>JAWPNB010000009.1:24305000-26805000 GCA_033996785.1 Trichosanthes truncata
CTACCGGGTCAGGATATGCAAACACATGAAACATTTTTTTTTTAAACGGACTTTCATTTAGTGGGATGTAAAACCTTTTCATATCTGGAAAACGTTTTACTTTAACTCTTTTCTCTTCGGCTTAATGTGGGCAATTAACCCAACCTAACATTTCATTTTCATTTAACCATTTCAGGTTCCTTTTCATTTAACATTTTTCAAGTTCCTTTTCAATTAACCTTTTCAGGTTCCTTTTCATTTAACTTTTTTAAGGCTCATTTTCAATTAACCTTTTCAAATTCTTTTTCATTTAGATGTACACCTATGTTTATAGGAGGGTAATTGTCACAGCCTTCGTAAGCATTTTGTCATGACAAATATATGCATAAGGTCCCCAAAGCATTTTAAATTGTCATCCAGTGATGCAACATAAAGCAACATTCTCACACAAGTCAATCATAAACCATATCTTATGCATCACAACAAAAAAGAAAACATTCATGAAAACTTTGCATTTAAAAAGTTATTTTTTTTTCAATTCAGTTCTCAACTTGCATTTAAGCAACCAGCATAAAGTCCCTTACCTTAGCTTTAAACTGAACAATCCCAAATACTAGCTCCTATCAAGGCAACTCTTTCGACCAACCTATATCGAATTCAAAGAACCATCATTTGACAATCACAATCTTAGAATAAAGTCTTCCAATTCCTACTAAAACATTATTAGTAACATAATATTTTTTTTTTCAATAATCTTCCTTACCCCAAATGATCAAGGGAAGGTTACTCAAATGCTTCCTAAATTATAACTGCCATCGAACCTTCGTTGAAGCACTTGGGACCTGTCCATAAAAGTTCTTAAATTAGAGAGCAATTTAACAACCACCATTGACCTAGAAAGCTTATGAATCTTCAATACTCACTGAAATTTACCTCGAAAGCCAAATCGCCGTTTGGTCAGTGACTAAACCCGTGCAAATCTCGTGATTCCAACACCGAAACGAAGTGGGTATCCTAGAAACTGATCATGACTTAAAAAATCTAACTTACCCACAGCCAAAAGCCACCAAAAACTTATAGAAACTCAATCTTACCCACGAACTGAAGGGTAGATGGCAAGCTTATGTGAAACCACATCGATCCTGGACCAAAAGAAGCAGCTAGAAGGTTCTCGGCCAAATACAGCATGGCTCGAGAACCCGAATTGTGACAGCATGTGATCTATAGGGACGACAGCATGTGACTTAGAGCAGCATGCAGATCGGCAGGAGACAGCGGCGATTTGATGAGCGACGATCCAGCATGCGGCGATTCGACGAGCGACGATGCAGCGTGCGGCAGTTTGACTATCAGAGGTCTGGGCGTGGGCGTTCAATTGCACGACGGTTCGTGGTGGCGGCTCGTGGAGGTCTAGATGTGTGTGTTTGGTTGGGAGGTGGTTCGTGGTGGCAATTTGCTGATCGGAAAACACCACTGTGGATGCCTCTTGAGTGAAGATTAAAGAAGAAGTTGGAGAAGAAGGACCTCGGGTATCGTGCCTGTTAGAAGACAAAAGGGGGCGTTTAATGCCCCTTTTCAAACCCTATTTGACCTTGTAGATTACCAAATTGCTCTTTCCTCTTCTCATAATAACATTAATCTCACCATATAATATCCAACAAAATTGAGATTTGGGGAAGAAAAAAAAAACTAAGCCTAGCAACTGAATTGATAAATTAAATCTTTATCCAAAAAATTTAATTAATAACCAAAATTAACCATACCTTAATTTGTGGGGCGTTACAGAGTGATATTGATAATGTAGCTGGTCTTTGAACAAAATTGGGCACTCTTTACATGTCAAAATCACTCACTAATAAAATCTAGATGTTTGGTTTCAAGATGGATCAATCAAAAGGTTTGAAGGAGAATATTGATGATTTTAATAGGATCTGTATGAATTTGGTTGATTCGGGGGAAAATGAAAAAGAACATGATCCAGCTCTCATCACTATCATGCCTCAGTCCAACATATGTGATCAAGCCCAAGCCCAACACATCAATATATCAGACCAACACATTGTTTCTCCAATAATCAATAACCAATCACATCCACATCAATTAGGTCAATAATCAACAATTCAAGGAATCATGGACAACGGTACAACCCCTCCATCATTGTGAATGTTCAGCTCCTCCATCACTGTGAGTACAATTATCGCACAACAGATTTTCAACCCTTTCCTTTAACAGCATTTGCGATCCACAAATCAAGGCTCTCACAAATCAAAGTTGGAAACTTTCCTTCTGTAAATATTTTTTCTTATCTCTGCGTATTGTATATGAAGGAGATTGAGAAGTCGGTACCACTCAAGTTTGAAAATTCAAATTCAATTCTTTGTTATTCAGTTCAGTTATCTTCCTTTCTCTTTATGGTATCAGAGCGAACACGCAGAGATATCCAAAATCTTGAGAAATCAGCTGCAATCACATGGTAAAGAGTGACACCCCTTCCTTCCAATTAAGTTGACTGCAACAAACTATCTACTATGGAAATTCCAAGTTCTATCGCTTGTTGGAAGTCTAGGCCTGGAACAGAATCTGTTCAGTGACACCCCACCGAAACTAGATGCAAGGAAACCAAAAAACAAAGCAGCCGAACATCCAAGGGACACTAAATCACATTCAAAAACAAAAAATGAAGAAGGAGAAGCAGATAAGGACTTGCTACACCAAACTTAGCTCAACAATGATGGCCTACTGACATCATGGCTGTTAGTAATCATCACTGAGGAAGTTTTGGCTATGATAGAGATTTTGGAGTCAGCCCATCAAGTCTGAAAATCCTTAGAAGAAACTCTTCTTGCCATCACAAAGAAGAATGAGATTCATATTAATCTGAAGAGTATATTAAAAAGTTTAAATTTCATTGTGATAAATTAGCAGCCATGAAGAAACCTATTAACAATCTAAGCAAGGTCTTTACCTTGACACGTGGATTGGGTCCTCAATATAAAGAATTCGGGGACTGCAATGTTGTTAAAAGAGCCTTATCCAACTTTCAATCAGTTCGTCCTTGCTCTCAAGTCACATGATCAAATGAACCAAATGGAAGGAGGAAGCAAGGTAACTCTTCCTGATATTTACCATGTCTTTTTCAGTCAAAAAGGAAAATGAAAACGGAGAAATAGATTCTTCAAGTCACGGGGCATGGGCTTCCAACCAAGTAGAATCTCTACAACCCAATACCAAGCTGCTGTCCAGTACCGACAGTCTGCAAATCCAAGATTTTCCACCACAAATCAGTATCAAACGGACATTTCCAAATTTGCGAGAAACCTAACCATACTGCTTTGACGTATTGGAATAGATTTGATCCTTCATACCAATGCGATGGCGTATCTGCAGCCTTAGCGGCAATGACATTAAGCGAAAAACTTGATCCACGCAGACTCAGGTGTAACCTCACATGTGATGAATGATACATGTACAATTTCTCATATGTACCCTTATAAAGGAAAAGATAGGCTATTTGTAGGAAATGGTGAAGGTCTTGCTATATCTCATATAGGACAAGGTACTTTAGAAACACCACACGGAATGTTAACACTAAGAGATGTCTTGATTGTGCCTAGCATTAAAAAGAACTTACTCTCAGTTATCAAGTTGACAAATGACAATGATTGTTTTATAACCTTTCATATTAATGGTTTTGTTATAAAGACCAAACAGGGGAAACACAGGCAATGGGAACTAAGAGAAATGGTCTATATGCTTTGAAATAGAAGTAATCTCCTCTTATTACTCAAAATTCATAAGCTGTTTACTTTGCTACTACTAAAAATAAAGTGCCTATGTCAACTTTGCACAAACGTTTAGGTCATTCGAATGATTTCTCTATTAAGTACTTAAGCAATGGTAATTTGATTCATGTCTCATGTTGGAAGAAAGTTGAAAATGTGTGTGAAACTTTTCAAATGAACAAAAGTTGTAGGATACCTTTCTCTTTGAATGAAAAGTTAAGCATGCATTGTTTAGATAAAATACATTGTGATTTGTGGGGTTCGACACCTATCTTATCTTGTCAAGGCTTGAAGTATGATGCTAGTTTTATAGATGATCACTCTAGATTCACATGGATTTATCCCTTGAAAAGAAATATAATTTCTTGGAATGTTTCATCAAACTCCAAAAAATGATTGAAACACAGTTTGAAAGAAAAATTAAAGTGTTTCGATCCGATGGAGGAGGTGAGTTTACTTCTCTAAAACTCAAGTGTCTTTTAGAACAAAGTGGTATAATTCATCAAATGTCTTGTCTGCATACACCTCAACAAAATGGATTGAATGAACAAAAGCATCGACACATAGTTGAGACGAAATTGGCATTGATTTTTTAGTCAAACATCCCACTCAAGTTCTGGGTCGATGTGTTTCTCGCAGCTACGTTCCTCATAAATAGAATTGCTTCCAAACTTCTTGATATGAAATCACCATTTGAAAATTACTTAAAAAGAAATAAAATTACAATAGTTTGAAGGTCTTTCGATGTAGAGCTACCCTTATCTAATATATCAAGCTAAGAATAAGTTTGCTAAACAAACTTACCCATGTGTTTTCATTGGATATAGTACTAATGCGTGAATTTAAGTGCATGCAAAACCGTAAGTATACAATGTCAAGTTTTAGTATAGTGGATGAGTGAGAGTGTCGTCCACAAGATTGGATTTTAATTTAATTAAACGTACACCTAATTTTATCTAGAAAATCTAAAATGAAGAGATGAAATATTAAAACTTAAACTAAATTTACAAGGTGGAGACACTTAGGAGAAAACTTTTTTTTTAAACATTGGTTTTAACAAAGAACGCCAAGCTAGTCAAATTAAGAGATTGTTCATACACTCAACTATTATAAGCCAAGAAATAACAAACAAATTCAGTTGACTTTCTCAAGCCCAACTAAAACTTATGCTCAATTATTAAATCAACTTTCTATTCTAAATTTCATTATTAAGCATGGATTATAAAAATTCTCTTAACGGCTTCCATTAGCAAACAATTCATTCCCATGCAAAAGCTTACTAACAGTTATGCAACCAAGTCTAGATTCAAGCTCTACTCTTCTAAGCTATAACTTATGTTATGGGTTAAATTTGACCAACAAGAATGGGCTAGCTGAATGGCTGCAGTGAAGGGCCAAACAAGCAAAGAGGCCCAATACGAAGTCGAAACGGACCGAAACTGAAAGTGGACTGGCCTATAAAGAGTGGAGAAAGAAACGGGCTTGGGCTTCGGCCCAAGCCCGTGGTCGGCCCGACCGAGGCCGACCAGTTTGGCAAGGCCCAATTTTGGGCCTTGCCTCGGTCCCTCATGTCATGTGTGCCCTCGGTCCAGCGCAATTCGATATTTCCTTTTCCCATTCGAAGACAGAAACTCTTGAAAAACCCTAGGAAGGAAGCTATTTAAGCTCTCCCTCAGGGGAGAGCAAGGTAAGTTCATTCCAGCTTACAACACACTTCTAGAATTCCTAAATTCTCTCAAGACCTTCTCTGACTTAAGCATCGGAGCTTGTGTGGCCTACACCACACCGGTGTCCAGGTTTTTCTTGTCTTGCAGGTCACGTTCATCCCCCAAGAATACAAATTCACTGTCGTTGTCACGTGGAGGTCAGGTGAGATTTCTCATGTCCAAAATTTGGCAACAACAACTTAAATCATACACAATTAACTCTTGGCCAAAGAATTAAACAATAAAACAATAATACATAAATAAATGTTGAAATATATAAATCTCGAAATCAAACTAATTATCCACAACAACAAAGTTTAAACAAATGAGTTCAGTCACTCAAGTCCACAATTAAAACCATAAATTCGTGTCAATATCTAAAAATAATAACTACAAAGTAAATGGAGAAAAAGGAAAAAAACTTTCTGACGCGTGCCACACTCGTTCCCGCGATCCTGAGCCTTGAATGTCTCCCTTGGGTCTTAAGAATACTCCCTTGGTCCCAAAATACGAGGCAGAAGTCGAAGTTAGATTGGTCCCTCTCCTAATGGTCTCCCTTGTTCCATACTCAAAACGCATAATTTATATTATCATGGTAGCATTGAGATGCTATGGACAACGTCTCAACACTGCACGCTAATTTGTGAAAATAAGAAGGAAACATGAGGTAGCGTTGAGATGATACAGATGAAGAATGCCTCGCATGCGCGGTTTGGACGTTGAGATGCCCAAAGGTGGCATCTCAACGCCACTCTTACGGATTGTAAAACTTTGTGTGATTTCATTGGCAGAGTTGAGACACCATTGACAACGTTGAAACACTTTCCTCTTTGGCTCCATTGCTGCGCTTGTTTTCTCTTTAATTCAAACGCTCCATAACACATCTTTATGCTCCAAATACGTACTCCAATATCTTCCCCAAAGGCTCAAATTCACTTTATTTGCTCGAATCCTCCAAAATAAATAGATCAAGTAAATGAAAGCACACTTTAAATCCACAAACTAACAATAATATAAGTCTAGAAATAGTACACTTTTGTATGCTATCAAGTACTATTCACAAGGGATATAGATGTCTAGATCCTACTACTAATCTCATCTATATATCAAGACCTATCATATTTGATGACGAACATATGCCCTTCATTAAACAACCAACACACAATGCACAATATCCTACTTTAAATGTTACTACTGCATTTGTAACTAAGGTAAAAATGATATGTGAATGCATGCAAATGTAATATCATGTGTTGAGTTTTATATAGATCATGTGTTTAATATGCATGAAATTGATTTACAACTTTTGTCCATCCCGCTTTGAACCCAAGTGTAAAATCAATGTGAGCAAGTAGTACTTAGAAGAATTCCAAGGTCGAATCCACAGAGACTTGATTCTCACTTTTATTTTCAACTATAATTCATGGATGTAGGGTAAAAAGATGAATGTTGAACACATAGAAAATGAAGAAAGTTGAACACAAGGGAATACAACAAAGGAAAACAGGTTTGGCTTAGGATTCCTTTATTATGCACTCTTCTATTTTGCATTGGCAAACATGTATTATCTCGCAACTAAGCATGGGTTCCTATTTACCCTAATTTTCTCAAGAAGGATGTTAAGCACACTATAAAGTCATATGTCTATGCTCATAATAGTGGAATATCACCTGACACATTTAGGCTTGCAAGTGGTTGTTTTATGTCTAAAACTTCCTAGTGAATGATTCACTCTTGCTCTCCTTGAAAGTTCTACACACTCTTACCCTCTCAATGCTCGAATGTACTATTACCTTACCTCGGTTGATCAGACAGAAGAAGGCAATGGAAGAATAGTAAAAGCCAAAGAAAAGTTGGGTTTTCATGCATGTTTACCATTGCAAACTAGGAGTTATATAATAGATTCCTCCTTGAGCCAACCTTTTAAACTAACAAAGCATACAGAAAAGTGAAGAGAAATAAGAAGAAATGAAATGAAAATTCAATCCATTAAGATAAAAGGAAAGGGAATACAAGTTACAAGAGTTAGCAAATAAAATAAAGTAATAAAACTTTAGCAAAAAGGTGTATGACAACTCCTTTGGTAGATCACGACAGTGAAGACCAAGGAAAAAGATGATGAACATGAGCTGTAAAGGAAATAAATGAAGACAAGAGAGTGGGACCACTCCTTCTTCAAGGCCAATCACTCCTATTTATACATTTATGCTTCCAATAGAATGATGCAACGTGTTTGATGTTGATGCAAGCCCATCCCTCTGTCAATGCAAGTTGAATCTTTGGTTCAATCAAATTCATCCACGATAGTCCCATAAGTGAAGGTCCAATAAGCACATGCAACGTCAACTCCTTGAGCCCTGATTCATTTGTAATCATGTAATAATGATTTGATGTGACATCTTTTGGGTGCATGTTCTGACTTGTGCTGGCGATGGCTTGCTCTTGGTAGTGCAATGTTTCGATGCATGGTAGTTGGAAGCATGGTGTGTGTTACAACGTGATCCAATGCAGAGTGGCTGACGTCCTCTTTTAGGGGTATTCCTTAATGAAAAGAATTTCAGAGTCGCCATTAACTACATTGAAGGTGTGATTGGACGCCTAATTAAAAGATAAAACTGATCTGCATAAACCAGGTTAGGTTCGAAAGTCATATGTTTGTAGGGAATTTATTAGAACCTTAATACACTCATTTAAAAAACGGTTACCACATTTTATCTTATATTATCCAATTAAAAAGATTAATAAAAGTTCACCAAATTTTATTTTATTTTAATTTTTAATATCTCATGTCTATTAATTCATGTTTAAGAAATAAAACAGAAATTAATGATTATGATTGGCATAAAAGCTATTGAAAATATGAGAGTTTATTTTGAATTCTCAAAATAATTTCCCTTACCTCAAGAAGATTAGGAAAATCAAATTCTCGATTTTCTGATCTCTATCATAGGATCTGTTGGAATTTATGCCCTAAAGCCTCGTAATTAATAATTTATTTTATAATTAATAATAATTTTGATTATTTTATTTGTAATATAATATTATCCATTATATGAAAAATCTAAGGTTATTAGTGTAATCTTGAACAGTATGTGGTTGACATACGGGAGGATCATGTTCAAGAAATAACCTAAAGGGTCATAGTATATGGATAAGGTTGGGTGCCTTATCCTGGGAATACTATTGATACAACCCACTTTGTAATAGTTACAAATGATTTGATCCAAATCGTTCATGTGGAGACATGTGAGTAGAGGTATCTTATACAATGAGTTTGTATAAGACTGGACCACGAAATATTTGATCTCTCTTTATAAATCCATTAATTAAAAAGATTAATATTTTATCAGGATGATCATATGTGACTTGATCTTAATCTTGAGTGAGTTATGAACTCCTACCTGTGAGGGCTTGTCCTTTGATTTGCATGGGTGAGAATGGCTTTTGGTGCCAATTCAATATGCCTACCATTTTGGAGACTTGACCAAATAGGGAGCTGGGAACATAATCTCACAAGATAGAATTCACTCCTTCCCATTGAGTGCTGATTTCAGGACTTGAACAATGGGGCCCCACCCTCTCACTGGTCTGAAAGGGACTTAGTTTATAATTTGATTATAAACAGATTGTTCATTAGAGGATCAATGGTACTTAAGGTACAAATGTAATTATAAGGGTAAAATAGACTTTTGACCTAGCTGTAATTATAAACAATTCATGAAGGATCAACTTGCATGTAATGATTATATCTATGGACACAACTTGTCCTACAATGCATAAGAGTGCAACTCTAGGTCAATAGTGAAATGATCTATAGTTAATAAATGAAAATTAATTAATTAAATAGTTTAATTTATTAATTTTGTATCATTGGAGCTTATAATCTGTAGATCCATAAGGCCCCCTTGCTAGCTTATAATAACACTAAAAGATCAATTTAGTTGAAAGAAAATTTTGAAATGTTAAAATTAATATTAATTTGAAGTGTTCAAATTAATATTTAATATATTATATATATTAAATATAAAAGAGAAAATATATTTATTGTATTTGATACATTAAATATTAAATTTTGAAATGTTCAAATTAATATTTAATTTGAAGTGTTCAAATTAATATTTAATATATTAGATATATTAAATATAAAAGAGGAAAATATATTTATTGTATTTGATACATTAAATATTAAAATAGTTAAGTATATTTGATACATTAAATAAAATATATTTATAAAATTTGAATAAGATTCAAATAAATAAATATCGTAGGAGATTTGAATGAGATTCAAATAAATATAAGATATATTTTAATATATTAGATATTAAAATATAATATGTTAATTATGACAAAGATTTACCCTTGGTCTCTATAAATAAGACCCTTGGGTTGAGCCATTAGACATAACACACATCTCCTCAATAGAGAATTAGATAATTCTCTCTAGACCTCTTTCTCTCCAATCCATTGTGAATTTTCTTTCAAGATATTCCAACAAGCCTTGGTCTTGTATTCAAGTCATAGCTAGGAAGATTTTATGGAGGAGATAAAGATTCGCAAAAAAATATCTTCATATTTACTCCAAGTAAGTTTGCTTAACCTTAATTTTTAGTTTAATTTTAAATAAAATCAAAAACGATCTAAGGCTTCCGCTGTGGAGTGAAACGCTCATTCCTTCAATTGGTATCAAAGCAAATTTTGAGTTTTATTTAGAATTAAAGTTTTGTGATGGTGGGTATTTTAATTTATCATATATGTGATTTCATGTGTTCGTTTTTTGCTGCGACAGGGAGCGGGATTCTAACCTTTATTCGTAGAGATTCGTGTGGGTCATTAGAAAATCAAGCCAGAGTTGCTGCATGCGGACACAGAGCTGCTACTGGCAACAAAGCTGCTGCATGTATACGGTCACTATAGGTCGCAGATGCTAGCCAGATATAGGTGCGTTGGGTCGCCGGAGCTTTACTTAAATCAATCTAAATTTCCAATTCTCTAATGAATTCTCCTCCAACTCTCCCCTTGTTTATACTCACACACCTTACTAAAATTAGAACTGAGCTTCCGCCTTGACCAAGAACGTGCGGAAGAAGGGAGGCCAAAAATGTCTCTTTTGATGAGTCGTGCATGAGAATCGCAAGGAAGGAGACGAAGTAAAATGATGATGATGATGATGATGATGATGCTGATGATGATGATAATAATAATAATAATAATAATTGAAGAAATAAATCAGAACAAATCAAATAAAAAAATAATAACAAATCAAATCAAAATAATACAAAATCAAAGCAAAACATGAAACAATAATAAAAAAACAAAAACCCTAAAGACCAAAGGATAATTGTGAAATAAATATAAAATGACTCGGACCAAATACGGTATTTACAGTATGTTGGAAGCATGGTATGTTGGAATCATGGTATGTTGGAAGCATGGTTTGAACGTGACTTCCAAATTTGACTATGCATTGAACGTGATTCTACTTTTCTTTCCAATGCACGACTTTCTCTCATTTCCTACAAGATCAAAAAAGTTGAGTACAAAGTATGGTTTGAATGAACACTTGACTATTTTTATAAAATCATACAATGCATGCATACTTCATATGCTCTTAAAGCATAAATGATCAAATTATGAGTGTAAATAATTTGTCTTCTTGACAAGTTATCAAACAACTTGCAAACATAAAAGATGAAGAATTAAGCACCAAATGCTGCCAAAATAAAGAACAAGGTGATCAAACACCTCTCAACTCAAACTCGCATAGTAGCACACTAGAGTCATCAAACAAGACTCACGACTATGTCTTGATGATCATGCACCACCCATGGCCTCAGAACGAATAGAACAAGCAACTGAACAAACAATGCCATAACTATAGCAGACCACGTGGACTCTCCTCAGTAGGGTGTACATGGGTCGGGTTGGGTCGGGTTAGGGGTATTTTTTGGACCAACCCAAAAATTCGGGTTGGTTAATCCTCCAACCCACCCAACCCTTTTTATGAGAGCAACCCAACCCAACCCAACCATTATATTTTCTGGTTGGGTCGAGTTGGGTTATCGGGTTGTGTTTTTTTTAATAGAAACTATGAAACAAAATTATATATAACACATCTAAAGAAAACAGATTCAATGCTACAAAAATAGAAACAATGGAACTCTTTATAAATTCGTTAATTGAGAAGATTAATATTTCATCATGATGATCATATGCGACTCAATCTTAATCATGAGTGAGTTATGAACTCCTGCATGTGAGGGTTGTCCTTTGATTTTCATGGGTGAGAGTGACTTTTGTAGCTGATTCAATATGCCTACCATTTTGGGGACTTGACCAAATAGGGAGCTGGGAATATAATCTTACAAGATGAAATTTACTCCTTCTCATATAGGGTAAATAGATGAGTAGTTCCCTTAAGTGCTGATTTTGGGACTTGAACAATAGGGCCCCACCCTTTCACTTGCTCGAGAAGGGCTTAGTTTATAATTAGATTATAAATAGATTGTTAATTAGAATATCAGTGGTACTTAAGGTGCAAGATGTAATTATATGGGTAAAACGAACTTTTGACCCAACTGTAATTACAAACAACTCGTGAAGGATCGACTTGCATATAATGATTATATTTATTGACATAACTTGTCCTACAGTGCATAAGAGTGCAGTTCCAGGTCTATAGTGGAGTGACCTATAATTAATGAATGAAAATTAATTAATTAAAGGGTTTAATTAATTGATTTTGTATTATTGAAGCTTATAATCTGTAGGTCCATAAGGTCCCCTTGCTAGCTCATAGTAACTCTAAAAGATCAATTTAGTTGAAAGAAAAATTTGAAATGTTCAAATTATTATTTAATATATTAGATATATTAAATATATAAGAGAAAAATATATTTATTTTATTTGATACATTAAATATTAAAATAATTAATGTATATTAGATACATTAAATAAAATATATTTATAGAATTTGAATAAGATTCAAATAAATAAATATCGTAGGAGATTTGAATGAGATTCAAATAAATATAAGATATATTTTAATATATTAGATATTAAAATATAATATTTTAATTATGAAAAATATTTTTCCTTGGTCTCTATAAATAGAACCCTTGGGTTCAGCCATTAGACATAACACATCTCCTCAATAGAGAATTAGAGAATTCTCTTTAGACCTCTTTCTCTTCAATCGCTTGTGGATTTTCTTTCAAGAGGCTTCCACAAGCCATGGTCCTATATTCGAGTCATAGCTAGGAAGATTTTATGGAGGAGATAAAAATCTGCCAGAAATATCTCCATATTTACTTCAAGTAAGTTAGCTTGACCTTAATTTTTAGTTTAATTTTAAATAAAATCAAAGACGATCAAATGCTTCCACTGTGGAGTGAAACGCTCATTCCTTCATGGCCTATTTTCAATTATTAAGTTTCCCTACACTCATGATAGTATATGTCACTCGGGTGCTGGAAAATAGGGTAAACCTCCCTTGGAACATGAATTTTTCTTTAATTTGATAGACAATAGCTTTCACATTTCCACTGCAGGGACCCTTACCCATGACACTTTGGTCCGAAGAAACTTGTGGGTAAAAATTAATAAGAAATGATAACTTAACCCTAGTGCAAGTATACACTATCGATGCAAGTAATATAAAATTGGAAGTATTCCAAAGTATTGAATTTCAAGGGAACATGAACAACAAAATTAATGTGAAACAACATTGTAAACAACGACAACTTTTAGTAGCCAAAAGCCTAAAACAAAAATATTTTGAGTGTTAAGGTTACTGAATGACTTAATAAAAGAATTTGGGAAAACTTATGGTAGATAATGATAGAATTCAAGTGCACTCATGCCCTTTGGTTAGATTGCTAACTGATTGCCATAGTAATCTGACAATTCGTAGAAACATTGTAAACCGAATCAACTCCTATTAAGTTTTGATTCAAAACCCTTAGGAGACTAAGTGATTGGACCTATATGTCTATATGGCCAATCGTACTTAGGTAATTAAGACCACATTCTTGGTTTTGAGCAGCCCGTCTTATGTCTAGGATCAAGCGTGGCTTATGTCTAAGCTCCTTGCCTCATTGCTTTTACGAAATTCATCTTGTTCATCTTGTTCTAACCCTTTAGGTTTTAGATTGGACTTAAAAGCAACCCAAGTTGATCATTCAAAGGTTCCAATAAAACAGTAAAATCAGTCAAAACAAACAACGTTCATGTGATGTCAGTGTCTTCGATTTATTGACTAAACATCCTTACCTTAGGGCATTCATGTTCTTGAATCCCTATGTAAGATTTAGCTCATGATTTGGAATAAAAAAAAATAACTGAAATAAGTGAGGAACCATGAAAAACATAATTAAAACATAAACTGAAATGACCCGAGAGTAGTTCTTTTTCAATAATGCAAAATTGTACAAAAGGAGCTTCTAAAGGAATTAATCAAAATATTTTTGTATAACTAAATTCAGTATTAATACAAGGGAATGTCGTAACAGAATGTAAAGCTTGCTTAATAGAAAAACTGAATTGAAAGTAACATACCTAAACAACTTTACGGCTAAGCTCAATTACAACTTTTAATCGAATTCCATACTTCTTTTTTGAGACAGGGGAAGTTTTTACAACCAAGGAAAAACCAAAGGTTGGATTCTAGGTGTTTCTCAATAATAAAATCAATACAAAAGATGCAGGGAGATGGAGAAAAACAGCAGAGTAGAATCGAATAAAAGAGCTGGAATGAAACTAGAATTACAATAAAAATAGAATTCTTGTCAACCTTTCTTTCCTTCCCTTTAATGGAACTCAATTCAATCTTTTTCAAGATGAATTGGGTCTCAAAAATCCTAGGTATTTTTGTCCAGATTGGACTGAGTATGGAGGAAAAGAGATGAAGAAGAAAATTGGACAACAAGTGAAAAAAAAAAAGAAAAAGTGTAGAAAAAATGAGTTTTCTTCCAAGGAGGAATTCTACATTTTGCCTTTGCTTTCCTCCATTTTATAGCCTTCAAGCATCTAGAGTTTCTTACTTGGTCACCAATACATTGATTTCCCAAAATTGTTGATTAAATTAATGATGTTGATTGCACAAAATCTCTTAGATTGCTTGATTCCAGAAAATCTCAGATCTGACTTTCCTTGTCTGGTTGCTATAGCAATTGGTTAGCAATCGTTTGGTAATCGTGTCTTTTTGTCAAAATTGTAGCCAAAAATACTTCATTAGTGCAATTATCTTCTTTTCCTTCCATTTTATTGTTTTAATTCACTTTGGTAAATTCATGCTGCTTTTCTTGGAACATATATGAATTTATGAAGAAAATGCTAATAAAATCAAGCACAACCTAAATTTATGAGCTAGATAATTCTCAATTATGAGAATTATCACATTTGTATTCATAGGTGGCCCTAACTGATCACATCAAATAGAGCTCCTTTTGTCCTTAATTTTAAAAGCAAAACAAGTTATTTTTATTTTCTTTGAATGATAAGTGACACGATGAAATGCAAATAGGCAAGCAGATAAGCATGACTTTTCTCCTAAGTGTATGATAGCACTCATTAAGTGCTATCCTATTCCTATTTATTTGGCTCTAGTTTTATACTTTAATTGTGAGCTCTTATGCCGTTTATTGTGGATTTTGTAGATTTCGAGCATGAGAAGTAAAACTGGAGTATTTGGGAGTGAAAGGATGAAAATGGAGCTCAAAAGGACCATATTCGAGACTAAATATTGGAGAAGCTCAATATAGCATTTGGACCCGAAAGGATGGCGTCTCAACGTTGGAAACGCGCGAAGGTTGAATTTCTGTCCGTAGCGTCAAGACAATGTTTGTAGAGTCTCGACATTGGAAGTGTGAGCAAAAGAGAAAGCATTGTGTTTGGGGCAGCGTCAAGATGGTATCTCTAGCTTATTGACGTTGCGACGAGAGGCCTATATATGCTTCTCATTCTTGTATGAAAAAATGAGGCAAATTTGGGTTCTTAGATCGAAATCTCAATAACACTATATTTTGGGACATTTTGGGAGAGCTTTTGGGTTGTTGATCATGAAATCGAAGATCGAGATCGTGGTGGATCGAAGCAGGAGCAGAAGATTGTAAGACCCAATTTTGGATTCATAGTATTTATGTGGCATAATGGTTATTTGATTTTTCAAATTTCTTGAAAGAGGAGAAGTTTGGAAAAAAAAAAAAATAGAAGTGAAAGGAAATTTAAATTTATGGGGTAATTTTTTTGTTAAAAAGAAAAAAATAATAATAAACAAATAAAAAAAAATGAAAGAAGCTTCTAATGAAAGCTTTTGGTTTTATTTAAAAAAAAAAAAGAAAAAAAAAAGAGAAAGTGGTGGTTTCACGTGATCCACACACAAAAGGAGAAAAAAAAAATAATAATAAATAAATAGAAAAGAAATAGAAAAGAAAGGAGAGTAAAGGAAATGAGTGTTCTGGAATGAGGGGGAGAGGAAGAGAAAATATAAGGGGATTTTGATAGAGAAACCACAAGGAGCTCATGAGGGAGAGAGATTGGAGAAGATTGAAGGACTTCAAAGAAATTTTGTTTGTGAAGACTTCTAATTTGGTAAGTTTTTAAAAGATTGTTATGAGAAATCAAGAAAAATTGAAGTTTAACAGTAGATTTTATGGGTTTACATCTTTAAGCTCCAAGTATTTTCATGGTTTTCATCTTTTAGTTCTAAGAATTGTTGTTGATTGATTGATTAAGAATTTTAGCATTAATCTAAGGGAGAAAGAAAGAAAGTTTAATGTTTATAAAGAGAGAAAGAAAAGGAAAGGAATGAAAAATAATGTTGAATAAAAATGGAGTAAGTTATTTTGTTGGTTTTATTTTGTGGGTTGGAAAGAGAAGACACAAAACAGAGAAGAAGAAGAAGAAGAAGAAGAAGAAGAAGAAGAAGAAGATGGTGATTAAGTAAATTACAAGAAAATGAGGGTAATTAAGTAAATTACAAGGGAAATGATTGGATGGTACAAAGTGGAGTTATGAGGAGAGAAAAATGGTTTTGAAATTTGAAATCTCACGTGGGAGACATAGTTTGGAAAAATAAAAAATTATTTATATTTTAAGAAAGGATGGATTATGGAAGAGAGAGAATAAAATATTAGTTGATTGGAAAAAAGACAAAAATGTTGTCTACATTATTGGAATGAGAGAGAAAGTATAATTTGAGAATTTGGATTAAGATGAAAGAGAAAGAAATTGGAAATTATTTAATTGATTAATAGGAAGTTTATGTTTATTTCTCTTAGAAATAATTCATAATCTATGGTATGGTTATTGGAAATTTCAGATTGGACAGAAATTGGACTAGCATATAATCTGAAGAGCTGACGTTGATATTTTTGTGAGTGGTTTATTTTACGAATTGTTTTCATTATTTGATTATTATTATAGATTTTTAAGAATTCTATAATTATGTGTGAATTTAGAGAAATTGCAAAGAGATTTTTAGAGAATTGTTATGAGTTTCCAAAATGGTATTGAAATTCCAATATTTTATGCTTTTAGCATAAATTATTATTTGAGAAATATTTGAGATATTTTATGATTATTGAGATGTTTGCAGAGTTTAAATGTTTATTGAGAAATGTATGACTTTCATGGGATGTAATTTCAAAGAAAATCTGACTTTTGAAAATGTTTATATTATTTGAGAGATTTGGTAATTATTTGAGAAATTATAAATGTTTAATGTTATTTCAGAAATCTCTCAAGTTTACGAACAATTGTCTAGAGAAATATATAATTTTCAGAAAGAGTTTGAGATCTTGAAAAGTTAAGAATTTTTATGATTTAAAGTGATTTGTGATTTAAGAGGTTTATGTTGGAAGTGGTTTTCAAACCACTAGATCTTTGTACCCATGGTGATTACCCGATATGCTATGAGAATGTGTTTCCATAGTATGCTAGCGTGCTCAGGCCGCAGGGGATGCAGGGGAATGCTGGGGCCATTAGATGCCAAATCCGGATTCCAAATCCTGGTCCAAATCCTGGACCGAAAGCATTACAGATGTTAGAGTTTGCTCTACGTGCACGTATGACAGAGATATGTTCTACTATGTATCTGGAGATTACTCGGTACATAGTATGATAGAGATTTGGGTACAGATTTGGTGATGAATTTTACTAGTTATGTTTATGCTTTCCAGAGCTATAATTACGAATTTCCCTATCTATGTTTTTACGAACTTGTGCTTATGTTTTCAAGAATTGTTGACTTAAGATGTGTTGTTTCAAGAGTTATTTATTTACATATTTTAATGTCTTTAAATGATCTCGAAGGTTTCTAAACTGATCGTGATTTACATTATTTCACAGAGTTATGAACTTCTATTTAGTTAGAGAATAATTTTCTTGAAAATGTATTTTCTTATGAATCACCACTCACTGGGCTTTTTAGCTCATTCTTTTATTTTTAATTTTTCCACCAGGTTGCACTTGAGTTTCAATCAGAGATTGCTAATCATAATCTGCCACCAGTCTTATCAAGTCATTGCATATCATCTAGTGTAAGTAAAGGGAAATTTTTTTTTACTGTGCTATTATTGGGATATCCATAGATAAAGTTAGATAATGAAAGAAGAGATAAAGACTTGGCAATAGATTCCATTGCACATTTGGGGTCTACTGCCATCACAGCTCATCCTAGGTTTGGTAGAGTTAATCTGGGGCGGGTTGTGACATTTTGGTATCAGAGAAATAAGATTCTGCATGACATTAGTTGTAAGTGCATGTAGTGAATGATATGCAATGCATGGTAAGTAATCATGAGTCATGGTGGCAGATCATGTATGTTACAAGAAATTGAAACTCAATGAGCTATTGGTAGGCAAAGTATGGTGAATGAAGAATTGGTTGGAGATATTAGTTACTCAGAAGATGAGGAACAAGGGGATGCGAATGATAGAGAAAAATAGTTTATGGTTAAAATTACTTAAGATGAGATGTTTAAAAAAAATGAAATAAAAAAACTATACGATTGAATGATTGATAGAGTTGGGAGCAAAGCCATTTACTGCAGCCTCGAATCCAGTTGATGTAGAAAACTGGATGGACAAGTTGTAAATGTATTTAGAGGTAATGGAATGTCTTGAAAATAAAAGGTGATACGACCTTGCTATATTTCTTTTAGAAGAAGTGGCTTAGGATTGGTGGAAATTAAATACAAGTAAATGATCAAATGGTCACGAAATTAGTTGGAATAAAAAAAAAAGTTTTATATGAGGAATATTGTCCCCCATTGTATAGAGTTGGGAAGTGAAAGGAATTTCTGAGTTTAGAGTAAAAGTCGATGATATCATGTCGTGTAACAAAGAAAGTATATTGAGCTTTTCAAATATGCAACCACGATAATTGAGGATGAGATTGCAAGTGTAAGAGGTTTGAGGATGGTTTATGAGAGAAAATTTGAACTTTTGTATAGGGTCAGAATGGAGAGTAATTGGGAGATTAGTTGAAGCAACTAGGAGGAAAGAAAAATATAGATGGTGAATTTACTTTATGTTAGTGGCATTTGGAATGAAGATGGTGAATTTACTTTATGTTAGTAGCATTTGGAATGAAGATGCTCAAGAAATTGAGGAAAATTCAAATGTTAGCAAGTGGAAGCTAAAGGAGTTAACATATTGTTAAAATGACGAACATATAAGAGTGGATATATGATAGGAAAGTTAGGAAAATTTTTGATGTATTAAGATGCTTAAAGGATATGAATTGGTGTTTATCACTTCCATTTCAAAGAAATAGCTTATAGTTAATTGGAGTTAATAATAAGTAATATACTTTAAAATTAAGGAATTGAAATCGAGACTTTGAAATAAGAAATTAAAGCGAATTCAAGGAATTCTTTTATGAAGAATATTTGTTTGTGGTCATATAGAGAGATTTGATACAAAATGAGTGTTTTAAGTTAGTACAAAGATCAGTGACCCTATTGAAGTATTAAAGGGTAAAAGGTAAGCTCCTGTCTTGATAAGGAAATAGAATGAATGGAAAGTACGTAGAAAAAGGACTATGAGAGTTGAAATAATATGTTAGAAATGAAGAAGCCTAGAGGACCATTGGAGAATGTACATGGCTCTTTAGCTAGTACAATTAACAAGTCAGATGATTAGCAGACTTCACTAGACCTAATGTCTTATCAGATGGTACAATTGTATTAATTGTTAGAAAAATGATGACATTATGAGGTGGTGGTGCATTGTTTTAATCATTTGAATAAGGTGGTTGCACATAGTAAGTATCCACTACCTGAATAGAGGACTTGCTTGATTAGTTCAAAGATATCTCAACATATTCTTGAAATGTTATGCAATTGAGATACCACCAATATTTGAGGAATGGAAGTACCAAAAATTGCCTTTAGGACTCTATCTATGTAAGATGAGTTTTTGGTTGCACCATACAAATTAGTAGTTAATGAACCAACAAAATTATGGATTTTGGAAACAAAGTGTTCAATTCTTAATAATACAATTGTGGTTGTATTCATTAAAGGCAAGTTGGCAAATTCTAAAAGTAAAGAAGAGCACGTGGGATATCTCATAATAAGCTACAAACATTGCAAGATGAAGGGGTTATATATTAAGGTTAACAAGTTTGCATTTTTGCTTGATCAAGTTGTGTTTCTAGACCAAGTGAATCTTGTAAAAGACGTGAATAATGTAAATGACACAATTCCCGATCATCACAAGATTGAGGCAAGATTTAAATGGGATGACCTAGAACTATTATTGAAGTACATAGCTTTTGGGATGAGTTGGCCGTTTTATTGGAAGATTATTCAAGATAAATGCTCTACTGATATGTTTGATTAGAAAGAATTTGAAATGTATATAGGCAAATAAGTATGAGCAAAGTTCTTGAAATTTGAAGCAAATGCTAGTTGCCACTCATTATAACACTTCCAATGCATAGTGAATAACTTGTTATCTACAGGGATATTAGGTTTGGTTGTGTTTGATGCAAAATGGAAAGTTAATGGTTTATATTTCAGAATGGTGTAGAATCACAAGCATAATTATCCAACTTGTGATTGAGGATTTACTAAAATGGTATTAGCCTTAAGGTATGAGATACTTAAGGAGTAGTGACATTATCTCTAAAGGAGAGGTTTCATATATGGGCAAATTACAAGAGTTTAAAGTATATATTTAACTAGAAAGAATGAAATTTGTGTAAGAGAAGATGACGAAAGTTGAGAGAACATTATGATTAGAGTAATTTATTATAGTTGCCCTAAGCAAGGAGGTAAGTTGTTTAAGAGAGATGCAATTAGATCTTCTATATGGGGTGATTTCAAACAATTGAATGCAGAATTTTTCAGTTTATGAATTAGAAACCAAATTTGCAAATTGTTGAGTATAAACTTGCTTGGATTGATAGAATTATGGATGATGAGAATTTGACTAAGTTTAATTGGTTATGAGTATTTAACCACCCAAGTATAAGAAATGAGATACTTGGGGAGCTCATATTTTGGCTTAGTATATGCACTCATGATGTACCAAATGTACTAAGGGTTGAAGAAACATTATTGATAGCAAGATATGGTAAGAGAAATAAAATATGTTTCTACATGCTTGAGTTGTCACTAAGACTTTTGATTTCTCTACCTTACTTTTAATGGAAATGGAAGCATATCAAGATGGATTTATTATTTGGTCTTATTTTGCATTAAGAGTGGTTATGATGGTGTCTGGTTGATGACATAGATTGGTCGAGAATTGCTAATCACTGTCGTCCAAGATTACAAGTCCCTTAGATAAATAGACTTCTGGAGTTAAATGTATTGAACAGAGCTTGGAAATTACTTTCCAATTATGGCCTAGTGCATAGCAAATGTTGGGTAGTAAGCTATATTTTGGTACAAATTCTTGCCATAGATGAGGGATGTATGAAAAGAGCTATCTAAACTTTGAAGTTATGTTATGAGCCTATGTGTAGTTCAAGGAAAGATGAGATAGTCCTTACTCTCTTGTGGAGTTTTCTTGTAATAAGGGTTATTATTTGAGTATAGAGATGACGTCGGTTAAAGCATTGTATGAAAAGAAGTGCGAAAACTCCATTTGTTGTAATAAAGTGGTCAGAGGAAATCAACAAACCATGAACTTACTTAAAATATTTGCAACGAGGGCAACATTGACTAGCGAAAAGATGAAAATAAGAAAGAGTAAGTGTAGTGATTCGACATGAAGTCAAAGAGAGACCATATGTCGATTTGAGTACGTAAATCACCTTTGACAAGGATGCTCATGATTTTGGATGAATATTATTTTATGTACTCCATATTTTTCTCACAATTTCAATTGAGTGATGATAAATGTAGAGGTTGTTATCAAATTAATTAGGGACGATTACGTCAATTGGAAATTTGTTATAACAAATATATTTGAGAAGCTTATAAGATTATGGACGATGATATAAAGTTGAGATATGGTTCCATATGAGATACAGTTGTGATAGTTTTGGATGGAAGGAAAATGTATTTTGCAATAAGATTATTTGTTAGCAAGGTTTCATGGGGAAGCAAATTATTCCCAGGAAAAATGCTACTCACATGTTCAAAATTTTTAGTTATTAACTTTACTCGCAAGGCTGAATTTCAAGGACGAAATTCTTCAAGACGATAATATTTTTATAACACTCTTTTATGTCTTTGAGAGCTTGGAAAAAGAAAACGTGCAATGAAGTTGTAACATGAAAAAGTGAAGTTCAAATGTACTTCTTGATTGAATTTCGAGGACGAAATTCTTAAAAGGTGGTAATATTTTGTAAGACCCAATTTTGGATTTATAGTATTTATGTGGCATAATGGTTATTTGATTTTTCAAATTTCTTGAAAGAGGAGAAGTTTGGAAAAAAAAAATAGAAGTGAAAGGAAATTTAAATTTATGGGGTAATTTTTTTGTTAAAAAGAAAAAAATAATAATAAACAAATAAAAAAAAATGAAAGAAGCTTCTAATGAAAGCTTTTGGTTTTATTTTAAAAAAAAAAAAGAAAAAAAAAAGAGAAAGTGGTGGTTTCACGTGATCCACACACAAAAGGAGAAAAAAAAAATAATAATAAATAAATAGAAAAGAAATAGAAAAGAAAGGAGAGTAAAGGAAATGAGTGTTCTGGAATGAGGGGGAGAGGAAGAGAAAATATAAGGGGATTTTGATAGAGAAACCACAAGGAGCTCATGAGGGAGAGAGATTGGAGAAGATTGAAGGACTTCAAAGAAATTTTGTTTGTGAAGACTTCTAATTTGGTAAGTTTTTAAAAGATTGTTATGAGAAATCAAGAAAAATTGAAGTTTAACAGTAGATTTTATGGGTTTACATCTTTAAGCTCCAAGTATTTTCATGGTTTTCATCTTTTAGTTCTAAGAATTGTTGTTGATTGATTGATTAAGAATTTTAGCATTAATCTAAGGGAGAAAGAAAGAAAGTTTAATGTTTATAAAGAGAGAAAGAAAAGGAAAGCAATGAAAAATAATGTTGAATAAAAATGGAGTAAGTTATTTTGTTGGTTTTATTTTGTGGGTTGGAAAGAGAAGACACAAAAGAGAGAAGAAGAAGAAGAAGAAGAAGAAGAAGAAGAAGAAGATGGTGATTAAGTAAATTACAAGAAAATGAGGGTAATTAAGTAAATTACAAGGGAAATGATTGGATGGTACAAAGTGGAGTTATGAGGAGAGAAAAATGGTTTTGAAATTTGAAATCTCACGTGGGAGACATAGTTTGGAAAAATAAAAAATTATTTATATTTTAAGAAAGGATGGATTATGGAAGAGAGAGAATAAAATATTAGTTGATTGGAAAAAAGACAAAAATGTTGTCTACATTATTGGAATGAGAGAGAAAGTATAATTTGAGAATTTGGATTAAGATGAAAGAGAAAGAAATTGGAAATTATTTAATTGATTAATAGGAAGTTTATGTTTATTTCTCTTAGAAATAATTCATAATCTATGGTATGGTTATTGGAAATTTCAGATTGGACAGAAATTGGACTAGCATATAATCTGAAGAGCTGACGTTGATATTTTTGTGAGTGGTTTATTTTACGAATTGTTTTCATTATTTGATTATTATTATAGATTTTTAAGAATTCTATAATTATGTGTGAATTTAGAGAAATTGCAAAGAGATTTTTAGAGAATTGTTATGAGTTTCCAAAATGGTATTGAAATTCCAATATTTTATGCTTTTAGCATAAATTATTATTTGAGAAATATTTGAGATATTTTATGATTATTGAGATGTTTGCAGAGTTTAAATGTTTATTGAGAAATGTATGACTTTCATGGGATGTAATTTCAAAGAAAATCTGACTTTTGAAAATGTTTATATTATTTGAGAGATTTGGTAATTATTTGAGAAATTATAAATGTTTAATGTTATTTCAGAAATCTCTCAAGTTTACGAACAATTGTCTAGAGAAATATATAATTTTCAGAAAGAGTTTGAGATCTTGAAAAGTTAAGAATTTTTATGATTTAAAGTGATTTGTGATTTAAGAGGTTTATGTTGGAAGTGGTTTTCAAACCACTAGATCTTTGTACCCATGGTGATTACCCGATATGCTATGAGAATGTGTTTCCATAGTATGCTAGCGTGCTCAGGCCGCAGGGGATGCAGGGGAATGCCGGGGCCATTAGATGCCAAATCCGGATTCCAAATCCTGGTCCAAATCCTGGACCGAAAGCATTACAGATGTTAGAGTTTGCTCTACGTGCACGTATGACAGAGATATGTTCTACTATGTATCTGGAGATTACTCGGTACATAGTATGATAGAGATTTGGGTACAGATTTGGTGATGAATTTTACTAGTTATGTTTATGCTTTCCAGAGCTATAATTACGAATTTCCCTATCTATGTTTTTACGAACTTGTGCTTATGTTTTCAAGAATTGTTGACTTAAGATGTGTTGTTTCAAGAGTTATTTATTTACATATTTTAATGTCTTTAAATGATCTCGAAGGTTTCTAAACTGATCGTGATTTACATTATTTCACAGAGTTATGAACTTCTATTTAGTAAGAGAATAATTTTCTTGAAAATGTATTTTCTTATGAATCACC
This sequence comes from Trichosanthes truncata, assembly GCA_033996785.1. NCBI lineage: Eukaryota > Viridiplantae > Streptophyta > Magnoliopsida > Cucurbitales > Cucurbitaceae > Trichosanthes > Trichosanthes truncata. The sequence continues at coordinate 24,329,566 of JAWPNB010000009.1, forward strand.
ACTCACTGGGCTTTTTAGCTCATTCTTTTGTTTTTAATTTTTCCACCAGGTTGCTCTTGAGTTTCAATCAGAGATTGCTAATCAGAATCTGCCACCAGTCTTATCAAGTCATTGCATATCATCTAGTGTAAGTAAAGGGAAATTTTTTTTTACTGTGCTATTATTGGGATATCCATAGATAAAGTTAGATAATGAAAGAAGAGATAAAGACTTGGCAATAGATTCCATTGCACATTTGGGGTCTACTGCCATCACAGCTCATCCTAGGTTTGGTAGAGTTAATCTGGGGCGGGTTGTGACAAAGATCGACCTCGGTTATTGCTTTCTCTAATTTAGATTTCTCTTTACTTCTGTGTAATCATACTATGATAGATCTTAAGGTTTTAGTTGTTTTTATTGTGATTATGAGTTTCTAATTCCTTAATCTAAGGACTTTAATGTAGCTAATTGGACTACTCGTTACTAATTAATTAGCCTTTTAATATTGTCTTTTCATATTAACTCATTTGTGCAATCCATTCTTGCCTCAAATTTGGGAGCAAATCAATGCTCTTCTTTGTAACTTTTGGCTCTTGCACTTCAAATACCCCTTCTAATAAATTACAACTCTCAATCTTTAAGATTTGAAGGCATGTAAGTCTGCTCATTATATTTGAAGGAAAAACCGTTTGAAGGTTGTTACATCCACCAATTTCTACGCTTTTGAGATTGGAAAAGGAATTGAGAATGAGTACATTGTGGCATATCATCTTCAAATTGTGAGCCTCTATAATTATCAATTCTTCCAAATTAGGAAGTGATACCTACAATTCATATACTCGTTAATTTAGCTTCAGATAATTATCACCATTATCGTTATATACATTGTCACAAAACATGCAAGTATTATTGATAAGGACAACGGCCATCGACATTGTTAAAAACAGAGATCTATGACAAACAAAGAGCACAAACAAGAATAGACAAGTTAACACACAAATTTTACGTGGTTCACTAACAAGGTTAGCTACATCCACGGGCAGAAGGAGAGAGAGAGATGTTATTGCCTCTTGAAGGAGAAGAAGAAATTACAGAGAGTGAGATCTAGGGTTTGATAAGGGAGCTTATATATGGCTTCCCATTTTTGAACCCTAATACAAATAAAAGCCCAAAAACATGATAACGGACCAACCCATAATCTCGTTTAGGTTTTGGGGGCGTTGCCCCCAAACCCCCACTAGGGCGCTTCGAAGCGCTCGATAACAGATTCAAGGCATTTCTACAGACATATCTCGGCAATGGTATGATATTGCCTACTTTGGGTATAAGCTCTCATGGTTTTATTTTTTGTTCCCCTAAAGACCTCATACCAATGGAGATAATTGTCCTCACTTATAACCCATGATCTTTTTCTTATATAGCCAATGTGGGACTTTGTTTGTATTCCCAACAATTATGTTAGGATGAAAATTAAATTTAACCAAGAAGACCTAAAAACAAAAACATTGACATGGTTAACAAAAATCATTTGTATCACATATAGTTAATATATGTCAATGTAGTAATAAGCCTCTATATTTAATAAGAAAATAAATTATATGGTCGTTTAACAATGCTAAAAATGGTCGACTAGTAATAGTTTTCCTTGGATGAAAAATCTAATCTCTTATCTTTATTAGTTTCACCATAACGTACGCACAACATTTATTAAAAAGAGAAGTAATTTTCATTATTAAAACTTAAAACATTGGCGAAATCAATGGTAAGTTATAGAAGTGTGCAAGAAAATTTATAGGTTAAATTACAAGTTTAGTTTTTGAATTTTTAGGTTTGTGTCTATTTAGTCCCTAAACTTTAATTAAAAAGTATCTAATAGGTACCTAAACTTTCAATTTTGTGTCTAATAGGTCCTCAAATTTTAAAAATGTCTAATAGGTCCCTGACATTTAAAAATGTCTAATAGGTCTTCGAACTTTTAACTCTGTGTCTGATAGGTCCCTGGAATATTCAATTTTTTAAAAAAATTAATTAATCTATTGGATAAAAAAACGAAATTTATGTCTAATAGAACCCTAAACTTTCGATTTTGTGTTTGGTACGTTATTAAATTTTTAAAAACACCGGATAGGTTGAGGACCTATTAAACACAAAATTGTAAATTTAAGGACCTATTGGACACAAAATTGAAAGTCGTTTAAGGACCTATTAAACATTTTTTAAATTTCAAAGACCAAATAGATACAAATTTGAAAGTTCAGAGACTTATTACACATTTTTCAAAGTTCAAGTACCAAATAGACACAAGTTTGAAAGTTCAGGGACTAAATTTCCAAATTTATAAGATAAATCATCACAATGAGATAATAGAGAGAGAAAAAAAGGCAGAATCATTCTAAGAAGAGAACACCCGGAAGGAGCTATAAAAAGAACAAAAAGTAATTAGGATTATACCAAAACAATAAATGTGTTACTTAAATATGTTATTAAAATTTAGGGAACTCACCTGTTCACAGAAAAATGAGCCATTATCATTGCTAAATCTGCTTGTCTCGCCTTTTTCTAAATTATCAAGACTTTTTGCAAAGGCTTGTTCTGCTCATGGATAAAATGTTGAAATTCTGAATTATCATGAATGTAGAGATGCTTCAGATGTGAAGTGTCGTTTTCATTTAATTCAAAGTGGAGAACCCTTGTACCAATTGATCCTTCTAAATGCAATTCTTCGGACTTCTTTAACAACATTTTTATCTCATTATCCATACAACTTCCCGATTCCATCTTCAAAGACAACTTTCTAGAGATTTCCTTTCGACGAAATCCAAGATTTTCACAACCAATAGAAATGTCGAACTTTTCTAAATTCAACCATCTTGAAAACAATGTTTTTGGAACAATTTTTTCATCTTGAATCTGTAATGCTAAAGCACAAAGGTGAGACAGATAGGTAAGCTCAAAAAGACTAGCATTTCTTCTTCCTTCGTTCAATTCTCCTCCTTCCCATCCATTAAAAGTTTCCAAATTTAACTCTTCTAGTTTTGTCAAATTTAGAAGAATATTTGGTGGAATTACCTTTAGTCGATAACAATATGATAAGTCTAACACTTTCAATCGAATCAATTGGCTTATAGCCATAGGAATTTGAATGATGTTTAATCCTCTAAAACTGAGAATTTCAAGGTTATTTAACTCACCAATCATATCTATATTTTCCAATTCAGAAGAAAATAAATGCAGTGACTGTATAAAATATGTACGAGGACTAAGTTCCCACGTAATAGGTATCTTTTTATATTTTATTTTGACTTGAATTCAACATAAGACCCATTAAAACCTTCCGCAGTTTTTTCTTGTTCTTTTTTGTGCAAGCCTTCCGCAGTTGGTTGACTCTTTGAGGGAAAAAAACACATACATTCATTTAATTCTTTCGACTGGGAGATGAGAGGTTCAAAATACTCCACATTCCACATATCATTGAACTCAAAAGAAAAAAAAAAAAAAAAGCCTCATGGATTTTAGGTAACATAGAGATCACTTGTATCATATATAAAAAACGCAGAACAAGGTTGCCACGTTTTGGATTGAATCCACCCCGTGGAACTGTACCTCTAATTTAAAAACGAAAACCTCCCAACCCCAGGTTCCGAGAAATTTAAAAAAAAAAAAAAAAAAAAAGACCCTAATTTATTAATTTGAGAAGCTTCCAAGTCTTAACATAGAAGCTTCCATACCCTACACGGAAGTTTTTTTTTTTTTCATTTCTTGATTTCCAATATGGGTTTCTCCTCGGCCTCCTGCTATGTGGTTTGGTAAACAGAAGCAGGAAAGTTGAGCTTGGCCTTATCTCCACGGTACTGAATGGCAGCTCTGTCATAAGCCCTGGCTGCTTGCTCGGCGTTGTCGAAAGTGCCCAGCCACACCGTCGTAGCCAGTCTGCGGTTTCGAATCTCGGCAGTCCATTTGCCCCAAGGCCTCTGCCTCACTCCCCTGAATCTCCTCTTCATCCTTCTCTTCTTCTTCTTATTGCCCACAATTATGTTCTTCTCTTGTTCTTCCTCCACCACCGACCTATATAAGCTCATTTTGGATTTTGGTAGAAAAAGATATGTTTCTAGTAGTAGGAGAAACCAAGCAATTTATCCTTGCTTATGCATTTTAGTTTTTGCACACATAGGATAAACTATCCTACCAACCATCTCATTTTTTTATTAGGATATGGAAAGTTTCATTTTTTGTATTTTATTTACTGTTTCAAATCTATATACATTCATGATCCATATTTTAAGATTTTGTTGCTCTTTGAGTGAGGATTGTAACAATTATGGAAGTTTAAGGTGTAATTTGATGAATTTGAAGATTTATTTGGACAAAAATTGATACAACTTGATAACTTTAGAGGTAAAAATTGACTTTTTTTTTCCTATTTCCTTTTAGTGAGAACATCTTTTAATACTTTAATAAATAAAGCAAGAAGGTAAAGATAGATAAAAAAGTAGGAGTAATAATTGAAGATGGATAAAATAGTAGGAGTGATAATTGGAGGAAAAGAAAAGAAAAAAGAGAGTGGCCGGCAACGTTGCAAGCTCCCCACTTTGTGGTATGAAAAGCTGAAAGGAAATTAAAGGATAAAGTAAAACAAAACAAAAAAGCAATACTACCCAAAAAGAATCACCAAACTTTCTTTTTTTCTACTTTTATGGAGAAATAACTTTGCACTCTTCCTTAAGTCGCTATTTCCTCATCAAAAGGGAAAAGGAAAATATATATAATAACTTGCTTTAGCTTTTGTTTGAGTGTTCATCTTTTATTCTCCTAATTATAATAAAACAAAGGATAATTGTAATGGGTAGCAAATTAGACTTTGTTTTTAGCAAATATCGCAACTTTTAAAAAGATTTGCAAATATGGCAAATCTTTTAAATAAAATTTCATTATTCCCTTTTTACCCTTGATTGTTGCGGATGAGAGTGAAAAATGGTCATCAAACGAAGTGAAGGCCAAGAAGCAACCAAAAGGATGTTTAATTTTAATTTTTAAATGCTTCCAAACACTTTCACAGGGGACTTTTTTTCCCTTTTTTTCCATTCTCTTTTAAGCTAAATTGAGCAAAAATGGTTTTTAACATTTTGTTTTCATTTTCTCGTTGAGTTCCTTGTAGTAGTTCTTTTTTTTTTTTTTGCTAAGCTCATTTTATAGTATGTATCACTTAGATATAGTGTTGGTTCTGATCTTTTGAATGTATATTCTTCAACAATAAATTGATATTCCTCTCTGATATATTAGAGAGGAAAAACAATCTATCATTAATAGACTGATATTTCTCTCTAATATCAATCTATCACTGATAGACTAATATTCTTCTCTGATATCAGTTTATCACTAATAGACTCCAATCACATTGAAGTCTATCATTGATAGACTGATATTTCTCTATATTATAGGAGTAATATTAGTATATTAGTGATAGAGTTTAATACGAGATTGAAGTCTTAATGATATCAGTATCATTAACTTACTTTTTTTTTTTTTGCAGTAATTTGAAATTATGGTTAAGCTTTCTATGAGAATTATAAGACTACTGGAGTTTTGGTTGATGAAATGATGTTTATTCGACTTTTTGGGGTTTAATATTGAAGCAATTAAACATCAAACAAAACTAAATAGAAGATTGCATTTACTATGATTACTTCATTGATGATAGAAGCCAATCACAGATAGACTTCGTTCACAACATATTGTCTATCTCTTGTATAAGTCTATCAGTGATAACAATGTATCACTTCTATCACTGATAGACTACATTTGTTGTGATTTGAGTCTATCAACGATAGACTTCTATCACTGATAAACTTCAATCACAATGCATGTAGTCTATCGATGATAGATTGCTATCAACTATCACTGATAGATTTCATTCACAATATATAGCAAGTCTATCTATGATAGCAGTCTATCACTTCTACTACTGATAGACTATATACGTTGTGATTGAAGTCTATCATCACAATGCATGTAGTCCATCAATGATAGACTGCTATCACTCATAATGGTAGTCTATCAACTAAACATCAATGATGCACCATTTTAATGTGATTAATCAACAACCAAACAAAAAAAAAATCATAATCCAACCAAACAGGAAACCAAAAATATTAGAAGAAGCATAATACAAAGAAAAAAAAATAGCAAACTAAACCAATTAAACTAAACTTCTATAGCTTGATTTAATTTTTGCCATATTTGCAAATAGTTTTAAGATTTGCTATTTTTTTGGCCAGCTTTGCTATCTGTGCAAGTATCCCAAAAACAAACATTTCTCATACTTCCAAAATATTTTAGAGTTAGGAAATTAAAATTTATAATTGACAAAAAAAGGAGAAAATAAAATAGAAGATTGTCTAACCATAAAAGAATGAATTAGCCTCTTTATTATTTTTTTTTCCTTCCTTCTCAATCTTTTACTTCACTTCCTTTATGTGGTGACGTCTTTGATTTTATTGCATAATACAAATTAAAAGTGACAATAGGAAGAAAATAATGATCCTCATCAATATACATTCATAAATAAAGTGAAGTTAATCATCAATAATATACCCCCAAACCCATTAATAAAGACAACTCAATTCTGAAATAGAAGAAACGTTGGTCAAGTTGGAAACATCTAAGAGCATATATAGTAGTCCAAGGGCAACAAAATAATTCTCAACATATGAAATTAGGCTATTTAAGGTTTGATTTCAGGCCTACTAACATGTGCGTGAATAAGATGCAGTTTGATGTGTCGTTGGAGAATTCCAAACATTGTTGACAAAATTTAAATACTAACAAATATTTGAGGACACCAAAATCTTTGAGAAAAAGAACAACAAGACATTGTTAGGGAAAAAACTCCCACTTCTACTATAGGAATAAGCAAAAAAATAATTGAAAAATTAAAAAGAAAACAACAAAATGAGATACAAGAATTAACATAGAAAACTCTAAAACTGAAGAAAAAATCACTGACAGAAATAAATACTCTACTATGTAAAAATTATTATAATCACACAAAATTCTCTTCACGAACCCAATTACATATAAACAATCTCTCAAAGCTTTATATCACGTACACAACTAGAGTTAGTATATCAGGCTTAAAGTATTTCGAATTGAGATGATTTAAAACCAAAGTCATATGCTCATTTTATAGTACTTGGACCACATCACTTCCTTGTACCTTATATTTTTTCGAAAATCCTACAAATTCCACCTGAACAAGATATTTGAAAAATCTACAGCTCCTACTGCACTTATTGTCGTCACTGGCAATCATGATCCCCAACACTAAGAATTATAACCTAGTCCACCATAAAAGTAGATCACTTAGAATGTCACCTTCCAACACTTTTCTTCTTCGTCACATGCTAAACAAACCCTAATGAAATTTATGGTGCAACTTCCACCTACTTGGCTTATCCGAAAGTTCTTTAGCCATCGACATAACTTCTACCACACATCCTCTATGATTTTGTGGTAAAGGGAACATACCATGAGGATGAATTTTATCTTTCTTAAAAGGAAGTCACCATCTCCCTTAATGAAAGAGACAACATCAACATTCGATCCAGAGCCCTTTGACGAACCTGCTTGATAAGCCCTAATTATTCATACTTACTGAGTCTAATTTTCTTATATTTTGATTGAATATTATGCTTAATTATGAAAATTGTATTCGATTTAATTTAGATGGTGAAATATATAAAAAAAAATTGTGGAAAATTCAGTTTAAAGACACTTTTTAACCATCATTTTTTTAATCCAATTTGGAGAAGATTAATTAAAAAAATGAAAATGAAAGAAAGGAAAAAAATAAGAAAAATAATAATAAAAAAAATAAAACAGAAAGTATTAATTAATTAATCAATTAAAATATATACATATTTGCAAGGGAAGTTTGAAATTGGGCCCAATTTGTGCCCAACAAACAAAAAGAAATGCAGCTTCACGTGGATGGAAGGTCTTCAGCCGAAACAGAAGCATACAGACGTGTAGATATGGAGGACTTCTTTATGAGAAATGGAAGAATTGAAGCGGCAATCCTCTTCTTCTTTTTTTTTTTTTTTTTTTTTTATGAATGTTAATCCTATTCTTCTTCCTTCACAGTAGAAACTCATCAAGGACGTCCTCTTCGGCAAGATTGGAGAAAGAATTCTTCATCTCCATTCAATTTTTAGCATGAGTTTATGAAGGAGATAACAATGTTATTTTTAATAAAATTTCTCTCCTCCTTCATGTATAAAAGGGGTAGTGAAGCGAAGTGTTTCACACAGTGAGGTGGAGAAAAAAAGAGAGTGTAGAACATAGTTTCCTTTGAGTAAGAGATTTTTTTTTTTTTGTTTTTCTTTTTGAAAAAATATTTGTTTCCCTCTGTAATCTTTATTGCTTCTCCATGATAATATGTGGCTAAGTCATAATTTCTGATTCTAAGGGTGATTTAATTTTCAATTGTAATTTTGTGAGGCTTTTGGCCAAATAGAAATTTTGTCTTTAATTCAAGAATTCTATGTTTATTGTTCTTATTTTTATGATTGATTATTATTAAATTAAATTGACGCTTTAATTTAGTATCAATTGATTTATTGCTATCCATGATTTTAGGATCCATAAATATCACAAATTATTGAAAAATGTAGCAAGGAGTTTAGTTATGTATGTGTAATTATGGTTTTTCCATTTTACATTGCTTGCATAATAGATTTTAGGTAAATAAAAAAACAAAATTAATTAATTTGTAGCTATCTCAATTAGTGAGTTTTGGTTAAGTCGTTCTCATTTTTTTTAATGTTATGTTTTAATTGATATGAAACAATATCGTGCCCAATTGATTAAATGGTAAGTTTTGATTTTGATACCTGGTGAGAGTCAGTTAAAATTGAAGATTTTACATTTTTTATTGCTTTTGCAAATAAGTAGACTAAGTTCTTGAATTTGAGAAATTGAAATTGAACTTTTTTTAAAGCCTATGATCAAGATTGCAATTGGATGAAATTTATACCCTTGAATTTGAAGTTCCATAAAATTGATTTTTTATTCGTTTTTTATCAATTGTTTAATTAAAATTTCTTGTTCAAAACCCCCATTATTTTATTTATTTATTTTTCACTTTGAGAAATTAATTCGATTAGTTCCCTTGGGACTCGACCTGGTTCCACTATTTCTACAAGTTAGATGTAGAGAATCAATAAATAAATATGTTGGAAGGCTTCAACAAACCTGACCAAAATTTGGTATTGTTGTCGAGAAACTATTTTAGTTTCTCCTTGTTTTTTGTTTTACAGTTTATGAGTCGTTCTTCTTGAAATATTGAATTGCAATACAATCTTGAAATCGAGAAGGCAACACATAGGTTTAGAAAGGAGACCAAAGAAAGGAAACGTTGTCTTGGAGAGGAAGCCAATATAAATTAATTTGGATAGTGGTGACATATCTATAACGTTTAGGCGTGTGGTTTATTTTGATTTTTCTTAAGAAGGTGCGCCCCTTTTCTACCATAATGTTTCTTACAAAATATTATATTAAAATGCTATAGAAAGTCATATTTGTTGTAGTGTTTAAAAGATATATATTGTAACGACCCTATTTTCCCACGACTCTCTAAACTCGAAAGCACGACCTAGTTACCTCGTTCATGTCCGAAATTTCGGCAGTATGACGGCGTAACTACAAGAAACCAAAATTTTACAAAGACCTAGAAAGAGATAAAAATACTTCTATGATTCAGATCACAAACTCAGTATCCACCAACTACAAAAAATGATGTTGAGCTCAAATTACAGACAACCAACACTAAAAGCTTCTAACCAGACACACGAAGCCAAAGAATAAAAAGAATTACAAACCAACTAACAACAGGGAACAAGGAATAACTAAAAACTAAAACAAGGACAAGGGATTGGTTGGAGTCTCCATAGCCTCGTCAAGTCGTCGCCTGCGTCATCCACTCCAAGAATGTTCGCAAAACTGCAAAATAAACAAAGTAGCAAGAATAAGTATAAACATACTTAGTAAGTAGTACACTAAAGGATCCAACCTTTAAAGAAACCCAACCAAGAAGAAAACTGCTCAAACTCAGACTCGTGCTTAGTTTCAAATACTTCCTTCAGTTATTCCAAAATTCCAATTCATCCTTCCACAACTTTTACCACTTCCCGACCCTATCTTCGAGCCATAACTGCGAGTACTGTAACCTAGAATCCAAACTCGTGAAGATAACAATCGTCACACTCATCTCAAAGGAGATTTACCTCGAGCCTAGCATACAGGCAATAGGAAAACGCATTCCCTATGCTCAACACAGTGGGGAATCACCCCTAAGCTAGCTCACAGGCAATAGGGAAACGCATTCCCTATGCTCAACACAACAGGTAATCATCCTCTAAGCTAGCACACGACAATAGAGAACACATCCCTATGCTCATCACAGTGGGGAATCACCCCTAAGCTAGCACACGGAAATAGGGAACGCATCCATATGCCCATCATATCTCAATAGCCACACAAGCAACTAGGGAACTCATTCCCTCAGCTAGCACAAGACAATAAGGAACGCATCCCTATGCTCATCATACTGGGGAATCACCCCCTAAGCTAGCACACAACGATGGAGAACGCATCCCTATGCTCATCATATCATATGCGTTCTAGGCTTACAAACTCGCACGAAACAACAGAATTAGGGTTGGAAGTATCAATCTAACGGGTTTTCGTACTTTCACAACACGTTAGGAACCTTTTGAGTCAATCCACCTCACTACATTCACCTTCATGCCCAAATCACAGTCACAAGTTGGCCCAGAGGTTTCAAACACTTTTAAGGGAAACATCCCCTAATTCACATTAACAGGGAGGAAAACAACCCTCCAGCCTTTCCAACTTCTATAATGTCTTACGCCTCATACACATTTACAGGCGAAACGAAAATCCTAACGGATCAATCCGAAAGGCTACCCTCTTCTTAGGCCAACCCTAGAACGACCCACTCCACATTCCTTTGAAGAGTTATTCATAGCATATGTTACAAGCCCACCTTCCACAAACAATCACAAATGCATCTTTGTGACCATGCACCATAGTTCCCAAACTTGCCCAATCACAACCTTAGGCGATGTATTAAGGTGCCAAACAAGTTAACCTCATTTAATTTGAACTTATGCCCTTATTTTCTTACTAGTTACATTCTAAGATCGCTTTTAGCTCAAACATTTCCCAAACAAATCCACTAATCATCACATGCTTCCTAAACACAATTATTGAGCAAGCTTTCACAATTCATACATTTTCAAACAATAATTACATTCAAATAACAACTTAAAGGGCTTAAATCCAAATAACTACTTACTTCGAATAGAGTAATGAATATTAAACTGGCAACAAAACCTCTTCCAAGCTATGGTCTCCTGCTTAACCCAAAATTAATTAGTCTCGAGAGGTGGTTGTTCAGTACCAACAACCTTGCTGGAAATTTAACAATTTACCTCCAATTCGAAAGTTTGATCCTCCAATCGATATCCTGAAATTAAGTTCATTGGTTAACGATCGATCCAATTAAAGTCCTTAATTAAATTCAATTGAGTAACGAAATTACCCAAATCGGAACACAATCGTAACCGGGACTGTTCAGGCTCAAAAATTAGAATCGGAGACGGCGACGCTTGAAGGGCAGATCTGATCCTGTCAAGCCGTTTTCCGACGATTTTCGACGAGGATTGAAGCTGGCTGGTGGCTGGAGTTCCGGTGAGGCCCGAGAGTTCGTGAGTAGCGGCAGCACACAGAGGAAGAGGAAGAAGAAGGAGGAGGAGTCGGCGAAGGTGGCTGGAGCTCGAGCGATTGGGGCGTGGGTCTGAGCCGAAAGGCGATGGGTGTTCGGTTCAAAGCTTCTCCGGCGAGGATTCAAGCCGGCTGGTTCGGTAGGCCGGAAAAGAAGGAAGAAGAAGGGTGAAATGGATGGGTGATCGGCGGTGGAAGCTGTCGGACGAACATGAAGGGGAAGAAGAAGAAACCGACGAGCTGAAGAAGAAAAAAAAAAGAAGAAAGTGAGCAGAAGGATGGGTTCGGCCGAGAGAGAGAGAAGAAGAGAGAGAGAGAGAGAGAGAGAGAGCTAAGGACGGGTGGGTTTCGGGTAGCACAAAGAGAAAAGGGAGAGAGAGAGAGAAGAAGAGAGATGGAGGGATAAGGATGGCATTTTCCCTTTTTATAAAAAAAATTACAAAAATGCCCCTTGACCAAACATTGGTTTCCAAAATTTCCCTTTTTCTCAATCCCAAATTTCAAATTAACCTTCAAATTTAAATTACCCAATGTAAATCATTCCAACTTAATTCCATAGTTTGAAATTAATGCTTGAAAATAAGCCGGGCGTTACATATATCATGAACTAAGTGTGAATATTATCATGTATTTGAACATATGAAACCAATGTTTCATACATAAAATCAATGTTGTAATGATCCTAAACTCTGGACACACTAAAGGCAGAAGCACGATTGAGTTACCTCGCTCATGCCCGAAATTTCGACAACATGACGACATAACTATGAGAAAACAAAAATTTACAACGAGATCGGTGATAAAAATAAAAACAACACTTCTATATCTCAGAATACAAACTCGATCAGCATCCACCAAACTACGATACATTATGCTGAGCTCAATCACCAGACACAAGAAATAGAGGATTCTAATCAACACACGGAAGCTGAAGAGATATAAAGTTTACAGTCCAACATATAATAAAGAATAAAGAAACAAAACTACAAGCTAAAACAAGGAAAGAAAGATTGGTCGAGTCTCCATAGCCTCGTCAAGTCATCACTTCTATTGCCCGCCTCGAGAATGTGCAAGATCTGCAAAACACAAACAAAGTAGCATGCATGAGTATAAACACACTTAGTAAATAGTCCACGTAAGGTCCGTATAACACCAATAATTGAACTTTAGGTAACATTAACTTTTGAGGAGGGTTATGCAAACCTTCAACATTGAAATACACTGCTGTGGGATCACCTGACATTATTTTCTTTTCTTGCCAAGATTCATTTAATCATTTCGAATAGCTTAGTGTACGAATACGATCATCCTTGGAGGCAATTAATATAGCAACATCACGAACTATGTCATGCATTTTCACATACATACCGAATTCAATAGGCTCTTCTAAAAGCAAAGAAGAAGCTATGAGATCATCTACCAATTTTGTTATCCTATCTCGCGCTTGTTCCACATTGTCAACACCATGCAAGAAACCCATACCCATAGCGTATACGTGCAAGACTTCCACATCAATGGGATAATCTTCAGGGAACATGCTACAAAGCAAAAATAATAATTTGGCCTCTTTACATTCTAATTGCTTATAACTTAATTCAATTAAAGAATTCACTTCTTCTTTCATCCCTCTAATATTCACAGGCACTGGATTGCCTGGATTTCTTAGTATGTTTAAGGCATCTTTCCAAATGGATGGAGGTTTATTTCTCAATGCCTTAGCGATCATAGTAATAGCCATTGGCAAATGTGCACATTCCCTTGCTATTTGAGTGGCTATAATTCTCAAATCAGGCGCTTCAACAATTTCACCAGCTATTTTCTTGAATAAACTCCATGCCTCGTCCCCTTGTAAAACTTTTATCTCAAAATCGTCATCCGTGCACATATCATTAAAGAATATACTATTATATCTTGAGGTAAATAGGATCTTGCATCCTGTGTGATCTACACTACTTGGAATTCCTATTGTTTCCAAATCAATTTGCTTCCAAACATCATCAAGTACAATGAGGATCCTTTGTTCTAACTTCAACCTTTTTTGTAGCTTAAGAGCTCTTCCTTCTTCGGTTTTTTGTTCGAAGTTCAATCCTAGCTTATCACCTAGTTGTTCTTGAATTCTTTTTAAATCTGGTGTCTGACTGATGGTCAATGTGACCACTTCATCAAATAAATTTTTCTCCACAACTCTTCGTGAAATTTCTTTCGCTAACATTGTTTTGCCAACACCCCCCATCCCGTACACTCCAATTCTGTTGACATTATCGTCCATAAGTGCACCAATGATTTTTTCTATAGTTGATTTTCTTGATTCAAAGTCAAGAAAATCTGGTATCTTTGCTTTTGAACTCTCAACCTCTGAGAGAGCTACACTATAGGAGACTCTATCGAAATTCCCCTCATTTTTAATCTCAAGAACCTCATCGGCCAACTTTACTGCTTTTCTACTTAATCGGTGTCGTTGGACCAAATTCAAGCACAACGTACCTTGACCTTCTCTAGCTTGGTTGACTAGTATTGTCCCAGATTTTTCAATGATCGTGTCAACCTTAGTCAACCAATTTTGGACACCAGAGTTTATGTTTTCTGCATTTCTTCTTGCTTCCGACACCTTGTGTTGCACTAACTCTTTAGTGTCCTTCAACTTTTCAACCTCAGTTTTAAGGTTTTGAATATTGCAGCGGATGAAACATAAATAACTCAATTCACGACCAATGGGCTGTACAGTGTATTCGACAAGTTTTTCAATGATTGAAGATAGAATTTCCATTGTTCTTAAAAAAGGAAAACCAATATCAAATATATAAAAGTTGATAAAGTGTAGGAATTAGGAGTTAGCCTGGATTGAAATTCAGTTGCTAGGAATCGCAAACTCCCAGAAACCAGACAAAGAACAAACAACTGCAAAGAAAAGAAACAAAAAAAAAAAACACACACACACATGTGAAGATATGAAGAAAAAGAATTTGTACAGAAGGCAAGTGCTGAAGGGGAGAAACGTTGGACCTGATTGTAAGACAAAATGATTCCGGCTGTAGCAGACGATTGAAGAGAAAGTTGGCTTACAATAAATAAATAAATAAATATAGGATCAAAATTTCATAATAAATTAGAACGGAAAACAAATAAATAAGGGCAAGAGAGTGGGAGGCAAAGTTGTCAACACTCTTAGCTGTATGGGCCCGGACAAAATATTCTAGGCCACTAAAATGTGGTTGCCTTTTTAAAGTTGTGATGCGCTATAATAATCATTGGATATAAAATTAAAGTACTTTTATAATTTTTCTCTCAAACATCCAACTATACAAAACTATTAGACTTAATGTGGCAGCCTCTTAGAATAAGCTAAATTAGACCAAACCTTTGGTAAATCACTGCACGCAATTCTTTTCTTTTTTTCTGCTTTTTTTTTTCCTCTTTTCCCCTCCTTTTTCGTTTTTCTTATTCTTTTTTTTTTTCCGTTTTCTACCTCTTTTTTCGTTTCCTTTTTTTCTTCCCCCTTTTTTGCACCTTTTGTTCGTTTTTGATTTTTTTTGGCAAAAATAATATTTGTTTTCTCATATTTTGTTAGGAAAAACTTCAATTTCACCCCTAGATTTGCATAATTGTATCAATTTTTACTCTAAACTCTCAATTTTATTAAACTAGACCCTAAAATCAGACATGTATTGCATTTTTTTATCCTCTATTCAATTTTTTCCCAATTTCACCCATTAATTTTAATAACAAGTTATAAATTTTTTTCCTTTCATTTTCAAAACTCTTTTTTTTAATAACTTAATTTATTTATATTTTTGTTGATTTTATTCTTTTCTTTAGTCACAAAACTTTTATATTACTTTCTCTTTTTCTTTTTTTCTCAATTTGCACAAATACACTAAAACGTGCTTTTAAGCTGAATTATACCAAATCTTTGGTAAATCACTACGCGCAATTCGTTTCTTTTTTCTGCTTTTTTTTTTTCCGTCTTATCCCCTCCTTTTTCGTTTTCTTTTTTTCTTCCCCTTTTTTTGTGCCTTTTTTTCGTTTCTTTATTTTTTTTTGGCAAAAATAATATTTGTTTTCTCATATTTTGTTAGGAAAAAATTCAATTTCACCCCTAGATTTGTATAATTGTATCAATTTTTACTCTAAACTCTCAATTTCATCAAATTAGAATCTAAAATCAGACATCAATTGAATTTTTTTTATCCTCTATTCAATTTTTTGCTATTTCACCCATTAATTTTAATAACAAGTTATAAAAAAAATTTCTTTCATTTTCAAAACTCTTTTTTTAATAACTTTATTTATTTATATTTTTTGATTTTATTCTTTTTTTTTCTCACAAAACTTTTATATTACTTTCTTTGTTTCTTTTTTTCTCAATTTGCACAAATACACTAAAACGTGTTTTTAAGATAAATTAAACCAAACCTTTGGTAAATCACTGCACACAATTCTTTTCTTTTTTTCTGCTTTTTTTTTTTTTGTCTTTTCCCCTCCTTTTTCGTTTTTCTTTTTCTTTTTTTTTTTTTTTCCATTTTCTACCTCCTTTTTTGTTTCCTTTTTTTCTTCCCCCTTTTTTGCACCTTTTTTTTCGTTTTTTATTTCTTTTGGCAAAAATAATATTTGTTTTCTCATATTTTGTTAGGAAAAACTTCAATTTCACCCCTAGATTTGTTTAATTGTATCAATTTTTACTCTAAACTCTCAATTTTATCAAACTATATCCTAAAATCAAACATGTATTGCATTTTTTTATCCTCTATTCAATATTTTTCCAATTTCACCCATTAATTTTAATAACAAGTTATAAATTTTTTTTCTTTCATTTTCAAAACTCTTTTTTAATAACTTAATTTATTTATATTTTTGTTGATTTTATTCTTTTCTTTTCTCACAAAACTTTTATATTACTTTCTCTTTTTCTTTTTTTCTCAATTTACACAAATACACTAAAACATGCTTTTAAGCTGAATTATACCAAATCTTTGGTAAATCACTACGCGCAATTCTTTTCTTTTTTCTGCTTTTTTTTTCGTCCTATCCCTTCCTTTTTCGTTTTCTTTTTTTCTTCCCCTTTTTTTGCGCCTTTTTTTCGTTTCTTTATTTTTTTTGGCAAAAATAATATTTGTTCTCATATTTTGTTAGGAAAAAATTCAATTTCACCCTTAGATTTTTATAATTGTATCAATTTTTACTCTAAACTCTCAATTTCATCAAATTAGAACCTAAAATCAGACATCTATTGAATTTTTTTATCTTCTATTCAATTTTTTTGCTATTTCACCCATTAATTTTAATAACAAGTTATAAAAAAAAATCATTTTCAAAACTCTTTTTTTAATAACTTTATTTATTTACATTTTTTTATTTTATTCTTTTTTTTTTCTCACAAAACTTTTATATTACTTTCTTTGTTTCTTTTTTTTCTCAATTTACACAAATACACTAAAACGTGCTTTTAAGATAAATTAGACCAAACCTTTGGTAAATCACTGCGCACAATTCTTTTCTTTCTTTCTGCTTTTTTTTTTTTTGTCTTTTCCCCTCCTTTTTCGTTTTTCTTTTTCTTTTTTTTTTTTTTCCATTTTCTACCTCCTTTTTCGTTTCCTTTTTTTCTTCCCCCTTTTTTGCACCTTTTTGTTCCTTTTTGATTTTTTTTGGCAAAAATAATATTTGTTTTCTCATATTTTGTTAGGAAAAACTTCAATTTCACCCCTAGATTTGCATAATTGTATCAATTTTTACTCTAAACTCTTAATTTTATCAAACTAGACCCTAAAATCAGACATGTATTGCATTTTTTTATCCTCTATTCAATTTTTTCCCAATTTCACCCATTAATTTTAATAACAAGTTATAAATTTTTTTTCTTTCATTTTCAAAACTCTTTTTTTAATAACTTAATTTATTTATATTTTTGTTGATTTTATTCTTTTCTTTAGTCACAAAACTTTTATATTACTTTCTCTTTTTCTTTTTTTCTCAATTTGCACAAATACACTAAAACGTGCTTTTAAGCTGAATTATACCATATCTTTGGTAAATCACTACGCGCAATTCGTTTCTTTTTTCTGCTTTTTTTTTTTCCGTCTTATCCCCTCCTTTTTCGTTTTCTTTTTTTCTTCCCCTTTTTTTGTGCCTTTTTTTCGTTTCTTTATTTTTTTTGGCAAAAATAATATTTTTTTTCTCATATTTTTTTAGGAAAAAATTCAATTTCACCCCTAGATTTGTATAATTGTATCAATTTTTACTCTCAATTTTCAATTTCATCAAATTAGACTTTTAAATCAGACATCTATTGAATTTTTTTTATCCTCTATTCAATTTTTTTGCTATTTCACCCATTAATTTTAATAACAAGTTATAAAAAAAAATTCTTTTATTTTCAAAACTCTTTTTTTAATAACTTTATTTATTTAAATTTGTTTATTTTCTTTTTTTGATTTTATTCTTTTTTTTTCTCACAAAACTTTTATATTACTTTCTCTGTTTCTTTTTTTCTCAATTTGCACAAATACACTACAAGTTTAAAATGTGCTTTTAAGCTGAATTATACCAAATCTTTGGTAAATCACTACACGCAATTCTCTTGTTTTTTTCTACTTTTTTTTTCCGTCTTATCCCCTCCTTTTTCGTTTTCTTTTTTTCTTCCCCTTTTTTGTGCCTTTTTTTCGTTTCTTTTTTGTTTTTTGATTTTCTTTGGAAAAAATAATATTTGTTTTCTCATATTTTGGTTAGGAACAAATTCAATTTCACCCCTAGATTTGTATAATTGTATCAATTTTTACTATAAACTCTCAATTTTATCAAATTAGACCCTAAAAGCAGACATGTATTGCATTTTTTATCCTCTATTCAATTTTTTTGCTATTTCACCCATTAATTTTAATAACAAGTTATAAATTTTTTTTTTATTTCATTTTCAAAACTCTTTTTTTAATAACTTTATTTATTTATATTTTTTTTATTTTCTTTTTTGATTTTATTCTTTTTTTTTCTCACAAAACTTTTATATTACTTTCTTTGTTTCTTTTTTTTCTCAATTTGCACAAATACACTAAAACGTGCTTTTAAGATGAATTATACCAAATCTTTGGTAAATCACTACACGCAATTCTTTTTTTTTTGTCTGTTTTTTTTTTCCGTCTTTTCTCCTCCTTTTTCGATTTTTTTTTCCATTTTCTACCTCCTTTTTCGTTTTCTTTTTTTCTTCCCCTTTTTTGTGCCATTTTTTTTTCCTTTTTTTAATTTTTGTGGCAAAAATAATATTTGTTTTATCATAGTTTGTTAGGAAAAAATTCAATTTCACCCCTAGATTTGTATAATTGTATCAATTTTTACTTTAAACTCTTAATTTCATCAAATTAGAGCCTAAAATCAGACATTTATTGCATTTTTGTATCGTCTATTCAATTTTTTTTTTCTATTTCACCCATTAATTTTAATAACAAGTTATAAAATTTTTTCTTTCATTTTCAAATCTCTTTTTTTAATAACTTTATTTATTTATATTTTTTTGATTTTCTTTTTTGATTTTATTCTTTTTTTTTTCTCACAAAACTTTTATATTACTTTCTCTTTTCCTTTTTTTCTCAATTTACACAAATACACTAAAACGTGCTTTTAAGCTGAATTACATCAAATCTTTGGTAAATCACTACCTAAACAAAATTAAATACAATTTTCACAATTAAGCACAATATTCAATAACAATGGAAGGAAATTAGACATAATAAATGTGATTAATTAAGACTTGTGAAAAAGCAATGTAAAAATCTCCATACAATCACTAATTTCAATAAATAAAACTTTGCACAAAAATAAATCTGATCAATGCACAAATTAACCATGGAAAACATTGCCAAAATTTACAAATTTCAACAAAAATTTAGCTCTAATGTTGTTTTTCTTTGAATTCCTATCAAATTTGTACCATACATATGTTTTAGAATTCAAAGAATGAGGAAATTTTTTTAATGATATTTCAAACAAAAGCTTATCAGAGAGTTAAAATTGCAACGCTTTTTAAATTTTAGGGTTAAGATTGCAATACTTATCTAAGTTTGGGGTGGAATTTGATGAAATTGAAAGTCTAGGGTAAAAATTTACACAACATGATAAGTTTATGGTCAAAATTGATTTTTTTTTATATTTTTTAAAATAATTTAAATTTATACATAATAACAAAGATGTGATATTATAATAATTTTTTCAATTTAGTTTTTCTTTTCTAGAGTCAAATAAAGAAGGAACAATAAAATTAGTTTTTAACTTTTAGTACATTATATTTTAAAGTTAATTACATAAAAAATTTATAATTCTCATGAAAAAAATCTATTTTTTATTTCAAGTTTCATTTTTTTAATATAAATTTTATAAGTTTGATCCATTCTAATAGGTTTTTTTGAATTAAAAAAGTATGTAATTGGTCATTAAACTTTCAATTTTATATCTAATGGATTCTGGAGTTTTCAATTTAATGTCTAATAGATTTGTAACCTAATAGACTTTTTTTTTAAGTTCAAGAATTACAAAATTGAAAATTCAGGGACCTACTAGACAGAAAATTGATAGTTCAGTGACTTCGTAAAAACTTTTTAAAGTTGGAGACTTATTAAACACAATCTTAAAAATTTAAGGACCAAATTTATAAAGTTGTTCAAAATTATTTTCATATGGCCCCCCCTGATATATAGATCTGGATCTGCCACTGACTCTTCCTTACATCGCTCTTTCCTCATCAAAGGGGAAAAGGATATATATATATATATATATATATATATATATATATATATATAACATGATATTCTCTAGAAAATAACTTGCTTTAGCTTTTGTTTGAGTTTTCATCTTTTATTCTCCTAATTATAATAAAACAAACATCCCTCGTACTTCCAAAATATTTTAGAGTTAGGCAATTAAAATTTAGAATTGACAAAAAAAAAAGGAAGAAATCAAATAGAAGATTGATTGTCTAACCATAAAAGAGTGGATTAGCCTCTATAGTATTTTTTTTCTTTCCTTCTCAATCTTTTACTTCCCTTCCTTTATGTGGTGACTTCTTTGATTTTATTGCATAATACAAATTAACAGTGACAATAGGAAGAAAATAATGATCTTCACCAATATACATTCATAAATAAAGTGAAGTTAATCATCAATAATATACCCACAAACCCATTAACAAAGACAACTCAATTCTGAAATAGAAGAAACATTGGTCAAGTTGGAAACATCTAAGAGCATATATAGTAGTCCAAGGGCAACAAAATAATTCTCTAACATATGCAATTCGGCTATTTAAGGTGATTTCAAGCCTACTAACATGTGCGTGAATACGATGCAGTTTGATGTGTTGTTAGAGAATTGAAAACAATGTTGACAAAATTTAAGTACTAGCAAACATTTGAGGACACCAAAATCTTTGAGAAAAAGGACAACAAGGAATTGTTGGGGAAAAAAAACTTTCCACTTCTACTGCAAGAATCAGTAGAAAAATAAATAAGAAATTAAAAAGAAAACAACAACATGAGATACACAAGAATTAACATAGAAAACTCCAAAACCGAAGAAAAAACCACAAACAGAAATAAATACTCCATTATGTAAAAGAATTATTATAATCACACAGAATTCTCTTCCTAACCCAAATTACAAATAAACACTCTCTCAAAGCTTTATACCACTTACACAACTTATGGTGCAACTTCCACCTACTTGGCTCACCCGAAAGTTCTTTAACCAATGACATAACTTCTACCACACATACCTTGCATAGTCGCCAAGCCAATGCATGCGTGCAAGATTGTGGAACCGCTAACATCACATCCTCTATCATTTTATGGTAAAGCGAACATACCATGAGGATGAATTTTATCTTTCTTCAAAGGAAGTCACCATCTCCCCTGATGAAATAGACAACATCAGAATTCGAACCAGAGCCCTTTGACGAACCTACTTGATAAGTCCTAATTATTCATACCTACTGTATCTAATTTCCTTACATTTTGACTGAATATTATGTTTAATTATGGAAATTGTATTCAATTTAATTTAGGTAGTGAAATATAAAAAAATGGTGGAATTCAGTTTAAAGCACTTTTTAACCATCATTTTTTGAATCCAATTTGGAGAAGATTAATTAAAAAAAAATGAAAATGAAATGAAGGAAAAAAATAAGAAAAAGGTGAAATTGAAAAAAAAATAAAAATAAAAAATAAAACTGATAACGCTCATTTATGAGTGTTATTTGGCTCTAAAAACTAAGCTATTTGCTTAGAAAGTGAGTGTTTAATGTTACAATTTATGTCATTTAGAGCAAATTTAAGTAAAAACAGTATTGAAGTATTGATTTTGTAAAAAAAAGTTTTTAGGTGTATTTATAGTCATTTTTGTTAAGAAAGTGTTAATTTTTGTTGGTTGTGTAGAGGCTGAAAAAGAACCCAAATGTGCCTACATTCTGGCCGCAACTGAGGCAAATGAAAGATGATCTAAGAAATATGCGACCATGATGTGCTAGCAATTGAGAGCAGAAGTCAAATTCCAACTGTTGCATAAATAACTCAAAATGCGCCCAACTATGCGGCCACATTTAGGCCATTTCGATAACAACACAATTGCACTCACTATGCTGCCGCATCTAGACCTTTTCGGAAGATTCTCCTAGATTCGCGGGATTTGTAGATAAAATCAAATAAAATCAAATATTCTCAATCAAATCTCCAAGGATCAAGGGATATGATCAGCCAAGCCTCTCCACATTGATCTCGGCAGCAAAATCTAGGCCATGAGATCTATAAAAGGCGGTTCAAGCTTCAGTTTCAAGGGACCTCGGATGTCTATCTTCTTCTCCAAATTTCGTAGCTTTTCTTTTCTGTTCAACCACTGATAACTTTGCTAGAGCGATGTGAATAATTGTGCAATTTTAGAATGTCAATGCGCAAGTGTACACTTTCATTTTGTAGCAAGTGGCAAGTAAAATTATCGTATCCACAGAGACTATTAATCCTTCTAATTACCCTAAATTAAATCTTAGTAACTCAGTTTATAACCATTCAAAATTATCAAGGGAAATGAAATAAAAGAAATCACAAATGCTGGAACAAAATTAATACTAAAGCATGAAAAACAGAATAAAGATTTCAGAAAACAGAGAACGACTAACTTGTACTTTTAGTTAAAAGGAAGGCTCGGATTAGAGGTAAGTCATGCCTTAATTAAGTTACGAACTGAGTACACATTCGTTCCATTCGATTCACTATAGACTTCACGGTATTCTCCCGAATCACCGAATATATGTTGTCGCAATTCTATTACTTCAACACATTAAACCCATTGTACTTTATGTGCATTAGGCGAGTGGCTATCCCTAACCTATCCACTTAGTTAGCTACTAACCCTAACAAGGGGCTAACGTGGTTTTCAAGTTTTCAGCCCCTCCTATTCTTCCCAGAAATCAGAGGACCGTCGTTCACATTGGTTGGCCAAGCGGACACAAACTAATAAATAAAACCTCTTAAAAACCAAATCGAAGGAGATGAAGTCTACTCATCTATAACATTAACTAAAAACAATCATCATCTAATCCTCACCTTATGGTGATTAGTTCATGCTACAGGAAAAACGAAAAACAGTAGAAATGCAGACATAATGAAAGTAAATGCAAAAAACTACTAAATGACAGCAGAAAACGTAGCAGGAGAAGTTGAAATGCTGCCCCAAGATATTTGACCCAGCATTGGCGTCTTTCCGACTGGAAACCTTCCGTTTTGGGTAAAACTCTGATGGTGGCTCCCCAGTTGAAGCTCTCCTCGCCTCCTGCTTTCTCTCTTCTGGTATTTCGAGACTCTTACCTCTTCTTCTCTCATCTTCTACCAAAAAACGGCTGCCCTTAATATAAAACTCATTCTTTATGAAAACGATGGCTGATTAGACAGGTCTTGAGACGTGGCGGGCTCTGAATGGTTGAAAACACGCTGACTAGACTGACAGATGCCAACTCATTTAATGAATAACAGCTCCCACGTGCGAAATTCGTATAAGCCTGAATCGCATAATTTGCTCCAGCAATTAGTTGTAAAATTGTTACTCTTGGCTTCTTGAGTCTTCCTTAATCCAACCTGAATTAATCACATAAAAGAACTTAATTAAGATGAATTTGCTCTAATAATAATAATACTATATCAAAATTAATCACAGAGCAAAATGACTCAAAGTTAGAGAATTTCTAAAATATAATGAAATATAATATGACAATTTAGTCCAAAAATACTAACATATAACTCTCAATTTAAGAGTTATCAAACCCCCAAACTTGAATCATTACTCGTCCTCGAGTGATGCTTCCTTCACCTGCACATGTCAAAAGCTACTTCTACTTGACCACTAAATTCTTATATGCATTACCACCATTGTAGTGATGCTCTAGCATCAAACTTGCTCCTTCAACTCAATACACACTGTCCTGCTTCAAGATTTGAAATTATGTTCTTTTGCACATGCCTAAGAATTAACTAGACATCCTTTAGCTCCAAAGCTTTTATCACTTAGAAGTTCTAATCCTCAAGCTCATTATGCAATCCCAAACCAAACTTACACAAGAGTGCTTCCCCTCTAAGACTAATCTTTTAAGCTAGCACAAAACTTGCACTTTTCTTTTCTTTTTTTTTTTTTTTTCCTTTTTTTTTACTACTCTCCTGGAGATCCTTGAAGTCATAGCCCTATTTCTTGGAATGACAATATTTTATGATGTCGTTCACCCTAGCTTTCAGGCTCATCACCTCATAGGCATAACACTCATTCCACTTCTTTTCTAAGACTGGCCCTCATGTCACTTCCCTCTTGCTTCTCAAAATGGCAACATTTTATGATGAAGCTCACCTAAGCTCTACGAGAGTTGTGACTATTAGGCTAACACTCATCCCTTGCTTCCTTTTTCTCTTTTTTTTTTCAAAGCTTCTTCATGCAGCTTATACCTTCGTTCCAGAATGCTAACACTTTTTGGTGAAAACATCTAGCTACGAGCACAAGCTACACAGAGATTGCTTTAGCAAAACCCTTTTTCTGAGCTAACTTCTTTTTTCTTTTAACAACCTAACAGGTTGGGTTTGCTTGCAAGGGAGAGGAGTGTATCTTAGGAGTTTAAGAGGAGTGCTCCCTAAGAGTATATCCTAAAGAAATTAACAAGCAGAATCTTCAAGAATGCTCTAGCAACTTCAACACGCCCCCCCCCCCCCCCCCAAAAAAAACTTAAATCGCTCATTGTCCCCAATGAGAGAAAGTAAAGGGAAGACCCCCAAACTTATTACAAGCTGGCTAAACAGACTAGAATTGGACAGAAAAGTAAACTTGTTATCCTTTGGTTGGGAATGAGCATTCCTAGACTTCTAAGCTTTAAAAGGGATGGATCTATAAGAATCTATTTAAAAATTAGGACTTCTTGTGCAAAAGATTCAATAACCTAAAATGCTAAATCATCAGCAATCATCCAGCAGCTTTGAATATGGGAACAAATTTGACTTAGCAGAAGAATTCAAGGTACAAGCAGAGCGCAGCTTAATTAACATGCAAATTCTAATTATGCTACAACAATCTAATTGCTTTAACAGCAGACTTAGGCAAGAACAATTCATTCAACAGTTAATTTAAGAGCAAGGAGGCTGAAACAAAATATGCTTTCAATTACTATGAGCTCAGGAGATCATGACTACAAAATTAAAACTTGGAGCAGCTTTTCTTCTTCTCATTCTAGGTCCTAACTTTTAAAAACTTAAACAAAACAGCAACAACTACTAAAGCAGAAATAAACACAAGCAACAACTGAATAAAGACAAACAAAGGTAGACAGATAGCAAATGATTAAAGAAAAACAGACTACATCCCTTCTTCTTCTTCTTCGGATGAGTCTTCAATATCTTTTTCTTCAAACGGCTGGTCAACAGATGGCAGAATCCAAGGAGTCAGTATTTCTTCTGGGAAAGCAGGAAAAGCAGGGAATGGCTTTTGAAAATTGTTGTGCAAGGCCTTCTTAATAGCTGAATCTCTTCTCTGAGCGTACAACCAGAATGTTTGCTGTTGCATTTCTGCATGCTCAATCCGCTGCAGCAATTGGTGTTGTAATTCCAAAAGCTTGTCAACTCCTCTCAGAAGACCATCAGCTTGATAGCTTCCTTCCCTTCTCTACAGGCGCTGAATGCTGCTTGGATTAATGACACCCTTATCAAAGAGTAGGTCATCCTCAGGGTGTCTTGGCACTTCCGCCCGATCACACAACATTGAAATAGTGTTTGGGAAGAATAACTTCCCAACCTTCTTCTCTGCGCAACTCTCAATTTGTGCAGAGATAATCTTCCCCACATTTATGCTTAACCCCTTAAGAATTGCAAAAGTCAACAGGATTCTTGCCATGGAGACAGTCGAGTCAAGGGTTGTCGGAATAAGATGGAGCTTGACAAAGGCCAACCACACATTTGCTTCATTGGTGAGATATGCTGCTTGGAAAGTTCTTGTTCCACCTTTTGAAATCCTCCAATGAGCATTCTCCACTCCCACCTCCTTTACTGCCGCATTTAACTGTTCCATAAAATGAGCAGTAATCATCTCATTAAACAATGCGTGGGGGAAGTCCTCGAGATGGTATAGGTCATTAATGGCCTCCGGTGACCAATCGACTGGGACTCCACGTACTATGGCCAAATACCCCTCTTTTGGGTCCAAATTTGCATAAAAATCCTGAACAACCTGCACTCGGGCTTCGCTCGGCTGCCTTGCAAACTGCTGCCAACCAAGACTTTTAATCCTAGAACTTAAAAATTTCAGTAGCATGGTCAAATCAGAACTAAATCCCTTCTCCGGTAGGAATTCTTTCTTCTTCAACTCATTGTATTTCTTCTTCGCACTAGAGGAAATAAATCTTTCCCAAGGAAATTTCGTACCTTCCTCCACCTTTTTCTTGCCTTTTTTCTTCGCCTTGGCAGCCATTGCTGCAGCATCCTGTTCTTCTGGTCACGTTTTCTCTGTTGTAATCTCCTCTGCCGCAGATGTTTCAGCAAATCGCTTTCTTTTCTTCCTCTTCTTTTTGGATTTATCTGGCGACTTTTCTATTACTGCTTCATCAATCACTAGGCTTTGCACAGGTGGTTCTTCCATCTCTTGGGTTTCTTCATGCTCTTGCATTTTTTCCAATTCAGGAATTTCTTCTCTTTCCACATTCTCTTCTATGTCTTCGATAGGTCCTTCCTCTTCCGCATGTTCTTGAACAATGGGCTCCTTTTCAGCAACTTCATCACTTTCAACCGGCGATTCTGGCGTTGCCTTTTTCACTACCTTCTTCTTCCGTTTCTTTGGTAATTTTCTCTTCTCTTGCTCCGGAATGACTTCGACTTCCACTGGCTCGGAAGGTTCACCTTCCTGAAGTTTTGATCAGCGCGTTTTTGCTGGCATTTTTCCGGCGAGAAAAATAGAAGTTCAGAGCTAAAGTGTTTGAGTTGAGGTAGCAAAGAGAATGGGAAAATCGAAGGGCTAGGGTTTAATTTAAGGGCAATTATGGGTATACTGGTCTTTTCTTCCAGTTTTTCAAATTCAAAATCCCCCCAAAATCGTCTTGACTGACATTATACACCTTGAAGATCGCTGACATCATCAGATTTGATCATAAAACCCATATCGCTTTCCCAGATATCTTGCTGCCACACTCTCTGCATGCCTTCTTGAGATTAATCCCCAACCGCTCAATAAAAAAAATTCCGAAAATTGCTCTGTCTTTAAAGTTGTCGTACCAACTGCTCTTAATTCCTTAACCGAAAAAGGAATTTTCTCTGTCCTTCCTTTTTTCAAAATCTGTTTCCCTTTTTATTTACAAACTCACAAAAGACAAAATAAATTATTTGCACAATAAAGAAAACCATTAAACTCCTAAAGTAAATAAAATAAAAAATAAAAACTCAACTAACACAATAAATTCTGGAGCGTAAAAATATTCAATACTACACAATGCTCCAGCAAAATCTTTGTTTTGTCATTCTTTCTTCAAACTCAGGGAAGCAAGCTTCCTCATAATTTCTCCTCCCCAATAATGTTTGATGTGATGGCCATTCACCTTGAATGTTCTGCCATCTTTCTCATCCTACAAAGTTATTGCACCATGGGAAAATACCTCAACAATTGTGAATGGACCAGACCATCTAGACTTAAGTTTTCCTGTAAATAATTTTAGTCTAGAATTGAACAGTAAAACTCTTTGCCCTTTCTCAAAATGCTTCGGCAAAAGCCTTTTATCATGCCACAATTTAGTTTTCTCCTTGTATAGTCTGGAACTTTCATAAGTAGCATGCCTCATCTCATCTAACTCATTAAGCTGTAGCAACCTTAATGCTGCATCATGAGTATAGTCAAAATTCAACTTTTTCAAGGCCCAAAATGCTTTGTGCTCTAACTCTACAGGTAAATGAGAGGCTTTACCAAAGACTAACCTGTATGGTGACATACCTAAAGGTGTTTTGTAAGCTGTCCTATATGCCCAAAGAGCATCTTCCAACCTATTGGACCAATCCCTTCTATTTGGATGCACAACTTTTTCAAGTATTCCCTTTATCTCTTTATTGGATAACTCTATTTGGCCATTGGCTTGTGGGTGATAAGGTGTTGAGACCCTATGCTTTACATGATATTTTGCTAATAAATTGCCAAGCATCTTGTTAACAAAATGGGTCCCTTCATCGCTAATTAAAACTCTAGGTGTGCCAAATCGTGTAAAAATGTGCTTGTGCATGAATTTCAAGACAGTTTTAGCATCATTTACAGGACAAGCCACAGTCTCAACCCACTTTGATACATACTCAACAGCCATTAAAATATAGAGATTGCCAAAAGAAGGAGGAAATGGTCCCATGAAGTCTATACCCCAAACATCAAACAATTCAACCTCTAAAATGTAAGTTAAGGACATTTCATCTCTTTTTCCTATCATTCCTCTCATTTGACAAGTATCACAAGTTCTACAAAAAAAATGTGCATCTTTAAAAATTGTAGGCCAATAAAAACCTGATTGGAAGACTTTTGCTGGCGTGCGTTGCCCTCCAAAATGTCCACCGTATGGAGAAGCATGGTAATGCTCAAGAATTGATTGAATTTCACTTCCAAAATCACACATTCTATAAATATTGTAAGCACAATGTCTAAACAAATATGGATCATCCCAAAAGTAAAATTTTACCTCATGGAGAAACTTTTTCAATTGTTGTTTAGACAATTCAGAAGGTAAAATGTTAGCAGCTAAATAATTAGCAAAATCAACGTACCGAGGAATTTCATTGTCCAGCACTTCTGAGACTACCAACAATTGTTCATCTGGAAATGCATCTGTTATCTCAGGTTGCTGTAGCAATTGTTGATGTTGCTCCACTCTAGAGAGATGATCAGCTACTTGATTTTCTAACCCTTTCTTGTCTTTTATCTCTAGGTCAAACTCCTGCAAAAGCAACACCCATCTTATTAGCCTTGGTTTAGCATCTTTTTTCGCCAACAAGTATTTTAATGCCGCATGATTGGTATAAACCACCACTTTGGTCCCGATGAGATACGATCTGAATTTCTCCAAAGCAAATACTACAGCTAGCAGCTCTTTCTCTGTAGTGGTATAATTCAATTGAGCTTCATTCAAGGTTTTGCTGGCGTAATAAATTGGATGGATGGTTCTGCCACTTCTTTGCCCCAGTATAGCCCCTACTGCGTAGTCACTTGCATCACACATTACTTCAAATGGCATGCTCCAATTTGGTGCAGCAATGATTGCTGCAGAAACTAATGTTGTCTTCAAGGTGTTAAATGCCCTTACACATTCCTCAGAAAATTGGAATGGTCGATTGACTTCCAGCAAAGTACAAAGCGGCTTGGATATTTTTGAAAAATCCTTAAAGAATCTTCGATAAAATCCAGCATGCCCAAGAAAACTCCGTACTCCTTTGATTGATGATGGTGGCTCCAACTTTTCGATAATCTCTACTTTTGCTTTATCAACTTCAATTCCTGCCTTAGAAATTTTGTGCCCAAGGACAATTCCTTCCTTGACCATGAAGTGACACTTTTCCCAGTTTAACACCAGGTTAGTCTCTTCACATCTCTGCAATACCTTACCCAAATATTCTAAACAGGATTTAAAAGATTCTCCAAATACTGAAAAATCATCCATAAATACCTCCATTATAGACTCCACCATATCTGAAAATATGGCCATCATGCAGCGCTGAAATGTTGCTGGAGCATTACACAGCCCGAAAGGCATTCTTCTAAAGGCAAATGTTCCATAGGGGCAAGTAAATGTTGTCTTCTCCTGGTCTTGAGGAGCAATGGTGATCTGATTATACCCCGAATACCCATCAAGAAAACAATAATAAGCTTGCCCTGCCAACCTATCCAACATCTGATCAATAAACAGTAGTGGAAAATGATCCTTCTTGGTGGCTTTGTTCAATCTCCTATAATCCATACAAATTCGCCAACCTGTTACTGTTCTAGTTGGAATCAACTCATTGGCTTCATTAACAGTCATAGTCATACCTCCCTTTTTAGGAACACACTGCACAGGACTTACCCAATTGCTATCAGCAAGTGGATAAATGATTCCAGCATCCAACCATTTGATCACTTCCCTTTTAACCACTTCCTTCATTGCAGGATTAAGCCTTCTTTGATGTTCAATGGTTCTGAAATTTCCATCATCCAAATTAATTTTATACATGCAAAAGGAAGGACTTATACCCTGTATATCTGCCAATGTCCATCCAATTGCCTTCTTGTATTGCTTCAGCAATTCTAAAAGCAGTAGCTCATCCTCGGGTGAAAGATTTGCTGAAATAATGATTGCCAAAGTTCCCTTTTCTCCCAGATATGCATACTTTAAATGTGTAGGGAGGGGTTTCAATTCTAACTTAGGAGGCACCTTGATTGATGGTTGAATTGGTGTAGATTTTCTATCTGCAAGCTCCAATGATTCAAATAACCTCCTATACCTTGGAAATTCTGCCACACTATTCACTTCAGATCTTTTGCTGTAGCTGTCTAAATCTTCTGCTGGAATCTCTCCAAACCTTAGATCATGCTGCTCTAGCAAATGAAGCTCAAAATTTTCTTTTATCACATCATCAAGGATGTGAATAGCTGAACACTGTTCTCTCTCCGTTGGGCATTTCATAGCATCTAACACATTAAATTTCACCTCCTGATCATCCACAGTCAATGTAATGGTACCCTTAGCCACATCAACTACTGTACCTCCAGTTGCCAAGAAAGGTCTCTCTAAAATGATTGGTACCTCTTTGTCTGCTTCATAGTCCAGAATGATGAAATCAGCTGGAAAAATAAATTTATCCACTTGTACCAAAATATCCTCAATCTTCCCTTCAGGATATGTGATTGACTTATCAGCTAACTGTAAAGTTACAGTGGTTGGTCTTGCCTCTCCAATGCCTAATTTCTGGAA
Organism: Trichosanthes truncata; assembly: GCA_033996785.1. Classification (NCBI taxonomy): domain Eukaryota; kingdom Viridiplantae; phylum Streptophyta; class Magnoliopsida; order Cucurbitales; family Cucurbitaceae; genus Trichosanthes; species Trichosanthes truncata. Next base: position 24,360,809 of record JAWPNB010000009.1, read on the forward strand.
AATAGACAATGACAAAAGATTTATGCTGGCACCTAAATCACAGAGGGATCTTCCTACTTCTTTTCATCCAATTGACACTGGTATTGTAAATGATCCAGGATCTCGAAGCTTGGGAGGAATAGGATTTGCAACTATAGCACTACATTCCCCTGACAAAGGCACAACCTCAAATTCCATTGGTCTCTTCTTCTTGGTTAGGATATCTTTAAGGAATTTTGCATACTTTGGCATTTGCTCCAGAGCTTCTACCAAAGGAATGTTTATCTGAAGCTGTTTAAAGATATCAAAGAACTTCTTGAACTGCTGATCTTGATTTTTCTTCTTTAATCGCTGAGGAAATGGTGGTGGTGGCGGCACAAATGCTGGACTCACAGTAGCTGTCTTCTATGTTACTGCTGGACGTTTTGCTCCAGCACTGTCTTCTACTTCAGCATTCTCAGTATTCCCTGTATTCTCAACATCCTCTGTACTCTCAACATTCTTTTCTTCTTGTGACACTGAAATCTCTAATTCAACTGCCATTATTTCCTCTGTTTGTACCGCAGATTCTGTAAACTTCTGTTTTTACTTGCTCAATTTTTCTGCTGGAACAAGAGGTTTTCCACTTCGTAGCTCAATAGCTTGCACCTGTTCCTTACCTTCTCGCTTTGGAATCTCTATATCTGAAGGTAATTTACCTTGAGGTCTAGTCTTCAGCTAACTGCCCAACTTGTATTTCCAAATTTCTCAGAGATGCTTGATGACTTTGAATCACTGCGTCATTCTTGACCATATACTCTTTTATCAAACTTTGTAATGATGTTCCTGGTATATGTTGGTTCATTGGCTTCTGTTGCGACATATTTTGTTGATTCTGCCCAAAACCAGGTGGAAAATTCATTCTATTCTGCCCTTGAATTCCTTGTGCAACATTCCCTTGACCACTCCATGAGAAATTCGGATGGTTCTTCCACCTTGGGTTGTATGTGTTAGAAAAGGGATTGTTCTTCTGCATATTCTGATGTCCCACGTAATAGACTGATGCAGGATTGGCTGGACAAAACTCAAATGTATGCTCCTCTCCACAATAAACACAGGATTCTGTTGTTATCTGATTAACTGCTGCAGCATTCTTATTTGTATTTCCCAACTGCAAGTTTTTCAGAAGATTTTCCATTGATGCCATTTTAGCACTGAGAGAAGTTAATGCATCGACTTCAAGCACTCCCCTATTCTTTTTCCCTAGATTGTTCCTGACATCTGACCATTGAGAACTATTTGCTGAGATCCTCTCTAGAATCTCGTATGCTTCATTAAAAGTCTTAGCTAGGAGGGCTCCATTTGCTGACGCATTTACCATGTTCTGTGTTTCCAGATTCAAGCCGTTATAAAAAGTTTCCATATGAATGCAGTGGGGTAGACCATGATGAGGACACTTTCTAATTAGCTCCTTAAATTTTTCCCACATCTCACTGAAAGTTTCGTCATCAAACTGCTTGTAAGCAACTATCTATCCTCTAAGTTTAGCATTTTTGGTTGGTGGAAAATACTTCATCAAAAACTTCGCCGCCAAATCATTCCATGAAGTTATGGTTCCAGGTCCAAAGGAATTCAGCCATGATTTTGCTTGATCTCGCAAAGAATACGGGAACAAAATTAATCTTCTAGCATCCTTCGACACACCTTGCTTCTTGAAAGAGTCACTAACACTTAAGAAGTTTATTAAATGCAAGTGAGGATCCTCTTAAGGTAATCCATGAAACTGTCCAATAGATTGCAACATTTGAAACATGACGGGTTTTAATTCAAACTCAGCAGCTTCTAAATCAGGTCCAACAATTCCTGGCGCATGAAATGTTGGCATAGCATAAGCACGAATAACTCTCTCCCTATTATACGCCACAAAGATAGGATTATGAGCATCATTCTGTCGACCAACTGCTTCATATGGTCCCTCTCTCGGTGGATTCCCAAAATGTTTCGGTTGATGCTCCTGTAAGTCCCCTTGAAGTGCAGGTCCCACTTGAGGATTAACACGGTCCATTGTATGTTTTCTTCCTCGTTGTTCCCTTCTACGCACATGAAATGTTCTTTCAATCTCCAGATCGTAGTGTAGAGAATGAGGAAATTTTCTCATGCACTAATACAAACCACCTAAATTAAGGCCAAACAAACAGCAATCTCAGAATTCAATAAGCTCCAGTTACCAAAAATCAATTTAAGTAAAAGAAAAATTGAATAGTCCCCGGCAACGGCTCCAAAAACTTGATGACTTTGCTAGAGCGATGTGAATAATTGTGCAATTTTAGAATGTCAATGCGCAAGTGTACACATTCATTTTGTAGCAAGTGGCAAGTAAAATTATTGTATCCACAGAGACTATTAATCTTTCTAATTACCCTAAATTAATTATTAGTAACTCAGTTTGTAACCATTCAAAATTATCAAGGGAAATGAAATAAAAGAAATCACAAATGCTGGAACAAAATTAATGCTAAAGCATGAAAAAAAGAGTAAATATTTCAGAAAACAGAGAACGACTAACTTGTACTTTTAATTAAAAGGAAGGCTCGGATTAGAGGTAAGTCATGCCTTAATTAAGTTACGAACTGAGTACACATTCGTTCCATTCGATTCACTAAGACTTCACGGTATTCTCCCGAATCACCGAATATATGCTGTCGCAATTCTATTACTTCAGCACATTAAACCCACTGTACTTTATGTGCGTTAGGCGAGTGGCTATCCCTAACCTGCCCACTTAGTTAGCTACTAACCCTAACAAGGGGCTAACGTGGTTTTCAAGTTTTCAGCCCCTCCTATTCTTCCCAGAAATCAGAGAAACGTTGTTCACATCGGCTGGCCAAGCGGACACAAACTAATAAATAAAACCTCTTAAAAACCAAATCGAAGGAGATGAAGTCTACTCATCTATAACATTAACTAAAAACAATCATCATCTAATCCTCACCTTATGGTGATTAGTTCATGCTACAGGAAAAACGGAAAACAGTAGAAATGTTGACATAATGAAAGTAAATGCAAAAAACTACTAAATGACAGCAGAAAACGTAGCAGGAGAAGTCGAAATACTGCCCCAAGGTATTTGACCCAGTATCGGCGTCTTTCCGACTGGAAACCTTCCGTTTTGGGTAAAACTTCGATGGTGGCTCCCCAGTTGAAGCTCTCCTCGCCTCCTGCTTTCTCTCTTCTGGTATTTCGGGACTCTCACCTCTTCTTCTCTCCTCTTCTACCAAAAAATGGCTGCCCTTAATATAAAACTCATTCTTTATGAAAACGAGGGCTGTTTAGACAGGTCTTGAGACGTGGCGGGCTCTGAATGGTTGAAAACACGCTGACTGGAATGACAGATGCCAACTCATTTAATGAATAACAGCTCCCACGTGCGAAATTCATATAAGCCTGAATCGCAAAATTTGCTCCAGCAATTAGTTGTAAAAGTGCTGCTCTTGGCTTCTTGAGTCCTCCTTAATCCAACCTGAATTAATCACATAAAAGAACTTAATTAAGATGAATTTGCTCTAATAATAATAATACTATATCAAAATTAATCATAGAGCAAAATGACTCAAAGTTAGGGAATTTCTAAAATATAATGAAATATAATATGACAATTTAGTCCAAAAATACTAACATATAACTCTCAATTTAAGAGTTATTAACCACCATACCTAGTCTCCCCCAAGTTCTATTCATACTTCATTCGAACACAAAATTCGAAAGAAGGGGGTGTAAGTACTTGTTCTCCTCGAAAGAGGTTGAATAAAGTCAGAAAGAATGAACAAACTTCGGGTTCTTTATCGCTTTCATTTAAGTTTTGTACGTTCTGTTTTTCTTTAAAGTTTTGTTACTGTTTTTATTTTTCCATTAAGTTGAAAGTTTCTATTTTACCTATTAAATTTCAATTCTTCAAGTTCTAATTCAAATTTTGTTCTAAGTTGTTATTCTTTCAATTCTGTACTTTTATTTCAATGAAGTTTATTTTTTCTCATTCAAGTTTTCTTTTTATTTCATGCACTTTAGTTTTCTTTTCAATGAGTAGCTAAACTTCTTGGATGGGATCCAATGAAGTGGATATCCTAAAAAGGAGATAAGCCCCATCATGTGGTTCGAATAACTTTGCTTAACATTTATCAAAGTTTGCCTTTATTGAGTTTAAGCTTCATTTTTAGCTTAAACTAGTCACTTGAGTTAGCATAGTTTGTGTGAGATTCAATACTAAAATGGTTTGATCGAGCACGCATTTTCATAAAAGTAATCTATGAAAAGAGTCTAAACATAGAACTTCGTTTTTTTGTACCTAGACAGAGGACAAAAACCTTTAGAGTCATTGAGTTGCGTTCTTTATTTATCTAAATTAAAATTAGCCATAGACATATGTGTTTAATTCCTTAGTCTCCTAAAAGAAATTAGAAAAGAGCTTAATAGTTGTTGAACTCGATTCATGGTGTTAAGTGTCAGTTAGGGTAGGTTGCAGGCACATCTCAGTAGTATTTTGTCTGAATTGCACAGAACTCAAAAGAGGCAGTATGCGAGCACAAGAGGCAGAATCTCTAAAATAGTCGGACCTAATTAAGCAGGTTTGCGGGCGCATGGTGAACGCATTTCCTTAGGGTTGATACAGATTTGAACCCTTTGCTTCTCATTACTGTTTTCTTAAATTTTCTTTAGTTTTCTTTATTTTTATTGCACACAACCCCCAAAACATCTTATTTATTTGGTTACTTTCAATTACAAATTGAGAGTACTTGTGTTTTTAACTGAAAAGCTCTTTGTTAACCGTTCCCTTGGGTTCGATACTTGGAATACTTCCATATATTACTTGTTGGACAACGTGCACTTGAGCTTGCTTTTGGCGTATACCAAAAGCCGCCCCGTCAAAAATAAAAAGTATTAATTAATTAATCAATTAAAATATATACATATTTGCAAGGAGAGTTTGAAATTGGGCCAATTTGAGCCTAACAAAGAAAAAGAAATACTGCTTCACATGGTTGGAGGGTTCAACCGAAACAGACGCAGACGCGTGAATGTGGAGGACATATTCTTTATGAGAAATGGAAGAATTGAAGCGACAATCCTCTTCTTCTTCCTTCACGGTAGAAACTCACCAAGGACATCCTCTTCGACAAGATTGGAGAAAGAATTCTTCTTCATTTCTATTCAATTCTTAGCATGAGTTTAGGAGGGAGATAACAATGTTATTTCTAGTAAAATTTCTCTCCTCCTTCAAGTATAAAAGGGGTAGTGAAGTGAAGTGGTAAACACTGTGAGGTGGAGAAAAAAGAAAGAGTGTAGAGTATAGTTTCCTTTGAGTAAGAGTTTTTTTTTTTTTTAGTTTTTATTTTAAGAAAATGTTTCTTCCCTTTTGCAGTCTTTATTGCTTTTCCACGATGATGTGTGGCTAAGTCTTAATTTCTGATCAAGAGTGATTTAATTTTCAATTGTAATTTTTGAGGCGAAATTTTGTCTTTAATTCAAGAATTCTTTATTTCTTGTTCTTATTTTTATGATTGATTGTTATTAAATTAAATTGACGCCTTAATTTAGTATCAATTGATTTACTGCTATCCATGATTTTATGATCCGTAATTATCACAAATGATTGCAAAATGTAGCAAGGAGTTGACTTATGTGTGTGTAATTATGGCTTTTTCATTTGACATAGCTTGCATAATAGACTCTAGGTAAACAAAGAAACAAAATTAATTAATTTGTAGCTATCTCAATTAGTGAGTTTTGGTTTAGTCGTTCTCAATTTTAACGTTATGATTTAATTGATATGGAACGGTATCGTGCCCAATTGATTAAATGGTAAGTTTTGATTTTGGTACTTGGTGAGAGTTAGTTAATATAGGAGAATTTACACTTGTTATGGCTTTTCCAAATAAGTAGACTAAGTTATTGAATTTGAGAAATTGAAATTGAACCTTTTTTAAAACCTATGATCAAGATTGCAATTGGATGAAATCTAAACCCTTGAATTCGAAGTTACATAAAATTGATTTTTATTTGTTTTTTTATTCATTGTTTAATTAAATTTTTTTGTTCAAAACCCCCATTATTTTATTTATTTATTTATTTTCAACTTTGAGAAATTAATTTGATTAGTTCCCTTGGGACTCGACTTGGTTCTACTATTTCTACAAGTTAGATGTAGAGAATCAGTAAATATTTTGGAATGCTTCGACAAACCTAACCAAAATTTGGCGTTGTTATTGAGGAACTATTCTCATTGTTTGTTTGTTTTATAGTTTATGAGTCATTCTTCTCGAAATATTGAGTTGCAGTACAATCCTAAAATCGAGAAGACAATGCGTAGACTTAGAAAGGAGACCAAAGAAAGAAAATGTCGTGTTAGAGAGGAATCCAATAGAGATTTGGATAGTGGTGACATATCTATATTTCAAGATCAACCACATGGCCGACAAAGAGAACTCTCAAATAGCTAGGGGCACCTGATTTAAATTAACATCCTTTATGCATCACTTTTCCTAATATTGCATGTGAACTTAAATATGGCTTGATTCACTTACTTCCTTCTTTCGTGGATGTGCAGATGAAGATCCTCATAAGCACTTGAAAGAATTCCACATCGTATGCTCTGGAATGAAACCACATGGAGTCACCGAAGAGCAAATAAATCTTAGAGCTTTTCCTTTTTCTTTAAAGGATCAAGCAAAAGATTGGCTATCTTACCTACCTTCCAGTTCAATCACAACGTGGAATGAGATGAAGAAATTGCAGCTCTTGGAAAATTTCTTTCCAACATCAAGAGCTACAAATATCAGGAAGGAGATTTACGGTAAAACACAAATCACTGGAAAGACGTTGTACGAATACTGTGAGAGATTCAATAGATTGTGTGCTAGTTTTCCCAACCACCAAATTTCTAACAAACTCCTAATCCAGTACTTTTACGAAGGACTATTGCTAATGGATAAGAGTATGATTGATGCAGCCAGTGGTGGAGTATTAGTAAACAAGACACCTGAAGCAGCCAAACAAGTAATCTCAAACATGGCAAAGAATTTCTAACAATTTGGGACCAAAGCTAGTGGAGCCGTTCAACAAGTTAAAGAGGTAAGTGAACTTAAAAATCAAATTTTTGATCTAACTTATTTGAACCCTACAAATTCATAAGCATAGAGGTGATCATCATGAAACACAAAGTTTTCGAAAAACTACGTAACATGAACACAATAAAAATCTAATAAATTTATATTTTTATAAATTTAAACAGAAAATATAAAAGGAAAAAAAAAAGGTGGGAATCAATTTTTACCCCTGAACTTAATAAGTTGTATCAATTTTTATCTCAAACTTTCAATTTTTTTTATCAAATTGAACACTAAATTAAACATATGTTGAAATTTTTACTATGTTCAATTTCTCCTAAGTTCACCCACTAATGTTCACAAAAAGTGAAAGTAAAAATTTTTCAAAACGCACAAATTTCAATAAAAATCTTGACTTGGACAAAATTAAGTTCAATTAATACACAAGACCGATTGAATAAATCTTTCAAAACCGACAAATATCAACAAAAAGTCATCTCTAGTGTCATTTTTTTAAGCACAATTAATTTCATACTAGCTAGGTATATGTTATATATTTCATTAAATGCACATAGGAACATTTTCATTGATGATATTTCAAATGAAAGTCTATTGGATGGTAAAAATTGCAACAATTATTCAAGTTGAAAGGTAAAGTATAGGGTAAAAGTTAAAGGTGTAATTAAATGAAGTTAAAAGTATAGGGTAAATTTTAGTGCAACTTGCCAAATTTAGGGTAAAAAATTGATACTTTCTAAATGACGAAAAAAAAAAAACTAAGGAGATGATCTTTCGCAATGCTTGGAATATACACAATAGATCAAAAAGCATTTAAAGAAGAATTGTATCTCATCCTATAGCAATAAAAATATTAACTTAACATAATCATCAAGTTATAGTTTGCATTCATTGTATGACCCAAAAATACTAGTGGACAACAACATAAAAGAAAGAGTTTTTAGTTACTCATATAATATTAAAGAGCTTTCGAAAATATTAAATAAATTTCTTCCTAAAATTTCATTTATAATTTTGTAGTAAATAAGAAAAGTGACAAAAGGAATTAAACATGATCCTAAGCAAAATATTGATAAATAAAGTGAATCAAAAAATTATAAAACAGCCACCAAAGTCTCTAATAATAAGGGTGTGTTTGGATTGACTTTTTAAGTGTTTAATTTTTTTTTAAAAAAATGAAAAATCATTTTCACAAGATTTGTAATGTTTGACAACCACTCAAAATGATTTTTTTAAAAGTGAGTTTGACAAATAAGTTATTTTGAGTGAAACACTTGAATTCAAATTGTAAAAAAAAATGTTTTCGGTGTTTAATTGAGAATTCCTTCTAAATTTTTTATGATATATGAAAATGACCAAAATACCCTCACACTACCTTCACTTCCCCATGGTTGTCGCGGCAACCACCACTGCGCACCAGTAACACGTGCCGATGACAACTAGATTCTTTCACCTACCACTGGTGACCACAAGATTCCATCGTCGTCCACCGCCACCTCATCGCGGGCGACTGCCGCCGCTACTGGCAACCACCCTTGGCAACCTCCAACGACCCCCGGCCACTGCCACTGCTGGCAACCACCACCGATGACCGTCAGTGACCATTGACGACCACCGTCGATGACTGCTTAAGCCGTAACACATATCGGTGACAACTACATTTCGCCACCTACCACTAGCGACCATACCATCGGATTTCGCTGTCGTCCACCCCACCTCATCGCCGACGATCGTCGTCGTTGGTAACCACCACTGGCAACTACTGCCGCCTACCATTGGCGACCACTAGATTCAGTTGTCGTTTGACATCACCTCACCGTCGCGCAGCCGTTGTTGGCTGTTAAGGATCCCACATCTGAAAGATGAAGAGATACCTCACAATTTATAAGATACATGGACTACTTCTCTTATTGTCAATTAGTCTTGAGATGGAACCCCATGTAATCTAATATGGTATCATAGCCTATAAAACCCAAATGGGTATTCGGTCCAATAAAAGCTAAACGAGTATTAAAAATTAAAAGTTTGGATCTAATTCAAGAATGGTGAACCCAAAGAGGCACCATCTAAACCCAAACGAGTACTTGGTCTAAAAATTAAAATTGGGATCCGATTCAAGAATGGTGAACTAAAAGAGGCACCATCTTGAGAATCCCACATCTGAAAGATGAATAAAAACTTCACAATTTATAAGATACATGAGCTACTCCTCTTATTGTCAATTGGTTTTGAGATGGAACCCCATGTAATTTAATATTGGCTACCACCGGATTCTGCCGCCACCTCATCGACAACGACCACTCCACCTACCACCACGAGCGGTCATAGTATTTTAAATTCAAAATTGAAGTTATTAGTTCATAGTATTTAATAGTCGTCTTTTATAGTATTTGACATTTGTAGAAGCATTTTAAGTGTAGAGCAAACCAAACAAACTTGTATATATAAATACTTTTGAGAAAATGTAACCAAACGTATGAGTGCTTTAATTTTAAATTATTTTTATAAAAGATGTTTAAAAGAAAATGCAATTTTGAAAAACACTTTTTTCACAGACAATCCCAACTAGGCCCTATGCCTTAGCTATTTCCTTCATTCTCAGCTTGATCTTCCTCTCAATATATTCAACCACCCCAACTAACTGCCTTTTGCAATCTCATTCTCTAGTTTTTAATCCATTCAGCAACTGCCATTTTCCCTTGGAACTTTTCAATCTCTTCCAACACCTAACATTTTTCTCATTGTTATCCATTTCAATTTCCCTTTTATTTCACTTGCTCAGTCTAACGGGCCCATCAAAAGCAATCTTCATGAAGACATCTTCAAAACAAACAGGGGTTTAAATTGTCTGACCTTTAAATAGTGAGTGAACAATCTGAGTCTAATTCCTCAACATATGAAGCAAGATGATCGGGTTGATTTTCCTCCAAATTCTTCAGTAATAGATTCATAAAAGAAATCTTAAACTTGTGATTTAGATCAAGCATCAATTTTCCAAAGGAAAACTTTTCATAAGCTTAAGTAGGTTAATAAAGCTACTAATTAAAACTGTTCTAAATTTTTTAAAAAGAAATCTTAAACTTGTGACCAATGATGTCGCGTACACAATAAAAATCTTAACTTTTCCTAGCAATTCTATAAAACAAATCTTATAATGATTTTAGGAATCCATACTACCTACCAAACTATTATTTAAATACTTTTCAACATGCTTTAATTGTAGTGTAGCACATAGAAGGTGATTTATTTGTGAAAATGTACATAATAAAGTTTAATTTTGTAGTAGAAGTACCTTGGAGGGCTTTGATCACTTTTCCTTCCCAAGAATCTTCTTCAATTCGTTGCATTTTTCAGATGCTCGAGTTGCTGAGGAACTTGACTAGATATATTCTTTTTAAGCTGTGAATAATATTGATAAATAGACAAAACTTCTATTATTTCTAAATATTAGAAGTTCGAGAAGATCCTTGCACCATATGTATTTCTACTTTGTAGGAATTCCAAGCAACTCAGTATAGGGAGTAGAACCCTTTTGAAACATTTGTCTCTTGGTCTTTTCAAATCACTAAAATAAAAAAAAATAAAAAAGTTTTAGCGACGAAATTTTTCAATGGACAAAACTTCTTGTTTTCTGTTTTTTTAGAACTAGAAATAGGAATATGTTTGATAACTATTTCTTGTTTCTTTTTTTTTTTCTTTTCTTTCAAGTTTAAATAGAATTTAGTATATATAGTATATAAAGGATAACATGCATTAAAAGACATATATAAAGTAATTATAAATAGTTTAGAGTATCTAATACAAATAAGTCTCATGCAAAATTTAAAAAAACTAGTAACAATTGTATTTATCCTTCAAATGTTACGCAAATTTTGATTAGTTTTGAGTATACTTATGTAGATTAATTTTGTGTATTTTCTTTTAAATTGAATTTTGAGACCTTCTATTAGTTGATTCACTAATAACCTTATTAATTTAGTTTTGAAGGAATATTAATTTACCTACAAAAACATTTGTCTTCATATCAATAAACTTATAATTTAGATTTAAATGATTTTAGTTTTTATGAACAAAAAATATTAGTTGAATCCACTCTATTTATTAATTTCAATAATGGTCTAGGCTCATGTTGAGAGAGGAAGTTGAAAATAAAATTAAAAATTAAAGCTTAAAAAGGGGATCCAAGGGTGAGTGTTTGGAAGGATGGCTGTGGGTCACCTGTCTGCGTGCAAAGTGGGATTTCATGTTTTGTTTCTCAGCCTCTTAAAACAGAAGCAGAAACAACTATTTTTTTATAATTTCTCCAATTTTGATTCAATTTTAGAAAACGTTTCTTAAAATTTAGAAACAATAAACATGAACAATTATCAAACATGTCTATTTCTCAATTTTTGAGAAACAAGAACAAAAAACAAGAAATAGAAACGTTATCAAATGGACCATGAATAAGAAATTTCTATTTTGAGATTGCAAATGAATGTTAAATAAGTTCATTGTAAGGATATCTACAACTTCATATAGACTGCTTTGTTAATTACCAAATTCTTCAAATTAGGAGTCTGCAAGTTGTAATCAACAACTTTGAACAAAAAAAACATAAGTAACAACAATCATCAATACCCATTATTGTCACAAAACATGCCAAATTTTATGTTGACATGAACAACAAAATTTAATTCAAGAGACCCAAATGTACTAAAATAAAGTTGTCGGAATTTATCTTTCAATGTCTTAAAACTAGCTGAGATAAATTCAACACATATTTCTAAATTTTTCATGATGGTTCACTATACATGAAAGTGTTTAGATGTCTAATAAACAGTTAAAAAAAGTTTTAGAAACATTTTTTTTCCGCTTAAAATCATTATTTTTCACTACAACAAATATCACATTCGATAGCGTTAAAAAACCGCTATCATATACTTTTTAAAACTTTTTTGAAACGATGTTGTAGCCGATGTTATTGAAAGTCCCTAACTTTTCATAGCGTTTTTCAACACTATAAAAAGTCCATTTTCGATTGCATAATTTTAATGTTATGCAAACTTTTCATAGCGTTAGAAAAACATGTTATGATTGCTCTTTAATAGCGTGTTTTATAGCAGTGAAAAACGCTATAAAAAACATATCATAGCTTTTTTACACATGCTGTAATAGCCGATGTTATTGAAAGTTTGACTTTTCATAGCTTTTTTTCAATGCTATAAAAAATCCATAAAAAGTCCATTTTCAATTGCGTAAGTTTAATGTTATGAAAACGTTTAATAGCGTTAGAAAAAAAACGCTATGATTGATCTTCAATAGCATTTTTTATACTATTATGAGATATTATAGCCTTTTTTTATGTTATTACAAGTTTTTATCACTTTTTCTTGTCATTTAAGATATATTTTGAATTTTCTTAAGAGTAATATGGGTCATTAAGACATCCAAACTTCAAAAATGTCTGAAATTAACAAAATTCTCAAATATGGATTTTTGCACATTAAATACTAAAATCATCTTACCAAAATGCCCTTATGTATATTTAATTGAATCAAATTACATATATCATTTTATTTTATTATGTATTAATTATATGGATTATAAATTAGAAAAGTCAATATCCTATTTTATGAGCTATTTAAGCCTATAATTAATAACATCACAATTTGATTTTCTTTTTAATGATTGTATCCGATTTAATAATATTTTTCATTTATATATATATATATATATATATATATAATTTGTATAACATATTACATTTTGGTGACATTTTGGTGTCATCTTCTCCGTTGCTGTTTTCCGCCATTTCTTCATTTTGTTCAACTTCTTTTTTGCTCACTATTTGTTGAATATGAGTAAGTTTTTCATCTTAACTGTCATCCTAATTTTTTCAATAAAATGACAATAATTTTTAATATAGAACTCAACAATATCCAATGATGTATTATATACATCATATATACCCAAATTCATAATGTTATAGAAGCACATAAACTCTACTATTCGTGCAATACTAAACCAAAATCATACCCCTACCATTAATATCTAATGCATAAATCAAAAATCATATCCCAAACATATATATTCATACCCTTATTATTATATCATACCCCTACCAATAATAATATCCAATGCATATTTCTATCAATCCTAATTTGATAGTATTTATTGTTCTTTGTAACTGCTACATAACAAATACCTCATACTTTTATATTATTTTCATCTTTATTGAGATATGTATTTCACTTCTTTCGTCATATACACTATGTATATTTAGTTATTTGTAAATATATACTTGGTATATTTGTTCGTCGTCATCATTACGTCTTTTACAAATATATTATAGTTATATATATATTTTTTTCAACAAAAAATTGTATACAAAATATATATATCATATTATTAAATATACCCTTACATTTAGGAAATATAAATACAGTATGAAACAAATATATCACCATAAAAATCCTATTGATTTTGCCGCAACATACTATTTTTTAAATTACCCTATTGAAAAAAAATGGAAAAATTAGAGAGAAAAACCCGCTCTTCTTCCATCTCCCTCTCACGTTCAGTTGCCTCCCCTGTCTTCTCCATCTCCAATGAACCTCCACGATGAAAGCAACGACAACGTGAACCTCTGGAGAGCAAACCCACAAACCTGTAGCTTCCAACGTTAGATTTGCGACGAGTATACCACCATCAAAACTTGCAGCTACAAAGTTCGATTTCACGAGATTTCTTGGGAGATGAAATTGGAGAAAAATTATGAGGTGCACGTTTATGGAATTTTTTGGGAGAAGAAAGTGGAGAAAATTTTGGGAGAGAGACTAAAGTGGAGGTTATGAGATATTTTTAAGGAAATTTGTTTTCCTTTTATGAAGTTTTCTTTTTGTTTTTAATAGCATGTGATAAGGTTAGAACGGTAATTGGGCTCTACTTTTTTAATAGCTAAAAGACATAAATGAAAAATTGTAGCCTTTTGGACAAAAGTGAAATATAGACTCTCAATTAAGACTATTTATATTGTTATCTCTTTTCTTAATGACTATCTTTTACCACTTCTAGTGGTGCTATAATCAATTTCACCATATTTATCAAATATCACGTAAAATGATATAATTCTGAAAAAAAAAACCTTTTTATAGCTAAATAAACATACTAGAATTATCATCCGACACTTAAAATATCACAACTTCCATTTCGTAATTGAAATTTTATAATTCATTACATCAAAAAATAACATATTTAATATGTAGTTCTGTTCAACACAGTAAAAGAAATTCACAAAGTAATTTCTAACAAGTGAGTAGCAAAATACAAAATTCACCAAAATTTCAAAATTATAGTGATATGGAGTACAAACTTCAAGAACCAAGTGAGTTGTCATCTTCATTCATATCTAAAGCCTCGTTTTATCCACCTACAAAAACAAATTACAAAAAAAATTATATATATAAAACAAACATTTTTGAAACTCCTATCAATTATTATTGTCATAGTTGATTCTATTATTGATATAAAAGTTGAAAAATAAATTTTAAACTTGCAGCATCATCTATCAATTATCAATGCTTTAAAAGGGGGGAAATAATGAAAACCTGCAAAAGATTTCGAAAATAGTAACTTCGCGATTTTGGTTCTTGTTCTTGTAATTAAAAACACGAACACCAGTCGATAAAATTCACCAAAAATTGAACATTGAATCAAGCAGAACAATTATTTTGAATAGTGATGACATCAAGGAAGTTGTGTATTAATACTAAGTTGGTTGGAAGGAATTGCGACGTGAGAAGAGCACGAAAGCAAAACCATCCAACAATACATTTATATTAACAAAATAAGTAAGTAACAGAACTATCTTAAATGAATGAAAACCTTAAGCCTTGAAGAAGCAAATTGTACAAATAAATTGAGTACAAAAAGTAAACAACATGTCCAAGTGGAATTCAAAAACACGTCTTCACTGAAATCCATTGACTTTCAAATGTTTGATAACAACCTCAAAAGAGTGCATAAATCAATCTTAGTTGCAAATAAAAGAAATGCAAAATTCACCTGCATAAAAGATGGTCTGGTTGACAAACTAACCATAAGAGTATCAGAAATCACACCAAAGTTAGGCATTAGTAGGGATGTCCATTTAACCCGCGGGGCGGGGAATCCCCGGTTACACGGGAAATGGGGGAGGGAGCGAGGAGGTTTTTTTCCCCGTTGGCTAAACAGGGACGGGGACAGGGAATATGTTCCCCGCCCCGCCCCGATTCCCCGCCCCGATTAATAATATATATATATATATATAATTACCTATAAATAGAATTTTTTTTTAAAAAAAAACTATAGTAGGAATTAGTTTAAGACTATTTCGTTATTAAAAAAAATTAAAGTCTATCTTGTAATATTGAAATTTGAATTTTTAGAAATTAAGTTGTTTCGACATTATAGTATTTTTACTTATGGTATATTATTATTTTTATTAGGTAATTTTATAACATTTACTTTAAATAGAATTATATTGAAAATTATTCATTGAGAAATAATTTTTATTATGGTTGAGAATAAATTTAAAAAATAAAAAAGATAAAAAAAATAAAAAGAACGGAGAAAAATTCCCCGCGGGGAACCTGACCCCGGCGAATTCCCTGCGGGGAATCACCGCCCCGATCCCCGCGAAATTAAACGGGGAATTTCGCGGGGGCGGGGACGGGGACGGGGAATCCATTCCCCGGCCCCGCCCCGCCCTGTGGACATCTCTAGGCATTAGCAAGCTTAAATATCCAGTAATCCAGAAATTCTTATGTTACACACTTCACTTGATAATTCACTTTCACAAACTTGAAATTCTTTAACTTTAATTACTTAGGCTCTGTTTGATAACCATTTAGCTTTTTATTTTTTGTTTTTGAAAATTAAGCTTGTTTTCTCCCAATTTCTCTATGATGGTTTCATCTCTTCTAAAGAAGCATTTGAATTCTTAGCTAAATTCCAAAAACAAAAACACGTTTTTGAAAACTACTTTTTTTAGTTTTCAAAACATGACTTGGTTTTTGAAAACATATGTAAAAGGTAGGTAACAAAACAAAGAAATCCATAAGTGGAAGTAGTATTTACAAGCGTAATTTTCAAAAACCAAAAACCAAAAACTAAGCACGTTTTGATAACGATTTGATTTATAGTTTTTAGCTTTTGAAAATTAAACCTATAAATACTACTTCCACTTATGGATTTCCATGTTTTCTTATCTACTTGTTATATATGTTTTCAAAACCCAATTCAAGTTTTGAAAACTAAAAAAAGTAGTTTTGAAAAATTTGTTTTTGTTTTTGGGATTCTGCTACAAACTCAAATGTTTTCTTACGAAATATGAAAATCATTGTAGAGAAATTGTGAGAAAACAAACACAGTTTTTTTTATAAAAAAAAAAACGAAATGGTTATCAATTAGGACCTTGATTATCAAAGGGGGCCTTAGTAATCACAACGATATAAAGAAAGAAAACTGTAATAGGAATATGTTAGTTTAAATAGAAATAGGAATATGTTTTTTTTTATAGCTAAATAAACATACCAGAATTATCATATGTCACTTAAAATATCACAACTTCCATGTCGTAATTGAAATTTTATAATTCATTATATCACAAAATAAAATATTTAATAAGTAGTGTTCAACACAGTAAAAGAAATTCAAAAAGTAATTTCTAATAAGTAGCAAAATACAAAATTCACCAAAATTTCAAAGTTAAAGTGATATGGAGTAAAAACTTCAAAAACCAAGTGAGTCGTCTTCATTCATATGTAAGGCCTTATTTTATCCACCTACAAAAACAAATTACAAAAAAAATTATATATATATAACAAACTTTTTTAAAACTCCGATGTCATAGATGACTCTATTATTGATATAAAAGTTCAAAAAGAAATTTTGAACTTGGTCCATCATCTATCAATGCTTTAAAAGGGGGGAAATAATGAAAACCTTGCCAAAGATTTCGAAAATAGTAACTTTGCGATGTTGGTTCTTGTTCTTGTAATTAAAAACACGAACACCAATCGATAAAATTCACCAAAAATTGAACATTGATTCGAGCAGAACAATTATTTTTATAAAAAAATGAAAGTTGAAATAATAATTATAATTTTTTAATAATAATTATAGTTTTTTTATAGAATTATTTATTAAAAAATAATTTACTAACATTTAAAAATATTTTTTATTATTTTATATTTTGTAAATTGTAAATACTTTATAGGTAGATTGTTTAAAAAGGAAATGTGACTTACCATTCAAATATATAGGAAATAAAGGTTTAAATTATTTATTTTAAGAATAATTTTCTATTTATTTTTAAAATCAATGAAAATAATATATTTTTTTTATAAATAAAAGGTTAAAATGTCATTCTGGTCCATGTACTTTAGTTTTCATTCCATTTTAATCCTATACTTTCAAATGTCGAATGTTAGTTATTGTACTTTCAATAAAGCTTAAAATTGGTCCCTATCGTCAGTTTCAAGTTAATTTTTATCGAAATTGATTAAATAATAATAATAGTTTTCATGCAATAAAAGACACAATGCGAACATATTTTCAAATTTTATAAAATGAAAGTTAATAGAGACTAAATTTTTTTTAGAAAAGTTAATAATAAACTAACAATAGAGACAATTTTAAGTTTTATTACAAGTACAATAGCTAAAATTGGATATTTGAAAATACATGATCTAAAATAGAATGAAACTCAAAATACATGAACCAAACTAGTATTTTAATCTAAACATAATATATATAAAAAAAGAAATAAAAGAAAAAGAAGCACCCAAATGTTTTTCTTTTGTTTTTTTATGAAATCAAAGCGCCCAACTCTACAAATACAAGCGGAATTAACCATTTAACATAATATATAAACAAAAAAAAAAGGGAGAGCACAATATAATATATAAAATTCAAAAATGGATTTAGAATTTGCGTTGCTCAAGAATTGAACCTTGGAGGCAAGGGCGAAAGGACGCTTATGCCACTGAGACAAAACATTATTTTGTTAGTTTATGTGAATTATTTTTTTTTTTCTGAGTACAATAGGGGGTTGGGGGGACTCAAACTACAAACCTCATGATCGTTAACATATTCAATATGCAAGTTGAGCTATGTTCTCTTTGGAAACAGAACTTTATCTTAAATGAATGAAAACCTTAAGCCTTCAAGAAGCAAATTGTACAAATAAATTGAGTACAAAAAGTACACAACAACATGTCCAAGTGGAATTCAAAAACACATCTTCACTGAAATCACTTTCAAATGTTTGATAACAACCTCAAAAGAGTGCATAAATCAATCTTAGCTGCAAATAAAAGAAATGCAAAATTCACCTGCATAGAAGATGGTCTGGTTGACAAAATAACCATAAGAGTATCCGAAATCACACCAAAGTTGGGCATTATACTCTCTACACTAGCAAACTTGAATATCCAGTAATCCAGAAATTCATGTTACACACTTCACTTGATAATTCACTTTCACAGGCTTGAAATACTTTAATTTTAATTACTTAGGCCTCATTTAATAACCACTTGGTTTTTTATTTTATATTTTTTAAAATTAAGCTTGTTTTCAACTAATTTCTCTATAATGGTTTCATCTCTCTTAAGGAAGCATTTGAATTCTTAGCCAAATTTCAAAAACAAAAAACACATTTTTGAAAATTACCTTTTTTAGTTTCCAAAACATGACTTGGTTTTTTAAAACATATGTAAAAAGTAGATAATAAAACAAGGAAATCCATAGGTGTGGAAATAGTATTTACAAACTTAATTTTCAAAAACCAAAAACCAAAAACTAAGGCCCTGTTTGATAACTATTTACTTTTTAATTTTTAGATTTTGAAAATTAAGCCTATAAATACTACTTCCACCTATGGATTTCCATGTTTTCTTATCTAACTTTTATATATGTTTTCAAAACCCAAGCCAAGTTTTGAAAACTAAAAAGTAGTTTTCAAAAACTTGTTTTTGTATTTGGAATTTAACTACAAACTCAAACGTTTCCTTAAAAAATATGAAAATCATTATAGAGAAATTGTGAGAAAACTAGCACAATTTTTAAAAACAAAAAACAAGAAACGAAATGATTATCAAAATGAGCCTTAGTAATCACAACGCTAGAAGGAAAGCAAACAGTAATCTGAAATCCAATTATTATGCTTAAGGTTCTTAGCCATCATAAACACAAAACATAAGCACCTATTAAACCCAAAAAAAACACTTCTATTGAAGTACAATATCACATTTCATTTGGAGGTTGATGTCTACCTTTTGACAGTCAGTGGCCCTCGAAGAGACAATAGCAGAGGAGAGCCCTGTTACATAGATCTTGCTCAAACAAATAGGCACAAGCTATTCTCACTATCAAAAATAACTAAATACAATGAGAAAAACTTCATAAGCAAACATTTGAATTGATTACAAAAAGCAAACAAAAAAACTTGCATAGGGAGAAATTGACGACTGCTTCAACCAGTAAACCTCAGCCACTGCAAGACATTAATAATCAACAAGATTTCATGAGCACAAATTAAGCCAAAAACCAAGCATAGCTAGAATCTTAAGAGGAAAGAGAGAGTAAATATACTTCGACGAATGCTGGTTAGAGGGCCAAGAGGACAGATTCAGATAAGAAAAATATATCATAACGAGCCAGAAAATCAATGACAATATAATCCATATCCAAAATTGCGATTAAGTTCCAAATTCGATTAAGTATTTTAACAGTAAATGAACAAAAACTTAACAACTGTAAACCAGAGAGCAAAAATATTGTAGCAAGAAATGTGAAAAGGTTTCTAACATGGAAGATATGGAATATAAAGGTCAAACAAAAAGACATGAAGTGATTCCTAGCTAGCACAATCGAGAAAGATCTATAATTATGCGAACCTCACGTGTCCAAATAGTAACTGATTTAAGCAATTCCAACAAGGCTTTATTGTATCAACAAACATTACTTTAATAAAATGCCAAACAACCTTTAATGCAAAGTGTGGTGATTTAAAAGGGAAACTGAGTCTTACATTTTGTGGTTGATAGAAGCCTGACATCATGTTGATTGAATCTTGGGATCATATAGTATAAAATAAATAATCTAGAATAAAGTTCATGAGTCCATATAAAATAGTATAATGATTTCTTAATCTATCATTCCTTGCATATTTTCTAACTTGGAATGATGTTTAAATTACAATGAATTTCAGTTTTAAAATGTCATCTTGTGGGCTAACAATGAATTGAACAGAATAGCAGTTGGATTAGCTATGAGAATGATGGTTTCAAGTTTCAACCTTCAATGTCTCCAAAAGCTAAGGTCAAAAGATATGTGTGCAACCTATCAAGGAAACTTTTTTCAGATGCACATCCACCAAGAAGCTAAAGGGAGTAGCAAACGAAACATAATTCCTTAAAATTTTCATTTTCAAATGGCTAAAGTTCACTCCATTTCAAACAAAGGGAGAAAGATCTATAAATAGTTGAAAAAAATATAAGAACTAAAACAAAACTAGTATAAACCATGATCTACACCGTACCTAATTTACCTAGATTTTAGATGAATGTCTCTCTTAGGTATTTTCCACTTGGAAGTTGTCAACCATATATAACTTGACATTAAAACAATGAGGAGGTGTTTATAAGTTTGAAAGAAATTAAATTTTTTAAATCAATAACAATCATTAGAAAAAACCTACTTTCCGAAGATATTGACTCGTAGAAGCAAATTTAAAGGAAACAAAACGTCACTGTTAAATTTTGTATAAGTGTTTGGAGAAAGTCTCACTGACAGAACGCCCGATATTTCCTTTGATAAAACTACCTTTAAGAAATAAAGAATCAATTATCCGATAAGCAAAGCAAAGCAAACCATCCACAACCAACAAATACTTCAAACCATACCAGAAACCAAAAATAAGATAATGGAGATGTGCATTGCAGCATAGCTAAATAATACATTATCTATAAATTATAATATGAAGAGAATTTATTCTACCTCTAATAGCCAAAAATTTCTCTCCCCCCCCCCCCCAGTAAACACAAACTATAATAAAATAAAATAAGTCAATATTTATAGAAATATCTCTACCAACGTCTTTTTTTTTTCTTCAAACAAAAAATGAAACTTTTCATTAAAGAAATGAAAAGAGACTAATGCTCAAGAGATACAAACTCCATGAGGGTGATAAAGAAAATAAAACAAAAAGAAAAAGAAAAGAAAAAAAACATCCCAAATCAAAACAAAATCTTGAAATGAAAAACCAACAAAAAGCTTAGAAAGATAACACCAAGAAAAAGCTTTTAAATCTAGTAGACTTGAACTGACCAAAACAATGAAAATGCCAGTCCACATAGTTATAATCTAGCTTATGATGAAGCTCCTCTTTTTACCACCTTAAAATATATAGTCTATTTTAAAATAGACTAAATATGGAGACTTGGACTTCAGCATTTAATATATATAGGCTGGTGGTGAGTCGTGTGGGTCAAAAATCAAAAATCCCCAACTCCAATAGATTGGGGCTTGTTTTGGTTTCTTAGACCCAAAGCCACTTTCAAAACTGCCTATCATTTAAATTTCTGAATGCACCTTCTGTTTTTGTATCAACATCTGAACTAAAGTCTAAAACTCCAGGTGAACTGCAACAAAAATTAAAGGAAGGAGTTTCAATCAAGTAAAATAAAACCTAAAGAACAATTACATAATGAGTTCATATTTTATATCTTATGGTATATTTTTGCATTTTTCTTCTTGTTTTTCTAGACATGTTTGAAAGAACTTAATTATCGAACCATTTAACAACTTTTAGTCTCAAACTTAGCCATAGAAGTTATCATACAAAGACCCAGCGCCGTTGGTCAAAATCACATCTGCCAAATCCTAAAACCCTTTTTTCAGAAGTTAAAAATTATATTGAAATTTAAGAAAAATAAAACTTTATTGATTAATTAAAACGTTTGAGATCTCTCAAAAAATAAAATAAAACCATGACAATAAATCTGAAAGGATAACAAGGGGTGAAGGCAAGTAAGTAATTACTTGGTTGTTTTGGCTTTAACTGTGCTAAGCAGGAGATCTCTATAAGTTGCTTTGGGATATTTTACTGTACTTTTTTGTTATTCATGTTTTCAGTACAATTTCTATTCCAATCCTTTATTCCTCTCAATTTGGTTAAGACTTAAAGAGCAATTTGATATGGATTCAGAGTCTATGACAACATGGGTGGAAATGAAAAACATTCTAGTGGAGATGATGACTGAAATTGCACTAATGAAATTAATAGAAAACGGAAAAAATGAAATCGAACCTAAGGCTGCGGGACAAGTGCAAAAACAGAAGAAAAAGAATAATAAAATCAAAGAGATGAAGAACAGAAAAAGATTGCAGGAAAAAATGAAGAAGAAACACGCAAAAAGGAAAAGAACCAATACGGTGGACGCAAATTAGAGCAGGAGAAGCTTCATCCTCACTCGTCTGGTCATTTACTTGATAAGAAAAAACCTCATTGGGTAACAATCCTTTCAAAATCATCTGTCAAAATTGGAGGACCTTCTCCTGATGATTACCCAAAGCACGTTTCAATTCAGACACATGGAAGATAGGATGAATTGATGCCTCAATGGGAAGTTTGAGTTTATAGGCCACTGGCCCAATTTTTTCTTCTGTGCAGTCCAACCCAAAATACTTTGGGGTAAGCTTTTCATTCCTCTTCTTTGCTAAGGACACTTGTCGATAGCGTCGTACTTTCAAAAAGACCCAATCACCTACCTCGAACACTAGCTCAGTTTTCTTTTGGTCTACAAATTTCTTCATTCACTCTTGAGCCACTTGTAAATGACCTTTTAAGATATCCAAAATTGAATCTCTTTCAAGTAAATATTGTTCTAATGTGGCATTAGATGTCTTCATAGCCCCATATGATAATATAGGGGGTGGTGGTCGCCCATACACCGCTTGAAAAAGAGTGTTGCTTATTGAGATATGATATCGTATTATACCAAAACTCTGCCCAGCTCAACCTCGAAGACCATTGTTTGGGTCGTTCACTGCAAAAACACCCTAGATAAGTCTCAACACATTTGTTCACAATTTCAGTTTGACTATCAAATTGTAGATGATATGAAGTGCTTCAACACAACTTGGTTCCTTCGAGTCGAAAGAGCTTAATTCAGAAATGACTCAAAATATTTTATCTCGATATGAAACAATCGAGCGCAGGTACCCATGGAGTTGAACTATTTCTCAAATAAAGACCTCAACTACAGATGTTGCTGAAAATGGATGCTTAAGGGCCACGAAGTGTGCCATTTTACTCAATCGATCCACCACAACCAATATTACATAAGAACTTTCGGATCTTGGTAAGCCTTCAATGAAATCCATTGAAATATCCTCCCATATTCTCTCTTGTGTATCTAAAGGTACCAACAGCCCCATCGGTGAGACAACCAAAGTTTTATTCTTTTGACAAATCAAGCAATTTTCAACATATGTCTTGGTATTTGTTTTTATCCCTTCCTAATATAACTCTCCAGTCAGCTGTTTATAAGCTCTCAAGAATCCAAAATGCCCCCCAAGTATTGAGTCGTGATAAGAATGTAGTGCTATTTGAATTAAGGATGAAGACTTAAATAATACTAACCTTCCCTTGTAAAACAGAGTATCTTGCAAAAGTGAGAATTTGGGAACACTTTCTGCATCTTCCTTCAGCTGCTGAACGATCTTCTATAGTTTGGGATCATTGACCACCTCTTTTTTAATTGTATTGAGTCTATTGACATCCAAGATAATAGGAACTGAGATGTGAGCCAAGTGGGCAACTGGAGGTAATCTTGAAAGAGCATCAACTGCCTTGTTCTCAAGTCTCGGTCTGTAACGAACTTCGAAATCATACCCCAATAATTTGGCTATCCACCGTTGGTACTGAGGTTGCAAAACTCGTTGTTCCAACAAATATTTTGAGTGCTCATTGATCTGTCTTATCTATGAATTTTTGTACCAACAAATACGGACGTCATTGTTGGATAGTTAGGATTATTGCCATCAATTTGAGTTCGTATATAGAATTCGCCTGAGCTCGGGAAGATAGTGTGTGACAAAAATAAACAATCGGTCTTTTAACTTGAGATAACACAGCTCCCAATCCTGTTCTAGAAGCATCAGTTTCAACAACGAATAAACGGTTGACATCAGGCAACACAAGAACCGGTAATGTCACCATTACCTTTTTCAACTTTTCAAAGGCCAAGTCACTTCCTCGTTCCATTCAAACGCTCCATTCTTCAATAGTTGAGACATTGGGGCAGCTATATATATAGTTCCATAATTCTGAACAAAATGTGGGTAGTAACTGGTTAGCCCAAAAATTCGTGATGCTCGCTAATGTTCTAGGGTATTAACCATTCCCACATTACTCGAATTTTCTCCGAACTAGTTTCAACCCCTTCTGCTGAAATCTAGTGCCCTAAGTACTCAATTCGATCTTGAGCAAACTAACATTTGCTTCGATTTACATATAATTGGTTATTCCTCAGCACATAAAAAACCACAAACAAATGTCGTAACTGTTCATCATAATCTTTACTATAAATCAAGATGTCTTCAAAAAAGACTAAACTGAACTTACGTAAGAAGGATCTGAAAATGCGATTCATCAAAGCTTGAAATGTTGAAGGGGCATTTGTAAGGCCAAACGACATCACTACAAATTCATAATGCCCTTCGTGTGTCTGGAATGCTGTCTTCTCGATATCCTCTTCATGGACTCGTATATGATGATACCCAGATTTCAAGTGGACCTTAGAGCAGATTTACGATCCATTTAGCTTATCCAGAAGCTCTTAAACCATCAGAATGAGAATTTATCAAGTATGGTTACATCGTTCAAAGCTTTGTACTCCACACAAAATCTCCAATCCCCATCCTTCTTCTTCACGAGCAATACAGGGCTGGAGTATGGGCTATAACTTGGTCGAATTACCCTTATTTTCAGCATTGTTGGTGTGAATATCACAAAAGCGGAAGTAATTTTGGATCTTAAGCACTCTAAATACATCAATTTGATCAAACAAACAACATGCTCATAAACCGAAAAACAGAAAAATAGAGTATAAGAAAACCTTACCTTTGAGGCTCCAATTCTTCAAAGATTTTTCAAGTTTCTTAACACGAATATTCGTGGACCACCTCTAGTGTCTTCCTTGCTATTCTCCGGCCTTAGAACGGTTTGTGGGAACCAATTGTGATTGAAAGAAGAAGGGAAAAAGAGAGAAAGCTAGCAATCTCTTCTAGCAAGTTTTTCCACCCTTCTCACACCACTTGCTTCTCTTCTCTTTAAAAACATATAAACAAGCTTTGAAGCTTAAAGACAAGAGAAGGTGGGATGCTCAAAGACAAGAGAATGTGGAATTCTCAAAGACAAGAGAATGTGGGATTCTCCAAGACAAGAGAAGGTGGGATGGATTAATCATGAGAAACACTACAAAAAAAAAAAAAAAACTCATTTCTGATATGATATAATCCACTCAATAGAAATTTATTTATTTAATTTGATATCTCATATCAAATTAAATTAAAATTAAATCCCAATCTTTCTCAAAGTTTGAATCAAAATATGTATCATATACATATTAGGCATATTTATGAGAAACACTACCAAAAAAGAATCTCACTTTTTTTATACGAATTAATCCACTCAAATGAAATTTATTTACTTAATTTGATATCTCATATCAAATTAAATTAAAAATAAATCTCAACCTTTCTCAAATGTTTGAATCAAAATATGTATCATATACATATTAGGCATATTTATGAGAAACACTACCAAAAAAGAGTCTCACTTTTTTGATATGAATTAATCCCCTCAAATGAAATTTATTTACTTAATTTGATATCTCATATCAAATTAAATTAAAAATAAATCCCAACATTTCTCAAATGTTTGAACCAAAATATGTATCATATACATATTAGGCATATTTAAATCATATTTAAATATTTTCCAACTATCTCTATAATATAGTTTAATTCACAATTAAACTATATGTATAATTGGTCAATTATATCGTATATAATTAACTCTTACTCCCTTAACCGAATTTGAACAATTCAAATTCTCTTATCACACTGATTAGTAAGGGGACCTAATGGACCTATAGATCATGAGTTCCAACGATACGAGATTAACCGGCCAAACTCTTTAGCCTAGCAAATCAACATTCGTTAACCACCGGGACACTCCACTAAAGCCCAGTGGCTGCACTCTCCTCACTGTTGATATATTTATGTCCACTAAATATAACCATAATTAGTAAGTCGATCCTTCACAGGTCCCACATATATTTATGTCCACTAAATGTTACCCCTGTAATTACTTCTTGTTCCTTAAGTCCCACTGATCCTCTAATGAACAATTGGTTTGTGGTCCAACCAGCAAACCGAATCCCTCTCGGGTCAATGAGAGGGTGGGCCACTTGTTCAAGACCCGGAGTCAGCACTTAAGGGAACAACCTCTCTACTAAACCCTAAAGCGGGTAGAAGTGAATTCTTTCTCGCTGGACTATGTCCCCAACTATCTACCCGGTCTGATCCCCAAAATGGGAGGCTTATTGAGTCGACAAACTCGGGCTACTCTCACCCATGCAAATCAAAGGATAATCCCGAATAAACAGGAGTTCATAGTGTGCTCAGGATTTAGATCGAGTTACCTAGGTCATCATATGAAATAGTCAGTTATGATAGTAAACGGAGTTATAAAATCTAAGTGACTATTTTGAGGGTTCGGTCTTATGCAAACTCATTGCATACATATCTCCACATGAACGATTTAGGATCACATCGTTTTGTACTATACAAAGTGGGTCTCGTCCATAGTGTCTCCAAGATAAGGTACCCAGCCCTATCCCTATACTATAGACCATTCTGGCTATTACTCGAACTTGATCCATATTCATGTCTCCACATGAAGTTCAAGTATACATGTTATAGCCAAGGGTTCTTAATTTATTGGATTTGGGTTAAATGAATTAAATTCACTTTATTCAATAACAACTTTACTGAATAAACATCAATAACAACTTTATTGCAAAATAAAATATATATTCAGTTTACAAACCACGAGTTTTAGGACATAAAACCCAACAAACTCCCACTTGGACTAAAACGTCAGTGGAGTCAAATATGTTTTGTGAGAAAACTTGAGTATCACACATACCCATGGTTTTTCTCCCACTGTCCTACTATACTACCCGTAGTCCTAGACTCTCTAGGTGTCCCTCAAACACTTTAGCCGTGAGAGGCTTTGTAAACGAATCAGCAATGTTGTGCTCTGAAGCGATCTGCGTGACGATCACGTCACCTCGTTGCACAATCTCCCTTATCAGATGATATTTGCTCTTTATATACTTTTCGCACTTATGGCTTCTAGGTTCTTTAGAATTTTCCACTGCACCTCTATTATCACAATAAAGGGTGATAGGCAAATTCATATTTGGAACAACTTCCAAATCTATTAAGAACTTCCTAAGCCATGCAACCTCTTTTGCTACTTCTCAACCGCAACATACTCAGCCTCCATGGTGGAATCAGCAATACAACCTTGATTTATACTCATCCAGACTATTGCTCCTCAGTTAAGAGTGAACACTGATCCCGATGTGGATTTCCTCGAATCTACATCGGTCTGAAAATCAGAGTCAGTGTATCCTGCAAGGATTAGATCCTTCGCACCATACACAAGCATATAGTCTCTCGTTCTCCTAAGATACTTGAAGATATTTTTAACGGCAGTCCAATGATCATATCCTGGATTGGACTGATACCTGCTGACAATTCCCACTGCGTAGCATATGTCGGGTCGAGTACATAACATGACATACATTAGACTACCGACAACTGATGCATAGGAAATGCGTCTCATGTTCTCAACTTCTTGAGGTGTCTTAGGACACTGTTCATTTGACAAATGAATTCCATGCCTGAAAGGTAACAAACCTTTTTTGGAATTCTGCATCGAATATCGTATCAACATCTTGTCGATATAAGATGCCTGAGACAGTGCTAGCGTTTTGTTCTTGCGATTCCGAACAATTTGGATTCCAAGGACAAACTGAGCCTCTCCCAAATCTTTCATTTAGAATTGGGTCGCTAGCCATTGCTTTACGTCAGTCAGGAATCCTACATCATTCTTAATGAGTAGAATATCGTCTACGTATAAGACTAAGAAGCTACAGTAGTATTGACCATCTTCTTGTAAACACAAGGTTCGTCAATATTCTGTTCAAAGCCATAAGATTTAATCGTAGTATTAAATCTTATATTTCATGATCTAGATGCTTGCTTCAATCCATAGATGGATCGTTTAAGCTTGCAAACCTTTTGCTCTTGACCCTGTATTACGAACCTCTCTGGTTGAACCATATAGATACTCTCTTCAAGATTACCATTCAGAAATGCTGTCTTGACATCCATTTGCCAAATTTCATAATCATAAAACGTGGCGATGAACAAGAGTATTCTAATCGACTTAAGCATGGCAACATGGGAGAAGATTTCTTCATAGTCTACCCCTTCCCGCTGAGTATAACCCTTTGCCCCAAGTCGAGCCTTAAAGATTTGCACCTTATCGGCCTGGTCTAGTTTTCTCTAGTAGATCCACTTGCAATCGATAGGTCTTTCACCATCTGGTTTGTAACGATCGGTTTATTTAGAAGCATTAATTTTGAAATTTTGGAAATCAAGTTGGATTAATTTCTTATATAAGTATATTGATTTTGAGGTTTTTTTTTAAAACTCAATAGTTAAAAGGGGCAAATTTGGAAAGAAAGTGGGTCAAAAGGCATTTTTGTAATTTTATAAAAAAAAAGAGATAAGCATCTCTTTTCTCCTTCATCATTATCTTCTTCTCCTTCCTTCTCTCTTTTTTTTTTCTTTTTCTTTCTCTCCCTTTCTCTCTCGTGGGTCTCTTCCTCTCACCCGAAAATTCCCTCTCCCTCATCGATGTCTCTCTCTCTCCGTCCAATTTCTCTCTCTCTCCCTTTCCGTTTGGTCTCTCTCGTGTCCAGCTCTTCTATGTGCGTCACCTACTACAGCTTGAGCCGCCACCTCTGTTTCTCTTCCTCTTGGTTATGTAAAGTACAGACAACAAGAGGTTTGATGTTCGGGGTTAAATTTTGACGAGTTTGGTGTTTGTACAGTTGCTTACGACCTCGATTCGTTGTGGGTAAGTATTCCGAGTTTTGAATTTAATCTATTGGTTGGTTATGTTTGTGAATTTGAGTTATCCATAAAGTTTGGAATTTATTTTAGATTACCCATAGCCTTTGGATTTTAAATATATGAATTTAGACCCTTTTGGAAGTAAATCAACAAGCTTTTGGTTCATGGGTAAGTGCTTTAGCAACGATTCGACTTGATTTATGGGTGTTAAACAGAGTTTTAAGGGTCTTATTGTGAAATTTAGAGACTGTTTTAGTGTATTATTATTTACCCATAATGCGTGAGATCTTATTCAAGGTTACCATTTATGTTAGGAGGCCAGATTGTCGAGTCGGATCACTTTGACATCGATTTCAGCAAGTAAGGGTGTTATTGGATAAGTTTGTATTGGGTAACTTTGTTTCAACATAACTGAGTTCATGGTTGGAGTTTAAAATGACTTGTTAATTTTTTTTCAAGACTTTGTTTGGCGTTTCAGGCTCAAGTACTCGATTTAGGGGCAACCTTGAATCTTGGAGTAAATAGTTTCCATTTAAATTGATGTATGTTTGATAACTTGAGAATTGTGAAAGCATGCTTGAAAACCATATTTATGAAGCATGTAGTGATTTGTGGATTGAGATGGGTGTTACTTGAGCTGTAAATGGTCTTTTATATGGTTATAATGGAAATTAGAGCCTTAACGTTTTCGAATGGCTTATGATTTAGCATGAGTAGTACTTTAAGAGAGTGATTGTTTGAATTGGTGTATGTTAAGTGGTCGTGGGTGTGATTCTTTCAAGTATGAAGTATAGGTGTAACCATGTTGGTCGTGGATGAGTCGCTTAGTAAATAGTTCGGAAATGAGATTTTTCCTTATTGTACTTAAACTCGAGAATCCAAAGGAAGTTGTCGACTTAGTTGAGCGATTTTGCATAGGTCATGATTCTTAGTGGGGTTCACTAGAACTTGGCCTTGTGAACTAGTAAGTGGTTTGGTTATATATTAACTCCCTGGAATGCATGGTTGACTGTGATCGTGGTTCCTTATGAAGTAAGGTGGGAAGTTAGTTTAGATTGTATAAGCATGAATATTTGGATTGTTGTGATCTATGGCGAAAAGTCACTATGATGAGATAGTGATAGTTTATGGAAGGTGGGTCTGGGTCATATGCTACAAATAACTCTTAAAAGAATGAGAAGTGGGTCATTTTAGTGTTGACCTAGGAAGTAGGCGGCCTTTCAGATTGGTCTGTCAGGACTTATGTTCGCCTATATATATACATATGAGGCGTAAGACGTTGTGAATGTTGGAAAGGCTTAAGGGTTGCTTACTCTCTTTGTTATGCGAATTAGGGGGATGATTCCCCCTTGTATGTGTTTGCAAACATCGAGCCAGCATGTGTTTGTGATTTAGGCATGATGGATGAATTTGGTATGATAGATAACTCGAAAGGTTCCAAAAATCGTTGTGAAAGTACAAAGGCTTGTTAGATCGGTGCTACCTACCCTTTCTCTGTCGTTTTGTGTGAGTTTGTAAGCCTAGAACGCATGTGATGTGGTGAGCATAAGAGATGCGTTCCCTTATTGCCGATGTGCTAGCTTAGGGGTGATTCCCCGTATGATGAGCATAGGGATGCGTTTCCTATTGTCGTGTGCTAGCTTAGGGGTGATTCCCCAGTATGATGAGCATAGGGATGTGTTTCCTATTGTCATGTGCTAGCTTAGGGGTGATTCCCCAGTATGATGAGCATAGGGATGTTTTTCCTATTGCTGTGTGCTAGCTGAGAGATGATTCCCCAGTATGTTGAGTGTAGGGAATGTGTTCCCTAGCGCCTGTGTGCTAGCTTAGGGGTGTTTTCCCCATTATGTTGAGCGTAGGGAATGCGTTCCCTAGCGCCTGTGTGATAGCCTGATTTATCTATTGAGATGAGTGTGAGGGTTATAGACCTTCATAGGTTTGGGTTCTAGGTTACAGGACTCGCAAGTATGACACGAAGTTAGGGTTAGGGAGTGGTGAATGTTATGAAAGGTTAAATGGACTTCTAGAATAACTGAAGGAAGTATTTGAAATCTAAGCACGAGTGTGAGTAAGAGCAGTTTTTTTCTTGGTATGGTTTCTTTAAACATTGGACCCTTAAGTGGGCTACTTACTGAGTATGTTTATACTCATCCTTGCTACTTTGTTTGTTTTGCAGATTGTGCACATTCTCGGGGCGGATGATGCAGGCGACGACTTGACGAGACTATGGAGACTCCACCAAATCTCTTTTCCCTGTTTAGCTTTTAGTTTTGTTTGTTTGTTCCCTGTTGTTATGGTCTGTAAAGTTTATTTTTTTTTTCTTCTGTGTATTTAGTTAGAAGTTCTTAGGTTTTTTTTTCTTCTGTTGATTGAACTCAGCATCATTTATCGTAGTTTGGTAGATGCTGAGTCTGTTATCTGAAGCATAAAAGTGTTTATGCCGCTTTCCAAGTCTTTGAAAATTTTGGTTTCTCTTAGTTACGGCGTCATGCTGCCGAAATTTCGGGCATGAGCGAGGTAACTAGGTCGTGCTTCTGCATCTAGAGAGTCGTAGGAATTCAGGCTGTTACATGGTTGGTCTATTGGTTCCCAGACTGAATTAAAGTACATTAACTCCATTTCGAGGTCCATGGCTTTAATCCACTGGTCCTTATCTATGTCATTCATCACCTGTTTATAGGCCAATGGATCCTCAATGCCATCATCAGGTATGACGACCTTGATTTCAGTCAAACCCATGTAACGGTCGGGTTGTCTAACATCCCTCCCACTACTACGAGGCATTCTCAACTCTTGAGAAGGACCAGCTTGATCAACAACTTTTGTTGATTTATCTATAGTTTCCTTGGAAAGTTCATTTAAAACAATTCTGCTTTGAGGCCGATGATCTCTTATGTGGTATTCCTCTAGAAACGTGGCGTTTGTCGACACAAGCACCTTGTCCTCTTGAGGATCGTAAAACAGACCACCTTTCATTTCTTTGGAGTATCCTACGAATAGGCACAATTTTGAACGACGTTCCAATTTCTTTGGGTTTAGCACCAGCACATGTGCAGGACATCCCCAAATCCTGAAGTGACGTAAACTACCTTTACGCCATTTCCATAACTCATAGGGTGTTTCTGAAACACTCTTAGAAGGAACCATGTTCAAAATATATGCAGCAGTCTCTACTGCATATCCCCAAAATGAACTAGGCAGCTGAGAATAACTCATC
This sequence comes from Trichosanthes truncata, assembly GCA_033996785.1. Classification (NCBI taxonomy): domain Eukaryota; kingdom Viridiplantae; phylum Streptophyta; class Magnoliopsida; order Cucurbitales; family Cucurbitaceae; genus Trichosanthes; species Trichosanthes truncata. Next base: position 24,393,347 of record JAWPNB010000009.1, read on the forward strand.
ATTGACCGAACCATGTCTAACAGGGTTCTGTTTCTCCTCTTAGATACACCATTTTGTTGAGGTGTACCGGGCGCTGAGAGTTGGGATACGATTTCATGTTCTATCATATAGTCCTAGAATCTCAAATCCATATACTCTCCACCTCGATTTGATCAAAGTGTTTTAATCGTCTTACCTAATATGTTCTCAACCTCTGCCTTATACTCCTTGAACTTTTCAAGGGCTTCAGACTTATGATGCATTAGGTAAAGATAGCCGTACCTAGAATAATCATCAATTAAACTGATGAAGTATTCATACCCTCCTCGTGCTTTGACATTCATAGGACCACAAAGATCCGAATGCACGAGTTCTAAGGGTTCTTTGGCCCTATAACCTTTTTCAGAAAAAGGTCGTTTGGTCATTTTTCCCTCAAGATAAGACTCACATGGTGGTAAGGAGTTGTCTTCTAACTGACTTAGGAGACCACTCTTAACCAATCTCCCAATCCTATTGAGATTAATGTGGCCTAGTCTCAAGTGCCAAAGATAGGTACTTGGAGAAAGTTTTTGCCTTTTACTTTGAGTATCAGCTGTTTTAAACATCTCGGTGTTCAAAATAGCTTTGGTCTCTGTTGGTCTTAACACATATAGTTGTTTTCAAGTTTAGCTGAACATATTCGTACACATTTTTTGTAAATGAACACTTCATTGTAGTTAAAAGATACTTTATACATATGTTCAAGCAAACAAGAGATAGATACAATATTTCTTTTGATTCCAGGAACCAAAAGTACATTTTCTAGTAAAATGAATCTATCTCTAAACAACAACTTCACCGCTCCCACTGCTCTGGCTGAGACAATTTCTCCTGTTCCAACCCTGAGAGTTATCTCACCATTTGCAAGCTGCCTCTAGGAACTAGTTTCCAGAAAAGAAGAACACACATGGTTAGTGGCTCCTGAATCTAATATCCAGGCGGAATTATCATGTTCCACTAAACATGTTTCGACAACAAGTAAATCATATTTACCTTCTCTTGCCTTCTCAGCTTTCTTTTCTGCAAGGTACTTTGGGCAATTTCTTTTCCAGTGCCCATCTTCACCACAGTGGAAACATTTTCCTTTATCTGTGGCTTTAGCCTTGCGTTTGCTTATGGCGGGAGCTTTTTCCTTCCCTTTATCCTTCTTCTTCTTTTGAATACCCTTATTCTTAGAAAAAGAAGAACCAGACTTAGTCCCAGAGGACGATCATCTTAGGAACTTATTTGAAGTGACAACATTTGCCTCATTCTCTTGTCTCTCTGTTTTCATTAAGGACTGGTAAGTCTGAAGCTCGTTGAGAAGAGTGGTCAAGTTATACTCTATCTTCTTCATCATCGCATTGGTGCGGAACTGTAGGAAGTTCTTCAGAAGAGATTCCATTATAAAGCTAACTTGACTATTCTCATCTATGACAACTTCGTTTACCTCTGCCACGTTGAAGTGGACCATCATGTTAAGGACATGTTCCCTAACAGAGGTTCCCTTCTTCATCCGTGAGTTGTAAACGTATTTGAGGGAGTCATAACGGACCGATGAGGACGGTTGTCCAAACATCCCCTGTAATGACTCCATTATCTCCTTTGCGGTGATCATCACCTCATGTTTCTTAGCTAACACATCAGATATACTAGCCAAGATGTAGACCCGGGCCTTATCATTAGCCCTAGTCCACCTGTCAAATGCATCCCGAACAATTTGGGTTGCAGAAAAACTGGGAGGGGGAGGACATTCCTCCGTTAAAGACGAACCTTAGATCATCGATAACAAGAATTGTATTTAAGTTTGATTTCCAGGTCGCGTAGTTATCGCCGTTTAATTTATCGGAGGCGAGTAATTGAATAAAAGAGCTCGACATGCTGAAAAAGAATAAATTCTATTAGTGAATTGCTTTTTAACCCATTTGCATCCAATTCTATTCAGCAAAAGTAATAATGTACCCATAAACTCATTATTATTTTTGCAACGATACTTCAGTGAGTCAGAGCAACCGCTACCGAGGGGCAGTCAATCACTCATTCATCGAACCAAGACATTCTTGACTAAATGCTAATACCGGAATAACTCTTATTCCTATAGCATTCTAGTTATCGCTATTTTGGTCGAGAATTTACTAACACTTAGTAATTCTTGTAAGTGTGACCCGCCATTTTCAGACCTCAGAGGTCAACCCCAACAACGCTACCGAATGGAAAAGACAATGTTGGGAATGGACCTAGGAGACCCTATCCATTTCTGGAGTTTGAGTTGTTCCGACTCCCATGTTATGACCTTCTGAATGGATGGTGCTACTACGGGCAACCTGCAGGCGGAACATGGAAATCTCACAGTCCAACCTAATGGAGGAGACCATAGGATATGTTGACACACTTCCTTCTCCCACTTACTATAAATACTTTCTCAATTCACCTTGCTCTTGATTTATGCAAACACCATCCGAAAGGGGATGCCCTATTGACATCACGAGGCCGAGCATAAATCTCACGGTGTGAGCTTCGCTGAGAGCGTAAGAGGAAATTAATATATCATATATACTTTTTCACTCCCACTAAGTATTTTAGACTGTTTGGATATTAATTTACTTAGGCATATTCCGGCTAAGACAATATAACCTAAGTCTAGGTAAAAACCGTTTTTACCTATGATGTCTAGGTGATAAACACTTTAAAACCTTTCATCTCACGCGTGCATGCTCATAAAGTTGGGTTAACACAACTCAAGTACTAGATCGATCCCCAGGTAGGAGGTGTTCCGTAAAACGTCAACTTAAATACCCCCAGCCTTAGACAGGATCTCACCGGGTGAGTTCTCTTGTAACCTTAGTTTACAAGTTGTCGACCTATTTTAACTATTAAAACGAATCGGGTCTCAATTCCTAATCGCATTTGGAATTCGTTAACCCTAAGTGAGCATGCCTTTATCTTTGTTATAGATTTTAAAAATCTATCTCATTTTATAACGCTTATAAAATAAAGACAACCTATAACAAACATCTAACAATGAATATAACAATTATATTCTTACTAAGGCAACTATATGTTGTATGTTTAATTTTTAATTACTGTAACCTTTACATTAATTATAATTAAAACATACAACATCTATTTCATAAAATTAATATAACTCTTATATTAATACTTATGAAATCGTAAACGTGCATACTATACATTATAACACTTATAACATACTTTCAATGCATGGAGCATGCTTCCTATGGTGGGATTTGAAATCTATATGGCATACTTTATTCACATACATAAAAGAATTTAATTAAAACATACATTCATAATGCATAAATAATTAAACACACAAAAGTGGACCGGTTTTGGCATCATAAACAAGCAAACAACTAAATTATTACAATAATAATCTAGTAACTTGGTTGAGACTCTTCCAAACCCTTTGAACCGCCCCGAACCAGCTTGAACCGAGCTTCAAAACTGCAGAACCGGACTGAACCCACCTGAATTGGACCAGTCAGCTCCAACGAGCAAAAACCGGTCCAAAATTATCTGAACTGGTCCAAACCAAAGCTGAACCGAACCTCAAGAGGCTTAAGAGTCCAGAACCGGTCTGAACCAAGCCTGAACCGGACCGAAAAATGTCGAACCAGACTGCTTCTTCATCCTTGTGCGTGAACCGGTTTGAGAAGAAAAAAAAAAACAGCACCTTTTGCTCTATTTTCCAACTTGAACACTTCACCTTCTCTTTTCAAATTGAAGGCCTTCCCGGACTCCGATCGACTCGAAACTTTTACATACTTTTCTTCATACATTAAAGCTCAAATAATCTTGAGCAACTACAAAACGGATTACAAATTGAAGCTAAAAAAAATGCCAAATCCGAAAGTCTACTTTAGACACCCAGAAAATTCGATTTCAAAATCATACCCACCAAGATCAAATTGATGCAAATTGAGTGCTCAAAACTTGCTTTGATACCAATTGTTGGTATGAATATCACAAAAGCGAAAGCAATTTTGGATCTTAAGCACTCTAAATACATCAATTTGATCAAACAAACAACATGCTCATAAATCGAAAAACAGAAAAATAGAGTATAAGAAAACCTTACCTTTGAAGCTCAAATTCTTCAAAGATTTTTCAAGTTTCTTAACACGAACACTTCGTGGACCACCTCTAGTGTCTTCCTTGCTATTCTCCGGCCTTAGAACGGTTTGTGGGAACCAATTGTGATTGAAAGAAGAAGGGAAAAAGAGAGAAAGCTAGCAATCTCTTCTAGCAAGTTTTTCCACCCTTCTCACACCCCTTGCTTTTCTTCTCTTTAAAAACATACAAAGAAGCTTTGAAGCTCAAAGACAAGAGAAGGTGGGATGCTCAAAGACAAGAGAATGTGAGATTCTCAAAGACAAGAGAAGGTGGGATGGATTAATCATGAGAAACACTACCAAAAAAAAAACTCATTTCTGATATGATATAATCCACTCAATAGAAATTTATTTATTTAATTTGATATCTCATATCAAATTAAATTAAAATTAAATCCCAACCTTTCTCAAAGTTTGAATCAAAATATGTATCATATACATATTAGGCATATTTATGAGAAACACTACCAAAAAAGAATCTCACTTTTTTGATATGAATTAATCCACTCAAATGAAATTTATTTACTTAATTTGATATCTCATATCAAATTAAATTAAAAATAAATCTCAACCTTTCTCAAATATTTGAATCAAAATATGTATCATATACATATTAGACATATTTATGAGAAACACTACCAAAAAAGAATCTCACTTTTTTGATATGAATTAATCCACTCAAATGAAATTTATTTACTTAATTTGATATCTCATATCAAATTAAATTAAAAATAAATCCCAACATTTCTCAAATGTTTGAACCAAAATATGTATCATATACATATTAGGCATATTTAAATATTTTCCAACTCTCTCTATAATATAGTTTAATTCACAATTAAGTTATATGTATAATTCGTCAATTATATCGTATATAATTAACTCTTACTCCCTTAACTGAATTTGAACAATTCAAATTCTCTTATCACACTGATTAGTAAGGGGACCTAATGGACCTATAGATCATGAGTTCCAACGATACGAGATTAACCGGCCAAACTCTTTAGCCTAGCAAATCAACATTTATTAACCACCGGGACACTCCACTAAAGCCCAATGACTGCACTCTCCTCACTATAGATATATTTCTGTCCACTCGATATAACCACGATTAGTAAGTCGATCCTTCACAGGTTGTTCATAATTACAGCTGGGTCAAATAAACCGTTTTATCCCTGTAATTACTTCTTGTTCCTTAAGTCCCACTGATCCTCTAATGAACAATTGGTTTGTGGTCCAACTAGCAAACCGAATTCCTCTCGGGCCAATGAGAGGGTGGGCCCATTGTTCAAGACCCGGAGTCAGCACTTAAGGGAACAACCTCTCTACTAAACCCTAAAGCGGGTAGAAGTGAATTCCTTCTCCCAGGACTATGTCCCCAGCTATCTACTCGGTCTTATCCCCAAAATGAGAGGCTTATTGAGTCGACAAACTCGGACCACTCTCACCCATGCAAATCAAAGGATAATCCCGAATAAACAGGAGTTCATAGCGTGCTCAGGATTTAGATCGAGTTACCTAGATCATCATATGAAATAGTCAGTTATGATAGTAAACGGAGTTATAAAATCTAAGTGACTATTTCGCGGTCCGGTCTTATGCAAACTCATTGCATAGGATGCCCTCACTCTCATGTCTCCACATGAACGATTTAGGATCACATCGTTTGTACTATACATAGTGGGTCGTGTCCATAGTGTCTCCAAGATAAGGTACCCAGCCCTATCTCTATACTATAGACCATTCTGGCTATTACTCGAACTTGATCCATATTCATGTCTCCACATGAAGTTCAAGTATACATGTTATAGCCAAGGATTCTTAATTTATTGGATTTGGGTTAAATGATTGCAATTCACTTTATTCAATAACAACTTTATTGAATAAACCTCAATAACAACTTTATTGCAAAATAAAATATATATTCAGTTTACAAACCACGAGTTTTAGGACATAAAACCCAACAAGCATCTCATCAATAAGTCGTTCAATCTCCCATTTTTATACCTGGGCATATCAATAAGGTCGTACGTTCACAGAATTGGTCCTCTATTTTAAGTGTATGCGATGATTAATTTCTCTTCGTGGTGGTAAAGCTTTGGGCAACTGGAATGAATCCTCATACTCTTTCAATAAATGAATAATTGAGTGGGTAGCTCTTCCAACCTCACAAGAATTATCGGCTCAACTTATTACTGAACAGCTTCCAAAGTTTAGCCTTGATCACTTTCCTCTCAAGTTTTCATCATCTTTTTCAACGACACTCTGGTTTTGGTAAAGCTTGGGTGACCCTTTAGTGTAATTTGCTCCTCCTCTGACCCAATTATGATTGTCAACGATGGCCAATTAACACTTGTCTCCCCAAGGGTATGTAACCATTGCATCCCTAGTACGACATCCACCCCACTTAATTCAAAGGGTAGAAAACTCTCAATCATAGTTTAGCTTAACCAGATTCAACACCAAGCTCTTACAGGCTACTTTAACTGCCGCTCCATTTCCCATAATGACTCTGTAATTGGCAGTCTTTGTAACGCCCGACTTATTTAGGAGAATTAATTTTGAAATTTTGGAACTAAGTTGGAATAATTCTCAAGTAAGTATTTTGAGTTTTGGGGTTAATTTGAACTTTAATGGTTTTAAAAGGGCAAATTTGGAAAGCAATGATTGGTCAAGGGGCATTTTGGAAATTGAAATAGTTGTTTTCAAAGAAATAAATAAATAAAAGAGAAGAAAGCCCATCCTTATCTCTTCTTATTCTCCCTCATCCTTTCCCCCATCTTCTTCCCGATTCCCTTCCTCTTCTTCACCGAAATCTCTCTCTCTCTCTCTCTCTCTCTCTCTCTCTCTTTCACCCGAAAATGTCTTCCCTCACCGAAGACCCATCAATTTTTCGTCTTTCTCCCAATCGTTGTATCTTCTTCTTCTTCCTCGTGTTGTCACCGCCGCATGCCGAATGCCTCCCACACGCCGATCTACCCTCGCACTACTGCAGCTCATGCACACCCCGTGTCCAACCATCGTCGATCTGCACGCTCAGCTCCGTCGCAGTTACTCCATCGGTCTCTCTCTCGTCCAGCTCGTCTGCGTGCATCACCTGCTGCAGCTCGAGCTGCCGGCTCTGTCTCTTCTTCTCGATTTTCTGTACAAGCAGCAAGATGGGTGTTGGTTCGGTAGTTGTATAGCCTCGTTTGGTCTCGATTCCAAGTGGGTAAGTTTATTCAACAACAATCTAAGTGATTTTGAATTTTAGAGTTGGTTTTAAGTACTAATTTGGTGATTGGAAGTTGACCCATGGATTTTTTTTATGTATGATTTTAGACTACCCATAGCTTTTGGATATCAAATACGTAAATTTGGACATTTTGGAGCCAAAGTCAGCTAGATTTCAGTTTGTTTCGATGTGGGAAGCGCTCCTATTGTCATGGGTAGTGTTCTGAAAGTGATTCAAAGTGATTTATGGGTTGTAAAACGAAATGGAAGGACTTAGTTAGTGATTTGAAATTAACCCACATCGTTTTGGATTCTATTTTAGAATATCCACTGTGCGTGGAGGCCGGGTTGTCGAGTTTGAATCAATTCGACATCATTTTAGCAAGCAAAGGAGTTGTTTGGAACTTCATTTGGTGATTTGGAATGCTTTGGAAGTGCCTATTATTATTACTTAAATTGGTAAGTAGTCATGTGGATTTAAGCCCGTTTAAGTTTCTATTTAATTTTGATAAATGTTTGATAATTTGGAAATTGTGCAAGCATGCTTGAAAACCATATTTATGAAGCATGTCGTGATTGGTGGATTGGTGTAGGTGTTGCTTGAGTTGTAAATGGTCTTTTATATGGTTATAATGGAGTTTAGGGGCTTAACCGTTTCGAATGGCTTATGATTTAGCATGAGTAGCATTTTAAGAAAGTGGTTGTTTGAATTGGTGTATGTTAAGCGGTCGTAGGTGTAATTCCTCCAAGTATGAAGTATAGGTGTGACCATGTTGGTCATGGAGGTTTCGCTTATTAAATATTTCAGAAATGAGCTTTTTCCTTATTGTACCTAAACCCGGGAATCTAAAGGAAGTTGTCGACTTAGTTGAGCGGCTTTGCATAGGTTATGAGTCTTAGTGGGCTGTTCACCAGAACTTGGCCTTGTGAACTAGTAAGGGATTTGGTTATATATTAACGCTCTGGAATGCATAGTTGACTGTGATAGTGGTTCCTTATAAAGTAAGGAAGTATTGGAAGTTAGTTTAGATTGTATAAACACGCATATCTAGATTGTTTGTGATCTGTGGCTTGAGACGGAATCTAGAGTGGCTATAAAACCTCGAATGTTGAGCTAAATGACTAAATGGTCTAGTAATCCTTGTGTTAGGAGTACTTGGAATGACGGGCTATGTTTAACGTGTTTGAGACGGGTTAGGGGCCAATTTTTGAGTTAAATAGTTGATGGCTTTATGCTACTAGCACACATATGGGTTTTGATTAATTAAAGTTTTGAGAAGTGCCATTAAACTAGAACATAAGTTCTTACTCGAGATTCGTGCTTGTGATCTATGGCGAAAAAGTCACTATGAGGAGATTGTGGTTGTTTATGAAAGATGAGCCTGGGTCATATGCCACTAATGATTTCCTAAAAGGAAGAGAAATAGATTTCCATGATACTGGCCTAAAAAATGAGTAGTCTTTCGGATTGGTCTGTTAAGGTTTGTATTCGCCTATATATATATATATATATATATATATATATATATATATATATATATATATATATATATATATATGAGGCATAAGACGTAGTAAATGTGGATAGGTTGGAGGGTTGCGTTTCCCCTTAGATTATGTGAAACAGGAGACGATTGTCCCATTGTATGTGCTTGTGAATTTCGGGTCAGTTTGTGATTGTGAATCAGACTTGATGGATGAATTTGGTATGATAGATGACCCGAAAGGTTCCAAAATCATTGTGAAAGTACAAAGGCCTGTTAGATTGGTGCTACCTACCCTGTCTCTGTCATTTCGTGCAAGTTTGTAAGCCTAGAACGTATGTGATGTGGTGAGCGTAGGGAATGCGTTTCTGGCGCCTGTGGGCTAGCTTAGGGGTGATTTCCCTATTATGATGAGCATAGGGATGCGTTTCCTATTGCCGGGTGCTAGCCTAGAGATGATTCCCCATTATGTTGAGTGTAGGAAATGCGTTCCCTAGCGCCTATGTGCTAGCTTAGGGGTGATTTCCCATTATGTTGAGCTTAGGGAATGTGTTCCCTAACGCTTTTGTGCTAGCATAGGGGTGATTTCTCTATTGATATGAGTGTGAGGGTTATAGACCTTCACAAGTTTGGGTTCTAGGTTACAGGACTCGCAGGTATGACACGAAGTTAGGGTCAGGGAGTGGTGAACGTTGTGGAAGATTAAATGGACTTTTAGAATAACTGAAGGAAGTATTTGAAATTTAAACACGAGTGTGAGTAAGAGCAGTTTTCTTCTTGGTATGGTTTCTTTAAAAGTGGGACCCTTAAGTGGGCTACTTACTAATTATGTTTATACTCATTCTTGCTACTTTGTTTGTTTTGCAGATTGTGTACATGCTCGGGGTGGATGATGCAGACGATGGCTTGACGAGGCTATGGAGACTCCACTAAATGTCTTTTCCCTATTTTAGTTTTTGGTTTTATTTCCTTGTTCCTTGATGGGTGTTTGGTTTGTAAATCCTAAATATTCTTTAGTTTCGTGTGCTTGGTTAGAAGTTCTTAGGTTTGGTTGTCTGTTGGTTGAGCTCAGCACTATAGAAGTGTTAATGTCTTCTCCAGGTCTTTGAAAATTTTGGTTTTCTCCTAGTTATGTCGTTATGCTGTCGAAAATTTTGGGCATGAGTGAGGTATATAGGTCGTGCTTCCACATTAGAGAGTCGTAGGAATTCGGGTCATTACAGTCTTGGTCAATGGTAGCTTCAAGGTCTCAACTAATTGTTGAGCAATAAAGTTGTGGGTAGCCCCACAATCGATTAGCACTATCACTTCTTAAGTATCGATTTTTCCTTTGAATTTGATGGTGCTTGGAGTCGTGAATCCTAGAGTTTAATGACAATTCCGCAACATCCCCTTCTTCCTCGTGGTTCTCTAACTCGATGCCCTATGTCTCATTTTCCTCTTCCACAATCTCAGACTGTTCACCATTTTCATGTACCACCTTAGCTCTCAACTCTCTAGCCTTACACTTATGTCCCACCGTGTAACTGATAATCCCATGAAATGGGATTAGTTTAGTGATAATTCTTATTTATGAGAATTATTTAACCCTAAACTAAGTTATTTTTGTCATTTTGGTATGCTTTATTGATTACCAAGCAAACTAAAAATAGCATTTATAAGATATATTCATGCAAGCTTGTCGGAGTATGGAAAAAGAAGAATTAAGTTGAAAAGATACAAGAAAGTTGGCTAAAATTGTTGTTTTGTACAGATTTGAAGAAATGAAGAAAATGCAATTGCATTTGCAAATGAAATGCAATTGCATTTCCTTGAGAAAGCAAGGTGGTGAACAAGAGGGAAAATGCAATTACATTTTCTAGACATATCAATTTATTGTGGAAATCACGAAAATGCTCCAAAACCCACGGTGTTTGGTTCGATTCTAGGAGACTTTTCAACTCAAAAATGCTGATGAAAATGTAATTGCATTTCTGGAAAATTTTGGTAGAGCTGAAAAATAATGCAACAGAAATGCAATTGAAATGCAATTGCATTTCTGGAATTTCTGGAAGTTGCGGGAATTTCGGGAAAACAACAAATCCACAGGATTTGCTCGATTTTTGGAGAATTTTCAGCCTAATCTCATGCCCAAACATTGACCCATGATTGAAGGAGCACAAATATAGAATCCCTAGCCCTCAATGCCTATAAAAATGAGAAAAACGATCCAAAACGTGGCTGGGTTTTCTGCTACTCGCCCACAGTCTGTACTCACGTTTTTTCTATCATCTACAGCAGTTTTCTCTTATGTTTTTGTTCATTGTTTAGTCTATAGTTAGTTTATGTTTTGATCTAAATGTTGTAAGTGAAGGGGTGAATATTAAGAAAGTGGAAGCAATTTTGGATCTTGAGCACTCTAATTTGATCAATTTTATCATACAAAAAACATGCTCAAAATTGGAAAAAATTGGAAAGTATGAACACATACCTTTGTAGCTCAAAATCTCCAAATTCTTTGCAAATCTTGGATCACCAACACTGCTTGGACCACCACTAGAGTCTTCCCTACTATTCTCAGCCCTTGGAATGGATTTTGGGATCTTTGATTGAGAGAAATTGGGAGAAGAATGAGTAAAGGTCTAAAAAAAAACCTAGAGAGTTTTCTTAAAAAATCTCTTGTTTTCTAATAATCTTCTTTCCCATTGTGTTTCTTCTCTATTTATAGAAAACCACAAGTTTAGTGAAGAAGCCAATTGAAAGAAGATAAGCTTCAAACAAGAAGGTTGGTGAAGAAGCCAATTGAAAGAAGATAAGCTTCAAACAAGAAGCTTAGTGAAGAAGTTATGAATTTGGTCCATATTTCATTTCCAAATGAATTTGAATTCTCTTTTAATTTTAATTCAAAATTAATATAAAATTAATTTTAAATTAAAATCAATTTTTAATTAATTAAACAATTTAATTAATTTTAAATAAATATTTAATTTAATATCAAATATCAAATTAAATAATTGGACCAATCCTAATTTCTCAAAACGAACGTTCGAACATGAATCCCTATTCATGTTTTAAACCGAACGAATATTTAAATCATATTTAAATATTTCCACTTCTTCTTTATCATAGTTTAATTCATAATTAAGCTATAAAACGTTAAGTATATCGCATATAATTAACTTTTTCTCCCAAGTCCAAATTTGAACAATTCAAATTTTTTTCTCTCAAATTATTCCAAGGCGTAGTCTGAGCTAGTAAGGGGACCTAATGGACGTACAAATCATGAGTTTCAACGATACGTGATTAACCGGCCAAACTCTTTAGCTTAGCTAATCAACATTTGTTAACCACCGGGACACTCCACTAAAGCCCAATGGTTGCACTCTCCTCACTGTAGATATATTTTTGTCCAATCGATATAACCATGATTAGTAAGTCAATCCTTCACAGGTTGTTCGTAATTACAACTGGGTCAAATAAACCGTTTTACCCATGTAATTACTTCTTGTTCCTTAAGTCCCACTGATCCTCTAATGAACAATTTGGTTTATGGTCCAACCAACAAACCGTATCCCTCTCGAGCCAAGAGGGTGGGCCCATTGTTCAAGATCCAGAGTCAGTACTTAAGGGAACAACCTCTCTACTAAACCCTAAAGCGGGTAGGAGTGAATTCCATCTCGCATGACTATGTTCCATACTATCTATCCGGTCTTATCCCCAAAATGGAAGGCTTATTGAGTTGGCGATCTTGGGCCACTCTCACCCATGCAAATCTAAGGATAATCCCGAATAAACAGGAGTTCATAGCACGCTCAGGATTAAGATCGAGTTATCTAGGTCATCGTATGAATATAGTCAGTTAAAACAGTAAACGGAGTTATAAAGTCTAAGTGACTATTTCGCGGTCCGGTCTTATGCAAACTCATTGCATAGGACGCCCCCACTCGCATGTCTCCACATGAACGATTTAGGATCACATCGTTAGTACTATACAAAGTGGGCCGCGTCCATAGTGTCCCCAGAATAAGGTACCCAACCTTATCCCTATACTATAGACCGTTTTGGCTATTACTCGAACTTGATCCACTTTTATGTCACACATAAAGTTCAAGTATACATCTTATAGTCAAGGGTTCTTAATTCATTGGATTTGGGTTATCACAATTCACTTTATTCAATAACACATTTACTGAATAAACCTCAATAACATCTTTATTGTAAAATAAAATATACATTCAGTTTACAAAAGCATGAGTTTTAGGACACAAAACCCAACAGTAAGTTGTTAAATTTTCGTTAAACATTGAATCTTTGAATTTCGTTCTTCCTTTTTTATGGGTTTTTCTGCACTGTTTCTATCTCATTTTCTGCTTTTTTTTTTTTTTTTACTTTGCTACTGTTTTCTTCTTCTTCATTTTTAGAACCTTGAACGTACAAAATCTCAATCCTTCCTCACGAAATTGAAGGTTGTTATGAGCCAAAACCTCTTGAAAGAGAAGGAATTGAGTTCGATTGAGACATGAACCAAAAAAAAGGTTTAGTTTAGTTTGGGTATTTTTGTTTTCAAGTCTTTGGTTAAAGTTTCTGTTTTTCTTAGGATTAGTTATTGTCATTTTTATTGTTAAAATTTGTTTCTTAAAGTTGTTGAATGTAATTGAGTATTGAGTTGATTCAGTAAAAGTTTCTTTCATTTAAATTTTTCTTTGAGTTTTACTTATTATTCCCTTCGCTTTATCAACTTTGTTATGGATTTTCAATATTCTAATTCACTAATTTTTGTTCTAAACATAATGAGCTAAATTCTCTTTAGGGGTTCAAGTTGGTGAAAGCCCTAAGGAAAAATGTAAAAGCTCTAAAGCATAACCAATCTAGCTAGCATGTGAACTTAGTTTGCTTTTGTTGAGTTTAGATTTGGGTAAACCTAGTCGACCAACTAGTGATTGCTTGTCAAGCTTGAACTTGATATCGAAAGAGTTAAGGGAAAGCCGATGTCACAAAAGCAATGGAGGAAAAGGCTTAGAAATAAGTTCTGAACATCGACCCTAGAAATAGGGCGAGACTCCAAAACCACTAGAGTTGTGTGCGAAAGTATCTAAGTTAGATTAGCCATAAACATATAGGTTTAATCACTTAGTCTCCTAAAGATTTTGAATCAAAATTGAATAGGAGTTGAACTCGATTTACTTAGTTTTCACATGTTAGCTATGATTGCAATTGCATTTGAATAGCATTTTTCCAAAGGTGCTTGAATCACTTGAATCTCTATTTTAACTCATTGATTTTTCACTTATTTTTCTTAACAACCCAAACTCTTATATTTTTGCATCTTCGGTTACCCCAATTGTGTCTTGCAAGCACTTTTGTGGCATTCTAAGTAAATTTTGTTAAACTCGTTCCCTTGGGTACGATACTCTGGAATACTCCAATTTTTATTACTTCGATCACGTGCACTTGCGTGTTGTAGCGAAAAGCAAACGTCGATCATTTAGCATCCTCTCTTGCTTATTCTTGGTCAAAATTGAGTGAAAAACACACTTTTATCTTGTTTTCAGTAATTTTCTCATTAATTTTAATTAAGAGTCGGGTTTTTGTTTAGTTTTCCTTTTTCTTATTTCTTTTACTCTTTTTAGTCTTTTGTTGTAGTTGGTTTAGTGTGCTTTGTTTTCCTTTTGTTTTGTTGTCTAAGAAGTGAAAAAATGCTCGTTGAGGTATTGACGTTGCAGCATCGGGCAACATTGCTCAGCATCCTACAACATTGGCAGTTTGGTAGAAAACAAAAAATTGGGTTCATTTTTTATGACGTAATAGTAGCTTTTAGTCTTTAAACCCATTCTGATGGACCAAAAATGGAAAAAAAATAAGTCCAAAGCAATTATTGGAAGAAAGAAAGAAAACCCCAATTTAGGGGGTATGGAAAAAATGTGAGAAATGGGAAGAGATCTATCGCAAAAAAAACTAGAAAAAAAAACAGCACAGAAGGAGAAGGAGAAGAAAAACGCAGGATGGAGAAGAAACTTTTCTGGAATCTTCTTCAGCCACCCATTCTCACTCTCTTCTTCTTAGTTCTTGGGTTTATGTATCTTGCACTTTAATTTTCTTTAAGATTTAGTTAGGCTAAGTTGTCCTAGGGTTGTTATTTTGTGAATTTCCTTTTAAACCTAAGATGTTTATTAGTAACGATTTATCTTTGTTTATTTTCTTTATAAAAGCAATGAGCTAATTTCTTTAAGCTAGAATTTATGGAGTCATAGCTCTATTTTGGAGCCCTTTTTGCTATGGAATGTTATAGAAGTGTAGTTTGCTTATGGGTTTTATTATTTTTTATTGTTCTTCTTAAGAGTGATCAACTTAGGAAAGATTACAAATTTGTTTTAATTCTGAAAATGTTAAAATAAATGGAAATAGCATAGGCAATACAAGTAGGTTCATGATTTGAATTAGGGATGAATTCAAGGGTATAGACATATACTTTTGGCTTGTAAACTTAGGGAAATTGGGCTATCCTTATGTTTGAAAGTTGGGTTTTCATAGATACATGTTAAACTTTGCTTGATAACTATAATTCGAGGATTAGAATTAATTTTCAGAATTTATTTTCAAGATTTCTTGTTACTACACAGTGCAGTAATGATGCACAATGTTATAGCATCGCACAACATCAGGGAGCTAAAAATAATCAGTTATTTCATAAATTCCAGCGCCTTACTCATTTGATTCTTGACTTGTTTATTATCAATTTTAATTGTTTATTTCCTTTAAATTGCTAGAGTTTAATTCTCTTGTGTCGAGCTTGCTTTTTTTTTTATTTTTATTTTATGTCACTTAATTGCTTTAGAATTAGCGTTAGTGATACTCAAGTTTACAAAATTTGCATTATGTAGTCCTCGTGGGATCGACCCTGTCTACCAATTACTACCTACGATTGTATATGCTTGCATAATGAGTTTTTGCACAACAGTAATGCTCATCAAAATGAAAACATTGACCCCTCTCTTTGCGATTTTGGAACTCAGCATCTGTCAATCACTTCATCGGGCCTTCACGACTGTGATCGTATGCATGAATACCGTGTATGAAACCTTCAAACTTTCTTTTCCCCCACTTGCGAAAGGTTTAGGCCTTTGTGAAGCTCCTCTTCCTCCTAATGGGTTGGTTTTGTTTACCTCTAAACGAGCCTGTTCTCTCCCCTCCACTAATTGGGTTGTCTCCATCATATTATCGAGCTCTTCTAGTCACCAACACAACACCTCAACTTTGATCACCAGATTCAAGTCATTCATGAACATATTTTCCATAACTTCATTCGATAATTGCAGAAAGGGAGCCATCAACAGCTCAAATTCATAATACTCGACTACTGTAGTTTCTTATTTGACAACCAAGAATCTTCCAAGAACACTTCCTTCCTTAGCCTTTAGGAATCTCGCCAATAAATGCAACTTCAAATCTTCCCAACCTGAGAAGAGTTCACGTTCTTCCTTCCCACAGTACCAATTCAAAGCGACGCCCTCAGTACTAATCACAGCCACAATTAATTTTTCAGAATCGATAAGTTTGTGTATTTGGAAGTACTTGTCTTCTTGAAAGAGCCACAGGTCTGGGTCATCCCTTCCAAATATCAACATCTCAACCTTCTTAAACTTGCTCTTGTCGCTGGAAGCCTCATCTCCTTTCTCTAGTACAATTTTGTTTTCACTTGTGGGTGCTGGACTTAAAGTCATTCCTAATTCTGACGCGTTCTTCTGATTCTAATCGGAACTCTCCATTACGCCCATTATCATCAATCTCGAATAGAAATAAGCTAACTCAGACACTATCATAGCTACCGATTTCGACAATAAAGCAATTCCTTCTTTGATTGCAGGTATTCTCATAACTTTCTCTTGGATTCCTTTAATCTCGACTTTTAACTCTTCTCTTTCTTGATCGACTAAATCCATCCTTTCCTCCATTCTCTTTTGAGCCATCTCTTCAATAGTTCTTAGGGAATAGATGCTCTGATACTAATATGTAAGGTATCTCCTTACTTTCTATTGATAATCAGAAAACTTGTGGCCTAAGGCACTACAAAATGCCCAGCCTATTCGAGAGGGTTGGGAATCTCTCACTCCTCTCTAACTTGCACTCGCAAATTCACAAAGGACATGAAAATAAAAGAAAGCAAGACTCGAAATATGAAAGGCTCGCACTGTCCCCTCACTCCCTAACCGATAGTGGTCCCCAACACTCACTCCCACGACATGTCCTCTAACTAACATTACCAATTAAATTTCCTTTCTTGCCCCTTCTCTAAAAATATGCTATAATTGGTGGCCTAACACAGGCAACCTTAAACTCAGACAAATTTAATCATGAAGTCAATTGAGGTTGAAATTCGAGTGAAAAACTGGATTAAGCCTAACAAGAGAGAATGTTGAAAGAGATTCGGGGGAAGCAATTGTACTACCAATGACCATGGTCGAGCAAAATCGATTTCAATAGATTCAATTCAAAACATATTAATACAACAAAGTTTGAAAGAAAAAGAATGAAATTAAGAAGAATGCCTGAGATCAAGAGATGAAAAAGATCAAAGGGGGGAGGAAAGGTAGAAGAGAGAGGAGGTAAAATTTGTACCATCTAAAGACGTTTCCATAGGAGCGAGCAGAAAAACCTTATCATATACTCGCGTGGTTTATTTTGATTTTTCTTAAGAATGTGAGCCCATTTTCTACCATAACGTTTCTTACAAAATGTTATATTAAAATGCTATAAAGAGTCATATTTATTGTAGTGTTTAAAAGATATGTATCATGAACTCGGTGTGAATATTTTCATGTATTTGAACATATGAAACCAATGTTTCAAACATAAAATCAATGATGTAATGACCCTAAAGTCTAGACACACTAAAGGCGGAAGCATGACTGAGTTACCTCGCTCATGCCCGAAATTTTGGCAGCATGACAGCATAACTACGAGAAAACAAAAATTTACAACGAGATGATAAAAATAAAAAACAACACTTCTATATCTCATAATACAAACTCAGTATCCACCAAACTACGATACATTATGCTGAGGTCAATCACTAGACACAAAAAATAAAGGATTCTAATCAACACACGGAAGCTGAAGAGATATAAAGTTTACAGTCCAACATATAAAAAGAATAAAGAAACAAAACTACAAGCTAAAACAGGGAAAACAAGATTGGTGGAGTCTTCATAGCCTCGTCAAGTCATCACCTCTATTGCCCTTCTCGAGAATGTGCAAGATCTGCAAAACACAAACAAAGTAGAGGATAAAGAAAATGATAAAGAAGAAGAAGAAGAAAAAAGAGAGAGAAAGAGGTTTGTCCCCAAAATTTTCTTTTCATCTTTTTCTTTTTCTTTTTCTTTTTTATAACTTTTAATTACTACCAAAAATTTAACCAACCTTTTCTATTCCAAATAAGCCCCTTTTCAACCTTTCAAATTCCAAATAGCCCTAAAAAAATCAAAAGGCTTATTTGAGAATTAACCAACTAAATTCTAAAATTTCAAAAATAACGCCCCTAAATACACCTAAATACACCGAGTGTTACAAATGTAGTTATAAAGTTCTCAATTTACTGTTGTAGATACATATGTTAGCTCAACTAAGTCTGTTCTATGCTAACTACACATGGACAATTCAAAATAAGAAGGAATCACTAACCTTCATTATGGATTGAATAATAAAGGATTGAATAATAAAGTAATTAGATATCATTCTGATTTTAATTCCTCAACATGTGAAGAAGATCGATCAAATTGGTTTTCCTCCAAATCCTACACAAATAAGTTCATAAGAAATCACATCAACACTTGTATATTAGTACAAAAAATCTGTAGTTTGACAACGTTTATGGCCAAGTGAAATAGGTACTAACCTGGTCTTCAAACAAATATTGAATGTTGGCATCGCAATTGTCCTCCCAAACTTGTCGAACAATAACATTGATATCTTCTACAATGATCTCCTTTGAATCTTTAAGCAACGGGCACCATTTATTGGCACGATCATAGTATCCAATATTTTCAGTTGGCAAACAAGGTGTGCTTACAGTTCCAAGAGAGAAACACCTCATTTCAGGACAATTTTTAATAGTTATCTTGTTCAAGCATGGGAACCTCATGATGCATTTCCCAGAATGAAAGCTTATTAGTTGGGAAAAATTTGTAAGATCCAACCAATGTAATCTGTTGAATAGAATTTCATCCTTTTCTTGATCTTCTACTCCTCCAGCAATTACAGTAGTCATCCTTTTGCAGCCTTCTAAAATCAAACATTCAAGTTTCACCAAGTTTCTAACAACAGAAGGATTTAGTAAATAGGTCAACTTATGACATTTTTCCACTTTAAGCCCTATCAAGTTTCTAAATGACAATGATGATGACACTGACATATTCAATATGCCACATCTTGATACCAATAAACAATCCAAATTTTGAAGTATTGAGGCATTCTTTTGTAAGTCTTCATTCCACAAATGTCTGAGCTTGGGCATTTCATATAATGCCAAACTTGAAAGCTTAAATCTCTCATTTTGAGGCTCTTCAATATCAATGGATTTCTCGATTGGAAATACTTCTTCAAATAATGTCTTTCTCACTTCAAATTCTTCAAGGTTTTGTAATATACATTCCATTTCCATTGGCAAATGAGTCAAGCGATAGTCAAGAGAACCATATAATGTCAAACTTTTGAGTTTGGAAAATAACTCTGGACCATCTCCCAATTGTATAATCTCACCCTATGGCCATTTAAAAAAATAAAATTATCAAACATAAATTTTGTTAATTAAAAGTTAAAATAGATTTTGTTAATTATTCAAGTCTTACATAATTTTTAACTCTTTGTAGAGATAATATATTTACAACTCAAAAATTTATAAATCACTCCCCATATAATAAAAGGATAACAGTGTGAGGTCATGTATCATGCATTCAATATATTTATGCTCTCAAACTAGAGGTTGTAAATGGTATATGATTATAAAAATCACAGAAAAGAAGTGTACTTGTAGTTCTCAAGACAAAATCTATTCTTCCTACTTCATCCCAAATGTACCACCAAAGAGGCAATTTTAGGCCGTTTCATAACTAGTTTTTAGTATTTGGTTTTTGAAAATTGTGCTTGTTTCCTCACATTTCTCTACGATGACTTTTATCTTTATAAAGAAAACACTTTAAATTTTAGCCAACTTCCAAAAACAAAAACAAGTTTTTAAAAACTATTTCTTTTAGTTTTCAAAACTTGGCTTCGTTTTTTATAACATATGTAAAGTACGACAACAAACACAAGGAAATACATAGATAGAAGTAGTATTATAGGCTTAATTTTCAAAAACCAAATGATTATCAAATGAGACTCTTAACTTTCACCTCACAAACCACCAATCCAGAAGGATTTCCAGTAGCAAAACTAGCCCATTTGCAATTAACAAGATTGCTACCTCCATATAAAGTCACTAGACTTTTCACTAGGATTTTGAAGAGAGAAACCAACAATATATATTTTAATACAAGAGAGACAAACAGTAATATGAAAATATACTTGACAGTCAATCTCTAACAAGAGAATTAATCTAACATCTCAAATTACATTTCACTTTTAACCATTTAAAAATATTTTTTCACATTTTGCAAGAACATTCTTCATAATCCCCTTTAACATATTGAAGACAATTATTTATTTGCCAAAATATTCAGTAAAGGTGAAGATTTACCTCGGAGGTCCCGAATTGATCATGTCCAAGCATTTGCACTGGTTTTTCTTTCTTTAAGATCTCTTTCAATCTGCTTACATCAATTTCCAGCTCTTTTAGTTGTTGAAGAACTTTGACTGGATATTCTCTTTTAAGTTTTGGACATTGACGAATGGACAAAGTTTTCATATTTTTAACATTCAAAAGTTCGCAAGGATCCTTCTCCCATATATACTGGAGGTTTGGCAATTCAATTAATTCCAATTCCCTCAAATTCGGGAGCAAATCAAAACTCATCTTTGTAACATTTGGCTCTTGCACTTCAAATACCCCTTCTAATAAATTACAACTCTCAATCTTTAAGATTTGAAGGCATGTAAGTCTGCTCATTATATTTGAAGGAAAAACCGTTTGAAGGTTGTTACATCCACCAATTTCTACGCTTTTGAGCTTGGAAAAGGAATTGAGAATGAGTACATTGTGGCATATCATCTTCAAATTGTGAGCCTCTTTAATTATCAATTGCTCCAAATTAGGAAGTGATACCTGCAATTATTATACTCGTTAATTTAGCTTCAGATAATTATCACCATTATCGTTATATACATTGTCACAAAACATGCAAGTATTATGTTAATATGAAAATTAAATTTAACTAAGAAGACCTCAAAACCAAAATATTGACATGGTTAACAAAAATCATTTGTATCACATATAGTTATAAATGTCAAGGTAGTAATAAACCTCTATATTTAATAAGAAAATAAATTATATAGTCGTTTAACAATGCTTGAAATGGCCGACTAGTAATAGTTTTCCTTGGATGAAAAATATAATCTTTTAGGCCCCATTTGACAACCATTTAGTTTTTTATTTTTAGTTTTTTATATTTATGCTTGTCTTTTCACAATTTCTTTACAATGAGTTTCATCTTTCTTAAGAGAATTCAGAGAACATTTGAATTCTTAGCCAAATTCCAAATTCTAAAAACAAGTTTTTCAAAGCTACTTTTTTTAGTTTTCAAAACCGGGCTTGGTTTTTTAAAACATATGTAAAAAGTATACCACAAAACAAAGAAACTCATATGTGAAAGTAGTATTTATAGACTTAATTTTCAAAAATCAAAAATAAAAAACTAAGGCCCCGTTTGATGACCATTTGGTTGTTAGTTTTTAATTTTTGAAAATTAAGTCTATAAATACTACTTCCACCTATGGTTTTTTTTTTTTGTTTTGTTATCTACTATTTACATATGTTTTCAAAAATCAAGCTAAGTTTTGAAAACTAAAAAAAATAGTTTTCAAAATTTTATTTTTGTTTTTGAAATTTGACTAAGAATTCAAATGTTTCCTTAAGAAAAATGAAAATCATTGTAGAGAAATTGGGAGAAAACAAGCTTAATTTTTAAAAATCAAAAACCAAAAACTAAATGATTATCAAACGAATCCTAAATGGTTATCAAACGAAACCTTATCTTTATTAGTTTCACCATAACGCCCAACATTTATTGAAAAGAGAAGCAATTTTCATTATTAAAACTTACAAGATTGGTGAAATCAATGGTCAGTTATATAGAAGTGTGTGTAAGAGAAAACTTATAATATAAATCCTCACATTGAGATAATAATAGAGGGAGTAAAAAAGGCAGAATCATTCTAAGAAAAGAACACCCGGAAGGAGCTATAAAAAGAACAAAAAGTAATTAGGATTATACCAAAACAATAAATGTGTAACTTAAATATGTTATTGAAATTTAGGGAACTCACCTGTTCACAGAAAAATGAGCCATTATCGTTGCTAAATCTGCTTGTCTCGCCTTTTTGTAAATTATCAAGACTTTGTTGTTCAAGTTTCCCAATTTTCGAGCAAAAACTTTCAAGTCGAGGTAAACTCACCAGAATTAAAGACTTTAAATTCGTAAACTCAATTTTGTTGGTTGCCTTTTCGCTTCCCATTTCAGTGATCACTTTCGCCATTTCATAGTTGAAAAAGAGACTCTCCAATTTCTCACAACTAAACAATCTTATGACCTTCAACTTTTTGAAAGGGGATTCTCTAACATGACCATGAAATATACTCTCCAAATTCTGCAAGTTTCTCAATTCTAGAAGCTCCAAATTAGACAAGACTTTTTGCAAAGGCTTTTTGTTCTGCTCATGGATAAAATGTTGAAATTCTGAATTATCATGAATGTAGAGATGCTTCAGATGTGAAGTGTCGTTTTCATTTAATTCAAAGTGGAGAACCCTTGTACCAATTGATCCTTCTAAATGCAATTCTTCGGACTTCTTTAACAACATTTTTATCTCATTATCCATACAACTTCCCGATTCCATCTTCAAAGACAACTTTCTAGAGATTTCCTTTCGACGACGTTGATATCTAGGATTTTCACAACCAATAGAAATGTCGAACTTTTCTAAATTCAACCATCTTGAAAACAATTTTTTTGGCACAATTTTTTCATCTTGAATCTGTAATCCTAAAGCACAAAGGTGAGACAGATAGGTAAGCTCAAAAAGACTAGCATTTCTTATTCCTTCGTTCGATTCTCCTCCTTCCCATCCATGAAAAGTTTCCAAATTTAACTCTTCTAGTTTTGTCAAATTTAGAAGAATATTTGGTGGAATTACCTTTAGTGGATAACAATATGATAAGTCTAACACTTTCAGTCGTATCAATTGGCTTATAGCCATAGGAATTTGAATGATGTTTGATCCACTAAATTTGAGAATTTCAAGACTATTTAACTCACCAATCATATCTATATTTCCCAATTCACAAGAAAATAAATGCAGTGATTGAAGGTTTGCAAAAGAGCAAAGTACTGATCTCTGTAGGGAAATTCTCATGTCACATAATTCTAAAACTTTGAGCTCTTTCATTTCGTCAAAAAAAGTGGTTGATAACTCATGTCCATCCAAAAATGGCCCGCATAACACCAATAATTGAACTTTAGGTAACATTAACTTTTGAGGAGGGTTATCCAAACCTTCAACATTGAAATACACTGCTGTGGGATCACCTGACATTATTTTCTTTTCTTCCCACGATTCATCCAATCCTTTCAAATAGCTAAGTGTACGTATACGATCATCCTTGGAGGCAATTAATATAGCAACATCACGAACTATATCATGCATTTTTACAAACGTACCCCATTCAACAGGCTCTTCTAAAAGCAAAGAAGAAGCTATGAGATCATCTACCAATTTTGTTATCCTATCTCGCGCATGTTCCACTTTGTCAACACCATGCAAGATACCCATGCCCATAGCGTATACGGGCAATTGTTCCACATTAATGAGAGAATCTTCAGGGAACATGCTACAAAGCAAAAATAATAATTTGGCCTCTTTACATTCTACTTGCTTATAACTTAATTCAATACAAGAATACACTTTTTCGTTCATCCCTCTAATATTCACAACCACAGGATTTCTTAGTTGGTTTAAGGCATCTTTCCAAATGGATGGACGTTTATTTCTCAATGCCTTAGCAACCGTAGTAATAGCAATTGGCAAATGTGCACATTCCCTTGCTATTTGAGCAGCTGTAATTCTCCAATCAGGCGCTTCAACAATTTCACCAGCTATTTTCTTGAATAAACTCCATGCCTCGTCCTCTTGTAAAACTTTTATCTCAAAATTTTCATCCATGCACATATCATTAAAGAATATACTATTATTTCTTGAGGTAAATAGGATCTTGCATCGTGTGTGATCTACACTACTTGGAATTCCTATTGTTTCCAAATCAATTTGCTTCCAAACATCATCAAGTACAATGAGGATCCTTTGTTCTAACTTCAACCTTCTTTGTAGGTTAAGAGCCCTTCCTTCTTCGGTTTCTTGTTTGAACTTCAACCCTAGCTTATCAGCTAGTTGTCCTTGAATTTTTTTTAAATCTGGTGTCTGACTAATAGTCGATGTGACCACTTCATCAAATAACTTTTTCTCCATAACTATTCTTGAAATTTCTTTCACTAACATTGTTTTGCCAACACCCCCCATCCCGTACACTCCAATTCTGTTGACATTATCGTCCATAAGTGCACGAATGATTTTTTCTATAGTTGATTTTCTTGATTCAAAGTCAAGAAAATCTGGTATCTTTGCTTTTGAACTCTCAACCTCTGAGAGAGCTACACTATAGGAGACTCTATCGAAATTCCCCTCATTTTTAATCTCAAGAACCTCATCGGCCAACTTTACTGCTTTTCTACTTAATCGGTGTCGTTGGACCAAATTCAAGCACAACGTACCTTGACCTTCTCTAGCTTGGTTGACTAGTATTGTCTCAGATTTTCCAATGATCGTGTCAACCTTAGTCAACCAATTTTGGACACCAGAGTTTATGTTTTCTGCATTTCTTCTTGCTTCCGACACCTTGTGTTGCACTAAGTCTTTAGTGTCCTTCAACTTTTCAACCTCAGTTTTAAGGTTTTGAATATTGCAGCGGATGAAACATAAATAACTCAATTCACGACCAATGGGCTGTACAGTGTATTCGACAAGTTTTTCAATGATTGAAGATAGAATTTCCATTGTTCTTAAAAAAGGAAAACCAATATCAAATATATAAAAGCTGATAAAGTGTAGGAATTAGGAATTAGCCTGGATTGAAATTCAGTTGCTAGGAATCGCAAACTCCCAGAAACCAGACGAAGAACAAACAACTGCAAAGAAAAGAAAAGAAAAAAAAAACCACACGTAAAGAAATGAAGAAAAAGAAAATGTAAAGAAGGCAAGTGCTGAAGGGGAGAAATGTTGTACCTGATTGTAAGACAAAAATGATTTCCGGCTGTAGCAGACGATTGAAGAGAAAGTTGGCTTACAATAAATAAATAAATAAATAAAGATTCGATTAAACTTTCATCATAAATTAGAACGGAAAACAAATAGAAAACGGCAAGAGAAAGTAAGAGGCAAAGTTGCCACTTTGAGCTGTATGGGCCCGGACAAAATATTCCACGAGGCAACTACACCGTGGTTGCATTTTTTTTAAAAGTCGTCGCGAATAATTTCTCTTTCGCCTCAAGCATAAATAAAAAGAATAAATAATATTGTTTTAAATAAATGAATAGAAGATTATATTATAAATTTGGTACTTCAATTTTCAATATAGGATTTATTAGACCTCTTAATTTTAATGATATGTCTAATATATCTAAATTTTAAAGTGTCTAATAGGTTTCTTAATGGTTAATTTTGTATCTAATAATAATAGGCTGTTAACTTAAAAAAAAAATTCATAAATCAATTATTAATTTGTTAATGATCTATTAGACACTATTTTAAGTTGTTAAAACTCTATTAGCAAAAGAATATTGAAAGTTTAGGAATTTATTAGATAGTTTCAAGTTTATGAATCTATTAGATATCCTTGAAAGTTTGGAGATTTATTAGATATTTTTTGAATTTTACAGATTTATTAAACAGAACATTGAAACTTCGGAGAATAAATTTGTAATTTAACCATGAATATACTAATTAAGAAAAAAAAGAAGGTTGCCTTACTGCTCACCTTGCTTGCGTTAGTCTTCAATGTTTACAGAAATAAGTAAATTGAAACTGGCAACAAAGAAAAAATGGGCTATTAACTTTGGAGTCTGAAAACAAAAAAGTACATCAACTTTAGGCTAAATATGTGTTTGACTTCCAAATATTTAGGCATTCTTTCCATTTAATCTCTATTGTTTAAATAGTTTTAACAAATTATTAAGTTTGGTGTACGTTTATCATTAGTCAATTTTAACATTCAATGACGAAAAGAGTATAATTGAAAAAGATTCAAACACAAAGAATCAATTGAAAATTTTAAACAATAGAGACTAAATAGAAAAACACCCAAACATTAAAGATCCTATATTTAGCCTAAAAATTATAACAAAATATTTTCAAATATAAAAAAAAATTAAAATGCATTTATATCATATATGGGGTGGGAAATTTGAACCTCTGACATCTTGATTATCAATGAAAACAATTAGAAAGGGGTCGTTTTGTTCGAGGTTTCTTGTATGCCTGAGAATAATAGATGTTTGGGAATAAGGTGTCTAGGAATAAGATTGTTGGCAATCATTGATTGTTGTGTTTGGTTGTACACCTGGGAATGCTAATTTTTATGAGAATAATTTTATAAACTTTATATAATTATATATGTTGCATTAATTAATGAACTCTTCAACAAATAGATGTAAATTAATTGATTGTAATAAATGTATAATTTTAAATTGAATAAATAATTGTAAAAAGTTATAATTTTTACACTAAATTATTTCAATCAATTAAATAGATTAAATAGATTACTAATTTATTAAAGGTTCAATAAATACACAATTACATTAATTTAGTCTATAAAATAAAGAAAAAAAAATTCAATTTTACCTATAAACGTGTCACCGCATATCAATTTTCACTCCAAACTTTTAATTTTTACCCTTAAACTAATGAATAACTTTGCCAAAACTCACAAATTTTAAATAAATGTAGTTTTAACATTATTTTTATTTGAAATCTTATCAATTTTGTACCATACTTATGTCTTATATAATTCATTGAAAGCATATGAAAATACTTTTTTTTAACGAAATTTCAAAAGAAAACTTATTGGGGATAGAAATTGCAAAGCTTTTTTAAGTTTAGGGTTAAGTTTGCAATACTTATCTAAGTTTGCATATAATTTGATGAAATTAAAAGTTTATGGTAGAAATTGATACAACTCGACAAACTTAGGTGTAAAAATTGATTTTTTTTCTTTTTATAAATGAGAATTCGTTGTGTATATTTTTAATCAATTATAATTATTTTATTCTAAATTTTTTAATAATTTATTTATTACAACTAAATAATTAATTAAATTAATTCAATACATTATTATAAAATAATTTTAATAGAATAAATAAATATATTCAAAGAAAGATGAATATTAACAAAAATAAGAGAAAGAAAGAGGAGGGCAATAAAGAAAACTCATGCTTTTGCAAGGGTATCAAATACCCTTACTCACAGGTATAAAGAACTCATGGGAATAACTTATTCCCATGGCCAAGCCTCCAAATCTTGTAGCAACACAAGGCTATCTAAAACCCTTTTCCATTTCCATTCCCAAAATCCTTGTATCAAACAGCCCCTAAAGGTTTATCAATCATTACAATTAAGGCCCCGTTTGATAACCATTTGGTTTTGATTTTTGGTTTTTGAAAATTAAGCCTATAAATACTACTCCCACCCATGAATTTAGTTGTTTTGTTATCTACCTTTTACCTATGTTTTCAAAAACCAAGCCATGTTTTGAAAACTAAAAAAAATAGTTTTCAAAAACTTGTTTTTGTTTTTAGAATTTAGCTAAGAATTCAAATGCTTCTTTAAGGGAGATGAAAACCATTATAGAGAAATTGAGAGAAAACAAGCTTAATTTTCAAAAATCAAAAACCAAAAACCAAATGGTTATCAAACGAGGCCTCAGCAATTGGTTATCAAGGATTTATAATTAACCGTACTAAAAAAAGGATTTATAATTAGCCCCTGAATTTTTATAGATTTGTAAACATTTAATCTCTGAACTTTAATACGTACCAGTTTAGTCCTTGTACTTTAAATTTTTTAATAATTTAGCGAGTCGTACGTCTTTTTAAAAAATATTATATTTACAATGAGTATTTAAAAAAACAAATATACTATATTTGTAATTACTTTAATAATTAATTTTAATAATTTTACCACCCTTTTAAATTCCCCCTCTCCCAAAAAAGGAGAAATTTTGAATTTTTATTGTGACTAAAATATGGTGTGACATTAAAATGTTGGTTTATTATTTGAAACTAACATACAAATTCAATTATTCAAAAAAAAATCCATCCACATGAGATACTTGATGAATAATCTAATCTACCTAAGAACTCATTTTATGGGATAATAAATTAATAAATTGACTCATATATCACTGTGATTGTGATTTCTCACCATTCATCCAAAGCAAAAAAAAAATGAAAAAAAAAAAGTAGAAGAGGACAGATTGAGATATTAAATGAGCAAGGGCATCTAGAGATTGAGAGTGAGAAAAGGTTAAATGATCAAGAGGAAGATGGGAAGAGAGATCTAGAAATTAACAGATAGAGTAGGAGAAACCAAGCAGCATATTCTTGCTTATGTATTTTATTTTTTGCACACATAGGATAAACCATATTAATTTTTTATTAGGATATGGGAAGTTTCATTTCTTGTATTTTATTTCTCGTTTCAAATATATATATATACACACACACGTGATCCACATTTCAAAATTTTGTTGCTCATTGAGTGAGTATTGTAATAATATGAGTTTGAGGTGTAATTTGATAAAATTGAAAGTTTATTAAGATAAAAATGGATACAATTTGATAAGTTTAGAGGTAATTTTTTTTTTTATTTTCTTTTATTGAGAAAATCTTTTAATACTTTAATAAATAAAGCAGGAGGATAAAGATGGATAAAAAAGTAGGAGTGATAATTGAAGATGGCGGAAAAAGTAGAAGTGATTATTGGAGGAAAAGAAAAGAAAAAGAGAGTGGCCGACAAAGTTGCAAACTTGGACTTTGTGCTATAAAAAGCTGAAAGGAAATTAAGGGATAAAATAAAATAAAACAAAACAAAAAAAAAAAAGTGATACCAACGAAAAAGAAAAAGTTGGTGCAACTTTTTCTTTCTCTACTTTGATGGAGAAAGCACTTTGCACTCTTCCTTAAATCACGGCTATTTCCTCATCAAAGGGACAAGAAAGAAAGGAAAAAAAAAAAGGACATACCAACATGATATTCTCTAGAAAAAAAACTTTTTTTTTTTTTAAACTAAAACTGCATAGCAACAACCAACTAAACAACACCAACTAAACCTCCTCTTCAATCAAGAGGGTAATATCTGCTGGAAATTCATCTTTCCAGACCAAAGAATACCCTGAAGAAGATGTCAAAACAACAAGATTATGGATTACTTTGTTCTCCTATCTAGGGATATTACAAAAAATAATAGAATTTACACATGTAGACAAAGATAGAATATCTTCCACAAAGATAGAAACTTCCGACAAGTCAAAGTCAAGATGATTAAGAAGATGAATAACCTCTCTCGAATCCGACTCAACAATCAACTGAGGGAGACTCTCACCCCTCCATTCCACCAGTTCCTTAAGACCTTCCAATATTGTCATTGCCTCAAGGACCTTCATCAGCCAATGTCGCTAAACGAACTTGTAACCACCTATAATCACCTGACCATTCCCATCTCTGACCACCCAACCAATGCCTCCATAATTCCTTGTGCTCGACTAAGCAGCATTCGCGTTTAGTTTCCAGGTTCCTAAAGTTGGGGCTTGCCAACCCCGGTGCCTAGAAAGAAACTTGCTTTAGCTTTTGTTTGAGTTTTCATCTTTTATTCTCCTAATTATAATAAAACAAACATCCCTCGTACTTCTAAAATATTTTAGAGTTGGGAAATTAAAATTTATACCCACAAATCCATTAACAAATACAGCTCAATTCTCAAATAGAAGAAACATTGTTCAAGTTGGAAACATCTGGGGCTGTTTGGGGCACTGAGTGGGTTATAATAACATGGGTTATAATAGTCTATGGGTTATAATAGTCTGTGAAATAATATAATATTATTTAAAATGCAGAGTTGTTTAGTCTGAGGTTATAATAGTCTGTATTTGGGGTGCAGAGTACTTCACAGGTTATTAAACACATGCTATTATAACTCTTGTCTCAAACAGCCCCTAAGGGGGTGTTTGGATTGAGGAGTTGGGGGGAGTGAAGTTGGGAGGAGTTAATAACTCCTCCAACTCATTGTTTGGCCCAAGGATAATTTAACTCCTATTGTGGACCCCACAAATTTATTCACTCATTCTCCAACTCCCCATTGTAGGCCCCACAAACTTATTAACTCCTTCTCCAACTCCTTATTGTGGGCCCCACAACTTTCCTATCTCATTTTTTCTTCACCTCACCTCACTCCTACCTCTCTCTCTCTCTTCTCCCCTCTCATTTCTCTCTCTAATTTTTTTATATTATTTTTTCAATTTCTTAATTTGGAAAATTTTCTTTATTTTTTATATAAATTTTCTCATCATTGTTACTAATTATTAATTAATATAAATATTTATTTTTTATTCTATAATTTTAATAATTTTTTTAACAAAAATATTTTTCTTTTTATTCTATAATTTTATTTTTTAAATATAAATTATGTACGAATGTTTTAAACATGATACTATTATTTAAATTAAAATTTTAATATAAATTAGAGTATTACATAACAATTTTTTTAATTGATAAAAATCTTCCTATCTCACTTCCTCCATCTGACATTTACAATTTTTTTTTAAGTTTCACCTAAAATTACTTATAACAAATAAAAATCTCATCTTTTTTAAGCTTATTTTTTTTATAAATAGCTCAAAAATATATATAATTTTATGATTTCAAGATAATAAAAATATATTTTAAACTAACCTATATTACATTTTAGACAATTAGTATTAAAAAAGATTAACGTATTATAAAAATTTGATTTTCAAACCAATCATATTCAAAGTAAAAAGATAAACAATTTCTCATTCCAAACTTAATAAAATAAAATTATTACAATAAATAACATAAATATATAGTATTTTGAACAAAAGTATGTATGATATTCATTTTGAATGATGTTAAAAAAATATATATTCATTTTGAACTTATTTATTTTAAAATAGCATAAATATTTTATATTAACTTCAAAGAATATATTATTTTCAAATTAATCAAACTTTAGATAATTCATTACATTGATTAGTTAGAAAAATAAAATCGTAAATTATGTAAAAAAAAATTTATTTTATTAAACTTGAAAAAAAAACTTAAATTTAAAATTTAAAATTGACGAATACAAGTCTCTAACAAAATTGTAAAATATTCATAAAATAATATAATTTAAAATCTCAATTTTAGGATTGACGGAAACAAATCTATATTATTTCTAGAATTGAACGAATAAAAACGTAAAAATCTTGAAGTTTATTTGAATCCCTGTAAATTAATGGATTGAAATATTTCAAAATCACATGTAATATTTTAAAAAGTATTGTAAGACTCTCTTTCATTTGAAAACTATCCAAGATAAAAGAATAATTAATGTGAGATATATTGAAAAAAGAATGTGAGGCAGTTTGTTCAAAATTATTTTTTTTACTTTAAAGAAATTTGTAAAATATACATAAATTAATAAAAATAAAAAATCTCAATCTTAGAATTCATATGAACAAATTCTTAATAATGAAAATTTGAGAAATTGTAGAAAAAAAAATATATAAAATTAACTTAGACTTTAAAACTCTAGGTTTAACAAATATGCACCCCAAACACAGACTTCAGAACTTCTTGCCCCAAACACAGACTTCCTAACTCCAGACTAAACAACTTTGTACCCCAAACACAGACTTCCTAACTCAACAGACATATTAACTCCTACTCCCTGCAACTCCTTGCTCCAAACAACCCTTAGGGGGTGTTAAGATTGAGGAGTTGGGGGGAGTGGAGTTGGGAGAAGTTCCCAACACCTTGTTTGGCCCAATGATATTTTAACTCCTATTATGAGTCCCACAAATTTATTAACTCCCCCTCCAACTCCTTAGTGTGGGTCCTGCAAACTTATAAACTTCTCCTCCAACTCCCCACAACTTTCCTATCTTCTTTTTTTACCTCACCTCACTCATACCCCTCTCTCTTCTCTCCTTTCATTTTTCTCTCTATTTTTTTACATAATTTTTTTAATTTTTTAATTAAAAAAATTTTCTTTATTTTTTATATAAATTTCTCGTCATTATTACTAATTAATAATTAAATATAACTAATTATTAAAAAAATAATTTTATTTTTATCCTATAATTTTAATAAATTTTTAACAAAAATATTTTTCTTTTTATTCTATAATTTTATTTTTTAAATATAAATTATATAAGAATGTTTTAGATATGATACTATAATTTAAATTGAAATTCTTAGTGTAAATTAGAGTACTGCATAACCATTTTTTTAATTGATAAAAACCTCATTATCTCACTTCTTCCACATATCATCTACAATTTTTTTTTTAAAGTTTAAACAAAAATTACTTATAACAAATATCAGTCTTATATTTTTTTAGCTTATTTTTTTTTATCAATAGCTAAAATATATATATAATTTTATGATTTGAAGATAAGAAAAACATATTTTAAACTAACCCGTATTACTAGTTAAGAAATTAGTGTTTAAAAAGGTTAACGTATTAAAAGACTTTGATTTTTAAATTAATCATATTCTAAGTAAAAAGCTAAATGATTTCTCCTTCCATACTTAATAAAATAAAATTATTACAATAAATAACATGAATATATAGTAATCTGAACAAAAGTACTATATATGATATTCATTTTGAATTGTGTTAAAAAATATATATTCATTTTGAATTTAATTATTTTAAAATAGCATAAATATTTGATATTTACTTCAAAGAATATATTATTTATAAATTAATCAAATTTTAAATAATCCATTACATTGATTAGTTAGAAAAATAAAATCTTAAATTATATAAAAGAAATTATTTTATTAAGCTTGAAAAACAAATCTTAAATTAAATTTTAAAATTGAAGAAAACAAGTCTTTAATAAAATTATAAAATATTCATAAAATAATATAATTTAAAATCTCAATTTTAGGATTGATGGAAATAAATCTATATTATTTCTAGAATTGAGAGAATAAAAACATAAAAATCTTCAAGTTTATTTGAATCCCTTTAAATTAATGAATTGAAATCTTCCCGAATTACATGTAATATTTAAAAATTGTTGTAAGAATTTCTTTTATTTAAAACTATCCAAGGAAAATGAATAATTAATGTGAAAGATATTGAAAAAAGAATATGGGGTATTTTGTTAAAAAAAAAATTCTTTAAAGAAATTTATAAAAAATATATAAATTAATAATTAAAAAAATCTCAATCTTAGAATTCATGGGAACAAATTCTTAATAATGAAAATTTGAGAAATTGTAGAAAAAATTTATACAAAAAAAAAACTAAAATCAACTCAGACTTCATAACTTCATGTTTAATAAATCTGCACCCCAAACACAGATTTCAGAACTCCTACTCCCTGCAACTCCTTGCCCCAAACACAGACTTTCTAACTTTAGACTAAACAACTCTGCACCCTAAACACATACTTCCTAACTCCCCAGACTTCCTAACTTCCCAGACATATTAACTCCTACTCCTTGCAACTTCTATTCCCTGCAACTCCTTACCCCAAACAGCCCCTAAGAGTTTATATAGTAGTCTAGAGGCAACAAAATAATTCTCAACATACGAAATTAGGCTATTTAAGGTGATTTCAGGCTTACTAACATGTGCATGAATAAGATGCAGTTTGATGTTGTTGTTGGAGAATTCAGAACACTGTTGACAAAATTTAAATACTAACAAACATTTGAGGACACTAAAATTTTTGAGAAAAAATGACAGTAAAAAATTAGTGTCAACAATTTTTTATTCTACATGGAACATGTCTAGATACGATTAAATATAAGATAACTTCACCACACTTTATCTTGTACATGAATCTCTTCCTAAGCCAAAAACCATGCTCTAATAATTTTCAAGTATTTAAATGCCCGAACAAAGCTAACAAAGATTTGAGGGTGACATTTTCTTGATGGATAATTAGGTTATAAAGAGGGGACTTGCAAAATACAATGGTTACCTTTCTAATCTCACATACACATGACATACCCAATATAGAAAATTCAGAAGAATCAAAATGCAATTAATTTAAAATAACTAACCAAGTCAACTTTAAAGTAATAGAATAAAACGTAGGCTAAATTATAAAAAAAAAAATACCACATAACTTTTGTAACGCCCTTCCAAGATTTGGATTAGGATTAAGAACCCGAATTCGGCACCTAACGCATAAGCATTCTCCTGCATCCCTGCGACCTAACCACATGACCATACTAGTCTTGAACTACTTCTAAGAGTGAAGATTGTCCTCACATACCAACACAAGTCCTTTTAGCATGCTTTGTCTTCAATCACATGCTTCTTAAGAAAAATTTCCGGGAGGTCACCTAACATAGGATTGCTTCAAGCCAAACATGCTTAATTTTGGAGTTTCTATGATTCAACCACCAAAAAGGAAAATGCATCTTGTTGGTATAGGTAGTAACTATCGATTCTTTTAAGCTTATCTTAACCATACTTGCATATCTTCTAGATGCTTCTCATTCGGATGTGGTCACAATTCATTCATGTAGCCCCCCTAAACTCGAGCGTTACATGCCCACCAACTTCGACTTTGGTTCGTTCTTGAACGACATCTTACTAGGAAAGGTTTTGCTTTGATACCATATGCAATGCCCTAGGCCCAGGATTCAACATATAGATTCAACACCTGATGACCCCAACATTTCGCTAGATCCCTTACGACGTGACCACGTCACCATACTTGTTTTGAGCTACTTCTAAGAGTGAAAACTATCCCTATAGACCAACAAGGGTCCTTTCAGCATGCTTTGTCCTCACTCACATGCTTCTTAGGAAAATTCCTAGAAGCTCACCCAATACAGGATGACTCCAAGTCAAGCACTCTTAACTTTGGAGTTCCTACGATTGAGTTACCGAAAAGAAAGATGCACCTTGTTGGTATAGGTAGCAACTATCAATTCTTTTAAGCTTATCTTAACCATACTTACATATCTTTTGGATCCCTCTAATGCAGATGTGGTCACGATTCATTCATGTACCCCTTCTTAACTTGGGCGTTACAACTTTGCCCTTTATTGTAAAAATACCCATTTTCTTTCAAAAGTTGCAATATTACCCTTGACCTTTCATAAACAATTAAAGAAGAGTGAAGAGACTCATAAGTGATAAACCTCATTTATATACTATATTTATTCCTAAATTCAAGTTTATTTCTTGATTAAAATGCATGTTTTGTAATTACTCTCGTGCTTAAATGGTCCTAGGAATGTAAAAGTAAGAAAGTCAAATGAATTTAGTTGTGTTATGTTAATCACTTGGACTTAATTGAGAGTAAAAGTGTCATTTTTTTTTGTGTAAGAATTAATAGTTTTTTGTGGTTTTGCAAAAAATTGCAGGAAAGCCCCACTATGCGGCTGGAAAGCCTAAAAGGCAAAATTACTATGCAGCCGCAACCCTAATTCAATGAGATTATAATAAGTCAAAACAGAATGAGATTTTCGTGTCACCACTTCCTATTCTCACTCAGAGTTATTTTGTTCAAGCCTCCCCACCTACAAATCAACAATAAATAATCATTCTCGAGCCTATATAAAGGAACTTTGACCCATGGAAGGGCAACTAGTGAGGAAGAGAAAACCCTAGAAATACTTCAAGAGTGAAAGCTCCTCTGAATTTTGTCTAGATCAGATTACCCCAAGCCTTTAGTTGAAAGTATAGGGTTGTCTAACACTCAATTCCATTTGAGAAAGGATGAATTGAGCATACTGATTGGTTCTTCTTGTGATTCCTTCTTCCTTGTCGAGATCTCAACTAGTTTTAATTATGTCTGTTGTAATTTCATTTCAATTTGTAATCATGATATTTATTTTAATTATCTTTTTCTTTAAAATTCCATTAGAGCTAAGTTTCTTATGGGATTAAATTATGTGGATGCCCTAGAAGATGAGCTAAGTTTATTGCATCACTTGCACATTTGCCCATTTACCCTTGAATTGTTTCATTTTATTGAATTTAAAGTTTAATATTGTTAGTCTAAACCTATCACTTAGATTAGCATATTCAGTTGAACTCGATACTGAAAGGGTTGGGTAATAAACGAAATTCATAAAATCAATATAGGAAAAAAAGCTTAGACATAGGACTTTGTTGTTTGACCCTAGATATAGGGTAACACCTATACAATCAAGAGGATTGTATGCTGAATTATCTAATATAATTTGACCATATAAATATAGGAGCAATTACTTAGACTTCTAAGGGCACTTTGATACAAAGGTTGAATAGGAGAAGAATTCAATTCATTACACATGTATTTTGTAGTTTGCATGCGATCACACAGTAATAGTTTACTCATCAGGGTAGAAGCATGATTGAATCTCCATTTTTTCATGGATATATTTACTTTTATTTAGTCACTCAGAACAACATCTCAACATTTTCTTGGTTACCAACTTGTGACAATTTGGTAGAACTTTTCACTTAAAACATTTGAATTTATAAAATAGTCTATGTGGGATTGATACTTGGAATACTTCCATATATTACTTGTTAATAAGAGTTGTGCACTTTCACTTGGTTGAATTCTCTTTCAAAAGATCTTTTCCAAACAACTCACACACATTTCAACTATCAATAAGCCTAATCCAAATCCTACCCCTGTTCGACATACCCAACAATTAAAACCACACAATTCTCCAGTCAAAACAATACCATACTGAGAATTTCTAGAGGAAACAGAATAGAAAGGTTGAGCCGCACCGATTAAAAAAGATTGAAGCCACATTGATTGAAGAGACACCAAAATCGCCCATTATGAGACTTACGACTCAAAAGTTTCAGGTTGGGAGATGAGTTATGTGGACTTGTTAGGTGTTTTTTTCCCCATAATCTTTACCTTTTCTAACTCTTGTTAGGAGTTTTGAGAGAATCACGAAGGTGAGAGGGTGATAGAAGGAAAGAGTTATGGGAGAGAAAATATAGGGATTTCTTTTTAAGATAGAACATGACGATATTAAATTGTCATTTATAGTAAAAATTCAAAATTTCTAGTCAAGAGCGTGAATCTTCCTTTTATGACAGTTTTTCATATTTTAAAATTTGAATTTAAAAAACTTAGTGATGAGCTATATTTGAGAGTTTTTTTTTTTTTTTTTTTTTTTTTTTTTTTTTTTTTTTTTGTATCATGAGTTCTGTTCTTTTTTTAAAAATGTTGTGTTTATAGCTATCATATAGTTATGGTAGCCATAGTTAGTTTATTGTCTTGGGCATATGAACAAGAGGCAGTGGCGGATCCAGAAATTTTATACAGGGGGGACACAATATGTTGGCTTTTTGGCCATTAATATCAAATTAATTAATTTTAATTAATTAATTAATTAATATTTTGATGATAACAAACCTGATTTTGTTTATTAACAATTTTAGTATGTTGAAGTATCCGTAACATAGAGCTCGGAATAACGATTCTAACGCATCTTGAATCATTCGAATCGGAGCTCAAACGAAGAAGTTATGGTCAAAACAAATATGAACAGAAAATTCCCGACGCGATGACGTGGCGGCCAAATCAGCAATATGGACCAATTAGAGGATGACATGTGGAGCTATGGAGAAGTGACACTTGGTGGGATTTTTGTTTGTTTTAAAATAAAAGAAAAATAAAATTATATATTATTATAAATCTATTTATTACTTTTGGTATTAAAAAAAAATTAAAATATATATATATATATATATATATATATATATATTCCTATATGACCGTTGGTCTTAATATTTTAAATTAAAAAAAAAAAAAAAAGAAAAAAGAAGACCGTTGCTTTCTCCTTTCTCCTCTCTCTCACTCACACTTTTCCAAAACATCTTACACCCCACTATCTATTATTTTATTATTTTTATTATTATATTAATATATCTACCTTTTAATCTCCACCATTCAATTCTATTTGATAAATCCAATGGTCCAAATTAAATCTTGATTTTTTATTCATTTCCCTCTCTATAAATACCATATTCTTCTCCATTTTCAAACAACAAGTTTTTCATAACTTAAATCCTCCAAATTCTCAAAAAGTCTCAATTGTTGTTCTCTCCAAAGTCTTCAATTTTCTTTTCATCTTTTTCTTGAGAGAGAATTATTGTATTGTGAGGATTTTGTTTGTGTGAGCTAAACTTTGTATATCTACTCTTTGATAGAGTTTTCTCCATCTTGTTCTTTCAACTTCCAAATCCATTGTAAGGGTTTCTCTTGATCCCGAAAAAGAGAGGTTGTAACGGTTTGATCCTAAACCGTGAAAAGGATCGGGTTTGTTCTTGCGCCCTGAAAAGGAACGTTGTAACGGTTGGACTCTAAGTCGTGGAAAGAGTCATTGTTCTAGTGAAATACCCAAGAGGAGCTTGGGGAGTGGAGTAGGCCGGGTTGTGCCGAACCACTATAAAATTTACGGTGTTAATTTCTCTATCCCTATCTTATTTCATTTTTGCAATTAATTTGTTGTTATATTATATTACATAAAATTAATTGTTCTTGTATGTCTATTTTGGTTGGTACAATTTTATCTTTACATATTCTTTACCAATCTTGCTTTTAGAATTAAATAGGGTGTTTGAAATTGTTAGATTTAATTTATTGTTTAATTTGAGGTGAATTAATTTGCATAATTTCTTGTTTAAATTAATTATTGCAAAAAGTGTGTTAATTTGTTTAATTGGGCTCACATTAGAAAAAAAAAGTTTTATAAAGTTTAAATAAACCCTATTGACCCCCCCCTCTAGGGTTGACATATCGATCCTACACAATATACATACAAGTTCAATAAAAGGGATCTATAATGAAAATTTAAAAAATATGCATAGCTTCATAAATAAACTAATTTAATAGTTCAACAAACTCAATATTGGAGCGCACATCAACAATGTAATTTTGAAGTTGATCCTCAAGCACAAAGAGTTCAATAGTTGAAAAGTCTCTTGGATAAAATTGAGCAAGCCGACTAAGTTTTTGTCTATCAAAAGCAACAAATGAATTACTTGGATTCAAACATGCCAAACAAAGAAGAAATTCAGTACTTGTTTCAGTAAAACGATTATTCAACTCTTGAAGTTGCATATCAATGACTGCATAAAAAACTTCAACATGATAATGATGCAAATTTGTAATTGGTTGATATTTTCGCTTTTGTCGTCCTCGAACCAAAAACATATCATCCATGTTAAGCACTTGAATATCGTGGCTATTGCAGAAATTAGAAACTACATCCAACAATGAATCCCAACTAGATTCCCTTGTGGTTTGCAGTCTTTTTTTTTTTACAAATTTTGACTAAATTCATTGCATTGACAATGTCCTGATCTTTTCATTGTAATGCTTGAAACAACTCATTTGTGATTCCCAAGACAATTTTCATAAAATGTATATCAATGGTATATTATGTATATCTCGATGAGTGATGCAAAATTATACTTCATAGTAATAGCTCTGAAAGTAATGAAAAATACAAAATCAATTATGTAAATCAAAAGAAAGAAATTACTTGCAAATAAAACAATAAACGATAACTTTATTGATTACAATTTCCTAGATTAAAAATTATAAAAACTAAAAGTCTAAAAAAAATTCGAATCTTACTTTTCAAATGCCAATGATATATTTATTATGTATATCCCGATGAGTGACGCAAAATTATACCTCCTAGTAAAAACTCTGAAAGTGATGAAAAATAAAAAATCAATTATGTAATCAAAAGTAAGAAATTACTCACAAATAAAACAATAAATGATACGTTTTTAGCTTTTTTATTACAATTTCCTAGATTAAAAATTATAAAAACTAAAAGTTTAGAAAGAATTTGAATCTTACTTGTCAAATGCCAATGGTATATTATGTGTATCCCGATTAGTGACGCAAAATTATACCTCCTAGTAATAACTCTGAAAATAATGAAAATACAAAATCAATTATGTAAATTGAAAGTAAGAAGTTACTCGTAAATAAAAAAAAAAATAAACGATACCTTTTAGCTTTTTGATAGAATTGAATGCATTATTTAGAGGGTGGAAATATTTCTAAATTAAAAAAAAAAGAAAAAAAAAGAATTGTGTTGGTTTTAAATAAAAAACTTACTTACCTTATACAAAATATATTATATGAGAGATTTGGAACTTGGAAGAGGGCGGACACGCACAACCAAGCCCATTTGGAGAGAAAGCCCATCATTTGCAAAAAGAGAATATAAGGTGGAAAATCAAAAATAAAACTGCATCCTGCACGTTTTGATCCCTAATTCTCATAGGATACTTGGTGCTACTCCTACCAACTCTTCCAACTTCAATTTTGATACTTGATATGTATCTATATATTTATATTATTAAATAGCTCTTATAATTTATATTAAAAATATAAAGACGAGATAATTTGAGGGGGGCACGTGCCCCTCCTGGCCCCTACGTGGATCTGCCCCTGATAAGAGGTGAACTACTCTTGACGTTCAACTAGAAACAAAAAGTTCAATATAAATACGAGAGAAGAATATATAATTAAGGAGGAGAAACATCAATCTTGAAGTTGAGTTCGTGGGTTTTTGGCAATAAAAGGAAACGAAACGAAGGTAAATCCTTTTCCCCTCCAATTAGATTATTGAGCAAGTCCCATAAGACTTAATTCAAGCTTCTTGAATTGAATTTTCATTTCTTGTTACGGATGATAAAAATATAATGTCTACGAGCAATTTTATAGAGAATTACCACTTTCAAATCTTTTGGTCAATATATATTTTAAAACTTTGTGCCAGTGTCATAAGCAACATGCAAATACAAATGAATGGAGTGTACTTAACCATTAAAAGCTAGATCATCTCTTATCTAGGATCAACTATCGACTTTATATATTTAGAAATTGGTCCAAACATTTCTTATACTACAATCTCATTCATTGCAGTATTTCAAGACTAGAACTAACATTTTCTTTCACGGGCCCTCATAGATGTTTACAAAAGACTAAAAATACACTAACAAAAGGGAAAAAAAAAATTAATAAGGCAAAGAACCAAATAAAAATGAGGTTAATGGCTAGGAGAGAATCCATTAAGGATTACCATGCACTTTCCATATAAGGATATAAAAAAAACATCAAATCAACAATGAGGATTTGTACCACTTTGAGAAAGAATAGAATCAAAGAGATTCAATCAAGGGATGCTGATCGAGAATAGTTCATGTTGGTAAAAGAAGAAAGTTTGGATTGATTTGGCACCTATCCACTTATACAGAATGAAGAACTCCAGCACATTACTTTGCTTTCCTCTCATAAATGTAGTCACTTGCTTTACTTTGCTTTATTTTGTGTTGTAGCTCATTTTGTTTCTCATCAACATCTGTTTTATTATATTTGCTTCCAATATATATATAATTACTTTGTTAGACATTTTTTCTCTGATTGGGTGCTACCTTTTAAAAAATCGAAAAGAATAGTTTAGAAGTCTTAGGCCATTGTGTCATCTTCTTGACTTAATTATTTTGTCAGACATTTCAGTTGACTGATCTAGGTCAACTGAAATGGCGCTCTCCTATTCGCTCTTGTATGCTATTCGGCTGAGAATTGGTCAACACATTTAATTAACTCTGTTCTCACGTGTAAAGTGAATTTGCAATCTCCAAATTGCTCAAACAAGTTCATTACTTCAACTTTTCTTGGCAAAATGGCCCACTTTTTTAATCTTTCTTCGTTTGGCTTAAATCTTCCTTTAATACCCTGGAACAACACAAAATTCAATTAATCCACACTAAAACTACTCTCTTAAAAATTAAGCCTTAGACAATTCAATACTTAGAAAAACATATCAAATTCAAGGATAATTCACAACAATAACATGTAGATTACTACAAAATACATGCAATTCAAGTTTAAAAAGAACAACAATAACTCTTATTCTAAGAGTTATCAAACCCCCAAACTTGAACTATTACTCGTTCTTGAGTAATACTACAATCACAGTCTCCTAAATCTCCACATCCCTCTTCAACATTTTACTTTAATCAAAAAACTTGTCATGCTACTAGAAGTCCGTAATTACATTACAACGTTTACAGGATTGCTCCCACAAACATTATGAGCTTGCACTTAAAACCATTGTCCTGCAACTTAGCTTCTAACATAGCTAATTCATATTGAATAAATCACTACTCTTTTGCACATGCCTAATTTTTAACTAGATTTCTTCCAGTTCCAACTCTTCTACACCACCAGATTCTTAATCCTCAAGCCCACTAAGCAATCTCAAGATCAAACTAAGATCCTCAACTAACCTAGCTATATCCTAGCTTTCTTTAAGCTCTTTATTACCTTTTTTTTTACTTACTTTACTCGAAGACTCCCTAAAGTCATAGTTCTTGTTCCAGGAATGACGACATTTTATGATGAAGTGCACCCTAGCTTCCAGACTCATCACTTTAAAGGAATAACACTCATTATCCACAAAAGCTATTCCTTCTCATTACTCTCCTCTTGCCCCTCAGAATGGCAACATTGGTGATGAAGCTCACCTAAGTCCTATGAGGATTGTAATTTGTAAGCTCACATTCATTCTTTTCCTTCTTCACTAGAACTTTCTTTTTAATTTAGCTGAAGGAATGAACATTTCACTCCACAGTGGAAGCATTGGATCATCTTTGATTTTATTTAAAATTCAAAAAAATAAGATCAAGCAAACTTACTTGGAGTCAATATGAAGATATTTCAGGCATGTTTTTATCTCTTTCACAAAGTCTTCCTAACTATGACTCGAACATAGGATTAAGGCTTGTGGGAGCCTCTTGAAAGAAAATCCATGAGGGATTTGAGAGGAAAAAGTCTAGAGAGAATTATCTAATTTTCTATTAAGGAGATGTGTCTCTTATGAAGAAAGCACACAATGACTCACCCCTATGATCCTATTTATAGTGGCATAGGGCCAAGA
The DNA here is from genome assembly GCA_033996785.1 of Trichosanthes truncata. Taxonomy (NCBI): domain Eukaryota; kingdom Viridiplantae; phylum Streptophyta; class Magnoliopsida; order Cucurbitales; family Cucurbitaceae; genus Trichosanthes; species Trichosanthes truncata. The sequence continues at coordinate 24,436,580 of JAWPNB010000009.1, forward strand.
GTTAAATAATATATTTTAATATCTAATATATTAAAATATATTTATCTAACCAATTTGAATATTATTCAAACCTTTAAAAATTCTCCTACGACATCTATTTCCTAATTTGAATTTAATTCAAATCTAATTAATATCTTTTCAGCTTTAATGTATCTTAATACATTAACAATTTCTTTGATATTTAATGTATCATATACATTAAATATGTTTTTCCTCATTTAATATATCAAATATATTAAATTTTAATTTGAACATTTCAAAATTTTCTCTCAACGAAACTGATCCCTATTTGTTCATTTGAGCTAGCAAGGGGACCTTATGGACCTATAGATTATAAGCTCTAATGATACAAAATCAATTAATTAAACTCTTTAATTAATCAATTTTCATTCATTAACTATAGACCACTCTACTATAGACCTAGAGTTGCACTCTTATGCACTGTAGGACAAGTTGTGTTCATGCATATAATCACTTCATGCAAATCGATCAATCACGAGTTGTTCGTAATTACAACTGGGTCAAAAGTTTGTTTTACCCCTATAATTACATCTTCCACCTTAAGTACTACTGATTCTCTAATGAACAATTTTTTTATAATCCAATCATAAAACTCAGTCTCTCTCAAGCCAGTGAGAGGATGGGCCCCATTGTTCAAGTCTCGAAATCAACACTTAAGGGAACTACTCATCTACTTACCCTGTAAATGAAGAAGTGAATTACATCTTGAGAGATTATGTTCCCAGCTTCCTATTTGGTCAAGTCTTCAAAATGGTCGGCATATTGAATCGGCTACAAAAGTCACTCTCACCCATGCAAATCAAAGGACAAGCCTTCATAGGCAGGACTTCATAACTCACTCAGGATTCAGATCGAGTCGCATATGATCATCCTAATGAAATATTAATCTTCTCGATTAACAGATTTATAAAGAGATATTAAATATTTCGTGGTCTAGTCTTATACAAATTAAACTCATTGTAGAAGATACCCCCACTCACATATCTCTACATGAACGATTTGGATCAAATCATTTGTAACTATTACAAAGTGGGTCATATCAATAGGATTACCAGGATAAGGCACCCAACATTATCCATATACTATGACTTTTTAGGTTATTTCTTGGACATGATCCTCCCGTATGTCAGTCACATACTGTTCAAGATTACACTAATAACCTTGGAATTTTCATATAATGGATAATATTGTATTACAAATAAAATAATTAAAATTGTTATTAATTATTATATAAATCATTAATTACGAGGCTTTATGGCATAAATCCCAACATTAACAACTTTCTCTTATGCTACCTTTTGGCGTAAGGACAAACTATGGGTATCATAAATGTCCCTAGTTACTCAGTTCCTTAAGAAAAAGTTTTTTTTTTCTCCTGAAAAAGAGAATGAATGGCTCAACAAGGGATAAGAGGAGTGTTCTAAGAGTACTTTCTTTTTTAAATCAGAAGGCCACACCTCCAAATTTAAACCGCTCATTGTCCACAATGAGTGAGCTTAGGTGAGAACCCCCAAACTTGTTAGTAGAAGAAATCTAGGCTTCCACAAGGGGATTAATTCACTACATTTGGCCAAGAGGATGAGCTCTCCTAATGACTAACAGGTAACAAAATTAGTTTCAAAAGATCTTATTTAAAAGATTAGGATTTAATTGTGCAAAAGAGTAACAAAATGAGATAGCATTTATCCACTATACTAGAACACTAAATTAAAAGCATTCATATAGTACCCTGACAGATTAAACTCAGAACTCGAATATAATTAGAGATTCAACAACATATAGAATCTAATCAAAGTAAAGTTTCTTTAACTCGTGCTATGCTTCATTTTTAAGGGATCAACAATCAAGCTACATTATTGCACAGCCAGATTAGACAAAAAAATAGGATTCATTTTTCATTTTAAGCACAGACAGGTTAACAACTTCATCAATTTTTTTCACAACTTTCTTACTTCAACACAAAAACTAAAAAGAACTTGACAGCAATAACTAAAAAAAAAAATACTAACTAACAGACCGAAAGCAAATAAAAAGGACATACAATTCATCACATCATCACAACAGATATATTTTTTCCAAAAGATAACGAAGAGAGCAATTAACCAACATCCCTTGCATCAATCTTCTTCTTGATCTTCATCCTAAAAATGCTATTGATTGGCGGTGGAATCCACGAGGTCAATATATTTTTTGAAAAAATTAAACACTACATGCTCTCTTTTTTGCTTTTTAAAAAAACGCTTTCCTTTTTCCTACTTCTGCCCACCTAAAAAAACGAACGAAAAATCAAACAAAATAAAAAGAAACAAAAACTTAAAATGTAAAGACCCGAACCTAGGACAACTCTCTAATGCAGAAGCATGACCTAGTTACCTCGCTCATGCCCGAAATTTCGGCAGCATGACGGCGTAACTAGGAGAAAACCAAAATTTTCAAAGACTTGGAAAAGACATGAACACTTCTATAATTCAGGAAATAGACTCAACACCCACCAAACTACGATATATAGTGATGAGCTCAACCAACAGACAACCAAACCTAAGAACTTCTAACCAAGCACACGAAACTAAAGAATATTTAGGATTTACAAACCAAACACCCATCAAGGAACAAGGAAATAAAACTAGAAACTAAAATAGGGAAAAGACATTTGGTGGAGTCTTCATAGCCTCGTTAAGTCGTCGCCTGCGTCATCCACCCCGAGAATATGCACAATCTGCAAAATAACAAAGTAGCAAGGATGAGTATAAACATACTCAGTAAGTAGCCCACTTAAGGGTCCAAAGTTCTAAGTAATCATACCAAGCAGGAAACTGCCCTTACTCATACTCGTGCTTAAATTTCAAATACTTACTCCAATTATTCTAAAAGTTCATTAACCTTCCTCAACAGTCATTACTCCCTGACCCTAACTTCGTGTCATAACTGCGAGTCTTGTAACCTATAACCCAAACCTGTGAAGGTCTATAACCCTTACACTCATCACCATAGAGAAATCACCCCTAGGCTAGCACACAGGCACTAGGGAACGCATTCCCTATGCTCAACATAATGGGGAATCATCTCTAAGCTAGCACACGGCAATAGGGAACGCATCCCCTATGCTCATCATAATAGGGAAATCACCCCTAAGCTAGCCCATCGGCAATAAGGAACGCATCCCTTATGCTCACCACATCACATACGTTCTAGGCTTACAAACTGGCACGAAACGACAGAATTAGGGTAGGTAGCCCCAATCTAACGGGTCTTCGAACTTCCACAACAATTTTGGAACCTCCCGGGTCATTCACCATACCAAAATTCATTCATCATTCCCAAACCACATTCACAACCTGACCCAAAGTTCACAAGCACATTCAATGGGGAAAAATCGCCCCCTAATTCGCCCAAGCAAAGAGGGAAAGAAATCCCTCAACTCTTTCCGTACATTTATAACACTTTGCGCCTTATATATATATATATATATATATATATATATATATATATATATATATATATATATATATATATATATATATATATATATATATATATGACAACCCACTTCTCTTTATTTTAAGAAATTATTAGTGATGTATGACCCAGGTCCACCCTCAACAAACATCGTCATTCTCATCATAGTGACTTTTCGCCATAGATCACAAGCACGAGTCTCAAAGCAAGATTTTACATCCTAGTTCAACGTCACTTCTAAACAAAATTTTACTTAATTTGAAACCCATATGTGTGCTAGTGGAATAAAGCCCTCAACCATTTAACTCAGAAATCAGCCCCTAACTAGTCTCAAACAAGTTAAACACAACTCGTTATTCCAAATACTCCAAACACAAGGATTACGAGACCATTTAGTCCTTTATCTCAGCGTTCGAGGTTCTACAACCACTCTGGATTCCATCTCAAGCCGCATATCACAAACAATTCAAATATGCGTGTTTGTACAAACTAAACTAACTTTCCATACGTCCTTACTTTATAAGGAACTACGTTCACAGTCAACCAGCATTCCAGAGCGTGGATATATAAACGAATCCCTTACTAGTTCACAAAGCCAAGTCCTTATGAACTCCCCACTAGAAATCATGACTTATGCAAGGCCACTCAACTAAATTGACGGCTTCCTTTAAATTCCTGGGTTTAGGTACAATTAGGCAAATACCATTTTTAAAATATTTACTAGGCGAAACATCTAACGACTAACATGGTCACACATAAACTTCATTCTTGAAAGATTTACTCCCACAACCACTTAATGTACACCAACTCAAACAACCACTCTCTTAAGTGCTACAAACATATGCCATTCGAAACTATAAGCCCCAAAATTCAATTATAGCCACATAAAAGGCCATTTACAACTCAAGCAACACCTACACCAATCCACAAATAACTACATGCTTCATAAATATGGTTTTCCAAGCATACTTTCACAATTCCAAAATTATCAAAAATAAATCAAAATTAAATAGAAACTTAAAGGGCTTGAATCCAAATGACTACTTACATCAATAACTTCAAGATTCAAGGTAGCCTAAACTCGAATGTTCAATCTTGAATCGCCAACAAAGTCCTACACATTATGGTTAAATTTTAAAACACTACAACAATCCTTAAAACACATCAAAACTCCTAAAACATGTGCCAACTATCTCCAATCTCATTCCTAACTTCAATTAAGATGATAACCATAACACCCAAAGAGAACTTACCCCAAAACCAAGACCAAAGCCCATTGGACAGCAACTCAAACGCTCCAAATTCACTCAATTCGTCCTAATCGGCCTTCAATCGAATTGCATAATCTATAATAAATCCCAAAATACTATGAGTTAATCTTCAAAGCTAAAAACAGTAACAAAATCACATTTATGAACCAAAAGAACGTCTCAAATCAACATCAAAACGCTTACCCACTTCGAATTGAACTTGTTCAAGGCTGTATAACGTCGGGGTTGTAAGAAATTCGACCTTCAATCAACAATACCCTTGTTGTCTGTACAAAATCGAGAAGGAAAGAGATAGAACGACCGGCGATTGGCGGCTATTGGTGTGCAACGAGGCCAGCGGCGTGTGGCTGACAAAGCTGGGCGGCGTTTGAGAGCTGAGCTGGGCGACATGCTGCACGAGGCTGAGTGCGGCGGATCCGGTGACTGCAAAAGGCCGGTCGGCGGCGGGGTTTGCTCGTGCAGCATACGACGGGAGAGAAAGAGAGAGAGAGAGAGAGAGAGAGAGAGAGCTATCGGGAGGGGAGGGAGAAGAAGGAGAAGATGGAAAAGAAGAAGAGAAGAAAGAAGATAAGGTTAAAGAGATTTTTTTTAAAGCAAATTACTAAAATATCCTTACACCATACTTTCCTTCCAAAAATGCCCTTCTAACCATTCTAAATCTTCAAATTTTCCCAACTCAAAAAAATTTAATTCTCAAATTAAATTTCAAATTTAAAAAATAACGCCCCTGAACTAACCGGGCGTTACATAAAAAGACAAAAATAACATAAAATAAAAATAATAAAAAAGAAATGCAAACTAAATGAAGTCGATCAAATCGGGAGGGAGATTAAATTTTCATTAACTCCATATGCTCCCTCAAACCTTCTATTTCAACCACCCTCAAATAGTTGGAAAGAGGCACAATTTTGCTAAACCCTTTCGTGCACAATTCTAGCAGTTTTGGAGTCTCTCCCTATGTCTAGGGTCAATATTCAAGACTTATTTCTAAGCCTTTTCCTCCATTTCTTTTGTGACATCCGCTTCCCTTAACCCTTTCGGTATTAAGTTTAAGCTTGACAAGCAACACTAGATGGCCAACTACGTTTACCCAATACAAAACTCAACAAAAACATACAAAGTCAAGTGTTAAGCTAGATTACATTTACTGTTAAGCCTTACATCTTTCCTCTAGGGCATTCACAAATTTGAATCCCTAAGGAAAACTTAGCTCATCATTGCAAAAATAAGAAACAAAACATCAACAGTGAAGTTTCATAACCGAAAGTAAAAGAAAAAATTAGAAAATTTTTAGAATTAAGTCAAGGAGAGTTAAACAAAACTTAGGAAAACTTAACTAGAATAAAAACTTGAATAAACTTAACTTAAGAAGGAAGGTGAACTCAAAACAAGTTGGAAATCTTATTAAGTAATAAGAACTTAATGCCGAACTACAAGGAAACTTTTACAATTATTTTGAATCTCAAAATACTACTGAAATAAGCAAAATACAGCAGCTAAAATCTCCTAAAACTGAACAAAATAAACTTTAACAAAGCAGAAAATAAGTTCTAAAAAATGGAAAAACACAGCCCATTTTTCACTTCTTACTCAATCGACTCAACTCCACTTTTTTCAAAGGGAATTGAACCTTCACTTCCTTCAACTTTCGTTGAGGAAGGGTTAAGTTCGAAGTTCAGAGGGTTTGAAAAATAAGAAAAAAAAAACAGCAGCATAAATAAATAAAAACAGCAGTAAATAAGGATGAAAACGACCAAAAAATTGATTCCACTTCTTGCGGCTTCTTCTCCCATAGTTATAGAGGATTTAGGCTAGGGTTTCCTTCTTGAATGATGAACAATTATGGACAATTTTTCTTGCTGAATTCGTGGAGAATAATCATAAAAAAATCTTCACAAATCACGTTGGTCCCATAATTTGTGCATTTTCCAAATTTGTGCAAAAATGCAATTGCAATTCTGCTGCAATCATTTTCCAGATCTATCAGAATTGCAATTGCAATGCAATTACAGTTCCGTTGCATTATTCAAATTCCTACACAAAAACATCAAGTAAGTGTGGTTTTCATTTTCTTTTGCTTTATTTTCTCCACTTACCTAATATAAAAGACTTCCAACAATAATTCAATTCAAACCACCTTTTTGCTAGCATTTTTATCTAATAACACACAAAAAATAATAAGAATAACTTAGTATAAAGGCCAAATAATCCTCATAAATGAGAATTATCACTTGCTGCTGGATTGTGTATGCTTGCACAATGGTCATTTCACTTGTTCTTCTAGCTCGATTACTCAAATGACCACCAAATTAGCTCGAATTATCCCCAATTAGATGAAAAACGCTCCAAAATACTCTCTTGCTCGATCACCTACAAAATTATCAAATAAACACATAAAAACTATAAAACTAACACGAATTAGGCACAAGAATATAAGACTATTTTGGTCTATCAAGTAGACAAAAAAAGCAACAAACAGAATAAGTTTATCACTTTAAAAGACAAAGTGCAAGGCATTGACCAAAGCCTTGCCACGAGATGTAGCAACTTCAATGCGCTCAAATTGATCAAGAACTCCAACAAAGGGCAAATGTTGATTGAAATGTTGGCAAGTCATGGATGACTTTTTGAGTTGTTTAATTAATGCGAGACCCCAATTATGAACACAAGAATATTGATTCCCTCAATATTTCAGTTCTTTATAATTAGATATCAAACAGTGAGCAATCTTGCATGCACAATTTTTCATTCATCTTTAAATAAAATGGAAAAATAGTATGAACAATAGAGAGTATCAAAGAAACATGGGGTTCCATCTCAAAACCAATTAGCAATGAGAGGAGTAGTACAAGTATCTTATAAAGATACTTGGTACTACTCGGAATGAGAGGGATCCAATGCAAGGCATGTAACACCCAAGGTTAGGAGGGGTACATGAATGAACCGAGACCACATCCGAATGAGAGGGATCCTGAGGCTATGCAAGGCATGGTCAAGATAGGCTTAAAAGAATTGATAGCTACTACCTATACCAACAAGGTGTACCTTCCTTTTCGGTGGCTCAATCATAAGAACTCCAAAGTTAAACGTGCTTGGCTTGGAGCAATCTTATGTTGGGTGACCTCTTAGGAATTTTCTTAGAAATCATGTGAGTGAGAACAACGCATGCTGAAAGGACCTGTGTTGGTTTGTGGGGACAGCCTTCACTCTCGCAAGCAGCTCAAGACAAGTAGGTAGCGTGGTCAGGCCGTGGGGGATGTAGGGAAATGTCGGGGCCGTTAGGTGCCAAATCTGGATTCCAAATCCTGATCTGTAACGCCCGAGTTCAGGAGGGGTACATGAATGAATCGAGACCACATCCGAATGAGAGGGATTCTGAGGCTATGCAAGGCATGGTTAAGAAAGGCTTAAAAAGAATTGATGCTACTACCTATACCAACAAGGTGCACCTTCCTTTTCGGCGGCTCAATCATAGGAACTCCAAAGTTAAGTGTGCTTGAATTAGAGCAATCATCTGTTGGGTGACCTTCTAGAAATTTTTCTAGGATGCATGTGGGTGATGACAAAACATGCTGAAAGGACTCGTGTTGGTTTGTGGGGACAATTTTCACTCTCGCAAGCAGCTCAAGACAAGGAGGTAACGTATTAGGCCATGGGGGATGCAGGGGAATGCCGGGGCCATTAGGTGTCGAATCCAGATTCCAAATCCTGATCCGAATCCTGGGCCTGGGGGGTTACAAATGGTATCAGAGCGGAACCTCTCTTAGTAAGATGTGGTTCGGAGACGAACAAAGGCGGAAGCTGGTGGGCATGTAACGCCCGAGGTTAGGAGGGGTATATGAATGAACAGAGACCACATCCAAATGAGAGGGATCCTGAGATCTCTTCATCTTTTTGATGTGGGATACTCAACAGAGAGTAACACCATGACTTTTATAGTAGTTCAACCTGTGAAGACCTACTCTACTTACAAGAGTTAAAATCCTTACTAGTCAATATTATTGTGATCATTATGATTTATAGGGATTAACATGAGATTTCAGTCATCGACATCCAAGGGAGCTTCAATACTCTTTCTTTAAGGGAAAAAATAAACAACCCAAAGCAAGACCTTTTAGGTCTATTTCAAGAAAGAAATAAATCAAGTAATTGAGAGCCACAAAAAGAGATCTAAAGAGGAAAAATACAACTTTCAGTGACCAACATTAACACTCAATCACTAGAGAATGCAAGAAGGCTCCAATAGGCAGCCAAACCTAGTCGGGTTGTCAAAGCCCTCCAAAATATTTACTGATTCTCTAAATCTAACTTGTAGAAATAGTGGACCAAGTCAAATCCCAAGGGAACCAATCGAATTAATTTCTCAAAGTTAAAAAAAAATAATAATAATAATAATAAAAGATAAAATAAAAGGGGGGGGGTTTGAATTGTCTTGAACAAAAAATAAAAGATGAATAAAAAAAAACGAATATAAAAAATCAATTTTATGGAACTTCCAATTCAAGGGTATAAATTTAATCCAATTGTAATCTTGATCATAGGCTTTAAAAAATATCAGTTTCAGTTTCTCAAATTCAAGAACTTAGTCTACTTATTTGGAAAAGTCATAACAAGTATAAATTCTCCTATTTTGACTGACTCTAACCAAGCACCAAAATCAAAACTTACCAATTAATCAATTGGGCACGATAGCGTTCCATATTGATTAAATAATAGCATTAAAAATAATGAGAATAACTAAATCAAAACTAACTAATCGAAATAGCTACAAATTAATTAATTTTATTTTTTTGGTTCCCTAGAGTCTATTATGCAAGCTATGTAAAATGGAAAAACCATAATTACACACACATAAGCCAATCATTCGCTACATATTTTAATCAATTGTGACAATTACGGATCACAAAATCATAGATAGCAATAAATCAATTGAAACTAAATTAAGGTGTCAATTTAATTTTATAACAATCAAAATCATGAGAATAACAAGAAACAAAGAATTCTTGAATTAAAGATAACATTTTAATTTCACCCAAAGCCTCACAAAATTACAACTGAAAATTAAATCATCCTTGAACCAGAAATTAAAACTTAGACACACATGGTGGAAAAACAATAAAAACTGTAGAGATGAGAAAACATTAATAAAAACTCAAAGAACTAAAAAAAATAAAATAAAAAACCAAAAGAAATTGAAAGCACAAAACTTTACACTCTCTAAACTTTTGTTTCACAAAGAACACTCAAACTTTTTTTTCTTTCTGTCTTTCCAAAGGCAAGAGGGCCTCATATTTATACTTGGAGATAAACTAAAAATAGTTTTTTCCTTCCAAAAATTATGGTTTGATGAAGAAGAATACCCATCCATTTCAATATGAAGAAGTGGTCCTCCACATATTTCTCCTTCTTCTTTGGGTTCAACAGGCCAAATTGAGCCCAATTTTAAACTTCCCACTTGGAAACATATATATACATATATTAATTGGTTTGATTAATTATTACTTTTTGTTTTGTTGTTTTCCTTTTCTTTTTTTTTTTTTTGTCTTCAATTTTTATTTCATTTTTTTTTCAATTTGTGAATTTAAACTAAAATGTACTTTTTGGATTAATTCTACCAAATATTTGGCAATTTACCACCTAAACTAAATTAAACACAATTTTAACAATTAAGCACAATATTCAATTAAAATGGAAGGAGATTATACAATAAATATGATTAATTAATACTTATCGAAACCCACACAATATAATAGGTGGTGGCGTTTTTCTCATTTGGCTATACTCTCCACTTATCAACAGTAGCACACATTAGCGGCTCACACTCCCTCTTTCTTTCCATCTTTCTCTTTGCCCTCTCTTACCTTTCTCGCTCTACCTTCTCTCAAAAAGAAATTAGATATACGATTTTCAAACCCAAAAGAGATGTATTTATGGTGAGTTTCATCATAACTAGGGTAGTAAGTAATAAGCGTGGGTAAATGAGTTAATCATCTGGAAAATTGCACTTAAATAACATATAAAATCTAGTTTGTAAAACAAGATAAATAAAACTTATTCCAAAATGAAAGTAAATACTAAAACTGAAAATAGTTCATGTTTATTTTTTGCAAAATCAAAATTAAAAACTTAAGAAATTTTGATGCTCAAGTTTTGAGCATTGAGTCATCAAATACCAAATACCTTGTACTAAAAAACAACTAAGATCTTTATCTGACCGAGCCACACAAATACCTTGTACTAAAAAACAGCTCAAATCATTTTTAGACGACTGCTATTTCGTTTATGTTTGGATCCAAATTAGAGAGCCCAAAATGTTGTCAAACAAGACTGAGATTAATAAATAAGGGATAAGCCTACAAGCTAACACCAAAAGTAGGGAAGAACAAGATATGACAATCATTAACTTGAAAAGAAATCTAAAGGGAGAAAAATTAAAACCACATCATGATGTGAAAGTTTAGGGTTAATCGAATTGAATTTATGGTAGTAGTTTAGTAACATACCTAAGTGATTGAAGGGTGCACATATTCAAATGAAACCAATGATGATGTTTGTTGTTGCCAAATTTTGGACAAGATAAGTCTCACCTGACCTCCACGTGACAACCACGGTGAATTTGTATTCTTGGGGGAAGAACGCGGCCTCCAAAACAAGGAAAACTTGGACACCGGTGTGGTGCAGGCCACATAGGCTCCGATGCTTAAGTCAGAGAGGGTTTTGAGAGAATTTAGGAGTTTTATGAGAGTGTTGTAAGCTGGAATGAACTTACCTTGCTCTCCCCCTGAGGGAGAGCTTAAATAGCTTCCTTCCTAGGATTTTTCGTGGATTTTTGTCTTCGAATGGGGAAAGGAAAGATCGAATTGGGCTGAACTAAAGGCACACGGGCCATGAGGGATCGAGGCAAGGCCTAAAATTGGGCCTTGCCAAATTGGTCAGCCTCGGCCTGGCCGACCACGGGCTTTGGCCGAAGCCTAAGCCCATTTTTTCTCCCTCTCATCTTGGGCCAATCATTTGTCGATTTCGGTCTGTTTTGACTTCGTATTGGGCTTCTTTCCTAGTTTGACCCTTCGTTGCAGCCTTTTAGCTAGCCCATTCTTGTTGGTCCAATTTCACCCATAACATTAGCCCCCACTCCCTATTTAGGATTCGTGATTAGGAGCATGTGGAGTAATTGCATGGAGCCTGACTTGGGAGTAGCTTATTAAGTTTTGGAGTCATTGTTGACATTTCAAGGTTTTCCTCGAGTTACCTCTAGTTATTGTTGTCCATCCTTGTGAGGATTTTCAGTCTTCTACAGTGTCGGTTTCTTCGTTTTCCAGTAGGAATTTTAAAGTTCCATGACAGTTATCTCGCGTCTTGGTTTCTTCATTTACTATAGGAATTTTAGGGTTTCATGACGCTTATTTTGTGTCTCAGATCATCCCCAGGATTGTCGTCTAACCCCGTAGGTCAGTCTATTCCTGGTGGGTAAGATTCTCCTCTAGATGTGTGTTCGTTCACATCCTGGAGAAAATTTAGGGCTCCAACGTTCTCCTTGGATCTCCCCAAGATTGTCGTCCAACCCCGTAGGGAACATTTCAATCTTTCTTGGGGGCTAAGACTCTCCTCTGGATTCGCGATCTGTGTCGTTTTCCTAGAGAGAATATATAAATTCGAGGGCGTCCTCAAATTTAAGTGGGATTGCCATCAAACCTTGTAGGGACTATTCTGGACTTTTCGACCTCCCGTAGGAGGAAATTTTTGCTATCTTGTAGTCATGTAGCTTCATGACTTCCTGCTAGAGGGAATTTTTGGCTATTCTATAGCCGTGTAGTTTTCCACTTTTCGTAAGAATTTTCTGAACAACTGTAGCTTCATTTCAGGCAAATTTCGAGAAAAGATAGGAGAAAAATGAATAATTTAGGACATTCATGAGGGGATATTGTGCTTGGACACGTTTTACACGTGTCCAGTTTGCAAAACTGGTCCAATCCGCGTAGGCTTGCCATCTGATGAGCCTGCCCTTTGCAAATCACCGGTCGGCCTCGGTTGACCCTCCTTTTGTTTTTTTTTTAAATATATATAATTTGAATTTCCCTCCAAAAGTACTCCATGTTTCTCCTATAAATAGGAGTTCGTTTCTTCACATCTTCACATCATTCTCATCTTCTTCTTCTCTATTTTAAGGTAGCTTTACTATTCTTCTATTTTCTTCTCTTTTTTGCTTATTGAGATGGCTAGTGAATGCTTTGTTACTTCTCCTGAGGTTGAGGGTCTTCCTTTGGTGATGAGTCTCTTAGTACTAGTTATTATGAGGCTCAATCATCTTCAGATCATCTTTTTAACGAGCTTTCTATATATTCTGAGACTATATCATCCTTAGTGACCGAGGCTCACCTTGAGCAACTGCAGTACAAGTATGATATTCCCTTCGATGTACAATTGAGGGTTCCTGGACCTGATGATCGTATTGAGGATCCTCTTCTTGGAGAAGTTGCTTTTTATTCTGTTATGTTTAAATTTGGAGTTTTTCTTTCCTTGCCTTTATTTTTACTAAGTTTTTGATGTTGGTTGGGTTGGCTCTCGCTCAGCTTGTCCTAAATAGCTGGAGTTATCTCATAGGTTATTATGTATTATGGACAACATATGGCGATGGTAGACCACTCACACCACATGTTTTTATGTCTCTTTACATTTTAAGTCATAAACCCTCTTTTGGTTGTTTCTTTTATTACCTGAGTTCCTCTTGTGGTAAACTGATTGATGGACCAAGTTTGGTTCATGGATGAAAAAATAAATGGTTCTTTGTAAGTGAAAATTGGTTAGCTTGTGGGCCCCAAAATTCCACCTACGGAGTTTCCATGAAGTTTGGGGATTATGGTGAGTTACTCTATTTATTCTCCCTTTCTTCTTGGAAACTGCTTGCATAAACCTTTATCTAACCATACTATACCTTCTCTTTTTTAGTTCCCTTCGAGTTCCATCGTTCCAGTACTGCTCGAGCATTTGTGAGAGCTGTGAGGAGTTTGGAAGCTCCAGCTCGCCTCGGCCTTTCTCTTGTGAGTCAAGAGAATATTGAATCAGATTTTCTCCTCCCCCTATTCTTGAAGGTAGGATTTGGACTCATATTCTTCTTGTAATTTTTCTCTTAGAAAGCATTTACTCTTGACCAACGTGGTCGGCCTCGACCTATGTGGTCGGCCTCGGCCACCCTTGTCAGACCTCAGTTCCTCTACTTTAGCTTATGTCTCATGTGTTTTCATTAACCCATGATTTCATTTCTTTTGTTTTTCAGATATGCCTCCACGATCTACTTCTTTGTTTGAAGCTCAAAGGCAAAAGAAGAAGAAGAATGCCACGATAGGAGCTGGGCCCTCGAGGGCCGGTGGCTCTAGCTCAGACGTAGGAGATTTTTCTACTTTTAAGATTTCAAATCTTCCTCCTCGACCTTCTGGTGTGAGTACTCGCCATACTAGAAGGGGCGCTCTTTCCTTTCCTAAGGAGGATATTCCTTTTGATCTTCCCACTTTCTCCCTTCCTGAAGATTTCTCTCCAATAAGTAATGAAATTGATATTCTGGGAAGAAGTTTTGAGCTTTGAAGGGGTATTGGACATGACCATCTTCCAGGTTATAAGATGGAAGATCCTAGGGAGGCTGTCATTGAAGGAGCTCGTGAGATTCGCCATGTAAGTCTTTCAATAGTTATTTGTCTCCTTTTATCTTACATTCGCTTCTTTATAACTAACTCCGTCATTATTTTGTCCTTAGGCTTTTGGTCGGCTTACTATGTTTGTCATGACCATGACTGAGAAGATCTCCTCTCTCCAACAGACCAGTGTTCCAAGGGCAGAGCTGGTTCAAGCTCAAGCTAGCTTGACTCAAGCCAATCGTCTCTTGGCTGAAGTTAGGATTGAGTTTGATTTTACAAGGGTTAAGCTCCAATCAATTCGTACCCAATTGAATGAAGCCCAAGCTCATCTGTCCAATGGAAAATATCTGGCTGAAGAGTTCAAGAAGGCAGAGGCATATGTTGTGATGCAGGATGAAATCTTTGACTGCAGATTTAACTGGGCCGTCAAGCACTTTTCCAAGCATCACAAGGACTTAGATTGTGGGATCATTCGAGAAGATTATGCTTTTTTCAAGAAAGATCCATTTGCCTTCCCTGATTCATATGACTCAAATGGTAGTGGAGGAGTAGACATGAATGAGAACTAAATCTTATGTGCTTTCCCTTTACTTTCTTTTTATCTTATTGTAAGACTTTTATCAATGAGAATATCTTTTCTGTCCATCATCCTTGTTTCTTTTTAATGAATTTTGTCCTTTAAGAGGTAAACTCCATTGAACATAATTATCTAAGTCTTACTAAACAAGATAAATTGATAAAAGGGGTCCTCATACATGCATCCAAACGACAAACCATAGAAAATTACTTACTTGGACAAGGTCAGCCTCGACCTCGTTTTTTCTTCAATTGTTGACTTTTCTGCCTCGTTTGGTTTAGCTTCTGCCTTTTGTTCAATTGAAGAGGCATATCTCTTTAGTAGCTTCTGCCTTTTGTTTATCAGAGAGGCATATTCCTACGTAGCTTCTTTATTTTTTGTTTAATAGGGAAGCATATCCCCTTAGTAGCCCCCTACTCAAGTAGGCGTTTCTTGGTTGAAAGTCATGCTTGAGTGACAAAATGTGTAGCTTGAGAATAGAATTTTATTGCTAATAAAATTTAAATCTTACATGAACTTGTAGAAGTTTACAAAAGAAATCCTAACTAGAGAAGAAGTAAATAGAAAAAAAAAACCCCTAGTAGTCCATAGGGGTGTGGTCTGTTGGATCGGTATGGCAACCCTAGAGGAAGGGTGAATATGGTTTAATAAAACTTTTTCCTAAGTATGCACAAATAATCTAATTATCAAACTTTTTATAAACAAATAAAAAGGATAATTAATACAATATGTAAAGTATGATAAATTAATTCAATCTAATACAATAAACAATTAAGAACAAATTAAAGCATACAATTAATTACTACAATTAATTTACAAAAGTAAATGAGAAAGAGTTAGAGAGGATGACACTGTAATTTTATAGTGGTTCGGTCAAACTCGACCTACTTCACTCCCCAAGCGCCCCTTGGGAATTTGAATAAAAAATTTATTGACTCTTTCCACGGATTAGAGCTCAACCGCTACAACGCTCATTTTACGAGTTCAAGAGCAAACTTAATCATTTCCACGAGTTAGGATCAAACCGTTACAAAGTTTTGAATTTTTAAGGAACACATTGAAGGGAATAATCTAATTAAACTCAAGCGGAATCGTAGGAATCGGTTTGAGTTTATTTAGAATTAAATAATAATATTATGGTTAAGCATAACATACCTTGAAAATATGGAGATTCTTCTCGCTATGACTCGAACATAGAACCAAGACTTGTGGGAGCCTCTTGAAAGAAAATCCACCAGGGATTACAGAGGAAGAGGTCTAGAGAGAATTCTCTAATTCTCTCTATTGAGGAGATGTATGTTGTTAAGAATGCACAGTGGCTCACCTCTAGGGTCTTATTTATAGTGGTCTAGGGAAAATAATTAAATAATATATTTTAATATCTAATATATTAAAATATATTTATCTAACCAATTTGAATCTTATTCAAACCGTTTAAAATTATCTTACGGTATTTATTTTCTAATTTGAATCCAATTCAAAATTAATAAATATCTTTTATTTAATGTATCTAATATACATTAATTATTTTAATATTTAATGTATCAAATACAATAAATATATTTTTCTCTTTTATATTTAATATATCTAATATATTAAATATTAATTTGAACATTTCAAATTTTAATATTTAATGTATCAAATACAATAAATATATTTTCCTCTTTTATATTTAATATATCTAATATATTAAATATTAATTTGAACATTTCAAATTTTCTTTCAACTAAATTAATCTTTTAGTCTTACTATGAGCTAGAAAGAGGACCTTATGGACCTACAGATTATAAGCTCAAATGATACAAAATTAATTAATTAAACTCTTTAATTAATAAATTTTCATTCATTAACTCTAGGGTCACTCCACTATAGACCTAAAGTTGCACTCTTATGCACTATAGGACAAGTTGTGTCCATTGATATAATCACTACATGCAAGTCGATCCTTCACGAGTTGTTCGTAATTACAGTTGGGTCAAAAGTCCGTTTTACCCCTGTAATTACATCTTGCACCTTAAGTACCACTGATCCTCTAATGAATAATTTGTTTATGATCCAACCATAAACTAAATCCCTCTCGGGCCAGTAAGAGGGTGGGGCCCCATTGTTCAAGTCCCGAAATCAGCACTTAAGGGAACTACTCATCTACTTACCCTATAAGGGAATGAGTGAATTCCATCTTGTGAAATTATGTTTCCAGCTCCCTATTTAGTCAAGTCCCCAAAATGGTAAGCTTATTGAATTGGCAACAAAAGCCACTCTCACCCATGCAAATCAAAGGCAAGCCCTCACATGTAGAAGTTTATAACTCACTCAAGATTAAGATCGAGTTGCATATGATCATCCTGATAAAATATTAATCTTCTCAATTAACGGATTTATAAAGAGATATTAAATATTTCGTGGTCTAGTCTTATACAAACTCATTGTATAAGATACCCCCATTCACATGTCTCTACATGAACGATTTGGATCAAATCATTTGTAACTATTACAAAGTGGGTCGTATCTATAGTGTTACCAGGATAAGACACCCAACCTTATCCATATATTATGACTCTTTAGGTTATTTCTTAAACATGATCCTCCTGTATGTCAACTACATACTGTTTAAGATTATACTAATAACTTTGGATTTTTCATATAATGAATAATATTATATTGCAAATAAAGTAATCAAAATTATTATTAATTATTAAATAAATAATTAATTACGAGGCTTTAGGGCATAAAACCCAACACACACTTATGAACTCTCTTAACAGAGTAGATTTACAAATTTAACTCTCACAAATCAATCCTCACTACACAATAACACTCTCTCAAGAATAAGATGAAAAGAAAAAAGTTGAGAGCTTGGAGAGAGCAACAATGGAACTTTTTGAGATTTTTTTGGAGGATTGAAAAATTGTAAAACTTGTTATGGAATTTTTGGAGAAGAAGATGGTATAAAAAGAGAGGGAAATGAGGTAAAAATCAAATTTTAATTTGAACCATTAGATTATGGTAAAAGTAAAATGAATGGTGGAGATTAAAAGAAAATAAAAAGTAAAAAGTAAATAATAAAAGAAATAATATATATATATATTAGAGATACTTGCACAGATAGCAAAGCGGCCAAAAAAATAGGAAAAATAGCAATTCTTAAAACTATTTGCAAATATGGCAAAAATTAAATCAAGCTTACGTCAAAAGACTAAAAACCCCTCAGTGATAGACTTTTATCACTGACAGAGTCTATTAGTGATAGACTCCTATCACTGGTAGTCTATCAGTGATAGAAGTCTATCATTGATAGACTTCAATTATTTAAAGTCTATCAATGACTATCACTTATTGATTTCAAAATAATCAATAGAAGTTTATCAATAATTGTAAGCTATTGCTGATAGACTCCTTGCACTTATGAACTCCATAGTGATATACTTCTTTCATATGAACTTAAGTCCTTTCATATTTAATCTTCTATTTGGTATTGTTTGATGTTTAGATGCATCCAAATTGTTTAATTGGTTTAGTTTGCTATTTTTTTCTTTGTATTATGCTTCTTCTAATATGTTTGGTTTCTTGTTTGGTTGGATTATGTTTTTTCTTTGTTTGGTTATTGATTAGATACATTAAAATGGTGCATCATTGATGTTTAGTTTATAGACTATCATTGTGAGTGAAGTCGATAGAAGCCTATCACTGATAGACTTCAATCAAAATGACAATTATTGTTGATTAAGTGTTTTGTACTAATTTATCAGTAATAGATTTTGCTATCAAGAGATAGGCTAAATGTGATGAATGAAGTCTATCAGTAATAGGCTTCTATCACTGATGAAGTAATCACAGTAAATGTAATCTTCTATTGATTTTGTTTGATGTTTAGTTACTTCTATAAATCTACTTAGCACCGTAATATCATGTAATACAAATTAGAGATAATTCATTTCCCTACTCAATATTAGATCATATACTTTTGACTTTCATATCACATACAAATTAGCGAGAGGTCATGTAATGCAAACGTGAGTCCATGGGAAGGCACTTAACACTTAGATTTAATTTTGACTTTTAGCATTGAAGATTGAAGTGATTTTTTTTCGTAATCGTTGATTAGCTGTTGTTTCTATAATTGAAGTCTATTAGTGATAAACTTCTATCACTGACATAGTCTATCAGTAATAATCTCTTATCACTGATAGAGTCTATCAGTGATAAGTCTATCATTGATAGCCTTCAATTATTTAAATTCTATCAGTGATTATCTTATTGACTTCAAAATAATGAATAGAAGTTTATCAATAATAGTAGGCTAAAATTATTCAACCTTTCTACTTCATTTATTTATTTATTTATCATTGATATACTAATAAATGAAAGTGATGAAAAGCATGATGACGAGGAGGAAGATGAAAAAGAAATAGAAAATGAGAACAAGGAAGAAGAACAGAGATGACCAAAAAAGCAGATGACAAAAAGAACAACTGGAAGTGCACAATGTACTTTACCTAACTTATGAATGTATCACCGTTGCAATTATTGTTGGTTAGTTGTTGTTGTACAGATCTATCAGTGATAGCAACATATCACTAATAGACAACATATATTGTGATTGAAGTATATCAGTGATAGGATTCTATCACTAATAGACTACCATTATGAATTGAAGTCTATCACTAATAGACTACCAATGTGGCTAAAGTCTATCAGTGATATACTTCTATCATTGATTAACTTCAATATTGTAGTCTATCAATGATAGACTACAATACATGTATTGTGATTGAAGTCTATCGGTGATAAATTTCTATCACTGATAGACTTTAATCACAATAAATGAAAGAGGAAGAAGAAAGAGGAGGAAGAATGCGCAAATTCATCTTTAAAATAAGGGTAAAACGGGAATAAGAAATAGTTATTTAAGAGATTTGTCATATTTGCAATTTTTTTAAAAGTTACTATATTTGAAAATAACAAACCCTAATTTGCTACCAAATACAATTACCCATATATATATATTAATTTTTTTTTAAATAGCCCAACTGCTGGCAGCATTAAATGCTGTCAGCTTTTTTTTTTAAACCGTTAGACACAAACAAAAAATAGTATATAATAATATAATTTTTCCTTTTTCATTTTAAACAAACAAAAAGTCATCATGTGTCACTTCCCCATAGTTCCACATGTCACTCGCTAGATGGTCCACATTGCTAACTCGGCTGCCACGTCATCGCGTCATGAATTTTTTCATTCAAATTTGTTTTGCTCATAACTTCTTCATTTTAACTCCGATTTGAGTGATTCAAAAGGCATTGGAATCGTTATTCCGAGCTCTACGCTATGGAAACTACAAAATACTAAAATTATTAGTAATTAAGAGCATATTTGTTATCACCAAAATATTAATTAATTAATTAATTAATTTGAGATTAAGGGCCAAAAAGCCAACATTGTCAGCCTCGCCCTTGACGTTGGGCTTGCCGAGGTATGCTTCCTGCTTGTTTCTTGATCTTTTGACCTCTTTGAGTGCTGTGAAGTAACACTCCCTTGAAGTTTTCTGCTCCCCTTTTACTATTCCCACTCCATTCAAAGTAGGAAACTTTAGTAGCTGATGATAGGTGGAAGCTACTGCCTTCAGTTGATGGAATTTTGGTCTTCCTAATATGAAATTGTAAGCTGATGTGCACTCTACAACCAAGAAGTTAATCATCTTAGTAGTTGTATTCAGTCCATCCCCAAAGGTGACTAGCAGTTCGATGTTGCCTTCAAGAGTAACTCTTTCTCCTCCAAATCCAACCAATGGAGTCAGATTCTCCTTAAGTAGCCCCCACTCTAACCTCATTGCTTTAAAGGCAATCAGAGAGAGAACATCAGTTGAACTTTCTCCATTTATGACGATTTTGTGAACCTTCACATTGGCTATAGTTAGGGTAACCCCCAAAGCATCATTATGGGGCTGATGGATGACCTAGCATTAGCCTCTGTGAATTCTAAGGCTTGGTTCACAGTTTCAGAATGGACTGTATACATACCTCAATAATTTGGGTCGTGTCTGGCCTCACGAGCTATTGCTTTCCTTTTTCTATCGGATTCACCTCCTGCAGGTCCCCCAAGTATGGTTCTAATCTCACGTGGGGGTTCTTCGTTGGGTCGGCCTCGACCATCCTCTAGTCAGCCTTGGCCATCCCTGACATATTCTTTCATATACCATTCTCTGACCAGTTGCATGACCGTGATCTTGGTGAAAGAAACAATATTTGTCTTTGTCCCTTTTTCCAACTGGAGTTCACATATTGTCTGAAAATATCACCAAATTCAAGTGGAGAATTTCCATCGAGATTTGCTTAAGAGGGAGAGTTGTGGAAGTATACCTCTCGAACAGTTGACCAGGGACGACCTTAAGATTTGGTCGGCCTTCAAACTAGAAAAATTGTTGTCCCGAGCTCATCTTGCTCTACGTGTCTGTTGCTTCTTTCGCTATCAAATGTAGCTTCTTTCTATCGTATTAGCTCTTCAGCACTCATATACTTTTGAGCCCTGGTTATGAACTCAACATAGGAGGTCGATTTTTTCTTGCCAATCGATCTAAGCAAGCCTTTATCTTGTAAGCCTGCAACAATGGTGATTAGGGCAGTCGTGTCTATGATTCCTTCAACGTGTCTATGATTCCTTATTGAAGCGCAAGACATAATCACGTAAGATCTCTTTTGGCCCTTGTTTTATGGTGAGCAAGTGCATCTGAGGCTTACACTGATCTCGGCCTCCCAAGAGCTGCATCACAAATGCTCTTGCTAACTCTTTGAAGCTCTTGAGCTTCCTATACCATTCTCGGGCTAGTCCTGTGAGTGTAGAAGAGAATGCCCTGCATTTGATCGCCTATGAAACTCCATGAAGTTCCATCTTCACTCGGTAGGTATCCAATTCAACAGGATCAGTATTGCCATCGTATGGGTGATGGTTGGCACTTTGAACTTCTTAGGAACCTTCTGTCTCATGATCTCATCAGTAAAAGGGGGATCGACTTGCTCGATGAGAGCTTCGAGATCCCACCTCTTGATTTCATGAGTTCTTAGAACATTCCCTTGAAGGTCTCCAAACTCCTTTTGAATTTTCAGAATGTCTGCTTTCCATGGAGGACTTTGGTTTCATGCATCATACCTCAATTTGATCTCCTCGACCCCGGCCTGTGTCTGGTTGGCCTCGGCCTCGGCTTGTAGCTTCCGCTTCAATTCAATTAGACTTTGCAGGTCCGATGTCGCTTTAGTATTCTCGTTGACCGTCGCTTCAACCTTACCTGTTTGGTCTCAGCCATCAGCCTAGGAGACGACATGCACAACAAATTTTAACTTACCTTCCTTGCTCGCCTGGCTTTTGACCGAGGGTTGACGTGACTTGTTATTGCCTCCAAGGATCAACTGCTCGAAGGGTTTTTGGGTATGAGATTTTGATTCTCTCATTCCCTCAACTAGTTTTTCTTTTCCTTTTCTTGGGTCTCGTACGAGGGGTGGTTCCTCCTTCTGTTTTTCTTTCTTCTGATGATCTTGCTTTTCTAATTTTTTCAATATTTTTAGAAGATATTTATCCATGTTGTCGGCCTTTTTCTTCAGCTCAACAATCTCCTCTTTTGGTCGGCCTGTGTCAGTATGAGGCCGAGGAGGAGAAACCTCTCTCGTTCCTCTCGGGTGACGATCTTAATCGAAATCGTCTCCATCTTCATTCTAGTTCTTGTTTCCCAGCATTCTATTCATCATTTTGGAGGATTGAACTCAAGAAAAAGGTTTTCCAAGGAAGTGTTGTCGTTCCCCACAGACGGCGCCAACTGTTGTTGCCAAATTTTGGATAGGAGAAGTCTCATCTAACCTTTACGTGACAACCACGATGAATTTGTATTCTTGGGGGAAGAACGCAGCCTACAAGACAAGGAAAACCTGGACACCTGTGTGGTGTAGGCCACACAGGCTCTGATGCTTAAGTTAGAGAGGGTTTTGAGAGAATTTAGGAGTTTTATGAGAGTGTTGTAAGCTAGAATGAACTTACCTTGCTCTCCCCCTGAGAGAGAGCTTAAATAGCTTCCTTCCTAGGATTTTTTGTGGATTTCTGTCTTCGAATGGGGAAAGGAAATATGAAATTGGGATTAACCAAGGGCACACGGGCCATGAGGGATCGAGGCAAGGCCCAAAATTGGGCCTTGCCAAACTGGTCGGCCTCGGTTGGGCCAACCACGGGCTTGGACCGAAGCCCAAGCCCGTTTCTTCTCCCTCTCATCTTGGGTTAGTCTTCTGTCGGTTTCGGTCCATTTAGACTTCGTATTGGGCTTCTTTCCTCGTCTGGCCCTTCGTTGCAACCCTTTAGCCAGCTCATTCTTGTTGGTCCAATTTCACCCATAATAATGTTGAATTCAACTCGAGAGAAAATTTTTGATCGAGTTCATATAGGAATTTAATAAGAAAAAAATATAGAATACCTAAAATTTCAAGATCTACAAACTATTGAATGTCTTACAAATTCAACAAGAAAAAATGTGGGGGATTCGACTAAAAAAATTCACCGAATATTGACTATTATAAAAAATGGTCAAATCGAAAAAACATAAGCATTGCTCGAAATTTAGAAAGATATAAAATCTTTAAAATTTAAATAGAATTTTTCAAAATAAAAAAAAATTGAAAAAATAAGGACCCGTTTGATAACTATTTGATTTTTGATTTTAGGTTTTTAAAAATTGTGTTTATTTTTTCATCATTTCTCTACAATTCTCTACAATAGCTTTCATTTTTCTTAAGAAAAGATTTGAATTATTGGTCAAATTTTAAAAACAAAAAAAAAAAGCTTTTGAAAAGTACTTTTTTTTATTTCCAAAATTTGGGTGTAGGTGGAAGTAATATTTACAGGCTTAATTTTTAAAAATCAAAAATCAAATGGTCATCAAAGGGGCCTAAATAATCTAGCATAAAGTAAAGGAGAATGAAAAGAATATGCAAATACACGATTTTAAGATGAAAAATTTGAAATTTAAATTTGAATCTTCAAATAAGGTACGATTTTAGGGAATGGGAAGTCTACAAATACAGATTCCATAAAATGAGTGGGCTAATGGTTGGTTTAGGTACAAGAGTAAAAAAAAAATGTGTAATGCATGGTAATATTGTTGGAATGTATGCCCTAAAGTCTTGTAATTAATGTTTTATTATTGAATAATTATTTTATTATTTATTGTCAATATTATATTGTCCATTACATATAAAATTCAAGGTTATTAGTGTAATCTTGAACAGTATATGGTTGACATATGAGAGGATCATGTTCAAGAAATAACCTAAAGAGTCAATAGTATATCGATAAGAATGGATGATTTATCCTAGTAACATATTTAAACGACCCATGTTATAATAATTACAAATGATTTGATCCAAATTGATCATGTAGAGACATGTGAGTGGGGGTATCATATACAATGAGTTTTATAAGACTAGACCACAAAATATTTAATCTCTCTTTATAAATCCGTTAATTGAGAAGATTAATATTTCACATGATGAACATATGTGACTTAATCTTAATTCTAAGTGAGTTATGATTTCGGGGACTTTGCCAAATAGGGAGTTGGGGAGCATAAATTTTGTAACATAGAATTCGCTCATTCCCATATAGAGAAAGTAGATGAGTAATTATAATTTTTGGACTTGAACAATGGTGTCCTTCCTCTCACTAGACCAAGAGAGACTTAGTTTATGATTGGATTATAAACAAATTGTTCATTAAGGGATTAGTGGTACTTAAGGTATAAGATGTAATTACAGAAGTAAAACGAACTTTTGACCCAACTATAATTACAAACAACTTGTGAATGATCAACTTGAATGAAAGAAAATTAATTGATTAAATAGTTTAAGTAAATAATTTTATATCATTTGAGATTATAATCTATAGGTCCATAAGATCCATTTATTAGCTCACCAGAATACTAAAGTATCAATTTAGTTGAAAGACAAATTTGAAATGTTCAAATTAATATGTACTATATTGGATACATTAAGTATCAAAGAGAAAAATATATTTATTGTATTTGATATTAAAAATTAAATGAAATAATGTATTAGATACATTAAAGGAAAATATATATGTGAAATTTGAATTAAGATTTAAATAGGTTGAATATATTATTAGGAGATTTTATGAGATTTGAATAGATTCAAATAAGTAGAAAATATATATTTTAATATATTCTATTAAAATATATTATTTGATTTTAGTGAAAATTCTACCCTAGTCCCTACAAATATAACTCTTGGGTTGAGCCAAAAACAACACCTCTCCTCCACAGCGAAATTAGAGTATCTCATTTTTTTAAGAGATTCTCACATGCCTTGATCCTATGTTCGAGTCATAGAAAGGGAAGATCTTGTGGAGATTGGAGTCGATTCGCTGGAACATTAAGAATTGCTAAAGACCCTCTAGAATTATATATCTTCATATTTCATCAAAGATATGTTATGCTTAACGTTTCTTTTATTTAATTCTAAATAAATCAAAGGGCTAAATTATAGAAAATACCCCTAAACTATGGGGTTTGTGTAAAAAATACCCCTAAACTTTAAAAAGTTTTAAAAATACCCCTAAAACTTTCAAAATGGTTCAAAAATACTCTTGCTGTTAAGTTTGGATGGAAACCGTTAAAGTTTTGTTTCAAAAATACCCTTGAACTTTAAAAAAAAAGTTTCAAAAATACCCCTAGCCTTAAAAAAACTTAAAAAAAATATATATTTACCATTAAGTTTAGGATGGAAAACATTAAAGTTTCGTTTCAATAATACTCTTGACCTTTTAAAAATTTTCAAAAATACTCTTACTTGAAAACGATTATTCTTCTTCCTCTCTCTATAGACTCTTCATCCATGAAAATTAATGAGAATGAATAGATTATTAGCATTTGAAAGCCGTAGTAACAATTTGACCAAATAAGTTCCAAAAACCAAAAAATTCACAACCATAACCTTCCCTTGTAAACTCCAAAGACGAAAAAAAAAAAAGCTAAATTGTTGTCAGGATGAATTTAGAAACCTAAATGGGCAAATTCAAGTAGAGATTTGTCCAACTGCTCAAAGTTGAAAGATAATTTATCGTTGTCTTGCTTTGTGGGATCAATTTTGTTTAAATAATTCAGCCATCCAAATGCTTGAGTTTGACGTCAAACTGTGATGATGAAAAGTGAATTCTCAATGACTCACCTATCACTTCCATCTCCAGATTTTTTGTTTTTCATTGCATCAAGATTAACACTTAAATTTAAAGTCCATTTGTGTTTTGTGTTTGCTTTAAACTTCTAGGTCGTTTTCCTTAAGCAATTGTTAATATAACATTAAACTTGGAAATTTAAGGAATTGATTTCATCAATCAGACCAACGATTCAATTAATTACACAACCAAGATTGACATGCAAATAATCTATAAGTCAGGAAGACAAAAGTAAAAACTTCCTTTTATGAACACAATTAAATACCAAAGGTATTATTGAAACGAAACTTTAACGTTTTCCTTCCAAAACTTAATGGTAAATATATTTTTTAAAGTTTTTTTTTGAAACTTTTTTTTTAAAGTTCAGGGGTATTTTTGAAACAAAACTTTAACGGTTTCCATCCAAACTTAACGACAAGGGTATTTTTGAACCTTTTTGAAAGTTTAGGGGTATTTTTGAAACTTTTTAAAGTTTAGGTGTATTTTTTACACAAACCAGGAGTATTTTCTATAATTTAGCCTAAATCAAAGTCAATCTTGAACTTTATTTTTAAATTATTTAGAAATCATAGTCTTTCACTGCAAGATGAAATATTGATTCCTACCAAACATAATATATTCACAGTGGACTAAGGAATGTTCATAAAAATTGACCCAAAACATAATTTGTACAATAATAAAGAATAGGACCAACTGATTGTTGAACTAAATTAATCACAGATTAAGAACATTGATAAATTATAATCAATTCTAACAATCTCCACCTTAATCTAATATTGATCATAAAACCAAGCCATGAAGTCTGCTACCAAGTATTAGAAACTACATAGTGACCCACTGTCTAGCTGCAACACATAATCACATAAAGGTTAAATTTATTGGCAAGTCATTTGATCATTAATTTATTATTCATTTTTTTACCATGAAGAACAACATTCTAGAATATTCTCCTATACACCTCTTGGCAATCATCCAACTCACATCATAGCAAGAGTTTAAGATTTTTGGACTGTTGGATACAGCAAGGACTACATTCGTGAATGACATTCTAGCTACACCAATTTTCTCAAATTTGTCAATCAATAAATGTTGATTTTTCTCTTCAAGAAATAAGGAAAGTCTTGCCCTTAATTTTCTCTAACTTTTTTATACCTTTTTAAGCTTAGTCCTCTTGTGCAGTCTATTTTCTTTTATTTAAATGTAAGTACAAACTCTCGGGAATATACAGAAAACAAAATACATTTCTTTTGAGCTTTATTCATTCGAATTGTAACATTGTTCTTTTGATCCTTCACATCTCGAGTGCTTCTGCTATTTCGTTTTTTTTTTATGGTATCAGAGCTTGCACAAAAGGACATTCAAAGTTTGTCTAAAGCCCACAACTCTATGTTCAAGTATAATTTCTATTAAACTCAATCTCTCTAATTATCTCTTGTGGAAATATCAGGTAATGCCTCTCATCAAAAGCATGGGCATTGAACATATCACCTACAAGAAGGTAGCTCTCCTAAACGAGAAATCACTCAAAAGGAAAATCTTCTCTTAATCCACAATCCAGCACATGGGAGAACAATGATAGATTGTTGACTTCTTGGCACTTGGGAAGGGAAATAGAAGAAGTCCTATCCATGATGGAACCAATTGAAACTGCCTGTTAAGTGTGGAAATCTCCTGAAGATCTACTCCTAACCACGTCCAAAGAAAATGAGATTCACTTTAATGAAGCTCTAATTAACTTAAAGAAAGGGAGTACGAGCATGGAAGAATATTTGAAGGGTTGTGTGACAAACTTACAATAATGAAGGAACCCCTTGACAACACACAAAAATATTCCATCTTGCAAGGGGATTGGGAGGTAAGTATAAAGATTTTAGAATTGCAATACTTTTCATGGCCCCTTATCCCTCTTAGACTCAATTTGTGTTAGCTCTTAAGAATCACGAACAACAACTAAATGTTAAGATAGATGAAGAAAAACAACAAAATATATATCATTACCAAGCATTTCTTGGGCAAAGAGGAAGATCCATAAGGGGAAGAGGAAACTACCAAGGGCAGGCCAACAAATCAAATATGCCAAGCTTTAGAAATCACAAGCAAAATAGCTCAAACTTCAGTCAAGAGAGCAGCCAATCTCCTACTCAACAAAACTACAGAAGTTTTAATCCAAGCAGCCCCAACCTGAGCCAAAAAGAGAAGGTTCAATATCAGATTTGCAACAAGTATAACCATACGGCCATAGAATGCTGGAATATATTTGATCACAACTTTCAAAATGAAGAAATTCCTAAAGTTCTAGCTGTCCTAAGCACGAATGAAGTCACTGATCCCACCTTTGTTTGCACATTGAAAGGAACCCACAATGCTTCTATATTCTTTAGCATCTGTGAGTTCTATGTCACATGGTTGAGGTGTGGTAATCATGGCGATTGAGGTGCTCATTTGGGATGCTTCTAGAATTATTTTCCTTTTCTCATGAATTTATCCTGTGTATTTGTTTTGTGATAGCAGAATCCCTTGTGATGTATGTTGCACCTCAATATCTAGGAAGAAGTGGAAAGGCCCAACTACAAGAATTTTGGGTTTTTCCGACGCTAAACATGGTCGGGAAAAGTCTGAAAACTGTTGAGAATACCTTTCCCGACGAAAAAAAGTGTGTCGGGACGATCGTCGGCATATCTCCGTCAGGGAAGCTTTTGCCGACCAAATTTTGGTGGCATCGAAATGCTGACGCCAATTTATGGTCGGCAATTATAGGATTTGCCGACCAAATTATGTTTGGTCGGCAATTACCATAAAGGCCGACCAAACCAAAAATTTGGTCGGCATTGCTTTATCTTTGATATTTTATTAATTTTAAGAGATTTTTGCCTAGATTTTCACTATAATTTAAACATGTTGTACTTATAATAAATTGTACACAAAATAAGTCAAATAATACTTTATATTAAACCAGATTGGATTACACGTTGTTCATAAATTCATACAAGATAAAAATAAAACTTTTACACAAATAAATCTAATCTAGAATTTTTTTTTTAATAAATATAAAGTTCACATCATCTTCATGGTAAATCTTTGTCCTGCTTTCAGAATAATGACAACTCAACCCACCTATGAAAAATAAAGACATGAACATAAGATTAAAACTATAAACATATAACAACTAAATTAATATTTCAAAAGTATCAAAATTTAATTAGTTACAAAACTATGTAAGCAAAACACCAAATTTGAGAAAGCAACCAAGTTCATCAAAGTTTACTAAGTAAACCAAATTACAAAACTATATAAATAACTTTTTCTAAACCAAAAGCACAAACACATTTACATATAATTTAATATATAGACCTAATACTAATATATATACCAACAAAATCATTCAACTTATGACGAATTATAAGGAACTAAAAAAATTAAATTTAATAAAAACAATCAAAACTTTCTACTAACATTTAAAGTTACAAAACCCATGAATATAACGAAGTAAAATAATTAAAACAACAAAATTAATCTAACTTCCTAAGTATACTAATAATAAACTCATCAAATTATTATACCGAACTAAAACAATCAAAACAACTATACTAATCTAACTTTACTAAGTAAACAAATAATAAACTCATCAAACTATATAACAACACAAATCATTATAAGTATAATACCAAATTTAGCAAATCAATCAAATTAGTTTAACTTTACCAAGTAAACAAAAGTTATAAAACTACGTAAGTAACTTTTCCAAAATCAAAATTACAAACATATTTACCTAAAACTTTACTTAGACTTGTCAAAAAAAGTTACAAGTAACAAAACATATGTGAGTATTACCTAAAACTTTTCAATAGACATGCATAGCATCTAAAACTCAACCATCATGAACATAAGCTCAAAGAAACCAAATAATCAACACATCAAAATTTTAATCAACTAAGAGAATGAAAACTTCATAAGTATAACACCAAATTTAACAATACACAACCAAATCTACATTTCCCCAAGTAAACAAAAGTTACAAAATTACGAGTAACTTTTTCAAAACAAAAATTACAAACACACTTAAAACTTAACTTAGATTTATCAAAAAGTATGAGTATTACCTAAAACTTCTCAATAGACATAACATAACATCTAAAACCCGCGCTCCATGAACATAACTCAAAGAAACCAAATAATCAACACATCAAATTTATAACCAACTAAAACCAAAGTTACAAAATTTCAAGTAACTTTTTCAAAACAAAAATTACAAAGACACTTAAAACTTAACTTGGACTTATCAAAAAGTATGAGTATTACCTAAAGCTTCTCAATAGACATATATAGCATTTAAAACTCCCACTTCATGAACATAAGTTCAAAGAAACCAAATAATCAACACATCAAATTTATAACCAACTAAAACCAAAGTTACAAAATTACAAGTAACTTTTTTGAAACAAAAATTACAAACACACTTAAAACTTAACTTGGACTTATCAAAAAAGTTACCAAAACATATTTATGAGTTTTGACTAAACTTCTCAATACACATGCAAAGCATCTAAAACTCAATCATCATGAACATAAGCTCAAAGAAACCAAATAATCAACCATTTCTTTGCGAACTCAAAACAATAAAAAATTTACCAAATAAACTAACTTTACCAAGTAAATCAAAAGTTACAAAACATAATAAGCAACTATTTCGAAAACCAACTACCATGAACATAAACTCAAACAAACCAAATAAACTCAAAACTTAGAAACTTAAACTCACAATTTAACCAAACCATAGCATCTAAAACTCAACTATATCATGAACATACATAAAAATGAAATAAACTCAAATTATTGGCTACCTTCACTGCAAGATAGCCATACACAATTTGTCTTACTATGTATAAGTATCTTAATTCAATATCAAAGCATACTAACCCCCCTCTCCCTCCCCCCCCCCCCCCCTCCAATGCTCAAATCGTTGACTACCTTTACTGCAGGATAGCCATACACAATTTGTCTTATTATGTATAAGCATCACAATTCAATATCAAAGCATACTAACCCCCCCCCCCCCCCCCCCCCCGCCGCCCCCAATGCTCAAATCATTGGCTACCTTTACTGTAGGATAACCATATACAAAGTAGTTGTAGAAAGATCATACCTATTTAGATGATCCTTGTGAGTGGATGAATTGTGTAAGCATTGCTCGGAGGCTAGCCAACTCATCTGAGTTTCGATTCTCCACTTCTTCCAATCTATGTCTAGTCTGAGTCAACTCTTCTCTTATGTTCACAATTTCGGCTTTGGCCCGATTCAATTCTTCTTTAATCTCGTTCAATTCTTCTACTTGATGTGTATTTTCTGACTGTAGTTGAGCCAATTACATGCTCAACTCATGCACTCGTTGTGTTTTCCAACTAGATGTTGAACCGCTATACTTCCTCTGTTTTGGCTTTAGTCCCCAACCCATGCCTTTAACATGGCCCGATCAATGGCCCAAAATAGTTTCAACGATCTCAGCTTGGGTGAGTGGTTAGGACCCTTCTAAACTGGGTGCCTCTTGCAACTCTATCATTTGACTCTAGAAAAAATGAAAATAAGTATTATTCGAGTAATAAGATTATAAACAAACTTTAAGAGTATGAAACTTACATGAGCAACACTAGCTGCCGAATTCACCCACCCTTTTCCTTCTTTGTATCTTATTTTTTCGAATAACTCAATTGGTCCAAGTTCAACACCGTCTTTTGTTTTCTGTAACTCAATGTATTTATTATATTAGTAATATTGGAAAACAAGAAAATAATAGAAGAAACATTTTTCAACCCTACCTGTGCTTCTCATATATGTATAAACGTCTTAGACCCAATATGATGGTTGAAAGGTAGCTTTGATCGATTCTTTTTATTTGTCTCTGTAGTTTGCTGACAAAATAAAATATTAGTAAATGGATCTAGAATTGTGCACGTGAGACGACACATTAATTAAGAAATGTAAGTAACGTACCTTCCATTTAGGAGTATCCCACCTATCGCATAGCATATGCCAATCGACTATATCAACCACCCTAGGATGTGGGTGTGCACGTCCCTCTTCAGGATAATATTTTATGTAATGTTTGGCCAAATCAGCCCTATACTCCTTGAATGTAGTCTGCATCTCATGTTCAATAAACTCGTGGACGACATACTTAGACAAATCCAACTCGAAATGGTTCTGCATAAAAATACATAATATTAATTTTAAATAAAATTAAACATTTTAGTCCATGAGTTTCAGAAAATACATTTTAGTCTCTGAGGTTTAAAAAGTGGTTCTAAATGATCATTGAGTTAATTTGACCGTTAGTTGACTAACAGAAAAATGATATGGCATGTTGATGTGACAAATTTTAAATGAGATAGAGAATTTTACTAATTTTATATTATTTTTTTTAGGTTACCTGGCTTCTTCAATTTTTTTCTTTTTCACTCTCTCTTTCCTTGTCCTTTTCTCTCTTACCTCCCTTATTTTTCTTCTTCACCTTCCTCTTTCTCTTCAACTTCTCGTCCGACAGGGTTTGTAACTTTATGCATCCGAGAGTTTTTTTAAAAAATATATTTCTTCGTCTTTGGATGGTTTGTTGAGTTAGACCTGTTTAAATCCCAAACAAGCACAATCCTATTTTTCTTCTTCTAGAGAGAGAACGCATGCTCAAGAGACAAAACACAGACACACACGAGAGTTTTAGAGAGAGAAAGTTTTAGGAGTTCAGGGAATTGAGCTTTATTTCTTCTGTTTTGTTGCTTTTTCCAATTCATGATGGTTTGATTGGAATCTGCATCAACAATTAGATTTTCCTTTTTTTGTTCTTCTGCTTTGTTGTTTTTTCCAATTTGTTTCCAGGTTTCGAAAATCATTGATGGGGTTTCCAAGTTGTGGTTTTGGCAAACCCAAAAAGGGACTTTGATGCAGTGATTGGATATGGTGGGTCGCTTGGATTTTCATTTATTCTGAACATTCCTGTGTGGGATAATTTTGAATCTTGGTTTGCTAGCCATGGAGGTTTGGTTGGGATTCTTTACCCTTCTTGATGTGAAACCAGAATGCAAGTTATATAAAAGATGCATAAAGTTGCAAAAGTATGGAGGGCTGGGTTTAAAGTTACAAACCCAAATGCATAAAAAAAACTCCTAGATACATAAAGTTACAAACTCCGTCGGAAGAGACGAAGAGAAAGAGGAAGGAGAAGAAGAAAAAGAAGGGAGGGGAGAGAGAAAAGGAGAAGGGAAGAGAGAGTAAAAAAAATAAATAAAGAAAAATCCAGTTAATTTAAAAAATAATATAAAATTAGTAAAAATTTTCACCTCATTTAAAATTTGTCACATCAGCGTGCCATGTCATTTTTTTATTAGTCAACTAACCGTCAAATTAATGGATCATTTAGAACTATTTTTCAAACTCTAGAAACTAAATTATATCTTTTGAAATCTGAAGAACCAAATACACACCAACTTTATACCTCAAAAACTAAAAGAGCATTTTGCTCAAATCTTTCAATCGTTGAAATAAAAAAAAAAAAAAAAAAGTTTCATATTCATAGTCTAAACGCATTTAGTTCATCTATATACTATATAAATGGCGCTTGAGGGGAGAAACTTTTGATCTTCTTATTTTCCCCTTCTTAATTTGAAGACTTCCTATTATGACCTTCTTAATTGAAAGATTTTCCCTTTTTGCCCTCAATTTGAATAAATTTTCTAAAATCTCTATGCTCGTAATCTCTAATTTGAATAAAGATTTTAAAATATCTACGATCTCCAATCTTCTAACAACTAATATTTTAAAAAAATTAATGACAAAATCTAAAACAATATTTTTGAACCTATGTATTTTCGAGAATATATAAAATTATTATGAAAGATTTTTCTTAAAATAAACTAATATTTAAAGATTTTTAATGTATATATAAAAATTTCTACGGTCTCCAATCTTTCAACTAACTAATATTTAATTTTTTTAATGATAATTTAAAAAATTAATAACAAAAACTAAAACAATATTTTTGAACCTATGTATTTTCGAGAATAAATAAAATTATTATGAAAGACTTTTCTTAAAATAAACTAATATTTAAAGATTTTTAATGCATATTTAAAATTTTAAGAACAAAAACTTAAAAAAACAAATTGAACAATTCATTTTCAAGAATATATGAAATTATTGTGAAATATATATATATACACATACATACATTATTATTTAAAGATTTTTTTAATGCATATTTAAAAATTTAACAACAAAAACTTAAAAAAAAATAAATTGAACAATTCATTTTTGAGAATATATGAAATAATATTTAAAGATCTTTTTAATGCATATTTAAAAAGTTATAACAAGATAAGATTTTTTTAAAATAAGTATATTAACAAAATAATAGATTTTTATATATTGTGAGGTAATATATAACTATCACTAAGATACAAAAAAATATATATTATATTTTTGTAGTTTTTAATGCATATTTAAAAAGCTATAACAAGATAAGATTTTTTTTAATTATATTAACAAAATAATAGATTTTGATATATTGTGATCATCACTAAGATAAAAAATATATATATCATATTTTTGTAGATAAATTGATTAATATCACAAATCTATTCAAATTGACTGTATCATATCTACATATTTGAATAAATTAAACACCATAGATTGTCTATATATAGTGTCATTCCCAATTAAATTCTTCCATGTCTTCTAAAGTGATTCTAAAAATCATGTACGAGATAAATTTTGATTTTTTCCTTTTCATTTGATGTCTACAGCTATATAAACCATGCTATGGTGATGTATGTTAGAGGTCGACAAGTAAATGGGTGAAGTGACTTAGTCATAGTGATGTTAGAGGTCGGCAAGTGAATGAGCTCCCAATTCGATTGTTTTTGAAATGGCAGATAAAGAGATAGGGTCGTTTAATGTTATTTACTGCTTTTTTAGGTATTTTTGTAGCTTTTTTTGTTGCAAGTAGAGATAGAGAGTACTTTAATGTAATTTACTATGTTTTTGTTGTTGTTTCCTTTTTTTTTTTTTTTTTGGAAAATGACCTGTAGAGTGATTTAATGTAAATTATTGTTTTTTAAGTGTTTTTCTAGCTTTTCTTTGTTGCAAATTGGTAGAGAAAGTGAGTGATTTAATGTAATTTAATGTGCTTTTATTTTTGTTTCTTTTGTTTCTTTTTTTTTAAGCAAATAACAAAGAGAGTGACTTAATGTAATTTACTGTTTTATAATTTTCTTTTTCTTTTGAAACACCAATTCATCTACTGATGCTTTCTATATTGAAGAGGGTTGGTGGAGAAGCAGAAAAACAGTAGACATTTTGACGTAATTATCCTATTTTTTCTTTATTTTTATTTTTATTTCCTTTTTTTTTTTTTGAATAAATTGAGTTTACAACAGGATTTAGGAAGATCTTATAGTTTTTCAATTTTTCTCATTTATGTAATTGTATTATATTTAAACATAATTACTAATAGTTATTAAAAATATAATATCATTACAATTTCCATTATTATGGTAATAATTAATATTCATATTCTAAAAGTTATTCTATTTGATGGTAGATTGAATTCTCTATCTTGCAATTTTATGATAAAAAAATAAACTCAATACTTCTTAGTTTATTATTATCTAATTAATGATTCCCTTAAATTCGGAAAGATCATTGCAAAAAAAAATATTTTTTCCATTACTAGATAATTAATACGAATTAAAAAAATAATATTTTGATTCAAATTAAAGGTTAATATTAGGTGGGTAATCGAATGATACAAATCAAAATAAAAATTAATATTTTGGTCTAAATTAAAGTTTGAAATTAAACTTTTGTTAACAAAAATAAATTATTAATAGATCTCTTTGATTTGGTGAACTTTTTTAAACAAAAATAAATTAACCAATAGATCTCCTCAAAATTTCATTCATAGCTTCACCACTATCTAAATAAAACATTTTACAATTACTAGATAATACGGAATTTTAAAAAAATAAAAAAATATTTTAATTTAAATTAAAGTTTGAAATTGGGTAATCACATGATGTAAATCAAAATTAAAAAAAAAAATATTTTAGTTTAAATTAAAGTTTGAAACTAAGTGGATAATCAAATAATACTCATCAAAATTTTTAAAAAAATAATATTAAAGTGTAATTCTTTTATTTTCTATATGTATATGATCCTACATTCAACTTTTATATGTACATTGCATTTTCAAGTTATGAAATACGTGAACGCACGTAGTATCAAACACGCATATATATGTGTATCAAAAGCCATAAAATATCAACTTGATTTTCATCTAAAATCAATCTAGAAGTTAGAGCCGACATTTTGATTTAGGAATAAAAATATTGATGTTCTAAACTAATTATCCATTTGGCTTAAAAAATTTGGATGTATTTTTTTTTTTATTTAAAAAAAAACAAGTTCCCATTCTCACTGACTTGGTCGTTTTGTCGTTCAGCCTGAGATTTACATCCTCCATTTTTTTTCTTTAACGTACAAAGACCAATAAAACATTAAATCGAAAGAGGCTAAAGCTGGTGAGAAACAACTTGTACAATCTCTCCTTCAGCCATTCTTCAATCCAAACCAAGTCTTCGTCTCTCCCACTAATTTTTCAATTAGGTGAAGAACACGATTTTGTTTTCTTTGCAATTTTGACATTCATATTGGTCATTATTATTGAAGATCCCACATTGGAAAGATTGGGAGACTTTACATTCTTAATAAGATGTATGGGTTACTCCTCTCATTGCCAATTGATTTTGAGATGGAACTCCATGTTCTTTAATAATTATAAATCTCGCTTCTAAAAATCAAATTCTGATGATTGTTATTGAGCAGATATGGAAGATATGAATAGAACCTGTCTGTAATTGCTATGGACATAGTCCAAGTTCAATCGCCAGGAACCAGCCTTCATTCACCGCCATGCGTTCTGCCATATCAACATCAACTACATTTTCTACATATAGTTTAAATAAAGTTTATATCCTCTAATTAAAAAAGGGTTGTAATGGCAATAAAGTAAGTTGATAGAAAGCTATATGACATATTTTATGTTAAAATATACATTTAGTCCATATATTTATTATTTCATCTCTAAAATTTAAAAATTTTATATGATTCTCTCAAATTTAATTAGTAAGTTGAAAATCCAATTTTTACTGTTAAAATTTGAGTTAGGAATTAATGGATGAATGATATGATCTCTTTCAATATTTTATGACATGAAGATAACAATATGAATCTAATTATACATCTACTCGTTTCGAAAATAAGAAAAATTAGGGTTAAAGCATATGGTTTAATAATTAATTAAGTTAAAAATAGGTTAGAGAATTATAGAAATAATCCATCTTGGTAGAAAATTTTGAACATTAAAGGTCATAGGTTAGATGTCAAACAAAAAACAAATCATGTCGGATAAGCTTATAAAATTTGGACTTAAAAGTAGAAGTTTAAAATTTTTAAGAACCAAAACGAAAAATTAGATAAACTTTGTCTGAGACAAAAATTATATTTTAACGGGCTATATTTTTAGTTAAAAGAAACTTTAGCATATGATGTTTCATGAACTATTATCCAATAATAAGCTCGTTACATAGAGCTTAAAAGATATGTTCAAAAACTTTTTGGAACAATTAGGAGATGTGTGACTCATTAGTTAGATATGTGGAGCTAAGAAAACTAAGCTTATGTTGGGTATTACTATTAGAATTTTCTTATCCAAAGCTATGATATATTTTCTTTTAAATTCTATAAGCTACACAAACTCATATTATATTAAACTCAAAATTATGAAACTCACTTTTATACTACACACTTTAATAAATCATAAACCTTGTTGAGAATCTCACATCAGAAAGATGATAAGACCTTACAATCTTTATAAGATACACGAGTTACTCCTCTCATTGTCAATTGATTTTAAGATGAACCTCTATGTTTCATCTAATATAGTATCAGAGTCCATGAGGCCCGAAATTGATATTTGGTACAAAAAATGGGATTTCATTCAAAGAATGGTAAACCCAAAAGAGGCGCTATCTTGAAGGGGCATGTTGAAGATCCCACATCGAAAAAAAGAAGAAACCTCACAATTTTTATAAGATACATGAGTTACTTCTCTTATTGCCAATTAGTTTTGAGATAAAACCTTATGTTCATCTAATAAAATCCATAAATCAAACTCAATTTATACAACATTCATATAAGCCCAATATCCTATTAAATGGCTACATCAATAAAAATAAATTAAAAAAAAAATCATTCTAGTTTGAATAATATTTATATTTTTTAACATTAATAAATCCATTTCAACATCATAGACTTTGCATGTATGGCTAGCCAAGCACTTGTTGTTAAACTACAATATAAGTCAATTCATGCACAAAGTCAAAAATAGTGCAATATTTAAGTGATATAATAAAAATAAATAAAGTGAATGACGTAGAAACATTTTTGTAACAAAGAAACATGGAAATATAAGCTTTCTCATGGGTTTAAAAGTCAATAAGCCGCCTTGATATCCCATTTTACACACAAGAGAAATAGAGAATTAATTAAACTGAAGAAATAATTATGGATTTAAATGGAAGGAACTTTTATTATTATTATTATTATTTGGGGGGTGGGGGGAGAGAGAGATTCTACTAGTTGACCATTTTAGATAAAGAAAAAAGGGTTCAAAAAAAGGGGAAAAATATAAACATGATTAATTGATAAAAATCTTTCTGTCAAAGTGTTTCTTAAAACAGTTCCGGGAACAAAATTTTAAAAAAAAAAAAATTAAAAAAAAGGAAAAGATGGAAATAATATTCTTCTTTGATGTTTTCTTCAATTGGTGTTGTTCATTTATGATTGTTAATTATGTTTTCAAGTATAATTTGATTTAAATCCATTATATTTTAAAATTAATACGTTGAAGAAATAAAGTAAAAATACACAGTTTGATAAGTTTTCTAGTCTAAAGAAAACACTTTAAAAAGATTAGCCTAAAGAACAATTTAAAAAATACATTCAAACACGCCATGAAAGTAAATTAAAAACAAATAAAAATAGGAGTATACAAGCCTAATTTACAAAGATGATTGAAAACTCAGAATGAGTCAATAAAATCGAACACATGTTTCAATTGATACATGCTCTTATTGGACAACTCCAACAGATTTTACTTCTATTCAAAGAAAAGTTAGATGAATGACTTCCAATTTTTGTGGTTTATATTAAAAAGAAAAAAATTATGTAACCAAAACACGTTGGTCAACGATACACTAACTTCAACAACTCAACAACATCTAATAATTGCATAAATACAATCTTGTTTTTCTTTATTGTCTTATTGATAATATTTTACTAATTCCATGTCTGGTAATGTAATAACGATCTCTTTAATTATGTTACAATTTACAAAGACTTGGTTTGCGTTGAAGAGGTAAAGAAAATTGCAGCTATATAAAGGGAGGAGTATTAGTTTCAAAAGTAGAACCCCACAAACCCTAATTGTAAGCAAAGATATGGGTTCTACAATGGCCTCCCTTCTTATCGCAATCTTAGTTGCAGCTCTAAGCTTGCCGTCGTCATTCGCTGGATACTATGATTACTATTTTTCTCCGCCACCACCTCTAAAATATAATTCGCCGCTGCCGCCGGTTTACTACACTTCACCACCTCCTTTGTACTATTATTCACCTTCTCCTCCACCTCCAGTGTATAAATATCCATTGCCACCATTCTATTCATTTCCTCCACCTCCTATGTACTATTACTCTCCTCCTCCTCCATCTCCAGTCTATAAATCTCCTCCACCTCCTGTCTACAAATCTCCTCCGCCACCAGTATACCCATCTCCTCCACCTCCTGTCTACAAATCTCCTCCACCACCAGTCTATCCCTCTCCTCCACCACCCGTCTACAAATCTCCTCCACCACCAGTCTACCCATCTCCTCCACCTCCCGTCTATAAATCTCCTCCGCCACCTGTCTACCCCTCTCCTCCACCACCTGTGTATTATCCTCCTCCAACTCCCGTCTACAAATCTCCTCCGCCACCAGTATACCCATCTCCTCCACCTCCTGTCTACAAATCTCCTCCACCACCAGTCTATCCCTCTCCTCCACCGCCCGTCTACAAATCTCCTCCACCACCAATCTACCCATCTCCTCCACCTCCAGTCTATAAATCTCCTCCGCCACCTGTCTACCCCTCTCCTCCACCACCTGTGTATTATCCTCCTCCAACTCCCGTCTACAAATCTCCTCCGCCACCAGTCTATCCCTCTCCTCCACCTCCAGTATATTACTCTCCTCCTCCACCAGTTTACCCTTCCCCACCACCTCCCATATATAAATCTCCTCCACCACCCGTCTACCCATCTCCTCCACCTCCCATATATTACTCTCCTCCACCAGTTTACCTATCTCCTCCACCTCCCGTCTACAAATCTCCTCCACCGCCAGTCTATCCCTCTCCTCCACCTCCAGTATATTACTCTCCTCCTCCACCAGTTTACCCTTCCCCACCACCTCCCATATATAAATCTCCTCCACCACCCGTCTACCCATCTCCTCCACCTCCCATATATTACTCTCCTCCACCAGTTTACCCATCTCCTCCACCTCCTGTCTACAAATCTCCTCCACCACCGGTCTACCCCTCCCCTCCACCTCCAGTATATTACTCTCCTCCTCCACCAGTTTACCCCTCTCCTCCACCACCTGTCTACAAATCTCCTCCTCCACCGATCTACCCTTCTCCTCCACCTCCCGTGTATTACTCTCCTCCTCCACCAGTCTACCCCTCTCCTCCACCTCCTGTCTATAAATCTCCCCCTCCACCAGTCTACCCCTCTCCTCCACCTCCCGTGTATTACTCTCCTCCTCCACCTGTCTACCTATCTCCTCCTCCTCCCGTGTATTACTCTCCTCCTCCACCAGTCTATCCCTCTCCTCCACCGCCGATCTATTACTCTCTACCACCCCCAACAAAGTACGAGTACAAATCTCCTCCACCACCTTCATACTTTTAAGACAACATATTACTCTACTAGTGAACTACGTAAAGGTGAACTTTAGATGTGTAATCTAATACATTACTTAAACTTATGCATATATCTCAACTTGTATTTTACTTAAGCTTAATGTTATTGTAATTTTGCAGGAAAGAAACAAAAAAAAAATATACATTTTTCAAATCACAAATAGAGGGATAGTCTAATGAAGATCATCGATCATTGCTATGCAAAGAAGGCTCTTTAATTTGTTTGTTGATTGCGTCTATTATTTTTAGTTGTTTGTACACGTGTGGTTTTTCATATACTATTGATCAATAAAATTAAAGCTTTTTTGTTTCTTCACAGAAAAAAAAAGCTTAGAACATTTGTATTGTGAGACACGTGAATGAAATGATATTTTTTCCAAACCGTGTTTATAATATATTAAAAAGATTAATTGTAACATATTCGCTTAAGTTTTTGTGAAGATGCAATTGTAAATTTAATTTACATAATTATACAATAAAATTCTGACATTGTATAATACAATAATGATCTAGATGTTTGAACAAGATGATTTTCACAAATGTCATATGTAAATAGAACATACTTTGATCCATATGACATCGATTTTGTAGAGTGATTAGTGAGAATTGTGTTGTCTCCTTTTGGCTTCCTTTAGGTCTCACTAGACTTTGTTAATTGAGTGAAATACTTCTTAATAGACAAAAAGAGGACAAATCCCTAGAGTTTTATATTATATATACACATTCCATCAGGGTGTTAATTTGAAAAATTACTTTTTAATTAATTTTCCACTAACGTATGTGGGCCTAAAATATTATTTGAACTCAATGTACATCGGCCACATGAATGATCATATTAAATTAAAAAAAAAAACGTAACATTATCCCACTTAACCCATGTGACATTATTTTCCATATAGGTTAATAATAATAATACGCATAGCATAAGAAAGTTAATCTTCATACCATAATATCAATATTAAGCCAAGAAACTAGTAAGGAACATGATGGTTATATGTCATTGCATTTTCATAAGTCATTTTCATGTATCACAAAACCAATTCAACACCTAAAAAACATGATCTATTATAAAGATATTAAATAATGATCCAACTATAAGTGTCGTCATGAAAGTCAAGGGCTTATTTAATTTTTGTATTTCATTCATGTATACATCCATCATACAAAATAAAAATCATAAAAGAAAATCAGAAACAATAAATAAGTGAGCTTAAAGTGTCAAATAACATAATCATAATATCAACAATGGTATCCACTAATACTCATACATTTGCCATGTGTTTCCTTGAATGTCTTTGGTAGTAGTCCTTTTGTCAATGGATTCACAATCATAAAGTTAGTCCTGATGTGTTCAATTGACACTCTTTGTTTCAGAACTTATTCTTTAATGACAGAGTATTTAAATTTCATATGTTTAGCACAATTTTAATACTTGTTGTTTTAGAAGAAGACTAGTGCATAATTATCACAATAAATTTTCAGCAGCTTAACATAATACTTCAGAAGTCTTCAAATAAAGTTCTGCAACCATAAACTATGAACTGTAGACTCAAGGCATGTGCAAATTTAGCTTCCATTGTAGATGCAACAAATGATGGACTGCTTTGCACTCTTCCATGAAATTGTTCCTTCATCTAATAGGAACAAATTGCCAAATATGGGTTTTCATATATCCAAACATCTATAAAAAATATAAATTTGAATCTCTAATCACCTCGAGTTGATGAGATCTCCTATAATTAAGCATATGATTCTTTGTTCCTAGTTGATACCTTAACACTTTCTTTGTAGCTTTTCAATTATCTTCTCCTAGATTACTTTAGTTCCACCCAAAATTTCGATAGCAAAGTGAATGTTTTGGATTAGTACAAGTTTGTGCGTACTGATAGCACACAAAATGTGTTATCCCTAGACTTTACTTTTGTTAGTCTTTATAGTGTATTCCGTGTTTTTCACGAGTTTAATTATTGAAATTTCAATTATCGAGCAATTAGAGCGAAATCGAAGATTTTGGAGATACCATGGTGAGTATGGAGCTAATGGAACATAAATTGAGAAGCCAAGTAGAGCAAAGAAGTGAAATGGACCAAGAATCTCAAGGTCATAGCGTTGAGATGAGCATCTCAACGCTACAAATACATCATACCAAGTCAAGAAGTCCGCACAAACAGTGTTGAGACACTTCTTGTAGCGTCTCAACGCTACCTTTTCTAATTAAAAAACACGCGCATGTGGAAGGACAACGTCGAGATGCTGCAACCTAACATCCGATGCTTTCATGATTTTGATAAATACAATTTTATTTGTTTGCAGAAAGGGAGAGCCGTTTTGGAGAGCACAAACCCTAAAACTGGTTTTCACTCTATCTTGGGAGCTAAGGGATACTCTTAGGAGAAGGAGAACGAGAGTTCGAAGCTTGAGATCATGGCGTGCATCGGAATGCGGATCGACGAGTGATTTAGAGTTTTTTCTTTCTCTTTTTAGTTTGTAATTTTGTCATGGATTTAGTATTAAGTCTAGATTTTAGTTTTGTGGTAATGAATGGCTAGACTTTTTATCTAGGGGATTGATGTAGCCACTAAACTTGATGTTTTAGTTTAAGTTCTTGAATTGATTTTACATCACATCATTGTTTGCTTTTGTGTTCTTAATGCTAGTATTCTTTTGGCCGAAGTTTACTTGTTTTGTTGGCTTTGATTGTTGCTTGTATAAGAATCAATTAGGGTTGGATCAATTAATTGCATATCTAACTGTAAATCCTTGCATGAGAATGGAGGGTTCTTGTAACGCCCGACTTATTTAGGGGAGTTAATTTCGGAATTTTGGAACTAAGTTGGATTAATTCTCAATTAAGTTTATTTTATTTTATTTTATTTTATTTTATTTTATTTAGAGTCAATTTGAGATTTGGAGAAATGAGAAAAGGGGCATATTTGGAAATAA
Source organism: Trichosanthes truncata (assembly GCA_033996785.1). Taxonomy (NCBI): domain Eukaryota; kingdom Viridiplantae; phylum Streptophyta; class Magnoliopsida; order Cucurbitales; family Cucurbitaceae; genus Trichosanthes; species Trichosanthes truncata. The sequence continues at coordinate 24,480,767 of JAWPNB010000009.1, forward strand.
AAAGTTTGGTTAAGGGTATTGTAGTAATTTGCTTAAAAAAAATATAATAATATCTCTTTAACCTTATCTTCGTCTTCTTTTTTTTTTCTTTTTTCTTTTCCATTTTTCTCCTTCTTCTCCCTCCTTCTCCCGATAGCCCTCTCCCTCTCCCCGATTTTTTTTCCTCTTTCTCTCTCTCTCTCTCTCTCTCTCTCTCTCTCTCTCCCGTCGTATGCTGCACGAGCAGACCCAGCCGCCGACCGGCCTTTCGCCGTCGTCGGATCCACCGCAAGCCAGACGCTCGTTATCGGAGCCACGGGAAAGCAGCCTCGTGCAAACGCCGCCCAGCTTCGTCCGCCACACGCCGCCGGCCACCTCAGTCTCTCTCCCTCTCTCGATCGTCTCTCTCTCTTTTTCTCTCTCTCTCTCTCCCTTTCCGTCCAATTCCTTTCTCCCTTCCGTCGACCGTCTTCCGCACCGGCCGAGAATTGCCGAACGCCGTCGCATGCCTCGTCGGACGAAGCTGCTGCTGCAGGTCACCGCCGATCTGAGACTCACTAGCCGAAAGCTCAAATCCAGCTCGCCGAAAATCGGTTCTGCCCAGATCAGCCGCCGGCCACCTCCGTTTCTCTCTCACTCTTGGGTCTCGGTACATACAGCAAGGAAGAGAAGCGTTTTGGGTTAAATTTCCTGCAAGCTCAGGATTGTATAGGTTCGTTTGGATCCGATTCATAATGGGTACGTGTTCTAACCACGATTCAAAGTGATTTATGGGCGGTAAGGTTGAATTAAAGAGCTAATTTAGTGGTTTGGAACTAACCCATAGTATTTTTGGACTTAATATAGATTACCCATTACGATTGAAGGCCGATTTGGAAGAAATTGCAACCTTCGTACTGCTGTCCAACACTGTTTTGAGGTAATTTTTATGTGGGTATCGAATTTTCCAACTCAATTAAGGTTAAGCGTGAATTGGGTTATAGTTGGCCATATTTTAGAACTTTTCTTGGAGTTTAGGGGTTGTTGTGGTATTTTATATTTTAACCATAATGTGTAGGCCTTTGTTTGACGATTCAAGATCAAGTATTCAAGTCCGGGCTGCCTTAAACCTTGGAGTTATTCAAGTAAGTGGTCATTTGGATTTAAGCCCTTCAAATTCCTTTTTGATTGAAATGTAAGCTTGATAGTGTGATAATTGTGATAGCATGCTTGAAAACTATGTCTATGAAGTATGAAATGGTTAGTGGATATGTCTAGAAGTAGCCTTGAGCTAAAACGACCTAAGTTGTGGTCATAAAGGAATTAGAGGCTTAAAGTTTCGAGTTCATTATGTTAGCGCATGAAATACTTTATGAATTTGTCCAAGGTTGTAACTGGAAGAGTTTGGACATGATTGTGGTGAATTGTGAATAGTCATTCTTGAGTAAATATGAGTATATGGAAGATGGTGTGATTGGCTAAATTAATATGAATTATGGTGATGAGTTTAAGGTGACCTAAATGTGTAGTTGTTCTAGTTAAAGGAATTAGGATTGTAAACTAAAGATTGATCACTGTGGCCAGTGTGTAGAACTTTAAATTAGCTTGTACTCGAGGTTCATGAATGGTGATTATGATTGTGCAATGTTCATAATCTTAATGTAGCCCCCTAAAAGTGCTTACGCATGGGTTTTTGATTTACTCGAAATGCTTAGAAAAACTTAAGTGGTTGGATGAAGTTTAGTTTTTCTCGAGTTATGGTTGAGCTGACTGAGCGCAGGGTGTTGGAGTGGTTGATTTGGACTGGAGACTGATTTGAAACACCTTAAGGGTTTTCAGTGGGTAGGGTCATGGTTAGTGCTTCGTGTGTTTATAATGAGCAGAGGACTGAAAAGATTTAAGATGTTTCAGATATGTCCGAATGTGTGTGGAAGGTTTTCGGTTGTCCTGCTTTGTAGCGTGCTTAGGGAACTGAACTTCTAAGATTGGTGATTGGAGGGCTATATGCTGCTAGGACATGTATGGGTTATGGCTAAGTAAAGTTCTTGTTTAGGACTACTTTCGAACTAGAGTAAAGTTCATACTTGAGACGCGTGCCCGTGATCTACGATGAGAGGTCACGAGGAGATGATTGTTGTCATTTGTTGAAATGTGGGCCTGAGTTATATACTTATAAATATGAGGCGTAAAGTATTAAAATTGTATAGAAGGGCTAGAGGGTCGTCTTTCCCTATTTGCTTATGCGGATTAGGGGATGATTCCCTTTGTATACGCTTTTGAACTTCGGTTCAGGTTGTGAATATGGTTTGGAAATGAGGAATGATTTTGGTATGGTGGATGACCCGAGAGGTCTTGAATGCATTGGGAAAGTGCAAAGGCCCGTTAGTTTGATGCTATCTACCCTAACTCTATTCTTTCGTGCGAGTTGTAAGCCTAGAACATATGTGATGTGATGAGCATAGGGGATGCGTTTCCCTAGTGCCTGTAGCTAGCTTAGGGGTGATTCCCCACTGCGTTGAGCATAGGGGATGCGTTTCCCTATTGCCTGTATGCTAGCTGAGGGGATGTGTTCCCTGGTTGCCTGTGTGGCTATCATGATGTGATGAGCATAAGGAATGCGTTCCTTATTGCCGATGAGCTAGCTTAGGGGTGATTCCCCACTGTGTTGAGCATAGGGATGCGTTTCCTATTGCCGTGTGCTAGCTAAGAGATGATTCCCCAGTATGTTGAGCGTAGGGAATGCGTTCCTTAGCGCCTGTGTGCTAGCCTAGGGGTGATTCCCCATTATGTTGAGCGTAGGGAATGCGTTCCCTAGCACCTGTGTGCTAGCCTAGGGGTGATTTATCTATTGAGATGAGTGTGAGGGATTATAGACCTTCACATGTTTGGGTTCTAGGTTACAGGACTCGCAGGTATGACACGAAATTAGGGTCAGGTAGTAGTGAATGTTGTGGAAGGTTAAATGAACTTTTAAAATGACTGAAGAAAGTATTTGAAATCTAAGCACGCGTGTGAGTAAGAGCTTGGTATGGTTTCTTTAAACATTGGACCCTTAAGTGGGCTACTTACTGAGTATGTTTATACTCATCCTTGCTACTTGTTTGTTTTGCAGATTGAGCACAGTCTCGGGGTGGATGATGCAGGCGACGACTTGACGAGACTATGGAGGCTCCACCAAATTTCTTTTCTATGTTTAGCCTTTAGTTTTGTTTCTTTGTTCCCTGTTGTTTGTCGGTCTGTAAAGTTTAAATATTCTTTACCTTTGTGTGTCTAGTTAGAAACTTTTAGATTTGGTTGTCTGTTAATTGAGCTCAACATCATTTATCGTAGTTTGGTGGATGCTGAGTCTGTGATCTGAAACATAGAAGTGTTTATATCTCTTTCCAGGTCTTTGTAAAATTTTGGTTTCTTGTAGTTACGACGTCATGCTGCCGAAATTTCGGACATGAACGAGGTAACTAGATCGTGCTTCCGCGTTTAGAAAGTCGTAGGAATTCGGGTTGTTACTGTTCTCTTAGAAGCATCATAGGAAGTAGCTTAATATCATGTTCTTTTATTAAAGTTTAGACAGACATGTTAGAATTATAAAATTGCATGAGTTCCAATTGGACTTGAGAAAGTCTTTTGGTCTTTTAAACTTCCTGCTCAATGAGATGTATGATCATTCCTGAATTAATAAACTAAAACATTAGTTTAGTGGTGAAGTCAATTCCCTAGGTTTTTTTCTCCTTGCAGTTCATCCCTTTTTAATTATTTTGTTTGTCATTTTTCTCTAAAATTATTATTTTCTAAATAAAATTGGGTGTCAGTAACTATAATAGTCATTTGATTTAGAAAATCCATTCCTGTGGACGATACTTGCACTTAACCACTGTATTAAACTTGACACCGTACACTTGCAGATTTGCATGGTCACAAAATCATGCAACAAGTTTTTGGAGTCGTTGATATTGTGGAAAAAGCATTTGGTCTTGGTTTAGAGTTTTCTTTTGTTTTCTTGCTTTTTTTTTTATTTATTTTTGTTTTGATTTTTTTTAAGGATTTGAGCAGTGTATGCAAAAGGAAAAGAGACATTCCTTATTCATTTTTATTCTGAAATTGAAAGAACCTGCAAAAGAAACCAAAGAGAAAGCAGAACTCAAGCTACAGTCATGGCTAACCAAAGAGAAGAGGAAGAGCCAAAGGCCATACATGACTATTTCCAGCCGATGTTCAATGTAAACCAATCTGGAATAGTCCATGCAATGATCAATGCAACAACTTCGAGTTGAAAACGGGCCTTATCTAGATGGCGAGAGACAGTACATTAAGAGGACTTGCCACTGAGGACCCTAATTCTCATTTACAAGATTTATTAGAAATTTGTGGCACTGTTAAGTTAAATGGCGTCTTTGTTGATGCCCTTCGCTTATGCCTTTTTCCCTTTTCTTTGTAGGGTAAGGCAAAAGATTGGCTTGGATCTCTACAACCTGAGAGCATTACCAGGTGGGAGGAGTTGTTCCAAGCATTCATGACAAAAAAATTTCCACCTGCTAATGTTGCCAAGATGAGTACTGAAATAGAACCTTTAGATAACATGAGGGGGAGCAGTGTTTGAAGCTTGGGAAAGGTACAAAGAGCTATTAAGGAAATGCCCTCAGCACAAATACTCATACTAGCTTCAGATCCAACTGTTTTATAATGGACTCACATGCAACACTAAGACTATTTTAGATGCAATAGCTAGAGGCACTATTGGGCTACAATTGTGGAGGAAGCTCGAACCTTGTTGGAGGAAATGTCGACTACAAGTTATCAATGGCCAAATGAGCTCTCAAATCATAGAACAATGCTAGTCTTTATGAGTTGAATTAGGTAAGTGCCCTTAAATTTCAAATGGCATCTTTGACTCATGCTTTATCCAAACTTGTAGGTACAGGCACTCCTCAGTCAATAGCCTTTGTAGTAGCAGCTCAATCCTTTCAAGTTGGTGGAGAATCTAGCATTGAGCAAGCCTAGTAAATCAACAATAGAAATTCCAACTATGGAGGACATTAGACGCAGAACAATCTTCCGTCTCACTACCATCCAAGTTTGAGAAATTATGAACAATTTTCCTATGCTAATAATAAGAATGTTATGCAGCCTCCTATAGGTTATGCATCCACCTCCTATCAAGCTGAAAAGAAGCCCTCTCTTGAGGATATGTTGGGGGAATTCATCATTGAATCAAGGAGCAGAACTAACCAGTTGGAAAGTATTATCAAAGGGCATGGTACAGCCATAAAAAACATGGAGGTACAAACCAATCAGATAGTACCACCTTGAACACTCTACAAAAAGGTAAATTTCACAGTGATACTGAGGTAAATCCAAGGGAAACTTGTAAGGCCATCACCCTGCAAAGTGGAAGGGCATTGACTGAATCGAAGAAAATACCAACTAAGGATTCCAACCTAGGAGAGGTATAGGAGCCTGATCAGAAGATTCCAAAAGCAACACCTGAACCTACCATTGAGAAATATGCTAAGTCTCCCATCTCTATAGTTCCTAATTCTATTCCATATCCTTAGTTCTTTCAAAAGAAAAAGCTTGATTCTCAATTTGAAAATTTTTTAGATTTTTTCAGAAAGCTTCACATAAATATTCCTTTTGCATATGCTTTGGATCTGAGACCAAACTATATGAAGTTCATGAAGGAAATCATGTAAAGCAAAAAGAAGCTGAAGGCCTATAAGACAATCAATCTTAGTGAGGAGTGTAGCGCAATCATTAAGAGAAAATGGCCTCTGAAACTAAAAGATCCAGGAAGTTTCACTGTTCCCTGTACTATTGGAAAGTTTTCTTTTAGAGCTTTATATGATTTGGGTAGTAGTATTAATTTGATGCCCCTCTCTATTTACAGGAAACTTAGTATGCGAGAAGTGAAACCAACAACGATTTCATTACAACTAGTTGACCGCTCCATCACATACCCTAGAGGTGTTGTGAATGATGTACTAGTGAGGAAGATAGACAAGTTCATATTCCCTATGGACTTCATAGTACTGGACATGGAGGAGGATGCTGAGATCCCGATCATATTGGGGAGACAGCTCCTAGCCACCGGTAAGGCATACATTAGCATGAACAGAGGTTCATTAACCTTACAGGTGGGGGACGAAAAGGTAGAATTTCAAATCTTTAAACCCCTAAGTTCTGATGATGAAGTAAGTACATGTTTAAGAGTTGAGTTGGAAAATTCTTTGTATCCTAACTATGAAAAATGTGTAGTTTTGAGTGATTCTCTAGATGCAGTGTTCAATAACAAATAGAAGATGAAAGAGGGTGAGTTCAAGGACAAGAAACCACCCTAAAGCATACACATGAGCCCCGTCTAGCTAAAGACATTAAACAAAGAGCTCCTTGGGAGGTAACCCAGGTTTCTATCTTTTTTATGTTAGTTTTTATTTTCTTGTAGTCCTCCGTCATGTGTCTTTACTTGGCTTCATGTGCTTTTTGTTGTAGGAGCTCGAAGTTTTCTACCCTGCTCCATTGAGATGATGAAAAAATTGTATCTCTCTTAATCAAGACAATATTATTCACTTCCTTATCGTTTATTTGTTCTTATTCATGTCTGAATATATTATACATTGAGGATAATGCATGTTTCAAAGTTTGGGGGTGGGAGAACTTTGTACTTAGTGCTTGAGTCTTGAGCATGCTCTGAACTTTTCTCTGATGAATCTTTTGCGTATTGATGATTAAGAAGGCCTAGGAAGTAATCTAATTAATAAAATTTTGTACAATCATTTGAAATATGAGAACATGTCCGAAAGTTGAGTTAAATTTCAATTTTTCTTGGATTCCCTTGCAACTTTTGAGCATTTACCCTTCTTTCCTTTAGTTTTGAATGTTTAGAACAATGTTATTTTGTTTAGAAGTTTGATGTCACCTCGATAGGCTTAAGAACTGATTTGAGGGTCAATTTGCATGATAGTTAGTAATGTTGTATCAAGAGTTTATGCGTGAATGTTGCCTATATTGATTTTTTTTTTTTTTTTTTTTTTTTTTTGCATGTTGAAAAGAAAGAAAATTTGTGCATGTTTGAGTCAATATGTTATTTTTAAAAGAATCAGGGACAAAAAGAGCTACCTCCACTGTGATCAGTTAGGCCACTCATTGAGCGAGTGCTCTGGGTAAGGGTCCCTACAGTAGATGTGTGAAAGCTAGGGTCCTTGATTTAAAAGTACAAAAAAAAAGGCAAGTTTGGGGGTTATCCAATCAATTTTTTTGTTCTTCAGTGAGTAATTACTCTATGTAGTGTAAGAGGATATAAAAATTGGAGCTTAGGCCAGTGTAGGGGGAAATCAAATGAAGGACTTATAAAGTTGCTCCGGGCTAGTAAAGACTAAAAGAGGGAAGGTTAGGCACACACATACACAAGGGATGAGCGGGATGAAATTTAAATTTCTTGATGAAGGGTTGCGCTTAAGTTCTTTCTTTGATTTTTTGATTTTCTTATTTAGATATTTGAGGCTCGAGTTATGGTTATGCATTAGTGAAATCATGTTGTGGTTTTGTTCTATTTTGCTTGGGACTAGAAAAAGCTTAAGTTTGAGAGTATTTGATAGCACACAAAATGTACTATCCCTAGACTTTACTTTTGTTAGTCTTTATAACGTATTCAGTGTTCTTCACTAGTTTAATTATTGAAATTTCAGTTATCGAGCAATTGAATCGAAACAGAGGATTTTGGAGATACCATGGTGAGTATGGAGCTAATGGAATATAAATTGATAAGCCAAGTGGAGCAAAGAATAAAATGGACCAAGAATCCCGAGGGCACAATGTTGAAATGCACTCAACACTACAAATGCATCATACACAGTCAAGAAGTTCGCACAAGCAGCGTTGAGATGCTGCTTGTAGCATCTCAACACTATCTTTCCTAATTCAAAAACCTGCGCATTTGGAAGGACAGAGTCTCGACGTTGTCATGATTTCTATAAATACAATTTTATTTATTTGTGGAAAGGGGGAGTCGTTTTGGAGAGCACAAATCTTAAAACTAAATTTCATTCTATCTTGGGAGCTAAGGGATACTCTTAGGAGAAGGAGAACGAGAGTTTGAAGCTTGAGATCGTGGAGTGCATTGGAAACAAGGATCGAACGTGATTTAGAGTTTTTGCTTTCCTTTTTAGTTTGTAATTTTGTTATGGATTTAGTAGTAAGTCTAAATTTTAATTTTGTGGTAATGAGTGGCTAGACATTTTATCTAGGGGATTGATGTAGCCACTAAACTTGATGTTTTAGTTTAAGTTCTTGAATTGATTTTACATCACATCATTGTATGCTTTTGTGTTCTTAATGCTAGTATTCTTTTGGCCAAAGTTTACTCATTTTGTTGGCTTTGATTGTTGCTTGTAAAAGAATCAATTAGGGCTAGATCAATTAATTGCATATCTAACTGTAAGTTCTTGCATGAGAATAGAGGATTCTTTTAGAAGCATCATAGGAAGTAGCTTAATACCATGTTCTTTTATTAAAGTTTAGACAGACATGTTAGAATTATAAAATTGCATGAGTTCCAATTGGACTTGAGAAAGTCTTTTGGTCTTTTAAACTTCCTGCTCAATGAGATGTATGATCATTCCTGAATTAATAAACTAAAACATTAGTTTAGTGGTGAAGTCAATTCTCTAGGTTTTTTTCACCTTGCAGTTCATCCCTTTTTTAATTATTTTGTTTGTCATTTTTCTCTAAAATTATTATTTTCTAAATAAAATTGGGTGTTAGTAACTATAATAGTCATTTGATCTAGAAAACCCATTTATGTGGACGATATTTGCACTTAACCACTGTATTAAAACTTGACATCGTACACTTGCGGCTTTGCATGGTCACAAAATCACACAACACATACATTAAGCTTCCAACAATATATGTGTAAGGAATGTGCTTCATTTGATTGAGTTCTAATTTATTCTTTGGACATTGCATGAGACTAAACTTCTTTATCCCTTCTAAATGGAAGTACACTTAAAAGGGCACTTTTCCATCTTAAATCTCTCTGAAGCTTTATTAATATTTACTTTTTGAGACAATGCTAACAATCACATAGGATGTCTCATCAATATCTTTCATTTTAGCGTTTTTAGAGAGAAATTCCTTGGTTTAGTGTAATAAAATTAAATCGTTAATAGCCAGCAATATGTCAACAACATATAGAATAAGAAATATAAAATTACTCCCACTGATCTTTAGATATATACATCAATCAACGACATTCTCGTTAGATCTAAAAGATGTGATGGTATCATTAAATTTAAAATACCATTTTTGGAAAGCTTGTTTAAATTCGTATATTGACCTCTTGAATTACACACCATACATTCCTTTCCTTCAACCATGCAACCTTCATATTTATCCATGGACACTTCATCTAAATTTCGATTCTTAAAAGTAGTTTTCACATCCATTTGATGAAGCTCCAAGTCGTAATGAGCTATGACTGTCGTGATAATTCTTATTGAATCCTTTTTAGAGACAACAAAAAAAAGTATTTTTATAATCAACATTATCTTTTAAAGTCAAACCTTCAGTAATGAGTCTAGCCTTGTGAGATGTTTAATATTTCCATTTGAGTCACCAAAGACCCATTTACATTATGACTTTTTTGCTATCATTAGGAAATTCTACAAGGTCCCAAACCCAATTATGATCACTTTATCTTAGCTCTTCTTTCATGGCATCAAACCATTTAACAGAATTAGTGAAAATGAAACTGAATCGTTATTAGTGTCAAAGTGAAAGTCCTAACTAACATTTTCAACTAGAACTTTGACTTGATTTCCCATGAAGATTAGTTTCTTGCTTGGGGTTGTGGTTCAAGTCTAAGGAATTCTTGCATTGTATTTGATTCAAAACATACTAAAGCATATAAGCTTATCTTACAAACCATGCCTTACATTTTAAGCAATATTTCTAATAATATCTTGAATTGTTGAAGAAACGACACTTATCCTTAATTTTTTTCCTTATTCTAAAATTGGGTAGATGATTGATTTATCTTTCCTTGTCCTTTATTACCCTTTTCATTCTTTTTTTCTTGATTTCTTTGTAGCTCCTTTATGACTCATGAGATTAGCTAAGTGAACTATTAGCTAGTTTTCTCTTGAATGAGCAAACTTTTCAATTCATGCACATTCAGTTTATCTCTCAAAGTATTATAGTTCATGAAAAATAGACCATAATTTGGAGGTAAGGAATTAAGAATGAACATCACAAAGAAATTCTCACTAACTTCCATCACCATGGTTTTTAGACTTACTGCTAAGTTTGTCACTTGGATATGTTCATACACCGTACGAAAACCATCAAACTTCAGGGTGCTTAATGTACTCATTAGCGTGTCTTAACAAGAAACTTATTAGCTAACTAGGAACAATTTTCCCACATAATTCATAAATTCCTTAGCACTTTTGATTTAGCAAATGTAGACTTAATATTGCTCGCTACAATCATTCACATAAACAAAAAGCCAATCTGTTTAACCTTGCTCGAGCTTTATATAAAGATCTCTTCTTAGTATTGCTAGCATGAGTAAGTGCAACAAGCTTCTCACTTAATAGTACCAATGGAGATCTAGAACACCATAGTGAAATTATGGTTCGCACCAATAAAATAAATTGAGTTCATTACACTTAATAATACCTAGCTTTGTGAATGAAGAAAAGCAAAAACAGATGCTGCAAATATAAGAAATATGTTTACACGTCAATTGTTTAATAAATAAGCTTAAATATATAGCACAGATTCAAAAACATCGACACATATTTTAAGCGTATATTGAAGTTCTCCTTTTGGGTGATATAACAATTAATATACAACAAACATACATAGTTGATGCTAAATGTAACTTCATGTAATTGGTAATTTAAAAGCTCAAATTAAATACAGAGTTGCTTGATAACCAATTCTATTTTTCAAAAATGTTTTTGAAATTAGAAGCAAATTTCAAAAACCAAAAAAAGTAGTTTTTAAAAACAAGTTTCTGTTTTTCAAAAACTCATTTTTCTTCCGATGCTCATTTTTTTCCTATTTGACATATCTCTCCAACAAATTTCTTTTTCTATCTTTTTTTCTTGCTAAAACTTTTTTCTCTCTAAATTTCTTTCTACAAAATTTATCTTTCTCTCTAAAATTTTCATCTCGATATAATTTTTATCTCTTCTCTCTCTAAAATTTTCTTCTCCATATAACTTTTTTTTCTCTCTAAAATATTTATCTTTAGGTTAAATTATAAGTCTAGTCCCTCAACATTGAGGTTGGTGTCTATTTGGTTCTTGAACTTTCAAAAGTGTCTAATAGATCCTTAAACTTTCAATTTTGTGTCTAATAGGACCCTAAGGCCCCGTTTGATAACCATTTGGTTTTTGGTTTTTGGTTTTTGAAAATTAAGCCTATAAATACTACTCCCACCTATGGATTTACTTGTTTTGTTATCTCCTTTTTACCTATGTTTTCAAAAACCAAGCCATGTTTTGAAAACTAAAAAAAGTAGTTTCCAAAAACTTGTTTTTGTTATTAGAATTTGGCTAAGAATTCAAATACTTTCTTAAGGGGGGTGAAAACCATTGTAGATAAATTGAGAGAAAACAAGCTTAATTTTCAAAAACTCAAATGGTTATCAAACGGGGCCTAAACTTTCAATTTTGTGTCTTATAGGTCTCTAACAAATTTGAAATTTTTAAACATTAATTGATCTATTAGATATAAATTTGAATTTTATGTTTATTAGAACCCTAAAATTTCAATTTTGTGTCTAGTAATCCGTGAATTTTAAAAAATTCAAAAGTCTGGAGACTAAATTCATAAATTTGAAAGTTCATAGACTAAATAGACACAAATCTCAAAGTTTGGGTACTAAATTTATAATTTAACCGTATCTTTATATAACTTTCATTTCTTTTTCTCTTATAACATATATACATCCCCAATTTCTCTCTCTAAAAAACAAATATATTCGTTTTCTCCAAATTTTTCTTTCTAAACTTTTCTTCTCTCTCTAACTTATCTATTTCTAAAAATCCATCTAACCTCTCTTCTAATAAATATATCTTCCTACATTTTCTCTCACTGCTATTTTTATTTATTTTTCTCATTTATCCTTATCTCTCTAAAATTTTTCTTTTTATTTAACTTTTTTCTCTCTAAAATTTATCTATTTTCCATCTAACTTTTTCTTCTTTTTTCTCTAACCTCTAATTCTCTCTCTAAATTTTTTCTTACATGTCTCTAAATTTACTAGATCTTGATATTTTTTTTATGGTGTGAGTTTTGGCCAGACCATATTTTGATCGGTATCGATATCAATATCGAGATCGATAATCGATATTTTTTTATGTGTGAGTTTTGGTCATCCATATTTTGATCAATATCGATATTTAGATGAGATCTTGATATTTTTTTATGGTGTGAGTTTGATCATACCATATTTTAATCGATATCAATATACAAATATTTGTGGAACGAAAATCTGTTATGACTTTTGGATAATTTTTTATATGTTATTTTTGGGTTATTTTGTTACAAAAAAAAATTAGAAAATTTGAATGAGTAAATAAAATTGAAGAAGGGTATCTTAATTCTGGTAGCATAGTTACTGTATTTTAATTAATTATAAATATAAAAGGGCATCATGGTAATTATATCTATTTCATTCCAATTCCAAATGTAGGTAAAGTAAACACAATCAATCGCAATTCCATTGCATTACATCTTGTTTTATTCCAATTACGTTTACGCCACAATCTCATTACGATTGTACCCAAATTCATTACGGTTTAGTAAACGTGCCCTTATATCTATGTCTCTAAATTTTTATTTCATTGTCTCCATGCATTTCTCTCTCTTTAAAACATCTCTTCATCTCTCTGATTTTTTAAAAACTAAAAATAAAAAATAATTATTAAGCAAGTTTGGTTTTTTTGTTTTTTGAAAACAAAAAACAGTTTTCAAACATATATTGTTTTTGTTTTTTAAAAACAGAAAACACAAAAACCAAAAACTGTTATTTATTATTATTATTTTTTTAAAGTTTGTATGTGTTCCCTCCTTCTTAAGGATTGAAACTAGGGAGCCCACAAAAGATAAGCAGAGCTTATTGAAGAAAGATTGAAGAGTATTTGAAAGAAACCTCTCATGTATAGAATGTATAGGCTAAAAATGATGTATAATTGGTTCATAATTTAAAATGTGTAACTTGTTCACTGTTTTAAAACTTTCAATTTCGAATTTATTGGCCTTGTTGTTAGTTAATGAATTGGTTAATGATTTTAATTTGATCTTTGGATGCCGATGCAATTAGATACATGAACTTGAGTATGGCGTAGGTACATGTTTGAGAAGTTCTAAGAAAAGATTCACAAGAAAAGGAATCTATCATTGCTAATAGGTAGTTGATATTTACATCTTTTTCCCTGAAGTAAATTAAGGATGATGCGCAACCTTTTTATTTGCTAGTAGACTAATATTGTTTGGATTAACTTTTTAAAAAAATGTTTTTTTAAACAAAATCAATTTTTTTATAAGCTGCACCTTTAAAAAAATTAATAATTTAAAGTGTTGTTTAGTATAGCTTCTTGAATGATTTAGATGATCAAATTAAAGTATTTTTTTTTTAAAAAAATCTTAATTTATAAAAAGAACTTTATACAAAAAATTGAATTAATTTAAAAACTATTTTGAAGAAACACTTGAGAGATAGATTATCCAAAAATGACTTTTAGGTGTTTAACCAAAAATCTCTAAAATATGTAAAAGGGGAAAAACGTATTTGTAATTATTATAATCACTTTTGAATATAATGCAACTATTTTTTTAAAAAAAAGGTAAGAAATAAAAACATTTTATTGAAATTATTTTTTTTAAAAGTTCTTAAATTATAAGGTATTCCAGACAGTCCCTAAATGATTTATCTATCTTCCACTTCACTCTTGATCAAAGAAAAGAGAACCTTCTGGTGGTGAATATAATGTAGCATATACTTGAAGTATGCATATATAGAAGTGAATTGAATATTGCATCTCTTTATTTTATTCATGGATGTAGTTTAGAATTCTAGGACCAAAAACTTTGTATTTGATTTTTTTTTTTAAAAAGATTTTTTTTTTGTAAGATGGTAATATATAATCTTAGCTTCATTCAATTTGTTCATTGACTGAATTTGAAGTGATTTAATATTTCATAAACTCATTAAACAGATATTCCCCTTTTGTATGACTTTTAGAAGTAATATCAATTGAAAACTCTTCAACAATAGAGCAAAAGTTGCAGCTATAATTTGATATAATTTTAACAAGTATCACTTAGCATTTTGGTTCATTTTGTTGTGACGATGTTCTCTATCTATATTTCTAGGATGAATTTTGTATTATAATGGAATTTGTTAGCCACTTTGATACAGTTGTGGAAGAAAAACTTCATTGAGTTTGAGAGTCCGAGACATAAACAATATGAAATGACCTAATTATTTAATTTATTTATTTTGTCTCATTGGAACAATAATGTCTATTGTATATTTATTTTTCTATTTAATTATATGAGCAAACCATAAAATAGTTAGACATGTATGTGGTAAAAGACATGTGAAAATATAGTAAAATAAATGAACACACGACGTTTTTAACGTGGTTCAGTTTCCCAACTTACTCCATGAGGCGATGCTTGGAGATTAGATTATCAAAGGATTAGTAATACACAATACAAATTGTCATATGGCACATACAATTAAAAAAGTTCCTTTCTTCAATTTTATGCTACAAAACCCTAGCACCCTTTGATGATCCACATTCACAAACTGTCCTTGTGAAAGGTACAGTGTGCTCAACATTTGTTCAAGTAACTTGCAATCTCTCCAATTGAAGCACGTTCTCAAGATATTCAATATGTAAAGCAAAAATTAAAAATAAATAAATAAATAAAATAAAAACTCTTCAAGAGTTAACAAGAAAAGTGTTACAAGTTGTCTATATTCTCAACTTCAACAATTTTTTAATTTAAAACAAAAAACCACTCCTTCAAATATGGGAAAAATCCCATTAGTCAATCAATTAACAAGACAACTATAGATAAGTGCAAAGACATACACAATAAAGATCTTCAATTTACGAATAACCATATATGATAAATAACACCTTACCATCTATGGAGTCATTCTACCATTAAAGTTGCGGCTAGAAGATGGTTTGTTGCATTAGAAAAAATCCGAAGAAAACGAAGGTAATTTGCTCAAAACGTATGCATGCTAGTTTGCTGAATTTTGAAATAAACAAAAATTTCTCTATGATTTTTAAGTTATTTGTCTAATTTCACTTGAGAATAGATTGAGAGAAACAAGCTATAGGAAAATAATAAACTGATTTCATCTCATAGTTTGAAAGCTTTGAAGTTTCATATTCAAGATTCAAACTTCTGACTTTTCGATTGAGGGTACATGGCAATTACCATTGAGCTATGCTCACTTTGACAAAAAAATAAAATTCTAGTGACATCATAGGTCTGAAAAATATTCCAGCGAAAGTCATGTGGTATTTCTCTCCTATCCCAAGATTTGAACGAATGTTTCGTAGTAAAGAAATATCGAGTTTGTTGACTTGGCATGCCAAAAAACAAATAATTGATGGGTACATACGACATCCTGCAGACACAATATCGTGGAAACAAGTAGACAATTTGTGGCCAGAGTTTGGTTTAGAACCTAGAAATCTTCGTCTTGCTCTTTCAACTGATGGGGTCAATCCACACGGTGATCTTAGTAGTAGATATAGTTGTTGGCCAGTTATGTTGGTGACGTACAATCTACCCCCATGGTTGTGCATGAAGCGAAATTTTTTTATGTTAAATGCATTAATATCTGGGCCTAAACAACCAGGAAATGACATAGATGTTTATTTAGCTCCATTAGTTGATGATCTGAAAAAACTTTGGAATGATGGAATTGAATGTTATGATGTATATCAAGAACAATGTTTCACACTCAAGGCTATTTTATTGTGGACTATTAATGATTTTCCTGCGTATGGCAATTTATGTGGTTGTACAGTAAAAGAATATCATGCATGTCCAATTTGTGGGGAGAAAACGTCATCCACTTATTTGCCAAAAGGGAAAAAGATGGCGTATCTTGGACATCGAAAACATTTACCTCGTTATCATCCATATAGAAGACAGAAGAAAGCCTTTAATGGTGAACAAGAATTGGAATTTGCTCCCAAACCATTAAGTGGAGAGGAGATTCTTGCAAAAATAAGTAGACTTCAATATTCGTTTGGTAAGAAATCAAAAAAGGAAAAAAATAATGGAGATCTTTCAAACTCTTATTGGAAGAAGAAGTCTATTTTCTTTGAGTTAGAATATTGGAAACATTTTCAAGTGCGACATTATTTAGATGTGATGCATATTGAAAAGAATGTGTGTGCTAATATTATTGGCACGTTACTTGATATTCCTGGGAAGACAAAAGATGGATTAAAAACTCATCTAGATTTGGTTGAATTGAACATTAGATCAGAGTTGGCCCCTCAAGTGGGAGAGAAAAGAATATTCTTACCTCCAGCATGCTATACATTATCGCGGATGGAGAAGTTTAATTTGTGTAAGACACTATCAAAAATTAAAGTACCGAAAGGTTATTCATCAAACATACAAAGTTTAGTGTCACTCCCAGATTTGAAACTTTACGGGCTTAAGTCGCATGACCACCACGTTCTTATGCAGCAATGCAATTATTCGCCTATGTTTCTTCTTCAATGCTATATGCAGTAAGGCGATCGATTCATCTAAGTTAAAAGGCTTGCAAGAGGATGTAGTAGTCACTTTATGCTTGTTAGAGAAATATTTTCCACCGGCATTCTTCACGATAATGGTACATCTTGTGGTCCATCTTGTAAGAGAGATAGAATTGTGTGGACCGGTTTATTTGAGGTGGATGTATCCTTTTGAACGATATATGAAAGTCCTAAAAGGTTATGTGCGAAATAGAAATCGACCAGAAGGATGCATTGGAGAAAATTATATTGTAGAGGAGGCTGTAGAGTTTTGTTCTGAATTTCTCTCTGGAATTGAGTCTATTGGGTTACGCTCATCGACAAGGAAAGAGGATTCAAACATTGATAGACCATTATCTGTTGCTCATTATATCAATCCCAGTAAGGAACAATTGGATCAATCCCAGTACTCATCCCATATAACACTGGGTAAGTAATGAAAATTTAAATTACTTTAACTTAATTATAGTTTTGTTTTATTCTTAAACAATGATATTAGAATATTCATTTCTAATAGTTGTCATTGGATGTTGATCGTTGTCCATCCGCGAGAGAACACTGTGTATGTATTGAACTCTTTACGTAGTAAACTCGAAGAAAGTTTTCAAGGAACCATAAATACGTAAGTGTTTTAAACTTTTATAGTTGCTGATTTCTACATTTATATTATTCTAATGTTTCAAGTTATTTAGATCCTTGAGAATGTGGCAAGCTAAACATTCACTCCCACAATATCGCTCTAATATCATTTGGAAACTTGTAAAGGTAAATTTACATTGATTATATTATTTATTTGAACTCTTTGGTATGTTCTTATATGTATAACTTAAGTATGTTGTTTTTCAATTATTTTACATGTAGTGCCCCCGCCAATTGGGTTCTGTAGAGTGTGGATACTATGTGCAAAAGTATATACGAGAAATAGTGCACAACTCTAGTATCTCCATAAGTAACCTTGTACGTATTATTCATTTACCTTTTAAGTGATTATAACTATATGATTTATTCTCATGTTATATGTATATTTATTTTTCTTTGTAGTTTAACAGCAAAAGTGCATATAAACAAGGAGAAATTGACGAGATTCGAATAGAATGGACAGATTTTGTTGGAAGATTTGTGTAGAGCTATTTGTGGATGTTAAGAAGAGATTTGATGTAAGTAGTAGATTTACTTTATGTCTTTGTTACATGTAGAATGAAAATACTAGAAGTGTTTAAAGTTTGTGGAGGAAATGTAGTTTGTGGAGGGACGGGTGGTCTCATTGTTTGAAGTTTAGATGTAGTACTGGATCTTGTTGGCTGTAGTTTGTAGATGAAATGTTTGTTTGTTGTGTAAATTGCATGTATAAAGAAAGTTGTTTAGATGTACATATGCATTCTTTCGAAAGTTGTTGTTGGATCTTGTCTTGTTGAATGTAGTTTGTGGAGGGACGAGTGGTCCCATATATGTGTATAATATAGAAGTGAATTGCATTATTTCAAGTTAGTTTTTGGTAGTTTTAATAGAGGTCATGCCGAAATTTTCAGTTTTTGATTCTTGTTAAGTTTTAGGAAATTAGATGATCAACTATGGTTTGTTTGTTGTGTAAATTGCATGTATAACGAAAGTTGTATAGATGTACATATGCATTCTTTCGAAAGTTGTTGTTGAATCTTGTCTTGTTGAATGTAGTTTGTGGAGGGACGAGTGGTCCCATATATGTGTATAATATAGAAGTGAATTGCATTATTTCAGGTAGTTTTTGGTAGTTTTTGGTAGTTTTAGTAGAGGTCATGCCGAAATTTTCAGTTTTTGATTCTTGTTAAGTTTTAGGAAATTAGATGATCAACTATGGTTTGTTTGTTGTGTAAATTGCATGTATAACGAAAGTTGTATAGATGTACATATGCATTCTTTCGAAAGTTGTTGTTGGATCTTGTCTTGTTGAATGTAGTTTGTGGAGGGACGAGTTGTCCCATATATGTGTATAATATAGAAGTGAATTGCATTATTTCAGGTAGTTTTTGGTAGTTTTAGTAGAGGTCATGCCGAAATTTCCGCTAGGTTTGATTCAGTTTTGGTAAATGAATGCTAAAGAATCTTGTTAGTTAATAGGTATGTTAGTTTTATGTTAATGTATTAATGCATTATGATATAGAAGTGAATTACATGTGCACTATTTCATTTTAGTTTTTGGTAGTTTTAGTAGAGGTCATGCCGAAATTTTCAGTTTTTGGTTTCATTCAATTTAAGTGAATGAATATTAAAGAACCTTCCTTAAGCATTTTAAGCATTTTAACTTATTTTAGGTTAGTTTTGTTAATCTTAGCAAATTAGATCAATAACCTCTTTTATAATCGATTTACTTTTTGTGTGCATATGTATAACATTATAAAATCTTTGTAGTGAATAAGTTGATTGTTGTGTTTGTAATAAGTTTTATCTTTGTTAAGTCATAAATAAAATTGTATTTTATGCAGAGGTTTGACGAAATGATAAATATTGTTGGTTAGCCACCCGGGCAACCAACAATTTTTTTTTATTAAATTATGCACAAAACGATGACGAGCATTGTCTGTCATCAAATCTTTCAAAAAATGGACATTTAATGACGGACATTTCACGATGCACATTTAATGACAGACATCAATTTTAATGACCGACATTAAAACCCTATAATGACTGTTCAAAACCGTCATCTATCACCTAACATGACGGGCATTACCCGTCATTATATATTGACCGCATTCAAAACAGTCCACTTATTTGACCTTCGATGACGGGCATTGCCCGTCATTATATAGTCACCGTCATCGTAGCATGCAGCACGCTTCACTTTTAATGACGGTCAGCTGGTTTTCATGTCATACTTTGCCCGTCATGAAAGATGTCCGTCATTATAACCTACGATGACGGGCGCCTTTTAATGACGGGCAATGCCCGTCATTAAAAAGCGCCCGTCATCATAGGCTATAGTGACGCGAGTATTGATGACGGACGCTTGCTCGTCATTAAAACCCTATAATGACGGGCATTGCCCGTCATTAAAAGCTGATTTTGTACTAGTGTTTAGATAGAAAATGTAATTATTATTTTTTTATTACATAAGACTCAAAGAGAAAATTTTAGTTGCAAGAATCACCTCGTTTTAATGAATAGGATTAAAGGTTTATGATAGAATTAATGTTATGTGAAATTCATGTGGAGCCGAGTGATTGGAATCACTAATACAAAATCGATGTTTAATGATGGGCATTACCCGTCATTATAGGGAAACGATGATGGACACGCACCTGTCATCAATACTTGTGTCATTATAGGCTACGATAACGGGCAAGCACCCATCATTGTAGCCTATAATGACGAATAGATTTAATGTCAGGAAATGTTCGTCATTAAAAGCTAAAGCGACCTGTGTGTAATGTATGTTACAATGACGGGCAACATATAATGACGGGCAACGCCCATCATGTAAAGTTATATTGATGATGGTCAAGAACCATCATTAAATGTCAATTTTGAAAGATTTAATGACAGGCAATGTCCGTCATTATTTTGATCATAATTTAATTAAAAAAAATTGTTGGTTGCCCTGGTGGCTAACCAACTATATTTATCCTTTCGTCAAACTAGTGCACAAAATACAATTTCATTTGTATTTTATAACTCAACAAAGATAAGACTTACTACAAACACAACAATCAACTTATTTACTACAAAGATTTTATAGTACTTATGCATAAAAACTAAATCAATTATAAAAAAAGGTTATTGATCTCATTTGCTAAAATTTAACAAAAATAACCTAAAATAAATTAAAACGCTTAAGAAGATTCTTTAACATTCATTCACTAAAATTGAATCAAACCAATATGTGAAAGTTTCGGCATGACCTCTACTAAAACAACCAAAAACTAACATGAAATAATGCACATATAATTCACTTCTATATCATAATGCACTAATACACTAAGATAAAACTAAGTAATATACCTAATTCACTAAGAAGATTATTTAGCATTTATTTACCAAAACTAAATCAAACCTAGTGGAAATTTCGGCATGACCTAGTAAAACAACCAAAAACTAACCTAAAATAATGCAATTCACTTCGATATTATACACATATATGAGACCACCCGTCCCTCCACAAACTACATTGAACAAGATCCAACATCAATTTCGAAAGAATGAATATGTACATCTAAAAAACAACTTTCTTTATACATGCAATTTACACAACAAACAATGGAACCATAGTTGATATTTTCTAAAACTTAACAAAAACTAACTAACAAAAACCAAAAATTAAAAATTTCACTATGACCTCTACTAAAACAATCCAAAACTAACAAGATCCAACACTAGTTTCAGAAGAATGCATATGTACATCTAAACAACAAACAATGGAACCACCCGTCCCTCCACAAACTACATTTAACAATATCCAAATGTACACACTTCTAGTATATTTATAAACAAATATTTTCATTCTACATCTAACAAGACAGAAAGTAAATCTACTACTTATATCAAATGCACAAAATTAACGAATCCACAACTAGCTCTACACAAATCTTCCAACAAAGTCTGTCCATTCTATTCGAATCTCGTCCATTTCTTCTTGTTTTATGCACTTTTTCTGTTAAACTACAAAGAAAATTAAATATACATATAACATAAGAATAAATCATATATTGATAATCACTTAAAAGATAAAGGAATAATATATACAATGTTACTTATGGAGATACTAGAGTTGTACACTATTTCTTGTATATACTTTTGCACATAGTATCCACACTCTACATAACCCAATTGGTGGGGGCACTACATGTAAAATAATTGAAAAACAACATACTTGAGTTATACATATAAGATTTCTTTCCAAAGAGTTCCAATAAAGAATATAGTCAATGCAAATTTATCTTTACAAGTTTCCAAGTGATAATAGAGCGATATTGTGGGAGTGAGTGTTTAGCTTGCCACATTTTCAATGATCTAAATAATTTGAAACATTAGAATAATATAAATGTAGAAATTAACAACTATACAAGTTTAAAACACTTACAAATTTATGGTTCCTTGAAAACATTCTTCGATCTTACTACGTAAAGAGTTCAATACATAAATAGTATTCTCTCACTGATGGATAACGATCAACATCCAATGATAACTATTAGCAATGAATATTCTAAAATCATTGAATAAGAATAAAAAAAAACTATAATTAAGTTAAAGTAATTTAAATTGTCATTACTTACCCAGTGTTATATGGGATGAGTACTAGTTGATCCAAATCCAAATTAACCATGTCTAACCTGTTAACTAGATTTCTGCAACGAGTTTCTTGACACTTCAATTATTTGAATTGATTATTTGATCAACTAACATGAACTTACTGATTATTTCGTAGTCATATACAGTCCAAAGATACCTAAAGAAAATTAAAATTATCGTAAAACATTAAAAAATGTAGTCCATGAATAAAAAATGTAATAGATTTTGTATACTTACGCAATGTATGTGACTATACATGAATAACCTACCTCCACCACCCGCAATAATGCATGATGTCGTCACAATGTAGATAAATTATTTTCTCCTTTTCGAAAATGTGCTTGCTCAAGTTGATTTGAATTGTATCGCCCTTTTGCATAGAGAGCATAGCATATCGATTCAAGAGCTTGATAGTAATGTGGACATCCGTGTAGTTAGAAGATTGTGAAACAAGGACATTGACAGAAACATCTTTCTTAGATTTGGCCGAAGAGGAACCTATCACAAAAAAATTGAAATTATAAACGAAGAAAAAAAACATTTAAGTTGAAAAAAGACATACCTTTTTAGCCATATTCAGAATTACAAGTTCACGAGGCCATGCCACAAAGTTGCCCATCACTTGACTTAAAGTTTATGCTTCTCCCATTAAAAGAATTGGTGTAGAAACATCGTCACCCATGATCATATCTACCACCACTCTGACATTATTGGCTCCTAGTGGAACTCCATGAATAGTTGAAAATTGAACATCAAACTCATACATTGTGCCTACAGCAACAATGTTATCCACTGATCCTATAGCCAGGTGGCATGGTGTTCCCTTCAAAAATTTAAAAGGAAGAAGTTAAGTGTCACACCCTATGTTTAGTCAAAAACGGCTCCCCTAACTCAAAGTACAAACTTCCCATTCATAATGTCAAAACAGCGTTGCAACGTTGTCCCTTTGAATTTTGTAAAAAGGGAAAATATTTATTTGGATGGCGTTGCAACGCTGTAAGTAGCATTGCAACGCTATGTCTTCTGATTTCCAATGTTGAATGCCTGCTGTTGTAGTGTTGCAATGCTACAAGTGGCATTGCAACGTTCTGCTCTCAGGATCTAAAGCTTTATTCTTCCTCTTCAACACTTGGATGCTCAATTATGGCCTTAATTTGCTCCAAATTCATCCAAATACTTCTCAAAACTTCGGTTTTGCTCCAATTGCTCGGTTTCTGCAAAATATACATTAAAATGCATGAAAGTACACACAATCATAGCGAAACTAGAATAAAAATTAGCCTAGAAATAGCACACTCATGCATGTTATCATAAACCCAAGCTCGTCTATTTTAACTCCATTATTATTCTCAACCCAATCACATTTTAATAAAATAAAAGTTAATTTATGGTAATCAAGCTCCCATATTTCATGTATTACCCATAGAAGATCATGTCTGACATAATAGGATTTTTGTCATTAGCATTGGAAACTTGCATTGTATTAGTTGTTATAATGATTCTACTGTTTTGGACATTCTTAATATCATTGTGTTTCTTCATATAATAATGAATACCATTAACCACATAACCACTATATGTGGCTACATTTGGATGAGGCCCATGAGCTATCCATCTTAAAGAAGATGATATGGAGTTGTTTGGCACCTCAAGAGCAAGTCCAACCTGAAATTAAGTTTTAAATTAAATAGGAATTAACATTACACCCACTCATTAAAAAGTATGGCTCTCAAGATTACCCGATCACGCGACCAACTGCTAAGTATGCGATTATGCTCATCTTGAAGCCACTTTTTGTTTTTGGATCTACTGGGATTGAGTTTAGATAAAGTTTCCAAGTGTTGTCTGTTAAATTCATGTAACATATGAAAATGTCAAAGTTATTAGATCATTACATAATTAGAAAGTTATGTGAAAGGTTTGAGATTTGCGTACCCTAAATTTGGAAACACGTCATTTACATTTTGAAGAACATAAAGTTGAGTTTGATCCAATTGTTCCTTACTAGGATTGATATAATGAGCAACAGATAATGGTCTATTAATGTCTGAATTCTCTTTCCTTGTCGATGAGCGTAACCCAATAGACTCAATTCCAAACAATTAAAATTAAGTAAAACATAGGAAGTTCTCAACCCATCCCCCATCACATCATAATTCAAGTTCTCAACCTCTCCTCCCCCCCAATAACTATACTCATTAAACTAACACAAAAATTAACATAAACCAACAATTAAAATTAAGCAAAACATAGAAAGTTCTCAACTCCTCCCCCATCACATCATAATTCAAGTTCTCAACCCCCCCCCCCTCCTCCAACAACTATACTCATTAAACTAAAACAAAAATTAACATAAACCAACGATTAAAATTAAGCAAAACTTAGGAATCTAACCAAACTTACTAAACATAATAACCAAAAGCTCTCAACCCCTCCTCCATCACAACTAAACTCATCAAACTAAACTAAACTCATCAAATTAAACTAACACAAAAATAAACTTATGAAATTAAAACTCATGAAAAATTAACATAAACCAAGAGTTAAAGTTAAGCAAAATTTAAGAATATAACAAACTTAATAACCAAAGTTCTCAACCCCCCTCTCCCACATTCTCAACCTCCCCCCACCACACACAACTATACTCATTAAACAAACACAAAATCTAAACTTATCAAATCTAAACTTATAAAAAATTAACTTAAACCAACTATTAAAATTAAGCAAAATTTAGAAATATAACAAAATATCTCAGTGAGCTGCAAAAACAATCTAAACAAACAAAATCAAACTCCTAAAACAAGATTGAATTTTCCATTAGTCAATCTAGTGCACATAATTTCCAGATCTACACAAAAACAGTTAATCCACACAAAATCAAATTACATAAACATCCTAAAACCCACAACAAATTTCTAAATTTTCTTCCTTTTCCTTGGATTTTTTCAGCAACAAAACAAATAAAAAGGGGAAAGAGACGGTGCCCACAACTATGACTATAGATCGGAAGACTTCTAGTCAGAAACGGTACCCACGGGAACCTCCAGTGAAGATCTACACAACGAACCGACGGCGAGACAAAAATCCACAATAGCGGAGGACTCGAGACGAACAGCGAAGCAACCTCAGTGTAGATTTGGATGAAAACTCACGGCCACGAGCAAAGCAACGAACGGGGCAGCTCAAACGCTGATGAACAACGAATGGCGACCAGAGAACAAGTGGTGAGCATGAGAGTGAAAGTGAGAAAAGAGAGGAGTGTCGGGGAGAGAGAGTCTGAGAAAGTGATGAGGCCTCCTGCTATTGTGCAAATAGAGAAAATGAAGGGTAAAATTTTTTTTTTAAAAAAACACCTATTATGTTGGGCTTTGCCCACCATCATATGAAACCTACAAAGTCGGGCATTGCCAACATTGTAGGTGTTTTATTTTTTTTTTCATTTCCACACGTTTTCATTTTGTTCGTCATCATTTCTCAGGCGCCTTTTTTTCTAATCGTCATTATTTCCTTCTTTCCTACTAGTGAATGAAAGAATCTTGATGATAAATGTTGATTGTTAGATGCCTTCTCAATTTAAGGTTGTCTGTTTGTCTTGACACAAGCTACTATACTAGGGTTTGTTGGAATACCTCTTAATTTGAGCACTTTCATTTAAACTATTTTCAATAAAAATGTTATTATATCTTGTATTTTTTTAAAAAGTACTTTAAATAACAATTTTGTTAGTTGCACTATATTATTTAAAAGTGATGCTATTAATTACAAATATGTTTTTTTCTTACGGCATATTTTGAAGATTTTTGGTTAATCACTTTTAAGTCATTTTTGGATAATCTATCTCTCAAGTGTTTCTTCAAAAATAGTTTTTAAACTAATCCATTTTTTTAAAGTGTTTTTTTGTTTATTAAGATATTTTTAAATACATTTTTTATCATTCAAAATCATTCAAGAAGTGTTACTACACACTTTAAATTTTTAATTTTTTTGGAGGTGCTTATAAAAAATTGATTTTTTTTTTAAAAAGTATTTTTGTCCAAAGTTATTGCAAGGATAAATTATTGGCTTGTGTCATACTAACGACGGATATTAGCCTATAACTTGTTGTAATGACCCAACCTGGATCACTACTTGAAACTTACTCAACACACTCTTATTTACAAACAAGGAAGGTTATAAAACAACTTTCAAGCAAGATCAGCGGACCAATTCTCATAAAAACTTATTTTACTTCAGGATCCCGATTCAAAATAAAAACACTTGCAAAAACATCAATTCAAGTTCAAATCCTGCAAATGTCAATAAAGTAAAAACAAGCAAATTTTAAAACACAAGAACAAGGAACTTAGAAACGAATCAGCTCTATGGTCCTAGGGAATAAGGAACACGATCTCCATAGCCTAGCCAAGCCAATTCCTCATGCCACGCGCATCCTGGGTCTACTGGCCACCTAAAAGAGAAACAATGTAGCATAAAATGAGTGTAAAAATACTCAGTAAGTAGCCCACTTAAGATCCAAGGCTCACAGTCCAACACATCAACTAGTCAATTTACCACAAGCCACTCAAGCTTCTGATCTTACTCAAGTTCTACACTCTTTGGGGTAAGTGACCACCTAACCTACTCCCACCTATGATATAGCCTCATTGCCATACCTTAGAGTCATGCTTCTTATCCATGGGGCTTCATCCCCACAACTAGCATACAACAAGAAGGTTTGCAACCTTCAAACCAAACTGGCTAACATCTGCAATGAAGGACACAACCTCCATGCATCACACATCACTATGCAATGAATGACACATCTTCCATGTCATCACAAATCAGGGTACACAACCTGAAGGGAATAATCGAATTAAACCCATAATGGAAGCGTTGAAATCGACTTTGATTTTATTTTAGAATTAAATAAAAAATTGTAACGACCCTAAAATTTGGAGTAGATTACTTAGAAAGTGCAACGGGATTACTCCGCTTATGCCTGAAATTTCGACAACATAACGGTGTAACTACAAGAAATCTAAAAATTTCGAGAACCTGAAAGAAGACATATAACACTTCTTATAACAATGAAATGCTCATCACCCACCAACTACCATAACAAAGGTTGAGCTCACACACAACAGACTAACACAGTTGCAAACTTCTCATAAATTAAAGTTTAGGAAACATAAGAACTCCTACCAACAGAATTCTTAACCTAGTACAACGTGAGACAACAGAATAACAAAGATAGAAAGAGATGAGCCTACGTAAGTAAACAAGAATGCCTCCATAGCCTCGTCAGGTTTTCACCATCACCACCGGCCTCGTGGCTTCGTGCCATCTGCAAGGATAAGAAGGTAGTAAGGTGAGTATAAACATACTCAGTAAGGAGCCCACTTAAGGGTCCAAAACTCATAATTACATCACAAAAGTTGCCCCGACATGCACGAGCTCCTACTTAATCTCAGCTCACCGTCCAGCTAGCTAAAGCTCGCACACTCTACCCCTAAGGCAATGAGAGAAAGAAACTCCCATGTCTACACTCTTGGGGGAATCATCCCCTCTAGCTAGCACAGAGCAATGAATGAAAGCAACCCTCATGCTCAAACGGTGGGGAATCACCCCTAAGCTAGCATACTGGATGAAAGAAAGGAACCCTCAACCTACACACAGTGGGGATCGCCCCCTAAGCTAATACGTCGAAGAAGGAAAGCAACCCTCAATCTGGACGCGGTGGGGGAATTGCTCCCTAAACTAGCACAAGAAAAAAGGAAAGCAACCCTCATGCCCACTTACATCACATCAACCTAGAGTTGCAGGCTCTACCAGGGGAGACATAAGGGCAGGTGGCATGATAACGCTCATTTATGAGTGTTATTTGGCTCTAAAAACTAAGCTATTTGCTTAGAAAGCGAGTGTTTAATGTTATAATTCATGTCATTTAGAGAAAATTTAAGTAAAAACAAGTTTTGCATGTGCCTGAAGTCGTGATTTGAAAAAAAAAAGTTTTTAGGTGTATTTAGAGTCATTTTTGTTAAGAAAGTGTTAATTTTTGTTGGTTTTGTGTAGAGGCTAAAAAAAGACCCAAATGCACCCACATTCTGGCCGCAACTGAGGCAAAAGAAAGATGATGCAAGAGATATGGGACTAGGATGCGCTAGCAATTGAGAGCAGAAGCCAAACTCCAACTGTTGCAGAAAAAGCTCAAAATGCGCCCACCTATGTTGCCGCATTTAGGCCATTTCGACAACAACACAATTGCGCTCAACTATGCGGCCGCATCTGGACCTTTTTGGCAGATTCTCCCAAATTCGCGAGATTTGCAGATAAAATCAAATATTCTCAATCAAATTTCCAAGGATCAAGGGATATGATTGGTCAAGCCTCTCCACACTCATCTCGGTAGCAAACCCTAGACTTTGAGGTCTATAAAAGGTGACTCAAGCTTCAATTTCAAGGGGAGCTCGGATTTCTATCTTCTACCCCAAATTCTACAGTTTTTCTTTCACCCGCCATACTGAGTCTCCCCCAAGTTCTGTTCATACTTCATTCGAACATGAACTTCAAAAGAAGGGAGTGTAAGCACTTGTTCTCCTCGAGAGAGGTTGAACAAAGTTAGAAAGAAGGAACAAACTTCGGGTTCTTTATCGCTTTCATTTAAGTTTTTGTACTTTCTATTTTCTTTAAAAGTTTAGCTACTGTTTTTATTGTATCATTCAAGTTGTAAGTGTATGTTCTTATTTAATTCTAATTCTTCAAGTTGTAATTCAAGCCTTGTTTCAATTCTGCACTTTTAATTCAATGAAGTTTATTGTTTTTCATTCAAGTTTTCTTTTTTACTTTCTGCACTTTAGTTTTCTTTTTAATGAGTAGCTAAATCCTTGGAAGGGATTCAATGAAGTGGATACCCTAAAAAGGAGATAAGCCCCGCCATGTGATTCAAGTAACTTTGCTTAACATTGAGCACTGCTTGCTTTTATTGAGTTTAAGTTTCATTGTTAGCTTAAACTGATCAATTAAGTTAGCATAGTTTGTGTGAGATTCAATATCGAAGGGTTGGATCTGTTCGGTTTTGTGTCCTAAAACTCGTGGTTTTGTAAACTCAATGTATATTCTATTTTGCAATAAAGATGTTATTGAGGTTTATTCAGTAAAGGTGTTATTGGATAAAGTGAATTGCGTCCTTTTAACTCAAATCCAATGAACTAAGAACCCTTGACTATAAGATGTAAACTTGAACTTTATGTATGACATAAAAGTGGATCAAGTTCGAGTAATAGTCAGAACGGTCTATAGTATAGGGATAGGGCTGGGTACCTTATCCTGAGGACACTATGGACGCGGCCCACTTTGTATAGTACTAACGATGTGATCCTGAATCGTTCATGTGGAGACATGAAACTGGGGGTGTCCTATGCAATGAGTTTGCATAAGACTGGACCGCGAAATAGTCACTTAGACTTTTTAACTCTGTTTACTGTTTTAATTGACTATTTTCATACGATGACCTAGGTAACTCGATCTTAATCCTGAGTGTGCTATGAACTCCTATTTATTCGGGATTATCCTTAGATTTGCATGGGTGAGAGTGGCCCGAGATCGCCGACTCAATAAGCCTCCCATTTTAGGGATAAAACCGAGTAGATAGTTGGGAACATAGTCATGCGAGATGGAATTCACTCCTACCCACTTTAGGGTTTAGTAGAGAGGTTGTTCCCTTAAGTGCTGACTCCGGGTCTTGAACAATGGGCCCACCCTCTCATTGGCCCGAGAGGGATTTGGTTTGTTGGTCGGACCACAAACCAATTGTTCATTTGAGGATCAGTGGGACTTAAGGAACAAGAAATAATTACAGGGGTAAAACGGTTTATTTGACCCAGTTGTAATTACGAATGACCTGTGAAGGATCGACTTACTAATCATGGTTATATCGAGTGGACAGAAATATATCTACAGTGAGGAGAGTGTAGCCACTGGGCTTTAGTGGAGTGTCCCAGTGGTTAACGAATGTTGATTAGCTAGGCTAAAGAGTTTAGCCGGTTAATCTCGTATCGTTGGAGCTCATGATCTGTAGGTCCATTAGGTTCCCCTTACTAGCTCGGATTAAGCCTTGTAACAATTTGAGAGAAAAGAATTTGAATTGTTCAAATTCGATTTTGGGAGAAAACGTTAATTATATACGATATACTTAACGTTTCATAGCTTAATTATGAATTAAACTATGATAAAGAAGAGGTGGACATATTTAAATTTGATTTAAATATTGGTTCGGTTTAAAACATGAATAAGGATTCATGTTCGAACGTTCGATTTGAGAAATCAGGATTTGTCCAATTATTTAATTTGATATTTTATATTAAATTAAATAATTATTTAAAATTAATTAATTAAAAATTGATTTTAATTTAAAATTAATTTTATATTAATTTGGAATTAAAATTAAAGAAGAATTCAAATTCATTTAGGAATGAATTTTTGACCAAATTCACAATTTCATGAATAAGCTCCTTGCTTTTTCAAATTCACCAAAATTGGCCACCTCCTTCTTGATTTAACCTCATCACTTATGTGTTGGCATCTTCACAAAGCTTAAAGAAACTTATGATTTGTTTTAAATAAGAAGAAACACCATGGGTGAAGAGGATTTTGCAGAAAATTGGAGTGATTCTCGGTTTTTGTCCTTTGCTCTCTCTCTCAAAAATTCTCTCAATTTAGGATCCCACAATCCGTTCCAAGGCCTGAGGATAGTAGGGAAGATCCTAAGGGTGATCCACGAAGTGTTCGTGCTAAGAAATTGGCCAAGGATTAGGAGAATTTTGAGCATCAAAGGTAGTGTTCTTATTCTCTGTTTTTCCAGTTTTGAGCATGTTTTTTGTATGATAAAATTGATCAAATTAGAGTGCTTAAGATCCAAAATTGTTTCCGCTTTCTTAATATTAACTCTTTCAGGATCGAGCACGTGTTTTCATAAAAGCAATCTAGGAGAAGATTCTAGACATAGAACTTCACTTTTTGTACCTAGATAGGGACAAAAACCTTTAGAATCATTGAGTTGTGTTTCTTATTTATCTAAGTTAAAATTAGTCATAGACATATGTGTTTAATTGCTTAGTCCCCTAAAAGCACTTAGAAAAAGGTTGAATAGGTGAACTCGATTCACGGTGTTAAGTGTAGATTAGGGTAGGTTGCGGGCGTATTTCAGTAGCATTTTATCTGAATCGCACAGAACTCTAAAGAGGCAGTATGCGGGCGCAAGAGGCAAAATCTCTAAAATAGCCTGACCTAGTTAAGCAAATATGTAGGCGCATGGTGGGCGCATTTCCTCAGGGTTGAAACAGATTTGAACTCCCTGCTTCTCATTATTGTTTTCTTATCTTTTCTTTATTTTTATTGCACAAAAATCCCAAAATATTTCATTTACTTAGTTACCTTCGGTTGCAACTTAGAACACTGTGTTGTTAACTGAAAAGTTCTTTTTGTTAACCGTTCCCTTGGGTTCGATACTTGGAATACTTCCATATATTACTTGTTGGACAGCGTGCACTTGCACTTTTGACCCACCATGGCACTAGTCTAACGAGCTTTTCTACATTCACAACGCTTTTGGAACCTCCAGAGTAATCCACCATAACAAATCCATTCATCATGTCAAATCCACATCCACAACCTAGCCTGAGGTTCACAAACATAGCCAGAGATACGAATTCAACATCAAACAAGTTTAGGTAGACTCGGCTCAAGTATAAGTTCAAACGAATCCCACATCACCCAACCCTCATAGCTATTCAAGCAAAACACAAATCACCGACATTCCAACAAGCTTGTCTCTAATATAAACTATCTCAGCATGCCTCACACCCACATTCCTTGCATACCAGTTCTTAACAAGTCAATCCGAATGGCTATTTACCTCTTAGGCCAGCACCAAGGCAACCAACTTCTCCCTTTTCTAGGAAGTTGCTAGCAGCTTATAGCCCTAAGCAGTTTCTTCCAATGCTAACTCCCTAAACACACTAGGAATCTTATTCTCCCATCCACATTCAAACCCAACAAAAACATGTTAAACATGCTCAGTCATCTGTACCATTTTGAATACATGAAACACGAATAATGACCCTGAGCACTGCATACCATTAAGGTGTTCTAAATCGCCCACTAGCCCAATCCAACAACTCTAGCGTCCTGCACACAATCAACTCATCCAACATCCCAAGAGAACTAACCCCATCCAACCATTCAAGTGTTTCAGGCATTCCGTGCTCGGTTAAACACCTCAACACCTCAAGTATACCTTACTTAACCATTCATTTTAATAACTCAAGCTTTCTACATTCTGCCACTAACAAAATCTCTCAGATAGCTCAAACATCCATGTTCATTCAGTTTAAATCAACTATCCATATATTCACGCATAATTCTCAACAATATTCTATAACAAGAAATTCACTTGATCATGGCCCCTACACATGCTAGCACTCGATAGTCCTAAGCGATCCAAAAATTAAACCCCATAATACCAATACAATATATGCTTAGGCAACTTAAATTCAAGAAAAATTTCATAACAGTTCAGCCAACAACTACGTGCCCCACATATACAATTTTAAGCATGCTTACACATTCACAAATTTGAAACATCAACCAGATCAAATAATAACTTAAAGGGGCTTAAATCCAAATGACTACTTACCTTTTTAAGTAACAATAATAGACACTTCCAAAGCATCCCAAATCGCCAAACAAAGTCTTAACAATAATTAACAAACCATTCTAAGATCCAACCATGAGTTCAAACAAGTAAAGACGAAAATCATCAAAGAAAACTTACCCAAACAGCACCATCACTAGCTGAAATTGATGTCGAATTGGTCCGAACTCAACAACCTGACCTCCAAATGTAATGGGTAAACTTGAACAAAGCCCAACGCATTATGGATAAGTTTTAAAACATCAAAACAACCCATAAACTACTTCGAATCATTTTCGAAACACTTACCAACAACAAAAGGAGCGTTACCCACTTTGAAACGAATTGGAAGCTTGTTGGTTTGACTCCAAATAAGCTCGATTTTGCAAATCTAAGACACAAAAGTAATGGGTATTATGAAATTAAGTCTGACAAACAAAAGGTTAGCCTCCGAACACCAAAATAGCACCATAAGTCACCTTTGAAAATCAAAAACCACCTTGAATCATCGTCGAAAAACTTACCTGAATCCAAATTGTCGTTTGTGACTATACCAAACCAAGCTTGGCGTGCAACAGTGGAAACGACGGTAGGGATGACTAGGAGGAGCAGCATAGCTGGATCTGCATGACAAGGCATGGGCTAGCATTATATCAAGACACGATTGACGACGAGGCTGGCAGATCGGGCTTCTGTGCTTGGCAGTCTGTGGCTCCAATGAACAGACATGGGAGCTCGCAAATAGAACTGGTCGGCATACAAGCTGCAGCGATTCAGGCGAGCGGCAGGGCGTGTGCTGCAACAGGCAGTGTGTCGGTTCACGATGGACAGAGGCAGTGGCAGCGGTGGGGAAAGGTGAAAGGAGGGGAGAGAAATGGAGAAGAAGAAGAAAAAGATAAAGATAAAGATAAGGAAGAAGAAAAAGGGCTTCACGATTTTGTTGTTTTTTTTTTTTAAATGAAAACCAATATTGCCCTCAAACCAACTTCTTAATTCCAAAATTTCCCTTTCAAACTCACTAAATTTCAATGTAGCTCAATAACCATCTAAACCAAATTTTAACTTCAAAATTTTGAAATTAACACCCATGAATAAACCGGGCATTACAAAAATAATTTAGGCTAAGCAAAACATACCATGACTTAAATATGGAAATATTTTTGGAGAGTCTTTAATCTTTTTGCTCCAACTCCAACAAGGTTGAAATTCCAATTCCATAAAGCCTACTTGCTATGACTCGGATATAAGATCAAGGCTTGTGGGAGCCTTTTGAAAGAAAATGAGAGAGAGGAAGTTCAGAGAGAATTCTACAATTCTTTGTAGATGAGATGTGTCTCTTATGAAGAATACACACAATGGCTCACCCCTAGGGTGCTATTTATAGTGGCCTAGGGAAAATAATTAAATAATATATTTTAATATCTAATATATTAAAATATATTTATCTAACCAATTTGAATCTTATTCAAACCTTTTAAAATTCTCCTACGACATCTATTTCCTATTTTGAATCTAATTCAAAATTAATAAATATCTTTTCTTTAATGTATCTTAATACATTAATAATTTCTTTGATATTTAATGTATCATATACATTAAATATATTTTTTCTCATTTAATATATCAAATATATTAAATTTTAATTTGAACAATTCAAAATTTTCTTTCAACGAAATATATCCCTATTTGTTCATATGAGCTAGCAAAGGGACCTTATGGACCTACAGATTATAAGCTTTAATGATACAAAATTAATTAATTAAATTATTTAATTAATCAATTTTCATTCATTAACTCTAGGGTCACTCCACTATAGACCTAGAGTTGCACTCTTATGCACTGTAGGACAAGTTATGTCCATGGATATAACTACTACATGCAAGTCGATCCTTCACAAGTTGTTCGTAATTACAGTTGGGTCAAAAGTTTGTTTTACCCCTATAATTACATCTTGCACCTTAAGTACCATCCTCTGATGAACAATTTGTTTATGATCCAACCATAAACTACGTCCCTCTCGGGCCAGTAAAAGAGTGGGGCTCCATTGTTCAAGTCCTGAAATCAGCAGTTAAGGGAACTACTCATTTACTTACCCTATATGGGAATGAGTGAATTCCATCTTGTGAGATTATGTTCCCAACTCCCTATTTGGTCAAGTCCCCAAAATGGTAGGCTTATTGAATCGACTACAAAAGCCACTCTCACCTATACAAATTAAAGGGAAACCCTCACAGGCAGGAATTCATAACTCACTCCGGATTACGATCGAGTCACATATGATCATCTTGATAAAATATTAATCTTCTCAATTAACGGATTTATAAAGAGAAATTAAATATTTCGTGATCCAGTCTTATACAAACTCATTGTATAAGATACCCCCACTCACATGTCTCCACATGAACGATTTGGATCAAATCATTTGTAACTATTATAAAGTGAGTCGTATCAATAGTGTTACCAGGATAAGACACTCAATCTTATCCATATACTATGACTCTTTAGGTTATTTCTTGAACATGATCCTCCCGTATGTCAACCACATATTGTTCAAGATTACACTAATAACTTTGGATTTTTCATATAATGGATAATATTTTATTGTAAATAAAATAATCAAAATTATTATAATTATTAAATAAATCATTAATTACGAGGCTTTATGGCATAAATCCCAACACAATCCACTAGCTAGCCTCTGCAATGAAAGACACATCATCCATGTCATCACAAATCAGGGTACACAACCCACTAGCTAGCCTCTGTAATGCAGGATACATCCTCCATGCCATCACAAATTGGGGTACACAACCCACAAGCTAGTCTCTGCAACGAAGGACACATCCTCCATGTCATCACAAATCAGGGTACACAACCCATTAGCTAGTCAACCACATGCAACGGATCTGGCACATACTTCCGTAACATCGACACATGAAAGACATCATGAACTGCAGAGCGAGCAGGTGATAAGGCCAAACGATAAGCCACAGAGCCAATCTGTTCCAATATCTCGAATGGCCCGATGAACTTGGGACTCAGTTTCCCCTTCTTACCAAACCTCAAGACTCCTTTCATTGGTGCCACTCTAAAGAACGTGTGGTCCCCAACTACAAACTCCAAGTCCTTCATCTTGTGTCGGCGTAACTTTTCTTTCTACTCTGTGCAATAAGCATTCTAGCCCTGATCTTCTGGGCTGCCTCATTCGTAACTTGGACCAACTCGAGTTCCAACAACTTGCATTCACCAACTTCACCCCAGTACACAGGGACCTGCACCTTTTCCCATAAATAGCCTTGAAAGGTGCCATGCCAATTGTTACTTGATAACTGTTGTTATAAGCAAACTCCATCAAATGCAGGTGTGTATCCCAACTACCAGCAAAGTTCAAAACACAAGCCCGCAATATATCCTCCAAGGTCTAATTCAACCTCTTCGTTTGACCGTCGGTCTGAGGATGAAAGGTTGTACTAAAGTTGTACTCTAAACCCATGGCTTTCTGATAACTCAACCAAAAGTTTGATGTGAACGAGGGTCCCTGTCTGACATAATCTTCATCAGAACCCCATGGAGCCTAACTACTTCCTCCATATACAACTGCACCCACTTCTCAACCGTATAAATAGGCTTTCCTGGCAGGAAATTAGCCGACTTGGTCAATCTATCAATAATTACCCAGATCATTGTGAAGCCTCTAACTGTTCTGGAAAACTCGGTGATAAAATCCATAGACACCTCCTCCCATTTCCACTGTGGCACGCTCCATGGCTGCAACAGCCCCGTTGGCCTCTGCCTCAGGGCCTTTATATGCTGACAAACCAAGCACTTACTAATGATGAATTGTGCAATATCACTTTTCATATGTGCCACGAATAGAACTGTTTTAAGACCTAGTACATCTTGGTACTACCTGGATGCATCGAAAAATGAGAGTTATGAGCCTCAAACATAATCTCACTCCTGAGCTCATTATCGTTGAGCACACACAACCACCCTATGAACAGAAGACAGAATCTCACTCCTGAGCTCATCATCCTTGAGCACACATAACCACCCTCTAAACAGAAGGTGTAACTACCCGAATTCTTAGACTGAATTTCTAAGGGTCGTTACTACATGTATGTTTAAAAGAACTTTTGAAAAATAAAACGGAAGCTCATGTAAGAGAAAACAAAACATTTGGTTATTAAAACTGATCATAATTTACAAAACGTTGAGTTTGGGATCCCAATAAAACCTAAATTTACAAAACTTAATGGATAAAGAGCTTTTAAATAATCATAAACAAATGAAATAAACAATCAATGCATAACATGAAATTATGAATTCTCTAAGACCCTAAGGAACTCAGATCTGACACTGTCTCCATAAGTCATGAAATAAACAATCTCGCCAAGTTGAACGCCCTTGCCACACACCTTGTAAGTCATGTACCATCTGAAAAGAAAAGAAAGGCGACATGGATGATTATAAAAATACCCAGTAAGTAGCCCTACTTGAGGGCCAAAGCTGCAAATATTTGAAACATTCATGAAACTTGAAACATGTAGGGTCTTGAATAAAATATACATTCATGTTCTACTACTTTAAAGGCCATAACTGAAAACATGACATTTTGACAAGTTTGTTTACACTACAAAGTGTCTTGATACATAAGGCCTCAACACATGAAAACTTTATGCCTAAGAGAACAATTAACTTATCCCCAAGCTGGACCAACCACAATATTGTGAGTGGCAGCTTTGTAAGGTAAGACACTACTAGAGAGTAGTTGGCAGTCCCCTAGTAGACCTATACCTCTCACAGCACAATACCCATGGATCATACATTTTAACCATGGGGGGAGTGACCCACAAGCTCTAAACATGAGGGAAGTGACACTCAAGCTAGAAACATGAGGGGAGTGACCCTCAAGCTGAAAACATGAACCTTTATAGAATCATCCACAAAAACATACTTAGGAGCATTCAAAGAATCATTCATGACATGCAAACGGTAATTGACACTAGCTTACAAATCATTAGCTCATCATCCCTTTAACTAAACCCACAAGAAATCATACATGGTCGTAAGTACGAACATCACTTAACTGAGTCCCCTAATGATGCTAGCAAACTTACCTACATAAGCAGTCCATTCCAAATAAAAATCAATGCCCTCGAAGTCCTCATGCTAATACTTAGGTTAAAACATGTTCGAGAAGTATCACAATTTATTTTAATCAGATCACCTAATTCCATCATTCATCACATGCATAAGAAAATCTC
Source organism: Trichosanthes truncata (assembly GCA_033996785.1). Lineage (NCBI taxonomy): Eukaryota > Viridiplantae > Streptophyta > Magnoliopsida > Cucurbitales > Cucurbitaceae > Trichosanthes > Trichosanthes truncata. Next base: position 24,518,713 of record JAWPNB010000009.1, read on the forward strand.
AGAACATGATCATTCAATCAATTAGCACTCCAACATGCATGTATCCATATTCAAGACTTTTGGGGAGATTTATCCAAATTGGCTACTTACCTTTTTGAGCCAAAATTAGAATAACTAAAAGTTTCCTTCTCCTAGAAAAGTCACTTGTCCCACCTAAAACATTTAAAAAAAAAAAAAAATTAATTCTTAGCATCCCAAAACCTCCAACAATTCAATCAAAATCCAACCTTCAACCAAAAACTTAGTTCTTAAAAAAAATAGAAAATTACCCAATTAATCCAAAGATCAAGGCCAACCTCGAATCTTTGAATAATCGATCCAAATCTACAAAATAATAATCCAAAAACTTAGAATTAAACTCCAACATTTAACCAAGGAGTCGCTTGGGTTTAGAATGAACATTTCACCTTGATTCTGACCAAACAGAACCAAATCTTTCTAGTTTGGTGATGAATTGATTCGATTACAACAATCTGGCCTACACAAACAATGGGTATTCTAAAATAGAGTTCAAAAATCAATTGGTTAACTTCTAAACACCAAATCATTACCTAAAACCAACTCCAAAATTCAAAAACCCACTTGATTCATTGCCGAAAAATGTACCCACTCCAAAACACGGACCATTCACTACTGTACAGTGCTAGATTTGCCAGAAAATGCTCCTCTTCTACTGAACGTTCAAACCAAGAGAGAGAAAAGGAGCTGCGGCGTGAATCCGGAGTGGCTGTGCAGCAGAGCGGCGACGGGAGGAAAGCTGCAGCGGCTGGGTGTTTCGCAACGAATGGCAAGCGACGACCTGAGTTCTCGAGCTGCAGTCGACTGTTGTGGAGTCGAGGGTGTGCTGCAGTGGAGAGAGAGAGAGAGAGAGAGAGAGAGAGAGAGAGAGAGAGGTGAGGAAGCTGCTGTTTTGCTGAAGAAAAATGAGCAACAATGGAGAAGAAGACTTCCCTTGTCGTCAAGAAAAAGAAAAGAATGTGGAGTAAGATGACGTCTAAGGTTCCGTGCAGCTTAACCTCAAAGCTTGGCTTGGCTAATCTTAAATAGAGAGAAAAGTTAGGGCTAGCTCCTTCTTGGCTTAGGTTTGGCCAAAACTCAAATAAATAACAAATATATCCCAAATCCAATTAATTCCCTTCTCCCTTCCAATTCTCTAATTTATACTTATACAAGTCCCCAAATTTCAACTCCAACACACAAACTTAAATATGAAATTGGTCCCACAATTAAGTTAAATTTCAAAATTGAAGCTTTAATTAATATCTGAAATGTCGGGCGTTACAGAAGGCCTCCATCTACGACCATCGAGAACTCACTCTCTTGCCCTGACTCCACTTGGCACAAGGCATCCACCAGACCGAGATTCCCCTATTTGTAATCTGTAACGCACTACCTCAGGTCGATTGAACAGTCAACCAAGCTAACTGAGTCGTGACTTCTACCATCATCACTGTTATCCCTACGCACTCCATGTCAGCCCGTAAGTGAGTCTGGCCAGTAAGCAGCTGATGCGAGCTTGTCGAGGGCTCGTAAAATTAAAATTTATAAATCGATCCTAAGCTACTTGTAGCATTGAGTGAACCGGGTCGATCTCAGGGAACCGAATATTAATTTCTCAAGTTAAATTTGCAAAGGAGAAAGCAATTAAAAAGGGGGGTTTTGTATTTTTATAAATAAAATAAAACATAAACAATAAAGATAGAGATAGATCAAATCTTACCAAAATCCAATCCAAAGGTGCGGTTCTACTCAATTGCAAAAATTGATCATAGACACTCAAAATATTTAAACTTAACAATGCAAGCACTTGGTCAACTTATTAGGAAACCCCAAAAAGTAGCAACTTCCCTAAGGTAATTAACTCTAACAAACGTCAAGTTAACGCTAATTACCTAAACAATTTTTGACGAAACCGCTCCAAATTATTTAGATAAAGGCATTACGTGCTTTGGAAGGACCAAGACAACTAATTAGATGAAATAACTTTAATCTAATTAAGATGCTCCTTTAATTCCTAGAATTAAACATGTAAGCCAGGTAATATGGAAACCCACAAAACATACACATGTAATAATCCTAATGCTACCGGTTCATTCAACATGACAATTACGGATCATGATCATGACTAGCAATCAAACATGTAAAGCGATTAAGGCGTCAATTCAATCAAAATACATGCTTATAAAATTAACACGGGAATCAAAGAATACTTGCAATTGAAAGAAAACTATGTTAAGGTTCAAACCTCACAATATTGCAATTGATCACAACCGACCTCTGAATTGAGAACGCGAAGTTTAGCCGAGCATCGTGATAAAATTTGATACCATTATTGTTTAAGGAGAAAAGAGAAAATGAGTCTAAAAACTCTCTAAAAACGTCTAGGCCAAGAGGCCAAAAAAAGATCCCCCCTTGCTGTCCATAAGAAGGCTTAAATAGCCTTGAAGTAGACAACTTACACAAGTAAGAAACCCTAAATTCTAGAAAAATATTTTCCCAAAACAATTAGGGAATAATATTTAAAATAAAATAAAATAAAGTAAATAATGTTCTCTCTTGTAAAATGCTGGAAAATACATCTAAAACTCGAAAATCCTTCCCTAAATTCTCAAAACAAACATAGAATGTTGCAAATAAGGAAAGTTTGGATTGCGCAGTCTTCATTATTTTACCCATAACTTCTTCTCCAAACCTTGGATCAACGTGATCTTTATATGGTTCGAAAGATCATTCCGAGATCTTTAAAATGATATCTAATTTGAATATATTCCCAAACGTGAGCAGCAAGATAATAGGAACGGAAGTTGGCACAAAATATTCTCGAGTACCGCAGTTTTCCACTCAAAATGCCATAACTTTCATAATACTTATTGGAATGTAATGAGTCTTATACCGTTGGAAAGATAATTCAATAAGCTTCGATTTGATACCAAATTTGAATATATTTTCATCTCGAAATATCATGATATGATCGGTCAAATTTGGTATAGAAATTCAGTTGCTCGAATCACCTCCAATTTGGTCCGAATTAATTCCGAAATGGTGCAAACTCTTCAAAACATGTGAATTGCTTGAATCCCTAAAAAATAATAATAAAACACATAAAATCCTTCTAATTAACAAGAAATAAGTGTAATTAAATAGGACTTTATAGGTCTTATCAGCAGCATCGAGGTATGAGTTGTCTTCCTACTGAGAGCATCGACAACAACATTCTCCTTACCCAAATGGTACAGAATTTTCACGTCATTGTCCTTTACCAACTCCAACCACCTACGCTACCTCATATTCAACTCCTTTTGAGTGAAGATTGTGGTCCATGAAGATCTGGATCTTTGCTCCATACAAGTAATGGCTCCAGATTTTCAAGACAAAGACCACAGCTGCCAACTCCAAGTCATGAGTTGGATAGTTATACTCATGGTCCTTCAACTGTCGAGAAGCATAAGTAATTACCTTCCCTTACTACATTAGCACACAACCCAGGCCATTCTTAGATGCATCACTATACACAACAAAATTTCCTGTCACCCATTGATAGAGTTATGTTTTTTATTTCCAGAAATAACAATGTATCTTTTCCTTCAATATGAATAGGAAAGTGAGCTTCTGTGAATCTTGCTAATTTGAAAAATCTCATCTTCTACCCTTTAAAAAGTCTAGCTCAACTACAAGTCAAATTCTGGAAATTGTTTGCTATGACTTATGGGGTCCTTCACCCACCTTGTCTACTGCTGGTTAGTTTTACATAAACTTTGTTGATAATTATACAAGGTTAACTCATATATTTTCCTTGAAAAGCAAAGTAGAATCATTATCCAAGTTCATTGAATATAAGAAGTTGGTTGAAACAAGTTTGAAAAGAGAACTAAAACTTTTCAAAGTGATTGGGGAGGCAAGTTTAGACCATTTGCTAATTATCTAAAAGAATATGGACTTTAATTTAGACACCCTTGTCCTCATATAAGTGATCATAATAGAATTGTTGAAAGAAAACATAGACATATATTGTTGAGATAGGTTTAACTCTATTGGCTCAAGCTTCTATTTTTTTGGATAACTGGGAGTCTGAGCGTTGCTGCCCTCAGAAGACATCAAGAGTTTTTATTTATTAAGCTCACCCGAGGGCTCGAACTTAAGACCTCTAAGCCAGTATGACCAAGAGACCCCAAACCCTTACCAACAAGGCCAGTATTGGCTCAAGCTTCTATGTCCTTAAGGTATTAGTGGGATGCTTTAGTTCAGCAGTCTATCTTATAAATAGTTTACCAACACCTGTGCTCAACAATCTCTCGCCTTTAGAAAAGGCCTATAAGGAAAAACCAAATTACTCTTTGCTAAAGGTATTTGAGAGTGCTTGTTTCCTTTCTTGTGGCCATATCAATCTCACAAGTTTCAATATCATAGCACTAAATATATGTTTTTAGGTTACAATGGGTCTCGAAAAGGTTATAAATGTCTTAGTTCCAATGGTAGACTATACATCTCAAGGCATGTTATTTTCAATGAACTGGAGTTTCCTTTTAAGGAAGGTTTTCTTACCACTTCTCCCTAAAAACATCAGTCATATGAAATCATAATATCCTATGTAAACTTCCCTTCCTTTAATTTAATCGCTCAAAATTTCCAAACTCCTAATCTAGAGTCTATTCCTGAACCTACAGTACCAAGAGAAACTTCTACACCTGAATCACATGATAATCCTAATGAGATTGGTTCAATTTCTATGGCTAATAGTCAATCAGAAGGTGATCAGAATTTTGTATACATAGAAAATGTTGAAAACATTGGTGAAATTCCCGAACACACAAAAATACCAAACCAACTTCACCATCATATGCAAACAAGTTCTATGAGTTCTATGAGTGGTTTTTTTAAGCATAATTACTGGAACTATTTAGCCAAAACAGAACAAAAAAAACTTGTTTAGTCAAATTGATGAACGAGAGCCTATGTCAGTTTGTGAAGCTTTTAGTTTCGAGAAGTGAGTACAAACCATGAAGGTAGAAATGGAAGCTCTTCAGAGGAACAAGACATGGAATTTAGTTCCCTATTCAGAAAATTATAACTCGGTAGGGTGCAAATGGGTCTTAAAGTGAAAAGAAATTCAGATGGAAGCATACAAAAACATAAAGCTCACCTAGTTGCTTAAAGCTTTCACAAAAATCTAGGAATTGATTTTAAAGAGACTTTCAGTTCATGAGTGAAGTCCTTTACTATTTGAATCCTCTTACATTTGACAGTTGCTAATGATTGGAAAGTGAGACAACCTGATATAAATAATGCCTTCTTAAATGGAAACTACACGAGGCAGTTTATATGGCACAACCTGAAGGCTTCATAGACAAAGCAAGACCCAGCTATTTTTGCAAGCTTGACAAAGCTTTGTATAGCTTGAAGCAAGCTCCTAGAGCAAGGTATGAGAAACTAAGGAGTGTTCTACTCAACGGGGGTTTCAAAAACTCACATGCAGACAATTCCTTGTTCTATCTACTGAGCAACAAGGTAAAAATTTACATTATAGTTTACGATGATGACATTTTTGTGACAGGGAACAATATAGATGTAATAAACAGATTTGTTAAATAGCTTGATAGAGAATTTGCCTCGAAAGATCTAAGAGATTTGTCATATTTCCTAGGTATTGAAGTTCACATAGATGAGAATGGTCTATACTTAAATCAAGTAAAATATGTCATGGATTTACTAGATCGATTAACAATGACACATTTGAATGCTTGTCCTACTCTAGCAGTAATAGTGTCCTACTCCAGCAGCAATAGGTAAACAAATAATAGCAAACGATAGTCAGGTAATGACTAATCCTACTATGTACAGAAGTGCAATTGGGGCTCTACAATATGTAACACATACACGTCCAAAGATTTCATATATTATCAACAAACTAAGTCAATATTTGTAGAATCTCACTACATTACACTGGCAAGCAGTCAAAAGAGTATTGAGATATTTAAAAAGAGAACTTCAAGTCATGATCTCTGTACATACCTAGATAGCATGATTCTCAAATTATCTAGATTGGGGTTGTATCATCGACGTCAGGAAATTTATTTCTAGCCACTGCGTTTTCATTGGAGGTTCATTGATTTCTTGGTCCTCAAAAAAGCAACGAGTAGTAGCAAGATCGAGCACGGAGTTAGATTACATATTCTTAGCTCATACCGCAGTCAAAGTCACCTGGATTCAGAATCTTCTTCAAGAAATTAACTGCAAAGGAAATCAAACTCATAATTTGGTGTGACAAAGTAATTTCCAAAGAAATCGAGGTGAGGTATGTACTTTCTGAGAAGCAGCTTGCGGATGGCTTAACGAAACCGTTGTCTGAGTTCAAATTCACTAAGCTGAAGAACAAACTCAGCGTCATCACACTGGTGGAGTTCATCTGTTGCAGCAGCTGGCATAGTTTGAAGATGAAGAGTGAACGACAAGTCGTTTTGTATTCTCTGTATTTATTTATTTTTCTTTTTTATTCAGTTATAAGCAGATGTGGGTAGAGTAAGGTTTTTGTAAATCCACGTTCTGTATCAAAATTAGTGCGTTAGCGGGTTTAACAAAATAGTGGTTGTAACCGTTTTAAGGGATATTTAATCCCCATCATTCATTAATAAAATAACCAATAAATCTTTTCCTAAACTTACTGAAATTTTTCTGTAAACTCTTTTTTCAAATAAAAAATTTTCCAACAGCGACAGTGGTGGTGTTTGTTGGAGGAGAGGAAGAGGAAAAAGGAACAGAAAAGTCCAAACAAAAGATTATTAAATATTATTTTTGCAAAATCAGAAAAATACATTAAACAAATTGGTAGCCAGATCATGTTAGTTAAGTTAGTTGTATATCTTAACCACTTAGGTCTCGTTTGATAACCATTTAGGTCCCGTTTGATAACCATTTGATTTTTGATTTTTGGTTTTTGAAAATTAAGCCTATAAATACTACTTCCACCTATGGTTTTTCATGTTTTCTTATCTACTTTTTAGATGTGTTTTCAAAAACCAAGCTAAGTTTTGAAAACTAAAAAAAGTAGTTTTCAAAAACTTGTTTTTGTTTTTTGAATTTGGCTAAGAATTCAAGTGTTTTCTTAAGAAAGATGGAAACCATTGTAGAGAAGATGAAAGCTATTGTAGAGAAATGGTGAGAAAACAAGCACAATTTTCAAAAACTAAAAACCAAAAACCAAATGGTTATCAAACGGGGCCTTAGTTTTTGGTTTTTGGTTTTTAAAAATTGTGCTTGTTCTCTTACAATTTTTCTACAATGGTTTTCACTTCTCTATAATGGTTTCTGTTATGGGTGAAATTAAACCAACAAGAATGGGCTGGCTAAAGGGCTGCAATGAATGGCCAGACGATGAAAGAAACCCAATACGAAGTCAAAACGGATCGAAACCGACGGAAGATTGGCCCAAGATGAGAGGGAGAAGAAACGAGCTTGGGCTTCAGCCTAAGCCCGTGGTCGACCCGGCCGAGGCCAACTAGATCGGCAAGGCCCAATTTTGGGCCTTGCCTCGGTCCCTCATGGCCCTTGTGCCCTCGGTTCAGCCCAATTCGATCTTTACTTTCCCCATTCGAAGACGGAAATCCAAGAAAAACCCTAGAAATGAAGCTATTTAAGCTCTCCCTCAAGAGGAGAGCAAGGTAAGTTCATTCCAGCTTACAACACTCTCCTAAAACTCCTAAATTCTCTCAAAACCCTTTCTGACTTAAGCATCGAAGCCTATGTGGCCTACACCACACCAGTGTTCAGGTTTTTCTTGTATTGCAGGCCGCGTTCTTCCCCCAAGAATACAAATTCACCGCCGTTGTCACGTGGAGGTCAGGTGAGAATTCTCCTGTCCAAAATTTGGCAACGACAGTTGGCGCCGTCTGTGGGGAACGACAACGTTTGCTTGGAAAACCTTTTGCTTAAGTTCAATCCTCCAAAAAGATGAGTAGAATGCTGGGAAACAAGAACTGGGATGAAGATGGAGACGATTCCGATCAAGATCGTCACCCGAGACGCCCAAGAGAGGTTTCTCCTCTTCGGCCTCATACTGACACAGGCCGACCAGAAGAGGAGATTGCCGAGCTGAAGAAAAAGATTGACAACCTGGATAAATATCTTCTGAAAATCTTGAAAAAACTGGAAAGGCAAGATCATCAGAAGAAAGAAAAACAGGAGGAGGAATCACCCCTCGTACGAGACCCAAGAAAAGGAAAAGCGAAGGTAGTTGAGGGAATGGGAGAATCAAAATATCATACCCAAAAACCAATCGAGAAGCTGATCCTTGGAGGAAACAACAAGCCACTTAAACCTTCGATCAAAAGGAAGGCGAGCAAGGCAAGTAAGTTAAAATCTATTGTGCATGTTGTCTCCCAGGTTGATATTCGAGGCCAACAGGTAAGGTTGAAGCGACGGTCAACGAGAATACTGAAGCGACATCAGACTTGGGAAGTCTGATCGAATTGAAGCGAAAGCTGCAAGCCGAGATCGAGGTCAACCAAACACAGGCCGAGGCCAAGGAGATCAAATTGAGGTATGATGCATGAAACCAAAGTCCTCCATGGAAAGCAGACATTCTAAAAATCCAAAAGGAGTTTGGAGACCTTCAAGGGCATGTTCTCAGAACTCGTGAAATCGAGAGGTGAGATCTCGAAGCTCTCATCGAGCAAGTCGATCCCCCTTTCACTGATGAGATCATGAGACATAAGGTTCCTAAGAAGTTCGAAGTGCCAACCATCACCCCATACGATGGCAATACTGATCATGTTGAACATCTAGATACATACCGAGCACAGATGGAACTTCATGGAGTTTCAGAGGCGATCAAATGCAGGGCATTCTCTTCTACCCTCACAAGACTAACCAAAGAATGGTATAGGAAGCTAATGAGGAAGTCCATTGGTTCCTTCAAAGAGCTAGCAAGAGCGTTTGTGACGTAGTTCTTGGGAGGCCGAGATCAACGTAAGCCTCATATGCACTTGCTCACCATAAAGCAAGGGCTAAAAGAGAACGTGATTATGTTTCGTGCTTCAACAAGGAAGCATTGCAAGTTTAAGGATTCACAGACACGATTGCCCTAATTGCCATTGTTGCAGGCCTATGATCGGTGGTCACGCAAGCGCACGCGATCGAAGTAATATAAAACGGTATCTGAGTACCAAGTATCGAATCCCACAGGGAACGGAGTAACAAAAATATTGTAAAGCAAAAGTGTAAGGAAAATTGCAAATGGAAAACTAAATTGCAAAAATGATGTTGGGTTGGTGTGTTGATAAAAAGAAAAATTGCATAATCTAATTGCAGAATCAAGAAATAGAAATAATGGAAATAAAGAAAAATTGAATTGCAGAATCTAAAATGGCAATCAGCGAAATAACTGAAAATTGCATAATTAAATTGCAGAATCTAAAATTGGTAATATTGGAATAACAACTAAAAAGACTTAGAAAATGAAATTGCAAAGGGAATTCTAGATGAAGATGGGGCTCAAGAATGTCATTGCCCTAAGTCGTAAGTGCAAGCCAAAATTGCAATTCCAACCTACTCCACACTCAATTGTAAACCAAACTTGCATCTCCTATTTATCTTGAGTTTAGGTTTTTAGGAGGCTAAGTGAGAGACCTATATGTCTATAGTCCTTCTATCTTAGATAATTTGGCTCACAATCTTAGATAATTTGGCTTATGTCTAAGCTTTTTTTCTCCATCACTTGTGTGAAATCCGCTTATCACTAACCCCGTCGGTATTAGATCTAAGCTTGAGTTGATACCCTAGTTGATCAATCTAGGATTTCAACGGAAATTTAATCAACACAAGCAAACAATTGAAATATAGGCTTGGTTTTTATTGAAATTTTGGCCTCAATTAGTTCTTAGGGAATTCACATTTTTGAACCCCCTAAGAAGTTTTAGCTCATGTTGGAACCGAAATTATTACAAATAATTTTTGAAAGAAAATTCATGTTAGAAGTTATGCAATTTAAATGCTTAAAACAATGACTTCTAATATTATTCTACTAGGAATTCAAGGAATGGATTTTTACTAAAAATTAAAGAAAAGTTCAAGGGCAATTAAGTAAACTTTTTGTTTCCTTCCTTCTGCCATATCATTCCCACAAACTAAATTTGAATAACAACCTACCTTCACATACTGGACTAAAAAAAAAACAGAGGATGAAATCAAAAACAGAAACCAAAAAAGTGCAGAAAACAGAGTATGTTTTTTAACAATACCCACCAACTTAAATTGAACATTAACTCAAACTTAATTCAAAATACATCAAAATGAGAGTAGAGATAGTTCAAGCAGTGCTTCTGTAATACAAACTGAAGAAAAACTGAAATGGAACTTGAATGTTTTCGCCAAAAACCAGCAGAAAATCGAAAAACAGAGGGTCGACGAACTCCAAAAACCCACGAAAATTAACTCCTAAATTCGCCTCCAAATCCCCATCAATAGCTCCTCTTCTTCTTCCCCATTTATAAGCCTTCATTAGGGTTGAAGATTGCCCAAAAATCATGCTCCAATTCCACCAAATCATGCTGCAATTTGGTTTTCCATAATGGGTTTTTTCGTTCGCGCCGGTATTTCCATAAATTCTCTGCCCAGAAACAATTGCAGATTTGGCAATCTGGTTTTAGCAATTTTCACATTCCCTGCTCCAGAAACAATTGCAAAATCAGATTTGGCAATCTGATTTAGCAATTTCCACAATTTTTGCAAAAAGAATCAATTTATTTAGAATTCTATTCCAAATGCTATCACATTAAATTCTTCCTTAAATTCAAGCAATCTTCCACTATTTTCAATTAATCTTAGGACAAACAAAAATATTTTAAGCAATTGGGACTTAAATAAGCCTTAACTCTAAGGCTTATCAGCCTACAAGATGAATTCTTGCTTAGATCGATTGGCAAGAAAGAACCGACCTTCTATGTTGAGTTCATAACTAGGGCTAAAAAGTATATGAGTGTTGAGGAGCTGATACGATCGAAAGAAGCTACATTTGATCGTGAAAGAAGCAATAGACACGCAGAGCAAGATAGAGCTCGAGACAACATTTTTTCCAGTTAGAAGAGGAAGTGGGTCGAGGAAAGAGGCCGAGGTCGACCAGATCCTAAGGTCGTCCTCGGCAACGGTTCAAGAGGTACTCTTCCACAACTCTCCCTCCTGAGCAAATCTTGATGGAAAATCGCCACTTGAATTTGTTGAAATTTCCAGACAAGATGCGAACTCCAGCTGGGAAGAGGGACAAAGACAAATATTGTTTCTTTCACCGAGATCACAGTCATGCAACTCACAATTGCTATCAGCTACGAGAAGAAATCGAAACCCTGATCGGAGAAGGGTATCTGAAAGAATATGTCAGAGATGGCCAAGGCCGACCCAACGAAGAACCCCCACGTGAGATCAAAACCATACTTGGGGGACCTACAGGAGGTGAATTTGGTAGAAAAAGGAAGGCAATTGCTCCCGAGGCCAGACACGACCCAGATTATCGAGGTATGTATTTAGTCCATTCTGAAATTGTGAACCAAGCCTTAGAATTCACAGAGGTTGAAGCTTAGAAAATCCTAACCCCTTGTCTTTTCCTCTTTCTTTCTCCCACTTCGATTTTTTTCTTCTCCTCTGCTGCAGCTACCATACTTTCATTGCTTGCACTACCGCCCTCCGCCAACATTGTCGCCACCCTCCACCAACATCGTTGCCACTGTCTCGCCGTTTCCGCCTTCTCCATTTCTCTTCGCGTTTTTCCATTAGGTTTTCTTTTTTTATTTTCTTTTTCTCCCTCAATGTTTGAATTAGAACAAACTCTTTTGGTTTTGGCTATCTAAAATCTTGATAAAAGTTTGAGTGTTTTGAGTTGTTTATTTGCTTTTGTGTTTATTGATTGTAATATTGTAATGGTTTATGGTTTTTTTTTTTTGTTTGTGTGTTTTTAGTTTTAAATTGGGGAATGGATTTCTTAGTGGAATATTGTTTGGCAAATGATTTGATTGTGGTTCAATTGAGCATTTTGGGGGCGTGTGTTGTTTATTGTTGTTTGAATTGGTATTGATTTTGCGTTGGTTATTGTAATGAGGGGTTTGTTTCTTTCTTGAATTTTTGTTTATGAATACTTTTGTTCTTTTAGCCTAGAAGCTTTTGTGCCAAATAAAGAAATTCAATCGATGAGTTAGTGGGATTTGAAGTGAGATTTGATGAGTTAGGCACATTTTTTTAAAGGTAAGTTTGAGAGAGTTTGTGGGGTGTGAAGTGTGTAATGGTTGGTGAAGTGCTAAGAGATTGTTTTGGTTGTTATGCTCCTAAGTTTAAGTTTAATTTTGATATTATGTTCCTAAGTTTAGATAAGTTAGTTAAGTCTAGTGGTGTTGATTGTTTTGATTTGTTTAAATGGGTGGTGTGTGCTAAGAGATTGTTTTGATAAGTTTAGTTTTGTTTTTTTTAATTCAATGAGTTTAGTATTCATTTTCATGCTAAGTTTGTTAAGTTTTATTGTTTGTTTTAATTTGATGAGTTAGTATTCATTTTCATGATAAATTAGTTAACTTTTGATGTTATGTTCATAAGTTTGACAAGTTAGTTGTTTGTTTTAATTTGACAAGTGTAGTTGTTATGTTCATTGATAAGTTAGTATATTGATCTTGTAGTGATCATATAATCATATAATTAATATTAGGTCTTGTTTTTCATAGATACTTCAAGGTCGATGTTATTCTCAAAGACTAGGGACAATGATTCAACTTGAGGTTTGTCTCCTTTTTTCCCATGAACTCTTCATTTTTTTTGGACAAACTCATATGCATATTAGCATCTTTTGCCTTGATTTTATACTTGGCTTTGTCAATTACTTTGTCTCTCATAATTTTTCTTTGAATCAATTGGTCTGCTTTGATTTGTGGTTGAAATGTTGGAATGAATTGACATGGTTTCAAAATGGGTATGTTATTGGTAGTTTAGGAAGAAGAATTGATAAATAAAGCTCTAAGTATTAAAGTTGAAAATGATCAGTTGTGAGTATTATATCTCTTTGTTTGTGTTGTGTTTATGAGTATTAAAGTTGAAAACGATAAATAAGTTGGACTTTTTCTGTAACCCCTCGCAGACTTAGAGTTGGGGCTTAATTTTTTTTTTTTTTTTTTTTGTAGGTGCTTCGGGGTTGATGTATGTGTGAATAAGATTATGGATGAGATTTAGGATGCATTTATGAGAAATTTTTTTTTCCTAGGTGTTTTATGTAATTTTAGTTTTATTTTCAATTTTATATAAACAAAAATTGTATGAACAAATTTTGTTGTTTGGTTGATATAAAATTTGGCACAAATTTGGTTATTATATTCGAATGAAATTTGGAATATTTTATTTTATATACATTTATTATCAGGTAAAAAAATTGAATTACAATAATATTCAAAAGAAACAAAAAATGAGATTTAACAAAAAATAATATTAAATATTAATACCAGACTTCTACCGATGCCAGAATAGGTGGCGTCTTAATAAGCCATTTCTGCCGACACTGATAAGTCAGTGTCGGCAAAAGTCATTTTGCCGACGTTGATTTGTCAGCGTCAGCCAAACCGATTTCTACTGATGTCACCTATTTCTACGTCGGCTAAACACTTTCCCGACGGATCTATCCCAACGCCCCTGCCGATGCCCATTACCGCATAAGATACCAAGGAATAATCACATTCATAGCTCTTATTCTAAGAGCTAACAGTGTCAAAACTTGTTTTTTTGCTTTTGGACTTTCAAATGTAAAGAATTTCTATGTGAATTTATTTGCACTAACATATCAAGACTTGAAAAAAAGAAAAGCTTGTCTCTTGCCAAAACTTCTTTTTCAAATATTTTCGTGAGGAAATCTTGTTTTCACATGAGGAAATACTTAAGAGCATTTGCAAAAAAAAACTTTTTAAGCTTATCAAAGGAAGTCTTTTTTTTTTTTTTTAATTCTCACCCTTCTTGTTAATCAAGAGTTAGCATGGAATCATAGGTAATTACAACTTGTCATTTGAGAAAGAAACTTTTTTTTCTTCTTTTTTTTTTTTTGAAATGAATGTCTTCATTTGATGGGAAGCTTTTTCAACTTTTGTCATAGATTCAATGGTAATCTCAACCATTTTAGGCTTGGTGGTCTTTTGGAGAGATTCCATGTGCCATTTTAGTCGACTATTAAAAGCCATTCGTAGTGTTATCTTATCTAAAATGCTTCATAAACTCAACTTTGTGATGAGTAAGCAAGGAAGGTGAAACCGAATTAGGTTGATGAGTTTAAAGGAATATACAAGGATGAGTGTCTTTTTGAAAAGAAAGATTGACATCAAATAAGAACAATGAGACTTTCCAAGGAGTTAAAGTTAGGTCAAGCGATTTTTTTTAAGAAAAATATATCTTGAACAACAAGAGATTATACAAGTCATGTACACCAATTGTGCAAATTTTGGATTATACAAGAATCAAAGTAAGAGAGGTTAAGGAGGTAAACAAGAGTGTTGCCATTTCTGTAGACAATGCTTTCGAGAATTGGTGGCATAACTTCCTGAGATTTCTTCACATACTATGTCATGAATTTTGAGTATGCTCAAATTCTTTGACGAAGTCACCACATCTAGATCTCCTTGCCTGGTTCTGAGAGATTCTTTAATCATCTGAATATGGATATCTTTCTTGAAGAAATGAGTCCACTAGACTCGCTTCAATGACACAATTCGACGATGTCAATCATGCATTGCACTGTCCCAATTTGATGACTGCTTAATTTTGTTGGAGGAATGACAGTGCTTCAATCATCTAATTCTTTCCAACATCAATGATCTATTGGAGAAATCTCTTGATATCACTGGTAAAGCATTGGTTTTGCCCCATACTAGGATTTTGTAACAAAGACTTCAACAAATAATGCTTCATCTGGCTACTCTAACTGCCCCTAATTAGTAGATATTTCATCTTTACCAATTTTACTTTTCTCGTGATAATAATTTGCAAGAAGATTGATGGCCCTTTTCTTTTCTTTTCTTTTCTTTTTTGTATTTTGTATTTTTTTTTGGCCAATCACATGCTTCTACGACATGACAAAAGAAACAGGTTCACGAGAAAAGCTAATGTAATGTCAGTTATATTTCAGATGTAGCTCTAATCGTTAATGTCAAGTATCTTACTCCAAGTCAAATGGTGTAAGCACAATTGTAAAAAGATATTGGTGGAAAGTCCACGAATCCATATTGTCTTCGTCAACTCACTAAGGCAAATGAACTCTTGAAGATACTAAGGTTTCCTCTCAAGTTGTTTGCACACTCAATTCACAAAATTATTGTCCTTGGTTCTAGATTCACTATTGTTTTTTTAAGAGAAGAAAGAGAACTTCAAGATAAACTAGGAATAAAATGTAAGAAAGGTTCAAGAAAAAGGAAACTATGGTAATTTTGGAGGTGAGTTCACAAGCACATCATTATGAAGCAGTGCTTTTCAATTATAGTTCAACACTATTCATTACTTTTAAAGTCTTTCTCATGCACATAGATGGAAACAAATGAGATCTATTGGCTCAAAATTGGCATGCATGGGTTGGTTTGAAAAAGAACGTGATTTGCCCTAATATGATAATTATAGGATGCATAATCATAATTATGAGACTGAAAAAGGTAAATGAGAAACACACATGAATGTGTCATCTTAGGAGATGTATAGATGATTTGGTCATCTTACACAAGATTTTCAATGAATGAAAATGACATGACCTATTAAAAATGATGGTCATTCAAAAGGTAGTAAAACTGCCCACGAAAGAAAGCAAAGTGGTATTGTTTAAGAATGGGATTACAAAAGATGACTTCCCAAAATGTGGTTGGAAGAATTTAGTTGAGATTTAAGCAAGTAGCTCCCTTCACTTTTGGTCATGAAGTTTTGAAGGCATTCACCATTTTTTTCCCATTTTTTCCCTTTTTTTTTTCTTATTTCTTTCAAACAAATGACTAGCCATATTAAATTTTAATTCTTGCTAAAGGCCTTGTTCAACAAAGAGGATGAGAAATAGCAAAACTATGTAGTTTAACAAAATTATTACTTTTTTAATCTCCTTGAAAAAAAAATACTTTTAGGAATGAAGATCCAAATCTTGACTAAAAGTATGAAATTGATGGGATTTTCACTCCATTGTAAGGCAAACAACTAAAACTATTTCCTTTAATCCTAGCAAAATATATGCAAGGAAAATGAAATTAACGAGGTAGAAAAAAAGAATGTTGAAAATAATTTTTTTTTGTGAAACTTTGAGCATTGAGAACAAGAAAACAAATTACTTTTTTTTTTTTTTGCTCAAACTAAATAATGGGAAAAAGCCATGTCCTTAAAAAATGTGTAAAGAAATAATCCTCCAAAGATGGAGGTCATGCTTAATACTTTGATGAGTAAAAACAAACGTGTGCAAATGATAAATTGGCTTCACATGTGCAATTTGATCCTAGGCAATTTTTTAAAAAGATGATCTAATTTAGACAACTTTCATTTATTTTTATTCCTCTAACTTTAAAATATGTTGAAAGTAACATGTAAAAGAATAACATTCAAGTGCATGAATAAATTCAAGGGAAAGTAACGTATCCATGTGACAACTGATTTTTTTTTTCACTTCTTTCTTATTCAAAATTTAAATAATGTTGTCAATTTTTAAGTGCCTCAAGTTTGCATGAAATATTATTAACAATGAGGAAAAATGTGAAAGACCTATCAAATATGAGAAACACATGAAAGGAAAATGACAATAAAAAAGATTAAAAGAAAAAAAATGAAATGCTCCCATTGTGTCAAAATCAATGCCCGAGCTATGTATGCTCAAAGATTTATTCTAGCTAATAGTGTAGGTTGACTCTAGAATGTATAAAGGAAAAAGGCCCTCAAGCAATCTCCACCATTTATCTTAATTAGACAAATATGAGATTAACTCAAGTGAGAAATTTCATGAGCCTATGCGAGAGTCGAGACTCTACGAAGACTTCACTACTCAAACTCGATTCTAACCCTATGGATAAAGCCCGGGTGGGAGGCTTGTGAATGTGTGTGAATTAAGTGCACAATGTGTGAAAGGGAATAAAAAATATATACATAAATCATTGAAGTTCACATAATATAAAAATATGATAAATAACTCCAAAGCTTGGTAGTACAATAAGAAGCACGTGAAATACAAGAAAATATATGAAGACTTATAGTGCAATGAATTAAAAAAAAAATAGAAAAACAATAAACAAGATAACAAAGTGTCAAGGACCACAATTATTAAATCAAGGATAACATGCAAAGAGACTTGTTGGCTTGATCCTTTAGGCTTTAAAAACCTATTGGTCCCCAGTGGAGTCGCCAAGCTATCGCTACCATATCACGACGCGGAATGGCTGATATCCATCTAAAAGGATGGTCTTTTAGAAAAGAGTTTGGAGTCGCAACCAAACATTATTAGGATATGATTGGTCAACCAATTTTAAAAGAAACTGTCTACAAAAAACAGAGTTTAGGCTTGGGGTCTTTTGTGTGTAGGGAAGGTATTAGCACCCTACAACACCCATAAAAATGGTTACCAAAATTAATCTCTTACCTCATGCTACTTCTTTTTTTTTTTTTTTTTAAATGGGGGTCATTTGGGGTTCTAGAGAAAAACTTTTTTTTTAATTTTTTAAAAATGTCTCATTTTGTCATATCTTAAACTTCAAGAGTGAAGCAAGCAATTGACTTTAATGAGTGACGTTATTAACCTTTAATTGTTGCAACAATATTGGAATTGTTCTCAAATCCCTCGTAGGGGTTGCATTTAAAAAGATTTTTTTTGGAGGATTTTCATGTACCTCTAGGGAATATGATTATCTCGAAAGTACACTACTCAAACCTCTAAAATAGTTTAAAGAAAATAATACTTTTTTAAGAAAAAATATAATTTGAAAAAAAATTGTTAAAAAGCGAGTTATAGAAAATAGATTTTTGGGAACTTAAGAAGTTCAAAATGTTTGGAAAAGTGTCATAAGTAATTTAAGAGAAAAGATTTGATAGAGAGAATAAATTTTAAAAACTTTGGTTTCTTTAAGAGAGGAAAATAAAAAATTATTTCGAAAAGTGTACATCAAAGAGTTTGATACTCAAAACTTTGTTATTTTAGCAAAAGTATTATTTTGAAAAGAGAAACTCATTTTATTTTAAAAGCGAGTGCAAAAAAAAAAAAGTTTGATTTTTTTGGCATTTTGAAAGCCTTTTTAGCAAGAATCCATGAAAAAAAAAGAGTTTTTTTTTAAATAAAAAAAAAAAAAAAAAAACTTTTATGAGGATTTTCATATAATTTATGGAATGAAGTCCACCAAATATAGTACTCAAGCCTCACTTTTAATAAAGAAAAAAAACACAAACTCTAGTGCACCTTTTGGAATTCGAAATGAATAAAGCTTTCTATGATCTTTGGATATTGAAGTTCCCTCTACATTTTTGGATTCTTAATATTTTTTTTCAAAGGGAATAGGTTGGATGATGGAGTCACCCCTTTCCTTCTCTCTTTTTTTCTTTCACCCCCCTATTTCTTTATTTTTCCTTCCTTTTTATTTTCTCTCCTTCTCCTCTTCTTTCTCATGGTTTTGAATCCTATTTATAGGCCAAGGATTTTGAATTTAAATTTTGAAATTGAATTTGATTTCATCATTGCTATCCTATACATAGAGTTCTTTGATGTGATTTTGTAGATACTCAAGTGCACATAGGGTAGAGGATCATTAGAAGATGAAGAGGCTTATGAGAAAAAGGTGAATTTTTGGATTTGAATCCATCATTCATAACTCATGCATAGAGTTCCTTGATGTAATTTTGTAGGTACTCAAGTGCACATAGGGTAGGGAGACATTGAGAGATGAAGAGGCTTAAGAGAGAAGGATTTTTGTATGTAAATACATCATTGCTACCTCATTGATAGCATACAAAATAATTTTATTTCTTGGCTTAGTTTTATGCTAGTTTTGCTATGATTATGTGTGCTTTCATGTATTTTTACGTGTATTTCGTAGAAACCAAACATTTGGAGCAAAACTGGAGCCTTGTGAAGTATTTGGACAGATTTGGAGCAATTTGAAGCTATATTTGAGGATTCAAGTGCTGAAAATGAAGAACAAGGCAATTGGACCCGAGTATAGCATTACAACGCTCATTATGGCGTTGCAACGCCATCTGAGTAGCCATTCAACCTTGAAGACCCGAAGGCATAGCATTACAACGCTAGTCAATCTGATTTTTTCCTTTTTTATGAAATTCGAAGGGACAGCATTGCAATGATGCCCCTAGCGTTGCAACATTGTCTCGATGTATAAAAAGAAAAGTTGTGTTTCATGCAAAGGGAGCCATTTTTTAGAGACACAAATCCTAAAATTGATTCATACACTGTCTAAAGGCTTATATGAGACTTTTGGAGAGCCAAAGAGGAGACTCAAAGCTCAAGATCATGGAACTTCACGTCGGAAATGAGTGTTGGCATGCGACCTTAGTCTAATTTCTTTTCCTTTACTTTTCTTTTGATTTTTAGGATTTTTGTTATGGACTCAATTGTTGTTTGTCTCTGTATTTAGACAAGTAATGGTTGTATGTTTTAGACTTTTGTTGATTTTGTAATTGAATGCATGTGTTTTACATTTTTTGTGCATCTCATTATTATTGTCTAAAAATTTGGCCATGGTTTTGCATGTTAGGCTATACTTAGCTCGAGAGAGTAAATTTATCCTTCGAATAATAGATGCATGACTAGATTTAATTTATTACACGAGAGTTAGTAGATTAATTCTAGAAGCCTTAAGAGAATCGCCTAATGCCATGGTTAGTAATAGAAATAGACCGAGAGGCTGATTTATTGCTAGGCATGAGTTCAATTGAGCTTGAGAGAGGATATTGATCACTTTGTAATTCTTGGCTTAAGATTAAATGCATGAGATCAATTTTTTTTTATCTACAAAGTTCTGCTTAATTTGATCAACTATAATGTTTCTCAAAAAATTGGACTCCAACCTTGTAAATAGTAGTTTAGGATTTCATTTTCTTTTTTATCTCTCTAAAGTTTTGTTTCTCTAAACAAAATTAAATAAAAGTAACGTAGCACTTAATTAAGGGCTAATGAATTATAATCCTTGTGTTGACGATAGTCAACTCATTACTATATTAAAACTTGACACCATACACTTGCTGTTATTTGCGCCAGCGAATTAAAATCATGCAACACTCATGTATAGAGTTCTTTGATATGATTTTTTAGATACTCAAGTGCACGTAGGGTAGGGAGACATTGGGAGATAAAGAGGCTTAAGAGAGAAGGAATTTGTATGTGAATCCATCATTGCTACCTCATGTATAGAGTTCTTTGATGTGATTTTTTAGATACTCAAGTGCACATAGGGTAGCTAGAGAGCCATTGGGAGATGAAGAGGCTCATGAGAGAAGGCTTTTTGTTTTGTTCTTTTTTTTTAATATTTTTTTGTAATTTAAAAGATTACACAATTTTTATTAATCCTTTCAAAAGGTTATCACTTTTTATAAGAAAGAAAAAAAAACTTAATACAATTGATCAAAACATGATTAAAAGAGTAATAATACACAACAATAATATGATTAAAATAAATAATTAAGAAAAAAACAGAAGCCCGAACCAAATATAGGGTCTACAGCCGCCTACATAAAGCAACACTACATCGATAACAATTTCAAGTCCGATTAAACCCCAAGTCGCGATTCTACTACTTTTCTCATTCTTTTTAAATCATTTTTCTTAGTTTTGTTCTTCTTTATAATTTCTTCATCATTGCCAGATTCTGAAATGAACTCAAATTCCTCCTATCAAATATTTTCTATATTAGATAATATTTATAAAATGAAACCATCTTTTTTTTATGTGGCGACACTAAGAATTGACATGAGGAAAATGCTTGTAACGACCCTATAGGCTCAACACGCTACCTAAGAGTCATTACTAAGTCACGTCGCTATATTACCGAAAATTTCGGCAGCATAACGACGTAACTACGCGAAAACCAAAAATTGGACCCTTACCTGATAAGACATAGAAAAACACACTTCTAAGATTTTCTAACAACCTCCTAGCATCCAACAAACTTCTCAATATGATGCTAGGGTTCAGACAGCATAGACCAAATACACGTGCACGATTTACAAAGAAAGGTTAAAAGACTTTGAAACATCCTCCTAAACATTTAAAAACTCGACATGAGTTCTATGTACATCCAGAAACATAAAAGAAGCGGAATAGCGATCGCTCGGCTCCCATGACTCAAGTAACTGATCTCCGGTCACGCGCTAGGGCCGATCTTAGCCTTACCTGAAAACATTTTTAAAAGGAAAAGGGTGAGTATTAACGAATAATACTCAGTAAGTAACTCATAGTTTCAAAGTAAGAGTTTCAATCGCATGCAACATGTCATTTTAAATCATAAAACCATCGTAAACCATCGCTTTAGTAGGGGACCTAAAATTCGTTTTATAAACCATGTACTTTTCCTCGCGACTCTCGTGAACGATTAAATTCTCCAGAGGGCCTCGTGAATAGTCCGAAGACATAGTTTTTCCATCGAATAGAGTCCTCCCCTAACTCTGAGAGTTGAGCTCGAAAGCTAACATACATCGTGGAGTCCGAAGACTCAGCCCGAAGGCTACCATCGTGGAGTCCGAAGACTCAGCCCGAAGGCTACCATCGTGGAGTCCGAAGACTCAGCCCGAAGGCTACCATCGTGGAGTCCGAAGACTCAAGCCCGAAGGCTACCATCGTGGGGCACTCTCGAACCCCGGGAGCATAGAGAGTCCGAAGACTCGGGTTCCCTCATAACCCACATAAAACTTTTGGGAGAATTATCGTCACGGCCTTACATAAATCTTTTCATGAGCACACAACACATGCATGAGGTCCCATTCGTTTTAGAACATAGTTATGAATGCATGATTCAAGGCAATCGCATTTCAAAGACATACATATCATTTCCATTCTTTTTAACATGAAAACTCAAATAGAACTCATGGAACTAGCGTATAAAAGATTATACATATAAAACACTTTCTTTCTTAAATACTTAACATGAAAACATAAACTTCAAAGTAAATATAGAGCTAGCTCTAGGTTTCGAAAACTTCTTTCGTTGTGAGATCCCTTACCTTAAATCTTTACTTACTAAAATACCATTTCTTCACTAGTAATGAGCTTCTCGAGTTCCCACTCCAAGCACAATCCAAGGTCCTCGACAAATCACCTAAAAAGTTTCCTAAACGTGTCTTAAACCATCCGAATTACGCTAAAACACATTCTAACATTAATAACTCGACGAAACGGACCAAATGGCAATTTTTACCCAACTCCGGCGAACGGAGGCGCGTGACCGGAGCACGGCGGCGCGTGCAGCGGCGGACGGCGGCGCGTGGGGCTTCCAAACGGCGGGTGGACTTCGAATTTGGACAGAATCGGCCCCTTTCCGGTCCGATCTACTCGCAAACCGACGATTTCCTGTAATAAACGAACTCCGGCGAGGCAAAAACCGCAACACCGGCGCGTTCAAGGACTCCGGCGAAGCTGCAGCGGTTGGAGTGAGGTTCACGAGCTGCAGAACCGTCGAGGAGGCACTCGTTCGGCGGCGCGTGCTGCGGGGGTTGCGAATTGAAGCTTCCGGCGAGCTGATCGGTGGTTAAATATACAGATCCGGCGATGATCAGTTGAAGCTCATGCGAAAACCGGCGGCCGGCGAGTCTTCAACTCCAGCGTGCGGCTTGCGTGGGTTTTCCGGCGAGACTTGCAGGAGACGAGGAAGAAGAAGAAGAAAACCGGTGATGATTGGGGCTGATCGGCGCTGGAGCTACGCAGCTGCCGGTGAGACGGAGAGAGAGAGACGATCGAGAGGAAGAGAGACGAGAAGGCCGGCGGCGAAGCTGGGCGGCACGGCGGCGGACGAGCTGCGCGTAGTTGCTCGGCGGAAGGGAGAGAGAGGTCGACGGAAAGGGAGAGAGAGAGAGAGTGTTCGGGAGGGAGAGGGGTTTTCGGGAAGAAGAAGAAGGAAAAGAAAAAAAATAATAATAATAAATAATAATAAAATAAATAATAATAATAAAATAATATTATAAAATCAAAAATATCTTCTTCTCTATAAATGACCATAATACCCTTTCCTTTTCTAAAAATCACCAAAATACCCTCAAAGCAATTAAATTCTTAATAAATCTTTACCAAAACAACATTTTAAACTTACCCAAAACGTCTCGGGTGTTACAATGCTCTTATTGTTTTTTTATTTGTTGTTTGTGATTGATTATTGGTAATGTGATCTAGATCAAATCGATATGATTTTGTTGTTGCTGCTATAATTTTTAAGAACTTAAATTTCAATTATTTAGGTTGGGTAAATGTTGATCCATCAATTTAAGCTTGAATACAACAAATTCTTAACTAAGACCCCATTTGATAACCATTTGGTTTTTAAAAATTGTGCTTGGTTTCTCCTAAATTCTCTACAATGGATTTTATCTTTCTTAACAAAATATTTGAATTCTTAGCCAAATTCCAAAAACAAAAACAAATTTTTGAAAACTACTATTTTTAGTTTTCAAAACTTGGATTGATTTTTGAAAACATAAGTAAGAAATAGATAACAAAACAAAAAAAGCTAATAGGTGGAAGTAGTATTTATAAGCTTAATTTTCAAAAATCAAAAACTAAGGCCCCGCATTGATAACCATTGGATTTTAGGTTTTTGGTTTTTGAAAATTAAGCCTAAAGTACTATTTCCACCAATGGGTTTCCTTAATGTGTCATCTATTTTTTACCTATATTTTCAAAAATAAAGCCAAGTTTTAAAAACTAAAAAAAAATAGTTTTCAAAAACTTATTTTTGTTTTTAGAATTTGGCTAAGAATTCATGTGTTCTTAAGAAAGATGAAACCTATTGTAGAGAAATAATAGGAAACAAGCACAATTTATAAAAGCTAAAAATCAAATAGTTATCAAACGAGACCTAAATGGTTATTAAAATGGGGCCTAAGTTGTTGAATTTCGTTGGAAATTGGAAGGAAAAGTTTGATAGGTTAGTTTCAACTTAGTGGGATTTTTTTTTTTTTTGGCATAAACTGCTGTGGGAATTGATATTAAATCTAGAGTAGAAATGTAATATAATTTTTGTGGGTTTAAATTAAAATTAGAAAAATTATTTATATGGATACCATAAATATCTTTTTTTTTAAAAATAACATTTGAATATCGACTTCTGGAAGTATTTTTAAAAAATTATCTTCAAATACCACTTAAAATGAAAAAAGAGAGTATGAGTAGCAATAAATCAATAATGTAGATAAAAGGAGACAAATAGCAACAACAAATTAATATAGTAGTAGAAGGGAAGCTAAGGTCTGAAATGAGATTCGAGAAGACAAATATGTGATTAGGGTTTTGAACATAAATGAATTATGATTTATGTTGAGGGTGAAATTATGAAGAAGTCATAAAAGTCCGCTTAACTAAGGGCAAGGCCACCTAGTCAATCACCCAAAACTCCAAAGGGCTGACTACGCAAATGACCATTTTTTATTTCCCGTTTTGAAAAATGGCCGAGCCATCTTAATTTTTTAAAAATGGCCAAATCATTATTCATAATTTTAATTAGTAATTTAAAAATGACCAGACTACCCCTAACCACTTCCATGACTAAGATTCCCTAATTATCGGGTAATTAAATTTAATTTAAAATTAAAATCTAAATTTGAATAGATAAATTCGGTAATCTAAACAACAAAAGTTGTTAGGATTCATAAACCAAATAAAAATTCAAAATTCAAACAGATTATCTACAATTCAAACAAAAATACACAACAATTATAAATTGATTACATAACAAAAAGACTAAAATAATAGTTAAAATAATAGATTAACAAACCAATAAAATGACATGCAATATGAAATACTAAACTAAAAAATAAAAGTAACCCAAAAACAACGAAGATTAATGTATTTACACATTTTTTAAAACATAACCCGATATTTTGACAAGATACAAGGTACAAATATAATAAAATATAAATAGATTCGGTTTCTTTATTCTAGAGTTTAAATTAGATAGTTTGTTATACCTAAACATACCATTGTCATCTATCTCTTGAACTGTGTATGTGCCTGAAATAAATATAGAGTAATCCAAGCTCGATTTGGAGTGGGTAAGTATTCCGATGTTGATTTCAAGCTAATGGTTGGTTATGTATGTGATTTGAAGATTACCCATGAAGTTTTTGTTTTAATTATTAGATTACCCATGATAATTGGGTCTATGATTCATGAAATTAACTCTTTTGGAGTTTGAATTCATAGGCGATTCGAGTTCTACTAAGATTGGAGGAATTTACAATTGAGGAATTTAATGAGGTGAGATTTCACCACTGTTTTTGGAGGAAAATATGAAGTCGTATGAGCTGGTTTGGTTATTAAATGACTATTTAAAATGACCCCTTGATTATAGGATTCAATTATCGGACATCCATCGCGGTTAAAGGCCGTTTTGGGAGAGATTGAATTGATTCGAGCTGTTGTCTAGTAATTTCCAGCACTGATTTGATGTAAGTTTTTCATGGGTATCGAATTTTCCATCTCCATTAAGGCTAAGTGTAAGTTGAGTTTTAGTTGGCTAAATTTTAGGACCTTTTCTTGGAGTTTAGGGGCTGTTGTGATATTTTAAATTTTAACCATAATGTGTAGGACTTTGTTGGCGATTCAAGATTGAGCATTCGAGTTTAGGCTACCTTGAATCTTGAAGTTATTTAGGTAAGTAGTCATTTGGATTTAAGCCCTTTATGTTTCCATTTAAATTTGGAGTATGTTTGATAATTTGGAAATTGTGAAAGTATGTATAAAAATCATGTTTATGAAATAGGTAATGACTTATGGACTGAGATGGGTGTTACTTGAGCTGTAAATGGTCTTTCATATGTTAATGATGGGAATTAGGGGCTTAACATTTTCGAATGGCTTATGATTTAGCATGAGTAGCACTTTAAGAGAGTGGTTGTTCGAATTGGTGTATGTTAAGTGGCCGTGGGTGTAATTCTTTCAAGTATGAAGTATAAGTGTGACCATGTTGGTCGTGGATGTTTCGTTTAGGAAATATTTCGAAAATGAGATTTTGCCTTATTGTACCTAAACCCGGGAATCTAAAGGAAGTTGTCGACTTAGTTGAGCGGCTTGCATAGGTCATGATTCTTAGTGGGGTGTTAACCAAGACTTGGCCTTGTGAACTAGTAAGGGGTTTGGTTATATATTAACGCTCTGGAAGGCATGGTTGACTGTGATCGTGGTTTCTTATGAAGAAAGGACTTATGAGAAGTTAGTTTAGATTGTATAAACACGCATATTTGAATTGTTTGTGATCTGCGGCTTGAGATGGAATCCAGATTGATCGTAGAACCTCGAACGCTGAGATAAAGGACTAAATGGTCTCGTAATCCTTGTGTTTGGAGTATTTGGAATAACGAGTTGTGTTTAACTTGTTTGAGACTGGTTAGGGGCCGATTTTTGAGTTAAATGGTTGAGGGCTTTATGCCCCTAGCACACATATGGGTTTCGAATTAAGTAAAGGTTTGTTTAGAAGTGCCGTTGAACTAGGATATAAGATCTTACTTGAGACTCGTGCTTGTGATCTATGGCGAAAAGTCCTTATGATGAGATTGAAGTTGTTTGTTGAGGGTGGGCCTGGGTCATACATCACTAATAATTTCTTAAAATAAAGAGAAGTGGGTGGTCTTGATACTGGCCTAGAAAGTAAGTAGCCTTTCGGATTGGTCCGTTAGGATTTGTGTTCGCCTATATATATATATATATATATATATATGAGGCGTAAGGTGTTATAAATGTACGGAAAGAGTTGAGGGATTGCTTTCCCTCTTTGATTGGGCGAATTAGGGGGCAATTTTCCCCATTGAATGTGCTTGTGAACTTCGGGCCAGGTTGTGAATGAGGTTTGGAAATGATGAATGAATTTTGGTATGGTGAATGACCCGAGAGGTTCCAAAATTGTTGAGAAAGTTCAAAGGCCTGTTAGATGGGTGCTACCTACCCTAATTCTGTTATTTCGTGCGAGTTTGTAAGCCTAGAACACATGTGATGTGATGAGCACAGGGGATGCGTTCCCTGGCTGCCTGTGTGGCGTATGTGATGTGATGAGCATAAGGAATGCGTTCCTTATTGCCGATGAGCTAGCTTAGGGGTGATTCCCCACTATGTTGAGCATATAGATGCGTTTCCTATTGCCTTGTGCTAGCTGAGAGATGATTCCCCAGTATGTTGAGCGTAGGGAATGCGTTCCCTAGTGCCTGTGTGCTAGCTTAGGGGTGATTCCCCATTATGTTGAGCGTAGGGAATGCGTTCCCTAGCGCCTGTGTGCTAGCCTAGGGGTGATTTATCTTTTGAGATGAGTGTGAGGGTTATAGACCTTCACAGGTTTGGGTTCTAGGTTATAGGACTCGCTGGTATGACACGAAGTTAGGGTCAGGTAGTAGTGAATGTTGTGGAAGGTTAAATGGACTTTTAGAATAACAGAAGGAAGTATTTGAAATCTAAGCACGAGTGTGAGTAAGAGCAGTTTTCTTCTTGGTATGGTTTCTTTAAACATTGGACCCTTAAGTGGGCTACTTACTGAGTATGTTTATACTCATCATTGCTACTTTGTTTGTTTTGCAGATTGTGCACATTCTCGGGGCGGATGACGCAGGCGACGACTTGATGAGACTATGGAGACTCCACCAAATGTCTTTTCCCTATTTTAGTTTTTAGTTTTATTACCTTGTTCCTTGATGGGTGTTTGGTTTGTAAATCCTAAATATTCTTTAGTCTCGTGTGCTTGGTTAGAAGTTCTTAGGTTTGGTTGTCTGATGATTGAGCTCAGCACTATATATCGTAGTTTGGTGGGTGCTGAGTCTATATTCTGAATTATAGAAGTGTTCATGTCTTTTCCAGGTCTTTGAAAAATTTGGTTTCCTTCTAGTTACGTCGTCATGCTGCCGAAATTTCGGGCATGGGCGAGGTAACTAGGTCGTGCTTCCGCTTTAGAGAGTTGTAGGAATTTGGGTCGTTACACAGAGAGAGGAGGATTGTCTTGGGGAGAGAAAAATGGAAAAATACCGAAGAGAGAGGAGATAGGAGGATTTTCTTAGGGAGAGAGAATTTCGGAGAGTGGAGAAGGAAACAACTGAACAATTACGCGCATGAAATTGGCTTGTGCAGCAGCAATGGTTACCGAAAAAATACCGATAACTTAAGATTCGAAGAGAAGAGGATTGTCTTGGGGAGAGAGAATCGAAAAAATAAGTATAAAGGTACTAACTGCAATGTAAATCTTTCAAAATACAAATTAGATATAGTTTAAATAAAATAGAAGAGAGATATTTAGATTTGAAGAGATGATGATTGTCTTGGGGAGAGAGAATTTCGGAGAGAGGAAGATTTTCTTGGGGAGAGAGAATCGGAAAAATAAATATAAAGATAATAACTGCAATGTAAATCTTTCAAAATACAGATTACATACAGTTTAAATAAAATAGAAGAGAGAGATTTAGTGTACGAGGACAAAACGGGAAATTGAAAAAAGAAATGCCACACGTGCACCTCACGTGTGGCCATAATTAAAAAGAAAAATCGGATGGCCATTAACCAAAATAACCCATTCTTTTTAGCCATTCCTAGAATTTTCCCTACTTTTTTGGGCTGACTACGCAAATGGCCTTTTTTTATTTCATGTTTTGAAAGATGGCCAAGCGATCCAAAGTTTTTAAAAATGGCCAAATCATTATTCATAATTTTAAATATTAATTATTAAATGACCATACTACCCCTAACAACTTTCATATCTAAGATTATCTAATTATTGTGTAATTATAATAAATTTAAAACTCAAATCTAAAATAAAACAAATAAAACGGATTATCTAAACAACAAAAGATGTTAGGATTCATTATCTAAAATCTAAACAAAAATTCAAAAATTCTTAACGATAAATAAAAAAAATGGATCTAATATGGAAAAAAATATACATCAATTAACAATTGATTACATAACAAAAAGATAAAAAAAACTAGTTAAACGAATAGATTAAACAACCAATAAAATCACATGCAACCTGAAATATAGTTTAAACCCAAAATCAAAGTAAATAATCATTTACATGTTGCCCCGTACAATACTAATTAAAATTGAAAACAACATTTGGAGAGAGATTTACCTTTTACCGCAAATCGAATGAGTGATTCTAGGGTTTTTTCTTTTTTCGTTTCTTTACACAATTTCAATCGAGTTTCAAAGCTTCAAAGCTTCAAAGCTCCCCAGATCATTGAACTCATCTCCTTCTTTGGCAAAGTTTGAAATCTCGTTCAGCAAGGTGATTCCTAGGCTTGTTCGGCAAAAAAGGTAAGAAATACTCACTCTTTCTTCCTTTAAAACTCAAAATCTTGCCTACATTGGGAAATCGTGAAACTCAGGTATAAGAAAAGTAAGAAATTAATTAAAGCTTGGCTCCAATGGCAGAATACTCTCACCGAGCAAAAACATGGGATAAGAAAAGGAAGAAGGGACAACAAAGACCTTTGAGACCGAAGATTAAGGTATTTACAAAAAATAATTTTAAAATATTCTCTGATCTTTAGAGAAGATACAAGGTAGAAATATATCAAAATATAAATAGATTATGTTTTTTTATTCTATACTTTAAATTAGCTAGTTTGTTATATCTAATGTACTGAGATTAAAAGATTTTGAACAAACATTTGAAGATATGGTAAAAGGAACGATGCAAATAAATATTATGTTCATTACTTATGTTATATTATGTAATGTTATCTTCTATTATTTAAAGTGTAATTCCATTGCTCAGTTTTTTACAAAATAACCAAATTTTATGTTAATTAATTTTGTTTTAAATGTTTAGATCAACCAGAACATACAAAAGGATGCATCTAGTGGTCTAAAGCCAACCAGGATATACATTGATGCTTTATGTGTAACATATAAATCAACCGATGACGCACATGGCACATCCTTGACATATGGCCCTACATTCGACCTCCACCTTAGCCAGAAAAAAAATTAATGAAAAAATTCAGGAAACTCAAGACTCTTTAAGAACTTCACTTTTGATCATAAAATTAGACTTTTGTTAAATTTTTAGACTGAACTGCTCGTAGTATACTTTTGTTAAATTTATAGATTGAATCTTATAGTATTTTGGGATTATTGACAAACTAGTTTATAATATGAATTGTTGTTGATAATTTTTGTGTCTTTAACTTATTTTGCTAGTTAATGTTTTGAAGTGATATAAACTTTTGAAAGTTTCCAATTTGTGAACACATACAATTTAAATTAGTAAATGTCAACCTACAGTATTCAAAAAATACAAAGAATCTAAATTATAGAGTAGCTATTACTATGAATTATATAAAAAATACAAAGTACTTCCTACAATTTTGAAATTTCAACATATAATAATAGTTCACAACAAAAAATATAAATTATACAGTAGCTAGATCATGCATACATAGAAAGACAAAAGCTGAATTGAGTTAAACAAAAGAATATGGAAATACAGTGTATTTAAATTATATAAAAATTACAAAGTACTTCCTACAAATTTGAAATTTCAACATATAATATTAGTACACAACAAAAAATATAAATTATACAGTAGTTAGATCATGCATACATAGAAAGACAGAAGCTGAATTGAGTTAAGAAAAGAACATAGAAATATAATGTATTTGAATTATATAAAAATTACAAAGTACTCCCTATGAATATGAAATTTCAACATATAATATTAGTACACAACAATGAATGTAAATTAAATAGTAACTAAATCATGCATACATAAAAAAAAAAAAAACAAAAGCTGAATTGAGTTAGGAAGCAAAGGATGGGGAAATACTATGTATTTGTAAGAGATAAATTGAGAATTTTAGAAAGAATAAGTATACTATAATTGTTCTTATAATGATCCAAATTTTTACCTACACTGTAATTAGAGGTAGCTGTATTTGAACATTCTAATTCGGAAATTTCTGAATAATCAACAACAACATGAAGATTCTTAGCAACACTCTTTGAAATAAGAGAAAGGACCCACTAACATCATTGTCCTCCGTAATTCTAATTTACTGGATTTATTCGAACCATCCCTATAAACAGTCAACCGAGTAATAACTTGGTGACTCAAAAGATGAAGTTTGTTACGAATACAATTAGTAAAATGCAGAAAACTAGAATCCAAACGAACCAATATATTAGCAACCTTAAAATTCTGGTATCGATTAGCTTCATCACAGATCCCGTCATATAATATACTTACGGATTGGAAAGACATCTGAACCTAAAAAAAATGTATCAAGCTACATCCTGGAAAATAACGTAAAAAAGAAGAGGAAAACCAAAAACAGTGAAAAAAAACATAAACAAACCTGAAAATTGGAAGGAAGAAACCGAAATACGAGTCAATGAATGGAAGCGAAAAAAAAAGAAAGTAAAGGTACAAAAAATAATAAAAGAAAATAAATTAAACAATTTGTATGTCGATAAGGACTTGAAAAATAAGGAAATCGGATTAAAAAAATGAATCTTATAAAATAAAATCTTTAGAAATTCCAAATTTTAAACGATTTTAAATAGGTATAAAGATACTAACTGCAATGTAAATATTTGACATTTCAGTTTAGATACACCTTAAATAAAATAGGAAAGAGAATGGTTTTTTTTAAAAAAAATTGGGAATATGTAGATACACAGGGGCAAATCAGGCATTTTTAAAAGAGTACACCACATGTGCACCTCGCGTGTGGCTATAATTAAAAAAATAATGCATATGACCATTAACCAAAACCGCCAATTTTTTTTTGCCATATCTAGAATTATCCCAACTCCAAAAAATGTGGTGCCCAAGTCTAAAGCCCAAATAAATCATAAACAAAGGCCCGAAGAAGGTGAGACGGTAGCTAAGATAGACTTGGGCCAAAGCCCATGGACTTTACCATGAGGGCCACCCACCCACACGAGAGGCCAAGGCCCAAATAGACCTTGGCCTAGCCCAAAGGGCCGATGAGGCCGAGGCCCATCCAAGGCCAAGTGGCCGACGAGGTCAAGACCATGGGCCTCGGGCAAGGCGAAATGGCCTACCTCCTAGGGGGTTTGCCTAGGGCCAATTCCAAGTGGTCGACCCTTGCCGATGAGGCCAAGACCATGGGCCTTGGCCAAGGCAAAATGGCCAACCCCCTGGCTGAAGAGGTCAAAAGATCGGCCCTAGGGGACAGACTTAGGCCATTGAAGTCAAGGGTAAACGCTCGAACGAGCCAAGTCTTGGGATTGTCAAGCTAAAAATAGTCAATTGAGTGGGAGTCGAAGGAGACAACTTGAAAAGGTCAATATGATAATCTTGACAAGGTGGAACCCACTCAATTTCTTAAATCACGCAATCTCGAGATTCTAACCCTAATAGAGGGTGGAGTTAATAATCGTCTTCGATTACACTTCACAAACCTTATAAATAAACTAGAAGGGTCATTTGCCAAGATATGTCCAAAATAACACCCAAAATTCCTGGTTTGAGCTATTTGGCTAATAACAATTTACTGACTTGATCATCAGAGTGCATGTGGCTCAGCACCATACCGATGCTTAATGTCTTTCTTCTCTGCAAGACATTCATTTGTTCCCAATTCCATACAAATTTACTGTTAAACCAATTTCATGTATCAATAGTTTACAAAATTATCATTAAATGTAGTTGTAGCTTTTTTATTTCTTTTTTATTTTTTAAATTTGTTTTAAGAAAACAAAAAGTTGCATATCAAAATCACTTGACCCGTCTCTGAATTTAACTGATATTTTTATATTTTCTATTAAAATAATAAAAAATAATTTTTAAATTTCAAGTTCAGTCTGTGAAACTTTGAAGAATATTATGTTAATAAGTTTTGTCATTATAAAAAGTGTCCAATAAATCATTGCACTTTTAATTTTGTGTTGTGCCTAATAGGTCTTTGAACTTCCAATTTTGTCTCTAACAAGTCTCTTATACTTTTTAGAGTTTAGGAATTTATTAGACACTAAATTGAAAGTTCAACAATTTATTAAACATAATCCTAAGATTTCAGATACTATACTTATACCTAATTATTATATCGTTAGGTCAACATAGTATATATTGAATCGCTAATTGAACCATTACCCTTAATTGGTTTGGTTCAGTTTGAACTGGCAAACATGATTAGGCAAGAACATCTAAGGCCACATTTCATAATGATGTCATATATTTTTAGTTTTCTATTTTTAAGAATTATATTTGCCTTACATTTTTTTTTCATGTATTTTTCACTTTTCTTAAAAATACATTTGAATTCTTAACTAAATTTAAAAAAAACAAAAACAAAAACAAGATTTTAAAAACTATGTATTTTTTTAAATTTGGTTTTTAAGATACGGCTAGATTTTGAAAATACTGTTTAAAAGTAGATTTAAAAAAAACCAAAGAAACACCTATGTACAAATAATGTCTATAAATTTAATTTTCAAAAGTAAAAAAAAAAAAAAAAAAGATTAAGAAACACCTATGTACAAATAATGTCTATAAATTTAATTTTCAAAAGTAAACCAAAAAAAAAAAAAGATTATCAAACCTGCCTAAAACAATTACATAGATATAAATAAAAGAAAAAAAATTAAAGCTATTTATAGAATAATGGATTTCAAAACTCCAACAAATATGTAAAACTGAAGTGTAGCTAACTTTTTTTTTTTTTAACTTGGATCTCAAAGCCTTTCTAAATGCAAGCCAAATTTTATTTACAATTTTTTACAACAAAAAGGTATTTAAAAAAAAAAAAAAATCAGACCCCACCTTATTATTATTATTTTTTTCAGTTCAACTATTACAAGTGAGGATCAAACATCTCAACTTTGAGAATATAGGACTCATTTGATAACGTTCTCATTTTCTGTTTCTTGCTCCCGTTTCTCATTTTTCAAGAAATAGTCATATTTGATAAAGCATCTTGTTTCTTGTTTCTAAATGTTTAGAAATGTTCCTATAAAATGAGCAAATTTTGAGAAACTCCAAAAAGTAATTTCTCAAATTCTGTTTCTATTTTTTTTTTATATTTCATGCATGTATTCCTATTTCTCTTTTTCCTTTCTACACCCATCTCTCCCCTCTTTCTTCTTTCTCTCTCTTCCATCCTAAATTTTTTTTCTTTTAATACTTTTAAGCTTTTCATTTTTTTTCTTCTTTTTTATTTTTATTTTTTAACTTCTCTCTCTTCCATCTTCTTTCTCTCTATTCCATCATAATCTTTTTTCTTTTAATAGTTCCTTATTATTTATTTCTTTTTTTCTGTTCTCTTTTAGTTATTATTTTATATTTAAATCTCTATTATTTTCTCTTTTGGTACGATTTTAATATTTTTATTAAATAAATAAACTAATAATGTGTTTCATGTTTACCACTAATTCTCTAATGAACAATTTGTTGATGATCCAAACATAAACTAAGTCACTCTCGGACCAGTGAGAGGGTGGGCCCCCATTGTTCATGTCACAAAATCAACACATAAGGGAACTACTTATCTACTTTCCCTATATAGGAAGAAGTGAACTCCATCTTGTGAAAATTATGTTCTCAGCTCCCTATTTGGTCAAGTCCCCAAAATGGTAGGCTTATTGAATCGACTACATTGACAATTCTCACCCATGCAAATCAAAGGATGAACCCTTATAGGCATGAGTTCATAATTCACTCAAGATTAAGATCGAGTCGCATATGATCATATTGTGAAATATTAATCTTCTCAATTAACGTATTTATAAAGAGAGATTAAATATTTCGTAGTCCAGTCTTATACAAACTCGTTGTATAGAATACTCTCACTCACATGTCTCCACATGAACAATTTGGATCAAATCATTTGTAACAATTACAACGCATCGACAGTGTTACCAGGATAAGGCACCCAATCTTACCATATACTATAGACCATTTGGGTTATTTCTTGAACATGATCATCTCGTATGTCAACCACATACTGTTCAAGATTACACTAATAACCTTGGATTTTTCATGTAATGGACAATATAATATTGTAAATAAAATTATTAAATAATTATTAAATAACACATTAATTATGAGGCTTTAGGGCATACATCCGAATAGATACGACAAGCCCTTTGTCCCACACATCTATCCTAAAGCCTGTGTAGTTCATCGATTCTACTGAATGCTCCTATCTCTCAGCAAAGATCGTGTAAGTGTGCAGTTATGCTTTATCATAGAATAGATCAACTCAATTCCCATTCTTTTTTGGTGTACTCGCTTTATATCTTCGACACACAAGGAAGGACACAACGGGAAGAAAATAGCCCTAGCCTCTGTCCAACTAACCGCTAGCCTTTGCATTCACGCCTTTGTTTGACTGCCGCTCAGTAATGTAGTTGTAGATACGTTAGTCTTAGTAGGTCGTCGTCTCTACTTGCTATCTCCTTCTACGACATGTTGTTGTCGTCGTCATATTCCATTTGTAACTTAGTCATCTCTGCCTCATTGCGGGTCAACACCTCCTAAAGAATCAGAGGACTTCATTTAGTGACTCTGCGATTGCCCTCTTAACAATCAGAATAAGGTAAAGCTTGAAGATAAGTTTTGTACTCCATTAATTTCTCAGTCTCTCTAGTTGGGTGGGCATCGACCGATCTTTCAACTAGATCCCCTTAAAAACTATACGTATGGGTCTCCCCACATGCAGCTCACGCCATTCAAGGTGGCCCAACCCAGTATTCATTCACAAATCAATCCTGTAGTGAAATTTAGACTTCTTGACCTCGAAAGCTAATTCGTGAGTAGGCAGAGCTGTCTGTCATACCATTGACTCGAGATCTATTCATTGGATTGACTTTCTTAGATTTTTTCTATAGGTCGCTCCCTCTTTTTCCAAGAATTGATGAACTTCTATAGAAAAAAATTGTTAAAACTTGTTAACAAGAAGGTGATGTATTATTAAATTATTACTTTATTGACATGTTTGGACATATAATTATGCCACTTTGATGCTACTTAACACATGAAATCCAACCAAGTGATATGCACACCAACCAACTAGAGCATGCTCAAATGGTTAAGATTTTATATCTTTAATCAAAAAGCATTAGAGGTTCAAATCTCCACTTTCACATGTAATTGAACTCAAAAAAGAAAAAGTGATATCCTCACGTGCACACAAATATGTTAGAATAATTACTTTATTAACAAATTAGCTTTCTATTTAACAAATCAAGAGATTTTTGTATGGCTTAATTGATAAATTTTTTACAAATTAAGAGTAAAATTGGGAATTTTAAAAGATTAAAAACAAAATCAAGAATTAAAAAAAAAAAATTAAGTACCATCTGTATACTTATGCTAGAAATAATTCGTCCACTATTACAAGTGTAAATTGTGCAATTATTCTCAATGTTGCAATTTTGAAATTGGTTTTTTGGTAAAGTTGCCCTAATCGTCGACGTCTATATAAAAGGCTCCCCTTCTACACATCAAAATCCAATCGGTCTTCGTCACTGCGAAAACAAACTGTAAGCCAAGAATTTTCTCTCTTTCTCGTATATCTGATTTCATGGTTGTTTCTCGTTTCTGGATCGGCCATAGATTTTCAACTTATGCTTTGATTTTTCCTTTCTTTCTCTCTTTTTTGTTATTGTCGTGATCGATTTCAAATTATTGACGTTGTACGCCTCCATAGGCTTTGATTTAATACAATCTTCTGGTTCCATTTCTGATGAATTTTTTGTAGTTTCCTTGCTGCGTCGTTCAGATCTGTGGAGTTGCTTCTCGATTACTCGTTTGTTTCAGACATTTTTCTAAATTGCATCTTTCAATCATCTGAAATGAAAAATTATGACAGTCCCTTTAAATTTTTCTATATGTATACGAAGAAGATAACAACGGTGAAGAATTTATGATTTCCATTTTATTTTTTCTTCCCATCTAGTATTATTCGAAGAGGTCTGGGATATTCGTTGTGTCTGTTTGTGTTTAATTGTTTGTTGTTTTTCTTATTTGTTTACGGCACTTTAAATAAAGCTTTCGATTATTTATTAGCCTTTTACAGGTTATAAATGGTGGAGTACATACATCATAATCCTTCCAAAATACTGATGTTTCTTCCCACTGCCCCCAGTTAACAATTTGCAATCAACTTTTTGCAAAACGTGTTTTTAAACATGAATAGAGTTTCAGAATATTTAGTTCTTTGGTTTCTTGTGACAATGTGCTCCTCCACTCCCTGCACACACAACTGGCTATTAGTAATTATTTGTATTCTATGAGTTTCTAAAACTTATCTTACTTGTAAAGGAACTCTTGATTGAGCAAATAAGTGACAAGGGAGAACTAACTGCAAGCAGAGAAAATGTCCTTGGGCAATGGAGTGAAGTCCTGTGCAAAGCTGCTGAAGTCTTCAGAATCATTGTTGGTGAAATCAGGTTTCGTTACTTCGTTAGCTAGCAATTTAGACTTACTTTACCCTATGTTTTACAATTCCTGCATATGGTCTTAACTTGCAAAATCTTTCTCAAATTCATATTAGTGTAGTTCTAGTATCTCCAAAATAAAGAAACAATCAAACAATTAATCAGAAAATAAGTGAACTGAAAGAAATTGTACAAGAATGACAGTAACAAATAAGAATCAGCTGTAAAAGACAACTAAAGATAATCAGAAAACAAAGGTTTATGTACAGGAGATGATTGAAGCATTGAACATCACCAAAGTTCGATGAAGCATTGAGCATTGTGAAGAACATTACTAAGAAAGAAGATATATCTGAAAAAGATAACATGCTAGGAACAAGTACTTATGGATAGGTCTGCTAAAATGGTTAGGTAGGTCTCTTCAGTGGGTTGTGATGCAGGCTTTTTTAACCTCTTCTTACTTGCGCTTTCCTCTTGGGAATGATCCTTGAAGTTTGTTGTTTTGGGATCTAGTTGTGGAAAAGGTTTAGAAATGTCTCTCCTCATGAAAGAGGAGTTTTTCTTGGGAGGAAGACTAACTTTTATCCGGTCTGTTTTGAGTGGAATCTCAACTTCTTCCATTTGTTTAGGGTTCCTCTTTTGATCAACAAGAGGTTAGAAAAGTCTACAAGAGACTTCTTATGGGAAGGGGTTGATGAGGGAAAGGGCACACCGGTGGTGGCCAAGCCGTTCGATCTTGGGCATTTAGATACTAGTAATTTGAGGGCTCGAAACAAAGTCTTGTTGGTTAAATAGTTTAGGGAAATAATGATTGTGGTTTTTTTGTCTTTGCTAGGGGGTTTTTCTGTTAGTTTGGGGAGAAGGGAGTGTTGTCTTTGGGTCCCCAATCCTTTGGGAGGGTTTTCTTGTGATTCTTTTTCTTCTTGTTTGGTGGGTATCTCCCTTTCTAGTTATCCTTCTTTTTCCTCGCGGTGTAAGGTTAAAATTCTTGAGAAGGTCAAAGTTTTAATGTGGCAAGGGGCTTCACGGTAGAGTTAATACTTTGAAGCGCATTATGAGGAAGTCATTCTTTTTGATAGGGTTGCAGTGTTCGATCTTGTTCATAGTTTTTAGATTTGCTATTTTTCTTTTTTGGTCTAGATCTGTGTTTTTAAGCGTTTGGTGTTTGTTTGCCTCGACCCAGAGGGTTTAGCTCTATGGTGTAGAAGATTCTTCTTCATGTGCTTTTTCGTGATAAGGGTCATTTTCTGTGGTACACCAGCTACTGTGTTGCTTTGTGGGACCCTTGTTTTGAGAGAAATAATAGAATTTTTAGAGTTGAGGGAAGGTTTGGTCTTTTGTTAGGTTTCACGTTTCTCTTTGGACTTTAGTGTCCAAGGATTTTTGCAATTACCCTTTTAGGCCGTATTTTGTTAGGCCTTATTTTGTTAGATTGGAGCTCCTTTTTTATTTAGTTTGGTTTCTTTTGAGGACTGTCTTTTTGCATGCACCTTTATATTCTTTCCGTTTTCTCAATGAAAGTGTGGTTTCTTATAAAAGAAGAGACTAAATTTTATATTCTATGATTAAAAACGTCAATATATAATGAAGGAAGGCTAGCTTTTTCCTTTCCTGTTAATTATACTAATAAAGAGTCCACTTCATCTATGATTTTTGTCCAAGAATGTTCTGTTGAATCATGACTCTCAGATGTACTGAATATTATTCTCCTGCTATTCAGAGCCTCTGCCATATGTATTTCCCCAAAACTAAAAGCTTGTGAAGTGCAAGTTATCCTATCTCCTTTATTATCCAAGATTTTTGGCTTTGCGTCCTCCATTTTTCTCTCAATTTGAAGCACAACAATTTTTTGCTAGGCTAATACCTCCTGTAGCCCAAGTTATCTAACTCCATTCTCCCTTATCTCCAAAACTTATGGTTTGGGTCTTTTTCAATACTTCTCAACTTGAAGCGAAACGGTTGATGTGCTAGTACAAAAATCGAGAAGAGTAATAATTTTTCTGTAAATTATATGTTTTCTTTCCCCTATTTTTTCATCTTTTGAATAGAATATTTTGTTTTTGTGCAGTACAAGCAAGTGAACAAATGTTTGCAATTCAAAAGAGCATTTTTATTTGGGTTGCATTTGTCTCAATATAAAATACACGATACAAAATGGTAGATGTATGTCAAATATTAGTTGTACAAAGTGAATATGAGTTCAACATTTGTTAGATACGAATCAAACGATGGATAGACATAATAAATAGATTGTATCCATGTATCATCCTATCCATTTCTTGTAATTCATATTGTTGTTGTTCTTGCATCAATAAAGGGTTATTAAATCGAAAAAATGATGGTTGTGTGTCATCTAATGCCACAGCTAATCGAGGGTTTCACTCAACTGGTGTGAAGAGAATGGGAGGACATGCACACGGACACGATGAACCTTACTATTTACACTCGAAGCACATGTACAACTTGGATAGGATGAAAAACCAAAAGCTGACCATGACGCTTGGAGTTTTCACTGCATTCAGCATTGGTGTGGGCGTTCCAATCTATGCTGTCATCTTTCAGCAAAAGAAGACGGCCTCTGGATGATCACTGAAACAACAATAAGAAGAAGGAAGATTCGTTGCAGCTCAGTTCCTCTCGTTCGTTTTCTTTACTCTGTATAAACCCTCATTTCAAATCCACAGAAACTCAAAAACTGGATTCTGTTTTTGCCAATAAGTCTTTTCCATCAACATCCCATTATTCGATATTTTGATCCAATCTTTTTTAGTACCCCAAGTTTTTTAATCCTTCCGTGCATTTGTGCCTTGTTTTAATGAATATGATATGTATGGTTGAAGGAGTACACTTTTTGTCCGTTGGACATTGATCGGTTCCTGCTGTTAAATATGCTCTTGGCGTAAAAGGCTTTAGAGAGAAATATAAAATTTTACAGGTTTCTTTAGCAATGTAGTAGGATCAAATAGATGTCTCGTCTATCCTAAGTAGTCACAAATATAAATTCTAATTGTAGTAGGATCAAATAGATGTCTCATCTATCCTAAGTAGTCACAAATATAAATTATTGTTTATCCACTAGCTACTTCTATCCAGAGTCTAATGATTTGGCATGGGTTTGTTTACTCTTTTTGTAATTTTGTTTTTGTTTATGGTTTTTTTTTTTTTTTTTTTTTTTGGTTTCTTCAACAAAATTGAAACTATTGATCTATGAAGCTTTAGATGGAGAAATATTTACAAATTCAATAACCATTCAGTTTTGAATTTCTGTTTCTACTTTTTTTTTTAATTTGATTTTGTTCGTGGCTGTGAGATTAGTTTCTCTTATTTTTCTCTCTATTTTTTTAGGTTTGTGCAATCAATGAATAAATTAATTCTAGGGAGTGTTTGAGATGCTGAGTGAGTTATAATAGTCTGTGGAGTTATATAATGAAACAACAAAGAAATGTAAAATAATTTTGAGCTTGGATTCTTGTATGAACTGTACAAGTCACTATTTAAGGAGAAAATATCAAAACAATAATTGCTCTAAGTAAGACTTATTAACTAATCAACAACCTTGTAACTAATTACAAATTAATAACAATAATTCTAATACACCCCCTCAGCATCTCAAACACTCCAAAGGAGGTAGAAATTTGAAGCACAAATTAGTAAATTGCAGTCCTGATAATGGCTTGGTCAGCTGATCAGCAAACTGATTGACAAAAGTAACATAACAAACAGCAAGATCGCCCCGTACAACTTTTTCTCGTACAAAATGATAATCTACTTCAATGTGTTTGGTGCAGGCATGAAAAATAGGGTTTCGAGCCAAAGCAAGAGCATACATATTATCACAACAGATCTCAGGAACTGAGGGCAAAAAAATATGTAGCTCACAAAGCAATTGTCTTAGCCAAAAAAGTTCAGTAGCAGTGATGGCAAGGCTTTATACTCGGCTTCAGTGGAAGATCTGGAAATAGT
Organism: Trichosanthes truncata; assembly: GCA_033996785.1. Classification (NCBI taxonomy): domain Eukaryota; kingdom Viridiplantae; phylum Streptophyta; class Magnoliopsida; order Cucurbitales; family Cucurbitaceae; genus Trichosanthes; species Trichosanthes truncata. The sequence goes on from JAWPNB010000009.1 coordinate 24,560,213, forward strand.
AACTTGTTTCTTAGAGGACCATGAGATTGGTGAATCACCAAGAAAGATTAGAAAACAAGTTGTTGACCATCTATCCCTCGAGTCACCGACCCAATCTGCATCACAATAGGCGTATAGACGCAAAGACATTCCAGAAAAGGAAATACCAAGAGAGCACATTCCAGACAAATATCTCAATATACGCTTAACAGCAGTATAATGAGTAGTAGATGGACTGTGCATATATTGACTCACTTTATTAGTCACAAAAGTAATATCCAGGCGAGTAAACAACAAATATTGTAAAGAACCAACCACTTGTCGATATAGGAAGGGATCACTGAATGGAGAAGCACCATCATTCATATCACAAGAAGTGGACATGGGAGTTGGACAAGGTTTGGCATCTAATAATCCTGTTTTCTCAAGAAGGTCATGAAGGTATTTGGACTGATTTGCATAGATACCTTTTGTGCTTCGGTGGACCTCAAGCCCCAGGAAATACTTTAAATGCCCCAAATCAGTAATCTGAAACTCCCTTTGCAATGTAAGTTTTAACTCATTGATATAGGCCGAATCATTACCAATTATGATAATATCATCAACATATAAGAGAAAATATGTCAAAGAACCATGAGCTCGTCGAACAAATAAAGATGTATCAGCAAGTGAGCCAACAAAATCAAGTGTTAATAGATGAGAAGTAAAACGCTCAAACCAAGCACGAAGGGCCTGCTTCAATCCATACAAGGACTTATGTAACTTGCAGACATGATTAGGGAAGGATGAATCTTTGAAGCCAGGAGGTTGAGCCATATAGACATCATCCTTAAGAAAACCATGCAAGAAAACATTCTTAACATCTAGTTGAAACAAATCTCAACGAAAATAAGCAGCTAGTGCATGGATTACCCGAATAGTAGTCTTTTTGACAACAAGACTGAAGGTTTTTGCATAATCAAGGCCCTCAACCTGATTAAATCCTTTAGCAACCCACCGAGCTTTATAACGGGAACCAGAGCCATCAAGGTTATACTTAATTCTAAAGACCCATTTGCAACCTACTATATTCATAACACGAGTAAGGCAGACAAGACTTCAAGTACCTTGTTCTTGTAAGGCATTAAGCTCCTCTAGCATAGCTTGTCGCCATTCTGGAAATTTAGAGACAGCAATGTAAGAGGTTGGTTCTATAGAAATAATAGTAGTAGCAAGGACTTTCTTCTTATAGATCCCAGATTTGATCTGGTTTGCATTGGATGAACATTGCAAATACAACTTGGCTCAGGAGGAACAAAAGAATGCAACTCAATGCTTGCAGAATCAAAAGAGCTATCAGAAACAACAGGTCTAACAAAAGCATCAATATAAGGACAAGAAGAACACCCAGACAAAGATTTCTCCGATAGAAACTGACTAACAAAAGTTGGAAATAGAGGATCTATAGTCGAAGCATTAGTAGAGACAGATGTAGGATTATAATTTATATTAGAGAAAAGAAAAACATCCTCATGACATATGACATGCCGAGAGACAATCACCTTTTTAGTTAACATATTATAATAGAGATAACCCTTGTAGTCAATAGTATATCCCAGAAAAACATGTTGCAGTGTCTTAGGTAAGAGTTTATGAGAGTTATAGGGCTGCATAGAGGGATAACAAGCACATCCAAACACCTTAAGATGCAGTAGATCAGGACTGTAACCAAATAATATTTGGAATGGAGTCAAATGATGAAGAGAACTTGATGGCACTCGATTAAGTAAGAACGTGGCAGTGGCAAAAGCATGGTACCAAAAACTAAGTGGAACAGAAGCATGATAAACCATGGATAAGGCAGCGTTGACAATGGACCTATGCTTACGCTCAGCAACACCATTCTATTGTGGCGTATGAGGGTAAGATTTTTGGTGAAGAATATGTTGGGTTTTGTGTCCTAAAACTCGTGGTTTTGTAAACTGAATGTATATTCTATTTTACTATAAAGATGTTATTGAGGTTTATTCAGTAAATGTGTTATTGAATAAAGTGAATTGTGTATTCTATAACCCAAATCCAATGAACTAAGAACCCTTGGCTATAGTATGTATACTTGAACTTTATGTATGACATAAAAGTGAATCAAGTTCGAGTAATAGCCAAAATGGTCTATAGTATAAGGATAAGGCTGGGTACCTTATTCTGGGGACACTATGGACGCGGCCCACTTTGTATAGTACTAACGATGTGATCCTGAATCGTTCATGTGGAGACATGCGAGTGGGGGCGTCCTATGCAATGAGTTTGCATAAGACCGGACCGCGAAATAGTCACTTAGACTTTATAACTCCGTTTACTGTTTTAACTGACTATATTCATACGATGACCTAGGTAACTCGATCTTAATCCTGAGCGTGCTATGAACTCCTGTTTATTTGGGATTATCCTTAGATTTGCATGGGTGAGAGTGGCCCGAGATCGCCGACTCAATAAGCCTCCCATTTTGGGGATAAGACCGGATAGATAGTTGGGAACATAGTCATGCGAGATGGAATTCACTCCTACCTGCTTTAAGGATTAGTAGAGAGGTTGTTCCCTTAAGTGCTGACTCCAGGTCTTGAACAATGGGCCCACCCTCTCATTGGCCCGAGAGGGATTCGGTTTGTTGGTTGGACCACAAACTAATTGTTCATTAGAGGATCAGTGAGACTTAAGGAACAAGAAGTAATTACAGGGGTAAAACGGTTTATTTGACCCAGCTGTAATTACGAACGACCTGTGAAGGATCGACTTACTAATCATGGTTATATCGAGTGGACAGAAATATATCTACAGTGAGGAGAGTGCAGCCACTGGGCTTTAGTGGAGTGTCCCGGTGGTTAACGAATGTTGATTAGCTAGGCTAAAGAGTTTGGCCGGTTAATCTCGTATCGTTGGAGCTCATGATCTGTAGGTCCATTAGGTCCCCTTACTAGCTCAGACTAAGCCTTGGAATAATTTGAGAGAAAAGAATTTGAATTGTTCAAATTTGGTTTTGGGAGTAAACGTTAATTATATGCGATATACTTAACGTACTATAATTTAATTATGAATTAAAACCACAAGAAAGAGAGAGGAACATATTTAAATGTGATTTAAATATTTGTTCGGTTTAATACGTGAATAGGGATTCATGTACAAACGATTGGTCATAAAATAGAGAGATTGGTCTAATTATTTAATTAATATTTGATATTAAATTAAATAATTAAATTAATTAAATGGTTTAATTAATCAAGTTTTTAAATTAATTTTGATTTAAATGAAACTTGACTAATCCTATATATCCAACCTAGTGTTGTCTTCCATGGGAAGACAAGTGTTGTCTTCCATGGGAAGACAAGTGTTGTCTTCCATGGAAAGACAAGTGTTGTCTTCCATGGGAAGACAAATGTTGTCTTCCATAGGAAGCCTAATGAGGTTTCATTAGTGCCTATAAATAGGATGAAACACAAAAGGATGGTGGGAATTTTCTTTGATAGTTTTTTTAAAACTATCTTGAGCTCTCTTCCTTTCTCTCTAAAAATTCTCTTAACAAAGGATCCCACAATCCATTCCAAGGGCTGAGAATAGTAGGGAAGACTCTAGTGGTGGTCCAAGTTGTGTTGGTGATCCAATATTTGCAAAGAATTTGGAGAATTTGAGCTACAAAGGTATGTGTTCATACTTTCTGGTTTTTTCCAGATTTTTCCAGTTTTGAGCATGTTTTTTATTTGGTTAAATTGATGTACTTTGAGTGCTCGAGATCCAAAATTGCTTCCGCTTTCTTAATATTAACCCCTTCAGAATACCTTTTGAGACAAAGAAAACAACAATGGTAGTGTTGACAAACTCACCCCCACCATCTAATCTAAAAACCTTCACCTTTGAAGATAGCAAGTTCTCAATAAACAAGATAAACTTTTGAATTATCAGTATAGCATCAAACTTAGCAATCATAGGAAAAATCCATGTATGACGGCTAAAATCATCAATAAACGAGATGTAATATCGATGACTTGTGGCTGATGGTACTGATGAAGGCCCCCACACATCACTATGTAACAATTCAAGAGGTTTAGAAGACATAGTTGCACAAAAGGGAAAAGGTAATTTGCACATTTTGCCTTTGAGACACCCAATACATTCCTTTGTATTAGCAGTATGACCAACAGAAATGGAATACTGAGATAACAATCGTTGAAAAGCATCAGGGGAAGGGTGTCCTAATCTAAAATGCCAGAGATCAGTTGGCTGCTTATTAGTAGTAAAAACAGAACAAACAGGTTTATGCGCATGGGAAGAGAAAATAGCATTGTTTGAAGGAGCTATAGATACAGGAATAGACTCACCAGAGTGGCCACGGTGAACAATAGGAGAACCAGAAAAGGGAATCAGATATAAACCATCCTGACTCTGCCCTTTGAACAGAACTTTGCTCGTTGCCTTGTTCTGAATAAGAAACCCAGTGAGCATAAAAAATAAAGATGCAATTGTTATCATGACAGCATTGCGAAACAAAAGAAAATTCATGGATAAGTCTAGAACACATAACATGATGGACAAAGACAAATCACGACCAGAGATTGGGAGAATACCGAAACCAGCTTGAGCGACGGGAAGAGTTTGGCCACTAGCAACAATAATAGACTATTCTCCATTATAGTAGCAGTTCAAACTCAGAGTGGAAATAGCAGGAGCAACGTGAGAGTTACATCCACTATCATCAAGCGAAAACGTAGAATTATTTGCAACATCAGAAGCAGTAGCCATGACAACGAGTTGAGATGGCGGATGTCGTCCTTGATAGGAGAAGTTCATTAGATTGTAGCAATCAAGAGCGCCATGTCCAAGTTTGTTACAGATCTGACAAACAATACTTCCAGAACCATTCGAATTAGCATTAGAATTAGACGAAAAGGAAGAATTAGAGTTACCAACTCCATTCGAATTAGGAGAGGATCGAAAATTCTCATTGCCAGAGTAATTCGAAGTGGAGGAGTAATTTGTTCCAAAATTTCCATTGCCATGACTGCGGCCACATGGTGAGTAATTAGATCCAGGACTTCCATTACCATGACCACGTCCGCGAAACGAAGATGCAACTCCTCTACCAAATATCGCAGCCATCGTAGTGGGATTAAAAGGAGAATTTACCTTATGGTGCTGCTCAATAAACTTTTCCTTAGATTTAAGTAAGGTATAAAGTTCAACCAGAGACACTGGTTCACTACGAGTGCGAGCTGAAGTTCGAAAGGAGTTACACTTTGCTGGAAGACCTTTTAGAGTGTATAGGAGGACATCTTCATCGTCGATTACCACGACAACATTAGCCAGTTGATCAAGAATATCCTTGATGCGAAGGAGATAATCTTCAATAGACTCAGTAGCAGTCTTCGATACATTGTGAAAAGTCGATTTGAGTTCATGGATGTGAGATCAAGTGAGAGAAGAAAAGCGATTCTCCAAGGTTATCTAAATATCTCGTGCAGATTTGCAACCAACAACAAATGAGAAGGCAGTCTTTGATAGCGTAGCATCGATCAATGTGATCAAGGCATGATCTTGAGTAATCCATTGCATGTAAGCAGGATTGATAGTAGTAGATCGAGAACCATTTTCTCTAGGAAGAAACTTATCCAGACAAGGAATTGTTCCATCGATGATTCCGAACAGAAAATGTACGTGCTTGCAAGATGGATTCAACTTGGAATTTCCAAAACAAATAGTTAGACGAATCAAGCCTAACTAGAACGAGGTTGCAAATATTTGAGAGAAGAAAAATTGAGAAATTCATTTGAAAATTTCCAGTAAGAGATGCAGGGGATTCGTTCGAAAGAGGGGAATCCATTGACGCTAGAATTTCAAGCTCTGATACCATGAAACAACAGAGAAATGTAAAATAATTATGAGCTTGTATTCTTGTATGAACTGTACAAGCCATTATTTAAGGAGAAAATATCAAAACAATAACTCCTCTAAGTAACAGACTTATTAACTAATCAACCGTTTTGTAACTAATTACAAATTAATAACAATAATTCTACTCAGCTAATATATAATCTGTGTTTATGATGCAGAGTTATTTAGTCTGAGTTATAATAGTCTGTATTTGGAGTTTAGAGTACTCTATATACTATTATAATTCATGTCCCAAAGAGTCTCTAATTAATAGTGTTATATTGCATTTATGACCGTTTTACATTCACTAGCTACTGCTATTATTAGTATTTGTTTTCTAAACTGATTTTTGTTGCCTTATTTCCCTATTTATTACATGCAGATAGAAAACTTCAAGTGAATTATTTTGCACTTTAGACGCAGTTTCTCCTTGGAAGGAAAATTTACAATTCGACCATTTATACTTGTAGAGTTTTTCTTCCCCAATAAGAATGCTCATTTATTTCCCTTTTCTTTTAGAAATGCTTCATTTATTTCAATGCTTACTTTTTTTTTTTTTTTTTTATATTGTAAGTTTACAAATTTATTATAAAAATATTGCAAATTTCAAACTATTTAAAAAAAACATTGTACTTTTTATTAGTTGGATTAAGGTAGACCTTGAACACGTGACTGAAGATCGTCTCTCAAGAGACAACCTTGGCTGCGTTTTATAAAATATATATATATATATATACACATGTACAGGTCGTCTCTTGTGCCAACTTATACACAAAGATGTGAATTGAAAATGGGTATTTAGCTTAGCATCCAAAGAAGCTTGGATTCGAGTAGAGGTCTATGCAAGTTTTTATTTCATTTTATTTCATTTAGCTTTTTCCTTGAATTTTTTTTAGGACCGTTTTTTTCTTCTTTTTTTCTTTAAAAAATAGAAATAGAAATAGAAATATTTTATCTTCTCTTATAAAATAAAATAATTACTAATATAAATAGCTATAATTAATATACCAATTTGTTTTATAATATATACTAAAAAATAAATTAATAATATTTATTTATGATTGATTATAATTTTTTTTAGAAGTGTTCTTTTTTTTTTTTAATTTCATTTATCTTTTTCTTTGAGTATTTTTTTTCTATTTTTTATGACAATTTTTTTCTTAAATTGTCTTTGAAATATTTTCTCTTCTCTTACAAAATAAAAAATTACTAATATAAATAGCTATAATTAATGTGCCAATTCATTCTATAATATCTATTTATGATTGATTATAGTTTTTCTAGAATAATAATTATTTTATTTAGAAGTTAAAATATAACTATTATAATAATGTATCTAAAAACTATTATAATAATAAATAAATAAATATTCTAAAAAAACTATAATCAATAATAAATCAATATGGACATAATATAAAATGAATTGGTACATTAATCATAGCTATTTATATTAGTAATTATTTTATTTTATAAGAGAAGAGAAAATATTGACATAATATAAAATGAATTGGTACATTAATTATAGCTATTTATATTAGTAATTGTTTTATTTTATAAGAAAAGATAAAATATTTCAAAGACAATTTTAATTCTTTAAAGAATAAAGAAGAAAAAAATTATCGTAAAAAATAGAAAAAAATACTCAAGCAAAAAGCTAAATGAAATTAAAAAAAGAACATTTCTAAAAAAAAATTATAATCAATCATAAATAAATATGTTTAAATAATTTTTTTAGTATATGTTATAAAAAGCTAAATAAAATAAAATAAAATAAAAAACTTGCATAAGCCTCAACTAGAATCTTAGCATTCTTGGATGCTAAGCCAATAATCAGCCACTTTTCCAATTCACGTTTTTGTGTATATGTTGGCACATGTTATCGTCTCTTGAAGAGACAACCTGTACATGTGTATTTTTTTTTTTAAATGCAACAAATGTCGTCTCTTAGAGACGACCTTTAGCCACGTGTTCAAGGTCGTCTATTCAAAAGATGACTTTGATCCAACTAATAAAAAGTATAATATTTTTTTAAATAGTTTGAAACTTGCAATATTTTTATAATAAGTGTGTAAACTTACAATATTAATAAAATAAAAAAGTCTCATAGTAATTTGACCACTTTTTTTTTTTTTTTTAAGAATATTATATCACATGGAGGAAAATGTTGACAAGTGGACGAAATTTAAAACCCTGATTGGCAGTAATTTAACTAGTCAAATTGCTAATTATAATAATGAGGAATCTATATTTAGAATATATTATAGTCAACACTACTTTTATAATTTTAATCAATTTCTTCTCAAGCTAATCTAATTTTATCATAGTGAGACTTGTAAGACTAAGCAACTTTCTTACAGCGTATTTCTCAAACAGACCATTTCTTTTTTAAGTTGCAATTACAACTCAATAGTGGAATTTTCAAATTCGGCTTTGAGATATTTCATTAAACGATATGTGAGTTCAAAAAAGGGATAGAAGCGATATGTCATTGCAATTGATTTGTCATTGATGTCATTGTAGTTGCTTTAACACGAAAAAACAAAAAAAAAAACAAAAAAAGAAAAGAAAAGAAAAGAAAACATATATATAGACTTGCATGATCTAAAAAATTAGATATGTTATGTTACTTATAGATTATGTTGAATTTACCATTTTATTTGTTTGATTATTGACTAGATATTAGTTGTTTGTCAAATTAGTCAAACGTTTGTCTAATAAATATCTCACACCAACATCTAGTTACTGATTTTGTTTTCTTGTTTTTTTTTTTAAATTAAAAAACAAACAAAAATAAATAAAACTTGTCGATGTAGAAAATAAGAAAAACACTTTTTTTTTAGTTCAACGGCACATGGACGGCTGACCTCTTGGTCGAAGGTATATGTTTTAATCAGTTGAACTATGCTCAAATTGGCAACAGGAAAAACATTTGTTCTCTGTTACTTTTTATTTTGAAAATGATTTCTAAGATGAAATCCAAATCAACCCTTTGCTTATATTATTTGGCTCCCTAAAAAAAAAAAAAAAAAAAACTGTTTGCAACTTGGTCGTGGCGTTTCACAAAATTTCAAGGTGATAGTAAATATGCCATTTTCTAAAAAAATAATTATAAACACAATTTTTTACGAACCTAGATATTCAACTATAATTTTAATAATATCACTAGCGATTAAATTTTAATATATATTGAATAATTATAATATTAGTAAATCGTTTATTGCTAACCTATATATTAATTAACGTGATGACTATCTCAAAATAAACACATATTTTCAATATACCATTTTCGCAATTCTTTTACCTGTTAGTTTTGTAATATTTTTATATAATTTATGATAATATTGCAATTACTCGAGTGTATTAGGGCATGTTTGGGAGTAATTTTGGAATGCCCAAAATCACTTTTGACATGCCCAAAATCATTTTTTCTTCAAAATTGTGATGTTTGGCAATGATAAGAAAGTGATTTTGAAAACATCCAAAATCACTTTAAGTGATTTCCAGTCAATCACTTAGGCGGTGATTCCCAAGTGATTTTGTCTTTAAAATGACTATTATTTCATATTTTTTAAAAAATCTTACTTTTTGTGACGGGTAAAAACCGTCATCTTTTATAAAAATTCATTAATTTCCATCAAAAAGCATGTATTCTAAAAAATGTCAATTTTTCTCTTTCTAAAGTTTTTATAATGTCTATGTCTTACTTTATTCTCTTTTTAACATTTTTATTCATTTCTCACTTTTTTTTCTCTCCAATGGTTTTAACTCTAATTTTTTTTTATCTCTAAATTTTTTCGTTCATTTCTCTATAATTTTTGTATCTCTTTAACTTTTTTATTTCTAATCTTTTACCTCTTGCTATAACTTTTTGCTTTTGAGATTTTTTGTTCCTGACTTTGAACTTTTTTTTTTCATTGAAGTTTTTCTCCCTAAAATTTTTATCATTCTCTTCAAATTCTTTTGTATATCTCTCTAAATTTATTTCTCTATCTTTTGATTTTTTCGCTCTCTATTAAAGTTTCTCTCTCTAAATTTTTTGTCCATCTCTCTAAAATTTCTATCCCTCCATGTCTTTAACATTAATTTCTCTTTGGAACTTTAATTTTCTCTAGCTTTATTTTTTTCTCTCTTAATTTTTTAGTTCTCTCGATATAACTTTTGTCTATCACCTTCTAATTTTTTTTTTTAAAATTTCAAATGTAATACTCTTTTTAGTAATTTGATGATTCTAAAATCACCTTTGAAAATAAACATTAATCGTTTTAAAAAATACTTTTAATTATATTTAAATCACTTTTACAAGAGTGGAACCAATTATTAAAATAATTTATAACTAAAACTTTTACAAAATTAATTATATTTAAATCACTTAGCTTAAAACACTTATTTTAAAGTCACTCTAAAAAATGTCCATAATAATTGAAAGTCACTTTTAATTGTATGAAAATCACTATTAAAAGTGTAAAACCAAACATTAAAATGATTATATGAAAATCACTTTTCATAAATCAATTATAAACAAATCAATTGTGCTAAAATCACTATTTTTAAAATCATTTCCAAACATGCCCATAATCCTTTAGCCCAACCACTATGTTGCGCTACATATAGCTCTTAAGGAACACAAACATTTTAGTTTGGATAACTCCCATGTCTGACACATGTCAAGCAATCGAATACTCTGACACTTCTTGGACATGTGTCTGACATTTGTTAGCACAGACATGTGTTAGACACTAATTATAAAAAGTAAATACAAGTTAAATACTTGTCAGATACGAGTTGACTGTCAAGCATAATAAATATACATAGATACTAATATAGGACAAAGATAATAAAATTTGAGATTGAAATATGTATAAAAGCTTATTGATATTAAATTTCTTTATTTATAAAAATGATATATATTCTAGGTTAAATTACAAGTTTAGTCCTCGAACTTTTAAGTTTGTATCAAAAAGGTCCATGAACTTTAAAAGTGTCTAATAGGTCCCCAAAACTTTTAATTTTGTCTAATAAATTCCTAAACTTTCAATTTGTGTTTAATAGGTCTTTTACATATTCGAAAATTTTGAAATTAACTGATCTATTAGATTTAATATTGATTTTTATATATAATAGAACCCTAAACTTTCAATTTTTTTGTCTAATAGGTCGGTAAATTTTAAAAAATATCCAATGGGTAATGACCTATTGACATAAAATTAAAATTTTAGGGATCTATTGGATACAAAATTGAAAGTTTAAGGAGTTATTAGACATTTTTTAAAGTTTAGGAACTTATTAAATACAAAATTGAAAGTTTAAGAACCTATTAGACACTTTTTATAGTTTAGAGACCAAATAGACATGAACTTAAGAGTTTAGGGACTAAACTTATAGTTTAACCTATATTCTAAAAAATAAAAATTTTAACAAATACGTCTTTCTCATGTTTGTATCTAGAGATGTCCACAGGGCGGGGTGGGGCTGGGGATGGCTTCTCCGTCCCCGTCCCCACCCCACATTTCATTCCCCGTCCCCTCAAAATTCTCCATTTAATTTTGCGGGGATCGAGTTCCCAGCGGGAAATTATTTCCTATTTATATTATTTATTTATTTTTTAAATTTTGATTAAATAAAATATTTTTTTAGAAAATTTCTATTTAAATTATTAATTCATAATGGTAAATTTCTATTTAAAGAGAATTTTTTAAAATTTTCTTTGGAAAAATAAAATAATACATCATAAAATATTAAATTTAGTATTTATTATATATATAAATATACATATTAAAAAATTAAAGTAATAGGGGCGGGGGTGGAGAATGGGGCGGGGATGAGAAATATATTCTCATCCCCGTCCCTATTTAGCTAACGGGAAAAAATTCTCTCCCACTCCCTTTTCCATTCTCTGTCTAAATGGATATTCCTTACCTCTAAAGGGGCGGAAAAAATGAACATTTCTATTTATATCCTAGATTTTGAAAAAATAACGTGTGATCGTCTCCGTGTTTCGTATTAGTTAGCATACCTAACTACCATTGGGTCCATTGTTCACTATTCCTTAGCCCAACCCAATGCGTAGGGTTTTCTTCCAAATTGAAAGACAGGAAAGCCAAAATAAGAGGATCATTTTCTCCCGCCACGACCGCCATTGTAAGGCAAAAATCTCCATTCTAACTTGTTATCCATCTTCTTCATCATTTCTTCTTCCTTCATTTCGGTTAGGCTTTCGACTTATGCTTTGAAGTGTTCTCGTTAATCGTGTCTTTCAATATTTAGCTCCATCTGAGTTGAGATTTTCATAGTTTCTTTTGGTTGGTTTAATTTCAGAAACCCGATGTTCAATTGCAAAAAGATATTTGCCAGTAGTCAAGCTATTAGGAACTGGTCTAGATGCAATTTCAATTCTGCTTCTTCTTCTTTAAAATTTGAAACGGGTAATTATTATTCTGTTCTTCAGTCCAGTAGTTTTCAGCATTGGTTCAAAAATTGGAAAGATCTTAGAAAGCATAAGTTAACAGCAAGTACTTTTGCTGGGGCTATTGGGTTTTGGCCTCGTCGAAGGGCTCGATTGTGGTTAGAGAAACTTGGGGCAATTGACCAGTTTTGTGGTAATCTTGCAACTTGTTGGAGTAACATGAAAGAAGAAGAGGCACTTGAAAGATATAAGCTTATTACAGGGAACTCTGTTTTGTTTCCTGAATTTCAAATTTATGGCAAAGCAAACTCTGAATATGATTGGTTAGCTGCTTCACCTGATGGTATAATTGACAAGATGGTCTATGGATTGCCATCACGAGGTGTTTTGGAGATTAAGTGTCCATTTTTTGACGGTGATATGAGAAATGCTTCGCCATGGTCACGAGTTCCTCTTTACTGTATTCCTCAGGCTCAAGGTTTGATGGAAATAATGGATAGAGATTGGATGGATTTTTATGTCTGGACTCCTAAAGGTAGTAGTTTGTTTAGATTGTACCGAGATGTCGAATATTGGGAGGTCTTGAAAATCGCTTTGTCAGATTTTTGGTGGAAGCATGTTCAACCAGCAAGGGAGATGTGTAGTAAATATGCCATTACAAATCCCCTCATTGAGCTGAAGTCTCTTAAGCCATCACCCAAGCATGAGTTGTGTAGTTATATAGTTTGTGAAAGCAAACGGGTTGTTGATAATTCTAAGTTGCTCTTGCGTGAATTTGATGGGAGACTTCAAACCTGATGCATTGCCACCTATTGAGCATGTTTTCAGTGGCTGAAATTATATTTAGGAATCTGGGATTTAGGGTTTTGAGCTTGAAGGAGTTCTTGTTAACATGAAAACTGTGGGATCGGACTATGATGCTAATGTTGTCGAAGCAAGCACACATTGAGTTTGACACGACATCCTACTCGCTCTCTTGCTTGATGAAGGGGTGTGAATTTGTTAAGAGGGTTAGGCACAAGCCCCTACCCTGTCGCAACCGATGTCGGCCCCCTGGCCACAGGCACTAGGCAAGTTAGCCATATGCGAGCATTGCCTAGACCCGAACATGCTGTGGCACATGTCGCATTACCAATTCTCTCTTCATTGGTGTGTAAGGACATGGTAGCAGCGGTTAGCTCCACTGTGCAGCATGAAGGCCAAAGGGCCAGGGGGAAGTAAGCTTGATGGAGTTCTGTTTGAAGTCTATTGATATTTAAAAAATCTCAAGGTTACTTTTTTTTCTATTCTGTTAAAAATTCTCTGGTGGCAATAGAGTTGAGACAATCTCCATGTTTGGTAATTGGTTTTCTGAAAGTTGCCCTGTTGGATCTTGGATGAGGTTTCAATTTTCAAGTAAGGTTTTCTTTCATTTTGTGCCTGATTGTATGATTTTATTTTTATTTTTATTTTTTGTCTACTTTAAACTCACTTTATCTATTGTGCATTTGTTTGTTTTGATGATGTTTTGAAGGATTTTCTTTTTCTACTTAATGTGAACTGCAATTTCATCTTAATTTGGTCCAGTCATAGCTGAAATTAAAGATTGGTCCGTTGAGATCACAATTCCACTGTCAGACTGCTTATTTTCTTGGCTAAAGATATGTTTTAGATCCTAATGTAAATGTTTGGACGTTTTTATCTATTTAGTCCATATTATTTAAAAAGTTCCAATTTAATTTATGGTTCAACCTTTCTCAATTTAGTCCCCCTGTTGATAAATGTTAAAATTAGCTAATGAGAAGCTGCCAGCTGGTATGATACTTATTGATTGGGTGAAAATTTAGAGCAGAAAAAAGTCTCTAAGAGAGGAGAGTTTCTAATTCCTCCTGATTTTAAAAAAATTAGTAAAATTTTCAAAGTTTCCCCTTTTAGATGAAAATTATCCTCTCAATTTTCACGAATCCACCAAGTATTCATGCCATATAAGTTTATTATTAGCTAATTGTAGCATTTATCTAACTGTGACTAAATGAGAAAATATTAAAATATAAGAGACTAAATTAAAGCTTTTTAAACAATAAGAGAGACTCAATTGAAAAAACATTCACATTAGGAACTAAATCATATATTTAGCCATTTTTTTCTAAGAGGCAGAAAGAAGGTTATTAGTTGAAATAAGCTTAAACGTTCACTATTGTCATTCAAGTGCAAGTTCTGTTACTAATTCTGAAAATGATGTTGGTTCTGGATCGTTGGATTTTTATCTTTTATGGTTTTTTATGGTTTTGTTCTTTCTTAGTAAGGCATATGGGTAATTGAGCACAATTTTTTCTTCTTAATCCCAGGAAGTTGGTCAGAAGTAAAGGGCGTTAAGTTTGAAACTCCTTTGTGTCTGAACGGGCCTCTCACTTTTTGTCATCAATTGGATTGCTTGAAGAGTGTCCAGGAAAAAGAACAGTTTTACTGATGTTGGTTTTCATTTTATGCGGCCTTTTTCAGCTGCTCAAAGAAGGATAGGTCCTGTTTTTTATGGGGTTATGGTTCCAATGGAAAAGCAATGATTCTTTGGATCAACATTGTCAAATCTACTATTTGGAGAGAATTTGGAAGGGGAGGAACCCGAGGATCTTAGATAGCAAAAGTTTCCAATCCTCATGGGAAGAAAGCTTCGAATTAATCAAGCTTCATGCATCTCCTTGGTAGGATTCATTCCAAGGTTCCTTATTTTGGTTGTAAAGCTTGAAGCCCGTCTCCTTACTCCGGACCTATCATATCTTAGAAAACGATATCATTAAAAAGAACACGCACGAAAGGAATTGAAAATGAAACAAGAATTTGTATTCATGAGACATGGAGTGGAGTGACTATCTTGAATCCCCTCTCACCCCACCGATGGGAGAATCGATTGATTTTTTTGTATTGTGAATTATGATTGATTTGTAGTTCAAGGACACTTTTCCTAAAAACTATCCTATCCAGGATGTTATTTTTTGGTCGACTGCGATTTTATATAATGGTGCAAGTCAGATTGTTTATTTATTGTTTTTGTTTATGGGAGTTACCTTGTAATCTAAATTCTTTAGAAAGTTCGGTATCTTGGGTTTTTGAAGGTTGTTATGTGTATAGTCTTTTATTATGGGTTTAGCCTAATTTAGGAGTTTGGTATCTTGTTACTATTCAAATGCCAATGAAAAGTTTCTCTTGTTTTAAAAAAAGGTTGCACCAAAAAATGGGATTGCAAAATATTGGTGTCTCAATTAGTGATGATGCCTTCTTTTTATGTGGTATGTTTGCCTTTGCTTCGATCAGAAAAGATGTTTCGTACTTATTTTACTGGTCTAGTTGTAGCAGTCCTGAGCAAATTATTTCTTGTTTGGTTGGTTCAATTTGTCTTGTTTCTTGTGTCGTCTTCTTGTTTTGTTGGTCCTAATGGTAGAGCGAAGAAGGAAGTTACCCCTCATGATTCGTCTTAGATGAACAAAAAAATTACATAAAAGTATTATGATTTTAAAGTTTGGTTAAATTACAAGTTTAGTCTTTAAGGCTCCGTCTAGTGACTATTTAGTTTTTGGTTTTTGAAAATTGTGTTTGTTTTCTGATCATTCTCCACAATGAGTTTCATCTTTCTTGAACAAACATTTGAATCATTGGTCAAATTCTAGAAACAAAAATAAGTTTTTGAAAGCTACTTTGTTTAGTTTTCAAAACTTTTATTGGTTTTTAAAAACATATGTAAAAAGTAGACAACAAAACAAAGAAATCCAAACCCATAGGTAGGAGTAGTATTTATAAGCTTAATTTTCAAAAATAAAAAACAAAAAAAAATATTATCAACGAGCCCAAACTTTTAGATTTGAGTTTATTTGGTATCTGAAGTTTAAAAAGTGTCTAATAAATCTCTAAACTTTCAAGTTTTTGTGTCTATTTTGTCTCTAAGCTTTAAAAAGTGTCTAATAAATGATTTCCCTTACAATAAATAGAAGAGATGAGGTTAAAATAAGCTATGAGATTTTCCATCATCAAAGTTTCCATCATGTAACTTAATGATGAAGCTTGTGTATTCAATGCTGCAATGACGTCTACTTCCATCCTGTGGATTATCTCAAGCAATCAAATCCTATATTGTGTCTTTCTCCTCTTGCAATTGCTCTCCCTCAAGGTGCAAAACAATGTAATAGGAGTTAGGCTTTTTCGTGGAAAGAAGACAATTGCAGTTGCAATCGGATTGCAATATGTGCTTCAAGTATTGCAAGTGAAATTCAGCTCCTCCTGTAATAGAAGAAATTGCAATTGCAATCTTCTCACAATCTGCACTAGAAGAAAAAAAAATTGCAGTTGCGATTCTCTTGCAATCTTTGCTACAACAAATTTTTTTGTTAGTTTTGCCGTTTCCGGCAATGGCGCCAAAAATTTAATCGGGTGAAACTTGTGGGTAAAAATAAAAGAAATAATTTTAGCCCCAATGCAAGTGCACACTATCGATGCAAGTAATAAACAAAAGTATTCCTGAGTATCAATCCAAGTAATAAACAAAAGTATTCCTGAGTATCAATCCCATAAGGAACAATTTTAACAAAAAGATTGGAAATAGCAAAGGTTGTTCAAAAATTGCAACTTGGGTAGCTAAATTGCAAAATCAAATTCTCAGTTGGTGTGAAACAACAAAGGAAACAAAAACTAGTATTGCAAAATCAGAATGCAAAATAGTACGAAACAACAAAGAAAACAAAAACAAAATTGCAAAATCAGAATGCAAAATGGTGCGAAACAACAAAGACAAAATGCAAGGGAATAGCTTTATGAAGATAGAATGAGGCTCAAGAATGTTCATTGCCTTAACTTGTGAATTGCTATTTCAAATTGCAATTGCAATTCTAACTTACACAAGCAATTGTAAATTGAATTCAATTCCTATTCAATTTTGATTCCAAAATCTTTAGAAGGCTAAGTGATTGAACCTATATGTCTATGGTCAATCGCACTTAGATAAATTTAGAACACAATTCTAGTGGTATTGGAGTATTTTTCCCTATGTACTTAGATAAATTTAGAACACAGTCGTACTTAGATAAATTTAGAACACAATTCTAGTGGTATTGAAGTCTTTTGCCCTATGTCTAGGGTAAAAAATTACTTATGTCTAAGTTCTTGTCTCTATTGTTTGTGCGAAATCCACTTTTTACTAACCCTTTCGGAATTAGCTCTAAGCTTTGTATGCAATCCTAGTTGATCAAACTAGAATTACAAAATCCATCAACTCAACACAAATAAACAATTGAAGTGTAAGCTTGGTCACTTTTGCAATTTAAGCTCAATTCACTCCTTAGAGAATTCACATCCTTAAACCCCTAAAGAGGATTTAGCTCAGAATTAAAGGAACCTAAATAAATCTTGAAAACATTTTCCATGACATAAAGGGATTAACTACAGTACTGATCTAGAACAAAACTTAAAGGGAATGAGAAACTGCTTGTTGTAACAGAAAAGACTAAGGACCGAAAGCAAGAAATGAAGGAATCAACACTCAAAACTCCATTAAATCATAAATGCTTTTGCTGGACATCAAACCCCATGAACCATAAACTTAGAAAATTCAAACTTTAAATAATAAAAAGTGCTTCTTCAATGAAAGACTCAACTCCAATTGTTCGATACAAGAATTCATGAAGCAGAAACAACGAAATACAACCAGAATTCAATTGAATAGAATTTGAACTCAAAAATTAACGAAGAACAACTGAAGATGTACATTGAATAATCTGCTGTTTTTCCTATAGATTTCAATCGATTCAACCCCGTTCTTGTCAAGAGGGAATAAATCTTTACAATCCAAACTTTCGTTTGGATTGAGTCGAAGCTGAGGAAGAACAACGTGCTAGAAGAAGAGAAGAAAAACAGACGAATAGAGAAAAAAAAAACAACAATTAAAAATGTAAAAAAAATGGGTATTTCGGAGATGAAATCCACCCTCCTTTGTGCGTTTTCCTTCCATTTTATAGACCATGGTGGCTAGGGTTTATTTCTCCTTCCATTTGGCTAAAGAATCTCCAAGGATTGAGCTGAAATCATGCCAAAATCGTGAGTTTCCTTCTCTAAAAAAATGCAGCAGATTTTTGGCTATTTCCATATTTGTCACTACCCGATTGCACTATCAGATTGCAAATTCAGATTTTGCAAAATGAAATTGCAATTCTCCAATCTTTCCTTAATTCGTCCCAATATCTGTGTAGAAATCAAGGTGCGTGATTGATCGTTTTTCTTAATTGAACTAGCTGTGGACTTCAACACTTTCCTTATCTGCTACTGCTCGATTGCTGAATCATATTGCAATTTCAGTTTTTGCAATATGATATTGCAATTCTCCAATGCCCTGCATCCAAACACCATTTTTAGTCTTTATTTCCTTCTTTTATTCAATTTTCTTATCAAATGAATTTTCCACAGAACTACTGATGTTTTCTAAGATTTGCTAACTTCTTCATATAATTTCTATGGATTTCCAAGCATAAATTAAGTCTATAAAAGCTAAATAAGCGTCAATCCTAAGGCTTATCATCAGGGTATATTGGGTGTATGTGAAGTAAAGAGATGAGGCAATTAAGGCCACTCTCTATGTCTTCTCCAAAGGCAAAGGACCCGCTCTTCTCGACTTTCCAGAAATTCTTCATCCGCAACCACGGACTCCCAAGGCTAATGATGGGAGCAATGAAACTTTCTTCTCCAATAGGGAGTAATCTTTCTAACTCTATCTTTTTAGTTTCTTAGTTAGTTGTTTTAGTTGTTGGGTTGCTTTTCTCGTTTGTTTTTGGTTTGTCGTTTTGAGTTGTTATTTTGTTTTAGGTTAGATATGTTATTTTCTTGCTTTTTAGTTTATTTATTTATTATTATTTTTTGTGAACTCTGGGACAATTCTAAATGTTATGGACTCTTTTTATGTATCAAGCATATCTTTTTGATGAATTATTTGAATGTTTTTCTGATTGAATGCCCTTGATGTTGATATTGGAGTATGCTTTACTCATTAAACATGTAGAAAACATTACTTCGATGCATCCCAAACAAACAACTTCATGATTCCTTGTCTTTCTAAAACATCTGAGCCTAAACCTTACCTAAGTTTATATTATGAATCCCTTTAGGAGAGTCTAGCTTGGATGTTCTACAAGTAACACCTTTTTCCATGTACCCCTTGTTTATATTCCATCAATGGGGACATTGACAACCTTTAAGTTTGGGGTGATGTTATCTTCTGTAAACTGTCATATTATTGTTGTATATCATTGTTAGGAGCATTAAAAAAAGGATACTCCTCCTTCCATAAGTTAACTATGTAACCAGAGGTGGTCATGATACCCATGATTACCTTTGCATGAAAAGTTAACTTAGGAAGTGAGTATGCAAATGACCTTGATGTGATGAGTGCTAGTAGTTAGATACTTTCACCAAAAAGCATTAGTAAGCTAGAACGAAGGCACGAATGGAAAATGGGTTCCCTTTTGAAAAAAAGAAAGAAAGAAAGAAAGAAAGAAAAATAAAAATAGTATCTTAGCAGTGAAAGAAATAAGTTTGGGGGAGGGTGTTGTGTAATTTGTGCAATCTTGTAAAGTAGCTTGTTTGGCAAAAGAGTGAAACTTGACTAAGGTAATAGGTAATATGAGCCAAGGTAAAGTTTTGAGATGAAAGTGTTTTATCTAAGACAAGAAAAGCATAGAAGTTGCATGTAGTGGAACGTCTAAGTTTTGTTAAACTGTTATGAGCATGAGAGCTCCCCTGAAAGGCATATTTTTTCAAAGAACCATTCATAGAGTCTGTTTTGGCTTGTTATGTGCTTAGATGTTTATATGTTTGCTATGATATTTCTTGAGGACAAACAATGACTTAAGTTTAGGGATGTGATAGTGCTTATATTTTACATATTTCTAGCATTTTTTACTTATGTTATTTTCACAGATGCATGTTCTTATGTCTAATAAATGTAGCAAATTGATAGGAGAATAGCCTGAATAAGTGAAAGGATTGTTTTGAGCTTTGAAATATGAAATAAGGGGGGAAAAGTTGATTTTTAATGAGTTTTGATGTTTTTATGCAGGAATATGTAAATTGTCAGAATTGCGACTCCAATTGCAACTACAATTTTTTCTTGAGACATCAAGGTGAAATTTGGAAATTTGATTTTATGCTGATATTTGAAGATTTCCCCCACGAATCAAGCTTAGAGAGATTCGATTCTTGCCTTAAACACCCATGGAGAAAATCCTAGCATTTGGAGGCTATAAATATGAAGATTCAAGCCACGGAAAAGGAGTCCACGATTTTCTTTACGATTTCCAAACCACCACAATTTATGAACTTTTTACTTTCTGTTTTATCAATTCAAAAAGAAGAAGAACGCTGTCAAACCTTCAATCCATCCCTGTCAAAAGTCTAGGGGTGTGAAGATCTTACGCTCCTTGAAAAAAGTTGAGTTTAGATCGATTGAAGAGGTGGAAGTTATCTCCTTGAGCTTTGATTTTTCTTTGTATTCGCAAGCTTTATTTTCTGTTTAGTTCTTTAATTCCAGCACTTTGAATTTTGTTATTTACATTCAATTCTTTGATTTTAATTCTTGTAGTTCTTTCATTTATAGCAAGTTTCTTTTAATAAAGTTCTTCATTCCAATTATTCTCTCTCCTTAAGTTCATCCCTTTGATTTTCAATTTCCGTTTTTACTTCTTTTTATTTCTTAAGTTAGCATGTGTTTTCTTTTCTTTAACGTTTTGTTAATTATTTTCTCCATTATGATCCAAATCCATCCTTGGGATTCGGATATGTGGATGCCCTAAGCTTGGAAGTGTAGCCTAAGATGTAAAAGTAACTTTGTTTGATTCCATAGTATTGTTTGCTTTTATTGATTACCATTCTTATTATGAATCTAGTTTGATCACCTAGGTGAACAGACAGAGATCAAGTGTAATATTGGAAGGGTTAAATAAGACTACGTGTCCATACAAACAATATAGGAAAGTAGCTTAGACGTAAACACTTGGTTTTGACCCTAGACATAGGGAAAATCCTCTAAGACCAAAGGGTTGTATTCTCATTAAACTAAGTTCGTATTAGCCATAGGCATATGGTTTAATCGCTTAGGTTTCTAAAGGTTTTTCCATTGAGATTGAATAGGAGTTGAACCCGATTTACATTGCTCATTGCTTGAGTAAAGATTACAATTGCATTTTAGGTCACAATTCTTTTCAAATGAGCAAAAGCATGTTCGAATTCCTCATTTTTATTATTGATTTTTAGTACACTCACAACCTTCCTAATTTATGAATATTGGTTACCAAGGTTGCTTTGTGTGAACATTTTTGCCTTAATTTTGGATTTTGTGGTATTCGTTCTCTGTGAGATCGATACTTTGGAATATTTCCTTTACTACTTATTTGACAGTGTGCACTTGCACTAGACTGATAACTTTTTATATTCAAAAGTTTTCTTCTAAAGCCACATGTTTTCAGTCGAGCAAGTGTCAACTTCTTTCTTGACTTTTTTTAGAAAAAGTAGACATTGAGATTCAGGATGAAGATGATGGAGCACAAATGATTAAGAATCATTTGAATGGTAGATAGGTTCTTATTGCTCTCGATGGAGTTGATGAAAAAAGGCAATTAGAAAAGTTAAATGGAAGTCCCAACTGGTTTGGTCCACAGAACCTAGTCCTCATTACAACTAGAAATAGAGATATATTTCGCCAACCTAATTACTAAGATAAAATAAAAGAATATAATGTGGATTTACTTTCTTATGATAGTTCCTTCAAACTCTTTTGCAAGCATGCATTCAAAGGTGGTCGTCTAGATGAGAATTACACGTCAATTTTTGATGTATTGTACCTTCATTATGGCCTTCCTCCCTTTTTCTTTTATTGTTTTTTTGTAAGTATGAGAAACTATAAGAAAAAAAAATAGAATGTAAAAGTAGTATGAGAAACTACGAGAAAAAAATAGAATGCAAAAAATTGTCAATTTTTTTTTTTTTATGTATTATACTTTTGTTATGATCATTCTGGATTGTCTAGCCATAAATTGTTGCTTGGTACTTTTATTATGGTCTTCCTCCCTTTTTCATGTATTTTTTTTTGAAGTATGAGAAATTGCGAGAGAAAAAAAATAGAATAAGTACATTGATTATAGTCTTCCTCCCCATTTCTTGCATTGTTTTATTAGTATGAGAAACTGCGAGAAAATTTTGAAGAGTGCAGAAGTAGTCAATTTCTCATGTATTGTATTTTTGCTATAGTTATTTTGGAACATGTAGCTTCAAATTGTTGCTTGGTACTTTGATTATGACATTCCTCCATATTTCTTGCATTATTTTGTAAGTACGAGAAACTACGAGAAAATTTTGAAGGGTGCAAAAGTAGTCAATTTTTTTTATAGTGAACTATTTTTTTCTCGTAACATCTTGCAATGTCTTGCATAATGGGGATTTTTTTTATAGTTGTTCTTTGAGATTAATGAAAAATATTGGAATTTTTCTTGCTAGAAAGTTGTGAGAAAATTGCATTTAAGCATCAACACAAGCATTTTGAAATTCAAATTATACATAAAATCATGGAATTCTCCATGGTTCAATACTTTAATCCTTGTAATCATCCCCTTGGGAAAGAAAAATGAAAACCATTTTTAACTGTAACGACCGACATTTTCAAGTATTAATTAAAGTTTTAATTTTGAGATTTGAATTAATTGTAAGGCCAATTTCATGTTTAAAGATGTGTTGAAAGTTAATTTTAGAAATTTGCATAATTGAAATTTGAGAAATTGGAGGGTAAATAGGGAAGAAAGAAGGGAAAAAGGGAATTAATTGGTTTGGGGGCAACTTTTGTTAATTAGGTGACTTTGAGCCAAGCCCAAGCCCAAGGAGAAGTCAAGCCCAAATATCCCTCTCTATTATTTTTATAGAGCATGCAGCCCTAGGTCGAGCCAAGCCGTCATCTTCTTCAACCTTCTCCCCTTCCTCCATGAAAAACAACATCCACCGTCAATCCCTCTCTCTCTATCCCTTTAACTACCAAGAGACCCATCCATTTGAAAGTTTTTTTTTTCTTCTTCAACAAACATCCATCGCGCGATAGTTCACGGCGGGTATTGTTCATCGAGGTACTGTTCACGGGGGGCGGTACTGTTCACACAGCGAGTACTGTTCATACCGCGGGTACTGTTCACGACGCCGTCACTGTTCACGTCGCCCTCCGTTCCGATCAGCCTCTTCCAGTCCGGCGAGCCTTTAATTGTGGGTAAGCAATTAGTTTCTACATAGTTCTTTGATGATATTGGTTGGGTAAGATTTAATTCATGAATCTTGACTTTGTTTCAAGGATATCCATTCCGTTTCGGCATCAAAATCACGAGCGTGTCGCGGTCCAGTAGGATTTGGACTGTTGGAGCGAAATTTTTCAGTAAGTCACAAAGGTCCTTAAGGTTGAGGTTGTATGGTAGATTAAAATTGAAATAAGATTAACCCATGGATCTTGTGACTTAAATTTAATTTTACCCATCAATTTGAGATTAAGTTAAATGCTAAGGAATTATTTCTAATTTTGGAATTTAGTTGGTGGAAGGAACCTTGGATTTAATTATGAATTTTAGGAATTGTTTCTAACCTTAGGAATGGTTTGAATTAGGCTCTAAATTGTTTGACTGAGGATCAAGGAGAAGGAATTTTGGTGAGCAATTGGGTGATTTGGATTCTTGAGCTTAGCCAAGGTAAGGGACTTTATGCCGGTATGCTTGAATGCAAGTCAGGAACTGAATTGAAAAAAAAAATTATTTGAAATAAAAAGTCTTTATAAATATTTTATTATGGATTTTCACTTGTTTTGCCAAATCTTCTCATGAATGTTATGCATGATTTATGATTTTGATTTATGATAAATGATGTGAGAATGTTGCTTGTGTTGCATCATGGAATGAAAAGTTTAAAATGCTTTGGGACCTCATGCATACATTATGTTTTCATGATAAAATTGATTTCGAAGGCTGTGGCAATTACCCTCCTAAATTTATTGATGTACATCTATATGAAAAGGAGCCTTACGAGGCTATATGAAAAGGAACCTGAAAAGGTTAAATGAAAAGGAACCTGAAAAGGTTAAATGAAAATGAAAGGTTAGGTTGGGTTAATTGTCCACATTAAGCCGAAGAGAAAAAGTTGAAAGAGAAACGTTTCCACTATGAAAGGAATTTAGGTCCCACCAAAGGAAAGAAAGAAAATGTTTTCGAAAACTCATTATGTATGTGTATGCATATCCTGACCTGGTAGTAAGGTCACTTATTGAGTATTTTAAATACTCATCCTTTTTCAAAATGTTTGTCTTTTCAGGTAAAGGCAATGACATATCTTAGGCGAGTGACAAGGTAGTTTGCTGAAAGGGTCATGGGTGTCATGAAGAGTATAGTTTCCGCATCTAGTTTATGTTTTAACTCAAATTATTTTGTTAAGTAAACATCAGTTATTTTAACATTTTAATTCCAAGTATCTTTTGAAATGTTTTTAAAAAGGGATCTCGAATTAAAGGTTCTTTGGTTGTTTATGAAGAAATTTAATTCTTTTTGTCCAATACTAAAGTTTCAAATTTTTCATGTGCATGCAAGTAGTAACGTCCCTAGAAAATCTAATAGGAAGAGTCGGGGTCGTTAAATTAACTGAAGGGGTGAATATTAAGAATGCGGAAGCAATTTTGGATCTTGAGCACTCTAATTTGATCAATTTTATCATACAAAAAACATGCTCAAAACTGGAAAAAAAAAAAAGGAAAGTATGAACACATACCTTTGTTGCTCAAAATCTCCAAATTCTTTGCAAATCTTGGGTCACCAATACTACTTAGACCACCACTAGAGTCTTCCCTACTATTCTCAGCCCTTGGAATAGATTGTGGGATCTTTGATTGAGAGAAATTGGGAGAGGAATGAGTAAAGATCTAAATAAAAAAAGCTAGAGAGTTTTCTACAAAAATCTCTTGTTTTTCTAATCTTATTTCTCCATTGTGTTTCTTCTCTATTTATAGAAAGCCACAAGCTTAGTGAAGAAGCCAATTGAATGAAGATAAACTTCAAACAAGAAGCTTTGTGAAGAAGCCAATTGAAAGAAGATATGCTTCAAACAATAAGCTTGGTGAAGAAGTTATGAACTTGGTCCATATTTCATTTCCAAATGAATTTGAATTCTTTTTTAATTTTAATTCAAAATTAATATAAAATTAATTTTAAATTAAAATCAATTTTTAATTAATTAAACAATTTAATTAATTTTAAATAAATATTTAATTTAATATCAAATATCAAATTAAATAATTGGACCAATCCTAATTTCTCAAAACGAACATTCGAACATGAATCCCTATTCATGTTTTAAACCGAACGAATATTTAAATCATATTTAAATATTTCCACCTCTTCTTTATCATAGTTTAATTCATAATTAAGCTATGATACGTTAAGTATATCGCATATAATTAACTTTTTCTCCCAAATTCGAATTTGAACAATTCAAATTCTTTTCTCTCAAATTATTCCAAGGCTTAGTCTGAGCTAGTAAGGGGACCTAATGGACCTACAGATCATGAGCTCCAACGATACGAGATTAACCGGCCAAACTCTTTAGCCTAACTAATCAACATTCGTTAACCATCGGGACACTCCACTAAAGCCCAGTGGCTGCACTCTCCTCACTGTAGATATATTTCTGTCCACTCGATATAACCATGATTAGTAAGTCGATCCTTCACAGGTTGTTCGTAATTACAGCTGGGTCAAATAAACCGTTTTACCCCTGTAATTACTTCTTGTTCCTTAAGTCCCACTGATCTTCTAATGAACAATTTGGTTTGTGGTCCAACCAACAAACCGTATCCCTCTCGGGCCAACGAGAGGGTGGGCCCATTGTTCAAGACCTGGAGTCAGTACTTAAGGGAACAACCTCTCTACTAAACCCTAAAGCGGGTAGGAGTGAATTCCATCTCGCATGACTATGTTCCCAACTATCTATCCGGTCTTATCCCCAAAATGGGAGGCTTATTGAGTCGGCGATCTCGGGCCACTCTCACCCATGCAAATCTAAGGATAATCTCGAATAAACAGGAGTTCATAGCACGCTCAGGATTAAGATCGAGTTACCTAGGTCATCGTATGAATATAGTCAGTTAAAACAGTAAACGGAGTTAAAAAGTCTAATTGACTATTTCGCGGTCCAGTCTTATGCAAACTCATTGCATAGGACGCCCCCACTCGCATGTCTCCACATGAACGATTTAGGATCACATCGTTAGTACTATACAAAGTGGGCCGCGTCCATAGTGTCCCCAGGATAAGGTACCCAGCCTTATCCCTATACTATAGACCGTTTTGGCTATTACTCGAACTTGATCCACTTTTATGTCACACATAAAATTCAAGTATACATCTTATAGTCAAGGGTTCTAAATTTATTGGATTTGGGTTATAGAATACACAATTCACTTTATTCAATAACACATTTACTGAATAAACCTCAATAACATCTTTATTGTAAAATAGAATATACATTCAGTTTACAAAACCACGAGTTTTAGGACATAAAACCCAACATTAACATGCCAGGCACTATTGTTAATGGATGGATGCATAACATTGAGTCCTCTCTCCAATGCATAAGTTGTTGGGATTTATGCCCTAAAGCCTCGTAATTAATGATTTATTTAATAATTAATAATAATTTTGATTATTTTATTTACAATATAATATTATCTATTATATGAAAAATCTAAGGTTATTAGTATAATCTTGAACAGTATGTGGTTGACATACGAGAGGATCATGTTTAAGAAATAACCTAAATGGTCATAATATATGGATAAGGTTGGGTGCCTTATCTTGGTAACATTATTGATATGACCCACATTATAATAGTTACAAATGATTTGATCCAAATCGTTCATGTGGAGACATGTGAGTGGGGGTATCTTATACAATGAATTTGTGTAAGACTAGACCACGAAATATTTAATCTCTCTTTATAAATCCGTTAATTGAGAATATTAATATTTCATCAGGATGATCATTTGCTACTCGATCTTAATCTTGAGTGAGTTATGAACTTCTACCTGTGAGGGATTGTCCTTTGATTTGCATGGGTGAGAGTGGCTTTTGTAGCCGATTTAATATGCTTACCATTTTGGGAACTTGACCAAATAGGGAGATGGGAACATAATCTTACAAGATGGAATTCACTCATTTCCATATAGGGTAAGTAGATGAGTAGTTCCCTTAAGTGCTAATTTCGAGACTTGAACAATGGGGCCTCACCCTCTCACTGGCCCAATAGGGACTTAGTTTATAATTAGATTATAAATAGATTGTTCATTAGAAGATCAGTGGTACTTAAGGTGCAAGATGTAATTATAGGGGTAAAACGGACTTTTGACCCAACTGTAGTTACGAACAACTCGTGAAGGATCGACTTGCATGTAATGATTATAAGAGGAAAATATATTTATTGTATTTGATACATTAAATATTAAAATAATTAATGTATATTAGATACATTAAATAAAAGATATTTATAGAATTTGAATAAGATTTAAATAAATAAATATCGTAGGAGATTTAAATGAGATTCAAATAAATATAAGATATATTTTAATATATTAAATATTAAAATATAATATTTTAATTATGACAAAGATTTTCCGTTGGTCTCTATAAATAGGACCATTGGGTTGAGCCATTAGACACAACACATATCTCCTCAATAGAGAATTAGAAAATTCTCTCTAGACCTCTTCCTCTCCAATCCCTTGTGGATTTTCTTTCAAGAGGCTCCCACAAGCCTTGGTCCTATGTTGGAGTCATAACCAGGAAGATTTTATTGAAGAGATAAAGATCCGCCAGAAATATCTCCATATTTATCTCAAAGGTATGTTTTGCTTAGCCTAAAATATTTTTTTGTTTAAATTCTAAAATAAAATCAAAGTTTATTCCAACTCTTCCGTTGTGGGTTTAATTTGATTATTCCCTTCATAATTTACTTTAGGCCAATTATTCTTTTAATTCACAAGGTATTCTATCCACAGTGGTGGAGGAAGAATCTTTTAGCAAAAAGCAAGGAAACAAAATTTGATATTCGATTTCAATATTTTTACAATAGCTAAAGAAGTTTAAAATGATAAATGAGATCTAGATTACCATATACATGTTCAGATAACATCTCAATGTGGACACTCAGTCCTTTACAAGAAAAGCAAAAAAATGATGGACTTTGTAATAAATAAACATCCAAAAACAACAAGAAAAAAAAAATCTAAGGAAGACCAAAATTGACCCTAATTAGAGACTTTGGACGTTCTTCTTTGTGGTCTACTGGCTATGTTAATTCCACAATAGCTAAGCTTCCATGAGAAAATTTTGATTTTCCTTGGATAATCATCCTTCCAAATCATGGAACAAAGATTGTCCTTAGTTGGACTCTTTGAATGGACTAAATCTTCCATCAAAGATCGAACCATAAAGGCATGAGGGGATCTAATGGCCAAAACCAAAAGTCATGTGCGTGCCTCAAAGTAATCGATGAAAGGAGATATGATAGATTGACCTAATGAAGAACTTCCTCCTCATTGAGATTTTGTTGGATTCCCAAATCCCAAGCTTCGTTAGCTAAATTCCATACCTGTGCGACTGAATCCAATGGTCGAGTAAATAAACGATAAAGCTTTGGAAAAGCTGATTTAATAGATGCACCAACAAGCCACAAATCATTCTAGAAGGATGTATGTAGACCATTGCCAAACATTTCAAAATAACAACAAATAAAATTACAATAAATAAAAAAATGACCTTCATTTGAGAACGTTTGCATTTTTTTTCTCGCAATATCTAGCACTTGCAAACCGATGTGAGAAAAGCAACTATTCATAGTCAAATATCTAAAAAAAAAAAAATTAAAAAAAGGCAAACAACTCACTTCAATCAAGCAAAAATGTAAAAAAGAAGCAATTTTGTTCCAAACAAAAAAAGTGTACAACAGTGGAAGAAAGTTTTTTTATACCAAACTGTTTAAAAGAAATCGCTAAAAAAACTGTCACTTCCAATCGTTTTGTTCAGTGTTGAGCAACTCAATAAGCCAAGTGTAAAATATTATCTTACAAATAGAGGAAAATCCTAGTCCAAAATGCACAAATCTACCTCAAAAACTTTAGCCATATCTAGAAAATTGATTGCTTCTTAACAAAAATATTGATGGTTTCCCAAATGGGTTGAATTGCAATGAAAATTCATCTAAGAACAAACACTTCTACTGTAATTTTTGCTTGACAAGTTTCAACATTTTTTTCATATGAAAGTGGGAGAGAGAATTAAAGCATCTTAATCAAACAAAAGTTGGGTATTGGCTGTCAGTTTTAACATTTTTTTTTTCCATTGATTAAAGTTGGGTATTGGGTGTCGGTTTCAACATTTTTTTTCACTGTATGAAAAATTAAAACATTTTGGGCATGTTTGAGAATGATTTTAGAAATAGTGATTTTAGTACCATTGATTTGTTTATAATTGATTTATTAAAAGTGATTTTCATATAATCATTTTAATGTTTGGTTCTACACTTTTAATAGTGATTTTCATACAATTAAAGTGATTTTCAAGGACTATGGACATGTTTGAGAGTGACTTTAGAATAAGTGTTTTAAGCTAAATGATTTAATTATAATTAATTTTGTAAAAGTTTTAGTTATAAATCATTTTAATATTTGGTTTCACTCTTGTAAAAGTGATTTAAATTTAATTAAAAGTATTTTTTAGATGATTAATGTTTGTTTTCAAAGGTGATTTTAAAATCATCAAATTACTAAAAAGAGTATTACATTTGAGATTAAAAAAATTAGAAGGTGGTAGACAAAAGTTATATTGAGAGAACTAAAAAATTAAGAGAGAAAAAATATAAAGCTGAAAAAGTTTCAAAGGGAACAAAATGTTAAAGACATGGAGGGATAGAAATTTTAGAGAGATGAACAAAAAAATAAGAGAGAGAAAAAATTTAATAGAGAGCAAAAAATTCGAAGATAGAGAAATAAAGTTAGAGAGATATACAAAAAGTTAGAGCAAGACGTCAAAAAAAAGTTAAAGAGAGATAAAAATTATATAGAGAGGAAAAACAAATTTAGAGATAAAAAAAAGTTAGAGAGTTAAAACAATTGGAGAGAAAAAAGAGAGAAAAATTAATAAAAATTTTAAAAAGAGAATAAAGTAAGAGATAGATATTATAAAAGCTTTAGAAAGAGAAAAATTGGCATTTTTTAAACAATGATGAATGACTTCAATGGTGATGATTTTGAGAAAATATGTTTTTTGATGGAAATTAATGAATGTTATATAAGATGACGGTTTGTAATTGTCACAAAACGTAATTTCACCCACTCAAAAGTCCTATTTTATGTTATTTAGAAGACATAAAAAAGTGTTGTTAAATTCCTTTTTATAGGGAGAGTGCTTGAAATTGTTTGCTTTTTGCATAGATCCTTATTGGTTGTGAATTTGAATTTATTTTGTCTTCAAATGAAATTTTAATATGCTTGTAATGTTCATTTATTCATATGTCATTGATTTCTATGTATGGAAAAAAAAATTGTATTGATAATATTATTAATGAATTTTATTTTGTCTCTTATTCTTATATTGATATCTTGTAAATTTTTGGTATAAAATATCTTTTTGTATAAAATTGATGTATCTTTGCGTATCTTTTATCTTTTACCAATAAAAATAAAAACCGTCATAAATCTATTTGGCCATCTTTTTTTTCCCCATATTTGGCAATTTCCCCTCCTTCTCCCACTCCCCCTGTCCATAAATGGCTGGAGAAACTCCCGATAGCAATTCCGGCAATCCGCCGTCGACGCCCGATTCCCCCACCAACGTTTCTTGGAGTCTGTTCCACGAAAATTTCTTGGAGTCTGTTCTCCAAACAAAACAATCTTTGCTTTTTAATTTCGTCGAAATCTATTGCCACATGCAGTACTGATCTTATGAATTTTGTTCTTAATCTTGTAGCGATTATCGGAGGATGGACGAACATGACCAGTACGAGTCCTTGGGCCTCGACGATTCGTTTGAGGACGAGAGGGATTTGGATCAGATTATGGAGGACAGACGAGTTGCCGAGATGGAACTCGACACTCGCGATGCTCAGTTCACCCGTCGGAAGCTTCCTGAACTATTGCATGATCATGGTAATTTTGCTACTCAATGCATTACAGAGCTATTCGTGCTTCCATTATTTTCTCTCGCTCTTTCTATGTGTTCTTAAATTACGTATTCCAATTATGAGTTTAGAATTGCTCGTGCTTGACTAAATGAATTATGAACCATATTGATTCTTCAGCTTTATTTTTTCCGTACAAAAGCTTGAGATATATAGGAACGAATTGAAGTGAACTCACTCTACCTGATGAGTTTAAAGAATCTTTAATTTCAATTTGGATTCAATGTATTTTTTCGTGACAAGGTTTAAGTACTTAACTGAAAAAATTGGCCACGGGAAAATTTGTGAAGCATTCTGTTCTCGTTGATTCAAGGCATTCTGACTTGTCATCCGGAACGTGGTTATCTGTTCTACCTAGCACAATAATTATGGATGGTATACGCCACATGATCATCTCATAATTTTACAATTAATTGAAGATTCCTTGAGGTCTAACCTCCTGAAGAAACTAAAAGCTAGAGACATGTTCTTGATGTTGCTTTACCACTCTTGGCAGCTGCGAAGTTATTAGTTTTTGCCCTGTTGATTTACTTTTGGGGACTGGCAGATTTTAACTACTTTTGACCAGCTGCAGCAAGAAGCTATGATGACATTGATGCCATGCAAAGTTCTCCTGGTAGATCACAAAGGGAAAACTCACGAGATGATGTGCCCATGACTGATCATTCTGTTGACGACCAATATGAGGTGTTTAAGGCTGTCACATCTTTATTTTCCATGCAGTAGCATTTTGCACATAATTATTGTTAGCCATTTTCGGAACCAACAAGTTACCTCCAATTGTAGGTTGAAGATGATGAAGAAAATGAGAATGAGATGTATCGTGTTCAAGTTCCACTTAGAGAACATGTTACCAAGAATGCAGTTCGGCGCTTTATAGGCAAAAAGTTTAAGAAATTCTTGGAAACATATGTGAATCCAAATAGTGGAAATGGTAAGCTTGAGTACATGCAACTGATAAAAGAGATGGTGTACGGTGAGCATCTACTTCTGCTGTGATTTACTGGGTTGTTGATATTTGGTTTATTTCGCAAAATTATTAAACAAATATTGTTTTCTTAGATGACCTGATAGAGTCGTGTTCATGCTTCTCTCTTGCTTTAATATTTGGTTTGCAGCCAATAGGTGCAGTTTGGAGATTGATTACAAGCCGTTTATCTTTGTTCATTCAACTATTGCAGTCTGGTTGGCTAATGCTCCCCAACCCGTCTTAGAAGTTATGGAAGATGTTGCAAATAAGGTTGTGTTTGACATATATCCGAACTACAAAAATATCCACCAAAAGATCTATGTTCGCATCAACAATTTTCCAGTCTATGATCAGATTCGAAGTCTTAGGTATCCTGGAAGATTCATGGTGCAAGGTCTTTTCAAATATATGTTTTCATCTCTAATTTTCCTATTCCTCCTATTTTCAATTGTGTCCTGTTGCATTTTGTAGGGCAATTCATTTGAATGCCATGATTCGCATTGGGGGTATAGTGACCGGATGCTCTGGTGTCTTCCCCCAGTTGCAGCAGGTGGAGTATGATTGTAATAAATGTGGAACAATATTGGGACCATTTTTTCAGAATTCTTATTCAGAGGTCAAGGTTGGTTCTTGTCCTGAATGCCAATCGAAAGGGCCATTCACGGTAAATGTCGAGCAGGTGAATTCTTAATTTTAATTATCTTTTGTTTGGTGGAGAAACCACAGTTGGAGTTATGTACCTACGAATCTCATTGAAGGACTTATTTCATGTATCTGTTTCGGCTGCTCCCCCAGTGAAAAATGGATGAGATGGTTTCTTGTCACACTTTTTTGTTTAGCATTTCTCTTAAGTCAAATAAAATCTGAGTGAATGTTAATCAGATTCCACACGTTGTTGGTTGTTATGCTGCAGACTATATATAAGAACTACCAAAAGTTAACCCTCCAAGAAAGTCCTGGAATTGTGCCAGCTGGTCGACTTCCAAGGTACAAGGAAGTGATACTATTGAATGATCTAATTGATTGTGCCCGTCCTGGGGAAGAAATCGTACGTTGTTTGCCTCCGATGTGCTGTCAATTTTTTTGTTTTGAAATACTTGCAGACTTTTTAATGTATGATCTGATTGATTTCAGGAAGTCACAGGCATTTATACAAATAATTTTGACTTATCATTGAGTACAAAGAATGGTTTTCCTGTATTTTCCACGGTCGTTGAAGCAAATTATATTACCAAGAAGCAAGATCGCCTCAATGCTTACTGGCTTACTCTGGAAGACAAAGAAGAGATCGAGAAGTTGGCTAAAGACCCTAGAATTGGAGAAAGGGTTAGTTATATTAAGAGCTTAATGAGATGTTCCTTTAGTGTTACGATTAAGCATTTTGATTTGGCAAGGACTAATAACAGATAATCAAGTCCATTGCACCATCAATCTATGGTCACGAGGACATAAAAACAGCAATCGCTCTTGCAATGTTTGGAGCTGAAGAAAAAAATGCTGAAGGGAAACACCGGTTACGAGGTGATATCAATGTACTTCTACTAGGTGATCCTGGCACAGCCAAATCTCAATTTCTCAAGTAAGAGCTACGTTTATCAGTTCGGGATGAACTTCATATATGACGTACTGGTCTATAGCTGCTTGAACATTAAGTTGTATATATTTTTGCCAGATATGTTGAGAAAACTGGGCACAGAGCAGTGTACACCACAGGGAAAGGAGCTTCAGCTGGGCTCAAGGATCCTGTCACAAGAGAGTGGACCCTTGAAGGAGGTGCCCTTGTATTAGCCGATAGAGGGATTTGTCTTATTGATGAGTTTGACAAAATGAATGATCAGGACAGGTAGGGAAAACAACCATCAGTTCAACATTTTGAGTTTTGCAATTCCATCTATTCTCGTGCCCAGTCTAGAAAGTTTTAAATTTCTGGTGTGTTGGAATTAAAGTTCTCATCTGTGATTAGGGTGAGGATCCATGAAGCAATGGAGCAGCAGAGCATTAGCATATCAAAAGCTGGAATAGTCACTTCTCTTCAAGCCAGATGTTCTGTCATTGCTGCTGCCGATACCATTGGAGGAAGGTACGGCAAGTACATTAATGTTTGACTTGTAATCATGGGAGGAAAGAAGTTGAACGATACATATGGATGAATAAATGGTTACAAAGTCATAAATTTGATCAATTCTGATCGTGTA
Organism: Trichosanthes truncata; assembly: GCA_033996785.1. Lineage (NCBI taxonomy): Eukaryota > Viridiplantae > Streptophyta > Magnoliopsida > Cucurbitales > Cucurbitaceae > Trichosanthes > Trichosanthes truncata. The sequence continues at coordinate 24,594,912 of JAWPNB010000009.1, forward strand.
TTTGATTGTTTTTGTCCAAGTACATTCTTCCGCATCAACTGGGAGAAATAGTGATTACTTATTTTTCACTCATCCTTCACATCTAGCAATTGCGAAATTACTGCATTACTTAATCAACTAGTCTTTCTATAGGTACGACTCCTCAAAAACATTTTCAAAAAATGTAGAGATGACAGATCCTATCATTTCTCAATTTGACATCCTCTGCATTGTTAAGGTAAATTTCTAGAAACTTCATGCTTCTTTCTTCAAATTGTAGAAGTTGATTACAACCGAAAAGGAATATGATAATTTGCAGGATGTGGTAGACTCTGTAACAGATGAGATGCTTTCTAAGTTTGTGGTGGATAGTCACTTCAAATCACGGTCAAAGGGTGCTAATATTGATGATAAGTCTGTAAATGAATCTCAGGATGACAGTCAAGACTCTACAAGGCCACTGGATCCGGAGGTCATACACTCGTACCTAATCATCGTCTTAGTAGGTTATCTGTGGACGTCTGTCTGATATGATTACTTCCTCTATACCGTTCTTCCAGGTGCTCCCCCAAGTTCTGCTGAAGAAGTACATAACTTATGCTAAGTTGAATGTTTTTCCAAGGTTGCATGATGCTGATATGGATAAGTTAACACATGTCTATGCAGAATTACTAAGGGAATCTTCTGTAAGGCTCTATTTGACCTCTTTATTTTTTATTATTGTTATTGTATTTTAATGAAGGGCTCATAATTTTGTTGATTGAAACATTGCACATTAACTATCATATTGTAATGTGACTAGCATGGGCAAGGAGTTCCCATTGCAATTAGGCACAAACAGTCAATGATACGCATATCTGAAGCACATGCAAGAATGCATCTTAGACAGCACGTCACACAAGAAGATGTTGATATGGCAATTCGTGTGTTACTTGATTCTTTCATTTCGACCCAAAAATTTTGGGGTGCAGAAAGCTCTGCAAAAGGTATTAAAGGAGATCATTGCTCTCTCTCTCTCTCTCTGCATGTCCTCTATAAATGTTGATATGGCTATTCAATATTTGCTACAAGAATAACCAGTTGGGTTCCTCGTTTCATATTATACACAAACATATGCCTGAATCATGTTGCTGACATTCTGCTTGGATATTTAAATTATACTTGAGAAGATAATCCAATATAATTACTTGATTATTCTTGATTGGATGATCAATGCCCTGTGGTTGCCATGGGGAATATTTCCATCAGAAATTTAAAGACCTAAAGTGTTGCTAGTGCTAATATTCCCTACAATTTTATGTAATTTGCCGATAAAGACGACTTTCTGTAATTCTTAATGTTGTATTTTTGTTAGAATAGCTAATTTTGGTATTTCAAATTTTAAGATCAGTGATGTGATTGGCAACATGTTTTATGAAAGTTTGAATAATACTAAGGAACAAAACTAAACTTTTGTTATTCTCATTGCTTCTATTCTGTCAAGATGGCCAAGTCAAGGGTAAACCCAAAGTTCCCATGCCCCTCGTATACTCATAATCGAACCATCAACTATGTTGTACCCAATTTCGTTTTGGTATGTTAAATTGAGGAAGTTTTGGTGTATCTTGCAGAGCTTCAGAAAGTATATGACTTTCAAGAAGGATTACGAGGAACTGCTCCTATATCTTCTCCGAGAGCTCGTGAAGAATGCACTTCACTTTGAGGAAATTGTTCGTAGATCTACTACATTCAAGGGCGGATGGTAAAGAGGAACCCCCCCCCCCCCCCCCCCCCAATTTTAATATTATTCATGCCATGCATTTAAAATAGTGGCCCTTTTTTTTTAATATTTTTTTTATATATAGAGCAATCATTGTGTGCCCCTACACAAACTTTTTCTTCTTCTTATTATTATTTTATATATATGTTGTACTCCAAATTTGTCATACAGTTTTTTAATGGAAATTACTCCATTTAATTACTGAAATGAGGAGCCACGTGGGTTGACACTTTTTTTTTATGGTTCATTAAAGTCATCTAGAAAAGTTGAAAAGCCAATTTTTCATAACTTCATTTATAAGCCATCTAAAAACGAAAAGCCATAAAACAAGGGCTTGATCTAGAACCTTCTACAACCAATAGATGAGCAATTCAATTTACTATTTAACCTCTATTTTGACATGAATCAACTATATTGAATAGAAAACTTGGTAGAGAACCATCAACCATTACAATTGGTTAGGGAGGAGCATTTCAAACTACTGTGGCTTAGTTAATCTACTTTAGTTAATGCCAAAATTGAAATACATATTAGCGTCCATATATATTATTATTTTTTTTAAAAAAAAGATTTCAATGAAAAAAATAATGGAACTTCTCATACTCAGCTCACATTGGATCCAAAAGAAAATTATAAAGCATTAAATATTGATTCTATTTGTAAGCTTGGATCTTACTAAACAAGATTTGATTCATTTGCGATTTCAGTTACAACATTATGAGTTAGATGTATCTCACCATCCCGATTTGAAAAGCATATCCACAATTTCTATGTTATGTCGTGGGTTAGTTGAGCATTTTTTGCAATGAGAATTGTGAAAACAAGGCTTCAAAATAAAATGGAAGATGAGTTTCTTGCAGATTACTTGAGTGTCTACATTGAAAGAGAAATTTCTGAGACTTTTAGTTCAGAGTCGATTATAAATGATTTTTACTCTATGAAAGAACGTCGAGCACAACTTTAGTTAGTATTACAATTATTTTTATTTGAAATTTTGATTAACTTTGTTTCTTGTATCTTCAATACATTGTAATCATTTTTGTCTATTTATTAATACTTAATGTTAATTTTTGGCCCCCAACCTATATGGTCTAGATCCACCCCTGACTACATTGGATCTTACCCACAACAATGTGAATATGGAGGACCTACAAAGCAAGGGAATGATATCATGGTACTTTTCTATATTTAATAAAGTAGATAAATATGGCACTCACACATTTGATATCGGTGCAGGTGCAGGAACATGAACTCTATGATCTTCACCGGCTCTCATTTTTCAAATGCTAATTTTGTGCTGGATGAAGAGCTTGGAGTAATCAGGCATCACCTTGCCAGATTATTTTAAGGATAAAGATTGAAAATGGAATAGGACATAGGACATGGATGGGGCAGTCATGATTTTGGAATTGTATGTCCTGTTGACATAGAGAAAGGGTAGAGCGAAGTTAGAATGATTGTGTTTACAATGGAGGCTGCTTTGTTCAAATTTACTTTTTGTTATTTAACTTGAGGGTATAGGAACGATGGTGTAAGATTGAAATGTCATTTGAATCCATTTTAAATCTAATAGAATCAAATCCTTCGTGATATTAAAAATACGATGCTTAATTGGATCATAGAAAAAATAATGAAGGGAACAAAATGACATTTTACTTGCCATAAATTTCTCTTTTATTGTTCTCTTGAAATAATAAAATAATAAATTATTTATTATCTCAGTTCATCAAAGATCTCTACTTTTGGTTTCCAACTTTCTCGGCATTTTTAGACATAATGGATAAGTAAGGGAACAAATTCAATCCACCTATAAACTTTATTTTATGTTAAAATAACTAAATAAAAAAGAGTTTCAAAATTGCGTGTATGGTGTCACAATCGCACTCTTTCGCAACGGGACAACGATTGTGCGGCACTTGCTCTAACTAGATGAGCAAGTCAGCCGTACAAAAAACGAAAGTTGCGGACTACTTCCGTATATGGTCTAGCCTCCCCTCGCGTCTCGAGAGAAAATGTTTTATTAAAACGTGCGAGAGAAATTGCATGAAAACATTTGGAAATAATATTGTTATATACTAGTAAGCAAGAAAGGGATAACAACGACTTAAATAACATATAACTCCCAAGTATGAAGATGGACAACTAGTCATACCCCCCTATAGTACATTCTAGGATTTTAGCCTTTGACAAGCTTGAACATGAAAGTGGGCGATGAGTCATACACTAACAAATTTATAAGTAAAATACATAATAACACCTAAACTAAAGACATGACATAAAAGCATGGTAAAAGGGGTTGAAATGGTCATGCGGCCACGGGTAACACCCCCAGGACAAGCATGACCGTGATATTCTCCCCCACTTAAATGGTTGACGTCCCTGTCAATCGACTCTGCTCTAACCAGGCAGTCTCACGAGCAGCTTGACTTCCAATCTTCAAGACGGTCCCATCGGACCTTGACGCTTTGGCTTCTTTTCCACTTTTCTAGGAACTTCTTCATATTCTCACTTTGGTTGACTTGAGGCGTTCTCTCGGCCAGCGCCTCAAAAGCATTCTTCAGTGTGATCAGTGGAATTGACACTTCCTGCCTTCTCATCAAATGGGGTCGTTTCTGCTTGACCCATTCCCTTGTGCACCTTGGTGCTTCATTCAAATACCTTTGAGTAACTTATGTCTTTGGCCTCCATTCCTTGGGAGGACTATAAAATTGGTGATTATTCATTCTATAAGATCGGTCAACAACATGGACCCTGCCATCGCAACTCTTATCTTGGCTCATGTTCAGTTGAAGTAGTGATAATAATTTCACTCAATTTGGTTGCTTTAGATTCGCATGTACCACAGTGGGATTAGATCCCATGATAACTAAACTTTCTGCCAGGGGCATCGGTATTACTTTGTGTTCGAGGAGAAACTCCATCCCCAACACAATGTCAAAGTTGTCCATCTTGACAACCACAAAGTTTGCTTGACCAGCCCAAGCACCTAACTTCACCATCACTCTTCGTGCAACACACAAAGTCTGGTTAACTGCTCTCGGCAGCCCAAAAATATGAAGTACGCCTCATGATGGATTATGATTGTGCAAAACTCCGCTTAGGTGCAGAGGACGCAATTCTTAGAGTTAGTTAATTGAGTCCTCAAAAGGAGCTTGGTTAATTGGTTCAAACATGACTTAAAATTCAAGATAAATCTCGCGATGAGTCATAATTAAATTTGGAGTCAACCCTAAAACTTTTTATCTTATAAATATTGGAAAGCAAGAAAATCACCCCCAACGGGCTTGATAGGTCATTCCAAAACCAAATTTGGGACCAACCCCAAAGTCTTTATGTTATAAATCTTGGAAAACTAGAAAATCAGCCTAAAGAGCTGATAGGTCACTCCAAAGCTAGAACTCAAGAAAATACAGGGACAACTTGTACTTAGGTTAGATATTATTCCTCAGGGATAAATTTACAAATCAATACTTCAAAAATGGGCTTTGAGTGTCCAATGCAAAAAAGAGCTGAACCACAAATCCCAACAAGGGAGTGGGGACTTATAGGTAAATTTGGACAACTAGAGCAAACCCAAGAGAATATAACACAAATAGGCCAAATCGAGTCAAACCCGAGGCTTGAGTCGATATTGGGCTTAGGAAAATAAGGAAAAGGGCCAAAAGTCCCAAAGTCCTACCCAGCTCGACCAGACCACGCATGCGTGCACGTGTGCCCTCTCCATCTGTAGTCCGAATCATCCTCGAGGGCCCCACTTTCTATCCCTAACCTAATCCTATTCAGGAAAGGGAAAAGACCCTAAGTCACCCCTCATATAAATACTACATTATAACTCCATTGGAGGTAACTCATTTTCAGTATTCTCTCTCAAATTATAACTTGCTACTCTTCTTTCTTCTCTAACTTAAGCATTAGAGTGGTTGTGGCAAGCCCTACACCGATATGCAAGTTTTCTTTGTTTTGCAGGCCACATCGTGCTCCCAAAATTACAAATTTTAGTTGCTGTCACGTGAAGATCAAGTGAGATTTCACTTGGCCAATTTTTGGCATCAACACAATCCACTTAAATTATATGGTTAGGTAGGACCCTAATAACATGTTGGGTAGTGTAAGGTCTTTCACCAAAATAAAATTTTTGAGTTGACAAATTAACAACCAAATAATGTGTAGGAAAAAAAAAATCAAAGTTTCCCTCAAAACTTGACAAGTTTATCAATTTTGCATTCTAAACTCTCGATTTCATCAAAGTAAACCTTAGATTGAAATATGAATTATAATTTTTATCTTAAACTTAAATAAGTATTGGTATTTTTTATAATTTGATAAACTTTTGTTTGAAGAATCATTAAAAAGAAATTCTCGTGTACGTTTCAATAAATTACAAAACATACATTTATTATAAAATTAATAGGACTTTAGATAAAAAAGACATTAGAATTAAGCTTTAGTTGAAAATCTTGTGTCAGTTTTTTTCTTTTAAAAGTACTGTAGTATTTGGTAAATTTCAATTTTAAACCTAGAAAAGCATATCATAGCATTTGGTAAATTCAAACAAAATTGTAAATTATTTGATAAAAGTCTAGAAAAAACAATTGTTACAAAAAATTGAATCAATCCAAATTTCGTTGATATACGAGAATCTACGTAAACAAAATATAGAAGGATAGATTTGAAAATTTGAAAATTTAATTAGAGAAGATAGCAGACTTTTAAGAAAGCTGAAGTATGTGCGTGATTTTGAACGTAAGAGTAAATTGAAAATTGATTTTAGATATATTAAAAAATAATCAGATTTACCAAAGATTTACCAAATAAGCTAAATTTTTTGTTCCTGCAAATGGAGCCTAGTGTTGTTGGAGCGAAATATTCTAAAATGAATAGTGAATTTAGCTGTGACAAGTGGCCATTAACCATTGTTAATTTTTTTTTTAATTTTTTTTTTGAAAAACAGAAACATTGAATAAAGAATATCTTAAAAGCAAATAAACCTAGAAAAACCTAACACATTGGAGGGCGAGAAGCTTCCAATATCTTCTTTGACGATCAAGTAAGCTTCTTTGAGATCTTCTGTCTTTCCCTTGAGCAAATTCACCACTTTAGAGGAGTCTGACTCCAGCAAAATTGGTGTATTTGAGAGATCAATTATGCTATTGATTCCTTCACGCACAGCCATCAGCTCCTAAAGAGTTCGAATTGGGCAAACACCAGACACCACCCGACGCCAGCTCGCTTATCTTTTTAAAGAACCCGATGAAGCATTTGGAATCCAAGGTGTAGCAACAGAGGGCGGTGAGTTATGGTTCTTTGTGAATTCCGAATAAAAGGATTCAATTCTTTGTAGCCGTTCTTCTAAATTCAAACTAATTTTGTTAAAAACCACAAGATTTTGGAAGAAAATATCTCCAGATCTTCTGAGTTTCTTTGCAATTCCAAAGAGCATGGTTTGTGTCTTCTATCTGATTCTTGCAGATTAAACACCATGGTTCTACCTCAATTTTTTTCAGTCCGAGATTTGTGTTACAAGGAATTATATTGTGAAAAATTCTCCAGGCTAACACTCTAATTTTAGCAGGGGATTTCGCTTTCCACAAACAATTCCACCACTCCTTACAAATATCATCTGAGGAGCTGGAAGGCTGAAACTGATTAGCAATTGAAAGACCCACTTGGTATGCACTCTTAACTCTAAATTTGCCATCTCTACTGTAATGCCAAATGAGCCTATCTGGTATAGAGGCTCTGCCTCTAGGAATATCCTGTATCTTGTTGGTCATTTCTGGATTCAATATTGTCTGAAGAAGAGATTCATTCCAACTGCCATCTTCATTAAGTAAATAAGCCACATTTTGATGCCGAATTAGATCAGAATTAGTTGCAACCCTGAAATTAGGAGCATTAGGAACCCAAGGATCAGAACATATATCCACTGTCTTTCCATCTCCCACTCTCCATCTAAGTCCTTTAACAAGGATGTTCCTTCCCCATAATATACTTCTCCAAGCCCATGAAGGGCTGTAGCCCAACTTTGCCTTCAAAAAATCACAACTATGGAAATGGCTGCCTTTCAGAATCTTAGTCAATAGGCTATCTGGATTATCTAAGATCCTCCACCCTTGTTTAGCCAATAAAGCTTGATTAAAGATTGAGAGTTCCTGAAAGCCTAAACCACCATTCTTCTTATTTTTACACAAATTTGCCCATTGTTGCCAATGAATTTTTCTATTAGTATCATCCGAACCCCACCAATACTTAGCAAATATATTATGTAGATCATGACAAAGAGCTAGAAGAAATTTGAAACAACCCATAGCATGCGTGGGTATTGCCTGACCCACATCGTTAATGAGAATTTCCTTACCTCCTTGAGATATATATTTCGAATGCCAACCATGGAGAATTGAATGTACTCGATCACGGATATTCTTAAAAATGGCATTTTTATTTCGAGAAGTTTGTGAGGGTAATCCTAGATAGCGACCAAGGGCATCCGTTTTCTCAATTTGGAGCACTTCTCTGATTAAAGAAGACACATTTTCTTCTACCCTGGCTCCAATCATGAATCTTGATTTGCCCAAATTAATGGATTGTCCTGAAGCAGTCTCATAATCAATCAGGATTTGACGAATAACCATACTTTCTTCCTTACAAGCCTTGAAAAATATCAAGCTATCATCCGCAAAGAATAGGTGTATTAATGAAGGACAATGTTTATTTAAGGCCAAACCTGATATTTCTTTTTTATGAAAACTTTCCTCAAGGAGAGCAGAGAACCTCTCAGCACAAATTAGAAATAAAAAGGGAGAAAGGGGATCCCTTTGGGCGTAAACCACAATTGTGGGTTATATGACCAGAAGCAACTCCATTAACAATAACCGAAAAGGAGGGAGTTGCTACGCAATTCATTATAAGTGATATCCATCACTGAAACCCATGCTATTCATAATTTCTTCTAAGTAAATCCACTCCACCAGATCATAAGCTTTGCTCATGTCAAGTTTTAATGCTGCAAAGCGTTGATTTCTTTTACATCCTTTATTTAGAGCATGCAAACACTCAAAACCAATCAAGACATCATCAGAAATGAGACGACCAGGGACAAAGGCACTCTGAGTGGGAGAGATAATTCTATCAAGTATTCTTTTCAACCGATTTGCAATAACTTTTGTTATCAATTTATAGATCATAGTGCATAGAGCTATCGGTCGAAGTTCCATCATAGTTTTCGGACAATTAACCTTTGGTATAAGACAAATGAAAGTTTTATTCATCTATGCAATTGAGCTCCCATTATTTAGAATATTCAAACATGCTTCAGACATGTCTTCCCCAATTATATACCAATATGTTTGAAAAAATAGTACCTGGATACCATCAGGGCCGGGAGCCTTTGTTTGGTGCATTTCCTTCAAAGTTTGGTCTATTTCTTGTTTCAAAAAAGGTTTCAATAGCTCATCATTCATCTCGGCACTAACGCATTTCTTTATGCACCTTGAGACTTTAAGGATATCTTCTTTCATTGGTTTGGAAGAAGTGTACATATCCTTATATTCTATAGCAATCTTTCTCATATTTTCTTCTGTATTACACCACAGGTTATTTTTGTCAAAAAGCCCTTCCAACTTGTTCTTCCTCTTTCGTGCACAAGCTCTCTGGTGAAACTATCGGGTGTTTTATCTCTCCATTTAATTCAATCATCTCTAGACCTTTGGCGCCAATATATTTCCTCTTGTAACAATAACTCCTCTAATTCAGAATTCAATTTCCATAAAGCATTTGTGTCCATACGATGGTTAGAGTCATTCCAAGCAGCCACTTGTCTCTTTTTCAACTCAATAACTTTAGGGAGGCTACCACCTAAACGCTTTTTGTTCCATTTTGATAGTTCAACTAGACATTCAGATAGTTTACCATTTAAATTAGCTCGTTGCGATCTTTTAAGATTGGACCACACCTGTTGCACAATCTCTTTGCTGTCCTTAAAAAGAGTCCAACTCTCTTTAAACTTTATCAATTGTCTCGGTCTGTGAATAGTGTGTTGTGAAGGAGACTTGTATAGACAGACACTCGATGATCAGATGACAAGAAATCCAAGTGTTGAACACTAATCTCCTTAAAGATATTAGAAAGTTGTTCATTACCAAAAACTCTATCTGATTATAGCGTCAATGTGGCCTTGTGAGAATGATTGTACTGAGAGATCTAAATCGTCCTTCCAAAGCATAATTAATCCTCCACTCCTTCCTTTGCTTTCCACGATGAAACAACCCCCATTTTTCATTTCTTTTCGGATCTTCTTCTCAATTCCCAAACCACATTTTGTTTCTATTAAGACTACCACCCGGGGATTTTCAGCACCAAGGATGTGCTTTAGTGCACGGAATGCTTGAGGGTTCCCTAACCCCCGAACATTCCAAAAAAGGTTTTCATGGCGTCCTGCAGAGCTGCTTTACAGCCTCCGCCGATAATAAATCACCCACGAGATCCACACCTACCTTCTGTTTTTTGCACTCAATGTCCATTAATTCAGAGAGAACATCACGTTTATTATTATGCAAGTCCAAAGGTCCAAACTCGTTATGCAGCATAGAACCCAACTCCTTTTGAAACGAAAAATTTTGAGCTCGGGCCCTCATTTTCCACTTTCCTGTCGTATTAATCTGTTGAATGTTGGTATCTGAATGTTGTAAAATTTGCATATCATTCAAGCTGTCTTGAGTGCTATTGTTTTCAGAAGGCCACATTTGTACTTCTTTTTCCATATTGATCATCTTCGAATCAGGATATTGCTTCACACTTGAATTTTCTGTTTCAATATCTTCAGCAACCACTTTCTTAAGTCGTCCTTTGTTATCTGTATCTAACATAGCATCTAAATTCTTTTGTACATCCTCCATCTCTGTAAGCTCAATGCTAGCCACTTGCACTTTTTCAGATAATTTAGATGGCCCTGTTGTTTCATTTGATTTCATGATAGTGTTATCATGGCTTCTGCTTCTTCCAACTTGATTTTTATCTTTCCAATGAGTACACATCTTAACCAATTGCCGAATTGTAGTTCTGACCCCAATTGAGTAATTGACGAATAATCTGCACTCTCTCAGTGATAACAAAAATCCAGAAGTCTTTCATAAGTGATGGGAACCCAAATCTCACAATGAATTTTTAGTCCTCGGCATAATGGTTTGTCAGTTTCGAGAGACTCGAATTCTTAAAAACTGACCCTAACACTTCCCATTCTCATCCACTTCCACTTCTTCAAATTTACCAATTGTGTTTCCTAATTTAACGGTCATCTCCTTTGTTTGGAAATTGCCAAAACTAGGACGAAATAAGGGGTATTAAAGAGATTTGGGATGAGTTTTATTTTTATAGAGTAGTAGGACTTTTGAGGGTAGGAAATTACCTTGTTGCTCTTCTTAGAAAAATCCCTAACTTCACCTCCATTTAGCCTCTCACGTAGCTTTCTTCTTTCATCAACATTTCTCCTTCTTCATCAACATTTCTCCAAGCGTTTGAATAGCAGGGGACGACTCCGACTCCGACTCTGGCAGTGATGGACGACCACGGCAGCAACCAACCTTCTCGCACAGTAGCGACAATAGGGGAAAAAAAGAAGCTCCACATCAACCTTCATCCTCAAGCAAAAAAAAAAAAAAGAACGTTTCACACCATTTCTTGAAATCTCTCTTTGGGTAGGCTTGAACAACTTTCTTCACAATTTTATACTTTTTGTTGATGAAAAAATTTGCTTCTTTTTACTTTGTTGCTTGAGGAACAAAATGTGAGTAGTTTGCTATTTTTTTTTTTTGTTTCTAAGGTATTTGTCTATGAATATTTAGTTGTTATTTTGGTTTTTGCTCTTTCTTGCATTGATTTGTAAATATGAAATTCTAAGAAGGAAAAAAGAAGAATGCAAATTTTTTTAACTATGATCAATTTTTTTTATGCATTGTATTTTACTATTGTTATTTTGGAGTGTTTAGCAATAAATAGTTGCTTGGTACTTTAATTATGGGCGTCATCCTTATTTCTTGCATTGTTTTGTGAGTACGAGAAATTATGAGAAAAAAAAACATAATGCAAAAAGTAGTCAATTTTTTTTATTGATTTATTTCTATTATTGTGGAATGTTTGATCATAAATTGTTGCCTGAAGCTTAGACTATAGTCTTCCTTCATCTCTCTTGCCTCATTTTTTTAATTTTTTTTTTGTAGGAATTAAAGATTTTGTAACAATTTAAGGATGACCCATGTTCGTGTTTTAGTTCGTTATGGTGGAGTATGGGATGACAAAAAAAGACAATATGAAGGGGGTTTCTTGAAAGGTATTGTTGTAAGTAAAGAAATCACGTACAAAGATTTAGTGGTTGAAATATATGCTCTCACTGAAGTTGACCCTAAAGAGTTTGATATCAAACTGAGATGCATATATGAGATAAAATCTGAAAATCAAGCTCCTCCATTTGAGATAAGTAATGACCGTGATTTGAAATTTTATCTTCTGGGTGAAAATATGTTTGAAGTCCCTATGTACATCTCATTTGAACCTAGGTACAAAGGTTTGACCTCAGCCGGAGATTTACATGTTGAAGTTAATAAATCTATTTCTGGGAGCAATCAAGTTAAGAACTTAGATACAAATGTTTCGATTTTAGTGCATGCAACATTAGATGATAATGTAGTTCAAGTTGACTTAGGTGATGACAGGAATGAGTCCACTAGATGGGAATCATATGATTCAAAAGAAGATAACTTTGCATTGGAGTTTGATAAGGTCAAGAACTTTACTTGTGAATCCTATGACATCCCACAAGAAAAAAATACTTCACAATATTGTAAAAGAAAACGTGATGTTGAATGTCAATCAGGTAGCCAAAAGACATACATGAATAAAAATATTTCGTCAGAAGGAAGCTCTACAAATGACGAGTTGGAGGTAGGACAAATATTTTTTGGCAAGAGGGAATTATCCATGAAATTAAGTGTGATGGCAATGAAAAAGAACTTTGAATTTAGAGTAAAGAAGTCTACCAAGGAGATTCTTTATGTTAAATGTGTTGATGATAAATGTAAATGGAGACTACGGGCAGTCAAATTGAAGGATTCAGATATATTCAAGATTTCAAAGTATGTAAATGTTCATTCATGTTCACTTGATATTTTGAATCATGATCATAGACAAGCAAAATCTTGGGTAGTTGGAGAATTAATAAAGTCAAAATTCAAGGGAATTGATCGTCAATACAAACCACGAGACATCATAGAAGATATGAGACAAGATTATGGTATAAATATGAGTTATGAAAAAGCGTGGCGTGCTAGAGAAAGTGCATATATGCTAGTATGTGGATCACCAGAAGAGTCATATAATCTATTGCGTCGGTATGGTGAAGCACTTAAACTGGCAAATCCAGGTACATTTTATGACATTGAACTTGAAGATGAACGTTTCTTCAAATATCTTTTTATGGCACTAGGTCCATGTGTTCGAGGATTTTTAAATTGTATGCGACATGTTATAGTTATGGATGAAACATTTTTGAAGTGTAAATATAGGGGTACTTTGATAATTGCCACTTGCTTAGACGGTAATAATCAGATTTTTCCCCTTGCATTCGGAATTGTCGATAGAGAAGATGATGATTCGGTAAAATGGTTCTTGGAAAAGTTAAAAGGTGCAATAGGTGAAGTTAATGATTTGGTTTTTGTATCAGATCAAAATAAAAGCATATCAAAGGCTATTGCTTCAGTATTTCCCACTGCATTTCATGGTCTTTGTGCGCAACATTTGAGAGAAAATTTGAATACTAAATTCAAGAGTGAAACAATAGAGCATTTGTTTTGTAATGCTTCAAGAGCATATCGTGAGTCAAAATTTCAAGAATTGTGGGGCTGCATTTTAGCATTTGATAATGGTGTAGCAAAGTATTTGGAAGATGTTGGCATTTCACGTTGGGCACGTATGCATTGTCCAAGAAGGCGATACAATATGATGACTACAGATATAGCAAAGAGCATGAATGCTCTTTTGAAAGAATCTAGAGAATTGCCAGTTGTTGCATTTGTTGAACATCTAAGAGCTTTACTACAAAGATGGTTTTGGGAGCGTCGAGATGAAGCTTCAAAAGTTACATCCATCTTGACGAAACGGGCAAAAAGAATTGTACAGAAAAGCCAAGAACATTCTTTAACAATGAAAGTTGATTCAATTAATTGTTATCAATTACATGTGAAGGATGTGGATGACGAGGAGACTGTTGACCTTAATACTCGAGAGTGTAGTTGTAAGGAGTTTCAACTAGAGCAATTACCATGTGCCCATGCAATTGCTGCAGCAAGAGCTCAGAGTATAAATGTATATAGATTATGTGATCGTTATTATACTAATGAATGTTTATTGGCTGCATATGCAGAGCCTATTTATCCAGTCGGTAATGCCTCAGAGTGGAGGACACCTGTAGACTATGTGGAAATGAAGGTCTTACCTCCCAAAGTAGTGGTTAGGGTTGGTGGGCGCCAAAGAAAGAGAATTCCATAAGTTGGTGAAACTCCCATATTACATAAATGTGGCAGATGCGACAAACGAGGCCATAATAGATTGACATGTCGTAATTCTATTGCATATGTCGAAAAGTAAAATGCGAGATTAATGGACCACATGTTTGTTATGCTGAACGCTTTAGTTATATTAACTGTTGTTTGTGGTACTGAACGCATTTGTTATGTTAATTGTTCTATCTTATCTTAGTATACAATTTACTACTTTTACATTTTAGTTCTTTCTCGTAAGATTCTTTTTCCTCATAGTTTCTTGCAGTTCCTTATACTGAAAACAAGACAATAGATTAAAAAGTGGGTACTTTGCGCTCTATTTTTTTTTTCCTCATAGTTTGTTGCAGTTTCTCATACCTACAAATCAAAGTTTCGAGCAACAAATCATATATAGACATTCCACAAAAATCATAACAAAAGTATAATAGATCAAAATATGGGTAATTTGTATTATGTTTTTTTTATCGCAGTTTCTCTTACCTACAAAGCAAGCAAAAACGTAGATACTTTTATGAATTTTTTTTTCTCGTAGTTTCACGCAATTCCTTATACCTACAAAACATGGCAATAGATCAAAAAGTGGGTACTTTGCATTATGTTTTTTTCTCGTAGTTTCTCGTACTTACAAATCAAAGTGTCCAGCAACAAATCATATTTAGACATTCCACAAAAATCATAACAAGAGTATAATAGATCAAAATATGAGTACTTTGCGTTCTATTTGTTTCTCGTAGTTTCTCATACCTAAAAAAAAAATGAGTACTTTTAAAAAAACTGTTTTTTCTCTCTCTTGTAGTTTCTCGTACCTAAAAAACAATGCAATATATCAAAGTGGGTACTTTGAGTTATGTTTTTTTTTTCTCGCAGTTTCTCGCACCTACAAAACATGGCAATAAATAGGGAGCAAGCATCTTGACATTCAAACAAAGTACACAAAATAATGAAATTCTCATTATAATATATATGTATATTATATCAGAGTATTAATCCCTTAATACATCGGAGTATTCGTCCATAGTTGGAAAGCCAACTGTTTTTTAAAATAGGACATGTTTTCTTGACATAAACTTATAAAATCAGAACCAGTTACAACGGCCATGTTTGAAACGTTCCTATTTCCTGTTTCTCGTTTCCTGTTTCTTGTTTTTTAAGAACTAGAAACAGGAATATTTTTGATAACTGTTTTTGTTTGCTGTTTCTTGAAAAAAAAGAAACAGGAACAGATATTTGTTTGATAACTGTTTCTCGTTTCTTGATTTTTTTTTCTTTTTTTTTTTAGTATAAATAGAGTTTAATACGTGTAATATAAAAAAGATATAGCATGCATTAAAATAATATTAAAAGCAATTATCAATATCTCAATGTAATATCACTAAAAAAAACACATCTAATGCAAATTATACTAAAAAATAGTATATATTACAAGTAAGTCCCGATGCAAAATTAAAAACAATAATAAAATTGTATCTGTGACATCTAGAAACATTAGCAGAAAATTTCTTGTGAATTACACGTAGTTTGGGAATGACATTAAAGAATTATTCTCAATTGTAACTCCTCGCCATTAAGTTTAGACAAACATACATATGCACAAATAAATCCCTCTATCAGACTAACTTTTACCCTCAAAACAAACATATGCACTCATAAATCCCTCCATCAGACTAACTTTTGCATTTAACATTCTCCTACCAAACCGCCCCTTTTTCCCTTTCTATTTTTTCTCCCAACAAAAAACATATTAATAAAACATAATTTTGTTGGCTACCTAGTTCAGGAATGGAAAGCCTTTTTCAGGGAAGGCCAGGGTTCATTTGTTCTAAAAGGAACATTTTCAGTCCAAAGAGAATGAACAAATTCAGCACTCATTCAAGAAATACTCTTTAAAATTCCAATTATAACTTCCAAAATATATTTATATTTAAAACTCAACTAAAATGAACAGTATTTTGATAATTAAAAATAAAATAAAGAAATTATCAATAAATGGGCAAAACATTAAAAACAAAATTACTATGGAATAGAATTTTAGTCTTCAAACTTCGAATAAAATTTAAGATAAGAAATCTTTATAAAGAATAGATTACAGAATAAGGTTTCAAAAAAATACCAAACAAACTCATATGCTAAACAAATATTTCAGTTTATGTTAGTCTACTTTCCTATGATAGAAGAAGATGATCTAATTGAAGATTAGCAGAAACTATCATTGACTACAGATGAAGAAGATCTTGTTATTAATATTTGAAATAATTCAATCGAAGGCCCCATGAACGAAAGTTGGTGTTCTCTTAAATACGAACATCTCCCAGATTTAAATAGAACCAGTTTTGTTTAAAGAAGTAAAGAAAAATCCTGAGATTTCTACACAAATCCAAAATTCCAATACTCAACAAAATAGTAATTTTGATCTTCTTATTGACAAAGTATCCCCTCCCTCTATCCCTTCCAAAATTACTTCATCCCAAACCATCACCATTAACCAACATACTTCTAATCCCCTTTTACCACTAATTTTATTTCAGCCACTCATACAGAACATTTAAACCCCTGTAGTCATTCGCAGTAACACATGACTTGGCTGAGAAAAGATTTTCCAATCACCTAGATAGAGAAACACAAGGAACAAATCTCTAAGCCATTTCAACGGATCAACAAGCCCTGATTTAAACGAAACCAAAGCCAAAGCTTCTTCACTAAACCCAGCAGCAGAACACTCAGTACAAATACCAATCCAACAGTACAAAAATATACAAAACAAAATATGGGTTTTCAACTTCATCGTCTTCTTCACCAAACCCACTTCTCAATTTCTCTCAGATTTCCACCATTTTCAGAAACATCACAAAAATTGAGAAGATGGGTTTGTCTCTGCTTGAAATTCAGTAATAAAGAGAGAGAGAGAGACAGTGAGCTTTTTGGTAGTGGGAAGAAAGAAGTTGGTTAAGAATTGCTCTGTGCTTTAAATATATAAGTGGCGGAATCGGCTATGGAAGTGAAAATTTGAGGGGTTTGGATTTATTTAGAAGTTTCTCCGACATTAAACATGGAAGAGAATTATGTGCTCTATCTGTTACTACTACTGCTAAATTATTGCTCTTATTCTTTCTATGAAGAAGATAGTCAACTTGGTGTGTGTGCTCATCATAATGTGATTCCGGTTTAATTTTTAACCTTCAACCAAATATCAGAATTTTTAAAGGCAGAAAGAAAAAGCCATCTCCCTGAAAAACAAAAACTGAAGAAACAAACCATAAATTACAAACTGAAAACACCCTTGATTCTCATCAAAAAGCACAAAGTTAACTCTCCAAAACTTTCTCTCGCAGAATATCAAGCATTTTCCCGGAAAATCAAACCCAACTCTTAAACCCCCAAAGTCCCCCTTTCAATTTCTTTCACTCCCAGAATCAAAACAGAGAGAACAAGCCCCCCAAAACTGATAAACAAGCATCGATTGTAAAAAAAAAAGGAGTAAAAAAAGCGAAAAATCACAAGAACTAACAACCCCAACATGAGAAAACCGATTTTCTCAACAACCAAACACGATTCAAGATAAGAAAATGAGAAACAAACAAGTGAGAATCAGAACTGACCAGAAAACACCGAGCTGAGACGAAAAATTCTGCAGAGAAAGGTTGAAAGTTTACAGAAACTAGCAAAGAATCTGATTGAGAAACTTATAGATGCTGAAAACGTGACGAGAAGGATGGAAGAAACCTAGAAAGAAAAATAGAAAGAAAAACAAGGGAAGAGAAATTCTCAAACAAACATCTAGGGCTTCCATCCATGCAAACTAGATCCAAATAGAAAAAGAACTCACCTCTTGAAAACGATTGGAGAATCACCGGTGAAAGGATAGGGCAGAGAGCTTCTGGAGATAGTAAACGAGAATAGATGAATTTCCAGAGCTTTGGCGAGAAGATGAGACTAAATTTCGGAAACGGAAGAGGGAATAAAAGAAACGGAACCCAAGAAACCTATTTTACGAGTTTCTCAGATTTGGGCGTAATTTTGGAAACATTTTTTTTTAATTTGGAAACAAGAAACGAGAATGATTATCAAACAAGCCCGTTTCTCAAAAAATGAGAAACAGAAACGAGAAACAGGAAACGGGAACGCTATCAAACGGGCCCAACATATTCAAAAACCTTAATGGTGAATACACCACAATCACAACAATTACGCTGAATTGGAGCCGACTCTACCATTACAATCGGCCAAGGTTTTCTATGTTTAGACGTTCCACCCCTCATTGCAAAAAAATCGGTAGAGTGTAATATCAATGGTACTAACGTTCGCATTGCTCTAACAACGTTGTCATCTCCTCTATCGTAGTATATAATGAGAGGGAATCCCATACTTTGATCTCACAATGAATTAGATCAAAACAAATTAACACCCAATGGTTTCCCTTTACGTTGAAGGGTGCATATACAAAATCAACATCGATCCTTGCATCCTTGAAGTCAATATTACTTCCGAGGACATAATTGACCAATCGATACTCAGCTTGCCAGTTGAATGAATGCTTCTCCTCGATGCATTATTGATATAGGGGCCACTTTGCTTGTAGATGGCGCTGCACACACATACATATATTAGTGAATATGATAAACATATATACATTTAAATATATTTTATTCAGTTGCACATACCATGAACATTGTGTCAGCAGTTGTAAAGTTCTGTGAACAAAAAATTTCATAGGCCTTCAGCTTCAAACAAATGAATAGGAAGATCGTATCTAAATGTTGTATAAAAAACAAACCATAGTTAATGCCAAATTTAAATAAACTATCAATGATACAAAAAAAAAAAAAAAAACAGAAGTTAAAGGTTAAAAATACTACTTTACCTCATCTGTCAGCCAATGTCGACACATATATAATTCTTTAAAAAATAACTTTGATTTTTTTCCAGTGATTGTGTCCCATAAATCATTGTTTGTGTTTTTATCAGTGATCCATCTCCTAAGTCTTTCCAACTCGTTTGTTGGTATCATGTGCATGAGATTGTAAACATTTGGATCATCTTTCAATGATTGAACAGTGTTGGAAGCCTTAGGTCGTTTGTTCAGAGTCGTAAAAGAAGTACAAATATGAACACTTGCACGCTTCTTAAGTGCAACGCAGACATATGGACGTATAACTTTGAATGATGATATCTCCGTCACATCTGACTCATCACGATCTCCAGTTGGAGTATTTTCAATCGGTAGCTCATTAACTGGGGCACTCACCATGACCAACTCATCATGTTTGGTTAGTTGTTGTACCTCATGTTCATCTTCCTCGTAGTCATATCCTTTGGCATTTTCAACCATGGAGGTGTACTTGACATTTCAGCTTTAGACAAATCTTCTTTCATCGAATGTATGGTCAGTGTGCCCACAGCTTCATCTAGTTATGTTTTTTCATTTTCTACATATTTTTCTTGATCGCCCTATATTGAAATAATAAATTTTAAGAAAAGATGCATATATTGTTGAACACAAACTTCTTTCCATGTATAATAAAATTGCATACCTGTTCCGCTCGCCCAAGGCCTTTCAAGATCATTGATAACATCAGTTTGATTTCTGCAATGTTGGATATCATAATGATAAAGGAACTGTCTCAATTACGCTTGAGAACTCCCCTTATTTAAGGTGAACCCCCATAACAATAATAAGAAAACCTCATTAAGCAACCCTAAGAAAGTTAAACAGATTTTTTTTACTTAGAAAATTTGATCGATGATCCAGAAGAAAGGAGAACTTGTTCCTATCTTTGAGATTTCGAACTCTCCACAATCTAATGGATCAAACTAGATTGAAAGTTCTAGACATGCATTCTAAACACAAGAATACAAAGAAAGCATAAAGCTTGAGAGATACTAAACTCAAATATGAGATTTCATTCAACTACAACTTGTTGTTCAAATGACAAAATGACAGCCTTATCTATACTAATTGAATAGACACCATGAAAGGACACAACCCTTCACCTATGTAGTCTAAATTCAGCCCCCAACCCTTGAAATCCATACATGAACCATATTAAATTTAAATACATGAGTTAAATAGGTACATGATGTATTAAAGATGTGAATGAATCTGGATTTTTAGATTCATTATGCCTCTTGGTTGAATAGGTGCCTCTTCAAGCTTGAAAGGATGCAACTCTTCATAATGTGGACACCTTAGCTTGGAAGTAATCATTAAAGTCTTCTTGTAGTCTTTCAACTCCAATGATTGGACTTTGTGGCATAATGATTGCCTCATGATTGAATTGAATTTGGTGTTGACGTCCCTTGACTTTGAATGTGAGCTTCATTTGAGCTTGATTGAGCTGGTATTCTTCGTGTAGACTTCTCTTATGGTCTCCTTGGTCATTTATTTTCTTATCATTCTCTCCTTCTTCGAGAAGATTCGTCCTCGAATCTAAAGGATCTCCTTGCAAAGAAGCTTTGTAGTCATCATCTCGAGTTAGTTCTAACACTTGGATTGCAACCTCTTCTCTCGAATCACATGCGAACTTTTTTTGTAGAGTAATCCTCTCCCTTGGTC
This sequence comes from Trichosanthes truncata, assembly GCA_033996785.1. NCBI lineage: Eukaryota > Viridiplantae > Streptophyta > Magnoliopsida > Cucurbitales > Cucurbitaceae > Trichosanthes > Trichosanthes truncata. Next base: position 24,615,751 of record JAWPNB010000009.1, read on the forward strand.
GTTGATCAAGAACTTCAAACTTAATCCAATCCGTGATGAACAATCAAAAAACACTAAGAAGACATTGGAAGAAAACATTAGTTGGAAAACAAACCTCACTCTCATGTTTTTTTTTTCGCTTAAATACTTTTTTTTTCACATTCACTCTTTTCTTTTTCATTTCCCTCCGTTTTCACTATTGTCTCACTTTTCACACTTTCTTCTCTTTTCTTTATTGTCTCACTTCTCACACATTCTATTTTCTCTATTTTCTTAATATTCTCACTATATTCACTTTTCTCTAGAGATTTTGCCTCCACCTCATTCTCAACACATACTTCAAATATCACTTCATCTACCTCAACAACCTCACCATTCGAACTTTCTTTTTGGGCTTGTGATTGATATTCATTATTTTGAATAGGTTGGACATCTTGTGGTACTTGACAATCTTCCTCGTTTCAAATGGATCGTGTAGCTTGACTCTTCATGGCTTGGTCTCTCAAATTCATCTCTTTACATAATTGAGCCATGTAATTTATGGATTGGCATATCTCAGCCAGATTCTTTTGAAAATTCTTTCAAAATGGGTCATATTATTGTAGGTCTCATGATGTCTTCGTCTCTGGTGGTACATGTTGCAAAATAATGTAAAATGACAAGAAATGGACCTCACAATCCCTCCCTCACGTTTTTTTTACTCCCTTGGAAGATGAAAGGTCACTCGTGTTTGCACTCAGAATAAAGAGATACTCTTAAGACTTCTAATTCTCAAACTTCAACAAGTCTTCTAGTATTCTTATGAAAATCATGCAAGAACACTTCAATAAATCCAAGAATGTGATAAGTCACAAAATTCCAAAGTTAGAAAATGAGTACGGAAAGATGTAATGGAAATAATTTTTTTCTTTCTTTTTTCAAGCAATCACAATGAAAAAAAATCAAGCAAAGATAAGAAGATGAAGAGTCACAAAAAATGGATGGATTGAGATTTGAATGAAAGAAAGATAAGATATAATGAAAAGCAAGTAAAGATATAATCTGTTTAGAGCCTAAGCTCTGATACCAAATGATAAAAGGAACTATCTCAATTACGCTTGAGAACTCCCCTTATTCAAGGTGAACCCCCACAACAATAATAAGAAAACCCCATTAACAAGATGATAAAAAACCCCAAGAAAGTTAAACATATTTTTTTTTACTTGGAAAATTTGATCGATGATCCAGAAGAAATAAGAACTTGTTCCTATCTTCGAGATTTCGAACTCTCCACAATCTAATGGATCAAACTAGATTGAAAGTTCTAGACATGCATTCTAAACACAAGAATACAAAGAAAGCATAAAGCTTGAGAGATACTAAGCTCAAATATGAAATTTCATTCAACTTCAACTTGTTGTTCAAATGACAAAATGACAACCTTATTTATACTAATTGAATAGACACCATGAAAGGACACAACCCTTCACCTATGTAGTCTAAATTCAGCTCCCAACCCTTGAAATCCATACATGAACCATATTAAATTTAAATACATGAGTTAAATAGGTACATGATGTATTAAAGATGTGAATGAATCTGGATTTTTAGATTCATTATGCCTCTTGGTTGAATAGGTGCCTCTTCAAGCTTGAAAGGATGCAACTCTTCATAATGTGGACACCTTAGCTAAGAAGTAAGCATTAAAGTCTTCATGTTGTCTTTCAACTCCAATGATTGGACTTTGTGGCATAATGATTGCCTCATGATTGAATTGAATTTGGTGTTGACTTCACTTGACTTTGAATATGAGCTTCATTTGAGCTTGATTGAGCTGATATTCTTCGTGTAGATTTCTCTCATGGTCTCCTTGGTCATTTATTTTCTTATCACATAAGCTCCATACCAATTTTCAACTTTGTGACTTGTACCTTTAGGTCTCTATACTCCTTCGAGGACATGGATTTGGACTTATGTTTTTTCTTAGAGCCATTTTTTTCTTCATCGATACTTTTTCTCGCACTTCCTGGCTTGTCACATTCTCAATGGGAATGTTTGATGTTTGGGCCAATGAATCCTTGAGACCCAAGAGACAAGGTTTTGGGGAGGTTGTTCGCCCCTAATGACATTAGCGAATAATCTTTCCTCTTCCATTGTCTCAAGGAACGCTTTAATTTTCATCTAGAAATTTGAAAAAGAAAAAAGTAAGTACAAACAACATAATTAACTAATATAAGAATGTAAGAAATTTACTATGTAGATGTGGTATACCTTTTGTAAGTCAAACACTTGACTATGTATAACATTGGAGGAGGGAGATTGCGTGCAAGACCACCGTAACATACGGGGGATAGCATCGTCACATACTTTCTTTGCAACACAATCATTTATGGTTGATATAGACTCGTATGCCCATACGTATGATACATAACCAAACAATTATTTATAAAATCTAAACATATAAAATTTATGTAAAATACTGATTATACTTGTAACGCATTGGGAAGTTCCACTATAATATATCTATCCATGGTGCCTTTCCTTTTTTCCTTCGTCTTACTCAAGGCTTTTTTCAGGCCCCATAATGTACGTTCAAAAATGAGAAAGCCCAAGTCATAACTGAAAGAGTTAATATTAATAATGCGGAAGTAATTTTGGATCTTAAGCACTCTAATTTGATCAATTTTATCATACAAAAAACATGCTCAAAACTGGAAAAACAGAGAATAAGAACACAAACCTTTGTAGCTCAAAATTCTCTTAATCCGTGGGCTTTCTTTGAACACAAACCAGTTGTGGACCTCCTCTAGAGTATTCCCTACTATCCTCAGGCCTTGGAACAGATCGTGGGATCTTTGATTGAGAGAATTTGGGATAAGAATGAGTAAAGGTTTAAAACCAAGAGCTAGAGAATTTTCTTCAAAAAACATTCTTCTTACCCATTGTGTTACTTCTCTATATATAGAAAACCACAAGCTTCTATTTTTACTTAGTGAAGAAGCCAACACATAGAAGATAAGCTTCAAACAAGAAGCTTGTTCATTAAATAATGAATTTGGTCCATATTTCATTTCTAAATGAATTTGAATTATCTTTTAATTTTATTTCAAAATTAATATAAAATTAATTTTAAATTAAAATCAATTTTTAATTCATTAAACAATTTAATTAATTTTAAATGAATATTTAATTTAATATCAAATATCAAATTAAATAATTGGACCAATCCCAATTTCCCAAAACGAATATTTGAACATGAATCCCTATTCATGTTTTAAATCGAACCAATATTTAAATCATATTTAAATATTTCCAACTCTTCTTTATCATAGTTTAATTCATAATTAAGCTATGAAATGTTAAGTATATCGCATATAATTAACTTTTTCTCCCAAATTCGAATTTGAACAATTCAAATTCTTTTCTCTCAAATTGTTACAAGGCTTAGTCCGAGCTAGTAAGGAGAACCTAATACACCTACAGATCATGAGCTCCAACTATACGAGATTAGCCGGCCAAACTCTTTAGCCTAGCTAATCAACATTCGTTAACCACCGGGACACTCCACTAAAGCCCAATGGCTGCACTCTCCTCACTGTAGATATATTTCTGTCCACTCGATATAACCATGATTAGTAAGTCGATCCTTCACAGGTCGTTCGTAATTACAGCTGGGTCAAATAAACCGTTTTACCCCTGTAATTACTTCTTGTTCCTTAAGTCCCACTGATCCTCTAATGAACAATTTGGTTTGTGGTCCAACCAACAAACCGTATCCCTCTCGGGCCAACGAGAGGGTGGGCCCATTGTTCAAGACACGGAGTCAGTACTTAAGGGAACAACCTCTCTACTAAACCCTAAAGCGGGTAGGAGTGAATTCCATCTCGTATGACTATGTTCCCAACTAGTACCTGGTCTTATCCCCAAAATGGGAGGCTTATTGAGTCGGTGATCTCGGGCCACTCTCACCCATGCAAATCTAAGGATAATCCCGAATAAACAAGAGTTCATAGCACGCTCAGAATTAAGATCGAGTTACCTAGGTCATTGTATGAATATAGTCAGTTAAGACAGTAAACGGAGTTATAAAGTCTAAGTGACTATTTCGCGGTCCAGTCTTATGCAAACTCATTGCATAGGACACCCTCACTTTCATGTCTCCACATGAACGATTCAGGATCACATCGTTAGTACTATACAAAGTGGACTGTGTCCATAGTGTCTCCAGGATAAAGTACCCAGCCCTATCCCTATACTATAGACCGTTCTGGCTATAACTCGAACTTGATCCACTTTGATGTCATACATAAAGTTCAAGTATACATACTATAGCCAAGGGTACTTAGTTCATTGGATTTGGGTTATAGAATACACAATTCACTTTATTCAATAACACATTTACTGAATAAACCTCAATAACATCTTTATAGTAAAATAGAATATACATTCAGTTTACAAAACCACGAGTTTTAGGACATAAAACTCAACAATAACTATTGAAGGTAGACCAATCATTAACGATCCCCCATAACGTCGTGTCTACTTTTAGTTTATTCTCTTTCCCCAACAAACCTAATTCTAGGAGATATATTAAAGCCAATTTAACGCCATCCTCATCATCGCCTTCATATTTCAAAAAGATATTCTCTAACTCACTTGCATATACAGTGACTTTATCTTGAAATTTTTTTTTTCGCAGTCTATGATTTACTTTGTGCTGGAAAGAAGAACTTCTATGACTACACCACAAACCAGTTACTATCTCAAACTTTGCGCATCCAAAGGGACAAACCTCTCATCCTACCATAAAACTTATGCAACTATCCCTCTCTTCCTCCACTTCTCTCAATAATAGGTAGTGGATGAGTTTCCTATTAAATGTGACATCCACATCAAGAAAATGACCAAAGCGAGTACATCTATACATTTCTTGTTGAGCAGGGTTTAGCTTGGATTTAATGTTCTCAATTGTCTTCCCAATGTGGGATCGACTAGTAACTTGAGATCGAAAGTGACCCGATGGCTTTATCATATACTGGGGGGGTTTCTCAACGCCATGGATATCTAAAACCTAAAAATCAACAAGAATTCTACTGTCAATATAGGGAGCAAGACCATAATAAGTACCATGCAACAAATTAAAGCAAGTGACTCATTTTGCATTCTGTTTTTTTTCTCGCAATTTCTCGCACCTAGAAAACAAGGAAAAAATAGAGAGAAACCCTACAAATCAAAGTACCTAGCACCAAACCATAGCTAGACTTTCTAAAAATAATCATAACAAGAGTATAGATAAAAAAAAAACTACTTTTTGAATTAATCTATGGTTTCTCGTATCTAAAAGAGAATGCACTAAAGAAGGAGAGACACCCTAATAAAACTATCCAGCACCAAGACATATCTATACATTACTTAATGGCCATAGCAGAAGTACAATAGTTAAAAATTGACTCATTTTGCATTCTGTTTTTTTTTTCTCGCAACTAGGAAACAAGGCAAAAAATAGAGGGAAACCCTACAAATCAAAGTACCCAACATCAAACCATAGCTAGACGTCCTAAAAACAATCATAACAATAGTATAGATAAAAAAATACATTTTTTTTAATTAATCTATGGTTTCTCGTAGTTTCTCGTACCTAAAAGAGAAGACACTAAAGAAGAAGAAACACCCTAATCAAGTTACCCAGCACCAAGACATATCTAGACATTACTTAATGGTCATACCAAAAGTAGAATAGTTAAAAAATTGACTCATTTCGCATTTTGTTTTTTTTTTTCTCGCACTTTCTTGTACCTAAGAAACAAGGCAAAAAATAGAGAGGAACCCTATAAATCAAAGTACCTAGCACAAAATCATAGCTATACATCCTAAAAACAATCATAACAAGAGTATAGATTAAAAGAAAAAATAACTTTTTGAATTAATCTATGGTTTCTCGTACCTAGAGGAGAAATCACTAAAGAAGGATAAACACCCCAATAAAGTTATCTAGCACCAAGACATATCTAGACATTACTTAATGGCTATAGCAAAAGTACAATAGTTAAAAAATTGACTCATTTGACATTTTATTTTTTTTCTCGCAGTTTCTCGCAATTTTTCGTATCTAGGAAACAAGGCAAAAAACAGAGAGAAGCCCTATAAATCAAAGTACTCAGCACCAAATCATAGCTAGATGTTCTAAAAATAATCATAACAAGAATATAGATATAAAAAAAATATAACCTTTTGAATTAATCTATGGTTTCTCGCAGTTTCTCGTACCTAGAAGAGAAGACACAAAAGAAGGAGAAACACCCTAATCAAGTTACCCAGCACCAAGACATATCTAGACATTACTTAATGGCCATATCAAAAGTAGAATAGTTAAAAAAGTGACTCATTTTACATTCTATTTTTTTTTTCTTGCAGTTTCTCGTACCTAGGAAACAAGGCAAAAAATAGAGAGAAACCCTACAAATCAAAGTACCCAGCACCAAATCATAGCTAGACATTCTAAAAATAATCATAACAAGAGTATATATACTGTCCAATGTTATTTATTCACTTATACACCGTTCTACAAGACTTTCACAAGATAATTTTCATCAGCAAACACTATGCCCCAAGGATGCTAGTAACACAAGATGCTTCAAGGTATGTAGCAGTTCTATCTAAGAGCAGAGTACCAAAATCTAGTCAGAACTTCGAACTGACAAATGAGCTGGTGATTCATTTCTCCAACAGAGAACAGACCATCCTTTGTTACTTCTGCATATCACAAATATTATGGGATTATCTTCAGATCTATATACCTACAAAGTTTTAATGTATAAATTGTAAAATAAGAAAAAGTAGATAAATTGTATCAACATTATAGTTTGATTATTATTATTATAAAAGCTTTGTTATAGAAATTCAGATCATATAAGATCCAATATTTTGAACATATATGGATCAGCTGAACAGTAATAAGTTGATTAAGTTAAACTCAAGGCTTCCAATCACTTGCAATAATCATAATCAATCAAAAAAAAAAAAAAAATCTAGAAAGTGCATACTTTTGTGATTGATTATCACTAACAGAATTGAAGATCTTTCCTTTATATTACTAGTTTCTCAAATAATGGAAAGCAAATGAATTGTAAATAGCTGTTGCAATCAACAAATGTAAATACAGATACACCAGCAAGGTTGTTGTCTAAGAATTTGGAGAGCATGAATTTCATCTGCAAAATATCACCCAAATTTAGTTCTTAGGCTGATTTTCTTTAGAAGATGCTTCCAATTGGGAAATGGAAGGAGTCGTCGTCGTTGCAACCGGAGCAACACTTTTAGTTGAAATCAGAGCAACGCCTTCAGTCGAAATCGGAGCAACCAAACCGAGCCGTCGCAGTTAGTAGAACTTGGAGCAACAGTCGTCGCTGTCAATCGAACACGGTGCAACCGTCGCCGTAGCCGTCAATCGAAACCGGAGCCTTCAATCGCTTGGTGCGTGCATGAGTGAGGAGAGTGTGTGAAGAAAGTAAAAGAAATTAGGGCAGAAGGTAAAATTAGGAATTTTTTAAAAATGGGCAAATTGGTAATTTCATATCCTCAAAAGTCCTACTACTCTATAAAAATAAAACTCATCCCAAATCTCTTTAACACCCGTTATTTTGTCCTATTTTTGACAATTTCCCAACAAACAATTGGTAAATCACTAAAGTGTACCCAAAAGGAAACTTTTTTTAAAGGGAAGTGATGAAAACCGGCAATCTCCTCTTGGTTCTTCAAATAAAATCAAAGAACCAGGGCCCTGTTTTTTTAATACAATCAACTTCTCTTTTTGAAGGAAACGTGCATAAGAACAAATTGAAACCGACCTTTTCTATTTCCATAATATTTTCTAGATTCTAAACTTTTGGAAGTACTGTTCGAAGGCTTCAAAGTTGATAGGTTTATTAACCAAAATTTTACCCACTAAGCAATTCGATAAGGATTGTCGTGTTGAATCTAAAATTCCAGCTTGTATCGTGACTCATTTTTCTTCTGTTTCTGATAGTTTAAAACTATCCCATCTAGAAAAAAGTTGCTCCATTCGTAAACAAAGAAGTTCACAGATGAATCGCATCAATTGTAGAAGTTCACAGGCCCAAGCAGTAGTGTAATGCAAGGGGAAGGCCTCAGTAGCAAGCTACTGTGGGTGGGCCCTCCCCCTAGAAAATTGAATTTAATATCATGTGGCCCACGTATCATCAGATATTAAACTGATAAGAACAGATACTACACTTGATCTTAGCCAAAAGGCCGAGAAAGGTATGATCTGTTTTGAATTCCACCGCCGCTTTTATACACCTTTACTGCTGCTGATTTTCTCACAACAACCTGGTCCTTTCCTCGTTAAGTTTTTATCCTTATTACTTCCTCAATTATGACCTTCAACGCACTTCCTTGGCCCAAGTTCATATTCTTTATAACATTCATGCATAATCTTCATTACATTTTCTTGAGCTTGTTATTTTTCCTTTCAAATTCATTAAAATTGAATCCCGATTTATTAATACTACACCTATTGTACAAGAAAGGTTCATCAAACACAAAAATGAGAGTTTCAAGTATTTATTACACACTTTTGAAAGTTTAATAACTCATGTCAAAGTGAGCATAGCTCAACGGTCAGAGGTTCGAATCCCTCCACTTCCAAATGATGTTGAACTCAAAGATAAAAAACGAAAGTTTAATAACTTATTAGACACAATTCTTAAAGTTTAGAGGTTCGACTCTCCCACCCACGATATAAATTTTAATAAATATATTATTTCATGTTAATAAACTTTTTTTGTTAAAATTTAAACCTATATAACACAATATATTATAACTTATATAATATTGTAAAATAATATTTATACAAAATTTATATGTCAGTTAATTAATTAATAATATTTGATATTCATCTCAATATTTAGTTGATAATTACCACCATTTATATTGTTTATGAATATGATATGAAGTACACTTTGAAGAACTTTTTAAATTAAGTTCCAATTTCTAAATTTGCTACTAAGCACATATTTGAAAACACTAAAAACATGAAAAACAACTTTTTTTTTTTTTAAATTATTGAATCCCTTGTTTTCAATTTTTTCCCTTCAAATCATTAACCAAATGCACCATGAACTTTAATTTTGTATCTAAAAAGTTTCTGTCATTAACTTCGTCATCTAATACTTATGCCACCAAATGTCTAAATTTGTCCAAAATTAATCTACTACATAATCCTTAAATAGAGGAATCATGTAACGACTCGACCCAGATCACTACTTAAAGTTCACTCAACACGCTTTTATCGAAGGAAAGGAAAGCTTTTAAAACACATTTCAAATAAGAACAAAAAACATGCTTTACTTTGGGATCCCGTTTCAACAAAAAAAATACCTTAAGCAAACATTTCCAAATGTTTCGATATAATTTCAGAGTACTATAACCCATAAAACTAAAAGCAGAATATACTTTAAAACAAAACAAGGAGTTTAAAAGAAGAACAACTCTACGATCCTAGGGAGCAGGGACACGACCTCCATAGCCTAGCCAAGCCAAAGCCTCGTGCCACGCACCTCCAAAGTCTACTGGCCACCTGAAAAGGAAAACAGAGTAGCATCAAATGAGTATAAAAATACTCAGTATGTAGCCCACTTAAGATCCAAGGCTCACAGTCCAACACATCAACTAGTCAATTTCTCACGAGCCACTCAGACTTCTAATCTTAATCAAGTTCTACACACTTTGGACTAAGTGACCACCACCTACCCCCACCTACGGTATTGCCTCATTGCCATACCCTAGAACCATGCTTCCTAACCACGGGGCCTCGTCCCAACAACTAGCATACAACAAGAAGGTTCGCAACCCTCAAGCCACACTGGCTAGCACCTGCAATGAAGGTCACACCCTCCATGCCATCACACATCTGGGTACACAACCCACTGGCCAGTCACTTCAATGGAGGACATCTCCTCCATGTCATCACACATCTAGATACACAACTCACAAGCTCGTTTCTACAATGGAGGACACACCCTCCATGCCATCACACATCAAGGTACACGACCCCACTAGCTAGCTTTTCATAATCATCTTAGGCAAGCATGCTCCAAGTGAGGTAGTAGATGTCACTAGCCTAAGGGTCCTAAGTCATTCCTTAACCTTACCAAGGTTCTCAAGACCTTACAACCACATCTTCACATCATCATAAAAGTCAGAGTAATTAGGGCCTTAGGATTAAATTCACAATCACAATAAATCAGAACTACCAGTTCATAATCATAAACCATGAAATTTAGACACAAGATAAATCAAGAAATTTCACATGTCAATCAACACGTAGCTCACACCTTTGAGCCCCTAATCCACATGCCACATTCTCAGGAAAATTTCTCAATTCAAGATAATTTTTAGAGTCAACCAATTACTGCGTACTCCATAATCACAACTCATGCATGCTTTCTACAATTCACATAATTCCAATCATAATCCAAAAATTTAATTAATACTTAAAGGGGCTCAGTCCAAAAAGCTTCTTACCTTTCAAGGAAGAATAATTAATATTATTCCTAGAACCAAGGGCTTTTTTCTGAAAAAAAAATAGTCCCTAGCAATAATACAACAACCATAAATTAGCTCAAAGCTTGGCTGAAAGTTACTCAATTAAAAAAATTTAATAATTTTAACCAACAGCTTTAATTAAGATTTACTCAAATTAAATCTTAATTTTTGAAATGATTTATAAGGTGGTGAAAATCTCACCTTCTCGAATTTCTTGACAATAATTTAGCTCCTCGAAATTTGTGACAAATTGCCCAACACCAAATTTTGGCCTTCTGTTTAACATTCAATTTAAATCCAACGAATTTAAGGGTCATATAATTTTTAGAACAATCCCTAAAATTTCATAAAGGAGCCTAACATGCTTCCAATTAATCCAATTTATGTTTAGTCTTTACTGAGTTAACACCTTATCAAAATTTCACCAAACCTTAATCTTACAGTCCTATTTAGCGATATAAAGTGTTTCTATAATGTTCCAAAATGGCCTCCAATTGCAATGGTGTCCTTTAAAATTAGTCTTATGGTTTGAGGTTGTTTTAAATGGCCATTTAGTAGATAAATCATCCCCTTTTAGTTCCATAGATCAACCTTAATCGAACGAACTTGCAACTTGTCCAAAAAGTACCTGAATTGGAGATAAATCCAAGATCCATAGTTTAACTTGAAATCTCATGGGTTTCCAAAAAAACATAATCTAAAACTCCAACGATTAAACCACGAGTTCAATAGAGTTTTTATAACGAGCCTTACCCCTTGAATCTTACCAAAATAGTACTAAGAACTTGCTGGTTCGGTGTCGATTTGATTCGATTTCGTCAATATGAGCTCCTAACACAACGGGTAATCTAAAATCATACTTAAAAATTCATGTGTCAGCTTCCAATCACCAAATCATTACCAACTCTAAAATCCGAAATCAATTTGGATCGTTGCTGAAAAACTTATCCATGCCAAACAAGGACCATTCACAGTTGTACAATGTTAGATTTGACCCCAAAACGCTCATCCTCTCCTGCTGATTTGCACACACAGTGAGAGAGAAAGAGATCCGGTGGATGAACCGACTTGCTGCACGCGGCAGCGGAGGCTAGGCGGTGCGACTGGGTGTGCTGCTGCCATGAAGGAAGACGAAAATGAAGGGGAGTGGGGGTTGGGGTGCTCGGATGTGAGGTTTCAGAGAGAGAGAGAGAGAGATGGGTCTTCGGTGAGGGAGAGAGAGAGATAAGGGTTTTCTATGAGGGAGAGAAGAAGAAGAAGAATAAGAAGAATAAGAAGATATGGGAATGGGTGTCGGGTGTGTGTGTGTGTGAGAGAGAGAGAGAAAGAGAGAGAGGTTTTGGCGAGATGGTGGGAAAGAGAGAGAGATGGTTGAGTGGGTGTTTTGGTTGAGGGAAAATGAGGGAGAGGGGAATAAGAAAAAAAAGAATCCCATAATGGGGATAATGGTATGAAAAGGGGGAGGGAAATAGGGAGGGTTGTCTCCCACTTTTCTTTTTTAAAATTGTTTTTCTCCAGTTTCAACCCCAAAAATTCAAGAACAACTTATCTCAAATTCATCTTTAACAAATGGTATACATCCAATAGTTCACAAAATTACCGGGCATTACAAATCAAAGGTACTATGTAAAGCATCAAATTGATGAAATTAACAATAGAAGCTTATTAGACACGAAATTAAAAGTTTAGAAACCTACTTAAAACTTTTAGGCCACTTTTGATAACAAATGGTTTTTGAAAATGAAGCTTAGAAACACTACTTCCACGGTTCCACCTATTAGTTTCTTCGTTTTGTTATCTATTTTTTATGGATGTGTTCAAAATATAAGCCAAGTTTTGAAAACTAAAAAAATGTAATCCATGATCATGTTTGCGAAAACGTAAAAAATCAAAGTATCTTGGCCCTATCCCATGATTTAATCTGAAAGTAGATTGATTATAAAAATTCTGATAAATTATTGACTCATATGGTATCTAAATATATAATTCATTTACAAATTTACTCGATCAAAAATTTATAGTCTTAAAAAAAATTTCTAGATCCAATGTCACATTCAGTAAAGATTTATGATACATGTATAGGGTGTACTCAATGTGTCCGAGCTTGCCCCACAGATGTATTAGAAATGATACCTTGGGGCTGATGTAAAGCTAAGCAAATAGCTTCGGCTCCAAGAACAGAAGACTGTGTTGGTTATAAGAGATGTGAATCTGCCTGTCCGACGGATTTCTTGAGTGTTCACGTTTATTTATGGCATGAAACAACTCGAAGCATGGGTCTAGCTTATTGATACGTTCTATAAAAGCCCCCTTGAATACATTTGATTTCTTTTTTACCGACAAAAACCCCTGCTCGAAAATAAATATACATATATTTATTTTTTATTTCATTTTCGAACATGGGTTCTTTTAGTCCATGCAAGTGTATCTTGTTTTTACTACGAATTATTTTCTTTGGTTAACAATAATTGTAGTTTTTCCAATATTTGTGGGTTTATTACTTTTCTTTTTCCCTCATAGAGGAAATAAAGTAATGAGATGTTATACTATATGTATCTGTGTACTCGAGCTCCTACTAACAACCTATGCATTTTGTTATCATTTCGAATTAGACGATCCATTAATCCAACTGACGGAGGATTATAAATGGACTTTCCATAGGACCCATTTTACTGATGGGGTTTATCACCACTTTAGCTAGTTTAGCGGCTTGGCCAGTTACTCAAGATTCCCGATTATTCCATTTTCTAATGTTAGCAATGTATAGCGGTCAAATAGGATCATTTTTAGCTCGAGACCTCTCTTACTATTTTTTTATCATGTGGGAGTTAGAATTAATTCCCGTTTATCTACTTTTATTGATGTGGGGAGGAAAGAAACGGTTGTATTCAGCTACAAAGTTTATTTTGTACACTGTGGGAGGTTCCATTTTTTTGCTAATGGGAGTTCTGGGTATCGGTTTATATGGTTCTAATGAACCAACTTTAAATTTTGAAACATCAGCTAATCAATCGTATCCTATAGCACTGGAAATATTATTCTATATCAGATTTCTTATTGCTTTTGCTGTCAAATCACCGATTATACCCTTACATACATGGTTACCAGATACCCACGGAGAGGCACATTACAGTTCTTGTATGCTTTTAGTCGAAATCTTATTAAAAATGGGAGCATTGGATTGGTTTTAGATCAATATGGAATTATTACCCCACACCCATTCTATTTTTTCACCCTAGTTGATCATAGTAGGCATAATTCAAATAATCTATACAACTTCAACATCTTCGGGTCAACGCAATTTAAAAAAAAGAATAGCTTATTCCTCCGTCTCTCATATGGGTTTCATAATTATAGGAATTGGTTCTATAAGCAATACGGGACTCAATGGAGCTATTTTACAAATAATCTCTCATGGATTTATTGGCACTGCGCTTTTTTTCTTGGCGGGAACAAGTTATTTATCTCGATGAAATGGGCGGAATGACTATCCCAATTCTAAAAATATTCACGACTTTCAGTATCTTATCGATGGCTTCCCTTGCATTGCCGGGTACGAGCGGTTTTGTTGTAGAATTAATAGTCTTTTTTGGAATAATTACTAGCCAAAAATATATTTTAAAGACAAAATTAAGACTAATGACTTTGGTAATGGCAATTGGAATTATATTAACTCCCATTTATTTATTATCTATGTTACGCTAGAAGTTCTATGGATACAAGCTTTTTAATGCTCAAAATTCTTATTTTTTTTGATTCGGGACCGCGAGAGTTGTTTGTTGCGATCTCTATCCTTATACCTGTTATAGGTATTGGTATTTATCCAGATTTTATTTTCTCACTATCAGTTGACAAAATCGAAGCTATTTTATCTAATTATTTTGCTAGATAGTTTTCATAAAAAAATAAAACAGCAATAAATTAATAATTATTTTTTAAATCGTTCGTTGCACAATAAAAAAAGAAGGCTTTTTTCTTAAGTTAAATAAAAAAAATGTTAGACTTCCTCATAAATTTGGCTTTTGTGAGAACCATTTGAATCAAGTAATGTAGTGATTCAAAGGGTTCTCTATATCTTACACACAGTTTTCTTATCTATACTCTCCCATGTTTGTGTTCGTTAGGCCCTATCCCTAATAGATTGACCCCAAAATAGCATATCCAAATTATAAGAAAACCCATAGAGGCCACAATTGCAGAATTTACACCTTCAAAATTTTTATTTGTTCGTGTATGTAAATAAATTGCAAATATGGTCCAAGTAATAAATGCCCAAGTTTCCTTTGGGTCCCAATTCCAATATGATCCCCATGTCTCATTTGCCCATACTGCCCCTGAAAAAATACCTATGCTTAAAAAGATAAACCTTAGACTAACAATACATTAACTCCAATGATCTAATTGTTGAATCAGTTGCGACTTATAATAATTCTTTGAAGAAAAAAAAAGAAGTGTTTCTTGAAACATTGTTCCCCTCGTTCATGTTGGATCTCATCAAAGGAAAATAACGCATTTAAGAGATTATTGTTTTTACCAAAAATTCTTATAGCTTTTTGAAATGTAATCACTATAAGAGCTACTGAAAATAATGATCCACATAAAAGAGATGAATAACCCAATACCATCATACTTATGTGCATCATTAACCAATGAGATTGGAGAATGGGGACTAATAGTGGGGATTGATGCATTTCAATTAAAAAACCCTGAAGTAGCAAAACCTTAGGTAACAATAGTACTTGGCGCGGTTATTGCGCTTACACTTAAATGGTTTTTATATTTTTTAAAATACGTAAATATATGAATAATGGAGAAACCCCATGAAAGAAATAGTAATGATTCATATAAATCACTTAATGGTAAATGCCTCAAATAAATCCAATGAGATTAATAGTCCTGTGTTATACAGAAAAAAGTAGCTATCATGCCCTTTTCTGACGTAGCATAGAGTCCTACGGTTTCATCGACTAATAAGGTTATCAAATGAATTGTAATGACAATTGAAATGACCGAAAAAGATATATGAGTTAATATATGCTCAAAAGTTGAAAATATCATTAAAAAAATATTAAAAAATGTCCCTCAATTCAATTATTTGAATTAATAACTGGGACTTGAATTAATTATATTATAGAGCTTTTTTTATAATAAAAAATGGCATGCCGCCACTCAGACTCGAACCGAGATGCTCTAGCACTGCTTCCTAAGAGCAGCGTGTCTACCGATTTCACCATAGCGGCTTCCTCGAAATCATAATAACCTATTATTATTCAATCATCGAGATCGAAAAAATAGAAGAATTTTTAATTCAATGTAATATTTTTTACAAAATATTTATAGGGGATAAAAAACTCTTTATCTTTCAATTTTCTTAATTTAACAATAGTTTTTTTTATAGGATTTTGCGTAGTTTATTCTTTTTCAAAAAGGAACTGTTGTAACTAGATAGTACGTTCTGGTTTCAATATGTAGATATAATAATAAAAAAATGTTATTTCTCATTTATATTTTTTAATATTTTTTTATTTCATTTTTTCAATGAAAACCTAAAATAGGATATTTTAATCGATCGAAATTTCAGCACAACACTACACTCAATAAATTTCTAGAAATATTGCCATAACTTTGTATTAAAGGGTTTTCGTTGTGTATAAAAATTTGTGTTAGGATTTTGCAAACCAATTTAATTATGTATTTGGCGGGGTATATTCTATAATAGTAATAATGATTTAGAGAAAAGAAATAAGGGTTCATAGAATTTTAAAATAAGGTTTTAACTTAATCAACTAATGTCATTGTTTCAACGTGTCATTAAATTTTTAATAAACAGTTTCAGTTTACTATTTGATCTTCTATATATATATAATAAAAAATATATAATCAAATAAAAATCAACAAAAAAAATTTGGTTTATTGGGGCGATGGGGATTTGTATTTTCCCCATCCCGAAAATGATAAAACAAAGATATGAAGAAGAAAGGTCAACTCTTGTATTTATTTTTATTGTTTGAATAAGAAAAAAAGTACCATTTTCTATTTTATAATAGAATAAAGAAAAATTTTCTTTTTTTTTTTTACATACCCTAAAAAAAGGAAAAGAAATTTCATATTCATCTGCTCAAAACATTAGGAAATTCCAATAATTGCTTTGATTAAAAAATGTTTATTTTTATTTGAATATATATACTTTAGTGACAGTTTTTTTAATAAATTCACATTATTCAATTATTTAAATAATTATATATAATAAATATAAATTTTCATAATAAAAAAAAATTTATATTAAATAATAAAAATTATAAACCAACTTCTACTAGGCTGTTTTTTAAGTCAAACCGATTCCGATTATTCCAATGTTTAATTATTTATTTGATTTGTCCCCCAACAAACTTTGTGAATTCCTTGTTGAAAGAGATTTTGCTAACGAAAAAGCTTTCAACGCTGCCCAACGCCCTTTGCTTTTCCAAATATTTTTCCAAATCCGTTTTTTTGATATAGAAGTGCGTTTTTTTGGAATTGCCATTAAAAAATTATAATTGATTATTCATTGCTATGGTTGGATGTGAAAGACATCTATTGTTCAAAACGAATTGTTTTTTACTATTTATTATCCATTTATTTTTTAAATTATAGTATACTCGTAATATAGCTATCGAAAATGAAAAATTATTAGATTAGGAACAAAGAAAAATATATATAGTATTCATTGCTATAGTTGGATGTGAAAGACATCTATTATTCAAAACGAATTGTTTTTTACTATTTATTATCCATTTATTCTTTAAATTATAGTATACTCATAATATAGCTATCGAAAATGAAAAATTATTAGATTAGGAACAAAGAAAAAAAAAAAAAAAATATATATATATATATATATATATATATATATATATATATATATATATAAAATGTGATTTTGTCAAAAAAAAAAAAGAATTGTTTAATGATACAAACGAATTTAATAAAAAGAAGTCTTATTTTACTGGATCAACTTGTAGGCCGTCTTTTATGATTGATACCAAAATAAAAACGTGTTTTTCTTGTAATTATTCCTTCTTGCTCTATAGTGGTAAATTTTTGTAATGCATACTAAATAATAATAATAAAGAAAATTTGCAGTTTCTATATTGTCAAAATATTTTACTTAAAATAAATACGCGTGTTCATTAATAGTTTCAGTGGATCATCTTATTTGAACAATTCTAATTTTGTGACTTGAAATATTTGAAGTATTTGACAAACAATTAAGAATAATTAAGAATAGAAAAATAAAATTATATTTAACTTTTGGACATTTAAATTTTTTATTAACTGATCCTTTTGAAAAGAGATAAGAGCTGGTGAATCAGAAAAATTAATTAGGAATTACATATACTTTTTTATGGAATATACGTATGATTATTCATGGATCATACCTTTCATCTCACTTCCAATTCCTATCTTAATAGGAGTGAGACTTCTACTTTTTCCGACAGCAACCAAAAACCTTCGACGTACGTGGTCTTTTCCGAGTGTTTTATTGTTAAGTATAATTATGATTTTTTCAGTTTATCTATCTATTGATCAAATAAATAGTAGTTATATCTATCAATATGTATTGTCTTGGACAATCAATAATGATTTTTCTTTAGAGTTGGGCTACTTGGTCGATCCATTACTTGTATTATGGCAATATTAATCACGACTGTTGGAATTATGGTTCTTATTTATAGTGACAATTATATGTCTCATGATCAAGGATATTTGAGATTTTTTTCGTATATGAGTTTGTTCAATACATCAATGTTGGGATTAGTTACTAGTTCGAATTTGATCAAAATTTATATTTTTTGAGAATTGGTTGAAATGTGTTCTTATCGATCTATTAATAGGTTTTTGGTTCACTGGACCTACTGCGGCGAATGCTTGTCAAAAGGCATTTGTAACTAATCGCGTGGGGGATTTTGGTTTATTATTAGGTATTTTAGGTCTTTATTGGACAACGGGGAGTTTTGAATTTCGGGATTTGTTTAAAATATTCAATAACTTGATTTATTATAATGAGGTTAATTTATTATTTATTACTTTGTGCGTCGTCCTATTATTTGCAGGTGTGGTTGCCAAATCGGCTCAATTTCCTCTTCATGTATGGTTACTTGATGCTATGGAGGGTCCTGCCCTCATTTCTGCTCTTATCCATGCTACTACGATGGTAGCAGCGGGAATTTTTCTTGTCGCTCGGCTTCTTTCGCTTTTTATAGTCATTTGTCTAGAATGAGTTTGGAAACATTTGAACTCTTAGTCCAAAAACAAAAACAAGTTTTTGAAAACTATTTTTTTTTTTAGTTTTCAAAACTTGGCTGGATTTTTGAAAACATATGTAAAAAGTAGATAACAAAATAAGGAAACTCATAGGTGGAAGTAGAATATTTATACGCTTAATTTTCAAAAACTAAACAGTTATCAAACGGGGCCGTATTTTTAAAACACTTGTTTTTGTTTTTAGAATTTGACTAAGAATTCAAATGTTTCTTCAGGAAAAATGAAAATCATTTGAAAGAAATGGTGAGAAAGCAAATACAATTTTCAAAAAAAAAAAAAACTCCCCAAAACCAAAAATCAAGGCCTCGTTTGATAACTTTTTGGTTTTTGAAAATTGTGCTTGATTTATCATCATTTATCTATAATAGGTATCATCTTTCTAAAGAAAATATTTGAATTCTTAGCTAAATTCTAAAAACAAAAACAAGTTTTTGTAAAACTACGGTCACATTTGATATCCATTTGGTTTTTAGTTTTTGTGCTTGTTTTTCCATCATTCTCTACAATGGATTTCATCTTTCTTAAGAAACATTTAAATTCTTAGCCAAACTCCAAAAACAAAAACAAGTTTTTGAAAACTATTTTTTTTTTTAGTTTTCAAAACTTTACTTGGTTTTTGAAAACATACTTAAAAAGTATAAAACAAAACAAGGAAAACTTATAGGTAGAAGTAGTATTTATAGACTCATGTCAAAAAGCAAGTCCTAGTATCCTTTGTCATTGGTAAGTACATAGGCAAAGTGGTTTGGGGCATGATTTGTTGGAATTAATTTGATAATTAATTCATACGTGGGTAACAAATTAAATGACAATTATATTTAGGCTATTTAATGGGCATATTATGTGGTCTTGATTATGGGCCCAAGACTTCCAATATAGTGGTGTGGCCTGCTAAGTAGAAATCAGCTCGTTGATCCTAGGGCATTATGGGAAACCCTAGGATCAACTTATAAATAACAGGGTTATGGTCTCCAATATACTATGCCTCTTTAGCCTCCTATTCCCCATCTAATAGAGAGGATTGCCCATCCTGGTC
Organism: Trichosanthes truncata; assembly: GCA_033996785.1. Taxonomy (NCBI): domain Eukaryota; kingdom Viridiplantae; phylum Streptophyta; class Magnoliopsida; order Cucurbitales; family Cucurbitaceae; genus Trichosanthes; species Trichosanthes truncata. The sequence goes on from JAWPNB010000009.1 coordinate 24,635,615, forward strand.
TAGGTTGCATAGTTGAGGAAGACCACAAACAACAAAGTTTACAGATTCAACATGTCTGAAGGTTCCAGGTAATTTTGGTCTTCTTTAGTTTTAGTTTTCTTCCATGCTTAGATCATTTTATAAATCTTGTCATAATTGTTCTTGAATTGTATGCCTTTATTCTTGAATAATTATGATTTGAGTTTTGTTATTAAATTCCAACAAGTGGTATCAGAGCAGGTTTAGCAGGGAAAACTCCTAAATCTTTATTTATGTCGTGTTTATGTATTTGTGATCTATTTTATTGAATGAGTTATACATTATATTTTTCACGGTTGCCATGAGAATTATCTGGATTCATAGATCATTGATATTGTTGTCTTGAATAATCTTGCATGAATCAATGTTTTAATTATTAGAATCTCAAAACTAGACACTTATTTGAATTTGTTTCATGCACGATTCTATTTATATATATATTCGAAAACTTTTGTTTTTACTTTTCGGTTGAACCTGGCGGCTGGTTGCTACAGCACCTTGAAGAAGATGCTCGGCTGCAGCCCTAACTTCCTAGCCTCTGTCACAATAATGGGCTTTAAGCCCATGAGTGGTTATATATATTAATAATAATGGCATTCAGTTTTGTATTTCTGGGCATGTGTATTTTGGTGGAATAGTTCAATATTGTGCATGAAATTGTTATGGTTAATTATTGAAAATAATTTTTGTCTTTTATGGTCATATAGAAATAATTAACGATATCAAGAACTGGATACAATTTGTCTAATTTTTTTTTTAGAATTATAAATTGGAGTATTTAAAATTATAAAGATATAGTGTATTTGTTGCTTATGCGGATTGTAATCGGCCCAAAGGAAGGTTACAATTTGGCCAAACAACAAATATAAATGCAATAATCAGTGTGAATAAAATAAGGTTATGCTCTTAAGGATGTTAGTCGGCCCAAAGGAAGACTATCATCTAAAAATAATAAGTTATTAATATTTGATTATTGATTTCTAAATTTGGTGCCCCAATGATTGTTAGGTGGGTTGAAAGACCAATAAAGTTTCTTTTGGGGTAATTATAGTTTTTATTTTTTGAGGACTTTTTTCCCATTATTAAATTATGCATGTAAAGATATTATTCATAATTTTGAAAATGATTTTGGTAATTTCATTTTCATGAAGATAAAATTAATAGTAATTAAAGATAAATATTTTGCATAATAATATGATTTTTCTTGGTGTTGGTTTGACGGATCATGCTGCCAAAGTAGCCTATGATTTCTGATATTGACATCTTCAGAATTAATTAGATGTTTGTAGGCCTGTTGTTTATGCGTTCTGATTGTCGGCCCATAGGAAGGCGTCAGTCTGGCCAAATAATAGGTACACTTATGGCTAGTTGATGATGAACATGGATAATATAAAGTTATGTCATGTGAATGATTGTCAGCCCAAAGGAAGGCTTTCACTTGACAGGATTGGTTATCAATGTTTCATCATCACGTTGAGAGTACCGTTTACAAGTTGATAGTCGGCCCAAAGGAAGGTTGTCAATGTTGTGTTTGGTATCTTGTTGTCCTCATAAAGTTTAAATCTACTGTATTTTTATAAATACTAATGAAATTCTGAGCATGTTTTGTTATTGATTGAGTTATTGTTAAATATTATTTCACTGCCTTATTCTTGGATTTAAGAATATTTTTGGTTAAGTTGCATCTTTTTTAAACTTGTGATAAAGATAGAAGCACTTCTATTTTTCACATAGCAACATCCCTTTAAGATTAAATGAGACTTTGAAAAATGGAATCATCTTAATTGCATAAGTTTTGTGATGATGAATTACAATATTCAAGGGAATATTGTGTAATAAGGAAATAATTAGGAAGTTCTTTAAAAGATTAGGACTGTTCTAAAAGAACATAAAGGAAGAGACATGTAAACTTTTGGTTGAATGTGTCTTAATGAAGAATAAAGTAACATGAGAGAGTACACTAAAGGATGAAATGCACTAAATTTATAATGTTCGATGATTGACTTGTGCATTTGATGCTCATGTTTAGACATTGTATAGTCAATGTACGATTAGTTATGACACTCATAAGGATAAATGAACTCTTAATGAGTTAATCTTTGACAGTGTGTTCAGGAAAAATGAGTTAAGTATGAAAAGACAAAAAGTACTCAATTAACTATTTCCTTAAAGGAAGAAATTAAAGTTGACACAAAGCTGCATTTGGAACATATTAGTCCAAATCACTAAGAATTAGGATTCAGACCTCCCCAAATTTTTTTTAGAAAATTTGGGCATAAAGAAAAATATATTCCTAGTACATCATTACATGATGTATAAAGAAAATATGACTTCTCACTTTGGATTTGAAGAAAATTAGTTTGGCTTATATGTCAAGACTTATATGTGTTGAATGAACTCTAGTACTTCTATTCATCGATTATTGGTTCTTTTGATTTAATAGATCTTTGAGTTTGTATTAGGTTTAATCAAGGGGACAATAATGAAATAGTCAAATTAAGTGGCATTGAGAGCTTCAGCATCTTAGCACTATCTTTCATTGCCTATTCCCTATGGCTCCCTAAAATGCTTAACAACATTGTATAATGTTATAAGAAATAAACTTTCATTGAAAGTACCCATATTTAATATATAGGAGAATCTTTAGTTATGGATATCCTAAAAGCCATAGATAAGTTTATAGTGGTGAAACATTATGAAAATATGATGGATTAGGAAGAGAAGATCTAGGGCATTTTGCCCAACTCCTAAGTAATATATATATATTTTTTCAGGCAAACATAAGAAATGTGTTGCTTATAGAATGATTCAAAGTTCATAAAGATGTAGTATGAAGAATGACAAATATCACTCTTCTTTGAACTCAGTTTCTTTGAGAAAAGCACTCAAGATTGCAGCATAAGGCTTAAGTAGTGTACCAATAAAGCAACAACTGAGTCTCTAGCAATTCAAGGTTAAGCAAAAGCTTAACATTAGGTTTTGCATTAAGGGATGTCCAATTAAAATTTGGTCTTGAAGGTCAATAAGGAAAACTTGGACTTAATGATTATTAGTTGTGACTCTAGGTACACTAGTCATTTTCATGTTTTTTAAAATTAATTTCCACTTGAAAGTTTATTTGCATGAGATCTTAAAGTTTCTTAAGGATGTTGAGTTTGAGGGGGAAGATAAAATGAGGAATGTTGTCTTTAAGAAAAGAAAATTTGAGTTATTTTCTCTTTGTGATAACATTAGTAAAGGTTCTCCTCATTTAAGTAAAATATACTCAACATTATTAAAAGTGTTATTAAAGTAATCACAAGAGATAGGAAAATTACATTTATAAGATTGTAAGTTTGACTTAAAAGTAAAAAGAAAAGGATTCCATTAAATTCTCCTAAAGTGAAACAGAAGACTTATCTCTTAAAAAAGGAGAATTGATTTCATAAATAATTAGGTGAAACGATGGACAACATTGATATTTGGTAACTTGTCTTATTGCCTTTAAAAGAAAATGTTGAGAGATATAAGGTTTGTCTAGTTATTATGGTTTCAATTCTTGTAAGTTTATAACAACACTTATTAAACTCATTTTTCTTAGAGTTATGTTAGATGAATATAAGAATTGATTTCTCAATTGTATGCTTTATGAAGTTGAAACTTGTAAAGTTTGAAACTTTTGATTCAGTGACACAAAGTGTCAAAGGTTAAAATTTATCTTTGATCTCAATAAGAATTTTTTATCTGTAATTTCATAAGTTCCACAAAATAATTTTCACATAGGGTCTTGAGGTAGATAAGAGTGATAATTATGAATTACAAGTTTAGTGGGCGTAAATTTACTTTCCTAGTGTAATATATCTCTAACATAGTAAGGCTATGATACAAGATGAAAAACTTATATGGACATCTCTTTTATATTGTGAAATAATATTGTGAGATCAATCTCAAGTAACCTTGAGATGTCACAAAAGGGTCCATAATTTTTTTTTTCAAGTTTTCTAGCATAAAGGATTATGCACTGGGTACTCATTAAAGAAGACAAGATTAGTCTTAAAGTCCCTTGAATAAAGAGATGAAGAGTTTCATGCTCAAATATCAGACGCTTCCGCTTCACTATTCATATCAAGAATAAAAGGCAATTTTTTATAACTCTTAGTTGGATCTAAAAAGGTTTTAAGGTACTTAACAAAGGATACATGCTCACTTATCATAATCAAATAAAGTAGAGATCATAAGGCAATTTGATTTTGATAATGAGTTGCCAACAAAATCCACTTTCGAGGCTATGTTCACTAATTGGTTAAAAGGTACTATTGTCATATGAGTGACAAATAGTGGATTTCACAATTTAAGTTTGTGTTCATAGCATTTTGTGTGGCAACAAACTCATATATATATATATATATATATATATATTTTAATCTTGTCATTAAGTTATCTTGACAAGAATTTGTTTTTCCATATTACAGCAATATAAGCTTTTATATGAGAATTATAAGCTTTAATTGATAAAAAAAATTCAGAGTTTTTCTTGTGTCTAAAGGAATACAACTCCATCGTTGCGGATCCGCTCATTAAGAATTTTCGCACAAAATTTTAGGAGCATAATGCTCATACAGGTGTGAAAATTATAGTATGCCAGTTGAGTGGGGTTTGTTTTTCTTTAAGTAGACACAAAGTTTTGTTTTCTGCAGAATAAGGAAGATGAATTGTCTTTGTACTTTGAATAACTTTCTTTCTAACTGTAGTTTAACATAAGGCTAGAAAGAGTACAGTTTGATTTCTCTAAAGAATAAAGTTGGACCAGTTGGGAATAGGCATGTTTAGATCACATTGCATGTAATTTCCATGCTGCTTTTCCACACTTGATCTATGTCATTGAGTATATTTGGTGTGGTGATCATTGAAGGTTGAGTTGCGACTATATATGTGACAAAAGCCGCCTTGGTTTCTCATTTGTATACAAAATGGACCGGATTGTGATTAAAAGGAAGTTTCTTTTAAAATAACATTAAGTTGTGCACTAAAGAATAAATTAATAATTGTTAATAAGGAAATTGTTACCCAAGTGGGAGATTGTTGGAATTAATTTGATAATTAATTCATACGTGAGTAACAAATAAATGACAATTATATTTAGGCTATTTAATGGGCATATTGTGTGATATTGATTATGGGCCCAGGACTTCCAATATAGTGGTGTGGCTTGCTAAGCAGAAACCAGCTCATTGATCCTAGGGCATTATGGGAAACCCTAGGATCAACTTATAAATAATAGGGTTATGGTCTCCAATATACTATGTCTCTTTAGCCTCCTATTCCCCATCTGATAGAGAGGATTGCCCATCCTGGTCTAGGTTGCATAGTTGAGGAAGACCACAAACAACAAAGTTTACAGATTCAACATGTCTGAAGGTTCCAGGTAATTTTGATCTTCTTTAGTTTTAGTTTTCTTCCATGCTTTAGATCCTTTTATAAATCTTGTCATAATTGTTCTTGAATTGTATGCCTTTATTCTTGAATAATTATGATTTGAGTTTTGTTATTAAATTCCAACATGATTCTCATGCATGCTACAAACATCCTACGTAGGAGCCAAGACAATTTGATTAAAAAAAAAAAGGTAATATATGATGATTTTCTTAATTGCTATTCCTTTTATCTTTAATGGCAGGAAAACTAATTTATTACCTTTTCCACCAAAGGAAGATCATGTTGATCAAACCAAATTAGAGCATAGAAGGCAAGAAGCCAAGAGAAAAGAGAGGGAATAAATAGAAAGAAAGCAGAAAGAGCTTAGAGAAAAAAATGTGAAAAAGAGATGAGAGATGAACAAGAAAGAGAATTGTTAGAAAAGAAAGAGAGAGAAGAGAATGAGTTGAGAGAAAAATATCCAAAGAAGATTGAAAAGAAATAAAATGATCTACAATCTATTTTGCTTTTACAAGTCAAACCTCATGGGGTTATTATGTACAAAAATCCTTACTTTTAAACTAAGGAAAGAAAGGTTTCCAAATGAGAGAAGTTCAAAACTCAACCCAATGAGAAGATGGATTATTCCAATTTGCGGAGAGGATAAAAAAAAATTCTTATAAAGATTGATCATTCAAGGTAAGTATAGTGTTAGTTCACTTTTAATAATGTTGATGACTTTAATTATGTTAGTCCACTTTTAATAATGTTGATGACTTTAATTAACTCCTTTTGATATAGGTGATAATCTTGATTCTATTTTCAACAATATTGTTTCCTTTTATTCTTCTCGTTTCTTGTACACTATTTATAGCCAAGTCTTATTTTCAATCTTAAGAATTTTAGTAGAATTTTTTTGGTTAAGTTGGCATAATCAATTTTTTTTGGAAATTATTGACCGAACAAATGAAATATAGTTATGGTCTATTTGGTGCAAATTATTATTTTGAGACACAAATATTAAAATTGGATAACAAATAGCTATTTTAGTTGATTAATAGCAGTATTTTTAATAATTTAATATCTAGTGTATCTGAATTAACATAATTATTAAGTAAGAATTTTCTTAAGTAATTAAATTTAAAGTTAATTCAAGATCAACTTAACCATTAATAATGGAATAATAATAATAATAATAAAACCTTCAAGTTTATCCAAATTAACTAAACTTAATTATGAGCGATAGAGCTCGTCACATCCGTCAAATAAATTTATAACTCATTCCAACTAATATTTTGCAATATAGTGGCAGAGTTGATCCAAAGGGAGGGTAGGTGGACTAATTTGAAGCAACTGGTACAATTCCCATGCTTCTTTCAGATTTAAACGTCATGGGGGCTTTGTGAAATAAAGGTAAAGTGTAAGGAAACTGAAGGCAATAAATCAAAAGACAGGAAAATAAAATTCACTTACTTAAAGACACGGGTTCAGGAGGTTGCTCGGGATCTAACTTGCACATTCATCCTTGATTTACTAAGATAACGTACTGGTTTTAATGCTTAATCTAACCAAACAAAAAGTCACCTAGTTAAGGCCCCTAATGAGATTAATTAAGCCTAGCACCTAACTAATCCTAAATTAAACTTAGGGTTGGGCACGATAACGTTCCATACCCCAAAGATTGATTGCTTTATGCTTAAGACTGATTAGGGACACTCCAATTGAATAGTTAGCTAATTAATCTAAGTGAGGGTTATCTACTAAGGCCTAGAGCAATTACATGGGAGCATTCATTCCACTTTTATGTAAATGAATGGCCTAGACCTACTAATTTATAAAGAAATGAAATATGATAGCATAAATGACTTCTGGCTAGCAATGCGTTGCAATAAATGCTCATGGGTTGTCAATCCAACACATTCATACAACTCTCTAGTGAAAGCAAGCAGAAAAACCCATTAAAACAAGGTACGATATGAAATTAATACAGAAATCTAAAAATATTATATGTTGGAGTCTCGAGATCACTCTTAAATCCACTTTGGCATCTAGCTGAACATGGAAATGGAAAGCAAAATGGCCATAATACAAGCCATAAATGAAGACTAAGTAAAAATAGGCTAAAAAAGGGTGAAAATAGAGAAGGTTTTGTGTTTTGAAGCTGAGAATTCAGAGAGTTTTTGACATAAATGCAAAAAGGAAGTATTTATAGTTCTTGAAGTAGCATTGAGATGCTATGGGCAGCGCCTTGGCGTTACACCCAATTAAACCAGCATCTTTTTGGGCTCGTTGCAGTGTCGCACGACACTCACTGTTACAACGTCTCAATACTGTCCTATTTTCCAACATTCTATCTTCAACGTCTTTTGAGCATCACTATGGCATCTAGATGCTCCTTAGGGCACTTTTGATCATTTTGTCCTCTACATCTCCAATTAAGGCTCAAATGAACTTCGGTTAAGCTCAAACTAATCCTGAACGCTCCGAAAATCTCCAAAAAGCTCCTAAACGACTCAAAATGTTCCTAAATTACCTACAAAACAAGCAATTAAGCACATAAAACGATTGAAAAGCACAAGATTAAGGCATAGAAAATAAGGACTTCCTAAGTCATGTCAAATTAGCCCCAACCTAGACTTTGCTAGTCCTCGAGCAAGACAACAAATAAAACATAAATATGACTCAGTGGATGCATGGCATAATAACACTATCCCCAATACTCACAAAGCTAAATGCAAATGCACAAAGAAGTATTGAACTACACATTGTTCATCCATGAGCAAATTTAAAAAATAATTCTTGCAATTCTTAAGTGTGTGTGCGCAATTAGTCAATCTAGAATAATCAAACACGACTTACATTTGGGTCGCACCTCTAAATCAATGTCTTTATTTTTAACTTAGTTATCTAAAAACAAAATAAATAACAAATTAGATAATTCACTTGCTTGTTTGGTCAAAAATCTCCAATTATGAAAAAAATGTATTTTAATTTTAATCAAAAACTGAATTTCAAAATTGACGAAACAAAAATTCGTTTAAAAAATGTTGGAAAAGTAATTGAAATTGAGTTGAATTTGAATTACAAACTTACTAAAATAAGATTAGTAAAAAAAAAATAGTATTTAATTGTAGACAAAATGCACTTTTGGTACCTAAGGTTTGAGGTTGATGTTTATTTAGCCCCTAAAGTTTCAAAAGAGACACTTTAGTTCTTGAGGCTTACAAAATGATTCTAAATGTTTCTGACTTATCTTTAACCTAACGAAATAGTGACTGACCGTTATGTGCTGATGTATTGGCTGATATCTCAATTTTGTTTAATTACTTGCAAATAAAGATGAAAAATTAAATTAAAAATTAAACTCAAGTAAAAACTAAAATGGTAAAATATTTTTAAAAAAATCTCTCTTCCTCTCCAATAATTCCATGCGTGCCCTAGCCGTCAAATTTCTTCTACCCATTGCAGCTCCGCCCTTCAACGTCACCTCGCCGGTGCCACCAAATTCTATTGATGTGATTCTTCTGTTAATGAAAAGAGTTGGCGTGAAATAGTTCATTGGCACAGCACACCCAGTAATACTAGTCCTACTTCATCTGACACACATTTTCTATCTTACATTTAATCCAATGTATTTGACATTGGCATGAATAAATCATATAGATGTTCCTGAATATTTTCCAGCAAATCACATTTGCTAGAGTTAGAAATTTGGGAATTAAGTAGGTTCCTTCTGTAGAATTGGAGAAAAGCCTACATATTTCACCGATGATGGAGTGGGTATATTTATGCTTTTCAAATGATTTGGGAATTAACGTTTAGAAGATTGTAAATTATCGGATTCTCATTGCTCACATTTTTATGCGATTGATGCATTTGGTGTAATGTTTGTCGTTTTTGTTGTTCATCATATGTTAGAGCACTGCCATGGATATGAAAATCTGCTTCGAACTTGGGAGGGCTTCGACTGGCAACCAGCGAGGTGGCGACGAACCCGACGGGGCTGCGATGGGTAGAAGCAATTTGACAGCTAGGGCACCTATGTAGATTATTGGAGAGGAAGAGATTATTTTTTTCTTTTAATATTTTACAATTTTAAATTTTACTTGAGTTTAATTTTTTAGCTTATTTGTCAAGTAATAATTAAACAAAATTGGCATGGCAATCAATCCACGTCAGTAGATAATGGTCCAGTTCACCCATTCAGGTTAAAGTTAAGTCAAGATCCATTTAGAATCATTTTGCAAACCATAGGGACTAAAATGTCTCTTTTGAAATCTCGGGGACCAAATAGAGATCGACCTCAAACTTTAAGGACCAAAAGTACATTTTTCTCCTTAATTTTAAATTAGTCATGTTAAAAAAGTATTTAATTTACGAATTAGTCATGTTCAAGGTAAAAAATGTATGATATTCAATTTAAACCTAGTCATATAAAAATTAAATATATGTTTTATTTTTCATGTAGTCATTTTTAAAAAAAAATCTATCCAATGTATTTTATTATTAAGTTAGTCTTTTTTTTTTTTACATAATTAAATTAGTCAATTTAAAATAACAAAAATATAAAAATCAAATTTTAATTTTGAATTTAGTTATATTTGACCAATAAGAAAATTAATATTAAATTACAAATTTGGTCCCAATGGTATGAAGAAAGTTATAATTTAGTCCATATAGTTTAAGTTAGATTTTGTCTCAAATAAATAGCCCTACAATATTTGAAATTTAATAAAAAATTAACTTATTTTTAACTTAACTATATTTAAAATAACAAAAATAAATAATTAAGATGACAAATTAAAACTAATATAAAATCTAACAATTGATTAAATACTATTAAATATTTCACAAATCCAAGATTTTTAAATATGCATTCCAAACCCAGGCATGCTAAACCTATACTCCAAACATAGGTTTCCTAAACCCAGGCTTCAAACCTGTACCCCAAACACAGTTTTCTTAAACCAAGGCTACGTAATCCCTCCAATTTAACTATTACAAAAAATTGCAATACCGCAAGTGCATGAATCAAGTTTTAATATAGTGAAATAGAGTACGAGTGTCGTCCTCAAGATTGAGTTAATTAATTCAATTAATTACCACAAATTTAATGATCCAATTTTATTTAGAGATAAAACTAAATGATGAGCAAAAATAATTAATGCTAAAGTAGGTTAAAATTGAGACAATCAGGAAAGAGAATATCTTAGGGACTAGACTTCACCAATAAGACGACAATTTTAATTGAAAGTTTACTAAACTATTATGCATCCATTCCATAAATCAAGAAGTTCAAGAAACAGTTGGCTCGATAAAGACAATTGAATTTCATGCAAGATTATAAGACTAACATCTCTGTCTAACCTTTAATAAACAAGCACAGCCTTAAGAGTGCTTCTTTTAGTGAATTCTAATAGCATTTTAATCACTTTCATGTTAAAGTAACTACTAGTCATGCAATCGAGGGAAAATCTAAACTATCCTTTTTCAAGTATAAATTCAGATCAATCAAGACAAATAAACTTTGATCAAGAGTTCATAAGCATTAATAAAGCAATTGGATGAATGGAAAGAAATACAATAATTCAAATCATTCAAACCAACAAATTGTTCTGTCAAACGGCTACGCTTATCCCTAAGATAACAAGATTAGCTACTCATGTTCAATATAACAACTCCTAAACTTGAATACAATGCCATAACAAAAGTGCTAAGTAAAAGGAAAAAAGAAAGAACTAGCGTGTCATGTCAAGCTCCGCTCCCATTGCAATATCACGATCCCGAGCGTTAAAATCTCTTCCTTGTGCTCTAATGAACCTCCTATCACGTCCTTCAAACTCAATTTTTGGAAATAGCTTAATCTCTCTCAAGTGGCCTCTTCAAACCGTAGCCCAAAATTTTCTATTTATAAAAATCGGGGTAGTATTGAGACGACGCTATACCCTAATGTGCATAATAATTAAGGAAAATTGGGTAGCGTTGAGACGTTGTACAGACGGAAAGAAATACGTGCTATCTTCTACAGCGTTGAGACGCTGTCCTCACATGTTGACTGGCTGCATCATGGCAGCATTGAAATACCATTGGACAACGTCTCAACACTGCTCCCTTGGGTCCTAATGTTGAATTTTCTTCATCTTTTTCCTTAAATCTCCAATTCTTACCAAAATTGCCTCATTTTTGCATTGCAATTATCCTAATCTCTAATTCCTCATTCAAATGCTCGATTCCTACAAAATAAGCAGATAATGCGTGAAAATATCCAATAAGGCATCAAAACTAGCAATGGTTAGGCTATAAAAATAGCTCACAAAAGTGAGCTATTATTAACCCCCCCAGGTTTAACATTCTCAAGATTAAGATTCCAAACCTGCGCGTCAAACGTTTCCTAAGGGTTTGTATAACCAAAGGGTTCCTAGGCTAAATTTACTAAGGTTCTCATATCATCTAATTTTTACAATTAAAAATTTGTTAGGTGCAATATGTAACATTTATTTTAGTTAGGGGTACGTAGTTTGTGTAATTTGCCCAATACTTGTTGTTGTTATTTGAATATTTTTAATTGGCTATAATAATTCTTTATCAATTAAAGTAGTAATTTCAAAATTAGTTTAAAAGATAATAATATTATCTATTAAAATAGTTCCCTAATTAAAAAAAAGTAAACAAAAAAAAATCTTATTGGAAGTTAGAAATTCAAATTTTAATAGGATTCTAATTAGGTTTTCACAATCTCTATAAATAACGCTTTTGGGTAAATTATCTCATCCTCAATTAGAAAAAAAGAAAAAAAAGAGAGGAAAGTTCTCTCCAAAATGGATTTTTTTGTACGGATGATTTTTTTTTTTGCGGCCAAAACGAAATATGACAAGGTGTTTCAAAATAACGGTTGATAACCTTTTGCTTATGTCATACCAAGAGCAAGAGTACGACAAAATCCAACAAGAGCCGTCACAAGCAAAGAGAGATATAAGAACACCCAACGAGAGCAAGAGGGGCAAAAGCGAGAAAAACAACATCAACTCACGTTGGTGCCCCCATCATCATCTTCAACCTTCCAAGTTCTGTTTGTGTTGAACGGTGTCGAAAATCCCATTGTGCGTAAAGGAGAATAAGAAGGTGGTTGAAATAGATTCAAAAGATGGTGGTTGAAAATGGATTCCAGATTTGATACCCACGCAAATGGATTCTAGATTTGATATTGACGGGACATGCAAACCGACAAGATTTACGTGGTTTGAGGTTGGTTGAAAATAAAATCCATATTTGATATCCAGATTTGAGTTGGTTGTCGCCAACGTGCATGAAGGAGAAGAAGAATGTTGAAAATGGCGTCTGCAAGAAGAAGGTTGAAAATGGTCTCTCGCTCTAATTGAATTTTGTTGCACTATCACTCTTAGTGTGACGTAAGCAAAAGGTTATTCGTCGTTATTCTGAAACACCCGATCATATTTCGTATTGGCTACAAAAAAAAAGGTCATCCTTTTCAATTTTTCCTCCAAAATTTTCCTTTTCTTTTGGTAGTCACCCTCTTTCCTCTCAATTATATTACTTAACCAACAACATCATTTTTAATATTTCTAAGGATTATAGATAGGTTGATTTAAAGAATATTTATTAATTTACTATTTATTTAAGTGGCTCAAATCTCAAAATACCTTAGGCTAGGTTCTGTGGAATTGTATTTTTTGATGTGATTGTTGTTAGATTAAGTCAGATATTATTAGATTTATTTTAGATCAGGATATTTTAATTGGTTTAGATTTCTTATTTAAATTATGTTTTTAGATAAGATAATTTGTTTAGCTTTCAGTATAAATAGGCTTTAGGTTTGTATTTCATTTAAGCAATTCTATATTCAATAAAATTCTAACCTCTTTATCTTTTATCTCTCTCCCTAAGTTTTACCATGGTATCAGAACCCTAAGACTATTGGGTGTTTGACGTTGGTGTTTGGGTGTTCGTTTGGTGGATTTTTTGTGGTGTATTGCACTTCCGTGGTGAGTTATTTGATTTTTGTGATTTTGTAGTTAGAATATGGAGGAGGTGAAGATGATGCATGAAGATCATTTGGAAAACTATGGGAGTTTGTATTGAATAGGCATCATCATGGACAATTGAAATTCGACATCGAAAGTTGAAATTTGACATCGGTATCGATATTGGCAGTTGGAATACGACGTCGACAGTTAGAATTTGGCATCAACATCGACAGTTGGATTCCAGCATCGGTATCAACATCAATTTTGGCATCGACAGTTGAAATTTGTAATTTGTTTTTAAAAAGTTTGAATTTACATCGACATCAGCAAATTGGAATCAGCATCGATATCAACATCGACATGGACATTATTTAGCAAACTAACAATACATTATTGTGAGTTTGAGAGTGGATGTTGATTAAATTAGATATTATTAGATTTGTTTTAGATCAGAATATTTGAATTGGTTCAGATTTCCTATTTGAATTATGTTTTTAGATACGATAGTTTATTAAGCATTCAGTATAAATAGGCTTTAGTTTATATTTCATTTAAGCAATTTTATATTCAATAAAACCCTACCCCTTTGTTTTCTATCTCTCTCCCCAAGTTTAACAATTGTATGCTTAAATGAATTGATGTATGTTTTCTATGTTGCATGATGTTAAAATCCATGTTTATTCAATGTAACCTCCTACATGTGTTTATGATCATAAATATGTTTTCATGAAAAAGAGAGTGGTAATTATCCTCTCATCCTGTCATTCATGAGAAGTTAGGCGGGTGAGTCTCGATTTCACTGATTGGGAGCCAACTATCATCTGTTGGAGAAAGTCTCGCACGAAACCCACTTAGGAAACCACTATGGTGTTCGCAACCATGCATGTTTATTATTATCGTGTACATCTTATGAAGAGAAACGTTTTTCAGGTGAAGCTTGACTCCACTAATTGGGTGCCAACTATCATCTATTTGGGATGAGTTAGTTGTCCACTTTGGTCAAGCTTGACTAAGTTGACAAGTTTTAAATCTCCACATATTTTATGATATCATGAACTAATGTGTGAGAATGAATCTCTGATCCATTAGTGGGGCTATTTATTGAGTGTAATGCTCGATGTTTTTAAGTTGTTTAATTCCCACTTTTGGAGTAGATTTTGGACTAATTTAATTCTCATCTAATTTAATTTTTGGGATGGTTTTATTTCTGGCGGTCTTTCTTCCAATACCTTATTTTCTTTCTTCTTCATCCATGCATCTTTCGACCGGCATGCAGGAGAGCGGCAATGCAATTCTAGCTGTGGTGGTGATTCTGTCATTTTGCAGCTCGTTTCAGCACTGTCAGTTGCAAACGACTTCTCAGTGTGACAACGGCTCCCAACGAGCGAGTCGGTGGTGGTTCCTCCTCCCCACAATTTCCAACAAGGTGCAGATCTGACGATTAGTTCTCCGATGACAGCTCGACGTGAGCTGTGTTTCTAGTAAGGTTTTGTGATGCTTCAGTTATAATTTGAGGTGACCCACAAATATTTTTAGCCTGTTTCATAATACTCATAGCATTTGGATCTCGAATATGTGAAATCGAGCCTAATCAGAGTAAAATCAGCAAGCGTTCCTACCTGTTTGTTGAAGTTTAGTAAGTTTCAACACCCCTCAAACTTGCTTGAACTCGATTAAAGCGATTTAGATTGATCTCTAACTATTGGGTGCTCTTTGGTTTAGGTTCTAATTAGTTTCGAAGTGCTTGATTAAGTCTAAGGGAGATTTTTGGGTAAGTCAAGCCATTAAGATTAAAATTCGAAGTTGCCTCAAAGTTTACAGTTCAAATATTGTGATTTTTGAATAGTGATTTCTTTGAAATTATTATAGGTTGGGTGAAGGATCGCCTTAATATTAGATAGCAATTGATCGACTCAAACGTGTGGACTTAGAATAAATTTTTTTATTTTTATTTTGGAAGAAACTCCAGTCCAGTACAAGTGCACACTGTCGATGCAAGTAATAAAATTGGAAGTACTCCAAAGTATCGATCCCACATGGAATAGATACAACAAAATTTAATGATAGCACAAAGATGTTCAAAAATTGCAAATTTAGTAGCCAAATATAAAAATAATTGGGATGGTTTTTGTGGACAAGAAAGAAATGTCAAGAATAAAAGGAATCGATCCAAACATGTTTGTGCCCTTTTGATTGGAATTGTAGCATAATTGCAATTGCAATCCTTAATGTAAACTAGATTCAACACCTATTCGAGATTATATGAAGTATCTTTAAGAAACTAAGTGATTAAATCGATATTTCTATGGTTAATACGAACTTAGTTAATTTTGAGACACAATCCTTTTTTAGTTTTAAAGGTTTTCCCTATTTCTGGGGTAAAAAACAATTACCTATGTCTAGGCTCTTTCCTTTATTACTTTTACGAACTCCCAACTTTACCTAACCTTTTTAGAATTAGATTCAATTGATGTATACTAATTGATAGAGGACTTGTTGAAGATCCTATCAAGATTAAATTTATAAAAATCAGATATCTAAATATTTTGCAATAATAGTGGCCAGAGTCATCCACAGGGATTGGAATTCTTAATAACTTCTAGTCTTAACCTATTCATTTTCATGCAATCGATTAATCCTAGTTATGCATCTAAGTTCTTAGTTAAATTTACTTTCTCAAGCTAAATTTAACTTAACATACAAAGCTATGGACGGGAGCTTAAAAGATTAATTCAAGATGCATAAAAGATGTTACAAACACATTCAATTAGTCAAACATAGTGTTATAACAATAATGCAATCAACAAAGAGTTTATAATACTCGAATACATTCAAATACAGTCCACTAAATCCTAAAATTAAAGACACAAAGTAAAGGGAATAGAGAAAAACTGGACAACGCGTGTCAACACTCGTTCCCGACGTGATGTCCCATGATCCCGAGCCTTGAGTCTCCTCCTTAACTCTCCAATATGCTCTCCAAACCTCCAAACAGTGTTTCTATGGAATATAGGGTTTAGGTCTCTCCAAAACGACTCCCTTTGCTCGAATGAATAAGTTCCCTTTTGTAGAGTCGAGACAACATTGCAACGCTAGGGGTAGCGTTACAACGCTATCCCTTCGAATTTTGTAAAAGGGGAAAAAATATATTTGAGTAGCGTTGCACACGATGTCTGCAGATTTTCAAGGTCGAAAAGCTTCTCAAATGGCATTACAACGCTATAAGGAGCGTTGCAACGCTATGTCCACGGGTCCAAATGCCTTGTCCTTCTTCTTCAACATTTGAATCTTCAAATATAGCCTTAAGTCGCTCAAATTTGTCTAATTATCTCACAATTCTCCAGTTTTGCTCAAAATGCTCGGTTTTTGAGAAATAAACATAAAAATACATGAAAGCACACAAAATCATAGTGAAACTAGCATAAAAATAAGCCTAGAAATAGCACACTTATGCATGCTATCACTAATTTAGGTGATCAATCTAGACTAATAATGAGCATTAAAAATCAATAAAAGCAAACATAGCTATAAAGTCAAGCAAGGTTTTGCTCTTACACTTAGGCTTTTATTCCTTTGTCTAGGATATTCACATGCTTGAATCCCAAAAAAAGACTTAGCTCATAATTGAAGAAAAGAAAAAGAATGGGTTAAAATATTGAAAATTCATAACTAAAAAGAGAAGTAGAGGTAAAATGTCCAGACTTAAACAACACAGATCTAAATAAAAACTTAATCTTATTATGAAGAACAGCCGAAATACACATGACTAAAAAAAAATAGTAACTACTCAACTCTAAGAAGAAAATTACAAACTGAAAGTACAAGTACAGTAGCTGAAAATTTCCTAAAAACTAAATGACAAATGAACTTAATGGTCGGGTTGTCGAAGCCCTCTAAAATATTTATTGATTCTCTAAATTTAACTTGTAGAAATAGTGGACCAGGTCGAATTCCAAGGGAACCAATCGAATTAATTTCTCAAAGTAAAAAAATAAAATAAAATAAAATAGAGGGGTTTGAATTGTTGAACAAAAATTGTAAATAAACAAAGAAAAAAAATCAATTTTATGAAACTTCCAATTCAAGGGTGTAAATTTCATCTAATTGTAATCTTGATCATAGGCTTTAAAAATAATAATCAATTTCAATTTCTCAAATTCAAGAACTTAGTCTACTTATTTGGAAAAGCCATAACAAGTGTAAATTCTCCTATTTTAACTGACTCTGACCAAACATCAAAATCAAAGCATACCATTTAATCAATTGGGCACGATAGCATTCCATATCGATTAAATAATAGCATTAAAAACAATGAGAATGACTAAACCAAAACTAACTAATCGAGATAGCTACAAATTAATTAATTTTTTTTCTTTGTTTCCCTAGAGTCTATTATGCAAGCTATGTAAAATGGAAAAGCCATAACTACACACACATAAGCCAACACCTTGCTACATAATTTAATCAATTGTGACAATTACGGATCACAAAATCATAGATAGCAATAAATCAATTGATACTAAATTAAGATGTCAATTTAATTTAATAACAATCAACATAAAAATAAAAACAAAAAACAAAAAATTCTTGAATTAAAGATAAAATTTATATTTGGCCTGAAGCCTCACAAAATTACAATTGGAAATTAAATCACCCTTGAATCAGAAATTAAGACTTAGCCACACTTGGTGGAAAAGCAATAAAACCTGTAGAGGGGAAGCAACAAAAAAAAAAAGAAACAAAACTAAAGAAAAAAAAACATAAACAAAACTAAAGAAAACTCACTGCACTACACTTTCCTACACTCCCAAGAAGAATTGAACTATGAAATCCTCATTGCATCCAACACATTTTTATACTTGAAGGGGAGGAAAATATTTTCTAAAAATAGAATTTTCCACTCCTTACTTTGAATGTATGAAAAGTCTTCTCCAAAAATGGTGGCCATTTTTTTTCTTTTGTTGAAGACTTTGAAGAAGATTTAGTTGAAGAAGTCCTCATATGCCACCTACAAGAAACAAACAAACTCTATTTATTTTTTCAATATATATATTTCTTATTTTTATATTGCTTTCTGTTATATTTTTATTTTATTTTCATTTCTCTCATTTCTCTCATTTTAATTTTCTTTAATTCTTTTTTTTCCCTTTCAATTCAAAACACTCTTTTTTTATTATTATTATTATTCTCTTTTTATTTTCAATTTGTAAAAATAAACTAAAACGTGCTTTTTGCTTGAATTTCACCAAATCTTTGGTAATTCACCCCTAAACAAAATTAAATACAATTTCCACAATTAGGAGCAATATTCAATCAAAATAGAAGGAAATTAGACATAATAAATGAGATTAATTAATACTTATCACTTAACAAAACACAATTTAAGCTTGAAGAATAGAACTACAATGACCTTTTCACTTCTTGCTCAATCGAACACAATTCCACTTTTTTCAAAGGGGATTGATTCTTCACAACCTCCAACTTTCGTTGAGGAAAGACTGAGATTCGAAGCTTGAAGATTCTAAAAAGATAAAAAATAACAGCAGCTACAAGAAGGAGTGAAACAGCAGAAAAATGAGAAGAACTTTGCATGAAAATTCCTCCCTTTTGAGCTTCATCTTTTTGCTCCTTTTATAGGCTTCATGAGCTAGGGCTTCCTTCTTTGTCTTCGCACAAATATGACTAATTGATCTCGCTGGAATCGTAGAGAAGAATCTTGAAAATTTCCCAAAAAACTCGTAAATCCCAAATTTCTTGCATTTTTCGGATATGTGAAGAATTGTAATTGCAATTTCCATTATGGATTGCAATTGGAATTCTGCTTTGCTCAAAATCCTACACAAAAACCACTAAATCAACACTTTCCTATCTCTTTTCAGCTTTTCTTTTTCTCTTTTTCATCATTTCAACAAGTTTTCATGAATATTTCTAATAAAACCACCTTTTGCTAGCTCTTTACACGAAAAAATACAAAAAAAATAGCAAGAATAACTTAAGTATAAGAGTTAAATAATCCTCACAAATGAGAATTATCAGCAATCCTTTTTGTGTAGGATTCATAGCCAAGATAAGTGGCTTTACTACTGAAACACCTAGAGTTTGGTTGGGATTTGGATTGCTGAAAATATGTTATGATTATGTATGTGAATGTGTATGAAATGTGTATGTTATTATAATGCATGAAGATTAGAATGTTACTAGTATATATGCGATGTTGTAAGTCATGTATGTTTCTGTTGAATCATTAATAATGATTCAAGTTTTTCTTATGTGGGACTTCATGCATTTTGTATGTTGCATAAAGTGATGATAGGTATGTGATAATTATGCTTCTGATCAGAAGATTCGATGTACATGAAAGTGATGTACATCGAACTGACATGCATGAAAGTGATGCATGTTTAGAGAATTTAATATACATGAAAGTGATGTACAAGAGCTGTGGTGCATGAAAGTGATGCACAATTAGTGGGTTCAATATAAATGAAAGTAATGTGCAAAGAACTGATGTGTATAAAAGTGATGTACATCTACAGGAAAAGATATGAAGCATAAAGTTGAAAGATTTTAGGCACTAGAGGAAAGGTAACATAAGTCATGTTGCATATGTTTGCATATCTTGGCCACAGTAGTGGGATCACTTGCTTGGTATTTTTAATACTCAACATTTTTCAAAACTTTTTTTTAGGTAAAGACAAGGGCATCCTAGGCGATTGACAAGACAGTTTGCTAAAAAGGGTCATGGGTACTTAGAGGAGTATGATTTCTGCATTTATATTGTTTATTGTTTAAATTTTTTTGTTTGTAGAGGATATGTTATGAAATTATTTCAATTATTTTAACATTTTATTTTATTTTATGTTTTGTAATGATTTTAAAGGGATCCTGAATAAAAAGATTTTAATTACTTTAGCAAAAAGTTTCATTCTGTCTTTTATCAAAGATTTTCAAATGTTATTAGCATGCAAGTAGTAATGTCCTGAGGTCGTCAAAGTTAGAAAAATCGGGTTGTTATATTGAATATTTTTAATACTCACTCCTTTCCATATTTTCTCTTGTAATAACAATGATGTACACAAAGTGTGCCAAGAATATTTGTTTGTTGTGCCATGGGTTTCGCTTCTGCATTTGCAATTTTTATTATTTTCATTAGTTTTGTCTTATGTATTTCAAAACCTTATTAATCTAATAGTTATTTATTTTAGTTTAAATATTTTATATATAAATTTTATGGACACAAATAATGTTTTGCTTATTTTATGAAATCATATTTATTATTGTTTTATTAATAGATTTTAAATGTCACTAGCACACACATGATAACTTCCCTAAGAAATCCAAGTCCAAAAAGTTAAAGATGTTACACCATGTATGAATGAACAAATATTGATATTTATGACCAAAGTGAGCATAGGTTAGCGGTAATTGACATGTACTCCTTCCCTTGAAGTCAAAGGTTCAAATCCTCATACCTTACATTTGTTGTACTAAAAAATTAAGAATAACTCAGCGATAATTGGCATGTATCTTCGATGAAGAGGTCAAAGGTTTGAATCCCCCAACCCACAAATATTGTTGAACTAAAAAAAATGTTAATATTTATGGATGATTCAACATTTGTCAAGAACCCAAACAAATATAGGCCTTGTTTAATTACTGATAGCACATAAAATGTATTATTTATGTCTTTAATTCATGCTAGTTTTGTTGTTCTCACATACTTAATTGTCTATTTTGTAGAGATCAAGCAATTTGGAGCTATTTGAAATGTTTTGGATAGATCAGGATCAAATAGGAGATTATTGGACTTACTTTGAGCAATCAAGCCGTGAAAATTAAAGTCCAAGTCAAAGAACCTGAGGAGAAAGTGTCAAGACACTACTTTGGGCGTCTCAACATTATTGCAGCAAGCATTCAAGCCAAGATTTTCATGTAGGTAGCATTGAGACGTTGCCTTAAAGCGTCTCGAAGCTTCGAAACTTCATGCACAATGCCACACTCAACACTGCGGATACGCTATGCTCAATGCTGGTAGCGTCTTAATGCTACTACCAGCATCTCGATACTCTAGACACGTACAACCTACCCTTTCTGTCTGTAGCGTCTTGACAATGAAGGACGCGTTTCAACGCTACAGCATATTGGCGATATTTTCCTTCTTTACGAGCGTAACGTTGAGAAGCTTGATGCGAGCTTGTCGAGGGCTCGTCAAATTAAAATTTATAACATTAATCCAAATTAAATATTTGTAGTAATTAACAGTGGACCGAGTCGAAGCGTAGGGAACTAGAATTAATTCCTCTAGTTCGATTTCTTATTGACTAGACAAGGGCGAATTTTTTATAGCACTAAATTAGTGCTATATTTATGCCTTATTTTAGCTAGTTTTACGATACAAAATGTGAGCTTTTATGTCGATTATTTGCTTATTTCAGGAATTTGAGTAATTGACAGCATAATTAATATTTTGGAATAAAATGGTGAATTTGGAGCTATTTTAGAGCTTTTGGAGGAGCTAAGGACAAGAAGAGATGATTGCACAAGCTGTTGGAGCCGAGAGGACGACGTTGCAATACTGTAAATGGTGTTGCAACACCATAATTTGGTGTGCAAACCCGAGAGCTAGCGTTGCAACGCTGCCCTGTGACGTTGCAACGCTAGAAACGCGCTAAAATGTGAAGCTCCATTCGAAGCATTGCAAGCTGCATCTGTGAACCTGCAGAAATGCCATCGTTTTGTACAACGTTGCAACACTGCCTCAAGTGACAATATAAAATCATCGTTTTCTTTACGGAAAAGGAGAGACCATTTTGGGGGTTTTTAGCCCTAATTTTGATAACTTACCTCCTTGGGACCTGTGGAGCTGTTACGGGGTGTTTGGGATCGGTGTTCGAGGCTCGAGGATCATAGAATTCGAGGCAAAAGTCGAGGATTTTGGCATCAACAGTCTTTTTTCCATTTCTAACTCTCTGTTTATGCTTTTATTAGTGTTTAGAAGGATGTTTGGCTCTGTTTTAGTGATGAATATGGGCTGAATATTATAGTTTAGAGGTTTCAAGCACATTTAGACTTAAATTCATGGTTTAATTGTTGTAATTGACGTTTAACCACTCGTTTTAATGCATTTGGTTTGATTGTTCTTAATGCTCTGTATTAATTGGCCATTAGTACACTGTTTTAGTCCTAAATTGAGCTCGACGGAGGATGTTTAGGTTAGACTTAGTCTAATTAATGCCTCTAGATTTCCGAAGTGACATAGTATCAACAATCGACGGGTGAGGCTAATCATGAGCGAACTCAATTAAACTAATTAATCAATTAGTGCTAAGGACACATAGGCAAACGATTAGACTGAGACTTTTTCCTTTCTCGTTGCAGGAGAAAGCGAAGGACTGGCTGGAATCACTAAAGTCGGGTAGCATATCTTCATGGGATGAGCTGGCACAAGCCTTCCTGCTGAAATTCTTTCCACCAGCGAAAACTACAAAGCTGAAAATGGAGATCGGTACATTATGTCAGCTTAATGGAGAACAACTTTATGAAAGCTGAGAAAGATTCAAGGAGATGTTGCAGAAGTGCCCTCAACATGGTTATCCAAACTGGTTACAAGTACAGTTGTTTTATAATTATTTATCTGCGAGTACTAAAACCATTCTTGATACGAGTGCAGGAGGAAATTTCTTGTCAAAGACAGTTGAGTGATAGTCGACTTGTTGAAGGTCGTATCAAGATTAAATTTATAAAACAAGACCTCTAAGTATTTTACAATAATAGTGGCCGGGGGTCATCCACAGGGATTGGAGTTCTTAGATTTAATTAAGTACCGTAGTTACTTATGCCCAATTTATTTAGAGAGAAACTAACTTTGAATTGATTATTTTGGTACAACTATAAAATCTATCCTATTATGTTCAAAGTTGGAGTCCAATTTTAGAGAGACATTCGTTAATTTCTATTCGTGAAGCCCGATTATGAAATTGACTATTGAATTGTGAATCATGCAATAGTTCTAATTAAAGAATTACTAAAATATTCAATTGACTCTCTCGAGCTCAATTGAACTCATGGAAGAGGTCAATCAACCCTTCGGTCTATTTTCACAACTAAGCATGGCATTATGAAATTCTTTTATTGACTTCTAATTTTAATCTATTCATTCTCGTGCAATAGATTAATCCTAGTTATGCATCTAAGTTCTTGGTTAAATTTACTTTCTCAAGCTAAATCTAACTTAACATACAAAGCTATGGCCAATAGCTAAGAATACTAAATCAAGATGCATAAAAAACGTCACAACTACATTCAATAAATCAAAACATAGTTTTGTACAATCAAACAATTAACTAAAAAAAATCTAAACACTCAACTACATGCAATTTCAGTCCACTAAATCCTAAAATAGAGAAAGCAAGAGAAAGGGAAAAAGAGAAAAATTGGACGACATGTGCCAACACTCGTTCCCGACATGATGTCCCGCGATCCCGAGCCTTGAGTCTCCTCCTTAGCTCTCCAATGTGCTCTCTAAACCTTTCAAACACTACCTCTATCGAAATTAGGGTTTAGGTCTCTCCAAAACGGCTCCCCTTGTTCGTATGTACAACTTTCTACTTATACACAGGGGACGGCGTTGCAACGCTAGGGGCAGCATTGCAACGCTGTCCCTATATTCCATAATTTACAAAATCATGGTAGTGTTGCACACTACCAACGGTGTTACAATGCTACCCTCATGGGTTTTCTAGCTTAATCTTCAATCCTATTTCACCCAAATGATAAATTATGTCTCCAAAATGACTCCTTTGCCCATTCATCCTCTCTTTTGCCAATTTTATCCTCGATTGCTCAATTCCTACAAAATAAACACTTAATTGCATGAAAGTATTCGATAATGTCTTTAAAAGGTGCATTAAAACTTCCCTAAAATGCATCATAAATTACACTTATCAAATACAAAATATTTGCTAGTCCTTGAGCAAATCACAGAATAAATGACAAAACAACAGATAATGTTATTGACTCAAATCTCAGCAACTCTGAAGAAAAAAGAATTACACCACCAAGATTCATGATAAGAAGATATTCTTAATAAGCTAAAATTTGAATTCATTCATTCCTTGAGTGCGTGTGTGATAACTTTTCTTGGTCTAGTCCTTACAATCCCTGAAATAGTTTTATTAAATCCTTCATTCATCTTCCCCCTACACTGGTCTTAAGATTCAATCTTACAGTTTACTGTCATGATTAAAAGGCTTCACTTTTACCAAGGCGTTTACACATTTACCAACCCCTAAACTTGCTTTTTATACTATTTACAACTTCTTTTCTTGAAAGGATCCTTCAGTCACTTGTGCCTTCGTTCCAGCATACTAACACTTTGTGGTGAAAGTAGCTAACTACGGGCACCCATCACTTGTCAGATTGCCTAAGCATACTCACATCCTAGGTAGATTTTTCATGCAGTGGAAATCATGGGTGTCATGACCGTCCCTGGTTACTCAATCCAGTATTTCTCACTTAATTTTTTTTTTCAAAAGGATTTTCTAGGGCGTCCTAGGTTCAGATTATTCTCCTAATCATGCAAGACCACCTCCCAATCTTATACCTATCGAAGTGACAAAAAATTTCTAGACAGAACAATCCTATTCCAAGCATTCAAGTCCAACCAAGAATAAGCTAAGTGCATCAAAAATTCAAGGAGGTCAATGATTCAATTTCTCTATCTTGCATCCATTCCTTAATCACAAACCCTAATAATGCAATTGTCTCTAATTCAGAATTTGGTATCATCAAAGATTATCATAGTCATAGCATACGAATTTAAGCTCATCATTCAGTAAAAAGTAAAATAAATTTCTCAAATTTATGCTTTTAACATTTTTAAAAAGTAATATTTTCACAAAGATCAATCATTATCATCAAAAATATCAGAATACCAGAATGTCTGCAGAGTATCTCTCCAAATACAAAAGATAGCCCACACCCCCAAACTTAAAGTTTATATCGTCCTCAATGTAACTAAATAAGATAGTGAGAATAATAATATAGCTACAAAGAAAGACAATCAAAGGATAATAGTAGATGCAAACATGGGCGATAAGAATATCAAAGAGAGAGAATGAAAGTACAATTTAGAATAGAGAAGAATGGTGAAAATACAGAAACAATGAGAAAGAAAGAAAATGATACTGTCTTGAGCAAGTGTAGCGCTCTCATTCCTCCCTGAGGAAACATGGGGCTGTGGAGGCGGAGGAAGCTCCATGTTCATGCCTGCCATCTGAGGCATGCACTCATAAAGATGATGGTGGTTTGCCTCATTATGTTGATGGTGGTGCCTCATACGTCGATCTCGTCGACGTTCTCTCTCTTCTTGCTACTAGAATCGCTCCTCCTGCCTCTGAAATCTTTCCTCTTGCCTTCTGTGCCTCTCATCCATAGCATACATCACTTCATAGATTCCCTGATAGTCCACTGGTACAGGTTGTGGGAGAGGTTCTTCCTGCCTCTCACCATGTTCTTGCTCATGTTCATCCCCATCATGGCTTTCTTCAGCTTCTTCATTTCCACCTCTGAATCCCATGATATAGTTTTTATCCATGCTTCCCTTGGGGTGAACTAGTTCCTCATCAGGAGTCCAGGTGACATCTGCATTTCTGCACAATGCAGTGATGAGAGAAGGGTGGCCCAAACCACCTGTAGTGCTACCTCTCCTCACACGGCAGATGGAATGGAAAATCACTTTGCCTACGTCTAAGCTCCTCCCAGTGGCAATAGGAAAGAGAAAATGGCTCTCTCTTTCGTGACATCGCTCATGTGGGCCATTGGCTGCAACTTTGCACAGATAAAACTGTGCCAGATCTTGTTTGTCACCTTGAGATCTGTTATTTTAAATTTGATGATGTCACCTCTCCTAGTCACCCGGCCTGCTCTTGGCTGTGCTAGCTCTGTAATGATTTGTCCTGGGTTGACCTGCTCACTGGCATAATGATTATACTCATCTCGATCAAAGTTGGGCAACCCATAATATTTATTAATGGTGGTGGAGTCAAAATTAATTCGTTGTCCTCTCACATAGGAGTGAGATTCATCCTCCTTCATGTTCGCATAGTCCTAACCATCGGTACAACCCCAACTTTGGGCTGTTGTACCAACAACTGCCAGCCTCTCTGCACAATATTCTGGTATAGCTGCCTATGATGAGAATCATCAGGAGCTATTCCTCGTTCAGGCACTAATGCTCGAGAGACTATGTATCTCTAATATCTTTCTGCAGCTTCTCTATTTTTAAATCTGTGGGCATCAAATCCCCCACTGGATGATCAAGATGGCGTTTTTGCCCTTTTTGAGCTCATTGTCTTGTTGTAGTTCAAAAAAATTTTCGACAAGAAGAAAAATTCCCAACACTTCAATTAACCAAACCACACTTCAAACTTCCCACTTCTTCTCAGATTAACAAATTTTCAGCAATCTCAACACTTCAAAGCACATTCACAACTATATTTCTACTTCTAAACACTTCAAAAACTCACAAAAAGAATCCCCAACCTCCTACTTCACAAATTCAGATCAACCAACAAAATCCACCAATAATGTAGATCTAGCAACTTCAAATCAACTTAAATTCTTTCCTAAACACAAAGAAAGTCAAGAGGGAAGGAATGGTACCAAATTTCTCTTGCAAAGAGATCCACAGAATGTTGAACAATACCCATAGATTTGGGTGTTTTCTTCCTCCAAAAGTTGTTAGACTTGAAAAATTTGCACAAACAAATGGTCTATAAGGTTCGGTTGTGTATAAATTTGAAGGGATTGAAGGAAATTGGAAGAGATTTGAGTTGGAGAAGAGAGAAGAGGGTGAAGTGCTCGGGTTTAGGGCATAAATTGTTTTCCCTTTCGTGTGCAAAATCTGAGATTTTAATTCCAGATTTCACGACAGCGTTGCAACGTTGTCCTTGCCGCCAATCTACTACAATCACGTTTTTTTTTTCTTCACTCAATTTTCAAAGCCATATCGATCCATTGCTTCTCGCGTTCCCTCACATCAAACACTCGAAAAAGAAATTTCCATTAGTAAATAATTGGAAGAATTAATTCAAAATAAAATAAATACAATATATTACCGAATGATTTAAAAGGAACATACACAGTTAACCAAAGAAAAATTTACTGAAATTAAAAAAAACACAAATAATTTCTAGGGCACAAAATAAATATATGACACATGAAATAGAAAAACAAAATAATATACATATAATATAAGCAATTTACATAATTATTTACACTAGCATACATATTTTACAAAACAATACGTAGGCAAGGCTAGTATACATAATGTACAACAAAACCAAAAGTTACACTAATACAAAACATATACATAATTTACAAAAAGAGGAAAACTGAAGAAAACTAAACAAATACACAATTATACAAGTATACAAGGAAAAACAAAAGAAGAAAATTTATACAATTTATACTATTTTACACTCTAAATTAAAATCTAGCACTTTCACCACGATATTAATTAAACTAAAAATATGCCAATCCTCGACAACGGCGCCAAATTTGATAGTCAACTTGTCGAAGGTCGTATTAAGATTAAATTTATAAAACCAGACCACTAAGTATTTTGTAATAATAGTGGTCGGGGTCATCCACAGGGATTGAAGTTCTTAGATTTAATTAAGTACCATAATTACTTATGCCTAATTTTATTTAGAGAGAAACTAACTTTGAATTGATTATTTTGGTACAAATATAAAATATATCCTATTATGTACAAAGTTGGAGTTCAATTTTAGAGAGACATTCATTAATTGCTATTCGTGAAGCTTGACTATGAAATTGACTATTGAATTGTGAATCATGCAACCGTTCTAAGTCCAGACTTACTAAAATAATCAATTGACTCTCTCGAGCCCAGTTGAACTGATGGAAGGGGTAAATCAACCCTTCGGTCTATTTTCACAACTAAGCATGACATTATGAAATTCTTTTATTGACTTCTAGTTTTAACCTATTCATTCTCATGCAATAGATTAATCTTAGTTATGCATCTAAGTTCTTAGTTAAATTTACTTTCTCAAGCTAAATCTAACCTAACATACAAAGCTATGGCCAATAGCTAAGAATACTAAATCAAGATGCATAAAAAAGTGTCACAATCACATTCAATAAATCAAAACATAGTTTTGTACAATCAAACAATTAACTAAAAAAAATCTAAACACTTAACTACATGCAATTTTAGTCCACTAAATCCTAAAATTGAGAAAGCAAGAGAAAGGGAAAAGAGAAAAAGTGGACGACGCGTGCCAACCCTCTTTTTCGACGTGATATCCCGCGATCTCGAGCCTTGAGTCTCCTCTTTAGCTCTCCAATTTGCTCTCTAAACTTCTCAACACCGCCTCTATCAAAATTAGGGTTTAGGTCTCTCCAAAACGGCTTCCCTTGCTCGTATGCACAACTTTCTATTTATACACAGGGGACAGCGTTGCAACGCTGTCCCTATA
This sequence comes from Trichosanthes truncata, assembly GCA_033996785.1. NCBI lineage: Eukaryota > Viridiplantae > Streptophyta > Magnoliopsida > Cucurbitales > Cucurbitaceae > Trichosanthes > Trichosanthes truncata. The sequence goes on from JAWPNB010000009.1 coordinate 24,664,518, forward strand.
TTCCATAATTTACTAAATCATGGTAGCGTTGCAACACAACTCTCACGGGTTTTCTAGCTTAATCTTCAATCCTCTTTTGCCCAAATGCTTAATTATGTCTCCAAAATGACTCTTTTGCCCCTTTTTCCTCTCTTTTACCAATTTCACCCTCGATTGTTCAATTCCTGCAAAATAAACATTTAATTGCATGAAAGTATTTGATAATGTCTTTAAAAGGTGCATTAAAACATCCCTAAAATGCATCAAAAATTACACTTATCCTTGAGGAGGCATGTGCTCTTTTGGAGGAAATGGCCGCCATGAGTTATCAATGGCCATCAGATAGAACCACGTCTACATCGAGGACGGCTGCATGCATCTATGAGCTTGATGAGGTAAGCACTCTCAAGGCACAAATGGCTTCTCTTACTAATGCATTGAGTAAATTATCCACTGTAGAAGCCACACAGTCAGTTGCCTCGTTAGCTGCCTTGAACTCGAGAGAAGTGGAGGACTCATCGATCGAGCAATGCCAATATGTGCAGAATAGAGGATTTGGATTTCAAGGCCAACAGAATTAGAACTTACCAAACTACTACCATCCAGGTTTGCGTAATCATGAAAATTTTTCTTATGCTAACCAGAAGAATGTTTTGCAGCCACCTGGGTTTGCAAGTGCATCTAATCAAGAAAATAAATCGAACCTGGAGGTTATGATGGAGAACTTCATGAAAAGACAAGAAGTAGTGAGCCAACAAATGAAGACAGATATTTCGTCCCGTACCACAATAGTGGGTGGTCACGACACTGAAATAAAGAACATAGAGGTTCATATTGGGTAGCTCGCCAGTGCAGTGAATACCCTTCTAAAGGGTAAGTTCCCCAGTGACACTGAGGTGAACTCGAGAGAGTAATGTAAAGCTATAACATTGCGGAGCGGATTCCGTTACATGGGAGGCCAAGGAGGGATGAAATTGAAGAAGAGATAGAGAGTCAAGGGGCTGTGGCAGAAAAACCCACACAAAGTAAACTTTCTGACCCATCTCTTCAGTTTAAGTCTGATGTCTGTGGTTCCAGGACTGAGAAGAAAGATGAAGTTGAGGAAAGAAGAATGAGGAAATTTGAAAGGAAGAATGATGAGGAGAACGAGAAGATTAAGAAGACCTTCCTGGACTTGGTGACAAAGGAGTCCAAGGAATTGGCAAGGGAGGTTGAGGTTCCTAAGTCTTGACATGTTGATAAAGGTACTCACATCAATCCTCGGAGATGTGGAGAGTGTTCCACTTTCAATTATAGGGAGTTACCTTATCCTGAGCGTTATAAAGATTCTAAGTGAGATGAACAATTTTTTGAATTTTTAAATATGTTTAGAAAATTGCACATTAACATACCTTTTGCAGAGGCCCTTGCCAACATGCCTAACTATGGGAGGTTCATGAAGGAGATGCTTTCGAAAAAGAGGAGGTTTGAGGTAAATGCAGTGCTTAGTATATCTGAGACAAGCACTAGCATCCTGAAGAAGAAAATGCCCCAAAAGCTGAAGGATCCAGGGAGTATCACTATTCCTTGTGAAAATGGAAATTTAACTGTTGATAGGGCACTTTGTGACTTAGGTGCAAATATTAACCTCATGCCTTATTCTTTATTCAGGAAACTTGGATTACAGGAAATGCAAGCTACTGACCTTACCCTTCAATTAGCAGATTGATTGGTTGCAAAATCGAAAGGTATTGTGGAGGATGTGCTTGTTAAAATTAACAAGTTTATTTTTCCTGTCGATTTGGTTGTGTTAGAGATGGAGGAAGATGAGGAAATTCCAATCATTTTGGGAAGGCCATTCTTAGCCACGAGTAGAGCCGAGATCAGTATGTCGAGAGTTAAGCTTACTCTACAGGTAGACGATGAGAAGGTAATATTTTACATTTTCAATCTTATTCATGCTTTTGTTAGTGAAGATAAAAAATATAAGTTTGATTTATTGGAAGTTAGACCTTATGATCTGATAAGGATAGGCCTCGAGAATTGGAAATATTGAGCATGCCTAGTTCTTCCTCTGTTCCATCTCTTGGGTTGTTTGTTTTACCTGATTCTTCTGCTTCTAGTCCTGATCATTTAGATGTGGATAGTTCTGATGTGTTGATGAATCCTTTGTCTAAGAAGAAAATTTGTTGTGATGATAGTTTGAGTTTGTTGAGAAAAAATGATGATATTGATGTTGTTTTGCCTGATCACCCTGACTACATGGTGACTGAGTGTGCTATCAGTGAATCTATATTTTTTGCAAATAGATTGAGTGAGGGTGTTAAGAGATTCTTGAATTTAGGGCATGGAATGGATGATTTTTTTATTGAACAATGATTTTTTTAATTGCTATGAATCCATGCCAAATAAAACTTAAAATTTTGACAAAGATGAATTTGATTTGTTGTTGAGAAAAAATTGAAATGTTGATTGTTTGGAGCATGATGTTGTTATGCCCCCTCGTTTGAGTCCTGTCTTGAATGGGAATCACGAGGAGAGAATCGTTTTAGGGGCTCAGGATTTTTCTGTCCCCTCTCCTATGAATCATGATTCTTTTTCCCCATGTTTGATCAATTCTTTTTCTAATTCTATGGGAGGATGCGTACCTAACCTTCAGAATGCATATAAGAGGGAGGATGTTAATTTTTTTTATATTTGAGCCACCTTGAAAGAAGCACATGGGAAACGTCGAGCTAATGACGCTAAACAAGCGCTTCTTATGAGGCAACCCAAGGGTTATTTGAGTTTTCAGTTTTTTGTTTGTTTTGTGTTTGTTGTTTGTGGAATAAAGTGCCCTGTGGTTGTTTTGCAGTTCCTGAAGGTGGGTTTGCAATTGAACGTGCTATTTGAGGAAATCTCTCCAATTCAGGGAAGTATAGTTACCCCTTTTATGTCTTATGTCCTTTGTGAGTGCACTGTGTTGATTTAAACATTGAGGACAATGTTTAGTTTAAGTGTGGGGGGGATGGTGCTATTGCTGAGAAGTTGATTTGATTAATGCTGTTTGTTTGATTTTTTTTGAAAGGGCTTAATTTGATAATTTGTTGAAAAATGAATGTTGAGTTGTGTACTGTAGATTGGTTTTAGGATCTTGCATGTTTTGTGATGAAGAAATTCTATGATTACTACTCTTGAGTGGATTGTTTTTGCATTTGTATTGTGGAATCTGAAGCATGCTAGAATTTGGGTAATTTTAAAAAATTTTGCTTTGAATTCTTTGTAAATGTTGAGCACGTAGCCTAGTGTTGATGAGTTGAATTCTTAGAGGAGTGTTATGTTTTTCATATATTTGTTGTCACCTCGATAGGCTTAAGGTTTGATTAGAAAGTGGTCTTTGCATTGTTGTTGGTAACACTGTACTTAGGAGTATCACGTTTATTTGCCTACTATGGACAACATGAAAAAAATCATTTACAAAGAAAAGAAAGAAAGAAGAAGAAAAAAAACAGTACTGTTGTGCTTAATTTCCTCAAGGGTAAAAAGAGTTGCCTCTGTTGTGATCAGTTAGGCCACCCATAGAGCGAGTGCTCTAGGTAAGGATCCCTGCAGTAGATGTGCGAAAGCTAATGCCTTTGGGTGATTTGAAAAAATGAATGAATATTTTAGTGTGTTGGTCGACCAATGAATTCAGGCACCCTAGTTTAGTTTTACCTTCGATTTGTGTGAGTTCGCTGGATGATTGAATCTTGGGGCCAGTGTAGGGGGAAGATAAATGTAGGAGAGAAAAATGTTACTCTGAGTTAGTAAAGAAGTCAATACTTAGGCTTTGCACACACATACGCAAAGAATTTAGAGTTTCTTTTAAATTGCTTGTGATTTAAGCATATTCTAGTTCCATTGTCCTTGTTATCTTATTCCACTCTTGAGTGCTTTGAGGATGGAGTCACGTGAGCATGCATGTTTCTGAAGCATTTATCTTTTTAGTGGGAGTTTGATGTTGTTTTGCTCGGGACTAGCAAAAGCTTAAGTGTGGGGGTATTTGATAGCACTAAATTAGTGCTGTATTTATCCCTTATTTTAGCTTGTTTTACGATATAAATGTGAGCTTTTATGTTGATTATTTGCTTATTTCAAGAATCCGAGTAATTGACAGCATAATTAATATTTTGGAATAAAATGGTGAATATGGAGCTATTTTAGAGCTTTTGGAGGAGCTAAGGACAAGAAGAGATGATTGCACAAGCTGTTAGGGCCGAGAGGACGGCGTTGCAACGCTACAAATGGCGTTACAATGCCATAATTTGGTGTGCAAACCCGAGAGCCAGCGTTGCAACGCTAGAAACGCACTGGAATGTGAAGCTCCGTCTGAAGCGTTGCAACGCTACTCTGCATCTGTGAACCTACAGAAACACCATCGTTTTGGACAGCGTTTCAACACTGCCTTGACTGACAATATAAAGTCATTGTTTTCTTTATGGAAAAGGAGAGACCATTTTGGGAGTTTTTAGCCCTAATTTCGATAACTTACCTCCTTGGGACCTGTGGTGCTACTACGGAGTGTTTGGGATCTGTATTCCAGGCTCGGGGATTGCGGAATTCGAGGCAAAAGTTGAGGATTTTGTCATCGACGGTCTTTTTTCTATTTCTAACTATCTGTTTATGCTTTTATTAGTGTTTAGAAGGATGTTTGGCTCTGTTTTAGTGATGTATATGGGCTGAATATTATAGTTTAGGGGTTTCGAGCACATTTAGACTTAAATTCATGGTTTAATTGTTGTAATTGACGTTTAATTACTCGTTTTAATGCATTTGATTGAATTTTTCTTAATGCTCTGTATTAATTGGCCATTAGTACCCAGTTTTAGTCCTAAATTGAGCTTGACGGAGGATGTTTAGGTTAGACTTAGTCCAATTAACGCGCCTAGATTGCCGAAGTGACATTGGATCAACAATCGACGGGTGAGGCTAATCGTGAGTGGACTTAATTAAACTAATTAATCAATTAGCGCTAAGGACACTTAGGCAAGCAATTAGTTAAGCGTGTTCGAATGAGACCGACAGAATATTTTGACTAGTTTAGCTCTAGGTTTATGTGTTTTAGCGAGATAATTAATCGTCGTTCACAATTATCATGTATTTAATCGAAAATGTGCTCGCCCCCTAAACTTCCCTTTAATTTGGTATCTCCACCCTTTTTAATTAATTTTAACTTGAATGTTGTCCCCATTATTTTGTTCCTTAAATAATTCTAAATTTGAGTATTCTCAATAATTAATTAGCATTAAAAAGAATTTCTATATCTGCTTCCCTTGGGATTCGATACTTGGTACTCACATACCATTTTATATTACTTCGATCGCGTGCGCTTGCATGTACACCGATCAATTTTACATAGAACGAGAAAAATAATTGAAACTAAAATGATCTCACCACGAGCACCAACTCGGAGTATGTTAGGCTAATGATGTAATTCTAATCATTGAACCAATGTTAGACTTAATTTTACACTTTATCACTTAATCGACTTAACTAAAAAAGTGGGAGAAGCCCTTAACAGTCCCCTAATCAAACCAATTTGACCTAACATCGAATTAATTCTAAATTAATCCCATTAGTTGGGCACGATAGCATTCCATACTAATGGGCTAATCAAATTAAGCTCTAGTGATTGATTAAGACGAATTAACTAAACTAGATTGACCGATCTAATCTAATTAAAACGCTCTTCTTAATTCTAAGGCCTATCATGTAAACTATGAATGGAGTGAGCAGCCCCTAAACGCAAACACGAGCTGGCCTATTTGCTACTCAAATTAAGCATGTGTTCTTGATAGTTACAGATATCAAACAACATGCATAGCGTAATGAATAATCATTATGTGATTAAGTCATCAATTTAATCTACAGTCATGCTCATAAATCATACAAGAATTAAGAGATAATAAAGCTACTGAAATTGATAAAGAAATTCAGTACATAATCTCAAAAAAATACAAAGTTACCCGACAATACACTGAATCGATGTCGAAAGTCTAACCGGCCATCAAAAATCCTAAAACTAGCCTAAATCTAATAAAAACATTAAAGAGAATGCTAAATTGGTCTCATGGCAGTGAAAAAACGGAGACAAAATGACCTAAAGGTGGAAATAATGTATTTATAGAAATTGGGACAGCGATGCTGTTATTAGCGTCTCGATGTTGCGTTGATAGAGGTATATATTTATCTTTTTCTCTTCGCGCAAGAGGAGGCCAAACTTAGGGTAAAAACCCTATTATCGATTCCATGCTATCTCTGAATGTTTTGGGAGTGATTGTGAGCATTTTTGGAGCCAATTTGAAGACCTTGGAGCTTGGATTCTCGGGAGATCACATAAATATTGCACTTTTATGGTTCTATTAAATTACCCCAACCTAAATATTGCTAGTCCTCGAGCAAGGCACAATTAAAACGACAAATAGAATCCTTGGTTGCATGCACATGACTCAAATCTCAATGCTCAAAATAAATAATCATTTGCAAAAGAGAAGTATTCTCATGCACAGTCCATCAAAGAGATATTTAGAAAATTATTCCTATCAATTCTTGCGTATGTGCGACCTCCCCAATGTAGTCTTTACAAGCACGAGGTACATTTATAAGATTCTCAATCCGTCTTCCGCCTACACCTGCCCTAAGAACTAGCTATCAAGCCTTAAAAACAATCAAGAAAGTAATGTTTTACTGGGCACCTGAAAAATAACTAATACGGGCCCTAAACTTGGATCATTTTAACTCAAGGGCACCAACTTTCACACTATTGTTGTAGGGACCCTTACCAAGAGCACTTGCTCAATGAGTGGCCTCATTGATGACAACAAAGTTAACTCTTTTTACCCTTGATCAATTTAACACACTACAAGCTTTTTTTTTTTTTTTTTTTTTTTTTTTTTTTTTTTTTAAATTTCTTTTCTTCCTCTTTTCTTCTCTTAAAATTTTTCTTTTCTTTTCTGTCTTTTGCAAGCAAATAATCATTTTTTTTCTCTAAACAAGACATTACAGGCTTATAACTCTACCCAAGCCTTCAAGACTACAAAAGATAGGCTATTGTGCTAAAATTTTGCAAGAAAATTAAGAAAAAAAATTCAAATAGGGCTCAAATTAGGACAACATTCACAACTTCAACCAATGCAAATAAAGAGTATAGAAAGAAATCTATGACTGTTGATAATGCTCATGTATGAGTGTTATTGAGCCCTAAAAACTAAGCTATTTTCTTAGAAAGCGAGTGTTTAAAGTTATATTGCATGTCATTTAGGACAAATTTAAGTAAAAACAAGTTTTGCATGTGTTTGAAGTCTTGATTTTCTAAAAATGAGTTTTTAGGTATATTTAGAGTCATTTTTGCTATAAAAGTGTTAATTTTGGTTATTTTTGTGAAGAGGTTGAAAAATGGACCAGATGCGCCAGCGATCAGGGAGCAATCAAAGGAGGAAAATAAGCTTAAGTGCAAAATGTAACTTGAATGCGCCAACATTTGAAGGAAGAAGGCAGTTTTCATGTAAAGCAGAAAATAACCAAAATGCACTCAGAAATGCGGCCGCATTTAGGCCATTTTGACAACAATGCAAATACACCCACAAATGCGACCACATATGGACCTTTTCGACAGATTCTCCAAGATTCGTGGGATTTGCAACTCTTATCAAAAATTCTCAGTCAAATCTCCTCAAATCAAGGGATATGATCAACCAGGCTTATCCACACTGATCTTGGCAGCAAACCCTATAGGTGAAGTCTATAAAACGCGGCTCAATCCTCCATTTGAAAGAGAGCTCAGAGTTGAGAATTCTCTTCATCCCAAAATTCTGTCATTGTTATATCTAAGTTTTAGCCACCACTTCGAGTCTCTCCTGAGCTCTGTTCATATTTCATTCGAAATCCAACTTCGAAAGAATGAGGAATAAGTACTTGATTCTCCTTTAAAAAGGTTGAACAAGTTAGAAAGGAAGAACATCTTAGGGTTCCTTTTGTTCTTAGGTTTTCCATTCAAGTTCTGTAAATTTTTAGGAGTTGGTACTTGCTGTTTTATCTTTATTTCTAGTTTTTGTTTTCTTTTAATTTGGGTTATAAGTTCTTTTTCAATTCCATTTAGTTCTTTCTTGGATTCATACTTCAAAGTGTATTCAAGTTTATTTATTTCAATGAATTGTGTTCTTTCTTCTATTTGTTGTCTTTTTACTTTCTGCACTTTATTTATTTCTCTAATGAGTAGCTAAACTCCTTGGAAGAGATTCAATCATGTGGATACCCTAAAAAGGAGATAAGTAACCACCATGTGTTTCTTGTAGATTTGCTCAACATTTAGCTAAGTTTACTTTTAGTGAGTTTAAGTTTCATTGTTAGCTTAAACTGACCATTTGAGTTAGCATAGTTTGTGAAGATTTCAGTATTGAAAGGGTTGAAGTCAACACACGTTTTCCTAAAAGTAATCTAGGAAAAGCGTCTAGACATAGAACTTTGCTTTTTGTACCTAGACATAGAACGAAAACCTTTAAAATCTTAAAGTTGTGTTTATCATCATCTAAGCGAATTTAGCCATAGATATATGAGTTTTAAATTTCTTAGTCTCCTAAAGGTTCTTGAAAAAGGAGTCAAATAGGTGTTGAACTTGATTTACTTAGCTAAGTATCGAAAAGGGTAAGTTGCAGGGGCATTTCAGCAGCATTGTGTATGAACCGTACAGAACTCGAAAGAGTCAGTATGCGAGCACAAGATGCAGGATCTTTGAAATAGTTGGACTTAGTTGAACAATTTGCTGGCTCATGGTGGGCACATTTCCCAGGGTTGAACCAGAATTAAATCCCATGCTTCTCATCCTTGTTTTTCTCAGTATTTTTTCAGTTATCTTTACTTTTTCATGCACAAAACTCCAAAATCAACTTTATTTTCTCTCAATTACCTTTGGCTGCAACTTGTGAGCAATTGTGTTGTAAACTAAATAATTTGTGTGTTAAATCCATTCCATTGGGTTCGATGCTTGGAATACTCCATATATTACTTGTTTGTGACAGCTTGCACTCGCGGTTTCTTTTGGCATTCGCATAGTAGCCCACCAAGTTTTTGGTGCTATTGCCAGGGAACGAATTTTTAACAAACATTTTTTCTCTTTTTTTTATAGAATTGCTATTAGTTTGCCACCACATTTGGGCTTTTTCCCAGGGACCCGATTCTATAGTGGAGGTTTGCAAGTTAGAGTTGGTGCATGCACAAAGGGCCTTGCCCTTGTGATTTTGATCTTGAGATAGAGAAAACTTTTCGCTGTTGCCGTAAAGTGCAAAGGAGGAAAAGAAGAGATCTACAAGAGTTGAGCGTGTCACACCCCCTCCCAGCTCACTTGCCTAATCCTAGGAAGGAATGCGAAGACAGAGAATAGCAGCCCTCTTACTGCCACTCCCTGCCCAAACTAACATTAACCTGAAATTGTATACAACGAAGCATATATGAACTAGTAAAATTGAGCGCACAGTTGCACACCTGAATAAGATGCAATCATTTTTCCATACTAGGTTTTCATAACAAGTCATAACATACTTAAGTATTACACCCCGACTAGAATGCTTTTATTTCAAAACTATTACAGGTGGAAGTATATATATACAAGGAGCTAACACTACAACAAAACAGGGAAATAATGACGGACGGAAAAAAAAGGCGCCTGGAAATGATGACGGGCAATCGAAAATGCGCGAAAATTAAAAAAAAAAATTTTAAAGCACCTACAATGTCGGGCTTTGCCCGTCATTGTAGGTTACCTTTAATGGCAGGCAAAGCCCGACATTGTAAGTGTTTTATTTAAAAAAAAAAACAAGTTCTCATTTTCTCTATTCGCGCGGATCGGAGCCTTCTTTCTCAGTTACCTCTCCTATCGCAGACACTCATTCTCTCCCCTCACTCTCGTCTCAAGCTCACGGATCTTGCTCGCCGGTCGCCGTTCCAGATCTACACTGTGGGTTCGCCGTGATTCCAGATCTTCACCGAGATTCCAGATCTTCGCCGTTCGTCCGCCGTCGTGGGTTTGGTCTTGCAGTGGGTTCGCCGTGAAGGTCTTCACCGGAGGTTCGCCGTGGGTACCGTTTCTGAGCCGAAATCTTTAGATCTACAGTCATGTGGTGAGTTTTCTTCCAGATCTACACCGAGGCTCCTTCGCCGTACTTCTCGAGTTGGTCGCCGTCTTGGGTTTTGGTCTCACCGTGAAGATCTTCATCAGACGTTCGCCGTGGGTACTGTTTCAGACAGAAAATCTTCAGATCTACAGTCAGCCGTGGGTACCGTCTCCTCCTTCTTTTTTTTTTTTTTTTTTTTTGCTGAAAAAATCGAAGAAAAATTAAGAGAATTTAGAAATGTGGTTGGGTACCATCTTTAGGATGTTTATGTAATTGATTTTGTGGGTATAGACTGTTTTTGTGTGAAAATTATGTGCAATAGATTGACTAACTCAAAATTTAATTTTGTTTTTGGAGTTTGATTATGTTTGTTTAGATTGCAAGCTCACTGAGATATTTTGTTATATTTCTAAATTTTGCTTAATTTAATGGTTGATATATGTTAATTTTTTTATAAGTTTAGATTTGATAAGCTTAGATTTTGTGTTGGTTTAATGAGTATAGTTGTGTCACATGTGTGTGGTGGGGGAGGTTGATAACGTAGGGGAGGGGGGATTTGAGAACTTTTAATTCTTGGTTTATGTTAATTTTTTATGAGTTTTGATTTCATAAATTTATTTTTTGTGTTAATTTAATTTGATGAGTTTAGTTGTGATGGAGGAGGGGTTGAGAACTTTTGGTTATTAAGTTTAGTAAGTTTGGTTAGATTCCTAAGTTATGTTTAAGTTTTGCTTAATTTTAATACTTGGTTTATGTTAATTTTTGTGTTAGTTTTTAATGAGTATAGTTGTTGTGGGAGGAGGGTTGAGAACTTAAATTATGATGTGATGGGGGAGGGGTTTAGAACTTCCTATGTTTTGCTTAATTTTAATAGTTTGGTTTATGTTAATTTTTTACGACTTTAGATTTCATAAAATTATTTTTGTGCTAGTTATTTGACGAGTTTAGTTATGATGGAGGAGGGGTTGAAAACCTTTGGTTATTAAGTTTAGTAAGTTTTGTTTAATTTAATGGTTGGTTTATGTTAATTTTTTACGAGTTTAGTTTTTTTTTTGTTAGTTTAATGAGTATAGTTGGGGGGGGGGGGGGGGGGGTTAAGAACTTGTATTAATTAATAATGTGATGGGGGAAGGGTTGAAAACTTCCTAATTTTTTCTTAAATTTAAATGTTGGTTTATGTTAATTTTTTATGAGTTTAGATTTCATAACTTTATTTTTGTGTTAATTTAATTTGATGAGTTTAGTAAGTCTTTGGTTCTAATATCATTGATATTAGAGTCCAAAATATCATGATGTTTACTTTTGTATCAACATCATGAACTTGATTGAACAATGAACTCCTTGATAATTTAATTTTTTTCTCAGCTTCTTTTTAAGGACATATAGCAAGTACACAAGTTTAAGTAATCATTATTCTTCTTGTAGATTAAACTTTCAAGCTACCAGTTTTATAGTTATGGATAAGTCGTGGATGTCAAAGAATCGGATGTCACCAGAATATAGTTTAGGAGTTGAGATGTTCATCGAAAATGGTCTACGACATTCAAATAGGTCAGATGTCATTTGTTGTCCATGTTTGAAATGTGTGAATGCAAAGTCTCAAAATGTGAATGTAGTAAGAGACCATTTATTTATTTATGGTATCGATCAAAGCTATAAAACATGGATTTGGCATGGCGAATCACTATCGATTAAGAGAAACAATGAAAACGTCTCTACTAGTGGAAAAGAGGATGTTGAAGTTGAAGATGAAGATGTTGATGACACAATAGGAATGTTTGAGGCTGCACATAGTTATTTTAATGACAAGTCCCCAATTTTTGAGGAAGTACTAGATGATGCCAAAAAACCATTGTACTCAAATTGTAAGAATTTTACCAAAATATCTGCCTTGATAAAGTTATATAATTTGAAAGAAAAATTTGGATGGAGCGATAAAAGTTTTACTGAGTTGTTAGCATTAGTTCGTGATATCTTACCAAGTCCTAATGAAATTCCGAGTTCTACATATCAAGCAAAAAAGATCTTATGTACTCTTGGAATGAAGTATGAAAAGATTCATGCATGTAGCAATGATTGTTGTTTATTTAGAAAAGAGCTTTCAGATGCAGAAGTATGCCCCACTTGTGGAACATCAAGATGGAAGCTTCGTAAAAATTCGAAGGATGTGATGAAAAATATTCCAGCGAAAGTCATGTGGTATTTCTCTCCTATCCCAAGATTTGAACGAATGTTTCGTAGTAAAGAAATATCGAGTTTGTTGACTTGGCATGCCAAAAAACAAATAATTGATGGGTACATACGACATCCTGCAGACACAATATCGTGGAAACAAGTAGACAATTTGTGGCCAGAGTTTGGTTTAGAACCTAGAAATCTTCGTCTTGCTCTTTCAACTGATGGGGTCAATCCACACGGTGATCTTAGTAGTAGATATAGTTGTTGGCCAGTTATGTTGGTGACGTACAATCTACCCCCATGGTTATGCATGAAGCGGAAATTTTTGATGTTAAATGCATTAATATCTGGGCCTAAACAACCAGGAAATGACATAGATGTTTATTTAGCTCCATTAGTTGATGATCTGAAAAAACTTTGGAATGATGGAATTGAATGTTATGATGTATATCAAGAACAATGTTTCACACTCAAAGCTATTTTATTGTGGACTATTAATGATTTTCCTGCGTATGGCAATTTATGTGGTTGTACAGTAAAAGGATATCATGCATGTCCAATTTGTGGGGAGCAAACGTCATCCACTTATTTGCCAAAAGGGAAAAAGATGGCGTATCTTGGACATCGAAAACATTTACCTCGTTATCATCCATATAGAAGACAGAAGAAAGCCTTTAATGGTGAACAAGAATTGGAATTTGCTCCCAAACCATTAAGTGGAGAGGAGATTCTTGCAAAAATAAGTAGACTTCAATATTCGTTTGGTAAGAAATCAAAAAAGGAAAAAAATAATGGAGATTTTTCAAACTCTTATTGGAAGAAGAAGTCTATTTTCTTTGAGTTAGAATATTGGAAACATTTTCAAGTGCGACATTGTTTAGATGTGATGCATATTGAAAAGAATGTGTGTGCTAATATTATTGGCACGTTACTTGATATTCCTGGGAAGACAAAAGATGGATTAAAAACTCGTCTAGATTTGGTTGAATTGAACATTAGATCAGAGTTGGCCCCTCAAGTGGGAGAGAAAAGAATATTCTTACCTCCAGCATGCTATACATTATCGCTGATGGAGAAGTTGAATTTGTGTAAGACACTATCAGAAATTAAAGTACCGGAAGGTTATTCATCAAACATACAAAGTTTAGTGTCACTCACAGATTTGAAACTTTACGGGCTTAAGTCTCATGACCACCACGTTCTTATGCAGCAATTATTACCTATGGCAATACGTGGTATTTTACCCAAACATGTTAGATATGCAATTATTCGCCTATGTTTCTTCTTCAATGCTATATGCAGTAAGGCGATCGATTCATCTAAGTTAAAAGGCTTGCAAGAGGATGTAGTAGTCACTTTATGCTTGTTAGAGAAATATTTTCCACCGGCATTCTTCACGATAATGGTACATCTTGTGGTCCATCTTGTAAGAGAGATAGAATTTTGTGGACCGGTTTATTTGAGGTGGATGTATCCTTTTGAACGATATATGAAAGTCCTAAAAGGTTATGTGCGAAATAGAAATCGACCAGAAGGATGCATTGGAGAAAATTATATTGTAGAGGAGGCTGTAGAGTTTTGTTCTGAATGTCTCTCTGGAATTGAGTCTATTGGGTTACGTTCATCGACAAGGAAAAAGGATTCAGACATTGATAGACCATTATCTGTTGCTCATTATATCAATCCCAATAAGGAACAAATGGATCAAGCTCATCTTTATGTTCTACAAAATGTAAATGACGTGCTTCCATATGTAGGGTACGTAAATCTCAAACCTTTTCACGTAATTTTCTAATTATGTGATGATCTAATAAGTTTGACATTTTCGTATGTTGCATGAATTCAACAGGAAACACATGGAAACTTTATCTAAACTCAATCCAAGTAGATCCAAAAATAAAAAGTGGCTTCAAGATGAGCATAATCGCACATTTAGCAGTTGGTTACGTGATCGGGTAATCTTAAAAGCCATAGTTTTTAATGAGTGGGTGTAATGTTAATTCCAACGTAATTTAAATCTTAATTTCAGGTTGGTCTTGCTCTCGAGGTGCCAAACAACTCCATATCATCTTCTTTAAGATGGATAGCTCATGGGCCTCGTCCAGATGTGGCCACATATCGTGGTTATGTGGTTAATGGTATTCATTATCATACAAAGAAACACGATGATATTAGGAATGTCCAAAACAGTGGAATCATTATAACAGCTAATACAATGCAAGTTTCCAGTGCTAAGGACAAAAATCCTATTATGTCGGACATGACCTTTTATGGTGTAATACAAGAAATATGGGAGCTTGATTACCATAAATTAACTTTCATTTTATTAAAATGTGACTGGGTTGAGAATAATAATGGAGTTAAAATAGACGAGCTTGGGTTTACAACTGTAGATCTTAATCGCATTGGGCATAAATCAGACTCATTTATTTTAGCTTCTCAAGCCAAACAAGTATTCTACGTGAAAGATCCTATTGATCCTCGATGGTCAGTGGTTTTAACCCCTCCTTCAAGAATAGTTGAAGATGATTTGTACGAAGATGAAATGGTAGATATTGTTCAAGATTGTGGATTTGGGGTTTTGGAAACAATTCCAAATATTGACGTATCTCATGAAATCAACGAATTGTCATCTACATATCTTAGAAATGATTGTGAGGGTACATGGATTGATAAATAATGTTTTAAATATGGTATGTCATTTAGTAATTTAGTCACATTGTTGAGTTAATGTATCTTACGAGTTATTATATCTTATGTTGTATTTTATGATGTTGTTTCTTGTAGATTGTTACAATGAGTGATTCGAGTAGCAGCAGTGATGACGGAGTGAACGTAGCTATTCATATGGAGGCTAGACAGACTGCTCGACGAGGCCTCACTACTATGCGTGAATTGGCACGCATAAGAAATACAGGAGAACGCTTAGTCATCCAATACAATAATCAAGGTCAAGCTGTAGGTGAAAATGCAAATAAAATGCAAAGCTATATCGGAGTTTGTGTTAGACAACAAATTCCATTGATCTACAACAATTGGAAAGAGGTTCCACAAGAATTGAAAGACAAAATTTTTGATTGTGTAGAGGTAAGTATTAATTAATTTTAAGGTAAATACTTTTTATTATGTAGAGGTACTTAATTTTTATGGTGATTTTCATATGCAGATGTCGTTTGTGGTGGACTCTAGGTCCAAACATGCTATTCTTCAATCGGCTTCAATGAAGTTTCGGACATATAGATATACATTGACTCAGAAGTATATTCTTCCCTTCAAGAATGAACCATCTTTATTGAAAAGTCCTCCTGAAAAGTATTCACACATTGATCAAGCACAATGGGAGACATTTGTTAATGCAAGAATATCTGAGGAGTGGGAGGTAACTACATTAAACTAACATATTTTTTAAATATTAGTGAAATTGTTTCGAAGATTTAAATCAATGGTCTTATGTTATACAGGTGCGTAGTCGTGCTCAGAAAGAACGAAGAGAAAAATGTAAATATAATCACCATATCTCTCGTAAGGGTTACGCAAACTTGGCTGCAGAACTAGTGAGTAACATTAATTAAATTAATTAAATTATTTCTTATGATTATATGTTAATGAGAATTAATAATGTGTATGTTCATATAGGAATTGTCAGACGATCCTTCCAATCGTGCAACTTTATGGAATGAAGCCCGAAAAGGAAAGAATAGTGAATACTTCGATGACGACACTAAACAATGTGTTAGTCGAATTGTAAGTTTAAATATTTTTATTTTAAGCATATGTAGATATGATTCTTAGATTAAATACATATGATTATGTGTTCCTTTGATAATTGAAATGTGTAAATCTAAATGGTTGTGACAGGACGAGTTAGCTATGACACATGAGGGTAAAGATATTTTGACAGAAGCACTGGGCACGCCAGAACATAGGGGGCGTGTTAGGGGATTGGGTAAGTTTGTTAAACCATCAGTTTATTTCAATGTTGTTAGAGGACAATCAAAACTGGGTGAAGAGTCTGGCAACAAAGGTGCAACTCGACGTTCGCAATCAAATAAGGGTTCAAGTGTAGGAAGTAATGTTTCAAATTCGAAGTCAAAAGGAAAAGAGATCATTGAAGATGTAGAAGAAATTTTAGAGGTAACTTTTATTTATATTGTGTAACTTGACCATATGGCGAGACACGTAACTTCTTTCTTTTAAATTTTTGAAGGGAACACCATGCCACTTGGCTATAGGATCAGTGGATAACATTGTTGCTGTAGGCACAATGTATGAGTCTGATGTTCAATTTCCAACTATCCATGGAGTTCCACTAGGAGCCAATAATGTCAGAGTTGTGGTAGATATGACCATGGGAGAAGATGTTACCATACCAATTCCTTTAATGGGAGAAGTAAAAACTTTAAGTCAAGCGATGGGTAACTTTGTGGCATGGCCTCGTGAACTTGTAATTTTGAATACGGCTAAAAAGGTATGTTTTTTGCCAACTTAAATGTTTTTGTTATTTTTCGTTTATAATTTCAATTTTGTTTGTGATAGGGTTCTTCTTCGGCTAAACCTAAGAAAGATATTTCTGTCAATGTCTCTGTTTCACAATCTTCTAACTACACGAATGTCCACGTTACTATCAAGCTCTTGAATCGATATGCTATGCTTTCTATGCAAGAGAGCGATACAATTCAAATCAACTTGAGCGAGCACATTTTCGGAAAGGAGAAAATAATTTATCTACATCGCGACGACATCATGCATTATTGTGGGATGGTGGAGATAGGCTATTCATGTATAGTCACATACATTGCGTAAGTATACAAAATTTATCACATTTTTTGATTTATGGACTACGTTTTTTTTAATGTTTTATGATAATTTTAATTTTCTTTAGGTATCTTTGGACTGTATGTGACTACGAAATAATCAGTAAGTTCATGTTAGTTGATCAAATAACAATTTCAAATTACGTGAAGTGTCAAGAAACTCGTTGCAGAAATCTAGCCAACAGATTAGACATGGTTAATTTAGATTTGGATCAACGAGTACTCATCCCATATAACACTGGGTAAGTAATGAAAATTTAAATTACTTTAACTTAATTATAGTTTTGTTTTATTCTTAAACAATGATATTAGAATATTCATTTCTAATAGTTGTCATTGGATGTTGATCGTTGTCCATCCGCGAGAGAACACTGTGTATGTATTGAACTCTTTACGTAGTAAACTCGAAGAAAGTTTTCAAGGAACCATAAATACGTAAGTGTTTTAAACTTTTATAGTTGCTGATTTCTACATTTATATTATTCTAATGTTTCAAGTTATTTAGATCATTGAGAATGTGCCAAGCTAAACATTCACTCCCACAATATCGCTCTAATATCATTTGGAAACTTGTAAAGGTAAATTTATATTGATTATATTATTTATTTGAACTCTTTGGTATGTTCTTATATGTATAACTTAAGTATGTTGTTTTTCAATTATTTTACATGTAGTGCCCCCGCCAATTGGGTTCTGTAGAGTGTGGATACTATGTGCAAAAGTATATACGAGAAATAGTGCACAACTCTAGTATCTCCATAAGTAATCTTGTACGTATTATTCATTTACCTTTTAAGTGATTATAACTATATGATTTATTCTCATGTTATATGTATATTTATTTTTGTTTGTAGTTTAACAGCAAAAGTGCATATAAACAAGGAGAAATTGACGAGATTCGAATAGAATGGACAGATTTTGTTGGAAGATTTGTGTAGAGCTATTTGTGGATGTTAAGAAGAGATTTGATGTAAGTAGTAGATTTACTTTATGTCTTTGTTACATGTAGAATGAAAATATTTGTTTATAAAAATACTAGAAGTGTTTAAATTTTTTGATCTTATTGAAGGTAGTTTGTTGAGGGATGGGTGGTCTCATTGTTTGAAGTTTAGATGTAGTACTGGATCTTGTTGGCTGTAGTTTGTGGAGGAAATGTAGTTTGTGGAGGGACGGGTGGTCTCATTGTTTGAAGTTTAGATGTAGTACTGGATCTTGCTGGCTGTAGTTTGTGGAGGAAATGTTTGTTTGTTGTGTAAATTGCATGTATAAAGAAAGTTGTTTAGATGTCCATATGCATTTTTTCGAAAGTTGTTGTTGGATCTTGTCTTGCTGAATGTAGTTTGTGGAGGGACGAGTGGTCCCATATATGTGTATAATATAGAAGTGAATTGCATTATTTCAGGTAGTTTTTGGTAGTTTTAGTAGAGGTCATGCCGAAATTTTCAGTTTTTGGTTTCATTCAATTTAAGTGAATGAATATTAAAGAACCTTCCTTAAGCATTTTAAGCATTTTAACTTATTTTAGGTTAGTTTTGTTAAATCTTAGCAAATTAGATCAATAACCTCTTTTATAATCGATTTACTTTTTGTGTGCATATGTATAACATTATAAAATCTTTGTAGTGAATAAGTTGATTGTTGTGTTTCGAAAGTTGTTGTTGGATCTTGTCTTGCTGAATGTAGTTTGTGGAGGGACGAGTGGTCCCATATATGTGTATAATATAGAAGTGAATTGCATTATTTCAGGTTAGTTTTTGGTAGTTTTAATAGAGGTCATGCCGAAATTTTCAGTTTTTGATTCTTGTTAAGTTTTAGGAAAGATGATCAACTATGGTTTGTTTGTTGTGTAAATTGCATGTATAAAGAAAGTTGTCTAGATGTACATATACATTCTTTCGAAAGTTGTTGTTGGATCTTGTCTTGTTGAATGTAGTTTGTGGAGGGACGAGTGGTCCCATATATGTGTATAATATATAGAAGTGAATTGCATTATTTCAGGTAGTTTTTGGTAGTTTTAGTAGAGGTCATGCCGAAATTTTCTCTAGGTTTGATTCAGTTTTGGTAAATGAATGCTAAAGAATCTTGTTAGTTAATAGATATGTTAGTTTTATGTTAATGTATTAATGCATTATGATATAGAAGTGAATTATATGTGTACTATTTCATTTTAGTTTTTGGTAGTTTTAGTAGAGGTCATACCGAAATTTTCAATTTTTGGTTTTATTCAATTTAAGTGAATGAATATTAAAGAACCTTCCTTAAGCATTTTAAGCATTTTAACTTATTTTAGGTTAGTTTTGTTAAATCTTAGCAAATTATATCAATAACCTCTTTTATAATCGATTTAATTTTTGTGTGCATATGTATAACATTATAAAATCTTTGTAGTGAATAAGTTGATTGTTGTGTTTGTAATAAGTTTTATCTTTGTTAAGTCATAAATAAAATTGTATGTTATGCAGAGGTTTGACGAAATGATAAATATTGTTGGTTAGCCACCCGGGCAACCAACAATTTTTTTTATTAAATTATGCACAAAACGATGACGGGCATTGCCAGTCATCAAATCTTTCAAAAAATGGACATTTAATGACGGACATTTCACGACGCACATATAACATTTAATGACAGACGTCAATTTTAATGACCGACATTAAAACCCTATAATGACTGTTAAAAACCGTCATCTATAACCTAACATGACGGGCAGTACCCGTCATTATATATTGACCGCATTCAAAACAGTCCACTTAATTGACATTCAATGACGGGCAATGACCGTCATTATATAGTCACCGTCATCGTAACATGCAGCACGCATCACTTTTAATGACGGTCACCTGGTTTTCATGTCATACTTTCCCCGTCATGAAAGGTGCGCGTCATTATAGCCTACGATGACGGGCGCCTTTTAATGACGGTTAATGCCCGTCATCGTAACATGCAGCACGCATCACTTTTAATGACGGTCACCTGGTTTTCATGTCATACTTTGCCCGTCATGAAAGGTGCGCGTCATTGTAGCCTACGATGACGGGCGCCTTTTAATGACGGTTAATGCACGTCATTAAACGGTGCCCGTCATCGTAGGCTACAATGACGCGAGTATAGATGACGGACGCGTGCCCGTCATTAAAACCCTATAATGACGAGCAATGCCCGTCATTAAAAGCTGATTTTGTACTAGTGTAAGTGGCGTGGTGGCAAACAGGTCTTGTCGAGGCTAAGCACCGGGAACTCGTTTGCTACCTGGGGAGAGAAAACATGTTGAAAACGTGAGCTGGGAAGCCCAGTGAGTGACTATTTAATAAGTTATGCGTTCATAGGTAAAGTATCAAAAGTAATTAAACAATGTCGCCAAATTATAGGCTTTAAGCACCACGATAATCAATGCATCAAAACTCATGATAAAGAAAACTTGTAGCATGATACCCTAGCTATGGTAGAGTCCTCTCTAACCAACAACTTCAATACCTCTCTCTCTCTCACGTGCACGTGGTATGCCATTTAGGCTCACTGGTCTCCCCTAATACCTTCTCCATGTCCTTCAGTATTGGGGTCAGACCAACTACCACCCGAATACCTTCTCACTGTCCTTCAGTATCGGGGGTCAAGTTTTCTGCCTCCCAGGTACCTTCTCCGTGTCCTTCAGTACCGGGGGTTAATAATATACAAGAGCATGCTTTAAATAGTTAGGAAACATGTTTTGGAATCACATTCAGCAAGTTCTCAACATAAACACAAACTTTCATCATTAAACAAGCTTCCAACTTCAAGTGTAGTTCATCGTATGATTAAAAGAGAACTCATTAACCAAACTCATTTTTCGTGTTCTCAACGCATAAATTCTTTAACATAGCCAAACCATCATACTTTAAGTTTCAAGCAATTCAAACATGTTTTAGAGTGGATTAATGCATGGTACTTCCAAGAAAAACCCTACTTCCAAACTTAGGTTTCATGCTTGAACGCGGAGTAACAAACTAGTTACAATTATGCTTAACTTTCAACACCGACATTTATTAGTAGGAATTCAATGAAAAATGAATATAACTTAGTTTAAGCATGCTTCAATATCCATCACTAGTAAGCTTTTGAATAAATAAAGATCAACGCATAGGTTTTCAAACAAAATTACTCACAAACACCGGAAGGCTCCCAAGGCTTATAAGCTTCTCCTATCTTCGTTTGCCCTGAAAATGAATTCCATAACATTAATCCCTTTTGCTACTTGGCCCAAAAATTGATCTAACTCAGTCACATAACTCATAGGATAGTAATTGCACACACTTGGCAATAGGGTATAACAAATTGGAACACAACTTCCTTAAGCTCTCTAGACCCCTCTGTTTTGAGCCAAAAATTACAAATTCGACTTCCAGCATGAG
The DNA here is from genome assembly GCA_033996785.1 of Trichosanthes truncata. Taxonomy (NCBI): domain Eukaryota; kingdom Viridiplantae; phylum Streptophyta; class Magnoliopsida; order Cucurbitales; family Cucurbitaceae; genus Trichosanthes; species Trichosanthes truncata. Next base: position 24,685,983 of record JAWPNB010000009.1, read on the forward strand.
TTTCTCAAAATTTAGCAAAACAACCACCAAATTTTATTTGATAACCCTCAAATACAACATCTAAACTTACTTACCTCAAAATTTTAGCTTCTAATTCGTCCTCAAGAGCTCAAAATCACCAGATTTCTTCACCCTGTTCTGCTGGCCGAAAAACTGGGAACACCTCTCGGTTTTCTTAAATTTTCACGACTTTCTTCTTCATATTTTCTCACAAAATTTTCCAGACCTAATCTTCATTCAATTTCTGAGATTTTGGCTCAAGAATCATCGAATTTGCTCAAGTGGATTGAGAGATATGACTGTTTTAAGTTTATCCACTTCCTAGAGCTTCCAGCTGTCTACTGCAGTCACAAGTGTTGGACAGCTCATCCTTCCACTATAACAAAAAAAACTCCAACGAAAATGTAACTAAAATGGCCAGCTCCTCCTTCTCTCTTTAGACTTGAAGTCCCTTTCAATCCACCTAAATTGTAAAGAAATTTTAACTAAATTAATTAGAAATTACAGCTTTTGTATTCAACACAACATACACCTAATGTGTACCCAACTTGCTCATGACCTTAACTTATTTCAACTCAACTTTTAATATGCTTATCCCAATGCGTAACCTGTCTCCTTATGAAGCTTTGTGTACGTTAATATCCACAACTTAGGAGATTCCCAAATTCTACCACGACATCTTTTAGTGCAACCTATATCAATTTGCATATGTCAAAACATCATATATGAGCACAATATGATCAAAAGAGAGTTTAGGGCTTACAGAGCGCACAGGAGAATCTAGAAGGACTTGTTTTGTAGGAATTTTCTGTTTTGCATGAACTTTCAATGGATCCACTTGGAGTCGATCCTCTTGATGAGCAACAAAGAAGAGCACAACCCAATGATGTGCACAACAACAACAACCACAACAGCAAGCGATGCAGCAAAATTTAATTTTTATTGCAAATGAATAAGACAGAGCCAAAAGGGATTATGCGGCCCCAACTTTCCATAATCTTAATGCAAGAATCATGGAACCAAACATTGAAGCAACTCATTTTGAGTTGAAGTTGATAATGTTCCAGATGCTTTAGACTATAGGGCAATTTCAAGATTACCAAACGAAGGGATTGGTCTCTCAAGCTCAATGATGCACTATGGGCACATAGGACAACTTTTAAGGATCCATTGGAAATGTCTCCATACATGATTGTCTTTTGAAAAGCTTACTTACCCTTAGAATTGGAGCACAGAGCCTAATGGACTCTAAAAAAGCTAAATTTTAATTTGAATGATGCAGGTGTATTAAGGAAAATGCAATTGAATGAGCTCGAAGAACTAAGGCACTTCTCTTACTAAAATGCTAAACCTTATAAAGAGAAGGTGAAGAGATAGCATGACAAGAAGATCTTTGATAAACGACTGCATGAAGGACAATAGGTGTTGCTGTTCTATTCAAGATTGAAACTTTTTTCAGGGAAGCTGAGATCCAGATGGTCTAGACCATTCACACTTGCTAAAATATATCCATACGGAGCAATTGATTTGCAGAATAGCAAGGGGACTATTTTTAAAGTAAACAGACAGAGAGCCAAACCATACTGGGGAGAAGGCCTAAGCAAGAATAGGGCCTCAGTCTCCCTAGTGGAACTGGATTAAGGACATTAGGTGATGTGTTGTAAATATGTAAATATTGCTTTTGTTTTTATTTTTAAATTAAAAAAAAATTGGTGTAAATGGTGCACATGTGACTTAATGCATTAGAACTATATGTTTTGGTTAAGAGGAAACTCTGTCTTAGGAGGGTCTTATCTAAGCTGAGGTACTTAAGCTGACCATAATGGAACACCTGTATTTAGGGACCTACCTGAGAATTGAATTAATCAAACTTTTAAGTCTAAGTCATTATCATCTTGTATCTGACTCGATTCTTCTTTTATGTTTAAGGATGAAATTTTTGATATTTTGAGTTCGTGTATAGGGAGTTTTGAAGGATTTGTGAAATTTTAAGGCTTAAGGTGAAAGTTGGAAATGAAGGTCTAAATGTGACCACTTTCCAAATGCATAATGTTTATTGCAGGTTTCAACCGAGAGAAATACATTTGGGATTACGACCGCATTTTGAGAATGGAACATAGGGCAAATGTGGCCTGATTGCGGGCACATTTGGCCCTAAAACTTTGTTTTGTAGGGACCGGATGGTAAAGATCTTGTAGAAGGCTCTATCAAATATATTTATAAGCCAGACCTCTAAAATTTGCAGCAATAGTGGCCATGGTCGATCACAGGGATTGGAGTTCTTAGATTAATTAAGTACCACAATTACTCATGCCTACTTTTATTTAGAGAACCTAACTTTGGATTGGAACAAGATTAAACTAACTTAAGTATTTACAAAGGTTGGAGTCCATTTAGAGAGACTAGTGAAGATTGCATTACATGAAGGACAACTATGACTTTAATTAAAGAATTGTAGAATATGCAACAACCTTAAGCCAAGAATTACTAAAATATGCAATTGGCTCTCTCAAGCCCAATTGAACTCATGTAAAGTAGTAAATCAACCTCTCGATCTATTTCTACACCTAAACATGGCATTATGAAATTCTTTTAATGGCTTCTAATATTAACCTATTCATTCTCATGCAATAGATTAATCCTAGTCATGCATCTAATTTCTTTAGTTAAATTTACTTTCTCAAGCTAAATTTAACCTCACATGCACAGCTATGGCCAAAATCTTAGCAAATTGATTCGAGATGCATAAAAGGCATTACAATATAATACAATTCAAAAACCAAACAAAGTTTAAAGTTACAAGCATCCAAGAGTCTAAGATACTCAAAATTACATCCAATATTTAGTACAATAAATCCTAAAGTTCAAGAAACAGAGTAAAGGGAAAAGAGAAAAATCTGGACGTCGCGTGCCAACACTCGTTCTCGTCGTGATGTCCCGCGATCTCTAGCCTTGAGTCTCCTCCTTTGCTCCACAAAGTGCTCTCTAGGTCCCAAAATAGCGCTTCTTGTCAAAATTAGGGTTCTAGGCTATCAAAAACGGCTCCCCTATTCCGTAGGTCAAATTTCCTTTTTATAAAATCGAGATAGCATTGAGACGATGTAATAGTAGAAAAATCGTTTTTCAATTCGTAGAGTCTCAACACTATATTATAGCGTCTCGACGCTATACCCTCAGGTTTTCTCACTTATAATACTTCTTCTACTTATCTTCTTTGCCCCAAAGTGTGTCTTTAAGCTCTAATTAATCTCCAAATAGCTTCAAAAGTCCAGTTTGACTCCAATTGCTCGAAATCTACAAAATAAATAAATAAATGCATGAAATCTCAATATAAACATACAAAACTAACACAAATCTAAGCCTAGAAATAACACAGTTTTGTGTGCTATCAAATACCCCCAAACTTAGATTTTTGCTAGTCCTCGAGCAAAACAGAGCAAAACCACATAATGAATTTCTATTGCATAATCACAACTCTAGCCTGAATGGTCCAAACAGTAGAAAACAAGGAAAGAAAACATCAACACACCCTTTCATCAAGTAATTTAAATTAAAACTATTTCATCACTTGCGTGTGTGTGTGCCTAACCTCCTTTCTATTAGTTTCTACTAGCTTTAGAAAATTTCAAAGAGTCTTTAATTCGTTTTCCCCCTACATTGGTCTTAAGTTCTAATTTCTAGCCGCCCCACAGTCAAGCAAGCAATCTACTTAAGCACATTTTACTTAGGGGTTACTAACTCCCACACTTGTCTTTTTTTCTTTCCTAAGGACCCTAGCTTTCACACTTCCACTGCAGGAACCCTTACCCAGAGCTTTTACTCAATGGATGGCCTAACTGATCACAGTGGAGATAGCTCTTTTGATCTCCATACTTTTAAGCACAACTTATTGATGAAACATGCAAAAAATTTCTTTAAACATGCAAAAATTCAATAAAGGCAATCTTTTTTTTTTTCATTCAATAGATTTCAATCACAAACCATCATGCAAGTCAACTTTTAATTAGTTCTTAAGCCTATCGGGGTGACAACAACCTCTAGATTCAATAGTACTATCCTAAGCATTCGATCATAATAGACAGTCGGTTATGTGCTCAATGTGTTGCAAGGAAATCTAAGACAAATTTAAATATACTCAATTCAAGACATGCTTTCAGAATTAAGAAAAAATTGCAAAAACTATCATCTAGACCATTTCTTAAGTTGTCCTAGTCATGATTATGCAATAGAATTCATCTAGAATATGCTCAAGAATCGAAAAAATTATGCTCAAAATTATCAGAACTATTAAGTACTGCCCACCCCCAAACTTAGAATTTATATTGTCCTCAATGTAAAAAAAAATAATCTAAAGCATGCAAGAACAATGACAAAAATGAGTGAACAAAACTGGCCTGATACGAAGGAAAAATCGCTCCATTCGAGGTCCATGAGATGGGACAAAGAGAGCACCCAAATGATCGAGGTCCTGCAAAACGGAAACGAGATTTAAATGACACTCAACTATTTATACTAGAAGGGAAAACATCTAAAAGAAAATAAAGAAAAATGATAGAAACTTAGGTTGCCTCCCAAGAAGCGCTTTCTTTAACGTCTTTAGCTAGACGAGGCTCATGAGGTAGATCAATTTATGCTCGAGCCCATGCCACAATCCATAGTGAACACCCACTCCAACGGGTCCTTATTCAAAGTTATCTCATGAAAACTCATTAGTGAGTGAGTACTAAAAAGAAATATCCAAATATATAAAAAAAAAAAAAATAAAACAAAACAAAAGTAAAGAACAAATGAAATACAACAACTATAAACAAAAATATTCTACAAAAAGAAGAGCTATACAACTTTACAAATATACATTATCTACACTATTTACACTCTAAATTAAAATTCAGCATTTTCACCATAATATTAATTAAACTAAAATATGCCAATCCCCGGCAATGGTGCCAATTTGATAAAGAGCTTGTAGAAGGCTCTATCAAATATATTTATAAACCAGACCTCTAAAATTTACAGCAATAGTGGTCAGGGTCGATCACAGGGATTGAAGTTCTTAGATTAATTAAGTACCACAGTTACTCATGCCTACTTTTATTTAGAGAACCTAACTTTGGATTGGAACAAGATTAAACTAACTTAAGTATTTACAAAGGTTGGAGTCCATTTAGAGAGACTAGTGAAGATTGCATTACATGAAGTGCAACTATGACTTTGATTAAAGAATTGTAGAATATGCAACAACCTTAAGCCAAGAATTACCAAAATATGCAATTGACTCTTTCAAGCCCAATTGAACTCATGTCTCGGTCTGTTTCTACATCTAAACATGGCATTATGAAATTCTTTTAATGGCTTCTAATATTAACCTATTCATTCTCATGCAATAAATTAATCCTAGTCATGCATCTAAGTTCTTTAGTTAAATTTACTTTCTCAAGCTAAATTTAACCTAACATGCAAAGCTATGGCCAAAAGCTTAGAAAATTGATTCGAGATGCATAAAAGGCATTACGATATAATACAATTTAAAAACCAAACAAAGTTTAAAAGTAGAATCATCCCAGAGTCTAAGATACTCAAAAGTACATCCAATATTCAGTACAATAAATCCTAAAGTTCAAGAAACAAAGTAAAGGGAAAAGAGAAAAAACTGGTCGTCACGTGCCAACACTCGTTCCCGTCGTGATGTCCCACGATCTCTAGCCTTGAGTCCCCTCCTTAGCTCTCTAAAGTGCTCTCTAGGTCCCAAAACAGTGATTCTTGTCGAAATTAGGGTTCTAGGCTCTCAAAAACGGCTCCCCTATTCCGTAGGTCAAATTTCCTTTTTATAAAATCGGGATAGCGTTGAGACGCTGTAATAGTAGAAAAAAGGTTTTTCAATTCGTAGCGTCTCAACGCTGTATTATAGCGTCTCATTGCTATACCCTCGAGTTTTCTCACTTATAATACTTCTTCTACTTATTTTCTTTGCCCCAAATTGTGTCTTTAAGCTCTAATTAAGCTCTAAATAGCTTTAAATGTCCGGTTTGGCTCCAATTGCTCGAAATCTACAAAATAAATAAATAAATGCATGAAAGCTCAATATAAACATACAAAACTAACAAAAATCTAAGCCTAGAAATAACACACTTTTAAGTTTTATCACCAAACATGGAGAGCGAATTGTGTCCAGGTTTGCAGCTGCATATGGACCATGAACCTGATATGGAAGTGGTGATGTTAATTAAAAAAGGAAAATGGGCTATTTTTGGAAATTTCAAAACATATAAATTGGACCCACAATTGACCTAGGTCAACTGATTCGAATTTTTAAAACACCCAAGTCGTTTGCCGTTTCTTACACTTCAAGCACCACTTCCGATCACATTCCGACGACTCCTCCAATTACATTCTCCGACCAAACCCACCATTAAATTTTCCTCTTTTCTTCATAGAGAAGGCTGAAAACCACTTCCATTTCTTTTGTAGGTGAGGTCGAGATGAATGGAGCAAAGTAAAGTCACTTATAAGCGCCGAAAGTTAGCCACAGAGCAACCTCCTCCACCAGCCAAAGTCGTGCCATCGACTACACACTCAAGCCCTAAACGAATGAGCAAACACAAAGAGAAGAAGGGAAAATCAACCTCGAGTATTCTTCCCACGAGATCATAATTGTTGAAGCATTCAATGGAATGGAAAGAATACGTGAGGAAGATTGCCCAGATAAGTAGAGAAGCCAGCGAAGAATATGTGAGGAAGATTGCCCAGATAAGGAGAGAAGCCATCGAAGGCTTGGAGCTGAACTCCGAGGAAAAGGAAGATGAATTAGCCCCATTTTTGCAAACGATGGTGAAGAGACCTGAAGGTATGTTGAAGGCGAGTGAACTCGGTGTAGGTTCAAAGGGCCCCAACCAGTGCATGGCTTTTTACGCAAAGAAGACGGAAAAGAGGTTTACACTAAGTGGTGAGGAGAAGGCGAAAGGCCCAGTTGCGACTGCATCTGCAGCGCAATTGGTCCAGCCTCAAAAGCCTGCAAAGCCTGAGGCAAGGAAGCTCGGTGCACTTGCACCCTTGGCGGATCCACTCAGCACAAGTTCGGATGAAGAAAGGCCAATTACGCCCACATTTGCGGTGCATTTGGCCCAACAATCTAAAATTCTTCTAGCTTCTGAAGGAGGAAATACAATCACATCTGCGATGCATTTGGAGGTACTAGTGACAACTCATGCCACTCCCACAAAGTCAGTCACCTTTGCCACTGCTCAGATATCAACTTCATGCCCTTCACGTAAAAAATGCAGGATCAAGAGCCTCTCCACACACAAGAGGAAGTAAAGGTAGGACATCTCACCAACTGAAGAAAGAGAGGGAGCTACAAAGCAGAATCCACTACAAGTTGACGAACAGGTGGCTTAAGAGGACATCTGCACACCTAAGTGGGCAGCCATGCTCGTTGTTGGAAAGGCAAAGGCTGCGAAGCTTATTGAGAAGCTCTGTGAAGAGGCTGAGAGAAGACAAAAAGAGGAAGAAGAAAATGTGGCTAGGATTGCGGCTTCAAAAGAAAAATTGTGCGTGAAGTAAATGTGGCCGCATCCAAACTGCATTTGGACTAGACACCACCACCACCACCACCAAAAGACCAGCAAAATCCATATGAGGCCAATGTTGCATATGCGACCGCATCACATCCTAACGAACAGGGGCAAGAAGAAGATGAAATTGACGCCTGTTCGAGTACGAGACAAGGGGGCTCACTCCTGATTAGAGCCACGAATGAGATGAAGAAGAAGAAGGCCGTGAAAAATCTGAAGCTCCCTTCTTTGAGAGCGAATTACTGGAAATCTCAGAGAGCGAGATGCCTAAATTCTCCAAGAGAAGGACTGAAGAGAAGAAAAGGAGTAGGCCTCAAGCTATTCCAAGGTCAAGGACTTGCCATGCCACTAGAGAAAGTCCTATGGTTGAGCGCGCTACACATTCAACCTCAACAAACGAAAAATCATCATGGGGGACAGAGTGCTCATGTGCGAGAAGGACTTCACACACAAGACAGGCCCTATCCTAGAGTTCATTTTAGATATTATTCGCAGGTTGGGATAGGAGCGATTTTGTGAGTAGCCCAGGAAAGCGGTTGTGCAACTTGTTCAAGAGTTTTATGTCCACATGAGGGATGAAATAGGGAACGAGCTTGAACTCAGAGGGAGGACATTGCGATACTCCGCACTAGATATCAACCGAATATACATGATACCCTCCTTGATGAACCCTATAGGTAATGATGTTATTGATAATCCAACTAGAGATGTCCACAGGGCGGAGCGGGGACGGGGTGGCTTCCCTGTCCCCGTCCCCGCCCCCCATTTGAATCCCCATCCCCGTGAAATTCTCCGTTAAATTTTGCGGGGATCGGGGCGGGGATTTCCCCTGGAAAATTCGTGGGGATCGGGTTCCCCGCGGGAAATTATTCCCCGTTTAATTTTTTTTTTCTTTTTTAAGAATTAAATAATTCTTTTGATAAATTTTCAAATAGTTAATTTCTATGAAAAATATCAATTAATTTTTAATTACACTATTAATTATTCACCAAAAATCTTAATTTAAATAATTAATTTTCGATTAAAAAATATTTATTTAAAGATAAAGTTCTTGAACCTCCTAATAAAAACAAAACAATATTACATATCAAATTATCTAATTAATCCATACATATAATTAAAATGTTTAACTATATGATTCAAACATATCCAATTAATTAAATCATTAACAATAAATTTTTAAATGACATATATATACTTATACACATATATACATATATATATTAAAAAATAAAATATAAATATAAAAAAATTAAACGGTGCAGGGAAAGGAGAACGGGGACGGGGAATACATTCCCCATCCCCGTTTAGCTCGCAGGGAACTTTTTTCCCTCACTCCCTCCCCCATTCCCCGCCTAAATGGGGATTCCCCGCCCCGTTAAGGCGAGTCCCCGCGGAGTCCCGTCCCCGTGGGGAAAATGGACATCCCTAAATCCAACTGAGGAGTAGCTGTAGGAGGCCCAGGGCACTGAATGAAGAGTTTTGCAGACTGGAGTGTGGACTTTGGTGCCTTCAGACATCAAGACAGAGCCATACATCTTACATCATTTCATGAAGAACAGGATCCTGCCTACAACACATGACTCCACCATATCTTAGAAGAGGGTCATGTTGTACTACATCTACAAGGGCCTAAAGCTGAACATAGGTCGGATCCTGAGGGAAGATATAGTGGCATGGGCGAGAAGAAACGTGGGATGTCTTTTCTTCCGCACCCTAATTACTAAACTTTACAGGTGGGCGGGGTTAGAACCTGAAGAAGGATAAGAAATCGATAAGCGTAAGGCCACTAGGGATCTAATGGCCATCAACAAGTTGAAGGCCTTGCACACTCAAAAGCTAACTTCTCCAAAGAAACAACTAGTCACTCCTTTGGCCCCACAAAATGCAGCTGCATATCCTCCTCCACTAGCCATTCCAGGACCATCTGAGCCACCACAAGCAGACATCCAAGCTCAAATAGACCAACTTCAGGAGCAGAGTAGGGTTATTGGACCTATGCACGAGGGAGGGGAGAGGACATTCGAAAGGTCCTCGCAGAGCTGACCAGAGGCAAAGCCCCTGCAATTCCTGACTTCCCTACCATTCTCCTGGATCATGTGGACCAGCAAAATATGATTCATCATCTACCTCTCAGGGGATTATTGTTTCTCTATTCTATCTTTATTGCTTTTATACGTAGTTTACTTGCTTTTGTTCTAGGTTAGTTTACTTGCTTTCATAGGATAGATTTATGTCTTTCTTGTATAGCTTGCATTGCTTTTGTTTGTTTGTTTGTTAAAAACACTTTCTGCTTAAATGATTTTCTTTACACCTTGCACATGCATGAATAAAAATCAAATTTAAAAAACAAGTACTCAATTTGCTTTCTTTGGTGGTTGAGTTAAAAAGTCCCTTATGATAATACTTAGAACTCTCTCAACTACCACATACTTTATGCAAACTTGGGTTTAAGTTTCATGTACCTTATCAATTACTTTTCTTCATAAACGATTCAAATCTAAATTCTCCTCGTGTTTAGATTACTTAGTGTGCTTAGGAAAGTTTAGTTCGATGCTTAGGAAATCTAGTCACAACAAAATTTGTACCCCAACCCCTCTTATGCCTTATGTTTTTAGTGAATGGGGACATTGACCAATTTAAGTTTGGGGGAGTGAGTTGTAATGCCAAAATGTTGAGTTGTAAAAAAAAAAAGAAGAAAAAGAAAAAGAAAAGGAGATACTCCTCCTTCCAAAGTTAACCGAGTAACTAGGGGCGATCATGACACCCATGATTTTCTTTGCCTAAAAGGTCGACTTAGGAAGTGAGTATGTGAAAACATTCTTAGCAATGACTTGTGCTCGTAGTCAACTACTTTTACCACAAAGTGTTAGGTAAGTTGGGATTGACAACCCTTAACGCGTCGAATGAGCTTAGCTTTGCTATGCATGTCTTTTCTTTATCTTAGCATGTGCTTAAGTAGCATTAGGCATTAGAATCGATGAGTTTGTGAGATGTGAGCAGTCATGAACAACTAAAAGAGTCTATAGCCTAGAGAGGTAATAAGTGTAAGAGCTAATCTAAACTTGACACTTACGTTAGTACGAGCAACTCATTGTTTCTAATTGATTCTAGAACTTAAACGATTGGTCTATAGTATGGCACGTGACAATCTCAGGCTAGGATTAGTACCGTCCCCAACTCTAGATTGATTTTTGGTTTACACTAGGATTAATTAGAAGTTTGTTTGTGCTTAATTCGGACGTGTGAGTATAATCAAGCATGAAATTACATTATCTTTTGTTACTCATGTTGGTGTTACTGAATCTCATCCCGACTTGATCCTACGAATTGGTATCCGATTAGTCTGTTAATTTTCACTCATTTTATTCTCATTCTCTTTTATGCATTTTATTTTTCCTTGCACCATTTATTTTATGAAGCACCAACCCCCCTTTTTGGTTACACTGAATCTAAATTTAGCAAGCTAGCTACTAAAATTACGCTCACGCCTCCCTGTGGATCGACGTGGCCACTATATTGCAAAATATTAGTATGTCCAGTTATAAATATTATTTTGACGGGTCTGACTGTTGGGATTTATGCCCTAAAGCCTCGTAATTAATAATTTATTTAATAATTAATAATTATTTTAATTATTTTATTTGCAATATAATATTATCCATTATATGAAAAATCCAAGGTTATTAGTGTAATCTTGAACAGTATGTGGTTGACATACGAGAGGATCATGTTCAAGAAATAACCTAAAGGGTCATAGTATATGGATAAGGTTGGGTGCCTTATCCTGGTAACACTATTGATACGACCCACTTTGTAATAGTTACAAATGATTTGATCCAAATCATTCATATGGAGACATGTGAGTGGGGGTATCTTATACAATGAGTTTGTATAAGACTGGACTACGAAATATTTAATCTCTCTTTATAAATCCGTTAATTAAGAAGATTAATATTTCATCAGGATGATCATATGCGACTCGATCTTAATCCTGAGTGAGTTATGAACTCCTGTCTGTGAGGGCTTGTCATTTGATTTGCATGGGTGAGAGTGGCTTTTGTAGCCGATTCAATATGCCTACCATTTTGGGGACTTGACCAAATAGGGAGCTGAAAACATAATCTCACAAGAAGGAATTCACTCCTTCCCATATAGGGTAAGTAGATGAGTAGTTCCCTTAAGTGCTGATTTCGGGACTTGAACAATGGGGCTCCACCCTCTCATTGGCTCGAGAGGGACTTAGTTTATAATTATATTATAAACAAATTGTTCATTAGAGGATCAGTGGTACTTAAGGTGCAAGATGTAATTATAGGGGTAAAACGGACTTTTGACCCAGCTGTAATTACGAACAACTCGTGAAGGATCGACTTGCATGTAGTGATTATATCAATGGACACAACTTGTCCTACAGTGCATAAGAGTGCAACTTTAGGTCTATAGTGGAGTGACCCTAGAGTTAATGAATGAAAATTGATTAATTAAAGAGTTTAATTAATTAATTTTGTATCATTGGAGCTTATAATCTGTAGGTCCATAAGGTCCCCTTGCTAACTCATAGTAACACTAAAAGATCAATTTAGTTGAAAGAAAATTTTGAAATGTTCAAATTAATATTAATTTGAAGTGTTCAAATTAATATTTAATATAAAAGAGGAAAATATATTTATTGTATTTGATACATTAAATATTAAAAGTTGAAATGTTCAAATTTAATATTTAATTTGAAGTGTTCAAATTAATATTTAATATATTAGATATATTAAATATAAAAGAGGAAAATATATTTATTGTATTTGATACATTAAATATTAAAATAATTAATGTATATTTGATATATTAAATAAAAGATATTTATAGAATTTGAATAAGATTCAAATAAATAAATATCGTAGGAGATTTGAATGAGATTCAAATAAATACAAGATATATTTTAATATATTAGATATTAAAATATAATATTTTAATTATGGCAAAGATTTTCCCTTGGTCACTATAAATAGGACCTTTGGGTTGAGCCATTCTACATAACACACATCTCCTCAATAGAGAGAATTAGAGAATTCTCTCTAGACCTCTTTCTCTCCAATCCCTTGGGGATTTTCTTTCAAGAGGCTCCCACAAGCCTTGGTCCTGTGTTTGAGTCATAGCCAGGAAGACTTTGTGGAAGAGATAAAGATCTGCCAGAATATTCTCCATAATATTATTTTCAAGGTTTTTATTGCTTAACCTTTTAATTCTAAATAAAATCAAAGAAGATCCAATGCTTCCGCTGCGGGATGAAGAGTTCATTCCTATCACTGACGAGCGCGATCAGAGATGTTGCAGACTTCGTCAGCAAGTGCTTAGTCTGTCAGCTGAGACCTCTCCTGAGAGGCGTATTTTTCAAAAGAATTATTCTTAGAATCTACTTTGGCTTGTGTTTATGTCTCTATATTTATTTTGCAATTGCTTGAGGACAAGCAATAACTCAAGTTTGGGGGTGTGATAATTCTCATTTATGAGAATTATTTGGCCTTTATACTTAGTTATGCTTGTTATTTCATGTGTGTTATTAGATAAAAAAAAAGCTAGCAAAAAGTTGGTTTAAATTGAATGATTGTTGGCATCCCTTTAAATTAAGTAAGTGGAGAAAATAATGCAAAAGAAAATGAAAACCACACTTACTTGATGTTTTTGTACAAGAAATTGAAGAATGCAACAGAAATGCAATTGCATTGTAATTGCAATTATGGTAAATCTGTAAAACAATGCAACAGAAATGCAATTGCATTTTTGCAAAAATCGGGAAAACGCACAAAATACGAGATTAACGTAATTTTGGGGATTTTATGTCATTCTTCTCCACGAATTCAGCAAGGCAAGTTGATCCAAGCTGCACATGAACAAATATGGAAACCCTAGCCTATAAAGCTTATAAATGAAGGAATAAATGGAGGCAAAACATATGGATTTTTCTCACACAAACATACCTTCGAGCTGCTGTTTTTTCTTCTGCTTTGATGCTGTTTTTTCCTTCTGTTTCCAGCCCCTTTGAACTTCGAAACTCAGTCCTTCCTCAACAAAAGTTGAAGGAAGTGAATGTTCAATTACCTTTGAAACAAGTGGAGTTGAGTCGATTGAGTAAGAAGTGAAAAAGAGGTTGTGTTATTCCATTTCTTAGAATTTATTTTTTGTTTTATTTAAGTTATTTTCTTCTGTTTTAGGAACTTAGTTGTTGTTATATTTTCATTCATTTAGTGGTATTTCAAGATTCAAGTTATTTGTTTAAGTTACATTATATTTTCAGCGTTGAGTTCTTCATTCTTAATAAAATTTCTAGCTTGTTCGAATTAATTTTCTTCTACCAATGTTTTATTCTAGTTTATGTTTTTTAAGTTTTGGTTCAGTTATTTTTATTTCTATATTCTAGAATTTTATCTATTCTTTCATTCATTCTCAATTATGCATTTTTATTACTTTAAAGCTTTGTTTTTTACTTTTGCAATGATGAGCTAATTTTCATTAGGGGTTCAAGTTGGTGAATGCCTTAGATGAAATATGTAAAGCTTAAAAGTACAAACAATCTAGTTAGCACTTGAACTTTGTTTGTTTTTGTTGAATTAACGTTGAATAAACCTAGTCGGCCAACTAGTGTTGCTTGTCAAGCTTGAACTTAATGTCGAAAGGGTTAATAAAAGGTGGATGTCGCAAAAGCAATGGAGGAAAAGGCTTAGACATAAGTCTTAAACATCAACCCTAGACATAGGGTGAAACTCCAAAACTACTAGAGTTGTGTGCGGAAATATCTAAGTTAGATTAGACATAAAAATATAGGTTTAATCACTTAGCCTCCTAAAGATACTTCATAGAAGGTCGAATAAGAGTTGAATTTGGTTTACTTAGTTTCTTGTGTTAGCCATGATTGCAATTGCATTTTAGTTGCATTTCTCTCCAAATGGGCATGAACAACTTGAATTCCCCTTTTTCATATTTATTAATATTTTTATTTATTTTCTTTTGCCAAAAACACCTCCCAACATTTTTATAACATTGGTTACTGAACTTGCAATTTGAAAACAATTTTTGCTATCTTTGAAATTTTGTTGTATCCATTCCCTGTAAGATCGATACTCTGGAATACTTCCAATTTTATATTACTTGCATCAACAGTGTGTACTTGCATTGGACTGGAGATTTATTTTTAAACTAAAAATCTTTTCTTAAAGCTCCCACGTTTCAGTTCAATCAATCGGCGTCTGGCTTGTTGATCTTCTTGGATAATCGGCCTCTGATTTGTTGATCTTTCTTGGATGATCAGCCTCTAGCTTGTTGATCTTCTTGGATGATCAGCCTTTGGCTTGTTGATCTTCTTGGATGATCGGCCTACGGCTTGTTGATCTTCTTTGATGATCGACCTCTAGATTGTTGATTTTCTTGGATGATCGGTCTACGGCTTGTTGATCTTTTTAGATGACCGCCTATGACTTGTTGATCTTTTTGGATGATCGGCCTCTAGCTTGTTGATCTTCTTGGATGATCGGCCTACAGCTTGTTGATATTGAAGATCAATCGAAGTCATGAAGTCTTTTGATCTTCAGAGCATCTTTGGTCTTTAGAGTCTCCAGTCTTTTGGTAGTTCTATCTTAATTCTTTGAATTCTCCATGTCCCTAAATGAGGGGTGACCTCCTCGATTTTTAGGAGGTCAGATGAGCTTGGGCCTGTTTGATTGTTATCGTTCTGCCACATGGTGCAATCTGATTGGACCAATTTATGTCATCAAATACACATGGTATCGTTTGATTGGATTAACTTGCATCATCATGCAGATATGGCAAAGTTTGATTGGACTAATTCATGGCATAGCCAATCTGATTGGATTAAATTCAAATGGCTATAAGATAGACACGTGTCATTATTTAATTTTTTCAATTTAATCTCATTTAGTTTAATTTTGGAACAAATGTTAATTTATAAATTGTCCAAAAATTAATAATATGCAACTTTGTCGTCAATTTAAAATAATGAAGTGACAATTTGTGATTAGCCAAAATTTATGATTCAACACTCATATCAAATAATGAACTCATTGGATTAATTAGGACCTAAAATTAAAAAAAATATAATAGGTGTTAACTCCATTTTAATCAACTTTCAAGCAAATATTTTTCTATTTTGGTCTTTCAACTTTTACATAATGTTTATTTTAGTCTCTGAACTTTAAAAACAATTACCATCTTTTGTCGTAGTCATTAATTTATCGTCAATTGTTCAGTGAATGGAAGATGTGACTTCAAAGATGTGTATTCATGTCATGTGTGATGATGTGAGAACATATTGATGCCACATAAGCCGGTTGATGTGAGTATTAAGTAGTGTAGATATTGAAGACATAACAATAGCAATGATCAAAATGCTAATTTTAGGAAGTGCACATCGAACGGTTGACGTCGATTTTGGACTCAAACCACGTCACTAAATGATTCAGTCATTTACGTTGGTCGAAGATCATTGACTTTGGAAGGCTTTGTAACACTAACTGACAGACGACAGTTGGTGGTTGATATTTTTGGCTAAAACTGACACAGGGTTGTGTGAGGTGAGAACTAATTCCGGCAAAGTATTGAGTGAAAAAGAAAAAAACAGAGAGAAAATATGAGATATAATGGAAAGGGAGACAAAGAGGTGGGAGAAAGGGAACTGTTGGATTTCTCAAACTATTTTCTAGAATATAGGGTCTCTTAAAATGACTTTTTAATTGCACAAAAAAGTATTTTTAAATGCAAAAAAAAAAAAAAAAAAAAAATTTAAGCACTTAGAAATTAATTCCAAATAGGGCAATAGTCTGCAAAACCAAATTGGATCTTTTTTTAAAAAAATTAATGTGTCAGACAATCAGTTAGTCGAAAATGTGTTTCTTGACCACGTCGACCATACAACTTGTCAGTTTTGATAGGTAAAATATTAATGCGAATCGAACTATTTGTCGATCCGGTTGGCTTTTTGGTATTTTGTGTTCATCCCTAGTTATTTTTATAAAGCTCTAGATTAAGATAGAACAAATTATTCAATGAAATTGCGACAATTTGTGTTCACCTCTTTAAAACCGTCAAATGTATATCTTAAAATTTGTCTACCCCTAATAATTATTGGATATAACATCATGGTACTTTTACAATGTTTCCCTCATACATTCAAATGGTGCCAAACTTCCAACCTCATTGTGGCGGCCTCCTCAAATAATTTCTCCTAAAATATGTATTTTAAAAATTATAGGCAAAAATTAAATAAGCTTGAAAGTTTAAGGACTAAAATTAGATTTAAATCTATATATTATTTTTTTAAATAACTCTGTAAGATTTAGCACTAGAATTTGCTTGACATAGGCATAATTATTTAATTAGCTAAAACTAAGGGACAACAAACGCTTTGGTTTCTTAAATTTTGACTTATGATATTAGGAATGAAAACACTGTTTCACATTTACTAGGAAAGACGAAAATTTATGATATACAAATTAAAAGTAACATCTCTATTGGTATGATTCTTTTTGGGTGAAATCAAAAGTAAAATTATGCGTATATTAACATAGCTCCAAAGTGGATTATATCACACGATTGCGAAAATAAAAGGTTTATTGTCCTATCCATGAAATCTTTTTTTTTTATGAAATGAAATCTATTTTCTATAATACATATATTAACTTTATAAATAATGGCCTATGAATCAAATCATACAAATTTCAATTTCTATCACCAATTCTTTTGAAAAATTCAAATATAGGCTCTATAACAAAGCTTAATAAATTCATACTTATTAAAACGTTGAGTCAAACATCCTTTTAATTGTTACACAAATTAAAGTAAAATAAATTAATTAATTAATGTAGTTGAAAATTTGTCTTCTAATATATACTTATATCTACTTCTACATCATAGACTTCTATGTATAGCTAGTATGCATTTCTTAAAACAGCAATAATATAGTCAAAACTACTAATGCCAATAAAATGTTCGTTGGATAAAAGTTGTTAGATATATATATATATATATATATATATATATATATATATAAGTACTAAGACATATATTCTCGCGATTCTTACTCAGTATTTGTAACAATTCTTACTTTGTATTTGTACATCTACCCGATTATCACACCTACTTAAAAGTACACCCCACCTTAAGACTTCCACTTTATACACTTGAAATACCACACTCTTTATAACATTTACAAAAGTACACCCCACCTTAAGACCTCCACTTTATACACTTGGGACACCACACTCTTTATGACCTCCACTCTCCTTTTATACTCTACACTCTTTATGACCCCCACTCTCCTTTGTACTCCACACTCTTTGTTAACCCCCAATTTATAGCCAAAACAGGTAAGTACTATTTGAACCTATTTATAGCACTGGTTGATAGATATGTTCAAATATGTTTAAATATGAATAAATATGTTCTAATATTTGAACATATCTATCAACATGTGCTATAAATAGGTTCTTTGGGGTAAGGAGTTAACATATATATATATTGACATTTTTAGAAAAACATTTAGGAGCTCTTTGGGGCAAGAAGTTGCAGGGAGTAGAAGTTAGTAAGTCTGAGAAGTTAGGAAGTCTATGTTTAGGGCAAGGAGTTGCAGAGAGTAGGAGTTCTGAAGTCTGTGTTTGGGGTGCAGATTTGTTAAACTTGGAGTTCTAAAATATGAGCTAATTTTAGCTTTTTTATATAGTTTTTTTCTACAATTTTTCAAAATTTCATTATTAAGAATTTGTTCCCATGAATTCTAAGATTGGAATTTTTTTTGTTTTTATTAATTTATGTATATTTTGCAAATTTCTTTAAAGAAAAAAATAATTTTGAACAAAATACCCCACATTCTTTTTTCAATATCTCACATTAATTATTCATTTGGATAGTTTTCAAATAAAAGAAAGTCTTCCAATACTTTTTTAAATATTATATGTGATTTGGAAAGATTTCAATCCATTAATTTAAAGGGATTCAAATAAACTTCAATATTTTTACGTTTTTATTCTCTCAATTCTATAAATAATATAGATTTGTTTCCGTCTATTCTAAAATTTAGATTTTAAATTATATTACAATTTTTTTAGAGACTTGTTTTCGTCAATTTTAAATTTTTAATTTAAGATTTTTTTTTCAAGCTTAATAAAATAATTTTTTTTGCATAATTGAAGATTTTATTTTTCTAACTAATCAATGTAATGAAAAAGTTTGATTAATTTGAAAATAATATATTCTTTGAAGTTTTAAAATAACTAAGTTAAAAATAAAATATCAAATATTTATGCTATTTTAAAATAATTAAGTTCAAAACGAATATATATTTTTTAATACCATTCAAAATGAATATCATACATACTTTTGTTCAAAAATCCTATATATTTATGTTATTTATTGTAATAATTTTATTTTATTAAGTTTGGAAAAAGAAAACATTTATCTTTTTACTTTGAATATGATTAGTTTGAAAATCAAATGTTTTTAATACGTTAATCTTTTTAAATACTAATTTTCTAAAATGTAATACAAGTTAGTTTAAAATATGTTTTTCTTATCTTCAAATCATAAAATTATATATATATTTGAGCTATTAATAAAAAAAAAAGCTTAAAAAAGATAAGATTTTTATTTGTTATAAGTAATTTTAGTTGAAACTTAAAAAAAAAAATTGTAGATGACATGTAGAGGAAGTGAGATAGGGAGATTTTTATCAATTAAAAAAATTGTTATGTAGTACTTTAATTTATATTAAATTTTTTATTTAAATAATAGTATCATATCTAAAAAATTCTTATATAATTTATATTTAAAAAATAAAATTATAAAAGAAAAAGAAAAATATTTTTGTTAAAAAACTTATTAAAATTATAGGATAAAAAAATTATTATTTATATTTAATTAGTAATTAGTAATAATGATGAGAAAATTTATATAAAAAATAAAGAAAAATTTTCAAATTAAGAAATTAAAAAAACAATATAAAAAAATAGAGAGAAAGAAGAGGGAAGAAGAGAGAGAGGTAGGAGTGAGGTGAGGTGAAGAAAAAATGAGATATGAAAGTTGTGGGGCCCACAAAGAGGAGTTGGAGGAGAAGTTAATATGTTTGTGGGGTCCACAATAGAGAGTTGGAAGATGAGTTAATAAGTTTGTGGAGTCTACAATAGAGAGTTTGAAGATGAGTTAATAAGTTTGTGGGACCTACAATGGAGAGTTGGAAGATGAATTAATAAGTTTGTGGGATCCTCGATACGAGTTAAATTATTCTTGGGCCAACCAAGGAGATGTGGGGAGTTATTAACTCTTCCCAACTCCTCAATCTAAACACCCCCTTAAGGGTTGTTTGAGGCGCTGAGTGAGTTATAATAGTTTGTGGAGTTATATAATTTGTGTTTAGGATGCAGAGTTATTTAGTCTGAATTATAATAGTCTGTATTTGGAGTACGGAGTATTATTCCGACTATTATAACCTACGCCCCAAACAACCCCCTTAAGATTTATTTATTCAATTACTTAAAATTACTTTGTTATCAGATTTTGTCTAATTGTTAAATTATTTTGTTCAAACTTGTTTTTTAAATTGATATATTTATTTCAACTATGTTTGAGTAGAAAAGTTTTATTTTTCAAAAAGAATTTTAATTGTCGATTTATTAAGACATATTTTTCATGTCTTATCTTTCCCAAATATATGAAAGGGAATTGCTTAGTAAGTTTTTTTTTTTTTTTTTTTTTAAAATAAAAAGAAAACTAAGGGATCAAATTTTTACTCAATTTATTAATATTTTAAATAAAAAAAAGTCGGTTCAAAATTCTAAATTGATTTGAGCTAAATATTAAGTTAAGTGTCTTATCTATTGAGCTATGCTCAGATTGATTCATCAACTATTATCTAATTTAGTTTGGAAGATGTATTAATTTAACAAATTATTCAACTTCTTGAATAAAATTTTAAAACTAAAAAGTAAAATATTGTTGATGAACCAACCACTAAATCACACAAACATTGACCCAAATACACCTAAAATTAACCAAAATAAGTTCAAACCCAACCATAATTTTTTTCAAAAAAAGGAAAGAAAAAAAAAACTTGACCACAAAATTTGGCAAAAGAAGGTCAGTCCCAACTCAGCAATAACAAATCGCCAAGCCTAGTTAAAAAGCATCCAACATGGACAAATGAACTGTAACACCCGAGACGTTTTGGGTAAGTTTAAAATGTTGTTTTGGTATAGATTTATTATGAATTTAATTATTTTGAGGGTAAATTGGTGATTTTTGGAAAAGGAAAGGGCATTTTGGTCATTTATAGAGAAGAAGATATTTTTGATTTTATAATATTATTTTATTATTATTTTATTATTATTTATTATTATTATTATTATAAAAAAAAAAAAAAAAATTCTCTCTCTCTCTCGCGCGCGCTCCTCTCCCTCACGGTAACTCTCTCTCTCTCTCTCTCGTCGAAGCTTCAGCCCCGCCGCACGAACGCTCGGCCGAACACCCTCACCGCCGTTCTTCAACCTCAGTTCGCCGTCTGCTTCTCCTTCTTCTTCGTCTCGCCGATTTGAACTTTCAGCCGCCGGAATCCGCGAGTAACGCTACGCCAGAAGCTCCGATCCGTTCGCAGCCCAGTCCCACCGCCGGCCTCCCTTCCGTCGCACCGTCCTCGCCGAAAATACCCACTTTCTGCCGGTTTCCTTCCCCTTCTTCTTCGTCTTCACCGAGCGACTACCCAGATCGCGTCGGATCTGTTCGCAAATACCCTCACCGGAGTTCACCGTATTTTCGAGCGCACCGGTTCTCCAAGCTGTCGCTCACCATACGAAGCCCAGTTCGAACAGCGAGTCTTCGCCGGAACCAAATCTGCTCAAAACGAGCCCTCACGCGCCGATCGGAAGCCCCACGCGCCGGCCACGCGCCGCCGTGCTCCGGTCACGCGCCGCCGTTCGCCGGAGTTGGGTAAAAATTTCCATTTGGTCCGTTTCGTCGAGTTATTAATGTTAGAATGTGTTTTAGCGTAATTCGGATGGTTTAAGACACGTTTAGAACACTTTTTAGGTGAATTGTCGAGGACCTTGGTTCGTGCTTGGAGTGGGAACTCAAGAAGCTCATTACTAGTGAAGAAA
The DNA here is from genome assembly GCA_033996785.1 of Trichosanthes truncata. Classification (NCBI taxonomy): domain Eukaryota; kingdom Viridiplantae; phylum Streptophyta; class Magnoliopsida; order Cucurbitales; family Cucurbitaceae; genus Trichosanthes; species Trichosanthes truncata. The sequence goes on from JAWPNB010000009.1 coordinate 24,707,701, forward strand.
GGGTATTTTAGTAAGTAAAGATATAAGGTAAGGGATCTCACAACGAAAGAAGTTTTCGAAACCTAAAGCTAGCTCTATGTTTACTTTGAAAGTTTATGTTTTTCATGTTAAGTATTTAAGAAAGAAAGTGTATTATATGTATGTCTTTGAAATGCGATTGTTATGACTTATGCATTCATAACTATGTTCTAAAACGAATGGGACCTCATGCATGTGTTGTGTGCTCATGAAAAGATTTATGTAGGCCGTGACGATAATTCTCTCAAAAGTTTTATGTGGGTTTTGAGGGAACCCGAGTCTTCGGACTCTCTATGCTCCCGGGGTTCGAGAGTGCCCCCACGATGGTAGCCGACGGGCTTGAGTCTTCGGACTCTACGATGGTAGCCTTCGGGCTGAGTCTTCGGACTCCATGATATATGTTAGCTTTCGAGCTTAACTCTCAGAGGTAGGGAGGACTCTATTCGATGGAAAAACTGTCTTCGGACTGATCACGAGGCCCTCGGGAGAATTTAATCGTTCACGAGAGCTGCGAGGAAAAGTACATGGTTTATAAAAGGAATTTTAGGTCCCCTACTAAAGCGATGGTTTACGATGGTTTTATGATTTAAAATGACATGTTGCATGTGATTGAAACTCTTATTTTGAAACTATGATGGACTTACTGAGTATTAATCGTTAATACTCACCCTTTTCCTTTTTAAAATGTTTTCAGGTAAGGCTAAGATCGGCCCTAGCGCGTGACCGGAGATCAGCTACTCGAGTCATGGGAGCCGACCGATCGCTATTCCGCTTCTTTTATGTTTCTAGATGTACATAGAACTCATGTTAAGTTTTTAAATGTTAGGAGGATGTTTCAAAATCTTTTAACCTTTCTTTGTAAATCGTGCACGTGTATTTGGTTTCTTCTGTTTGAACCCTAGCATCATATTGAGAAGTTTGTTGGATGCTAGGAGGTTGTTTGAAAATCTTAGAAGTGTGTTTTCTATGTCTTATTAGGTAAGGGTCAAACTTTTGGTTTTCGTGCAGTTACGCCGTTATGTTGCCGAAATTTTCGGTAATATAGCGACGTGACTTAGTAATGACTCTTAGGTAGCGTGTTGAGCCTATAGGGTCGTTACAGTTGGTATCAGAGCACTAGGTTATAGGTTCTGTAGACTAGCTTACTTCGTAAGCATCAGGTATCCCATGACTAAGTAGTGATTTCCAGTCATTGCGCAGGTACGCCTCTGAAGTAAACTTTTAATTCGTTTGTTGAAAAGCATGTTATTTTTATGAAATGATTCATATGTGAAATGTATTTTAAGTTAAGGAAAGTTTAAGAAAAGTTGAAAAGTGTGATCCCTTTTGATGTGAAGATTAAACTTGTTTATGTTTGTTTGTTAAGTATGCCGCTTAGAAGGAGAGGCAGAGGACGGGGTAGAGGACGTGGTGCTGGTAGAACACATGACTTACCTCCTGAGATGCCAGTGGAACAGGAGGTGAATTCTGGGGCAAATTCCCCTGTTGCTCAGGATCAACCTGATCCAGTTATGGAGCCTGCAAATCCTACGGTTGCGTCATTGATGTTAGAGGCGATGCAGAACTTAGTACAAGCGACCGTGACGACCCAGTTAGCGCAGATGGGTCAAGTTTCTACGCCAGCTTCATTACAAGCCCGTCACTTGAAAGACTTTAGAAAGTATGATCCAAGGGCGTTTGACAGATCCTCTGGGGATCCTACAGTGGCGGAGTTATGGTTGTTCTCTATGGAGAACATTTTTCAGTTGATGAGTTGCCCGGATGAATATAAAGTTTCTTGCGCCACATTTATGCTGAGGGATGATGCTTACCTATGGTGGGAATCTGCTCAGAGGACCATAGGTACAGGAGGAGGAGTAGTGACGTGGCCGATGTTCAGAGAGGTTTTCTGGAACAAATATTATCCTGCGACTGCACGATACAAGAAACAAGAAGAATTTCTACAACTTAAACAGAATCGACGTCCAGTGGATGCCTACGAGAGGGAATTCACAAGGTTATCTCGTTTTGCTCCCGAGCTGGTAGATACTGAGGCCAAGAAAACGGAGCGTTTTGTAATGGGTTTGGATCCTCAGGTTAAAGGCGTGGTGCAGGCTGTAGCACTTCACGACTATGCTGCTGCGGTAAGGACAGCAGAGTTTATTGTTGCAGGCCAACAGAGTGAGATTCCTATGGTCCAAAACCCGAGTCAGTCATCCTCTGGTCACAAGAGGAGATGGAGTCAGGCGAACTCGAATCCCCAGCGTTCTCAACAGTCTTCACAGTCGTCCATGAGGTCGCAGGCCGCTTTTAGCCAGAGGCAGCAAGTGAATAGGTCGGGACCTAACACTGGGGAGAAACCTCGTTGTAATGAATGTGGAAAGTTTCATTGGGGTCAGTGCCTGATGCGGTCTGGGTTGTGTTTTCGATGTAAAAAGGAGGGACACAGAGCTGAAAATTGTCCTACCTTCCCAAACAGGAGAGGCCAGTTTTCGGGTTCAGTTGGAGTAGGACTTAATAGGCCCACACTTCAGCAAGGGAGAGTTTTTGCTAGTACCAGCAGGGAGGCTGGTAACTCAGATGCTGCAGTTACAGGTACGCTTCCCGTTTTGGGATACCTTGCGTTTGTGTTATTTGATTCAGGTTCTACACATTCCTTTATTTCTGCGTCTTTTGTGAGACAAGCTGAGTTAGAACTTGAGCCATTGCCCTCTGCTTTGTCTGTTGCTACTCCGATGGGGTTGAATCTATTAGCTACTGAGGGGATTAAGAATGGTAAGATGATAGTTTCCGACCACGAGCTGGATGTGAATTTGATAGTCCTCGAGATGGAAGGGTTCGATGTTATTCTAGGCATGGATTGGTTGGCTTTGAACCATGCTAATATTGATTGTTTTCGTAAAGAAGTGGTGTTCACGCCGCCAAAACAGGCCAGTTATAAGTTTAAGGGGACTAGAACTGGAGTTAATCCAAGAGTGATATCTGCTCTTAAAGCGAGAAAGCTAATTTTTAAGGGATCATGGGGTATCTTAGCTAGCGTTGTGGAAGTAAGACACACCGAGGTTCACGCATCGTCTGTGCCTGTGGTGAATGAATTTCTAGATGTGTTTCCTGAAGATCTTTCAGGGTTGCCTCCCGTGAGAGAAATAGACTTCACCATAGAACTTGAACCAGGGACCGCTCCTATCTCTAAAGCTCCTTATAGAATGGCACCAGCGGAATTGAAGGAGCTGAAGTTGCAACTGCAGGACCTATTGGATAAAGGTTTTATTCGACCTAGCGTGTCTCCTTGGGGAGCACCGGTCTTGTTCGTAAAGAAGAAAGATGGAACCATGCGACTGTGCATCGATTACAGGGAATTGAACAAAGTTACGATTAAGAATAAGTACCCTCTTCCTCGTATCGACGACCTCTTTGATCAGTTACAGGGAGCGTCGATGTTTTCAAAGATTGATCTGAGGTCAGGGTACCATCAGTTGAGGGTCAGAGAAAGAGACATCCCTAAGACGGCATTTAGATCACGATATGGACATTTTGAATTCACGGTGATGTCTTTTGGTTTGACTAACGCCCCTGCAGTTTTTATGGACTTAATGAATAGAGTATTCAAGGAGTTTCTAGATGCTTTCGTGATTGTATTCATTGATGACGTCCTTGTATACTCTAAAACTGAGAAAGAACATGAAGAGCATTTGAGAAGAGTGTTGACGACTTTGAAGGAGAACCAGTTGTACGCGAAATTCTCCAAGTGCGAGTTTTGGCTTAAAAAGGTGTCTTTCTTAGGACACGTAGTGTCAAGGGCAGGGATTTCCGTAGATCCAGCGAAAGTAGAGGCTGTAACGCTATGGCCTCGTCCGACTACAGTTACCGAAGTACGGAGTTTCCTAGGTTTAGCAGGTTACTATAGACGGTTCATCCAGGATTTCTCTAAGATAGCTACGCCTTTGACTCAACTAACTCGCAAAAGTAAGTCATTTGTCTGGACTGACGAGTGTGAAGCAAGTTTCCAGACACTTAAACAGAGATTGGTATTAGCCCCTGTTCTTTCTGTGCCTGAGGGAACAGGTGGATTTGTAGTTTTCACTGATGCATCGAGGAAAGGGCTAGGAGCAGTGTTGATGCAACGTGGAAAGGTTATAGCCTATGCGTCTCGCCAGTTAAAAAGTCACGAGCAAAACTATCCAACCCATGATTTGGAGTTGGCTGCAGTTGTCTTCGCCTTGAAGATCTGGAGACATTATTTGTATGGTGAAAAGATTCAGATCTTCACGGACCATAAGAGTTTGAAGTACTTGTTTACACAAAAAGAGTTGAACATGCGACAACGTAGATGGTTAGAGCTGGTAAAAGGCTACGAACTAGAAATTCTTTATCATCCTGGTAAGGCAAATGTTGTCGCAGATGCTCTCAGTAGAAAGACTGTACATACTTCAGCTCAGATCACTAGTCAGGATAAGCTACAGGCAGAGATGGAGAATGCTGAAATTGCAGTTTTGATAGGTGAAGCGACTACACGCTTAGCTCAGTTGACTGTGCAACCAACTTTGAGGCAACGTATTATAGTCTCTCAGCGATTGGATCTTAGTTTAATGGAAAAGCTACAACAAATCGGCACTGAGCAAGCTCAAGAGTTTTCTGTGTCTTCAGATGGTGGACTTCTATATCAAGGGCGATTATGTGTACCTAATATTGATGAATTGAAGAATGAGATTTTGACTGAAGCGCATAGTTCGCCATTTTCGATGCATCCTGGTAGTACCAAGATGTATCAAGACTTAAAACAGATTTTCTGGTGGCACAGTATGAGAAAGGATGTAGCGGAGTTTGTCAGTAAGTGTTTAGTATGTCAACAGGTTAAAGCTCCGAGACAGAGGCCGGCAGGATTGTTGCAACCATTGAGTGTGCCTTTGTGGAAGTGGGATGAAATCTCTATGGATTTCATTGTTGGGTTGCCCAGAACGATGAAAGGTTACACGGTGATTTGGGTCATCGTGGATAGGCTTACCAAATCGGCGCATTTTCTTTCGGGTAAGTCTACCTATTCTACAGAGAAATGGGCGCAAATCTATGTGCAGGAGATAGTGCGACTGCACGGAGTTCCTACTAGAATTGTCTCGGACAGGGATGCCCGTTTCACTTCTAACTTCTGGAGAGGCTTACAGAAAGCTCTGGGTACTCAGCTGGATTTTAGCACTTCTTTTCATCCCCAAACGGACGGACAGACCGAGTGATTGAATCAAGTTTTGGAGGATATGTTACGTGCATGTGCGTTGGATTTCCCAGGTAGTTGGGATACTTACTTGCACCTGATGGAGTTTGCCTATAACAATAGTTATCAGGCTACTATAGGGATGGCACCGTTTGAAGCTTTGTATGGTAAGAGATGCAGGACCCCAATATATTGGGATGAGGTTGGTGAACGACAGCTTTTGGGGCCAGAATTAGTTCAACTCACGAACAATGCTATTCAGAAAATCAGGGTAAGAATGCAGACTGCACAGAGTAGACAGAAGAGCTACGCTGACACAAGACGAAGGGATCTAGAATTCGAAGTAGGCGACCATGTGTTTCTTAAAGTGGCTCCGATGAAAGGAGTGTTGAGGTTCGGCCGGAAAGAAAAGTTAAGTCCGCGGTTTATAGGGCCGTTCGAGATTCTTGAGCGAATAGGCCCTGTGGCTTATAGATTGGCATTACCGCCATCTCTCTCTGCGGTCCATGATGTATTCCATGTCTCGATGTTAAGAAAGTACGTGCCGGACCCTTCACATGTGATTGACTACGAGCCATTACAGTTGAATGAAAATATGAGTTATGAAGAACGACCGACTCGAATTCTAGCAAGAGATCGTAAGACCCTTCGTAACCGAGAGATTAATTTGGTTAAAGTGCTCTGGCAGAACCATCGGATGGAAGAGGCTACTTGGGAACGTGAAGATGAAATGCGAGCCAAGTATCCTGAACTATTCCAAGACTAGGAACTTTCGGGGACGAAAGTTCTTAAGGGGGGAAGAATGTAACACCCGAGACGTTTTGGGTAAGTTTAAAATGTTGTTTTGGTATAGATTTATTATGAATTTAATTATTTTGAGGGTAAATTGGTGATTTTTGGAAAAGGAAAGGGCATTTTGGTCATTTATAGAGAAGAAGATATTTTTGATTTTATAATATTATTTTATTATTATTTATTATTATTATTATTATAAAAAAAAAAAAATTCTCTCTCTCTCTCTCTCGCGCGCGCTCCTCTCCCTCACGGTAACTCTCTCTCTCTCTCTCTCGTCAAAGCTTCAGCCCCGCCGCACGAACGCTCGGCCGAACACCCTCACCGCCGTTCTTCAACCTCAGTTTGCCGTCTGCTTCTCCTTCTTCTTCTTCTCGCCGATTTGAACTTTCAGCCGCCGGAATCCACGAGTAACGCTACGCCAGAAGCTCCGATCCGTTCGCAGCCCAGTCCCACCGCCGGCCTCCCTTCCGTCGCACCGTCCTCGCCGAAAATACCCACTTTCTGCCGGTTTCCTTCCCCTTCTTCTTCGTCTTCACCGAGCGACTACCCAGATCGCGTCGGATCTGTTCGCAAATACCCTCACCGGAGTTCACCGTATTTTCGAGCGCACCGGTTCTCCAAGCTGTCGCTCACCGTACGAAGCCCAGTTCGAACAGCGAGTCTTCGCCGGAACCAAATCTGCTCAAAACGAGCCCTCACGCGCCGATCGAAAGCCCCACGCGCCGGCCACGCGCCGCCGTCCGCCGCCGCACGCGCCGCCGTGCTTCGGTCACGCGCCGCCGTTCGCCGGAGTTGGGTAAAAATTTCCATTTGGTCCGTTTCGTCGAGTTATTAATGTTAGAATGTGTTTTAGCGTAATTCGGATGGTTTAAGACACGTTTAGAACACTTTTTAGGTGAATTGTCGAGGACCTTGGTTCGTGCTTGGAGTGGGAACTCAAGAAGCTCATTACTAGTGAAGAAAGGGTATTTTAGTAAGTAAAGATATAAGGTAAGGGATCTCACAACGAAAGAAGTTTTCGAAACCTAAAGCTAGCTCTATGTTTACTTTGAAAGTTTATGTTTTTCATGTTAAGTATTTAAGAAAGAAAGTGTATTATATGTATGTCTTTGAAATGCGATTGTTATGACTTATGCATTCATAACTATGTTCTAAAACGAATGGGACCTCATGCATGTGTTGTGTGCTCATGAAAAGATTTATGTAGGCCGTGACGATAATTCTCCCAAAAGTTTTATGTGGGTTTTGAGGGAACCCGAGTCTTCGGACTCTCTATGCTCCCGGGGTTCGAGAGTGCCCCCACGATGGTAGCCGACGGGCTTGAGTCTTCGGACTCTACGATGGTAGCCTTCGGGCTGAGTCTTCGGACTCCATGATATATGTTAGCTTTCGAGCTTAACTCTCAGAGGTAGGGAGGACTCTATTCGATGGAAAAACTGTCTTCGGACTGATCACGAGGCCCTCGGGAGAATTTAATCGTTCACGAGAGCCGCGAGGAAAAGTACATGGTTTATAAAAGGAATTTTAGGTCCCCTACTAAAGCGATGGTTTACGATGGTTTTATGATTTAAAATGACATGTTGCATGTGATTGAAACTCTTATTTTGAAACTATGATGGACTTACTGAGTATTAATCGTTAATACTCACCCTTTTCCTTTTTAAAATGTTTTCAGGTAAGGCTAAGATCGGCCCTAGCGCGTGACCGGAGATCAGCTACTCGAGTCATGGGAGCCGACCGATCGCTATTCCGCTTCTTTTATGTTTCTAGATGTACATAGAACTCATGTTAAGTTTTTAAATGTTAGGAGGATGTTTCAAAATCTTTTAACCTTTCTTTGTAAATCGTGCACGTGTATTTGGTTTCTTCTGTTTGAACCCTAGCATCATATTGAGAAGTTTGTTGGATGCTAGGAGGTTGTTTGAAAATCTTAGAAGTGTGTTTTCTATGTCTTATTAGGTAAGGGTCAAATTTTTGGTTTTCGTGCAGTTACGCCGTTATGTTGCCGAAATTTTCGGTAATATAGCGACGTGACTTAGTAATGACTCTTAGGTAGCGTGTTGAGCCTATAGGGTCGTTACATGAACCACTGCTCAGAAAAATATAGCCTCGAATAGTCAAAAGAATACTCATAGCTAACCACAAACTTTCAAAAAAAAAAAAAAAAAAAATGTAATTTAGTTAAGTTAATAATTTCACTGCTTTAATTTGATAAAATGGAGAATGTTTTAATTGGAATAGGAAAAATATTTTTTTCTATAAATTAATTAATTGTATGGAGTAAAACTAAATTTATTAAATTGCATTTTGTTTTAAAAAACTACTTTACAATAATTTAAAACTTTTATTATTTTATTTAAGAAAATAAGAAATTAAAATTAAGTAATTAATTTTATATTAATTATATTTAGTGAATTTAACTTGCTAATGTCTTGTATAATTACCATAGATTTTTTTTTAAAAAAAAAAAAATTAAAGTTTGTTTGATAAACTCTTTCCAAAACAGTTTTTCTTTTTCTTTTCAAATTATTAAGAACTATGATTCAATCATTTGTAAAAGTTAAATCACCAGTAATAAGTTCATCACCTTAGAAGAAAAAGAACTTTCATTTGTTCTAGAAAAAACTATTAGTAAGATCGCAATTAAGAAATAAGAAAACAATCTAAAAAAATCAACTATTTACCCCCCTAAGCTTGGCTAAGTATGTCGGTTTTTTTTTCCTAAACTTTCAATTTCATCAAATGGGACCTTAGACTTAGATAAATATTGCAATTTTTTATTAGATAAACATGGGGTTGCATATCAAAACTAATTGATAATGAGAGAAGTAACTCATGCATCTTATTAAGAATATGAATTCTCCTCATTTTTCTAATGTAGGATCCTCAATATGTCCCCTCAAGATGGTGCCTCTTTGAGTTTACTATTCTTGGATCGAATCTCAATTTTAATTTTTGGATCGAATACCTGTTTGAGTTTTATAGACTTTGATACTATAAACAATAATCAAACTGTTTCGGTAAACCAAGAAATGCAGGACCAAGCTTAGTAGAAGCAGTATATTGTATTCAACCAGTTTGATTGTTGTACAAAGGAGAATAAATATTGCACAAAGAAAAACTACATCAAAGTTAATTTGGTCCAAAAAAGAACATAATTGGACCTTTAATTAAGCAACGGTAAAGTGAAGGAAAGGAAAGTAATGAAGGCTGATGGACTGGGCAAAATCAGTGAGATTTTGCACAAGACAAGTGTTGCTGTCATTGACTGAATGTTCTGTGATTTTGGACGATTTGCAGCTATCCTTTGAGAGAAGACCTGCAACTATTCCTTGAATGATTTTTTCCATTTAAATCACCAATCGACCCATCAACTTAAACTTTTAGGTTGATTGGTGATTTAACATCTTTAATTTAAAATTGAATAAGTGTTACAATTGTTAAAGAATAATATCTTACATGAATTCAATGAATTATATTACCTGCATAGAACTTAAGGATATATATTTGATAGAAAAATATGACACTAAGAGTTGGATTTTTGCTAAAATTTATGAATTTTGAAATATTTACTCAATGGTCAATTTTTGTGCATTGATCAAACTTAATTTTGGGTAAGACTTGATTTTCATTGAAATTAATGAGAATTTTAAAAGACTTTATGTTACTTTTTTTTGTTAAAATCAGATACTTCTTAAGTTTAATTTAATGAAAGTAAAAATTTAAGTTGAAAATTGATACGCCTTCTCAAGTATAAGAGTAAAAACAAAAATTGATATTTTCTTGCAAGTTTAAAAATACATTTGTTTAAATATATTTCCATAAATTTTTTATTTCAATTCTTTTTTTTAAGAAAAAAGAAACAATCAAAATAATTCTAAAAACATTTTTTCCCTCTCTTTCATAATTATATATTAAAATAATTTTTTAAACTATCACATGAAAATTGTACCAGAAGCAAATTTAATTTGAACTTAACTCAACTTGTTGAAATACTAGAAGTATCTTTTAGACATTCAATACTCAAATCCTCACTTTCATATTTATAATATTATATTGAAAAAAATTCATAGCACGTGCAATGATCAGTCAACAAAGGTTGTACCAACGTGCAATTTTTATTTTCTCCCAAGTTAATGATAACTTTAACTAACTCTAGCACACTTTCGTTTTGCTAATTTTCTAGGTTTCATAATTGCTTTTTATTCTTGATTGTTATTTATTATTTCTGTATTACATTAATGAGGAATCATTAATGATTGAAAACGTGTAGTCGTATCTAAAATTCAATTAGATATAAGTATTACTTTTTTATTAAAAGAAAAAATTCTTATTTTTGTCTAGACACTTGCATACTTATTTTGCATGCATCCCTAAACCTTCAACCTTTTACTTTGGTCCCTTAGTTATCAAATAGTTGGTTTAAATCCTTTAATTTTGCATGAAAATTTATTTTTGTCTTTGAGATGAATTTTTCATAAATTATTATTAAAAAAAAATAAAAATCGAAATGTGTTTTGAAATTTTGCATGACTTATTGTATAAGGTGTATGAATATTTTTTCCATAGACATTTACTCATAACATCAATAAACATGAGCCTACATTATGTTTTTTAAAAAACTTTTTGTAAAATAATGGTAAAGATTTTAAATGGTTGTTGACAAAGAAATTTCGGCCAATCTCCAATTGCCACGTCATTATTCCAAATTAATGACAAAACTACAAATAATTAAATTTGTGACCAATTATAAATTGACATGTGTCCCAAATTTAATTTGAAGACAAAAATTGGCAAATTCTAAAAATTAAAAGGCCACATGAAATTTGACCAAACAATTAAATTTAATTTGGTCAAATTGGGTTATATGAAATTTGAGTCAAAGTTAAATAAAACTCAAATCCAAATGGTTAGGCTCAAAGCCAACCAAAGCCCAAGTTCATGATTGGGCCTGAAGGCCATTAAAGCCCAAGCTCACATGCCCATGGAAAGCTCTATAAATAGAAGAGTTCTCTCTTATTTGAGAGGTTCAAAAGTTGAAACTCTCTAGTGGACTTGGAGAGAATTCAAAAACAAAGACTAGAAGATTCCCTAAACTCTTGAAGATCAAATGCTCTCTGAACCCAAGCCTTAAAGACTAGAAGACTTTGAAGATCGAGAACAAGTTGCAAAGCGCTCAAGACAAATCCACATTCGAGAACAAGTTGCAAAAGCCCTCGAGACAAATCACATTCGAGAACAAGCTGCAAAGCCTCGAAACAAATCACATTCGAGAACAAGCTGCAAAGCCTCGAAACAAATCACATTCGAGAACAAGCTGCAAAGCCTCGAAACAAATCCACATTTGAGAACAAGTTGCGAAGCCCTTGAGACAAATCTACGTTCGAGAATAAGCTACAAAGCCTTAAAGACAGATGTACATTTGAGAGGAAGAATCAGAGGAACAAATTAGAGATTGTACTCCACTAAATTGAAATTAATACAAATTAAATTCATTTATACGTGTCTCATTTCATTTCTTTACTGAAATTACGTGTGAATAAATTGGCACGCCCAGTGGGACAATTCCTACCTCTCATCTCTTTCTTTCATCTCAACATAGAAGTGAGTAATTGCATCCAAAAAGACTTCTTCGATGACTGTTGACATGAGCAACTCGTACACAGGTCCTGTTACCCATAGTTACTCCAATGAACTAAGGTTGCAAGATGATAAAGCTTCTATTGTCGGTGATGTAATGGCATTATCGAGGGCATTGATTAACAAGTTTTTTTTTTAAGTTTAACCCCTTGTTCGATCTTGATTTTGACGTAGTGTTCGTCATGACAACTAAAGCAAGCATTGTGGAGGAAAGAATGACAAAGATGCAGGAGTAAATCAATTGCTTGATGAAGACGATCGAAGAAAGGGATTCTCAAATCGCATGCTTAAAGAACAAGATTGAGAACCCAAATTTCGTTGAGTCAAGTCAAACTCCCGAAATTAAAGATCGCAATAAAGAGACCGTTGTGTAAGAAGATCAACTACAACACTCCACTTCGATTGCTACACTATATGTCTAACAACTTTAGGACATGATAATGAACTCCATTAGAGCTCAGTATGGTGGGGCTTCTCAAAGTTCTTTCTTGTATTCTAAACCATATACTAAGAGAATCAATAATTTGAGGATGTCAACTGCATATCAACCACCAAAGTTCCAACAATTTGATGGAAAAGGCAACCCTAAGCAAATGTTGCTCATTTCATCGAGACATGTGAAAATGCTGATACATGAGGAGATCTACTGGTTAAACGTACGAACGCTGAAAGGGAACACATTTGACTGGTACATTGATCTAAAGCCTGAGTCAATAGACAGTTGGAAAAAGTTTGAAAAGGAATTCCTAAACTGCTTCTACAGCACAAGACGCATCGTCAGTATGTTTGAACTCACCAACACTAGACAACGAAAAGGTGAACACGTTGTTGACTTCATATATCGTTGGAGAGCCATGAATCTCGATTGCAAAGATCGTCTCACTGAACTGTTTGCTGTCAAGATGTGCATTCAAGGCATGCACTAGGGACTTCTGTACATCCTCCAAAGTATAAAGCCTCGCACCTTTGAAGAGCTAGCAACTCGCACTCACGATATGGAACTGAGTATTGCTAGTGGATGATACAAAGGCCTTCTAGTCTCTATCATGAAGAAAGAAGGACAGTACATCGAGACGACTTCATAAGAGTCTATGGTTGTCAATACAACCCCTCTCAAGTTATTTTTGAAAGACACGAAAATTGAAAAGCGACAAGAAAATGAAAGGCGTCACTTAACTTTGAAGGAAAGACAAGAAAAAGTCTACCCTTTCTCAGATTCTGACATTCCTGACATGTTGGAACAACTACTGGAAACACGACTGATTGAACTTCTAGAATGCAAAAGGCCGGAAGAGATGGAAAAAGTCGATGATCCCAAGTATTGCAAGTATCATCGAGTTATCAATTATCCAGTGGAAAAGTGCTTCATCCTAAAAGAGCTAATTTTAAGATTAGCTAAAGAAGGAAAAATTGAGCTAGACCTCGATGAATTAGCTCAAACAAATCATGTTGCAGTGAAAACAACACATGCAATCACATACACTCTAGATCGCTTCATGACCAAGGAGTGCACCTAGTCCAATTTGGAACCGTGGAACCTGTATATATTTGGTTTCAACCTGAGGTACCAAGAAACAAACTTCAAGATGTGGTCAAACCTATCAATGATGAAGACAAAGGTTGGGTTCTTGTGACTCATCTGAAGAAGCAAAGAAAAAATTTCGCCTCAGACGAGTCTCACAGATTTAGAAGTCACAAACAGGACATCAAAGAAAGAAGAAGCCAAGAAAACCTAAACCAGAGAGGAATAAGAATAAAAAAATCCTCTCAACCTCGCTAACCGGTGACCTTAACAGAGTTCTTCTTGAAAAATTTTCTCCCTATGACAAAAGAGGAAGGAAACTCTACAAGTTGATATTACATTGAGGTGAATGAAGCTGACGACGCAAAAGAAGTCATGCAAAGGACTTCTGTCTTCGATCGCATCAAGCCTTCAACTACTCGACTTTCAGTCTTCCAAAGGATGAGTATGGCCGCGACAAAAGAAGAAAACCAATGTCCAACTTCTGTCTCAACTCGACCTTCAGGCTTCAAAAGGCTAAGCATCTCCACATTAAAGAGAAATCAACTTTCAACATCTGTTTTTGATCACCTCAAAGTAACAAACGATCAACATGAAAGGAAGATGAAAGCCTTGGAAGCATATTTGTTCGATGAAGTGAACAATGACAAAAAGATTTACAGTCTTGTTCCTTCACGTATGAAAAGAAAGTTCTCTGTCCTCATAAACACAGAGAGTTCCTTAAAGGTGAAGAAAAATCTCATCGTCTTAACATGTAGAATAGTTTCTACAAGTTAGCACCAGGAAGCCTATCTCAATTAGTGTAGTGGGAGACATTAAGATGTCATTAAGTAAAATTGTTACATAATGCTGAATATGGTGTTTTTAGTAACCATAAGAGAAATTCAATTTCTCGAACTTTATTACAAAAATGTTCATATAGTATGAATTACTTTAAAGTATGAAAGTTTATATTTTCAAAATTGTTTGAAAATACATTCAGCTGAAAATAAAAACAATTTGGATATGTTAAAAATGTTGACATACACTATACTACAAAATACTGAGATATTCAGGATTATAGAATCCAAAATAGAAAGACATTGTTTTCTCCTAAAAGATGATACTTGATTTTGGCTGTTAAGGTTGATTAACATCAACTTGAATAGAATGAAAAGACTAGTAAGAAGTAATTCTCTAAAAGTTAGTTAATTACTTTACCTGTCTGTAGATCTTGCCTTTCATGCAAGATAATCATTGGGCCTTTATTAGATAGGGCTAGAACGCCAAAGAATACTTTGGGCTTACACATTCTGACCCAAGTGATCTGGTGAATATAAAAGTCAAATAAAGTCATGAATATTTCATCACTCTAGTTGATGATCATTCAAGGTATAAGTATCTTTACCTAATACAACATAAGTCTAAATTTTTGAAAAGTTCAAGAAAATTAAGACTAAAGTTATAAAAAAAAAAAAATTGATTAGGTAATTAAATATGTCAAGATATTATGATCAGATCATAATGGAAAGTACATGAACCTTACGTACTAAAACTAATTGATAGAAAATGGATTTTTATCCCAATTATCTTAATACCAAGTACAATTTTGTGAAATTGTGCTACAAGAGGAGAAACAGGACCTTGTTAGACATGGTCACATCAGTAATGAGTTACACACCATTACCATACTCCAGTTAGGAAATGCAATAGAGATTGCATGGTGAACATGATTCCCTCTAAAAGTGTCTACGAGACAATTTTAAAGATTATAGAAGAGTAGTAAAACTAGTTTACAACACTTCACTATTTGGGAATGTTAAGCTCACATGCTGAACACATGCCTAAAAAACTTGCATATGTTCAAAGATAAGCCTAAGTGTAGGTCACCCCTAAGGAGTATAAAGTGGTCTTTTATGTAGTCCTAAAATGAATAAGGTATTTGTATGACAAATATCAATTTTATAAGAAATGTCAAATAAAAGACTACAAACCTTTAATAAGGTGAGATAGTGTTAATAAATTAGTTCCAAGTGAAGCCACTAAATAGTTAACAAAAGTTGTTAACAATTTAATTATATTTGAAAGTCAAATGGATTCCAGTCATGAATTGGATAAGCCTCATCGTAGTGGGAGAGTTATGAGATGACTCAACCTTTACAAGGACTTAATTGAAGTCCAAATTGTCATGTTAGATGACAAAGTTAAAGGCTTATTACTTGCAAAATGATACTAATGGCAAAGGGTTATACCTAATAGGAGAAAGTAGACTGCGAGTAGATTTTCTCACTTGTTGCCATACTGAAGTCTGTAAGCATTATTTAATTCATTGTTGCATATGTGATATAAAAAAAAATGAATGTTTAGAATTCTTTTATGAAAATAAATCTTAGATAATGCATCTACACAAATCAATCAAATATGTTTATTTTCAAAGATCAAAAGCAAAAAGTTTGCGAAATAGTAAAGGTTCATTTATGAAATGAATTTTACCATTAGATCTGTGAATATAAAGTTTGATAAAAATATCATAATCTATGACTTTGGATAAATATTAATGAAGCTTGTATAGACAAGAAAATCATTAATTGCTTAGTGGATTTTTCTCATGTTTTATGTTGGTGATATTTTTACCCATTATGAATGATGTAAGATGTCTGACATAAAGCGTTGATTAAGTAACCAATTCCAAATAAGTGATTTGGAATGACTCAGTATATTTTACATGTCCAAAATAAGATTTTAAGGACAAAATGTTAACTTTGTCTCAAACATTTTATATTGACAAAATTGTTGTCAAATATTTGATATTTATGTCTAAGAAAGTATATCCGAAGATACCTCAAATGTTGAGAGTATATGATATGCATAAATGAGACTAAACATTTAATATACAATTGGTTAGCATATATCAGTTACACGAATGGTATGACCATTGAGTAGAAAATTAAAAACTTTCTCAAATTATTTATGGATGATGAGAAATTTTTGTGTATAGAGTTAAAGATTTGATCTTTACAAGATACACTGGTTCTTACAAAGATTTAGAAAATCTATATAAGGACAAATTTTACCCTAAGTGGTGGAGTATGGTATACAAGTTAAATCGTTTTGCTTGTGAAACAACAAAAAGACTTGTCTGACTCAAATAGTTCCTTGAAGATCTGAAAGGTGTTTCAGATATGATTTAGTCTATCATCTTTATTATGATAATAGTGGTGTAAAGACTAATATTAAGAAAATTAGAAAACACCAATGTATAAGGAATCATATCGAGAGAGAGAAAGAATCATGGTAGTGACCAAGATGGCTTTTAACGGTAGTTCTTTGGATCTATATAAAAAGACTCTCCAGGCTAAAGTGTTTGAGGGTCATCTAGAATGTCTAGGATTACGAGACATGTCTCATCTTTGCTAGGGCAAGTGGGAGAACATGTTGGGTATAGAGTATGCCCTAGGATACATGTCTCGCCGGCTTTAGTGCAAGTGGGAGATTGTTGGGATTTATGCCCTAAAGCCTCGTAATTAATAATTTATTTGATAATAAATAATAATTTTGATTATTTTATTTGCAATATAATATTATCCATTATATGAAAAATCCAAGGTTATTAGAGTAATCTTGAACAGTATGTGGTTGACATACGAGAGGATCATGTTCAAGAAATAACCTAAAGGGTCATAGTATAGGGATAAGGTTGGGTGCCTTATCCTGGTAACACTATTGATACGGCCCACTTTGTAATAGTTACAAATGATTTGATCCAAATCATTCATGTGGAGACATGTGAGTGGGGGTATCTTATACAATGAGTTTGTATAAGACTGGACCGCGAAATATTTAATATCTCTTTATAAATCCGTTAATTAAGAAGATTAATATTTCATCAGGATGATCATATGCGACTCGATCTTAATCTTGAGTGAGTTATGAACTCCTGCCTGTGAGGGCTTGTCCTTTGATTTGCATGGGTGAGAGTGGCTTTTGTACCCGATTCAATATGCCTACCATTTTGGAGCTTTGACCAAATAGGGAGCTGGGAACATAATCTCACAAGATAGAATTCACTCATTCCCATATAGGGTAAGTAAATGAATAGTTCCCTTAAGTGCTGATTTCGGGACTTGAACAATGGGGCCCCACCCTCTCATTGGCCCGAGAGGGACTTAGTTTATAATTAGATTATAAACATATTGTTCATTAGAGGATCAGTGGTACTTAAGGTGCAAGATGTAATTATAGGGGTAAAACGGATTTTTGACCCAGCTGTAATTATGAACAACTCGTGAAGGATCGACTTGCATGTAGTGATTATATCAATGGACACAACTTGTCCTACAGTGCATAAGAGTGCAACTTTAGGTCTATAGTGGAGTGACCCTAGAGTTAATGAATGAAAATTGATTAATTAAAGAGTTTAATTAATTAATTTTGTATCATTGGAGCTTATAATCTGTAGGTCCATAAGGTCCCCTTGCTAGCTCATAGTGACACTAAAAGATCAATTTAGTTGAAAGAAAATTTTGAAATGTTCAAATTAATATTAATTTGAAGTGTTCAAATTAATATTTAATATAAAAGAGGAAAATATATTTATTGTATTTGATACATTAAATATTAAAAGTTGAAATGTTCAAATTTAATATTTAATTTGAAGTGTTCAAATTAATATTTAATATATTAGATATATTAAATATAAAAGAGGAAAATATATTTATTGTATTTGATACATTAAATATTAAAATAATTAATGTATATTTGATATATTAAATAAAAGATATTTATAGAATTTGAATAAGATTCAAATAAATAAATATCGTAGGAGATTTGAATGAGATTCAAATAAATACAAGATATATTTTAATATATTAGATATTAAAATATAATATTTTAATTATGGCAAAGATTTTCCCTTGGTCACTATAAATAGGACCCTTGGGTTGAGCCATTATGTACAACAGACATCTCCTCAATAGAGAGAATTAGAGAATTCTCTCTAAACCTCTTCCTCTTTAATCCCTTGAGGATTTTCTTTCAAGAGGCTCCCACAAGCCTTGATCTTTTGTTACAGTCATAGCAAGGAAGATTTTGTGGAGGAGATAAAGACCCGCCAGAAGAATCTCCATGTTTATTTCAATGTAAGTTTTTGCTTAACCTTGTATATTTTGTGTTTAATTCTAAATAAATCAAAGACGATCCAATGCTTCCGCTGCGGGATGAAAAGTTCATTCCTTCAAAGTATGGTTCTTCATGCTCTCTACATTTTTGAATTATTTAAATGTCATTAGCATGATAACATCAAAATGACAGTTTTTCTGCTCTAATGAAGAATTGAACATCATGAGTTATTAAAAATGTCATGAAGTATCAATAGAGAAATTTATTATATGGAATTATAGAGGACTTGAAATTGCGTGCATGATATAACAAGTTATTCAAATAACAGACTACTTCATAAAATTCCATATTTTCCTTACATAAGTGATTGAATATATTTCATGCAGCTAAATCAGTATTTCATCTACATTGAATTGCCTAATTCTCAAACTAGTGGGTGATTTCATATGATATGAGAAAATATCATATTCATGAAAATTATAGTTTGAATGCAAAATAATTGATGGAACATTCCAAATTCCACCTATTCAAAAATACACTTATGCAAGCAAGAAGCTACAAAGGCGACTAGATGGTCAAAATTCCCTCCTATGGGAGGTCGGGAAGTCCAGAATAGTCCCTATGGAGTTTGGTCCTCTTCAAATTTACATATTCTCTCCAGAAAAATGGCACAAATCGCAAATCTAGATGAGAGTCTTAGCCCCCAAGAAAGATCAAAATGTTCCCTATGGGGTTGGACAACAATCTTAGAGAGATCCAAGGAGAACCTTGGAGCCCTAAATTTTCTCCAAGATGTGGACGAACACACATCCAGAGGAGAATCTTACCCACCAGGAAGAGACTGACCTACGAGGTTAGGCGACAATCCTAGGGATGATCTGAGACGCAAGATAAGCATCACAGAACCCTAAAATTCCTATAGGAAAACGGAGAAACTAAGACGCAAGATAAGCGTCATGGAACCCTAAAATTCCTACTGAAAAATGGAGAAACCGACACTCTAGGAGACTGAATATCCTCACAAGAATGGACAACAATAACTAGAGAGAATTCAAGGCAGATCTCAAAATGTCAAAAATGACTCCAAAACTTAATAGGCTACTCCCAAGTTAGGCTCCATGCAATTACTCCACATGCTCCTAATCTTGAATCCTGACTAGGGAGTGGGGGCTAATGTTGTAGGTGAAATTGAACTAAAGAGGTAAACTCAAATTATAAGGGAATCTTGCAAGATAAGATTAACCTTTTCAAATTCAATTCCTAAATAGAAGGAGAAACCTTTAATTCTCCTTACTAACTTAAGCATCGAAGCTGGTGTGGCAAATGTCACACCAGTGTCTAACTTTTTCTCTTTTGCAGTGCACCTCTTTCCCTCAAATTACAAATTCACCGTGATTGTCACGTGGAGGTTAGGTGAGATTCTCCAGTCCAAAATTTGGCAACAACATATGTATTAATAAGGTTAAATTACAATTTGGTCATTATGGGCCATGGTTTGTGCATATAGTTTCAATTTTGTCCATGTATTTTAAAAGTATTAATTCAATCTCTATATGATTTGGTTAAATCTTAAAAATAGTTCCCAAATTATCTTTTATCCACCCAAAAAAACTCACATATTTTCTTTTATTTTTTACTCAAACATGCCTAGACTTAAATGTAGTCAATTTACATAGCTTTTTTTTTTTCAGTACAGTCAATTAACATAGCTAATTCAATAGAAAATATCACCTTATTCCCACACAAAAAAGTGTCAATATGGTAACAATATGAACAACTTGTGAGCTTTTATGCCAAACCGAGCATAGCCCAACTAGCATTAAGTGTGTGCCCTTGACCAAAGATTAGAAGTTCAAGTCTCTCCACCCCACTTATTATTGAACTCAAAAAAAAATAAAAAATTATGAGCTTTGACTAAACTTAGGACGAAATTAAAAATTATAAAATCATAGAGACTAAATTAAAATGAAGCACAAGACCAAATTAAAACTTTTAAAATGATAGGTTTCAAATTGAGATTGTCTAAACTATAAGAATCAAATTTATAATTTAATTTAGAACTTTGGGGAGGGAAAGTGAGAGGGGATAGGATAAAACCTGAAAGTTATTTTCTACCCTCCTTAAAAAAATCGGGGAAAATATGTACGTCATATTTTCAAAATGTTTTGGAACAATTTTGAAAAGAAAATTTATCATTTTTTTTTTTTGTTTTTGAAAACCAACTATTTCTTCTTGTTAGTTTCAAATTTTGTATTCCAATATAAGTACACCAAACATGTTCGTATTGTTTTCATAGTATTTATTATTTCAAAAACATAAAAATGAAAATCCACCACGGACAAACGAAGCCTTAAGCTTGGTTATTAATTCAAAAGGTTAATAAATTAAGTAAAAAATAAATTAAAGGTGGTTTCTTTTTCTGAGAAATTAATTTAGTATATTTCCTATATTAATATAAGAATTTTCATATTGGTTCTTTCAGACAAACTATAAAACTTTTAAAATGATAATATCTCTCCAAATTGTTGTGGTAAATATTTTGAAAAAGTGTAGTCTTTGTTGTACATTTGTTAAAATTTGAAATGGTTTACAAGGAAATTTTATTACAATCTTTGTTCTAATTATTTTGAATTTCTCTCAATAGCGAACTCAAACTAAATATGAATAATAAAAACAATAAATAAATAAAAACTCTAGAGCAAAAAGAACATATTGTTTTCCTCCTCTCTCACACCTAAGATGTGTATTTCTTATCAGAAATTTATTTTGAATTATGTAATTGGTATTATGAAGTTTGTTGGGGTAAAAGAACAACAATTTGAGTGTTTTGAGAATTATTTTTGGGAAAGAAGAATTATGTAAGCGTATCCAAACAAGGAGAAATTATTTAATGAGGCCGCTACAATGTGACCGCAGTTTTTCACCGTTAGATGGAGAGAAAGACATACCTCAAATTTATATCTCGTGATTATTAGGAGATATGAAAATGATTGAATCCACACCCAACGACTATTATGAGGTAGCAACAATGTGACTGTCTTATTGAATAATTTGTCCCAAACAAGGAAGTTGTTTTGATTTTTGCTCTGGACATTTTTTTTCTTAAAAAAATAGAAGTCAACATATGTTGTATCTTGTACTAACTATATTTGTGATTGAATTTAATCTCTACACATAACATGTGGATATAGTTATAGGAAACAAAACCACATTAAAAATATCATTGTGTTTGTTTACTATTTTACTTCCAACGTATTAACATAACATTCATCTCCTATTTGTTCGCGCCAACTCGAACACAGTTCAAATGATTAAAACATTATATTTTTGACTAAAATTATGGTTGCATGACTTGCACCATCCAAACTTGTCATGACAACTAGAAAAGCTAATAGAAATTATGGTTATCATCAAAAAATGATTTCGTAGATCTATAATTGAAATTTTTTGACTAATTTTAATATTTTTAACCCCTAATTTTAAAATATTAACTAGGAAAAAATAATTAAACACATAGACTTTCTATAAGCATGCTTTCTTATTGAAAGAAATTTCTAGTACTATGATAGTACCAAATCTTTTGATACAGCAGATTTGAGATCTGGCCAAATAAGGGAAATTCATCTCAAAGTTTAGAGAAAACTCTCCAAGAACAAAAGTTCTATTTCAAAATGATATTCAAAAGTTCTATTACAATTCTTACAAGAGACTATTTATATCCTTACAACAAAATAAGCAAATACCTAATTAAATTTAAAATACTAATTAAGAACTAATTAACCCAAAATTAACAACTAAATTAGTGATAATTAAATTATACTCATTATCTAACATTTCATCCTACATCATCTTTCCATTTACAATTTGACATGACATTGAGTATTATGCTATTTTATTTTATGGACCCCATATTATTCCATATTACTCGAAGAACAATGTGGAATTTTAGAGCCAACCATCAATTTTTTTTTTCTTTTTTGATGACAAGGGAACCTCATCGTTAAAGAGAAGAGGACTCCATCATTAAAGATATTAAATAACAAAAATTAATGCTTATAAATGAAAGTGACTTTTCTTTTAGGGAAACTTCTAGTTTTGTTTTTGACCATAGTAATAAAGGAAGGAGAATTTGAATTTAGATCGTATTTATTTATTTAGTACAATAAATGTGAGCTATGAGAATTTGAACTTTTGACATTGAGAAAAAGAGTACATGTCAATTACTGATGAGCTATGCTCACTTTTGGCAATTTAGAGCCTATTAATAGTATTAGTGTCTCGCCAAAGTGAGCAGTAGCTCAACGGTAATTGACATGTACCTTCGACCAAGAGACCAGAGGTTCGAATTCTCTACTCCAAATATTGTTGAACTCAATATATATATATAGTGTTAGTGTCTCTCCTTATTATTAAGGAGAGACTCAAACCTAATGCATGAAATACAAAAAATAGAGAAGAAAAAAGGCAAATCAGATTGATGACAATTTTGTATTTTTAGATCTATTTAATAACGACTTGTTGGATACTACAAGCATTGCACGTGTTTCATAATGTTGAAAATGCAATATACATATAAAAGTTGAATGTAGGGTCGTATACATATGGAAAATGAAGAATTACACTTTAATATTATTTTTTATTTTGGTTAGCATCATTTGATTACCCACCTAGTTTCAAACTTTAATTCAAACCCAAATATTATTTTTTATTTTGATTTGCATCATTTGATTACCCACTTAATTTCAGGCTTTAATTTAAACAAAAAAGTTATTTTTTTTTCTATTTTTTTTAAAATTTTCTATTATCTCTAGTAATTGAAAAAATATTTTTTGCAATGAACTTTTCGAATTCAAGGGAATCATTAATTAAATAGCGATTCTCAATTTTAGAACTCTTTGAATCTATGAAATTTTTTTTGAGGAGATCTATTGGTTAATTTATTTTTGTTTACGTTCATTAAATCGAGATGATCTATTAATATTTTTTTTATTTACAAAAGTTTAATATCAAACTTTAATTTAAACCAAAATATTATTTTTTTCTGAAAAAAAATCTTATTAATTATCTAGTAATTGGAAAAGTCTTTTTTGCAATAATCTTTTGGAATTCAAGGGAATCATTAATTAGATATGTGGTCCTCATTTTAGAACTCTTGGAATCTATGAAAAAGTTTCAAGGAGATCTATTAGTTAATTTATTTTTGTTTCCAAAAGTTCACTGAATCGAGAATATCTATTAATAAATTAATTTTAAAAAATATTAATTTTCATTTCAAACGTTAATAATAATAAATGAAGAAGTATTGAGTTTATTTTTTTATGATAAAATTGCAAGATAGAGAATTCAATGTCCCATCAAATAAGATAACTTTTAGAATTTGAATATCAATTGTTACCATAGTATTGGAAATTGCAATGACATTATATTTTTAATAACTATTAGAAATTATATTTAAATATAATAAAATTACATAAATAGGAAAAAAATGAAAAACTGTAATTAGACCTTCCTAAATTCTTGCCTAGTAAACTCCAAATTATCCAAAAAAAAAAGATGAAAATGAAACAAAAATAAATAAAATAAAGAAGAAAATAATACAATTACATCACATTGTTTGCCGCCTACTTCTCCTT
Source organism: Trichosanthes truncata (assembly GCA_033996785.1). NCBI lineage: Eukaryota > Viridiplantae > Streptophyta > Magnoliopsida > Cucurbitales > Cucurbitaceae > Trichosanthes > Trichosanthes truncata. The sequence continues at coordinate 24,731,594 of JAWPNB010000009.1, forward strand.
CTGCCTTAAGGAACTAGAGTTACAATCGGTTTCTTCTCCACCCTCCTCAATATGCCAAGGATCAGTAGATGAACTAGTGTGTATTTATAAATTTGAAAAGAGAAAAAAAAAAACTACAAAAGTAGTCAATTACATTAAATCACTCTCGCCATTTTTCAAAAAAAAAAAAAAAAAAAAAGGAAAAGAAAAAAAACTACAAAATCATGCCGTAAATTACATTAAATCACCATCTTTATCTACCATTTGCAAAAAATAAAAAATAAAAGAACTATACCAACATAAAAAATAAAAGAACTATAAAAACACATAAAAAGAAGTAAATTACATTAAATCATTCCTCTCTATTTTCCATTTGCAAAAATAATTAGAGGGGGAGCCCATTCACTTGTCAGCCTCTAACATCACCATAACGAAGTCTCTTCAATAATAAATTACTTAAGAAATATTAGGCTTATATAGCCATAGCCTGAATGAAAAGGAGAGAATCAAAATTTCTTCCCTACATGGTTTTTGGAATCATTTTAGAAGACATGGAAGAATTCAATTGTGGGATGTACTATATATAAACTGATGTATGACATTTAATTTATGTATATTAATCATAATAGATCAGAATCTAATATTTTGTTAATATACTTATTCAAAAAAATCTTATCTTTATTTTTTTAAAAAGTACTTCAATGTTATTTTAATTTTGTATTCTCGAAAAACAATTGTTCAAAATTTTTTCAAGTTTTTGTTCTTAACTTTTTACATATACATTAAAAAAATCTTTAAATATTAGTTTGATTTTTTTAAAAAAAGATATTTCATAATAATTTCATATTCTCAAAAAACACAAAGGTTCAAAAATATTGTTTTAGTTTTTGTTATTAACTTTTTAAATACTCATTAAAAAATCTTTAAGATCACATGTGTAGAGATTTTAGAACTCTTATTCTTTTTATCATTTTATTATTCAAATATGTTTAATGTATCAATTTATAATTCAAATTATTCAAATATGCATTAGGTAGTTAGTTGGAAGATTGGATATTGTAAAGATTTTAGAACATTTATTCAAATTAGAGATCATATGTGTAGAGATTTTAGAACATTTATTCATTTTATCATTCAAATATATTTAATTGATTATTTTATTATTCAAATTATTTAAATATGCATTAGTAAGTTGAAAGATTGGATATAAGTATTTTTGTATTATTTTATTATTCAAATATGTTTAATTTTTGTTTAATATTAGATTTTTATCATTTTATTATTCAAAATTCAAATATGTTGAATTTATTATTTTATTAGTCAAATTATTCAAATATGCATTAGTTAGTTAGAAGATTGAAGATCGTAGAGATTTTTAAATCTTTATTAAAATTAGAGATTACATGCGTAGAAATTTTAGAACTTTTATTCAAATTGAGGGTGGAAGGGAAAATCTTTCAATTAAGAAGGTCATAATGGGAAGTCTTCAAATTAAGAATGGGCAAAAAAAGAAAAAAAAAAAGTTCCTCCCCTCAAACTTCATTTATATAGTATAGATGTTGTATATAAATTTATATTTATTACAAATAAGTTTATTAAAATTACTTATGTTTTATTTATCTCATTTTTCACTTATTGAAAATACATAAAAAAAAATTTAGGTTTCAGAAAATGGAAAAAAAAAAGAGGAGAATTTTTGGGGTCATTTGTGAAGTTCTTAATTTTTTATTTTTGTTTCTGATTATTTAAAAAATCGTTTATGGCATTTTGTAGTTGTTTCCTAACTCTCATTTCGAATTTTTAAGAAATATTCTCTAAATTGTATGCATACTAGGGGAGAAAATTATCTATTTCTTACTTCATGTTCCAATTTTCAAAAAATATAAACAAATGCATTGTTTTGTCATTTTTGTTTTAAAAATACGTGTGTATATAAAATAAATAATCGAGAATATTTTATTTTTAAAAAATTATATTCCAAGCAAAACTAATTTTGATTTCAAATTTGAGATAACAAGAAATTTTTTTAGCAAATTCATATTTTTAATGACAATAAAAAATAAAAAGAAAGAAACAAGAAATAGGACATAATTACCAAACACATTAAACATATGAGTAAATAATTAAAATTTTGAAAAATTTATAATTAGTTAAGCTTAATCTTAAGGAAAAAAAACCCAAAAAAAATCTTTATCTAAAGCTTTAAGGTGTTTTTAGTTTGTGACCTAAAAACAAAAATTTGAAACTTTATTTGATAGCCATTTTAGTTTTTGGTTTTCTATTTTTATGAAACAAAAACCATATATGTTTCGTAACTATTTTTAGTTTTCTGAAAAAATATGCCTTTTGCTTTTTATTTTCTAAAGAGTTGAAAAAAAAATAAATAAAGAGTTGATAGGTAGGGAGAAATATTAAAACGAGCAAAATATTTGAAGACAGAGAAGAGAGATATTTTCTAGACCAAAAAGTGAGAGAGAATATTTTCTCTCTAAAGTTCTAAATAGCTTTAGAGAAATAGACAAAAAGATTTAGAAAGTAAAAATTAGAGAAAGAGAAAGAAATGTTAGAGAGAGAAATATATTCATAGAGAGAGAAGCTTTGGAGAGGTATGTTAAAGAAATTTTAGAGAGAAAATTTTGAAAAAGTATTAAAATTTTACTGAGAGAAATACGAAAAAGATATGTTAGAAGAGAAAGTGAAATAAAAGTAATTGAGAATGAAAATTAGAGAGATTTTCTTTCGGAGAGAAATTTAGAGAGGAAAAAGTTAGATATATATGAGTGTGTGTTAAAGAGAAAAAGAAAAGTTAGAAATAGAAACTTTAGAGAGAAAAGGTTTGTAAAAAAATTTAAAATTAGAAAAAAATAATAGAGATATATTATTAGAAGAGAATAAAAAAAATATTGAGACATGAACATTTTAGAGTGGAAGAGGAACTTTTTTGAAAGAGAAATTTTAGAGAGTGGAAAAAAAAATAGAGAGATAAAATTAGTTAGAAAGAAAGAAAATTTTTAGAGAAATTATATACATCAAAGGAAAAAAAGTGTTAGAAAAAAGTAATATTTTGAAAAAATGAAACCTGTTTTTAAAAACTATTTTTGTGGTTTCTGAAATTAATTTCAATTTTTTTTTTCAAAAACAGTAAACAGAAAACATATAGTTATGAAACACCTCTGTTTTTTAAAATGAAAAACAAAAATAAAAACATAAAATGAAATAATAGTTATCAAATGGCCCTTAAGATATTGAATGAAAAATAAAGCTGTATTCTATATTTAAAGTGTTTTTTAAAGTGTTTGTTAGAAGATTCAGACATTTAATAACCATTTTGTTTTCCGTTGTTCGTTTTGGAAAATTAAGCTTCTCTACAGTACTACCACCAAGAGTTTATTTGTTTTTGTTATCTACTTTTTACAAATATTTTCAAAATTCAAGGCAAGTTTTGAAAACTAAAAGTAGTTTCTAAAAATCTTGTTCTTGTTGTTAGAATTTGGTTAAGAATTCAAAGTTTCCATAATTAAGATGAAAATCATTGTAAAAAAATTGTGAGAAAATAAACACAATTTTCAAAAATCATGGTTATCAAACGAGGCTTTTAAAACTTATATCTCAATTTAAAAATATTTTTCAAGGTGTTTAGTAATATATTTATAAGCAATAAAAATATTGGTAGTCACCAATTTAAGAATCTCAAATACTATCAATTTATTTATGTTATAAATTTTGCATAACATATATTCTTTCTTAATATAATTTTATATCATTAAATTCCAAATTTCAAATTTAAAAACACTAAAACATATAAAAAATAATTATTTTTAGAATTTCGACTGTTTGGATGGTAGAATAAAAACGTTTTAAAAAGCAATTTTACCAAATAGATATACTCATTCACTTCTTTAATTAAATGAGTCTAAAAATAAGAAATAGAATCTAAATTGCATACTAAACAAGCTCTTGGTTTACAAAAAAAATTCAAAACAAGCATATTACATAAAAATTAAAAAAAATATATTTTAATGCATAAACATCACTTTTTTAAAAAAATAAAAAACTAAACACATAAACATTATCAAACAAGTTCCTACCCTTTTTTTTATTTGTTCAAAAAAGAAAATGTTGCCAGAGTAATCCAACTAACAAATTTTGATTACTCAAATTCCTAAAATAATAATAATAATAATATTGCAAACTATTTTAAAAGTTGACAAATTTGCCTCTAACAAGGTTTTTAAGTGATAATCCAACTAAAAATAAATTGCCTATATTGTCTTTATTGTTATTGCTGTCCTAATTCCACGTTTGGTTAGGTAATATTAATCTTTTGCATTAATTTACAATTTAAAACGACTTGGTTAGCATTGGAGGAATAATAAAAGAACTCGAACCTATATAAAGGCCGAGGAGGGTTCAATTCAAAATCAGAATTAAAAAGGAAAACCCAAATAATAATAAGCAATATGGGTTCTTCTTTAATGGGGTCCCTTGTAATCGCAATTTTTGTGGCAACTTTAAGCTTGCCATCTACAATTGCCGAAGGCTATGAACCTTTCTTTACCCCTCCACCTCCTCCTGATTATTCCCTTGAACCGATTGTGGCACCGGCCTACGACTTTCCACCACCACCTTACTATGTCATTGACTCTTCTCCACCACCTGATTATGTTATCGACTCTCCACCGCCAGATTATGACTCTCCTCCACCACAAGACTATGTTATCGACTCTCCTCCACCCTACTATGACTCTCCTCCACCACCCGATTATGTTACCGACTCTCCTCCACCAGACTATGACTCTACTCCACCACCCGATTATATTATCGACTCTCCTCCACCAGACTATGACTCTACTCCACCACCCGATTATGTTATAAACTCTCCTCCACCAGACTATGACTCTACTCCACCACCCGATTATATTATCGACTCTCCACCGCCAGACTATGACTCTACTCCACCACCCGATTATGTTATCGACTCTCCACCGCCAGACTATGACTCTACTCCACCACCCGGCTATGTTATCGACTCTCCACCACCAGACTATGACTCTCCTCCACCACCCGACTATGTTATTGACTCTCCACCGCCGGACTATGACTCTCCTCCACCATCCGACTATGTTATTGACTCTCCACCGCCGGATTATGACTCTCCTCCACCATCTGACTATGTTATTGACTCTCCACCGCCGGACTATGACTCTCCTCCACCACCTGACTCTGTTATTGACTCTCCACTGCCGGACTATGACTCCGCTCCACCACCGAACTATGTTATTGACTCTCCACCGCCTGATCATGACTCTCCTCCACCACCCGATACTATTATTGACTCTCCACCGCCAGACTATGACTCTCCACCACCTGACTCTGTTATTGACTCTCCACCGCCAAACTATGACTCTCCACCACCCGACTCTGTTATTGACTCTCCACCACCAGACTATGACTCTCCACCACCTGACTATGTTATTGACTCTCCTCCTCCACCAATCGGTTATTACTATCGTCCACCACCACCGAAGAAGTCGCCTTCTCCACCATTGCCACATCAGAAGTCACCACCGCCACCATCACCAAAGAAGTCACCACCGCCTCCACCGCCAAAGAAAAAGTTGTCTCCCCCACCTCCATCAAAGAAGAAGTCACCCCCTCCTCCACCACCTAAAAAGAAGAAGCCTCCTCCACCACCAAAGAAGAAGCCGGCACCACCACCACCAAAGAAGAAGTCATCTCCCCCACCACCGCCACCAAGAAAAAGGTTGTCACCGCCGCCGCCGCCAAAGAAAAAGGGATACAAGTCCCCGCCACCACCACCAAAGTACAAGTGGCCTCGTAGCCCGTCACCTCCTTACTAATATTTGGTCAATATATCTTCTACAATAAACTAAGCAACTGTGAGCTCCTTACCAGATACATAATTCAATACATTAATCAAACATCCAAATATATCTCAACATAATTTTATGTCAGTTGAATGTTATTTTTGCAGGAAAAACTAAAGAAATATGCATTCAGATCAATGAAGGGGACGACCTAATTGCTATCTTAAAGAAGGCTCTTTCAACTGTTTGCTTCTATGATTTAGAGTTGTTTCAACGTGTGGTTCTCATTTAGTATTGGCATTGATCAGTAAAATTAAAGTTTTTGTGATTGTTTGTACTAAAAGCTCCAAATCTTCATTTTGTAAAATCAAATATGAGTTGTGTGTTAAGAATAATTAAATAGTCTTCATCTAATTAGCTTATAGTTTTAGTTTAGTAATAATCTAACATAGTGTAAAGGAAGAATAATGGATTCAAACTCCTACCAGGTTATTTCTTCCTCACTTAATATATGTATTGTCCACTTGTGACTATCATACTAATTTTTTAGGCCCCATTTGATAACCATTTGATTTTTGATTTTTGAAAATTAAGCTTATAAATACTACTTTGTATTAAAAAATTAAGCCAAATTTTGAAAAGCTAAAAGAAGTAGTTTTCAAAAACTTGTTTTTGTTTTTAGAATTGGCTAGAAACTCAAATGTTTCTTTAAAAAAGATAGAAACTATTGTAGAGAAGATGAAAACCATTGTAGAGAAATTATGAGAAAACAAACACAAATTTCAAAAACCAAAAATAAAAAAAGCAAATGGTTATCAAACAGGGCCTTAATGTTAAAAATCTATAATCTATAATCTGTATCTATAATCTATCCATACTATATATAAAGGAGGTCATAGGAGAGAAATTTTCTCTTTCCATTTTGCTCCTCTCCTTTTTTAATTTCATTTGTAATTTTTTTAATTTATTATTTTAGTTTCCTTAAATGAAATAAATATAAAAATTGAAGATTGTAATGCCCCGCATTCCTAATTTAAGCTATCGTGACGTTAATCCAATATTGTAATATCTTTCAGTTTGTTTAGTACGAACTTTTTAGACATAGTTGTTCTTGGAGTTCTAATTTAGGAAATTAGAATTTCAGTCTAGTCCCAAAGTTAGATGAAAGATTTCTAGTAATTTGGGAAAGAAGATTTTTAGTTAAATCTTTAATTTCCTAAAGTTTGGAGGCTTAATTTTAGGCCTTTATCTCCAAATTCAAAGGAATCAAAATCCTTTTTCAATTGGATTCTCCTAAATCTTTTAGGGGATTAGTTTGGGCTCTAAAAGTTGGAAAAGAGAGTAAGTTAGGTACTTTAGAAGACTCTAGAATTTTTTCTCTTTTTTATTAATAGGGGTTTATTGGGCAACTTAAAAGGAAAAGAAAAAGAGAAAAGAGTTTAGTAAAAAAACTTCTATAAGCCCATCAAGCTTCCTACCTCCAGTATAACATCCTCCTCCTTATTGTCCGCGATAGCAGGCATGCAGGCTAGTGGTCTGATCATTTCCAAATATTTCTGCCAAGGCATAGTAATGGAAAAAAGACTTTTCGTTCAACCCCGCGACATCTTTATTTTTCTAAAATTAGAAAGGATGAGTGTAAAAAAATGTCGTGTCAATGTAAGTATGTAGTATTACAACAATGTATGTACACATACTTTCACCCAATCATCGTACATAGTCTATTCACATTGTAACTTCATGGTTGATCGTTCCAACTAAAATCACTTTTATTTTGAAGCAGTAGCGCAAGAGCGTTATATTTCTATTTCAGGGCACGTTGGCAAGAATCTATGGGAGGAGATGCTTTCAAGGTGCACCCAGGTAATCTTTATACCATTAACCCTTTCATTTTAATCAAGTACCCATTCCTGAACCCGTTGTCGGCTTCCAATAACCATTTATGCATAGTTCATGAAGTGATGACGTTGTATCTTCTGTGGCTGTTTAGAAATGTTTGTTCAAACCCCGATCGCGTTGTCTACCACCACTGCTTGCTTTGACATCCATCATGTATTTCTTATTACTAAATTATGGTTAATTTGGAATACCGGTTATTCATACATAAGCCAAGCAGACTAAAAGCACAAAACATCCAAAGTGTTAATAAACGTGAACGAGGTCGAGAACAAACATTATTCGATTATTCAGAAGAGTATTTATCATTGTCATGCAACAAACATTCCTACGAGTATTCAGTATATCCCACTATAGCGAAGTTAATGATAAAAATCAAATGTTCCTAAAAAGAACAACAAAAACAAGCAGAAACCATATTCACTCCTTAAGGAAATATCATAGCAACCATTGTTTAATTATTACGAACCCGTTTCCAAGTGTTGAACATCTCATTTGCCAGGTCTTGTCTCCAAATGTTCCATGCGTTTGAAGTTTCGATCGACCAACAAATGTATGCATTATTCTCATTTTCATCTATAGGGGCACCACCTTCGTTCGAAATGATATGAATAAACACTGCACCCCGCAACGGAAGACTATGATTTCTAAACAATTTAGAAATTAATTTGGGATCGACTTTCAATTTATCTAGAATTAAGCAAAAATTTAGGTTAAGCAAATATACCTTAGTGAAATATGGATAAAATATCCCGTGGGTCTTTACTTCTTATGCTCCAATTCCAACGTATTCTAGTGAGTCCTAATCTCCACCACAAGATCTTACTTACTATGACTCGAACATAGGGTCAAGGCTTATGGGAGCCTCTTGAAAGAAGTAACAGAGAATTATGAAGAAAATTCTAGAGAACTTGTCATTTGGCTCAACCTAAGAGTCCTATTTATATAAGAACTTAGGATAAGATATTTTACAAAATCAAATATAATATCTCCTACAACCTATATTATCCATTTAAATATTATTCAAATGTAATATATAAAGTATCTAATAATGTATTATTCTTTTGTAATTTAATATATTAAATATTAGGAGAATTGTAATGGATAGCAAAAAATATTAGGATATTTACGAATCTAGCCATGGTGTTTAGAGATTTGCAAATATAGCAAACTTTCTTAAATCTGATTTTCATTTTTTTATTATTCCAATTTTACCCTCATTGGTGTATCAACAGGTATATCAGTAGTATATTTGATATACTTTATATTGGTATATCGATAGTATATTAGTAGTATGTTTGAGATACATTATATTTAGTATATCAATCAACTGATATATACCTGAAACGAAGTATATTAATAGTATATTACTGATATACTATTGATACACTTCTTTTTAGGTATATCAGTTAAATGATATATACTCTATATGAAGTACATTAGTAACATATTAAGAATATTTTGCATATTTGGTATATCACTAATATACCTAACATTGAGTATATCAGTAGTATACTAGTGATAATACTTCATTTAGGGATGTGCTTCATCACTTTAAGTGACGAACAACTATTGATAAAGTCAAAAACTAAAATAGAGTATACCAATAACATATCTAATATAATGAATATGTAATACTGATATACGATTGACATGCTTCATATTAGGTATATCAGTGAAATAAGATATCTGAAGCATATTAATACTATATCATTCATTCACTACTGATATAGTACTACACAAGTGTATTGAGTATAAACTAGTGCATCAACAAAAAAGTAGTGACCAAAATCCATTAATAAAGTCGATAACTAGAATCAAGTATATCAATAGTATATCCATGATATACTTCATTTTATATATATCTCATATATGAATTACTGATATACACTTGATATACTTCATATAGGTATATCTGATATACTGATTATAATTGCCGAGATACTATTGATATATTTATAGTAGGAATGTAATTTCATTGATATACCTAAATAAAGTATATCAGTAGTATATCGTTGATTTACTTCATATTAAGTATATATGATATACTAAATATAAAATACTGTTATATTCATGATATACTTCATATTAGGAAATTTTAATATACTATTGATATATTGAATATTTGAAATTTCATTTCATTGATATACCTAAATAAAGTATATAAATAGTATATCATTGATATACTTCATATTAGGTATATCAACTTGATCGGCTAAAACACGCAAGCGCACGCGATCGAAGTAATATAAAATGGTATTTGAGTACCAAGTATCGAATCCCACAGGGAACGGAGTAACAAAAATATTGTAAAGCAAAAGTGTAAGGAAAATTGCAACTAGAAAACTAAAATTGCAAAAATAAAGTTGGGTTGGTGTGTTGGTGAAAAATTGCAGAATCTAAAATGGCAATCAGCGAATTAATTAAAAATTGCAGAATTAAATTGCAGAATCTAAAAATTGGCAATATTGGAATAACAACTAAAAAAACTTAGAAAATGAAATTGCAAAGGGAATTCTAGATGAAGATAGAGCTCAAGAGTGTCATTGCCCTAAGTCGTAATTGCAAACCAAAATTGCAATTCCAACCTACTCCACACTCAATTGTAAACCAAAATTGCATCTCCTATTTACCTTGAATTTAGGTTTTTAGGAGGCTAAGTGAGAGACCTATATGTCTATAGTCCCTCTATCTTAGATAATTTGGCTCACAATTTTATGGGTTTTGGAGTCCTTAATCCTATGTCTAGGGTAAGGAATTGGCTTATGTCTAAGCTCTTTTTCTCCATCACTTGTGTGAAATTCGCTTATCACTAACCCTCAGTATTAGATCTAAGCTTGAGTTGATACCCTAGTTGATCAATCTAGGATCTCAACGGAATTTTAATCAACACAAGCAAACAATTGAAATGAAGGCTTGGTTTTCATTGAAATTTTGGCTACAATTACTTCTTAGGGAATTCACATCCTTGAACCCCCTAAGAAGCTTTAGCTCATAATAAAAATAAAAATCCTAAAACTATTTTTTTGAAGGAAAATTCATATTAGAGACAATTGAATAAAGTTTCTACTGATAATTAAAACTAAGGAATTGATAAACTATTTGGGTAAAATAGCCAATATACCGTTATACAGTAGCTATGCAAACCTTCAAACTTCTCAATATGAATATGAATTGAAAGGCAATCTGCTAATGATTTTCACTCAAAATTTTAACTTCATGATGGAACAAATGGTGAATGGCAGTACCCAATTAGCATAGCCACAAAATCAAGTTTCCTTGCAATTAACAAGTACAGGATAGAAAAAGCAGAAATTAATCGTCAAAAATAAATTCGAAAACAGACCCGAGTTTCTATTCTCTTTCAATCGACGTCATCCCTCTCTATTCTAGGAATTGATGAATCTTAACAGTCCTAGCTTGCTTGGAATTGGATTAGAAATTTGAGAAGGAACGGGCAGAAATTAACTGATTATTCGAACAAAAACAGAGCAAAATTTTTCCAGAAAAAAAAAAGAGTGAATACGTAATAAATCCCACGAACAAAAGGTTGAATTGAACTTACACTTAAACAAGAAGAAATCTAATGGAGAACAGAGAATTCACTTCAAGCAAATCTCATAATACAAGTACAAAACTGAAGAAACTAAGGCTGAAATTGAATTCTTGACTAAAAACAAAAAAAAACAAAAAAAAAATACATTCTGCAGTAAAAACAGAGAATTGAAAACCTATGAACTAAATTTCTCTTCCAAAATCCGATCCTAATTTAAACTAAAATGTAACACAACGAAGACATCAAAAATAATAACTCGGTACTGCGAATACTGTCGAAACTACAAGAGAAGTTCGAAAAACAGAGCCTCGAAAAGAGACTGAAAAACCCACGAAAATTCAATTCTAAATTCGCCTTCCAATCCCAATTTTTTAGCTCCAATTCTTCTTCCCCATTTATAGGCCTTCATTAGGGTTGAAGAATGCCCAAATTTCATGCTTAAATTCCTCCAAATTGGGCTGTAATTGAAGATTTTCGGAATGGGTTTAATGCAGAATTTTTTTCCTTTTTTAAAACCCAAAAACCCATGAAATTGATCCTTCAAATCGCCCTCAAAATCCGATTAATATCTCCTCTTCTTCTTCCCCATATATAGGCCTTCATTAGGGTTGAAGATTGCCCAAAAATCATGCTCCAATTCCCTCAAATCGTGCGGAAATTGATCTTTCCATGTATGGGTTTCTTCGTTTGCGCACATTTTGGTTTCCATAATTTCTCTGCCCAGAATTGCAAAATCAGATTTTGCAATCAGATTTTAGCAATTTTCACATTCCCTGCTCCATAAACAATTGTAAAATCAGATTTTGCAATCTGATTTAGCAATTTCCATAATTTCTGCAAAAAGAATCAATTTATTTAGAATTCTATTCCAAATGCTATCACATTCAATTCTTCCTTAAATTCAAGCAATCTTCCACTATTTTCAATTAATCTTAGGACAAACAAAAATATTTTAAGCAATTGGGAATTAAATAAGCCTTAATTCTAAGGCTTATCATAACAGTACATCATTGATAGTCTGTTGATATACTTCATATTATAAAAACGCAAGATTAAAAAAAGGGGATTAAATGAAGGGCTATTTGAGATTTTTCACAGATTTCGTTTGTGCTGGGCTGACTTTTTTGTTGTATTTGCAAAGGAGATAAATAGGAGACACACTTTGTAACTCTGGGCTTATTCACGGGCGTTAATTTCGAAATTTTGGAAATTAAGTTGGAATAATTCTCAAATAAGTATTTTGATTTTGGGATTAATTTGAAATTTTGAAGTTTAAAAATGGGATTTTTGGAAGGAAGAGTTGGTCAAAGGGTATTATGGGTTTTTGCTATTTTGTTAAAAAAAAAAAAGAAATATCTTATATCCTTTTTCTCTCTCATCTCCTTCTTATCCCTCTCCCTTATCCTTTCCCTCGCACTCCCGAAATCTCTCTTCCTCACTGAAACCCATCCATTTTTTCCTCTCTCTCTCTCTCTCTCTCCGTTTCTCTCTCTCTTTTCCTTCCAAAAACAACAGCTAACCGAGCCACCCATCTGCAGTTCGTCTTCTTTCTTCATGAAGCACCGTCGTGAAGATTTAGCTGCCATATGTGATGAAACACGCCGAAGCTCAGTGGGTATTGTCATAATGGGTCGATTTGAGTTCAAATGAATTTTTTGGTGTTGTTTCGAGAAACCCATTGATTTGGGAGGCCATTGAGACGTTTTTTAGACAAATCGAGTGATTGTCCAGCAACTTCCAGCACTTATTGGACCTTGTTTGAGTGTAAGTCTTATGTGGTGATGTGTTTAACTACATAACTAAGGCTAGCTTGAGCTTAAATTAAATTGGCCTATGAAATTTGGACTTTTCGAGGAGTTTAAAGATTGTTTTGGTATTATAAGCTAACCCACTTATTTTTAGAATTAATTGAAGGATACCCATTTTGAAGTAAGGCCGGTCAATTGGAGTTGGGAATGTTTTGACACATCTCTTTTAGTAAGCTAGTTATTGTTGGGCGAATTTGAAATGTGAGACTTTTCACCACCTAAAATCGAGCTAAACACCAATTCTTAAATATTGGAAATTTATGGATGATTTTAGCTACATGTTTTAGATTAACTTTATGGTGCTTTAAAATTTTGTAGGTGGTGCTTGATAATTCTGGAAGCAATTTTCTTGGTGCTCATTGTACATTATTTATTTTGCTCAGGTAAGTACTCATTTGGATTGAAGCCCTTTTAAGTTCCTATTTGAATTTGATGTATGTTTGATAATTAGTGAATTTTGAAAGCATGCTTGAGAACTGTATTTATGAAGCATGAAATGTTTAGTGGATCGGTGTGGAGGTTGTTTGAATTGAAATGACCTAGTTATGTGGCTATAATGGAAATAGGGGCTTAAAGTTTCGAGTTGATTATAGTTAGCAAGTGTAATACTTTAAGAATTTACCTATGGTTTCTTAAACGTATAGCTATTCTTATTAAAGGATTCAAAATTGTAAATTGAATGGCCGAGCTGGCTGAGCCTGAGATGTTTAGTTAGTGTGGAGCCCCGAATGCTGAGTTACGAGCTAAATAGCATGTAATGTCGGCTTGGGATGGTTGGATGTGTCTGAGAGCAGCATGCCAAAAAGCTTGAATGATTGGATGGGGTTGGCAAATTAGAACACTTTAGATATATATATACTATGTTCAGGGCCATTGTTCATGTTTCCTGAGTTTAGAATGGTTCGGAACGTCTTGTGGTATTTAATATATTTGTTTTGGGCTTGGATGTAAATAGGGGTGGTGAGGTTATCGAGGCCTACCCAAATTAAACTGGCTTCCTACTCTACCTTGTAAAATTAGTGGACCAGGTCAATTTCCCAAAGGAGCTAGAAATTTTATTTCCTCAGTGTTAAATTTCAGTAAAAAGCGAAACGGGGGGTTTTGAAAATCTTAACAAAATAATAATAACAAAACAAACACTTAAAAAGAGAAAAAAGTCAATTCATACCAAGTTCCAATTTAAAGGTGTAGTTCTACTCAATTGCAAACATTAATCATAGGCATTCAAAATATTTTTAACTTAACAATGCAAGTACTTGGTCAACTTATTAGGAAACCCACAAAAGTGGCAAATTCCCTAAGGTCATTAACTCTAACAAACGTCAAGTTAACGCTAATTACCTAAACAATTTTTTGAGAAACTGTTCCAAATTATTTAGATAAAGGCATTACGAACTTTGGAAAGACCAAAACAACCAATCAGGTAAAACAACTTTTATCTAATTAAGAAGCTCCTTTAATTCCTGGAATTAAACATGCAAGCCATGTAATATGGAAACCCACAAGACATACACATGTAACAAACGTAATGCTACCGGTTCATTCAACATGACAATTACGGATCATGATCATGACTAGCAATCAAACATGTAGAGTGATTAAGGCTTCAATTTAATCAAAATACATGCTTATAAAATTAACACAGGAATCAAAGAATACTTGCAATCGAAAGAAAACTAAGTTAAGGTTCAAGCCTCACAATATTGCAATTGATTACAACCGACCTCTAAACTGGAAACGTGAAATCTATCCAAGCATCTCCATAGAAAACCTCGAGTTTAAACAAGATCGATTCAATCCAATAAACTCTCTAAGAAGTAAAGGGAAAAGGTCTGAAAAACTCTCTCAAAACATGTGTGCAAAGACGCCAAAGTTCTCTAACCCTAAAGGGAAAAGTTGGTTAAATAAGGCAGGCAAGCGTCGAGACACTTACTACAGTGTCTAGACGCTGCCTCCGCAAATAAGGAAGAAGTCTGGCGAAATCAGGGTAGCGTCAACGTCGAGGGCAGCCTCTCCGTAGCGTCGAGCGAGCCTTGCTTCTTCAAGTTCCCAGTGTCTAGACGCTTGGGAGAGCGTCTAGACGCTATTCCTATGGTTTTTCAAGCTTAATATGATTGTGCAGCGGCGTCTTGATGCCCAAAATAGCGTTTAGACGCTCTGCACTCGGCTCCCTTGACTTGAATGGTCTCTCTTCTCTGTTCTAATGCTCAAAATAGATTCGATTGGCTTCCTTTTAAGCTCGATTCATCCAAAGTCTTTCAATTAGCTCTGAATTGCTCAATTCCCTACAAAATAGACAAATAAACACGTGAGGGCAACTAAACTAGCATGAAATAAGCTGATAAAAGAGCACTATTACTGTGCTATCAAGGGGCCTAATGACCATTATGGTTCCTAGCATGCTTAGGGAGTTAAGTTTGAGGGATATATATCGCCAGTGTGCAGGGGGGCTATAATTAAGTGAAGTTCAGGTCTAAGAGTGTCGTTGAGCTTGTGCATAAGTCTATGCTTAAGGTTCGTGATGTGTGGTTAGTGGAAAAAGAGGTCACGTTTTTGCGATTGTTGTTACTTGTTAATTAGTGGCCCTGGGTTATCTGCCGCTAGTAACTTCCTAAAAGAGAGAGAAGTTGGCTGCCATGGTGTTAGCCTAGAAGGTAAAAATATAGCTAGACTACCTTGTTAAAGATCGGGTTCGTGAAAAGTTTAGGTGAGCCTTGGTTCAAGTGTGACTGGGGCATGATTATTTGAACACTTTTGTAGCATGTTTGCTTAAATAAGTAAGAGGTGTAGTCGGTGAGTGGTTGTTTCGAGTTGGTGCCTAAACCATATCTACCTACGTATTTTTGTTGTTGTGCTCGTATTTTTTTTTATACTTGAGAGCTATGGGTTGGATTTGTGGGAAAGGTTGGTGACTTATTGAATGGCTAGGCGCCTTTGGCGTTCTAAGTGTGTTACAAATGAGGGAAAGATGGTTGCTTGACATCACTAACTCTTTTCCTATATGAGGCATAAGTGTAGTGAGATAGGATGGGCATGAGGGTTGCTTTCCCTTTTTTGCTCTTGCTAACTTAGGGGGGCGATTCCCCCATTATGAGGAGCTTGAGGGTTGTTTTCCTTTACTGAGTGATGTTAGCATAGGGGGCTGTTGATCGAATTCGCAAGTGCACGAATTGTTACAAATAATACAGTGATTGAAATCAAAGTTCATTCTCCACAGGGACTGAAAGCTACCAATTACCAAATTCTCTAGCTTCAATTTTATCTAAGTACAAAATTGTCAAAGATGAATGGAAAATTTACTTGCTTGATGAATAAATCTTATTAATGCTCTAAAATTGATAGTACAAAAACAGAGGATAAAACTAAATTGGTAAAAACTCTAGAGCAATGACTTCATCAAATGCCTCTTCCTACTCTTTGTTCATTAATAGCCAATGTTTTCTTCTATTTCTAGGTTGTTGACAAGTTTTACCCTATAAACTCGATATTCTTTCTCAAGCAATAACGTTATTCGTTGAAATGTAAATTTCCTATATCTCTATGACAATTCAAACAATTCAAGTATTAAGCCCGTCTAAAATTGCCACAAAACCAACAAGGATATCTCTATCTCAAGTGTAAATTAGGGAAAACACTTTAGTTCATCAATGATTCTTGTCTCTCAACCTCAAATCATGATAGAGAAACAATGTAAAGAATGGTCACATCTCAACGTGCCTTATGTGCAGAAGTATTCTCACAACTATATATGAAATAGAGGCATCATCTATTAACTAAGAAAGAGTAGGATTCGACTATTTGATTACATCAAAGCTCTAGAAAGAAAAACTTAGTTCATAATGTAAAACTTAACAAAATCAGCCAAAATCGTCAATAGGGTCATTACAATCAGCAAAAGAGAAAGAAGAAAAAGAAAAGAGAAACAATTCAAGCTTAGCTCTCCTCCGTTTGGGTGCTCGATGCTCCAAAGTGGTGTAATCTCTTCTCTTTTCTGGTTTTCTCTCTTCTGTGCTTTGTTTTCTGCCCCCTAAGAACCTAAAAATCGACCCCCCCAAACTGATAAAAGATGCCCTTTTAAAGTTAGGGCAGTCGGTGTACCGCCTAGGCATCATGGACAGCGCCTAGGCGCTGTAAAGAAAAGGCATTATACATTTCCAAAGTGCCTAGGAGCTGGCTCTCTACCTTCCTGCTCAGGTTTGGGCGCCGAGATTTTTTTTTTTTTTTGTTAGTCTTCAACCTAAAAGTCCTCCTAAAAGTCTTCAAACTTGACATTCAAAATACAATCTTTGATCACCTATAAAAATAAAAGAAATGCAAGAGTTAAAATTCAAAAACTATATGAAAACTAACTAAAAACAACCTAAACAAGATAGAATACATATACATACATACATACATACATACATATATATATATATATATATATATATATATATATAATGAACTTATCAAATACCCTCAACTTAGCCTTTTGCTCATCCTCGAGCAAAGAATCATGAAAACAAAACTCAATAGCGCATATGTTGTGCAAAGTTAATAGTCTTATGCCTTAAAATAAAGTTCATCAATCTTTCAAAACAAAAGAATAGAAAATGCAAGAAATGTCAATCATATCTAACAAATAAGCTTTGTTGTCTTCATTTTAAATCCCTAGATGTGTGTGTGTGCACAATAATTGGTATTTTACCACCCTTCAACTCAAAGAAACTTTTTACCACAAGAGAACTTACACAACTTCCAGTGGACTCTAAGATCTCACCTTTTGGCCAACTTTCACTCAAGCAAAACCATGTCAACTAGGATTTTTAGGAGTCTCAAATAAATACAAA
Organism: Trichosanthes truncata; assembly: GCA_033996785.1. Lineage (NCBI taxonomy): Eukaryota > Viridiplantae > Streptophyta > Magnoliopsida > Cucurbitales > Cucurbitaceae > Trichosanthes > Trichosanthes truncata. The sequence goes on from JAWPNB010000009.1 coordinate 24,749,490, forward strand.
TATTAGCAACATTATTATTATTATTATTATTATTTTACTTTGCTCCTTTTTTTTTTATTAGAGAGAGTCTATTAGTCACTTATACCTTCATTCCAACGTACTAACACTTTGTGGTGAAAGCAGCTGATTAGGAGCACAAGTCACTATTAAGACTACATTCACATACTCACTTGCTAAGTAAACTGTTCATGCAAAGGAAATCATGGGTTTCATGACCGCCTCTGATTACTCAATTCACTCTAGAAGTAGGAGTATCTCTTTTTTTTCCCATAAATAGACCAACAAGAAGTATACAAGTCAATTGTTTTCCTAGCAAACATTGCATTTCGATTGATTCAAAAGGCCAGAGCAAGGTCTAAAGCAGTAAAAAGATTTCTTTAAACATCAAAGCAACAAAATACTTATAATTGAGTGCTCATAAGATTATCAAAGGGATAAAAATAGAGTTAACTACACTTCTCAGTCAGACAATAATCAATACACTTACACTTATTTACCTTTTATTTCAAAAGAAGTCAGAACACTTTATTAATCAGCAAAAACTATTCAAACTCAAAGAAATCCCTCTACCCCCAACTTAAAAACCTGCATTGTACTCAATGTCTAAAAGGAATAAAAAGGACAATACGTAAACATCAAATATAAGGGTTAACGAAACTTCCCTGAATGTGCTTAGTTTAAAAAATCCTAAGCTCCAATGGCCTCATAGTTGCTTGTTGGGAGTTCTATTTCCTTCATTCAAAAAAACTAGAGTAACAGAAAAATAAAGCTAGAAAATAAAAGTTGCAAAACAAACCTTTGGGTTGCCTCTCAATAGAGCCTGATTTATAGTCCTTAGCCTGACTTTTCTTCTCCTCTTCAAGGTGGTTTAAAGTAGTAGTATGAAGCATGTGACTCCAAAGAAGATTGGGACGATGGTGATCCACTCCTAAAGATGTATGAACAGTTCATATGATGTGGAGGACTGGGATCCTTGAAGACTTTGAATGTGACTGACTCATCATGAACTCGTAGCTTCAGCTATCCCAATTCTACATCAATCTTTGCTCTTCCTATAGTTAAGAATGGTCTTCCCAAAATCATAGGCATGTTCTCATCTTCCTCCATATCCAACACTAAGAAATCTATAGGAAATATAAATTTCCCAACCTTGACCAGAATATCCTCAATGATTCCCCATGGGTGCCTAATTGATCTATCAACCATTTGCAAAGAAACAGTTGTTAGTTTCACCTCTCCTATTCCTAATCTCTTAAAAATAGACAAAGGCATCAAGTTAATATTGGCTCCTAGATCACATAATGCATTAGCAAAGATAATATCACCAATCGAGCAAGGAATAGAAAAACTCCCTGAATCTTTTAGTTTGGGTGGTAATTTTCTTTGCAATATGGCATTGCACTCCTCTGTGAGTGGAATCATTTCATAATCCTCTAATTTCCTTTTTTTCTTCAAGATGTCCTTCATGAATTTCACATAATGTGGCATTTGTGCAAGGGCATCTGCAAAAGGAATGTTAATATGCAATTTCTTAAAAATATCAATAAACTTACTATACTGCTTGTCCTTTTTGTTCTACTGGAGGCGTTGAGGAAATCGAATGGCTGATGAAGTAGCCAACTGTGATTTATCCTCAGCTTGCTTAGTTGATGATTCTAGTGTAACCTTTTCTTCTTCTTCTCTAGACTTCTTGTCCAACATTGGCTCAACCAACTCCTTTCCACTTCTCAAGGTAATTGACTTATAGTGCTCCATTGGATTCGTTTTTGTTGTGCTCAGTAAAGTACTGGAAGCCTATCGACCATCATGTTGGCTAGATGACCAACTTGCACCTCTAAATTTCGAATAGATGCTGCTTGATTCTGAATGGTGGTCTTTGTTTCAGTCATGAATTGATTTGTAGTGTTTGCCAACTGAATCATTGCCTCTCCAAGGTTGCTTTTCTTTTCAAGCTGCTAAAATCCTGGTGGTGGTATATTTTGAGTATGATTCTGCTTCCACAAAAAGTTAGGGTGGTTGCGCCAACCAAGATTATATGTGTTGGAGTATGGATTGCCTTGTAGACGATCCAAATTCCCAACAAATTTAGCTTGTTCAATGTGCCTTGGCATAAATGGATTCCCAAGTTGACAGTCCTCACTTCTATGGGCCCCATGGTAGTATTCACAATACCCAGGAGGTGATTGAATAGCATTTACCGTCATTTGACTTGCTTGGAGTTGCTTAGTAAGTGAAGCCACATGTGCAGTCAAATTTGTTATGGCATCTACCTCACTAACTCCCATTGCCTTCTTCTAAACTAATATCTCGCTTGGCCATTCATAGTGATTCATGGTCATTTCTTCCAACAACTCAAAAGCCTCATTCTCAGTTTTGCTCATGAACGTTCCTCTTGAAGCTACATTAATGGTGGTCCTCGTATTGCCATCTAAACCAGTAGAAAAATTTTGTACTTGCATCCATCGAGGCAATCCATGGTGAGGACACTTTCTTAAAAGCTCCTTGTATCGTTCTCAAGCTTCATATAAACTCTCTCCTTCATACTGAGAAAAGTTACTAATAATCTCACTTTGAATCTTAGCTGTTTTTGTTGGTGGAAAGAACTTGGCCAGAAAATTTTGAGCTAAATCATTCCAAGTTTCAATAGAAGCGACCGACAAAGAGTTTAACCACTGCTTAGCTCGAGCCTTTAGAGTAAAGGGAAAAAGTCTCAATCTAATGGCATCATCATTCACTCCATTGTATTTGAATGTATCACATATTTCCAGGAAGTCAGAGATGTGGGAATTTGGATCTTCATTTTGTAATCCATTAAAATTTACTAAAGTTTGAATCATCTGAAGCGTGGCCGACTTAATCTCAAAGTTATTAGCTTGAATTTCTGGCCTCCGAATAGCAGAAAGGATCTCCGTTACATTTGGCAACACATAGTCTCTCAAAGTTCTGTTTTCATTCTGTCATGTACCTTCTGCCATCCTTTCTTATTCTTGTGCAAAATGCTCTCTCTTTTCTCTTCTAATTCTTCTACAAGTGCGCTCAATCTCAGAATCAAAAGGAAGTAAGGTTAAAAAGTTTATATTTCATGTTGATTTTGTAGTCTTAGAGATGAAAGAAGATGAGGAGATCCCCATTATCTTGAGTAGGTTGTTCCTGGCCACCAGCAGAGCTGACATCAATAGGTGACAAGGTACGTTGATTTTGCAAGTCGACGATGAGCTGGTAAGGCTTAGAATTTTTTAGATGCTTTTGAAAATAAGGATAGATGTTTTAGGGTTGAACTGATTGAGGTTTCTCCTTTTGTTGTGGAGAAAGAATCTGTTATACCAGTTGATGTTAGAATGCATGATGCTTCTATCGATGTTTCTTCTTCTATTTCGTTTTTTGATGATTTTGGAGTTATTGAAGAAAATGAGATTGGTTCTGATGCTATGATTACTGCTTTATTTCTGTTGATGTTTTGATATGCGAGGATGATTTCTCTTTGAATTTGAATGGAAATGATGTTGGTTTTTCTATTCACCTTCACTATATGCTTCATGAGTGTGCATTAAGTGAGTATATTTTTTATGCAAATCAATTGCATGAGGGTGTTCAGAGAGGTTGAATATTGAGCATGTCATGGATGATTTTTTAGAAAATAATTATTTCTTTGTTAACAGTCATGATAGCATGCTCGATAGAAAAATGACTTGAGAGAATAATGAATTTGAGAATTTGTTGTTGAATAATATTACTGATTTGAGTGATGAGCATGATTATGTTGTTCCTCCACGTTCAAGTCCTGTTTTAGATGGGAATCACAAGGGGATGTTTGCTTTAGGTGCTCAAAAGAATTTTTTTTCTTTTACTGTTGAGTTTAATTCATTCTCTCGGTGTTTGACTAAGTTTACTAATGATGTTGTTGGGATTTATGCCATAAAGCCTCGTAATTAATGATTTATTTAATAATTAATAATAAATTTAATTATTTTATTTGCATTTTAATATTATCCATTATATGAAAAATCCAAGGTTATTAGTGTAATCTTCAACAGTATGTGGTTGACATACGGGAGGATCATGTTCAAGAAATAACCTAAAGGGTCATAGTATATGGATAAGGTTGGGTGCCTTATCCTAGTAATACTATTAATATGGCCCATTTTGTAATAGTTACAAATGATTTGATCCAAATCATTCATGTGGAGATATGCGAGTGGGGGTATCTTATACAATGAGTTTGTGTAAAACTGGACCACGAAATATTTAATCTCTATTTATAAATCTGTTAATTGAGAAGATTAATTTTTCATCAAGATGATTGATAATTCTCATTCATGAGGATTATTTGGCCTTTAAACTTAGTTATATTTGTGATTTTTATTCATATTATTTGATGAAAAATAAAAAAATGCTTGAATTTAATCACATGATTGATGGAAGACCTTTAAATTAAGTAAGTTGAGAAAAGAAAACAAAAGAAGAAAAAAATTCACACTTACTTAATGTTTTGATGCAGAAATTTCGTGGAATGCAACAGCAGTGCAAATGCTATGCAATTGCAATCTGGAAAATCTGGAATTTAAGTCAAAAACGTGAATTTCGGGATTTTGAAGGAAATTTGACCCACAAATTCAGCAAGATGATTAGCCATGATTTTCCATCAATCAAGAGGAAAACCCTAGCATGAGATCCCTATAAATATTGAACAAAGAAGCCGAACAAAGGGAGCTCGATTTGGAGAAGATTTTAGTTTATGTTTTTGGGTTTTCTTTACTTTCTGCAAGTTTTCATTTTTTCGTTGCTGTTTTGTTTTAGTTTCTTGTAGATCTCAGTCCGAATTTCTTCCTCAATCTTATCTCAACGAGTATATGTTGGTAGAAAGCAATACTTATTCGATTGTAGAAGATTTTCTGGGGAGAAAAGCTTTTTTTTGGAATTTGGGTTTATTTTCTGCCGATAGCTATAGATTATCCGAGGGTTTTATTTTCTTTCTTGTTCTTCTCTTGAATTCCCAGAATTCTTTCTCTCAATCCCACAACAACGAAAGTTGGTAGTGGTCAAGAGCGAATTTGCTCGATTGAGCCGAAGAGGATGGGTTTTTACGAAGAAGCCTAATTTTCTGCATTTGAATTGCTGTATTTTGGGCTACAATCAGCCTCTGTTATCTTTTAATTCTTCAATTTTTACCTTCTGCTATGAATTTAAAGTTCAGTTTCTCAATTTGAGTATTTGGTAATTTTTACTTTTTGTTGTTTGAAACTTTGGAGGCCTTCTGGAACATGAAATTCTTGCTTACAAGCTTTTTGTTCTGAGCTATATTTGGGTTTCAATTCCAGCACTGCACCTCTGTCGTTGGCATTTTACGAAATCAATTTTTCCATTAAACAAGATTAATTCAGTTTTCCCGTAAGTTAATTGGTAGTAGAACCATTGGGTTGTTTCCTTGAAATAGTCACTTGCATAGCATTTGCAATTCAATTGCATTATTTCCTTTGAGTTTTTTTTATGAATTTTTACCATTCTAATTTACCATTTCTAAATTATTGCATTATGACGAGCTAAATTTCCTTTGGGATTCAAGTTTGTGAATGCCCTAGAGGAAAGATGTAAAGCTCGAGAATAAAAACAATCTAGCTAACTCTTGGACTCAAGTTTGCTTTTGGTGAGTAAATTGTTGGGTAAAACTAGCTGGCCATCTAGTGTTGCTTGTCAAGCTAAAACTTAATACCGAGAGGGTTAAAGGAAGCGGATGTCGCAAAAGAAATGGAGGAAAGGGCTTAGACATAAGTCTGAAACATCGACCCTAGACATAGGGCGAGACTCCAAAACCACTAGAATTGTGCGCAAAACTATCTAAGTTAGATTAGCCATAGACATATAGGTTTAATCACTTAGTCTCCTAAAGATATTTCAAAGAAGGTCGAATGGGAGTTGAATTTGGTTTACTTAGTTCCTGAGTTAGCTACGATTGCAATTGCTTTCTTGTTGCATTTTCTTTCCAAACCATTAACATACTTGAATCCCTCTTTATTTCCATTGAATTTTCAAACACATTTTTAGTTAAAACACCTCTCAAATCATTTTTTACCCACGGTTACTTTAAATTGCAATTTGTCAACAATTTTGTGCCAACTAAAATTCATTTTATTAAACTCCGTTCCCTTGGGTACGATACTCTGGAATACTTCCAGTTTCTTTATTACTTCGATCACGTGCACTTGCGTGTAGCGAAAAGCACCGATCAATGATCATATGCGACTCAATCTTAATCCTAAGGGGCTGTTTGGGGCAAGGAGTTGCAGGGAGTAGGAGTTAATATGTCTGGGGAGTTAGGAAGTCTAGGGAGTTAGGAAGTATGTGTTTGAGGTGCAGAGTTGTTTAGTCTGGAGTTAGGAAGTCTGTGTTTGGGGCAAGGAGTTGCAGGGAGTAGGAGTTCTGAAATCTGTGTTTGGGGTGCAGATTTGTTAAACCTGGAGTTCTGAAGTCTAAGTTGATTTTATATAGTATTTTTTTCTACAATTTCTCAAAATTTCATTATTAAGAATTTGTTCTCATGAATTCTAAGATTGAGATTTTTTGTTTTTATTAATTTATGTATATTTTACAAATTTCTTTAAAGTAAAAAAAATAATTTTGAACAAAATACCCCACATTCTTTTTTTCAATATATCTCACATTAATTATTCATTTATCTTGGATAGTTTTCAAATAAAGGAGTCTTACAATACTTTTTAAAATATTACATGTGATTTAGAAATATTTCAATCCATTAGTTTAAAGGGATTCAAATAAACTTCAAGATTTTTACGTTTTTATTCTTTCAATTCTAGAAATAATATAGATTTGTTTCCGTCAATCCTAAAATTGAGATTTTAAATTATATTATTTTATGAATATTTTACAATTTTATTAGAGACTTGTTTTCGTCAATTTTAAATTTTAAATTTAAGATTTGTTTTTCAAGCTTAATAAAATAATTTTTTTACATAATTTAAAATTTTATTTTTCTAACTAATCAATGTAATGAATTAACTAAAGTTTGATTAATTTGAAAATAATATATTCTTTGAAGTTTTAAAATAACTAAGTTAAAAATAAAATATCAAATATTTATGATATTTTAAAATAATTAAGTTCAAAATGAATATATATATATTTTTAACATCATTCAAAATGAATATCATACATACTTTTGTTCAAAATACTATATATTTATGTTATTTATTGTAATAATTTTATTTTATTAAGTTTGGAATGAGAAATTGTTTATCTTTTTACTTTGAATATGATTAGTTTGAAAATCAAAATTTTTTAATACGTTAATCTTTTTTAATACTAATTTTCTAAAATGTAATACGGGTTAGTTTAAAATATGTTTTTCTTATCTTCAAATCATAAAATTATATATATTTTTGAGCTATTAATAAAAAAAAAAGCTTAAAAAAGATGAGATTGATATTTGTTATAAGTAATTTTAGTTGAAACTTAAAAAAAATTGTAGATGACAAATGGAGGAAGTGAAATAGGAAGATTTTTATCAATTAAAAAAATTGTTATGTAGTACTCTAATTTATATTAAAATTTCAATTTAAATAATAGTATCATGTCTAAAACATTCTTATATAATTTATATTTAAAAAAGAAAATTATAGAATAAAAAGAAAAATATTTTTGTTAAAAAATTGATTAAAATTATAGAATAAAAAAATAATTATTTATATTTAATTAGTAGTTAGTAACAATGATGAGAAAATTTATATAAAAAATAAAGAAAAATTTTCAAATTAAGAAATTAAAAAAAATAATGTAAAAAAATAGAGAGAGAAAGGAGAGGGGAGAAAAGAGAGAGGTATGAGTGAGGTGAGGTGAAGAAAAAATAAGATAGCAAAGTTGTGGGGCCCACAATAAGGAGTTGGGGAAGGAGTTAATAAGTTTGTGGGACCCACAATAGGGAGTTGGAGAAGGAGTTAATAAATCTGTGGGGTCCGCAATAGGAGTAAAATTATCCTTGGGCCAAACAAGGAGTTGGGGGGAGTTATTAACTCCTCCCAACTTTACTCCCCCCCCAACTCCTCAATCCAAACACCCCCTAAGTGAGTTATGAACTCCTGCCTACGAATGCTCGTCCTTTTATTTTCATGGGTGAGGGCTTTTGTAGTCGATTCAATATGCCTACCATTATAGGGACTTGACCAAATGAGGAGCTAGGAACTTAATCTCACAAGATGGAATTCACTCATTCTATTATAGGGTAAGTAGATGAGTAGTTCCCTAAGTGGTGATTTCGGGACTTGAACAATGGGGCCTCATCCTCTCACTGGCTCAAGAGGGACTTAGTTTATAGTTGGATCATAAACAAATTGTTCATTAGAGGATCAGTGGTACTAAAGGTGTAAGATGTAATTACACGGGTAAAACAGACTTTTGACCCAGGTGTAATTATGAAATACTCGTGAAGGATCGACTTGCATGTAGTGGTTATATCCATGGACATAACTTGTCCTACAGTGCATAATAGTGCAACTCTAGGTCTATGTGGAGTGACATAGAGTTTATTAATGAGTTTAATTAATTAATTTTGTATCATTGGAGCATATAGTCTGTAGGTCCATAAGGTTCCCTTGCTAGCTCATATGAACAAATAGGGATCAATTTCTTTGAGAGAAAATTTTGAAATGTCCAAATTAAAATTTAATATATTTGATATATTAAATGAAGGAAAACATATTTATTGTATATGATACATTAAATATCAAAGAAATTATTAATGTATTAAGATACATTAAAGAAAAGATATTTACTAAATTTGAATTAGATTCAAATAAGAAAATAGATATCGTAGGAGAATTTGGAAATGTTTGAATAAGATTCAAACTGGTTAGATAAATATATTTTAATATATTAGATATTAAAATATATTATTTAATTATTTTCCTTAGACCACTGTAAATAGGACCCTAGGGGTGTGCCATTGTGTGCATTCTTCACAAAAGAAAATAACTCTTGAAATTCTTCTCTCATTCCCTCTCTCTATTTTCAAGAAAGTTCCCACAAATATCTTTGGTCCTTTGTTCAAGTCATAGCAAGGCGACTGTATGGAGTCATGGAGTTGGAGTAGAAGGAGACAAAGACCCACTAGAATATTCTCTATATTATTTTAAAGGTATGTTTTGCTTAGCCTAAAATTGTTTTTACCTAAAATTATTTTTACTTTAATTCTAAATAAAATCAAAGTCGATTCCAACGATTCCGTTGTGGATTTAATTCGATTGTTCCCTTAAGATACATCTATGGGAGAATGCACTGCTGATATTCAAAATGCAGGAAGAAGGGAGGATGTGAACTTTTTAAATTTTGAGTCACCTTAACAAGTGTTTAGGGAACGTCGAGCTAATGACACTAAACAAACGCTTCTTGGAAGGCACAAAAAACTTGATATGGTGAAACTTGTGGTTAGGAGAAATTCTAGCATTGTGCAAATGCACCCCGTCAATGCAAGCAATAAATAGGAGTATTCTTGAGTATTGTCTCCCAAGGGAACAAGTTAACAGAAAGTTGTAGTAGCAAAAAGTATTTGAGACTTGTACCTTAGGGAACTAAATTGCAAAATAGGATTGTGATTGTAGGAAAAGCAAAGAAAAACAGAATGCTAAGTGGCAAATTTGCAATAATAAAAAAGGGGGTTCAAGCTTGTCATTTTCCTTGGGGTATGAATTGTAATTTAAATTGTAATTGCAATCCTATATGTCTATAGTTTTTCCAACTTAGATAAATGAAGTACGCAATTCTAATAGTTTTAGAGCTTTGCCCTATGTCTAGAGGCAAGAATGGCTTAGGTCTAAGCTTTATTCTCCATTGTTTGTGTGAAATCCACTCTCTTCTAACCCTTTCGGTATTAGAATTGAGCCTTAGTATGTAACACTAGTTGATTACTCTAGAGTTACAATTTCAATTTAATCAACACAAGCAAACAATGAAAGTGTAGGCTTGGTCACTTTTACAATTTAAGCTCAATTCATTCCCTTGGATATTCACATGCTTGAACCCCTAAAAAGGATTTAACTCATGGTAAAATAAGAAAAAGAACAAGTTTTACATAAAAGAGAATTCATAACTTAAGGAAATAAAGTAAAGAATCGAAGGGCAAAAATAAAGCTTAAAATAGAATGCCAAATCTAAAAAATAAATCATGAACTTATTTGCTGGAAATTAATGATTTTATTGAAGAAAAACCTTACGAAAAATAATTATTCCAAAAGAAGAGTACAAACTGACTTAAATATAAAAACAAACAACTAGCCTTGATCGAGTGGCAACAAGAACTTAAGAATAAAAGAAAAACAGAACTAAAAACAAAGTTCAATTATGAATAATGAGCTGGAACGAAAACATAATAAGAAACAAAAAAAGCTTCTTCAACAACCTCTCTTTCCCTTTTGTTAAATCAAATCTCTCCAATCTCAAAGTGAATTGAAGTTTTACAACTTGAGATTTTCACTGTAGTTGGATCAAGCACAACGGGGTAGAGCGGATGGGAAGAAGAAGAACGGACAGCAAGTTAAAAAGAAAAAATGTGCAGAAAAAATGGGTCTTCTTCCCAAGGAGGAAATCCAATTTCTTTGTGTAATTTTCTTCCATTTTATAGACCATGGAGGCTAGGATTTTTTTTCTCCTTCCATTGACCAAAGAATCTCCATAATGCGTGCTGAAATCAGAGGTAAAATGTGGGTTTCCATCTTTAAAAAGATACAGCAGATTTTTATGATTCTTTCCATATTTGACAGATTCGCGATTGCCAAATATGTTTACAACTGTAATTACAAACTACAATTCTTTATAGCATCAATTTTCTGCATTAAAACAAAGTTTTCAGCCACTTTTTCGTTCTTTCCATTTCTTTTCTTCATTTGGTTCATCCCTAACATGCTTACTAACTTTCACTAAATATTGCTAAGATTTCCTAAGCTCATATACATAATTGCATGGAATTTTAAGGATAAATTGAGTTTAACGAGGATAAATAATCCTCAAGAATGAGAATTATCACAACCCAAGGGTTCTGTTAGTTGTTTTTGCTTGTTTTTGTTTAGTTTAGTTGAATAAAGTGGTCGTTGTTATAGTTCTGCATTTTAAGAGTTTGAGATCCACACCGCTTTATAGTTTCCCAAGTTGGTTGGTGTGCTCATTGGTCATGTCTCTCTTGCTTTTCAGGCTGTATCGTTACCCTTATTCTCTTTATTCTCCTTTTTGCATGCTTAATGTGTTTAGGGTGTAAACATTGAGGACAAGTTTGATTTTTGTGCTTAATTAGAAAATGTTGATGTATGTTGAGATTGTGTACTGTAGTATTGTTTAGGATGTTGTATGTTGTGGTGATGATGAAATTCCATGATTTGATTTCTCTAGTGGATTGTTTTTGCATGATTATGTGAAATTAGAGCATGCTAAGATCTGAGTAAATTTAAAATTTTTGCTTTGGAATCTTTTCGCTTGTTGAGCACGTAGCCTAATGTTGATAAGTTGAACATTTAAAGGAGTGTTATGTTTTCTAGAAATTTTTGTCACTCCGATAGGCTTAAGGCTTAGTTTGTAAGTGAACTTGCGAGATAGTTTGTAACGTTGCCCTTAAGAGTAAGAAAAAGTATATTTTTGCCGAAAATCTGAGCTTAGAAAAAGTTGTTTGTGAAAAGAAATAAAAGAAACTTGTGTTGTAAAAGTGTTCAAGGGTGAAAAGAGCTACCTCTATCGTGATCAGTTAGGCCATCCATTAAGCAAGTGCTCTGGATAAGGGTCATTGCGATAGAAGTGTGAAAGCTAGTGCCCTTGATTTAATGTAAAAAGCAAGTGTGGAGGAGTACTACCCTATAAGGATTCGGGCACCTAGCTTTATATTACTTTCTTGATTGTAAGGGAGCTGAATTGAATCTTTCGAGCCAGTGTAGAAGGAAGAGGAATGGAAGGATTCATAACATTACTTCGAATTAGTAAATGAGTTGATATTTAGGCTATGCACACACGCACACAAAGAATTCAGAGTTTTGTTTCAATTGCTCGTGATCTAGGCATAATCTTATTTCATTGTTTCTTGTTCTTAATTACACTCTTGAGAACATTGAGAGTTGAGTCACCTATATATACAATTTCTGAGACATTTATTTTCTTGATGGTGTGCTTTATTTTGTTTTGCTTGAGACTAGCAAAAGCTTAAGTGTGGGGGTATTTGATACCACTAATTTAGTGCTATATTTATGCCTTATTATTAGCTAGTTTTGTGGTTTTATTGTGAGCTTTTACGTGTATTTATCGTGTATTTCAGGAAACCAAGAAATTGGGAGCGGACTTTATGAATTTAGAGAACTATTATCGATTTGAAGCTTAATTGGAGGTGAAATGGAGGCTAAGTATGAGAATTAAGGTTGCATTGACATTTGGGGCTGAGAGAATGGTGTCAAGATACTATGTTGAGCGTCAAGACGCCATGTTTTATGATGCAAAGCTGAGGGCTAGCATTGAGACGTTGTCCTATGGTGCTCAACGTTTGAAATGCACACAAACACAGCATTCCATCTTAAGTGTCTCAATGCTGCCCCCAGTGTCTCGACATTGAAGGCGCACGGGCATAAATGAAAGATGCGCAACGATAGCGTTGAGACGTTGTTGCAGCACTAGGTATATATTCATCATTTTGTGGATGAAAATGGAGACCAATTTAGGGTTTTTTGGCCCTTTTATGATTTCTTATCATCTTGGAGCCTGGGGAGCACGAATCAGAGTGTTTGGGAGAGATTTTTAGGCTCGAGAGTGCAAAAATCGAGGCAAAAGTCAAGATTACGATGACAACGGTCTTTATTACTGTTTTCTTCCTCTTTTTCATGTCTCATAGGGCTTTAAGTTTGAGAATTATGTATTGTTTAATGCATATTGTGGGCTAATTGTAATAGTTTATGGGTAAGAGCATATTTAGATTTGCTTTTATGGTCTAGTTTGATACAATTGCCTATTAATTATTCTTTGTAGAATTTATATGGATGGATTGTGATTAATGCTTCTAGTTAATTGGCCACTAATTAGATGAACTCAGTCTTAAATTGAGCTTGACAGAGAGAATTTAAGATAGAATTAATCCATCCAACACCTTTAATTTGCCTAAATGACATAGGATTAATAATGACGGGTGAGGTTAATAATGAGCGGACTTAATCAATTAATTAACTTAATTAACACTAAGGACACTTAGGTTAATAGTTAATTAAGTGTAATTGAATAATACTGGCAGAAGATTTCGAATGATTTAGCTCTAGGCCTATGAATTCGTAAGAGTTAATTAATTGGAAAAATCAATTAAGTATAATTGTGTTTTGATGTGTGCTCGATCCCCTAGACACACCTTAAATTGTTGTCTCCACCGTTATCTTTTATGCCTTTTAGTCTAGTTGTAATTCCAAGCATCTTTAATTTTGTGTTTTGATAATAGGAAAAATAGTGTTATTTCTTGGCTTAGTTTTATGCTAGTTTTGCTATGATTTCATGTACTTTTATGTTTTTTAGGTGTATTTCGTAGAAACCGAGCGTTAGAGACAAAACTGACGAATTGAAAGATATTTGTATGAATTTGAAGCAATTTGTCGCCTAAATTGAGGATCCAAGTATTGAAGATGAAGATAAGGCAATTGGACCCGAGAGGATGGCCTTATAACGCCAAAGGAGAAGCCTTTCAACATGGAGGACTCGAGGGCACAACATTGCAGCGCTGCTTATAGCGTTACAACGCTGGCAGAAGAAGATTTTTTTCTTTTTTGCAAAATGCTAAGGACAACATTGCAACGCTGTCTCGATTCTATTTAAGGAATTTTTTCATTCGTCATATGGGAGCCCTTTTTGAAGAGACCAAACCCTAAATCGATTCATACACTGTCTAAAGGCCTAGAGGAGACTTTTGGATAGCCAAGTAGGAGACTCAAAGCTCGAGATTGTGGACTTCACATCAGGAATGAGTGTTGGCACGTGACCTTAGTCTAATATCTTTCCATTTAACTTTTCTTTTGGTTTTTAGGAGTTTTGTTATGGACTTTATTGTTGTTTATCTCTGTATTTAGACAAGAATGGTTGTATGTTTTAGAACTTTGTCGATTTTGTAATTGAATGCTTGTATTTACATCTTTTATGCATCTCGATTTTATTGCTTAAACCATTGGCCATGATTATGCATATTAGGCTAGATTTAGCTCGAGAGAGTAAATTTATCCATATAACAATAGATGCATAACTAGATTTAGTTTATTGCACGAGAGTGAGTAAATTAAGTCTAGAAGCCTTAAAAGAATCGTCTAATGCCATGTTTAGTAATAAAAATAGACCGAGAGGTTGATTTATTGCTAATCATGAGTCCAATTTAGCTCGAGAGAGGGTATTGATCACTTAGTAATTATTGGCTTAGGATTGTTTACATAAAATCAATTCTTTATCTAACAAAGTTATGCTTAAGTTAATCAACCATTAACGTTTCTCACAAATTGGACTCCAACCATGTAAATATTAGTTTATATTTTATTTTTCTTTGATCCAAAAGTTTTGTTTCTCTAAATAAAATTGGGCATAATTAACTATGGTACGTAATTAATCTAAGAACTCCAATCCCTGTGATCGACCTTGGCTACTATTACTGCAAATTTTTAGAGGTCCGGTTTATAAATATATTTGATAGAACCTTCGACAAGCTCTTTTATCAAGTTTATCCCTAAATAATTACAATCGCCTGTAATTCTAGTAATTAATCATTTCGAAGGAAACACGCACTCCCTGTAGATTTGATACTCAGTATTTACTTACCGTTTTATATTACTTGATCGCATACACTTGCGTGACCACGAACAAGCTCTCACAATGACCCGAGGTTTTATGTACATGGCCTTTAATAGAACTTGATTTACTTCAGTATTGCAGAATCAAGAAAAACATAAGGACTGAAACGTGTTGTGATGGTCTCGACCATAACTATTGGAAGTTCAAGAGATAATTCACTTTCTTTAATTAGGTTGTTGCCCTACTTCATTGTGCATTAATTCAAATCGAAAGATATTGATGCTTAAGCTTATTCTCCTTCCTTTACTCAGAAAATATTTTTTATTTGTCAGTCATTCGTGAGGTACTGTTGGGAATGACTTGGGCTTTTGGTCCATTGTAAAATCCCACATAGGATAGGTGAGAGTTGTCCCACATGGAAAGATTTAGAGTTTCTTGGAGGGTTTATATACTTAGGCTTATTTATGTGCTTGTAAAAAGTGTATAGAGTGGTGTTTAAAATTCTGCATGCCGCTGGGCGGGCGAATTCTTGTAGTCATGCTTGTGCGTAAAAAAATAGTAATTTTTATTTCTTTTTACTCTTCTTTTTAGGTCAAAAACCTTTTTTTTCTTACCATTACAAAATTTCCTCCCATTACTTTCTTAACATTTTTCATAATTGTAGATTTAAAATGGATTTGGAAAACGTTTTCAGATATAAAAGTTTTTTTGGTACAAAATAATACTTTCCCCGATTGTTCTTTTGAGCGATTAGTGTGTTATGGGCAATTCTCTTCTTGACGCCAATCATTTTCTGATGAGTTCACGTTTGAGAAGGCTGTTGTGTTAACCTTGGGGAGCAACCGCCGTGAGACAATTTAGCATCGAGGTCGTGTCGAAATTTCTTTCAAGGCAGTGGTTCTTCCACGGCGCAACAATTCGTTTTCTGGATCTATGATTACAAACTTCTAAAATTGTATTGATATTGAATAAGATTGATACAATCTCTAATGTATGATACTCTGATTCTTTCTCTTACAAATGTATTTGATTTGACGACTATAGCACTTATTCTCAAATTGAATTTTTAGCTTCACTCTTCTTAATCTTCTTGACTCGGTCTTTGGCATATTGATCTTCTTAACTCGGTCTTTGGCTTAGTGATCTTCTTGAATCAATCTTTGAATTATTTATCTTTTTGGATTGCCATTTGACTTGTTGACCTTCTTGGATTAGCCTTTGATTTGTTGATTTTCTTGGAATTGGTCATTGGCATGTTGATCTTCCTAGATCGATATGACTTGTTGATCGTCTTGAATCGATCCTTGGTTTGTTGATCTTCTTGGATCGGTCTTTGACTTATTGATCTTCTTGGATAGAGCTTCTTGATCTTGAATAATCGCTCAAAGTTTTTAAGTCTTGTACGCTTTAGATGTCTTCAACTCATGTTCAAAGAGATTTCAATCTTCGAAGTCTTCCGGTCTTCAAAGTCTTGAGAGAGTTTTTGGTCTTCAAAGAGATCTCAACTTTCTGGGAGTCTTATAAATTTCTAACTTACTTCTCCTCTAAATGTCTTGAAATGGAGGGCGACTCTTTTATTTATAGAGTTTTTCATGGCCATTGTGTAGGTTTGGGCGCACTTGGCTTTGGGTCCAACCATTTAGATTTAGGCTTTGGACAAAATTTTCATGTAATGAGCTTCTGAACTAATTTGATCTTGGATCCAATTGTGATATGACCCAATTTGATCAAACAAATCTTATGTGATCAAATGAGCATAATGAATACATGTGACATTATCTATATTTTCTATTTTTTCTTAAAATTTTAATTTAGAGACATTTGTTAATTTGTAATTGGTCCCAAAATGAACATATAACTTTGTCATCAATTTAAAATAATGATGTTGCAATTTGTGATGGATCGAAATTTCTCATTGAACAAATTTGTTAAAATAAAAATTGTTATTAGGTAACCTATACAATCAAAAAGTAATCTATATTACTATTTAGTTTATGCATTTTTAAGGGGTATTCTAGTAGTATATGTCAAATTCTTATTTTGCTTCCATATAATTTTTAGTCAACAATATTAATACATTTGTCTGATTTTGGTTCTAAACAATTTCTAGTAAATAACATCAAAGAACTAACATATTCTTATTCCCATTTAGTGGCAAAACTATAATAGGCCCAAGGGCTCTCAACTTAAAAACATTTTTATATTAGTACTATATGTTTCACATAATTTGCCAAAAATGGCTTGAATGCCCAAGCCCCCTGTCTAGGAGTTGTGTTTTATTCTTAAAATTGTTGTTTTTTTTGACAAAGCGGCATGTTTTTTTTAATAGTTCAACAATATGGGAGATTTAAATCTTTAACTTCTTCGACAGTGAGGTGCTTTTAGTTTTAGGTATTATTATGTATTGTTCGTATATTACCACTTTTTCTTTTTCAAAGGGTCTCTTTTATGAATTATTATTTTCAATTTAATATCGTAGGTAAAACGTTAATGTTTTTAATGACTTAAATATCTATAAATATATTTTTTTGTGTTAAAAGGAAATAATTTAGATTTTTATTTTCTATATTTTTGAATGGTAAGTAACACCTACGTTAAATAATTCAAATTACAAATATAGAACAATAAAAAATATATAATATTATTTTAAAATAAACTATTTTTAAATTTTAGTGAATTATTTTAATAAATTAATCCCATAAAAAAACTATAATTACCAAACAAAAAAGTTATACTTGTTATTCTAAATTTTATTCTCTTTATTATATATTTATATAAAAACGTTAAAAAACACTAATAGTTCCTGAAGTTTCAAAGTTACAATTTAATTCTTAAATGTTAGTTTGTAACGATTTAATCCCTCTACTTTTAATTTTGTAACAATTTAGTTCCTATACTTTAAAATTTGTAATAATTTACTCCCTATCACGAAAAATATAATGTGGTTTCTTATAAATGTAGATCAATATACTGATTGGAGACCACATGTGTTATAAACAACAAAGACTAAGTCGTTCTATAATAAAAAATGACTTAATTTTGATAGAATTTTTTATAGTAGAATTAAATTGTTATAAGTTTTAAGGTACAAAAACTAAATTATTACAAATTTAAAAGTATAAAGACTAAATTGTAACAATCCATAGTTCATGAACTAAATTATTTCTTTCATTAAAGTTTAGGGAAGAAAAAACGTTCTTTTAACATATAAAAAACTAGTTATACTTTTTATTGAACAAACTAATATCAAAATACATCATGTCCCCAACATAAATTTTTTTATTTGCCACTGCTTTCATTGATTTCATTCCGATTCTTTATCATTTCAATTCAGGGTAAGTAAACGAGCCTAAAAATATCTTTCCTCTCTCTAACTCACCTGCATAGAACGTTTACGTGTATACAAAGAATGAGGGTTTAATTTTAGCATTACCATATTGTAAAGCTTTTTTTAAAAATCTTTTTTAAAGTTTTGTAAATCAAATATTGTAGTTCTTATTTAGGGTTTAATTTTAGCATTACCCAATTTGATAATCATTTATGTCCCGTTTGATAACCATTTGGTTTTTAGTTTTTGGTTTTCGAAAATTAAGCCTAAAAATACTACTTCCACCTAGATTTACTTATTTTGTTGTCCACTTTTTATCTATGTTTTAAAAAATTAACCCAAGTTTTGAAAACTAAAAAAAGTAGTTTTCATAAACTTTTTTTTTGTTTTTGAAATCTGGCTAAGAATTCAAATGTTTTCTTAAGAAATATGAAAGTCATTGTAGAGAATTGTAGAGAAATTATGAGAAAACAAGCACAATTTTCAAATACCAAATACCAAAAACCAAAAACCAAATTGTTATCAAATGGGGCTTTAGATTTTGGTTTTTGATTTTTGAAAATTGTGCTCGTTTCCTCACAATTTATTTACAATGGTTTTGATCTTCTTTACAATGATTTCCATCTTTCTTTCGTAAGGAAACATTTGAGTTTGTATCCAAATTCCAAAAACAAAAACAAGTTTTTGAAAACTATTTTTTTTAGTTTCCAAACTTAGTTTGGTTTTTAAAAATATATGTATAAAGTAGACAAGAAAACATTAAAATTCATAGATGAGAATAGTATTTATAGACTAAATTTTCAAAAATCAAAAACTAAAAACTAAAATGATTATTAAACGGGACGTTAGGTTTTCAATAATAATATGCATGTAAATTCTATTGCGTGTTTGGCTCAAGGGTTGTTTTGTAAATCAAATATTCTGTACTTGGATTTGGCTGCCTCAAACTACGAATTTGTTGGTCTTATCGACTATGCAAATCCATGTTATATAAATCTAAAGGCAAGAAATCCAGTTTTTTTTTTTTTTTTTTTTTGAAATGATATGAAATCCACTTTTTATTGCACACTAAGGGGCTGTTTGGGGCAAGGAGTTGCAGGGAGTAGGAGTTAATATGTCTGGGGAGTTAGGAAGTCTGGGGAGTTAGGAAGTCTAGGGAGTTAGGAAGTATGTGTTTGGGGTGCAGAGTTGTTTAGTCTGGAGTTAGGAAGTCTGTGTTTTGGGCAAGGAGTTGCAGGGAGTAGGAGTTCTGAAATCTGTGTTTGGGGTGCAGATTTGTTAAACCTGGAGTTCTGAAGTCTAAGTTGATTTTATATAGGTTTTTTTCTACAATTTCTCAAAATTTCATTATTAAGAATTTGTCCCCATGAATTCTAAGATTGAGATTTTTTGTTTTTATTAATTTATGTATATTTTACAAATTTCTTTAAAGTAAAAAAAATAATTTTGAACAAAATACCCCACATTCTTTTTTTCAATATATCTCACATTAATTATTCATTTATCTTGGATAGTTTTCAAATAAATGAGTCTTACAATACTTTTTAAAATATTACATGTGATTTGGAAATATTTCAATCCATTAATTTAAAAGGATTCAAATAAACTTCAAGATTTTTACGTTTTTATTCTTTCAATTCTAGAAATAATATAGATTTGTTTCCGTCAATCCTAAAATTGAGATTTTAAATTATATTATTTTATGAATATTTCACAATTTTATTAGAGACTTGTTTTCGTCAATTTTAAATTTTTAATTTAAGATTTGTTTTTCAAGCTTAATAAAATAATTTTTTTACATAATTTAAGATTTTATTTTTCTACCTAATCAATGTAATGAATTATCTAAAGTTTGATTAATTTGAAAATAAAATATTCTTTGAAGTTTTAAAATAACTAAGTTAAAAATAAAATATCAAATATTTATGCTATTTTAAAATAATTAAGTTCAAAATGAATATATATATATTTTAACATCATTCAAAATGAATATCATACATACTTTTGTTCAAAATACTATATATTTATGTTATTTATTGTAATAATTTTATTTTATTAAGTTTGGAATGAGAAATTGTTTATCTTTTTACTTTGAATATGATTAGTTTGAAAATCAAAATTTTTTAATACGTTAATCTTTTTTAATACTAATTTTTTAAAATGTAATACGGGTTAGTTTAAAATGTGTTTTTCTTATCTTCAAATCATAAAATTATATATATTTTTGAGCTATTAATAAAAAAAAAGCTTAAAAAAGATGAGATTGTTATTTGTTATAAGTAATTTTAGTTGAAACTTAAAAAAAATTGTAGATGACAAATGGAGGAAGTGAAATAGGAATATTTTTATCAATTAAAAAAATTGTTATGTAGTACTCTAATTTATATTAAAATTTCAATTTAAATAATAGTATCATGTCTAAAACATTCTTATATAATTTATATTTAAAAAATAAAATTATAGAATAAAAAGAAAAATATTTTTGTTAAAAAATTGATTAAAATTATAGAATAAAAAAATAATTATTTATATTTAATCAGTAATTAGTAACAATGATGAGAAAATTTATATAAAAAATAAAAAAAAATTCAAATTAAGAAATAAAAAAAAAATAATGTAAAAAAATAGAGAGAGAAAGGAGAGGGGAGAAAAGAGAGAGGTATGAGTGGGGTGAGGTGAAGAAAAAATGAGATAGGAAAGTTGTGGGGCCCACAATGAGGAGTTGGGAAAAGAGTTAATAAGTTTGTGGGACCCATAATAGGAAGTTGGAGAAGGAGTTAATAAATCTGTGGGGTCCACAATAGGAGTAAAATTATCCTTGGGCCAAACAAGGAGTTGGGGGGATTTATTAACTCCTCCCAACTTTACTCTCCCCAACTCCTCAATCCAAACACCCCCTAAGTTTTATAAAATGGAAATCATAAAAATACAAGTTTCTAAACTTTCTCTTTTTTTGGTCTTTACAATTCAAATACATGTTTATTAATGTAAAGGCAAGTTCCCCTTAATGATTATATAAATAAAAAATGAACAAAAAGTCAATGTAGTTGAAGTTTTATTTTTAAAAAACGAAAGAAATTTCAATAGCATAGACTTGTATATATGGCTAGTCGTGCACTTCTAAACTACACTCCTTTATAGTCCTTTTTTGTACAAAAGTCAAAAGTGGCGCAATATCCTCTATCACCCCTTGTAATTTAAATTGTAATATATGTTCTATATAAAAGAAGCAATATTTTCAGCGGATAAAATAATAATAATATGTTGGCATTTTTTCCAAAAATACCTGGGGTTTATTTATACATTTCTTAAAACTATTTTATTAACTGTATTGTTGTTATATTATTCTGTTTGAATTCTTTTAAAAAAAATTGATATATATATATATATATATATATATATATATATTTTGGTTAAGAAAGATATAGTTATCTCACTTACGCTTTGGATGTAATTTTTTTTTAAAATAGAATTTTAATGGTCATATTGCTAAGACTTTTCATCTAAGAAATTAATATAGAAAATCTCTTGTAGGTTCTTTTTCAAAGTTAAATATATATTTTTATTCTAGTTCAATAGATGGAAGAGTGATGGATCAAACTTTCAACTTTAAGAAATGTAATAACAATATACATCATCCACAAAGTCATACTCAAATTACAATTTTCTATATTGATACAAGAAGAATTTTCATATTGGTCATTTTCTAACAAATGGTGAATTTATTATAATGAGAATCTTCTTATCAATGTTAAAATGGTCTGTAAGGAAAGTTAGAAGTTGCCTGGTAACCTTTTTGTTTCTCGTTTCCTGTTTCTCGTTTCAATTTTTTGAGAAATAGATGCATTTGGTAATTGTTCTCATTTCTCATTTCTCATTTTTCACAAACATTTCCAAATTGGTTTTGAAAGTTTGGAAACAACAAAATCATGTTTTCTTGTTTCTTGTCCCTATTTCCCATTTCTAGTTTTTTGCTCAATATAAATAAAAATATTATTTTATCATTGTTGACTAATAAAACAATATTTAATTGTAAAAAGTAATTTTCATATAAAATCTTACCATTTTGATTTAAAATTTCAAAGAACAAGAAACAAGAAATGGTTACCAAAATATGATTCTGGTTTTTTTTTTTTTAAATAAAAAATGTTATGGGTGAAATTGGACCAACAAGAATGGGCTAGCTAAAAGGCTACAGTAAATGGCCAAACGAGAAAAGAAGCCCGATACGAAGTCAAAACAGACTAAAACTCACGCGGGATCGACCCACAAAGCGAGAGGACGAAAAAATAGGCTTGGGCCAAAGCCCAAGCCCGTGGTCAGCCTTGGCAGAGGCTGAGGCCGACCACATGGCAAGGCCCTCCTTTGGACCTTGTCTTGGTCCCTCATGGCCCGTGTACCCTCAGTCCATCCCCATTCAGTCTTTTCGTTCCCAATTGAAGACGGAAACCCACGCAAAACCCTAATTACGAAGGTATTTAAACTCTCCCTTTAAGGGAGAGTAAGGTAAGTTCATTCCAGCCTCCAATACTCTCCTAGAACTCCCAAATTCTTTCTAAAGACTCTCTCTAACTAAAGCATCAGAGCCTATGTGGCCTAGACCACACCGATGTCCATATTTTTCTTGTTTTGCGGCCGCATTCTTCCCTCAATAATACAAATTTACCGTTGTTGTCACGTGGAGGTCAGGTGAGATTTCTCCTATCCAAAATTTGACAACAACAGTTGGCACCGTCTGTGGGGGAATGACAACGCTTAACGAACAAGAAAGGTCACTCATCCTCGGCCTCATATTGGCACAAGTCAACCAAAAGAAGAGATAGTCGAGCTAAAGAAGAAGGTCGACAACATGGACAAATACCTATTGAAGATACTAGAAAAGCTTGACAAGCAAGACCTTCAGGAGGAGGAAAAGCAAAAGCACCTCTTTTGGTTCGAGACCCGAGAAAAGGAAAAGCGAAGTTGGTTGAGGGTATGAGAGAATCCAAGTTCTATGCCCAAAGACCAACTAAGAAGGTGATCCTCGAAGAAAACGACAAACCTTGTCAGCCCATGGCCAAAAGTTTCGCAATTAAGGCCTGCAGACTAAAATCTGCAATGCATGTCATCTCACAATCTGATGGCCGAGGCCGACCAGGTGACAATGAAGAGACGATCGCACTGGATCACGAAGCGACATCAGACTTGAGAAGTATGATCAACCTAAAGTGAAAGACTCAGGCTGAGGTCGAGAAGATGAAGTTCAAGCGCAGAGCACAAACCTAAAGCCTTCCTTGGAAAGCTAAAATCCTACAATCCAGAAGTGTAGGGAATAATCGAATTAAACCTAAGCGAAAGCACTGTAATCGACTTTGATTTTATATAAAATTAAACAAAACTAAGGTTAAGTAATAAATACCTTTGTATATTATAGAGAGATTTTTGGCAGGTCTTTAATCTCCTTGCTCCAACTCCAACATGGTTGAAACTCCAATTCTATAAAGTCTACTTGCTATGACTCGAACACAGGACCAAAGTTTGTGGGAGCCTCTTGAAAGAAAATCCACAAGGGATTGGAAAAGAAGAGGTCTAGGGAGAATTTTCTAATTCTCTATTGAGGAGATGTGTGTTATAATTGCTCAACCCAAAGGTTCTATTTATAGAGACATGTGACAAATCTTTGCCATAATTAAATAATATATATTTTAATATGTAATATATTAAAATACATATATTTAATCTATTTGAATCTTATTCAAATCTTTTAAATTCTCCTACGATATTTATCTCTTATTTGAATCTTGTTCAAATTTTATAAATATCTTTTTCTTTAATATATCTAATATACATTAATTATTTTAATATTTAGTGTATCAAATACAATAAATATAATTTTCTCTTTTAATATATCTAATATATTAAATATTAATTTGAACATTTCAAATTTCTCTATCAACTAAATTGATCTTTTAGTGTTACTATGACCTGGCAATGGGACCTTATAGACCTACAGATTATAAGCTACAATGATACAAAAATAATTAATTAAACTCTTTAATTAATCAATTTTCATTCATTAACTTTAGGTCACTCAACTATAGACCTAGAATTGCACTCTTATGCACTGTAGGACAAGTTGTGTCCATGGATATAACTATTACATGCAAGTTTATCATTCATGAGTTGTTCACAATTACAGCTAGATAAAAAGTTCGTTTTACCCTTGTAATTACATCTTGCACTTTAAGTGCCATTGATCCTCTAACGAACAATTTGTATATGATCCAACCATAAACTAAATTCCTATCGGGTCAGTGAGAGGTGGGGCCCTGGTAGGACCTATAAAGTCTTATTTAATCACAATTATTTCTTGTTAGTTAGAAGGATTTTATGTGTTTTATTATTATTTTTTTAGGGATTCGAGCAATTCGCGTGTTTTGGAGAGTTTGCAACATTTTGGAATTAATTCGGACATAATTGGAGGTGATTCGAGCAACTGAATTTTTATACCAATTTTGACTGATCATATCATGATATTTTGAGATGCAAATATATTCACATTTGGTGTCAAATTGAAGCTTATTGAATTATCTTTCCAACGGTATATGATTCATTGCATTCCACCAAGTATTATGAAAGTTATGACATTTTGAGTGATTACTGATCCTGCTGGAAAACTGTCGTACCCGAGAATCCTTTGTGCATGCCAACTTCCGTTCCCATTACCTTGTTGATCACGTTTGGGAATGTAGTCAAATTAGATACCATTTAAAATCTCTCTGAAAGATCTTTCCAGCCATATAAAGATCACGTTGATCCAAGTTTAGGAGAAGTTATTGATAAAATACCGAAGACCGAGCAATCCAGAAACTTTCCTTATTTCCAACCTTCTATGCTCGTTTTGAGAATTTACGAAAGGATTTTCGATTTTTGGTTGTATTTTCCAGCATTTTACAAAATAGAAAATTATTTACTTTATTTTATTTTATTTTGAATATTATTCTCTAATTGTTTTGAGAAAATATCTTTCTAGAATTTAGGGTTTCATACTTGTGCAAATTGCCTACTTCAAGGCTATTTAAGCCTTCTTTTGGATAGCTGCAAAGGGGCTCTCCGAGGGTAATATTTCTAAACAATAGTTTTTACAGTTTTTCTTTCTTTTCCTTTACTTTTCTTTTGGCACTATATCGAACCAATGACGAACCTTGGCTACATCATCATGATGAGCAGCTAAGGTAAGTGTTCCAATTCATAGGTTGGTGTAGTCAATTGCAATGTTGTGAGGCTCAAACTTTAATGTAGTTTTCTTATAATTGCAAGTATTCTTTAATTCCCGTGTTTATTTAATGAGCATGTATTTTTTATTGAATTGACGTCTCAATCGCTTTATATGTTTGATTGCTAGTCATGATTCATGATCTGTAATTGTCATGTTGATTGAACCTTGTAGCGATAGGATTATTACATGTGTGTGTTTTATGGGTTTCCATAATTGCATAGCTAGCATGTTTAATTCTAGGAATTAAGGAAGTATCTTGATTAGATTAAAGTTATTTTATCTAATTTGTTGTCTTAGTCTTTCCAAAGCACTAATGTCTTTATCTAGATAATTTGGAACAGTTTCGTCAAAATTTTTTAGGTAATTAGCATTAACTTTGACGTTTGTTAGAGTTAAATAAATCATTAATTACAAGGCTTTAGGACATAAATCCTAACAAGAAGGAATTTGGGAACCTTCAAGGGAACGTTCTCAAATGTCATAAGATTGAGAGATGGGATCTAGAGACTCTCATTCAGCAAGTCGACCCCTCATTTCACGGATGAGATCATGAAAGAGAAGGTTCCTGAGAAGTTCAAAGTGTCGACCTTCACCCCTTACGATGGCAACATTGATCCTGTAGAGCACATGGACACCTATCAATCACAAATGGAACTACACGGAGTTTTAAAAGCCGTCAAATGTAAGGCATTCTCTTCTACCTTGACAGGACCAACAAGAGAATGGTATAGAAAGTTGAAGAGGAAATCCATTAGCTTCTTCAAGGAGTTAGCAAGAGTGTTTGTAACACAATTCTTGGGAGGCCAAGATCAACGTAAGCCTCAGATGCAGTTGCTCACCATAAAGCAAGGGCCAAAAGAGACCTAATGTGATTATGTCTCGTGCTTCAACAAGGAAGCGTTACAAGTTGAAGGATTCACAAACACTACTGCTCTGATTGCTATTGTAGCAGAATTACAAGGCAAAGGACTACTTAGATCAATTTGCAAAAGAGAACCAAATTCCTATGTTGAGCTCATAACCAGGGCTCAAAGGTATATGAGTGTTGAAGAGCTGATACTGTCAAAGGAAACTATGTCTGATCGAGAATGAGGCAACAAACATGAAAGATACGATAGGACATGCGAAAATCACATTGCCATCTCAAAAAGGAGGAAGGCCAAGGAGAGTGGCCACCAAACCCCAAGGTCATCCCTAGCCAACAATTTTAGAGGTACACCTCCACGACCCTCCCTCTTGAGAAAATCTTGATGGAAACTCGCCATTTGAATTTGGTGAAGATTCCTAATAAGATGAGAACTCTTTCTTGAAAAAGAGACAAAGACAAGTATTGTAAGATTGTATGGCAACACTATAGGGGGTGAATAGGGTTGCTTGATAAAATTTAAAACTTTTTCGAGGAATTAAACTAAATTAATTCAATTTAAACTAATCAAAATAAGCACTCTAAAAAATTCTAGAAATATATAGAAAATTTTCTAAACATGCATTCTACGCAAATAAATAATTAGACAACGCAAAGTAAAAGAGCAGAGAGGAAGAGATGACACAAAAAGTTTTTATAGTGGTTTGAAAATCCTTACTCCACTCCCCAAGATACCTTCTTGGGAATTTTACTGCGATGGTTGTCTTATGGGTGCAAACCAAACCGATTTTTGCTCTTTTTATGGGTTCAAGAGTTAACCCCCAACAGATCCTTTTGCAAGTTCAGAATCCAACCTATATTGATCCTTTAAACGGGTTCAAGATCAAACCACTAAGATCCTTTTACCGAGTCCAGGATCAAATCATTGCAAATCCTTTTTTGGGTTCAAGATTAAACCACTCAATCAAATCCAAAGGTGTACCCACGCCTTAATACAAAATCCAATTGATAGATGAAATTAAAACCCCACAAAAATAAAAACTCTCACAAGATAGATACACAAGTTTGAAACACTCAAAATTATCTAATACTCACAAAAAGATTATCTCTCACAGAAATATAATAATAAAAATGGAGCTTTGAAGAATGGATAACAATGGAGTATTGAGAGAGAACCTTTCAATAAGTTTGAGAGACGAGAGATTATGAAAAGAGAAGGAAAAAGATGTTTAAATAAGATTCAAAATTAGGGTAAATTTTGGGTCATTGGATCTAGGTTAAGTAGAACAAGGGTGGAGGAAATTTAGGAGGAAAATGATAAAAGAATGAGTAAAAAATAATTTTAAAAATGGTTCCAATGGTCTTTAAAAATGGCCACGTGTCGCAATGTTATTCTTTTGCGTCATTGCAAAATAACAGTTTTTCTCAATCTTCTTTTGGCCATAATTTTTTCGTTTGACGTCTGATTTGAGCGATTCAAAATGTGTTGAAATCTTCTTTTCGAGCTCTACACTGTGGACACTTTAAAACACTAAATCATTAGTAATTTAAATGTTTGTTATCATCAAAACATATGGTCGTATGATTGAAGCTCGTAAAGCTAACAAGTATTGCTTCTTTCACAGAGATCACGACCATGCGACTCATGACTACTATCAGCTATGAGATGAGATCGAAACTCTAATCAGATAAGGGTATCTGAATGAGTACGTGAGGGATGATTCAAGGTCGAGGGCGACCAAAGATGTCCGAGGCCGACCAAATGAAGAACCCCCCCATTAGAGATCAAGTAACAAGCATGAAATACACCTTAACAAGGACGAGGCCGACCACACCCCCATGGATCATTAGGGGGCTTCTCTCTGTTTATCTTTCTTTCAGTTAGTTTCATTTTTATTAATTCCAGCAAATTCATGTACAGATTCAAATTTATTAGCAGTAACATTCTCTTTTTCAAGCTACAAATTGTGTCACTCAAGCATGATTTTCAATCAAAAACTCTTACTTGAGTAGGGGGCTACTAAGGGAATATGCGTCCCTATTAAACAAAAGACAAAGAAGCTGCATAAGAGATATGCCTTTCTATTAAACAAAAGGAAAAGAAGCTACTAAAGGAGATATGCCTCTCTGTTGAACAAAAAGTAGAAGCTACACAGAAAAATCATAACATAACGATTCATAAAATCTAAAAACCTTGAAGTAGCTGAGGCCGACCAGGATGACCAAGGCCAACCAGAATGGTCGACGTCGAGGACCCTACAAGTAAGTGATTTCTTTGCATTTTCGGTTCAAGTTCGTGAATGAGGGACCCCCCTTTTTTACGTTATCTTATTTAGTAAGATGTAGGTCATTTTTCTTATCAGAGTTTATCGCTTTCAAGAAAAATTCATTAAAGAGAGACAAGGAAGATAAGTAGAAATTTGACATTCAAAAGAAAAACAAGTCTTACAGTAAGATTAAAGATAAAAAGGATAAGCAAGTACAAGATCGATTTTTTCATAAAAAGACTAGCCCTCATTCATGTCCACTCCACCACTTCCATTGGAGTCATCTAAGTCAGGGAAGACATAATCTCTTGGTCCATTAGTCAATTGCCACAGGAGAAACTCAAGTAATAAAAGAAACGACCAAAAGAGGGATTATGGCTTAAAATGTAGAGAAGGCATAAAAACATGTGGTATGAGTGGACTCCCGTTGCCATATATTATCCATAATACATAACAGCCTATGAGATAACTCCAACTGTTTGGGATAAGCTGACTCCCAGAAAAATTCCATAATCATGAAGAAGAGGATGGTAAGGTCGAGGAGAACCTGTACACGACAGACGTACCGACGCATGCAATGGGCTACAAGTATGCGCCTAGCACATGCAACAGAAGCACCAAGGAGGCCTCGACCAACCAGACCGCCTGAGGCCGACAAGTTCGAGTCATTATTCTGCCCCGGACTCTCACTTCATTGCCTATTTTCTCCCTTCTTCTCTCGGAATCAACTGGAAATGAAGCTACTTGAGATCAGAAAATGCTTACGAAAAGCGAGAAGCTACGAGGCTACTAGATGGTCAAATTTCCCTCCTACAGGGAGGTTGAAAAGTCTAGAATAGTCCATACAGGGCCCCTACAGGGTTTGATGGAAATCCCACTTAAATTTGAGGACGCCCTCAAATTTACATATTCTCTCCAAGAAAACGGCACAGATCGCGAATCCAGATGAGAGTCTTAGCCTCTAAGAAAAATCAAAATGTTCCCTACGGTGTTGAATGACAATCTTGTGGAGATCCAAAGCGAACCTTGGAGCCCTAAATTTTCTCCAGGATGTGGACAAACACACTATCTAGAGGAGAATCTTACCCACTAGGAAAGACTAACCTACAGGGTTAGACGACAATCCTGGGGATGATTTGAGGTGCAAATTAAGCGCCATGGAACCCTAAAATATTTACGAAAAAATGGAGAAATCGACACTCTAGGAGACTGAAATATCCTCAAGAGGATAGACATGAATAACTAGAGAGAATTCGAGGCAGACCTTGAAATGTCACAAATGACTCCAAAATTTAATAGGCTACTACCAAGTCAGGCTCCATGCGATTATTTCACATGCTCTTAATCTCGAATCCTAACTAAGGAGTGGGGATTAATGTTAGGGGTGAATTGGACCAACAAGAATGGGCTGGCTAAAAGGCTACAATAAAGAGCCAAATGAAGAAAGAAGCCCAATACGAAGTGAAAACAGACCAAAACCAACGCGAGACTGACCCATGAAGTGAGAGGACGAACAAATGGGCTTGGGAAGAAGCCCAAGCCCGTGGTCAATGATGGTGCTTGTCGAAGGTACAATCAAATACATTTATAAACCAAACCACGAATAATTTGTAGTATAAGTGGCAAGGGTCAATCACAGGGAACCAAACTAAAATTGATTTCTAGATTTTATATTTCTTATTGGACGCAGACAAAGGGGGGAGAAAGAGGGAGTTAAACATAAAATAAATGGATAGAATGACTAAAAAGTAATAAAGATAAAGATCTCACCATGGGCACCATATCGGGGGTAAAAAGGCAATTATGCAGTTTATCGATCATTGAAACTAACCCAACAAGAAATTTTTCGATGTTTTAAGACCAACTGGCTCCTCGAAGCCTCGAAAGAACTCCCCTAATTAAACTAATTTACAAACACCTAATTGGTTCCAATTTAATTAACTTATTTGGCACGCCAATACCAAACGAATTAATTAAACACAGAGGATAAGTTGAAACAAGTTAATTAATTAAGACTTGGTCGATCTAAATTAACTAAGCCCGTGCTAACAATTCTAAGGTCTACCATGTATTCGTAGCCAAGCAATTCTACTCAATCTAATCGACGTGGCTACCGGCCTATTTACTACTAAAATTAAGCGAGAGATTGAAGTTTCCTACAAAGACACTAACATAGCTATGCATAACTCTACATTAGTATGAGTTGTCAATTCCATTAATAAAGAGCATGCCAGGACTAAGCACAAGAATTTCACGACATAAAACATGCTATAAAATGAAATTAATGACAAAATCTCATAATAAAATGCATAATTACCAAGTTTACATCCCGAAACAGCGTCAAAAGTCTGGCAATACATCGTAACAATGTTGTCTGACACTGAGAATTGATCTAAAATGCCTAATCTAGCCTAACACTAAGAAAAATAGAGCGAACCTAGCTAAAACAATCCCATTTCGGCAGAAAAAGTAGGGCTTCCTGACCTAAATGGCGAAAAATTCCTTTTATAGAAATCGAAGTTGCATCGAGACGCTGCCTTAATGAAACCAGAGACGAGGGGGGCTTGTTGCAGCGTCGACCTGCACTCACTATTGCAGCGTCTCAATGTTGTCCTGCATCTGCGCGTTATGTCATTCAGCAGCGTCTTGGCGCTCCAAGCAACGTCGAGATGCTCTCGTCTGTTGGTAAATTTGCTTATAATCTTCACTCAATAGCTCAAATGACCTCCGATTTAGCATGTTTTAACCTTGATTGAATGCAAATACTTCAAATTACACTTCTTCCTCAAATACCTACAAAATAAATAAATAAACACATAAATTCTAACAAACTAACAAGAATTAGGCATAATAAATTTGGACTATTTTGGTCCTATCAGTTGACCGAGGTCGACCACATGGCAAGGCCTTCCTTTAGGCCTTGCCTTGGTCCCTCATGGCTCGTGTACCCTCGGTCCAGCCCCATTTGGTCTTTTCGTTCCCAATTGAAGATGGAAATCCACGCAAACTCTAATTAGGAAGGTATTTAAGCTCTCTCTTGAGGGGAGAGCAAGGTAGGTTCATTCCAGCCTCCAATACTCTCCTAGAACTCCCAAATTCTCTCTGAAGACTCTCTCTGACTTAAGTATCGGAGTCAGTGTGGCCTATACCACACTTGTATTCAAGTTTTTCTTGTCTTGCAGGCTGTGTTCTTCCTCCAAGAATACAAATTCACCATCGTTTTTACGTGGAGGTAATGTGAGATTTCTCTTGTCCAAAATTTGGCAACAATAAAAAGAAAGAATAAGAAATAAAAAATAGTTCTCAAAAGTAGTTATGTTTTTCTTTATTATAAAAAGAGGAAACAAAAAACAAGAAACAGAAAATGATAAATGAGAAAAAAAAATAGAAATGTTACCAAACGGACCTAGTCTAACTATTTTTCATTTCCCTAGATCATGTTAATGCCTCTTTTCATTTTGAATTTGAGACCTATAACAGGAAGCCTTTTTCCAGCGTTCAAGACATCTATGTGTGAAGGAAGTTAAAATGGCTCAGTTTCCTTCTCCCATTATTCCCATACTCCTAATGATATATATTTCTTATGAGAGTTTATTTTAGGTGTATGATATAACTAGTACTGAGTTTGTTGTAAGAAGAGATTTGAGTGTTTGAGAGTTCTTTTGGGAGAAAAGAAGATTTCAAATATAATTTCCAAACAAAGGATTTTTTTTTGTTGTTCAAATTTGAAGTTTTCGTCCCCTGGGTGTAAGTAAGTAATTTTTTGATCAATCGAACTATGCTCATATCGACATGAAATATCTAGTTCAAATAAAGGGAGAAAGCTTGTGTTTTTGTTCACTTAAGGAGAGGGAGGACAACAAAAATTATGGAAAAATAATAAACATGGGAGCTATCATTTTATTTTACCCTTAGTCAATTTTTATTGTATCTTGTATTAACATTATATTTTGGTGTTTGAGTTCAAGTGATTTAATTTTATCTATATGTATAGAGGTTAGGAAACTGAATTGCATTAAAAACATTGTTTTCTTTGTTAATCTGTTTTTATTTCTTTGCTTGTTGTAAACATCCATCTCTTATTGGTCTAGTATTTAAACTTGTCGTTTCAACCATGAAAGCGACAATAGATTATACAGGTCCAATTAAGAATGATATTGCTGATTTGTAATTGACTTTTTAGCATGAATTTAGACCCTTAAACAAAAATAATTAAACATATAATTTTGTTTTAAATCCTATTTTTATCCTAACTTTCTAGATTATTCTATTTTTTGTTCCTTCAAAATGTCAATTTTAGTCATTGAACTTTTGGATTTGTTCTATTTTGATCCTTAAATTTTCAAAATATATATTTTAGTCCATGAACTTTAAAAAAAAAGGTTAAAATACTATTTTGGTCCTTGTACTTTGGGCTTTATTCCATTTTAGTCTCTGTACTTTCAAATGTCCAATATAATTTTAGTCCTTGTACTTTCAATAAAGCTTAAAATTGGTCACTACTGTTAGTTTATTGTTAATTTTTCTTTAAAAATAATAGTCTCTATTAACTTTCCCTCTATAAATTTTGGAAGTATGTTCACATTGTGTCTTTTATTGTATTAAAATTATTATGATTATTTAACCAATTTCGATAAAAATCAACTTCAAACTTATCATAGGGACTAATTTTAAGCTTTATTGAAAGTACAAAGACTAAAATTGGACATTTGAAAGTACAGGGACCAAAATGAAATAAGGCCCAAAGTATAGGGACCAAAATGGTATTTTAACAAAAAGTGACTATTTTTGTCATTATAGCTTTATTTTTTATTTTAATAAATTAATAACATATCTTTGATTATGTATACTAATATGTTAACGTGAACATGTATATAAACTATATAGGACAAAATTGACTTCTACAAAAGCGAATGTTTGGTGAAAAGTAATATAACAAAGACTAAAATGATTATTTTTTAAAAGTTCAGAGACTAAAATAGACATTATGAAAGTTCTGGGACCAAAATAGACAATTTTTTTTAAAGTTTAAATACTACGATATAGACCTTTAGAAAGTTCAATGACCAAAATGAAACAAATCCTCAAAATTGAGTGGCTAAAATAAGATTTAAACCTATAATTCCCTTGTGAGCTGCTTTTTTACATTTCTTTTAAATATTACATTATAAATACGTGTGAATATTCAAACCTACAATTATTTAAAAGAAGTAGAACTGCTTCATTATTTCATCAGGAACAATGTCAAATTTAGAGCACACCACCATTAATGGTATCAAAAAACAAAATTTAATGCATATGAATGAGACTAAGGGCTTTTTTTTTCTTGTCTTTTGACAATATTACATTTAAAAATGAAGGGAAGAGAGTTCAAACATAAGATCTATTAAATCAATGTTTGACTACTTAGAACTATATTTAGACAAAAAAAAAATTGTTGTTTCATTTTAATATTTACTATTAATTTTAGAGAAGTTTTATCTTTTAAATGAGGTAGTAATTTTGAGTTGTTTTCTTTTATCAAATTAAGTGAAAAACGTATATGTTTTTGTTAATTGAGGAAGCTTGTGTCATAAATTTACTAAATCTAAAAAAATCCTATAAATACATCTCTCACAAACACTTTCTGCACACAACATTTCAATCTTCTCTTCTCTCTAATTTCTCATATTTCTCTACTTTGCTCTTTTAAGAGCAATTGGCCAAAAGAATGGTGTTCTTTGTTGTGGAGATTTGAGCTCAACCTCATAGTGCAGAGTAATTTGAGCTACACAACGACTCAGTTGGATTGTTGAATTTTGGAGGGGACAGGTTAGAGAATAACTGTTGCATCAGTGGTTGATAAATAAATATACACCGCAAAGGACTTGAATCTCCTTAAAGAAAATGAGATACCCGCGTCTCAACCTAATTGTTTACGTGTTTGTTTCTCAATATTTATCTCAATATTTACTCCATTTTCCTTTGTTATTTGCAATTCCCCCATCAAAAATGACTCCATTTGTCCATTTAAATGAAGAAAACAGGATGGTGAATTATAGGAAAAAAATATAGTAAACTAGTATTGATGACAATTGTTTATAAGATTTATTTAATAACAATTTTGTTTCTGGTCTTTTGTTTTTAAATTTCTAATTTATGGATTTTTTTTACAAGGTTAATATATATATATATATAAACAAGGAAGAATCTTAAACCAAAGATAAAACTCGATCGATCAAGCATGAAGAAACAAAAAACTAACCCAAGGAAAAAGAAAATTAAGCAAGACCTTAACTCACAAATTGAGCAAGAGAAAAACTCAATCAAGCCGGTTCCAAGTTGAACCCACCAAAGAAACATATCAATGTTTTTATGTTATATTATATTTGATTTTTGAAAATACTTTTGAATTTCTTTTTGCTAGAATTTAAGGAACACGATTATTATAAATGTAAATACCCGACTTTTTGGACTTGGGAAAAGATATAGAGAAGAATACTTTTCTATAAACTAATTAAAATCCTTTATTTGGAATCTCAGTGAAAACATCGTAAAACATAAAATTAAATATGTTGATAAACCAGTTGAAATAATCTCATAACATAATTTGTAAAATAAAACCATTAAACATGAAATAACATGAATCCAGAAGTTGTGCTGACATTGACCCTATTACACAACCAACAAACGATCTCATCACTTGCTTTGTGTGTCTTTGCCTTTACCTAAAAAATTTTTAGAAGAAAATGTTGATATTAAAAATACCCAGTAACTCCACTATTGGGGCCAGTACATGCAGAAAAACACATAACATGAGACATGATACTTTAATTGATGGGACATAAACCTTTTCATCATTTAAAACATTTTCTTAAACCTTTTTCTTTTAGCTCAATGTGAACAACTAATCCAACCTCTCATAACTTTTTCTTTTCCAACTCTTCAGTGCGTAGTGGACCCCTATTGAGACTTTATTCCAGTTGTGGTTAGTTGACATCCAGCCAACGAAGCTGAGCTTTGGCCAACAAGCCGTCATTTTCATTTCAAGATGTACATCAACATTTTGAGAGGAGAGTAATTGTCACAACCTTCGTAAACCTCACATTTATGCAACTATACATATGCATGGAGTCCCATAACATTTTCAATTTTCATCCAATGATGCAACATAGAAAACTTTCAAATCAATCACATAAACATTAAACATTAAGAACAATTTCAGTCATTATACAATATTCCAACCAAGCACTGACACATTCCATACTAAAAACAAGTTCGGAAGTGATTAAAACGAGTCGTTACTCATTGATTCTTATCGAAAAGGTTCGGGCTCTTGTTAATTTGTGTTCGAACTCACAGATTTGACTCCTATGTGTAATGCCCAAGTATCGGAGAGGTACAAAAATGAACTGACACCACATCCGGATGAAAGGGATCCTGAGGCTATGAAAGACATGGTTAAGAAAGGCTTAAAATAATTCATAGTTGCTATCTACACCAACAAGACGCACATTTCTTTTTGGTGGCTAAACCGTAAGAACTCTAAAGTTAAGCATGTGTGGCTTAGAGCAAGCCAATGTTGGGTGACTTGTTGGAAATTTTCCTAGAAAGCATGCAAGTAAGGACAAAGCATGTTGAAAGGACTCATATTTGTTTGTGGGGACAATCTTCACTCTTGAAAGCAACTCAAGACTAGTAGGTAGCATGACAAATGAAGGGAATAATCAAATTAAACTTATAGTGGAAGCATTGAAATCGACTTTGATTTTATTTTAGAATTAAATAATAAATAATTTAGGCAAAGCAAAAACATACCTTTAGTTTAATATTGAGATATTTTTTGGCGTGTCTTTATCTCCTCCACAAAATCTTCTTGACTATGACTCAAACATAGGACTAAGGCTTGTGGGAGCCTCTTGAAAGAAAATTCCCAAGAAATTAACAGAGGAGAAGTTCAGAGAGAATTCTAGAATTCTCTGATAGCATGTAATAATGCTATCTTATTTCCTCTTATAATGCTAGTTTTTTGAATATTTTGTGAGCTTTTATGTCTATTTCTCTTAATTTTGTAGAAACCGAGCTTGAGGAGCTAAACCAAGTGTTTGGGAGTATTTTGGTGGATGTTGGAGCCTTTTGAAGCTTAATTGAAAATTCAAGAAGATTAAAGATGTTATTTGAGCATAAGGCACATTCCTAAAGATTCCACATCGAATCACAGTTCCAACGCAACGAACTGGAGGTCATTCGGACACCCGAGGGAAGAGATATAGCAAAAATGGCCAGTACTGTCTGCTGGATAGCGTCGAGACGCTGTCTGGCGTCTCGAAACTATGAAAAACGTAAAAACGCTATTTTTCGCTAAAACACGCACGTAAACCATTTTTCTTGTAGCGTTCAGATGCTGTAAGTAGAATCTCGCATTGCCTCGAGATTTCCTATATAAACATCATTTTTTGCGCCGTTTGTGGAGGCCAATCTAAGACTTTTAGCCCTAATGTCGATTCCAAGCTAAAATTGAGGGTTTAAGGAGCAATTGAGAGCGTTTGTGGAGCATTTTTGAAGATCTGAAGCTCGAGGGACATGGAGATCACGACGGGAACGTGGGATCGACCATTGTTTGCTAATTTCTTCGTTTTCCTTTAGTTTTAGTTTCTGTTTTGTGATTGTAAATTAGGAACTTAGAGGTGTAATTGAATGAATTTAAGTATCTTTGTTCTTAATACTTGGGATTTTGACGTAGCCATTAGACTTGAGATTTTAATGGATTAAGTACCTTGATTGAATGCTTTTGTTTCATTCATGCTTTTATGTATTTAATGCTTATAATCTCTTGGTCATGAATTATTTGTTTTATTGGTCTGAATTTGTGCTTGAAAAATTATTGTTTAGGCTAGAACTTAATTGCATGACTATTTGTAAATTTTTGCATGAAAGTGGAGAATTCTCTTAGAAGCCCTTGAAATAAGTTGCTTAATGCCTTGCATGCTATTAAAATCTAGATAGAGATATTAGATTTATAACATTGCATGAGAGTTAATTGTGCTTGAAAGAATCAGTGAATACCCTCACTTCTTGGCTTATGGAATATTTGCATGACAAATCTTGGTAGCTTTGGCTATAAGTCTAATTGGTGAAATTGATTCCCAAGAATATTTCTCTCCTATTGTGTCTCCATTTATCTTTTGCTTTCTAGGTTAGCTCTTTAGTTTAGCGTGTTTGCATTTGATTTCTTTCTCTAAATAAAGTTAAATGAGAGTAATTGCGATACTGAACTAAGAAATCCAATCCTTGTGATCGACCCTGGCTACTATTATTGCAAATTTTAGAGCTTTAGGTTTATAAATATAAGCTTTCATCATTCTCTATTTAGGAGATCTCACCAATGGCTCAACCCAAGGGTCCTATTTATAGAGACCAAAGGCAAATCTTTGCCATAATTAAAATATTATATTTTAATATCTACTATATTAAAATATACACATTATTTGAATCCAACTCAAGTCTCCTACCATATATAATTAACCTATTTGACTCTCATTTAAATTTCAAATATATCCAATATACATTAATCATTTTAATATTTAATGTATCAAATACAATAAATATATTTTCCTCTTTTATATTTAATATATCTAATATATTAAATATTAATTTGAACACTTCAAATTAAATATTAATTTGAACATTTTAAATAATTCTTTCAATAAGATTGATCATTTATTGTTACTATGAGCTAGCAAGAGGACTTTATGGACCTACAGATTACAAGCTCCAATGGTAAAAAATTAATTAATTAAACATTTTAATTAATAAATTTTCATTCATTAACTCTAAGGTCACTCCACTATAGACCTAGAGTTGCACTCTTATACACTGTAGGACAAGTTGAGTCCATAGATAGAATCACTACATGCAAGTCGATCATTCACGAGATGTTCATAATTACAACTGGGTCAAAAGTCCATTGTACCCCTATAATTACATCTTCTACCTTAAGTACAAATGATCCTCTAATGAACAATTTGTTTATTATCCAACCATAAACTAAGTCCCTCTCGAGCTAGTGAGAGGGTGGGACTCCATTGTTCAAGTCTCAAAATCAACACATAAGGGAACTACTCATCAACTTAACTTATATGGGAAGGAGTGAATTCCATCTTGTGAGATTATGTTCCCAGCTCCCTATTTGATCAAGCTTATTAATTCCATCAACTTAACTTAAGTCATTTTCACCTACGTAAATAAAAGGACAAGTCCTCATAAGCAGGAGTTTATAACTCACTCAGAATTAAGATCAAGTCGCATATGATCATCCTGATGAAATATTAATCTTCTCAATTAATGAATTTATAAAAAGAGGTTAAATATTTCGTGGTCCAGCATTTTAGAAACTCATTGTATAAGATACCCCCACTCATATGTCTCCACATGAACGATTTGGATTAAATCATTTGTAACTAGTATAAAGTGAGTTGTATCAAGAATGTTACCAAGATAAGACACCCAACCGTATCCATATACTATGACCTTTTTGGTTATTTCTCGAACATGATCCTCCCTTATGTCAACCACATACTCTTCACGATTACACTAATAACCTTGGATTTTTCATATAATGGATGATATTATATTGCAAATAAAATAATCAAAATTATTATTATAATTATTAAATAAATCATTAATTATGAGGCTGTAGGGTATAAATCCCAACAACCAAGTTGTGGGGGATATAGGGGAATGTTAGAGTCGTCAAGTGCCAAATATGAATTTCGAATCCTGTGCCTGGGGCCTCATAGATGGTATCAAAGTGAAACCTATCCCAATAAGATGTGATTCGGAGACGAACCAAGGCAAAAGTTGGTGAGCATGTAACGTCTGAGTATAGAAGGGTTACACATGAATGAACCGACACCACATCTGAATGAGAGGGATCCTGAGGTTATGCAAGACATGGTTAAGAAAGGCTTAAAAGAATTCATAGTTGCTATCTACACCAACAAGGCACACATTTCTTTTTGGTGGCTAAACCGTAAGAACTCTAAAGTTAAGAATGCGTGGCTTGGAGCAAGCTAATGTTGGGTGACCTCCTGGAAATTTTCCTAGAAAGCATGTGAGTAAGGACAAAGCGTGTTGAAAGAACTCGTGTTAGTTTGTAGGGACAATGTTCACTCTCGAAAGCAGCTCAAGACTAGTAGGAAGCATGACCAAGTCGTAGGGGAGCAGGGGAATGTTAGAGCCGTCATGTGCCAAATCTAAATTTCAAATCCTAGGCTTGGGGCATTATAGATGGTAACAGAGCTGAATCTATCCCAATAAGATGTGGTTCGGGGACGAACCAAGGTGGAAGTTGATGAGCATGTAACACCCGAGTATAAGAGGGTTACACATGAATGAATCGACACCACATCTGAATGAGAGGGATCTTGAGGTTATGCAATACATGATTAAGAAAGGCTTAAAACAATTCATAGTTGCTATTTATACCAACAAGGTGCACCTTCCTTTTCGATGGCTCAACCATAGGAACTCTAAAGTTAAGCATGTTTGGTTTGATGTTTGGTTTGGAGCAATCCAATATTGGGTGATCTTCTGAAATTTTTTTTAGGAAGCATGTGAGTGAGAATAAAGCATGTTGAAAGGACTCGTGTTGGTTTGTGGGGATAGTCTTCACTCAAAAGTAGCTAAAGACTAGTAGGTAGCGTGGCCAGGTCGCAGGGGATGCAGGAAAATATTGGGTCTGTCAGGTGCCAAATCAAGATTCCAAATCCTCGGCCTGGGTCATTACACTATGAGCTATGGGCAATCTAAAAATAATAACTTCTTGATCAGCAATGAGAAGGGAAGAGCATGATTGCTAAAATAAAAGGAAAAAAATTTAGAGAGAAAATTTTCTTTTCAATTGAGAATTAAATGGTTTAGATCTAATCTAAATATTCTATTTATAGAGGCTGTGAGGGCCTGACCTGAATAGAATTCAAATTCAACTTAAAGCTCATAATAGGATATCCTAATTCACATTCTAAATTCCAATGAGATTTTCTAATTTGAATTCCAACTTCTAATAAGATTTATTTTTTCTTTTTTATTTTCTTTTTCCTTTCTTATCCTTTATTTTTCTCCTTTATTCTTTTCTTTTCTTTTCTTTTCTCTTTCTTTTCCTTTTCTTTTTCTTAATTTTAGAACTCTAATTAAACTCAAAATTAACTTCAATTTAGGAAAAATCTTGGAAAGAAACCATAGGAGATAAACTTGGGCCTTTTAAACTTAAAATACAATTCAATGAAAAATTAAAATTTCAAAATAATTAACTTTTGAGACTTAATTAAAAATCTCTCATCTATAATTTTAAATATTTAATCATTTTCATTTAATCCAATTAAATCTAATTTACTCAAACTAGATTCCAAGCAACAACTTGGATAGTCTAATCAAATCCAAAGTAATCCAATGTATGAAAATTCAAACTACTCTTCAAAAGAATAAAATTAGTCTTCCCTTAAAACGTGGAGTGTTACCATAATAAGCAAATATATTATAAGAGAATAAGGGGTGGGTCATTTGTGGTTCTTTTTTTTAATCCTATTTCTTTTTCTCATATCTAATTTTTAAGAAAATGTTCACAAAATTGTATACAGCTTGAAATTAAAAATATAATTAATATCTTGTTTCTTACTTCATGTTTTTAGTTTTTCAAAACACATAAATAATAGAATTAATTAATCATGACTTATAATTAAATAAAACAAAATTTTTATTTTTTATTTTTCAAAAAAATATTTTCAAGTAAAACTAATATTTTTATTTAAATTTTGGAGTAACAAGAAACAATAAAGTTTTAACAAATTCCTTTTTGTTAATTTTGTAATAAAAAAAATAACACACAACAAGAACCACCACCAAACATACTTTTGTTTTTCTTTTATAAAAATATTAAAAAAAAAAAAAGGAAAGAAAACGAGAAATAAGAGGGGGCGAAAAAACTTCATCGAGCATGTTTGTGCTCTTATGCCAACATTTCTATTTATTTTCTAATTAAATTTTTTTAAAAGAAAAGTGCCTTCGAAATCCTAGTCAAAAGTAGAAAACTAGCCAAAATTATTGAATAGAATTACACCGAATTGTTTAATCAATTACTTTTTTATTTTAATCTTGAAATATTTTTTTTAGTACAACAAATGTAGGGTATGGGAGATTCAAATCTCCAATCTTAAGAGAAAGAGTGCATATCAATTATCATTAAACTATAGTCACTATTTTAAGAGAATGAGTACATGCCAATTATCATTGAACTATGGTTATTATAGCTTTTAATCTTTAGTGTTTAATCCATTACAATTGTTTTGCTAACATTATTTTTTCAATAGATGCTTTGATTACAAGGAGGTAGCCACTGATCAATTTATCATCCACATTAGCAAAACTAAACATATTTTTTTAAATACTTCAAAAGGCACTCTATTTTAAAAAAAAAATTATTAAAATTTTTAATTTAATACAAAGCTATGTTTAATTTTTCAATATTCATATTTGTCCCTAATATTTTGTTCAATATTCAATTTTACTCCTTAGGTATTAATTATTTTTAAATTGAATCTCTCCTATTTAATAATATGTTAATGCCTCATGAGAAAGACATTAAATTTCATTTAATGATTTTTAGACGACGACTTAACATAATTAAAACTCTTAAAACTTTAAGACAAAAACGTATGTTAGTTTTTAAAATTTAGCTAAGATTTCAAAAGTGTTTTCAAAAGTTAAAAATTAAACAAAGAAAAAACATAGATGATGACTAAATATTTATAAGATCAATTTTCAAAAAATAGAAAATAAAAGATAAAATCATTATAACATGACGTAATAGCTTGCAAAGATCTACTATTTTTTTTAATTATGACTAAGATTTAAAAAAGAGTTTTTAAGAAGGGAAAAGTTTAACAAATATATTTTTTATATATTTACACACATTAAAAAACCAAAATAGAGAAAAAAAGTTAATAAAAAAAATATGACTTAAAAAAAAAAAAGCAAAAACAAAAACTATCAACCAAGTTTCTATTTTTGTCTTTTATAATAATACCGAACAAGTATCTAACCATTTATTTGCACAAGGTTTTAAGGGCCAGTTCCCAACTCACAAATTCGCTCTACTGTCTACGTCAAGTCAACGCTTCGATAATTCCACGTTTGGTTACGTAATATTAATATTTTGTATAAATTTACAATTTACAACCATTTGGCTAA
Source organism: Trichosanthes truncata (assembly GCA_033996785.1). NCBI lineage: Eukaryota > Viridiplantae > Streptophyta > Magnoliopsida > Cucurbitales > Cucurbitaceae > Trichosanthes > Trichosanthes truncata. The sequence goes on from JAWPNB010000009.1 coordinate 24,792,218, forward strand.
GTATTGGAGTAGTAATCAAGGAACTTGAAGCTATATAAAGGCCAAGAGAGTTCAATTCAAAATCAGAATTAAAAAGAAAAACCATATTTATAAGCAAAATGAGCTCTTCTTCTTTCATGGCCTTCCTTATTATCGCAGTTTTGGTGGCAGCTCTAAGCTTGCCATCCATGATAACCGTGGAAGGCTATGAGTACAAGTTTCCTCCACCACCACCACCAAAGTTCTTCATAGCACCTCCTTCATTTCCAGCACCAAGGAGGCCTCCTCCACCACCGCCACCAAAGAAGTCACCACCTCTACTGCCACCAAAGAAGTCTCCTCTACCGCCATCGACACCAACAGACCCAGCTCCTCCACCACCACCGTCACGAACAGACCCGATAACGAGGTCACCGCCTCCTCCGCCATCTCTTTACAACTATTAGCTCAACATGTCCTCACCAAGAAAAGGTGAGTTTCTAATTGAGAGAAACATATAACCTCTATTGGTTACTAAAACATATGCATATATTCAACATGATTTTACCTAAGCTGAATGTGTTGCTTTTGTAGGGAAAAGAAGAAGAAGAAAGAAAAAGAAATTTATATTTAGATCAATAAAGGGAAAGCCAAATGAAGATCTCGATCTTGGATCATATTTTTTATGTTAAAGAAGGCTTTGTCATCCTTTTGCTTGGTTTTCATTTAGTGTACCATTGATCAATAAAATTAAACCTGTCGGGTTTCTTCATAGAAAAAAGTATCAAATCTTCCTATTGGAAAGACACATGAATGAAATATTATTAGGATATATTAAAAGGATTAAAATAGCATCCATCCAAACCACTCGTTTAAGTTTTTAGATTTAGTGATAAATTAACATAACAAAAAAAAAGGACTTTGTTTATGTCATTTTTGCAAAATCTTTTATCATGTAATATATATGCTACTATATAAGTATGACTTTGTTTATGTCATTTTTGCAAAATATTTTATCATGTAATATATATGCTATTATATAAGTAAGATACGCTATTATGATGAGAAAATGCTCCCAAAAAATGGTAAAAATAGAATAAAAAATGCATGAAATATCTCACAAATTAGCTTTTGTTTTACAATATAATTATGTTTTTCTTCCTTTTTGCAACTATATCAATGTTGTCTAAATATAAAATTAAAATTACATTAATTATTAATTAATAGGATATAATTCATCTTTTACTTGGTTATTGAATTTTTTAAATTATTTTGTAATATCTTAAGAAAAAGATTATGAAATTTATATTTTCAAACAAATTTTTTGTTGTGAAAGATAAATAATGTTTCCAATTCTGTATTTTAAATAAAATACTTTAAAATGTTGGTATATTTCATTGGTAGTTAATCATTTTTTATTTAATATTTACAAAAAACTATTATGTAATATTCATTGAAAGTGCCTCTGAAAAGTCTTAAAAAAAATAAATACAGAAAACACCTCTAAAAAGTCTTTATAAAAAAGGAAAGAAATAGTACTAAAAAGGAGATGATATGATAGTATTATTACTTTATTTTTTTATTTTTTGAAAAGGGTATTATTTGTTGTTATTGTTATTGGAGAAAGAGAAAAATCAATTTGATAAATGATATAATCTTGCTATATGTAAATAAAGTTAACAACCTAATAAAAATTAGGTTAAAATACTATTTTGGTTCTTATACTTTGGGTCTCATTCTATTTTATTCTCAATACTTTGAAATGTCTAAATATAGTCCTTGTACATTCAATAAATCTTAAAATTAGTCTCTAATTTAGTTTATTGTTAACTTTTCCCAAAAACAAATTATTCTCTATTACCTTTTCCATGTATAAATTTAAGAAACATAATTTGCATGAAAATTATTATTATAATTTAACCAATTTCAATAAAAAATAACTTCAAACTAACGATAGAATTAATTTTCAGATTTATTGAAAATACAGGGACTAATTTTAGATATTTGAAAGTTCATAGTGTTGGGTTTTGTGTCCTAAAACTCGTGGTTTTGTAAACTAAATGTATATTCTATTTTGCAATAAAGTTGTTATTGAATAAAGTGAATTGTGTATTACATAACCCAAATCCAATGAACTAAGAACCCTTGACTATAAGATGTATACTTGAACTTTATGTATGACATCAAAGTGGATCAAGTTCAAGTAATAGCCAGAACGGTCTATAGTATAGGGATAGGGCTGCGTACCTTATCCTAGGGACACTATGGACGCGGCCCACTTTGTATAGTACTAACGATGTGATTCTGAATCGTTCATGTGGAGACATGAAAGTGGGGGCGTCCTATGCAATGAGTTTGCATAAGACTGGACCGCGAAATAGACACTTAGACTTTTTAACTCTGTTTACTGTTTTAACTGACTATTTTCATACGATGACCTAGGTAACTCGATCTTAATCTTAAGTGTGCTATGAACTCCTGTTTATTCGGGATTATCCTTAGATTTACATGGGTGAGAGTGGCCCGAGATCGCCGACTCAATAAGCCTCCCATTTTGGAGATAAGACCAGGTAGATAGTTGGGAACATAGTCATGCGAGATGGAATTCACTCCTACTCGCATTAGGATTTAGTAGAGAGGTTGTTTCCTTAAGTACTGACTCCGGGTCTTAAACAATGGGCCCACCTCTCATTGGCCCGAGAGGGATTCGATTTGTTGGTCGGACCACAAACCAATTGTTCATTAGAGGATCAGTGGGACTTAAGGAATAAATTAATTACAGGGGTAAAACGGTTTATTTGAGTCAGCTGTAATTACGAACAACCTGTGAAGGATCAACTTACTAATCATGGTTATATCGAGTGGACAGAAATATATCTACAGTGAGGAGAGTGCAGCCACTGGGCTTTAGTGGAGTGTCCCGGTGGTTAACGAATGTTGATTAGCTAGGCTAAAGAGTTTGGCCGGTTAATCTCGTATCGTTGGAGCTCATGATCTGTAGGTCCATTAGGTTCTCCTTACTAGCTCGGACTAAGCCTTGTAACAATTTGAGAGAAGAATTTGAATTGTTCAAATTCGGATTTGGGAGAAAACGTTAATTATATGCGATATACTTAACGTTTCATAGCTTAATTATGAATTAAACTATGATAAAGAAGAGGTGGACATATTTAAATTTGATTTAAATATGGTTCGGTTTAAAACATGAATAGGGATTCATGATTCGAACATTCGATTTGAGAAATCGGGATTGGTTCAATTATTTAATTTGATATTTGATATTTTAAAATTAATTAAATTGTTTAATTAATTAAAAATTGATTTTAATTTAAAATTAATTTTATATTAATTTTGAATTAAAATTAAAAGATAATTCAAATTCATTTAGAAATGAATTTTGGACCAAATTCATAACTTAATGAACAAGTTTCTTGTTTATCCTTATCATCTATGTGTTAGCTTCTTCACTAAGCAAAAAGAAGCTTGTGGTTTGTTTTAAACAAAAAGAAACACCATGGGTAAGATAGATTTTGCAGAAAATTTTACATTTTCTCGGATTTAGACCTTTACCCATTCTTCTTCCAAATTCTCTCAATTAAGGATCCCAGAATCCTTTCCAAGGCCTGAGGATAGTAGGGAAGACTCTAGGGGGCCGTTTGGCCCATAGGTTTGGGTTGGGATGGGTTTGGGTTCCAAACCCAAAACCATGTTTGGCACAAGGTATTTCAAAACCCTTGGTTTTGAAACACAACCCCATGGGTTACAACAGTGCAACCCATGGGGTTTGTGTCATGTTTTCCTCTTCCATTTGCTGTTTTCCATTTCTGACGACCACTCCGACAACAACTCTAGCGTCCACTCCGATGACAACTCCGGCCACCACATTGGCGACCCGACCACCGCTAACGATTACTTCCGACGACCACTACGATGAGAACTCTAGAGACCAGTTCCATTTACCATTTTCCATTTCTAGCTACTACTTAGACAACAACTCTGATGACAACTTCGGCGACCACCAGACAACCACCGATAACGACAACTCCGACGACCACAACGGTGACCCGACCACCGCTGACGATTACCTCAGACAACCACTGCGATGAGAACTCGAGAGACCAGTCTGACGATTACCCCTGCGACTTGACCACCCCAACAACTCGACACCCCGATAACCCAACCACTCAAACAACCCGACTTGCCCGAACCACCGATAACAACCACTTCAATGACCCGATCACCCGACAACCATAGTTGACTATCACCTCGAAAACCTGACCACCTAGCAACCACCGTAAATAATCACATAGTGACCACTCCGATGATCTGACCACCCTGATGACTACTTCGGCGATTACCCTGACGACCTGGTAACCCAACCACCCAAAACCACTGTTGACGACCACCTGGTGACCACCCTGGCGACTCCAACAACCCAACCACTGCCACAACCACCCAGCGACCACTCCGGTGACATGACCACCTTGATGACCACTCCAGCGACCCAACAACTATTGCTGAAAACCACCCAACAACCATTCCGGCGACCTGACCACCGTGCAATCACCACCGGCGACCACCTCGGCATACCCAAACACCCCACCAATCCAACCACCCCAACGACCACTCCAACAATCACCCTAGCGACCCAACCACCTAGTCAATATTTTAAAAGGGCCAGTGTGGACGAGCTATATGCAAAACTAAATGTGATCCCAGGGATGACAAGGCAAGACTGAATGGCTGTTGCAAAGACTATTCTCTCGGATAGTATGATGTTGAACTCCTTCTTTACATTCACCCCAAATTGGAAGTATGATTACTACGTGAAAATTTTGGGGAAAGCACCTAGAACCTGACTCTCTTTTTATCACTTTCATCTACCACTCTTATGACTTACATTTGTGTTTGGACAACTACTTCTACTTTCTTGTCATTTCATCTGGAATGTGTGTTATGATATTTTTAGAACTAGATCTTAGTTCTAATTTTTGGTTTTACTTTACCATTGGCAACATCATTCTTACATTGCACCTATTAATTATCTGTTGCTACGCATAATCTTCAATTTTATGTCATCATGAGTAGAGTGAATGAGATAGCATATAGTTATACAAACTACACATAGTATAATTCAAATTGAACTATAGTTGTAACAATAGCTCTACATAATTGGTTAAATAGTTGGTATGTAACACACCAAAAAAATTATGAAGTTAAAAAAATGGAGTAGGAAAAAAAAACAGTGTAAGATTTTTTTTAAAATAATAAACAGTTTGAACAATTATAAAAAAAAAAAAAAAAGACTAAACAAACCCAGCCCAACCCAACCCTGCACCCCAAACACAGGTTTCAGCAAACCAGCCCAACACAACCCTGCACCCCAAACACAGGAATCAGAACCCCAGGATTTCTGATTCCAGCCAAGAAACCCCAGGGTTCCAGAACCCCAGGGTTTTTGATTCCAAACCAGCGCGCCAAACAGCCCCTAGAGGAGGTCCACAACTGGTTTGTGTTCAAATAAAGCCTACGGATTACTTCAATTCTGAGCTTCAAAGGTAGTGTTTTTCCTTCTATGTTTTTCCCAGCTTTGAGCATGTTTTTAGTTTGGTAAAATTGATCGAATTAGAGTGCTTAAGATCCAAAATTGCTTCCGCTTTCTTAATATTAACTCTTTCACATAGACTAAAATGGAATGAGACCCAAAGTAATGTTGAAAGTTAAACATATTTTTAATGGTAAGTTATACACATGCATGAGTTATAGTTTTATTCAGTATGTTAATGTATTTAGAAGTTTTTAGATAGGAGTTAAGAACGCTTTTGTATTTGAGTTGGTTGTTTAGGATGAGTTAGTATGAGAGTTATATATGTTCATAAAGGTAAGTAAGTTATTCATGAAATTAAGTATAAGATGAGAGTTATAAGATCTAGATTTTTCCATGAGTCTTATAAATAAGATGTCTTGGTATGTGTTGTATTATCAATCAAGTAAGTGGAGAAGAAGAAAATCAAAGTGAATTTGAGAGAAAAGTGTGAACCAAGTTTGTAGCTTCTTGAATAGTTTTTTCAATACAAGTGAATTATTTTTCTCAAATATTCCTTGTTTGATTATTTATTTGTGAGTGTCCATCACACGCTTCCAACAAAGTGGTATCAGAGCTTGAGTTAGAAAAAAGAGAATTGTTTTTGCAAATGGCAAACAACAATTTGGTTCATTTCCAAGTGCCTCGACTTACGAAAGAAAATTATAGCAGTTGGTGTATTCGTATGAAAGCTCTACTTGGTTCACAAGATGCGTGGGATATTGTTGATAGAGGCTATGATGAACCAGAGAATGACATGGCTTTGAATCAAGCTCAACGAGAAGCTTTGCAAAATACTAGAAAGAAAGACCAAAAGGCGCTCACCATTATTCATCAAGCAATTGATGATACAAATTTTGAGAAAATTTATGGAGCAACTACTGCGAGGCAAGCATGGAAAATTTTGGAGAATACTTATAAAGGAGTAGACCGAGTCAAGAAGGTTCGCCTCCAAAAATTGAGGGGTGATTATGAATCATTACACATGAAGGAGTCTGAATCGATTTCAGATTATACTTCAAGATTGCTAGCAGTGGTAAATGAAATGAAGAGATATGGTGAGACAATAAATGATGAGCAAGTAGTTGAAAAGATACTTCGTTCATTAGATGAAAAATTCAATTTCATCATTGTAGCTATTGAAGAATCAGAGGACTTGAGTACAGTGTCTGTTGATCAACTTATGGGTACTTTACAAGCCCATGAAGAGAAGCTTCTCAAGAAGAACAAACAGACAATTGAGCAACTTTTCCAGTCAAAGTTGCATTTGAAAGATATAAAGAAGATAGCCAAGAAAAGGGAAATCGATGTCAAGGACATGGTCACAGTTGTGGACTTGGTAATTTTAGAGGAAGAGGTCGGAGAAATTTCAGTCGAGAAAATTTCAGTCAAAGAAATTTTGATGACAGTAATTCAAATTCTAATTCATCAAGAGGTTATGGAAGATAAAATTATTTAAGGCCATATGGAGGAAGATCAAATAATGACAGAAGGTATAGCAAAAGTCAAGTGGAATGTTATAATTGTCATAAATTTGGTCATTATTCTTGGGAATGCAAAAATAAAGTTGAAGAAAATGCCAACTATGTGGAGCAATATGTTAAAAGTGCTGAGCCATCTTTGCTTCTAGCATGCAAAGGTGAAGAGACATGTGAAAATAATTCGTGGTATCTTGATAGTGGTGCAAGCAATCACATGTGTGGAAATAAATCAATGTTCGTGGAACTTGATGAATCCGTTGGTGGAAATATCGTATTTGGTGACGCTACAAAAATTCCTGTGAAAGGAAAAGGTAAGATTTTAATCAACTTAAAGAATGGAAAGCATGAGTTTATCTCTAATGTCTATTATGAGCCAAATATGAAGAACAATATTTTGAGTTTGGGACAACTCCTAGAGAAAGGCTATAATATTTTGATGAAGGATTATAGCCTCTCAATAAAGGATCATCGTGATAATATGATTGCTAAAGTGCAAATGACGAAGAATAGAATGTTTTTATTAAACATTCAAACTGATGTTGCAAAATGTTTGAAATCATGTTTGAAGGATCCATCTTGGATTTGGCACTTAAGATTTGGGCATTTGAACTTTGATAGCTTGAGACTATTAGCCAGGGAAGACATGGTGAAAGGATTGCCATATGTAAAACAACCAGATCAATTTTGTGAAGGTTGTCTTTATGGCAAGCAATCGAGAAAGAATTTTCCACAAGAATCTTCTTCAAGAGCAAGGAGACCACTAGAGCTTGTTCACACTGATCTTTGTGGACCAATCAAACCAAGTTCTTTCGGTAAGAATAATTATTTCTTATTGTTTATTGATGATTTTAGTCGAAAAACTTGGGTTTATTTTGTCAAGAAGAAATCAGAGGTATTTGGCATGTTCAAGAGATTTAAAGCTCTTGTTGAAAAAGAAAGTGGTCTTTACATAAAAGCTTTGAGATCAGATAGAGGAGGAGAATTCACTTCAAATGAATTCAAAGATTTTTGTGAAGAAAATAGAATTCGTCGCCCTATGACAGTTCCATGGATTCCACAACAAAACGGTGTTGTTGAGAGGAAGAACAGAACAATACTCAATATGGCCCGAAGCATGTTGAAGAGTAAAAAGATGCCAGAAGAATTTTGGGCACAAGAAGTTGAATGTGCTGTTTACTTGTCAAATCGTTCTCCCACTAGAAGTTTGTGGAACAAAACTCCTCAACAAGCTTGGACTGGAAGAAAGCCATCTATTGCTCATTTGAGAGTATTTGGGAGTATAGCTTATGCACATGTACTAGATCAAAAGAGCAATATGCTTGATGATAAAAGTGAGAAGCACGTTTTCATTGGACATGATGCAAGCTCAAAAGGCTACAAGCTTTATAATCCTGCTACAGAGAAGATGGTGGTAAGCAGAGATGTCGTGTTCGATGAGGAAGCATTATGGAATTGGAATGATGAATCGAAAGACTACAAGTTCCTATTTTTTCCCGAAGATGATGATGGATGTAGTAACATTGCTTCTCCATCAACACCACCTACATCGTCAGTCATTCCACAACAAAACACACCTTCATCGTCTACAAGTTCAAGTGAAGGGCCTCATGGCATGAGAAGTTTGCAAAACATATATGATGAAACTAAAGAGTTAAGTCAAAGTTTCAGTGATCTCACTCTTTTTTGTCTTTTTGGTGACAGTGAACCTTTAAATTTTGAAGAAGCTTCACAAGATAAAAAATGGAAGACTGTTATGGATGAAGAGATAAAAGCCATAAAGAAGAATGATACATGGGAGCTTTCTACTCTTCCAAGTGGAAAGAAAGCAGTAGGTGTCAAATGGGTGTTCAAGACAAAAAGAAATGAAAAAGGAGAAGTGGAGAGACATAAAGCAAGATTAGTTGTGAAAGGCTATTCTCAAAGAAAGGGAATTGATTATGATGAAGTGTTTGCTCATGTAGCTCGTATGGAGACCATAAGGTTGTTAATTGCACTTGTTGCTCAAAATAAATGGACGACCTTTCAGATGGATGTCAAATTAGTTTTTTTGAATGGATATCTTGAAGAAGAAGTCTACTTAGAACAACCTCTTGGTTATTCTATGAAATTTTAAGAAGATAAAGTCTTGAAATTAAAGAAGGCCTTGTACGGATTGAAACAAGCGCCAAGAATGTGGAATAGCATAATCAACAAATATTCCTTGATAATGGGTATTTGAGATGCCCTCATGAACATTCTCTTTATATTAAGACTAATGATCGTGGAGATATTTTGTTGGCTTGCCTATATGTGGATGACTTAATTTTTACAGGAAATTGTGCAAGCATGTTTGAAGATCTCAAGAAGGCAATGACCCAAGAATTTGAAATGACAGATATTGGACTTATGTCATATTATCTTGGCATCGACGTAAAGCAATCAGAGGAAGGTATTTTCATCTCTCAAGAACGATATACTAGAGAAATTCCTGAGAAATACAAGATGTTCAATTCTAAACCTGTCACAACTCCGATGGAAACTGGGACAAAACTGTCTAAATATGAAGATGGAGATGTTGTAGATCCTTCATATTTCAAAAGTTTAATTGGGAGTTTGAGATATTTAACTTGCACAAGGCCAAATATTCTTTTTAGTGTTGGATTGGTGAGTCGGTTTATGGAATCTCCTACAACGATTCATTTAAAAGTGGCAAAGAGAATTCTTCGTTATCTCAAAGGTACGCTTGACTATGGATTATTTTATACATCGTCTAAAGAATTCAAGCTTGAAGGTTATTGTGATAGTGATTGGGCTGGAGATCTTAATGATCGAAAGAGTACAACTGGATATGTGTTCTTTGTTGGTAACACATCTTTTACTTGGAGTTCTAAGAAGCAACCAATTGTGACATTATCTACTTGTGAGGCATAATATGTTGCTACAGCATCATGTGTTTGTCATGCAGTTTGGTTGAGAAATTTGCTTCAATCGATTGCAATTTTGCAAGAGGACGCAACTGTGATCCATGTGGATAATAAGTCAACAATTGCTCTAGCCAAAAATCCAGTGTTCCATGATCGAAGTAAGCACATTGATACAAGATTTCATTTTATCAGAGATTGCATTTCAAGAAAGGAGATTCGAGTTGAATATGTGAAGACAAAAGATCAAATTGCAGATATTTTCACAAAGCCACTCAAGGTTGATGTGTTTAACAAGTTGAGAACCTTGCTTGGAGTTTTTAGAAAAACATGTTTAAAGGGAGATGTTGAAAGTTAAACATATTTTTAATGGTAAGTTATACACATGCATGAGTTATAGTTTTATTAAGTGTGTTAATGTATTTTGAAGTTTTTGGATAGGAGTTAAGAACGTTTTTGTATTTGAATTGGTTGTTTAGGATGAGTTAGTATGAGAGTTATATATGTTCATAAAGGTAAGTAAGTTATTCATGAAATTAAGTATAGGATGAGAGTTATAAGATCTAGATTTTTCCATGAGTCTTATAAATAAGATGTCTTGGTATGTGTTGTATTATCAATCAAGTAAGTGGAGAAGAAGAAAATCAAAGTGAATTTGAGAGAAAAGTGTGAACCAAGTTTGTAGCTTCTTGAATAGTTTTTTAATACAAGTGAATTATTTTTCTCAAATATTCCTTGTTTGATTATTTATTTGTGAGTGTCCATCACACGCTTTGAACAAGTAAAGGGACTAAACAAGTTTAGCTTGAAAGATAACACAAAGAAGAGAACTTGAATTCCTAAATTCGTTACTGTGGTTGATCAAACTCTACTCAACATATAAAGACCCACAGCTAACAAATATACAAGGAAGAAGATCAAAACATGAGAAAGAATAATGGTAAAAAAGGAAAGCATTGACCCTTTGAAAAAAGGAATTGTACAATGGTCAGAAGGTAATTAAGGCTTGGACAACTGCAACTGGAAAAATTTTAGACTGTGCTGGCTGTTGGTGATTGAGGGATGACATCTCACTGCTTGGAGCAATAATTTGTATATGAAAAATAAAAAGAGAAATTGGATGTTGCCATATTAAGAAAGAACCCAATTAAAGAGGTTTGTGTTGTTTCCATATTGCAGAAAAGCTCAATTAAAGGAATTCAAAAATCCTTTGCCTGACGTTGCTATGAGGATGCTAGGGCTGAGTTAGATTGTGCTATTTTCTTTTCTTATATCATTACTCAAACAGACGGTAATGGTTGAATGAATGCTGTGTTTGCCTCGTAAACCCTTAAAAACAGCCTTGGTGAGAGGTTTGGTAAGGATGTCGGCAATTTGATGAGTTGAGGGGACATATTTGGTGATGAGAGATCCAAGTGCAACCTTTTCACGAACAAAATGGTAGTCTATCTCAACGTGTTTGGTTTTGACGTGGAAGACTGGGTTAATGAGCATATGGAGGGCACTCATGTTGTCATAATATAGTTGTGACGTATTGATGAGAGGGATACCAATGTCCCGTATAAGAAAGCCTATCCATTTGAGCTCAGCTATCGTGCTAGCCGTAGCTCGATATTCTGCTTCAGACCTCGATCTAGCAATCGTGGGTTGTTTCTTTGGGGACCATGAAATGCAATTTGATCCGTTGCGTATATTTTACTGCTCGCAAATAACTACAATTGCACAGTGTCAAGTTTTAATATAGTGATAAGTATAGAGTATTGTCTCAAAAAGGATTAGTTTTCTTTAGACTTAATTAAGTACCGTAATTATTTTTACCCAATTTTATTTAGAGAAACAAACTTTTGAATTAAGGGGAAAAATAAATCTAAGCTACTATGTACATGCTATGGAATCCAATTTCGAGAGACTTGAATGATTGATTAAATTAAGCCCAACTTTGAATTGATTAAAGAATTGAGTTATTAGCAATGATCCTAAGCCAAGAAATACAAAACTATTCATTTGACTCTCTCAAGCCCAATTGAACTCATGCAAAGGAATAGATCAATCTCTCGATCTATTTCTACTACTAAGCATGACATTAAGACATTCTTTTAAGACTTCTAGCACTAACCTACTCACTCTCATGCAATAGATTAACCCTAGTCATGCATCTAATGTTTTTTAAATAAATTTACTCTCTCAAGCTAATTTAGTCTAACATACAAAACCATGGCCAAAGGTTAAGAAAATATGAACGAGATGCATAAAAGATGTTACTATATATCACAACTCAAAAACTAAACAAAGTCTTACAAAAATACAAACATCCAAAGAGTCTAAAACATAAATAAACAATACATGCTCAGTCCAAAAAAATATTAAATTCAAAAAATAAAGCAAAGGAAAAAAGAAAGAAAACTGAGGGATGCATGCCAACACTCATTTCCATCGCGATGTCCCACGATCTCTAGCTTCGAGTCTCCTCTTTAGCTCTCCAAAGGTCTCCTCTAGGTCCTAAGACACTAATGGAATCAAGTTTAGGGTTTTTGGTCTCTCCAAACGGCTCATTTTGTATGAAACTAAAATTTTCTTTTTATACATCAAGACAGCGTTGCAACATTGTCCCTTCGAATAAAATGAAAAAAGAATATTTGGGCTAACGTTACAACGCTCTGGACAACCTTGCAACGCTATGTCTGCTGCATTTCAAGGTTGAAAGGCTGCACATATGGCATAGCAATGCTATACTTTTGGGCTCAGAAGCTAGATTACTTCTGTTCAAAACTTGGATCCTCAAATATAGCTCAATTATGCTCCAAATTCGTCCAAATACTCCTCAAAAATCTAGTTTTGTTCCAATTATTTGGTTTCTATAAAATATAATAAAAATACATCAAAGCACAAACATTCATAACAAATACTCCCAAATTATGACTGCTATCAAATACTCCCAAACTTAGATTTTTGCTAGTCCTCGAGAAAAACAAAACATAATAGTATTTCTCAAAATTCAATGCAAGATTAATGACTCAAGCCTAAATTATCTAATTGATATACAACAACATAATAAAGTCTTAACACACTCCTACCTCAAGCAATTTAAATTCTATTTATCTATTTCCTTGCGTGTGTTTAACATTCTTTCTATTAGTGTCTACTAGCTTTAGACACTTTTACCAAGACTTTCCATCGTTTTTCCCTACACTGGCTTTAAGTTCCAATCTCAAGTCTTCCCACACTACAATAAGCAATCTACTTAAGCATTACATTATTTTTCTTTTACTTTTCACTGGGGATACTAGCCCTCAAACTTATCTTTTTCTATCTTATAGAGACCCTAGCTTTCACACTTCCACTGTAGAGACCCTTATCCAAAGCACTTGCTTAATGGATGGCCTAACTGATCACAATTGAGGTAGCTCTTTTGATCCCCACACATTAAGCACACATTATTGATGAAACATGCTTTAATTTTCTTCGAACATGCTAAAAAATCAATAAAGATAAAAGTTTTTCTTATTTCAACTGATTTCAATCACTAACTTTCATGCAAGTCAACTATCAATTAGTTCTTAAGCCTATCGGGGTGACAACAACCTATAGACTCAACAAAAGTATCCTAGTATTTGCATATAATAGAAAGTCAGTTATGTGCTCCATGTGTTGCAAGGAAATTACAGATAAAATTTAAATATACTCAATTCAGAACGTGCTTCAGAAATCATTCGATTGCAAAAAAATTCACTTCGATTACTTCCTAGGCTGTCCTAATCAATTATCATGCATTATAAATCATTTCAAACATGCATAAGATCGAAAAAAAATTATGCTCAAAATTATCAAAACTACATAGTACTACCCACCCCCAAACTTAAAACTTACATTGCCTTCAATATAATATAAACAATGGAGTATATAAGGACAAAGATAAAATGAGTGAATAATACTGGCATGATAAAAAAGATAGACTGTTCCATGAGACTCTTGAACTGGGATTAAGAGATCACCTAGTATGATCGAGGTCCTGTAAAACAGGAACGAGATTTACTTAGCACTCTCAAAACAACCTAAACTGGAAAAGAAAGACACATGAGAAAAATAGATAAGGGAAAGAAAACTTGAGTTTCCTGCCAATAAGCACTTTCTTTAACATCTTTAGTTAGACGAGGCTCATGTGGTGGGTTCAATTTGAGCTTGAGTCCTCCCTACTACAATTCCTGATCAATGCCCATTCTAGTGGATCCTTTTTCATAATCATGTCAAAAACTTTGTCGGTCAAATCATCAACAACATTTATTGGTACTTTGACTTACCTCGCAGGGGTACTTCATTGCATTGTTAATATTAAAAGTTACCTTTTCATCTTTGATTCGAAAGGATAACTTGCCTTCTCGTACCTTGATAGAAGCTTCCCCTATTGCAAGGAAGAGTGGTCCTAAAATGATGGGGATCTCATCATCACCTTCCATGTCTAGCATTACAAAATCAACAAGAATTAGAAACTTGTCAACCTTCACCACAACTTCTTTTACTACACCTCTAGGATAAGTTATGGAACGATCTACAAGCTGTAGAGACATGTTAGTGGGTTTCAACTCCTTGAGTCTCAGTATCTTGTACACATAATAAGGCATCAAGTTAATAGAGGCACCTAGATCACATAAAGCCTTGTGAAAATAAGAATTGTCAATTGTACAAGGAACAGTAAAACTCCCTATATCTTTTAATTTGGATGGCAACTTCCTATTAAGTGCATGACTGCACTCTTCAGTCATGTGCACTGTTTCTAGAGTCCCAAATTTCTTCTTGTGAGTTAGGATATCCTTCATGAACTTTGTATAACTTGGGATCATCTCTAGTGCTTCTGCAAAAGGAATAGTCACATTAAGCTTTTTAAACATATTAAGGAACTTCAAGAATTCACTGCTAAGACTTTTCTTCTTGAAGATCTGAGGATAAAGAATATTGTTTGGCACAACAAGAATGGCTAGGGTGAAGAGATTTTTGGCCTCAGATGCAGGTTCAACCTCTTTATCTCCAACTTTTTTAGTTTCCTCATCTTCATCATAAAATAGTCTCACAGGTCCTTCCAACTATTTCCCACTCCTCAAACTTATTACTTTACACTGCTTTCTAGGATTGACTTTAGTGTCACTTGGAAACTTCCCTTTATGTAATGCATAAAGGAAGAGGCCAACTGACTCATCTGCACTTTTAAACTTTTGATTGCACTTCCCTACCCAGCAACAATGCCTTCTATCTTCTGTTCGAGTTGGTTCATTCTCTTATTTGATTCAGAAATAAAATTTCCAATCATATCCTCCAAAGAGAGTTTCTTCTTAGTCTATTGTGAACTAGAGGCGACACCAGTAGGAGGCTGCAAAATATTCATGTTGTTAGCATAGGAAAATTTCTCATGAAACCTTAAACCTGGATGGTAATGGGTCAAAAGTGAGTTATGCATGTGATTCCCTCATTGGTTATAGCCTCTGTTGTTGACATAATTAACTTGCTCCACATTCGAATCTGACGAAGATGTAATTGATGAACTGCTTCCTAGGCCTATCAAATGAGATAAAGCATTAGTTTGAGAAGCCATTTATGCTTAGCAAGCACTTACCTCGTGATCGCTATGCTTTCGCTACAACACGCAAGTGCACGTGATCAAAGTAATAAAAACTGGAGTATTCCAGAGTATCGTACCCAAGGGAACGAGTTTTAACAAAATCTACTGAGATGACACGAAATATGTTTGCAAATTGCAATTGTGGTAACCAATGGTGTGAAAATGATTGAGTGGTTGTTTTTCCTAAAGAAAATAAATAAAAATGATAAAAGAGGGATTCAAACGTGTTTTTGCTCCATTGAAAGAAATTGCGGCCTAATTGCAATTGCATTCCTTTGACTTCAACACTTAAGCTTTGTAAACCGAATTCAACACCTATTCAACCTTCTATGAAGCATCTTTAGGAGGCTAAGCGATTAAACCGATATTTCTATGGCTAATATGAACTTAGTTAATTTTGAAACACAATTCTTTTGGTTTTAAAGGTTTTGCCCTATGTCTAGGGTCAAAAACAAATTCCTATGCCTAGGCTATTTTCCTTTATTGCTTTTATGAAATCTAAATTTTTATCTAACCTTTCAGAATTAGACTCAATTTTTGTATACTAATCTAGGTGATCAATCTAGACTAATAATAAGCATTAAAATCAATAAAAGCAAACAAGCTATGGATGAAGCAAGGTTGCTCTCACAATTAGGCCTTTATTCCTATCTTTAGGGCATCCACATGCTTGAATCCCAAAGAAGAAATTAGCTCATTATGGAAAGGTTGAAAATCAAAAACTTACCTTGTGTAAAATTCATAATTAATACACTAAAATAAAGACATTAATCTTAAGGCAAACCAAATTGAATTATCAATTAAAAATACCCACTGAGAAGTAACAACACTGAAGCTACTAATTTAAAACTAAAATTTCGTAAGTCATGATACTGAAAATTGCATCCTTTGTAGAAAATAAAAACCCAAAATGAATTAGCTTTTGTATGGGAAAAACAAAAAGAAATTGGAATCCAGAATTCAACTTTTCAATTTAACCTTGCCACATACATGAAATTGGAAACTATCCAAAGCTAATTCAATAACTGGAAATTAAGCAAAAACTTGAAGCATTAAACAGAATCTAACTTGCAGAAATGAATTTGAACAAAACAGAGTATCGCGCCAATGTATATTTCCTTGTGTTGATCAATCCATAAACAACATTAAAGGTTGTTGGATCTTCACCTCCTTGAACTCTTGTTGAGGAGGGATCAACCTCGGAATTTACAGAGAAAAACAGACATTAACTACTGAAGAAAGACAGAAAATGAAGAACAGAAGCTGCTGTCTAAAACCAAAAAAAAACAAAAAACAGAGTACAGAAAAATTCCGAAAACAGAGTATGAAAAAATTCCCCTCTCTTCTTCGTTTTTCCTCCCTTTTATAGAGATTTCGAGGCTTCTTCTTCCATCTTGGGCTCCTTAATTCGTGGGTAAATGATTGAGCACGAGATTTGGCTGTAAATTCTCCATAAATCAAGCAATTCCCGTGGGTTTTGGTGATTTTTCGAAAATTCTGCACTTGATTTATAAGTCTAGAGAATGCAATTGCATTGCAATTGCATTCTTCTTCTTTGTTCTTCACCTTGCCTTCCCAAGGAAATGCAATTGCATTTCCATTTGCAATGTCTTCACTTCTTCAAATCTGCACAAAAACTCAACTTAAGCCAACTTTCTTGCATCTTTTTACTTAATTCCTTCTTTTATCATATTCCAACAAGCTTGCATGAATTTATCTTATAAATGCTATTTTTAGCTTGCTCGGTAAGCAATAAAGCATACAAAAATGACAAAAATAACTTAGTTTAGGGTTAAATAATCCTCATAAATAAGAATTATCACCTCGCTAACTTCATAGATGTCTGCCACTGGTTTTGACATTGATCGTTCAGTAGGCCATTGATAGCTTTTGGCAGCCATCTCTTCCAGCAAGGTTCTCACCTTTGCCACTGTCTTGGACATAATAGTCCCTTCAGCTGTTATATCTAATATGATCTTGGTGCTTCCATCCAATCCATTGTAGAATAGCTACATTTGTAGTCAATTATGATACCCATGCTGTGGACACTTCCTCAGGGGGCCCTTATATCTCTCCTAGGTCTCAAACATTTGTTCCCCTTTAAGTTGCTTGAATGTCCCAATTTCAGTTCTAAGCTTGGCAGTCTTGGCAGGTGGGAAGAATTTGGACAGGAATGATTGGGCAAGCTTCTCCCAGGTGGAGATCCTCTATGGCTCCAAGCTGTCCAATCAATCACGAGCTTTGTCATGCAAAGTAAAAGGAAACAGACATAAGCGAATAGAATCATTAGAAACACCATTTATCTTAACAGTGTCTCATAGAGAAAGAAAAGATTTTAAGTGAGGGTTAGGGTCCTCTGTAGGATGCCCTCTAAAGGGGCTGTCTCTGGAAATCTGAATTTGGCCAGTTTTTAGTTCAAAATTATTTGCAAACAGAAGAAAATAACTTAAATAAAACATAAAATAAATTCTAAGAAACAGAAGAACACGACCCCTTTTTCACTTCTTACTCAATCGACTCAACTCCGCTTTTTTCGAAGGGAATTACACTTCCTTCAACTTTCGTTGAGGAAGGATTGAGTTTCAAAATTGAAAGGGGCTGGAAAACAAGAAAAAAAAAAGCTGCAGCAAAAGAGAAGAAAAAACAGGAGCCCCGAAGGTATGTTTGTGTGAGAAAAACCCATATGCTTTGCCTCCGTTTCTTCCTTCTTTTATAAGCTTTATGGGCTAGGGTTTCCATATTTGTTCATGTGTAGCTTGAATCAACTTGCCTTGCTGAATTCGTGGAGAAGAATGGCATCAACTTGCCTTGCCTTGCTAAATTTGTTCATCCCCAAAAATTTGCTAATCCCATATTTGGTATG
Organism: Trichosanthes truncata; assembly: GCA_033996785.1. NCBI lineage: Eukaryota > Viridiplantae > Streptophyta > Magnoliopsida > Cucurbitales > Cucurbitaceae > Trichosanthes > Trichosanthes truncata. The sequence continues at coordinate 24,810,615 of JAWPNB010000009.1, forward strand.
TTTTCCAGATTTTTGCAGAAATGCAATTGCATTTCTGTTGCATTATTTTCCAAATCTTTCAAAATTGTAATTGCAATGCAATAGCATTTCTATTGCATTCTTTAAATTCCTGCACAAAAACATCAAGTAAGTGTGGTTTTCATTTTCTTTTGCTTTCTTTTCTCCACTTACTTAATTCAAAAGGCTACCAACAATAATTCAATTTAAACCAACTTTTTGCTAGCCTGTTTATCTAATACCACACATAAAATAACAAGAATAACTAAGTATATAGGCAAAATAATTATCATAAATGAGAATTATCACATGTATCTCGAAATTGGACTCCATAGCATGTACATAGTAGCTTAGATTTATTTTTCCTCTTAATTCTAAAGTTTGTTTCTCTAAGTAAAATTGGATGAGTTTATGCATGAGGTTCATGAATGGTGTTTATGATTGGAGGACTTGATCTGATTGGTTGATGATTGTATTTGTAAGATATGTCTATCTGGATCTTGTGTGTTGATAGTGAGCTTGTCGAAGGCCCTATCAAGATTAAAGTTATAAAACTGAACCTCTAAATATTTTGCAATAATAGTGGCCAGGGTCATCTACAGGGATTGGAGTTCTTAGAGTAATTAAGTACCATAGTTCATGATGCCTAATTTTATTTAGAGAAACACAACTTGGAAATCAAAGAAAAAATAAAATCTAAACTAATATGTACATGCTTTGGAGTCCAATTTTGAGAAACATGCATGGTTGATTACCTCAAGCCAAACTTCAATTGATTAATAACTTGATTTTATATTAACAATCTTAACCCAAAAAATACTAAGTTATCAATATCCTCTCTTGAGCTCAATTGAACACATGCCTAGCAATAAATCAACCTCTCGGTCTATTTCTATTACTAAACGGGGCATTAGGTGATTCTCTTAAGGCTTCTAGAATTAATCTACTCACTCTCGTGCAATAGATTAAACCTAGTCATGCATCTAGTGTTCTACAACTAAACTTACTCTTTCAAGCTAAATTTAGTTAAACATGCAAAACCATGGCCAAAGGTTAAGACAATATAAAGAGATGCATAAAAGAGGTCAATATATAAATTAAACTAAAAATCAACCAAATGTTCAACAACTACAACCAAGCAAGCGTCTAAACACAGATTTACAACATAAGTATAGCCCATAAAAACTCCTAAATTCAAGAGAGAATGAAAGGAAATAGAGAAGAAACTTAGGTTGCATGCCAACACTCATCTTCGACGTGATGTCTGCTATCTCGAGCTTTGTGTCTCCTCCTTAGCTCTCCAAAGATCTCCTTTATGTCCTTAGACAATGCTTGAATCGACTTTAGAGTTTTTGGTCTTTCACAACGGCTCTCCTTTGCTTGAAATATAACTTTTCCTTTTATAGAATCAAGACAGTGTTGCAACGCTAGGGGCAGCGTTGCAATGTTGTCCCTTTGAATTTTATAAAGAAGGAAAAAATATGTTTGAGTAGCATTACAACACTATAGATAGCGTTGCAACGCTATGCTTGCGGTTCTTCAAGGCAGAAAGGCTTCTTAAATGGCGTTGCAACGCTATGCCCTTGGGTCCAAAAGCCTTGTTCCTCTTCTTCAATGCTTGAATCTTCAATTATAGCCTCAAGTTGGTCAAATTTGTCCAATTATCTCATGATTCTCCGGTTATGCTCCAAATGCTCTGTTTTTGAGAAATAAACATAAAAATATATGAAAGCACACAAAATCATAGCAAAACTAGCCAAAAACTAGGCCTAAAAATAGCACATTTATGTATGCTATCATGTGTTGTTGATTGTTATGGTGATATGGTATTTAGAGCCCTGTTAGAGTTAGGGAATGACCTAGGGCCGTTAGGCTAGTGACATCTACTACCCCATCTGGAGCATGCTTGCCTAGGATGATTGTCATTCTTTCCTTGAACGACCTTCTTTTGGAAGTCTTTCTCTTGATAGTTCTTGCTCGAGGGTTCCTCCTTTGACCAGACAACAATAGGTTCAAAGGATCCGAATTGAACTAAGAATTCTTTTTGCTCGTAAGACAGCCTTGTAGGTGACTGAACTCTGGGCTGAGTCATTATAGTCGCATGATTTGTTTGAGCCACATCATCTAGATCTAACTCAATTTTCTTCTCACGGGCTAATCTCATAATCACCCCTTTCAACACGAAACATTTCTCAACAGGGTGGCTAACGACTCGATGATATTTGTAGTAGTTAGGATCATTCACCTTTTCCAACTCCTTCGGTCATTTTCATCCAGACAGTTGAATAAGCTGTTTTTCCAGCAACTGTTCTAGCATGTCTGAAACATCAGAGTTTGGAAATGGATAAACTTTTTCCTGTCTCTCTTTCAAAGTTAGGCGACGTCTCTCGCCCCCATCTGGTCGTTTCTCCGTCTTGATTTCTTTTCCTTTTGGAGTTAATTTTAAAGGGGTCGTATTGATGACCATAGATTCTTTTGCAGTAGCACCCTTCGAAAACTTCTCGGTGCTCTTCACTTCCTTCTTTTCCCTTTTCATTTATGGGACTAAAAAGTCTTTAATTCCTCTAGAAGCAATGCTGAGCTCCATGTCATGAGCTCGTGTTGCTAACAACTAGTCAAAGCTGCGGGATTTTATGCCCTACAAGATGTAGAGCAGTTCCCAGTGCATGCCTTGGATGCACATTTCTACAGCGGACAGTTCAGTAAGTCGGTCTTTGCAGTTGAGACTTAAAGCTCTCCAACGATTGATGTAATCGACGACATGCTCGCCTTTTCGCTATTTCGTATTTGTGAGCTCCATCATGCTGACAATTCGTCTCATACTGTAGAAGCAATTAAGGAACTCTCTTTCAAACTATTCCCAACTATCGATCGTCTCGGGCTCTAAATCAGTTTACCAGTCAAAGGCATTCCCTTTCAAGGTACGAACGAACTATTTGAGCAGAAGGCCGTCGCGAGTTTCAGTATTCTCGCATATCTCAACAAAGTGAGCAACATGCTGCTTAGGGTTACCCTTTCCATCAAACTGCTGGAATTTTGGAGGTTGGTATCCCACAGGCATCCTTAAGTTGTCAATTCTCTTAGTGTACGGTTTAGAGTACATGAGAGAATTTTGCGTGGGTCTGCTATACTGAGCTCTAGTGGAGCTCATAATCATATTTGTAGCTGCTGGATGGATAAGAAAGCAACCGAAGACGAGTTTTGTGGTTGATCTTCTTGGACAATAGTCTTCCCCTTGTCACTCTTCTTCGCAGTAGGGGTCTGACTCGACTCAGCAACTTCTTGATTTTGCATTTGATTTTTTAGATAGGCAATCTCTTGGTCTCTTTCTTCTACTGCCTTCATTAGGAGGTTGATCTTCCTTTCCATCTCGCCATCCTCTCATCGGAGTCTACATCAGCCATCATTACAAACATCACATCTAGATTTGACGTCGTCTTCGATTGACTGACAGCAAGAGTGAATTGATCAAACAGCGGGTTGTCCTTGACAACAATCTTATCCTTAGAAGACTCCTCAATCAGTTTGACAATTCTTCTTACAATTTTGTCAGAGGTTCGAACTTCATTTATTTCAACCCCTTGAGATCGACTGCGAGTAACTGGTCCCGCGTATGCATTGCTTGAAGCAGTAACCTTCGATGTAGCTTTCTTTGGTGCCATTGGTTTACTTGAAAGAGAAAGAGATGAGAGGTAGAGATGGTCCCACTGGACGTGCCAATTTGTTTACACGAGATTTCAATAAAGAAATAAGAAACGTGCAAATGAAACTTTTGTATTTGTATTAATTTGAATGTAGTGAAATACAATCTCTAATACTTGATCCTCTGATTCTCTCTCCTGTTTGTATGTTTCACTCGAGGGCTGAAAAGCTTATTCTCGAGATTGAAGCTTCAATGGATTATTGGGATCTCGAAGAAGTGTTCTTGATCTTCGAGAAAGTGTTTTTTGTTCAAGAGGTGTTTGATCTTTAAGAGCTCAAGGGGTCTTCTGGTATTTGTTTTTGAATTCTCTCTGAGATCTCAAATTTCTAAACCCCCAAAATGGAGGAGGAAGCTCTCTATTTATAGATTTATCCAGGGCTCTAGGTGGGCTTGGGCCTAACTGTTGGACTAGGCCTAGTGGACTTTGGGCCTGGACTTTAGACTAGGTTTGGTTGACTTTGGACCTAGAGTTTGCTGGATTAGGGCCTCCTATTTGGGCTTAGTCTAAAATTGACCCAAATTTCATATAACTCAATTGCATATTGGGATTTGCTTTAATTTAATTTAGGGATACTTGCGTATTTAATTAATCCAAAATTAAATAAATAACTTTGTCACTAACTTTAAAGTAATGACATGGCAACTTTTGAATGGCCAAAATTTCTATTCCAACAAGGACATTCTCAAATGTACATATGGATTAAAGTTAGTTAGTAAATAAAAACTCAAAATAATAATTTAAAATGATGAGAAAAAGAGTATGTGAAATAATAACATTCAACCAACTAAACCCTAAATTTCCTAAAAAAAAAAACTAAAACCTAAATAAATAAATAAAACATATGAATATATTAAATTTGTGACTTTAATTATGTTTACAATAATTATACTTAATTATACTTAATTTGCTAAAAAAATTATACTTAATTTAACCTAAAAAATGATTATACGTAATTATATTATATTCTCTCAAAACCTGTTAAGAATTAGGTCATGAAATATAAATTGTGTTCGTTTCAGATTAACAAAGAAAAAATAGTAGAAGCACCACTAACAACAACACAACGTTGTGGAATATTAAAAGATAATTTTGTAATTAATCAAAATTTAAATTATTGGATTATAATTCTACTTCCTTCCATCCATGGATTGTATATGTCCATCAGATTTGCATATCATATTTTCAAAGCTATGCATTACATAAATGAACTACCACCTTTATTATTATTTTGTTCCTTCAACTTTTAGTTTTTTTCTTCCATTTAAAAGATAACATAACCATATATTTTATTGTTATCTTAATTTTTCCTTAAATATTTAACAAATAAATGAGATGATTTTAGATTCAAATTATAATTTGGTATGATTTTGAATCAAATCACATTATGTTTATCAAATTAAGAATTTTAATTCAACCTCATTTTGAATGAAATTATCTCGTTATATTATAGTTGTTTAAATTATAGCATTCAACCAACTGTAGATTTCCTAAAAATAAAAATAAAAACTAAATCATTAAATAATAAAAATTAAAAAAAAGGAAAAAAAATATGGGCTAATGAAATTTCTAAAAAAAAAAAAGAGATACCTGAGGAGATGACTATTTTAGATCTAGAAAGCAAAAAAGAAGCACCAATAACAACACAACATTGTAGAATTAATTATTGAAATTGAGTGGTAACTAACACGCTTAGGTGTAAAAAACAAATTATAAAAAAAAAAATTGTGAAAGAAAGAGAAAAAACGTGGGCTAACGAAATTTTCAAAAAAAAAAAAAAAAAGAGATGAGGAGATGACCATTTTAGAATTGAAAACAAAAAAAGCAAAAGAGATACCTAAGGGGATGACTAATTTAGATGTGGAAAAAATAAAAGCACCAACGACAACACAATATTGGGTTATTTAGATAAAATAAAAAAAAATAAAAGAAGCCCCAACAACAACAATATTGTGGAATTAATTATTGAAAATAAGTGTAAAAAAAGGGGAAAGAAATAGAAAAAAGGTGGGCTTGAAAAAAATAAAGAGAAAAAAAATAGTTATATGATGTGCAAAAGACAGGCCAAAAACTTAATTTGAAAAAGAGAGAGTATTGACAAAGAAAATTGCAACCAAAAAAGAAAAAAGCTTGGAAAAAAAGTGAAAAAAAAAAAGAAAAAAAAAAGAGATACCTGATGAAAAATTGGTGATGGTCTTGATGAAAAATTGGAGATGACCCTGATGAAAAAATGAGATAGTTAGTTTAAGACTTGAAAAAAAATAGTTATTACTAAAAACTGAGAACTCATATGGAAAAAAATAATTGGATGCAATGGCAAGAACTAAATCAAAAAAATACCTGAAGTATTAGAATTGTGTGTATAAAAACTAAATAAAAAATTACCTAAAGAATTGGGTATAAGAATGACGTATGTATAAGAACTAAATTGTAACGCTAGGCTAATTCAGGGGCGTTAATTTCGAAATTTTGGAATTAAATTTGTATAATTTTTAAATTAGTATCTTGAATGGGTTAATTTGGAATTTAGAAAGACGAAAAGGGGAAAATGGGAAAGAAAGGATTGGTCAAAGGGCATATTTGGAAATTGGAACAAAATTAGTTTAAAAAACAATTGATTAATAAAAAAAAAAAAAGAAAAAGATAAGCATCCCTCTCCCTCTCCCATTTTTCTCTCTCCCCGTGTGTCTTCTTCTTCTTATTCTTCTTCTTATTCTTCCTCTCCATGCCTGCAGCACGTTCATCAAACCGTCATCGTCGATCGAGCTTCCTCACCAAGCTCCCAGCCCGCACGCCGTCAGAATGCGCCACTCGCTCAGACCGCAGTCCCCCATCCTTGCCTCCTTAAGCCGTTCGTGGCTAGTGTCCTCGTTGTTAGGGACAACGACCCTCGACAGATCTCCACATTGGTATGATATTGTCCACTTTGGGCATAAGCCCTCATGGCTTTATTTTTTGTTTCACCCAAAAGGCCTCATACCAATGGAGATAGTGTCCCTCACTTATAAACCCATGATTTTCCCCTTATCTAGCCAATGTGGGACTTTGGTTGCACTCCCAACAATCCCAACAATCCTCCCCTCAAACAGAGTACCACATCGAGCCTCCCCTCAAATAGTCATCCCTCCGAATTACACTCAAGCAAATTACTGACAACTCCTCACTGGAGTATACTGTGTTGTTAACTCCTCACTAGAGCACACCGCATGTGAATGCCCGACCACAGATTCACTATGACTATGCCTTTGAAGGTCGGCTTCTTGTTTCGACACCCGAGGATTCTACCGACATTGCTAAGTCAGGGGCCTGACTCTGATTCCACTTGTTAGGGACAACGACCCTCGACAGATCTCCACATTGGTATGATATTGTCCACTTTGGGCATAAGCCCTCATGGCTTTATTTTTGGTTTCACCCAAAAGGCCTCATACCAATGGAGATAGTGTCCCTCACTTATAAACCCATGATTTTCCCCTTATCTAGCCAATGTGGGACTTTGGTTGCACTCCCAACAATCCCAACACTCACCGAAATGCTCAGCCTTGAATCACCGCTAAGGCATAAACTGCCATCAGTTGTGAATCGTGGTTGTCATGAATCGTGGTCTGCACTTGCTACGTTGATTTGGGGCAATTTGGGCTTCGAATTGCTTAGACCTCATGACCCACACTCCGATCGAACTTCATTTCGAACACACATAGCTCAACAATTTCAGATCTGGAAGGTGAGTTCATTTTAAGTTAAGGATTTGCGTTGTTCTCGTGTTTTGAAGTTAACCCATGATAGAATTGACTATGTTTCAGAACACCCATAACAGTTGGATCTCAAATTCGCAAAATCAACCCGTTTGGAGTCAAAATCAACAAGGATTCGGCTTCGATTAGTGACTTTAAGTTGGCCTTTAAGACTTTTTGAGTTTGATTAAAGATTTTAAGTTTCGTTCTAACATATGGTTTCTCTTTGGAGTAGTTTTTGAATGGATGAATTAAGATTCAAAAGCGAATTGAGTTAAGATATTGTTTGGGTATTTCTCTGGAATACTTTTGGGAAAGTTTCGTAGGTAACGACTACCCTTTAGCCTTTTTTATTGTGCATAAAGTTTTAGAGTGAGCTCTAATTTTTAGTTCCGGCTCGTGGACAGATTCAAATTAAGAAAAATAAGATTCAAGGGCGACCCTTGGGTTACATACCAATTGGTTAATCTTCTTCAAGTACTTTTGTGTAAGTTAAGCCATTTAAATTAACATTCAGGATTGCCTTCGAAATGAAAGTTTAAAGGTTGTGACTGTTATTTATTTATTTTATTTTTTTACCTCTTTGAGAATCACAGTCGTTTAGGTTGGGCAACAAATCTCTTTAGTGGGAGTTGATAGTCATGGTCTGTGGATTCCGTAGCCATGTAAGTAGTCATTTGGATTTAAGCCCTCTAAGTTCCTATATGAATTTGATGTATCTTTGAAATTTGTGAATTGTCAAAGCATGAAATGTTTAGTGGATTGGTGTGGTGGTTGTTTGAGTTGAAAATGGCCTAATTATGTGGCTAATATGGAAATAGGGGCTTAAAGTTTCGAGTTGTTTCTAATTAGCATGTATAGTACTTTAAGAGTTTGCCTAAAGTTGTGTTTGATTGAGTTTGGTGTATGTTTAAGCTATCGTAGATGTAATTCTTTTAAGTGTAACGTAAGCGTGTAACCATGTTAGTCGCTGGATGTTTTGCTTAGTAAGTCTCTCAAGAACGAGATTTACTTGTTGTACCTCAACTCGGATTTAAAGGAACTTGTCAACCTAGTTGGGTGATTTTGCAATAGTCGTGATTGCCAGTATGGTATTCAATGGGTCTCGGTCGGATATATGTTTCTGGAATTAACTTGTTGGAACTTGGTCATTGAGAGAAGCCTTGGAATGCATGTATGACCCTATTGTAGTTTCTAGATAAGCGTAAATGTAAGAAAATTTGACTTAAACTGAAAGGTTGGACAGTCTGTGTTGTGTGGTTTGTGGTGGAACCCATAGTGGCTATGGAACCCCGAACGCTTGAACTAATGGACTAAATAGTTAAGTAGTGTTTGATTGTTGGAGAATTGTGTTTTGTTGAATATGAATGAGACTTTGGTGAGTGGGATTCATTTGAACCTGTACTTAAGTTGTGTCTATTTAATCGTGTTCGATGTTGAATTTGTATCTTTAATTGTGTTGGTGAACTTCGGTTCAGGAAGTGGTTGTGGTTTTGACACAGTGAGTGGTAATGTGAGCTTGTAACCTAGATGGGGCCTTTAAAGTGGTTGGATGTTGGTTCAGCCCATCGGGTAGGGTCTTTGGGGTGATTCACTAACCCGCCCATTCCAAAAAGGGAGTTGGGCCTTGGGCTCTGGGCGAAGGCCCAAAGTTCATTGCATACCGAGTAGTTTTGCCATGGTGAGTTACCACAGGGATTTTCAGGAGAGTTGTGAATGAGCAAAAGCCTATTAGACCAATGCCACTTACCCTTCTCTTTCTCTTTCGTGCGAGCATGTATTCCTAGGATGTTGTGTGATTAGAGTGAGGGTTGCTTTCCTTCACCAAGTATGGTAGCTTAGGGGGCGGTTCCTCCATTGTGATTGAGCATGACAGTTGCTTTCCGTCATTGAGTATGCTAGCTTAGGGGGTGATTCCCCCATTGTGATGGAGCGTGAGGGTTGCTTTCCTTCATCGAGAATGCTAGCTTAGGGGGCGATTCCCCCATTAGGATTAGAATGAGGGTTACTTTCCTTCATTCAGTGTGCTAGCTTGGTGGGGATTCCCCCATTGTGATGAGCATGAGGGTTGCTTTCCTTCATTACATTGTGCTAGCTAGAGGGGGCGATTCCCCCAAGATTGTTGGCGTGAGGGTTGTTTTCCTTCACTGCTTTGGTCCTAGGATACATGACTCGCAGGTATAAAACAAGAAAATACCAGAGATGGGTGAGCTTAGGGAAAGGTGAGTAGGCACTTAGCTAACTGACTTGAATGTTGAGTTTCACTTTGAGCAGGAGTTTGTGAATTAGGGTTGAACTCATTGGTTTGTGGTTTTGAACCTTGGACCTAAGTGGGCTACTTACTGAGTATGTTTATACTCACCCGTGCTACTTTGTGTCTTTGCAGATTGTGCACAACCTCAAGGCAGGTGACGAAGGTGATGACTTGACGAAGGCTATGGAGACTCCACCAAAGTTTCTTTCCTGTTGTTAGCTTTCAGTTATGTATCTTAGTGCTTATAGTGTGTTGGTCTGTAAATTCTAAATATTCTTTAGTTTCCGTATATTTGGTTAGAGTTTTTCAGATTCTTATGTCTGATGGTTGAGCTCAGCATATCTTATCGTAGTTTGGTGGATGCTGAGTGTTTTATCTGAGTTTTAGAAGTGTTATTATTCTTATCAGGTCTTTGTAAATTTTTGTTTCCTCGTAGTTACATTGTCAAGCTGTCGAAATTTCAGGAATGAGTGAGGTAACTCAATCGTGCTTCCACATTTAGGTTGAGGAATATGCAGGGTCGTTACATAAATGTATGATAATTAGATGAAATTTATAGAAGCAATTCGATTCAAATTAAAATTTGATTTGATTTTGAATCAAATTTCTTATCAAATTAAGATTATTGATTCAAATTCATCAATTTGAAATTAAATGAGATATTCATTTTGAGTATAATTATCAAAACAGATTAGAATGATTTTATTAATGTAATTAACTAAAATTTAAAAGGGTATTTTAGTCTAAAAATATTTTTCAGAAACTCATGCTTTTTAATATACTAGTGTGTTACCACGTGCAATGCACGTGTATTTTTTTAACTCTAATATAATTATTAAAAACTTGAAAAAATTGTTATTGTGCATATTTATTTTTATAATTAATTAAGATCGTTTTCTATATCTATTTATTTTGTAATAACACATGTTTGTTTAACATATACAATTCATAGTAATGAGTAAAATAATGTATGTTGAGTCTATATATATGCAGATGGTTGATGTATTATAGAATTATATATGCTAGTCTTATTTTATTTATTTATAGATGAAGTTAAAAATTAAGAAATATAAATTATAAAATTTATGAATTGAAGTAAATATAAGATCATACAAGCAAAATGAAGCATGATAGCATGCAATTATGCCATATTTCCTATTATTTATGCTAGTTTTGTTATGATTTTGTGTGCTTTGATGTTTATTTGTGGTTAAAATTGCAGAAACCGAGCTAAAGAGCAAAACTGGATTGTTCGAGGGTACTATAGTCAGTTTGAACTTATTTTGGGCAAATTTGGAGAGCCAAAAAGAGAAGAGATGTTACACAAGCTATTTAGGGCCGAGAGGACGACGTTGCAATGCTTGAAAGGGCGTTGCAATGTCCAATTATATAATGCGAACCCGAGAGCTAGCGATGCAACGCTACAAATGCGCATCCACTCAAAGTTCTGTCCGTAGCGTTGCAATGCTATCCTTGCCCACAACAAGAAACGACAGCATTTTTGGACAACATTGCAACGTTGTCACGACAGAGGGTATTTATTCATCCTTTTCTCTTCATCCAAAGGGAGGCCAATTAATCTCAATTTCAAACATATTTGAGGGTATTTGGAGGATTTGTGAGCGTTTTTGAAGTGGAATTGAAGGCCTTGGAGCTCGGGTTCGAGATTGATCACCTCAGGAACTCGGGATCGTCCTTCGTTTGCACTTTCTTTCCCTTTTCTTTTCAATTATAGTTACTTTAGTGGTTGTAATTAGGGATTTCTAAGTTATATTTGATGAACATGTTTAGTTAATCCCTAAATTTCTATGGGTTGTTGTAATTTTTGGACCATTTCACTTAATTTTACTTAATTTAGTTTGTGATTGTGGTTTAATTAGTGTTATGTTCATTTATGCATTGGGTTCTTAATGCCTTTAACAAAGCAAGGAATAGGGGTTAAATGATTGTTAGTATTAAGCTCGACAAAATAGATTAAACTTAGAAAAACAATGCATGACAATTAAATTCCGCCTAAGTGACATAAGAACAACGAAAATTAATTGAGGTTTAAAATGAAGGTTTGTTAATGTCGGGTGAGGCTTAATTAATGAGACGAACACGAGTTAATTAATTACACCCGAGGTTTGGAGGAGACCGACAAGAGATTCCATAATTTTAGGCTTTTAGACTTATGAATCAAATACTTGGTTATGCCTAATTGCTAGCTTAATTAAGTAAATTAAGGTCGAAGAATGTAATCAACACCCATGGATTTACCTATCAATTTGTGTCTCCCATTTATTTTTCTTTTTAGGTTTAGTTGTTTAATATTCCTATCTGTGCTATTGCATTTTGTTCTCTAAAGTGAGATTATTCGCGGTACTTAATTGAATTAAAAATAAATCTCAGTGGATACAATACTTGATAGGAGTACAATTTTATTATTACTTCGATTGTGTGCCCTTGCGTGTACACCCCGATCAAAGCACAATATATATTTCAGTAGGCTAATACATTTTATTTTTAAAAAATGGTTAATACTTTAAATAGTGTTAATACATTAATAACATTATTTATAGAGTATTTTTTATTTCGTTTTATTTCATAATAATATGAAAGTTATTATATTATTGAAAAATAAGTTATTTAAAAAATAGTAATAAATTGAATATATCATACCATTTTTCTTTTGCATATCATAAATTATATATTTATTTTAACAATTAATATAGTTTAATAAGTATAATATATAAAAATAGTAATATATTGATTTCGTTGTTGTTATTGTTTTTGTTGTTGTTATTAATATTGTTATTGGAAAAGTAAGATAAAATTTAAAATTATATTTGATTTTAATTAAATTGTCATGTAGAAAATCAAATTAACTAAAATTTGACGATGAACAAACATGTAACACTCAATTTTTTTAAAAAAAAGATTTTTATAATTATATTATTATTATTATTATTATTATTATTATTAGTAGTAGTAGTAGTAGTAGTATTAGTATTAGTATTATATTTTTTTTCTTTTCCTCTTCATCCTTATCCCTTCCCCGAACCCCTATCTCCCTCTCTCTCTTTCATTCTCTCTCCCTCCCGTCTATCCCTCCCCGAACCCCCCTCTCCCTCTCTCTCTTTCATTCTCTCTCCCTCCCGTCTATCCCTCCCCAAACCCCCCTCTCCCTCTCTCTCTTTCATTCTCTCTCCCTCTCATCTCTCTCTGTCCCCGAACCCCCTTCTCGCTTTTTATCTTTCACTCTCTCTCCCTCCCCGAACCCCCTCTCCCTCTCTCTCTCTTTTATTCTCCTCTCCACATCTTTCTCTCTCCTCTCCGTCTCTCTCTTCTCCATTTCTTTCTCTTTCTCTCACTAGTTTGCTGGTGATTGGAACGTTTTTCGGCAAATACCTGCATGGATAGCAATTTTGGAAGTTGAATTTGGGCGTATTAGAATTCGATTCAGTGTGGGCTTGGCTCGTTTGACAGTGGGATTAACCATCATGGTTGAAGAATAATTTATCTAATTTAGGGCATTTTGAGCATTAATCCAGCAGCTATTATTTACTATGGTTGGTAAGTTTTAATGTCCAAAGCTTTTGGTAAATGGTTTTTCGAAGCCAAGCAAGTTTTAAAAAATGGGTTTTGATTTATTTGAGTTATTGTTGTGTAATTGGACACCTTTTTATGCATGATAGAAGTTGACATTGGAGGTGGTATAGGCTTGGGAGGTCTTTCTCATTTGTTAGGGGTAAAGCTATCGTCGTTCTAAAAAGACAAAACAATCGTTTTTGTGTTGGCCAAAAATGTAAGTAGCCCTCGAAGTTATTTGTTAAGCCCTTGTTTATAAAGAATGTGTGTGGGCGTGTTTAGTTTGTTGATAAGGTGGAATTGCTTGATCGTTGGTATATTGAGTTTTGCTTGAATATGAATGAGACTTTGGTTAAATGGGATTCAATTAAACCTAAACTTGAGTCATGACTAATTAAGTGTGTTTGAGGTTGACTTTGTAATTTTAGTTGTGCTTGTGAACTTCGATTCAAAAAGTGGGTGTAGCTATGGTCGTGATAATTTACCCCGGGGCTTTTCAAGATGTTGAGATTGAACAAAATACCGTTAGACTAGTGCCACCTAACCTTATTCTTTCTTCCCGTGCGATCTTGTATGCCTAGGATATTATGTGATATGATGAGCATAAGGGTTGCATTCCTTTATTGCCTGTGTTCTAGCTTAAGAGGTGATTCCCCCATTGTGATGAGTGTAAGGGTTGTGTTTGCTTGTGTGCTAGCTTAGGGGGCGATTCCCCCATTGTGATGAGCATAAAGGTTGCATTTCCTTATTACCTGTGTGCTAGCTTAGGGGGTGATTCCCCCATTGAGATGAGCGTAAGGGTTGCGTTCCCTTATTGCCTGTGTGCTAGCTTAGGGGGCGATTCCCCCATTGTGATAAGCATGACGGTTGCTTTCCTTCACTGCTTTGGTTATAGGTTACATGACTCGCATGTTTAGCACGAGGCTATAGCCAGGGAGGGGTGAGATTTGAGGTAGGGTTAATGGGCATTTAGTTAACTAAAGTGAGTATTTGAAATCTGAGTATGAGTGTGAGTAAGGGCAGTTCCCTTCTTGGTATGTTTTCTTTAAATTTTGGACCCTTAAGTGGGCTGCTTACTGAGTATATTTACACTCACTCGTGCTACTTTGTTGGTACCTTTCAGGTGGCGCTCATCAGCGAGGCGAGTGACGAGACGACGACTAAAGAGATGATGGGGCGTCTACTATATGCCAAAAGCAAGCGCAAGTGCACATTGTTCAACAAGTAATATATAGAAGTATTCCAAGTATCGAACCCAAGGGAACGGTTAACAAAGAGCGTTTTAGTTAACAACACAAGTACTTTCAAGTTGCAACCGAAGGTAACCAATTAAATAAGATGTTTTTTGGAGTTTTATGCAACTAAAAGAATAGATAAGAAAACAGTAATGAGAAGCAGGGGGTTCAAATCTTTTTCAACCCTGAGGAAATGCGCCCACCATGAACCCGTAAATTTGCTTAACTAGGTCCGGCTATTTCAAAGATTCTGCCTCTTGCGCCCGCATACTGCCTCTTTCAAGTTCTGTGCAATTCATACAAAATGCTACTAAAATGCCCCCGCAGCCTACCCTAACCGACACTTAACACCATGAATCAAGTTCAACACCTATTCAGCCCTTTTCTAAGTGTTGTTAGGAGACTAAGCAATTAAACACATATGTCTATGGCTAATTTTAACTTAGATAAATAAAGAACACAACTCAATGATTCTAAAGGTTTTTGTCCTATGTCTAGGTACAAAAAGTGAAGTTCTATGTCTAGACTCTTCTCCTAGATTGCTTTTATAAAAACGTGTGCTCGATCCAACCCTTTCAGTATTGAATCTCACACAAACTATGCTAACTCAAGTGATCAGTTTAAGCTAACAATGAAACTTGAACTCAATAAAAGCAAACGATGCTAAATGTTAAGCAAAATTACTAAAATCACATGGTGGGGCTTATCTCCTTTTTAGGATATCCACTTCATTTAATCCCCTTCGAGGATTTTAGCTACTCATTGAAAAGAAAATTAAAGTGCAGAGAATAAAAAGAAAACTTGATTTAGAAAAAATAAACTTCATTGAAATAAAAGTGCGGAATTGAACAATAATAACTTGAAACAATACTTGAATTACAACTTAAAGAATTGAAATTTAATAGATAAAACAAAAACTTACAACTTGATGGAAGAATAAAACAACAAGAAAGCTTTAAAGAAAAATAGAACTACAAAACTTAAATGAAAGCGATAAAGAACCCGAAGTTTGTTCCTTCTTTTTGACTTTGTTCAACCTCTTTAGAGAAGAACAAGTGCTTACACTCCCTTCTTTCAAAGTTCGTGTCCGAATGAAGTATGAACAGAACTTGGGGAGACTTGGTATAACGGCTGAAAAGAAAAAAAAAACTGCAAAATTTTGAGAAGAAGATAGAAATCCGAGCTCCCTTGAAACTGAAGCTTGAGCCGCCTTTTATAGACCTCGAGGCCTAGGGTTTGCTATCGAGATCAGTGTGGAGTGGCTTGACCGATCATATCCCTTGATCCTCGGAGATTTGATTGAGAATATTTGATTTTATCTGATTTTATTTGCAAATCTTATGAATCTGGGAGAATTTGCCGAAAAGGTCCAGATGCGTATGCACAGTTGAGCGCAATTGTACTATTGTCAAAATGGCCTAAATGCGGCCGCATAATTGGGCGCATTTTAAGTTCTTCCTGCAACATTTGGAGTTTGGCTTCTACTCTCAATTGCTAATGCATCCTGGTCGCATATCTCTTGAATCATCTTTCTTTTGTCTTAGTTGCGGTCAAAATGTGGGCGCATTTAGGTTTTGTTTTTACTTAAATTTTCCCTAAATGACATGAATTATAACATTAAACACTCGCTTTCTAAGCAAATAGCTTAGTTTTTAGAGCCAAATAACACTCATAAATGAGCGTTATCATGAGACTATGGGGACGCCACTAGATCTCTCCTAGGCTCTTTTTGTTGTATTTTCTTTTGATAGGTGGTTTCCATGTTAGTTTGTATACTCAATTTGTAAATTGTACCTTTGTCTTCCTTATATTTCTGGTTCTTAGTTATCGTTTGCATTTGTATCAGTGTTGGTGAACTAAGCTTTTTGTGTAGTTTGGTGGGTGCTGAGTGTCTCTTAGAAATCATAGAAGTGTTATATGTCTCTTCTAGGTTTTCGAAAACTTCTGTTTCCTTGTAGTTATGTTGTCATTGTGCTGAAATTTCGGGCATGAACGAGATAACTCTTTTATGCTTCCACATCACTCTGTTGTGTTCTTAGGGGTGTTACAAAACATTTGGTATATGAAAAAATAACAACCTTAATAATAAAATAAATTACTAAAAAAATAATAGTAGAGAAGGAGGAATATGATCAAACCTTTATACATCACACATTTAAAATATAATTCAACTCATATTGCTTTTGCAGCTTTGATGAATCAAAATTTATTAGTTTAAATGTATTGAGAGAAACAAAACTAAATAAATAATATATATATTTAGCTCACTAAATGTTGGAAGTATTGGGATCGAACATTTAACTTTAAAGTTCATTTTAAATTAAGTGAGGTAGGTGCCTTCTCCATTGAGTTGTGCTTATATTGGTGGAAAAAAAGCTCTTTTCTTTTAGTTGTAGGAAGTTGAGAAGTTGCAAAACGTCTTGAATTCCACAAGTCCATTTTAAACTCTAAGCAATATATATTTAAATTTTTACAAATGAATACAAAAAAAATTTTAGTTTACGTTATGAGTGCATTAAAATTTAATCCATCCATTATACTTTTCAATCAATTATAATTTTTTTACTATAAGATTTAATAAACTATAAAGTTAATTTTTAGTATTTTCAACCTCTTATTTTTTTTATTAAAAGAATAAAAGGAAAAGAGTCGTTTCTATAGTTTTTTTAAAAGAAAAAAGTCATTTCTATAATATATAAGGAAAATGAAGAGTTACAAAACTTTTGAAATTCCAAAACTTCATTCAAAACTCTTAATATTCTACATCTTTACATTCCATTTATTTATCAATAATTATAAGTGCATTTAAATCTTCATTCATTATCTCATCTAAGTCTCTATCAATTGAATTTGTTTATTGTAAGATTTAATAAATTATTAAGTAACTTGTTATTTTCAACATCTCATTTTTTGTAAAATATTTTATTTGACTAATTTAAATATTGTGTTGTAGTTATATGTATTTAAATATAATTAAAAAATTTCATCAAAAAATAAATCACATTTTTATAAAATATAATTAATGAAAGGAAATGTAAATCCACGTGGCTTCTAAATTATATTGTGCATAATAAAAGAAATTTCATTTCTTTAAGGAAAATATTTTAAAAAAATATAGAATATTATTTTTAGTTAATTCATTTTTTGTATACATATATCAAAAAATGAAGATAGTAGTCTTACCTCCTATTATTATGGTCAAAATAAGAAAAAACTAATCATTGATCATATTAGAATGATAATATTAAAATTTACGTAAAAATTAAAAAAGTTCTACCATGCATAAAATTTTAGAACAACACAATAATATTAAATAAAATAATTGAAAATGCCTATAAGAGGGATTGATACCTATGTTTGAGATAGTATTGTTTAAACATATATATCTAGTGCTTAAACTCAAACTAACAATTAAAATTTAGAAAACACTAACATATATAATTGATACTAATTTGCAATTCATAGAGACAAAACAAAAATTGTGTCATAGGTTATTACACTCCAACCATAGTTTTATTTTCTACTGTACCACACATAAATAAAAGACAACAAAAATAAATTAAGATAATTCATCTTCCTTAACCATCTTCTTCAACCATGAAGGGTTATGCTTCCAAAAAGTTGTACATTCACATTAGCTATTCTTTGCATAGTTTGTTAGCAATGGGCTAACATTTCTATCTTCTGATCTTCAAAACATTTCTACCAGGAAGACTAAAAACAAGTGAAAAAGAGCACACTTATAATCAAATGAAAAGTTGTGAGTTTTAAAATTAATTTCTAGAAAATAAAACGAAACTAACATTTTATATTTCACTTTTCATCTTCTTTAGGTAATTTTTAAAAAATATTTTATCAATTTCAATATTAACTATATATGAATAGAAATATTACTCTTGTCTCAAAAAAAAATCACACATATAATTGATAACATAAAACTAACGAATTTAAAGTAATATTTTATAATACAAGAGTTGACAAGACATGAGGCATCAAATAATAAGCTTATTTCGTTAGAAAATTTTGAATTTAAGTTATTATATTAAATTTAATTTATTACAAATCTATTAATAATCAATTCATTAAAGAGTATGGAAAAGTTTCTAAATTTTTAAAATTTCAAAACGGTTGAAATTCTATTATTAATTTTTGATTATTAATTATTTAATTTAAAAATCTATAACTTCTTGGAAGATAAAAAGACAATTTCATAATTAACCTTTTAGTTTTATTTGTATATTTATTCTTGTGGATTATTATTTTAAATGATATTTAATTAATTAATTTACCATTTATAATTAATTGCCAATGGCATATTTTGTAAATACATAAATAAAAGTAGGGGCATAATTGTCCAAATCAAATATAGCTTTAATTTAAGAAAGAATATAAAATAAATACTTAGGTTTTCAATAACATACATATAAACACTATTGTTGTTCTATGAATAGTTAGAAGGTTTTTGACTCTCAAGATTATTTTGTATAATTTGGAAATTGGAACTAAAAAACCAAGCTTATATTTTGCACTTAGATTTGGTTATCTCATACAACAAGGTTGTTGATTTATAGACTGCACAAATTCAAGCTATATATATAAATCTAAACTTATGAAACTCACTTTTATATTAGATGCTAATTTTTATAAATTATAATTCAACAAAACTAAATAAAAATCATATAATTACAAGGTCAAAGTGAGCATAACTCAACGGTAATTGGCATGTACTCTTCTCTCAAGGTCAAAGATTCAAATCTTCAATACCCCACATTTGTTGTACTAAAAAAATATCATCCAACTTCAAGTGTCCTAAAACTTATTTACGTGTACCATTCAAATACATATTTATTAAATGTGAGTGAAACAACCTCTTAATGAACATATAATTAAATTAAATGAAAATTTAACGTATTTGAAGATTTGTTTTTAATACTAAATCAATTTCAACTCATAGACTTGTATGTATGGCTAGCCCTGCACTTCTTAGACACTCTATGATCCATTCCTGCACAAAGTCAAAAGTCGTTCATATCCTCAGTCGTTGAATTTAAATTGTTGTACTCTAAAATTACAATATGTTGCCATTTTTGGACAAATTACCATAAGTCTAGTCAAAGTGAGTATAGTTTAGCGGTAGTTGGTATGTATCATCGACCAAGAGGTCAGAAGTTCAAATCTCTTACCTCAAATGTTGTTGAGCTCAAAAAAAAAAAAAACTTAGGTGTATATTTATACACTTTCTCAAAATTGTTTTATTAATTATATTGTCGTTAAATCATTTTATTTGATTTTCTTCGAAAAAATTGATATATTTAGTTCACTATTTTTTTAAAAGAAAGATACATATATTCTGTTTTCAAAAAAAAAAAAAATCGTTTGAGTAAGATTGCACGCACCTCGACTATTATTCTCACGTGGTACCTCAAATGTTGTTGAGCTCAAAAAAAAAAAAACCCTTAGGTCTATATTTATACACTTTCTCAAAATTGTTTTATTAATTATATTGTCGTTAAATCATTTTATTTGATTTTTTTTTAAAAAAATTGATATGTTTATTTCACTATTTTTTTAAAGAAAGATACATATATTCTGTTTTCAAAAAAAAAAAAAAAAAAAAGATCGTTTGAGTAAGATTGCGCGCACCTCGACGTGGTAACCGCTTGATCCTATTATGTTTGGTAACGAAGGTAACTTGTAAGATATGAAATCTTAAGTGGCTACCATGACTTTAACTAATTCATTCGAAGTCCTTTATTATTTAAACAATTTTTTTTTTACCATTAGGCAAACTCATGGTGGCTTAAAAAAAAATAATGCTTATTTTACATATGTTTTGGAAGTAATATGTTTTTTTTTCAAATGGAACTTTAAAGGTCTTATTTGCAATATTTTCTATGATAAATAAATATAGAAATTTTCCTATATTAATATAAGAGGAATTTCCATATTGGTCATTTTCCAAACCAACGGTAAACTTTTTATAATAAGAATATCGTCCAAATTGTTGCGTTAAATATTTTGAAAAATTAGGTGGTTTTTGTTGTGTATTCTCTAAGGGTTGAAATAGTTTGCTAAGGCCCTTTTGTCATTGATTTTTTATTTTTAGTTTGTGAAAATTATACTTATTTTCTTTTCTTTACAATAGTTTTCATATTTCTTAAGAAAACATTTAAGTTCTTTGCCAAATTTTTCTAAACTTAAAAACTATTTTTTTGAGTTTACAAAACTTCGCTTTGATTTTGAAAATATTTATAAAAAGTAGTTAACAAAATAAATAAATCCATGGGTAGAAGTAGTGTTTATAAGCTTAATTTTCAAAAACAAAAAATCAAATGGTTTTTCAAACGAGGCTTAAGGAACTTTTTTCTAATCATTTTAGATTTCCTTTGATCATGTTCTTGCCTCTCTTTTTCTAATGTGAACATAATGCAACAGTTAAGGCATATACTCCTTTCGCTATGGATCGCCAAAATTCAAATTTCTATTCTTACATTTATTGTACTAGAAAAATAATGTTAATCCCTCTTTTAATATATTTTTTTTCATTTGAGACCTATAAACAACAGGAAGTCCTTTTGAAACTTCCAAGACACCTATGAAGCAAGTAAAAAAGGGCAGATCATTTTCTTCCTCCCACACTCCTAATGATATATTTCTTATGAGAGTTAATTTTAGTTGTATAATAATTAGAATTAAGTTTGTTGTGGGAAAATAATTTGAGTGTGAGATTACTTTATGGAGAAAAGAGTGTCCAAACGAGTTAGGGAGTTCCCTGTTACGTTTCAAACACGAGGTAGAGCTTGTGTTTTTCGTCCACTCAACGAAAGGGAGGACTTACAAAAGCTAGAAACTTTCATCCATTGCACACGTATAATAATGTATTTTTTCTATATTTTAAGGCTTCAATTAATAGGTACTTTATATTTTGTATTCAAAGTTAATTCTAAAATATTTAGTCAACTTTAAAAACAAAACATATGTTTTGAAACATTATGTCAGTTTGATAACCATTTGGTTTTTAGTTTTTGGTTTATGAAAATTGTGCTTGTTTTTCTTATCATTTTTCTACAATTGATTTCATCTTTCTTAATAAACCATTTGAATTCTTAGTCAAATTCGCAAAACAAAAACTACTTTTTGAAAACTACTTTTTTTAGGTTTCAAAACTTGGTTTGGTTTTTTTAAAAATGTGTAAAAGTAGATAACAAAACAAGGAAACTCATAGGTTGGAGTAGTATTTATAGGCTTCATTTTCAAAAGCCAAATGGTTATCAAATGGACCTAAAATTTTCATTTTAAAATTTGACTAAAATTATTTCAAGAGCATTTATATTTTAAAGTGATTCAATTTAGTTTTAGAACATAAATATTATTTAAAATTTAAAAAAAGTAATACAATAAGTAAATATAAACTAGCATTATTGGGGATAT
Organism: Trichosanthes truncata; assembly: GCA_033996785.1. NCBI lineage: Eukaryota > Viridiplantae > Streptophyta > Magnoliopsida > Cucurbitales > Cucurbitaceae > Trichosanthes > Trichosanthes truncata. The sequence continues at coordinate 24,832,537 of JAWPNB010000009.1, forward strand.
ATAAGTTTGAATGTTTTAAATTAGGTTAAAGTACTATTTTGGTCTCTATACTTTAGTTGTTGTTCTATTTTAGTTGCTATACTTTGAAATTTTTTAAATTTAGTCCCTATACTTTCAATAAATCATAAAAGTAGTACTTCACCGTTAGTTTGGGAACAATATACTTGACTGCACCCAGGCAGGGATGTCCATTTAACCCACAGGGTCGGGGCCCGGCGGGGACCGGCCCAGAACGGGGCGGGGAATCCCCGATTACACGGGGAATGGGGGAGGGAGCGGGGAGGGTTTTTTCCCCATTGGCTAAACGGGGACGGGGACGGGGAATATATTCCCCGCCCCGCCCGCCCCGATTAATATATATATATATATATATATATATATATATATATATATATATATATATATATTATTACCTATAAATAGAATTTTTTTTTTTAAAAAAAAACTATCGTAGGAATTAGTTTAAGACTATTTCGTTATAAAAAAAAAATTAAAGTCTATGTTGTAATATTGAAATTTGAATTTTTAGAAATTAACTTGTTTCGACATTATAGTATTTTTACTTATGGTATATTATTGTTTTTATTATGAAATTTTATAACATTTACTTTAAATAGAATTATATTGAAAATTATTCATTTAGAAATAATTTTTATTATGGTTGAGAATAAATTTAAAAAAATAAAAAAGATATTAAAAAAAACAAAAAAAAAAAAGAACGGGGAAAAATTCCCAGCGGGGAACCCGATCCCCGCGAATTCCCCGAGGGGAATCCCCGCCCCGATCCCCGCAAAATTAAACGGAAAATTTCGCTGGGACGGAGAATGAAATGGGGGGCGGGGACGGGGACGGGGAATCCATTCCCCAGCTCCGCCTCGCCCCGTGGACATCTCTACACCCAGGGTGCAGGAATCTTCTTGCCTCCCATCATTCAATTGTTGACAACAAGGAGAGAGAAAATCATACTATATAATAGATCATTTTTTATAACAATTCAATTTAAAGATAAAGATTATAATAAACATGGGAGTTATTATTTATTTTTGCTCTAGTCAATTTTTATTGTTTTTTAGTACAACAACATCTAAGGGTGGAAATTCGAACCTACCTTTTAGTTGAGAGAATATAATGTCTTAACCAATTAAACTATGTTTAAGTTTTCAAATTTTATTGTATCTTGTATTAACCTTATTTATGAGTTAATTTTATCTCTAGGTATGACCCTATAGGTAGGTATAGGTTAGGAAACTAAATTACAATACAAACACTATTGTCTTTGTTAACTGTTTTATTTCCCAGCTTGCATGTCGTAAACATCCATATCTTTTTTATCTACTTTTTCAACTTGCCGTTACAAAGGTAAAACTACTATAGATTTCATTTTTTTTTTTAAAATGTAGATTTTATAATTTAATATTTTGACATGACTTTTATATTAGCATGAATTTAGATCCTTACAAAGAAAATAATAAACCACAAGATTTTCTGTAAACTATCATTTCTTTTAGAATATTACATTACAAATAGGCATGAGACTTCAAATCTACAACCCTTTAAGGAAAGTAGAACTGCCACTTCCCACTATTTCACGAAAATAATGTGAAATTTAGAGCACGTCACCATAATGATATCAAAAAATAAAAATTAATGCATTTAAATAAGATTTTTTTGGCCAACTTAAACATAGTTCAATTGGTTAAGGCATATATCATGACCAATATGTCAGAATTTCGAATCTCTCATCCTACATGTGGTTGAACTCAAACAAGAAATAAAAAAGAGATTTTTTTGGGGTAGATTTGTTTCGACAATATTACATTACAAATGAAGGAAAAAGAATTCGAACTTAGGACCTATTACATATATGCACTACTACTTGACTACTTGAACTATATTATATTTAGGTGAACAAAATTTTCCATTTAATCATTTAGATAAAGAAAAAATGATTGATGGCGGATTATAGTGAAAAGAAAAAAAAAAGTAAACCAAATTGATGTCAATTGTGTGTATAAGACTTTATTTAATAACCAATTTCATTCTAATATTCTGTTTTTAAAATTTAAACTTTTGGATTTGTATTTTTTACAAAATTAACATGTATGTATATATATATATATATAATAAGGAAAAATCTCGCAACCAAAGATCGAGGACCATCAAAATGACAAAAAATAAACACAGAACTCAAACTAACAACCACCACAAAACTAATGTAAGGGACAAGAGACTTAAAACAAAGCCATGAACTAACAAATTAAGCAAAGAAAAGATTAAAAAAAAAAAAAAACTCAAGCCTGATTTGATAACGATTTCGTTTTTAATTTTCTGTTTTTGAAAATTGTGTATGCTTTGTCATGATTATTTTACTATGATTTTCACCTCCCTTAAAGAAATATTTGAATTCTTCTTCCAAATTCCGAAAACAAATTTTTAAAAATTACTTCTTTTAGCTTTAAAAACTTTGGTTTGAATTTTGAAAACTTGTTTAGAAAGTAGATAACCAAACAAAAAAAAATCATAAGTGGAAGTAGTATTTATAAGCTTAATTTTCAAAGACCATAAACCAAAAACATTATCCAACGGCGCCTCAATTACACAAGTTCCAAGTTGAATCCACTGAAGGAAGAGACTAATGTGTTGGAATAGAGATTTCAACCAGCCAAAATTGTCACGTCATTACCCAACATTAATGACGAAATTATATTTAATTAGGGATTAATTAATAACCCCTAAGTTAAATTATGAAAAATCCAAATATGCAATTGGGTTATATGAAATTTGGGTCGATTCTAAACAAAAATCCAAATTGAAGGATCCAATTAGCAAAGTCCATGCCCAGTCTAAAGGCCAAGTCCAAAGTCAGTCAAACCAAGTCCAAAGGGCTAGGCTCAAAGTCAACCAGGCCAAGTCCCGTTAGGCCCAATCCAACAGGGCAGGCTCAGGCCCACTGGAGACCCTGAGGAACTCTATAAATAGAGAGTTTACTCCTTCATTTTAGAGGTTCGGAACTGAAGAAGCTCAGAGAGAATTCAGAAATGAAGTTGTGAAATATCTAGAAGCTCTTGAAGATCAATTGTTGTCTGAACAAAGAATACTTCTTGAAGATCAAGGGCGCTCCAAGAATCAATTGAAGTTCCAACCTCGAGAACAAGCCCCTTTCAACCCTCAAGTAGAGCATACAAGCATAAGAGAAAATCAGATGATCAAATACTAGAGATTGTACTCACTATACTCAAAATTAATACAATACAAGCCCATTACACGTGTCACATTTCCTTGTTGAAATTGCGTTGTGATCAAATTGACATGCTCGGTGGGGTGTAACGCCCCCAAATTTTGGCCTAACTTAGGGACATTACTGAACTTACAACCTATATGCCCCGAAAATTTCGGCAGCATAACGGCGTAACTACAAGATAACCAAATTTTTCCTGGCTCCTGTTAAACGAGAAATCTACACTTCAATCAACCAAAGTAACTAAGAACAACATCCACATCTTCTGGCTATATTTCAGCACACCCAAACTCCCAGAATAAACAGATTCTCAACAACTTAGAACAAACTTAATTCAAATATGTTAGCAGAAACAAAAGAAAGTTTTAACAACTAGGACTTTTAGCTCGTAACCTAATTCTACCAAAATAACCTATCTATTCTTCGAAAACAATAAAGAATGGAAAGGCTTACGCCAAACACCTATACAAAACAACTAGAATCCTATCTATGCAATTCAAAGAAAATCAACACTAAGAAAGCACGTAAATCTAATAGTGTCCTCTCATCACGTCCCCTCCTTTGCATCACCAGTTTCGTAGAGCTTCTCCTCATCTGCAAAATCTTTTGGTTTTGGGGGGGGAGGGGAGTCAGTACAAAAGTACTCAGTAAGTAGCTCACACCTGGTGAGCCACCAAACATCAAGCAGCAAACAACATGCTATACACACGCATTCAAACATGTTTATCCAAAGTAAATTAACCAACATCATGTCATGCATACATAAACAAGTAAACTATGCATCATTATGCCATGCTTACATTAACAAGTAAACTATGCATCAGATTCACTTAACACATGAATTCTCGCATATGCCATGCTCACTCGGTTCTACTCAACACTCATGTTTAGCTCTCACCAAAGCTCTCCAAGACTGACCCTTCGAGAAGCATCGACCCCTGACCACTATTACCAAAGCCTCAATACATCTCTATGGAGCTCGGTATTCGACCCTTGACCAATGTTACCAAGGTTTCGAATTGTGCATCGCCCCTTGACCATTTGTACCCAAGGTGCACCGATGACTTAGCAATGCATTGGCCCAATCCCGACACCCAACACATGCTTTTTAGACTCATCACACCGACCCTTGACCATTTGTACCCAAGGCCTCGATGCTCCTCTTATTCCAATGGTGACAATACCACCCCTCGACCATTTGTACTCGAGGCTCACTGGTACTAACCCTATAATTCTTAGTAAAACTCACAAGGTCCACTGACCTCCTCACAACCTCACCCTATGCATGTTCCCTAAGCATGCTACTAAACCATGTCTCATGCCCAACAAACATGCTCATACATACTTTCAAGCTCATTTAATCAACATACCAACATCATGTAAACTTCACAAATCCACATATAAACATGCTCATCAAAAGATACAACAAAGTACAAAATATACATAATGCGCACAAATTAAATAAGAAACATAGAACATGATGCACACAATCAAAAAGACTCATCAGGTAGAATTCTACTTACAACGTTCCTAGGATATTCCAAGGTATTCCTAAAGAGAACTTTGAGCTTACTCGAGTGCTCTAAATTAAGTCCAATCTACGAACGCAAGTTACAAGAGTTAGAACTTAATCTATAGCATCTAATATGAGTTCGAAGGATTTAAAAGCTTGCTGAAACTTGTTGGAACTTACTGAACTACTCCAAACGAGCTCGAATTACTGTTGGTTGGTGTTCGAGAGTGTTCGAATCAACCCAACAGTGCCAAACCGACTGAAACTCTGCTGTAAAATCCCATTTTTTGACAGTAAGTGGCTTCGACTGTGGACTATTCGGAGTCCAAACAAGCTAAAATCGTAAATAAGAGATGTTTAAGACATGGGTAATCCAAAACTAAAGTCGATTAGGCATGGGTAAGTGACAAACCTCGTCAAACAAGAAGGAACTCACGTTGGTCTGCTGTAAATCCCGTTTTTTACAGAAAACCGTTTCAAATCTGGGTTGTTTTGAGTCCAAACAAGATAAAATTACAAATCAAAGGTATTTAGGGTATGGGTAATCCAAAACTAAAGTTTATTAGGCATGGGTAAGTGACAAACCTCGTCAATCAAGAAGGAACTCACGTTGGTCTGCTGTAAATCCCGTTTTTTACAGAAAACCGCTTCAAATCTGGGTTGTTTTGAGTCCAAACAAGATGAAATTACAAATCAAAGGTATTTAGGGTATGGGTAATCCAAAACTAAAATTTATTTAGCATGGGTATGAGTTATACCTCGTCGAATTGAAGGAGAACGCATGGGTCTCGCGTCTGTGAGTTCGTTGGCAGCCGAAGAGGTCGCCGGCGTCGTGGTGCTTGTCGTGTGTCGTCGCCGGAGAGAGGGGTGAGATGGTGTCTGCTTGGTCAAAGAAGAAGAAGAAGAAGAAGAAGAAGATGGGTATATGTTGCTCCAAATAAACGTGAAAGGGAGAGAGGAAGAAGATGGAAGACTAGGGATTTTTTTTTCCTTTTTTTTTTCTCTCTCTTTTACTTTCATTTTCTGTAATAGGCCAACATAAGGTCCAATTAAAAACCATAAAAAATCATAATTTATCTTCTAAATCTAGGTGAATTTAAGGAGGAAATCTTTGGGTAAATCTTTGGGTTTTCAAACTTAAAATCTAAAATTCAACATATACTAAATATCCAAATTAAATGAATTTGGGACTTTAAAAAAATAGCTTTACCCAATAATCCAAAAAGAATTTAATTAACTTAATTCAATCACTTAATTCCAAATTCCAAAATAACTCCAAATGACAAAATTAGTCGTACCTGAAAACGCAGGGCGTTACATGGGGCCTCTCTATCTCTCATCTCTTTCTCTTTCAAATCAAGTTATGGCACCAAAGAAAGCTGTATCAAAGGTTACTGCTTCAATCGACACATACGCGAGACCAATTACTCGCAATAATTCTAATGGGGCTGAGATCAGTGAAGATCGAACCCCTGATATAGTTGCAAACAGCATCATCAAACTACTGGATGAATCTTCCAAGGGTAAGGTCGTTGTCAAAAATAATCCACTGTTTGACCAGTCCACTCTTGCTTCTAGTCAACTGAAAGAAACATCGAGTCCTAATGTGATGTCTATTATGATGGCCGATGTAGAGTCCGATGAGAGGATGGCAGAGATGAAAAGAAAAATCAACCTCTTGATGAAGGCAGTGGAAGAAAGAGATCATGAAATTGCCCACTTGAAAAATCAAATTCAAAATAAAGAAGTGGCTGAGTCAAGTCAGACCTCTGCTATAAGAAAGAATGTCAAAGGGAAAACTATCATCCAAGAGGAGTAGCCGCCACACCCGGCTTCAATTGCTTCCTTGTCTATCCAACAACTGTAAGATGTGATGATGAACTCCATTAGGACTCAATACAGCATGCCCACTCAAAATCCTCTCATGTACTCCAAACCGTACACCTAGAGGATCAACAACTTTAGGATGCCCATAGGATATCAGCCTCCAAAATTCCAACCTTTTTATGGGAAGGGCAATCCTAAGCAACATATTACCCATTTTGTTGAAATATGTGAAAATGTTGAGATGTGTGGTGACTTTCTGTTCAAGCAGTTTGTTTGTACCTTGAAAGGGAATGCCTTTGATAGGTACACCGATATAGAACTTGAGACAATTGACAGTTGAGAACAGTTTGAGAGAGATTTCATGAATCACTTATACAGCACTAGGCGAACTATCAGTATGATGGAACTCACCAACACCAAACAGGGCAAGGGCAAACCTACATCGACTATATAAACCGTTGGAGAGCCCTGAGCCTCAATTGCAAAGACCAACTCACAGAGGTATTTACTATTGAAAAGTGCACACAAAGCATGTGACGTTGACCAAGAGGTCAAAAGTTCGAATCTCTCACCCTGCATATTGTTGAACTCAAACTAAATATATAAGATTACATTATAAGAATATATATAATTAATCTTAATTAATATTTAAAATAATTATATTGAATAATATTTTACTCAAATCGTTCAAAATTTTAAAAATTGAAAAAGTAGATGTGCACATTGTAAAACACTAGTGTAATGAAAAGATGACACTTATTAGTTCAATTTATATACCACGTACATGGTATTGATGATTGAGACTTATTAGAATAAAAAATAAACCTTCAAATATGTATGGTAACTAAAACTTCTTATTGTTTAAAGACTAAACAAACATAGTCATCAAAGTTCACCTAAATTTATTATTAAAATAGTATTTGTTATGGGTAAATTTGGACAACCGAGTTAAACTTGAGAAACGGAGGCTATTGGGCCCATTACAGGTCAGATTCGAAATCCAGAGGTAGAGCCAGATTGAAGAAAACGAAGAGATGGGCCAGAGAGCCCAAATGCCCAGCTCGGCCCAAACCGGGCCAAGCCAACCAAGCTAAGCTGAACCGATTCATCCGGTTTGGTCCCTCTCCACTTACTCCTATACACCCCACGCATTAGACTCCCTCCGTGTGTTCATCCCCTTCTTAAAACCTAATCCAATTAGGTTTAGGAAATAGCCCATCATATAAATACCCTGCTATAGCTTCAATAGAGGTAACTCATTCACAATCTTCACTCTCTACTAACTTGCTATACTTTTTCCTCTCTGACATAAGCATCAGAATGGTTGTGGCAAGCACCACACTGGTGTATAGGTTTTCTTTGTTTTGCAAGCCACATCTTTCTCCTCACAACTACAAATTCACTCTTGGCTTCACGTGCAAATCAGTTGCTCTCCTTTTGTCCAGATTTGTGTATCGATAGCATTCAATGTGGTGCATCTCAAATTAATAGTATGTTTTTGGAATAGTTTTTGAAATAAAAAATGCTTTTGAAATAAAATCGATTTTTCTATAAGTACTTATAGAAAAAACTAACGATATAAAATATATATGATTATTATAGCTTATGGAATAATTTTGGATGATCAAAAGTACTGCCTTTAAAAAAAAATCTTAAAAAATAAATAGTACTTCAATAAAATTAGATTAATTTAAAAACTATTTTTTTTGAAGAAAAATTTAAGAGATGGATTATCCAAAAATGACTTTAAACTGATTAATCGAAAAAATTCTAAATATGAAGAAAAAGACATTTATAATTAATAGAATCACTTTTGAATATAGTGCAATCAAACAAATTTGTTATTTAGAGTACTTTCTAGAAAATGTAAGATATAAAAATATTTTATTGAAAATATCTTTTTAAAAAATACTTAAACTAGAAGGTATTCCAAACCGACCTTAAATTTGTAGTAATTAAGTGCTTTTCCTTAGGTCAAAATCATCAAAACACCACAGTTTTTACTTGTCATTGAAGTCATAAAGACTTAAATGATGGAATAAAGATGAAGGCTCTAAGCTTAGTCAACAATTAGCACAGTACTTCAACTCCCAGCCTTTAATACAAAAATGCACACTAATGTGAATTTTGTACTAATAGTTTATATACCCCGAATGATTAATTAAAAATTGCAAAAGAACATTTGTCCGCTTGAAGTTTCTAATAAGTTTAAATATACCAAATGGTCCTAATTCTTTAGGTAATTTTCTATTTGATCCTTCCTTTTTTAAAATTCTCAATTCTATCCTTCATGTATTAATAATTCTCAGTTACATCCTTCCATAAATAATTTGTTAAAATTGGTTAACAAAAATATGATATACCATTAAATTATTTTTTTCAACATATTTTTGAACACATGTGGACATGTCACTCGGGTATTACTTAACACAAAACATAATCAATCCACCAACAAAATTTGAACCACCTATAAAAATTTCATTTCTACCAAATAGGATTGTTCAAGTGTTATGTATAAGTGTCCAAGTATATTGCTAAAAAAAATAATTTAATAATCCCTCAATTTTATATTAATAAATTAACATATAACTTTTTATGAATGACTTAATTGATAATTTTGAATACATCAGGAGTAGAATTGAGAATTTTTAAAAGATTAGAGACTAAATTTAAAATAACTTAAAAGATTAAAGACTATTTGATATATTTTCCTTTCTAATAATTCGAGGTAGTCGATAAATTTTTTCTAAGAAATTTTAATTTTCTGTTGTAAATTGAGAATTGAAATGAATATTTTATCAAACTTTGGATTCATAAATAAAATAATTATTAACAATTAGGTCATATGCTTTAAGAGTTCATTATAGAATTTCTACTTAAAGAGAGTAAAAAAAAACGTATTTCAGAAGTAACAAAAATATTTGAGTTTGTTTCAAAATATAATCACAATCTGTGGTGAGAACTTCAAAATAACCATTCAGCTGCTTTACACAATATCACAATTAATAAACGCAAATAAATAAATAAATAAATAAATATTATATAGATAGATAGAATATTACAAAACATCCAAGACCGTACCTCTTAGAGAAAATAGAGATTTCTTAACCACTAAAGATACTCATGTTGAGGATGCTCCATGTTGACAATGAACTTTTAAAATTAAGTTGATAATGTTAAAGTATTGATATAATTAAATTTACCATAATATCATCTTAAACTTTTAGGTTGATTGGTAATTTAACACGATATTATAGCAAGAAATCTTGTGTTTGAATCTTTATAATGTAATTTTCTTCCTAATTAATATTGATTTCCACTTGTTGGGCCTTCTACAAATTTCTAAATTACCCACAAGTGGGGCGGAGTGTTAAATATTGATATAATTAAATTTACCACAATCCATCAACTTACGTTTAATTAGTGAAAATTGACATTATAAGAGTTTGAAAAATACATGATTCTCTTCTATAGCATTGTGTTAAATTATTAATAAAACTAAAAACTTAAACTAGTTCAATAGAGACAATTTCATCCTTTGAATATATTAGATAACAAAATGCATGTTTAAATAATATTGCATTCTTCGTATGTCTTACAATATGAAGATTTGAAGCTTCTCTATGAAGAACCACGAAAGATTTAATTTTATTAATGAAAGACACACTACCACACATTGAAAAAGCTAGAAAACATAGAAGTAAACAGATAAAACATCCTTTTTTAAGATAGCATAGCATATATGATCTTTATCACTGGGTCTTCGATCCCCTTTATTGGTCCGAACACATATGTTTTTCTTTCTTTATTCTTTTCTCCTGCAAATGCAACATTCAGCTCATGTTAAATATTGCATGTTAAGATATACGAATATATTTTGATTAACAAATTGAGTTATATGTATCTCTTAACAAGAAGTTCACCTTCTCATGGTTTATAGTTTATTGGACTAATAGTACGATGAGGGTGGAGGAGGAGGAGACTTGTACTCGTAGTTATTTGGAGGTGGTGGTGGTGACTTGTATTCATCTTTTTTGGGTGGCGGTGGTGGAGTCTTCTTTGGCGGTGGTGGAGGCGGCGACTTCTTTGGTGGCGGTGGTGGAGGAGACTTCTTTGGTGGTGGTGGAGGAGGTGATTTGACTGATGGCGGTGGTGGAGGAGGAGACTTCTTTGGTGGTGGTGGAGGTGGCGACTTCTTTGGTGGCGGTGGTGACTTGTACTCATCTTTTTTGGGTGGCGGTGGTGGAGTCTTCTTTGGCGGTGGTGGAGGCGGCGACTTCTTTGGTGGCGGTGGTGGAGGAGACTTCTTTGGTGGTGGTGGAGGAGGTGATTTGACTGATGGCGGTGGTGGAGGAGGAGACTTCTTTGGTGGTGGTGGAGGTGGCGACTTCTTTGGTGGCGGTGGTGACTTGTATTCATCTTTTTTGGGTGGCGGTGGTGGAGTCTTCTTTGGCGGTGGTGGAGGCGGCGACTTCTTTGGTGGCGGTGGTGGAGGAGGTGATTTGACTGATGGCGGTGGTGGAGGAGGAGACTTCTTTGGTGGTGGTGGAGGTGGCGACTTCTTTGGTGGCGGTGGAGGAGGTGATTTGACTGATGGCGGTGGTGGAGGAGGAGACTTCTTTGGTGGTGGTGGAGGTGGCGACTTTTTTCGTGGCGGTGGTGGAGGAGACTTCTTTAGTGGCGGTGGAGGAGGTGATTTGTCTTCGTTTTTCTTTGGTGGTGGTGGAGACTTGTACTCGTCATCCTTTTTGGGAGGCGGAAAAGAGTAATCATAGCCTTCAGCGGTTGTACATGGCAAGCTCAGAGCTGCCACTAAAACTGCAATAACTAAGGAGACCATTAAAGAAGAACCCATTTTTGCTTATAGATTGGGTTTTCCTTTTAATTCTGATTTTGAACTGAACCCTCCTCCGCCTTTATATAGCTTTGAGTTCCTTGGTTACTCCTCCAAGTGGTTGTAAATGGTCAATTATTTCAAGGTTTAGATACTATTTTGATCTTCGTACTTTTGACTTTAGTTTATTATAGTCCCTATACTTTTAAAATGTCTATTTTGGTCATTGTACTTTTGACTTTGGTTCATTTTGGTCTTTATACTTTTAAAATGTTCATTTAGTTCCTATACTTTTAAAATGTTATCAATTTAATCCCTATTTGGTAAATTTAAGCATAAATTTATATACAATGGAAACCTTTTAATACAAATTTATGACTACATTTCAAGAAATTTAGTAAGTGAATTGTCATGCTAAAATTATGATAGAAAAAATGAGAAAAAAATAAAAATAAAGGGACAAAATTGGTCACTTTTTTAAAGTACAAAGACTAAAATAGTCATTTTTTGAAAGTACAAGGACCAAAATGAACAAAAACCAAAAGTATAGAGATAAAAAAGGACGTTTTGAAAGTACAGAGACAAAAATGAACCAAAACTAAAAGTATGAAAACTAAAATAGTATTTTAACTTTAATTCAAAAGATTAATAACCTAACCAAATGTGGAATTAGAAAAACATTAACATAGATGAATGTGGCGAATTATCCATAAAAACCTTGTGGAAATAAAATGTTAGAAACTTTTTTTTACTTCAACCATATGTGAGGGGGGATTCGAACCTCTGACCTTTTGATCGAGAACACAGGTTTTATGCTCTTGTTGGCTAAAATGTTAGAAACGTGTTTGCCTTTATAATAATAATAATAATAATTAGAAGCTTGTTTGATGACCTTTTTGTTTTGGCATAATTTTTGTTTTTCAAAGTTTTTTTTAATAAAAAAATTATTAACATTTTGCTTTATTTTGGTGTTTGAACCTCCTGCGTGTTTATATATATATATATAGACTCGGTTAAACTTTTCTATTCTTGAAAATACTTATGAAATCTTAGCCACATTTTTAAAACAAAAATGGAACTTTGAAAGCTATTACCTTGTGTAATAACGATTTTATCTATTGTTTTCTATTCTTTAAAATTGATCTTATAAATATTTACTTATACGTCATAGCTATGCTTTTTTTTTTTTTTTGTAATGTATAAGTTTTAAAAACATTAATTAATCTAAATATAACTTAGTAAATAAGACACTTATTATCATTTCAAAAGTGGATGATTCAATCAAAAGTGAATTTAACAGACTAGAGGGACATAATCCCAATTTTTATTATTGTAATCTATAAGTTTTAAAAACATTAATTAATCTAAATATAACTTAATAAATAAGACACCTATTATCATTTCAAAAGTAGATGATTCAATCAAAAGTGAATTTAGAAGACTAGAGGGACATAACCCCAATTTTTGTCCTTTTCTAATATATACACATATATATGTGTATGTGGCCTCTACCCTTTTCTTTTCATGTGGCCTATGCCCTTTTCTGTTCCTTTTAAATAAATTTTATTTGTATTAAATTTTTTTAGAAAAAATGTTAATTAAGTTTTAGGAAAATTTTCAATTTTTATCTCTAAACTTGCTAGAATGTATCAATTTTCACTCTAAACTTTTAATATCATTAAATTAGACTATAAACTTAGTTAAATGTTACAATTTCTACCATCTATTCAATTTATGCTAATTCACCCATTAATTTTGACGAAAGGAAATGTAAAAATCTTTACAAAATCACAAATTTCAATTATATCAAGTTTTGCACGAATTTAAGTTTGATTAATACACAAATTAACTATAGAATAATTTTTCTAAAACTAAAAATTTTTAACATAAATTTAGATCTAATGTCGTTCTCTTTGAAATCTTATAAATTTTGTACCATATATGATAATACTTTTTTTGGATTTATAATTCTTTAAACTATTATTTTTATAATTTTTCTTTTTTTGGTAATTGAGATTTAAACTAGTTTCTATTTGGTTCGTAGATTTTAGAGACTAATATTTTTTGTCCTTGATATTTGAACTTAGTAATTTATATTTAGTCAGCAAAGTTTTAGAAGAAACATGTTTGGTTCTCAATGTTTGAATTTGATTTTTAATTGGTCTCTAAAGTTTGAAAATGATTTCTAAAAAGTCCCAAATTAGAGTTAGGCTATTAGTTGATATAATGAAATGATGATGTTGGCTTCCAAAACATTATCAAAATTTTGCCCACCAATTATATTTTTGGGTCCGCCCCTGGGTTCAATTCTTTAGCTTCCAAACATAACTTAGTAAATAAGACACTTATTATCATTTCAAAGGTTTATGGTTCAGTTAATCACCTTTTCAATTGTTGAACTAAAAAAAACTTTTAATAACCCTTTTAAAATCTTAGATAAATTTTAAAGGCTACCATACAATTTTGTTCCTAATGTTCTTAAAGGTTTTAATTTTGTCTCTCACATATGAAAAATTTTCATTAAAGTCCTCACCGTCAAAACCGTTAAATTCATTAACGATTCGTTGACGTGGCTTTAAAATATTATTTAATAAGAGAGATGAAATTGAAAAGTATACTCATATGTAAGGGGTAAAATTGAAAATTGAACAAAATGATTGGGACAAATTTGCATATTAAAAAATTTAAACATAGTTTTATTTTTTAAATAAAAAAAACTAATAGTATTTTTAAAATATAGTGACTTTGAAGTATTTAAAAAATATAATTATTTTTCTAACATCTAGTGAAAAAAAAAATAATATTACTAAAACAATTATAATTGACTAAACATTTCTGAGTAAATACATCTAACAAAATTTGCTAGTTTTCAAATTTTCACTAAGAATTTCAAAGATACTTTACCAAAAAGCACACTAAATTATAAAGTAAATAAAAATATTACGAAAAAGCACACTTAAAAATAGAGACCGAAAACAAAAATACTGTCAAACATGCTCTAAATGGATAGTTTTCATCTGTTATAATGTTTGTTTTTACTTGTTCTTAGTTTTTTTTTTTTTATTTCTCATTTCTTGTTTTCTATTTTCGATTGTTATAAAGGAAAAATAAAAGTTTGTTTAGTCTAATGGTTTCATATTTATTGTTTGATGTTTTGCGTTATTTCTTTTTGATTGAAAAGAGAAACATATAATAAATTTTCTAAAACTTTATTGTTTCTTATCCTTCCAAATTTAAATTTAAAATATTATTTTTACTTGCAAAAAAAATAAAATGTTCAAAATGATTGTTATATACTTAATTTGGAAGTAAAACCTGATTAAATAATTCTATTATTTATGTTTTTGAAAAAAACAAAAAACGTGGAGGAAGAAACAAGACATCATTTTTTTTTTTATATATTTCAAATTTGTATAAAATGCTAGGAACCTTTCTTCAAAAATTAGAAATGAGAAACAATAAATAGGAAATGAGAAAAAAAAAACCCACAAATGAAACCCCTATTTTTATTCTTTTATTATTATTACTATTTGTGTGTTCCTTAAATTCTAGCTAAAAAATCCAAAAGTATTTTAAAATATAAGACTAAATTAAGATATAGAGGTTGGGTGGATTCAGCTTTTGAAACTTTTTAATTGAGACCCATTAAACAATTATTTGATTTTTGTTTTTGAAATCTATGTTTGTTTCTTAAAATTTTTTTAATTACTATGATTTTCGGATTTAAATTTTTAGTCAAATTCTATATAAAAAAAAAACAAATTTTTAACATTTTTTTTAGTTTTCAAAACTTGGTTTAGATTTTGAAAATATTTTTAAAAATTAGATAACAAAACAAAAAACCTCGTAGAAATAGTATCTATAAGCTTCATTTTCAAAAATCAAATAGTTATCAAATGAAGCCTGGACTACTTTTTTTTTTTCCTGCTGAATTTGAGAGTTCTTGGTCTTGCTTTAAATCTCTTGTTCCTTTTTGTAAGTTTTTTTTTTTGTTTTTCTTTTTTTTTTCATAAGAGTTCCTTTTTGTAAGTTGTGTGTGTTTGTTTTTCGTCATTTTGATGTACCTTATCTTTGGTTGTGAGATTCTTCCTTGTTTTATATAAATAATAATTTGTTAAAAACAAAAATCCATATATTTAATTTTTAAAAACAGAAAATCAGAAACAAATTTGTTATTAATTAAAATCTTATAATCAATTGTCATCAGTCTAGTTTAGTTTCTTTTTTTTCTAATCCTTAATCCTTTTTTCTTCTTTTAAATGGACAAATGGAAACTTATGTATCCTTAAAGTGTATTTCTCATTGCCTTCTCAATAAATCGCATTTTTTGCTATACGAGCATAAACAATAACCATTTTTTTAGAATACCAGTAGTCGCCTGAAAAACGAAAACTAACATAGCTCAAGTAGTTAAGAGTTAATTGCATATAGTTATTCTTAAGTTTGATTTTCATCCATTCCCTTCATTTTTGAAGTAATATTCTCAAAAGACTCATTTATATGCATTAATTTTTGTTTTTTTATATCATTAATGGGAGTGTGCTCTAAATTTCACATGTTCTTGGTTAAACAATGGAAAGTCGTAGTTCTACCTCCCTTAAAGGGTTATAGGTTTGAATCGTCACTCCGTACGTATTTGCAATGTAATATATAAGTAAAGACAACTTATAAAGCCAAAGTGAGCATGAACATAGCTCAACGGTAATGATCATGTACCATCGACCAAGAAATTAGAGGTTCAAATCTCCCCACCTCAAATGTCGTTGAACTCAAAAAAAAAAAAAAAAAAAAAACTCATAAAAACTATGTTTTATTATTTTTCGTTTTTCTTAAGCATTTACATTCACGCTACCATAAAAAGTCCATCCAAAAAAATCAATTATAATTTTGTAATATCATTCTAAATCGGAACCGTAAAATCTATAGTTGTTTTTGCTGGTAACGGCAAAATTTAAATGGTAGACGTAGACCAATAGGAGATGGATGTTTACAACAAGCAAAGAAATAAAGTTTAACAAAGACGACAATGTTTTTAATGTAATTCATTTCCCTAACCTCCTATATAGGGCCATACATAGAGATAAAATTGAGTCACAAATAAGGTTAGTATAAGATACAATAAAAATTGGCAATTTGCGCATAGTTCAAGTGGCTAAGACATTATATCGTTGACAAAAATATTATAAGTTTGAATTCTCACTTTCACATGTTATAGTACTTAAACTTAGACTCTGAATGATGAATGCTCTTGGCTAAGAGAGATGATTGATTTCCAATAGCCAATTGTAGTATTAAATTGTGGCAAAATAGCTACCAAAATAAACATATATTTCGATTAAGTATGAACTTGTATTAATATTTAACTTCAATTTTTTTATAAGATAATTATGTAAAATTTTATATAATTTAAATTACAAATTATATTTTGTTTACTTTAAATAATTGGATAAAAAAATTTCAAGAAAAACAATTGTTATAAAAAAAAAATTGTTTCAAACCATATCTAATTTTAATTTCAATACAATCAAGTAAGAAAAATAAATTAGAAGCAAAAAATTAAATTTACAAATAAAAATGATGAGATGAGATTAGATAAATTATAAATAATAATATTTAAAAAACTTTAGTTATAGATAAGATATAAAACGATAAAAAAAGATTTTAAAAAATTTGTAAGTTACACCAATCTTTACAGAAGCCAAATCTAAAAGCTACTCTTAACAACTTTTGCAAATTAACGTGATTCAAAAAGTAATTTGATCTAAATTATTGAACAATTAGTTTTACCAAATATAAAAAACTGATAAAATTTTCCAACAATCACTTTTAAAGTTTAAATGCAATCCCAAACGAGGCCTTAATCTATGAGTAAAATAGGATTGAGTAATCTATTATTTATGTTTTTGAAAAATTAAAAACATGGAACAAGACAACAGAAATAATTATTTTTTTTAATTTCAAGTTTGCATACTTTTTTGGAACGTGTCTTATGTATTAAAAATGGCAAATAAGAAATAGAAAAAGAAAAACACAAATCACGCCCTTATTTTGATTTATTTATAATTATTTGTGTTTCTTAAGTTCTAGCAAAGAAAATCAAAAGTATTTTTTTTAAAATAAAATAAAAACGCTCCAAAAATCCATTGAAGTTTCAACCTCGAGAATAAGCTCTTCAGCCCTCAAGTCAAGCTTACATACGAGAGAAAGAATCATGGGATCAAACACTAGAAATTGTATTCACTATACTCAAATTAATACAATATAAGTTCATTACATGTGTTAAATTTCCTTTTTTGAAAGTACATGTGAACAAATTGGCACGCCCAGTGGGACCTCTCTACCTCTCATCTCTTTCTCCTCCAGATCAAGTTATGGCACCAAAAAAAGCTACATCAAAGGCTACTGCTCCAAGCGACACATACATGTGACCAATTACTTACAGTCATTCAAAAGGAGCTGAGATAAGTGAAGATCGAACCACTAATGCAATTGCAAGCAGAAGCGTAAAACTAATTGATGAATCTTCCAAGGGAAAAGTCGTCATCAAAGACAACCCACTGTTTGACCAGCCCACTCCTGCTTTCAAAAAACTAAAGGAGACATCGAACCCTAATGTGATGTTTGTTATGATGGTCGATATAGATTCCGATGAGAGGATGGCGGAGATGGAAATAAATATCAACCTCCTGATGAAGACATTGGAAGAAAGACCTATTGAAATTACCCACCTGAAAAATCAAATTCAAAATAAAGAGATGATTGAGTCCAATCAGACCCCTTTTACAAGAAAGAATGACAATGGGAAAACTGTCATCCAGGAGGAGTAATCGCAACACCTAGCTTCAGTTGCTTCCTTATCTGTCCAACAACTGCAGGATATGATCATGAACTCCATTAGGGAACAATATGGCGGGCCCACTCAAAACTCTCTCATGTACTCCAAACCGTACACCAAGAGGATCGACAACTTAAGGATGCCCACGATATATCAACCTCTAAAATTCCAACAGTTTGATGGGAAGAGCAACTCTAAGCAGTATATTGCCCATTTCGTTGAAACATGTGAGAATGCTGGGACGCACAATGACCTCCTAGTCAAGCAGTTTGTTAGAACCTTGAAAGGGAATGCCTTTGATTGGTACACCGACTTAGAATACGAGACGATTGCAGCTGGAAACAATTTGAGAGAGATTTCTTGAATCGCTTTAACAGCACGAGGCGAACTGTCAGTATGATGGAACTCACCAATACCAAACAACGCAAGGGCGAACATGTAGTTGACTACATCAACCGTTGGAAAGCCCTGAGGTTGTGAATATGAACCCTCTAAAGTTTTCCTTAAAAGGAAAAGAAATCAAGTCAAGAAAGCGACAAAAAGCGAGTGAGATATGCTGCCTGACTTTGAAAGAGAGACAAGAGAAAGTGTATTCGTTTCTAGACTCTGACATTCCAGACATGTTGGAGCAATTGATAGAGAAAAAACTCATTGAGCTCTAGGAATGCAAGCGACTAAGAGAGCTTGAAAAGATAAGTGATCCCAATTACTGCAAGTATCACTGAGTTGTTAGCCATCCAGTGGAAAAATGTTTCGTTTTGAAATAGTTGGTTTGAAGATTGGCTCTTGAGAAGAAAATTCAGCTAGACCTTGATGACGTAGCTCCAACAATCACGTCGCGATAATGGAAAATGCAAGTGTCCAACTGTCTGGAATCCCCTTATGCGAAAATGGAGAGAGCATGATCCAGTTTGGGTCCTTTGAACCCATTGCGGTTTGGTCACGGAATAAGGCCTCAAGCAAGAACGTTCAAGAAGGAAGCTGCCAAAACGAGAATGCTCAAGAAAGGCACTAATAGATTAAAGATGAAAATGAGGGGTGGACCATCGTGACTCGTCGCAAAAGGTGACAAAAAAGTTACGCTCAGAAGGAACCTTGTATGTTTCGGGATCGAAAGCAGAGGAGCAAACTTCCAAGAAGAAAGGAAGAAAGATCACCAAGAGGCTAAAGCCTATTATGGAAGAAAGCAAAAGTCTCTGCTGGCCTCGACAGACAGTGACTTTGGCAGAATTCTTCCCAAAGAACTTTCTATATACTAGCTTTGAAGAAGCACTCGATGTCATTGCGTGCCATGTCGTCGACACTAGTGAAGATCCTGCAAGCTCATCAGAAAGGATAACTAAGCTAGGAAATTTATCCTCCTTCAGCATAGAAGACCTATTGTCACTTCCTTAGGTGGCCAAAGGTGCTCTTATCGAGGCACTGATAGACTCTGATGGTACAAGCGCCACAACCCCTATGGCACGCACATGTGCTTCGTGTTGCATGTCAATAGGTTTCACTGATGAAGACCTGTTGCTAGGGTCGAAATCTATAATAGACCTTTGTTTGTCTCAGGGTATGTCTGGGAACAGAGGGTTGGTTGAATTCTCATCGATGACTGATAACTTTCATTTATGAGGATTATTTGATCCTAAACTAGGTTGTTCTTGTCATTTTTGTGTGTTTTGTTGTATGACGAGCAAGCTAAAAATGGTGCTTATTAATTAAATTCATAAACAGATTGTTCGCCTACAAAGTTCAAGGTTTGAGCTCTACTCACCAATTCAAAGATTGCACTCCGCTTGCCAAATTCAAAGTTCGTTCGCCGTTGCTTGCTCCCCCGCAAAGTAAAAAGGTTTCGTGTGCCATCACTCACTTTTTCACTAAGTCATGAGGCTTCGTCCGACATCGCTTGCTCCTTCGCCAAATTGGAGGCTTTGTCTGCAATCGCTCGCACCTATGCCAAGTCAGAAGGGTATGACATCATTTGCTTCACCACCAAGTTAGGATGGTTTGTCGTTGCTCATTCCTTCATCAAGTTAGACGGCTTCGTCGTTGCTCCATTTTCAAGTCAAGAGACCTAGTCATTGCTCCATCTCGAAGCTTGGTGGCTTGTCGTCGCTCTGAGTCCAAGGTCCACACTTCGTCGTCGTTTCTCTAAGTCTGCAGTTTGTGCTTCATTGTCGCTCTTCCAAGTTTGAAACTCATGCTTTGCTCCTCCAAATTCTAAGTTTAGAGTTCTCACTTCACTTTTCCAAGTCTCCAAGTCAGGAGTCTTGTTCCCTCTAAAGTTCGGGCTTTGCTCCCTTCAAGTTCAAGTTCAAGCTTTGCCACATCCTTTCTCAAATTTTGGATGTTGCGCTTCATTTTCATTTACGATTCTACTTCGTTTGTGGCTTCGCTTCGTCTTCGTCTGTAGCCTCGCTTAATCTTCATCAAAGTTAAAGCAGCAAAGGAGGTAAGCCACTTGGTCACCTCCAAATTTGAAGCAACCATGAAGGTAAACATTCTTAACTTTTCCTGAATCAGGGGTTGGCCACCTTCAAAGTTGATGTAGCCGTGAAGGTGAGCATCCATAGCCTAAGCAAGGAGTTTGGTCACCTCCAAATTGAAGCAGAAAGGAAGGTGGGCATCCTTAGCCTAAGCCAGGAGTTTGGTCACCTCCAACATTGAAGCGGCAAGGAAGGTCAAGAAAGGTGAGTCATCTTAACTCCGCCTGAGTTAGGGGTTGGTCACCTTTGAAGTTGAAGCAGAAAGGAAGGTGAACCATCATTAACTCTGCCTAAGTCAGGGGTTGGTCACCTTCAAAGTTGAAGCAATAAGGAAGATGAGCCATCCTTAACTCTGCCTGAGTCAAGGGTTGGTCACCTTCAAAGTTGAAGCAGCAAGGTGACCTATCCTTATCTTTGGTTGAGTCAGGGGTTGGTCACCTTCAATGTTGAAGCAGCAAGGTGAGCCATCCTTAACTATGCCTGAGTCGCGGGTCGGTCACCTTCAAAGTTGAAGCAAGTCACCTCCAAAGTTGAAGTAGCAAGAAAGGTGAGCCATCCTTAAATCTGCCTAAGTCAGAGGTTGGTTACCTTCAAAGTTGAAGCAGCAAGGTGAACCATCTTTGACTCTGCTTGAGTCAGGGGTTGGTCACCTTCAAAGTTGAAGTAGCAAGGTAAGCCATCCTTAACTTCACCAGAGTCAGAGGTTGGTCGCCTTCAAAGTTGAAGCACCAAGGTAAGCCATCCTTAACTTTGCCTGAGTCAGGAGTTGGTCACCTTCAAAGTTAAAGCAACAAGGTGAGTAAAGGTGAGTTATCCTTAACTCTGCATAAGGAAGGTGAGCCATCCTTAACTGTGCTTGACTCTTGTGACAACACGTTTCGGCAGAGACCCACCTCTTGACTCAGGCAGAGTTAAGGATGGTTCACCTCACTGCTTCAACTTTGAAGGTGATTAACCCCTGACTTAGGCGGAGTTAAGGATGGCTCACCTTGCTGCTTCAACTTTGAAGGTGGCCAACCCTTGACTCAGGCGTAGTTAAGGATAATTCAACTTGTTGCTTCAACTTTGAAGGTCAACCACTGACTCAGACGGAGTTAAGGATAGCTCACCTTCCTTGCTGCTGCAACTTTAGAAGTGACCTACTTCAACTTTGAAGGTGACCAACCCCTGACTCAGGTAGAGTTAAGGATGACTCACCTTCCTTTCTGCTACAACTTCAAAGGTGACCAACCCCTAACTCAGGTGGAGTTAAGGATGGCTCACCTTCCTTGACCTTCCTTGACTTTCCTTGCCGCTTAACGTTGGAGGTGAACAAACTCCTGGCTTAGGCTAAGGATGCTCACTTTCCTTTCTGCTTCAACTTTGAAGGTGACCAACACCTGACTAAGGTGAAGTACTTCCTTTCTGCTTTAACTTCGAAGGTGACTGGCTCGTGACTCGGGTGGAGTTAAGGATGGCTCACCTTTCTTGCTGCTTCAACGTTGGAGGTGACTAAACTTCTGGCTTAGGCTAAGGATGCTCGCCTTCCTTTCTGCTTCAACTTTAGAGGTGACCAAGGTCCTGGCCTAGGCTGAGGATGCTCGCTGATAGCACAGTAATAGTGCTCTTTTATCAGTTTATATCACGCTAGTTTGGTTGCCCTCACGTGTTTATTTGTCTATTTTGTAGGTAATTGAGCAATTTAGAGCCAATAGGAAGACTTTGGATGAATCGGCGTTAAAAGGAAGTCATTCGAATATGTTTTGAGCATTAGAATGGAGAAGAGAGACCAATCAAGCCAAAAGAGCCGGGTGCAGAGCGTCTAGACGCTATTTTGGGCGTCGAGACGCTGCTGCAAAATCATATCAAGTTTGAAGATCCGCAGGAACAGCGTCTAGACGCTATTCCAAGCGTCTAGACGCCGCTGGCTTGAAGACCGAAGGCTCGCTCGACGCTGCGGGGAGGCTACCCAAGACGCTGGTAGCGTCGAGACGCTACTATCAAGCGTCGAGACGCTACCCTGATCCCGCCAGATTCTTTCCTAATTTGCGGGGATAGCGTCTAGACGCTATTCCAAGCGTCTAGACGCTAATCTGCATTATTTAAAGGAATTTTCTCTTTAGGGTTAGAAACTTTAGCCTCCATAGCATACACGATTTAGAGTGAATTTTTAGCCTTTTCCCTTTTTCTTTTAGAGAGTCTATGATATCAAAGGGAGCTCGTGTAAACTTGATGTTTGGGATGAAGATGCTCGGCTAGAGACCGTGATTCTGGTTCAGAGGTTGGTTGTAAACAATTGTTACATTGTGAGGCTTGTACCTTAACGTTATTTTCTTTAATTGCAAGTGTTCTTTAATTCCCGCTTTGATTTTATAAGCATGTATCTTGATTGAATTGACGCCTTAATCCTTTTACGTGTTTTATTGCTAATCACGATGCATGATCCGTAATTGTCATGACGCGTGAACCGGTAGCATTAGAATTATCACATGTGTATGTTTGTGGGTTTCCATGATACATAGCTTGCATGTTTAATTCTAGGAATTAAAGAAGCATATCTATTAGGTGAAAGTTGTTTTGCCTGATTAATTGTCTCGGTCGTTCCACTGTTTGTAATGTCTTTGCCTAAATAAATTGAAGCGGTTTCATAAAACTTGTTTAGGTAATTAGAATTAACTCGGCGTTCGTTAGAGTTGATGATTTTAGGGAACATGCACTTTTTGGGGTTTCCTAATAAGTTGATCGAGCACTTGCATGATTAAAACTAAATACATCGAATGCCTATGATCAATGTTTACAATTGTATATAACCAAACCTCTGAACTGGAATTTGGTAAGAGTTAATTTTTACCCCTTTTAGCAATTGTTTATTTTTGTCAATTTTTATTTCCATTGAGTAAAAAAATATTTTCCAAACCCCCCCCCCCCGGTTTCATTTTGCTACTGGAGTTTAATACTGAGAATATAAAATTTCTGGCTCCTTTGGGAAATCGACCTGGTCCACTATTTCTACAAGCTAGAGTAGGAAACCAGTTTAATTTTGGTAGGCTTCGACAACCTCACCACTCGCCTTCACGGCTGCATCAACTTTGAAGGTGACCAACCCCTGGCTCATGAGGAATTAAGGATGCTTACTGATAGGACCTATAAAGTCCTATTTAATTACACTTATTTCTTGTTAATTAGAAGAATTTTATGTTTTTTATTATTATTATTTAGGGATTCGAGCAATTCACGTGTTTTGAAGAGTTTGCACCATTTCGAAATTAATTCGGACCAAATTGGAGGTGATTCGAGCAACTGAATTTCTATACCAAATTTGGCCGATCATATCATGATATTTAGAGATTAAAATATATTCAAATTTGGTATCAAATCAAAGCTTATTGAATTATATTTCCAACGTTATAAGACTCATTGTATTCCAATAAGTATTATGAAAGTTATGGCATTTTGAGTGATTACTACTCCTGCTGGAAAACTGCTGTACCCGAGAATATTTTGTGCCAACTTCCGTTCCCATTATCTTGCTTCTAACGTTTGGTAATATAGCCAAATTAGATATCATTTTAAAGATCTCGGAATGATCTTTCCAACTATATAAAGATCACGTTGATCCAAGGTTTGGAGAAGAAGTTATGGGCAAAATAATGAAGACTGCACAATCCAGAAACTCTCCATATTTGCAACATTCTATGTTTGTTTTAAGAATTTAGGGAAGGATTTTCGAGTTTTAGATGTATTTTCCAGCATTTTACAAGAGAGAACATTATTTACTTTATTTTATTTTATTTTAAATATTATTCCCTAATTGTTTTGGGAAAATATCTTTCTAGAATTTAGGGTTTCTTACTTGTGTAAGTTGTCTACTTCAAGGCTATTTAAGCCTTCTTATGGACAGCAAAGGGGGATCTTTTTTTGGCCTCTTGGCCTAGATATTTTTAGAGAGTTTTTAGACTCCTTTTCTCTTTTCTCCTTAGACAACAATGGTATCAAATTTTATCACGATGCTCGGCTAAACTTCGCATTCCTAGTTCAAAGGTCGATTGTAATCAATTGCAATATTGTGAAGTTTGAACCTTAACGTAGTTTTCTTTCAATTGCAAGCATTCTTTGATTTCCGTGTTAATTTTATAAGCATGTATTTTGATTGAATTGACGCCTTAATCGCTTTACATGTTTGATTGCTAGTCATGATCATGATCCGTAATTGTCATGTTGAATGAACCGGTAGCATTAGGATTATTACATGTGTATGTTTTGTGGGTTTCCATATTACATGGCTTGCATGTTTAATTCTAGGAATTAAAGGAGCATCTTAATTAGATTAAAGTTATTTCACCTAATTTGTTGTCTTGGTCCTTCCAAAGCACTTAATGCCTTTATCTAAATAATTTGTAGCGGTTTCGTCAAAATTGTTTAGGTAATTAGCGTTAACTTGACGTTTGTTAGAGTTAATGACCTTAGGGAATTTGCTACTTTTTTGGGTTTCCTAATAAGTTGACCAAGTGCTTGCATTGTTAAGTTTAAATATTTTGAATGCCTGTGATCAAGTTTTGCAATTGAGTAGAACTTCACCTTTGAATTGGAACTTGGTAAGGTTTGATCTATCTTTATTTTTATTTGCTTATGTTTTATTTTATTTATAAAAAAACACAAAACCCCCCATTTTTAATTGTTTTCCCCTTTGCAAATTTAACTTGAGAAATTAATATTCGGTTCCCTGAGATCGACCCGGTCCACTCAATGCTACAAGTAGCTTAGGATCAGTTTATAAATACCTTCATGGCTGCTTCAAATGGAGGTGACCAAGTGGCTCACCTCCTATGCTACTTCAAATTTGATGAAGATGAAGTGAGGCTGCAGACGAAGATGAAGTGAAGCCACAAATGAATCAAGATCGCAGACAAAGATGAAGCGAAACCACTAAAATTTGAAGATGAGGTGAGCAAAGCTTGAACTTAAACTTGAAGGGAGAAAAGCCCAAACTTTGGAGGGAGTGAGATTCCTGACTTGGAGACTTGGAAAAGTGAAGCGAGAACCCTGAACTTAGAATTTGGAGGAGCAAAGCGTGAGTTCCAAATATGGAAGAGCGACGACGAACCACAAACTGTAGACTTGGAGGGGTGACGGCGAAGCGCGGACCTTGGACTCCGAGCGACGACGAGCCATCGAGTTTGGGGATGGAACAACGACGAGGCTTCCCGACTTAGAAATAGAGCAACGATGAAGCCTTCAAACTTGACAAAGGATTGATGGTGAAGCTTTCTGACATGGTGACGAAGCCATCTAACTTGATGAATGAGCGAGCGACGACAAACCATCCTAACTTGGCAGTGAAGAAAATGATGACATACCCTTCTGACTTGGCAGAGGTGCGAGTGACGGCGGACGAAGCCTCCAATTTGGCGAAAGAGCAAGCAACGTCAGACGAAGCCTCCTAACTTAGCGAATGAGTGAGCGATGGAGGACGAAACGTCTTGACTTGGCATGGGAGCAAGCGACGACGAACAAACTTTGAATTTGACGAGCGCGGTGCAATCCTTGAATTGGTGAGTATAGGGCAAACCCCAAACTTGGTAGGCGAAGCGCAAACCTCGAACTTGATAGGTGAAGTGCAAACCCTAAACTTTTTGAATGAAACGCGAACCCAAACTTGCAGCAAGCGAAGGTGCCTGAACCTTTAAAAAGTGAGCAACGAACAAATTTTGAAGAGAATAAAGCTCAAACTTAAAAGTGAGCAAAGCTCTATCGTATGCGTCCAACTTGCATCGTCTTGCTTCATGGGGGCTGGAAATGTTTTCTTTTTTTGGAGACAAAACTTAAAGGTTTTTTTTTTTTCTCTTTAAGCTGTCTATGTACTCTTTAAGTGGAAAGGATCAAGTCATAACGTAGTTCAAATAAATACATTTTTT
Source organism: Trichosanthes truncata (assembly GCA_033996785.1). Lineage (NCBI taxonomy): Eukaryota > Viridiplantae > Streptophyta > Magnoliopsida > Cucurbitales > Cucurbitaceae > Trichosanthes > Trichosanthes truncata. The sequence continues at coordinate 24,859,152 of JAWPNB010000009.1, forward strand.
TCTTTCAATTGGGGCCATTCAACTTTTAAGCTCATGCAGGCCAGGAGCAATATGTAGTTTATACTCTTACGATTAGAAGTGTTTACATTTTATGCATAATTTTTTTTAGAAACTTTCTGTTGATGGGCCGATCCTCAATCCTTTTGTATCAACGAACTTGTATGCTCCATTTGTGTAGCCTTCTTTGACAACATAGGGTCCATCCCATTAGGGTGTAAACTTATTCTCCGTATGTCGCGTCGTGATGATGGGTCTTCGGACATCTTGTATGCTCCACTCTAATGCTTGCTGAGCATCTAATCTTCTCTTATCAAGTGCTTCCAATTCTTGTAGGCACAACTTTGCATTGTCTTCTATTGTCAATCCCTCCCCTACGACCATCCTTAATGATGAAATCTCTCTCTCTAAAGGGAGCACAACCTGTACCCTATAGACGAGGGAATAGGGTGTAACTCCTGTGGGTGTGTGTGTAGTTCTATAAGACCATAATCTTTCACCAATCTTTTATTGTCAGTCTCTTTTTATTTTAGAGACCACTTTCTTCAGAAAGTTGCACAACGTCTTATTGAATGCCTCTGCCAACCCATTTGCTACAACGTTATACATGGACAACTTGTATTGCTTGAACTTAAATTTCTCACACAGCATGTCCATTAAACTATTGGAGAATTGTCTTCCGTTATCTGTCACAATGCGATGTGGGATGCCATAATGATAGATGATATGAGTCTGAACAAAGTCTGCAACATTTTCTTTCTTGGCGTCTCTTAGCGCGACTGCTTTGGCCTATCTTGAAAAGTAATTCGTCCCTGCAAGGATATAAGAGTGTCCTGATAATGACTTAAGCGTTATCGAAACAACAAGGTCAAGCCTTCAAGCTTCGAAAGGCCATGAAGCAACAGTCGGATGTCAAGGCTCTGACAGTTGATGTATGAAGTTCGCACGGAATTGACAAGCTTTGCACTTCTTTGCATACTCCATTGAGTCTCGAACCATTATAGGCCAATAATAGCCCATTCTTTTCAATTGGAAATGTAGCTTTGGACCCTATTGGTGAGCCCTGCAGATGCCTAAATGTGCCTCCTCTAGTGCTTTGATTGACTCCTCCGTTTTCAGGCATGGAAGGAATAATCCTTCATAAGAGCGATGATAAATGGTCTCTTTATAATAGATGAACTGGGAAGCCCTTCTTTGTACATCAGCCTTGCGTCAAGGCTCTACATGGAGCTTCCCATACTGGAGATAGTCTATAATAGGATGTTGCTAATCTTCCTCTTCAATAGCGTAGACGGATATTACGTTTATTTCTTCATGTTCATCTTTGATGGGTGGCACGACCCATTTTTGTCAAAGTGAGATGTTCATCATAGTATCCTCTTAAATTGTTAGGGCAGTGGCCAAGTTCGCTGGTGCGTATGCTTTCTTGTTCTTTGCTCTTGGAATGTGTTAAAGTACTATGTTGTCAAACTTTTCTAGCAGTTGCTTTGCATAGTCAAAATAAGGCTCTAAGTCCTTGTGCATTACATCATATTGGAGCGAAAGTTGATTAATGACTAATTTCGAATCGCCATAAACTTCAATGCATGTTATTCTGATCTCTATGGCCATCTAAAGGCCAATTATTAATGCTTGGTATTTAGCCATATTGTTCGAGCATAACTCACTGAGCGTGAAGCTGTAAGGATGCATATATTTTTTTGGGTGAAATAGAACGATGTTTGTCCCCCGCTCCATCTTTCCATGCTGCGCCATCGAAGTACATGGTCCATGGCCCAATGATTTGAACATAGAAGACCTCCTCATTAGGCAGGTCCTCGCACAGCTTCCAATCTAATGGAATAGGGTGACTAGCTAAGAAATTAGCTAACATTTGTCCCTTTATTGCCTTTTGATGCACGTAAATGATGTCGTACTGTTGGAGCAGGATCACACATTTAGCCAAACACCTAGAAATTACCAGTCTCGATAGGACGTACTTGATCGAATCCGCTTTTGCTACTAAGTGCACTGTGAATACCTACATGTAGTGCCTTAGTTTGTCTATAGCGAAGAAAAGGGCAAGACACATTTTCTCAATTGGAGAATAATTTACTTTGGCTCCATTCAAAGTCCTACGTAGGTAATAAAGAGCTTGCTCCTTTCCTTTTTCCCTTTCATGTGCTAGAAGTGCTCCGAGCGATCTTTCCTGCATGGTGACATACAATATCAATGCTTCCATGCTATCGGGACACTTAATATAGGGGGATTGAGTAGGTACTTCTTGATGCTTTCAAAAGCATTCAGACATTCCTCATCTCACTCAAAGCTTTCCTCCTTCATCACTAATCTGGCATTGACCAGCTAAGTTGGAGATGAATCTCCTAATATAGGCCAAACACCCCTATAGACCTCTCAGCTCTCGTAAGTTTCTTGGCCTCGGCATCTTTTAGATGGCATCGACCTTTGATTGGTCTATCTTGATCCCTCGATGTCTACAAACTTGAGGAATATTTCAAAAGTCACTCAAAATGCGCATTTGAGAGGCTTCACCCTCAATTGATATTTCCTTAGGCGATCAAATACCATATTCAAATCTTCTAAGTGATTTTGTTGCTTCCTAGACTTGACCACGAGGTCATCAAAGGAGCACTCAACATGTTTGTGCAACATGTCATCAAAAACCTTCTGCGTGGCACGTTGATAAGTGATGCCATCGTTTATTAATCCAAAGGGTATCACCTTATAACAATATATCCCTTTTGGAGTTCGGAAAGTTGTCATTTCTTCATCTTCGAGAGCCATCCAAATTTGTTATAACCCGATGATCCATCCATGGAAGACAAAGCCTCATGTCCTGTGGTGGTATCAACCATAATTTTAGTGATGGGCAACAAAAAGTCGTCTTTTAGGCATGCGTTATGCAAGTCGCGAAAGTCAACACAGACTCGAAGTTGTCTATTCTTTTTTCTGATAGGAAAAATGTTGGCAATCCATGTTCGATACTTTACCTCGCAAATAAATCTGGCTTCAATGAACTTATTGACCTCGGTCTCGATTTGAGGAATCAGTTCTAGTCGAAAACATCGCTAGACTTGATTAATTGGTCGATATCTTTGTTTGATAGCGAGGTGGTGGACAACCACTTTCGGGTCAAGTCCTAGCATCTCTTCATATGACCAAGCAAAGACATCTCTATATGAGGTAAGCAGGCTTATATATTTTCCCTCTTATTCACGAGTAAGTGACGCACTAATAAAAGTTGGGCATGGCTCCTTCGTAGTATCGAGGTTCACCTCCCTAGGCTCATCCACTATTGACTGACTGCCATCCTCAAGTGGAAGTGGGGCTTCGTCTACATTCTCTTCAAACGTCTCAAACTCTATTTCTTGTTTAATTGTGATGTGGTGGCAAGAGGCCTCACCTTCATCTTGCTCTAAATCCTCCTTTGAGGGATTGGTGATGACTACGTCAAGTCATTTTACCCTTAACGAACCTTCCGTGCTGACAGTAACAAAGATTTTTCTCTTCATTTGAGAGGGAACAGCACTGCGAATGTCTTCGTCACTTTTCACTCTCCTAAGGATTTATCCTCTAGAGCCTCCGTAGAGTTTTCATGAAGAAGTTGGTCAAAGACTGATGTGGCTGGCGCTTTACTTCTTATTGTAGTCACACTTAACCTTTGAAAAACTGGTGGTCACAATGATGTTGAAGTTGATGAAGCACCTACTCCCTCTTATGTGGGCTTACTCAATCTTTGAAAGGCTGAAGGTTGTGTGGAACCAAGAGTTTGAGCTGACAATGTACTTCCTTCCGCTGCAGTGGACTTGCTGAACCTTTGAAAAGCTGAAAGCCGAGCGAAATCAGTACTCAGGAGTGGCTCTTCTTTTTTCATTGCAGCCTCACCTATCCTTTGAAAGACTAAAGCGCGAGCAACTGGAGGTCTGACACACCTAAGAGAAAACATCATTTAGTTGACATTTTTATCTTTCTTTTTATCATCAACCTCATCCACCGTTATGTGGTTTGTATCTTCCACTCTTGCTTTTCCTCTCCTCATGATGTAAATCGGCTCAGGCAACTTATATTTAAGTTTCCTCCTTGACGTATGTAGAGCATGCCCCTCATTTAAAAGATTCTTCTGCGTTGAAGGCAACTCGGGTCTCTCATCAAGATCTTCAAACCTTTGAACTCGGTGCGTTTTGAAAAGTCATACCTTATCTTTGATAGGAGCCTGTATGCTTTAAGGTTAAATTCGTCCTTCTTTCGTTTCTTAGGAAAATTTGTCTTTACTTAATCATACTCAGGCCTCATGACCTCTTGCTTTGTTATCTTGGTGAGGGGCATGGCGAAGCATTCTTTCAGGACTTCGATATCATCGACCTTTAAACTTCCTGAACATTCTGCGAAAGGTGCTTCCTTCTTGCTTCAAGATAGAGGGACGTAGCGCAACACGGGGGGAGGGGGGACTTGGGATGCTTTCATCTTTTTAGACCTTGCATCCTGCTCTGCTCGTCGAGGCTTCATCTTTCTTAGGGCCAGACGCCTTCGTTTCTTTGACAGTTTCCTTTTTCACCTCAACTTGTGGCTCTGAATTAAGTTTGTCACCACCTTTGATCAAGGGGACCTCATCTGGTACAGTTTTCCCTATGTTACTACTAGTCATGTAAAAAAATTCATTAGAAAAATGGGACTCAGCGTCCAAAAAGGAATTTGTGTCAGCCTCCACTTTCTTGATGTCGTCCTGGTAAAACTTGAAGCACTGATGCAATGTGGAAGTTATCACCCCATTTCCATGAATCCAAATACGACCTAGTAGCAATTTGTAGGTAGTTTTAGAGTCTGTGACGTAAAACAGAGTTTAGGCTGTTAGGTCACCGATGATGAACTCTAAGCATGATTGAAGCCTTAGATTATCAATTTGCTATTCGTCAACTCCTCCGTCGAAATGCTTAGTTGCTTCATAGTTGACTTAAGCATTATATTGACAGTTGATCCATCATCGATGAGAATTCGATAAAAGCTCTGTTCCCGTATGTACCCTGAGACAAACAAAGGTCTATTATGAGGTTTCGACCCTAACAGAAAGTCTTCCTCAGTGAAACCTATTGACATGCAACACGTAGCACATGTGGGTGCCATAGGGGCTATGGCGTTTGTACCATCAGAGTCTATCAGTGCCTCGATAAGAGTGCCTTTGGCAACTTGAGGAAGTGACAATAGGTCTTCTATGCTGATGGAGGATAAGTTTCCTAGTTCAGTTACCATTTCTGATGAGCTTGCAGGATCTTCATTGGTGCTGATGACATGGCAAGCAACGACATCGAGTGCTTATTCAAAGCCACTATCTAGAAAGTTCTTTGGAAAGAATTTTGCCAAAGTCACCGTCTGTCGAGGCCAGCAGAGATTTTTGTTTTCTTCCATAATAGGCTTTAACCTCATGGTGATCTTTCTTCCTTTCTTCCTTGGAAGTTTGCTCCTCCATTTGTGCTCTCAGAACACAAGACATTCCTTCTGAGCATAACTTTGTTTTCACCTTTTGTGATGAGTCACGATGGTCCACCCCTCATTTTCATCTTCATTATGCTCGCTCCTTTCTTGAACGTTCTCCTTTTGGAAATTACCTTCTTCAACGTTCTTACTTAAGGCCTTATTCTGTGACTAAATCGCAATGGGTTCAAATGACCCGAACTCGATCAGGCTCTCTCGATTTTTGGGCAAGGGGATTGCATATTGTTGGACATTTACAATTGCCATTATCATAGAGGTGTGGCTCAATTTTCTTCTCACGAGCCAATTTTAAAATCAACTTTTCAAAACGAAACATTTTTCCACCAGATAGCTAACAACGCGGTGATACTTGCATTAATTAGGATCGACTATCTTTTCGAGTTCCCCTAGTTGCTTGAATTTCGAGAGCTCAATGAGTTGTTTCTCTAGCAATTGCTTCAACATGTCTGGAATGTTAGAGTCTGGAAATGGATACACTTCCACTTGTCTCTCTTTCAAAGTCAAGCGGCGTCTCTCGCCCGCTTCTTGTCGCTTTGTTGGCTTGGTTTCTTTTCCTTTTGAGGAAAACTTTAGATGGGTCGTGTTTGTTGGGATTTTTGCCCTAAAGCCTCATAATTAATAATTTATTTAATAATTAATAATATTTTTTTTATTTACAATATAATATTATCCATTATATGAAAAATCCAAAGTTATTAGTGTAATGTTGAACAGTATGTGGTTGATATACGGGAGGATCATGTTCAAGAAATAACCTAAAGGGTCATAGTATATGGATAATGTTGGGTGCCTTATCTTGGTAACACTATTGATATGGCCCACTTTGTAATAGTTACAAACGATTTGATCCAAATCGTTCATGTGGAGACATGTGAGTGGGGGTATCTTATACAATGAGTTTGTATAAGAGTGGACCACAAAATATTTAATCTCTCTTTATAAATCCGTTAATTGAAAAGATTAATATTTCATCAAGATGATCATATGCGACTCGATCTTAATCCTAAGTGAGTTATGAACTCCTGCCTGTGAGGGCTTGTCCTTTGATTTGCATGGGTTAGAGTGGATTTTGTAGCCGATTTAATATGCTTACTATTTTGGGGACTTGACAAAATAGGGAGCTGAGAACATAATCTCATAAGATTGAATTCACTCATTCCCATATATGGTTAGTAAATAAGTAGTTTCCTTAAGTGCTGATTTCGGGACTTGAACAATGGGGCCCCATCCTCTCACTGGTCTGAGAAGGACTTCATTTATGGTTGGATCATAAACAAATTGTTCATTAGAGGATCGGTGATACTTATGGTGCAAGATGTAATTACAGGGGTAGAAAGATCTTTTGACCCAACTGTAATTATGAACAACTCGTGAATGATCGACTTGCATGTAGTGATTATATCCATAGACACAACTTGTCCTACAGTGCATAAGAGTACAACTCTAGGTCTATAGTGGAGGGACCCTAGAGTTAATGAATGAAAATTGATTAATTAAAGAGTTTAATTAATTAATTTTGTATAATTGGAGCTTATAATCTGTAGGTCCATGAAGTCTAATTGTTAGCTCATAGTAACACTAAAAGATCAATTTAGTTGAGAGAAAAATTTGAAATGTTCAAATTAACATTTAATTTGAAGTGTTCAAATTAATATTTAATATATTATATATATTAAATATAAAAGAGGAAAATATATTTATTGTATTTGATACATTAAATATTAAAATAATTAATGTATATTAGATACATTAAATAAAAGATATTTATAAAATTTGAATAAGATTCAAATAAATAAATATCGTAAGAGATTTGAATGAGATTCAAATAAGTATAAGATATATTTTAATATTAGCTATTAAAATATAATATGTTAATTATGGTAAAGATTTTCCATTGGGTTGAGTCATAACACACATCTCTTCAATAGAGAATTAGAGAATTCCTCTCCAATCCCTTATGGATTTTCTTTCAAGAGGCTCCCACAAGCCTTGGTTTTGTGTTCGAGTCATAGCCAGGAAGACTTTGTGGAGGAGATAAAAACCCGCCAGAAATATCTCCATATTTACTTTAAGTAAGTTTGCTTAATCTTATTTTTTTTAAGTTTAATTTTAAATAAAAGCAAACACAGTCTAATGTCCACTTTTGGTTTAATTCGATTATTCATTTTAGTGTTAACGACCATTGATTCCTTGGCGGCGCTCTTTGTAGCATTCTCTGCGCCTTTAAACTCTTTTCTCTCTTTCTTCACGTCTAGGACTAGGAAGTCTTTATTCCCTTTGGTAGTGATGCTTAGCTCCATGTCGTGAGCACAGGTCACTAGCTCTTCAATGGAACGAGGTTTGATACCCTACAAGATATAAAGTAGTCCTTAGTGCATGCCTTGGGTGCACATTTAAACAACAGATAGCTCTGTGAGTCGGTCTTTACAATCAAGCCTCAAGGCTCTCCAACGGTTGATTAGTCAATTATAGGTTCGCCCTTGCGTTGTTTGGTATTGGTGCGTTCCATCATACTGACAGTTCACCTCGTGCTGTTGAAGTGATTCAGGAAATCTCTCTCAAACTGTTTCTAGCTGCAATCGTCTCGTATTCTAAGTCGGTGTACCAATCAAAGGCATTCCCTTTCAAGGTTCCAACAAACTGCTTGACTAGGAGGTCATCGTGCGTCCTAGCATTCTCGCATGTTTCAACGAAATGGGCAATATACTGCTTAGAGTTGCTCTTCCCATCAAACTGTTGGAATTTTAGAGGTTGATATCTCGTGGGCATCCTTATGTTGTCGATCCTCTTGGTGTATGGTTTGGAGTACATGAGAGAGTTTTGAGTGGGCCCGCCATATTCTTCCCTAATGGAGTTCATGATCATATCCTGCAGTTGTTGGACAGATAAGGAAACAACTAAAGCTAGGTGTTGCGATTACTCCTCATGGATGACAGTTTTCCCCTTGTCATTCTTTCTTGTTACAGGGGTCTGATTGGACTCAATCATCTATTTATTTTGAATTTGATTTTTTAGGTGGGCAATTTCAAGATGTCTTTCTTCCAATGCCTTCATCAGGAGGTTGATATTTATTTCCATCTCTATCATCCTCTCATCAGGGTCTATATCGACCATCATAACAAACATCACATTAGGGTTCGATGTCTCCTTCAGTTTTTTGAAAGCAGGAGTTGGCTGGTCAAACAGTGGGTTGTCTTTGATGACGACTTTGCCCTTGGAAGATTCATCAATTAGTTTTACGATTCTGCTTGCAATTGTATTAGGGGTTCGATCTTCACTTATCTCAACCCCTTTTGAATGACTGTAAGTAATTGGTCACATGTATGTGTCGCTTGAAGCAGTAGCCTTTGATGTAGCTTTTTCTGGTGCCATAACTTGATCTGGAGGAGAAAGAGATGAGAGGTAGAGAGGTCCCACTGGGCGTGCCAATTTGTTCACGTGTACTTTCAAAGAGGAAATTTAACACATGTAATAAACTTATATTGTATTAATTTGAGTATAGTGAATACAATTTCTAGTGTTTGATCCCATGATTCTTTCTCTCGTATGTATGCTTGACTTGAGGGCTGAAGAACTTATTCTCGAGGTTGAAACTTCAATGGATTTTTGGAGCGTGTTTTTATTTTATTTAAAAAAAAATACTTTTGACTTTCTTTGCTAGAACTTAAGAAACACAAATAATTATAAATAAATAAAAATAAGGGCATGATTTGTGTTTTTTTTTTTCTATTTCTTATTTGCCATTTTTAATACGTAAGACACGTTCCAAAAAAGTATGCAAACTTGAAATTAAAAAAAAATAATTATTATTTCTGTTTTCTTGTTCCATGTTTTTAATTTTTCAAAAACATAAATAATAGATTACTCAATCCTATTTTACTCATAGATTAAGGCCTCGTTTGGGATTGCATTTAAACTTTAAAAGTGATTGTTGGAAAATTTTATCAGTTTTTTTTTTTTTTTTTTTTTTGAAACTTATCAGTTTTTTATATTTGGTAAAACTAATTGTTCAATAATTTAGATCAAATTACTTTTTGAATCACGTTAATTTGCAAAAGTTGTTAAGAGTAGCTTTTAGATTTGGCTTCTGTAAAGATTGGTGTAACTGACAAATTTTTTAAAATATTTTTTTATCGTTTTATATCTTATCTATAACTAAAGTTTTTTAAATATTATTATTTATAATTTATCTAATCTCATCTCATCATTTTTATTTGTAAATTTAATTTTTTGCTTCTAATTTATTTTTCTTACTTGTTTGTATTGAAATTAAAATTAGATCTGGTTTGAAACAATTTTTTTTTTTTTTATAACAATTTTTTTTCTTGAAATTTTTTTATCCAATTATTTAAAGTAAACAAAATATAATTTGTAATTTAAATTATATAAAATTTTACATAATTATCTTATAAAAAATTTGAAGTTAAATATTAATACAAGTTCATACTTAATCGAAATATATGTTTATTTTGGTAGCTATTTCGCCACAATTTAATACTACAATTGGCTATTGGAAATCAATCATCTCTCTTAGCCAAGAGCATTCATCATTCAGAGTCTAAGTTTAAGTACTATAACATGTGAAAGTGAGAATTCAAACTTATAATATTTTTGTCAACGATATAATGTCTTAGCCACTTGAACTATGCGCAAATTGCCAATTTTTATTGTATCTTATACTAACCTTATTTGTGACTCAATTTTATCTCTATGTATGGCCCTATATAGGAGGTTAGGGAAATGAATTACATTAAAAACATTGTCGTCTTTGTTAAACTTTATTTCTTTTCCCAAAACAATTAGGGAATAATATTTAAAATAAAGTAAATAATGTTCTCTCTTGTAAAATGCTGGAAAATACATCTAAAACTCGAAAATCCTTCCCTAAATTCTTAAAACAAACATAGAATGTTGCAAATAAGGAAAGTTTCTGGATTGCGCAGTCTTCATTATTTTGCCCATAACTTCTTCTCCAAATCTTGGATCAACGTGATATTTATATGGTTGGAAAGATCATTCCGAGATCTTTAAAATGATATCTAATTTGAATATATTCCAAAACGTGAGCAGCAAGATAATGGAAACGGAATTTGGCACAAAATATTCTCGGGTACAGCAGTTTTCCAGCAGGAGCAGCAATCACTCAAAATGCCCTAACTTTCATAATACTTATTGGAATTCAATGAGTATTATACCGTTGGAAAGATAATTCAATAAGCTTCGATTTGATACCAAATTTGAATATATTTTCATCTCAAAATATCATGACATGACCGGTCAAATTTGGTATAGAAATTCAGTTGCTCGAATCACCTCCAATTTGGTCCGAATTAATTCTGAAATGGTGCAAACTCTTCAAAACACGTGAATTGTTCGAATCCCTAAAAAATAATAATAAAACACATAAAATCCTTCTGATTAACAAGAAATAAGTGTAATTAAATAGGACTTTATAGGTCCTATCAGTCTCCCTAATAAAATTGAAATAGATGTAGGTGAAGAGTTAGCATTCATTTTCATAATATAAAAATCAACAGGAAATATAAATTCATTAACCTGCACAACGACATCTTTAATAGGAATGAACGATTCACCCCACAGGTGAAGACTATGATTTCTAAGCAATTTAAAAATCAATTTAGACATCGGCTTTGATTTATTTAGAATTAAACTAAAAACAATGGTTAAGCAATAAATACCTTAAAGAAATAATGGAAAAAATATATGGCGGATCTTTACTTCTTGTGTTCCAGTGAATCTTGAATCTCCACAAGATTTTCCTCGCTATGACTCGAATATAGGACCAAGACTCATGAGAACCTCTTGAAAAAAAAAAATCCATTGGGAGAAAAATTTGTAGAGAAAATTCTGAATTTTCTTTGTAGATATCTTAGTTTTGGCTCAACCCAAGAGTTCTATTTATATGGACTTAGGGTAGAATCTTTGTGAAAATATAATAATATCTAATATATTATCATATATATTTAATATATTTGAATCTCATTCAAATATCTCCTACAACATATATTAGCTATTTGAATCTCATTCAAATTTGATATATAATGTATCTAATAATATATTATTTTTTATAATATTTGATGTATCAAGTATAATAAATAAATATTTTTCTTATTTAGTATACCCAATATATTCAATATTAATTTGAACATTTAAAATTTTTTTTTCAACTAAATTGATTCTTTTAGTGTTACTATGAGCTAGCAAGGGGACCTTATAAACCTATAGATTATAAGCTCCAATGATACAAAATTAATTAATTAAACTCTTTAATCAATCAACTTTCATTCATTAACTCTAGGCCATTTCACTACAGACCTAGAGTTGCACTCTTATGCACTGTAGGACAAGATGGGTCCATGGATATAACCATTACATGCGAGATGATCCTTCACGAGTTTTTCATAATTACAACTAGGTCAAAAGTTCATTTTACCCCTGTAATTCCATCTTATACCTTAAATACCACTGATCCTCTAATGAAAAATTTGTTTATAATTCAATTATAAACTAATTCTCTCTCGAGCCAATAAGAGGGTGGGGTCCATTGTTCAACTCCCAAAATCAGCACTTAAGTACCAATGAGAAGAAGTGAATTCCATCTTATGAAAATTTATGTTTCCAGCTCCCTATTTGGTCAAGTCCCCAAAATGGTAGGCTTATTGAATCAGCTATGAAAGCCATTCTCACCCAAGAAAATCAAAGGACAAGCCCTCATAGGCAGGATTGTGGTCCAATCTTATACAAACTCATTGTATATGATACCTCTCACATGTCTCCACATGAATGACTTAGATCAAAACATTTGTAACTATTACAAAGTGGGTTGTATCAATAGTGTTACCAAGATAAGATACTCAACATTATTCATATACTATAGACCCTATAGGTTATTTCTTAAAAATAATCCTCTTGTATGTCAATTACATATTGTTCATTATTACACTAATAACCTTGAATTTTTATGTAATGGATAATATAAATTGCAAAATAAATAATCAAATAATTATTAAATATCCAATCAATAATTATGAGGCTTAGGGAAAAATCTCAACAATCATCAACAACTCCAAGCGGGTGAATGTAAGAAAGGTTGGCCAAATTGTATCACAACACCAGTTTCTTGCAAGTCATTCAATTTAAGTTCTTGATAAATAGAAAAATGTGTAATATTAATTGAAGTTCCTAAATCTAACATGGCACATTCTATTTTCTTATTACTTATGACACAAGGTAGTGAGAGCATACTTGGATCCTTACATTTTTCTGGCATGTTTCTTTGTAGCATAGCTGAAACATTCTTACTTACCACTACCTTTTCTTTCTCCTTCATCTTCCTCTTGTTGGTGAATAACTCCTTCAAGAATTTGGCATATTTTGGAATTTGCTTGATTGCATCCAACAACGGAATGTTTATCTCCACTTTTTTTGAATGTGTCCAAAATCTCCTTTTCATGCTCATCTTCCTTTGGCTTGGATAACCTCCTAGAGAAAGGAGCTACTAGAGTGTGAGAACTAAGAGACAAAGGAGGATCAAATTTTACCCCATGAGATGTCTTGGAAGAGCTTTCTCCTCTTTCTTTTGTTTGGTTTGGTTCACTCTCTTTCGGTGGAGTTGATCTTGAAGGAATTTCTTTTCCACTTCTTAAAGCAATCGCACTAACATTCTCTCTTGGATTTACCTCAGGTTGTGAAGGCAACTTTTCAGAATTTTAAGCCTCTAATTTACTAACTGAAGTAACCAATTAAGTAATTTGGTTGTCCAAATTTTGCATCCCTGCCATCATTTCTTGTTGAAATTGAAGAGTATTGTTAGTTAGACTTTTAACTATATCCTCCAAAGACATACCTGAGCTTGGAGCTTAAGCTTGCATAGGTGCTTGAGGTGTTCTATTAAAATTTTGAGGAGATTGTCTTTGTTGGCCTCCTTAATTTCCATAGCTAAAGTTTGGATGATCCCTCCATCTAGGATTGTAGTGGTTAGAACAACGATCAGACTTCCTTTGAGGCTGGCCAAGAAATCCTCTTATGGCGTTGGCTTCTTGCACAGGATCTTGTTTCAATTGTGGGCACTCGTCCGTGGGGTGTCATGGAGTCAAGCATAATCCACATGCCTTTGATGTTTGCAATTTCCCTATAGCCATTTGACAAACCAAAGCAGTTAGTTCAAAATTTTGACTTTTTCGATCACTTACCTCATTGACTTGTTTGATCGCTCCAGTTTTTATCCCAAATTGTTGGAAATTCTCCGCCATGTTTGAAATCAATTGTTTGGCCTCTGCAGGAGTTTTGATCACTAGCGCTCCTCTATTTGCTACATCAATCATGCTCCTCTTGGTACGCGAAACAACATGCCACTCTATCTCAATCAAGTGCAAAGGCGAAATGTTAGGGGGTTGCCAATGTGTCCATTGGCAATAATCCCTCATAGGGATATTGGATTAGGAGTTGGTCAGGAATTCGATGGTGGGGAAAATTACTGGCACATAATCTCTTGAATCTCTCCCAGTACTCGTACAATGTCTCCCCAGTGATTTTTGTGATGCCATAAATTTCCCTCCTAATGTTCACAACCCGTGATGCAGAAAAGAACTTCTCTAGAAAAAGCCTTTTCATCTCGTTGCACGTCGTGATTGAACCGAGGATAAATAGTAGAGAAAATCTTTCCCTTGATCCTTCAGAGAGAAGGGAAAAGTTCTAAGATTGATTTTCTCTCCAGTCACCTTGTGAGATTTCATTCCAGAGCATACAATGTGGAACTCTTTCAAATGTTTATGTGGATCTTTACCTACACATCTACGAAAAATAGGGAGTAAGTGAATTAACCCAAATTTAAGTTCAAAATCACCTACAATATTAGAAAAAGTAATGCATAAGGGTTGTTGGTTCAAATCTGGTGTCGTTAGTTGTTTTATAGTCCTCTCTACCATATTTTATTAAAGATCTTCAAATATGGACATTTCGCCAATGGTCCAATCTAGATTTGCTTCCTCGTTAAGACCACGATTTCTTTCTTTCGCCTTTTTTCTCAATCTACACTCTGCCTTCTCAATTTCAAGAATGAACTAGAAGTCAATATTCGAAGAAGAATGTGTCATAAATAGAGAAAAAGAAAGAAATTAAATTTAACAGTGATAAACTAAAAATGGTTCTCCAACAATGGTGCCAAATTTTAGTCGGATTGTCGAAACCCTCCAAAATAATTACTAATTCTACTACTCTAACTTGTAGAAATAGTGGAACCAAATCAAATCCCAAGGGAACCAAATAAGGCAAATTTCGCAAAAAGAGAATACAGCATCGAGACACCCCTAGGAGTGTTGAGACGCTTCGAATGGAAAGTTGAGGGTGCACATGTCAAGCGTTAAGCAGCATTGAGTGTGTGCGTCGAGACACTTGCAGTGTTGAGCAACGATCGTAGCATCAACCGTAGTAACTTCAAATCCGTAGCATCGAGACGCCTAAAGTAGCGTTGAGACACTACTCGTGCGGATCAAATGGCTTGAGAGGTTGCAACACGAGCGTTGAGAAGCTCTAATGGCATCAAGACTCTATCTCCTCTAGAATTTTAGCTTGATTGCTCCCTCTATTGACTTAGTTTCTTAAATTCTCGCCCAAATAGCTTCTTTTTCACCACAAATCTTCCAAAATGCTCTAGTTTACTTCAAATGCTCAATCCCTACAAAATAAACGAATATGAATGTGAAAGTAACAAAACTAGCACTAAATAAGGCCTACATATAGAGCATTGTTGGTGCTATCAAAGCCCAAGCCCACATGCCCATGGAAAGCTCTATAAATAGAATAGCTCTCTTTCATGTGAGGAGTTCATAAATTAAACTCTCCAAAAAGAACCAACGAACTTAGAGAAAATTCAGAGAAAAGAAAGTCAGAAGCTCCCTGAAATCCCCAAGTACTGAACACTTCTTGAAGATCCGAGACTCTTCAAGACTTGAAGACTTCAAGATTCTAAAGATTTATTGAAGTTTCAACCTCGAGAGTGCTCCAGCCCTCGATTGAAACACACATACAAGAGAGAGAATTAGAAGATCAACTTAGAGATTGTACCACAAGCACAAAATTATCAATACAAAATACAAGTTCATTCTACGTGTCTAATTTCTTTCGAAATTGCATGTGAACAAGGGGATTCGAATCTCTAACCTCTTGGTCGATGATACAAGTTTTGCGTCAGTTGAGTTATACTCATGTTTATTATTATCATTTCTTATTATAGTTTTGTTGTCGGTTAATTAAATTACTTTTACTAAAAGTGAAAGTTAGAGTAATAATTCTTTTTTTAGTTTAAAAATATTTGGGGTGGGAGATTCGAACCTTTGACCTCTTGATTGAATGTACATGTCAATTACTGCTAAGTTATGCTCACTTTGATGCGAGGTTAGAGTAATAAATTTTACTCACTACAATCCATAAATAATTTGAAAATCTCGCAAAAATAGATTTCTCTATTAATGGTTCTTATTTGAAAATAAACTTTTTTGAAGAAATCTTTTCTAAAAAGGAAACTTTTTTTAAAAAAAATACCAAAGAATCAAATCTTTTCTATTTAATTCTTTTTCTCTAATAATTATGACTTTTTTCAACCAATTTGAGCTTTTTAAGTCCCCCAAGATCTTTCTTTTTAAAAGAAATCATTTTTCGATAATTCGTTTTAACAAACATCTTTGGTACTATACTTTTTTGAAAAAAAAAAACATTATTTTCTCCTATTTTGAGTAGTGTACTCTCCAGATAAATTCATATTACCTTGGACCATGAAATTCCTTGAAAGAAATATCTGGGTAGAGAAAGAAAGTCTTCTTAGGTTTATGAGGTGAGGAGTTTTCTTATCATTATGAGAACAATTCTAATATTATTGAAAAAATTAACGATTAACGACCTCATTCATTAATGTCAGATTACTTGTTTCACTCTTGAAATTTTAAGATACGACAAAATGAGACATTTGAAATTTTTTAAAAGAAGTTTTCTTTTAAACCTAAAGGACCTTTTTTTTTCGTTAATTAAAATAACATGAAATAAAAATTGATTTTGGCAACTCTTATTAACTTATTACGAGTGTTGTCGGGTGTTACTAAATCTTTTTCATAGTATACTTTTCTTTCCATTAAAAAATGGATGACCAATCACACCCTAATAATGATGGTTGGCAACTCCAAACTTTTTCCTAAAAGACAACTCGACCTTTAAGTAGGACATTGGCCGCTCCCCATATGGCAGAAACAATACTTATTCACTTAAAAGTTCTTTTAAATTTTCAACACAATTAAGACATTTTTAAGGTTCAAGCTACTGTTAAGAGTGTCTGACTATTTTGCATTGTCAGTTTTCTATTGCCATGGAAAGATTTTTAAGAGTTGTTGTTTATCAAGGTGATTGATGCAAAGGGACCTTACATTTACATAAAGAAGGTTAATTTGTCCTGCAGCACTGTGTTAAGGTAGCCAACATATTTGATATATATATATATTTTATGATGATGAACAACTCTGATCGATGGATTACTTGGGCTATCTTATCTCTTTGAGTAAATATAATTTTCGTAAACCTCTCTCTCTGATATCTCTGTTTCTCTCTCTCCCACACATGCTCTGAACAAATCTTCCAATAGAATAAAAGTCATTTGAAATTTAAATTGCAGACACTAGCTCAACCTCACCTCGAGAGGAATAGAGAAGCCCACTATTTTCAAATTTATAAACCTCTAAGTATAATGTTAAAAACTGATAATAACTACATTTTTTGATCAGTGAATTGAATCGATATGAACTAAATTTTTGTAAACAGCATAAAGTTGGAAAATAAGAGCTTTTATAGAGAAAGAAGTTCATATATTATTTCGGTTGGAAGAAGTCATTTCTTCCAATCTCATGAGTTGTGTATATTGATCCAAATCGGGTGGGGGAGGAAGTTTATTTGCAATTCAGCTTCATGGAATTGTCTTTTGTTCTCCGAAATATTTAGGAAAAATTTTGTCAAAGAATTTCATTTCAGATGCTGGGTGACAAAAACATAGGTTGATTCTGCAATCACACTTGGTTGGATCAGAACAATCATTAGGAGTATTGCATGGAATGTTGACTACGTTTCTTGCCTCTGACACGAACAATGATCCTGAAATTAGTATTTGCATTGATAATTGTCATTCAAGTAAACTTATATAAATGGGTGAAAGAAAATATATAGAATAGAAAAAAATAAAAAATAATTTATATACCAGAGACAATGAAGAACATGAGGAACAAACAACCCAACTTCGTAGAGGACTTCTCCATATCTAATCTCTAGTGGATGAGTATTATATGATTTGAAAAGCTTGTGTTATTTGTGATGTTTTTTCATGCATATTGAACTATAATTTATAGTTAGAGAGTGTAGCTTAAAATGGTAGGAAATATCTCCTCCATTAAAAGGTGAATTTTGTTTCACAATATAAATCTGTGGTCTGCATATTTTAATGTTAAATTCCATGTATACACATTATTGAGACATACTATATATGCCTGTTATAAAATGGTTTACATATATAGTTTCATCTTCATTATTGAGTTTGCAGTGTTTTTAGAAAATATATATATGTAGAAGGTTCAAATTTTACTTTAGGTAGGCTGCTTTGCAAAGTTAGACATATTTGTAATTTTTTAAATCATCTATCTATGGATTTGTGCAAATCGGTATTCCATATTTCTATCTTTGAAAAATATAGTTTTTAATAGTTAATTAAGTTTTATTTAGTTTATCAGCATATATTATTAATTACAATTCTTAGAATACTTTTAAATAAAAATTACAAATTTCAAAATAATTTTGAATTGTGTAATAGTTTCTATATATATCTGAAAACACATAAATATAGTAATTAATAGTTAATTGAAAATTATAATTACATTTTTATTTGAATTATAAATATATATTAATTATAAATCTTGAATTTATTTTTTACTATATGTCTGGAAGATTTTTTGGGTTAAAATATTTAAAAGTCATTTTTAGATAATCTATCTTTCAAGAGTTTCTTCAAAAATGGCTTTTAAATTAATTCAAGTTTTTTTTTTTGAGAAACACTTTTGATCATCCAAAATTATTCAAAAAACTATACTAAACAAACTTTAAATTATTAATTTTTTCAAAAGTATTTATAGAAATTTTGATTTTGTTTAAAAAGCTTTTTTTTTAGAAGCTATTCCGAACCCACTAGAAATCATTTTCAAAATACGTAAGGGTTTGGAGGCCAATGTCAAGCTTAATTTAAGGCTCAATTGTCTTTCCCCTTGGAGCAGGAAATGGATATTGAAGAGGAATGAGCAATCTAATTCATATAGAAAATTCTACGTATGGCCGCTTGTGAATATGACCATTAGAAGGCTCTTCCAAGATTGGCATAATTGGCTCTATTTTTGCAGAGATGTTGCTAGCTAGAGATATCCACTGGACAGGACGTGCTTGGAATGGTTTTTTCGTCTCTACCTCCTATTTTATTCTTCATTCTTGTAAAATTTCTCATTTAATTTTATGGAGTTCATGGTGGGAATTCTCCGTTTATCGTTTTTATTTTTTTATTTTGATTGAATTAAAAAAATTCTATTTAAATTGTTAATTTCTAATGAGAAATTTCTATTTAAAGAGAAATTTTTTTAATTTCCTTAGAAAAATAAAATAATATTTCATAAAAGTTTAAATTTAAGGTTTATTATTATTATTATTATTATTATTATTATTATTATATATACATCTTAAAAAATAAAGAAATTGGGGATGAGGTTGGGGACGGGATGAAGAATGTATTCCTCGTCCCCGTCTTTGTTTAGCTAACAAAGAAAATTTTCTCTCACTCCATCCACAAGGCGAGTCCTGTTAGCATTTGATTATTTGGAATCAGCCATCTTATATGCATTGTTGATGAGCAATTGACTTGATAGCTTTTGATTTTTACTAAGGTCGTTGTTGATTTTTACTTCGATAGGAGTGAACAATTCACAAGCAGCAGAAATCTATAATTTTTAAACAATTTTGAAATCATCAACATTAAATTTTTATTTAGCAAGAAACAATAAAATAACAAACCTTTGAAGAACTATTTCGTGATAGATTCTCTACTTTGAACGATTATTTAGAGATTTTGTGCGTATATTCTGTTGATGATCCCTCAAAAGACGAGGAAGAGCCAACAACAAAAAGGACAGTTTTATCCCAAGTCATAAAACAAAAGGAAGCGCAATGGAGAAGTTTTGAAAGCTGTTAGAAATTTGCCTCAACTGTCAAAGAAATTAGTGATTTTTTTTTTTAGTACAACAAATGTGGGATATGGAGATTTGAAACTTGGATTTCAAGAGAAAGAGTACATGTCAATTACCCTTAAGCTATCTCATGTAGACAATGAAATTAATGAATCGGTAAAGTTAGGCCTAGAGGCAAGTATGTGTATACAAGAGAGGAAGCTCATAGTTAGGGTCTAAGGCTATGAATGGTTTCAAGATTGGTAACAGGCTTGAGTTTAGAAATCAAGCAGGCATCTCTTCACATTTGAAGAAAACCCACATAGAGTCTAAGTGAACAGTGAATGGAACTACAATGCAAGGGAGCTTATCTTGTCCTCCAAAACATTCATATCACGGCACCAAAAGAGTCAATATTATTGCATCAAAGAAAAAGTTATGCATGCAATCTAATTGCACGCGTTGCAACACTAACACGCTCACGAGCCCATATTCGAGCCTATTATGCCTTTTGCATAATAGATTACAAGTTGCCCTTTTGCCTATTGTTCCATTCTTGTAATCTACACCATTGTAGTAAAGTATGCAGAGTTACCCCAATTCACTATATAAGTCTCTTGTTTCTATTTCCTTTTACTTTTCTTCATTCACTTTTGTTAATATTATCTATGACGTCTATAGAAGGTAAATTTTAAAACTTGTAGTCCTTCAAACTATATCAAATGTTGGTTTATGTTACATATATCTCTTAATGAGGCGCCAATGGCCATTTTATTTATATATTGTAGTCCTATAGCTTTATTGCATACAGTAGTTTGAGCAATATGGTATAATTAGTCTCCATATGCATTTGACTCTTCAATTTGATAGCTTCACAAGAAAACAGGGTCTGGTTATTTCCTGAGATTATATCTTTTCAAACTAAATATTTTCATTTTTCATGTTCTACATTCCAACAGTAAAACTTTATGAGGTGCATCTGCTGGTATATATATTGCATTTTTCTTTATATCAATTGGGATCTTAAGATTCTTGTTAACACAAAGCATATTGTACTCCTCTATTTCCTGAAGTACATGAAAGTTCTACCTGATGGCATACAGAAAGTCTTCGATCCCCCATCTTCGAGTGCTGCCACATTTGATCCTGCAACTAGTGAATCAAGTCTTTTGAATCAATGGTTTTGTAATACTCTAAAATGATGCCATGCTTTTCAGAGTGTTTCATGTTCTAAATGCTTCTGAATACTCTTATAGATGCTTCTGATTGCTATCTCATCTAGCAAGCGATAGATAAACAAAAATGAAAACTATACTCTGAATCTTTTCTGAAAGATCGTCAGCATTAATCAAGCAAGACAGTTGCGAAATTTAGACAACCAGAGCATACCAATCAAGATTTGACAATTCTAAGATGAAAAACCGGACTTTGATAAATGTATAAACCACAGAAACCAAGCATATTATTAACACACTCATCAAAAAATGTTATGTAGACTCGGGAGGGACAAAATATAAACAATTCCACATCGCTGAAAATAAATAATAGACATTAACCAAATAGAGCAAAAACTGATCATGGAAAGAATAAAACTAGGATTACCGATGAAAATTTAATTACAAGGATAAACAAAACCAAAAAGTTTTCGTGCATTGACATGGGAAAATCCATCAAACAAACAAGAATAAGGCTACAAGCGACGCCTGCTCCGGGATGAGAAACTTGGAGATCCAGTGGCAGTTATGCCTCCTCTATAAGTGGCATTAAATGAAGTGTATGCTGCCTTGGCTGGTTCAGGAACTGAATCTAATGGAATCGACTCCGCAAAGCAAGCAGTGTTTATTCGTGTTCTCTCAAGTTCTTGTTGAAGTAACTCTGTGCTGTACTGCTGCGCCAGTGCCTGTAGCAAAGAAAAATATTCAACAATAGCCCAATGCACAGAACTGTAATAAAAGAGAAGGCCTTGTTGATCATATAAATAGTTGTTGCTTATCAAATAAATCGTCATTGGAAGCAATTATTATGTCGCAATTGGTAAAACAACATAAACATAATAAATAGACCGTTTGAGGATTATAGGCCGAGGAAGGTTGGGGACTATAGGCCGATTAGCCTGGTAACGAGTGTGTATAAGATTATTGCCAAGGTGCTGGCCAACATATTGAGAAGGGTTCTTCCTTTGACAATTGCGGATTCTCAGGGGGCTCTTATTACTGGTAGACAAATCTTAGACAAAGCCCTTATTGCGAACAAGGTTATTGAGGATTATAGAGGGCGCAATAAGGAAGGGATTATTTTCAAGATTGACTTTGAAAAGGCTTACGACCACGTGGATTGGAATTTCTTGGATAGAGTCTTGGCTAAGAAGGGTTTTGGGTATAAATGGAGATCTTGGATTTGGAGTTGTGTTCGATCAATCAAGTATTCAATTATGGTGAATGGGAGACCAAGGGGTAGGATCTAGGCTTCAAGAGGACTTCGACATGGGATCCTCCCTTGCCCTTTCTTTTTTTGCTTGTGGTGGATGTTTTAAGCAGGATTATTTCGCGAGGGGTTGAATGTAGAGCTCTCGAGGGTTTTCAGGTCAAGAAAGATAATTTGCCCGTGTCTCATCTCCAGTTTGCTGATGATACTATCTTTTTTTGTTCTGGTAAGGAAGAGTCGTTCTTCACTTTGAATAATTTTTTAACTTTCTTTGAAGCCATTTCTGGGTTGAAGATTAATAGGGGCAAGTGTCAATTGTTGGGGAAGTGAGAGCCAGGGAAGTTAGAAAGGTGGGCTGCCTTGGTTAGGTGTGAAGTTGGGTCGTTTCCTTCTTCGTACTTAGGTTTTCCTCTTGGGCACAACCCTAAATCTATGTCATTTTGGGATCCTATTGTGGGGAAGGTTCGTAAGAAGCTTTCATCCAGGAAGAGGAGTTTCTTTTCGAAAGGTAGTAGACTTACTCTTATTCAATCAGTCTTGAGTGGGATACCCACCTATTTCTTTTCTCTTCAGGATTCCTGTGTCAGTGAGTAAGGGTCTGGAAAAGCTTATGAGAGATTTCCTTTGGGAGGGTGTTGAGGAGGAGAGAGGGGCTCACCTTGTTAATTGGGAGGAGGTGACAAAGCCTGTGGATCTTGGGGGGTTAGGTATAGGTAACTTGAGATCCCGTAACAAGGCCCTTTTGGCGAAGTGGTTGTGGCGTTTTCATCTTGATTCTTCTTCTCTTTGGCATAAGGTTATTATGAGTAAGTATGGGTCGTCCCCTCTTGAGTGGACTTCGTGTGGAGGTCGAGGCACGTCTGGGAACCCTTGGAAAGGCATTGCTGAGGAATATCCCTTCTTTTCTAGCTTTGTCCATTGTTCCGTGGGGGATGGGAGGGATACTTTTTTCTAGGAAGATAAGTGGTTGGGGGATAGACCCCTTTGCTTCGTGTTTCCTCGCCTTTATCATTTATCCATGATGAAGAGTCATTAAGTGGACAATGTTCTGTCTCAAGTCATTCGGTGAACAATGTTCTGTCTCATCTTGGGCTTTATCCCTCACCTTTGTTGGGTTTCCACCATCCTTTTTCAGATAGGGAAACGGTGGATGTCGTCGATCTCCTTTCTTTGTTGGGGGAGTTTCGTTGTGTTTCGAGGAGGGATAGCCCTAGTCCGTCTACTGGTGTTTAGTGTAGGTCCTTTTTTCTTTGCCTTGTTAATCCCTCTCCTCCCTCTTCTTTGGGGGATTCTGTCTTTGCCTCGCTGTGGAAGGTGAAAATCCCAAAGAAGGTTAAGTTTTTTGCTTGGCAGGTTTTGCACGGAAGAGTTAATATCTTAGAAAAGGTGGTGAGAAAGGTGCCTACCTTAGTGGGGCCGTGGTGTTGCATTCTTTGTAGGAGGGCTACCATGGATATCGAACATGTGCTCTGGAGCTGTGAGATGGCTTATGATGTGTGGAGTCATTTCTTGGCAAAGTTTGGTTTTGTTCTTGCTGGGACTGTAGAGAGATGATCGAGGAGTTTATCCTTTATCCTCCCTTTCGCGAGAGAGGAAAGTTTTTGTGGTAGGTTGGGGTGTGTGCTATCTTATGGGGGTTTTGGGGTGAGAGAAACAATAGAATCTTTCGTGGTCTCAAGAGATTTCCATGTGATGTGTGGTCCCTTATTAGATTATGTGTTTCTCTATCTTTCTCTTTGGGCTTTGGTGGCAAAGCCTTTTTGTAATTATACTTTAGGTCTTATTTTGCTTGATTGGAGGCCTTTCTTGTAGGTCGCCTCCTTTTTTTGTGGGCTCTCTTTTTTGATGTCCTTGTATTCTTTCATTTTTTTGTCAATGAAGGCTCGGTTTATTCTCAAAAACTAAATAAATAAATAGACTGTTTGATGGATATATTGTAGTCCCTATTGTTTACAAAGTTTCAATCTAGAGTCCCTTATGTAAGTATACCCTTTTCGTTGATAAATGTTAAAAATAGCAAATGATAAGCTTATACAACAAGATACATGTCATATAGCTTTATCATCAACCAATTATAACATTCACCAACTTTATCATCGACCAATTATAACATTCACCAACAAGAAGGGTACACCAACTGGAAGGGCACAGTTAAAAGAAGTTATAACATAAAGGGCCCAAATTGAGAAAACACCTAAAGATGATGGACTAAAATGTATATTTAGCCTAAATTGAAAAAAAATATAGCCATGCCAAATCTGAAATGATAAAGAGGAAATCAAGATATTATTTTTAACTTTAACATGTTACAAGAGAATGTGATATAAAAAGATGCTCCTTACAATAAGTTCATCTGGGGCAGTTGCTCCTTGCTGTCGTTCATCTAGAGCTTCCTCACTCCCACGAGTCGGCCGACGATTATGGCCTGGATTATCAGCTGCCTCTGTCACACTTTCAGTAGCTTTCTCCAAAAGCACTCCTTGCAAAGACTTCAAAGACTCTCTCGCGTCGGCTGTGAAATAAGGATTTAATATGGTCTCAAAGTACTCAAGCTGCAAAAGGAGCACAAGTCAGCTACTACCATTACAGTTTAATCATCTAAATGAAGCTGCTCCAATGCACATTAAATGTTTATGTTACATGCCCCATTGCAATATAAAAAAGACATGAGATGCCGGCTTTTTTCCCTTCAGCTAGTTCTTGTTTTACCCTTTTTTTCTGTTGGAATTGGAGGATGGGCAATTTATTTATTTGATTGCAGTTGATACAGACCAACAGTTCATTTTTCTACCTTTTCCTCGGTTGAAATATAAATACATGAAAAATATCCTATATTCAACCAGAAAAGTATCATACAGCTGATGCAGATTCCCTAGAACCTCTTGTTTATTTGAAATATAGAGAAATTTCCTAATGTTAAACATTAATTTTACCTCAAGCATGAGTTGACAGAAACCATTTGTATCAAGTGAGTGTAGCTCTTTTGTTCCATTTTCGTCAAAAAGGCTGAGAAAAGTATCAATTAAACCCTCAACAAGAATGCCTAGTGTCTTGTCCAAAAGGGGCTTAGCACCAGCAAAAACCTGAATGAAACAATGGATTAGTACATGAGCCAGTAAGATGAAACCAGTAATTAGAACTAAGAACAGAGGCAAATGAAATGAGAACTAGAAAAGTGTAGGAGAAGTAACTTTTCGACAAAGGAAATAACACCTTCAGGTAATAAAAGAATTTAAAAAAATTATCCAGAAGGAAAATCATAACAATGACTGCAATTGTTAGCTTCTAGCACATAGTTGGTATAATCATAAATTGCATGGTAAGATTACCTCAGCATGGACAGACACAAGGGTGTGGAGTAGCTCTACAGCTGCATCACGCACACCCTGCAAAAGGAAAGAAAGAAAAAGATAATGAAAAGGAAAAAATAACAAATTAGCAAAGAGAGATGGTTTTAGATGCTAAATATTTAATAAATAAGGAAGATAAAGGGCGGTGCTATCACTATCAGTAGGAGCACTCACGCGAACAGTCTCCAGTGGAGAATACTTACTTTAACTGCAGGAGCAGCTCCCCAGTGGACTCCGGAATCCAATAAATAGTTCGTGGCAGCTGTTCTCATCAAGTTTGCCTGTTGTGAAGAGAATCACCTATTAGTGGATGAATGCTTGGTGTAAACCTAAAAAATCTGGATAAAATAATGATAGAAAATAAAACTATCTGCTAATGTTCAGGGCCCTGGAAAAGGGAACGTTGAACAATTCTAAACCATCTAATTAGAACTTTGGTAAAAACTTCGTAATTAAGCGAAGATTTCGTTTTGTTTGGCTTTTGCCTTTATTTCTGTTTTGGCTCCTCTTGGTCTAGCTGTTTTTTTTTATCGCCCAGTTGTGTAATTTTTTTCATTTGATCTATAAGAGTACAGATTTTCATACAAAAAATAATAATAAAGAAAAAAGAAAATACGTGATAGATGTACACTAAAAGAAAATTCGCAGAAATTTTTTTTGAATTTTGAAATTTCATATAAAATTCGATATTTGATTGGATGAACTAATTTGACTATCTATGCTCATAATAAATATTATTTATGTGCAATATGAGTCTCAAATTATCTTTAAGCTCCAACAATACAACTGATTATGCTAGAAGAGAGAATTCATAAACATATCAAATAGAAACCAATTTTCTTTGTTTTATGAAAAATTGATCTCATGTTGAAAAAAATGAAAGAAAACAAAAGAATATTGTTGTAAATTATGGTCAAAGTTAGACTAATTTTGTATCTTTTATGTTAGGATTTTACCTCCTTTTATTTTGTGTTCTTTTAGGTATATTTTAAGTTTTTGATTAGGGTAGAATATTCTTTCCTTTTATGAGAGTGGTGATACCTTGTATTTATTTTGATATTTTGTATAGTTGGAGAATGAATAAAAATTCTAGAAAACTTCACGGTATCAGAGCAGTGGTAAAAAAAAAAAAAAAAACTCTAGATTCCTTTTAACCTAGCTGCCACCATCGCCATCATCACCACCGCCGGAGCCTCACCACCGTCACCGTGATCACCTCCGATGGTTCTCTCACCTCCAATAGTCTCACTCCGATGGACCACTTGCAACAGCAATACCCACGCTCGCAAAATCGCAAACTCTTACCATCACAAACTTGCAATCTCCTTGCAACTACAGCACCCAAGCACCAACTCAGACAACACAAACTCCTCCGACGTTGCTCCTCCGACTCCAACGCTACTGCTGTTTTTTTTCTCCTATGCTCTTCGTTCTCTTCTCTCATCTACAGGTTGATTTTGATTTTTCTTGAATATGTTCTTCCAAATCAATCAAACCAATCTCCAATGGTCAAGGGGGATATGATTCATCACCACCTACCTATATCACCGGTCACAAACTGAATGGCCACAATTATATTCAATGGTCACAGTCAGTCATGATGTTCATATGTGGCAAGGGTAAGGATGAGTACCTCTCAAAAGAAAATGTGCAGCCTAAAGCAAGTGATCCAGAATTCAGGAAGTGGAAAATAGAAAATAATATAGTCATGTCGTGGTTAATTAACTCCATGACCAATGAGATAGGTGAAAATTTTCTTCTATATGGAACAACACATCAGATTTGGAATGTTGTCAAGGACACATACTCTAGTAAGGAGCACTTCTAAATTATTTCGAATCGAATCAATCCTTCATGATCTTCGCCACGGTGATCAATTTGTTACTGATTACTTTAACACTCTCTCTTGTCATTGGCAACATCTGGATTTATTTGAAGTCTATACATAGAAGTGTGCCGACGATACAGCTCAATACACGAAAATTCTTGAGCAAAAGAGAACATTCAGATTTCTTCTTGGTCTTAACAACGATCTTGATGAAGTTCAAGGTCGAATCATGAGAACCAAGTCGTTGTCAAGTCTCCACGCAGTCGTCTCTGATGTAAGGCAAGAAGAAAGTAGGAAAAGTGTAATGATGGACAAATCAGAATCAGTCTCTACAATCTTGGAAGCCTCTGCATTTGTTACTCGTAGTTTTAACCTGACAGTACTAGGTGACAATAAGCAAAAACAAGAGAGACCTTGGTGTGAACATTGCAAAAATGTGGGTCATATAAAAGACACATGTTGGAAGATCCATGGGAAGCCCGCTGATTGAAAACCTAAGCATCGCAATGATCGTGATGGTAGGGCCTATGTGGCTAATGTAGCTTCTGATAATTCTGTCACTTCCAAGTCAATATCATTTAGCAAAGAACAAATAGATGCATTGCAAAAGATCATCGGTCACATAATACGAGTAGGGCTGGTTGCATAGAAAGTTATGCCCACTGCCTTGACAGCTAGTAAAGGAGGGATACAGCCCTATATTATAGACACTGGAGCATCAGATCATATGGCAAGGAATGCATCGTTGTTTCAAAACTATCAAGCTAACATCTCCAACTCCTCTGTGAAAATTGCAGATGAGTCATACTCCAAAGTGGCTGGGATAGGTTCCATTAGAGTTACTTAAAATTTATACCTTAACTCTGTATTACATGTGCCAGACTTTGATTGTAATTTACTTTCAATAAGTAAATTGACTCTTGATCTTTAATGTGTGACAAAATTTTATCCAAACTTATGTATTTTTTAGGATTTGGAATCGGGGAAGACGATTGGTAGTGCTAAAATTTGTTATGAACTCTATCTTCTCAACTATGATCAAGGCTCACTAGCAATTGGAGACAAGTCTTCATTTTTATCTTCCTATGTTTCTAGTAGTAGTCAATTTTCCTCCTGTGTCAACAAAGATAGTGAAATTATGTTATTACACTATCAGTTAGGTCATCTAAATTTTTTGTATCTCTCCAAATTGTTTCCAAATCTTTTTCATAATAAAAATCCTGCATTGTTTAGTTGTGAGATTTATCATATTGCCAAACATACTTGAAACCCCTATCCACACATTGATTATAAACCTTCAAGTCTTTTTCATTGGTTCATAGCGATGTATGAGGCCCTTCAAAAATAAAAAAATATCTTTGGGGCTTGATGGTTTGTTGTTAGACCTCCAATTAGAGAGGTTTATCAGATGAGGGACAAAAGAGACATTTCAAACACAACCAATTAGTTATGGGACAGGTTTGTGGGAGTGAGCGTTTGGGATGGGGACCACTGACATGTAAGGAATGTGGGGAACCATTCGGATAATCTCATTTTTCAATTATTCAGCCATTTCATTTTACCAAGTTCAATGTTAGTTAGATTAGTCAACATTTCTATGTTTCGATGCAACCACAAGATGTTATTTGTAACAAGTAGTTTTGTTGGTTGGTTAATTGGTCACATTTTATTCATGAAATGGGTTGGATTGATATTAGTCTGGATATAGCAAAATAATTCTATTAGATATGCATAGCCTCTAGTATTATCGTTTTCATTTTATGCTTTTGGAGAATTAGGTTGAGAGCTTAGGAAGGAAGAGAGATTACCAACCCTCTCTAAGAGGTTGGGTCATTTTGTATTTCCTTAGGGCTTGAATTCCTCTAAATATCAATACAATTGTAAGGGGTTTCCTTACAAATTGGTATTAGAGCAATCAATCTTGGGGAGAATGAGAAGCATGGTGCAAAAAATAATGGAAGAAATGATAGATGAGGCTGACAGAGAATGACAGGAAATGAAGTTGGAAATGGTATGCATCCAAGAGAGTGTAACTTCGTTGTCCAAGTCATTAGCAACAATGGTGACGGAAATGGCGTGGTTGAGGTCATGATCATTAGCGACAGGGGAAGGGGGAAGCTCAAGCCACAAACAGAAGGAAAAAGGCTGGGTAGAATCGGAAATACTTGGGGGTACTAAAGGAACGATGGATAGCAAGACAAATCGTGAGAAGGTTGAGGAAACTACCGGTAACCGGAGCAAGTTCAAGGAGGAGATGCCAGTTTTCGATGGAGATGACCCGAATTCGTGGTTGTTTCGAGCTGATGGATACTTTCAAACACATAAACTCACCGATTCTGAAAAGCTTATCGTTGCAGTGATTGGTTTCGAGGGAGTTGCTCTCAACTAGTATTGTACAAAGGAAGAACGAGAGCCATTCAAGGACTGGCAAGATTAGAAGCATCGATTGTTGGAAGGGTTCTGAAGATCGAAAGGGGAAGTGTCCTAGGGCGGTTTCTCGCTGTGAAGTAGGAGACGACGATGACGGAGTACTGTAACACCTTCGAGCTGTTGATGGCATTGTTACCACATTTGACGAACGAGGTTTTAGAGAATACCTTCTTGAATGGGCTAGATCCGGTGATCAAAGCTGAGGTCATGTGTTGGAGGCATGTTGGGCTTACTGGTATAATGGAAACGGCCCACGCCCAACTCGTGGAAGATAGGGAACAAGCCAGATTAGAGGGAAAGAAGCCCACATCTGGGGGAATTCAAAACTGGTATTTGAACCCTAGAACTAATGCGAATGGGGGCAAGAAAAACGCCAAGATACCGAAAACGTTGGCCACGCGTACGATCACATTGACAAGTCAACCCACAAACGCGCCACGTAGAGAATGTCCCATGAAGCGATTATCAAATGCCGAATTTCAGTCTCACAAAGAAAAGGGACTATGTTTCATATGTGAAGAACGATACACGGTGGGTCATAAATGTAAAGCCAAAGAACTAAGGGCGCTGGTAGTTCAAGCAAATGGAGAGGAATTAGAAATTATTGAAGAAGAGAAAAATTATACAGAAAAGGAACAGGGGATTCCAGAAGAGGAGGGAGATGCTGCGAAATTATCGTTAAATTCAGTAGTCAGGTTTACTTCTCCAAGAACGATTAAACTAAAAGGATCAATTGAAGATCAAGAGGTGGTGGTTCTAATCGACTGTGGTGCCACCCACAATTTCATTGCTCAAATTACTCGACGCCCTAAAACTACCCTGACTGAGACAGCAAACTACGGAGTTATCATGGGATCAGGAATGGCGATGAAAGGAAAAGGGGTTTTTAAGGGAGTAGTGTTGAATTTGGGGGAATTAACCATTATTAAGAGCTTCTTACCGCTTGAGTTGAGTGGAGTAGATGTGGTCCTCGGAATGCAATGGCTCCATACGTTGGGAGAGGGAAGCGTGCACTAGAAATTGTTGACAATCTGAATTGAAACGGGCAAGGAACAGGTCACGTTGAAAGGTGGTCCCAGCTTGGCACGCTCGAAGGTAACTTTGAAGAAGATGATGAAAATATGTGAAGAGTCTGATCAAGGATTCTTAGTTGAGTTTAAAGCACTTGAAGAAATGCAGCCAAAATAGGGAATTAGGTCGTCCCCACTGAAGAATTACCCAATTCAATGGTACAAATGATGAACGAATAATAGTAATAATTTTCAAATGCCCACGACTCAACCATCTCAACGAGATATCGATCACCGGATTCATTTGAAGGAGGGAACTAATCCTGTTAATGTCGATATGCGCAAGTGCAAAAGGGGGAAATTGAGCAGTTGGTGGATGAGATGATGTGGGCAGGTATTATATGACCAAGTTGAAGTTCGTTTTCAAGCCCAATTCTATTGGTGAAGAAAAAAAACGAAGGATGGCGATTTTGTGTTAATTATCGAGCACTTAATAATGTGACAATACCATATAAGTTCCCGATACCAGTGGTTGAAGAACTTCTCGATGAATTAAACGGTTCTAGTATATTTTCCAAGATTGATCTGAGATCGGGATATCATTAGATTCAGGTTCACAAAGATGATGTTGAGAAGACAACATTTCGCACTCACGAAGGCCACTATGAATTCCTAGTAATGTCATTCGGTCTTACAAATGCGCTTTCGACATTTCAAGTCTTGATGAACCTATTCAGACCATTCTTGCGTAAGTTCATACTAGTATTTTTTGATGACATATTAATCTATAGCAAAACTTACGATGAACACTTAAGTCACTTGGGTGTTCTTTTTAATGTGCTGAGAGATAACCGGTTTTATGTGTTAAATCACCAATTAACCCATTAGCTTAAGCTTTTGGGTTGATTGGTGATTTAACATGGTATCAAAGCAGAAGGTCCTGTGTTCGAACCCCTTTAAAGTCGTTTCCTCTCCAATTAATATTGATTTCCACTTGTTGGGTCTTTAACAAATTTTGAAGCCCACAAGTGGGGGAGAATTTACCATAACTCATCAGCTTAAGCTTTTGGGTTGATTGGTGATTTAACTGTATGCAAACAAAGGCAAATGTCAATTTGTCAAAGATCAGATGGAGTATTTGGGACACTGGATATTAGCAAAGGGAGTCAAGGCTGATCGCGAGAAAATTAGGGCTAAGATTGAGTGGCCAAGACTGAGTTCAATCAGTGAGTTATGAGGATTTCTGGGATTTCGTTTCGTGAAGAATTATGGTAGTATTGCTACACCTCTAATGCAATTATTGAAGAAAGGACCATTTGAATGGAATGATCAGGCCACCGCAGCATTTGAACAGTTGAAGAAGTCTATGGTTACTCTACTGGTGTTAGCGTTACCGAATTTCAGCCAGTCTTTTGTAGTGGAGACTGATGCTTTAGGTATCGAACTTGGGGCTGTTCTAGCCCAAAAACACAGACCGATTGCTTATTTTAGTTAGGTTTTATCACTCCAAGCACAAGCCAAATCTATATATGAGAGGGAACTAATGGCTATCATGCTAGCAATTCAACGATGGCGCCCATATCTACTGGGCCAAAGATTTATTGTTAAAACTGATAAGAGGGCACTCAAATTTCTATTAGAGCATAGAGTTATACAACCCCAAAATACCAGAAATGGGTCTCCAAATCGTTAGGTTATGATTTTGAAGTCCGATACCGCCCGAGCATGGGAAATAAAGCAGCAGATGCAGTTTCACGACTTCCTCCAGTATCACATTATGCTCAGCTTACTGTTCCAACAGTGTTAGATGGTGGTTCGTAAAGAAGTAACCAATGATCCCAAGTTATAAGAAATTGTTCAAAAGTTGATCCTTGATGTTGATAGTGTACCTAAGTTTACTCTCTGCTAGGGTAATTTGCTCTATAAAGGAAGGTTAGTACTATCAAAGACATACAATTCTACATTGTTACCATGATTCAGTGATGGGAGGGCATTCGGGTTTCTTATGAACCTACAAGCAATTGACGGGAGAACTCTATTGAGAAGGCATGAAATCAAAAGTGAAGTCTTATGTTGATCAATGTATCATTTGCTAAAAGAAAAAATCTGCAGCTACATCTCCAGCAGGCTACTTCAACCATTAGATATTCCACAAAAAATTTGGGAGGATATTTCCCTAGATTTTATTGAAGGATTACCCAAGTCAGCTGGATATGAAGTTATTCTTGTGGTGGTGGATAGGTTAAGCAAAATGGCCCATTTTCTAGCTCTTAAACACCCTTTTTTTGCCAAATCTGTGGCTGATGTGTTCGTTAGGGAGATGGTAAGACTGCATGGGTATCCACGTTCCATAGTTTCC
This sequence comes from Trichosanthes truncata, assembly GCA_033996785.1. Lineage (NCBI taxonomy): Eukaryota > Viridiplantae > Streptophyta > Magnoliopsida > Cucurbitales > Cucurbitaceae > Trichosanthes > Trichosanthes truncata. The sequence continues at coordinate 24,892,295 of JAWPNB010000009.1, forward strand.
GATAGAGATAAGATCTTTATTAGTCATTTTTGTACTGAGTTGTTCCATCTTCAAGGAACAAAATTGTGCAGAAGTACGACATATCACCCCCAATCGGATGATCAAACGGAAATAGTAAACAAATGCGTGGAAATTTACCTAAGGTGCTTTTGCAGTGAAATACCGAAACAATGGCAAACATGGTTGTGTTAGGCGGAATATTGGTATAACACGACCTACCACATCTCAATCGGCATTACACCATTCCAAGCAAGTATATGGGCGCACTCCACCACCATTACTTTCTTATGGTGAAGTTAAAATAGCTAATGTCACTTTGGACTAGCAGCTACACGATAGAGACCGAGCACTAGAGGTGTTGAAAGGGGCATTTGTGTAATGCTCAAACAAGGATGAAGAAATTTGCAGATAAGAAAAGGAATGCATTGAGTTTTGAAGTGGGCGATTGGGTCTTTCTGAAGATTCGTCCGTATAGGCAAATTCCTTGGCCAAACGAAGGAATGAAAAACTGACTCCCAAGTTTTTTGGGCCCTATTGTATTGAAAGGAAAATTGGGACTCGCCTATAGACTGAAATTGCCTAGGGAGGCTATAATTCATCCGGTATTCCATGTTTCTCAACTCAAGAAGGTTGTTGGTGATCATCCAGAAGCTCAAATTGGACCACCTATCCTCTCAGACAACTTTGAATGGATTGCTAAACCTCAAGAGGTATTGGCCTATCAGCAGAATGAGCACACGGAACAAACAAAGGCTTTGATTAACTAGAAAGGGCTACTTGCACATGAGGCCACCTGGGAATCGGTTACTGATATGAAACGTCAATTTCCAGATCCAGATTTCAACCTTGAAGACAAGGTTTTTGAGCAACTCGAGAGTGATGTTAGGCCTCCAATTAGAGAGGTTTATCAGAAGAGGGGCAAAAAAGACATTTTAGACACAACCAATTAGTTAAGGGACAGGTTTGTGGGAGTGAGCGTTTGGGATGGGGACGACTGACGTGTAAGGAATGTGAGGAACCATTCAGGTAGTATACATATCCTCTAGTACTATCGTTTTTCATTTTATGCTTTTGGAGAATTAGCTTGAGAGCTTAGGAAGGAAGAGAGATTACCAACCCTCTGTAAGAGGTTGGGTCATTTTGTATTGCCTTAGGTTTTGAATTCCTCTGAATATCAATACAATTATAAGGGGTTTGCTTACATTTGTTGATGATCATACACAGGTTACATGGATCTTTCTTATGAAAGAGAAATCTGAAGTTCATCAACATTTCAAATATTTCCCAAATATGATTCAAACTCAATATCAAACCAAAATTCGTGTCCTCAAAACAGACAATGCAAAAGAATTCTTTAATTCATGTCTTGGGGATTATCTATCAGCTCAAAGGATTCATCTTAGCACTTGTGTTGACACTCCCCACAAAATGGGGTGGCGAAACGAAAGAACCGTCATCTCCTTGAAGTCACTCAATGCTTGTTGTTCTCTACTCATGTTCCTAAATTTTATTAGGGAGAAGCCATTCTCACTGCCACATACTTGATCAATCGTATGCCCTCTCGTGTTCTTGGATTCTCCACTCCTCGTCAAGTCTTCCTTCAATCTTTTCCTCATCTTCGTGTTCAGTCTCTTGATTTGGTCCCTAAAGTTTTCAGATGTAATGCCTTTGTCCACATCCATTCCCAACATTGTAGCAAGTTGGATCCTCGAGCCCATAAATGCATTTTCTTAGAATATTCACCAAATCATTGGGGCTACAAATGCAATTCTCCTATCACAAAATGGGTATGTCACTATGGATGTCACATTTTTTAAACATCTACCATTCAATTCCAAATTGATCGTCAGGGGAAGAAGGTGAGCGACAATTAGTTGTGGATCTCGTTACTTGAGACTGAACCCAAATCTGTCATCGTACTTCATCCTCAAGTCATGATTTCAACTTCACCAAGTGTACCTATGTCTCTTCCAATATCTCCTAAAGTACCTGTGACTCTTCCAATATATCCTGAAACAAATCCAAATGGCGTTCCTCCACTTGCTAGTGAAAGTCTCCTCACCTACACGAGGAGAAGCAAACAAGTTGAGAAAATAGAATCTAGAACAAATCAACCCTCCCAAGCGTCTGAACTGGTTCTAACTTCCCATGAACAATCCATAAGTGAGGATAAAGGTGAGATGGAAGATGTTGTAATTCCAAAAGTTGATGAGTTAGACTTACCAATTGCAGTAAGGAAAGGAGTCAGAAGTTGAACCGTTCACCCTATAGGGAACTATATCTCATTTGATGGATTATCTGAGTCATATCGAGCATTTGTTTCTATTATTGATAATGTTCAAGTACCAACCAATATTCATGAAGCGCTGAAGCATCCTAGTTGGAGAAATGAGATTGAAGCTCCCGAGAAAAATGGCACGTGAATCACAGATCTACCTAGTGGAAAACAAATTGTTGGATGTAAGTAGATCTTTACAGTGAAACATAAGGCAACTGGAAGCATTGAGAGATTGAAAGTCAGACTTATTGCTCAAGGATTCACTCAATCTTATGGGATTGACTACCAGGAAACATTTGCACCAGTTGCTAAACTCAACACCATTAGAATTATCTCATCTCTAACAGCCAATCTTGATAGGAGTCTCCAATAGTTAGATATTAAAATGCCTTTTTGAATGGGGATCTAGAAGAAGTATACATGGATATTCCTCCTGGATGTGAAGAGAATTTCAATCCAACAAAGGTTTGCAAACTCAAAAAATCTCTCTATGGACTTATGCAATCTCCTCATACTTGGTTTGGTAGATTTGCAAATTTTGTTCTCAATCTTGGATATTCACAACGCCAGCCAGACTATACTCTGTTTGTCAAAAGGAGGTCTGAAAATTTACTTGCCCTCTTAATAGTATATGTTAATGATATCATTCTTTCTGGAAACGATGAATTGGAATTGCAAATGTTGAAGAAGCACTTGTCTCAAGAATTCGAAGTCAAAGATCTAGGAAATCTCAAATATTTTCTAGGTATGGAGGTTGCTCGGTTGAAAAAGAGTATAGTTGTATCCCAAAGGAAGTATGTGTTAGACCTTCTCAAAGAGACTGGCATGTTAGGATGTAAATCAGCAAAATCTTCTTGGGCCCTCAAAAGAAATTTGGACTCAACCATGAGAGCACACCCGTGGATAGGGAGAGATACCAACGACTTGTAGGGCGTCTTATCTATCTTTCTCATACACGTCCCTAATAAACATTTTGGTCCTTCTTCAAACATTCCTATGTCATCAAACTTATCTCAAACATCCTTATATCTTTCAAACTATAATATCCATCAAACAAACAAACAAAGCAGTGAAAGCACTACAACTTCTTTTATAGGGCCTCTCCAGTAAAAATAAAGAAATAAATAAATCAAATTCAAGATCATCATAAACATAAGTTCCATGAAAGAGAAAATGCATGATTCACATTGAATGTGGAAGGAGACATCAGATTGGTGAATAACAAGTAGTTTAAAAACCCAACGGAACTTGGTGGATTGAACGAATTTTGTGAACCAGGTTATAGTGAGGAGAAAATCCCCAAAAACTGCAGAGGGAGTAAGTTAACCACGATTTCTTAAACATGGAAAAACCCACACTTGACAATAAGATGCTGCCTATTATGTAACACATTTCAGTTAGCTTTAAGATTACTGTTAGAGCAGTTTTATTTAATTGTCATTGATGTATAGATTGGTTAAGACAGTTATGACCTTTCCTTTCTTACTTATTTAAAGCATAGCTGTAAATCTTCTGATTGAGGAAAATAATATTGCAATATCTTTCACGATTTTGTGAAAGTCTTTCATGGTAACAGATTCTTGGGTTCTCTTTCCTCTCTCCACGCGTCTGCTTCCTTTACACGCGTCTTCATCATAAGTTCTTTTGAGATGCATACCTCATCCACGAAGGTTATCAATTCTCCTATTTTCCTTCTCACAAACATATGCAATTTGATTTCAATTCGGCTGGATTCTTTGAATTTCGTCCTCTGGAAGTTTCAATTTACTGCTCTCTTGAAAGCTCATAAGCTTTTTGGATTTATTGATGGTTCGCATCCTTGCCCAGCCGCTACAATTCAATCACCCGTCAATCCTACAGATGCGTCTTCTTCTTCCTCCTCTGTAACACAGATTCAAGAAAATCCGCTTTATGAAGACTGGATCGCGAAGGATCAAGCACTTATGACTCTAATAAGTGCAACACTTTCACCCGAGGCTCTTGCGTATATTGTTGGTTCATCCTCTTCTCAGCAGGTTTGGGAAACACTTGAGCAACATTATTCTTCTAGTTCTCGTGCGAATATTGTAAATCAGAAGAAACGATTGACGCCTACATTAAGAGAATTAAGGAGATTAAAGATCGATTGGCAAATGTCTTTGTTACTGTTCATATTGAGGATCTTCTCATTTATGTTCTAAATGGCTTGCCTTCTGAATATAATATTTTCTGTACATCAATGCGAACTCGATCTCAGTCAATCACATTTAAGGAATTACATGTCTTATTGAAAGCTGAGGAATCTGCTCTTGCTATTCAGGCCAGACGCGACAATTTAATGTCGTAACCTACTGCTCTTATGGCTTCGCAAGTTTCTTCGATAAAATTTCCGAAATTTTCTTTTCGAGGACGAGGTCAAAATAGTGGACGGGGTAATAATGGTCGAGGAAGATCTTCTCCAAATTTCTTTACTCGCGGTCGTGGTGTTAACTCTGTACCCACTGGAAATTCTTTCTCCCCTCAACAAACTGATAATCGCCTACCTCTGTTATGTCAGATTTGCAACAAGTGTGGTCATTCGGCTCTTGATTGTTACAATCGGATGAACTACCATTTTCAAGGCCGCCACCCTACTCCTCAACTTGCAACTATGGTAGCAACACACAATCATAATTTTCTTGCTGCTAATCCTTCTAATTTCTCTTGGTTGACAGACTCCAGGTGCAATGCTCATATGACTTCTGAGTTGAGCAACTTAAGCCTTGCAACAGAGTATAATGGTGAAGAACAAATTGATGTAGGCAGTGGGCATTCTTTACCGGTGACACACACAGGTTGTGGTAATTTTCCAACTTCTTCTTCCATTTTATCTCTCACCAAAATTCTCCGCGTTCCTAATATTGCCACTAACCTTCTTTCTGTCCATCAACTCTGTGTTGATAACAATTGTCAAATCATTTTTTATGCTAACAAATTCTTCATTCAAGACAAAGTGTCGGGACACATTCTATTCCAAGGACCTAGTGTGAATGGACTTTATCCAATCATTCCCACTACTGCCCTCTCTTCTCAACAAGCTCACTCTCCTTTCCCTACCATTGCTGCTACTGCTCATGTTCATGGCAAAACATCCTCTGATCTGTGGCATAACCGGTTAGGCCATCCAAATTCCAAGGCTCTCAACTCTGTTCTTCACTTACTTAGCTTACCTTCTTGTTTAAATAACTGTATTTGTGAATTCTGTCTTTATGGGAAGATGAAGAAACTCCCTTTCCCTCGTTCACAAACTTTTTCATTGCATCCCCTAGAACTTGTACACAGTGATGTATGGGGTCCAGCCCCTGAAACTTCTACAAATGGTTACAATTACTATGTCTCTTTTATTGATGATCTATCCAAATATACTTGGTTGTTTCCTATTCATAGAAAATCTGATGTTCCTGCTGTCATTAAACATTTTAAGCCTTTCGTTGAGAACCTTTTATCATCTAAAATTAAAGTACTTTGAACTGATGGTGGAGGAGAATTTGTCAATCATGATCTCCAATCCTCTCTCATCTCATGGTGTTTTACATCAAAAGTCATGTGCCTATACCTCAGAACAAAATGGGGTTGCCGAAAGAAAACATCGTCACATAGTAGAAACAGCCTTAACACTTATGACACGCTCTTCTCTTCCTACACGTTTTTGGACCTTTGCCTTTGCCACTGCTGTTTTTCTCATCAATCGTTTGCCTTCACCCAATTTAAAGAACAAGTCGCCCTTTGAGTGCTTATTCAACCGCCTACCTGATTATTCTCACCTTAAAATCTTTGGTTGCGCTTGTTATCCATTACTTAAGCCTTATAATACTCATAAATTGCAACCAAAAACTTCTAGATGTGTCTTTCTTGGCTATCCCTTAGATTACAAAGGATATTTGTGCTATAACATGAGTAATGGTACACTTCATACATCCCGACATGTTATTTTTGACGAAACTATATTTCCTTTTGTTGATATTCCCTCTTCTTCTTCATCCTCTGTTTCTACCTCTTCCACTACCTTCTATCAACTTCCACTTCCACTTTTTCTTTCTTCTAAATCAGTTGCAATACCACAATCTGATGTTTCATCTCAAAGTTTGCCTTTTGCTAATGATCAGTTGTCTTTACCTTATGACAATGTCGCTGCTGCTACTGATATCACTGTTAATACTACCTCTTCATCTACCAGTACTCCTGCTGATAATGTACATGCTTCTTTGATTGTTGCTACTAATAATACTGGTGATCTTAATGTTGTACATACATGTTGTTTACCTACTGAAAGTGTCTTACATCATGACTCTGTTAACACATCTGGTTCACCTACTCCTTTGGCCTTTAATTCTCATCCTATGCAAACAAGATCAAAGTCTGGCATTTCCAAGAAAAAGGTCTATGTTGCGGCTGTTCCTACTGTGTTTGTAAATGAAAGTGAACCAACGTCCTTTACCAAAGCTTCAAAGCTTGATGTATGGAAAGAAGCAATGAGTGAGGAATTTAATGCTCTTGTTAAACAAGGGACTTGGACACTCACTCCATTACCATATGGGAAAAGCGCCATAGGTTGCAAATGGGTTTACCGTATTAAAAGGAATCTTGATGGTAGTGTGGCACGTTACAAAGCAAGGCTTGTAGCTAAAGGATTTCATCAAGAAGAGGGTTTCGATTTTGAAGAAACTTTTAGCCCAGTTGTCAAGAAACCTACTATAAGGATTATTCTATCTCTTGCAGTTCATTATGGCTGGTCCTTAAAACAACTTGATGTAAAGAATGCTTTCCTGCATGGAGACTTAGAAGAGGAAGTCTATATGCAACAACCCCAGGGTTTTATTGATAGTTCCAAGCCTCATTATGTTTGTAAACTCCCCAACTCTCTTTATGGTTTGAAGCAAGCACCTCGTGCATGGTTTGAGTGCTTTACCTCACATTTACTTGCTCTTGGCTTTGTTGCTTCAAGTGCTGATCCATCACTGTTCATTCGGTTTTCTAATAATTCCATTACTTATCTTTTACTTTACGTTGATGACATACTTGTAACAGGCAATGATATGGCTTATGTTAGTTTGTTAATTGCTCAGTTGAGAGAGAAGTTTGATATGACTGATCTTGGAGCATTGAAGTATTTTTTAGGCCTTGAAGTCACTCACTTATTTGGTGGTATTTCAGTTTCTCAACCTAAATATGCAAAGGATATATTAACTCGATTTGGTATGCTTGAAGTCACCCTTTGCTCTCAAATCTTGTGATGATGTTGGTAAACCTTGTTGTCCTGCTAATGTTACCTCTTATCGAGCCATGATTGGAGCACTGCAATACTTGACCTTCTCAAGACCTGAAATCTCCTTTGCTGTGAGTCGATTATCCCAATATATGCATGCTCCTCTTACTACACATTTAGCTGCTGTCAAGAGAGTTTTACGCTACATTAATGGTTCTCTTACATCTGGGGTATTTTTCAAAAAGAGCTCTTCTGATTTCTTAAGTTTAATGGCATTTTCTGATTCAGATTGGGCCGGTGATTCTACTGATAGGAGGTCTACTACTGGCTTTATAATTTTTTTTGGTGTTAACCCAATCTCATGGGCAGCCAAAAAGCATAATACCGTTTCTCGAAGCTCCACAGAGGTTGAGTATAGGGCCTTGGCTACTGCTGCAGCAGAGTTGGCATGGCTAAGACAGTTGCTTCGAGATCTCTACATGTTAGGCTCCAAACCACCTACTATATTCTTTGATAATTTGTCTGCTATTCAGCTTGCCAAGAACCCTATCTTTCATGGGCGTACGAAGCATATTGAAGTTGATTTCCGCTTCATACGTGAGCGAGTTGTTCGAAAAGACATCAACCTAGCATACGTTCACACTTCTCAACAGCTAGCTGATGTGTTTACTAAGCCTTTGACAAGTGATCGGTTTTTCTTTCTTAAATCCAAACTAATATCTTAGCTGAACATTTGTTTGCGGGAGGATATTACGTAACACATTTCAGTTAGCTTTAAGATTACTGTTAGAGCAGTTTTATTTAATTGTCATTGATGTATAGATTGGTTAAGACAGTTATGACCTTTCCTTTCTTACTTATTTAAAGCATAGTTGTAAATCTTTTGATTGAGGAAAATAATATTGCAATATCTTTCACGATATTGTGAAAGTCTTTCACTGCCTAAATTCAAAAGTCTATAAACTTCAGAACTAGATGCATGTTGGAACAATCTGAACCAGATGCTAGCCGATTTTATGGAAAAGGCAATTACAAAGGAAGAAGAAAGTAGCCAAACAAAGAATGGGGGTGATAGAGAGTTATAGAGCTTTGAAAAGGGGACAATATAAAGAATATTGGTGAAAGAGAGCGAAACTGTCCCGCAAGTTTGAAACTTTGAAGAACCATCTAGCAGACCCCAATTAAATAAAAAAATAAGTTAGTTGCCCGTTCGAACAAAGCTTTTCTTTTCCGTTCTTTCAAGTTTTCCTTTTCCATTTTTTTTAACGATAATCTTTTTCCTGGGACTAAAAAATAATAATTAAAAATACATCTTGGAGATATTTTAAATAAAACATTACTTACAACAACAAAAAGTTTAAACACATGGAAAATAAATAAACTGTAATCGATACTGAAAAATTAATTGTGAAAAAAAATTAAATGTGCTACTCCACTTAGGCTCGAGAAAAATGTGCAGGACCCCACTTAGATTTGTGACGATGTGAATTATTCAATCCTCTTTTCAAAATATTTGCCACACAGGTTGGAATCAAGGATGGTAAAAATATACTTCTAATGTAAAAGCTGGAATCGGTAACAAGATTTGTCACTTCAAAATTATGAATTCTGTCTGAATTTAGAATGCATTTCAGCAATACCTTTGCATATGTGTACTGCTCAAGGACCTTTTCTTCAATTGCAGAAAAGGACATAACAAGATCTTGTAGGTCACTGGTATCATCTTCAGTTTTTACCCTAGAATGGTGAGAGGTCGTTAGTGGAGATCCCGCAAATACGTAGAACTTTTTCGGCATTCATTTAAAGTGAATCAAAATTAAAAATATATAAACCACTGCACTTAAATATTATACATCGCATGTCAACCATGAAATCTTATATTAGAAACCTGAATGATAAACCATATATCTGCTAGGGAAAAGTAAGCCTTAAGCACTCACCTAGAATGCGACCAAATATGCTTGTACTTGCTGTACAATTCACATGAAAGCTCGTCTTTGCAAAATCCAATATTACTCAAGACTATTAACAATTGTTGATGTGGATTTACAATACTCCCAGGCACATCTGAAAGTAGTTTTTCTTGCAATTCATGAGAAAATCCATTCTGCAAGTGTGGACTTTCTTTGTTTTGTTTGTTCTGAGCAAGCTCACTTCCTATATTCTCCAGATGACCTAGATAAGGTATGCATAAAATGATGTATATCACTAGTTACAATTAAGACGTATTTCCATGCACGGATAACAAAGATGGTTAGAAGTATATATTACCTGCAAAATCAAGGAAACTGTTCAAAAATGCAAGTCTAACAGATTCCTCAATTTCTTGAAGTTGCAAAAATATATCCTCCGACTTTGAAGCCTCACTTGTTAAAGACTGAACCATACTGAAAATTAATGCAACTGAGAATCAGTTTAAAAAATAATTACTTATTCTTTCAATAGCAAATTTTTGTTTGCATCTCCAGATAATGGTAGATCTTGCGGTTGTTAAATCACCAATCAACCCATAAGCTTAAGCTGATGGATTATGTAAATTTAATTATATCAACACTCTAACACTCCCCCTTACTTGTGGGCTTGGAAATTTGTAAGAAGCCCAACAAGTGAAAATCAATATTAATTGAGGAGGAAACGACTTCACAAAGGTTCGAACACAGGACCTCCTACTCTGATACCATGTTAAATCACCAATCAACCCAAAAGCTTAAACTGATAGGTTATGGTAAATTTAATTATATCAACACTCTAACGGCAGTAACATTTTGCTAAAAAAGGTCGTGCATGTATATTTGTATTATTGTATACATCTTTCATACGAATAACTGAAACTTCGTTCTCGTAAGCATGGCACTTTATGTGCAAATGCCCGTATATTAGTTATGAACCAGGATAAAGGTGGCATCTATTATCTTCTGATCTCATTTCTCTTTAAATTTTATCCTTCCAACGATTACACAACTTGTGTGTTTTATAATGCATGATAGGCACATACGTAAAGCACATCAAAGCAATGGAGTTCGAGAATTCCTATTATTTTAAAAAATATATATTGAAACCTCATGTCTGAATCTATCAAATGCCCAGTATAATCAATTATAGCACTATAGGGCACTAATGAATTTCTGCTCATTATAATGCCAAAACGCAATTACATAAATTCCAAACCAGGTTATGGGTGGCCTCTCATATCTTACATTCTCCATTTCTCTTAGATTTTATTCTCACCATGATTACTTGACTTCAACGTTATATAATGCTTGGTAGCCACACACATTAAGCGCATCAAACCAATGCACTTAGAAAATTCCTATTATTCTAAATGTAAATAAAACCCCATATCTGAACATCACTATCACAGGCCCATTATAATTTTTTATGGCATTCTAAGGCATTAACGTATTTCTGCTCCAGTATAAAAAAGTTGTCCAAGAGCACAATAGCATGAATTCATGCGTGAATAACTTAGAAAACATACAACTTTATTCATTTTCTCTTTTTTATGGTAGAAAGAACAGAATACTTGTATAATACCAAGCTTTGGAGACTTACAAATTTATTTGATCCATTGCTGAAGACATGATAGATCGAAATGCTAGAGGCAAGAAGGAGATTGTGTATGGTGATTTATTCCTCTCGATAATTGACACGGGGACCCATGTTTCATCTTTTGAAAAATTTGCAATGGAGGCTCGCATCCAGGCACAAAGCCTTAAAATGTAAATCTTTGTTACCTCTGATTGAAGTGTTCGCAGTGCAATCACTGTGTTAACGGAAAGCAAAAAAATGAGAATTATTTGAGAGGATAAACGAAATTTAGTGTAAATTATGTCTAGATACCCGCACTTGAAGGAGCTGATTCCTTCACTTCAAAAGCTTGACATGCGCTAGATATTTCATTTATGGCATCACTCATATACGACTGAAGAATATTTGATTCTTCAAGATCACGAAAGGTGCTGTGAACCTGAAAAGTTGAGCATTTTACACAATTTTACTCAAGTTAAGAGCACGTACACCATGTAGGAACCAATTGTAATGAATATTGAATTAAGCAACACTGACTTATTAAGTTCGTATCTCTGAGTGAACAAAAAACAAAAAGAGGATTTCTTAACACCCGGCTCACATGGGAGAATAGATTTATATATAGAGGAAGCATAATAAAGATTGAATCAGCCAGAGGATACAAAGAGGATATTTAGTCGTCCTCCTAAGGCCAAGGACATTAAAAAAATTTCTCCCTGTTAGGTAATCTAACAAGAAAGTAAAGGGTAACTGCAAAATTTCCAGTTACAGAAGCCAACTACATGATTGATAACCCTTCCCAAATGTCTTGGAGAGATACTCTTCCTATCTAGAAGAGTCTTCTCTTCACAGGTGAGAAGAGGTATCCTTCGTGAACACAGTCAAGAGTGATTACAAAAACACTTACAGCACATCAGTAATATTATACTCTGAAAAGAAATCATCCAATCCAATACCATTATGCAGTGACTATCCAAGATATAAACATTATGATTGTCAAACTGCATTCTCACCTTTACTTCATATGCAGATAGTGTATTGCGTATCATCCCAGCAACTTCCTCCACAGAATGATTTGAGTACTTCCCCTCACCAACCTTGTCCTCATTTTTGCTAGCCGAGGTGTTAGCATTTGATTCAGTAGAAACTTGAGAAGACTGAAATGATAAAAATCAAGCATCAAGATAAGGGCTATAATGAAAGTTAAGCAAAAATAATATATAATATTATCCTTACAAGCACTAAAAATTAGAGAAGTAATTTAAAAATTTACTAACGGCCCGTTTGGATTGCAAATATAGAATATCTAGGAGTTAAAAACCTAGGATTTAAATACATGGGTAATAAATATGTGTTTGGATATAGATGGAAATTAATATTTGGGAGTGTAATTATTACTTTTCTCTCTCTTCTCTTTTCTCCATTTCCCTAGGAAAAAAGTCCCAAGTAAAAAAAACTCATCTCCTACATGGGTAATAAAATCCCATGGTTCATGGGTTATTTTTATCTATGGGTAATAATTATTTGGGTTTTAAAAAGTAAATAACAATAAAACAAACATTGATTTTCTATACCATTGCCAAAACCCATCTCAAAACCAATGAAACAAACAGGACCTAAAGGTTATTCATGCATCAATCAATTAAAAAAATTAGAAGTTGGAGAAAAATACAACTGATAAGTTCCATTTTTTAATAGGAAATGCCAAGGGCTTCAGGAAAGGGGTATAAAGAAAGGGAAACAAGATATCGGCAACCCAACCCCCAACTAAAAATAAAGGGATTAAAAAATCACTCCCAATGAGTATTAAAACATAGAACAAGAGATGCACATATGCAAGACAACTTGCAGTAGATCACTAATTGGTCTGGCATTTAGAGAAAAAAAAATGTCAAAATACCTTGGCAAATTTCCCACTGAAAACAGAAAGAGCAGTTTTCCAAAACGTTGGTATGTGATGGATAAGTACAGCAGTCAATCTCCGAATATATCTAGCTCTTAGAGCATCAACTTCTTCACTATTTACTTCCACTGGTTCTACATCCAACGGGAAATGGCCATCCACAGCAGAAGAATGATGAACATCTGACTGACAACAATAAAGAAATATATATAAAATTAAGGCCATGCTCAAATTAATGAATTTGATCATATCATCATCAGATAAAATCATCTTTAAAGATTTCACCTACAGATTGATCCAGATCTTGTTGAATCTGCCTCCATCTTGCATCAGCAAGAGCTCTTTCACGCATCTTATTATTCAATGCTTCCATTCTTGACTCATGATCTAAGGTGCACTTTTCAAGCAAACCTCGTATCTTGTGATTCTATAAAAGAGAACGAAAAGTAGCTGAGTGAACCGATAATTTTTATTTATTTCTTTAAGCTTGACTTCCAAACTAATCGACAGACTCTCAAAGAGGGGGAAAATAGGAGAAGGAAAAGATACAGATCAGAAAAGTGTATATTTTTTTTTTTTAACAAGAACGAAACTTTTCATTTTCTTCCCTTTTTTTAATAATAAACCATTTCATTAATCACCAAAAGCTATGTAGAACAGAGAAAAAAGATCTCCCTACAAGCAAAGGCTTTACAAAAAGTGCTCCATGCCCAATTTGTAGATTAGACACCTATTATCATCCTTGAGGCTGATGGTTCGACCCCCCCTCATTGTGAGTGGAACTCAAAAAAAAATCATAATAATTAAAGATTAGAAAAAAAAAAGTGTTCAAATTGCAGAAATAAAAAAATGACCACAATTACAAAACTCTCTGGAAAGAATATACCAGAATGAGGCTAAAAGCAAACAATAACCCAACAATCCCAAAACTTCTATATTTGTCTTCTTCAAACATCCTTCTATGCCTTTCCACTCAAACCACCCAGAGAAGCGCATTACCTGACATTGGACTACAGAATGTTTGATTTACCTAAGAGTTTATGGATGCATGACATGAGCAATTGACTGTTAACCGTCTTTCTAAAAGCACCAAATGCATCCCAAACCCAAACTCTTCCAGCACCTTATACCAACAAGTGGAAGTAAATGAACATATCAAAAAATAATAATTTGATCCACTCCCACATAGAATACTACCCCTAGACTAGGTAATATTTTCAACTCTATCCCTAGCACTAACCTTGTCAAGAGTAGAGAACCATGTTGGAAATCAACCCACTCTCAACCAGATGCCCTTAGCCCATAAGTCCAAAAATACATTACTATGGCCCCGTTTGATAACCATTTGGTTTTTGGTTTTTGGTTTTTGAAAATTAAGCTTGTTTTCCCCCAATTTCTCTACAATGGTTTTCATCTCCCTTAAGGAAGTATTTGAATTCTTAGCCAAATTCTAAAAACAAAAACAAGTTTTTGAAAACTACTTTTTTTAGTTTTCAAAATATGGCTTGGTTTTTGAAAACATGGGTAAAAAGTATATGACAAAACAAGTAAAACCATAGGTGGGAGTAGTATTTATAGGCTTAATTTTTAAAAACCAAAAACCAAAAACCAAATGGTTATCAAACAGGGCCTATATTTCTTATTTATTTTTCACCAAATAGACCTGTAATCAGTCTGCTAATTCCCTACCTTATTTTCTTCCCCGTAACTATTCTTTTCCTTGTACAATGTGTACCATTGCAATTCCTCCCTCCTTAGGTAAAGAGCTTCTCTTCTTTAAATCCTGGGGTTGTACTCATTCTAAAAATATGAATAAGAAATCTCTATTACAGAAAACATCATGGTGTCAAAGCATCCGGTACCTAGAACCCTATTATATTTTCAGCACCTTTGAACCTCACCCATGCTGACGGTGAAGATTCAATCAGCAACAAGAAAACCCAGCTTGCACAACAGTGGCAAACTATACGGTATCTCCTCCTTACTTGTATTGATATAAACAAAGGAAGAATGCCCTAAGGCAATACAAAATGATTCCCAACCTATTCGAGAGGACTAGTAAACTCTCCTCCCTCCATGAGCTTATAAAAGCAAAATAACAAAAAGCATAAAAACAAGCCAATGCCCTTTCCCTACGTCTATACTATCCACAAGCCTTCCCATGGTCCCCAACCCCTTGTAACTAACTTGTCGAAGGTAAATTTTCATTCTTGCCCCTCCTTGCATATTGAATCATGATTGGAGGCCTAACATCACCCCCGGGCGTCAAAGACACCTTGTCTTCAAGGTGATATTTAGGAAACTAACGGCGGAAGTCTTCAAGCTGCCCCCAAGATGCCTCATGTGCCAGCAAATTCTTCCAACTAACTAACGGCTCTATGGAACCCATGTGACTGTTCTTTCGATAGCCTAAGGTATCCTCTGACTTAGTGGCCCATTCAAAGTCATCAGTAACTAAAGGGGGACCCGATTGTACCAGATTTGTATCACCAACTGCTATCTTCAATTGTGATACATGAAAAACCGGATGTATTGACGCCTTCTCAGGATGTTGTAGGTGATAAGCAACATATCCAATTCTTTCTTCGATCTAGTAAGGACCAAAAAATTTAGGCGTCAGCTTCTCATTCTGGGCGAATTTTTAGGAAGACCCAATTGCCTATCTCAAATTCTACCTCCCTCCGCTTCCTATCCGCAAACTTCTTCATCCTCTCTTGTGTACCATCTATAAATGCAATCAAGAAAGCGCTTGCAACCCATTCCGAGCGACCAGCGTTTGCGACCCGCGCTTGCGACCCGATCCAAGCGACTAGCGCTTGCGATCCGCGATCTTTCGACCCGAATCGCCGATCAACTCAGACTGCTCCGTTCGACGCCTTCTGTTCGTCCGACCAAGTGCTCGTCGGTTGGTTGACGTCAGCTCGGCTAGGGTTTCTGTTCGGCGACTGATTTTCAATCGTCCATCCTCGAACAGCATCGTCAACAACTCAAGTGAACTCCAAATCAATCTGATCTGAGCCCATTCGACCTACGATTTGGATTATTCACTCGCCGACCAGCACTTCTTCGACCAGCACATCTTTCTAGTCTATAGGATTGGGTTCCTTCGACTATTGGCCAGCACATTTTCGTCAATGGGGTGCAGTCCGACTTCCACATTCGAATGCCTTCCCGCTATGACCCACACTTTTCTTTTTGGAATAGATTCAGACCGTTGGAAAGAGGTTTAAGGTTGGTTTTGGGAACTGCTCTGGGCTGCGTTAGGAGTGCTATTCGTTTGGGATGGCCTTCAATGCAAGGTTTTTTTCTGGAAAAATTGAAAACAAGACCTTTTCTTGTGGTTTCGATCAAAAGAAAAAAGGACGATGGTACAAGATTACAGAAAGACATTTGAGAAGATTTTACGAATTAGTAGTAGAGGAGATGGTCGTAGTGTGGCTCGCTGATTCTTTGGATGATTTGCTTCTAGCCCCCCAATCCCAAAAATTTTTCAAAAAAACTAGTTGTAGTGGTGGATTCATTTGGCTCCAAAAAATTACTAACAAGAGAGGTATCTCCATTGACATCACAAAGGTTCAAAGCTCTGGAGGGAAAAGCAACCTGATGATCCCTTCTGACAAGGATTGTGGGGGATGGGAAGCTTTTAGAAAGATCCTTATTGATTCCTTGAATGGGGCTCCAAACACTAATGTTTGTGCTCGACCTACTAATTTCAACCCGAAGCATAGAGAGCTTTCTTTTGTGGAAGTGGTAAAAACCGGAGGTCAATGTACTAAGGAGAAGTTGAAGAGAGGAAATGAAACGGTTGTCTATCCTATGGTGGCGGAGGATACCTTTTGCCCACAAGAAGCGGAGATGAAGGAGGTGAGGTCTTTCAAATGGGAGGATTTATTGGTTATCACGAGGAGAGATTTTCACGATGACTGGGGTAAACTGCTGGACACTCTTCAAAATCAATTGGAAAAATATTTTGTGATAAATCCTTTTCTCCCCGATAAAGCTCTATTGTTATGCCCATCAACTGAATGTGCGAGGATGCTATCAATGAATCGTGGATGGGTGACTTTCGGGCCTTACACTATGAAGTTGGAACGTTGGGCTCCTCAGATGCATGGGAGAATGACAATGGTTCCCTCTTATGGTGGATGGATAAAGTTTAGAAACATTCCTTTACACCTGTGGAGTCTGGCAAGGCGATAGGTGATTGCTATGGTGGTTTTATAGATTATGCAGACCAGAACTCTACTCTCATTGAATGCTTAGATGTTGCGATTAAAGTAAAAGGGAATTACTGTGGATTTATTCCTGCGGAGGTGAGCATTATAGATCATGATCAGTCTTTTATGGCCCAAGTTTGCACCTTTCAAGACAGTGCTCTAATGGCGGGGAAGAGGGTTGAGGTTCACGGTAGTTTTTCGTCGGAGGCGGCCGAGAGTTTCTACAGATCAGGCAGCGGGTTGGGCACAAACCCAGTCGATATGTGGAGATAACCGATGGTCTCAGTTACCCAATGATTAAAATAGCTTATCCAATGTTTAATGTACCTCAAGACAATAGTTTAGGCTTTTGCTCATCGAGTGGTCAAGTGCTGTCTAATGATGATAAATGTCTCTCTCAGGCTGAATACAACTTTTCCTCGAACTCCACACAACATCAGATCAGTAAGCAACATCAGGTCATTAGTGACTGTCATGGTCCTATATTTCAGAGGCCTATTATAGATGAGTCCCTCATACCTAAGAATCAGCGTAAAGGCAAGGGAAAGTCGGTAAAATTTGTAGGTGAAACTTCTGCTCTTCGTGCAAACTTGACGAAACTTGGGAAAGGGAAAGGTGTGCTCCGCTCGACTAGCCCTTTCAACAACGAAGGCCAGTCTCTTGCGAAAGGGAGAGATTCCGATATTGATGTCTGCTCGAATGTCTCTCTCTCTAGTCAAGCTACCTTTCATTCAGATCGTGAAGAAGAGGAAATTAGGTCTGTGACCCTTGGTGATATCCCAAGAGATTATCAATTGTGTTTCCAAGAAAATAGGCTCCATGGCCAATCGTCTGAAGCGGAGCCGGTTCGAACATTAGAAGTTGGTAATACAGAGGAGAAGAATGAGGCTAAGAGCAACAATGGTGAGGAGAGGACAACTCTGTTGGCTGACTAAGACAAATGACAGGCGGTTACGCCCTCCCCCCCTCCCTTTAGTAAAAGCTTAGTAAAAGCTCTGAAGAAATGGCATATGTGTATTAGGCCCATTCCCACTAAGAGTAATCCAGCCTATAAAGGTAGTGCTGCTTCAAAGAAGTATGTTAGAGAATTAAATAGCATTCTGAGGACGTGGGAAAACGAACCAGATATTGAGAATGAGGAGGATAAGGCGGAAGACGAGGGTTTGGAGGGTGAACCATGAAAGTTGTCTCTTGGAATGTTAGAGGTATGGGAGCTCCCTCCAAAAGAGCGCTTATTAAAGATCTCATTTGTAAGATTAATCCGGATGTAGTCATTTTACAAGAAACGAAGAAGTGGCAAGTCGACAGAAGGCTGGTGAAGGCAGTTTGGTCTTCCAGAAGAATCGGCTGGGTTTCCTTAGATTCGATTGGGACTTCGGGAGGTATTTTAATTTTATGGAAAGAAGACTTGGTTGTGGTCTCGGAGGCCATGATAGGAATGTTCTCGGTATCCATTAAATTTTCATACAATGATAGTATTTCTGGATGGATTACTGGGGTTTATGGTCCGACAAGCTCTAGAGGCAGAGAGGATTTTTGGCAAGAGCTATATGATTTGGCTGGGTTATGTGTGGATTGCTGGTGTCTTGGGGGTGATTGCAACATGGTACGCTGGATTTCTGAGAAATCTTATGGCGATCGGGTCACCAGAGGTATGAAGAAGTTTAATACCTTCATTGAGGAGCTGGATTTGTTTGATCCCCTATGAAGAATGGAGCTTTTTCTTGGTCTAGAGGGGGGACTAGGCCTTCTAATTCCCGAATTGTTCGTTTTCTGCTCTCGAAAGGATGGATAGAAACTTTTCGGGAAGTTTCTCTTTGTAGACAAATTCGTATTACTTCTGATCATTTCCCTCTCATGCTGACTTGCGGTTTTCATAAATGGGGACCCACACCGTTTCGCTTTGAAAATATGTGGATGGAACATCCCTCTTTCATGGAAAATGTGGAATGCTGGTGGAATGAGGGTGTTATACGTGGCTGACCCGGGTTCTCCTTTATGCATAAGCTAAAGAGTTTAAAGTCGCGCTTTCTGAGGTGGAATAAAGAAGTTTTTGGGCACGTGGGTGCTCAGAAAATTGAAATCCAACTCAAGATTGATCAACTAGATACAGAGGAAGAGAGGGGGTTGCTCTCGGATACTAGCCAACTCGAGAAAAAGTCTTTGCAAGCTAAATTACTGGATCTGGTGCTTTCTGAGCAGCGACTCTATAGGCAGAAATGTAAGCTTCAGTGGTTGCAAGAGGGCGATGAGAACTCCTCTTTCTTTCACAGATGGATGTCCCAGAGAAAAGTCCGAAGCTGTATTTCATGTTTAGAGTCGGATGGAGGTGTTGTTCTCTCCTCTGAAGCTGATATAGAGAAGGAGGTGCTAGACTTCTTTTCGAATTTGTATAGCACAAGGGTGGATCACAAATATGCTTTAGAGGATCTGAGTTGGTCTCCGCTGTCTCAATCTTCGAACATTGGGCTGGAAGCCCCTTTTGAGGAAGAGGAAATTAAGTCAGCTGTGATGAGCTTGAGTAACTCCAAATCTCCTGGCCCGGATGGAATGACAAGTGAATTTTTTAAAAAGTCATGGAGCATTGTTAAAGATGACCTTCTATGTTCCAGGATTTTTTTCAAAATGGAGTTATCAATAAGAGGACAAATGAGACTTATATCTGCTTAATCCCAAAGAGGTTAAGGGCCAATAGAGTGAGTGACTTCCGGCCAATTAGCCTTACGACTTCCTTATATAAAATTATTGCAAAAGTTCTGGAAGAAAGATTAAGGAAAGTGCTCTCAAATATCATCGCTAACACTCAAGCGGCTTTTGTTGAAGGAAGACAAATTCTTGATGCTATCTTGGTGGCCTCAGAAGTGATTGGGGATTTAAAAGCTAAGAAAGAGAAGGGATATGTCTTGAAACTTGACTATGAGAAAGCATATGACAAAGTTGATTGGTTTTTCCTCGATGATGTTTTGGCTAGAAAAGGTTTTGGTTCCACTTGGCGCCGATGGATGTGGGGTTGTGTATCTTCGGTCAGCTACTCTATCTTCATTAATGGCAGACCTAGGGGAAAGATTTTGGCTCGAAGAGGCTTGCGTCAAGGGGATCCTTTGTCTCCTTTTCTTTTTACACTTTTAGGGGATGTATTTAGTAGATTGGTGCACTTTTGTTTGGAGAAGAGAATTTTGAAGGGGTGGACCGTCGGAGACAATGCTGTGACGGTTTCTCACTTACAGTACGCGGATGATACGATCGTTTTTTGCCCAGCCAGTCGGTCCATGCTCCGAAATTGGTGGACAGTGATTTCACTCTTCCTTGGTTGTTCGGGTTTGAGTTTAAACAACAATAAGACCTCGCTGATCGGGGTGAATATTAGGGCATAGGTGGTAGCTGCTCGGGCTTCAACTTTAGGGTGTTTCCCTGCAACTCTTCCCATATCCTATCTTGGATTCCCATTAGGAGGCAATCATCGGTCTCGTGTTTTTTGGGACCCCATGGTCGATAAGATCAGAAAGAAAATCTCCAAGTGGAAATCGTCTTTACTTTCAAAGGGAGGAAGACTTTCTCTTATTTTGTCGGTCTTGAATGGTTTACCATTGTATTTCTTCTCCCTTCTCAAAGCACCGAAAGCTATCATAAAGCTTATGGAGAAGTTGATTAGAGATTTTTTTTGGACTGGAGGTGAGTTCGAAGCTGGCACTCATTTGGTGAATTGGAAAACTACCTCACTCCCTCTCTATCATGGTGGTCTTGGGATTGGCTCTCTGGAGCATAGAAATACAGCCCTTCTTACTAAGTGGTGCTGGCGTTTTGCTGTGGAAAAGGACGCCCTCTGGAGGCAAGTGGTGACAAGTATTTATGGGGAAGAGTCTTTCGGCTGGTTGTCTTCTCATCCCTCGAGTAGCTCCAAGAACCGCCCTTGGTTTGACATTGCTAAGCTGAGGATGATTTATGAGCGTTTTATTCGGTTTAAAGTAGGCAATGGCAGGAGGATTAGATTTTGGAAGGACATTTGACTTGGGGGGCTTTCTCTTCAAGAGGAATTCCCTATCATCTTTCGCCTCTCCTTGAAGCCTAATGCTACTGTGGCTGATTGCTGGGACGATGTACAGGGCACATGGAACTTGGGTATTAGAAGAGGAGTGTTTGACAGGGAGGTGCATGATTGGGTCCGTTTGACCGTGAAGTTGGAGTCCTTTCGTTTGAGCCAAGGGGAAGATAAACTTAGTTGGTCTCTTGACCCCGACGGTAGCTTTTCCACTAAATCTCTTTTCCTTCATTTGGCTGGTTCGAGAATAGCCTTGAAGAGCTTATTGTCGAAGTTGATTTGGAACTTTAAAATCCCAAAAAAGGTTAAAATCTTTTTGTGGTCCATGGCTCACTGAAGTTTGAATACGCATGACAAGATTCAAAAAAAGTATCCTAGTCGTGCTTTGTGCCCCTCAATTTGCTCGCTTTGCTCCTTGAATGAAGAAACGTTGGATCATCTATTTGTTCACTGTCCCTTTGCTAGACATTGTTGGGAAAGACTTCTGACTCTCCTTGGAGTGCAATTATGTCTCCCAAATCCCGTAGATGGGTGGTTGATAGTCTTTGGGAGGAGGCAGTGTTTTTAAAGGCTCAAGGCGCACTAAGGCGAAATGGCCCTCTGGAGCCTAGGCGCAAGGCGCACAAAAAGGCGCGGGCTTTTTTTTGTAAGGCGCACTATACATAAAAAGCCATAAAAATATATATATATATGTGTGTGTGTGTGTGTGTGTGTGTGTATACATGTAGCAATGCTTGAATTTGTTATCAAGCGCTTCGAATGACCAAGTACGGGGGGTCTCGCTGCCCGGTCAGCGAAGCGGGGTCCAGGGGCGAAGCGCCCTGGTGGGGGTTCGGGGGCAACGCCCCCGAAACCTAAGAGGTTTTACAATTTTTTTTAAATAATAACCAACCTAAACCCACAATTTGGACTTAAAAACTTAAAAACAAAATGAAATTTAATAATCCCTAGAGGCGCGTGGGGCGCGCGCCTCGGGGCTTCATGGAAGGCGCGCGCCTAGGCCGCACCTTCTTACCCGCGCCTCGCCTCTTCGAGGCGAGGCGCTTCACGTGCGCCTTGCGCCTAGGCGCGCCTGGGCGCGGCGTTTGAAAGGCAAACTTAGATTGGTCTGGAAGTTTGCAGTTAGAGCTCTTTTTTGGAATTTATGGTTGGAAGGAATAGAAAAATCTTTGAAGATAAGTCTACTCCTTTGGATTCTTTCTGGGATATTGTTCAGCTAAATACGGCTTGGTGGTGCCATAGTTTTAACAAACTCTTGTGTAACTACCCTTTTTCTTTGTTGTTGAATGATTGGATTGCTCTTTGTTTGTAGTTCCTTGGATGGGGGTTCTCTCTTCCCCCAGTCCTTAGGTTGTTGTTCCCTTTCTTTCGATTTATAAAATATTTCCCTTCTGGTTTCTTATCAAAAATAAATAAAAAAATAAATGCTCTTTCAAGCCACGCAAAGCGAAATCTCGATCACTGAGTTCTTGATCTACAATCGAATTGGGAGTCTTTTGTTCACCATATGATATCAATGGAGGTGGGGGCAGCCATAAATAGCTTGAAACGAAATGACCCCAATCGAGCTATGGAAAGTGGTGTTATACCAGTACTCAGCCCAACATAACCATTGGATCCATTGCTTTGGTCTTTCACTGCATAAGCATCTTAGATAGGTTTGACACACTGTTGACTATTGCAGATTGTCCATCCGTTTATGAGTGATACGAGGTGCTGCGGCAGAGTTGAGTACCTTGGACTCAAAATAATTCTGCCAAAAGTGACTGATAAAGATCTTATAATTGTCTGATATTATCGAGTGGGGAAAACCATGTAACCTCACCACTTCTTTGACAAATAAAGTTGCCACTGATTTCGCTGTAAACGAATGTTTGATGGCAAGAAAATGAGCATACTTGCTTAGTCTATCCACTACTACAAAAAGGACATCATGCTCCTCTGATTTCGGTAGTCCCTCAATAAAATCCATGGTTAGAGAAGACTAACCTACCTTTGTATTTCAAAGTTCCTTGTTGAAGAGAGAATCGAGAAACTGCATCTTTGTCATTTTGCAATTGCTGAATAATCCAACTAAGTTTGGGGTCAGTAGCCACCTCTCTTTGAATCGTGTCCACATCTAGGATGGCTGGTACTGTCAAATTAGCCAAATGGGCCACAATAGGCAGACGAGAAAGTGCATTAGCGACTTTGTTTTCCAAACCCAATTTGTATTCAATTGCAAAGTCATAGCTGAGTAACTTGAAGAACCAACGCTAGTATTCCGTTTGAATGACTCTATTCTAATAGATGTTTCAGGGCTCATTGATCCGTCCAAACTAAAAAATTTCTTTCGAGTCGCCAACATTACACAGCGAAAACTACGGCCATTAGTTCCCTCTCATAAATGGATTTAGGTCGAGCTTGAGCTGATAAAGTATGGCTGAATAAGGCAATTGGACGTTTATTCTGAGATAGCACTGCTCCTAATTTTGTCCCCGAAGCATCTATTTCCACTACAAATGGCTAGCTAAAATCAGGCAAGGCTAGTACCCGAAGTGTCACCATCACATGCTTGAGACTTTCAAATGCTTCTGTAGCTTGTTCAGTCCATACAAACCCCCCTCCTTTTATCACATGATATGATGGGGTTGCAATGCTACCATAATTGGCTACGAAACATCGATAATATACGATGAGACCGATAGAACTCCTCAATTCCCGTATATTCTGAGGCATGGGCCATTCAATCATTGACCATACCTTCTCCAGGTCTGCTTGCACTCCTTTAGTTGAAACCCAATGGCCTCAGTATTCAATATTGTCACTGGAAAATTGACATTTCCCTCTATTCGCATATAGGTGGTTTTTTCTCAATATATTAAACAAGGTTGTTAACTCGTGAAACGGAACGAGTATCGAAATTAAATTTTAGTGTATCGTGCATCGTAATGTATCGTGTATCGTAAGTTTCAATTTGGTATATAACATTGAAATATGAATAATTAATAGCACAACCTAAAATACAAAAATAAACAACCTAAATAGAAAAATAAATAGCCAAATATTAAATAACTCTAAAATAAGTATGGAAACATAAACTAACTCAAAGTTCAAAGTATACAAGAAAAGAAGTCCACCACACGTTAATGAAGAGAGAAAAAAAACCCACCTGAAAAGAAAATAATAAACAAATAAAACATCAAACAAATGGTCAAGATTGAAGGAAATGAAGAGTCCCAAACTTTATCATGGGGCACGCGTTGAGAATAAGGCATGCATGGCTTTAAAGTTTTAAATGATATATTTGTTATATTAAAATTTTTATTCTTGCCAGATTTCAATTTTCTCACTTTTCATTTGTCTTTTAGGTTTCCTTCTCTATTCTCTTTCTTCTTCAACGCTCCTTCGTCTTCTCTCTCGAGTCTTGACTAACTTTCCCTTTCATTCTTATTCTAATCTCCCGCCATTGTCACCAACCGCTCCACGAACTCTTCTTCTCCAGCTAAACCCGATCATTTTTCAGTTTTCATTTTTTTTTTTAGGTTTTGATTTACTGTTTCTTGAATTGTAACGTTGCGATTCAAGCCGATTCATATGATTCAATTTTCTGAATCGTACGATACCTCTCATTTCCGATTCAAATCCACGATCTGAATCGTTTTCCCTTCGTTTCAATTTGAATCATTCGATACAACTCATGTATCATACAAGTTTAATAACACTGATATTAACAAGTTTAATAACACTGATATTAAACACCACCTTTAAGTGATGCACATGTTCATCATAATTTCTACTGTAAATCAAAATGTCATCGAAAAAGATAAGGATAAACCTTCGAAGGAATGGTCGAAAGACTTGGTTCATCAGTACCTAAAACGTAGATGGGGCATTTGTGAGCCCAAACGGCATAACCAGGAATTCGTAGTGCCCCTCATGTGTATGAAATGCAGTCTTGGCCACGTCGTTCTCATGAACCCTAATTTGGTGATATTCAGACTTCAGATCAATCTTTGAATAATACTGCGAACCATGTAGTTCATCCAATAGTTCCTCGATAACCGAAATTGGGAATTTATCTGGTATAGTGACGTTGTTAAGTGCACGATAGTCAAGACAAAATTGCCACCCTCAATCCTTCTTCTTGACCAACAAAACATGACTGGAGAAAGGGCTCGTGCTTGGTCTTATAATTCCGACTGTAAGCATTTCGTCAACCAATCGCTCAATCTCCCCTTTTTGCACACGAGCATATCTGTAAGGCCTTACATTTACTAGTTGTGTACCTTCCACTAATTGAATTTGATGATCAATGTCCCTCTGCGGTTGTAATCCCTCTGGTACTCTGAATACATCTGCATACTCACTTAGTAATCACAAAATCGAATTGGGTAATGTAGAGTCTGGAACATTACCTACACCATCCAACATATTGAAGTCAGCAGTTAAGGCTTGGAATTCCACTAGAAACCCCTGATCTTGATCATCCCATGTTTTCATCATCTACTTCGATGTTACTCGAGCCTTAGTCAAAGCGGTCGCCCTTGAGTGTCACTTGGAATGATCCCATTCCAACTCTCATGGTTAAAGTCTTCCAATCCACTTTGGTCACTTTAGCTTCTACTTCTGCTGCAATAGAAGTTAAAGCCTACAATGTTTCATCGAATGTCCTCGATAACTTGGTCTAATTGATTTCGATCTCTAGGATCCTTTGGACATCAGCCTTGATGCTCTCTAGCTCCACATTCGTCAAGTCTAGTTGTTCTTTTAACCGCTTCTGAGCTATTTTTCCTATCTTCCCCAGGATGAACAGCTCTGATACCAATATGTAAGGTATCTCCTTACTTGTATTGATATAATCAAAGGAAGAATGCCCTAAGGAAATTCAAAACGATTCCCAATCTATTCGAGAGGGCTGGTAAACTCTCCTCCCTCTATGAGCTTACAAAAGCAACATAACAAAGAGCATAAAAACAACCTAATGCCCTTCCCCTACATATATACCACCCACAATCCTTCTCGTGGTCTACCCCTTGTAACTAACTTGTCGAGGGTAAATTCTCATTCTTGCCACTCCTTGCATATTGAATCATGATTGAAGGCCTAACAAAACCTTCTGAACATATAAGATGGGTCAATTCTTCCTATTACTAGGCATAAACTCAAAACCATTCGCCTTAGTCACAATTAGTTATGGTGTATATCTGCAGTAGTAAAGGAAAAGAAGATTTCCATGTGGTTTGGTGCTTATGTGGGCACTTCAGAAAAGCATTAAAAGACCTGGAAAGCAGGAAACAACATGGTTGTATCATGGCTAATTAATTCCATGACCACAAAAATTAGTGAGAACTTCCTCCTTTTATTCAGTTCAACCACAAATGAGATATTGGAAGCAGTAAAGAAACATTCTCAATACTTGAGAACACTTCTGAGTTATTTGAAATATAAGCTTTCCTCCTTTTATGTAGTTCTTCCTATATTCTTATGCATTGTTTTGTTGGTCTTCATCATTTCAGCTCTTTAACTTGCAACGGGTTTACGAGAAAGACTCAAGGAGTAATATGTTTCAGGTACTCTATGGTCCAAACTTGCCCCCGTTCTCTTCCATTATGTGATGATGCAAACAAGTCTATCATATCATAAAGCTGGTTTGAGTGACATCAAAACATCTTCGAAGTTAGAAATCAAGAGCTTTCAAATAATGCTCTCATTGTTCATTATTCTTCTAGTAATATTTGTATGAATTGGGATGCTTTTATATCCCCTTTTTAGACTGCTATTTCTTCTTTTAACTCCCTTTGAAGTTTGTACCCTAGCATATTTTTGTTTCTCTTCATTAATCAATTAAAAGTCCATATCTTGTTAAAAAGAAAGAAGAAGAAGAAGAAGAAATAGAGCCTCTTGCACAAGCGGTATTAGGGACAGATTCCGATAACTCAATATTTTATGTTTCGTATTCAAATTTGAGAAGAATCGGTTTTGATTGAAAAGCATGGCTGGGAGTGCCCTAACGATGTTGTAAACTATTTTGTTTTGAGCATGGATAGGAACAGCTGATCTTTGAGCCCATGATGAAGGGATGTTCAAATTGATTATTAGAGAGAACTTATTTGCACCCTTTTTTTTTTTGTATTTGCTTCAAATTAAAATAACAACTCTTATGCAATACACAACACTTCAGAAGCAAAAATACATACTTACCAAAGTTACTCTACAACCAACACAACTAACTAAACATACTTCAATAGAATGTGCCCAATATAATATTAATCTCACGCCACATATTGGATTATATATGATCAGAAAATCCAAATGCCATGAGAAAGCACTGTTTACCTGTATGTTTAAATAATGCCACACAGGATCTGATTCAGGCTCCAGCTCCAATAATAGTCTCACAGTGTTTTCAAGCTATATGAAATATCAAAAGAAAAATTAGCCACCTCAAAAAATAAAAAAGAATAGGATACAAGAGTTTGCATATAAATGAAAACATTACAAAAACATTAATTGGTCTATTACATTTTTTTTTTAACAAGAAGCAAGAATTTTCATTGATGTAATGAAAAGAGGTTAATGCTTAAAATTACAAAATCCACGTAGGAGAGATAAAACAATTAAAACCAGAAATAACAAACATAATAAAAGCAATACAAGATCAAAAATAACTCAAATGCTAAGTAAAACATTGTAAATGATATATAAAGGCCTGCCAATTTAGGCAAATATCCTAAAGCAAAAAATCTGCTAACAACTTGGACAAAGAACACCAAGATGAGGCCTTCAGACGAAATGCTTCAAAACGATCAATCCAAGGGAGATTCTTGCTCTGAAAAATTCTTTGATTTCGTTCCAACCATAATTCCAAAAGAAAAGCTTTGACCGCATTAACCCAATGCAACTTAGCCTGAGAGTTTAAAAATGTCGGCCCATACAATAGTCGTAAGATGTTGCAACGGACACTGTTTTTAAAGGCTCAAGGCGCACTAAGGCGCAATGGTCCTTTGGGGCTTAGGCGCAAGGCGCAAAAAAAGGCGCGGGCTTTTTTTTTTGTAAGGCGCACTATATATAAAAAGCCATAAAAAATGTATATATACATGTAGCAATGCCTTGAATTTGTTATCAAGCGCTTTGAATGACCAAGTACGGGGGTCTCGAAGCCCTTGCGTTTAGAGGTTTTACAATTTTTTTTTAAATAATAACTAACCTAAACCCATAATTTGGACTTAAAAACTTTTTAAAAAAAATGAAATTCAATAATCCCTAGAGGCGCGTGGGGTGCGCGCCTCAGGGGCTTCATGGAAGGCGCGTGCCTAGGCCACGCCTTCTTACCAGCGCCTCAGGGGCTTCATGGAAGGCGCGCGCCTAGGCCGCGCCTTCTTACCAGCGCCTCGCGTCTGGGCGCGCCTTTTAAAATACTGGCAACGAAAGGAATTAGAAAAAGCCCAATTCATATTGAACATCGAGAACAATTTGAACCAACCAAGTCTCATATAATAACAATTAAAGAAAATATGAATGAGAGAATCTTCATCCCGAAGACACAAGGCACAAACTGATAGCAAAATGCAATGAGATGGATTCTTCTTCTGCAAAACATCTGAAGTATTAAGCTTCCCGTTTAGCATTATCCACAAAAGAATATTAATTCTTTTAGTACTCTTGGATTTCCACAAAGCTGAATACAACTCTTTCTCCAATGGTGAAGAAGACATCAAATATTTAGTTAAGGATTTACTGTAAAGATACCTGAAGCATCAATAGTCTACCGTCTAGAATCCTCATGATTACCCAGAATGAACAACTATTACATTACAATATACAAAATGAACAAGCCACAACTTATTCTATAATTTTGGAAGGAATTAAGATAGAAGAATAGGAATTTTAAAGACACTCCTAAAAATGTAAACAAGGTTAAACCTATATCTACAAAATTAACAAAGATATTGAAAGCAGACGTCAAAATAATCAAATAAATTCGGAGTTCCAAGGATATTGGCTGGACAAGTGTTGACTCCCTTGGTAGATCGGGCAGTTTGTTGATCGGGCAGTTTACTGGCTTCAATGAGTATGGATTTCTAATATATATGTAATATATATGTGGATATTCCTTTGCTGGCTTAAGGGTGGATTTCTAAGAAAGCATTTTTAGCAGGAGCTCAGATCCCTAAATGGGGTTCAAATAAGTTCTAATGGTGACAGAAAAGTTCTTGCTCGATTCTTCAGCTTCTTTTTTTGTGAAATCCATGTTTCAAAAGCTCACAAATGGTTCTCCAATGACTTCCTTTTTTTTTTTTTTTTTAAATTGAATAGCCGAACTTTCATTGAGAAAAAATGAAAGAATACAAGGGCATACAAAAAAGAAGCCCACAAAGGGAGGAAGCCAACTACAAAAAGGTTCTCCAACCAAGATAAGACCTAACGGGTAATTACACAAAAGCTTCACCACCGAGGCCCACAAAGAAACATGAAATCTAATAATCTAATAAGAGAACAAACATCGCTCAAAGAACGCTCAATCCTCTAAAAACTCTATTGTTCCTCTCTCCCCACATGTCCCACAAAACCGCACACACCCCAGCTTGCCACAAAAAGTGACCATTCTCCAAAAAGGGAGGATGGAGAAGGAATGCCTCGATCATCTAGCCAGAATAAGACTGAACTCCTCAAAAAAACGATTCCAAATTGCGTAAGCTAGATCACAACTCCACAACAAATGGTCAAGATCCTCTACTGCCATCCCACAAAGAATACAACACAGAGGCCCAGACAAGTTGGGCACCTTCCTCGACACCTGGTCCAATGTATTACTCTTCCATGGATAATCTACCAATCGAAGAACTAAACCTTCTTGGAAATTTTTACCTTCCACAACAAGGCAAAGACTAAGACACCAGAGGGAAAGGGATAATCAAACACACAAAAAAAGGATTCACACGAAAAACCGTTGGACGGGCTAGGACCCCAAAAACAAACATCCCTCCTCCCTAGGGTACAACAAAACTCTCCAAGCAAAGAAAGAAGACCAATGACATCCATCGTTTCCCTATTGAACAAAGGACGACGTAAACTCAAAATAGGAGAGGCCAAAGAATGAGATAGAACAACAGCCACCGATGGACTCCTCATCGATGATAAATGGTAAAGATGAGAAAAAATCGTGCAAAGGGGACAATCCCCAAGCCACTTATCCTCCCAAGAAAACATATCCCTCCCATCCTCCACAGAACAATGGACAAAAAGAGAAAAGAAAGGATACTCCTCATCCATGGTTTCAGGAAGTGCCTTTACCCCTCCGATCCATTCAAAAGGGGACAACCCAATGCCTTCTTTATTGTTTGGAAATCTAAAACTCCAAAGAAACTAAGCTTTTTCACTTGGACTTTGCTCTACCGTGGTCTCAACACTTCAGTTAGGCTTCAAAGAAAGCTCCCTTCCATGACATTATCTCCCTCAATTCATGATTTGCCCTTTGTGCATGTTGAACTCTGACAATCAGAATCACTCTGTGGAAGTTGTCCTTATGCATTGCTAGTGTACTCTTTTCACTCTTTTTAATATGTGCTAGGTTTTTGGTTTGGATTTTTTTTTTTTTTTATAGATGAGAAAATTACATTGATGAATGAAATTGTCGTTTTTGAAGAAATTATTTTCTATTATTCCTCAAAGAACCCAATAATGGGTAAATATACTGCAAGAGAAGTTTCAACTAAGGAAACTAACTATAAAAAGGAAAGGATAATGAAAAATACTCAAAGATAAAAGACTAATAAAACACCATTATAATATATACAAATCTACACTCCCCCTCAAGTTGGGTTGTATATAGAATACAAGCCAAGCTTGGAGTTGAATTCATCGAAACTTGTCCTCGGTAATGCTTTGGTGAGAATGTCAGCAATCTGATGGCGAGATGGAACATAGTTTAGTTCCACTGTGTAATTGTTGACCTTCCCATACATGAAATGACGATCTATCTCTATGTGCTTCGTTCTATCATAATGGACACGATTCTTTGCTATATTGATTGTTGTCTGATTGTCACAAAATATTTTGAATACATTCATAGTTTCTATCTTCAGTTCTTTCAAAAGCTTTTGAATCCACATCCCTTCACAAATTCCCAAAGCTAGAGCTCGATATTCAGCTTCAGCACTACTTCTTGCTACAACTGCTTGTTTTTTGCATCCCCAAGTGACTAAGTTGCCCCAAACATAAGAGCAATATTCAGATGTAGATTTCTTTCAGTTAATTCTCCAGCCCAACTAGCATCAGTATATAGTTCTACCATTCTATTTGATGACTTTTTAAACAACAATCAATGACCTGGAGTGCCTTTCAAGTATCTTAAAATTCTATTTACAACTCTAAGATGATGTTCGTTTGGGTTGTTCATATACTGGCTAACAATACTAACCGAATATGCAATGTCTGGTCTAGTATGTGATAGGTAAAATAACTTTCCCACAAGTCTTTGATACATGCCCTTGTCAACTGGAATTACCTCTTCACGTTGTTGTTGAACTAGATTTGGATCCATGGGTGTTTCCATAGGTCTACAACAAGATTTCCTATCTCCTTTAGTAGATCTAGAATATATTTCCGCTGAGAAATGACAATACCATTCTTAGATCTTGCCACTTCCATTCCTAGAAAGTATCTCAAACTTCCCAGGTCTTTGATTTCAAATTCAGTTGCAAGCATCTTTTTTAGATTGAAGATCTCCCTTAAATCATCCCATGTAATGATAATATCATCCACGTATACAATCAGAATTGCAATTTTGCCATTTGAGGATTTCACGAATAGGGTATGATCAGTTTGACATTGATAATAACCACTTTTAACCATAGCTTTGGCAAATCTGTCAAACCAAGCACAGGAGATTTTTTTAATCCGTAGAGTGACCTTCTCAACTTGCATACCAGGCTTCAATTAGACTTGTTTTCCATTCCAGGAGGAATCTGCATATAAACTTCTTCTTCAAGATCACCATTTAAGAATGCATTCTTGACATCAAGTTGATGAAGAGGCTAATCTTCATTTAGAGCTAAAGATAAAGGACACATACAGTGTTCAATTTTGCAACAGGGGAAAATGTCTCTTGGTAATCTATACTAACTGGGTGAAACCCTTAGCAACAAGTATTGCTTTAAATCTTTCAATACTGCCATTTGACTTGTATTTAACTGTGAAAATCCACTTGCAACCAACAGGATTCTTTCAGGAGGAAGCGTAGTAAGAGTCCACGTTCCATTACTTTCAAGAGCTTTAACTTCTTCATCCACGGCTTCTTTCCACTTGGGATCTTTAAGTGCATCTTGAATATTATGTGGGATTTGAATATTGTCCAACTGAGTTACAAAGGCATAATAAGCAGAAGCAATTTCCCATATGCCACATATTTTTCAATGGGATGACTAGTACAACTTCTGACACCTTTCCTTTGAGCAATTGATAGTGTTGCATCATCAATCAAAGGAGTCGTAGGAGTAATATTCTCACCCGTGGGATTCAAAGATGATGATTCTGGTTCAAGTGGTTGACATTCTGGATGTTGCAAGATAGCCCCTTTTCTTCTCGTATAAACAATAGGAGTTCGACTTTGTGAGACTTCAGGTTCAAAAACAATAGGATGTTCAAACATAGAAATGGGTAGTTCATTTAGAAGTCAAGGAGCTAAGACCTCAGTCGTGATGGGAGTAGGAGTTGTGACACAAATAGGCTCAACTTCCAATGGATCAAATTCCCTCATATTCTCCCCCTGAATTTGAGACTTGGTGAAAAAAGATGTTTTCAAAGAAGGTATCATTCATAGATGTGTACATTTTTCTGGTGTTCGGGGAATAACATTTGTACCCATTTTGGTGTGATGAATAACCTAGAAAAATGCACTTGATGGATTTTGGATCAAGTTTAGATTGATGAGGAGAATGATTGTGAACAAAGGAAGAACATCCAAATACTCGAGGAGGAATTGAGGAAAAATTTTGGAGTTGGGGATGAATTGTGAGGAAAACATCTCTAGGAGATTTAAAATTGAGAACCCAACTAGGCATCGGTTTATAAGAAAGGTTGTCGTGAGAATGGCTTCTCCCCAAAATTGTTTAGGAACATTATGGGAAAACATAAGAGAACGAGCTACCTCCCCGAAGGTGTCTGTTTTTTCTTTCAGTAATCTCATTTTGTTGAGGAGTGTCCACACAGGAACTAGTGTGAACAATACTATGAGATAAAAGAAATGGTCCAAGAGTTGAATTGAAATATTCTTGAGCATGGTCGGTTTTGAGAACTTGAATTTTGCTTTGGAATTGAGTGGAAATCATAGAATGGAAGGATTGAAAGATAGTTGAAGTTTCAGATTTGTCCTTCATGAGGTAGGTCCATGTTAGCTTTGTATGGTCATCAATAAAAGTTATGAACCAATGTGCTCCTATATATTTCTAACTCTGGAAGGCCCCCAAATATCACTATGGATTAGTGCAAGGCACACTCGAATAAATATTTCTGGTTTGGAGAGTTGACAAATTTCACACTAAAAATGACTCGATTTTTTATGGATGAATAAGTGAGGAAACAATTTTTCAAGATACAAAAAATTTGGATGACCAAGACAAAAATGTCATAATATGACTTGGCTTTCACTTGACAAGGATCTAGAACTAGAAAAGGACTTAGGAACAAAACTAACAGAATTGTAAGAAGACTCGCGACTAGGGTTAAAAGACGAAAAGTAAGTTTTTTCCTGAAAAAGATAGAGGTCACCATGCTGCTTAGCAATGCCAATCACCTTTTCCGAACTCACCTTCTGGAATTCACACAAGTTTGAATAAAATTTAGAGATACAGTTCAAGTCACTTGTAAGTTTACTGATGAGTGACCAAGGTGTTATTTGAACTAATGAAAAGTACTAATGTCGCCAGTCATATGGTCTAACGCTCTAAAATCCACAATCTATAGTTTTTGTTTGTTATGTTGCACAAAAAAACAAGGGAAGACAATATCCTCATGAGCAAGATAACCGGTAGACAACGACAATGTAGTTGTCGATTTTTTCATGGTGATTGGACTGATCTATTCAGATTAACAAACAGGAGGAGGACAAGGCAACGAATGGCGAAGGACAGCACGAACCCGATGAAAGTCTGATGCCTGTTATTGAGAGGAAAGTTCAAGAGCTTCACAATGCCACTAAGGAAGGAGCCTTATTCTTCTTCCAAGAAGCTAAATTCAGATCAGCAATCACAGCCTTCCAAGTTTGGCATCCAACACTTCTTTGAGCGCCACTCTCAAAACGTTGGTGGAGCTCACTCCACGAACTTCCAATTCAACACCTAATGGTCGAAATGTGGGACAACCAGATTCTAAGGACACCGATGCAGATAGAGACAGCGGAGGACAGTGCAGCGGCGGCACAAACGAAGCAACGACAGTGGCGCAAATGGAGCAACAGCAGTGTACAAATAAAGGCTCGATCAAACCCACAAAATCTACAGCTTGAAGATCTGCAATGCTAGAAGGGAAACCCACAAAACCTACAGCTTCGAAACCCATGACCACGAGTTGAAGATGTGATGCTTGAAGACACATCAGAAGGAGATGCAATTGTCAGAAGACAGGCCGAAAGAAGACGACGCTGGTGATGATGATAACCGGCGCCTAAGGCTTTGATGGCTAGGGCTTTTGACAACTAGGGTTTTGCTCTAATACCATGTTGTTTTTGGAGAGATTATTTTCTATTATTTCTCACAGAACCCAATAATGGGTAAATATACTACAAGAGAAGTTTCAACTAAGGAAACTAACTATAAAAAGGAAAGGATAATGAAAACTACTCAAAGATAAAAGACTAATAAAACACAATTATAATACATAGAAATCGATAGAAATAAAGGGAGATAAAATAACCCAAACACTAAGAGGTGAATTACATAAAAGTTCTCCAGTTAGAAATTAAAGAAAAAAATACTATAATTGCTAAAAGGGTGTTTACATTTACACCAATAAAAAGCATTGAAAATAACCAAATCCATAAAACAATCAAAAGTAGAAGTGTCCCTAAAAATTCGTCCATTCTATCCCTCCAGAGAGACTAAAAAAACACCCTATTAAACGCAAGCCACAAAGTCTTCTTGGTTTTTGGTTTGGATATATGCTCAAAACATTCAACAACTCCATCCCTCGAAAGATTCTATTATTCCTCTCACCCCACAAAACCCACAAGACAATACAAACCCCTTGCAAGCCACAAAAACCTCCCCTTCTCACGAAAAGGCAAATGGAGAAGGAACTCCTCGATATTGTTCTAATTGGATTTGTAGTCTTGTTCTTTTGTTTTCCCCTTTATTTTTGCTTCTTTCATTCTTTGTCTACTCTTCATCGACTATGCACTTTTGTACATCTTTGAACTTTACGATCATTAATGAGAAGTCTTGTTTCTTGTTCAAAAAATTTTAGATAAGACAAAGGCTATAGCAGTCCGTGATTAGTTTACAAAACTACCCCATGGATTGTACTAAGTTGACCCATGGATTAGTGAGTTCGAATTTTCGCAGGTTGCTTTGACCCAGCAGCACACCTTTAACACCTCTATTTAAGTCACATTTGTGTACATTCTAATGTTTATCATGCATATCCTCCATATCCAACCATCTGAATAACAATCGCACAGCTAATTATGTTGTTTGCAGTTTCAATTATAGAAAATACATGCATTAATCTACCATTACAACTTAAAATTGCTCACTTGGCAAATTAAACGACCATTTTTTAGGAGGAAAAAGAGTAACCAAAAGGAGCATTAGGTTTTCTGATGTATAAAACTACCAGTTACAAAATAAAACCATTATCAGTAATCATGTATATGATGCAATCAGTCCAACTGAACTAAAGCTATGAAGGAAAGTTAAGAACCGACAAAGATGCAAACATCACTTCTTTTCTTGTATATGAAGTTATCTGAAATATATTTTCTGTTGTTAATTATAGTCAAAGTTAGGGCAATATTGTATTTTTGTATCTTAGGTTTATTACCTCCTCTTTTAATTTATATTCCTTTAAGTTTATTTAAGATTTGATTAGGGCAGAATATTCTTTCCTTTTAAGTTTTGTGTTGTATATTGTATTTATTCTAATGTCATATAGTATTGAGACAAGAATGAAATTATCAGAATTCTTCATGGTATCAGAGCAGAAATAAAACCCTAGTTTTATTTTTTTTTCTCGCCGCCGCCATCACCACCGCTAGAGCTCTAACCACCGTCAACCTCTCCGAAGGTCTCTCCCTCCGACTGTACCCTCACGGCGGCCATCTCCTTCCAAAGCTTAGTTCGTGAAACCGAAAGCCCTCGCCAAATCGCGAAATCGCGAACTGAGAAATCGCAAACGCTTCAGTCTCCTTGCGATTTTGCCGTCATCACCACCGTCCGTCTCCTCGACGGAGACTCTGGCTTGAGACTTCGACGGCGACTCCGACTCACCCATCTTCAAAATCGTCTGTCGAGATTACGTCTGGGCAGCACTCACGTTCGACTCGCCTGTCTCCTCATGTCTGTGCAGTACCCACTCTCGACTTTGACTCCGACTTGCGACTGCAGCACCCACACTCGACGACAACGCCGGCTCATCCATCGCCGCCACCGACTTTCCACGACCGGCGGCTATTAACCCACGGCCTAAATTTTTTTTTCACTTCTTTTGACCTAATTTTGACCTAGCTTCTTTCTATTGCTCTCTCTCCACTTCTTTCATCTGCAGGTTTTTTTGTTTTGGATATGTCTTCTTCCAAATCAATCGACCTAATCTCCAATGGTCAAGGGGGATATGATTCATCATCACCTGCCTATATCACGGGTCACAAACTGAATGGACACAATTATATCCAATGGTCACAATCAGTCATGATGTTCATATGTGGCAAGGGTAAAGACGAGTACCTCTCGAAAGAGAATGTGCAACCTAAAGCAACTGATCCGGAATTCAGGAAGTGGAAAGTAGAAAATAACATGGTCATGTCATGGTTGATTAATTCCATGACCAATGAGATAGGCGAAAATTTTCTGTTGTATGGAACAGCACATCAAATTTGGGATGCTGTCAAGGAAACTTACTCTAGTAAGGAGAACACTTCAGAATTGTTTCGAATAGAATCAATGCTTCATGATATTCGCCAAGGTGATCAATCTGTCACTGAGTACTTTAATACTCTCTCTCGTTATTGGCAACAACTGGATTTGTTTGAAGTCTATATCTCGAAGTGTGTCGACGATACAGCCCAATACATGAAAATTCTTGAGCAAAAGAGGACATTCAAATTCCTTCTTGGCCTTAATCACAATCTTGATGAAGTTCGAGGTCGAATCATGGGAACCAATCCGTTGCCAACTCTCCGTGAAGTCGTCTCTCAGGTAAGGCGAGAAGAAAGTAGGAAAAGTATAATGATAGGCAAATCAAACTCAGTCTCTACTATTTTGGAAACATCTGAACTTGTTACCCGTAGTTTTAACCCAACAGTGCCTGGTGAAAATAAGCAGAAACGAGAAAGACCTTGGTGCAAACATTGTAAAAGGGTGGGTCATATAAAAGACACGTGCTGGAAGATCCATGGGAAGCCTGCTGATTGGAAACCTAAGCATCGTAATGATCGTGATGGTAGGGTATATGTTGCTACTGTTGCTCTTGATAATTTTGCTAGTTTAGAGGCAACACCATTTAGCAAAGAACAAATAGATGCACTGCAAAAGATCATTGGTCACACAATTCAGGGCGCAGGACTGGTGGCACAGAAAGTTATACCTACTGCCTTGACAGCTAGTAAAGGAGGGATACAACCCTGGATTATAGACACTGGAGCTTCAGATCATATGACAGGGAATGCATCTCCGTTTCAAAACTATCAAGCTGACACATCCGGCTCCTCTGTGAAAATTGCATATGGGTCATACTCCAAAGTGGCTGGGACAGGTTCAATTCGGGTTACTCAAAATTTATATCTAGACTCTGTCTTACATGTGCCAGATTTGGATTGTAATTTACTTTCTATAAGTAAATTGACTCGTGATTTTAAATGTGTGACTAAATTTTATCCGAACTTATGTGTTTTTCAGGATTTGGAATCGGGGAAGACGATTGGCAGTGCTAAACTTTGCTCTGGACTCTATCTGCTCAACTATGATCAAAGCTCACTAGCAATTGGAGACAAGTCTTCGTTTATTTCTTCTTTTGCTTCTAGTAGTAGTCAGATTTCTTCCTTTGATTCTAGTAGTAGTCATCAGTCTTCTTCTTGTGTCAACAAAGATAGTGAAATTACGTTATTACACTATCAGTTAGGTCATCCGAATTTTTTGTATCTCTTCAAATTGTTTCCAAATTTTTTTTATAATAAAAATCCTGCATTGTTCAATTGTGAGATTTGTCAGATTGCCAAGCATACTCGAAACCCCTATCCTCGCATTGCTTATAAACCGTCAAGTTCGTTTTCTTTGATTCATAGTGATGTGTGAGGCCCTTCAAAAATAAAAAATATCTCTGGGGCTCGATGGTTTGTCTCCTTTGTTGATGATCATACACGGGTTACATGGATCTTTCTTATGAAAGAAAAATCTGAAGTTCACCAACGTTTCAAATACTTCCATAATATGATTCAAACTCAATCCCAAACCCAAATTCGTGTCCTCAAAACAGACAATGCGAAAGAATTCTTTAGTTCGTGTCTTGGGGAGTACTTATCAGCTCAAGGGATTCTCCATCTTAGCACTTGTGTTGACACTCCCCAACAAAATGGAGTGGCTAAACGCAAGAATCGTCATCTCCTTGAAGTCACTCGATGTTTGATGTTTTCTACTTATGTTCCAAAATTCTATTGGGGTGAAGTCATTCTCACTGCCACATACTTGATCAATCGAATGCCTTCCCGGGTTCTTGGATTCTCTACTCCTCATCAAGTCTTCCTCCAATCATTTCCTCACCTTCGTGTCCAGTCTCTTGATTTGATCCCTAAAGTTTCTGGGTGTAGTGCCTTTGTCCACATCTATTCCCAACATCGTAGCAAATTGGATCCTCGAGCCCATAAATACATTTTCTTGGGATACTCACCAACTCAACGGGGCTACAAATGCTACTTTCCTCTCACAAAACGGGTATATGTCACTATGGATGTCACATTCTTTGAACATCTACCATACTATACCAAAACTTCTTGTCAGGGGGAGAACATGAGTGACAATCAGTTGTGGACCTCATTACTTGAAACTGAACCCGAATCCGTACTTCACCCTCATCCTCATCCTCAAGTCACAATTTCAACTACACAAGTTGTCCCTATGTCTCTTCCAGTATCTCCTGAAAAAAATCCAAGTGTCGTCCCTCCAACTGCTAGTGAAAGTCTCCTCACATATACAAGGAGAAAAAAACAAGTTGAGAACATAGATTCTAGAACAAATCAACCCTCCCAAACGTCTGAACCGGTTCTTACTTCCAATGAAGCCATAAGTGAGGATAAAGGTGAGCCAGAAGAAGTTGTAATTCCAGAAGTTGATGATTTAGACTTACCAATTGCAGTAAGGAAAGGAGTTAGGAGTTGCACCATTGACCCTATAGGGAACTATGTGTCATATGATGCGTTATCTGAATCATATCGAACATTTGTTTCTATTCTCGATAATGTTCAGGTACCAAACAATATTCATGAAGCACTGAAGCATCCTGGTTGGAGAAAAGATGTACAATATGAGATTGAAGCTCTTGAGAAAAATGGCACATGGACAGTGACAGATCTACCTAGTGGAAAACGAACTGTTGGATGTAAGTGGATATTTACAGTGAAACATAAGGCAGATGGGATCATTGAGAGATTGAAGGCTAGACTTGTTGCTAGAGGATTCACTCAATCTTATGGGATTGACTACCAGGAAACCTTTGCACCGGTTGCTAAACTCAACACCATCAGAATTATCTTATCTCTAGCGGCCAATCTTGATTGGGGTCTCCAACAGCTAGATATTAAAAATGCTTTTCTGAATGGTGACCTAGAAGAAGAAGTATACATGGATATTCCTCCTGGATGTAAAGAGAATGTTAATCCAACAAAGGTTTGTACATTGAAAAAATCTCTCTATGGGCTTAAGCAATCCCCTCGTGCTTGGTTTGGTAGATTTACAAACTTTATTCTCAGTCTTGGATACTCACAATGCCAGTCAAACCATACACTGTTTGTCAAAAGAAAGTCTGGAAATTTACTTGCCCTCTTAATGGTGTATGTTGATGATATCATTCCTTCAGGAAATGATGAACTGGAATTACAAATGCTAAAAAAGCACTTGGCTCAAGAATTCGAAGTCAAAGATCTAGGAAATCTCAAATATTTTCTAGGTATGGAGGTTGCTCGGTCGAAAAAGGGTATAGTTGTATCTCAAAGGAAGTACGTGTTGGATCTTCTCAAGGAGACTGGCATGTTAGGATGTAAACCAACAGACTCTCCTATGGACCCTCAAAAGAAATTTGGACTTAATCTTGAGGGCACACCAGTGGATAGGGGGAGATACCAACGTCTTGTAGGGCATCTTATATAGCTTTCTCATACACGTCCTGATATTGAATTGGCCGTCAGCATGGTTAGCCAATTTATGCATAGTCCCAATGAAGAACATATGGATGTTGTGTACCGAATCCTCAGATATCTAAAACTGACTCCTGGAAAAGGACTGTTATTTCAGAAAACCGACAAGAGAAACATTGAGGTATATTTTGATGCAGATTGGGCAGGTGACATTACAGATAGAAGATCTACCTCAGGTTATTGTTCATTTGTATGGGGTAATCTTGTTACATGGAGAAGCAAAAAGCAGTCTGTGGTTGCAAGAAGTAGTGCAAAAGCTGAATTTAGAGCACTTGCTCATGGCATGTGTGAAGGCATATGGATTAAGAGAGTCCTAAGTGAATTAGGAATGGATTGTTCATCCCCAATACAGATGATGTGTGATAATCAAGCTGCAATAAGTATTGCCAAGAATCCAGTTCATCACGATAGGACAAAATATGTTGAAATTGATCGACACTTCATCTCAGAAAAAGTCAATAATGAAGTGGTTCAACTTAACTATGTACCTACCAAACAACAGTTAGCAGATATCCTTACCAAGCCTTTATCGAGACCTAACTTTGAAGATTTGAATTACAAGTTGGGATTGTATAATATATACAACCCACCTTGAGGGGGAGTGTTGTTAATTATAGTCAAAGTGAGGGCAATATTGTATTTTTGTATCTTAGGTTTATTATCTCCTCTTTTAATTTATATTCCTTTAAGTTTATTTAAGATTTGATTAGGGCAAAATATTCTTTCCTTTTAAGTTTTGTGTTGTATATTGTATTTATTCTAATGTCATATAGTATTGAGACATGAATGAAATTATCAGAATTCTTCACTTTCATAACAAGCAACTTGCAGCAAAACTAAATGCTAAAAAAACAGAGCTGACTCTTTCACTTGTGAGCAATAATGAAAATGGTTGAAAGAAAGCTCACATTTGTCAAATCTATTTGTGGGTCTTCCATTGACTTGTAAAGTGTGCCTTTGAACTCATGCATCACTTTTTCAACCTCTTCAAGAACTTTTTTCAAAATTCCCACCTGAAACTAACACATAGCAATGAGAGCACTTAATTGTCATCCAACAAATCATCAAAATCCAACTACATAAACCAATACATTGTCTCTAACTTACAGTTGTTATACATTACATCTTGGGAATCATACAATGTTATACATCAGATCTTAGGAAATGATACTTAGCAACAATGAATTAAATGTGACCATAAAAAATAATTGGACTAAAGCTAGGGTATTCCCATATTCAGATTGACGTTAGTGTCTAAGCATTGCCCTGTAAATGGAGAGAAATTTGCAAGGAGTGACATCAGGAAAGTGGAGGAAAATTAACACTCTTTGAGTAAAATTTCACAAGTAGAACAATGTAATGAATCTATGCTGGAAATTTCATTTGTCAGTTCTATCTAAGACTTCCAGGAAGGCATGGTCCAATGCAAAAATATCTCAACATCATGGGTTATATCAATTTTGTTTGCTCGATAGTTCGAACTTTTATGTGCTTGGATGAAACACATAACATTTCGAATGTCCTGAAACTGTAATACCTTTCACTAGAACCCTTCCCATAAGTTATCATTAACGTAATGATGTTAAATTTTATTACAAAAATACAGAATAAATATTTACCACAGACAAGGATATTAAGGTACAGAATAATCTCAGGATAAAGCAAGTCCAGTAATTTTGCCACTGTCATATATAAATAAATCACAGGATACGAATTTTCAATATTTTTTTTAGTCAAGCAAAGAACCTTCTTAAATGTAGAAAAGATACACAAAACCATAAATAAGATATACAAAACAGCAAAATTGGCTAAAGAAAGGAAAAAGCAGTGATCCAAAAGACAGCTTAAACAAAGTACTTATCAATATTATTATTCACTCTGCATTGAACATTAAAACCATTATTGCAGAGAGGCAGAATATGTTTGCCAAATTTGACATGACTTGGACAAGACCATGAAGAGCAGAGGAACTTATATACAAAGCTTTAAAGGAGGGTGGAGCACTAAGCTTCCAACTATGCAAAAGCAGATTTAGAAAACACCTCTGTTGACAGTTGACAGATAGTTAAGAGTGGCTTCAGCCCAAATATCAAAATGAGTGCTCCCTCATGCATTGTGGTAAGACATTAGGTAAACAAAATATGAGAGGTTGTAGAGCTGAAGTTTACATGAGATGGCAGAGCAATTGATTTTGCTTTTTTGTATTCTCGAACTGCCAGGTCATATTCACCCTTACTAATGCTGCTGCGAATGGTACTTGGCAGGTTAAAAAGCGTTCTGAACCTTTGTAGCATTCCTTGAACTGATCGGATCTTTTCAGCTTGTGCCTAACAAAAACAACTTTATATTATCCATTTCCAATCAAGAGTTCAAAACTTCAAAATCCCTTGCTCAGTTTTGCA
Source organism: Trichosanthes truncata (assembly GCA_033996785.1). Classification (NCBI taxonomy): domain Eukaryota; kingdom Viridiplantae; phylum Streptophyta; class Magnoliopsida; order Cucurbitales; family Cucurbitaceae; genus Trichosanthes; species Trichosanthes truncata. The sequence continues at coordinate 24,935,486 of JAWPNB010000009.1, forward strand.
ACTACACTGACCTGTCTCTCAAACAGAGACTGAAAAGCCCGATTTGCTTGCTTGCTTACTCCTTGGATACAATTAAACAAATGTGAAGTTCCAGAACCTTCAGGGTCTTCTTCAATTCGTCTCAACTTGGACTCAATATCTAAGAATTAAAAACATTACCATCATGATCAATAGAAAATGCATATTCATGTCAGAAGATGAAACTGTAAAAAGCTGAATAAACCAAGAAGAAAAAACACATTTGAGTAAATATTAACTCAGTAGCCAATAGCCAAATTTAGCTGAAGATAAACATGACAAGTGATTGTTGCATACCATCAATTGTGGTTTTGCATGATACAAAACAGTCAAAATTGTCTTTGACTAATTGTTTTCTTTGCTGGGTCCGTCCTTTAAGGTCAGTTTTTAAAGCAAAAGCACCTTTCTCCAAGTCTGCCGCACCTGTGTCTTGGTGTATCCGAGAAATGAAAATCTTTGCATCAAAGTTTTCAGAGAAGTACAGCAACTTCTCTGCCAACATGCACATAAAACATATGTGTCAGCACCAATGGCAATAAGTTGTAGCCTGAAGTACCAAACTTATCCGACCACCAAGAATATCAAGTGCAAATGCCCACCACATCTTAATGTAATTATGAGCACTTACAAGAAACGAAGCAAGAAAAATAAACAATCCATAGCCCGTTGGAGCAAAGAGAGACATGAAGTCTGGGGGCAACCAGGGAAGGAGCAGTTAGATAACATACTCTGCCTAAATCGAATACAATCCCCACTAAACAAACAGAAGGAACAAAATTGTAACTCAAGATGACTCTGAGCAATGGCCTTCCAAGGGCTACAGGTCAAGGCCAAAGAAGCCTAATGGGAATACCAAGCATTGGAGCAAACCCAATATCTCTATGGATAATAAACTAGTTTTCTTCTCATGAAAAACAATATTTTCATTAAGAAGAATAAAAGAGAAAGCAAGGACATTAGCTAAAAGTTATTTGTTCTTGTTCATTTCTATAAAATGGGGCCAAGATCTATACAAAGAAAACAGGAAATAATTTTTTTTTGGGGGCAAGAAACTTTTCATTGGTAGATGAAAACATACAAATTGCTCGGGGAAACAACCTCCAAAACGAGAGAGAGAGAAAAAAAACCAACAACCTCTCAAAGAAAACGGCTAAAACAGCAGCCCCAAAAGAAAAAAAATCCAAAAAACAAGCTAAAGCACCAACTAGCTAACCAGGAACGAACAAAAGAACTCCTCCCAAACAACACAACCAAAAAACAAACCAGCAAACCAAAAACCCCAAAGAATTTGGAACTGATCTAAGCACTTCAAGTCTTTTTGGATTCAGAAGCTTCAGAGTTTCTTTATGCTTGATTTTTTTTTTTTTTAACAAAGTAACATGAAATGAAAAGATACAAAAATGTTCAAAGGAAACAAACTCCTAATGGGAGTGATAAAGAAGCAAAATAAAAATACAAGGAACTAATGAGAGAGGATGAAGTCTCCCAATTCATGCATATATTGCTACGAGAATAATCATTAAACAAATTAGAAAGAGAGCGCTGTTGTGTAGCTTTGGAGATGGCTTAATCGAAACACTCCAACCAAACTCTAGCTTTGGTTAAATCAAATTAGAAAGAGTTGTCTTTACGCTTGATAGGAACAAGACTAATTCCAACTTTATTCTTGTTCCTCTCAAGAGTAATATCAAACCCAACTTTACATGTTGAAACCACATTTTTTTTCCTTAACAAAGTTGCTAGTAGTTTGAATAGTTGGAGGATGTGAACCTTGAATAGATATATTAAGTCAACTGGATATTATCAATTGAGCCATCACTTTGGATTACCAAAAAGAGCTAAGAAAAAACAATTTCATTGATTGAAGTAGTTGGAAGGATGTTTAGAGAAGAAATGCAATATTTTCCTAAAGCAAAATCAAGGTCAACATGCATTTGTACACCAAAACCAATAAAAAAGAAATACCTCGTAGGGTACCGTCAATGAAATCTTTATCAGACTTAGAAGGAGAGCTCTCAGATGCTTCTGTGATCAATCTTAATGATTTATTGTCTATTACTCTGTAAACGCAACACAAGTCCACATTAGTAAGAATGATGTTTATATAAGCATTTCTATAGTTTTTTCCTTCTATTAACAAGAAACAAACTTTTCATACTATGAAAAGAAATAAAAAAGTACAAAGATACAAACTCTCTCTAAAGGGAGTGAAAGGAACAATCAACCAATAATTACAAAAGCCAAAATAAAGCATTGGAGAACAAAGTGCCCATGGGAGAAACTATCCCAAAACTAGAACCGCAAAGACCAAAGAGCCACTAAAGCAACAGCCTTATCCATCATCCATCAAAAAGTACCACCTAACCCACTATCTAACGGACAAAATTTTGGAAGAGAGAACCATGAAGCCAACAAAAGAGATTTTTTTTTTTTTTTTAATGAAAAACTAAACTTTCATTGAGAAAAAATGAAAGAATACAAAGGCCTACAAAAAAGAAGGGCCCACAAAAAGGGGAGCCGCTCACAAAAACAAGCTCCAATCAAGTAAAATAAGACCTAGCGAATAATTACAAAAAAGCTTCGACACCAAAGCCCAGATGGAAACATAGAATCTAACAAGGGACCAAACATCACAAAATAATCTTTCCCTCCCCCTAAAGATTCTATTGTTTCTCTCAATCCACAGGCACCAGACAATAGCACAAACCCCTGCCTGCCACAAAAACAACTCTTTCTCTCGAAAAGGCAAAAAAAGAAGGAGCTCCACTAAGAACTCTATACAACTCTGAGGCCCGGCAAAACTATAGCCAAACTCGTTCAAAAAACAACTCCAAACTCCACGCGCAAAAGCACACTCTCAGAGGATATGGATCAGGTCCTCAGCTGCCCTCCTGCAAAGAATACAACAAAAATGACTAACTAAAGGAGAACCACGAGCCACGATCCGATCAAGGGTGTTAACCCTGTCGTGCCAAACTTGCCACAACAAGAACTTAACCTTCTTGGGAACCTTTACCTTCCACAGCAAGGAGAAAGCAGAATCTCTCGAAGGGTTCGGGCTAACAAGCGACTGAAATAAATATTGGCTACTAAAGCCATCCAACCACCTTCAAAGCTGCTAAATACCACAAAGAAATATTGAAAACAAAACCTCTAATCAGACTAGGGACCTGCTACATCCTCGAAAACATTAGGAACACCCTCAATAATATCTAAAAAGTCCTTTGAAGCTTTCTAAGTGTTGTGCTCATCACAAATAAAAGAAGAAATTACCCCCGGGGGTCCTATCTAAAAAGTCCTTTGAAGCTTCCCGAGTGTTGTGCTCATTGCAAGAGGGAGCTTCGTGAGCTGTGCTCGTTGTTCAACAGCCCACATTTATTTACAAGAGTATTCTCTTTTCAAGAAACAAGGGAAAGACTTCAAGAATCGAATTTTACAGCACAAAAAGGGAGTTTTTTTTATAGGAAACAAAAACCATAAAATATACTTTCATATTTGGATCACTAAAAATTAATCAAGAACACACTTAAATCCATACATCGATCATGAAGCCTTTGAGGAAATCAAGAAAAGGGTGGTCAAAGTTCAACAACTTTTAAATAATATGTCTAGCACTTTGGATCGATTTAACCAAAAACTTCAATACGAGAGAGAACTCGCCTGAGCAAAGTCAACATACTACTATTTTAAAATACCAAGCGAAATCGTGAACGAAATTGAAGATGAAAATGCAAAATTTGTGTGTGAAAAGGAAAGATTGTCGCGCAAAGAGGATGAACATAATTGTTAAACTGAAGACACGAAAGAAGGCATGAATTACGTACTCACAGACCCACGCGAAGATGGAGTCAAGTTGAGCGAAGGGGACGAAGAGGAACCATGGAACCCACACAAAAACAAAGACCAATCAAGCAAAGGTGAAGAGAATGAGATTAGTACCCGTCAAGAGAGCTTTGTCCTTTGTGTCCAAAGACCCGCGAATCTTGACCCAAAACCATACCCATCATTCTTTAAGTAGTTCAACCTACGAGTTGTATTTTCTACTCAATAATTTGCACGACCCGCCTAATTTGAATATTTTCAATATTTGCATGGAGGGTTTTTTCGATCGAGCCCATAGAGGAAGATTTTTTCATGGGATTGTTGATTATTTTGTTCATGGGCGTGCTCCGAAGATGGCAAAAAAGCAAATTTTTTCCATGGGGATCTTTTCAAACCATCAAAAGAAGCGGCTTGATTACTTCATTCTCTTTTTAAAACTCACGAACGAGTTTCTTTTGAGAGGGATATAATATGATGTAGTAGGATTAGTGATTAATTAGATATCTTGGTCAATTCCTTGGTTAATTAGGATTAGGATTAGTTTGTTTAATTCCTTGGTTAATTAGGATTAGGATTAGTTTGCTTAATTCCTTATTTAATTAGGAATAGGATTAGTTTGCTTTCCAATTCTCTATAGTATTCAATAACTTTTAATTCATAATAAACATTTGATTGATTCTTGGAGAGAATTCTCCTTTTATCCTTGGGCTACACCAGTAGCTCATTTCAAACCTCTCATTGAATTTTTTTTCTCTTATTTTTTAGTGATTTTAATCTTCTTTTTACTATGAATAACTAGGGCTCTTTCATTTATCCTTCTATTTTCACCCCTAGTAGTAGGTTTGGTAGTAGATTTGGCCTAGTGTTTTGTGAGTCCATTACCTTTGTACCTCATTCTTTTTTTCTTTTCTTTTTTTTTTTTTTTTTTTTGGATAAGAAACAAAGAGATATATTATGCACAAGGGCCCAAAAAAACAAAACAACCTAAAGGCAAGGGAGAAGAGAAACCCCCTTCCAAAAAAAACCTATAAGAGAGCTTTCCAGTACAACTGAATCATGGATAAGCTATAATTACAAAAGAATTTTCGGTTCTTCGTGCACCACCAAGAAGCTAGAGAACGTAAGTTTATACAAAAAGAGCCAAAAGCGGAGGCCTTATCTTCAAAGAGAACGATTTCTTTCAAGCCACAAACTCCATAACAAAGCCCAACCTGCTGTTGTCCACAACACTTTGCCTCTTTTTCTCAAAGTTCGTCCCAAAGCCTTAATAAGCCAATCATCCACTTTGTTAGGTAAACAGAAAGAAAGGTTAAACTCCTTAAACAGCCAATGCCAAGCCTGAGAAGCAAACGGACAGTGAAGGAGCAAGTGATCCAAAGTTTCTGCACTTTCAGAACACATGAAACAAAAACTTGGAGAAATAGCCCAATTCGCACATTTCTTTTGGAGCAGATCATGAGTATTAACTCTTCTATGAGCCACCGACCAAAGGAACACCTTAACCTTCTTAGGAGCATCATTTTTCCAAATGGCATCAATCAAGGGGACATGAAGAGAAGATGGAGACTCTAATAAATTCATAAACGCAGATTTTGCAATAAACTTCCCAAATTTGTCTATACCCCAAACTGCTTCATCAACACCCTCCCCCACCCGAATGACATCAATCAGTTCAATTAGCCTTATCCAACTAGGGATCTCCCAATCAAACAGACCTCCCCTAAAGCCCAAATCCCAGTCATTTGCTTCATTCCTCCAGCAATTTGCCACAGTGGCATCTGGTTTCATCGAAATACTAAATAAATCAGGAAAGGAGGAGGCTAAGGTTGCATTTCCAAGCCAACATTCCTTCCAGAAGCGAATTCGACTGCCCCGATTCACCTTAAACCTCAAGAAACTGAAGAAAACAGCCCCATTTTAGCAATATCGAACCAAGGCCTACATCTCGCTCTACCTTTTGGAGGGAGGGGGCACCATCCTTGTTTGTCAAGCCCATAAATGTTGGTGATAACTTTCCTCCAAAGTGCTCCCTCTTCTCTAGAGAACCTCCATAACCACTTAAGGAATAAAGCCCTGTTTTTCTGTTTGTAAGCCCCAAGGCCGAAAAAATCTCTCACGAATTTTTCCATCTTTTTTATAACACTCAAGGGAGCTTTTAAGATCGAGAAGTAACACACCGGGAGACTGCTCAAGATGGATTGAGCCAAGGTCAACCGCCCTCCTTTTGAGATGGGGAAAGATTTCCATTTATCAATCTTATGCTGAAACTTCTCTATCAGGGTCCCAAAAAGAGAGGGCCTTATGATTGCCTCCCAAAGAAAAACCAGGATAAGCAAAAGGCAATGATTCCAGTTTACAACCAGCCTTGAAAGCAAAATCTGTCAGCCATTGATCTGAAACATTTAGCCCAATGATAGTAGTTTTTGAGACATTCAACGCCAAGCCCGAACATTGAAGGAAAAGGGAGATAATGATCCACCAGTTTGTAAGAAAATTTTCCTCAACTAGACAAAAAATAATAGTATCGTCAGCATATTGTAAGTGAGTAACCATCACCCTCTCCATACCCACATTAATACCATTCAAAATCCTCCGTTCGCAACAGTAATGAACCAGCCTACTAAAAGAATCTCCCATCAGAGTGAAGAGAAAAGGGGAGAGAGAGTCTCCTTGTCTTAAACCTCTTTGAGCCATAATCTTACCTCGGGGTTTGCCATTTATAAAGATGGAAAAATTTACTGTGGAGAGACATCCCTTCATCCATCTCCTCCATCTAGAGCTGAAACCCTTTTTGTCAAAGGATAAAATCCAAGTACTCCCAATCTACTTTATCGTAGGCCTTTTCGTAATCAAGCTTCAAGAGAATACCTTTTTACTTTTTAGCAATGCTCTCCCCCACTGTCTCGGAAGCCACTAAAACAGCATCCAAAATCTGCCTCCCTTCAACAAAGGCAGCTTGCGAGTCATCAATAATCATAGGGAGGACCTTTTTCAACCTTTCAGCTAGCACTTTGGAAATAACTTTATAGAGCGAGGAGACTAAACTGATCGATCTATAATCCCCTACTTTGCTAGCTCTTATCTTCTTGGGGATAAGACAAACATACGTCTCGTTGGTACGTTTGTTAATAATCCCCTTTTCAAAAAAGTCTTGTAACACCTCTACTAAATTGGACTTCAAGATGTTCCAGACCTTTTTTAAAAATTCGTTAGTCATTCCATCGGGTCCTAGAGACTTAAGATGCCCCAAACTGGTAACTGCTCTATGAATTTCATCTTCAGTGAAAGGTTGTTCCAGCCAAGAAGCCCACTGGTCAGTTAAAGGAGCCCATTCAAGGTTTTCAACTTCCAACCTCTGCCCAGACAGAGTTGCATACAGCTCAAAAAAAAAATGCAAGATTTCGTATTCTATCTCCTTATCTGAAGCAAGAAAATTACCTTCCTGGTCCTCCAAAAAAGAAATAAACTTTCTGCACTTTCTAGTCGTCATCCATCTGTGAAAAAAATGAGAGTTTTCATCCCCCTCCTTCAGCCACTGGAATTTGCATTTTTGCATCGTCAAGCAATGTTCCTTTGTCACCAAATCCAACATCACCGATTTTAAAAGAATTCTCTGTCTGAGAAGATCACTAGTCATCCCCCTTTGTTCTTCGACGTAATCAATCTCGTCTATTTTATCCATCATAGAGCATTTAGCCTTTAAGATATTCCCAAAAGTCTCCTTATTCCATCGGATCAAACAATTCTTAAGGCCTTTTAATTTCTCCATGAAAGCATAACCTGGCCAGCCCGTTGGGCTCAACTCCAACCACCAGGTTCTAATAATGTTCAAAAAGTTTGGATGGTCTAACCAGGTGTTTTCAAACCAAAAGGGGGAAGGACCCCACTTTTGATTACCCAAAGAGAGTAATAGAGGAAAATTATTCAAAGTCGGTCTCGAGAGCTTTTGAAGAGAAATCTCTTTGAAAGTATTAAACCAGCTCAAAGAAAGTAAAAACCTGTCAATTCGAGTGGCTGTGGGCATCTCTTGTAAATCTGACCAAGTGTACATCCCATTATTTAGCGGAATGTCAACTAAATTTGCATGTTCAATGAAAGCGTTAAAGACCCTCATACTTCTAGTAATTCTCCCTCCCTTGGACTTTTCAGAGAGCCATCTAACCACATTGAAGTCGCCTGCCAGGCACCAAAAATCCAAGCAAAGACCCGTTAAATCCTCCCGTTCTTGCCAAAGATCTTTTCGACCATGGTGAGAATGGGGGGCCATAAACCCCTGAAATCCATCCTCGAAAGCAGATATCATATGAGAAAGAGATAGAAATCGAGAAAAGACCCAGCATAGAATCATCTACCGTAATCACATCCTCTTTCCACATCACCAGGACACCGCCCACACTAGCCTCAGCATCTAATGAAAAATGGTCTTTTGTACCTCATTCATGTTAATGAAAAATGGTCTTTTATCACAAATATATACACACACACATATAACCGATGCAAATTGAATCATGTCAATCCATGCTAAGAAAGAACATATATTTTCCCATACATCTAATATTTTCTTAATGAGAGACACCATTATGGTATATAACGAGATCTCATTAAATGCAATTACCAAAATTTCCAAACATTAGATTGTCGTTAAAGGGAAGACATAAGAATCTTCTTTTATAATAGGAAACAACAAATTTTCTTTAAAAAGGGGAAGTTTAAAGAAAGTTTGATGGTCTTCAGATCAAGGATTGTTGTTCTTCAGGTTTGTAAGTTTTGATCGTTTGGGTCATTTTTGTTTTCCTTCCTTTTTAAGCAAGTGTGATAAATTAAGCTCCTAGAAGTAGAATAATTACTAACGTCATCGATGAAATATCAGAAGTCGAGTTGTTGTAAACGTTATTAGAAAATAAAGTTTATGAAGGAGTAGTCATAAGATCATGAAGCAATTACAAAATCCAAGCCAGAAATAAACTTACCCCAACCCAAGTGGATCTATACATTCCATGCCACGAGGGAATGACTGCAAATGGCTGAGTCCCGGTCTACCGACTGCAGATACCTTTCGGTCAAACTTCTGAGGAGCGGGTGCTGTTCTTGTCTCCCGCATTTCACGTACTCTTCTAGCAAGCTGTGAAAGAAAGTAGTATTCATCCACAATTGATGATCGGTTTATAGAGAGAGGAAAGTCGTCTCCCCGCCCAAGGGGGAGGGTATAGTTACATTCGATGGATAAAACTTGATTGCAGCCATCTAAAGGCGTAAAACTACTGGTTACTGAATCACCATTTCCAAAAGTTTGACAGACCAAATAACGCAAGCCATCTAAATATATTTCACAAAAGATTTTTAACGAAAAGGAGGAAGACGAAATGCAATCACTCTCCTAAAACAACAAAAACTTGAAGAGAAGGCCGTATAAATGGAAAACATTGAAGCGGAATTTTAAAATGAAGATATAGAAGAACCTCGTCTTCATCAACGTGCTTCCAGCAATGAGGCTCCTCCCCGTCCCAGCCCGGATCATCGTCCCTCCCAGAGGACCTAGCTGCGCTGCCGCCGCGACCTCCAGCGGCGGACGGTCGATGATCTTTCGTGGAATCCTCATCGCCACTAGAAATGCTCAGCATCTCGACCTCCGAATCGTCGTCGTCGTCAACAACCCTCCGACCACCCTTAGGCTGCGCATTACTGCCACTGGTTTTAGAAGGAACAGCAGCTGCAGAAACCGATTTCCGGTGCTGAGACGGCGGTTGGACGTAATTAGCAACGGGCTTGCGAGAATTAGTGAGATAATTGACATCGCGCTGTTCTTGCTCCTTGAGAGCCATCTGCAGTAGCTCGTCCTCGTCGTCGCTGTCGCTCGACATTTTTGGCTGATTCTGATTCTGAATCGACGGAGGATTGGGAATTGAGATTAGATCTGAGAATCAGTGGTAAAAGCCTCAAATCAATTGGAATTTGGGAATTGGGAATTGAATATGAACAGCGCCTGAGAAAGTGAGAAAAAATGGAAGAGGTGAAAACGAAGCACCCAAATGAAGAGGCCGTCTTTCTTACCACCGGAGGGACACGTGGCTCTACACGTATTTGTAAATAAATACCCTTGTTAATAATTAGTACAAAATAATTATTCTTTTTAGTCTTTTTGACAGAAATTTTTTTAGTTGAAAAATAACATTTTTTTTTTTTTGAGTTAGAACATTTGGGGGTGAATTGTAGAGCATGCATATGGCAAACGTGAATACCACCGGAAACCACTGGCAAAACACCTGGTAAAGAGACCCTATCTTGAGTTAGAACATTTTGAGTTAGAGAGTGTTTGATCTTCAAGAGCTTAGGAACCTTCTGATCTTTTTGTTTATGAGTTCTCTCTAAATTCTTTAGAGAGTTTTAATTTTTAAACCCCCATATGAATGAGAATTCTTCTATTTATAGAGCTTTTCCATGTGTGAGCTTGGGCTTTAACGGCTTTTGGGTTTAGGGTTTGAAACGAAAATTGAAACTAACTAATTAAGAGATAAGATTCGAACCGACATGACATGTCCCTGACTGGTTCCATCTTTCTCAATGAGACAAACTACTTTATAAAAAGTAAAATCTACTTTATAAAAGCATATAAAATAAACAACTTTAAAAAGAATAAAGTAAAGCGAATAAAGTTGTACAAAATAATTACAAAATGACAAAAGAAAAGATTGGGACGAATCTTTCACCACGTTCTTCCAACTGTGCTTGTCCTTTCTTCTTTAATAAAGTAGCTTTATCAAAGAGATATGTCAGTCTTTCATTATTGCTTCTGTCGACACTTCAAGGTTGTAGAAGAGGCAAGGGTACACCGGAGAGCTTACCAACGGTTTCACTGCACAACCCCGCGACTTACTACCCGAAACACAACTCCTTAAGACCCGCAGCAGGTCCTCGCCTTCAACCTTTGATATCTTGAAGCAATAGTCTTTCACTGAAACAAATAGCAACTCTAAAGAGGTTTATTACGCTAACTCGTTCCCGAGTAGCAACTCAGAAGAGACTTATTACGCCATCTGTTCTGTTGATGCACTGTCACAAGACTAGAAGAGGATGATGAATTTACTATGTACGATACAGAATCCGGAACTATACAATGAGATTATGTACATCTAACACTATACATACTAATAATTTACATACTCGAACTGTACAGAGAGAATATCTTCTTCCGAGTGAAGATGATACTCATTCTACAAGAAAATACAAAAAAAAAGATGAAAAACATGTAGAAAATAAATTAAAAATGTACAAGAGAGATGTAGAATGTACAGGATTAAAAATTTGCTTCAATGCTAACCATTGAAACATTCACTAAAGAAGAAGTAAAATTTACAAGTGAGGTGCCGAATGTACAGGGGAAAGAAATTACCTTTTTTTTTTTTTTACTAGACTCACGGAGGCTGTGAATCTAGGAAAGGATCATCTAGATCATATGGAGACATGTCTTCATCGGAATGTATGCTTCCTTGTGAAGACGCTGCTGGTAGGCTTCTAGCCGCATCAAGGACTCTCTGAATTTCTTCATCAGAGGTTGTTTGAACCAATCTAGAAATTAATCTAGATCTTTCATTCAAAAATTTTTAATTTCTTTGAGACAAATTTATCTAATCCTCGTTTTATGCAAACCACTCTTTGACTCTGTTGAGATCAGCATGTGGGTATTCATATTTTTCCTACCACTTGATCTTAATGACTCTGTACAGTCTTTTGAGACCTTCATTCTCTTCAAGCTGGAAGTTCCAGCTGAGAATCCATGGAAGTTTGAATATGAGACAGAACCTGAATAGGTTTGGATACTCATTCCTTTGTATATTTTGAACAAAGAAATGGTATGATTCTTGAATTGGAGTTGGAAAAATATCCTCCGTCAAACCGAAGATATTCCACCATTTAATGAACCAGTATGGAAAATCCATACGGTGAGCTCTCTGGAAAAATTGGATAAACCAGGAGTGATCGAATTTTATGTACCACATCACGTTATACCATGCTTGTAGTCATGGTAGATATACGCATGTGGCTTGAATGTCTTTGAAAAAAGACCTTGGAGTAAAAATACTCTGATTCTAGTGAGATGGAGTCAGGACTTTGAAGATCTTTAACTTTGAAAAAGCGATCTTTCTTGGATCATCACGGTCTGGGATATGTGTTATCTCGACCGATTTGGTGTCTATGAGGATGAATTCGTAGAACTTTCTGTTTTTGAGAAGGTCTTCCGGCATGAATAGGAAGCCTTCAGGAAAAGTGTTCTTGATAACTTCTACTATAGAGTTTCCGTCAAATTCTGGTTCTATAGTAGGTTCAGAAACTTGAATTGGTTTTTGAAAATACGTTTTAATTCCTGGTTTGGGAATAAACCTTTCTTGGGGAACAACCGCCGTAGAATACGTGGTAGTTCTTGGAGACGAAGAAGATCCCTGTTGAGAGGGAGCTTGAGATGGTGCTCTTCTAGAGCTTTGAGAAAGAGATGTCGGAGAGACGGTTCGTCTTCTCTGATGGGTAAGATTGGCCGATGGCCTTGGTGGAGGAGTCGGTGACTTCAAGGAATCGCGAATCACGATTCCAGTAGATCGATTTCCTCTAAATCTGACAACCGGTGTGAAATCAGAGTCTAGGGCATATTGATCTGCTGTCATCGGACTAACAGTTTGAGACGATGAGGCTTTTTCCTTGCCTTTTGAGGCATGTGTTACAGGGCCTTTGCCCTTTCTACTGCTCATCTTCTTTCCGATCACTTTTGGAAAGAGAGGAAGAAGAGAGGAGAGAGAGTTTTGGAGTTAGGAACTCCCTTGAGAGATAATCAGCAAGCGGGTTTTGAGTGCCTTTTATAGGCAAAATCTCGAAATCAAAACACGATAAAATCACTTACCATCTCGCAAATATCTGTTTTGAGACTAAATTCTCGACATCTTTTTCTAAAACAAATTTGGATGCTTGAGAATCTGTTTTAATAACAAATTTTTTGTTTATTAAATCTCCTTGAAATTTTTGAACACATAAAACTATGGCCAAAATTTCATTTTTAATTGTTGAATAATTTTTCTGGGTATCGTTCCATATTCTAGAATAATATCTCACTATTTGTTCTTGTTTATCCAAGGACTGTTTGAGGATTCCTCCATATCCGATATCGGATGCGTCAGATTCCACTATTAAAGTTGCCTCTGGATTGACAAGACTCAAACAGGGTAATGATTTGACTAAAGTTTTAGTCCTCTTTACAGCTTGCGTATGCTCAACTGTCCAGGGTTTTGGATTTTTTCTAAGTCTTTGAAACAGTGGTTTGCAAATGGGCCTCAAATCTTGAATAAAATCTGAGATGTAATTGAGACAGCCCAAAAACCTTTGTAATTGAGTTTTGTTTAAAATTTGATCCGAAAAATTATCCGCAAATTCTATGGACCTTTGAATGGGTTTTATTTGGCCCATATAAATTTCAAATCCAAGAAAACGATGTTTGTTTGAAACAGTTTTATTTTTGAAATGGATATTACTAAACCATTTTGTTTAATAATATCGGTAAACTTTTTCAAATGAGAAAAGTGTTGATCTATACCTGATGAGAAGATTAAAACATCATCGATATAGATAATTGAAAACTGTGAGATTGGATCAAGAATATCATTCATGATCTTTTGGAATTCTAATGGAGCGTTTTTTAAGCCGAATGGCATAACGTTCCACTCATACTATCCAAAAGGGACATTGAATGCAGTCTTGTATCTATCTTTTTCTGAAATTTGAATTTGCCAGAAACCTGACTTCATATCAAATTTTAAAAATACATTTGAGCCTGAAATTCTTTTTAATAAATCGGTTTTGTTAGGAATTGGATATCTAATCCATTCTAAAACTTTATTTAAAGGTTTGTAATTGATTACTAACCTGGGCACACCACACTCCTTTTCTGCTTGATTATTGACATAGAATGATGCGCATGACCATGGACTTTTGGATGGTTTGATCAGCTTCTTTTGAATTAGATCATCGATCTCGGTTCGACAATGATTTAATAATTCAGAGTTCATCTGGATTGGTCTTGCCTTGGTCGGAATTTGAGACTTAGAGAAATTTTTAACATATGGTAGTCAACCACATGTTTCTTTCTATCCCATAATGCATTGGGATGATTTGAACAAACTTCAACTTTAAATTTCTTCTTCAGAATTTGAATCTTCTCATGAATATTCTGCTGCTGCAGATTTTCTTCGATTCTTTTGTAATTTATTTCTTCCTTCAAGAAAGCAATCTGCTTTTCTTTGAGATTGATCTCGTTATCCTTACTCATAAGCTTTATGCTATCCTTACTCATAAGCTTTATGCTATGGGTCAGGATTGGCTTCTTGAATTCAAATAGGATTTTCTTTCCCAAAAGGTGGGTAGAAATCCCTTCATTGGAGACCTCCAGTGGATATAACTGGGTAATGAATGGTGTTCCTAGAACCATGTCCTGCGTCAGGTTCTTCACTAGCAAGAAGGAATTGACAAAGTGACACACTTGCTAGAGTAATATGAATGAGTCGGCAATATTAGGATGTCGATGCACAAGTGTACACATTCATTTGTAGCAAGTGGTAAGTAAATTATCGTATCCACAAAGACTAGTAATTCACTAATTTACCACAACTTGATTCTCAATAAACTCAATTAGTAACCATTTAAATTTTATCAAGGAAATGAAATAAAATAATTCGAAATTGCTGGAACAAAATAAATGCTAAAACAGAGATAACATAGTAAAAATGCAAAAAACAGAGAATGACTACTTGTACTTTGGTTAAATAGAAAGCTCGGATTAGAGGTGATTTTCCGTTTTAATCTATTTTACAGCTTAAATACATGATCAAATCTCTCAATCCACTACAGCTCACGTGGTATTCTCCCGAATGACCAGAAATCTGCTGTTTCATTCCCATTACTCCAGCGTTAATTAACCTGCTGTATTTGTGTGCATTAGACAAGTGATCATCCCTAATCCCCTTACTTAGCTAGCTACTAACCCTAACATGAGGCTAATGTGGTTCTTAAGCAATCAACTCCTCCTATTCTTCCCAGAAATCAGAGAAACACTGCACAAAATGGTTGGCCAAACGAAATTGTGCTTAAAAAGTAAAAACTCTTAAAAACCAGATTGAGCTAAAGACAGTGTATTAAGCTGCAAAGTAAATTAAAACATCCAACCCCTAATCCTCACCTTGAAGGTGATCAGTTCATAATGCAAGAAAAATAGAAAAGAAATCGAAATGTAGACATAACGTTAAACAATGTGAATAAACTAGAAAGAAGAAGAAGAAGAATTCGAAATGTTGCCGCAAAAAGGTTGGATCAGCATCTGGCGACAGCTCCAGCATAAATCCCTTCCTCTTTTGGTAATATTCCGGCAGCCTCTCTTCTTCGGACTGAGCTTTCTGTTTTTCTCTGTTTTCTCCCGATTCTTCAGCCTCTCTTCTCCCCCTTTGTAAAAACGGCTACCCAAAACTTAAATACCACATTTGTTTTGCTCAAAACGAGGGCTGATTAGACATGACTAACGACGTAGCAAGCTTCCATTGACTGCAACAGGCTGAGTCATCTGACATTTGCCAACTCATTTAATGAATTAATCTTCTCACGTGCGAAGTTGTATTGGCTCGAATTGCAAGGTTTGCTCCAGCAAACTGTTATAAAACTGCTGCTCAAAATCTTCAAAAGTCCTTCTTAAATTAAACCCTAAATCAATCACATAAAACTCGTTAATTATGATAATCTTGCACTAATAAGAATTTTACTACTTCAAAATTAAACTTAGAGCAAACTAAATGAAAGCTAGGGTATTTATAAGATAATTCGAGATAAAATATGACAATTCAATCCAAAAATGATATCCTATAACTCTTATTTTAAGAGTTATCATGTTTCTCTAAAAAAAAGAGACATTTTCAAAAATGCAGAATGGTGGCCCACAAACCTTGAAGGTTGTTGGCGTGAGGCGGCCCAAGGCCTTTGAAAAAAGGAAATTCCATTTTTGAAAACGATTTTTTTTTCATTTTTGAAATTCTTTAACAATTTTGAAAACGTTTTCAAAAATACATAAACAAAAAACTCAATTGGTTATCAAACAGGCTTGTTTTTTAAAAACTAAAAACTAAAAACCAATTGGTTATCAAACGATACCTAAAATTTACTCTAAAATGTTCTTCACGTGTAATGAGAAGTTAATCTGGTGGTTGGTTGGATGTGGGTTAATTTGATGGTCTTTTCAAATGTCAATCACATTATTTACTCCCATTTTTAAAAAGTTAGCCCACAACCAACCTTTCAATAATAATTAAGTGTGAAATTTAATGTGATTGTGCTCTCAAATTTAATCTAATTATGCTCTCATTCTCCTTTCAGGCTTGCCATCTTAAGTGTGATGTATGTGTGAAATGACAATGACCATTGAGAATAGCCTTGGCATACAAAAAAAAAAAAAACAAATACGAAAACGATCGAGAGCGAGAGCGAGCAGTTATGAACGACTGAAAATGACTGAGAGCGAGAGGTTATGAACACCTCGTAATCACAGAGACTGATATTTATGAATGGAAAAGGATCGAGAGCGAGAGGTTATGAACTCCTCCAAATGACTGGGAGTGAGAATATGGTTCAGATGGGGGTTTAACAGAAGTGCATCGAAAGCGTTAACGAGTCGATAAGGACCCAGATCGAAAGTCGATTGGGATGTGAAACTTGTCGGTCTAAACGGCCTAGATGAAGAAAGCTAACGACAGTAGAAGGTCATCCATCGTTATATTTAAAAAGCAGGTCATCCACCCTAAAAAAAGGCCATTCTTACAAAAAAAACCCAAAGACTTTCATCAAACTCTAGGAATAAATTTTAAAGAAACTTTTAGCTCAGTCATTAAAGCTCCAACAATAAGAGTTGTTTTGTCCCTAGCTGTAACTTTTGGTTGGGATATTAAACAATTAGACATAAACAATGTCTTTCTAAATAGGGAGTTGCGTGAAGTGGTGTATGTGAAACAACTTGAAACTTTGTGGACATGAAACATCCTAGTTATGTATGCATACTAGAGAAAGTTTTGTATGGACTAAAACAAGCACCTAGAGCTTTGATAGATGGCTTGTCGAAGGCCCTATCAAGATTAAATTTATAAAAACCGGACCTCTAAATATTTTGCAATAATAGTGACCGAGATCATCCACAGGGATTGGAGTTCTTAGAGTAATTAAGTACCACAGTTAATGATGCCTAATTTTATTTAGAGAAACACAACTTGGGAATCAAAGAAAAAAATAAAATCTAAACTAATATGTACATGCTTTGGAGTCCAATTTTGAGAAACATGCATGGTTGATTACCTTAAGCCCAACTTGAATTGATTAATAATTTGATTTTATACTAACAATCTTAAACCAAGAATTACTAAGTTATCAATATCCTCTCTCGAGCTCAATTGACCATATGCCAATCAATAAATCAAGCTCTCGGTCTATTTCTATTACTAAACAAGGTATTAGGCGATTCTCTTAAGGCTTCTAGAATTACTCTACTCACTCTCATGCAATAGATTAAACCTCGTCATGCATCTAGTGTTCTACAACTAAACTTACTCTCTCAAGCTAAATTTAGTTAAACATGCAAAACTATGGCCAAAGGTTAATATAATATAAAGAGATGCATAAAAGATGTCAATATATAAATTAAACTAAAAATCAACCAAATGTTCAACAACTACAACCAAGCAAGGGTCTAAACACATAGTTACAACATAAGTACAACCCACAAAAACTCCTAAATCTAGAAGAAAAGTAAAAGAAATAGATAAGAAACTTAGGTCGCGTGCCAACACTCGTCTCCGACGTGATGTCCACGATCTCGAGTTTTGAGTCTCCTCCTTGGCTTTTCAAAGGTCTCATCTATGTCCTTAGATAGTGCTTGAATCGAGTTTAGGGTTTTTGGTCTCTCAAAACAGCTCCCTTTGCGAGAATGAATAAGTTTCTTTTATAGACATTGAGACAGCGTTGCAATGCTGCCCCTTCGAATTTTATAAAGAAGGAAAATATTTGTTTGAGTAGTGTTGCAACGCTATGGACAGCGTTGCAACGCTATGCCTGTAGTTTTTCAAGGTTGAAATGCTTCTCAAATGGCGTTGCAACGCTATGCCCTTGGGTCCAAATGCCTTGTTGTTGTTCTTCAACACTTGAATCCTCAAATATAGCCTTACGTTGCTCAAATTTGTCCGATTATCTCACAATTCTCCGATCTTGCTCAAAATGCTCGGTTTCTGAGAAATAAACATAAAAATACATGAAAGCACACAAAATCATAGCGAAACTAGCATAAAAATAAGCCAAGAAATAGCACTATTTTGCCCATTATCAAGCTTGGTATAAGAAACTGAAGAATACCTTACAATCGTGGGGTTTAATAATTCCAAGGTTGATAGCTCGCTGTTCCTTTTTAATAAGGGTGACAAAATTATTTGGATATTAATCTATGCTAATAATATTATCATTACATGGAATGATAGAGAGTTACTAAAACGCTTCACAAAGGAGCTAAATGATACCTTTGCCTTAAAAGATATCGGGGATCTTCATCTATTTCTAGGAATTTAGGTGAAGAAATCAGATAATGGACTCCATTTATGTCATAGAAGTTATATTTTGAATTTATTGAAAGGTTTAGGCCCCATTTGATAACCATTTGATTTTTTATTTTTGGTTTTTGAAATCTATGCTTGTTTTCTTATCATTTCTCTACGATGAGTTTCATTTTTATTAAGAAAACATTTGAATTCTTAGCCAAATTCCATAAACAAAAACAAGTTTTTGAAAACTACTTTTTTTTTAGTTTTAAAAACTTGGCTTGGTTTTTGAAAACATATGTAAAAAGTAGATGACAAACAAGGAAACCCATAGGTTGAAGTAGTATTTATAAGCTTAATTTTCAAGAACCAAAAACCAAAAATAAATGGTTATTAAATGGGGCCTTAGAAATGGAGAATTTAATACCATGTCCTACTCCCATGGCTTTTGGAAAAAATTTAAGTGCAAAAGATGGAGAACCTTTACAAAATCCTACACAGTATAGAAGTATAGTAGATGGTCTACAATATCTATGTTATACAAGACCTGACATCACTTTTGCTGTCAATCGCCTTAGTGTTGCCTTAGCTAGAGTGGAATTAATTTTTCAATTATGCACTCTTAATGTGCAAGTATACACAACCTTTGCAGCAAGTGATAAGTATATTTATATCGTTATCCTCAAGGATTAGTACAAGAATTTTACCAAGTTGGAGCTAAACTTTAGTGAATAAAGAGCTAACCAACAAAATCAACAATTAAGGATGCTTTTAAAAACAACTAAACTGATTAAAAGAATAACAAGGAGTAAACAAAATGCTAAACGAGCAAAAGCAGACAAACAACATGTAATTTCAATTAAAGATAAAAGAAGGCTTGGATTAGGGGGTGCTCTATACTATTCTGAGACTAAAATGCTGAAGCAAAAGTCATGCAAAACTTGCACTACACAACATTCTAACACGGGATCTTTCCAGATTACTATAAATTGTAGCTAAACTCCCATTTAAACTATTTCTTTTTACTCCATGCTTTTGTGTACTTTAGGTGGGTGATTATCCCTTACCTACTCAATTCACTGCAAACATGCTTGTAATCAGTTCTAAAGTGAATTTAAGCAATCGGTTTCCTCTTCTTTTTCCCAAAAGGCAAGAAAACAGTGAATGAATAAGTTGGCCAAACTAAATCCAAACATTAGTATTAAAACAACTTAAATTCAGTACAAATGTACATAATATCACCTCAACTCAAGCCTCGTTACAATATAGAGGTCCCTAATCCTTGCCTAAAACTACTTAGCTCATAATGAAAGAAATGAAACTAAAAACAACTAATAAAAGTTCCATTACAAAAGCTTCTAATTAAACAACAAGAGAAAGGAAGAGACACAATGAAAAGAGAAGAAATATCAGGGAAGCAAACTTCTGAGGATTCCTTCTTCTTCAGCTCTTTTCCCAAAGTAGGTAGTCCTCCCATTTTCTTTTTCTCTAATTCGTAGCTCTTACTCTTTTCCAGCCCCCTTTTCCATTTGAAACATAACAGCTTAATACTCCCCTTTTGTCCATCAAAATCAAGGCTGAATAGACAGGGAATAAATCTGGCGGCCTCCCATTAGTCCATTTCATTCCAGTTGGCTCTTTTTGGACAACTCAATTAATGAAAAAAATTTATTGCACGTCTGAATTAATTGGCTTCTCTATGATGAATTGCTGTAGCAAACCAACTCAATTAGCTACACTGTACTCCAACTCTTTTCTCATTAAGTCTGCTTTTACCTGAGGCATAAATTGCAACAATTAAGCTCACAAATTGCAAGAATCCAAACATTAATCAAGGTTTTCTTAATACTTAGCCAAATAAGCAAGAAAGCACTAATTAGGAACTTAAGTAACCAAAAAGCTACCAAAACACCTCAAACAAGCAAGGTATAACAGGAGAATTTAAGAGATGAAGAGTTATCACTTAGTCAATTTCTCTCAGCTCCAACCATTGTGCATTTTCAAGCATTAAAGAGGATACTTCGATTTCTAAAAGGGACAACAGATCTAGGCATAAACATTCAACCAGTAAGTGATATTTCAATTGTCGTTTTTTCAGATGCAGATTGAACCTGTAATATAAATGATAGAAGGTCAATATGAGGAATGAGTGTTTACCTTGGCGAAAATTTAGTTTCATGGTCATCGAAGAAGCAAAGCATTGTATTAAGGTCGTGCGCTAAAGCTGAATATCGATCTCTAACTCAAATTGTCGTTGAAATTGCTTTGTTAAACTCTCTCCTTCAAGAAATTAGAATTCCACAAAGAATAAAACCAATAATTTGGTGTGATAGCATTAGCGTTGCTGTAATAGCCTCTAATCTTATCTACCATGCACGAACAAAATACATAGAAGTTAAATTACACTTTGTGAGAGATAAGGTTTTGAGAAAAGAACTAGAAATTAGATATGTACCTATTGAAGAGCAAGTAGCTAATGGTTCACGAAGCCCTTGTCGACCTCTAATCGAGGGTACACGTAAGCGCACATGATCAAAGTAATAATAAAACGGTACAAGAATACCAAGTATCGTATCCATAAAGATTGATTTTTAATTCAATTAAATACCGTAAATAATCTCACTTTACTTTATTTAGAGAACAGAAATCAAGAGCAAACAAGAAAATAAACATCTAATCCTAGAAAGCAAGATAAACGAGAGACACAATCGATAGTTAATTATATGGGTGTTGATTGCATTCTTGGACCTTAATCTACTTAATTAAGCAAGCAATTAGGCACAATCAAGCATTCGATTCATAAATCTAGAAGCCTAAGGTCATGGAATCTCCTATCCTCCAATTCTCAAGTATTAACTAACTAACCCAAGTGTCCCTTAGAGCTAGCTAAGTCATACAAGGCATTATGACCCTGAATCACTGACCTCTATAGATTAATTATTACTTTTGCTGTCACTCAGATAATTAAACTATAGTCAAGCATCCAGTTCTAGTCTAAGGTTATCTCTATTGAGCCTCCACTTAGTAACTAATCAATTAGACAGTGTTCAATTAATTAATCTTCAGCACTAACTACAATTAATTAACAATTTATCCCACAATCACTCGAGTAGTTAACTAATTGTGCATTAAGCTAACTAAGCATCCTCTGTTGAGCTAAACCTAGTTCTACCTCAATTAATTAACGAACACAATCTAAGGGCATAAAGCTTAAAATAATGCATAAATGAACATAAACACTTAATCAAACCATAATTACTAACTAAATTAAGCAAAATTAAGTGCAATGGTCCAAGAATTACAACAACCCATAGATTTTAGGGAGTTAACTAAACATATTCATCAATTACAACCCAAAAATTCCTAAATACAACCTACTATAATTACTGAAAATAAAGGAAAAGGGAAGAAAGCTTAGGTTTATGTCGATTCTGCATTCTCGAGGTATCCACCACGAACCCAAGCTCTAAAATCCTCAACTCAGCCCCAAAATCCTGCCAAAATCTACCCAAGATGCTCTGAAATCGAGATTAGGGTATTTTCTATTGAATTGGACTCCCTTTGGATGAAAAAGAAGCGATGCATTTATACTGTTTGTCACGACAGCGTTGCAACACTATCCCAAAACGATGTCGTTTCTTGTTGCACGCAGGGGTAGTGTTGCAACGCTACGGATGGAGGCTTTCATTTCAGCGTGTTTCTAGCGTTGCATCACCACAGGGTAGCATTGCAATGCTAGCTCTCGGGTTTGCACATTACAATTGGCATTGAAACGTCATTTCAAGTGTTGAAATGTTGTCCCCCGACCTCAACGGCTTGTTTATCAACTCTTCTCTTCTTGGCTCTCCAAAATGGCCCGATTTAGCTCCAATATGACTAAAATACCCTCAAACACTTCGATTTTGCCCTTTTAGCTTGGTTTATGCAATTTAAACACAAATAGACATCAAAGCACACAAAATCATAACAAAACTAGCTAAAATAATAGGAAATAAAATATCATAGTTGCATGCTATCAACCCACTCTTCTAGAAGATGCAATGCAGCTTGGGACTCTTAGACAACCCATCTTGTGTTGAGGGGGAATGTGAATAGAGAAGTTCATTTTTCCAGCGGGGACCCACCCCAATCCCCGTTTAGGTGGGGAATGAGGGAGAGAATGGGGAACTTTTTTTTTCCATTAGCTAAACGGGGACAAGGAAGTGGAATGCATTCCCCATCCCTGTCCCCGACCCCGACCCCACCCTATTCTTCGTTTTCGCCCCGATTTCTTTAATTTTTATGAAATATTATTTTGTTTTTCCAAGGAAATTAAAAAACTTTCTCTTTAAATAGAAAATTTCAAAAAATATATATTTTATTTAATCAAAATAAAAAATGAAAATCACAAATGGGGAATAATTCCCGACGAGAAACTCGATCCCCGCAAATTCTCTGTAGAGAATCCTCGCCCCGTTCCCGCGAAATTAAATAGAAAATTTTGCGGGGACAGAGAATGAAATTGGGGGAGGGGACTGGGACAGGGAAGCCGTTCCCTAGGCCCCCGCCTCGTGGACATCTCTAAATGTGAAGACACCACCGATTAATGGTAGTTCGTGGGTTTGTGAGCAATTCTTAGCCCAAACATGAAGGAAATCTTTTATTCTTATGGTTTAAATAATCAAAGGCCCAAGCCCATGTATTTATCTATAAGGCCTTATATGCAAGTTATGAAATTAGATTATACCGTTTTTACTCTATAAATATAACTTATTCCCAAAGCCAATTCACGATTGAAGGTTATTTTTAACCTAAACTCTATTTTCTCCTAAATTTCTCTATTTGGTCCTTGAACTTTCAAAATTACAAATTCATGGGTCTACTAGACACAAAATTGAAATTTTAGCGTTCCATTAGACAGAAAATTCAAATTTATATCTAAAATATCAACTAATTTTTAAAAATTTTGAATTTGTCAGGGGCCTGTTAGACACAAAATTGAAAGTTCAAAGACCGATTAAACATAAAATGAAAGTTTAGGAATCTATTAGACACTTTTGAAAGTTCAGGGACCAAATAAATACAAATCTCAAAGTTCATAGAGTAAACTTGTAATTATCCTATTCAGGATTATTTCTTGTTGATTTCAAATTCTTTTCCAGGGAGTATATGGTCTTGATATCATTCGCTCTAAGAAATCGGATAGAATTTAGTTAATTCCTTTTACTATACTTTTTCTTCCAATTCCTTTTATCGCCAGTTTAGTCTCGTGGGAATCAGGTGATTGGCAAGAGCAGAAGGTGTTCTCAGCAGTGTTGTGTAAGTCTGTTGGTAAGTCGCCCGTTCCCCCTGATAGCGAGACGGATCGTTGGTGAAGAAGAAGAAGAAGTTATTAAAGAGAATTCACTTTATTCTCTTAGATTTTGAAGAAAGAAAATATCATACTCGGATGATCGACCGATTAAAGAATTTATTTAATAGATGGAAAGTTAATGCAGAAGCCAAAAGGCGACATGCCGAAGAAGCAAGGCGAAAAGCCAAAGCATCCAGAGCCGAGAAGGTAGACCAACAGATGGTAGCAGAAGTTGACATGCATCAATTTAAAGAAGGAGATAGTGCAGATCTTAATGTCAAGAACACACTATCATCCATCAAGGCCATTGAAAGATCACTTCTTCAATGGACTATTCCCAAAATAGATCCCTCATTGATCTATGATACGAAATCTTTAAACAGATGAAAGGAATCTATATCGTAGAATGAACGATTCCTATTGTCAACAATCCGGAGAAGATAAGACTTTTCTCTTCGGACGTGCTTTGGAAGCACAAAGAGAAAGGTTATCAATTCCTCCATATACTCCTGGTGCAAGTAGGTATAAACCATTATACCGCAAAGGTCTAGACATTCCAATCCTTGTAGCACTCAGAGACAAGAGGCATCTCGATTACAAAAACTCTATGCTCGGGCTTATTGAAGCAAACGTAGCAAGAGGACCAATCTACTTCAACATTTACCCGAATTTTCCGGTGTCTTTAACAAATCCAAATATACTAAACACTTTAGTATTGGATATCTGTTTTAAGAACCTAAATGTTGACGTAAAGACAGAAGGATTTGCTTTACTATGGTGAATCAATTATAAGATAATGAAGACAACTTTGGAGCCTCGATGTATTGTTGAAGATCCTCTAGAAGGACAGATGATCTTGTTTGAAACAAATCTCGATGACTCCTTAATAGATATCCCGAAGATGTTAACTTGGGAAGAGATAACTAGAAAGTCCGAATGGGACATGGAAAAGGCATTCACGCCTCCGAAACCCAAACCAAGGACTTTAACTCTAATTGAAGAAAGGATTGATGGCAGTGTCCATATCGAATTCGAAGATGAAGGTCCTTCCAATCCAATGACAACTCACTTCGCTCCTTCCAGACATAGCGCCTCATCTAGCAGAGCAGCGCCATCCTTGTCTGCAGGGATACAACGATCAAGCTCTCTCAGAATAGAGAAGGTTGATCTAGATCCGAATATTCCTGAGATTCATTATCAACGGAATACTTCTCCGACTCAAACTGACATGGAAGCCAATCAGCTTAATGTCATCATAAGAGATTTCCAAGTAGATATGGAAGCTCTTAAGAAGGATTTCTTAGACCCAATATGGGCCGACCATAGAAGGTTCTTCTTTGAAGCATATGAAAAAGAAGAAAGAGATCAGATAAAGAAAGAGTGGATCCAGACGATGGAGACTCTTGAAGAAAATATACCATTCTTTGAGTGGTATGTAAAGCGTGAAGAATTCGCAGAAAGAGCGATCAATGCCATAAATGAGGTCAAGTGGAGAACAGTGAGAGGAGCGGAAATTAGCTCTAATCACCCCACCCCTCACTGGAGGCCATACAGTTCTAAAACTTTAATCAAACTGTAGTGGCGACACCCTTCAAGTTGATCGACCAAAAAGAAGAGGATGCCAATCCTTCTAAAGGAATTAGAGGTATCCATATTCAAAACAGTTATACTAACAAGATCCTTTCTACTATTTCTCAACAGATGAACAGAGTAGAAGAAAAGATCTTTGATGACAATCTCAAGAAACCAAAGATAGAAACAAGGGGAATTGATTCATCAACCCCTTATTTCCGAACAGAAGTTGGAAGTTCTATTCCTAGAATGAAATCCGACTTTCAAAGATTTATGGAAGAGGTCAACACCAGATTTACCAAGCTTACCATAAAGGAGCCATCAACTTCATCATCTCAGATCAATGTTTTGAATGATGAAGAGATAGATCAGATGATTCAGCACATGGGTCAACTGGCTCTAGAAGCTGATAATCTAGAAGAGCATATCACGGCTAGGAGCTATAGCCCAAATGATATGTTAAAAATTCAAAAACAAAAAAATTATACGACGAGAAGTTACTCTGCCAACAATCCACAATAGAGAAATTGGTATCCAAAGCCAACAAGGCCAGATCTTCAATTTGAAGAAAGAAATTTCATGACATACAAATCCTTTGATGGTGATTCAATCTACGAATGGAATTTAGATGGCCTATCAGAATATCTCGTCATGAGCGTCCTCCAAGATATGTTAATGGCAAATACAACCTATCTCTCTAAAGGACATTCAGACCATGAGTCAGCTCGACTCCTATCCTCAGGATTCTCAGGAATTCTAAAAGGATGGTGGGATCACAAATTTTCAGACCAAGAAAGAAAAGTTATTCTCAGACACACCTCCAAAAAGCCAACAGGTGCAGTAGATGTTCATGAGGTTTCAACAGGAACCTCTACAGCAGCAACGACGGAGTTGTCTACAGCAACACCAACAACTACCACCGTTCGACAAATAATCGAAGAAGAGGTGGAAGACGCTATAGTCACACTCACGCATGTGATAGCAAAAAACTTTGTCGGAAAAACCGAAAATTACAGAGCTCTGTCAGAAATATATCTGAACAATCTTAGGTGCCCAAAACTCCAAGATTTCAGATGGTATAAAAACACCTTCTTGGCATAAATATACAAAAGGCCAGACTGTGACGACATTGTTTGGAAGCAGCGGTTTATCACCGGTCTACCAAAATTATTCCAGTCTCAATTAATCCTTCACATGCAAGGTCTAAATGGAGGATCAATTCCATGGGACATCATAACCTATGGAGATTTGATTGCAAATGTAATCAACTATGGCACTATCCAATGTCTGCAGCAGAAAGCGAACGACAAATCCAATACAAGTGCCAACAGAAAAAGAGAGCTAGGACAATTCTGTGATATGTACAATCTACATCCACAGACCCAAGCTCCTTCACAACTTCAAAAGAAGAAGATGAGAAGAATCAAGAGATTCTTCAAGCCTCGTCAAGGATATACAAATCCTAACGTATATCGCGAATCCAGAGGTTACAAAAGAAAGGTAACTAGAAATTACCATAGAGATACTCAGCATAAACAGGAAAGAAGGCACAAGAAATTTGGAAGACAAATTTAGTGCTACAAGTGCAAGAAATTTGGACACTACTCCAACAAATGTCCATTAAGAGGAAAAATCAATGAGCTCCAGATTGACGAAGACCTTAAGCAAGAATTACTAATGGCCTTCGGATTAGACTCAAGCGATTTTTCAGAATTCGAAGAAGACTCAAATGATGAGATTCTCGAATTAAAAGAAGAAACTGATTCTAACTCATCCAGCGAAGGAGAATTCAGAATTCAGCACCAAAAGGATTGCGAAGGAGGAAGATTTTGTCGATGCTTAGACTGTATCAATGTCATTAGCAGCGATCAAGAGTTCCTTCTAGATCTGGTTGACAAAATTCAAGATGAAGTAACCAAGGTCGCAATCCTAAAGCAGCTTAAAGAATCTATTAAGAGAAAAACCTCTGAGAAAGAGGAAAAGAAGAAGAACAGATTAAGTGATCTTGACATCGTTCCCATTACAATGGAAGATGTCTTGGGAAGAACCACATAAGTCAAAGAGGTTACGATCAAAGAACTACAATTTGAAATCAACAACCTCAAGGAAGAAATCGCACAGCTAAAGAAAAGCTACAAAGCAGATGTCATCAAACTCTCTTCAGAATTAGCAGTACTGAAGAAGGGAAAGCACAAGGTTGAGGAAACCTCATTAACCATATCTTCTCAGAAGCAAGTCATAGTACCTGCTGATGAAGAATTCCTCAACACAATTACCAGAGTCCCATACCAAAAGTGGTACAGAGGTAACCCTGAAAATTCAAGACTTCAAAATAACTCTTATTACTTTGATTGACTCAGGAGCAGATCAGAACTGCATCCATGAAGGAATTATCCCATCAAAGTATTTTGAGAAAACGATTGAAGTATTAAGGGGAGCAAATGGGATCCCTTTGAAAATCAGTCACAAATTATCAGAAGCTCACATCTGCAAGGAAGGTATATGCTTTGTGATAACTCTTAAAATAAGAGTTATAGGATATCATTTTTGGATTGAATTGTCATATTTTATCTCGAATTATCTTATAAATACCCTAGCTTTCATTTAGTTTGCTCTAAGTTTAATTTTGAAGTAGTAAAATTCTTATTAGAGCAAGATTATCATAATTAACGAGTTTTATGTGATTGATTTAGGGTTTAATCTAAGAAGGACTATTGAAGATTTTGAGCAGCAGTTTTATAACAGTTTGCTGGAGCAAACCTTGCAATTCGAGCCAATACAACTTCGCACGTGAGAAGATTAATTCATTAAATGAGTTGGCAAATGTCAGATGACTCAGCCTGTTGCAGTCAATGGAAGCTTGCTACGTCGTTAGTCATGTCTAATCAGCCCTCGTTTTGAGCAAAACAAATGTGGTATTTAAGTTTTGGGCAGCCGTTTTTACAAAGGGGGAGAAGAGAGGCTGAAGAATCGGGAGAAAACAGAGAAAAACAGAAAGCTCAGTCCGAAGAAGAGAGGCTACCGGAATATTACCAAAAGAGGAAGGGATTTATGCTGGAGCTGTCGCCAGATGCTGATCCAACCTTTTTGCGGCAACATTTCGAATTCTTCTTCTTCTTCTTTCTAGTTTATTCACATTGTTTAACGTTATGTCTACATTTCGATTTCTTTTCTATTTTTCTTGCATTATGAACTGATCACCTTCAAGGTGAGGATTAGGGGTTGGATGTTTTAATTTACTTTACAACTTAATACATTGTCTTTAGCTCAATCTGGTTTTTAAGAGCTTTTACTTTTTAAGCACAATTTCGTTTGGCCAACCATAATTACATTAAATTTCACACTTAATTATTATTGGAAAGTTGGTTGTGGGCTGACTTTTTGAAAATGAGAGTAAATAATGCGATTGACATTTGAGAAGACCATCAAATTAACTCACATCCAATCAACCACCAATAAGATTAACTTCTAATTACACGTGAAGAACATTTTAGAGTAAATTTTAGAGTAATTGAATCCAAGGTAAGAACCTTCTGGTAAGCAATGTACATAGTTGGAAGCAAGATTGTTGGTTCCTCACACCAAGATTCAAATGTATTTATTCTCTTTACTATCAAGGATGGAGAACATGTGGTATTCATTCGTTATAGTGGAGTTTGACACGAGGACTCATGTTTTTACATTGGAGGTGAATTGGTAGGGCTGGTGGTGCCGACCACACTAAGTTATGAAGAATTTAAAAGTTAAGTTTATGACATTACAGAAATTCGTCGAGCTGAGTTTGACATTAAAATGATGGTTAAATACAAGACAGACTATGATTCCCTACCGTTGTACATAAGGCACAATAGAGATGTGTGATTTTTGATGCACCATCCAGATGTGTCAAGAGTTCAAGTATGGATAACGACTTTGCGGAAGCATGATAAAGACGGGGAGGAAGAAGATGATGATAAAGAATATGATTAAGAATATGGAACAATAATATGTAGTGGATGATGAAGATGACTATGAAAGGCTGAACGTAGAAGGAAATAAAAAAGAGCACAAAGATGAGAATGAGAAAGATGATAATAAAGAATATGAACTAGAATATGAAGAAGAAGACGAAGATGATAAAGCATATGATGAAGTCGAGAGTGGGGACAACAATTAAGTAGGGGGTGACGTAGGGAATGAGTGCAATTTAGCTCTCATAATAATGAGGATTGTTTGGGGTTTTGCCACGTGCATGACACATACTGGTTTGACATGGAGACGAGTCATTTACCATCTGTAATGTTATTAGGTAATGAAAACACGAGACTGTGGGGTTTTTTTCTCCATCACAACCTGAAGCAGAAGACTGATTAAGAAAAAATCCATATGATTGAGGTGTTTATGCACAAGACTTTGAGGACGTGAAAAATGTATACACTGAAACTCAACCGATGATCCTGAACAACACGTCCATGAAACAATTCCACCAACTGAAGAGGATCATGGGGCGCGAATGAGTGGGGTCAGAAGTAATCATCCTATAATACAAGCAGCGGGTCCCTCGTATGTAATTAATATTGGAATCACAGAGGACATAGTTCTTCATGGGGGTGAGGCCGACATTGAGGTAGGCTAAATTTTCTTTTGTAAGAATGACCTAAAGACGAGAATTTCGGTGTTTGCCATTGATCGACTATGCTACACGCAAGTGCACGTGATCGAAGTAATAAGAAACTGAAAGTATTCCAGAGTATCGTACCCAAGGGAACGAGTTTAATAAAATGAATTTTAGATGACACAAAATTGTTGACAAATTGAAACTTAAGGTAACCGTGGGTGAAAATGATTTGTGAGATGTTTTGACTAAAAGAAAAATTGTTTGAAAAATAAAAAGCGAGATTCAAGATGCTAATGCCCCTTTGGAAAGAAAATGCAACAAGAAGGCAATTGCAATCGTAGCTAACTCAAGAACTAAGTAAACCGAATTCAACTCCTATTCGATCTTCTATGAAGTATCTTTAAGAGACTAAGTGATTAAACCTATATTTCTATGGCTAATCTAACTTAGATATTTTTGTGCACAATTCTAGTGGTTTTGGAGTCTCGCCCTATGTCTAGGGTCGATGTTTCAGGAATTATGTCTAAGCCTTGTCCTCCATTGCTTTTGCGACACCCACTTCCCTTAACCCTTTCGGTATTAAGTTTAGCTTGGCAAGCAACACTAGATGGCCAACTAGGGTTTACCCAACATTAAACTCACCAAAAGAAAAGATTGGTTTAAGTGTTAGCTAGATTGTTTTTGCTATCAAGCCTTACATCTTTCCTCTAGAACATTCACAAACTTGAATCCCAAAGGAAATTTAGCTCTTCATAATGAAATAAATAAAAAACAGTAAGCTTGAATTAATAAAATTCATTGGTACAACAAAGAAAGACGTGCAACAACTCTAAATTCAACTCAATGTCAAAAACTCAATTGCCCAAGTATTGTTGTATTCATTAAGTAAGGAAATTTCAAAATGCCTTAACAATTTAAAAAAAAAACTCAAAATACAGTACCTTCTAAAGTCTATTAAGATGGAATAAAAACTTGTAGAAATTTAAAGAACAACCAGTAGCTGACGTTGAAGCAAATAACAAAAGAAATACAATCGAACAAGAACAACAGAATTATCCTAAAAACCCACTCTTCTGAGCTCAATCGAATAAGAAGTTATTCATAACCACACCCAATTCTTGTGGAGATGGGATTGAGAAAGAGATTCTGGAATTTCAAGAAGAAGAATAACAAAACAACAACTCAAAAAAAAAAAAAAACGCCCTGCCGTAGAAGAAAACCCAAAATCACATAAACAAAAATCTTCCAAAATTCAGCTCCCTTCTCACGGCTTTCTCCTCCAAATATATAAAGCCTTCATGCTAGGGTTTCTGATAACTTTGCGAGAGTGATGTGAAATTATGCAATATTATGTGGTCAATGCGCAAGTGTACACATTCATTTTATAGCAAGTGACAAGTAAAATTATCGTATCCACAGAGACTATTAATCCTTCTAATTATCCTAAATTAATTCTTAGTAACTCAGTTGGTAACCATTCAAAATTATCAATGGAAATGAAATAAAAGAAATCACAAATGCTGGAACAAAATAAATGCTAAAACAAAGATGGCAACAACAGAGTAAAGATTTAGAAAACAGAGAACGATTAACTTGTGCTTTAATTAAACGAAAGGCTCGGATTAGAGGTAAGTCATGCATTAGTTAAGTTACGAACTGAGTACACATTCATTCCATTCGATTCACTACAGACTACACGGTATTCTCCCGAATCACCGAATATATGCTGTCGCAATTAAATTACTTCAGCACAATAAACCCTCTGTACTTTATGTGCGTTAGGCGAGTGGTTATCCCTAACCTACCCACTTAGTTAGCTACTAACCTTAACAAGAGCTAACGTGGTTTTCAAGTTTTCAGCCCCTCCTATTCTTCCCAGAAATCAGAGGAACGTTGTTCACATCGGCTGGCCAAGCGGACACAAACTAGTAAATAAAACCTCTTAAAAACCAAATCGAAGGAGATGAAGTATACTCTTCTATAACATTAACTAAAAATAATCATCCTCTAATCCTCACCTTATGGTGATTAGTTCATGCTATAGGAAAAACGGAAAAACAGTAGAAATGTAGACATAATGAAAATAAATGCAGAAAATGACTAAATAACAGAAGAAAATGTAGCAGGAGAAGTCGAAATGCTGCCCCAAGATCCTTGACCCAGCATCGGCGTCGTTCCAGATGGAAACCTTCCGTTTTGGGCAAAACTCCGGTGGTGGCTCCCCTAGTCGAAGTTCTCCTAGCCTCTTGCTTGCTCTCTTCTGTTATTTCGGGATTCTAGCTTCTTCCTCTCTCCCCCTCCACCAAGAAAAACGATTGCCTCATTATAAAAGTCCTCCTTTATGAAAACGAGGGCTGATTAGACAGGTCCTGATACGTGGCGGGCTCTGGATGGTTGAAAACAAGCTGACTGGACTGACAGATGCCAACTCATTTAATGAATACAGCTCCCACGTGCGAAATTCGTATAAGCCTGAATCGCAAAATTTGCTCCAGCAATTAGTTGTAAAACTGCTGCTCTTGGCTTCTTGAGTTCTCCTTAATCAAACCTGAATTAATCGCATAAAGCACCTTAATTAAGACAATTTTGCTCTAATAATAATATTACTATATCAAAATTAATCATAGAGCAAAATACATCAAAGCTTGGAGTTTTCTAAAATATAATGAGATAAAAATCTACAATTTAGCCCGAAAATACTAGCATATAACTCTTAATTTAAGAGTTATCAGTTTCCCTTTTGGTTGATGGACAATCACAGCTCATAATCTAGCTGAAATCGTGGGTAATTCTCGCTCAAAATCCGAAATCTGCGTTTTTTCCTTAAATTCCAGATCTGTCCAGATTGCAATTGCATTCCATAAAAATCCTTCATCAAAACATTAAGTAAGTGTGAATTTTTTTCTTCTTTTGTTTTCTTTTCTCAACTTACTTAATTTAAAGGTCTTCCATCAATCATGTGATTAAATTCAACCACTTTTTTTTTTTTTTTTTTTATCAAATAATATGAATAAAAATCACAAATATAACTAAGTTTAAAGGCCAAATAATTCTCATGAATGAGAATTATCAGCCATGAACAAGAACTTCGAGTTTAGGGTTTTGAAATCAACGAAGGATTTATACAGTGTGCGATGCATTAGCGAGAATTACAAGTGGAGACTCCAAGCAATTAGGTTGCAGGGGTGTGCGATCTTCAGAATCTCGAAGTACGTAAATGAGCACACATGCTCTATAGAGATGTTAAATTGTGACCGTAAACAAGCAAATGCCGAAGTGATTGGACACTTGATCAAGAATAAGTTTGTTGGGGTTGGTCGTACATATAAGCCTAGACACATTATTAAGGATGTTAGGCAGGATTACGGTGTTAACATAAGCTATGGCATGACTTGGCATGCGAGAGAAACAACTTATGCATTAGCAAAGGGTACTCCAAAGAATCTTACGTTATGCTACATGCTTATGGCAAGGCTCTAAAGATTGAAAACCCAGGTACAATGTTCGAGATTGAGCTTGACGATCAATCCATGCACTTTAAGTATGCCTTCATTGCATTAGGTCCTTTGATTAGGGCGTATGCAAATTGTCAGCCAATGCTTATTATTGATGGGTCACATTTGAAGGGAAAATACAAAGGTTGCATGTTGGCGGTTGTTTCAATGGATGACAATCAATAATTATACCCTACGCATATTCTATTGTGGACGGTGAGAATAATCTCTCTTAGAAGTGTTTTTTTGTCAAACGTCAAGAAGGCAATAAGAGAGGATGATAATATGGTGATTGTTTCACATCGACATGTGAGCATTGCCAATGCGATCCAAGCTGTGCTCCCAAAGCATTCCATGGACTATCCACATATCACTTAGAGTTAAATCTCCTTACGTAGTTCAAGGACAAGGCAGTACTTGAACTATTTAGGAATGCTGCAACGACCTATCGAGAGCTAGAGTTCAATAGGTATTGGGAGCATAGAGTCGATTTCTCAATTCAAATGTGGTGTCGTAGCATGATACTTAAGGGAGGTTGAGGTAGAACGGTAGCCACGATGTTTTCAATACCAAAGACGGTATGATAACATGACAAACAACTCTACAGAGTGTTTTAATGCCATAACTAAGGAAGCCAGATTTCTACTTATCACTGCATTGCGTGAGCACATCAGGAACCACCTCTAACATTAGTATCATGATCGAGGAACCTATTGAGACTCCCACAATTCGGCTTTCTTGGACTATGCTCAAGAGTGAATGGCCAAGGGGTGTGAATAGATGGTACGCAGTTGAATCCATAGACTATTATATATTTAACATCAAAGATGGACTGTTTAGCGACATTGTAGACCTGAACACGCGTCCATGCACGTGCATGGAGTTTCAGTGTTTTGAGATACCGTGTTCACATGCTATAATGACAGCCAGACACTGGAACATCAACCCATATAGTCTATGTAATCCTAAGTATAGAATGAGCGTCGTCTGATCTGTGTATGCGAAGCCTATCAACCCCATTGGCCATATAACTGAGTGAAAATCACCCCTGGGATATGTTCCGATCAAGATTTTCCCACCAACTTGAGTACTGCAAGTTGGTCGAAGACAGGTGAACAAAATCCCATATGGTGGAGAACGACAACTAGCTCCCAAATGCTGCAGGTGTGGGCATGCTGGGTGTCACAACCATACTAAGAAGATAGTAGGTTGTGACCCTCACAACGCAGACAGATGCAACGGCGGCACGCGAGTGTCGCCCATATGGCCATGCTAGGGCCAAGAGAAGACAAGTGCCATGATGCGACCGAGGAGGACGGTGCATCATCTAACACACCAACATATGTAGGCTTGAATGCCAAGTTGAGATATAAGCAAAACAGGGAGTAACCATGTCGTCTAAGGTGGCAGTGACAAGCTTAGTGGGGGCCAGATGGGGCCCCGAGCCATATCCTCAAAAGTCAGGGTTCCGTCATGAGTTTTGACGTGCGGCTCTAGAGTTAAGTCCGTATATGGACAAGATAGAAGCTCGCCAGATTATGTGTCGATCGGAGTCCAGACGAGCGCTCCACGCTGGCATATGATCCCTCGCCAAATTGACGTGCAAAGGTGCCAGGAGGAATAATCTCAATATGCTACCTTGGGGGAGGCATGGTGTCAGCTCTCCACCACCCCTGGGCCTCAGGGCCTAAGCGAGCTACCCCATGGCACATGCGTGTGTCATGGTGTGGGCGAGCGTCTGCAAGACGAGTGTCTTGGGCGTCTTCTTATGGAATGGGTTTTCCTAAGACAGTGTCGGGCGGCACGGGTGTGCCGACATTGCGCCCCTTCCCATGGGCTAGAGGTTCGACCATAGGACCCGGTAGCGGCCAGCGATACGAGAATGGCTCGGTATGGGCTCGGATGAGTTCATGCCTCAATATGACTCGGATGGATGGATGTCCGAGAGGCCCCGATTATGAAGGCGACCCATGGGAAGGATTTCGATAGCATGTCCAAGCGAACAGCTAAGTTGGATGACCTCTCGAGGCTCGGGGATGGCATCACTATTCATCAGTGGGACTCGATGGTTTCCGATTTGCACGTTACTTGCCCGTTATGTCCCGGTATGTCTTATAATGCGCCGAGAAGCCCCGGTTTGCATCGGTTTCACACGGGAAGCATTATAATCACCCGGTAGGGCACGATAAGTGCCGGAATCACCCGGTAAACTCCGGTTGAGTGTTTTGGGGCCGTTTTGGCCCAACAAAGTGTTCGAATGAGTCCCGGTGAAGTCTCGAATCGATGTGAAGACATTGTGGACATGTCTAAGAGTTGAGGGACGATGTCCCATGAAGCGACGTTGTGTTGAAATGACCTTGGCCTAATGTAGAGGCAAGGTTACGCCCTGAGACTTCGCCTAGAGTAGAGGCAAGTCGGCTAGAGTAGCGTTTGAGTGAACATACACGTACGGGCGACGTGTATGGCCAAGTATACTTCCGCTGCATCTTAAATGAAGCTTGGTTAAGTTGAATAACCCGCCTAAGGTCCGACTAAGCAACAAAGCTGGGCGAAAAATGTATTGGGGCTTGAGTTCCCCTTAAGGCTGGCCATGATAAGGCGAAAAATCACGGCGCCGCGCGGTTGGAGAAATACGACCGTGACACTGGGCACAACAGACAAATGTGTAACCTCCCTCTCTCAACCAGACAATTCAACCCCAATCATAATTTGTTTGTATGAATACTATTCATGTTTTATATTTGTAAAATTTATGTGTACATTACCCGATCTATACTCTCTGTCCACAATTTCGTTTGGAAATTTCATGGATGTAACAGAAATGATTAAGTCAACATGTGGTCAATCTCGGTGAGAATAATGTTGTCTATTCTCCCAGTCCATAATCTCGTTGGAAAATCTCATGGATTTAATAACGAAAATGATTAAGTCAAAGTAGGGTCAATCTCGATGAGAATAATGTTGCATACATAATTTTGATTGGAAATCTCATGGATTTAACAACAGAAGTGAGTAAGTTGTGTGCTCAATCTAGGTGAGAATTATTGGGATTTATGCCCTAAAGCCTCGTAATTAATAATTTTGATTATTTTATTTGCAATATAATATTATCCATTATATGAAAAATCCAAGGTTATTAGTGTAATATTGAACAGTATGTGGTTGACATACGAGAGGATCATGTTCAAGAAATAACCTAAAGGGTCATAGTATATGGATAAGGTTAGGTGCCTTATCTTGGGAACACTATTGATACAACCTACTTTGTAATAGTTACAAATGATTTAATCCAAATCATTCATGTTGAGACATGTGAGTGGGGGTATCTTATACAATGAGTTTGTATAAGACTGGACCACGAAATATTTAATCTCTCTTTATAAATCCGTTAATTGAGAAGATTAATATTTCATCAGGATGATCATATGCAACTCGATCTTAATCCTGAGTGAGTTATGAACTCCTACCTGTGAGGGCTTGTCCTTTGATTTGCATGGGTGAGAGTGACTTTTATAGCCGATTCAATATGCGTACCATTTTGGGGACTTGACCAAATAGGAAGCTGGGAACATAATCTCACAAGATGGAATTCACTCCTCATATAGGGTAAGAAGATGAGTAGTTCTCTTAAGTGCTGATTTCGGGACTTGAACAATGGAGCCTCACCCTCTCACTGGCCCGAGAGGGACCAAGTTTATAATTAGATTATAAACATATTGTTCATTAGAGGATCAGTGGTACTTAAGGTGCAATATGTAATTATAGGGGTAAAACGGATTTTTGACCCAGCTGTAATTACGAACAACTCGTGAAGGATCGACTTGCATGTATTGATTATATCAATGGACACAACTTGTCCTACAGTGTATAAGAGTGCAACTTTAGGTCTATAGTGAAGTGACCCTATAGTTAATGAATGAAAATTGATTAATTAAAGAGTTTAATTAATTAATTTTGTATCATTGGAGCTTATAATCTGTAGGTCCATAAGGTCCCCTTGCTAACTCATAGTAACACTAAAAGATCAATTTAGTTGAAAGAAAAATTTAAAATGCTCAAATTAATATTTAATTTGAAATGTTCAAATTAATATTTAATATATTAGATATATTAAATATAAAAGAGGAAAATATATTTATTGTATTTAATACATTAAATATTAAAATAATTAATGTATATTAGATACGTTAAAGAAAAGATATTTATTAAATTTGAATTGAATTCAAATTAGGAAATAAATGTCGTATGAGAATTTTAAAAGGTTTGAATACGACTCAAATTGGTTAGATAAATATATTTTAATATATTAGATATTAAAATATATTATTTAATTATCTTCCCTAGACCACTATAAATAAGACCCTAGGGGTGAGCCATTAGGCATTCTTAATACAACACACATCTCCTCAATAGGGAGAATTAGAGAATTCTCTCTAGACCTCTTCCTCTCCAATCTCTTGTGGATTTTCTTTCAAGACGCTCCCACAAGCCTTGGTCCTGTATTCGAGTCATAGCTAGGAAGACTTTGTGGAAGAGATAAAGACCTGCCAGAAGATTCTCCATATTTGGAAGGTATTTATTGCTTAACCCTTGTATTTTAGTTTAATTCTAAACAAATCCAAGACTATTCCTATGCTTCCGCTGTAGGTTTAATTCGATTATTTCCTTCAATTGGTATCAGAGCGAACTTTGATTTTTATTTAGAATTAAAGGTTGTGGGTATTTTAAATTTTCATATATGTGATATGTGATAGTTGCAAATTTATTATTTAAGCTATTTGGCATTAAATTTTTCTTTTTGATTTAATCAAATGTAAAATCCATAAGGGTTAGGATTTTTGTAATTTATTTATTTATTTTATCATTTTGTAATCTCCATTATTTCAAGAGAACAATGTTGGAGTGACACAAATGTTGAAAAACAATTTCAATTGTTGAGTGTGTTTTCAATTCTTGTCAAAGTTGCTGAAAGAAAATATTATATATATATATATATATATATATATATATATATATATATATATATATCTTTCAATTTACGCCTGCAACACACGAAAAAATATATATATATCTCAATTGAAAGCTGGAATGTTGGTTTGTGTTAAAGAAAAAAAAAAAAAAAAATATATATATATATATATATATATATATATAAATGTGGGTCCATAGTGGATGGATTTTGAATACATACACGTACAGCTTCTTTATGAAGAAGACCATACCATCATCTATTTAATTATGCATGAGATGTATGCTTTAAATTGTTTGATTGTTGCATAAAGCATGCCATTTAAATTTAAAATCCCACCATAGGTTAAACATGATCATGCATCTTATCTATTTTTGAATATAATTGTTATATTTAAAAATTTTGATTAGGTTGTTTCCTAATAGAATTAAGGTTGTTTCCTAATATATTATTCTACATGATGACTGTTGTTCTATTCTCTAGTTTTGTCTATGATATGTCTATGATGTGTAAGAACGATAATGAAATCACTACTCCATCCTCATTAACCCTAATCGAATATTGCATTGGCCATATTGGGTAAATAACTTAAATTCTTTTAACATGACAATATTGCACTGCCTACAGTGGGTAAATAACTTAAATTCACTTAACATAATATAGTTCCTTCCTCATTAACGCTAATTGAATGACCCACTTAAAATATTACTTCGGCTAGTGGAATGAATGGATGAAAGTGGAAGTTGAAAGATAATGGTATTATTTTTTTATTTTCTTTTTTCCTCGCTGCAAAACCATCCGTTCCATAAACCCTTGGAATTTGGCACCATGATTTATTAACGGAAGTTAATCCTATTCATCTCCCACCGAAAGTTACATATCTCCCATTGAAAGTTATATGCTTATTAAAAATCCATTACACGTGTCCATCCCGTCGAGATTGTTACTATAAGATTTCACACCGAGAGTACATTTTCAAGCATTCCCACCGAGAGTAAATAAAAAAGGGATAATTAAAAGCCGTTGATTGCAAATGACCACATGTTACACATTTGAAAGTTAATCATAATTACAATTTTTCTAGAAGAATTGACAATTCGCCCACAGTTGGGTTGCATACTGACTTCTAAAAAGTTTGATGTTATCGTCTTAAAGGATGCTAAGTCATTCCCTATGACTAAATACTCTAAAAATTTACAACAAAATATACCACAGTTCTTAGAGCTAGCACACTGCCGGTTGAAGTTGTGTAGTCAGGATATCACCCACGATGGTTTAAGGAAGTCCAGCCTTCTAGTATATATCTTGCAGAACTCGAGCAGTGAGGGAGTTGTGTACGATAGTGGCTCGAGTTCCTCCACCAACTCTATATGACAACAAGGAATCGTGTACAACCAATTTCTCCTTATTCATATATATTTCAAGTAGCATCCAGTGCTCGCGTATACTAATGGGGCATACCCAAAATCCACTTCAGCCCAAAGAGGCTGGTAGTCGGCGTACTGACCCAGCATGTAGTCCATGAAGGTCTAGTCTTTCCACCATGCAGTTGCTGCCTCTTCTCTCGATTTATGTACAATCTGCTTGAACACCCCGTCGTGGCTTTTTAAATGATCCTACACACATTGTATAACAGAGCACGTATTAAAATAAAAGCATCAAAATGAAGCTGAGGTTTACATCAGTATGGTATAACACGTACTAGAGCACTAGAGTTTAAAATTGTGAATTTATGCACGAGTGATATCATGCAAAAGTGTGCTATTTGATTCTGAAGAATCATCCTTCGAATACAACGAGATAAGGAAGGACAAATTCTTGAACTACAAGAAGAATTTGATTCTTACTCTTAATCAGAAGGAGAACTTACTCATAAACCCGACTGCGACGAGAAAAGATTATGCAATTGCTTCAATTGCATAAATGTTCTTACTCAAGACCAAGAATTATTATTTGAGGTCGTAGGGAATCTCATCGACGAAACCCTAAAAGGAACAATTCTCAATCGACTCAAAGAGTCTCTGACAAAGGATACTTATGAATCTTCAAATAAGGTATCTTTGCAAATTTTTGCTCCAATAACTTTGGAAGATGTCTTCAAAATATTCAAGGAACCCAGAGAAGTTACGGTTTCAGATTTACAATTTGAAATTAACCGACTCAAAGAAGAAGTTAGACAACTTAGAAGGGATTATCAAAAGGATACCACTCAATTAGCTTATGAAATGACAATGATTAAACTAAATCAAGAAGTCAATGTTCTTCCCCAAGAAAATAGCGAAGAACAAATCGATGATGAAACAACATTTCTAGGAACAATAACAAAGGTTCAGTTCTAGAAATTGTATGTCAGAGTATCTTTAAGGATACAAGACTAAATGTAACGCCCAACATTTTTTAACTTAATTAACCCTTGATTTTAAGTTAATTTTGGGGTTGATTTTTTTTTTTTATTTAGTTGATGGGCTAATTTGAAATTTAGAGGGTTTAAAAGGGCAAAATTGGAAGTAAATGGTAGGTATGAGGGTATTGTTGGTTTTTAAAAGAAAATAAATTAAAAAAAACAACAAAAAGAAGAGTTTTTTTTTTTTTTTAAATTTTCGTGGAGCCATTCCCAATTTCCCTTCACCTTCTTCTTCGTTCATCTCTTCAATTGCACAAAGCTAGGATGCCATCTCCATCGTTTTCTTCTTCCTGCGAGCGAGCATGGCGGTGAGGGCGTTCAATGCTGGCGATCGAGCAGGAGCACAGCTCGATGGATGAGTCCTCAAACGGTTTGGTATCCTTGTCTTTTCGACAATTTCCTTGCATTCCGGCAGCCGTTTTCCTTCTTCCTCGCGTTTGTGCTCGTACTGTTCCAGATCTGACGACGACATCGTGCTAGGCTTCTTTCCGAAGTGCAGATCCATGCTGCTGACTCGATTCGCGGTGAGAACGGCTTGCAAACAACTTCTGTTTCTAACGTGCCCTTTGCTCGGCGACAAAGCCCTTTGCTTCATTAGATGCTCATACATCTTTCTTGCGAGTTTGGGCGGCATGATCCTGTTTTCAACAGTGGCGGGAGGTAAGTGCTAGTTTGTTTAGGCTTGTGGCTAGTTTTATGGGTGTTTTTTTTAGTTTCATTTTGGTTTTTGTTATGATTTGGGAAGCTAATCCGTATACATTTGAGCTTAATTTTAGAATGCCCACAATTGTTGGATCTCCACTTTGCAAAATTGGACCCATTTTAGAGTCAAAACCAGCAAGTATTTGGTGTCTATTTTCAATAAGTTTCGGTGTTTAAAGTTCGTTTAAATCCATTTGAACCCTCGACTAGATGCTGGAAATTAAACTCTAACTATTGGAACCTTGTTATGTGTATGTTTAGATGGTTTAGGCAAGGTTTTGAAGTTGACATTCGACATAGAATCACTTAGGTTTTCTCTTGGTGTACTTTTGT
The DNA here is from genome assembly GCA_033996785.1 of Trichosanthes truncata. Taxonomy (NCBI): domain Eukaryota; kingdom Viridiplantae; phylum Streptophyta; class Magnoliopsida; order Cucurbitales; family Cucurbitaceae; genus Trichosanthes; species Trichosanthes truncata. Next base: position 24,977,323 of record JAWPNB010000009.1, read on the forward strand.
AGGTAAGTGTTAATGTTCAAAAATTAATTTCTTGAGTAGAACGACTAATTATTGTTTTATGTTGAAATGGTGTAGGTTGGAGTAGAATACTTTTCAAAGGAGTTAAGTGTTGTTTAATGATCGCTTTTCGGGGTAAGTGGCCTAGTTGAATAACTCTTTAATGCTTTGGATACGAAGTTCTCGGATTTTGTGGTGCTTGTGTGATTGTTTGATGATGAGTATGTGCTTACAAGTATGCGTTCTAGCATGTTGGTCATCGTATGACGTGCCTGGTAAACTCCTCAAGTATGAGGTTCACATGTATATGATTTGTTTTGATGTTTACTATCAATGACCATTTTTGTTAGCCAGCAATATGCAAGACCTTTGATATGGTCGTTGATATGGTGTTCTGGTAGGTAGTTAGTGAGGAGCATTTTTTAGAGCTTGGTTTAAGTTGGGTTTGGAACGCATGTGTGACTGTTTGAGATGTTGGAGGTTTGTTTGAGTATAAGGCGCCTGAAATGCTTAAATGGTTGGCTGAAGTTTAGCTCATTGCAGTGTTGAGTATGTTGATTGCTTGTAGGATGCTTGACCCGTGAGTGGGCTGGGTGGCAATTTAGAACCCCCTAAAAGTATACAATGTTCCGAGCTATTATCCATGATTCTTGTGTTGGAATGGTTTAGGACGACTTGTTATACTTAACAGATTGTAATGGGGCTTGAGTGTGAACCAGGAAAATAGTGACCGCTGGGGTTAGTTTGGAAGGGAACTGCTTAGGGCAGTATGCCGCTAGCGTGCATAGGGGAAGGTCTTGTTTAAGGATGTTGTGGAGCTTATGCGCGAGTCTATGCTCGAGATTCGTGATTGATGGTTAGTGGAAAATAGCGATTAGTGAGTTTGTTGCCCATCGAGGCGTGACCCTGGGAATCCTTTGTTGGTAGATGAGTCTAATCGTAAGGCTTTGGTTACCTGATCCTGTACTCGGGCCATGTTTTCCTAGTTTGTTCATTGTTGAGTTTGTGTTTACGATCTATTGGTGGCTAGGTGCGTTATATACTCCTTGATGTTCTAAGTGTGTTGCGAGTAAGTAAAAGGGTCGTTGGTTGGCATCACTTACCCTTTTCCCATATGAGCATGTTCTTAGGTTATCCAAAGATGTGTTTGGCATGAGGGTTGTTTTTCCTTTTGCGTTATTCTAGCTTAGGGGCGAATCCCCACTGTGTTTAATGTGAAGGTTGCTTTCCTTTATGTTGTGTGCTAGCTTAGGGGTGAATCCCCATTGTGATTAGCATGAGGGTTGCTTTCCTTCATCGAGTTATGTTAGCTTAGGGGCGAATCCCCATTGTGATTAGCGTGAAGGTTGCTTTCCTTCACCAAGTTGTGTTAGCTTAGGGGGTGAATCCCCATTGTGATTAGCGTGAGGGTTGCTTTCCTTCACTGAGTTGTATTAGCTTATGGGTGAATCCCCATCATTTTGGCCATGAGGGTTGCGTTCCTTCATTGTGTTATGCTTGTTTAGGAGAAGTCGGCACCCCTTTTGCAGGTCGCATGACTCATTGTTTTGGCACAAGAGGGAGTGGATGGGACAGATGAGTGAGTAGCTAGTGGTTGAGTCTGTGGTGTTGTAGGAGGTCGTGGTCGAACCGGATAACTTATTGTGTTTCGAAGCTTTGGATTCTTATGTAGGCTACTTATTGAGTATGTTTATACTCACTTTTGCTACTTTGTTGTGTCTTTACAGATGGTGTATAACCACGAGGCGGGTGACGGAGGCGATGATTTGACGAGGCTATGGAGACACCACTGAAGTTCATTTTTTGTGTATAGTGTTTAGTTTGTGTCATTGTTCTGTGTTGTGTGGTTGGCATGTAAATCTGATATTTCTTTTGTTTTCCTATTTTGGTAGGATGTTGAGTAGTTTCTCTGAAATATAGAAGTGTTGTTATCCCTTTCAGGTCCTTGTAAAATTTTGGTTTTCTCATAGTTACGTCATCATGCTGTCAAAATTTCAGCATGAGTGGGATAACTCAATTGTGCTTCTGCATTAGTTTGTTCTGTTTTTAGGGTCGTTACACTACAAGCTAACATCCTTAGCTTTGGTCGATTTCGGAGCAGACCAAAACTGTGTGCATGAAGGGATAATACCATTTAAGTATTTCAAAAAAACAATCGAAACACATAGAGGGGCAAATGGACAATCGTTGTTTATCAAGCCTAAACGACCAGAAGTCCATATATGCAACAATGGAGTTTGTTTTGTGACTTCATTCTTGCTAGTCAAAAACCTAAATCAAGAAGTGATTCTAGGTACTCCGTTTATTACTCAATTGTATCCAATTCAAGTCTTAGACGAAGGAATATCTTATGTTATTATGGATAAAGAAGTTATATTCAAGTTCGTGGATTCAGTTTGCGAAAGCAGCCTTCAGACTGTTGCAAGACCTGGGATAAACGAAATCTCCCTAAAGGAGAAACAAATATCCTTCCTAAAAAAAGAGGTTAGCTTCAAAAGAGTTGAGGACAACCTGAAAGACTCAACTATTCAAAAGAGGATCCAAGACGTCCAAACCCAGATTGAGAAAGAGATATGCTTTTCTCATCCTAATGCGTTTTGGGAAAGAAAGAAACATATGGCTGAATTACCCTATGTTAAAAACTTCAAAGAATCAAGTATTCCAATGAAGGCATGTCCTATTCAGATGAACTCTGAATTATTGGGACATTGCGAGATAGAAATTGAGGATTTACTCAAAAGAAAGCTGATTAGACCATCAAAGAGCCCATGGTCATGTGCAGCATTCTATGTCAACAACCAGGCAGAAAAGGAACGTGGCGTCTCTCGACTGGTAATCAACTACAAACCCTTAAACAAGGTTTTGGAATGGATTAGGTATCCAATTCCAAATAAATCAGATTTACTCAAACGAATTTCAAATACAAAATTATTTTCAAAATTCGATATGAAGTCAAGATTTTGGAAAATACAGATTATCGAAAAAGATAGATATAAGACGACATTCAATGTACCTTTTGGACAATACGAATGGAACGTTATGCCCTTTAGGTTAAAGAATACTCCATCCAAGTTCCAAACAATAATGAATGACATTCTTGAACCTATTCAAGAATTTTCAATTATCTACATCGATGACGTCTTAATTTTTCATTTGGTATAGATCAACATTTTTCTCATTTAAAAAAGCTTATTGAGATTATAAAACTTAATGGTTTAGTGGTCTCAGCCCCCAAGGTAAAACTTTTTAAATCTCAAATGAGATTTCTTGGTTTTGATATCCATTTAGGATTGATAAAACCTATTTAGAGATCTTTAGAATTTACTCAAAATTTCCAAATCAAATTTTAAATAAAACTCAACTACAAAGATTTTTGAGTTGTCTAAATTATGTTTCTGATTTTATTTATAATCTTCGACCTATTTGCAAACCACTTTTTTAAAGGTTGAAGAAAGCACTATTCCTTGGAAAGACGAGCATACACAAGCTGTCAGGAAAATTAAAGATTTAGTCAAAAGTATTCCATGCTTAAGTCTTATCGATGATAAAGTGAATCTTATCGTAGAAACTGATGCGTCTAACATTCGATGTAGAGGAATCCTAAAATAGTGTCATGATAAGAAAGAATCAATTGTACAGTTCCACTCGGGAGTATGGAATAGGACGCAAAAAAATTATTCAACCATCAAAAAGAAAATTTTGGCAATAGTTTTATGTGTTAAAAAATTCTAAGGATATTTAATTAATAAATTTTTTAAAATAAAAACTGATTCTCAAGCTTCAAAATTTCTTTTAGAAAAGGATGTTAAAAAACTTGTTTCAAAACAAATCTTTGCCAGGTGGCAATCAATTTTATCCTGCTTTAATTTTGAGATATTTCCTATAAAAGGAACTCAAAATCCTTTGGCAGAATACCTCTCAAGAGAGCACCTCTCTCAAAACTCCTCTCTCTCAGCCCTTCTTGAGATATGGGTGGCAAGAAAGATAAGCCTTCAGCTTCATCTTCATCTTCTACTGAAAAAGGAAAAGCTCCAGCTTCTTCCTCTTCATAAAAACCAACTCCTATGAGGGTTGAGTAGTATGCTCTTCATGATGAGGATTTTACTCTAGTAAGGACGCCTTCTAAAAAACGTTCCACCAATATTCAAATAAGGGAGTCAGTCCTCCGATGCCTTTGACACATATAACCAGACCTTTCATGTCTGATTCTACTCAATCGATTACATGGTCTTTTACCTACAATCATGTGGTTTCATCACAACCAAGATTTACTCCAAAACCCGTTGTTAAGGGATTTTTTCAAAAGCCTCATGTAATTCACGAAGTTCCTATTGAACCTGAATGGGATTCAGAAAGCTTTAGTGAATTAGCTTCTCATGTTTATCTAGGGAATTTCAATCATATCCCTGATGTTTTATTCAAAACCAGGACTTTCTATGAGTTGATTCTTGTTGGCTCAAAATCCGCTGAAATTACTCATATACCAAATAGGAAAAATCCTACTATTATAGTTTACTCAAAGATGAAGATCTTTAAAGTCCTGACTTCTACAAAATGGAATCAGAAGATCTATACGGAAAATAACTTCTCCATAAAGTTCAATCCACAATCATACTCATACCGTGATTATATTAGAGCTTGGACCGTCGTCCTTTGGTATCAAGCTTTTAATCATTCGTGGTTTATTCAATTTTGTAAAAATTCTCATAAAAACCATTTTTCCTTATGGTTTACAATATGGTGGAAGAATTTCGTAATTTCTGAAGAAATTTTTCTTACTCCTATTCAGGAATCCTTCCACTACTTTTCTCAAAATATATATAAGACACTGTTCGTCTTAAGCTTTCGTTTTTCCTTGTATTTCTAGATTCCTTGGATTTTATGCTGGAATTTCTAGGTAATATTAAATACCTCGTAAAAATCTTGAAGGTTAAATGGTGGGAAAAATATGCTTTCACCTGTGCTAACCAGGCCATCAAAACCTAGTTTGTGGAAACATCGCATTACCAAGATATTTCAAAAAAGAATCAGCAGGACTTTCTTCAGAATAAGTCGGCTATACTCCAAACTCTTGCCCAGACAGCCATTAAGGCTGATCTTCAGCGGGTACTTTTGTAAGTAATCGCAGCTTCTCAAAAATCATCTTCTCCTACTCTCTCGATAATCGATGAGGAAGAAGATGAATTTGATGTTAAAGATCCATCTTTGGATTAATTTATTCAACAACACGACCGAAAAGTCGTTAAACTATCAATTAGACCAAGATGTCTATAAACTCAGAATTACTTAGTTAAAAGATGTGACATAGTATTCAAGAGGTCTTCTAGACCAACAAAAAAAAGTGTAAATTCTTTTCCTTGTACATTTTTCACTTCTTCTATGTAAACTCTTTCTTTTGTATAGAAACAAAGAATTTCCGTAAATATATCTAAATTCTTTGGTAAATATTATTTCTGCAATGCAAACACAAGCATAGATCGTCATATGCTTCAGTTTTATCTACGTACTAGATTATTGTAAGGACCGTTGCCGAGGACCGTCACGGAAACTGATGTAGGGGAGTGTTCCCGACAGTTGTTTGTAAGTCCGTTGGTAAGCTCCACCTTGCTTCCTTGCCTCTTGCCTTCGTAGTAATCAAGTGTGCGGATAAGATTCCTGCAAGATAAACGACAAAAGAACTTTAATAAAGCTACTTTATTAAAGGAAGAAGACTGTTGTAAAAACTCCACTATCTTTAACTTTTGTAGTTATTAAGATTCCTTATCTTTACTTTTGCTTTTGCTTTAATTATTTTGTCCTTTTTCTGTCTTCTATAATTATTTGTTTTGTTGTATTACTTTCGATGAAGTAGATTCCTTTACTTTTGCTTTCCCTAAATGATGTTCCATCCAGGGTCCTGTCATGTCGGTTCATCTCTATCTTTTAAGTTCTCGCATTTAATTTCTGTTTGAGATCTAGAGTCTATAAATAGATTCCCAAGTAGTATTCCAAAAGCCTTGAGAAAACTACATGCTAAAATACTTGTAAGAACTCTCACAACCCCACTTGTAAACATAACCACTATGGTTCTTGGCAATTCTCCTAAGCTATTAGAAATCATTTGGATTTCGGCTTATGGGAGCAACTGGTCACTATTTTTTTCTACCTCACAAACCTGTTCCTGGTGTGTATCAAATTACTCTAACTCATCCCCACTATCTATGTACATTCCCCTAGAGTGACCTACCTCAGTGGTATTGAATTTTTTTTTGCTCATGTAGGGCCTTAAGTGTTTCAATTATTTGACAAATTTGCATAGTTATATGATTTAGTGCATCCACATTTTCTTCTACCATAGCCTCTATCCTATCCAACCTCTCTGATTCATTTTTACAAAAACTTCTAACCCTTGATTCCAAAATATACTCTTGCAAAAGGTCTCCAAGAGAAGGTTGTTCTTCCATTTGGGTTGGGTGATTGGAATCTTGGTTCCAAATGCACTCATCATTACCATAAAAAGAATTTCCATAACTTAGAAACTCAGAATGATAACGACTAGGCATTTGATAACCATGGAAACCATAAAAAACATTCACAGTGCATAAGAGGTTTAGTTAAAAGGGGAAGGAATGAAGGATGGGTGGGTTGAAACACCCCATAAGGCCACCCATAATTATAGAAAGTTGTGATCTAATTCAAGAAGACTAAAAACAAGTTCTCACAAATATTCATATACCAACCAACAACACAACCACAAACAAGGACAAAGATTCAAAGCAATAATAAAATAATTAAAAAAAGGTATAAATTAAGACTGAGTGAGTTCTCCAGAGTATTAAGTAAATTAAATAATCGGTAATCCCCAGCATCAGCGCCAAAAACTTGTTGCGTGATTTTCGCGCAATAAACAAGTGTACATGTCAAGTTTTAATATAGTGAAAGAGTGTTCGAGTATCGTTCTTAGGATTTGTTTTCTAATTTACTTAAGTACTATGAATATAATCACCCAATTTTATTTAAAGAACAAAATTGAATGATAGTTGCAAAAATTAAAAAGATTGAAAGAATCAGAGGAGAGAATATCCTAGGAATTTGATTTCACCTATTAGACTAAAATAATTAAATTACTTAAACATCCAAGATTGATCATGAAATTATTTTATAAGTCTAGAAGTCTTTTATTATAAATGACTCTTTCAAGGACAAATAATTTTTATGCAATATGACAAAACCTACATCTCTGATGATTTTTTAATTATATGCATAACATTAAGTTCCTTCATTAATAACTTCGAAAGGAGCCCTAATTATTATCAAGTTAGAACTACCTTTAGTCATGCATTTAAGATCTAATCTAAATTATCTTTCTCAAGCGTGAATTTAGACAAACGCAACTGATCGACTAAAACGTGTGGCCTTAGAATAAATATTTTTAGTTTTGAAAGAAGCTCCAGTCTAGTGCAAGTGCACACTGTCGATGCAAGTAATAAAATTGGAAGTACTCCAAAGTATCGATTCCACAAGGTACAAATACAACAAAATCCAAGAAATAACAAAGATATTTTCAAATTGCAATTGTGGTAATCAAAGTAATCAAATATTGTGTTGGGATTTTGTGGAAAAACAAAATAATAAAAGGAAGGGATCCAAGCACATTCATACCCCTTTGATTGAAATTGCGGTCTAATTGCAATTGCAATCCTTTGACTCAACACTTAAGCTTTGTAAACCGAATTCAACACCTATTCGACCTTCTATGAAGTATCTTTAGGAGGCTAAGTGATTAAATCGACATTTTCATGGCTAATACGAACTTAGGTAAATAAAAACACAGTCCTATTGGTTTTAAAGGTTTTGCCTTATGTCTAGGGTTCAAATCAAGGTCTTCTTTCTAAGCTCCTTTCCTACATTGCTTTTATGAAAACCTAATTTTATCTAACATTTTCAGTATTAGACTCAATCGTTGTATACGAAGCTAGGTGATCAAACTAGACTCATAGTGAAAATGTTAATCAATAAAAGCAAACAATGCTATAAGATTAAGCAAGGTTGCTCTTACATATTAGGCCTTAAATTCCTTTCTCTAGGGCACACATACTTGAATTCCAAAGATAGACTTAGCTCATAATTAAAAAAGAGAAAAAGAAAGCTTTAAAGAAGAAGAAATTCATAATCAACTTACTAAAAAAAATACAACTGCTGTAAATGAAAATGAAATTAAAAAAGTATGGGAAATAACCTTGCATTAATGAAAATGAAATTAACAAAGTAAAAGAATTGTACTTGGTGTAATGAAATGAGAACTCACTACTCAAAATCTTCAAAGAAAAACTTGCTATAAGTAAATAATGGAAATACATATATGAATCTTAGTTTATTAAAAAGAAAGAAAAAAAGAAAGAACGAAGACCAACAAAACTGCAGCAAAATAAACTTGAAAAATTAATTCGAAACTTGAAGCAAACTTCTGAACTTTTTTCAATCTAACCCGATTCAACCTTTGTTGAGAAGAATTATGTTGTAATAATCCTAGACTTTCGACTGGATTGGATTGAACCCACGTGCAGCAGCTTATCTTCATTAAGATTTGTGTGGAAGAGCAGAATTTTTCTCCAAGGATCTAAGATTTTTTAAACAATCAAAGATCATGATTTGTGAGCCCTTAGCCGCCATTTATAGCCTCCAAATACTAGGGTTTTTGTCAACTTTAGTGTATGGAAAGATCCTTACCATTAATGTTGAGAATCGAAGAGAATATCTCGAGAATATCTTCAAAATCGTTCAAAATCCGAAATTTTCATTTTTTTTTTATGTCGGCCCAAAGTTGCAATTACAATTGCATTTTGGATTGCAATTGCAATTTTGGACTGCAATCTTTTTTATGGCCAAAAGATTAAAAGTATTAAGAATATATGAGCATGAATGAAATAAAAGACAATCAATAATGAAATTTAAATAATTAAAATACAAGGTCTAATGGCTACATCAATCCCTAGAATAAAAAAATCTAACCACTCATGCTCATTATAACAAAATCTAAATTCTTTAACAACACCATAATGAAAACTAGAAAATAAAGGGAAGAAGAAAAACCATCGTTGGCGAGATGATCTCCACAAATCTTGATCTTGAATTAAGATTGAACTCTCCCACTTGCTCTCACTCTCAATTGTGTGTAGAATTTAATCTAGAGTTGTGCTATCCAAAAATTGAATACCTTGAATTAAAAGAATGTGGGTATTTATAATGGGTCAATCCATATCCTAATCTAATTAGGAACTCATAATTTAATTAAATTAGGAATCCAAAATCTAATCAAATTAGGAATCCATAATCTAATCAAATTAGAAATACTTTTTTTCTCCAAAAATTATCCCCAAAATTAGTTGCTTAATTTCTTGCCCAATTAGCTCATTTTTCACCATATTTCTTTTAAAATCTTCATTTTGTTCAAAATGCTCAATTTCTATAAAATAAACAATTATAAACGTGAAAACATATATTTAAGCCTCAAAACTAGCATAAAATAGGGCCTAAAGATAGTACATATTGTGTGTTATCAAATATCTTGCTGATTAAATTCCTCACAAATAGCTTGAGTATCTTGCTGATTTATGCTTTCTTACTGATTAAACTCTTCTAATAATGATCTTGCTGTGCAATTCTGAGAGTAATTTGCATGTCCAGACACTATCAATATGTATTTGTCCTTGTATGTGCTCATGTAAGTCTGTGGCTTTACTACTTGAATGCTTTGGACTTGAACCACTAGGAAGACTTCTTAGAGATCCCAAAGATGGATTATGCCAACTAGAGGAATTTGGACTGAAATTTGATGTGTTGTGGTGAGATAAACTTCCGGGGGCTGTTAGGGGTGCTGAGTGAATTATAATAGTCTAGGTTATAATAGTCTGTGGAGTTATGTAATCTGTGTTTAGGATGCAGAGTTATTTAGTATATGTTATAATAGTTTGTGTTTGAGGTGCATAATACTCCCCAGACTATTATAACACACGCCCCAAACAGCCCCTTAGGAAGATAGGTAACAATAGGACTTGTATTCTGACCTTGACTTTTAGGAATAAAGTTTACTCTAGCTTTGAAGGGAAAATCTGACTCATTAAACTTTACATGTCTAGAAATATAGATTCTACCATCGGAGCTTTCACACTTGTAACCTTTGTGTTGATTACTATAACCAAGGAAGGTACATTTGGTTGTGTAAAATTGAAATTTATGCTTATGATAAGATCTTAGGCAAGGGTAATATGCATAACCAAAGATTTTTAAGAAGGTATTATTGGGTTTTATCTTGGTAAGTTTTTCTAAGGGTGTAAAACCATTTAAAACTAGTGTAGGAAGTCTATTTATTAGATAAACTGATGTTTCAAAAGACTCTCACCAATATTCCAAAGGCATAGAGGCTTGGGCTAGGAGGTTAAACTTGTTTCAACAATGTGTTGATGTTTTCTTTCGGCTCTCCCATTTTGTGCTGAGGTGTATGGACAAGAATGTCAAAATTCTATGCTACTTTATTTGATAATAGATGTAAAGTTTCGGTATTCTCCCACTCTGTCTGATTGTAAAATCTTTATTTTTGAACTAAACTTGTTCTTAACAAAAGTTTTAAACAGTTTAAAGGCATTTAATGAGTTAGTTTTACTTTTCAAGGGATATATCCAAGTAAACCTACTAAAATCATCAAGAAAATGAATGTAGTATCAATAACCATTTTTAGAACTTATAGGGACAGGTCCCCACAAGTCAGTACGAACAAGTTCAAGAACTTTGGAGGCTTGAGAATCAGAATCTTGGAAAGGGAGAGAATGACACTTACCAAATTCACAAGATTCACAAAAATTGAAATTTCATTAACCTTCAAGGTTGAATTACAACTTTTTAGGACATGACCTAAGACCCTTGCTGAGGGGTGGTCTAATATCCTATGCCACACCTCTCTACTAGAGTTCAAAGTTGACAAAGTTGAACTAGGAATAAAGATGGAATTGACTTGAGAAAAAGACTCTTTAACTTTGTGATGACTTTGAGATGATATTTTCCTTGAGTAATTAGGATTATCTTTGGCTTCTAGGAGTTGATATAATTCATCTTTAAGTACCCCTTGCTTGAATATATTGCCCGTGGTTTTGTCCTTCACAAAACAAGAGTTAGAGTGAAATTCCATATAGATATCATTATCATAGGTAAGTTTAGCAAGACTGATGAGATTCTTTGTAATATTAGGCACATGCAACACATCCTTCAATAGTAGCTTATCAAAAATAAGAGAAGGAACCATAGAGTTAATGATAATTCTCATTTTTTAGAAGGAAGGTTATTCTTGTCTTTTCCAAAAATCTCTTGAATTTGAGCAAAGTGTGAAGAAATCCTTAAGCATGATAAGAATCCTTAAGATTAAGAAAAATAGATAAAAATGTTGAAATTAGGCTGATTTAGTTGGATATTGTGCAGTGTTAGCAAAAGGGACGATTGCAGCAAAATTGCAATGCAATTGTAATCTAGAAGGCAGAAAAAGAGATTTTCGGGTTTTTCCATAATTAGAAGATTCTAGCATCAATTCCTCCTTAATTCAAGCAACAACTTCCTATAGCAATCCATACATGGAAAATGAAGAAACCCTAGATGCTTGAAGGCTATAAAGAGAAGAGAAACATAAGGAAGAAGGTTGGTTTCATCCTTGGAAGAAAACCCAATTTTTTGCACTTTTTCTTCTTCTTCATCTTGTTATCCATTTCGCTTCTTCTCTTTTTTTTTTTTCTCCATACTCAGTACAATCTAGGTGAAAACCTAAGATTGTTAAGACCCAATTCATCTTGAACAAGATTGGGAAAGAGAGACTGTCGAATTCTGTTTTCTATTTAATTATCAATTATGTCCAGTCTTTCAATTACATTTAGATGTTATTTTGGTTGCTATTTTATTCTTGTTTTAGTTTCTTTTCATCTTTCAGTTAATGTTGTATTTCATCTCCTTTAGTCTTTAGTTGTTCAATTCAGTTTGTACTTCATTCTTGGAACAAATCAAGATCGCAAGGTCCTTTAATATCATTGAATTTAATTTCTCGCATTTGAGTTGAGTTTTGTTTCAAGTTTTAATATGTTCTTCTCGGTTTGCACTTTGTTTATTTAAGTTATGAAGTTTAGTTTAATTCTATCTCAATTATTTCCACATTCTATTATGAGCTAAATCTCTCTTAAGGATTCAAGTGTATGAATGTCCAAGAGGTGAGAATGTGAAGCTTATAAGCAAGGAAAAATCCAATTTACACAAAGTTTGTTTGTTTTTGTTGAAATAATTACTTTAGTAAGCCTTGATTGATCATCTAGGATTTCTTTCAAGTCTGAAACTAATACTAAAAAGGTTAGAGGAAGGTGGATCTTGCAAAAGCAATGGATCTAAATTTATCTAAGTACGATTGGCCATAGACATATAGGTTCAATCACATAGCCTCCTAAAGGTTTTGAATCAAAATTGAATAGGAGTTTATTCGGTTTACAATTACTTTACGTTAAGGCGCAATTGCAATTGCAATTGAGTTTCAATTCTCACCAAAGAGCATGATCATACTTGAATCTCTCTTTTTATTATCTCTTTTTTTTTTTTTTTTTTTTAACTTCTAGCAACACAACCCTCTCAACTTTTGAAAATTGGTTACCAAAGTTGAACTTGAACATAGTCTTGATATTCTTGAATTTTGTTATGTATCCGTTCTTTGTGGAATTGATACTTTGGAGTACTTCCCATTTTATATTACGTACATCGGCAGTGTGCACTTGCACTAGGCTGAATTCTTTATTTTATTTTTAACCTACATAGTTCATTCAATTAGTTATCAATTGATAGCACACAATATGTGCTATCTTTAGGCCTTATTTGATGCTAGTTTTGAGGCTTAAATATATGCTTTCATATTCATAATTGTTTATTTTGTAGAACATTTGGAACAAAACGAATATTTTAGAAGAAATATAGTGAAAAATGAGCTATTTGGACAAGAAATTAATAAACCAATTTTGGGGATAATTTTTGGAGGAAAAAAAATATCCCTAATTTGATTAAATTTTAGATTCCTAATTTGATTAGATTTTGGATTCTTAATTTAATTAAATCATGAATTTCTAATTAGATTAGGATATAGACTGGCCCATTATAAATACCCACATTCTTTTCATTCAAGGCATTCAACTTTGGAGAGCACAACTCTACAATTCTGCGTACAAGAGGAGAAGACACTTGGGAGAAAGTTTCAAGGCCAAGTTCGTGGAGATCATACGGAGACGGAAGATCGACACACCAGCATAATTTTTCTCTTCTTTCTTTTCATTTAGCATTGGGATGTTGTTTAAAAGTTTAAATTTTGTGATAGTGAATAGGAGTTGCTAAACTCTTTTCTTATTATAGGAATTGATGTAGCTATTAGACCTTATGTTTTAATTATTTAAATTCCTTGATTGATTGTCTTTTATTGCATTCGTGCTTTTATATTCATAATGCTTTTAATCTTTTGATCATGGATTAAATATTATGTTAGTCTAAATTCACGCTTGAAAAAAGTAATTTAGATTAGATGATAATTGCATGACTAAAGATAGTTCTAGCTTGATAATGATCAAGGCTCCTTTTGAAGTTGTTAACGAAGGAACTTAATGCTATGCATAACGTTAAAAATCATTAGAGATGTATGTTTTGCCTTATTGCATAAGAATTGTTTGTTCTCGAGAGAGTGATTCATAATAAAAGACTTATAGACTTATAAATAATTGCATGATCAATCTTGGATGTTTAAGTAATTTAATTATTTTAGTCTAATAGGTAAAATCAACTCCCTAGGATATTATCTCCTCTGACTGTTTCAATTTTTATTAGAATTGTTTTATTTAAATCTTGCAACCATCATTCAATTCTATTCTCTAAATAAAATTGGATGATAGTATTCATAGTACTTAAGTGAATTAGAAAACCAATCCTGAGGACGATACTCGAACACTCTTTCACTATATTAAAACTTGACCCGTACACTTGCTGCGGTATTACACAAAAGTTATGCAACAAGTTTTTGGCGCCATTGCCGGGGATTGGCGATTATTTAATTCACTTAATATTGTGGAAACTCACTCAGTCTTAATTTAGAGCATTATTATTTTTTTGTTTTAGCTTTGAGTCTTTATCATTGTTTCTGGTTGTGTTGTTGGTTGGTGTGTGAATTTTTGTGAGAGTTTGTTTTTAGTCTTCTCGAATTAGATCATGACTTTCTATAATTATGGGTGGCCTTATGAGGAGTTTCAATCAACCCAAGAACCAATACCATGCTTCAATCCTTCCTCTTTTAACTACGCCTCTTATGACACTGTGAATGTTCCTCATGGTTTCCATGGTTATCAAATGCCTAGTCATTATCATTTTGAGTCTATGAGGTATGAAAATTCTTTTTATGGTAGTGATGAGGGCATTTGGAACCAAGAGTACTATCACCCAATCCAAATTGAAGAAAAACATTCTTTTGAAGATCTTTTGCAAGAGTATATTTTGGAGTCAAGGGCTAGAAGTTTTTGTCAGAATATGAATCAGAGAGGTTGAATATGATAGAGGCTATGGTGGAAGAAAATGGAGTTGCACTAATCATATAACTATGCAAATTGGTCAAATAATTGAAACACTTAAAGCCCTACATGAGCAAAAAAATTTCGATACCACTGAAGCATGTCATTCTAGGGAAATATTCATAGATAGTGAGGATAAGTTGGAGCAATACACACTAGGAATAGGTTTGTGAGGTAGAAAAAGATAGCGAACCCATATTGCAAAAGACAACTTAGGTGATAGAGTATAAGGCTGAAAAGCCTACCTTTATTTTATCTCCAGAAGCTTCTCTTAATCTTGATATTTCTTTTCCTTACACTACTGACTCTAGTTTGCATTATTTTGATTTTTCTTCTTTTATTTCTTGTGATAAAAATAACAAAAATATTTCTTTTTTAGGTACCCATGAAAAGCAAATGAGCCTACTAGACCTTGTAGGTTATCTCGATTCAAGCAAGAAGGGACCGAATAAAATAGAGGAATTTTATGTGCCTTTGATGCATGCACATGAGTCCCGTCTAGCTAGAGACGTTAAATAAAGAGCTTCTTGGGAGGCAACTCAAGTTTATTGCTTTCTTAGTTTTCAATTTTTCGTTATTTCTTTTTCTTCTAGTTTGTGGTGTTTCCTTGTTCTTATGTCTCTATTGATTCTTTTTGTAGGAGCTTGATCACCATAGCCTTCTCCCACAACTCTGATGACCCGTAAATTTGCGGCATTGCGCAAAAATTATGCAACACCAATATGAGCTATTTTTAATTGAGTGTCATCACCCACAGTTAGAGTTTCCTTACCATTGTAGTTCACTTACTGATTGAGGTTATTTTGATCAAAGGTGACATGACTGCTTGCACCACTATCTGCATACCATAATGGATCCATGACTATTTCTAGTGAGGCAACAAAAGTAGATTGTCCTTTATTGGTGTCTAGTTGAACCCCTGTGAACTCTATCAAATCAATGGAAACAAATTGAGGCTGGGTGACCATACTTGCCACACACTTGACAAGTGGGCTTTGAACTGTTTTGTCTTCCTCTACTTCTTGAACGACCTTCTCTGAAGTTCCCATCTCTTCTTCCTCTATTTTGATTGAATTGTTGATTTCTCTGTCCACTGTTAATATTATTATCATATGAAAAATTTTGAGTGTAATTTTGCTTACCTTGAACTAGGTTGGTTGTAGCTTTTTTCCCACATCTGAGTTTTGTGGGATAACATTGAGATGAGCCTGCATCTTTACCATTCAATTGGCACATGATAGAAAGATATTCAACATCAAGCTCTGTGATAACAGCCGTTATTAGCGAGGTCGCTGAGATAGGGTGTCTCGGTAGACCTAAACTATCTGCATATTGCTTCATTTGAGCCAGGTAATCTGCCATCTTTCTTGAATTTTTCCTTGTTGTTTGTAAGCCAGTTCTTAATTGATTTATCCTTACTTTATTCGTTGATCCAAATCTTGCTTCTAATGCCTTCCATATTTCTCTTGTGGCCTTGAAGCCAAGGGTGTCACAAGCTATATTAGGTTCCATTGAACTATATAAAGCCAGCCAAGTAAGGCATGGTCTACAGTTTGCCATTGCTCGAAGAGGGGATTTAACATCAAGGTAGATGAGGAGGTTCTAGTAGTCTCCAAGAGCTTAGAAGGTACTGCTTTTGTCCCAAGATCAAGGCGTTGTCATTTAAGAATGGAAATTACCATGGACAACTTCTGTATGTATTCTCTAACCATGCTCCGACCTCTAAGTAAACTTTGAAAGTTGTTTGGATTTTAGATGTCGTCTTGGAGGATCTTCTTCTTGACCCCTCGATCAATTTTTTTTTTTAGAAAAATGAACTGCATGTTGGCTTTATCCTGCGGAAAAATTACAAACAAAAAGATGCTTTATTGACATAAATTCATATAATTTATTTAATTATAAGAATTTTAGAGTGCTTTTGGAAGTGGGGAGCATGGTTTAGCTTAATCAAACCCATGTCTGGTTGGCAGTATTCTAAACCTATGTTTGCTACAGTACATACTATTATATCCTCATGTTTGTTACAGTACTTTACCTTACTCATCAAGTTTGCTACATTACTTTATTCATACTCTTTAAGTTTGCTACGGTGCATATTTTGTCTTTAATCACTCTTCTAAAATGCATTAAATTTTTAATAAAATGTATTAGTTAAATAAAAATAATTAATTAATGATAATTTTATAATAAATAAGTAAATAAATTTAGTTAAAATTTCAAATAGTAATAATTAATTCATAAACTAATATATCGGTTTTGTTATAAACTTCATGTTTCAGAACAATTATAATGATAAATTTATAAGGATAAATTTCTTTGTATTTCCCACATTGAAAAATATTAGAAAGAAACTAATTACAAAACTAATTAAATATTTGTTTTACAAAATATTTATTCAAAAAGTGTTCAGATTAACAATAATATTAAAAATAAATTATTTATTTATAAAGTAATAGTTACAAATTTATAAGAAAATTATTATTATATTTTCAAACTTTTATTAACATGTAAATTATAATAAGAATGATTTTATTATAGATTCCAAATCACACACGTTATATAAATATAGATTTAATATGTCCATTTCTATTTAAAAGAAACAATTCATTTCTCTAAATCCACAATTTTTCCAAGCTCATTTTCTTGTGAAGATGTAAAAATCATGTGTTATCATTAATTAAAGACATAATATTTGTAAAATTAGTTAATTAAACTATTTTGATTAGTTTATCTTGAATTTAATAGCTTTTAAATTAATATTATTTAAAATAGTTTAACTTTATAACCTTATGTATTAGTTAAATATAGAAAGTTAAATATAATAGTAATTTTGACGATAAGTAGTAAATAAATTTAGTTAGTTTAGCAAGTTATGAATAATTAAATAAACAATTGATAACATTTTATTTATGGTTAATTTTATGTGAGATATCTTTACATAAAAGAATTTGTTTATATTTATTCACACATTTTGGTAAATAGTCCAAAAATATTTTTATGAACAATCAAATATTTATTCTATAAAATAATTTTTGGAAGAAAATTGAGTAGACAAATGTATTAAAAATATTTGATTTATTATTAAAATAATACTCTCTAATTGATAACATTTTATTTATGGTTAGTTTTTATTACTTTAATTAAATAATTAATATATAAATTATCTATTATTTATTACAAATTTCAAATTTACCAACCAAATACACTTTTAATAAATTCATGTTTAACAAATTAGAATTCAAACACATATTTAACAAACCCAGACTTAACACAATCAAACACTAGTTTTACAAACTTAGACTTAAGAAACCTATTTTATGTATCATCCAAATACAAAACTTAACAAACTTAGACTTAACAACCTCAAGCTTAATAGACTCAGGCTTAACAAACCTCCAAAACTTGCAAACCAAACGAACCTGTAGGGAACTAGCTGTTTATTGATCAAAACCGAGCTTCTTAAGAGCCCAAAAAGTCTTGTGCTCTAACTTTAAAGGAAGATGACAAGCATTGTAAAAACTAGCCTATAAGGTGACATGCCTAAAAGAGTTTTATAAGTTATTTTGTAAATAATGTTTCGCAGTAACATATCCTAAAATACAATAGAATACACATCAGTGCTCAGAAATGTTCCATCAAAATGGCCAAGTCCTAGACTATTAGTGTAAGGACTCATTTGTCATTTGTTTGGGAACTAAAAAAAATTGTTAATGGTTAAGAAATAGAAAGAATAGGAAAAAGAAATTGAATATTTTAAAAAAATGGAATAATGTTGAAAAAAAAAAAAAGGAAGCTGAATTTGGACACGTGTGTTTGTGTTGGAAGTGTGGGTAGCTTGACATGTGATAAGTTTTAGTTAAATAAATAAATTTAAAAAAAAAGACTAGTTTAGAGCAGAATTCGTGAAGAGAGAGCGAGAAAGAAACAAAGAATAGGGAGAACAAAAGGAAGCTTTTGATTTTAGAGATTGTTTTGAAAGATTTTTCTTGAAGTTGGGCTAAGGAAAAATTGATGGTTCTCTTGGAACAAATTGAAAGAAATTGGTAAGTTTTTCTAAGAAACCCATGGAAAGAAATGAAGGAATGGATTTTAAAGAAAGAGCTATTATATGGGTTTCTTTTCCTTGCTTGTGTATTGGTAATTGATGTTAAAAAATCAGATATGAGTGAAGTTGATGTAGGATATGTTACTAATTAGTTAGTAGAAAGGGAAAAAAAATGTAATTTGGGTTTGGCAATGGTATAATTTGAGGAGAGATTGACATGCTTAAGGGGAAGAATTGAAAGATTAGCTATAGAAGTAGTTGGCAGTACAATAGAGAAGTTCTTAAACTAAAATAAAAGAAGTTAATTAGTGCTTGATAGCACTAAATTAGTGCTATATTTATGCCTAATTTTTGCTAGTTTTACGCTATAAACGTGAGCTTTTATGTTGATTATTTGTTAATTTTAGGAAATTGAGCAGTTCCAAGAACTATGAATTTTGGAGCAAAATGGTGAATATGGAGCTTAATTAGAGCATTTGGAGGAGCTAAGGACAAGATGAGAAGGTGCAAAAGTTGTTAGGGCCGAGAGGACAGCGTTGCAATGCTTGAAATGGCGTTGCAACGACATAATTTGTTGTGCAAATCCGAGAGCTAGCGTTGTAACATTGCCCTATGGTGTTGCAATGCTAGAAATGTGCATAAAAGGAAGGCTTCGTTCGTAGCATTGCAACGCTACTCTTGTGCACTTGCAAAAACGTCAGCGTTTTGGACAGTGTTGCAACGCTATCACGACTGCAACCTTAATATTCATCGTTTGGTTTCCAAATGAGGGGAGACCATTTAAGATTTTAGACCCCTAATTTTGATTCCTACACTCTTGGGACGTGTAGAAATGGATTGGAGGTGTTCGAGAGCAAAGTTCAAGGCTCGAGAGTGCGAATTTCAAGGCAATAGTCAGGATTTCGACGTCAACAATCTTATCTCTATTTTTCTTCCATCCTTTCATGTATCTATTTGTTATTAATCAGAGGATTTTGTGCTGTTATCTGAATATGTTGGGCTAAATTTGTATTTAGGGGATTAGAGCACGATTAGATTTGGTTTTATGTTGTAATCAACGCTATTGCCGTTTAATTTATTTGTTATATTTCATTTAGTTGGATTATGCTTAATGCTCCTTATTAATTGGCCATCAATAAGTTGAATTAGTCCTAAATTGAGCTCGACAGAGGATGTTTAGGGTAGACATAGTCCAATTAACACCTAATATAGGACTTATCGAAGGTCCTATCAAGATTAAATTTATAAAAACTGGACCTCTAAGTATTTTGCAATAATAGTGGTCAGGGTCATCCACAGGAATTGAAGTTCATAGATTAATTAAGTACCACGTTAATTATGCCCAATTTTATTTAGAGAAACAAAACTTTAAAGTGATAAAAAAGACAAATAAAATCTAAACTACTATGTACATGCTTTGGGGTCCAATTGTGAGAAACATGCATGATTGATTACCTTAAGCCCAACTTGAGTTGATTAATAACTTGATTTTATACTAACAATCTTAAACCAAAAATTACTAAGTTGTCAATATCCTCTCTCAAGCTCAATTGAACTCATGCCTAGCAATAAATCAACATTTCGGTCTATTTCTATTACTAAACAGGGCATTAGGCCATTCTCTTAAGGCTTTTAGAAGTAATCTACTCACTCTCATGCAATAGATTAAACCTAGTCATGCATCTACAACTAAACTTACTCTCTCAAGCTAAATTTAGTTAAACATGCAAAACCATGGCCAAAGGTTAAGACAATATAAAAAGATGCATAAAAGACGTCAATATATATATTAAACTAAAAATCAACCAAATGTTCAACAACTACAACCAAGCAAGGGTCTAAACACAAATTTACAACATGAGTACAACCACAAAAACTCCTAAATTCAAGAGAAAAGTAAAAGAAATATAGAAGAAACTTAGGTCGTGTGCCAACACTTGTCTCCAACGTGATGTCCACGATCTCGAGCTTTGAGTCTCCTCCTCGGCTCTCCAAAGGTCTCCTCTATGTCCTTAGACAGTGCTTGAATCGAGTTTAGAGTTTTTGGTCTCTCAAAATGGCTCCATTTGCTCAAATGAATAAGTTCTCTTTTATAGAGTCAAGACAGCGTTGCAATGTTGTCTTTTCGAATTTTGTAAAAAGGGAAAAAATATATTAGAGTAGCGTTGCAACACTATAGATAGCGTTGCAACGCTAGGCCTGCGGATTTTCAAGGTTGAAAAGCTTCTTAAATGGCGTTGCAATGCTATGCCCTGGGGTCCAAATGCCTTGTCCTTCTTCTTCAACACTTGAATCTTCAAATATAGCCTTAAGTCGCTCAAATTTGTCCAATTATCTCACAATTCTCCAGTTTTGCTCAAAATGCTCAGTTTTTGAGAAATAAACATAAAAATACATGAAAGCACACAAAATCATAGCAAAACTAGCATAAAAATAAGCCTAGAAATAGCACAATTATGCATGCTATCAACGCCCCTAGATTGCCGAAGTGACATAGGAACAACAATCGAAGGGTGAGGCTTAATATGAGCTGGCTTAATCCAATTAACTAATCAATTAATGCTAAGGACACTTAGGTAAGCAATTAGTTAAGCGTGTTCGAATGAGACCGACAGGAGATTTCGACCAATTTAGCTCTAGGACTATGAAATTGGCAAGGCTTAATTAAATGGTGGGTTAAAATTCTCATAAAATCAACCTAAGAGTGCTCGGTTTCCCTTAATTGATACCTCCTCCAATTTATCTTTCTTTTTAGGTTTAGTTGTTTATTTTCCTGTTTGCTCTTGCATTCTATTCTCTAAATAAAGTAAAGTGAAATTATCCACGGTACTTAATTGAATTAAAAACCAATCTCTGTGGGATATGATACTCGGTACTCTTGTGCCGTTTTATTATTACTTCGATCACGTGCGCTTATGCGTACACTGATCAGTGCTTAAGAAGATTAAAAGAAAAAAAAAACAAATAGAGGTTATGGGCTGGAAAAAAAAAACAGAAGAATGGCCCAATGGGTATGAAGAGGAAGAAGAAGATGATGATGAAGGTGATGGTGATGGGAATAATTTAAATAGAATAAAATAAAGCGGTAATGTATAAAGAGAGATAATGAAGAAAGAGAAAAGGAAACTAAGGAAAATATAAAATAAAGAAAAATTATGGTGAAGTACAAATGACGTTAATAAGGAAAGAGAGTTGGTTTTGAGGTTCACGTGGAGATGAAAATGGGAGAGAGAAAAGTGTATGTGGGGTAAAAATAAATATAGAAAATTATAAAGAAATTAGAAATTGGAGGAAATGATACACTCTTAAGAGAGAAATGGAGTGTTAAGTAGGAAAAAATGAAAAATATTTGTTAATGTGGAGAGAGAAGATAGAATTAGAAAATTAGAAAATTGGTATTATTAGATGAGAGAGAATGTGTAAATTTGAAATTGGGATAAAGGAAAGAAAATTGGTGATTAGTATAAACAATTATTAGGGTGAAGTTTATGTTTATTTCCTTTTTGGAAATATTTCATAACTTAATGAAATGGTTAATGAAATTTCAGGTTGGACAGAAGTTGGAATAATATACGATCCGAAGTGTATGATCGATAATAATTTTATGAGTGGTTTACTTTACGAATTGTTTTCATTATTTGATTATTATTATGAATTTTCAAGAATTCTATAATTATGTGTGATTTTAGAGAAATTGCTAAGAGATTTTCAGAGAATTGTTATGAATTTTCAAAAATGGTATTGAAATTCTAATATTTTATGCTTTTAGCTGAAATTATCATAAACCACGAGATCTATGTACCCATGGTGATTACCCGTATGCTATGTGAATGTGTTTCCATATTATACTAGTAATCGATTGAAAACGTATGGGCTTTTAGAAGAAAACTTTTGAATAGAAAAAATCTTCAGTCTAGTGCAAGTGCACACTGTCAAACCAAGTAGTAATTAGAAATATTTTAGAGTATCGATCCCACAGGAAACAAATACCACAAAATCTAAAATTAAGGCAAAAATGTTCACACAAAGCAACCTCGGTAACCAATATTAATAAATCAAGAAGGTTGTGAGTGTACTAAAAATTAATAATAAGGAGGAGGAATTCAAACATGTTTTTGTCCCTTAGAAAAGAATTGTGACCTAAAATGCAATTGTAATCTTTACTCAAGCATCGAGCAATGTCAACTCCTATTCGATCTTAATGGAAAGACCGTTAGAAGCCTAAGTGATTAAACCATATGTCTATAGCTAATACGAACTTAGTTTAATGAGAATACAATCCTTTGGTCTTAGAGGTTTTGCCTTATGTCTAGGGTAGAAAACAAGTGCTTATGTCTAAGCTACTTTTCTCTTTTGCTTTGTATGAACATGTAATCTCGTTTAACCCTTTCTGTATTAAACTTGATCTCTATATGTTCACTTAGGCGATCAAGCTAGATTCACAATAAGAATGATAATCAATAAAAGCAAACAATGCTATGGAATCGATCAAAGTTACTTTTACATCTTAGGCCAAACTTCCAATCCTTAGGGTATCCATATATCTGAATCCCAAGGATGGATTTAGCTCATGATGGAGAAAAGAATGAACAAAATGTTACAAGAAAGAAAACACATGTTGACTTAATAAATAAAGAGAAGTAAAAATAGAAACTAGAAATTAAAGTGATGAATTTAAGGAGAAAGAATAGCTGGAATGAAGAACTTTATTAAGAGAAACTTATTGTAAATGAAAGAACTACAAGAATTAGAATCAAAGAATTGAAAGTAAACTGAATGTAAATAACAGAATTCAAAGCGTTTGAATTAAAGAACTGAACAAAAAAATAAGCTTGAGAATACTAGGGAAAATCGAAACTCGAGGAGATAAGTTCTACCTCTTTAATCGATCTAACTCAACATTTTTCAAGGAGAGTAAGATTTTCACAACCTTAGACTTTCAACAAGGATGGATTGAAGGTTTGGCAGCGTTCTTCTTCCTTTTAAATCTATAAAGTAGAAACTAAAAAGTGCATAAAATTAAGGTGGCCTAGAAATCGTAAAAACGATAGGGAATTTTTTTTTTGTGGCTTGAATCTTCGTGTTTATAGCCACCAATGATAGGGTTTGCTTCATGGATATTTAAGGCAATAATCAAATCTATATAAGCTTGATTCATGGAGAAAATCTTCAAATATTTCGAATTTCCAGATTTCCTCCTATTAGGAATTCTGTCTCCAGGCAAAATTGCAGTTGCAATTGGAGTCGCAATTCTGGCAGTTTAAAGATTCCTTCATAATAACGTCAAAACTCATTAAAAATCAACTTTTTCCCTCTTATTTCATATTCCACAGCTCAAAACAATTCTTTCACTTATTTGGACTATTCTCCTATGAATTTGCTACATTTATTAGACATAAGAACATGCATTTGTGCAAATAGTTTAAGTAAAAAGGGCTAGAAATATGTACAATATAAGCATTATCAACCACAGAGAGAGAGGTCTTTGGGACCCACTTTGGCACACTCATAGACTTTAGGCCGTGTGTTAGGGTGCTTAGCCCTTTAGGGGCAGCTCTGTGTGCACGTAAGACAGAGATGTCTCTGCTAGATATGAATGTATTCTATGCCTAGTATGACAAAGATTTTCTCTACTATGTACCTGGAGATTACTCGGTGCATAATATGACAGATATATGCTCTGTTATGTATCTAGAGATTATTCAATGCATAGTATGACAGAGGTTGCCCTGTTGTGAGTATAGAGATTACTCTACTCCAGTATGACAGAGATTTGGGTACAGGTTTGGTGTTGAGTTTTACTAGCCTATCCTTACATTTTCAAGAGTTATAATTGTATATTTTTCTAAGTTTTTACTAGCCTGTGTTTACATTCTTAAGAGTTATTGTTTCAAAAGATGTAATCTTTGTTGCGCTATTTATGTTTTCAAGAGTTATTGTTAAATATTTTACTGAGTTTTAATTATCTCGAGAGTTTCTAAATTGTTTATGATTTACATTGATTTACAGAGTTTTGAATTATGTTTAGTATGGAAAGAATTTTATCAAAATTTATTTATTTATGACATTATCACTCACTGAGCTTTTTAGCTCATTCTTGTATCCTTATTTTCCACCAAATTGCTCTTAAGTTTCAACTAGAGTTAGCTTATCGGAGTTTGCCACCAGTCTCACCAAGTCATTGCATATCATCTATTTTAAGTAAAGAGTGAAATTTTGGTTGCGTGTTTATGGGATATCTATAGATAAAGTTAAAATCATGAGATAAGAGATAGAAACTTGGCAATAGATTCCATTGCACACTTGGGGTCTATTGTCATCACAGCTCATCCTAGGTTTGGTAGAGTAATCTGGGGCAAAGTGTGATAATTAGTGCATAGTGCATACTTTCTCTATTTTGTCCTAAGGGCTAAAGGGAGCATGAAATTTGCTAAACTTAAAACTCCTAATATAAGTTGGAATGTGCTAGGAATAACTCTTATACTAATAGCAACCAAATTTCGACCCTCAGGCGAAGTCGAAGAATGGGCGAAGGGGGTGACGCGAGCGAATCACCTAAGAAGAAGAAGGAGAAAATGAGGAAGAAGAAGGGTAGGGGAAGAGAGAGATATGACACATAAGCTAAAAAAATTAGAATAATTTTCCAACTCGTTAAGAAATCATGTCAACAAATCTAGTCAACAAGTTAACTGTCAAATCATCTTTCCGTTAGTCAAGTAATGGTCCAGTGACCTTGTATAACTATTTTTTGAAGGTTAGGGTCTAAACTGTCAGTTTTTTAAACTTATGGACTAAATAGAAACCTATACTCAAATTCAAGGACCAAAAGTGTATTTTACCTAAAAATATTTGAGAGTAAAATTTAAAAATTATTCAATAGAGTTAAAAAAAATTAACTATCATTTGTAAATTGTACTAATATTTATTTTTAAAAATAAAGTAGATTTTCAGTTTACAAAATTGTTTTTTGGAGAAAAAATTTGAAATATATTATAAATAATAAAAGAAATATTAAGAAAGAATATGAGTGTAATGTAAATATCAAATAATGTCATCACGAATTTTAAATTAAATTAATTTCATAAATCGAAAAGTAAACAATTTTTGTTTTGTCATCAAGACATAATAAAAAAAAATTCAAATGTATAATTAAAATTTAAATTTAAATAGTAAAAACGTTATTTAACAGCTAAATTTATAATTAACTATTTTTTGAATGGTAATTATAATTAAATGTTAATGAGCAAAATATAAAATTATAACCTTTTACTCCTTAAACTACTTTCAATTTTGAAAAATCAAAGAATTTTATATTTTTAAAGGACTAACGTAAATAATATTATAATTTGTTAAAATAAAATAATGGCTAAATTATAGAAAATACCTACTAACTATGTACTTCATGTCAATAATACTTCTAAACTTTAAAATGTTGCATGAATACCTGTGACATTTCAAAAATGTTCAAAAACACCCTTGTCGTTAAGTAAGTGGATGGAAAACATTTATCTTAACCCCATCACTTCCATGATCCCTATTCCATTTCCTCTCTCTTCTCTCTCTCATCTGCTTCAATCCATGGTCTAACACTTTTTCATTTCTCCTATTTTTTCCCTTTCTTCTTCAATATTGATAACTCTCATTCATGAGGGTTATTTAGCTCTAAAACCTAAGTTTATTGTTGAGAAATTATGTGTTTATTGTTGCAAATCATGTCATATATAGCAAGTTTAAATAAAAACTAGCCAAGCACGAGTTTTCAACTATAAGTTGTTAAAAGAAAGAATTATGTGTTTGGAATCAGTTATTGAAGGATTTAATGTATTTTTATGATTTTGCGCAAAAACTATCAAATTGTCTAGATTGCGAAAAGCAATTGCAATTTTAACACAGTAACAGAATTGCGAGAATTCCAGATTTGGACGATTTTGAAGATATTCTTCTTGATTTTTAGCATTGATAGCAAAGATCTTTCCATACATTAATGTCGACAAAATTCTAGTGTTTGGAAGCTATAAAAGGCATCTAGGGCTCTCAAATCATTATCTTTGATTCCTCGACAATCTTAGATCCTTAGAGAAGAATACTACTCTTATTCTTTCGTTGTTCATACTGATTCTAAAGGAACTCGAGCTGCTACAATTGTGTTCAGTCCGATCCCATTTGAAAGTCTAGGATTGTAACAACCTAATTCTCTTTAAACAAGGTAGAATCGGGTTAGATTGAGAAAAGCTTACGGTTCCGCTCCGATTGCCTCATTTGTAGTTTTTTTAATATTTTTTTTTAGTTCAGTTTTCTACACTTATTTTCTCATTTAAGTATGTTATGTTTTTATTCTTTTCAACATTTACGATTCAAGTTGAACTTCCATTTTTCATTAAACAAATTGTTCTTTGCTAGAGTCTTATTTAATTGTGTTTTGATTTCCATTCCAGCAAGTGTGACTTTATTTCTTAGTTAATTTTAAGTTTTCGTTCTTTAAGTTAATTTCAAGTTATTTTTATAAAGCAGTTTTGTATTTTATTCATTGAAGTTTGATATGAAGTTTATTCCTTTCCAAGTTTTATTTTTTATTTCTTTACCCATGAGCCAAATCTTTCTTTGTGATTCGAATATATGAATACCCTAGAGATAGGAAGCAAAGCCTAATATGTGAAAAGAAACTTTGCTTAGTGTCATAGCATCGTTTGCTTTTATTGATTTAATTTATCATTATGAATCTAGTTTGATCATCTAGATTTACATACTAAAATTAAGTCTAATACTGAAAGGGTTAGATGAGATTTGATTTTCATAAAAGCAATAGAGGAAAAGAGCTTAGAAATAAGACTTTGTTTTTTACCCTAGACATAGGGCAAAGCCTTTAAAACCAAAAGGGTTGTGTTTTGATTTAACTAAGTTTGATTTAGCCATAGAAATATAGGTTTAATTGTTTAGTGATCGACTAAATCATGTGGGCTTTGGTAGGAAACTTTTTGGGTTAGGAAAAGCTTCAGTCCACTGCAAGTATACACTGTCAAGCAAGTAGTAAGTGAAAGTATTCTGAATATTGTGTCACAAGGGAACGAATACAATCAAAATTCGAAAGAATAGCAAGAATGTGCTCACAATGCAACCCCGGTAACTAATAAGAAAATAATTGGGAAGGTTGTTTGTTTGAAGAAAAAGTAAAAAAAAGTAAAAAATGACAATGGTAAAGAGGAGGGATCCAAACATGCTCATGCCCTTTGGAAGGAATTGCGGCCTAAATACAATTGCAATTTTGACTTAACACTTAAGTATTGTAAATCGGATTCAACTTCTATATAACCTTAACTAAAAGCATCTTTAGAAGACTAAGTGATTAAATCTATATTTCTATGGCTAATTCGAACTTAGTTAAAAAGAATACAATCCCATTGGTTTTAGAGGTTTTGCCCTATGTCTAAGGTCAAAAGCAAGGTCTTATCTCTAAGCTCCTTTCCTAAATTACTTTTATAAAAATCCAATTTTATCTAACCTTTTCAGTATTGACTCAATCGTTGTATGCGAAGCTAGGTGATCAAACTAGGTTGACAATAAGAATTCTAATCAATAAAAGCAAACAATGCTATAAGATTAAGTAAGATTGCTCTTACGTATTAGGCCTTTATTCCTTTCTCTAGGGCATTCACATACTTGAATCCCAAAGATAGGCTTAGCTCATGATTAAAGAAGAGAAAATCAAAGCTTGAAATAAAAATAACTTCATACTAAATTTACTGTGAAAGATGCAAAATCTTGTAAGAGAATGAAAAATTAACTAAACAATGGGGAAAAAAACCTTGCCATAACAAATCTTAAACTCAAAAACTCAAAACCTTCAATAGTGTGATAGTGTGATAAAAAGTAAGAAATGAAAATACAAAACGAAACCTTAATGTATAAAAAGAAGAAGAAAAACATAATGAGCTAGGAACAAAAAAAGTGCAGTAAATTGGACTTGAACGTCAATCCAAAACAAGAATAAATGTCAAAACTTGGAGCAAACTTCTAGACTCTTCTCAATCTAATCCGATTCAACCTTTGTCAAGGAGAATCGAGTTGTAACAATCTTAGACTTTCAATTGGATTGGATTGAATCTCGAGTACCACAACTTGAAATTTCTGGAACCGACGTGGGTAAGAAACATAGTGCATAATTTTTGTTCTCCAAATGTCGTCATTTTCTTGTGTATTTGCTGCCTTTATATAAGCCTCCAAAGGCTAGGGTTACCACTCACTTCAATGTATGGAATGATTTTTTCCATTAATGCTGAGAATCAGAGAAAGTATCTTGAGAATATCTTCAAAATCGCACAAAATCTGGAATTTTCATTTTTTTTTGTGTCTGTGAAGAATTGCAATTGTAATTGTGCATTGCTACCAATTGTAATTGTGCATTGCTACCCATATATGCACCAAAAACAAAGAAATAACTAAATTCTTCCAATAATTAATTTTTTTTACACCTAATTCTTTATGTTAACAACTCATGGTTGAAAACTCGTGCTCGTTTTTACTTAAACTTGCTCTATATGACATGATTTACAACAATAAACACATGATTTCTCAACAATAAACTTAGGTTTTAGAGCTAAATAATTCTCATAAATGAGAGTTATCACTTAGACTTCTAAAGATGCTTTTAATTAAGGTCGAATAGAAGTTAAATCGGATTTACATTGTTTTGGTATTGAGTCAAAATTGCAATTGCATATTAGGCTGCAATTCCTTTCAATGGGGCAAAAACATGTTTGAATTCCTCCTTTATCATTTTTATTTCTTCTTTTCAATCACAACAACCATCCCAACTATTGTTTTACACTAGTTATATGCACTCTTGAGAAAATCTTTGCTTATATTTTGAATTTTGTTATATCCGTTCCCTTGGGACACAATACTTAGAATATTTCTACTTTATTACTTGTTTGACAATGTGCACTTGCACTAGATTGAGATTTTTTTCCATTTAAAAGTTTTCTACAAAAACATACACATTTTCGGTTGATCAAATACCTCTTTAACTACTCTAAACTACCCCCTTCTTCTCCTTCTCTTTTCCAAATTCAATTCCAAATACCTTTCCCATTTCCCTTATAGAATGTACTTTGGGCTTTTTTAGCCCTTATGTGATTTGTGAAGATGTGAAATATTAATAAAATCAGAAGGTATATGAATGAGATCACCATGGACGACGTTGGAATGGTGAACTAAGGTTTTACATACAAGAATTATATGTTTATAACTGTATTTGTTGAACTTGTCAAGGAATCAATGAATTTGAGGCGCTGAAAATTATCCAAATATTGTTGCTATATGTATTTTACGATGAGATCAACTCACATATATTAGAATGTATTATGAATATGGCATATGTAAATGCCCATTCCACATGCCCATTTATTATCCATGTCAAGTGGCATTTTCTCTATAGCCAAAGTGTCTTCTAAAGGCCATAGATTGGTGTCCAAATGCACCACATCATCCTCTCTTAAATTGCCTATAAATAGAGAGATTTTTGGAAAAGAAAATACACCAATTTTTCTCCCATTTTCTCTAATTTTTGTGTTTTTAATTTTCCATAAATCTCCACTTTCTTTTGTTTATACTATATATATATATATTCTTTTTATATTTCATCTTTTGTATTATTATTATTATTATTATTATTATTATTATTATTATTATTATTATATGATTTGGTAAAGTTTTGGTGCCCGGTTTCGCCTCTCAATTTTACAACACGTTATCAGCACGAATCTCTGTCATTTTTCCCGCTAAAGGTAAGTCTTATAGGTAAGCCATTTTTACGCATTTGGTTTATGTTAAATTTCTAATATAAATATATATTATTATTTTGATAGTGTTATTATGGCAAACCTTACAAAGCTAGAATTTGCGGCCCTGGATATTAATGGAAATAACTACTTGTCATGGATCCTTGACGCTGAGGTCCATTTAGATTCTATGAATCTTGGAGAAACAATTAAAGAAGGAAATGATGCATCAAATCAAGAAAAAGCAAAAGCCCTGATCTTCCTTCGCCATCATCTTCACGAGGGATTGAAAATGGAGTATCTTACAATAAAAAATCCCTACGTTCTATGGCAAGGTTTGAAAGAAATGTACGATCATCAAAAAACAGTTATTCTTCCAAAAGCTCGTTATGATTGGATGCATCTAAGGTTGCAGGACTTTAAATCAGTAAGTGAGTATAATTCCGCACTCTTCAGAATTAGTTCAAAATTAAAATTATGCGGAGAAAAAATTACTGATGTTGATATGTTAGAGAAGACATTTTCCACTTTTCATGTCTCGAATATGCTCCTGCAGCAGCAATATCGAGAGAAGGGTTTTGCAAAATATTCTGAACTTATCTCATGTCTTCTCGTTGCTGAACAAAATAACGAGTTATTGATGAAAAATCACGAATCCCGACCAACTAGAGCAACACCATTCCCTGAAGTGAATGTTGTGAATTTTAATAACCGTGGTCGAGGTCGTGGTCGTGGTCGAGGTCGGGACCGCGGTAGAGGAAGAAATACCTATTTTCGTGGTGGGTATTATAATTTTAAGAAACCCACACGAAGTGATGATCATAAAGGAAAGGCTCCACAAGATAGAAGTTCGAAAGGTGATGAACATAAATGTTTCCGGTGCGGAATGACTGGGCACTGGTCACGTACCTGTCGTACGTCAAAACACCTTGTTGATCTCTATCAAGCTTCCCTGAAGGAAAAAGGAAAAGGAAAGAATGTGGAGGTAAATCTTGCCATTCAAGAAGATGATGTGTTTGACCCCTCCAATATGATGCATCTTGATGTAGCTGATTATTTTGAATCTCCTGGAGAGAGAATTGATGCAATCAAACAAGTAGAGGATGATTTGTATGAAAATATATAATTAAGTACTGTTTAGTATGTTTTTGTTGTTGTTTTGTTTGTATATATATTTAAGACTCTTTGTAATCGTTTTTCTTTTCTTTTCAATGAAGAAATATGAACAATTTCAATATGTTGAGTAACTCGAAAATGAGCAATGAGGATTTATGTCTGGCAGACTGCGCAACTACGCACACGATACTCATAAATAGAAAATATTTTACTAGATTGACAATGCTGGAAGCAAAAGTCAATACTATATCAGGTTCTGCAAATCTGATTGAAGGTTTTGGAAAAGCAAACTTTATTTTGCCTAGAGGAACAAAATTTACAATTAATAATGCTCTGTTCTCTAGCAAATCGAAAAGAAACTTATTAAGTTTTAAAGATATACGTGAAAATAATTATCATGTTGAAACTGATTGTAAAAATAAAATAGAGTGTCTCTATATAACATCTATTGTTTCACATGAAAAATGTATATTAGAAACATTGCCTGCTTTTTCTTCTGGATTATACTATACTCATATACGAGTAATCGAAAGTTATGCAATAATGAACCCGAAGTTCATGAATCCAGAAATATTCAGTGTTTGGCATGATCGATTGGGTCATCCAGGGTCAATAATGATGAGAAAAATTATTGAGAATTCACATGGACATCCTTTAAAGAGCCAGAAGATTCTTCAATCCAATGAGTTGTCATGTGATGCTTGTTCTCAAGGGAAATTAATTATTAGATCATCACCAGCTAAAGTGGGGATTGAATCACCTGCATTTTTAGAGCGAATTCAAGGTGATATTTGTGGACCTATTAACCCACCAAGTGGTCCATTTAGATATTTTATGGTATTAATTGACGCATCCAGCAGATGGTCACATGTATGCTTATTATCAAGTCGAAATCTTGCATTTGCAAGATTACTTGCTCAAATAATTAAGTTAAAAGCACAATTTCCTGATAATACAATTAAGACCATTCGACTTGATAATGCTGGTGAATTTACATCCCAAACTTTTAATAATTATTATATGTCAATTGGGATAAGTGTTAAACATCCTGTAGCTCACGTTCATACACAAAATGGTCTAGCAGAATCATTTATAAAACGTCTGCAACTAATTGCAAGACCATTGCTTATGAGAGCTAAACTTCCTACATCGGTATGGGGTCATGCTATTTTGCATGCTGCATCACTGGCACGTATTAGGCCAGTAGCTTATAATAAATACTCCCCAATGCAATTAGCTTATGGCCAGCAGCCAAATATTTCCCATCTAAGAATTTTTGGATGTGCAGTATATGTACCGATTGCTCCACCACAACGTACTAAGATGGGTCCTCAAAGGAGGTTAGGAATATATGTTGGTTTTGATTCCCCATCAATTATTAAATATCTTGAACCCCTGACGGGTGATGTATTTACTGCACGATTTGCTGATTGTCATTTTAATGAGACAAATTTTTCAACATTAGGGGGAGGAATTAAGAAGTTGGAAAAAGAAATTACATGGAATGCATCATTATTATCTCATTTAGATTCGCGTAGAAATCAATGTGAACTTGAAGTTCAAAAGATAATTCATTTGCAAAATATAGCAAATCAACTACCAGATGCATTCACAGATACTAAAAGTGTGACTAAATCATATATACCAGCTGCAAATGCTCCATCAAAAGTTGATATCCCAAAGGAACAAGTTGTCAATAATGAGTCTGGAGCACGCCAGAAGCGTGGTAGACCAATAGGTTCTAAAGATAAAAATCCTCGAAAAAGAAAAGTAGTTGAGAATCAAAATGATTCAATAAAAGGTATGGATGTTCCAGAAGAAATCCAGAATACAACTACTCAAAAGAGTATTGGTGAAAATCAAACGCTTGAGGATAATAATGAAATTTCTATAAACTATGTTACAACAGGAAAGAGATGGAACCGAAATGATATCATTATTGACAACATTTTTTCTTATAATGTTGCTCACGATATTATTCATGAAAGTGACGATTTTGACCCAAAATCTATCGTAGAATGTCAACGTAGAAAGGATTGGCCGAAGTGGAAAGAAGCAATCCAAGCAGAGTTGAACTCACTTTCAAAACGTGAGGTTTTTGGACCAGTAGTCCCAACACCGTAAAACGTCAAACCTGTGGGATATAAATGGGTATTTGTAAAGAAAAGAAATGAAAAGAATGAAGTCACAAGATATAAAGCGAGACTTGTTGCACAAGGATTCTCGCAAAGGCCTGGTATTGATTATGAAGAGACATATTCTCCTGTGGTGGATGCAATAACGCTAAGATATTTGATTGGTCTGACTGTATATGAAAAGCTTGATATGCATCTAATGGATGTAGTCACGGCGTATTTATATGGATCTCTGGATAATGACATTTATATGAAAATCCCGGAAGGATTTAAAATACCAGAAACATATGAATCAAATTCTCGGGAATTGTATTCAATAAAGTTACAGAGATCATTATATGGATTAAAACAATCAGGACGAATGTGGTATAATCGCCTGAGTGAATATCTGTTGAAAGAAGGATACCAAAATAATCCAATATGTCCGTGCGTTTTTATAAAGAAATCTCAGTCAAGATTTGCTATTATAACTGTATATGTTGATGACTTAAATATAATTGGAACTCCTGAAGAGTTATCCAAGGCAATAGAATATCTTAAAAAAGAATTCGAGATGAAAGATCTTGGAAAAACAAAATTTTGCCTTGGTTTGCAAATTGAACATTTAGCAGATGGGATATTTGTTCATCAATCAATTTATACAGAGAAAATCTTAAAAAAATTCTATATGGATAAAGCACATCCATTAAACATTCCAATAGAAGTTCGTTCACTAGATGTAAAGAAAGATATATTTCGACCTCGAGATGACAGTGAAGAACTACTTGGTCCTGAAGTACCATATCTTAGTGCAATTGGTGCACTTATGTATTTGGCTAATAACACAAGACTAGATATTGCATTTTCAGTAAATTTATTAGCTAGATATAGTTCATATCCTACAAAAAGACATTGGAACGGAGTTAAGCATGTACTCCGATATCTTCGAGGGACAATTGATATGGGTTTATTTTATTCTAACAAATCAAAGTATGATCTAGTTGGTTATGCAGATTCTGGTTATCTATCTGACCCACACAAAGCTAGATCTCAGACAGGTTATCTATTCACATGTGGAGGAACTGCTATATCGTGGCGATCAGTGAAACAGACTATAACGGCCACTTCTTCAAATCATGCTGAAATCCTCGCTATTCATGAAGCAAGTCGAGAATGTGTATGGCTAAGATCGATGACACAACACATTCATCAGACATGTGGCTTGTCTTCAAGTAAACCTCTTCCAACGATGTTATACGAAGACAACACAGCATGTATAGCTCAAATCAAGGGAGGATATATCAAAGGAGATAGAACAAAGCATATCTCACCAAAGCTCTTCTATACTCTTGATCTTTAAGAAAATGGCGATATCACTGTACAACAAATTTGTTCAAAAGATAACCTGGCTGACTTATTTACAAAGGCATTACCAACTGCAACCTTCGATAAATTAGTATATAGCATTGGAATGCGGCGACTCAAAGACTTTAAGTGATGTCTCCATGAGGGGGAGTGAATGTATTATAGTAAACTATATAAAATATGTACTCTTTTTCCTTCACTAGGGTTTTTCTTCCCATTGGGTTTTTCCCTAGTAAGGTTTTAACGAGGCATATTTTATATAAATGGGCATTTAAGGGGGAGTATTATGAATATGGCATATGTAAATGCCCATTCCACATGCCCGTTTATTATCCATGCCAAGTGACATTTTCTCCATAGCCAAAGTGTCTTCTAAAGGCCATAGATTGGTGTCCAAATGTACCACATCATCCTCTCTTAAATTGCCTATAAATAGAGAGATTTTTGGAAAAGAAAATACACCAATTTTTCTCCCATTTTCTCTAATTTTTGTGTTTTTAATTTTCCATAAATCTTCACTTTCTTTTGTTTATACTATATATATATATATTCTTTTTATATTTCATCTTTTGTATTATTATTATTATTATTATTATTATTATATGATTTGGTAAAGTTTTGGTGCCCGGTTTCGCCTCTCAATTTTACAACAGAATGTGAAATTTAAAGTTTTTTTCATCAAGTTTTCTTTTCTTTGGAAAATACTATATAAAAAAATATTGACCGTTAATTTGCCATAATATATCCATTTTCACACCCCTAAACTTTCAATCTAATTAAATCTTAAAGTGTTGCAATTTTTTTTTTTATTTAGTTCAAGCTTTGCTCATTCATCAATTAATTTTAAAAAAATGCAACGTGAAATCTCAATAGAGAAGAGGGATTTGGAATCAATTGGAAAAGATGGAAGGAGAAGGGGGTAGTGATAGTACTTATATTTTACATATTTCTAGCCCTTTTTACTTAAGCTATTTGCACAAATGCATGTTCTTATGTCTAATAAATGTAGCAAATTGATAAGAGAATAGTCAAAATTAGTTAAAGGATTGTTTTGAGCTGAGAAATAGGAAATAAGAGGAAAAGAGTTTATTTTTAATGAGTTTTGATGCTTTTATGCAGGAATCTGTAAACTGCCAGAATTGCAATTTCAATTGCAACAACAATTTTCCTAGAGATAGAATTCCGAGATATAAGGAAAAAATATGAAAATTCGATTTTGTGTTGATATTTGAAGATATTCTCCATGAATCAAGCTCATAAATATCCGATTCTTGCCTTAAACATCCATGGAGCAAACCCTAACATTTTTTAGCTGATAAATAGGAAATAAGAGAGAAAAAAGTTGATTTTTAATGAGTTTTGATGTTTTTATGCAGGAATCTGTAAACTGCCAGAATTGCGACGACAATTGCAATTGCAATTTTGCCTAGAGACAGAATTTCGAGAAATAAGTGAGAAATCTAGAAATTAAATTTTGTGCTGATATTTGAAGATATTCTCCACAAATCAAGCTCATA
The DNA here is from genome assembly GCA_033996785.1 of Trichosanthes truncata. Lineage (NCBI taxonomy): Eukaryota > Viridiplantae > Streptophyta > Magnoliopsida > Cucurbitales > Cucurbitaceae > Trichosanthes > Trichosanthes truncata. The sequence goes on from JAWPNB010000009.1 coordinate 25,013,854, forward strand.
AAGATCTGATTCTTACCTTAAACATCCATGGAGCAAACCCTAGCATTTGGAGGCTATAAATATGAAGATTCAAGCCACGAAAAAGAAGTCCTCGATCGTTTTTACGATTTGAATACCACTTTAGTTTCTGCACTTTTTACTTTCTGTTTTCTCAATTCAAAAGGAAGAAGAACGCTACCCAAACTTCAATCCATCCCTCTAGGATTGTGAAGATCTTAGTCTTCTTGACAAATGTTGAGTTTAGATCGATTGAAGAGGTAGAAGTTATCTCCTTGTTTGTTTTGATTTTTCCTTTGTAATCGCAAGTTAGCTTCTGATTTAGTTCTTTATTTCAGTACTTTGAATTTAGTATTTACATTCAATGTACTTTCAGTTCTTTGATTTTAATTTTTGTAGTTCTTTCATTTACAACAAATTTTATTTTAATAAAGTTCATTATTCAAACTTTCATTTCAGCAAGTTATTATTTATCTTTAAGTTCATTGTTTTAATTTCCAGTTTTTGTTTTTACTTCTTTTTATTTCTTAAGTCAATATGTGTTTTTTTTCCTTTAATGTTTTGTTATTTATTTTTTCCATCATGAGCTAATTCTGTCCTTGGGATTCGGATATGTGGATGCCCTAAGGATTGGAAGCTTGACCTAAGCTGTAAAAGTAACTTTGCTCGATTCCATAGCACTGTTTGCTTTTATTGATTATCATTCTCATTGTGAATCTAGATTGATCACCTAGGTGAACATACAGAGATTGAGTTTATTACTGAAAGGGTTGAACGAGATTACGTATTCATACAAAGCAATAGAGAAAAGTAGCTCAGACATAAGCACTTGTTTTTGACCTTAGACATAGGGCGATACCTCTAAGACCAAGGGTTGTGTTCTCATTAAACTAAGTTCGTATTAGCCATAGACATATGGTTTAATCACTTAGGCTTCTAAAGGTTTTTCCATTAAAATCGAATAGAAGTTGAACCTAGTTTACATTGCTTAGTGCTTGAGTAGAGATTGCAATTGCATTTTAGGTCACAATTCTTTTCTAAGAGGCAAAAGCCTGTTTGAATTTCATCTTTTTATCATTTGATTTTTAGTACACTCATAACCTTCCTGATTATTTAACATTGGTTACTGAGGTTGCTTTGTGTGAACATCTCTTTGCCTTAATTTTGGATTTGTGGTATTTGTTCCCTGTGGGATCGATACTTTGGAATATTTCCTTTACTACTTGTTTGACAGTGTGCACTAGACTGGAGACTGTTTCTATTTAAAAGTTTTCTTCTAAAAGCCACATGTTTTCAGTCGATCAAGTAGGTTTTAGAGATTGGGGAATGGACGAAGGGGATTAAGAGGTATTGAAGAAGAGGAGCAAATGGGAAAGTGTTAGGCCACAAAAGCAAGAGAAACCCCATCCCTCTTTTTCCTTGTTTTGCCCCTATGTCGCCATACAGAGGGACATGAGGACTAAAAAAGGCGATCCTATCAACTTGTTCCGACCTAGGATAATAAGCTCATAAGCTTAGTCTTACTTCACCATTGAGAAACAAAAGAAGACTTCCATTTCCACGTTTAACTCAACGTAGTTCGCTTCTTTTTGGGGCGTGAAGCAGTGTCAAACTGAAATGCCCAACAAGTATTAGCTCTCCCTGAAAAGGAGGTGATCGACCTCTCAATAGGATTCGAACCCATATGAAGTCTTGATCATTTGTCAGAGAAAAAAGAACGAATGGATTTTGTAGGATTCTCGAAAAATTCTTCGATTTCTTCTGTATGATCGTAGACTAGTGCTGCTTTTGATTATGCAATATTTTCTTCATTGATTGGAGCATATGAGAGAGAGAAGAGAAAGAAAATGGAAGAAGAAAGTGACTTGGGGTTAGGATAAATGTTTTCCGTCCACCTACTTAACGGTAAGAGTCTTTTGAAATTTTTTTAAAGGTTAAGGGTATTAATGCAACTTTTTAAAGTTTAGAGATATTATTAAAACGAAGTACAAAGTTCAAAGGTATTTTCTATAATTTAGCCTAAAATAATTTAAATACATAATTTGTAACATTCTCTCAATTATTGATTACCTTGTTAAAAAATTAACATGCTTATCTATTAAGATAAAATCATTGAAAATTTTTTAAAAAGTGAAATTCATCATTAATTCTATTAAGACAATATTTTAGTCTTATAAAAATGATATTGTGATTTTAGAAAAATAAAGAATAAAATAGAAACAATAAAAAAGATACATAGTAAAATGAAAATATAAATTTTTTTCTCTACAACACAAAAATACAAGAAGCTATGAAAGAGTGGTTCTCAAATAATCAAGAACTACTCGACCAATCAAAGAGTAATTCAGAATTTCTGAATACTCGGTCTCATCTGATCTCGAGGCTTGCCCAAACAACCTCAGAAGAATAATACCAGAGAATTCTGGAAGAAGCTAAAAGCAGAACTTCTTTCCATCACAGTGAAGCTGATGATGATGAAGAAATGTCTCCATATGATCTAGACAACCCTTTTCTAGATTCACAACCACCGTGAATCTAAATTAAAAAAAAAAAAGAGGTATTTATCAATATATTTATATACATTGCCTTTTATATATAAATAGATTAGAGATATATCAATATATTTTTACTCTCTCAATATTAAGACTTTCAAAATGTTGACGGTATTCGGTGTTCTTCTCCAACTAGGGCTCGGAATCCAGCCATCTTGACATTTTTCTCTATTTCCTCTGGCTTTATCCGTTTGAACACCGATGGTGCGTGGCAAATTAGGTGGCTGATATCAAAGCAATCACTCACTCCTTCCGCTCTGTTGAATTTCTACATGTTCATCATATTGGATTTTGTAGTAATTTTGTGAAAGAAAGAGTTGATTTGAATTCCAAAAGATTTAAAAGAGTTGTTTACATTACAAATTTAATGTCTAGAAATTAAATTTGTAACCTCTATGAAATTGAATAGCTTATGGCTATTTGTGTTCTACAACCGTGGTAATTACTCAAAATGACGAGGTAAACTTTTTTTTTTCTTTTTGTATTTTGCAACTACCCTAAATAATCACAAATATGTTGTAATTGACGTTATTTACAGAGTATTTATTATTTGTCTCTTTTTTTTTTGGGAGTTACCATTTGTATGGCTATAAATAGTAATTTGTTTCTTCATTTGCTTTTATCCCATTTCGAGATTTTTATAATCTTTTTTTTTTCTTTTGATTTTGATTTTGTTGAGAGCAAGTATCCAAGAGTTCTGCTAGATCTGCGTAGTTCAAAGTTGTTGTTCTACTAGAATTAGTCGATGTATCCTACTAAGACAATCGTTGTAGTCTGTTAGCAACCCGTGCAAAGCGAAGAATTGTCTTTAGGTCAACACTTTAGAAGTGTGTCTCGACTACCAATCATCGCATTCTTTTGATCTTTAGGTTCCATTTGTTTAATATTGTTATCGTTGTTGATCTAATCATCTATGACTATTGGAGCTTTTGATCTGGTTGATTTATAATTTATGTAATATTATATCTAGAGTCTGTAGTCATAGTTACTCTGTAATTGTTTGTAGCCAGTTACATTGTAATCTGTTTGCTAATGTTACTTCGTTCTTGTATACAATATATTTCCAGCACCTCAATCTCTAAACAAAGTGGCTAACTCCCTTGCGAAACAATGTCTTTTCTCATGCATGTCATTTGTGTGGACGTGTTGCTTTCCTCATTGGCTCCATGTAAGGTTTAAAATGTTGTGTCGATGTAAATGTTGAGGTCTCAATTTTATGAAAATGTTGATAGAAACATTGATAATATGTCAATGTCAATGGATATTTCTGGTACAATATTAAAAACAAAAAATTCAAAAGAAATATTTTAATTGATAAATAAACATTTTACACTTTTAAAATGAGTTAAAATAATAATAATTATTCTTATTTTATTCACCTTAGTTACATTTTGTTGCTATTTTTTTTAATATTTCATCAATTTTTTACAATATAATAGAAATGTTGGTTCACCTCTTATGTCGATGTCAACTCCATTGACATGTGGAAATGTCGACAAAAATTTAATTCTTTGGCTCCATGAGGAAGACAACCCTTCAACTTTAGCTCATCTGGCAGACATTATCTTTTTTTTTAGTACAACAAATATGGGGGGAATGAGGATTCGAACCTCTGACCTCAAGGGAGGTAGTACATGTCAATTATCGCTGAGTTATACCCACTTTGGCTCCGACATACATTATCTAAATGAAATTCCTTAATTTAAAGAAAAAACTTTCAAATTTTCTAATCATTTCTAATCGTACATTTAATGTATTATGCAATTTTAATTAGGTCCTTCTATTAGAAATTATTAACTATGAATAATTAAATTAAAGAAATTGTTAGAATAATACACATTTAAAATGGCAAAGAAATTTTTTTTTTTTAAGTTCAAGGACATGTGGGAGTGGGAATTTGAACATTGACATTTTAGTCGAAGATATATATCTTAACTAATGAAGCTACGCTCAGGTTGGCAAACAAACGAAGTTGTTCACATGTCAATTGATCGGGTGAGCTTTGGGTGAAGAAAAGTAAATAAATACGTTCAACCCCCATGCAAGTGCACACTATCGATGCAAGTAATAAAATAGGAGTATTCCTGAGTATCGATCCCACAGGAAACGGTGTAACAAAAATATTTGTAAAACTAACAACGTAAGTAGAATTGCAACTTGGAAACGAAAAAGTGCACAAATAGATTTTGGGTTGGTATGTTTTAGTAATGGAATTAAAATGCACAACGAATTGCAGAATTGAAATTGTAAGTTGAAATGACAAAGGTGATAACAACCAAGATAAAGAAAACATAAATTGTAAAAAAAAAATTGCATAAACGAAATTGCAAAATAGAGTTTACAAAATTGGCAAGGCAAAAAAAAACAACTTCAAAAACGAAGTACAGAATGGTGAATAACTAAAGAATTGCAAGAAAAATGCTTTAAAGGGAAATGGGGCTCAAGTATGTCATTGCCCTAAGTTGTAAATTGCAAAACCAAAATTGCAAATCCAACCTACTCTGCACACAATTGTAAACCAAAATTGCTACTCCTATTCACCTTGTAATTAGGTTTTTAGGAGGCTAAGTGAGTGACTTATATGTCTATAGTCTCTCTATCTTAGATAATTTAACTCAACAATGTTATGGGTTTTGGAGTCTTTAATCCTTATGTCTAGAGTAAAGAATTGGCTTATGTCTAAGCTATTGTCTCCATCACTTGTGCAAAATCCGCTTATCACTGACTTTGTTGGTATTTGGTTTAAGCTTAAGTTGCTACCCTAGTTGATCAACCTAAGATCTCAACGACATTTTATTCAACACAAGGGAACAATTGAAATGTAGGCTCGATTTTAATTGTACTTTTTACTAGATTTACTTCATAGGAAATTCATATCCTTGAACCCCCCAAGAAATTTAGCTCATAATTGACGTAAAAATATCACAACAAATTCTAGAAATAAAATTCCATGCTAAGAAGAATGAATTAAAAATCTATTTGCAACAAAAAATTAGATAAATAAGAATTGCTTGCTATTAAAATAGAATTAAAGGTGAAAGACTAACTAAAAATTGAATTCCTTTCAAAATAAAGTTTCTGGAAGCAAAACCCATGGAAAAAAAAATCTAGAAATACCAATCAATTGTTTGATCAATCTAAACTCAATTCCAATGTTTAATACAGTAGGTAAGGAACAAAAAGCATGAAAAATTACAACCCAATGAACTACAGAACAGAAATCGAATTCAAACTACACTAAGAACAAGTTGAAATAAAGAAAACTTGAACAAAACTCATTTTTCTTCTTTTGATTTCAATCGACTCAAAATTTCGTTTGGATTGGATTGAAAAAAACAAAGGAAAAATAGGTCCAAAAAAAACTTCAGCAACTCGGTAAAAATAGAGGAAAAACAAAGGAAAACGGAAAGAAAACCCATGAAAATAACTCCTTCATTAAGCTCCAAAAATTCACCCTTTTTGTGTTGCCTTTGCTCTCATTTTATGGTCTTCCATTAGGGTTGAATATTTTCCAGAAATCGTGCTCAAGAACCTCCAAATCGTGCAGCAAATAAAGATTTTCCTTATCTGGTTCTGTGAAGATTCTTTCCTTTTTTTTTTGCTGCTTCAGAATTGCAACTTTTTCTTGCAATTTTGGTTTTGCAATTTCCACAATTCCTACACAAAAGAAACTCTTCTTAGTTTATTTTTCTACATGCACTTCTCACAAGTTATTGATGTTTTTCAAGCATTTTACCAAATTTCTCTTATGATTTCTAAAGCAAAGCAAGCATATTTTAAACTTATGAGCATTAAATAACATCAATGTTATTTTAGTTCACGTATATATATATGTGTATATATATATATATATATATATATATATATATATATATATATATGTATATATACATACATACATACATACATACATACATATATATTTTAGTTCACGTGCCTTTATATAGTATTAACAATCTTTTCATGCCAACAAGAGTATAGCTTAACTGACATAAAATATGTACAATTTTAGTAAACGTTTACATTTGTCAATATTTATTGCTCATTATTTAAAATCAATAATTAATAATAAAACTAAGGTTAAATTATACAAAATATTCCTAAATTTTGGGGTAGGTTTCAATTATGCCCTTGGACTTTGAAAAGTTTTAATTTACCTTTGAACTTTGAAACTTGTTCCTAAAAATACCCTTGAACTTTAAAATTGATTAAAAAAAACTTTTTCGTCAAAATAAATGATGAAATTTGACGTGACGGCTAAAGTGTAAGATTAAGATTGTTATTACTATTTATTTCATCTCAAAATACATTGTTAAAATCACTTACATAATCAATTTTTACACATAAGCTCCACGTCAATTTACGTGAATGATGTTATAAATGATGTTACTATGTCTTTCAACTATTACACATTAGCCGATGTTAATTTTCATCTTATTTTAACGAAAAAAACTCTCCAAGTGTATTTTTGGAACAAATTTCAAAGTTCAAGGGTAAAAATGAAACTTTTCAAAGTCTTGGGGCATAATTGAAACCTACCTCAAAGTTTAGGGATATGTTTTGTATTTTCAACAATTTATGACATTGTTTCAACATCATAAATCTATGACTTTAATTAACTGTCACTAATTAAAAATAATTTATTTTTATTAGTAAGTATTTTTTATTTAAAATTAAAAAACTAAATGAAAAAATCGTGTGTGCCTCTTCTTCATCTTTCCCAAAACTCTCCCTCATTTCTTCTTTGTCCATAAAATTCATGTGCATGCACCCCATTTACGTTATATTAAACAATAAAAAAAAATAAATATAATGTGAACCAAAACTTGAAAACATATGAAACTTTAACAAACATTATCAATGAATATTCACTTAAGATTTGAGGATTTAATTTTGGGTAAATTATACAAAATATCTCTGAATTTTGGTTTTTGTTTAAAAAATAAACCTAAACTTTTTAAAATTTCAAAAATACCCTTCACCTCTCAAAAGTTTTTAAAAATGCCCTTGAATAGAATTTCTTTTAGAAGGAGAGACGGAAAGTGGAAGTGGTTGGAACCTACATTACGCGGAAAAAAGGATAAACATGGACAATAAAACAAAATGCTACCCATTAATTTATTTTATTAAAAGAAAAAGTCTTTTCCATCTCTCTCCTAAATGAAATGGATTCAAGGATTTGTACCACCTAACACTTGGAGTTCTTCGACCCAACACCACGAACACCACCAACGCTGCAAAAATTTCATATGCCACCAATTCACCACCATCTCCAACAACTTCTGCAACACCAAAAACACCCTCGACAACACCTACCTTCTTTCTCCACCTACATCGTCTTCTCCAAACAGTTCTACTTCGCCATGCTCTGTGCCATGTGCCAAAGACACCTACCTCGTTTTCTCCATTCTCTTTGCCATGAACATCATGCTTGCCTACATTCTTGACTCCGTAGTCAACTACCTCTTCTAATACCTCTTCGACTTCCCTTCCAACGACACAAATGCATAGAGAGAGAATATTACACGTAATTTGTAAGGCAAATAAGTACTCTTTAAGGAAATTTCATGCAAATAAGGACATAATCTTGTTAATTGCTTGAACCAAATACACTTAAGACAAAGCAAAGAAGATAAGTTAGAAGGCTGTTATGAACCAAATAGAAAAGCAAAAATGCATAGTTGTTGATGGATTCTGATGAACGTAGGATTTCATGAAAGTATATAAAAAGTGTTTTCAGCCCTAGCGCAAGTATACGCTATCCACAAGTAGTATAAAATGGATTAAATCCATGTATCGATCCTACAGAGATTGTTGATAAAATTTCAAGTTATAAAAGTGATTTTTAGTGCAACCAAAGGTAACCAAAGGCAACAGAATAAGCAAAGATATTAATGGTAATGTGACTTAAAATAATAATGAAAAGCATGAGAATTCAATTAAGTATCAACCCTAGAAAACTTGGTTAAAACATTGCGATAGCATAATCACCTTTGTGCTATGAATCATGTCTAACTCTTATTCAGCCTTGATTTCAAGCAACCTTAAGAGGCTAAGTAGTTGCTCCTACATGTTTGTGGTTAACTTATCTTAGATAGTTAGAAACACAATTCTTTTGATCCTATAGGTGTGCTTTATGTCTAAGGTCAACAACAGAATCCTATGTCTAAGCTTTCCTCCTATATCCCTTTTATGACAATCGTTTATTGTCCGACCCTTTCAGTATTGGACTCAGCATTTCATGCTAATTTAAGTGGCCAATTTAAACTAACATTTAAGACTTCAAATTCAATAAAAGAAGAATAAACACAAAGTAATCTAGTGAGTAGTGGCAGCAATATGTTAGGCTAAGTCATTCTATAAAGGTATCCACAAAACTAAATCCCAATGGAAATTTAGCTAGACATGAGATGAATAAAAACAAAGAATTTCATTGAGATAGAATTCATAAGTACAAGATGAATAGAAATAAAGTGAATAAGTTGCTGGAAAAATAGTAAACAGAAAATCCCAAGTGCAGAAACTGAGTACAACTGAGGAAAAATCACTCTAGGATTCGACCCTATGCCCTTTTCAAGGTAGAATCGATCTTTACAAACAAGTTCACTCAAAGAATAAGGGATCTAGGGTGTGGATGATGAGTTTCTTCCAAATGAATTCTCTTCAACACCACGCGATTCCTTTTTCTGTCTCTTGTTGTCCTCATCTTCAAGCTCCACGAATCATCCTTTATATAGGACTTTGGAGGGTGGTAGTTGCCTATTTTCACGCCTTGGACCTTGACTTTGAACCCTCAGAGTCAAAATAAGAGGTAGGTTGCAAATATGACTCAAACAGAATGGACCATGAAACTCACGGAATTGACTAGAAATTATGGTATTATGCGATTGCATAATGTAACCCTGCAGAACTTTGCAGTCGCATACTTTGTTTTGACAGATTCCTACAACAGAGCAAAATAAGGTTAAATTCACCCAAAAATGCCTCTTTTACCCCTCAAATGACTCAATAAACACCAAATGACTATTTTCACGTGTCGAACTTACTTATGCATGCTTTTGAACAATAAAAAAACGAAAACACATGCAATTAAGCATACTTTAATTAAGAAATAAACTAAATTAAGGGCCAAATATAGGTGATAAACTAGTTCATCAGTTGTAAACAAATTACTTACAACTTTTTCTTGATATTTTTTGGGCTGTAACTTTTTTGTAAAATATCTGTTAATAAAAATGCACAGTGAATGTATGCAAAATATCTTGTGGAACCACTTTAAAAACTCTCGAATTATTCATCTTTTGAACTTCTTCTTGATTCTTTTCTGCACCATGTTTTTGTGGTTGTTGAAGATGAGTTTTCTCCCTTCTCTTTACAATTTTTCCAACCATTTGCATGTATGCTTTTGCTATTATGAAAATAAGGAAATACAGAGAGAGTGAATAAGAGTTTGAAATGTTGTAATGCAGCCACGTTTTCCTTTTTAGTGGGTTTTGACAACATGTTTTCCACTTAACAAATACACATATGGTCAAAATGGTGTAAATGAGATGGGTTCATTTAATTAATTTTGAGAATGATTCATTGACAAATGTTATTAAAAGGAAATGAAATGATGGAGTGGCAAAAGAAACAAGCCACTTGTCTGTCTGTCTTGAATCTAACCAAAAGAATTCTCACTGTTCTGTTTCTCTTCTATTCAGGAAATAACATGCAAAACGCTTGAGAGAGAGTTTGAGAAGGCTATGGAAATTTGCAAAATCAGAGAGCTTAAGAGAATCGGCTTTTTCTTCCAATCCCTTTTATTGTCAATTGGGTCTCGCGGTTATTAGGTGATTGGCAAGGGCTTAAGGTGTTCCCGACAAAGTGTGTAAGACCGTTGGTAAGCCGCCCGTTCCCCCTAATAGCGAGAAGACGGATTCTTGGTGAAGAAGAAGAAGTTATTAAAGAGAATTCACTTTATTCTCTCAGATTTTAAAGAAAAGAAGATATCGCAATCGGATGACCGATCGTGTGAAGACTTTACTCAACAAATGGAAGACAAGTGCTGAAGCAAGAAGGCGACAAGCCGAAGAGATGAAAAAGAAGGCAATAGCCACCAGAGCAGAGAAAGCTGAGCAGCTAATGATGCAAGAAGCTAACAAGCATCGATTCAAAGAAGGAGATAGTGCAGATCTTAACACTAAGAATACACTATCATCCATCCAAGCCATTGAAAGATCACTTCTTCAATGGAATGTTCCAAAAATAGATCCCTCATTAATCTATGATACGAGGATCTTCAATCAGATGAAAGGAATCAAGATTGTTGAGAGAACAATTCCGATCGTCAACAATCCAGAAAAGATACGCCTTTTCTCTTCCGAGATGCTATGGCAGCACAAGTTGAAAGGCTATCAATTCCTCCATATTGGCCTCGTACAAGTAGGTATAAGACCCTTATACCGTCCAGGCCTAGATATTCCAATCCTTGTCGCTCTCAGAGACAAGAGACACCTAGACTACAAAAACTCTATGTTAGGGCTCATTGAAGCGAAAGTAGCAAGAGGACCAGTCTACTTCAACGTTTATCCAAACTTTCCTATTTCTTTAACTGATCCAAATATACTAAACACTTTAGTATTGGATATCAAGTTTAAGAATCTCAACGTTGAAAAGATGACAGAAGGGTTCGCTGTAATATGGCGAACCAATTACAAAATCATGAAGACAACATTAGAGCCAAGGTGTATCGTCGAATCACCACCAGAAGGTAGAGATGTCCACGGGGCGGGGCGGGGCCGGGGAATGGATTCCCCGTCCCCATCCCCGCCCCCCATTTCATTCCCCGTCCCAGCGAAATTCCCCATTTAATTTTGCGGGGATCGGGACGGGGATTCCCCACACTGAATTCGCGGGGATCGGGTTCTCCGAGGGGAATTTTTCCCCGTTCTTTTTTTTTTTTTTTATCTTTTTTATTTTTTAAATTTATTCTCAACCATAATAAAAATTATTTCTAAATGAATAATTTTCAATATAATTCTATTTAAAGTAAATGTTATAAAATTTCCTAATAAAAACAATAATATACCATAAGTAAAAATACTATAATGTCGAAACAACTTAATTTCTAAAAATTCAAATTTCAATATTACAACATAGACTTTAATTTTTTTTATAACGAAATAGTCTAATTCCTACTATAGTTTTTTTTTTTAAAAAAAATCTATATATATATATATATATATATATATATATATATATATATATTATTAATCGGGGAATCGGGGAGGGGCGGGGCGGGGAATATATTCCCAATCCCCGTCCCCGTTTAGCCAACGAGGAAAAAAACTTCCCCGCTCCCTCCCCCATTCCCCGTGTAATCAGGGATTCCCCGCCCCGTTCGGGGCGGGTCCCTGCGGGTTAAATAGACCTCCCTACCAGAAGGACAGACAATTCTGTTTGAAGCAAATTTCGACGACTCCTTAATAAAGATCCCTAAGATGCTAACTTGGGAAGATATAACCAGAAAGTTCCAAGTGGGATTTGGAGAAGGCTTTTACTCCACCAAAACCCAAGCCACGGACATTAACTCTTATAGAAGAAATACCTGACGGCAGTGTCCATATTGAATTCGAAGATGAAGGTCCTTCACAGCCAAGGATAACTCACTTCGCCCCCTCCAGACATAGCGCCTCAACAAGCAGAGCAGCGCCATCCTCGTTTGCTGGGATACAAAGGTCAACCTCTCTAAAAATAGAGAAGGTAAACCTAAACCAGGAGATTCCAGAGATGCTTTATCAAAGGAATTCTTCACCAACTCAAACAGATATGGAAGCTAATCAGCTCAACATGATTCAGAGTGATTTTCAGATAGACCTGGAAGCACTGAGAAAAGACTTCCTAGACCCCATATGGGCAGAACCCAGAAGGGCATTCTTCGAGCGTTATGATGCTGAAGAAAGGGAGCAATTCAAAGCAGAATGGAAAAAGGTTATGAGAACCTTAGAAGAAAATATATCGTTCTTTGAATGGTATAAAGACAGAGAAGAATGGCAATCAAAGTCGATCAACGTTTTGAAGGAAGTATTGTGGAAAACCTCAAGAGGAGTAGTCGTAACTTCTACACATCCTCCGCTAGAGGCTATTCAGTTTGAAAGCTCTAATCAAACTGTTTCAGCAGTTCCCTTCAAACTAATCGACCAGAAGATTGAAGACCAGAATCCTTCAAAGGGAATAAGAGGTATTCAACTTCAAAATAACTATGCCAACAAGATTCTTTCTACTATGTCTAAACAGTTAAACAGAGTAGAAGAAAAGATCTTTGAAAAAGCTCCGACTCCAAGAAGTAAAATTCCAAAAGAAGAATTTGGGAGCACTGAACCTTCAGCCCCATACTTCAGAACAGACGTGGGAGGCTCAATACCCCGAATGAAATCAAGTCTAGACAAAAGCTTAGACAAATTCATTCAGGAAGTAGACAGCCGTTTAGAAAAACTCACGACAAAAGAACCAGCGCCACAAATCAATGTTCTGAACGAATCAGAAACTGACCAGATGATAGATAATATGAGTCATTTGGCCCTTGAAGCTGAAAAGCAAAATGAAGAAGCAAGAGACATGCTGAAGATACAAAATCAGAGAAGTTATTCTCGGATTTATTCTCAAAAGGCTCCACAAGGCGATCAAAGGAACTGGTATCCGAGACCTTCTAAACCAGACCTACAGTTCGAAGAAAGAAGCTACATGACGTACAGGTCATACGATGGGGATTCAATCTATGAATGGAACATAGATGGCCTATCAGAATACTTGGTCATGGGTGTCATCCAAGAGATGTTAATGCCAAATACAGCATACATCACAAAAGGACACACATACCACGAATAAGCCAAATTTCTCTCAATGGGATTCTCTGGCATCCTAAAAGGATGGTGGGATCACAAATATTCTGAGAAGGAAAGAAAACAGATCCTTAGACATACATCAAGAAGGCCAACAGGCATAGTAGGAGTACATGAAGATCCTACTATAACAGGAGAAGCATCGTCTTCCACAACTACAACTGCGGAATCCCGCCAGGTCATTGAAGAAGAAGTAGAAGATGCCGTAATTACTCTAACCCATGCTATAGCTGAGGCATTCATGGGAAAGATGAACAATTACATATATATCTCAGGTATATCTCTAAATAATCTTAGGTGCCCAAAACTCCAAGATTTCAGATGGTACAAAGATACATTCCTGGCAGAAGTCTACAAACGTGACGACTGTGAAAGCGAAGTATGGAAGCAAAGATTTATCACTGGACTTCCACGACATTTCCAGTCTTAATTAATTCTACATATGCAATCGCTATGTGGAGGAACCATCAAATGGCACGAGTGCTCGTATGGAGAATTAATCCAACAAGTCATCAATTTTGGAACCAAGTTATGCCTCGAACAGAGAGCACAAGAGAAGGCTATTACATTAGCAAACCGAAGGAGGGAGCTAGGACAATTATGTGATATGTACAATATCATTCCACAGAAAGAAGCCCCTTCTCAAATCCAGAAGAGAAAAATAAGGCACATCAAGAAAATCTCTAAGTCTAGAGGAGGATATACGAACCCAAACGTATATCGAGAATCTAGAGGTTACAAGCGGAAGGTAATTCGGCCAGACCACGGAAAGGCTCCGCATCAAGTTGAAAGAAGGCATAAGAAATTTGGAAGACAAATTCAGTGCTACAAGTGCAAGAAGTATGGACATTATTTAAAATAAATGTCCTTTGAAAGGAAAAATCAATGAACTCCAAATTGATGAAGATCTCAAAAATGAGTTATTAATGGCATTCGGCTCAGACTCCAGTGATTTCTCTGATGAATCAGATGATGGGATCCTGGAGATAAGAAAATCAACAGATTCTTACTCATCATATGAAGGAGATTTTAAAATCATCCATAAAAAAGATTGCAAAGGAGGAAGAGCATGCGGTTGTTATAACTGTATAAACGTTATAACAAGTGATCAAGAATTTCTCCTAGACCTTGTGGAGAAGATTCCTGAAGAATCCATGAAGGTTGCAATTCTCAAGCAATTAAAGGACTCTTTAAAGGAGAAACCTCCCAAGAAGGATAAAGAAAAGATAGACGTCGACCTAGACACAAGGACCATCACCATAGATGATGTCTGGGGTCGATTTGAAGAAGTGAAAGCAGTCACTATTCAAGATCTACAATTTGAAATCAACACTCTCAAAAAAGAAGTCTCAACTTTGAAGTAGAGCTGCAAGAATGACTACATCAAGCTCTCCTCAGAAATTGCTTCCTTGAAAAAGGGAAAGCAGAAGATCGAAGAAATTCGTGCAGAATTGAAGATAAATGAAGAAGTATTTGTCAACACGATAACCAGAGTACCATACCAAAAATGGTATACTGAGGTAACTTTAAAAGTTAAAGATTTTAAGATAACCCTCATTACTTTGGTAGATTCATGAGCAGATTAGAACTGCATCCGTGAAGGTCTCATTCCCTCGAAATACTTCGAAAAGACGAAAGAAGTCCTTAGAGGAGCGAATGGAGATCCCTTGAACATACGACACAAGTTACCAGAAATACATATATGCAAAGAAGGGATATGTTTCATAACTTCGTGTCTTCTGGTCAGAAACCTAAGCCAAGATATGGTTTTAGGTACTCCTTTTCTCACCCAACTATACCCTTTAAGTGTATCAGAAAAGGGTATACATACTCAATCCATGGGACAAGAAATTTTGTTCGAATGGATTAAGCCAATCCTTACTCATAACACCAATCCTTACTCATAAAGTCCAACTTATGAGTAAAGACAATCAGCTGAACAACATCAACCTCAAGGAGAAGCAGATAGCATTCCTAAAAGAGGAGATCAATTATAAAAGAATTGAAGAAAAGATTCAGCAAAAAGAAATACAAGAAAAAATTCAAATCCTAAAACAGAGATTTGAAGAAGAAGTTTGTTCAAAACATCCCAATGCATTTTGGGATCGGAAGCAACATATGGTAGAATTACCATATGTCAAAGAATTCACAGAATCCAAAATCCCAACGAAGGCAAGGCCAATTCAGATGAACTCTGAGTTATTACAACACTGCCGAACAAAAATTAACAAGTTGATTAAGAAGAAGCTGATCAGACCATCTAAAAGCCCATGGTCATGTGCAGCATTTTATGTCAACAACCAAGCTGAAAAGGAGCGTGGTGTGCCCAGGCTGGTAATCAATTACAAACCTTTAAACAAAGTTTTGGAATGGATTAGATATCCAATTCCCAACAAAACAGATTTATTAAAAAGGATTTCAGGATCGAACGTATTTTCGAAATTTGACATGAAGTCAGGATTCTGGCAAATTCAAATTTCAGAAAAAGATCGTTATAAGACTGCATTCAATGTTCCTTTTGGACAGTATGAATGGAACGTCATGCCATTCGGCTTAAAAAACGCTCCATCAGAATTTCAAAAGATCATGAATGATATTCTTGATCCTATATCCCAATTTTCAATTATCTATATCGATGATGTTTTGATTTTCTCATCAGATATAGATCAACATTTTTCTCATCTGAGAAAGTTTATTGATATTATTAAACGAAATGGTTTAGTAATATCAGTCTAAAAAATAAAACTGTTTCAAACCAAAATCCGTTTTCTTGGATTTGAAATCTATATGGGCCAAATAAAACCTATTCAAATGTCCATAGAATTTGCAGAGAATTTTCCAGGCGAAATTTTAAACAAAACCCAATTACAAAGGTTTTTGGGCTGTCTCAATTACGTCTCATACTTCATTGAAGGTTTGAGGCCCATTTGCAAGCCCTTATTTCAAAGGCTTAGAAAAAATCCAAAACCCTGGACAGCTAAGCATACGCAAGCTGTTAGGAGAATTAAAAATCTTGTTAAATCAATTCCCTGTTTAAGTTTTGTCAATCCAGAAGCATCGTTGATAGTGGAATCCAACGCATCTGATATCGGATATGGACGAATCCTCAAACAGTGTTTGGATAAACAAGAACAAATAGTGAGATTTTATTCTGGAGTATGGAACGATACCCAGAAAAATTATTCCACAATCAAAAAAGAAATTTTGGCCATAGTATTATGTGTTCAAAATTTTCAGGGAGATTTGATAAACAAAAAATTTACAATTAAAACGGATTCTCAAGCATCTAAATTTGTTTTAGAAAAGGATGTTGAGAATTTAGTCTCAAAACAGATTTTTTCCAGATGGCAAGCAATTTTATCTTGTTTCGACTTTGAGGTTTTGCCTATAAAAGGAGTGCAAAACCCTCTTGCAAATTATCTATCGAGAGAGTTCCTAAACAAAAACCTATCTCAAAACTCTCTCTCTAAGCCATCTTCTTCCTCCCTCAACCCTGATAAGAAAGAAAATGTCCAGTAGAAAGGGCAAAAGCCCTGCTACCCCAGTCTCAAAAGGCAACGAAAAGGCCTCTACTTCGTCTCAAACTGCAAGTCCGATGACTGCAGAACGATACGCCTTAGACATTGATTTCACACTGGTGGTCAGGCCTAGGCAACGTTCTTCAGGAATCGTGATTCGCGATTCTATGGAGTCTTCTACTCCACCAGCAAGGTCATCAGCCAACCTAACCCGTCAGAGCAGACGACTAGTCTCTCCGACACTTTCTCAAAGTTCTAGAATAACACCCGTTCCGGCTCCCTCTGCACAGGGATCCAGTTCGTCTTCAAGACCTATGTCGTCACCACGACCTACTACCTTTTCTCAGGCAGTAGATCCAAATAGTAGGTTTAAACCTAAACCACAGGTGAAAGCCTACTTTCAAAAACCTATTGTTGTTGAAGAAACAGTAATAGAGCCTGAAGCTGATGGAGCATCCATCACAGAGATTATCAAGAATTATTACCCTACCGGTTTCTACTTCATGCCGGAGGAGATTTTCAAAACCAGAAAATTCTATGAGTTTATTTTGGTAGACACAAAGTCCGTCGAAATAACTCATACTGCAGATCGGGACAACCCAGATAAAGTCGCATTCTCAAAATTCAAAATCTTCAAAGTCCTGACTCCAACCCATTGGAATCAGAGTATTTTCACTCCCATAACCTTGTCTCAAAATTTCAAACCTCAAACTTATACTTACAGAGACTACGTACAAGCATGGTACTATGTCCTGTGGTATATTAAATTTGATCACTCCTGGTTTATTCAATTTTGCCAAAGAGCTCACCGTATGGAATATCCATACTGGTTTATCAACTGGTGGAAAATTTTTGGACTCACTGAGGATATATTCCCTGTAGAAGTTCAAGAAGCTTACCATTACTTCCAACAAAATATAGGCAAGAACGAATTCCCAAATTTATTTCGATTCTGCTTATATTTTAAAGTCTCATGGATACTCAGCTGGAATTTCCAGTCTAGAGTAAAAGATAACATCAAAGAACTCGCCAAGACGGTGAAGATAAAATGGTGGGTTAAATTTGATATTTCCCATCTGTCTTAAGAAGGATTAAAAGAGTGGTTCTCAAGTAATCAAGAACTACTCGATCAATCAAAGAGTAATTCAGAATTTCTGAATACTCGGTCTCATTTAATCTCGAGGCTTGCCCAAGCAACCTCAGAAGAAGAATACCAAAGAATTTTGGAAGAAGCCAGAAGCAGAACTCCTTCCCATCACAGTGAAGCTGATGATGATGAAGAAATGTCTCCATATGATCTAAACGATCCTTTTCTAGATTCACAACCCCCGTGAATCTTGTTTAAAAAAAAGAGTATATTTTATTTCCCTGTACATTCGGCACCCCTCTTGTGCAAATTTTATTTCTTTTCTATATGTTTTTCATCTTTTCCTGTACATTCGTCACCTTTTGTACAATTTCTTGTATCTTTTTGTATATTCTCTTTAGTTTTCATAATTGGGAAAATAGTTCCTGATTATCTTTGTTGTAAATACAAGGTGGGATTCACAAGATCAATTGTAAATTCTTTGAGTCTGTAAATTAATAGTATGTATAATGTCAAATATACAGAATCCCTTTGTAAAGTTCTAGATTCTGTATTGTATCTAGTGTATTCATCATCAACTTCCAGTCTTTTGATAGCGCATCAACAGAGCAGATGGCGTAATAAGTCTCTCCAGAGTTACTACTTGGAAACAAGTTAGCGTGATCAGCCTCTTCAGAGTTGCTATTTGTTTCAGTGAAAGACTATTGCTTAGAGATATCAAAGGTTGAAGATGAGAACCTGCTGCAGATCTTTAGGAGTTGTGTTCCCGGTAGTAAGCCGCCAGGTGGGCGCAGTGAAACCGTTGGTAAGCTCTCCGGTGTATCCTTGCCTCTTCAGCAACCTTGAAATATCAAATAGAAGCAATAATGAAAGACTGACGCATCACTTTAATAAAGCTACTTTATTAAAGATGAAAGGACAAGCACAGTTGGAACGATATGATGAAGATTCGTCTTACTTTTCAAAGTTTATCATTTTCTTTTGTCATTTTGTAATCATTTTTTGCTTTCCGTCATTTACTATTTGCTTTTTACTTTCCGCCTTTTACTATTCTTGTTTTATTACTTTAGATAAAGTAGATTCCTCTACTTTATTAAAGTTGTTTGTCTCCATTGACAAAGTTTGGTTCACGCAGGGCATGTCCTGTCGGTCCAAGCTTATCTCTTAGTTAGCTTAGTTTAATTTTCGTTTCAAATCCGGGGTCTATAAAAGACTTCTGAGTTGTAAAGGAAAGGTCATCGAGAAATATTTGCGAGCTTAACTTGCTAAATATTTACTCAGCCTTCCTACTTCCCATTCCCAAAAACCTTATGTAATCAAATCGATCCTAATTCTCTGTCGCCGATTAACGCGATTGACATGTTGGAAGTACTCTTGACACAATGGCTTCATCGGCTGCTATAACTTCAGCCTCAACTCCTTTTGGATCTCCACTGTTGATTACGACGTCTTTCTCTGTCGGGATCACCAATGGCTCGATTGTCGAGCGGGTTTAGTTCATCACCTATTTGATTTACTCCTCTGTTTTGACCTGATTCATTTACTCTGATCATTTCTCATTGGCTATATTCGGTTGATTGTTGGGCCGAGGCTATGAAATTCGGAGGCAGATTGTTGTTTAGATTGGGAGTAATCGACTTTATCGGCTCTGATGTGGTTCATATTGTTGGGGAAATGACAAGTCTATAGGGTGCAATAATTGAGGGCGGAATTAGCCGATTCTACCATTTCGACCAGTTGGTGATGCTGCGAGGCCACAACACCTCTTTAGTATTAGAGCATATTCCCACTTTATCTTTACCTTAATTTCTGCCTTTGATTGTAAATGTCTAGCGGTATATTTTCCTTTTATAATTCCCTCAATTGTGTATAAAGGAAATGATCTTGTAATGAAATAGACAAGGCAATTTACAATTATTCGTTTATCTCTTTCCCTTTCCTTCACATGGTATCAGAGCATTAAACAACTCTACTTTCTATCAATTTTTTTCCTTCACCTCTGCACAATATAGCATCCTCTACAACTATGTCCTTCTCTACAACATCCACACCTCGGTTCCTCTTATCCAATATCTACAATCTTGTGCTACTTCGTCTGGATTCAACAAATTACGTATTATGGAAATTTCAAATCTCTTCCATTTTGAAGGCTCACTCTCTATTTGCCCATATTGACGATTCTCTTCCCAAGCCCGAACAATTTTTTTCGTTCACCTACAGGCACATCAACAACAGAGGTCAGTACTGATTATATTCAATGGATTTCTCGTGATCAAGCGCTAATAACCTTAATCAATGCCACTTTGTCTCCTTCTGCTTTTGCACATGTTGTTGGTTCTGAATCTTCAAAGGATTTATGGGTTTCTTTGGGAAAACGGTACTCCTCAAATACTAGATCTAACATCCTTGATTTGCGATCTACTTTATATACAATCAAGAAACTTTCTTCTGAATCCATTGAAAAATACACTTGTCGAATTAAAGAGATTGTTGACAAGCTTGCTGCAGCTTCCATCTCTATTGATGATGAAGAAATCTTGGTTCATAGCTTAAACGTGCTGTCGGCAGAATTCAATGCATTTTGAACCTCCATGCGAGCACGTGGTGGCTCTCTGTCACGTGTAGAGCTTCATGTCTTGCTTGATGCTGAAGGAAAAACGATTCAACGACTGAATCAATCCACTGATCTACCACCCACTATAATGGCTACTATCAGAAACTAATTCCAGAACCCTAATCATCGAGGACGAGGAAGACGATCCTTTTCTTCACGTAGGCGAGGCTCATTTTTTAATCAATGAGGCCCAGGCCCATTTAG
The DNA here is from genome assembly GCA_033996785.1 of Trichosanthes truncata. NCBI lineage: Eukaryota > Viridiplantae > Streptophyta > Magnoliopsida > Cucurbitales > Cucurbitaceae > Trichosanthes > Trichosanthes truncata. The sequence goes on from JAWPNB010000009.1 coordinate 25,034,709, forward strand.
TATTATAAATCCACAAAACAATGGCCCATTTAATCAATTCTCACCATTAGCCCGTGAATTCCCAAATGGCATATTGGGTACTGGTCTGATTCAGCATCTGGACTATGGATCTACCGGTTTAACTTCAACTTCTGGGCCTATACACATTAATTTCGGGACTGCTTCATCAAATCAAAGTCTTGGTTTTTCTGGAAGTCGAATATTTTGTCAAATTTGCTAAAAATCTGGCCATGGAGCACTTGACTATTACAACAGGATGAATTTCTCTTACCATGGTCATCATCCTCCCGCTCAATTGGTTGTTATAGCGGTAAACTCTATGAATTCTCAGTCATCTAATGATAATTCTAACAACTTTTGGTTATCTGATAGTGGCTGCAATGTTCATATGACCAATGATTTGGCAAATCTTAATTTGTCCAACAAATACAACAGAGAAGAATAGGTCACAGTGGGTAATAGCCAACCTTTAAATATTCAAAATACTGGCAGTGGTACACTTTTTACTTCCTCTCATACTTTTAATCTTTCCAAAATTCTTCATGCTCATGATTTTACTGCCAATCTTTTATTAGTTCATAAATTTTGCCTTGATAATAATTGTATTTTTATATTTGATACTGACTGGTTCCTAATTCAGGATAAAGTCTTTGGCAAACTTTATACACTGGTGAAAGTATCAATGGCCTCTATCCAATTCCAAGCCCATCCATCTTATCCAGTATGCACCCTAAAAACTACAATTTTCATGCAAAGCAGAAGTGTTTTCTACGGCATCATTGGTTTGGGCATCATGCTCCAAATATTTTACGCTCAAGTTTATGTCATCTAGGTCTTTCTTTATCTTCTTCTATTTCTACTTGCAAATGTGTCAGTTGTTTAAAAGCTAAGATGTCTAAGCTTTCTTTTCCGATGTCTCTTTCAACTTCTATTACACCACTAGAACTTATTCATAGCAATGTATGGGGACCTTCTCCTATTATGTCTCTAAATGGATATCATTATTATGTCAGTTTTATTGATGATTTCAGCAAATTCACTTGGCTTTTTCCTATTACTTATAAATTTGATGTCAATTCTATTCTCCATAAATTTTTACCCTTTGTTGAAAATCTCCTTTCCAGAAAAATAAAAATATTCTGCTCTGATGGTGGTGGTGAATTCTGTAATACTTCTAATATCTCTTTCTTAATTCTAAAGTAGTCTTGCATCAAAAGTCATGTCCTCACACACCTGAACAAAATGGGGTAGCTGAGCGTAAACATCGTCAAATAGTTGAAACTGTTATGTCTTTACTTTTTCACTCTTCTGTTCCCATAGAATTTTGGCCATATGCCTTTTCCACTGTTGTTTTCTTAATAAGTCGTATGCCTTCTACTTCTCTTAACATGTTATCTCATTTTGAGAAACTTTTTGGTTACACTCCTGATTTGCATCATTTAAAAGTTTTTGGGTGTGCATGTTACACTTTGTTAAAACCTTATACCAAACACAAATTTCAACCTAAAACCTCTCAACACATCTTCCTTGGCTATACTTTTGAATACAAAGGATATATATGTTATAACTCTTTCACCAAAAAAACCATTGTTTCTCGCCATGTCATTTTTCATGAAACTGTTTTCCCTTTTGCAAATTCATTAAACCCTCCCGCTCCTACTTCACCTTCTCCAAATTAAACAAACCTCTTTAATCACTCTTCTACATCTGATCCAATCTTCCCCTCATTTATCCACTCCTACTCAATTACCTACTGATGACACTAATTCTTCTCCTTGTGATGTTTTGCATACTCCAAATTCTGTTGTTGCAGATTTGCCACCTCAGAATACAGTAACTACCAATTATCAGTCTACTGTGAGTTCAATGCCTCATGATACTTCTATTAGTATCTCCCAAAGTAGTGTCGACACTCACCCCATGCAAACACGTGCTAAGTCTGGGATTTTCAAGCCAAAGGCCTATATTTCCATAATGGCAACCCTAATTCCAACAGATCATACTTCGTAGAGTGAAACTTCAAAATATCTCGAATGGAAATCGACCATGTGTGAGGAGTTTAATGCCCTTCAGGAACAAGGTACGTGGTCTTTAGTACCTCGCATATCTTCCATGAATGTTGTGGGCTGTAAATGGGTCTTTAAGACCAAATATCACATTGATGGTTCCAATGCTCGATACAAGGCCCGATTGGTTGCCAAGGGTTATCATCAGGTTGAAGGATTTGATTTTACTGAAACTTTCACCCCATTTGTTACAAAGTCAACAATCTGGGTTATCTTGGCTCTTGCTTTTCATAATCAGTGGTCATAACTCAACTGGATATCAAAAATGTCTTTCTACATGGGCATTTACAGAAGACAGTTTATATGTCTCAACCTCTTGGCTTTCTTGACAAATCTTGCCCAACTCATGTTTGCTTGCTCAATAAAAGCCTATATGGTCTTAAATAGGCCCCTCGGCCTTAGTTTGATCGTTTTACATCATATTTGTTCACTTTGGGATTTACTGCTTCTGTTGCTGACTCTTCATTATTTATATGATCAGTTGGATCTTTCTTGACTTATTTGTTGCTTTATGTGGATGAAATTATCATCACTGAACCACATTTCTCCTACATTTCTATCTTAAAGAAGCAATTGCCAAATGAATTTTAGATATCAGATCTTGGGCCACTGAAATAGTTTCTTGGCTTGGAAATTCATAACTCCTCTATAGGTATTTTTGTAAATCAAGCTAAGTACCTTATTGACCTACTTCAAATTGCAGGAATGTCTTTTGCTAAGTCATGCTTAACATCCATGTCTACATCTATTGATCTTTATGCCTCTGTACCATTATTCAACGATGCAACACTTTATAGACAGTTAGTTGGATCACTTCAGTATCTCACATTTACGAGACTGCACATTTCCTTTGTAATAAACTGAGTAAGTCAATTAATGCATCGTCCCATAGTTATACACTTTTCATCAGTAAAACGTATTTTACACTATCTATGTGGATCTAAAAATCTTGGAGTTATGTCCGCCGCGGAGATTTATCACTTACTGCCTTTTGTGACTTTGATTGGGTTGGTGACATCTTTGATCGTCGATCAACCTTTGGATTCATTGCCTTTCTTGGGTTCAGTCCTATTTCCTGGTCTACTAAAAAGTAACCTACGATATCACGCTCTTCCACAGAAGCTGAATACCACTCACTGGCCACTACAGCGACAGATCTTTATTGGCTACAACAGCTTCTTCATGATCTTCATATCACTTTAACTGCACCTCCAACATTGTGGTGCGATAATATTTCAGCCATTTTACTTGCAAAAAATCAAGTTTTTCACGCTCACACGAAACGTATTGAGATTGACTATCACTTCGTTCGTGAGAAAGTAGCTTGAAAGGATATTAATGTTAAGTTCATATCTTCTAAAGACCAACTGGCTGACTTATTCACAAAACTGTTATCTTCTCAAACCTTTGTGACTTTCCGTGACAAACTTCTGACTTCGTTACAGTCATTAGTTTGAGGGGGCATATTAGAGCATATTCCCACTTTATCTTTACCTTAATTTCTGCCTTTGATTGTAATATCTAGCAATATATTTTCCTTTTATAATTCCCTCAATTGTGTATAAAGGAAATGATCTTGTAATGAAATAGACAAAGCAATTTACAATTATTCATTTATCTCCTTCCCTTTCCTTCACATTTAGTAGTTCTTAGAATTTTTAGTTAGATTATTGCCTAAACGCTCTTGTTTTCTATCGCAAAGAGAAGTCCTACCCATTATCCAAAAATGACATTGTTGCATCCTTTATTGTTAAATCTTCCACATAAGCCGTTGTTAATTGATCAGCAACCACGTCCACTTATGTCACTCATTCTAACAGAATTTTTCTTCAAGGGCATTTTTGAACAATTTTGAAAGGGTGAAGGGTATTATTGAAACTTTTAAAATGATAGGGGTATTTTCGAAACAATGGCTAAAGTTCAGGAGTATTTTGTATAATTTAGCCTTTAATTTTAGTTTATATCTCTAAGTTCAAGAAGGAAACCAAAATCCTTTTTCAATTAGGTTTCCTCAAATCTTTTACGCCCCGTTTGATAACCATTTGATTTTTGGTTTTTGAAAATTGTGCTTGTTTTCTCACAACTTCTCTACCATGGTTTTCATCTTCTCTACCATGGTTTCCATCTTTCTTAAAGAAACATTTGAGTTTGTAGTCAAATTCTAAAAACAAAAACAAGTTTTTAAAAAAGGTTTTCAAAACTTGGTCGGTTTTTGAAAAGATATCTAAAAAGTAGATAAAAAATATATGGAAACTCATAGGTGAAAATAGTATTTATAGGCTTACTTTTTAAAAATAAAAATTAAATAGTTATCAAATGGGCCTTAAAAAATTAAGTTCCAGTTTAAAATTGGAAAAAAGAGAGAAATTGGAAATTAAGTGGCTGTTTGGCGTGCTGGTTTGGAATCAGGAACCCTGAGAATCTCCCCTAGGAATCCTTGGTTGGAATCAAAAACCCTAGGGTTCATGATTACTGTGTTTGGGGTGCATGGTTGGTTTGGCTGGTTTGCTGAAACCTGTGTTTAGGCACCGGGTTGGGTTGGGTTTGTTTAGGCTGTTTTTTTTAACAATTTGTTAGTTTTTTTTTCCATATCCATTTTTTTACTTGATAATTGTTTGTTGAATTGCATATTAATATTTTAACTAATTATGTGGATCAATTGTTTCAAGCATAGTTAAATATGAATGTGTAGTTTGTACAAGTATATTGATATCTCATTCACTCCATTCATTATGATGTAAAATTAAGTAACATTAGTAAAGACATATATTTTAAATAATTAACACGTGGGAAAAAAAAGCTAGAATGGTGTTGCTAGAGTAAAGGAAATCTATAATGCAAATGAAGGTCTGAAGTTCATAATATCATAATACATAAGCTGAAAGGAATGAAGAAAAGAAATAGTAGTAGTTGTCCAAAACACAAATGAATTAAAACTAAGTAGTAGCTGAAGGTGATGAAGGCATCGAGTTGTCATCCTTGGGGGGTTCGGGTTTCCGGTGCTCTCCCTAACACTTCCACACAGTAATCATACTTCCAATCTGGGGAGAATGCAAAGAACGGATAGGTATGACTCTTATGACAAGTAAGAAAGCATGATATGCTCCCTTTCCCAATGTAGATAGCCTTGCTCAGCTCTTCTTTCTCCCATTCCGTAAGTTTCTTCCTTTTCCAGCCTCATTTCTTCATCCAAAGTGTCTCCTCTAAATACCTCATCTGAAGCCTTGAATTCAGGACTGATTTGCAATTCTGATGCATAAGCACCCTCCCATTGATCTACTTAAGTATAGCTAGCTCCACTTTTGGACAGCTCAATTAATGAATTTTCTTGCACGTGTGAATCAGGTGATTCTTTTAATAAAGAGATGTTTCAGCAAGGATTTTTGCTTATCTCTCTAAATTCATATCCCAATATTGTTTTCAAAGCTCTTCACCTGAAGCAAAATTCAATAAATTAAGCCCATGTCTTAGCCAAAAGTAGATCATTTTCACATCTTAAAAGAATTCACTCTTAACAACAAAAACATACAAAACTTGGGGCTTTAACAATAAAAAATCACCAAAAGCACTCAAACAAGCAAGTTTAATATGAGATTTTAAAATAGGAATAACTCTTCTATTGAAGAGTTATCAAACTCTATTTTAGAAATTAAAAAATTTGGAAGTCTATTTAAGAAATTAGAGAATTTAAAACTCTATTTCACAAAGTATTCAGAAAACTATTTTAGGAACTCTATTTTAGAAATTAAAAAATTGGAAGTCTATTTAATAAATTAGGGAATCTAAAACTCTATTTCACAAAGTATTCAGAAACCTATTTTTTGAACTCTATTTTAGAAATTAAAAAATTGGAAGTCTATTTAAAAAATTAGGGAATTTAAAACTCTATTTTACAAAGTATTCATAAACCTATTTTTTGAACTCTATTTTAAAAATTAAAATATTTGAGGTCTATTTAAGAAATTATAGATTTAAACGAAATTTTATTTCAAGGATAAATGAGTTATAAAATTCGAATTCTAGTTTAGAAATTAAAATATTAGAAACTCTATTTTGTACAGTATTTTGAAACCTATTTTCAAATATAATGGGTTAAAAAATTATTTAGTAGCTATTTTTAGTTTTATTTTAACCTTTTAAAAAATTGACTAGGCGGTTGGGTCGCTGAGGTGATCGTTGGAGTGGGGTGGTCAGGGTTGATGGGGTGGTTGGGTTTTCGAGGTGGTCGCCGGTGGTGGTTGCACGGTGGCTAGGTCACCATAGTGGTTATTGAGTGGTTTTCGGCAGTAGTTGTCGGGTGGTCGGGTCGCTGGAGTCATTGCCGTGGTGGTCATTAAGGTGGCCGGGTTGCTGGGTGGTTGAGTCGCTAGGTGGTCACTAGGTGGTCATCAACGATGGTTTTGGGTGGTTGGGTTGTCAGGTCGTCGAGGTAATCGCCAAAGTAGTCATCAAAATGGTCGAGTTGTTGAGGTGGTCGGGTCATCGAAGTGGTCACTAGGTGGTCTTCGTCGGTGGTGTTGGGATTTATGCCCTAAAGCCTCGTAATTAATCATTTATTTAATAATTAATAATAATTTTGATTATTTTATTTGCAATATAATATTATCCATTATATAAAAAATCCAAGGTTATTATTGTAATCTTGAACAGTATGTGGTTGACATACGGGAGGATCATGTTCAAGAAATAACCTAAAGGGTCATAGTATATGGATAAGGTTGGGTGCCTTATCCTGGTAACACTATTGATACGGCCCACTTTGTAATAGTTACAAATGATTTAATCCAAATCATTCATGTGGAAACATGTGAGTGGGGGTATCTTATTCAATGAGTTTGTATAAGACTGGACCACGAAATATTTAATCTCTTTTTATAAATCCATTAATTGAGAAGATTAATATTTCATCAGGATGATCATATGTGACTCGATCTTAATCCTGAGTGAGTTATGAACTCCTGCCTGTGAAGGTTTGTCCTTTGATTTGCATGGGTGAGAGTGGCTTTTGTAGCCGATTTAATATGCCTACCATTTTAGGGACTTGACCCAATAAGGAGCTGGGAACAAAATCTCACAAGATGGAATTCACTACTTCCCATATAGGGTAAGTAGATGAGTAGTTCCCTTAAGTGCTGATTTCGGGACTTGAACAATGGGGTCCCACCCTCTCACTGGCCCGAGAGGGACTTAGTTTATAATTAGATTATAAACAGATTGTTCATTAGAGGATCAGTGGTACTTAAGGTGCAAGATGTAATTATAGGGGTAAAATGAACTTTTGACCCAACTGTAATTACGAACAACTCGTGAAGGATCAACTTGCATGTAATGATTATATCTATGGACACAACTTGTCCTACAGTGCATAAGAGTTCAGCTCTAAGTCTATAGTGGAGTGACCTAGAGTTAATGAATGAAAATTAATTAATTAAAATTAATTAATTAATTTTGTATCATTGGAGCTTATAATCTGTAGGTCCATAAGGTCCCTTTGCTAGCTCATAATAACACTAAAAATATCAATTTAGTTGAAAAAAAAATTTGAAATGTTTAAATTAATATTTAATTTGAAGTGTTCAAATTAATATTTAATATATTAGATATATTGAATATAAAAGAGGAAAATATATTTGTTGTATTTGATACATTAAATATTAAAATTTGAAATGTTCAAATTAATATTTAATTTGAGGTGTTCAAATTAATATTTAATATATCAGATATATTAAATATAAAAGAGGAAAATATATTTATTGTATTTGATGCATTAAATATTAAAATAATTAATGTATATTAGATACATTAAATAAAAGATATTTATTAAATTTGAATTGAATTCAAATTAGGAAATAGATGTCGTAGAAGAATTTTAAACGGTTTAAATAAGATTCAAATTGATTAGATAAATGTATTTTAATATATTAGATATTAAAATATATTATTTAATTATTTTCCCTAGACCACTATAAGTAGGACCCTAGAGGTGAGCCATTGTGCATTCTTGACAACACTATCTCCTCAATAGAGAGAATTAGAGAAAGGTTGGTGGTGGTAGTTTGATGGATTTGCCTAAATAACTCTTTATATGCACAAAATTAAATTGATTTGAAAGGTTGGTGGTGGTAGTTTGATGGAAATTAATTTAATTGTGCTCTTAATTGCCAGGTTAGTTAAGGCCTTTTAAACTCTCACAAGTCACTTCATCTAATTGTGTTCTTAATTGTCAGGAAATTAATTCAAATATATACACATATACATACTACTTGCGTTTGCTTAGTTAAAGCGAGAGCGTGAGCGTGGACGTGGATGAGAGCAGTATAAGTCGACAACATGATAACTTTCATTTACGAGGGTTATTTAGCTCTAAAATCTAAGTTTATTATTTATAAATTATGTGTTTATTGTTGTAAATCTTGTCAAAAAGAGCAAATTTAGGAAAAAACGAGTCAAACATATGTTTTCAACCATGATTTGTTAAATGAAAGTAATTTGGTGTAAAAGGAGTCAATTTTTGAAGAATTTAAAGTGTTTATGTGTTTTTGTGTAAAAGCTATGTTTTTTCAATTAAGGTGCGCCTGCAAAATAGCCAAAAGATAGAGTCAACCCTTTGTGTAGAAAACTATGAAATTGCATCCAAAATTGCCCCCGCAAAGTAACCAGAGGACTGAAGCAATCAAATTGCGACTAGAAATGCGACGATATAATGATAGATGGTAGAATTGGCTAAATGAAAATGCGTCCAAGATGACATCGGAAAGTAACCAAATGACTGAAGCTATGAAAACAATTCCAAATATGTTTTTTAACATGGACATTTATATCATTATATGTTGCATATTGTCTAGAAGGAAAAAGAAATCACAAAAATATTGGTTAGATTGTATATTTTATACGATCTCATACAAAATTTTGGTAAATAAACTATTTTATTAATAAAGTAAAATGTAAATATGCTTAATCACTTTAAAAATATAAAATTTTCATTTCATTGAGAAACAATTTAACGTCAATTGATTTTTTCGTACATAATAAATTTGGTCTATGTACGCCAACAAGAGCATAGCTTAACATGAAATATGTGCTTATGACAAGAGGTCATAGGTTCAAATCTCTTACTCTCAAATGTTGTTAAATTAAAAAAAATTAGTTTATGTACAATATACGGGTGTACAAATGAACCGATAACTCGAACAACCCGGCCTGCCCAACTCAAATTGTAAGGGTTGGGTTGGGTTAGATTTTTTTTTTTGGATTGGGTTGGGTTTAAATTTGGAAGAACGGAAAATTCGGTTCGATTCTCGGGTTGGGAAGATTTTGGCTCGGTTCAACCCAACTTGAACCGAAAATAAGGATTTTATTTATATATAAAAGTAAAAAACCCTAGTTTTCATTTTCACGCTCATTCAGTCCTTACGCAGCAGCATTCGCCTCAGTCTCCATCGGATCAGCAATTGCTCACCTCACGCAGCACTCGCCTCTGCCTTCTCCAATCTCCATCCATCGGTAATCGCTCACCTCACGCATTACTCGCCTCAGCCCTCTCCAGTCTCCATCTGCAATCGCTCACCTCACGGCAGCACGACTCACACACGCAATCTCCAATCTCCGGTAGTCGCCCCTCTCCCTCTTCTTCTTCCTCTCCCTCTTCCGCCATCGCCCCTCTCTCTCCCCGCCGTCGACGTCTGAGCAGGTGAGTATTTTTTTATTTTTATTTTTTGAAACCTATTCTTCTTTTGTTCTTGATAATCCTTAATAATTATGGATGATGTTGTGTATAATTGGATTCAAAGATGCCTTCCTTCGAGACTGTTATGTGGAAATTTTTTCTGATTTGAATCTTATAAACTTGTTCGCATTTGAATCTTATCCATTTTTTTTGGTAGGGACATCTTGCTTTAAATTAAGAAGAAAATATTGGGACATTCACACTTCAATTAAAACACATTTTTTTCCTTGTACTTTTATTTTTCATACCTTTGAAGACATGTACGTAGGTATTTTGATAATCTTGTACTGTTATGTGGAAATTTTTTCTGATTTGATAATCTTTTATTTTTCCTTGTACTGTTAGAATAGAAGGCATGTTAGAATAGAAAACTTTAGTAGTGTCTGTTTTATCTTCTGTGGAATGGGGAAACGTTGACTGCTTTTAGTAATTTAGCATACAGGGGGAAGTCCAATTTTATGTTCATCCTGTGAAAGAGAGATTCTTTTTACTGGGTCTAGCATGTGTTTGATAAAATGCTCCTAAGAATCGACGTGTATTCATTTCATCTGCTTGGTTTTGTTTGTTTTTCTTTTCAGGGTAATGACCAGGAAGCTCTGAAGAAATTGGTTAGTAGAAGCCATGAATAGGTGACTGTTTTGCTCACGTTTCTATCTCATGTTGCTTTATTGGTGTCATTAGTTAGAATTTGGGTATGGATTGATTTAATGTTAGATTTTCATTAATTGGGTGTCATTTGAGTGATCATCATAAATGATTTGGTTGGGTTTTCTCTTTGATTCAATGGTTTAATATATCTATTTCTTCTCATTTTGGTTACTGAAATGCATCTCCAATAAATAGCGCAAAAAGGATGGGGATGAAGAAGATGGAATTGAAGAAGAGATCAAAAGAAAGTCGAGGTATGCATCTAGAGACTGATGCCCTTTGCAGAGTGTTTCAGCATTTTCGAGTTCTATTGTTTGATGATGTTGTATTGTTCATGTCATCAATGAAATTGTTGTTCAGAAAGGGGCTCCCGTCTCTCTTTGATTTTACATACAATGTCTTTAGTCCTTGATGTTTTGAACAATATGAAATGCTGCTATAGAATTCTAGTTTAAGTTGTAGCAACTCTTGAAACCATACCATTCTTCTGAAAATTCATCTGTTTGAAGCCATACTTTCTTGATATCCATCTAAAACTAAAAGAAATAATTTGGTTTGACTACTGAGTTGGAAAATGGAATTGAATCCATTGATGAAGCCTCCTTCTGTGCCACTATTTATTGCCTTATAATATGGATTATGAATCGGTTTTCTTTAGTTAACTTTGCTCAAATCGTCATCCTATATGATTTCCTTGCTTATGCTGGCTGTGGTTCTTGCTTTCTTGTTCAATTCTCTAGATATTTGTTCCATGCTCTATGTTACATCGTATCTTCCATATTTTGTACTTCTTCTTTAATAAATCCATAGTTCTATTCTACATGTTTCCTAGCAAAAGAGTAAAGTCACAAATAAAATAACCTCTTACTGTCAATTTCATTGTTTTCAGTTGTCTACCTCTAGTTTGCAGCCAAAGTTAGATATCGTCTTTACAGCTTCCAACATAAAGACTAAGTATAAGGTAGGATCTTGTATGTTTATTTGGATGATTGAAATTATGAATTTGTGAACTTATAGTGCTTTTCATTTAGGATTGTAACGGATGTTATGAACTTTAAAGTTTAATATTTAAATGTTATGTGATTTAGTTTTAGAAGAAATTATTGCAAATAATTAAGAAAAATATCTAAAGGGCAAAAAAAAAAGAACCCGACAACCCAACCCAACTCGAAAATATTGGGTTGGGTTGGGTTGGGTTGCCTTCTATAATCGGGTCATTCGGGTTATGAACTCAACCAACCCGAATTTTCGGGTTGGTCCCAAAAACCCCCCCAACCAAACCCAACCCGACCCGTGTACACCCCTAGTACAAAATTGAGATTTATTTATATTTTATATTTACATCTTTTAACTTTTAGATAAAAAAAAAGTTAAATCATTTGGATTGAGAGAGGGAAAGATTTAACCACATAACACTCCCAGCAAAGGTAGGAAGGATTGATCACATATTTTGTATGTTAAACTTTTTCAAGACTGGGAGGAGAAGAGATTGAAAAACACGTGTCAATTTTGCCTTTTGATTTTTATGTTGAATGTCAATTTACCTTTTTCATTTAAAATATTAAAGTCTATGAAACATTAAAATTCTTGTGAATCTTTCGTCTTCCCTACTGAAATTAAGACATTTCATTAGGTTGAATGAAAACGTTTTTCTACCACATAACATAATTGGATTCCACAATGCAATCACAAAATAAATCATTTATGAATCTAAATTAAGTACAATCACTTGATCATTCATATTATTATTGAATGCATTGTTTTACCTTGGATTTAATTTGAATTTTACTATAATTAAAAATACATATTTACTTTATGTTAATTGTGAAAATTTATTTTTTTTGTTAGTTTAGTAAATTTTACGTGTGTTGCCAACTAGTTGGAAGAAGATAGAGAGAAGATGGCCTATTTATTAGGTCATATTTTATGTTGGGAAAATAAAAGAAAAGGAGAAAATAAAGAAAAGAAAAAGGAAGAAAAGCCTTGGGCCTGGCCCTAATTCCCGTTAGCTGCCGTCTGGCGTGCACAGGGCAGCCCACGCACATCGGTTTTGTTTTCTTCTTCCCCTGTGACCCACGGCCTTTAACAGCGTAACCCAACCACGTGCAGCACGGTGGCGTGAGTTCTCTAGCAGCGGCGTATTCGACCTCTTCGGCGCGTTTCATGCCTGCTTGCGAGTTTTCGGAGTCTCGTTCCTAGCAAGATAATCCTCTCTGATCTGTCGGCTTCGACCTCTGCGGTTCTGAACAGCGAAACACTCCGAATCCACGACGCCATACCTCCAACGACGCTGTTCGGCGAGTTCCGGGTTGACCACGTTCTGTTCGGCCTCAAAATAGATTACCCACGACGCGACGGCTTCCGTTTTACGATTTTCGAACCTAATCAAACACCATCAGCAAGGATTCGAACCCTTTGTGTAAGATTCAGTGGGTAATGATTGCTCTAAATCTTTTTCGAACTCTTTTGAAGTATGTTGGTTTAGTTTCTGACCATTGTACCCATTCGCTTGTAGTTTCGAATCAATTTAAAGTTTCTTCGAACACCCTTCAGCAAGGGATCGAGTCGGTTTTGGTAAGTTTAAGGTAGTAGTGTTCTGTTCAAACGTTTCCGAAATAAGTTAAAGAACCTAAGATTTTTCCCTCGCACTTTCCCTCGCGCCTTTCTCAAACAATTTCACGTCTCACATTTCAGTCATCGAGAAGCTGCCGCTCGACCCCGTTCGCACACGTCACCGCCCTTTCTCCCCAGTCATCGCCATTCGCACCAGTCCAGTTGCTGTTCGCAAATAGACTCAGTTTCTCTATTTTGTAAGCTTAGGATTTGAGTATTGATTTTCAGGCAAAGGGAAGGTGACAACAATACAGGCATTTTGGCAACGGGTGGTCGGACGGTGAGATAGCCGAGAGTCATTGTCTAAACCACCAGCGACATCGACATTCTCGATGACAGTTACCGGTGAAGGAAGTACGGCCAAAAAGGGGTGAAGGAAAACCAAATCCAAGGTGAAAGGAATCTCTCATTGAGGTATGAATTCGCTTGGCTTTCACTAAATCTAACCCCGTCGATTTTGATTTTTCTAATCTTAAGGCAGAAGGAGAGGTATCTTTAGCTTGTTGCTGAAAGAGCTTTTGAAAGACAGGTACAAAAAAAATTGATTGCTAAAAGATGAACTTAATTCCATATTCTGTTGGAAGAGAAATGCAGGACAATTCTAAAAATCTAAATTTAGATTGTTGATAGAAGGGGTTTAGTAAAAGAATTTTGGAGGCTTATTGACTGAGATTGTGTAGCCTAAATTTAGATTATTGATTCTAGGCTTTGATAAGTTTTGTTTCAAGTTATGGGTAAATCCCACGAAATCATTAAATTTGAATTGACTCATAACCTTTATTACTTTTCATAGCATACAATTCTAGTTGCAATTAGAGCTTGATGGTCTTTAAGTCAAGTTTTTAAGTCAAGTTTTCTTCTTGGTTATATATGGTTATCTGTATAAGATGTTGACAATGAAATCTTGTGTGCTGAGACTTTGATCCATTTTTTCCCGCTTGAAATTAGTTGGGTTGGTAATCTTTTAGATCAATTTAAGGTTTAGATTAATTTTATATCTACGCATGGGATCATGTGCTTTTGCTTTTGGCCGCCGAGAGTGAAAGGTTTGACTTGAACAAATGGGGAATAAAATCCTTGCTTGTATAATCTGACTTTAAATTAACATCCTAGCTTTGCAACATTTTCTCATTAAAATTAGTGTTGTTCATGCATGCATATGCAAAATATACTAATTTAGCTTATTTTATTCTTATTGACATTCATATAATTAAGGATACGTGACTGGTTATCTAATTTTCTCATTATAAATTACTTGTTTATGTTATTTGATTTGTTGTTATATTCAAAAGTTTAATTAAGTGTTAAGTTTAGTGTAGTTTAATTAAGTGGCTTAAAGTTTTGGTTAAGTTTAATTGTTTGTTCATTTTTTATGAGTTTAGTTGTTGGGTTGTTGATAAATTTTGTTGTTAAGTTCCTAAGTTTTGGTAAGTTTAGTAAGTTTTGCTATGTTCATAAGTTTTGGTTAAGTTTAGTAAGTGTAGTTAGGTTCCTAAGTTTTGGTAAAGTTTAATTGCTTGTGTTCATTTTTTATGAGTTTAGTTGTGCCTCTATAAAATCATTGCCCGAGTCTTTTATGAGTAGCTCAAAAGATCCTTCCCTATATCATTACAGAATACCAAACCACTTTTGTTGAGGGAAGACAAATCCTTGATGCATCTCTCATGGCCAACGAGTTCATTGATGAAGAAAAAAGGAGTAGTCATTAAACTTGATATCGAAAAGGCCTTTGACAAGTTGGATTGGAATTTCCTTGATCATATCCTTCTTGTCCAAGGCTTTGGTATTAAATGGAGAACATGGATCAGGGGATGTATCTCTTTAGCAAATTTTTCGATCCTCATTAACGGTCATCCTTGTTTCTGTGTGCTTGATTTTACATTAACTAGAACATGATAATGTACTTTGATATTTTGCAGAACAAAAACTGTACTATCATATACTTTTTAGATCTGTAACAGATATTTCTGCTTATTGTTCTGATATTTGTATTCTGAATCTTTAATCCATATTGCTGACTCAATTTAGTTTGTAACAATATATGGTTTAAAAACTTGATTGCTGTCTTTTTTTTCATAGATGGAAAGCAGTAGTGCTAGTGGATGTAATAATCAAACTTCTCCTAGCAATGAAATTGATAGTGCATTTAAGCAGTAGTGCTAGGATGTTTTGGCTTCATTCTTGTTGTGGAAATTTTGTGGGACTAGATTTAAGAATTTAATTGTTGTAGAAATTGTATTAATAAACTTGTATGTTTATTTGGATGATTGAAATTATGAATTTGTGAACTTATAATGCTTTTCATTTAGGATTGTAACGGATGTCATGAACTTTAAAGTTTAATATTTGAATGTTATGTGATTTAGTTCTAGAACAAATTATTGCAAATAATTAAGAAAAATATCTAAAGAAAAAAAAAGAACACGATAATCCAACCCAACCCAACCCCGAAAACATTGGGTTGGGTTGCCTTCTATAATCGGGTCATTCGGGTTATGAACTCAACTAACCCGAATTTTCGGGTTGGTCCCAAAAACCCCCCAAACCCAACCCGACCCGTGTACACCCCTAATTTCAATTACCAAGCAAGGTTGGCCAAGAGATGGAGAGATTGTTCAGAAACTTCTTATGTAAAGGGGATTGAATAACAACGGGCAACATCTTGTTAGCTGGAGTACTATTCTCCATCCCATCAATCAAGGAGGCCTTGGTATACATTCAATGATTGATAAAAACAGAGCTCTCTTGGCTAAATGGTTTTGGCGATACAATCAAGAAAAGAATGCTTTATGGAGAAAGCTTATCAAAGCTAAATATGGATCATCCACCCACATGAATTGGGCTTCTCTTGCCAATTCTAAAAGCCCTTGGAAAAATATTGTAAAACAACAAAACCTCATCACAAGCCGCATTTGTCATCAAATTGGAAATGGAGGTAATACACTCTTTTGGACTGATCCATGGGTCAATAGCGCCCCTTTGGCTACTTGATACGCTCATCTCTATCGCCTCTCTTATTGTAAGAAGGCTACGGTTAAAGAAGTATGGAATGACACTCATAGATTTTGGGATCTTAGACTGGGGAGAAAATTTGAACGACATAGAGTCTTTAGAATGGGCGGATCTAAGCATTGACCTTGACCCCATTGTTCTTTCACAAACTGACGATGCTTGGAGATGGCCCCTAAATCCCAATGGAATCTTCAAAAGAAAATCCCTCTTATCCGACATGGCTGACAACACTTGCCTCATGGAGTCTTCTTTGACTAAAGCTTTATGGAAGGACAATGACCCAAAGAAGATTAAAATTTTCCTTTGGGAGCTTGCTCACAGAGCCATCAACACCAAAGATGTTCTACAAAGATGCATGCTATACATGGCCATATCTCCCGGCTGGTGTTCTCCATGCAAAACAGATGATGAAACACAGAACCATATCCTTATGTTCTTCCCATTTGCTTGGAGATTCTAGAATTGGATTATTAAATCCTTCTGTTGGTATTTTGTTCTCCCTGGAAATGTGAAGGATTTTCTCACTATTGTCTTGGTGGGACATCCTTTCAAGAATATTAAAGCCTTGTTATGGATGAACATCATTAGAGCTTTCTTTTGGGTACTTTGGAAAGAAAGAAATCAAAGAGTTTTTCAAGAAAAAGAGCTATCCTTTAAAGCTTTCTTTGATCTTGTTATCTATTATGCTATTTCTTGGTGTAAACTCTCTTCTCTCTTTGCTTCATACACATATGCTTCCCTTTTAGTTAGTTGGGATCTTGGATCCCTTTTGTAAATTTCATACATCAATGAGTTTGTTTCTTATAAAAAAAACTTTTTATGAGTTTAATTGTTGGGTTAATAATAGTTTTGTTGTTATGTTCCTAAGTTTTGATAAGTTTGGTAAGTGTAGTAAGTATTGTTATAGTAATGGATTGTTTTGAGATTTCAAACGATGTCTTGTATAATGTTTCACTGTCATGTAAAGTCAAATTGGTAGTAGTGGTCTTTCTTCTCAACAACTCAAATTAGGATTAAAAGATCTGGGATCTTTGAAATGTTCTCTAATTTGTCCAGGAATTTAATGTTCTCATTCTTCAGTATGACCTATCTTTTATAATGCAAGTATCGATTAAGTAATGTGAAGATGATGATTGATGAATTTCTTGAGTGTTGAAACTTTGCTGTTTTGTCTATAGATCTAAGATTGGTTATTCTTGAGTTCTTGTTTTGGCTTCTGGTTTATCTGATGACCTAGAGGGCCATACTAGCATATTTTCTTCCTTTTCCTTTCTTTGTTTTCGTTTTCGTTTTTGTGCTTTCTGGAAGCTTGAACTTGGAATTTGTTGTTCAAGTTGGTGGTAAATTATGGTTTCTCTTGTCAATTTCAAATTATTGTGCCCTTCCTGAATAATGTGATCAACTTACCGTAATAGCTAGGAATACTGACTACTATAGAGCTGTCTCACTTGCAAATTGTAGAACAATTGTGAAACTTATAGCAGGTATAATACCTAATGTTGCTAAAAATCCCCTTTAACATGTGTTTCCTTGTCTTGCATGGTTTCCTTTAGTTTCTATCTTTTCTTTCTTCTTCTTTTTCTTCTTTTTTGCCTTTTTGTGACTTTTATTTTTCTGTTGCCATCTATAGTGTAATTCTTGTATCAATAAATTCAGTGAATGCTTTTTTAGCCTTTACACCTGAAAATAAAATTAAGAACAATTTTTTCTCTGTTAAGTCGTTCATTGGAAGTTTACATAACATAATATTTCAAAAGCTGATGCTATGTTGTTTCCCTTGTACTGTTTTCGCCTAGTACCTTGAAGTTGAAACTAATTTTCCACTTTTCTCAATGGACTTCTTCAATTAAAGTTTTTTAAATTATTTTACTTCATGTGTGCCATTTTCAATTAACAAATACCTTTGCTGGTGATAGGTTTTGGCTTCCCGGGAGGTGGAGATGAAAGTAAAAATTTTGCGTATCCATCGTATATCTGTTTTCCTGTCCATTCTCTGAATATCTGCTACTATATTGATCGACTCTGTTGTACCGTATTCCTAATTGAAAGGCAACAAAATTTCTCTCTATTGGGCTTTTGGTTTTTGTGCCTCTTGATGTCAGAGGCAAAATGGGTAATTATGTTTTCATATAATTTTGTACCCCTTGATTAATTGATTAATCCATACGTTTTCAAGCTTGAAGATCAAATATGGATGTTCAACGTGGATATGATTAACAACTTAATGTTAATGTTAATCCTTTTTTAATACTAAAAGGTTGGGCTTGGTGATAAAGCCGTTACTTTGGATAGAAAGAAGAAAAGGTTCTATTTGAAAGGTTTACAAAACAAGGCCCTCAGGTTCATTCAACCAAACTGTTGCAATAATGTTGTAATTGGTTGTATTAATGTTCCTCTTAATCACCTCTATTTTGCCGAGGATGTCTTAAATTTTGGTGATTATGGCAATGATGAACTTCATGAAATCTCTGGCATCACTGAAAAAAAAGGAAATCTCTGGCATAATGGAATTTTTTGAAAAGGCTGTTGTTGGTATGATATCTAGTTTAAGCAAAACCACTCTATCTGGCGTCAATATCAACCACAATGAAATTGTTCGCTAAGCTGGATTCCTGTCTGCTCGGTTGATAACCTCCCCTTTGATTATCTTGGAATGCCCCTTAGAGATAATCCCTATTCCTTCTCTTTTTGGAATACAATGATAGGAAGAATCTGAAGATTAAATAGATGAAAAAATGCTGTTTATTTCAAAAAGGGATTGGCTAGCTTTTATTCAATCTGTATTCTCTGAGGAATTTTCTGTATTCTCCTTGACTTATTTGGGTTGCTATCTTATCATGTGCTTTTGTATCTCCTTTTTTCTCGTCATTCTGGATCAAATATAATAAGCCCATTCCAATTATGTACATATTAGTATGATATCTCTGTTGGCTGTTGCACAATATTCTATCTGCATCAACACATTAGATATGGTATCTTTTAATCAACTGTATATGCAATTAGATTTTCCTTGACCCAGATGGCCTCCGCAAACATATGTTTGGGGTCCTAAAAGAGTATGTTACCATTTTTCTTTTCTTATATTGCCTTATATTTAGTATAATTAACCATTACTTATCCTAGGATAATTTCACCCTTCCGTAAAATATAGGTGGCATGCTGTTGCATCATGGACTTGGAATGCTCAAGATGAAACATGTGGAATTTGTAGAATGGCTTTTGATGGTTGTTGCCCTGATTGCAAACTCCCTGGGGATGATTGCCCATTGAGTGAGTCAATTAGCCTTGTCTTCATATCCTCATAGTTTTTCTCCTGCCATCAATCATTGCAACTCACAGTTTAGCACAGATGATTCATGATGCTTAAGATCATGTGTGTGCTCGAAATACCATCTAATTGGTTCTCTAATTAACAAGAAAATGAAGGTTGCACCGTGTTTTAGTAGATTCCAGCTTGGTACCATATTTGGATTAGTTATCTGATTTCCCTTTAAACATTTCTTTTTCTTTGAACAAGATGGTAATGACCCCTTATTCAGTTTTTCCTTAAATGCAGTTTGGGGTGCATGCAACCATGCTTTCCATCTTCATTGCATCTTAAAATGGGTGAATTCACAGACTTCTCAGGCTCATTGCCCCATGTGCCGCAGAGAATGGCAATTCAAGGGGTGAGAGCATAATTGTATTACTTGTGACCAGTTATTTACGTTACATTTTTCCAGTGCATAATTTGATTGAGAACTGAAGTGGAGCATGTCTTTCTCAAACCTTATTGAGTCCCAGCTTGCTTGTGTGCTTGAATTTCGAAACACTTCTAGTTGGACCTTACTATATGAAATGTGCAGGGTTGAAGTTTCATCCTACCAGGTTTAAGATGATATGTGAAATGACCATTAAATCTGTGTCCTTTCTGTCAATGGCTAGTAATAGTGGAGTGGAATTGTGGAAATTGTTTGCATTTGTGGTATTCGTATTCATTTGTGGTTGTAATGTTGGAGAGTTTCCCTTGTACTATCTAGGACTTCCTTTGGGTCGTAATCCCAAAAGTCTAACCTTTTGGAATCCCGTAGTAGAAAAGGTTCAAAGGTGCCTAGACTCTTGGAAAAAAGCGTTCTTCAACTAGGAGGCGGGGAGGTTATCTCTTATTCAGTCGATTTTAAGCGCTATCCCTCTTTACTTCCTTTTCCCTTTTAGGATCCCTTCAAATGTTAGTAAAAACTTGAAAAAACTCATGCAAGATTTCCTTTGGGAAGGAGTTAGCAAGGTGTAGGGATTCCCATTGGTTAGGTGGGAGATTGTCTCTAAGCTGGTTGAGTCTGGGTTTGGGGATAGGTCATCTCAGATTTCACAGTGAGGCCTTGTTAGCTTAGTGCGTTTCCCTTTGGAACCAAGCTCTCTTTTGCATAGGGTGATTGCTAGTATTTATGCCCCTCATCCTTTTAAAGGCATATCTAGGATCCCTTGGAAAGCTATTTCTTTAGGGTATTTGTTCTTTTCGAGTTTTTTGAAATGTTGTCATAGATAGCTCCAATATTTTCTTGGGGAGGATTGTTGGGTGGGAGATTCCTTTCTTGCTTTGTTCTTCCCCGTCTTTACCATTTGTGTCCTTGAAACGGGGTGTACGATGGCCTCGCCAAGTCTTCCTTAAGGGGTCTACTTCGTTTAATATGGGTTTTTGTTGGCCTTTGTTAGTTGCTTTGTTGGATTTGGTCTGCTTGAATCCAGGTGGCAGGGATTTTTGAGTTTGGTTCCTGTGTCCCTCGAAAGAGTTTCGTAAATATTTCTTTCATCTTGTGTACCTCTAAGGGTCGTTTGGCACCCAGAATTGAGTTGAGTTGGGCAGAGTCGAGTTGAGTTGGGTAGAGTTGGTTTGTTGGTGAGTTCATGAAGTTTGTGTTTGGGGTGCAAAGTTGGATTGAGTTGAGTCAAGAAGTCTGTGTTTGGGGTGCAGAGTTGGGTTGAGTTGAGTCAGGAAGTCTGTGTTTGGGGTGCAAAGTTGAGTTGAGTTGTCAGGGGTATTTGGTGCAGTTTTTTGTAACCTGAAGTAGACTGATTTTTAGTTGATTGTTTTTATTTTATTTATTTATTTTTTCCAATCATTCATCTAGAAACATATTTTTTTCAACTTTCCAACTTCATATGTCAACTTCAAAATGACAATATATTTTAATATTAGTGGAATATTCACAAAAATAATGCTTCAATGCATTGATATTGATCGTTATTGGAAAACACTTCATTCCTTATCTTTCTTCTTTTACAAATTGCCTTCTTTCAAATAATATGTAATTAATAGAAATCAAATGTACCATTACACGTTGAACTTTTAATTTATAGAAATCAAATAGTGCATTCTTTATAGCTATGAGTGACAATTGATTAATGAAGAGAAGTCAACATTACTGCATGTATGCGCGGAATATTGACAAAAATATTGGTAGGTCATCAATTGCCTATTTACATGATGCGCAAAAAAAAAAATAGTTCAAAAAATAAATAATGGTTCACAAAATATCAATTAATGGCTGACAATGGGTCGTGTTCCTAACTCCAAATTTGGAACATGACATGCATTTTGGCTCGATTGAAAATTTAAACCATGTATTATTTTGTTATTTGGAAAAAGAAAAAACTAGACAAATTCATCAAAGAAGGATGATGTCCATTTTGGAAAAGTTAAGGACTTGTTTGATAACGTTCTTGTTTTATGTTTTTTGTTTCTGTTTCTCATTTTTCAAGAAACAGACATGTTTGATAAATCATCATGTTTCTTGTTTCTAAATTTTTTAGAAATGTATCTAGAAAAAAGGTAGATTTTGAGAAACTTCAAAAAGTAGTTTCTCAAATTCTGTTTCTATTTTTTTTTTTAGGTTTCATGCATGTATTCCTATATCTCTTTTTATCCATCTCTCCCATCTCTCTTCTTTCTCTCTCTCTCATTCTATTTTTTTCTTTTAATATTTTTTAAATATTTTTTAAATATTTTTATTTTTTATTTTTTATTTTTAATTTATTTCTTTCTATTCGTTCTCTCTTTCATCATAATCTTTTTTCTTTTAATAGTTCATTATTATTTTTTTCTTTTTTTTTCTTTTTCATTTTCTCTTTTCGTTTATGTTTTTCTCTTCTCTCTTGTTTTCTTTTACCTTACGTTAACGAGCTTATAGTTATTATATTATATTTAATTTTCTATTATTTTTCCTTTTGGTACGATTTTATTTTTTTATTAAATAAATAAACTAATAATGTATTTCATGTTTACCATTAAATGTAAAAAAATATATACATTCTCTTTTTCTGATTTTACTTGCATGTATTATTGGCTAATGCATTTTTAAAGAAAAAATAAAAATAAAGTTTATTATTAAATTAAAGAAATGTGGGTATGTTCTATTGTCTAACCTTAGATAATTTACAAATTCGTCTAATTGAACTAACTCTTATAAGTCAAAATCGTTCAAGGTGAATTGATTGAAGTGAGAACTAACATTGCAAATCAAATTTGAACAAAATTTGAAGGATAAAATTTATTATTATTATTATTATTAATTAGGTGTTGGGCATTAATAAAATAATATAACTTCAATATAATTGTTATATATATATTTTAATGCATGTTATATGTTTTATTATAGTATATGTACTAAATTTTATTTTTACCAAAAAATAAGAAACAAGAAATAAAAATAGTTATCAAACATGTTTCTATTTTTAGTTTTTAAGAAACAGAAACAAGAAACGAGAAACGAGAACGTTATCAAACGGAGCCTAAAATACTTCTTCACGAGTATTTGTCCATGCAATCATATTGAACCTTTTATAACAAAACTTCATTTTTTATCTTTTTTTTTTAAAAAAAAATATTGAACGGAGCCTAAAATACTTCTTCACGAGTATTTGTCCATGCAATCATATTGAACCTTTTATAACAAAACTTCATTTTTTATCTTTTTTTTTAAAAAAAAAATATTGTTTCATTCTTTATAGCAGCACATGGCAAAATGGAAAAAAAATGTAATGTAGTTTTTTCCCTTTTTCTTTTAAAGACAAATGGTCTTCTTGATATTAGCCAAGTTCGTTGTTTTCGAAAATTATGTTGATAATAATTTTTTCACAACACTTTTTTAATTTTCACTGTTTAAAAACCTTTTGAAATCTTTGTCAAATTCAAAAAAAGTAAAAAAAAAAAAAAACTTGTTACAACTTTTTTTTTAGTTTTTAAATTTTGGCAATAACTAAAATCAAGTTAATTGCTTTGTCGAACTCAACTAAAGATCATTTTTTTTTTTAAATGCATACAATCCTAATGAAATGAAATTACTCTATTTGTTTGTTTTTTTTTTTTTTTGACAGAAACCAATACATTATAAGCCAACTAACTAGAAATAATACGGTTTACATCCTTTTAGGGATAGAAGAGACCCACGCTGGAAAATTAGACACCCACAAAAACATTTCTTCTTCCCGATTAGCAGAGGGGATAGAAGAATTACAAAACAAGCGTAGCTCACTCAAAGAAGCAGGAAAAGAAGCGAATCTATGAGCGACTCAGTTACATTCGTGAGGGCACCAAGCAAACGACACAACCCCAACTTTCATAGCTTCATCTCTAATCTAATCAATCAGATTTTGCGTTGCTGAAAGGTTCAAACCAGGGGGCTTCAATGCATTGATGATATCCAAGCAATTCGACTCCACAATCAGCGGTTTAGCCGAACTCTCAGGAATGTGGTGTAGCAATCTCAAGCCCATTAAAATAGCATTTCCTTCGAGAGCTTTTACAGGCCATCGAAGGTTGAAAAGAAGGCTTTCAGTGCAAATTGTAGACCCTTGAGAGTCACGAATGAGCCATCCCAACCCTCCAGCCTTCAGCGTCTCGTTCCAAGCTGCATCAGTGTTCAATTTCCAGCGGTCAGCCGGAGGAGGTGTCCACTTTTCCTAACTCACGAGGTTCTTCAGGCTGCTCCCTTCTGAGCATAATGGATCTCAAGTATAGAGAGGGAAATTACTTTATTTGTTGAATAAAGTGGCCAAAATATTTGACATTAATTACATCGTGGAAAGACATTTTTTTTTTTGACATGTGAAGTAATTAAAACTACGTGATATTCACTTTTCTTTATCTTTTCTAAATTAGAGGATTGTCAAGATAAATTAGAGGATTGTCACATTGTCTAAGGTTAAAATAAGATCACAATGTTTTGATTTTGTTTTAAAAGTACCTAAGCTTAAATTAAAACAAGATGGTGACGTATATAATAAAGCTACTTTCGTCCTTTGGTACCAACATCTTAATTTTTGGGAAAAACATTTTAAAAATTGTTTATGAGTAAAGATTGAAGTTGTCATCTACTCTAATATACCAAATCAACAACAATAGTCTAATTTTGTCAGCAATGATACTGTCATAAATACATTTGAACGACAAAATGTCCAACAAACAAAAAAAGTTCATGATACAACAAGGACAAATGGAAAAAAAATAATGTCAACAAACAACCACAACTAACAACACATTCCATGGTAATGTTAAAATACAGGAAAGAACAAACAGATTTTGAACCTTAGACTCACGAACCTCAAACTAATTTGTGGAGGAGTATTAGTTTAGGCCATGCATGAAGGAAAAAAAAAAGTCAAATAAAAACCAAAATGTAACATCATAATGGAAAAATTATACATTTGCATTGAAGGTGGGACGACTTACCTTGAGTAGATCAGAATGAGTTGGGTGGAGTTCTTGAATCTTAGAAGTTTCAGTCACGTATATTGTCCAACTAAATACCACGAGAAAAGAACATTAGTGGAAAAAACAATTACAAAACAAAGGATTGGAATGTACATTACCTTTTAACCAACTATGGTACGTGTAAGAAGGGAAACCTAAACCCATCAAATTTGATTAGGAATATAAACATAGAAAGAAATAGAACAATAGCATAAAATGAGAGGGAAGAAGGTATTTACACTTAGCAAGGGAGGAGGCTGGCAGTGGAGTAGTTCTAAAAAAAACATAGAAGCACAACATACTATTATATATAGGAGAATGGTAGTTGCCTTTAGGAAGTGGGTGCACTTAAGTGCAACTACCTCTCGTTAATTCACAGTGGACAATACTTAGCATCAGATTGAAAGTTAGATAGTAATAAGGGAGGAGTGTTGAATAGAGCTTAACATTAAAGCCTCAGGTAGTTGAGTATTGAGAAACACATAATTAAATAGAGGTAAGTGAAGTATAGTGATTAAAATTATTTATTAAAAAATAATAATAATCACACATCTCATCTGCCTAAGGAGTTAATTCACATTACAACCGACCTCAAACATTCATCATAGACATCATAAAAATTATTGTAAAACCGACCTCATAGGTAATTGAAATTCATCATGTCAAAAGAATTGAGCATGAATTGGCTATGAAAATAGAAAAAAAATGGGGCAAAAAAAAGTGTTTGAAATAGAGAATGCAAGTTCAAGCGCAATTAAGTCAAATTCAAGGGGCCAAAGAGCACAACCATGGTCAAACAAAGCATAAGTCAGTATGAAATGGCCAAAAAAAATTGAAATTGTGCTAAGGAAATAAGTTGGATTTTGTGTATACGCAATCTTCTGAAAATTGAAAAAAAAAACAGAAACCAGCAAACCAAAAAGCACAACCATGGTACAAAAAGAGAGGTATGAAAGGACCAAAAAACAACACAACCATGGTACAAACAGACCAGAAATCAGTATGGAAGGACCACAATTGAAAAAAAATTCAGAACAAACAAAGATGGAAAACTCATCATTGGCCGGAGAGAGTTAGGGAACAAACCTTTGCATATACGAACACCCCTTCCCACCAATCTCCAATCCCCTCACCAAGTCCCCTACCAAGCTCAGGCCATACATGGATTCAGTCGCACAAATCCAAAGAAGGAAAAAGTTGTACGAGTAAATGAGGGCAGAATGACAAGGGACTGACATGGGGTGTTGTGGTGGTACGAGGTGGTTACAAGAAATTAGGAACCCTAGATCTGAAAAAAAAAATGAAGAGGGTCAATCGAGGGTTTAAACAGAGAAATATGAGTACGAGGGTCACAGATCTGGTCAGATTGTGAACCATTGGGGTACAAATAGACATGTATGTAGTTTTTTGGAGGAAAAAAAAAGGAAGGAGACGATTCAAGGGTAGGAGGAAGGTAGATCTAGTTGCATGGGCGATTAGGGTTCTAGATTTGAAGAAGAAAAATTGAAGAACACAAAGTTTGGAAGAGAGAGTAAATCGAAAACATATCTCGATGAAGAACAGCAAAAGGAAGACTGAAGAACGAAACTCACCTCCATCGAAGGAACAAAACTCGCCTCCATCGAAAAAAGGAACAGACAGAGACCAAAAATGGAAGAACGAAACTCACCTCCATCGAAGGAATGGACAGAGACCAGAAGAAGAGAGATCTAAGGAGAAGGGGTTCGAGTAGCGTTTCATAGGAGAGAACAAAGATGAAAGAGAATGAAAATGAGTGAAAATGAAGATGAGAGAAACGAGGGTATCCCATCACTGTAGATGTGGTGGAGTTAGTAATGGAGGGTGTGTGGTCTCAGATTTTTTGATAGATTTGCCCAAATATTTGAGCCCAAATGAAATATGACCTAGTTTCTCAAATTAAGTTTGTATAGTGATCAGATTTTTGCTACACGCAAGTGCACGTGATCGAAGTAATAAGAAACTGGAGTATTCCAGAGTATCGTACCCAAGGGAACGAGTTTTAATAAAATTTATTAAAATGACACAACCGTAGACAAATTGCAACTATAGGGTAACCGTGGGTGAAAATGATTTGAGGGGTGTTTTGACTAAAAGAAAATTTGTTTGAAAAGATCAATGAAAATGAAAAAGGGATTCAAGAATGCTAATGCCCCTTTGGAAAGAAATGCAACAAGAAGGCAATTGCAATCGTAGCTAACTCAAGGACTAAGTAAATCGAGTTCAACTCCTATTCGACATTCTATGAAGTATCTTTAGGAGACTAAGTGATTAAACTTATATTTCTATGTCTAATCTAACTTAGATATTTTTGCGCACAACTCTAGTGGTTTTGGAGTCTCGCCCTATGTCTAAGGTCGATGTTTCGAAGTTATGTCTAAGCCTTTTCCTCCATTACTTTTGCGACATCCGGTTCCCTTAACCTTTTCGGTATTAAGTTTAGCTTGACAAGCAACACTAGATGGCCAACTAGGTTTACCCAACATTTAACTCACCAAAAGCAAAAAATAGTTCAAGAATTAGCTAGATTATTTTTACTCTCGAGCTTTACATCTTTTCTCTAGGGCATTCAGAAACTTGAATCCCAAAGGAAAATTAGCTCATCATAATAAAATTAACAAAAACAGTAAGCTAAAATTAAAGTAATTCATTGGTAGAAAAGAAAATTTGGAAATAAACTAAAGAATTCTTGCAAGCAAACTTGTATGGAAAATCTATTCTACCAAAAGAATGCTCTGAAGCAAAATAGAAGACTTTCTAACTTTATTAAAATGCTAAAAAGAAGATACAATCAGTAGCTAACTTTAAATTAAAAAAAATAGAAACAAAAAAAATCAGAAAATAAAAGTAAAAAAGCAACCTTCCATTCGTGAAGAAAACCCAAAAATGAAATGAAGATCTTCTTCCCAAATCGAGCTCAATCGAACAAGGATTTGTTCATAACCAACGCCAACTCTTATTGTGATGGCATTGAGGAAGAGATTCGGGACTGAGATGCAACAGAAATGAATACAAAACAGCAACTACAAAGCTAAAAATGAAAATTGTAGAAATGGGCTTGAGAAGAAAAATCCAGCCAAGTTTTGGATCGTTTTCCCCATTTTTATAGGCATTGAAGGCTAGGGTTTCCATATAAATCATCCTCAATCCATGGGCTAACTTCTAGGAATCAAATCGGGATGAGAATCTTCCAAAATCGTGAGAAAATCCATAAATTGCGTGATTTCCGTCATTTTCGCACTTCCAGCTTTTTGCAGAAATGCAATTGCATTTCTGTTGCATTGTTTTCCAGATCTTCCATAATTGCAAATGCAATGTAATTGCATTTTTGTTGCATTCTTCAAATTCATGCACAACAACATCAAGTAAGTGTGGTTTTTATTTTCTTTTACTTTATTTTCTTCACTTAATTTAAAAGACTTCCAACAATAATTCAATTTAAATCAACTTTTTGCTAGCCTTTTTATTAATAACACACCTAAAATAGCAAGAACAACTAAGTATAAAGACAAAATAATTCTCATAAATGAGAATTATCATATAGCCCTTTGCTAGCGTCATCCAACCATATGAAACGACGTTATTGTCCTGTTGGTGTTTGGGTGTAAGGTGTTGTGAATGTGTAATAGTTCAACATGTTGTTGATGAAATGAATGAAAATGGAAGAGGTAAGATGGTAATGATGGTGAAAATGGCAACTAAACACACACTTTCCCACTCAGGGGGCGTTTGGAGCACCGTTTCGGAATCAGAACCCTTGGAATCGGAACCCTGGGGGGTTTGTTCTGGGGGTTTGAAAGCCTGGGAATCAGAAAACAGTGTTTGGGGTGCAGTGTTCTGAACCCTGGGAATCAGAAAACAGTGTTTGGGGTGCAGTGTTCGGAACCCTAGGGTTGTGCAGTTTTTGTTTTTCCTTTTTTCCTTTGCTACTTTGGTCTTTTTTTTTTTTTTTTTTTTTTTTTTTTTTTTTTTTTAAATTCCTTATATTCTAGTGGCAATCTTTGGTTAGTTGTAGAATCCTTTGTGTAAGTTGGATACTTTTTTTTAGTACTTTTGAACGGACCTTTTAATTAGTATAAGAATGAGAAATTTGTTATTGAAAATGCAAATAATTACTTCGTAAAATACAAAATTTGGTTAGGTTTATGGCATGTATAAAAAAAAAAACAGTTGTAATAATTTATTGTTTTTTACAAAAAAAAAATGTGAGTTTCTAATGAAAAATAATTACTTTGTCAAATATCAAATTTGGTTAGGTTTATGACAAGTATTAAAAAAAATTATTTGTAATATTTTATTATTTTTTACCAAAAAAATGTGAGTTTCCAATGAAAAATCAACATACTTTGTCAAATATCAAATTTGGTTAGGTTTATGATAAGTATAAAAAAAATATTTGTAATAATTTATTGTTTTTTACAAAAAAAAAAATGTGAGTTTCCAATGAAAAATCAACATACTTTGTCAAATATCAAATTTGGTTAGGTTTATGACAAGTATAGAAAAAAACATTTATAATAGTTTATTATTTTTTACAAAAAAAAATGTGAGTTTCCAATGAAAAATAATTACTTTGTCAAATATCAAAATTGGTTAGGTTTATGACAAGTATAAAAAAAATATTTGTAATAAATTATTGTTTTTTACAAAAAAAAAAATGTGAGTTTCCAATGAAAAATAATTACTTTGTCAAATATCAAATTTGGTTAGGTTTATGACAAGTATAAAAAAAATAAAACATTTGTAATAATTTATTATTTTTCAAAAAAAAAATGTGAGTTTCCAATGAAAAATAATTACTTTGTCAAATACGAAATTTGGTTATGTTATGACATATATAAAACAAACATTTGTAATAATTTATTGTTTGTTACAAAAAAGATGTGAGATACCAATTAAAAAAAAACAATGGAAGAGACGGGAGAGAGATAAGAAAACGTGATAATGAAAACATGTGCCAAATGAGGAGCAAACCGATGTGTTGGAAATCAAACCCCCCCTATTTCACTATGCAAAACCATGGGGTTGTGTTTCAAAACCATTGGGTTTTGAACACAGTGGCCCAAACAAGGGTTTGGGTTTGGATTCCAAAACAACCCAACCCAACCCATTGCTCCAAACACCCCCTCAAAGTCTAGCACAAGTATATATTCCTGACAAATAATACAAGGAAAAATCATTTCAAGATCAAGGTACAGGAAAATTTAGTAAGATTTCAATTTCAACAGTGCTTTTGCTACAACAAGAAACTGATAAAAAATAGTTGATTGCAATGAAAACGAATAAAAAGTATAAGACAAATAAGTAAAAGCAAAGGCATAACAGATGTGAGGATCACAAATAAGAGAAATGAAACCCAAATAGATGAATCCCCATATATTATAACACTTAACTTGCTCTAGCGCAACATTTTCCATAACACTCAACAAACATTAGTACTTCACCTTCGAATTTAAACAGGGTAACATTTGCTTTAGCTACATTCTTGAGTTGTTGTCATGGCTCCTCTATCACTCTAGACTATATGTATACACTTGTCCATGCTAGAGTTTTACGAGTGGTTTCTTCGTTCTTGTACTGTTTGGTTATTTTTACACACTCTAACCCTCTAAGTATTAGGATGTGCTAGTCGCTCTAATTGGCTGGCCAAACGAAAAATAATGCTTGGATGAAGAACACACAAATAGAAATCCTAAAATATCAAAATACTTAGGGTTACTAAAGTAAGAGTCATATTACAATATATTGATATCTAGAGTCAAGCCTCAAATGATTTTAGCCCATTTATGGGAAAATCACTCACAACAAAGCAAAATAATACATTTTACACTAAATAAAGAAAGGCTAAATTATAGAAAATACCCATAAACTATGGATTTTGTTTCAATAATACCCCTAAACTTTAAAAAGTTTCAAAAATACCTCTGATCTTTAAAAAATGTTAAAAAAAAAAAAACTCTTATTGTTAAGTTTTGGATGGAAAACATTAAAGTTTCATTTCAATAATACCCTTGAACTTTCAAAAGTTTCAAAAATATCCTCGACCATTCAAAAAACGCTAAAAAATACCTTTATCGTTAAGTTTTAGATGGAAATGTTAAAGTTTTGTTTTAATAATACCCTTGACCTTTCAAGAAATTTAAAAAATACTCTTACTGAAAAATGCTTCTTCTTCGTCCTCTGTAGATTATTCTTCCATGAAAATTAATGATAATGAATAGATTATTAGCATTTGAAAGGTTGTAGTAACAATTTGACCAAATAAGCTTCAAAAACTCAAAATTCATAACCATAACCTTCCCTCGTAACTCTCTAAAGAAAAAAGAGAGAAACTAAATTGTTGTTGGGATGAATTTGGAAACCTAAATGGCGGGTTTAGGTAGGGATTTGTTTAATTTTTCAAAGATGAAGAATAATTTGTTGTTGTTTTGCTTTGTGGGATCATTTTCTAGCTTGAATTCGTTTAAAATTTAACTATCCAGATGATTGAAATTGACATAAATTGTGGGGATGAAAAATAAATTCTCGATGACCCACGTATCGCTTCCATCTCCAGGTTTGTTATTTTTCATTGCATCAAGATTAGCACTTGAATTTGAAGTTCATTTGTGACTCTGTGTTTGCTTTAAACTTTTGAGTTTCCCTTTAGTAATTGTTAATGTAACATTAGACTTGAAAATTTAAATCGCGCTACAACTAACAGAACAACCAGCTGAAAAATGCTAGGTAGCTTAGCTAGCGTGCAATGACTTTCTCTACATTGGTGTTGTGTAAAATTATTCAATGCAAATACTAGAAGTGTGCGGGTTAAGTTTTAATATAGTGTAAGAGTGTCAGAGTATCGTCCACAAGATTGGTGTTCTAGTTCACTTAATTATCACGAATATAATCATTTTATTTAGAGAAAGAAATAGAAAGATGAATAATGTCAAAACAAAATAAAAACGAACAATAAGGAGGGAAATATCTTAGGGAGTTGATTTCACCAATCAGACCAACGATTCGATTAATTAAACAACCAAGATTGACATGCAAATAATCCATAACTGCCTCTTATGAGCACAATTAAATGTCAATGGTATTAATGAAACTTTAAGGTTTTCCATCCAAAACTTAACGGTAAGGGTGTCTTTGAACGTTTTTGAAGGGTTAGGGGTATTATTGAAGGATTTTTTTTTAAAAATAATGTAATTTAAATAAAAAATGAAAACAATATGGTAAGTTTAAAAGTATTTCCAAATTTAGGGTAGATGAATCGTGTACATGGGCCGCGAATTAGTGAAATCGTGACCCATGTACACGAATCACTTAATGAAGCGCGGCCCATGTCTGCGAGAAAGACCGAAATCGTGTATCCCGTACACGATTTTCATGCCACCTCACGCCACCTGGCGACGTGCAACGCCACATGGTTGACACGTAACTCGTGTACATGGTACACGAATTCCTTATGGATCTCGTGTAGGGTACACGATTTTCTTGGAAGAGGAGAAAGGTGGAAACAAGAATGGGTGGAAACCTTGGAAAAAATACATTCATATTGTTATTCTCCTCGTCCTCAGTGATTGCATCAATATACATCAAAATGAAGCAATATTAATGCTACTGCATACCTTGGAAAGACCAAATTGTCTTCCCGATGTAGTATTACATATTATATTAATAAAATATAATATATTCAATATATAATTAATGTTATATTAAAATACAATATATTTAATTAATATTATATTAATGCTACTGTATACCTTGGGAAGACCAAATTGTCTTCCCGAAGTGATATTACATATTATGTTAATAAAATATAACATATTCAATATATAATTAATATTATATTAATAAAATAAAATATATTAATATTTTATTCATATTATTTCTAAAAATGAATTTTCTTTTACCTTCTTCATCTTTCATTTCTGACTTCCTCTCTTCTTCATTTTTCCATTTCTCCATTTTTCTTCTTTTTGATCTCCTTCTTCTCTCCTCCTTTCTCATTCATTTTTCTTCTCTCCTTCGTTTTTTTCCTAGTTTCTAGTGCCAACAATAACAAGGGAGATGTGGGGTAATCTCTTCTTCTATTTTCTTGTCTATCTCATCATCTTCTTTTTCTTTTTTCACTTTTTTTCGACTGTAACGGTTGCCTTATAACTCTTTGACAACGGAGAAAATCAGGCGGTGAGATCTTTTGCAGTTGCTAGACAGATATTGCCAAGTGACGAACCAACATAGCGATTCTCAACCTGATTTCTATACTTCTGAATATGATGCATGAATTAAAGAAAAGAAAAAAAAAAATTAAAATAACTGTATATCATGTACATGGTACACAAGTTCCATGTAAATCGTGTACCATGTACGCGAGTTCCATGTAACTTGTGTACCATGTACGCGAGTTCCACATAAAAAAACTTGAGTTCCATGTCGCGAAGCCAATGTGTCACTGCAGGGAAATCGTGTACGTGGTACATGATTTAGCTACCCTATTTTTGACAATTCTTTTTATAATTACTCTAGATTTATAATTTCTTTTTTTTTTTAACATTTTATAAATTATTATTTTGAAAACTACCCCAATTTTGTCATTATTTATTTAAATTACATTATCCATAAAATTACCCCATTATTGAAATGAAACTTTAACGTTTTCCATCCAAAACTTAACAGTAAATGTATTTTTGAACGTTTTTGAAAGATCAGGGGTACTTTTTTAACTTTTAAAGTTTAGAGATATTATTGAAACAAAACCTAGTTTAGGGGTATTTTCTATAATTTAGTCATAAAAAAAATGAAGAGATAGTCAATATGGTCATGAACCTAGCTACTAGAGCAACCAATGTTTTTAAAAGCCCGAGGGCACTAAGGCTCAACCCTTTGGGGCTTAGGCATAAGGCACCAATTATTATTTTTTTGCAAGGCACACTATGTATAAAGAAAATATAAAAAATATATACATGTATATATACACAATAAAAAATCTTCATGGGAAGAGATAAAGTTTTAACCAAGAAAAATATATAAAAGATAAACAAGGTTGAAATATTAGTCTTTCAACATGGAGTCAGTACTCCACAAAAAACATAAAACGATACAACACTAATCAAAAATAAAAATCTAAAGTC
Source organism: Trichosanthes truncata (assembly GCA_033996785.1). Lineage (NCBI taxonomy): Eukaryota > Viridiplantae > Streptophyta > Magnoliopsida > Cucurbitales > Cucurbitaceae > Trichosanthes > Trichosanthes truncata. The sequence goes on from JAWPNB010000009.1 coordinate 25,068,639, forward strand.
CTAAAGATCAAACTCATCATCACTAAATAGGTCGTCAACCTCATTCTCCCCATCATTGGACTTATAACCATCTGGTGACAAACATGAACTTTATGATTTGAGGTGTTGTATAATGTAATGAATGCAGTGAAATATGCGGCAAAAAATGGAAATGGTAAAATGAATGCCACACACAAATTCTTGTCATCCAAAGTGCTAGCACAAGTATACACTATGCTTTGACAAGTGGTACTAGGAAAATATTCCACAGTCGAATCCAAAGGGAAAAGTTTATGCGATTATGTAAAATTACAGTTAAACACAAACGTTTCCTCTTGCGCCGGTGGTTCTCCGCTGCATAATTCATCTTCTTCTCATGTTGCAAAGTTAGGTTATAAATTAGGGCATTTTTCCAAAAAATGCAAAGATGTATAAAATTAATTTAGGGATTTTGAGTGTACAATGTGCCATAATCTAATTCATAACAATTTTCCATTGAAAGTGCTTAAAAACTGAGTTTTCCATATTCTTGAGGCTAATAATGAGTTGAATTTCGATGCTAAATAACTTGTTATTTACAAGTTATCAAACTTCCAAACTTAACTCATTGCTTGTCCTCAAGCAATGTTGCAGCAAATTCCTTCGTCTAATTCTCTTGTACTTAGCAATAGAGATTAAATGATGCTGCACCTAATAGACTTTCCCTAGTAGCACATAGAAAACTGCCGAACTTTCTGAATCTAAACTAAGCTTTTCCCTAGCTATCTCTAGATGCCCATTTCTAGCTGGTTAACCTTCCCCTAACTTGCCATTTTTTACAACCCTTCATAAAAGCTAGCGTACTCCTAGCTCACGACTTGATTAACACTCTGTCACATTTCTATATTTCAATTACTAACTTTGTGCCACCTCAAAAGTTGCCAACATTATTCTTTCTACTATATTCTACTTTTCTTTTGCTTAGAGGAGGTTCTTTTTGGCTACTTTACCTTTATTTTGGCTTACCAAAATTGGTGATGAAGGCATCCAACTAGGAGCAAAGCTCATAATAAGGATGCTCATGCATACTTACTTCTTCATGATACTTTTATGTAAAGGCAAACGATGAGTGTCATAATGCCCCTTATTTCTCACATTGTTAAGGAAGGTGGAGTATTCCTCTAACATTTTTTTTCCAATAATGATGAACAACTTGATACAATACAACTACAACGTTGTAGTGCAACAAAGCATTCCCACCCTCCAATTTAAACAGAGCAATGTCCTCATTGGACCCCCAAACTTAAATACAGCTATGTGGTAGAGAGTGTTTCTAATTTTTTGCTCGACTCACTTAGACAAACATAACATAGTGTATTGGCAAATTTAGAGTAATTTTGTGCTAGAATCACTTAGAGAAACATAACCTAGTGCATTGACAAATTTAGAGGATGGGTAAGCAAAATTAGACATTTTTGAGATATTGCTAACTAAGGAGAAATGAGTATCCATCAATTTGTGAGGCAAATGTTAGTTTAGGTTAAGAGAAGTTGGATGCATTTTCTAACATACAGTAACATTATTGGGTCTATTCGAAGCAAACCAAAAGAACTCTCAGGCACTACACAAAATTACTGAGCAAAAAGGAAGATAACCCATGAACTTTTGCTGCAACAAAGGAAAAACAAAGAATTTAAACTATTCACTACGTTGTAAACTAACAGAATGGAAATAGGGGAAATGAAGTAATGCATAATCATCCCAGATGGCATTAAAATTGTATTTTTTGAGTTCAACAACATTTGGAGGTGGGGGGACTCTGCTCTCGAAAAAAACTGTAAAAAGTATTGTTATGTTGGAATACAGTTCGCCGCATTTGTTACATGATGTAATCCAGTGTATACGACTCATTCTGTGATGCAATAGTCAAAAACTGATTTCATCTTTAAAGGTAACGAAAGCAATATATAATACTAATTTTATTTTCAATATTTAATTTATTAGAGCTAAATATTTGATTTTTTCTTTAAAAAATGTAATAAAGGCTCCATTTATATACAAAATTTTTATTGTCGATTTTAAATCAAGAAACATTATTCGTTGATAAGAAAAAGTTATTTGCAGATATGGATTGGGTTATTTGTATGGATGGACTATTTTTGGTTGCAGAAACGATAAATGACCAAGTATCTCAGATTAACGATGGATAACCTTTTGCTGTTGTCAGCAACTCTTGGTCTCGGTTGTTTGACAGGCTTTTGTAGTCTCTCGATTTGGAACCTTTTCGATCTGCTACTTTTTTCTTTGTTTCAATTGCACTTTCGTTTAAACTCCAATCCAACAGTACTCTTGGTTTTTTAGTTCAATCTTTGTATCATTGTGCATTCTCAGTTGGCAGTTTGAATCTCTATCTTCGTGTTCTCCTTTGCACCCAAAAAATGCCAGAATCCAACGACACAAGTATCGATCTCGGTCGTTTCGAGGCGTTCATAACCTCTTGCCTCGGTCGTCTTTTGTTTTGCATTTTTTTTCATCCAACGCTACTTTCGGTTTCTTCTTCGTTGCTTCGTATAAACAACTCTCGGTCACTCGCTCTTGATTAGTGTTTTTTTTCTTTTACTTCACTACCCCTTATGATTGTGGTTGTCAATTGCACGTACAACAGTAAAATGAGGGTTGATCTCGCATTTAAGATGACAAATCTGAAAGGAGAATAAGTGCACAATCACATTAACTTTCACACTCAAGTATTGAAAGGTTGGTGGTGTAGATAATTGAGAAGACAGTCAAATTAACTCCCATCCAACCAACTACCCATAAACCTTTCTAACCGATTTATGTTTATACACTTCATTACACGTAAAGAACATTTTAGAGTACTTGAAGCAAAGTTAAGAACGTGTAAAACTTCTTGTAAGCAAGACTATATATAGCTGGAACAAATATCATAGTTGAAGCAAAGTAAAGAACATTTCAGAGTACTTGAAGCAAAGTTAAGAACGTGTAAAACTTCTTGTAAGCAAGACTATATATTGCTGGAACAAAGATCATAGTTTCCTCACACCAAGCTTCAAATGTTTTCCTTCCTTTTGGAATCACTTGCGAAGCAACTTCAATTAAAATCAGTTATATACGTACAAATAAGTTGATTCTATATAATAAAAATGACTGCATTTTTTTCTTTACTTATTTGTTTTGTTATTTGTTGATGATAAACATCTATGTATTTGTTCTCTTACTTTCAAGGATGGACAACAAATGTGTATTCATTCGTTACGGTGGTGTCTGGCATGGAGACTTGTATTCTTACGCTGGAGGCGAATTGGTAGTGCTAGTTGTGCCGACAAAACTGAGTTATGACGAATTTAAAAGTCATATTTATGACATTACACAAATTTGACTGTTTGAGTTAAACATTGTAATGAGGGTGAAATGCAAGACGAACTATGATTCCCCTCCATTGTACATAAGGCACGAAAAAGATGTTCGATTCTTGATCGAACATCCAAATATCAAGAGTGCAAGTATGGGTAATGACCTTACGGAAGCACGATGAAAAAGAGAATGAAGATTATGATGAAGAATATGAACCAGAGTATGAACTAGAGTATGAAAAAAAAGAATGAAGATGATGACGAAGATGAGAATGAAGGACAAAATGCAAAAGTTAATAATAAGACTATGAAGAAGAGAATGAAGACGATGATGATGAAGAATATGAGCCAGAATATGAAGAAGATAATGAAGATGATGATGAAGACTATGATGAAGATGATGGTGAGGACGATAATGAAGAAGATAATGAAGTGAGGAATGAAGTGGAGGATGAAGTAGAGAATGAAGTATGACTTAGTGTTGACCAAGTTTAGGGTTATTCGGGATTCGATCACGTGCATGGTATAGACTGGTTTGACATGCAAGCAGATAAATTACCATTAGTAATGTCTTTAGACAATGACAATACGAGCCCATGGGGGTTTTATCCTCAATCACAGTTGGAAACTTATGATCGAGTACAAGTAATGCATATGATTGGAGTGGAGCTGGAAAATGGCACTCGCATGAATCGACTGACGCATATACACATTATGTAGAAGACTTAGAGTACGCGGTAAATGTAGACACCGAGACTCAGACGATGGCACCTGAACTACACATCAAAGAGCATGAAACAGTGCCACAAACTAAAGAGATAGTTCATGCCCGAGTGAGAGGGATTAGGGATAATTGCCCAGTAGTTAAAAATGAGAGCCGTTGAACTATTGAAGTAGTGGGTTCGTTGTCTATAATTAATATTGAAAATATGGGGGACATAGTTCTGCATGAGAGTGGGGCCGGCATTGAGGTAGGCTAAATATTTTTTTTGCAAGATGGACTTGAAAACGAGAATATCGGTGTTTGCCATGAACAAGAACTTTGAGTTTAGGGTTTTGAAATCAACAAAGGATCTATACAGTGTGCGATGCATATGCGAGGCCTGCAAGTGTAAACTTCGAGCAATTATGATGTAGGGTTGTGAGATCTTCAGGGTCTCAAAGTATGTAAACGAGCACATATGCTCTATTGAGTTGTTGAATCATGACTATAAGCAAGTAAGTGCCGAAGTGATTGAACATTTGATCAAGAACAAGTTTGTAGGGGTTGGACGTGTATATAATCTTAGACACATTATTGAGGATGTTAGGCAAGAGTATGGTTAACAAAAGCCATGACAAAGCATGGCGTGAGAAAGAAATAGCTCATGCTCTATTAAAGAGGTCTCCACAAGACTCATACTCCATCCTACATGGTTATGGAAAAGCTCTAAAGATTGAAAATCCAAGTACCATATTCGAGATGGAGCTTGACAATCAATCCACACACTTTAAGTATGTGTTCATGGCATTAGGTTCTTCTATTAGGGGGTATGCGAATTGTTTCCTTATGATTAATGTTGATGGGTCACATTTGAAGGGAAAATACAAAGGATGTATGTTGGTTGCTATTGCGATGAATAATAATCATCAAATATACCCTATTGTACATGCTATTGTGGGTGGCAAGACCGATCGATCTTGAAAATGGTTTACGTCAAACCTTAAGAAGGCAATTGGAAAGGATCCTAACATGGTGATTGTTTTCGATCATCACATGACCATCGCCAACGCGGTCCGGGCAGTATTTCCTCATGTGTTCCATGGACTATGCACCTACCACTTGGATAATAACCTCATTACGAACTACAAGGACAAGGCAATAGTTCAAATATTTAGGAATGTTGCTAGGGCTTATTGCGAGTCTGAGTTCAAGAGGTATTGGGACCAAATTTGTCTATTCAAGGGTGGCACCGTAGTAGGGTATTTAGGGGAGGTTGGGGTGGAACGGTGGGTACGATGATATCAAAACCAAAGATGGTACGATAACATGGCAAGCAACTCTGCCTAGTGTTTTAACGCCTTACCTAAAGAATCGAGATTTTTACCAATCACTACATTGCTTGAGCACATCAGAAACCACCTCCAGCAGTGGTATCATGATCGACGAACCCTTTAGGCGTTCTCAGACTATGCTGAAGAGCGAATGACCATAGAGTGTGATAGGAGTAGATGGTAGAAAGTTGAATCCATTAACTTCTATAGATTTAATGTAAGAGATGGTCAGTATGGAGGCATAGTAGACCTAAACACGCGTACATGTACGTGCATGGAGTTTTAGTATTATGAGATACCATGCTGACATGCTATGATGGTAGCTAGACATCGAAACATCAACGCACATAGTCTATGGGACCCTCTTTATAACATCAACGCCGTTCGATCTGCACGCGGAGCCTATCAATCCCGTTGGCCATATATCCAAATGGAAGTCACCCCCAGGGTATGTTACGATTAAGATACTCCCACCAAGTCAGTACCCCAAGTTGGTCGGAGACAGGTCAAAAGGATTCCATCAGTTGGAGAACGTCGTCCAGCTCTGAAATGTGGTAAGTGTGGGAACAATGGGCATAGTCGACAAACCTGCAACCTTCCCCTCATAACTAGGCGATTCAACACTCAATCATAAACTATGAACTGTTATATTTTTTCTTTGTAAAATGAATATGTACACTATTGAACCATGCTTATTATTTTTGTTTGAATTGAAAATGAACTAATAGCTGGAGCACAAGTGGGATGTGTTTGGGTCAAAGCCAAACTCAGTTACAGTTCAATCTCTGTGAGAATTGCATTACACTAACTCCAAGTCGAAAATCACAGTCTTAATTCTCATTGATTATTGTGGGATGTGATTAGGTTAAACTTAGTTACAGGTCAATCTCAGTGAGAATTGCGTTACACTAACTCCCGATCTAAAATCATGGTCTTAAATCTCATCGATTGTTGTGGGATGTGATTAGGTCAAACTCAATTGCAGGCCAAGCTCGGTGAGAATTGCGTTACACTAACTCCCTGTCAAAATTGCGTTCATAAATCTCATCAATTACTGTGGGATGTGATTATGTCAAATTTAATTACAGGTCAATCTCGGTGAGAATTGCGTTACACTAACTCTTGATAAAAAATTGCGCTCTTAAATCTCATTGATTACTATGGGATGTGATTAGGTCAAACTCAATTACAGGTCAATCTCGGTGAGAATTGCGTTACACTAACTCCCGGTTGAAAATTGCGGTCTTAAATCTAATTTATTATTGTAGGATGTGATTAGGTCAAACTCAGTTACAAGTCAATCTCGATGAGAATTGCGTTACACTAACTCTCGGTCCAAAATCACAGTCTTAAATCTCATCGATTATTATGGGATGTGATTAGGTCAAATTCAATTACAGGTTAATCTTGGTGAGACTTTCGTTTGATAGCTCATTTGGTGCTATCTATTTCTTTTTAATTTGGCTAGCTTTGCTATAATTTTGTGATCTCTTAAGTAGATTTTTTCTTGTATTTCAGGAAACCAAGCATTTGAGAGTGGATGATGGGGTTTTGGACATAGATATCAAATTTGGAGCTTAAAGTGGTGCAATTTGAGGCTGAGGATGAAGATGAACTCAATTTGGGTACACAATCCTAAGAGGATAGTGTCTAAACTCTGAAAATGGCGTCTAGATGCTAAGCATATGATGTCCAATCCGAGAGTTAGCATCAAGACGCTGGTGTGTCAATGCTACAAAATATGGAGGTGGTGATTTCCATTTGTAGCGTCGAGATTCGCTTTGCAACATTGATCATTGAATTACTCTAAACATGCGTTATTACAGGATTTTATGACCGACTGGCCTCCTCGGGACACCTTAGGAGCCTCCCCAAAGAACTGGGATTCTAAGACTTGGGATAGGTTATAATGCAATGGAATAAAATGACGAGCCCTTCGAATTAAACTATTGCATGCGAATTGACTCTAGGGCTTACCATATACTGATTAAGCAATTCTACTTAACTGATCGATGTGACCATAAACCCTTTTACTACTCTAATTATGCTAGAAATCGAGGGCACCTATGAGTACATCTAGAACAACTAAGAAAACTCTAAATCAATTGATTTGTCAGTTCAATCAAAAAAGAGCAAGCTAGGATTAATCACAAGAGTCAACAATCCATAAAATTACTGTAATAAGCTGAAATTAATAACAAAAATCTCCCAAGTGTTGCAAAACTAGTCCCTAATTACCTCGAATTAGTCGAATATTGTTCTCATCGATCTCAAGATCAAAATACAAACCCAAAATGAAATATTGAGCTAAGAAATGTCTAAAACACTGAAAAGAGAGGAAAGAAGTCGAAAAGTGAATGCTGGAGTTGGAAGAAGATAACCCTAATTCGAAAAAGGGAGTTTTATACTTGTCGCGACAACGTTGCACACTGTCCTCACATTTAGCTACTTTTTGTAGCGTTGAGCCAGCATCTCCTCAGGGTAATTTTGGTCAATTTGGCCATATCTTTTCACTTGAGCATCCGATTGACCTTTGGTTTGGCTTTGTTTTCATCACGATTTTGCACACTATCTCAAAATATGCCTTGAACTCAAAATCCCTGCAAAATATACAATGAAGCACATAAAAAGAAATGAATAAGCACGATTTAGGCATGAAATAGTAGAGAAGTGTTAGGTCTCATCATTGTTCTACAACAATAATAGTTAAATCCGCCCAAGATTTAACGAAACTTAATTTCAGACTGAGAGTTAATGAACACGAACTCTAATAGTGCTAGTCGAAGGCACAATCAAATACATTTATAAACCAACCACAATGTGTAGTAAAAAGTGGCCGGGTCGATCATAGGGAACTGAACAAAAATTGATTTCTCTTAATTGGGATTCTTATTGACACAGACTAAGGGGGAGGGTCAAACAAAATATGAGGAGATAGAAAACAAAACTGAAAGTGAATAAAGATAGGATCTCACCTAGGTATCGATTCGAAAGGGGTCATGCCGGGGTTCGATGTAAAAATGCCAATCATAGGTTATCTTATGATGAATTTCTTACTCTAAATGCACCCACAAGTCCAATGGACACCTTAAAGAGCTTCTAACAACTTCTAGCGTAGTTTAATTAAACAAGATGTTAATTAAACCCAAAACTAATCCTAAACTGGGGACGATACTAACATGAGCCACAAGTCGCAGTGTGCCATGCTCAAGACTAATCGTTTAAGCCCTAGGAGTTACTAGATTTCGTGGGATGCTCAAACTAATCAAAGTGGTGAGTTTAGATTAACCCTTACACTTTTTGCTTCTTTAGAACTAGATTCCTTAAGTCGTTCATGACCGCATTAAGCTCACAAACTCACCGAACCTAAGTTCTATTGGTACTCAAATTAAGCGCTCTCTCAATATGTTCAAACAAACTCAAGATTACACATAGCTAGGCTAAGCATACTCGACGTGTATAGGGTTGTCAGGCCTACCTACGAATATGCTTAGGAATGTAAATAAAGAAGCAAAAGACATTCATTCCAAGAAATTAAATGCATTAAGTACATAACCTCATGGAGTTACATTAAAAATCCTGACGATCTCCTTCGAATCGGCATTTCTACTCAGCTGGAGAATAAAATCTTGACCAACGAACCCATAGATCGATAAAAACTCCTAGTCTAGCCTAAAACTAAGAAAAATAGAGAAAGCATAGCTAAAACAGCCCCATTTCGACGAAAAAACAAGGGCTTTATGACCTAAATGGCGAAAAATGTCTTTTATAGAAATCAAAGTAGTGTCTCAGCGCTATAGGCAGCGTCTCGACGCTACCCTTAATCAGACTAGCGTTGAGAGGGGCTCACCATAGTGTCGACTTGCGCTCACTGTTGTAGCGTCTCGACGTTGTCCTGCATCTACACGTTCTGGACTTGCGACAACGTCTCGACGTTGCTGGGTAGCATTTAGACGTTGTCCTGCATCTGAGGCTGCTGCCTTGTAGCATTGAGCAGGGCGTCCATCTAGCATATCGACGCTCCTTAGGGCCATAATCCTCAATCCTTCATATCTTTTCGCTCGGGCATCTGATTGACCTCCGATTTGGCTCATTTTAACCTCGTTTGGATGCAAATGTTCCAAAATGCTACTCTTGCTAAATACGTACAAAATAATCAAATAAACACATAAAAACCTAACAAACTAACATGATTTAGGCATAATGATATTGACTATTTTGGTATCATCAAACTCCTACCGAGAGTAAACTGCAGACGTAAATAGTTCAATTGTACTCGCCTCCACTTCGTCGAGAGTTAACGATGAGGATTTCAGACCAAGAGTTAATGAACACGACTACCTACCGAGAGTTGGTGTAAATTTTAAATAGTTCAATTGTACTCGCTTCCACTTCGTTGAGATTTATTAACAGGATTTCAAACTAAGAGTTAATGAACATGAACTCCTACCGAGAGTTAGGTGCAAAATTAAATGCAATTGATATTTTCATAATATGTTTCATGAGTACAAATCCCCTAAAAGTACATGATATTTGACCATAGTTGGATAACATATTGAATTTTAAACAACTTAATGTTTTCATCATTAAGGGATGCTAAGTCATTCCTAGTAGCTAGGTACTCTAGATATTTGCAACAAAAAAATACCATAATTCTTAGTTGAACTACATGATGCTAGCACAACTATACATGACTGCAAGTGCACGGGCCCAAGTAATAAAGTGGTATAAGTATACCAAATATCATATCCACTAAGAATTATTCACAATGTTTGAATACTAAAAATAATTGCAATTGAATAGTGTTTAGAGAAATAACACGAGCAATCGGTGATTAAAGTGGATAAAAGCATGCAAGAAAATAAAAGGCTGAGAACAAAAGGGCTAAAGACGTTTAGGGAATTAATTACACTAATTTGATCTTGCAATTAATTAATTGGGCAATTAATAGTATTAACTCATTTAATTAACTAGGCCTAGAAGTGTAAATTCAAGGAATCCTCTGTCGAGCTCATCCAATTCTCGTACGTAATTAACTAAATCACGTATCTGTCTCATTAATTAATTAACACCCGACATTAATGAACCTTCATTTTAAGCCTCAATTAATCTTCGATGTCTCTATGTCACTTAGGTGGATTTTAATTGTCATGCACTGTCTTTCTAAGTTTAATCTCCTCTGGCGAGCTCAATTAAATTAACGATTAACACTATGGCCAGTAGGTTAAAGACATTAAGATAAAAAAACATGAAGCTATTAAAGAGAGCTATAATATCAATCGAAACCAATTAATTAACTACAAATTTCTATTAGCTACATTAATTCTCCAAACTAAAGTAATTAGCCACTAAAAATACTCAAAACAATTCCAAAAACAATCATTACAGCCCAAATACAGCAACTACAAATGGAAATAAGAGAGTAGAAAGATAAAACCACGTCGATCTTCGATTCTTGCCTTGATTTCGGTGATATTGAGCCTCGAATCTTCACTGAACAGCCTTCAAGAGCCCTTAGTTTTCCCCAATTTGGTAAGTTTATGCAAAAAGGGTCTAAAAACCGTAAAGGTTCCCCCTAAAATCAGTCCCAAAATGAAAAATAAATAGCAGGTTTTGACACAGCATCGAGACGCTAGCGTCTCGATGCTGTGCTAAATGCACCGTTTAACTAGCGCGCGCGTCTTTAGTGTTGAGACGCTGAAGGCAATGTCTCGACGCTTCGGATGGAAATCCTCGCGCTCGCCTCTCACTAGCGTCGAGACGCCACAGGACAGCTTCTCGACGCTAGTTCTTGGGTTTGAGCAAATAAAGACAACATCTCAAAGCTATTTTAAGTGTCAAGATGCCGTCCCTTCAGCCAAAAATGCTTGTAAAGCTCCGTTTTCCATACTTAGTGATCGAGCTTGTTAGGCACATCAAATAAATTTGTAGTCCACACCACAGATATTTTGCAATATAGTGGCAGGGTCAATCCACAGGGAGGCCAAACTTTAGTTTTTATATTTCTGTAATTGGACAATGTGATGGAACTGGGGGCGGTTTTGGTGTGATAACTGAAATAAGAGAAATTAAAATGCATAAAACTGAAATTAAAGGTGGAAAGTAAAGAAAACTTACTAATAACGCCAATTCAGGAGGTCATTCGGCCCAAACATGTAATTTTTATCCCAGGTTCGTAATTAATTTCAATGTGCAATGTACACGTTTAATACCTAATCAATTCCAACGAAAAAGCTGCCAAAATACTAATCCCTTATGAAATTAGTTCGACCTAGCATCGAACAAACTCTAAATCGACTCTAAGGGCTGGGCACGATAGCGTTCCATACCCCCTAAGACAATAGCATTAAGTCTAGGATCGATTAGGGAACTTTAACTAAATAGATAGCTAATTAATTAAATAGCTAATTAGTCTTCTAAGGCACAATTAATTCACACATAAGTAAAAACCTAACTTTTATGCAATTTAATGGCCTAGATACTACTAAAACATGCAAGAGACCTAAACTAATTGTAAAGAATCTCAAGCTAGCGATGAATCAATAAAAGCATACATGATTTGTTAGATCCACATGCTAAATAAATTCTATAATGAAAGCAAGAAGAAAATTATGCTAAAACAGTGTACAATATTAAATTAATAACAAAACCTCAAGAAATTACATGGTGGAGTCCCGAATCGCTCCCAAAATAATGTAATTGTCTACCCGAACAACGCTAAGTCTACTCCCGAGGCCATAATACAAGTCGCTAAATGAAATCTAGCCTAAAGAACTGTAAAAGAGAGTCAAATGTAGAGAGAAATCGAGATTGGGGGCTGTGGAGGCGGAGAGATCAACCTAAAATCGTGAAAAATAAGTTTTATACCCAGGCGGTAGCGTCTGTGTCTAGATGCTTCCCAGCGTCACAAGGGCTCGCCGCAGCGTCGAACGAGGCTTCAGAGCACTGCCGATAGAGTCTAGATGCTACCTAGCGAGGCACACTGGTTATTTTTGCTCTAACTCTTTGCTCGGGTGCCCGAATGACCTCCGGTTTGGCTCGTTAGAAGTGTGATTCGATGTACCAGAATGTGCCTTATGCTCAAAATATTCCTTGAACTCATTTTCCTACAAAATTCACCTTTAAGCACATAAAAACTCTAATAACTACAAGATTTAGGCATATAATATAGGTACTTTTTGAGTCCATTTTTGAGTCCTTTTTAAGCTCCACACATGACCCGAGATTCCAAATTCATCATCTTTAGTCTAAATTGCTCGGTTTCCTAAAATAGATAAAATATCACCATAAAAGCTCATTATTATATGCAAAACTAGCAATTAATTGGGCCTAAACATAGCACTATATTAGTGCTATCAAATACCCCCACACTTAAACTTTTGCTAGTCCCGAGCAAAACGAAACCCCATCACAAATATGAATAAGAGATTTCCAATGTAAGACTCGAACCTCAATGATAAAAAATAACTAACAGAACAATTACAAGGAAAGCTTGAAACATGATTATTTAGTTAAGGCAAAATTAAATCAATGCTCTTCATTTCTCGCGTGTGTGTGTGCATTTAGCTTCCCCAATGCCACTTTACAAGCATAAGATAGGTTTACAAGATCCTCAGTCTATCCTTCCCCTACACTGGCCTTAAGATTTAGTTATTTAGGCTTCTTAACACTTAAGAAAGTAATTAGCTATAAAGTGCCTGAAAATAAACTGGTCGGCTAAACTTGCATTACTTTAATGTTAAGGGCACTAGCTTTCACACTCCCATTATAGGGACCCTTACCTAGAGCATTCACTCGATAGGTGGCCTATTTTTACCCTCGACTTTTTTCAAAACTTTACAAGCTTATTTTTCTCTTTCCTTCTTTTCTCTCATTCTCTTTTTTTTTTCCCATTAGACTAATTTTTTCTTTTAAGCTCATTTTCTTTCTTTTTCTTGCAGAAAAATCAACACATTTTTTTCTTACCCTAAGCAACACATTACTACCCATGCTAAGTCACTGCAAACTAAAGCCTAAGCCTATCGAGGTGACAACAGACATATGAACCCCATAAAGCTATCCTAGGCGTTCAAGACTCACAAAAGGCAAGCTAATGTGCTCAGGTTATGCAAGAAAATCAGAGCAAAAACTGAATTTTACTCAACTTCACAACATGCTTCTAGAATTCACATGCAATTTCCAACTAATACTTATTCAAATCAAATCATAGGTTGTCCTAATCTCAATATAAGCAACCAATTCATCAAATTTCAGTAAAATTTTCAAATGAATCCCATTTTTCAATAAGAATTTCAATAAAGCCCACATTCAAAGCACAAAACATTACTCATCTCCCCCACAGTTAAATTATACATTGTCCTCAATGTAAAGAAACTAAAGGACAATTGAAAAGATAAATGGGTAACGAAACTGCCTTGAAATGAGTGAGATTCACCCTGAACTTCAGAACTCCAACAAATGAGGGTACTTTAGAAGCATGTTCGGGAACACAAGCTCCTGAAAACACAAACCAATAGCAAAAGAAAAAATCAACTACCTAAGACACTAAAAACAAAGAACAAAAGAATTGACAGCATTTAACTAGAACACTTGGGTTGCCTCCCAAGAAGTGCTTCTTTTAAGTCTCTAAGTAGACGAGGTTCTCACAAACTCTTTCAAGGTGGTTCAAAAATAAAGAATTGACCATCACCACCTTCACTTGCACCTTCAATTAACTTATTATGATCCTAAACAACATTTAACTTTAACTTAGAAAAAGGATCAGTCAATAAAGAACTTGGGTGCTTAGTCTCATTAAACAACAAATCATCAAAAAAATTTGATTCAAAGGAAACAAGAACATGAACATTATCCACCCGAACCTTTCTATCATGAAGAAGCTCTCTAGTATGCATATAATTCAAAACATCACAGTCCAACAACATAACATCTATAGAGTGCTCAACCTCATGCATGGTCCTATCCAGACATCAAGAATAAAAATCAAATTCATTTACATGCCTAGACTTTGTAATTAAGGACCTTCTATGATACATATTACCAACTAATTCAAGCTCAACTACAATGGCATCCTCAAAATATCTTAAATCAATCAATCCAACTGTCAAGAGTCTGCAACTACTCAAGAATCATTCAATGGAAATGGCATAATAGAAGAGACAGAAGAATTCATAGGCTTATTAGAAGAATCAATCATGTCAATTCTCATCATCTCAGCAGAAGATCTAATCTCAACACAATCAATCCTATAACATGCATGCACGTTATCATAATCATCTAGATAATTAGAAATATCAAACATAACCTTCTCATCATCCGCATTTAAGGTGAGTTTACCTTTATGAACACTTATCTCAGCCTTACTAGTGGCTATAAACAGCCTCCCAAGTATGATAGGGACTTCAGCATCCTCTTCCATGTCCAGTATAACAAAGTCTGTGGAAAAAATAAATTTGTTAACTCGAACTAAAACGTCCTCTACAATACCTTTTGGATGAGCATAGAAAAGTTAGCAAGCTGTAGAGTGGCACTAGTTTGCTGGATTTCTCCCAAACTAAGCTTCTTGTAGACAGAAAAAGGCATTAGATTTATACTTGCCCCTAGGTCACATAATTCGCTATCTACACGAACACCGCATATAGTGCAGGGAATATTAAAACTCCCTGGATCTTTTCTTTTCAGAGGCATCTTCTTCTGTAGAATGGTGCTGCTATGCTTAGAAATACTCAGCACCTCGTTTACCTTAAGTTTTATTTTCTTACTCACCATATCCTTTAAGAATTTTCCATAGTTGGGCATGTTTGCTAATAAATTTGCAAGTGGAATGTTAATGTGTAATTTCTTAAACATTTCTAAAAATTTAGCAAACTCCTAATCTAATTTAACATCTTTAAAATGATGATGTAGGGAAGCTCCCTATAATCAAACGTGGGGTGATCATCATGTTGTCTCAAATGATTGAGATGTGTCCCATGGTCAAATGTTTTACACCTTGGTGCCTTAGCTTTTTCCTCAGAAGCCAACTCCTTTGGCTTTCCCTTGTTTTTTTCCTAGAAAACTCTCTTCTTTTATCATCATTCATCTCCATTCTCTTTTTCTCAAACATCTTCTCTTCACCATCCTTCATATCCTGGGAATAAACATCATTAGTAGAAATCAAAGGAAAAGAAGGGTTAGAAAGCTTTCATGATGTGGTTTTTTCTGCCACATCCCCTTTATTCTCAGCCTTTTCCTTTCCAGTTTTCACATTCTACTCTGGCCCACTCAATTGAGTCCATCTCCTCAGTGTAATCGCAGTACATTTCTCCTTCGGGTTACTTCACTTCCCCTTTACTCTCAGCCTTTTCCTTTCCAGTTTCCAATTTTACCTTTTTGCAGGGCATTGACAGCGTTGGCAATTTGTCCCATTTGAACCTTTAGATTCTTCAAATCGGTTACATGACTACACACCATACTAGTCAAAGTATCAACAACATTAGTCACATGATTCAAATTATCAGTTACCTACTTGTTACTCGAGTTCATCTTGGCTATAACGCCTACCACCTCAGTACACTGCTGATGACGTTGCCTCCAGGTATGGTTTATTCTCTTGTTGATTTGATGATGAAGAAAAACCTGGAGGGGGTTGCAAAACATTTTTAGTGTTAGCATAAGAAAAGTTCTCGTGGTTTCGCAAACCTGGGTGATAATGGGTGGACAATGAATTTTGGTTCCCCTGGTACCCATAGCCTCTATTCTGGATGTACTGAACTTGTTCCATCATTGGCTCCTCATGTGGTATAGCATCCACTGCTGCTAAGGAAGTAATAGACGGGGACGCTCTTGAAACTGAAAGTTTATTCACGACATTAGTTAATGTAGCTATGTGCGCCTTTAGTGCACTAACCTCATCAATCCCATAGATCCCAGTGGCTGACTTTGGCACATAATGATCAATAGGTCATTGGTAGCTCGTAGCTGCCATCTCCTTTAGCAAAGCCCTAGCATCCTTAACAATCTTTACCATAAAATTTCCTCCTGAAGCAGTATCAAGAATAATTTTAGTACCGTAGGCTAAACCATTACAAACAATTGTACCTAGAGCCAGTCGGGGTAGCCATGTTGAGGACATTTTCGAAGCATCTCCTTGTATCGCTCCAAACTCTCGTAGAGTTGTTCTCCATCCAATTTTCAAAAGGTCTCGATCTTCGTCCTCAATTTAGTGGTCTTTGCAGGTTGGAAATTTTTTGTTAGAAACACTTGCACTAGCTCGTCCCACGTCGTGATACTCCCCGGTGCAAGTGATTCTAACTAATCTTTTGCTTTATCCTACAAAGAAAAGGGAAATAATCTCATATGAATTACATTAGGAGATACCCAATTCATTTTTACCGTTCCACATATTTCAAAAAATGAACACAAGTGTGAATGTGGATCTTCTGTTGAGTGCCCTCGAAAGGCACTATCACGAGCCATTTGAATGAATACGGTCTTCATCTCAAAATTTTTTGCTTGGATTGACGTGTACACTATCCTAGAGTGTCGTGAAAATTGGCTGTAAATAATCCCGGATCACTTTATGCTATTCTCTCTGCTTGACCATGATCTCAGTTTGGGTTTTCTTCTTCTTACGAATACATCTACACGTCCTGTCAATTTCTAAATCCAAAAGTAGAAGATTAACCACCTGATCACTTTGCATGCACCAATGGCCTCCTCAAAATAAAAACACAAAAAAAATAAAACAACCCAAAAAGTGAACAAACCAACAATAAAAGCATCTAAATCAAGATCAATTTCTTTCTTCGTAATATCAACCAAACTGATGCCAATTCTCCGGTAATGGCACCAAAAATTTGATGCTAGCACAGCTATGCGTGACCGCAAGTGCACGGGTCCAAGTAATAAAGTGGTATAAGTATACTAGAAATCGTATCCACAGGGAATTGTTCAGAATGGTTGAATACCGAAAATAATTGCAATTGAATAGTGTTTAGAGAAATAACACGAGCAACCGGTGATTAAAGAGAATAAAAGCATGCAAGAAAATAAAAGGTTGAGAACAAAAGGGTTAAAGACGTTTAGAGAATTAATTACACTAATTGGATCTTGCAATTAATTAATTGGGTAATTGATATTATTAACTCATTTAATTAACTAGGCCTAGAAGTCTAAATTCAAGGAATCCTTAATCGAGCTCATCCAATTCTCGAGCTCATTTAAGGAATCAAGTCTCAACGCATCTCACTAGCATTGAGAAGCCATAGGACTGCGTCTCGATGCTAGCTCTCGGGTTTGAGCAAATACAGACAGTGTAGTTCACAAGTGATTTCAACAAAGAAAGAGAAATGAGACAAATGTAAATGAATTGAATTTGTATTAATTTGAATTTAGTGAAGTACAATCTCTAGTATTTATCCTTTGATTCTTTCTCTCTCTCAAGTGTAATTTGTCTAAGGGCTTTGCAAGTTGTTCTCGGACGTAGATTTGATTCAGAGGCTTAATAGTTTGTTCTCGAATGTGGATTTATTTTGAGGGCTTTACATCTTGTTCTCGAATGTGAATTTGTCTCGAGAGCTTTGTAGCTTATTCTCAAGATTGAAGTTTCAATCAATGTTTAGGATCTTGAAGTCTTTGAGTCTTGAAGAGTCCTTAGTTTTCAAGGAGTGTTCAGCACCTAAGACTTCATAGAGTGTTTGGCACCTAAGGACGTTAAGGAGTGTTTAGCACCTAAGTACCTCAAGGATTCTCTCAAAATTCTCTGGAGAGTTTAATTTATGAACCCTTCAAATGAAGAAGAGCTCCTCTATTTATAGAGTTTTCCATGGACATGTGGGCTTGGGCTTCAATGCTTTTGGGCCAAACCATTGGACTTGAGTTTGTTGGATTTGGGTTTTATTAACTTTAACCCATATTTCATATTACCCAATTAGACCAAATTTAACTTTAATTATTTGGTCAAATGAAGACATGTGGCCTTTTAATTTTAGAATTTGTCAATTTTTGTCTTCAAATTAAATTTGGGACACATATCAATTTATAATTAGTCACAGATTTAATTATTTGTAATTTTATCATTAATTTGAAATAATGACGTGGCAATTTAGGATTGGCCAAAATTCTTCATTCAACAAGCGTCTCAACGCTATTTTGAGCATCAAGACGTCGTCCCTTCAACCAAAAATGCTTGTGAAGCTCCTCTTTCCATACTTAGCTACATTTTTTTAGTCCTTTTAAGCTCCACACATGATCCAAGACTCCAAATTCATCATCTTTGGTTTGAATTTCTCGATTTCCTAAAATAGATAAAATATCACCATAAAAGCTCATAATTATATGCAAAACTAGCAATTAATTGGGCCTAAACATAGCATTATATTAGTGCTATCACTACACTGCCTGTCAAACGTGTGTGGTAGAGAGATCACGCATGGGCATTTTGGAAGTTCGGTCTACCAACATACACTCTGTATAACTTGAGCAGTGAGGGGATTGCGTGAGATAGTGCTCCAGATGCTCCACGAGATCTCCATACTGATGTACAATGGCATGGAATCGTGTACAAATAACTCGCCCTTAGTCATATCTATTGCAAGTAGCATCCAGTGCTCACATATATTGAGGGGAGCGTACACAAAATCCACTTCCGCCTAACTAGGCTTGTAGTCATTATACTCACCAAGTACGTAGTCCATGAAGCTATGATCCTTACACCATGTAGTTGCTGCGACTCCACTCGACTTATTGACAATTTCCTTGTAAACCCCATTGCGACAGTTTAAATGATCTTATACACATAGATTACCAAAGCACCGCATTGAAATAAAGGTATCATTATGCAGATAACGGTTACACAAATATGGTAGAAGAATTACCAAAGTATCGGAGTTTAGAATTGTGAATCTATGTGCAAGTAGAAGACAATGTGTTACTAACTTATGCTCCACCATCATCATTATAATGTTCATCATTTGAGAGAACAAGATGGAACACAAACTTAAATAGTTCGTAAAGAAATGAATCTAAATAGTTGTTTGAGTTGTAAAAGAGAAAACTTACGCCACAGGTAACCCATATATTCTTCTTGGAAAGTGACCGAATGAATGATTGATCCAACGACCTGCATGTAGACCATTGACATTGCCTAGTCTCCTTTATTGTTACTTGGCTCATGGCCTTCTTCTTCGCACGGAGCCAACCATTCATCATGCTCTTTACCTCTCCCGGCACATCGTCTAGTGAGTTATATGGGGTCACACTGTCTAGGAGGATAACATCTCGCAATGGTTCCTCGAGTTGAGATGGGAGAAGCTATTGCGACTCTACTTGGGTGGCAACCGCCATGTCACAACCAGTTGTTTCAAGCGACTCGACATCTGCAAGTGGCGAAGACACTTTCTTATTGGCTGATAATGCTTTCTTCTTCACCGGGCCCATGGGTGTATTAAAAAGTTTCACCCCCTTCCTCTTCTGACAACCCTTCCCTATATTCTCAATAATTGTTTAGGTGAGGTCTGCAAGTAGTGTCAAAGAATGTGTCTTCTTCGTGGGGTTTGCAATAGGTGCTAGAGTATCCAACGACTCCATTAATGGAGGAGGAATTGTTTCGTTATGAATGAGGGTGGTGGACCGATCAATCGATTCAATGAGAAGAAATGAGGATGGCGAAAGATCCAATAGTGGAGGAAGAATGCTTTCATCCTAAACATGTTGAGTCGACCGATCAATCAAATCGGAGGGAAAAAAGGAAGGTGCCAGGGGGTCTATCAAGTCAACAATCGGAGGAAGAGGGAGGGCACTGACATCCACTTGTCTCTCCGTAAACACTTCAAAAGAGTTTGTTTTAGTAGCAATGTGGGGGGGCGAACCGATCAATGGGTGGTGTAGGCAAAGGTGATGAATGTGCACTATCCACGTTGTCCATTACGTCGCCTTTGCATCCAAACGTCGATAGCATATCCCGCACGACATCATCCACTTGCCTACGGGTACATAACAAATGTATATGAAAGACCACTAATTTGCACAAGAACTCATTCGAATGGAGGCATACCTGGCACAACGTGTGTAACAAGGAGATGATTATCTTCAGGTCCTCTTTCACATTGTGTAGAACATCCTTCACCCCATTCAGATCATCTTTTGCCTCCTGTAAACCAGTGTGAAGCATTTCGATTCGATTGTCTAGATGCTACAAATAACTCCACATCGTGTCATCATCACCTCCACGCGCACTAAATGGCGGACGACAGTTCCTTCGACCAGATGATGTACGTCTCCACTCTCGAGTGACCCCATGATTAGCAACATTGCCCTCAATGTCCAGCTGAGTTGAGGGTCATCATTGATAAGCCTTAAATTAAGGCTTATTTAACTCTCAATTGCTTAAGATATTCTTGTTTTGTCTTAAGATCAATTGAAAATAGTTGGAAGATTGCTTAAATTTAAGGAAGAAATGAATATATTGGCATTTGGAATAAATTCTAAGTAAATTGATCTTGTTTTTAGGAATTATGGAAATTGCAAAATCAAATTGCAGAATCTGATTTTGCAATTATGGATAGCATGGAATATCAAGGGATTACGGAAGTTGAAAAGCCGAAGGTTCAAGCAACGAAACCCATATATGGAAAACTCAATTTCCGCACAAATTGGGGGAATTGGAGCGCGATTTTTGGCAAGATTCAACCCTAGGGAGATCTACAAAAGAGGGAGGAAGAAGCTTGAGGAAAGAATCGGGATTTGGAGGCGATTTGAGAAGTCAATTTCGTGGGTTTTCGTCATTTTAGAACTCTATTTTTCTGCAACTTATTTTTCTGTTTTTAGCCGAGAATTTCAATTTTAGTTTCATTTTTTCCTTCAATTTCTACTCGTTTTATGGAGAGCATTTGCAGTACAATCGTTGTTCTTCATTCGATTTCTTCTTGTGTTAAGTTTAAGTTTTAATTTAGTCTTTACCCGTGGGTTTTATTCAACAATAATACTCTGTTTTTCTGCATTTTCTTGGTTCTCTCTGTTTTTGCCGAAGGGTGAAACATTCTGTCTTTATTTTTCTTTCTTGTATGACGAATAGTTGTTGGAGATACACACTTGTTCTTCATTCAGAATTAGTTTGAATTAAGTTTGTGGCCTAATCCAACCTCTGTTTGCAAAGTTTTGTAGGATTCTTCTTTGGAGGTACACACTTGTTGGGATTTTTTTTTTATTCTGTCATTTATGTTTTATTCAAGTTTCCATGAGTTGTTGGAGTATTTATAAGCCATAAAAATCAAAGGGAATAAGGAAGAAGATTGAAAATTCTTATTAAAGCCCTTCACCCTCTGTTTTTAATTTGAAGGTTTTAGAATTCCTTGAAATAATTGCCCAGATTTGTGTCAATGTTTATTACCATAGTTGTTTATTTAAGTAATATTAATTAGAATAGAATTTTGTGTTAATTGTCAATTTACTCAATTTCCCAATATGAACTTTTCTTCAAAATTTAGTTGTAAGATTTTTATATTTAATTTGCGCTAAAACTTCTTAGGGGCTTCAAGAATGTGAATTCCCTAAGAAGTAATTGTAGCCTAAATTTCAATAAAAACCAAGCCTACACTTCAATTGTTTGCTTGTGTTGAACAATTTTCCGTTGAGATCCTAGATTGATCAACTAGGGTACCAACTCAAGCTTAGATCTAATACCGACGGGATTAGTGATAAGCGGATTTCACACAAGTGATGGAGAAAAAGAGCTTAGACATAAGCCATTCCTTACCCTAGACATAGGGATTAAGGACTCCAAAACCCATAAAATTGTTGAACCAAATAATCTAAGATAGAGAGACTATAGACATATAAGTCACTCACTTAGCCTCCTAAAACCCTAAATTCAAGGTGAATAGGAGATGCAATTTTGGTTTACAATTGAGTGTGGAGTAGGTTGGAATTGTAATTTTGGCTTGCAATTACAACTTAGGGCAATGACACTCTTGAGCCCTATTTTTATCAAAATTTCTTTTGCAAATTTCGTTTATTAAGCTTATCTAGTTTGCTCTCAATTATTGCCAATTCTAGATTCTGCAATTCAATTCTGCAATTTTGTTATTTCAACTATTGTCATTTTTAGATTCTGCAATTAAATTCTGCAATTTTTCTTAACACACCAACCCAACCTTATTTTTGCAATTTTAGTTTTCAATTTGCAATTTTCCTTACACTTTGCTTTACAATATTTTTGTTACACCGTTCCCTGTGAGATTCGATACTTGGTACTCACATACCATTTTATATTATTTCGATCGCGTGCGCTTGCGTGTAACAACCGATCAATCATCTTGCTCACAACCAATATCCCAGTGAGTATTTGCATCACATTCACCATGGTCATGCTGGATGCCATCGTCATTCTGATGACCATGATTATCATTACCATGATCATGATCGTCATTATCATGACCATGGTCATCTTGATGATCCTAATCATCTAGTTGCTCAGGAGTACCATCGATAGTACGAATATTACTCTCCAACTTAGGGGCCATTTGGTCAGCATCCCTATAGCAAAATTGCCGCTCAACATTTGACATATGGCGAACTTGTGTAACCACCGTTTGGATTACACCACACAACAAAACATAAGAAGAGAACCTGTATATAAGATATGCAATACACAGAACTTATCTTTAAACAAACTTTCTAACCTTCCGACATTCGAATACGTTTAGCATTAACTAATTGATTGTTGGCACGACCATTGAAGTATGTGGGGTACTACATCATCGTTTAGTCTGTTGGCAGCTTTCCCCTTTAATGTAGACAAAATCTCATAGACCCACACCTACAGTGAAGCAAAGTGTATAATCACATGTGTTTGGTAAAAATAAGCAAAGGTCAAAGAGAGTTTATGGAGCGAGTAGAACCTGGAAAGCATAGGGAAATCCTGTGAGACTATACTTCACCATGTAGTCTTTATTGAAGGTTACCTTCTAATTATAGACTTCAACTTTATCTCTCAACCCAGTTTGAAGGCCCTTCAATGTCCTTTCCCAAATTGATGTTCTCTAATCAAGTCGGTTGAAATATTCTAACTGCTCCACGTCCAAAAAGAGTGATTAGTCAATCACTATCTTTTTTCTATCATTCCCCATCATCGCAAGCTCTGTATAGTACACTAGTGTTACCTTCATAGCATCATCATTCACCAGTGTTACCTTCACCGCATCATCATCATTCTCGAACACCATTTCTTTAAACTTGTCCTCGAATGTGAAAAGAGACATCCCTTTGTTTGTGCTCTCTTCAGCAAAGTACTTAGTTCATTCATCTTGGTGTTCTAATGATGCATCCTTCTCAATCGCTCAATTGGGGGTATGCACAATCCAATCATCAGTAGAAACTCCTCCTTAAAAGATGATACGATTGAACCCCTCAAGTCAAAGCTCATCACATCTGGTCTATCCTCGACAACCTCTCTTAGTAGAATGTTTTGCACCAATAGGCTGTTGAAAACCATATCCACATCTACAAACATCTTGAATATAGTAGTCCTCCTAAACGCATCTAGCTAGGTGGTCGTAAGCTTTTTCTTCACAATCTTGTTTGCACTCCGAATGTGTGAAAGGCATGTACCTTTGCCAGAAAAGCGATCAACTGCATTAATCTTCAGCAAGGGTGCTCTTTCAAACTTCCTCTTAGATGCACATAACAAACATTCACAAAAACATATGGAATTTAACTCTCGGGAATCCATCTGTCCCTTGCATTCATTCAACAAATCTCATATTTGGACCCATCTAAAAACTCAAGGCTCTCATTCTCACCAAATGCTTAACTGCACTCTAACTGCACTCTACCTATCGACTCCACTCTGACTATCGACTCCATGTATTCAGAAACTGTTTTTTAAACTATGGACTCCATTCTTACTCTTCACTCCACTTTAACAGTCAACTCCACTATCTCCTTCTATATAAAAAAAGAAAAGGCCTCAATCTATTCTTTTAGTCGTTCTTTCAGACCGTCGATTACATCAGTCAAATCGCTCCCCAAACCCTTTGTGAAACTAACCCTAACAATTCCAATTAACCAGAAATCAACTTTACAACTAGGGGACTATGAACACATCGAACTTATTGAAGATGGGCATGCAACATTGCAACCAACGATTTAAGACATAATATAAAGGAAATGAGAGAAACAGAGGTCTACAAACCGTTTTAGTCACTAGGGAGACGAAACCCAAAAATGCGATGCAGTTGCTGGTGCATAAAAGCAAAACCTGATATTTTCTTATATTTTGGGACACAAATGTCACTCCAACTGTCGAACATAAGAAATAAGAATGAACGAAGAGAGAGGAGTGATACAAAAATTGAACGAAAATACCGAGAGTACCATTGGATTGGGGTTTAAATGGAAGTGCAATTGAAATAAGAGGAAAAAGTAACAGATTGAAAAGGAGCCAGACTGAGAGGCTACGAAAGTCTGTCAAACAATCGGGATCGAGAGTTTCTAACGAAGAACGAATAGAGAGAATGGAGTGATATAGAGATTGAACGAAGAAATCAAGAGTACCGTTGGATTGGGGTTTAGACAGAAGTGCAATTGAAATAAAAGAAAAAAAGTAACAAATTGATAAGGACCCCGACCGAGAGGCTATGAAAGCCTGTCAAACAATTAGGATTGAGAGTTTCTTACGAAGAACGAATGAAGAAAATGGAGTTATACGAGACTGAACGAAGAAAACGAGAGTACCGTTGGATTGAGGTTTAAACGAAAGTGCAATTGAAATAAAGGAAAAAGTAATAGATAGAAAATGACTCAGATCGAGAGGCTACGAAAGCCTGTCAAACAGCTGGGACAGAGAGTTTTTGACGAAGAACAAACGAAGAGAGTGGAGTGATACCAAGACTGAACGAAGAAACCGAGTGTAATGTTGGATTGAGGTTTAAACAGAAGTGCAATTGAAATAAAAGAAAAAAGTAATAGATCGAAAAGGACCTAGACCAAGAGGCTATGAAAGCGTTTAAACAACTGAAACCAAAAGTTTCTGATGAAGAACGAATGGAGAAAGTGGAGTGATATAGAGATTGAACAAAGAAACCGAGAGTACCGTTTGATTGGAGTTTAGAAATAAAAGAAAAAAGCAACAAATCAAAAAAAATACTTAGATCAAGAGGCTACAAAAGCTTATCAAACAACCATGACTGAGAGTTGCTGACGACAGTAGAAGGTTATCAATCGTTAATCTGAGATACCTTGTCATTTATCATTTCTGCTGCCAAAAAGAGGTCATCCATACAAATAACCTATATTGATTGGCAAAACAATACGGGGTTTTTGTACGGATGACCCGTTTTCCAATGCTTTAATGACTGATGACCTGCATTCTGAAAATAATGAAATATGACCCATTCTGACGTGACATAGTGCGCAAAATTACACATAAGGGTAGTATGAGGTGGTCTTGCTTGTTCACGCTCTCGTAGGCGGAAACGCTCTCGCTCTAGCTCTCTCGCTCTCGCTCTCGCTCTCGCTCAAATGAGTGGTTGAAAATCTGGAGAAAAAAAAAAGACAAGAAAAAATTACGTCAGAGAAGAGCTAGAGCAGCAGAGCTAGAGCGAGAACAAGCTAGAGTAAGAGAGAAAATGAGCTAGAGCAAGAGCGAGAACGAACTAGAGCGAGAGTGAGAACAATTTAGAGCTCGAGAAAACAAGCTAGAGCGAGAGCGAGAGCGAGAACGAGCTAGAGCGAGAACAATCTAGAGCGAGAGCGAGAACGAGCTAGAGCGAGAACAATCTAGAGCAAGAGAGAAAACAAGCTAGAGCGAGAGCGAGAACGAGCTAGAGCGAGAGCGAGAACGATCTAGAGCGAGAGCGAGAAAAGCTAGAGCAACGATGCCCTCACGGTAATTTGGACGGGATGCAAAGTACGGAAAGGGTCATATGTCATTAATTTCAAAACACGGGTCAAATGACATCGATACGCGTGAAAGTGAGTCATCTGTGCAAATTTCCCAAACAATATGTCATTCACTCAATTACTTAACATAAATTTAATATTCAAAATATTCTAGGTTATGAGAGGTCTTTCTTACATTGTTATTTTAAACCCTCTTATTTTAATTGATTGGTTGAAAATAGATGGTATTTTTTAGCTGGGAAAAGAAAATTTAAAAGAGAAATAAATATCTAAAAAAAAGTTTGTTCAACAATTTTGTAAAGAAAAAAAAAGGAAAAAAGAATCTATTATGTATGGTGGTATATTGAAGAGATTTTGGAGCGATAGGTGAGACTTTTGAACATATCTTCCTCTGATTTTTTTCCTTTTTTTTAAATAAGACTTTTAAGAATCATGTTCATTAAAAAAAATTTCTTTGAATTCTTTCAAGTCATTTCTTGGAGAAATGCCACAATGTGACTGACAGTTTGTACTGCGTTAGATGCTTGAGAGAAACTGTAAAAGAATTTCAAATTTGTATCAGTGGTTATTAGGGGACATTGTGGCAGCTTCATTAAATAATTTTACATTTTTTGGACATCAACTCAAAGGAAAAGGTCGTTCACCCCACACCAATTAGTAGATATAGGAAAATTGTTGGTTCACGTTTCTCGTACCAAGTTTTGCTCAAATTTTATTTGGCGATGTTGTGCTTTGCTCCCCTCTTTTCCTAACATGGAGTCGTAAAAGAAGACTAACCATGTTTTTCTTCTATTACTTTTTTCAAAGGATGTGCTCACACACTTTGATCAGCAGAGTAAGATATTTTTTTTTTAAATCCAAATAATATTCAATATCAATCCAATTCTAAATTTCTAAACAGTTCAAAGACCAAAATTAAGTTAAATATTCATTCTTACCAAACTTCTGATATAATAGGCACAAAAGTTCAAAGAACCAACACTTAAAAAAGGCAGTTTTGTATCAAAGATTGTTCACATAGTTTCACATCTAAAATTAAAGGCAAACACAATTTGAGTTGATGCTGAAGAAATGACTCGAAAAGGAAAGATATGAAGAAATTCCTTATATAGTAGGAGGAACTTTGATTTACATTGAATTTGTACAAGACCCTTTCATTACACATGCGATAAGATATTGGAAAGATATAAAAGAGGCAATCTTATAAAGTTGCAGAGAAAGTTACATGTTACATTCAACGAACTAAACACAATATTCTTTCTTTTAGATATTCTCAATAGTCGGAGGTGATTCAATAATTAGATTATGACATTTACGAAAGCCAATATTAAAATATTTCTTATTGTCTAGAGGAGTTAAAATTGATAGAAAATGAATAATTTATCTTGCAAAAGAAGTCTTGAATTTTTAAATGTTCTCTAAATCAACATTGTTTTTATTTAAATCTTTTAAAATAAATAAGAAAAATAATTTTTTTTTCTTTGAAGATCTTCATGTCAATGAGACAAACATGTGAACTTCAACAATATGTTACTTGTTATATTTGAATCACTACATCACATGTACATCTGTAATACTAGCTCTGATTAATTTTAGGAAAAGAGGTTCATTTTATTTTCTTCTTCTAATATGTGTTTAAACTAGAATAGAAAGTGAGAATAAAATTTCAAATCTTAAAAGTTAACTTTATTCCCCAGTAAAAAGAGAATAAAATTTCAAGTTTTTCTATGTGCTAAGTAAATGAAAGCCTAACTCAAGATCCTATATTAACTAATTAATGTAACCCGTTTAAAATTAATTCTTACTATTTACACAAGATTACTCTATAAAATGTTAGAGTTATGCTCTTATACACTGTAGAATAAATTATATCTCTAGATATAATCATTACATACAAAGAGAAATATAATCATTACATACAAAGCGATTGTTCATAAATTGTTTGTAATAATAGTTGGGCTCTAAAATCTCATCTTATGCTTGTTATTATTATTATATCTTACTAGGTAAGTCTATTAACCTCTTATAAACAATATATTTATGAACATCTTAAAATAAATCTCTCTCTCAAGCTAATGAGAGGGTGAGGCTCAATTGTTTAAGTCCTAACCAATATATTAGAGAATTACACATCCTCATCAACAGGCTCGTGGCCTAAAAGCCGGCTCAAGACTCGCCCTGACCCGTGGCCCAAAGTCAAAATTTGATCGGCCCGACCCTCAACCTGACCCATTCATTCATTAGATATGGATCACCCTTTTGAAGAGTGGGCCGGTTCGTTTGGGCCATACTTGGATCGGCCCCTTGGGTCGTCACAATGGACCTATCATTGGGCCATCCTAAATATGTATGTGTATATATAATTTTTTATATATATTATATTTTATATATTTAAAAAAGTAAAATTTTTAATATCTTTTTCTTAAAATATATTTTTATAATTTAAATATTATAATTTTTAGTTCATAAAATTTTAAAAGTGTTAAAGAATTAAAAAAAGTTTTTATAAAAAAATAAAATGCTAAAAAGAAATTTTATAATAACAGTAATTTTATTAAGTAAAAGTAATAAAAAACACCAAAATTTTAAAACAACATTACATAAGAGATATAATTTCAATAAATTTTAATAATGTTTATTTAAGAAAATTTAATAATGTTTATTTAAGAAAATTTAAAAATTATTTTTTTAAAAAAATAATTAAATAATTAATATTCAATGGGATAATCCAATGAACTGGCCCAAACTTTGATCCAATGAGCCAAGTCCAAGGCTAGGCCATGAGCTTGGCTATTGAAAGTTGGACTGGCCCGACCTGAGTCCAAACAGTGTCTTAGGTTCACTGGACTTAGCCTTGGGTCGAGCTTGGGCCTACACTATTTAGGATCCAGCCGGGCTGACCTAATGATGAGAGTGTCAATTACTCATCTACTTTCTCAACAGGAAGAAAAAAAAAAAAAAAAACTTCATCTTGTGGCATGTTGTTCTTAGCCCTCTATTTACTCATATCCTCATATTGGAGGCTTTCAGTAAAAGGTGATCTCATAGGTACTAGTTTAAAATTTACTATCGAGTCACACATGATCATTCTATGATACTTTTACTTTCTTTGTAATAAACATATGAAGAAAATCAAAATATGTTGTGTGGTTAAGTTTTACACAAATTCATTATATATGATATTCTCACTCACATTTTACTTTAACTGTTCATATAAATAGTATTGTTAGAATAAGATGTCTAGTCACATTGCATATATATAAATTTTAGAAAATACAAAAATTTAAACAAACTTATGGCCCTTATATTGATATTAATTATTAGGATTTCATTTTAAGAGTAATTGATATGACTCAATTGATTGATTATGGTATTATATCATCGACCAAAAAGTGAGAAATTCGAATTGTCAATTTGGAAGAAGAATAGTAATATATAGAAGATAATACTTGGCTTTAAAAGGAATAATCACGTGTATTCAAATAAGTGTCCAAGTAAAAAGATATACACTTAGAATATAAGGAATCGAAATAAAAATCAATCAGAATGAAATTAGTGGAAATGAAAACACGAATAGTAATATATGGAAGATGATACTTGGCTTTAAAAGGAATAATCACTTGTATTCGTTCCTATTCATCTTCCTCAAATAGGACGACGAGTAGTAATATGTGGAAGATAATACGTTGGCTTTAAAAGGAACAATCACCAGTATTCAAATCAAGTGTCCAAGTAAAAAGATATACACTCAGATTACACTAAGGCCTTATTTATTTATCGGGAATTAGAATATAAAGAATTAAAATAAAAATTAATCTGAATAAAATCAATGGGAATGAGAATATTATTCATTTAATGGCGATTACTAAAAATTGTCTAGAATAAAAATCAGAAATATATTGATACTATTTACTAGAAGTTAGTTTGAAATCAAAATAGGAACTAAACATATTATAAATTACTAGAATACTCATCTTATATTTTTAAATAATTAAAAATACATGAACTAAATAATATGCTAAAATAATTTTTAATTAAAATAACCACCAATACATTTTAATTCATTTTATTTGTTAATAATATTAATTGTTTTAACAATTTATATCATATTAAAAACCAATAACTAATTAAAATTAAATGGCAACAACATTAAAACGATTAATCTAATTTTTATTACAATAAAAAGTATTAATATAAAATATTATTTTTTTACCCTAATATAAATTATTATTAAATTTTATTGTTATGATATTTAATAATAATGAATTCTATATTAACAATTTATAAGATACTAACAAATAATAACTGGTTGAAAAATAATAACTAATTGAAATAAAATTAAAACTAAAAAAATTAATATAGCTTTGTTTATTAGAAGAATAATTATCCATATAAAATATTATTTTATTTTATTTTTAATATTTAATAATAATGATTTTTTTTTTACAATTTGATTAAGATTAATCACTAATAACTACATAAAATTAATTATTTGATAAATTAAATGAAAGTTTCTAATATATTTTATTATAAAATCACACAAAAGTTAGTTTAATATTTTATTAGAAGAAAAACTATTGGTGAAAAATGTAGATTGATTTTATTTTTATATGTTATCTAATAACAATGTTTTATTTTAACAAATTAAATGATAATAATGAGATTAAAGTTAAATAATTAACAAATTAAATGATAAATAATGAGTAATTAAAAATAAAATAATTAAAAAATTAAATAAAAATTCATAATTTTTAAAATTCACATGTACTAAAATAAATTAATATAGTTCTTTTAATTTGAGGAAAAATTATTGTTAGTATGATTAAGAGAAAAAGAGAAAAAAGGTAAAATAATCAATGGAAAAGGTTGTGGGTACCACTAATAAGAGAAAAAGGTAAAAATTGTAAAATAATAAATGAAATGTTTTGGGGCTGCCAAATGAGAAGTAAGAATGAGATTAATAAACAAGCTATAATAATTTTTTTGTTTAAATACTATTTTGGTCATTATACTTTTGGCTTTGGTTCATTTTGGTCACTCTGCTTTAAGAACGGTCATTTTGGTCTCTGTACTTTTGGCTAAGGTTCATTTTGGTCCCTATACTTTCAAAATTTTCACTTTGGTCTCCGTACTTTTAAAAAGTGACCAATTTGTTTCTTAAAAAAAAAGTGACCAATTTGGTCTCTCTTTGCAAAATTTAAGTGTAAATTTTACACATAATTAGAAAATCTTCAATACAAATTTATAATTACACCTTAAGAAATTTAGTAAGTGAAGTGTCACGCTAAAATTATGATTAAAAAAAATGAGAAAAATTGAAAATGAAGGGACCAAATTAGTCACTTCATAAAAGTACAGAGACTAAAGTGAACATTTTGAAAGTACATGGACCAAAATGAACCAAAGCCAAAATTATAGAGACTAAAATAGTATTTAAACATTAATTTTTTTTATAACTAGTTATTTTTGTTGGGAAAAAACCTCTCACTTCTATCCAAGGAATAAGTAGAAAAATAAATAATAAATTAAAGGAAAACAACAAAATAAGAAACGCAAAAATTTACTGAAAACTCCAAAGATGGAGAAAAAAACCACAGACAGAAAGAAACTCTACTATGTGAAAAATTATTACAATCATACATAATTCTATCCTTGATCCCAATTACAAAAAAATACTCTCTCATAAACTCACACAACTAGAATTAGTATACCAGGCTTAAAGAATTTCGAATTTGGATGATTTGAAACTAAATCCATAGGCTCATTTTATAGTAGTTGGAGCTAACCAATTCCTTGCACCTTTCGGATGTGAGATTGCTCTCTTATAATATTTTGCCAAAAAATTTTACAATTCCACCTTGGCAAGATATTTAAAGAATCCACAGCTCTTATTGTACCTATTGTCTTCATCGACAATCATAATCCTCAATTCATAAAATTATAACCTACTCCACCATAAAAGTAGATAACTTGGAATGTCACTTCCAAGACTTTTCTTCTTCGTCACATTTTGATAAACCTTGCTGAAATTTATGGTGTAACTTCCACCTACTTGGCTCGCTCGAAAGTTCTTCAGCCATTGACATAACTTCTACCACACCACACACACCTTGCATAACTGTCAAGCCAATGCTCGTGTGCAAAACTATGGAACCTAACATCACATCCTCTATCACAGTAAAACAGATATACCATGAGGATGAATTCTATCTTTCTTCATAGAAAGTCACTATCTCTCCTGATGAGAGAGACAACATCAGCATCCGACCTAGAGCCCTTTGACGAACCTGCTCTGTCAGGACAATTCTTTTTCATGTGTCCAGACTGTCTGCATTCCCAACAACCTTTCTTTTGCCTGAAGTCTTTTTTCTTCTTCCAATTGCTAGCTACCAATGCTAAATCCTCCTGTGAATTGTGCCTTTTACTCTTTAGTCTTCTTTCTTTTGATAGAAGTTTACTAGTAGCCTCAACAAAATTTAAAGTCTCATTCTCGTACATCAAAATTGGATTCATGTGTACAATAAGAAGGCAGAAGTGACATGATGAACTTGGGTGCCTTATCCTCATCCTCTATCTTCATTTCGATCACTTCTAGCTTAGAGACAATGCCATTGCGAACACTTAGATGATCTGAGATTTTTGTACTTTCCTCCATTCTCAGCTTGTGAAATTGCTCCTTCAGGTACAACTGATATGAGATGCTTTTTCCCTGATACAACGCATCAAGCTTCTCCCAAAGCTCTTTGACTGTCGAAATTCCATGCACATTTGCAAGAATATTCTTAACCAAATTTAGTATGATTGCACTTGCAGCTCTCAAATCCAATTCCTTCTATTCTTCATCACTCATGATGGACTTCTTAGAACCTTCGCTGGAACCACCATTAGACCACCATCACTGCTTAACTTTTCAGAAGAACCACCACTCTGTCTTCCCTTCAAAGCCTTGTATAACCCAGATTGTATCTGCACATCTTTGACTTGCACTTGTCACAAGTCGAAGTTCATCATTCCATCAAATTTCATCACGTCAATCTTCACTGGACTCATAAAACTTGATATATCTGCTTCACTCCTAGTGAATCTACAAAGAATGAACAACCCACACTATTCACAATACCAGTTGTAGCTCGTTTAAGAAATCCTTTCTGATGTGGAAGCTTAGACAATGTTGCAATCACAGAGCATACTCATAAATTCAAGAAACTACGAATCTAAAGCTTTGATACCACTTATTAGAAAAAAGCCTCCTACTTCTACCACAGGATTAAGCAGAAAAATAACTGAGAAATTAAAAGAAATCAACAAAATAAAAAATACAAGAATTTATGTGGAAAACTCTAAAATCAAAGAAAAAAAAAGCCATGAACAGAAAGAAACTCTACTATTTGAAAAATTATTACAATCATCTCTCTCTCCAACCCCAATTACAAAGAAACATTCTCTCAAAGCTTTATACACCACTCACACAACTAGAGTTAGTATGTGAGGTTTAAAGTATTTCACATTGGGATGATTTGAAACCCAAACTATAGTCTCCTTTTATAGTAGTTGGAACTCATCACTTCCTTGCATCTTTCAGATGTGGGATTTCTTTCTTCTAATATTTTACTAAAAAACACTACAATTATTTGTTAGTATCTTACAAATTGTTAATATAGAATTCATTATTATTAAATATCATAACAATAAAATTTAATAATACTTTATATTAGGGTAAAAAAAAATATTTTATATTAATAATTTTTATTGCAATAAAAATTATATTAATTATTTTAATGACCTTGAAATCAAACTTTACGAAGAGATTAGGAAATGATGTAGCTCACCATCTTGCTAAAGCAACAATTGAAGCTACTGAAGACGTTGTTTGGTAGGAAGATTGGTCGAACTCAGCATCGGCGATGATCCTTTATGAAATGAGCACCGCCCCAGATTAATTTGCTTTCTTTTGTTTTTTTTTTCTTTTGCTTTCTTTTCTTACCTTTGTACTCAAAAAAAGATTGATTAAGTTTTTCAAAATGAATAAGACTAAGGGTTAGTTTGGAATTGCTGTGATTTTTAAAATAATTGTTGACAACTGTGCTTTTAGAAAAATCAGCTATGAAATGAAGTAAAATAGTGTTTGGTAAATTTCAATTCTAAATTAGAAAAACCTAGTTATGGTGTTTGGTAAATTAATACTAACTTGTTGTGCTTTAGTTATAATGATCAAAGTAGGCTTATTATTTTAATTATTTTCATATTGATATTTAATTTATAATTTATAATTTATAATTTATTATAAGATAATTATTTAAAAATTTATATGATTTAAATTTCATCGAATTTTGTTTGATCTAAATTATTTGATAAAAGTTTAAAAATATTTGTAATAAAAAATTGAATCAATCCAAATTTCATTGATATAAAAGAGAATATATATGAAAAAATAACCTCTGTGTGTGTGATTTGAGATTTGTAAACAGTTAGAGAAGGTGGCAGATGTTTAGGAAAGCTAAATCTAAAAGTTGTTATCTATTAGTTTTTGCACGTCAGAGTTTGATGTGGAGTTTGTCGAAGGCTCATCAAATACATTTATAATAACTGATCTAAAATTAACTACTTGTAGTACTTAATAGGGGATCGGGTCGAACCACAGAGAACCTAATAATTGATTTCTATCTATTGGAGTTCTTATTGACACAGATTGGGGAGTTTGGAATAAAGCTTAAAAGAGACTGAAGGACTAAACCAAAAGCAATAAAGATAATGATCTCACCTCAGGCACAAAATCGGGATAAACAGGTACTATGCAATAATTGATCATTGAAAACTAACCAAATAGGAAAATTCCAACATTTTAAGACCAATTAGAATACCATGGGAGCCTCCCCTAAACAAGTCGAGATTTCAACACTTAAATTGACTCTAAATTAACTCACTAGCTGGGGGTGAACGTTCCATACTAGCTAATTAGAAGCGTTAAGTGCTTGGAACAGGTCGAAACGTAACAATTTAACTCGACAGGCCCACCAAATTAAACTACTACGTGCCAATTAATTCTAAAGCCAACCACATGCGAAGTAATGAAGTGATCAACTCCTAATTACTAATGTGGCTGTTAGCATAGTGCTACTAAAATTAAGAAAGAGATTGAAGACCCCAATAGCTACTCATGCATAATTATGAACCCGCTAACTTAGCTAATTTGTCAAATCAACCAAATTAGAAGATTATTAAGTATCAAACAAGAATCAAAGGCCATAAAACATGTTGTAATATATATAAATAATACTCAAAATCTCACAATAGTTGCATAAGTACCATGTTTACAACCCGAAAAGAGCGTCGAAAGTCTAGCTGAACATCAAACCGATGTAGCCTGATAGCAAGAATCAATCAAAACAAACCAAACTATCCTAAAACTATTGAAAATAGAGAGACAACGCCTAACATGGTTCCTTGGCGGTGAAAAAAAGAGAGACAAATGACCTAAAGGACGAAATTTTCCTTTTATACAAATTGACGTAGCGTCGAGAAGCTATAGGTAGCATCTCGACTCTACCAGCGTCGAGAGAGCCTTCGTGAAACTAATCTATTGAGACGCTCTTTGGGGCGTTGAGATGCTCTCGCCTTGGACCAAAAAGCTTGATTTTCAATTCTTTGACCCTCTCTAAGCCCCGGCTGTTCAATTAATGCTCGATTAGCTCCAATTTGATTCGAATTAATCCCAAATTTATGCAAGTGCTCCAAAATACTTCTGTTGCTCGATTTCCTACAAAACAATCAATAAAGCACATAAAAATTATCGAACTAGCATGAATTAGCAAGAATAAAATAGGACTATTTTGGTCCTATCAGAGTTCTTGATAGATTAATAAATAATTTTTTTTACCAATAGCTTAAGTGGTTAAGATTCTTCCATAATTGGCTTTTAGGCTAGCAAAAGCAATTCCAAATGGGTCCTAACCTATTTTAGGGGAGTGTTCCTTCCCAATTTTGTGGTGGGTCTTACCAATTGATTTTTGGGATTTTTAGACAATAATTGACAAGTTCCATTAAGAAAAAACAAATGGTAATATATATAAAAAAATGCCCAATTATCTGTCCAACTTTTAATAATATATCAAAAATGTCATTTTAGTTTTAAAGTGGCTAAAGAGTGGCAGAATCAAAGTGGAGAGGATGAGTCTATTCACAGTTGTTTGCAGAGATGTGGGAAAAACCTGGTTGAGTGGGGTAGAAATAAAACCGATTCCTATGGCAAAAGAATTGGGAAGGTGCGGGCTCTTTTACAAAGAGCAATTGACCATAAAAGTGATATTCACATAGCTAGACGAAATCTAGAGGATTTGTTGGGGTTGAAAGAGGTGTACTAGAAACAACGTGCCATAGTAGAGTGGTTGCGATAGGGGGATTGAAATACACGTTGGTTTCACCGAAAGGAAACTTAGAGATGGAGAAGCAATCTAATTAAGAGGCTACTCAATAATGTGGGAGTGTGGAAGGAAGGTGAAGGAGAAATTGAGAATATTGTCACTAATTATTTTGCATGGCTTTTTTCGTCGAATTCAATGGCTAATAGTTTGGTTTTGTATGAGTTTCTTCAAATGGTAACATCTTGCTTAACAAATGAAATGGGAGACGTGCAAGGGAAACCATTTACTAAGGAAGAGGTAGTAGAGACCTTAAAACAAATGAATCCTTCAAAAACTTCAAGGTGGATGGTTTCATAGCGGGATTTTATCAGAAGTTCTGGCCTATAATTGGAAATGAGGTTCTCAAGTTTTTCTTAGGTGTACTAAATGAGGGTCGGTCGAATTGTTCTCATTCTGAAGTGCAAACTGAAGGGAATAATATAATTAAACCCACTGTGGAAGCATTGGATCACATTTGATTTATTTAGAATTAAACTAAAATACAATTTTAGGCTAAGCAAAACATACATTTGAGATAATATGAAGATATTTTAGGCAGGACTTTATCTCCTCCACAAAGTTTTTCTGGCTATGACTCAAACACAAAATCAATGCTTGTGGGAGCCTCTTGAAAGAAAATCCACAAGGGATTGGAGAAGAAAAAGTCAAGAGAGAATTCTCTAATTCTCTATTGAGGAGATGTGTGCTCTAATGACTCAACCCAAATGTCCTATTTATAGAGACTTGGGATAAATTTTTGCCAAAATTAAATAATATATATTTAATATATAATATATTAAAATACATATATTTAATCTAGTTGAATCTTATTCAAATCTTTTAAATTCTCCTACGATATTTATCTCATTATTTGAATCTTATTCAAAATTAATAAATATCTTTTCTTTAATGTATCTAATATACATTAATTATTTTAATATTTAATGTATCAAATACAATAAATATATTTTCCTCTTTTATATTTATATATCTAATATATTAAATATTAATTTAAACATTTCAAATTTTTCTTTCAACTAAATTGATCTTTTAGTGTTACTATGAGCTAGCATGGGGACCTTATGAAACAACATATTATAAGCTCCAATGATTCAAAATTAATTAATTAATTAAACTCTTTAATTAATCAATTTTCATTCATTAACTTTAGGTCACTCCACTATAGACCTAGAGTTGCACTCTTATGCATTGTAGGACAAGTTGTGTGCATGGATATAACTATTACATGCAAATCGATCATTCACGAGTTGTTCGTAATTACAAGTCTGTTTTACCCCTCAAATTACATCTTGCACCTTAAGTACCACTGATCATCTAATGAACAATTTGTTTATGATTTAACCATAAACTAAGTCCCTCTCGGGCCAGTGAGAGGGTGAGGCCCCATTGTTCAAATCCTGAAATTAGCACTTAAGGGACTACTCATCTACTTACCCTATACACGAAGGAGTGAATTCTATCTTGTAAGATTATGTTCCTAGATCCCTATATGGTCAAGTCTCGAAAATGGTAAGCTTATTGAATCGATTACAAAAGCCACTATCACGCATGCAAATAAAAGGAGAAGCCTTCATAGGCAGGAGTTCATAACTCACTCAGGATTAAAATCGAGTCACATATGATCATCCTAACGAAATATTAATCTTTTCATTTAACGAATTTATAAGGAGAGATTAAATATTGCATAGTTCAGTCTTATACAAACTCATTGTATAAGATACCCCCACCACATGTCTCCACATGAACGATTTGGATCAAATCATTTGTAACTATTACAAAGTGGGAAGTATCAATAGTGTTATTAGGATAAGGCACCCAACCTTATCCATATACTATGACCCTTTAGGTTATCTATTGAACATGATCCTCTCATATGTCAACCACATACTGTTCAAGATTACACTAATAACCTTAAATTTTTCATATAATGGATAATATTATATTGCAAATAAAATAATTAAATTATTATTAATTATTAAATAAATCATTAATTATGAGGCTTTAGGGCATAAATCCCAATACAAACAACTAAGGTGTGTTTCTGATTTTCACCCTAATAGTCTATGTAATGTCATTTAGAAGCTTATTTCCAAAATAATTGCTAATAGGCTTAAGACTATTTTAAATGACATTCTTGACCCAAATTATAGTGTTTTGTTCCAAGAAGGGTGATTTGATCATAATGTCTTGATAGATTTGCCTAATTTATTTTCAACTTTAGCCTTAATTTTCTTGAACTTTTCAAAAATTTAGACTTATGTTGTATTAGGTAGAGAAACTTGTACCTTGAATGATCATCAACAAGAGTGATGAAATATTCATGACTTTATTTGGCCTATATATTCACCAGACCATTTGGGTCAGAATGTGTAAGCCCAAAATATTCTTTGGCCTTGTAGCCCTATCCAATAAAGACCCAATGATTATCTTACATGAAATGCAAGATTTACATACAGGTAAAGTAATTAACTCTAACTTTTAGAGAATTACCTCTTACTACTTTTTTCATTATATTCAAGTTGATTTTAATCAACTTTAACTGCCAAAGTCAAGTATCTTTTAGGAGAAGACAATATGTCTTTCCATTATGGATTCTATAATCCTGAATACCTCAGTATTTTGTTGTATAATACATGTTAATATTTTAACATATACAAATTGTTCTTATTTTCAGCTAAATGTATTTTCAAATAATTTTGAAAATATAAACTTTAATACTTCAAAATAATTCATACTATATTAACTTTTTAGTAATAAAGTTTGAGAAATTGAATTTCTCTTGTGGTAATAAAATTCGACAATCAACAATAAGTAACAATTGCCATTTAATGACATCTTAATATCTTCCACAATATTAACTGAGACGAGCTTCCTGGTGCCAACCTGTAGAAACTATTCTACATGTTAAGTATTTTTCAAGAATTATATATTAAATGTAATGAATAATAAATCTTGATAGTCGATCTTATATCGACTATCTAGGTGGCGTTATTTAAATTCCACAAAAAATCTATTAAATCAAATTTACTTTCATTTATATTTTTCTTCCCATAGAAATTCCTCTCATTATGACTGTCCTGGCTAATTTATGAACTATTTCCTTTTATATAGCTTTAGTCATTTAGTTTCTTTTCTTTCATTTTTGTAATACTTAAATTTGAAATCATTTAGACAATTATCTAAATTTAGTTTCTATTGACTTCAACATCTCATATGTTGTTGTCAATTTTTTTTTTGTATTAAGCTTGACATCTAACATATCAATTAGGAGATATGTACAAGCTATTTTGCTTACTTTTGATTCATTAATCACGTGCTTCACGAACAATTCGAATAGCATTAGCAACAAGTTTTGAAAACATTTCTCAATAAAGACAAAATTAAAATTTTACATTGCCATTATAGTGGTAACGTTACTTTTCCAAGTAATAAATTTTTTCCAATTTTAATTTATCAGTAATAAAATTAAATTGAGAGTAGTCATAATATTGAAATCTATAAAATATATTATTTAATATCATGCAATCAATTATCTATTCAATTTTAGTATAGAAATGAAACAATTTGAAAAATGAACCCTATAAATCATTTTTAATTGTTTGATTTCCATACTAAAATTGAATAGATAATTGATTTCAATACGGCCATTCTAACAATAATGCGAAGCGTAACAATCAAAACTAAAATAGACTTAAACAAATTCAGCTGAAGTAATTTCTTACAAGGTTTTCTAAAAGAAACTATTGAATCCATAACAACAACTTTCTAAGTCTTGTGCCAGAGTGTTAAACTTCACTTCTTTCGAGACTATCACTTGATCATTTGTCTGAAAACATTTTGGAAAAACAAAAATGAGTACCGAAATACTCAATAAGAAATTTCAACATCAAGTTCAGAAATTCATTTTCTTCAAAACAAAACATAAAAATTCAGCTTAACAAATCATTTCAATAGTTGAATAAAAAAATCAAATATTCATTTGGTCATTTTTTTTTAAAACAATCATAAACAAAATACAAATATCCTTGTAAAACTTTTAATACAACTATTAAAACGTTTAGTCAAAACTTTCGAAAAACAAAAATCTTTCAATTGAACAAAACTTTCATTTAACAAAACTTTCAAATATTGGAACTTTCAATTCAAACAGTACTTTCATTCAATCATTACTTTCAAATATCATAGTGGAAATATGCATTATTTGGGTAGCCTTCAGAACATATATGATGGTTACCCGTCGGTAACACCAATCAATCAATCAATCAGAACATTCAATCAGAGTTGTCGATAAAAATCGACCAGAACATTCAATTCAATTACTTAATTGTGAGGCCATGTGAGTGAAACACACACATGAATCTTCATTCCAAAAGAATGCCAAACCACAAATTGTGCCTTCCCACAAATAAGCTTCAATCAGTCATAGATGTCGATAAAATCGACCAGAACAATCAATATAATTACTTAAGTGTGAGGCCATGTGAATGAAACACACACATGAATCATCATTCCAAAGGAATGCCAAACCACAAATGTGTCTTCCCACAAATGTGCCTTCTCACAAATAAGCCAGAATAATTCCATCAATTCCAATTCCATCAATTCCCATTTAGGCTACTACCACAAATAAGCAAAGCATTCCCAAAAAAGAAAATTTGGCATATTCGGATAGCCCTTATCAAAACGATCAAAAATTCTTTCGTAAAAATTTGAAACAAAACATGTAGTTTCAAATAACAATTTCAATAAAGATTCATCAAATCAACCATTCAAACTCAGAACTAAAACAAACTTACTTTCACTTTGAAATCAATCAAAATACATTTATTTTAAATTATCCAAAATGGCAAAAATACTTTCAAATAGCAAAACACTTTAAAACATATAAAACAATTTCGACCAATTTCAAATCATACAAAACATTCTTTCAAACATTTGTCAAATAAACAAAATTAAAAACATAATTGTACTAAAATTGCTATTTTGGAAGGGATGTGAAAACTACTTACCTCTATTGATAATCCTACAATTCTCAATCTCAATCTCAATTCCAAATCTTGTCCACTTTCTTGAACAATCATCAACTTTTCCTAGAAATCCAAACATATCCAATACTACACTGATCAAAAACCAAAATTCTATCTCAAAGGTCCAAAAGCTTATCTAAAATATAGACAATCTTATCTACCCAATTTTTTCCCATTCAAAACAAATTTATGCATAAAAAGTTAGGGAAAATAGGGTTCTTGGACTAAAAAAAACAGCACTGAAAAACTGGATTAAAAACACTTTAAAATCCAATTAAAACGTATTAAAATCGATAAAATCAATGCTTTTTAATATGTAATAAAATACCAAACAATTTTTCAATTCTACAATTTTTAAAACCTTTAAAACTATCATAAATTATGGAAAAATAACCTAGAAAAATTTCTGCTCATAAAACAAATTTTTTAAAGATTTTAACATCAAAAGAATCAAGATTTGTCACTTTTTAACCCAAATTCCAGATCTGAAAAGCTTGATAAAACTGCTGTAAAAACCTTTAAAATATACTCTTTTCACGTAGAAATCAAAGGTATAAATTACACTTTAAAGAAACAATCATTTGGTAAACTTTCTTATACAAAAAGAACCCTAAAACATTACAAAAACAGTCCCAAATTTAAAGAAAATAAAGGCTGGAAAATTCTGGAAAATTTTCCTTTATCAAACCTTCAATTTAATCCAAAATCCATAAGATAAAAAACTTTGATAAAGAATTAAGCAAACCAAAAACCCAAAAACTTTTTAGGGCAAAAGATTTTAAGAATCTTTTCATTCTAAAAAATCAAGAATGAAAACAAAACCCAAAATTTTCCAAGAAAGATTCAATCAAGAAAGAAAACAAACTTGAAAATAGAAGGGAATAAAACTTACTGCTTTTTCTTTAGAGAGGAAACTGCAAAACTGACTTCTTCTTTTCTCTCTTTTTGCCGTCAAAACTTTTGATAAAAAAAGGTTAGGGCTTAAAAGACCATTTTTAAAAGAACCCTAATCAAAACCCTTAAAAGATTATCTTCTTTTTTTTAAAAAAAAAATAAATAAAGATTTATCTCCTAATTTAAAAAGAAGATAAAATCCTAATTCAAAAAGGTTTTAAAAAAAAACCAATAAAATAAATAAAATAAAAAAATTCTTTATTTTTCTTCGGTTGTTACATAACAAGTGCCCTTTAAGTTCCAAAACAGTATGTGAATAAAAAATAGGGTTTCTCTTCTCCAAAAATGGCTCCCTTTGTTCGAAACAAAAACTTCCCTTTTATACTATTGAGACAACGTTACAATGTTGTTCCTTCGAATCGAATAAAATAGAAAAATATTTTTGGTCTGGCATTGCAATGCTATCCTTCAGTATTGCAATGCTCTATGTGCGAATTTCTGGATTTGGAGGGTTGCATATATCGTTTTGCAACACTATGCTATCGGGTATTTTTGCTGGTGTAATTCTTCTCCTTGTCTCTTTTGCCCAAAAGATCCCCTTTATTAAGCTCCATTTTTGTCTACAAACCACCCCAAGTCATCAGTTTAGCTCCAATAGCTCAAATTCTACAGATCATAAGATAAAAACATCAAAGTCCACTAAAAATAGCATAACCTAACCTAAATCTAAGCCTAGAAATAACACTATTTTGTGTGCTATCAACATTAGACCACCGCTAGAGACACGTTGTTACACTACTATTGATTGAAACCAGCTAATTGCACGTTCACAAATCTCAGCCTCCGATTCTAAAACAAACGAGACCCATTATTCGTCGACAATAACTTCAACTTACCATGGACACACCACCGATGAATCTTCTTCAATCAACATGGGCTGC
Source organism: Trichosanthes truncata (assembly GCA_033996785.1). Lineage (NCBI taxonomy): Eukaryota > Viridiplantae > Streptophyta > Magnoliopsida > Cucurbitales > Cucurbitaceae > Trichosanthes > Trichosanthes truncata. The sequence goes on from JAWPNB010000009.1 coordinate 25,112,168, forward strand.
TGATCATTCATCACTCACACATCGACTGAACTCTCGTTGCTTGATTCCACTGTCGGCTGTAGATCACCTTCACGCTGATTGAAAAATTGAAGACTCATCGCTGCAATTTAGTTATCGCCTATAGATTCTTGATCAACTGCCAACATGTGTTTGCTTTCATCACTTATAGTGTTGTTGCTTGGTAATTCACGTTCAGCCGTCGGTTTAACTATACATGTAGTCACCATCAACTTGAGTACTACCTATTGACAGCAACAACTCCTGTCAAACAACTGAAGGGGTGAGTGATCTTTAAAAATCAGTCGCTTGAAGGTCATCTCACGCATCGTTAGATGCTCAGGCCTTCATCTAATAGAATTTGTAAAATCTCATTGGGCCCTTGACAGCAGAAGCTTGATTGTACATGGGCTGGACGTTTTACTGCCGGTAAGTTTTACATGTCTCACAAAGTGAAGTCTTTTTTGTCGCCGGGAAGAAAGATATAATTTTGAAAAGAAAATTACATAGAACTCTAATGCTTATGGGTTTTACATTTGATTTAATCCAAGCGTTAAATCTAATGCCACAAATATGCCTGAATAGTCAATTTGCAAACTCCATATATCCCATATATGAAATTAAAATACCCATTATTACTCAACTTTAATTATAAATAAAAAAATAAAGATCGTTATGATACAATTGATAAGAATGAACACTTCATCCCGCAGCGAAAATCATGGTTTCTAAACAATTTAAAAATGAAAATTTGGACCAGGTTTGATTTTATTTAGAATTGAACTAAAAATAAGGTTAAACAAATTTACATTAGTGAAATATGGAGAAAATTTCTAGCGGTCTTTACTTCTTGTATTCCAACGAATCTTCACATGTTGCAACGAATCTCGAATCTCCACAAGATCTTCCTTGATATGACTCGAACATAGGACCAAGGTTTGTGGGAACCTCTTGAAAGAAAATCCATAGGAGAAAAATTCGTAGAGAATTATGTGTGTAGGAGATCTCTCTCTTTGGTTCAATCTAAGAGTCCTATTTATAGGGACTTAGGGTAGAATCTTTGCCCTAAAATAAAATAATATATTTTAATATCATTATATTAAAAATATATATATATTTAACATATTTGAATCTCATTCACATCTCCTACAATATATTTACCTATTTGAATCAAATTCAAATTTCATATATATTGTTTCCTTTAATGTATATAATATATTAATATATTATTCTCTTTAATATTTTTTTGCCTGAAATACAATAAATATATATTTTTCTTATTTAATATATCCTATATATATATTAAATTTTAATTTGAACATTTAAAATTAAATATTAATTTGAACATTTTAAATTTTCTTTCAACTGAATTGATCTTTTTAGTGTTACCATGAGCTAGCAAGAGGACCTTATAGACCTATAGATTACAAGCTCCAATGATACAAATTTAATTAATTAAATTATTTAATCAATTAATTTTCATTCATTAACTCTAAGTCACTCCACTATAGATGTAACGCCCCAGGCTCAGGATTCAGACTAGGATTTGGAATTCGGATTCGGCACCTAACGCTGCCTCGGCATTCCCCTGCATCCTCTGCGACCTAGCCACGTCACCTTACTTGTCTTGAACTGCTTCTAAGAGTGAAGACTGTCCCTACAAACCAACACGGGTCCTTTCAGCATGCTTCCTAGGAAAATTCCCAGGAGGTCACCCAACATAGGATTGCTCCAAGCCAAGCACGCTTAACTTTGGAGTTCCTATGATTAAGCCACCGAAAAGAAAGGTGCACCTTGTTGGTATAGGTAGTAGCTATCAATTCTTTTAAGCCTTTCTTAACCATGCCTTGAATAGCCTCAGGATCTCTTTCATTCGGATGTGGTCTCAGTTCATTCATGTACCCCTCCTAACCTCGGGCGTTACATGCCCACTAGCTTTCGCTTTGGTTCATCCCCAAACCACATCTTACTGGGAGAGGTTCCACTCTGATACCATCTATAACGCCCCAGGCCCAGGATTCAGACCAGGATTTGGAATTCAGATTCGGCACCTAACGTTGCCCCGACATTCCCATGTGACCTGGCCACGTCACCTTACTCCTCTTGAACTGCTTCTAAGAGTAAGGACTGTCCCCACAAACCAACACGGGTCCTTTCAGAATGCTTTGTCCTCACTCACATGCTTCCTAGGAAAATTTTCAGGAGGTCACCCAACATAGGATTGCTCCAAGCCAAGCATGCTTAACTTTGGAGTTCCTATGATTAAGCCACCGAAAAGAAAGGTGCACCTTGTTGGTATAGGTAGTAGCTATCAATTCTTTTAAGTCTTTCTTAACCATGCATTGCATAGCCTCAAGATCTCTCTCATTCGGATGTGGTCTCGGTTCATTCATGTACCTCTCATAACCTCGGGCGTTACAATAGACCTAGAGTTGCACTCTTATGGATAGTAGGACAAGTTGCACCCACAGATATAATCATTACATGCAAGTCGATCCTTCATGAGTCGTTCGTAATTACAGTTGCGTCAAAAGCCCATTTTACCCCTGTAATTAATCTTATACCTTAAGTACCACCGATCCTCTTATGAAAAATTTGTTTATGATCCAATTATAAACTAATTATCTCTTGGGTCAGTGTGAGGATGGGGCCCCATTGTTTAAGTTCCAAAATCAGTACTTAAGGGAACTACTCATATACTTTCCCTATATGAGATGAAGTGAATTCCATCTTGTGAAACTTATGTTTCCAGTTCTCTATTTGGTCATGTCCCCAAAATAGTATGCTTATTAAATTGACTACAAAAGCCACTTTCACCCATGCAAATCAAAGGACAATCCATCATAGGAAGGAGTTCATAACTCACTCAAGATTAAGATCGAGTCACATATGATCATCATGTGAAATATTAATCTTCTCAATTAACAGATTTATAAAGAGATATTAAATATTTCGTGGTCCAAACTTATACAAACTCATTGTATATGATACCCCCCACTCATATGTCTCTACATGAATGATTTAGATCACTATTGATACAACCTACTTTGTAATAATTATAAATGATTTAGATCAAATCATTTGTAACTATTACAAAGTGCGTTGTATCAATAGTGTTACCAAAATAAGACACCCAATTTTATCCATATACTATAGACCTTTTAAGTTATTTCTTGAACATGATCCTCCTATATGTCAACTACATACTATTTAAGATTACACTAGTAACCTTGAATTTTATGTAATAGATAATATAAATTGCAAATAATAAAATATTATCAAATAATTATTAAATATTAAATAAAAAATTACAAGTCTTTAAGGCATAAATACCAACAATAACTTCCAAAGACGTTACTAACAGAATGTAATTGCTTGATGGCGAGGTTTTGGTGGAATAACATGGAAGGAACCAAGAAAATTCATTGGGCAAAATGAAGAAAGTTATGTGTTTCAAAGTTTAAAGGTGGCTTGGATTTCGAAACTTAGACTTATTCAACGTAGCTCTCCTAGCAAAGAAATGCTAGAGAATTATTGATTAATCAGAGACAATCCTATCTCAAATGCTTAGAGGAAAGTACTTTTCAGATTTTGATTTCCTTTGGACTGGGGTGCGGTATAATGTATCCTTTGTGTGGAAAAAGTCTCATGTGGGGTCGTGAGCTGCTTCAAAAAAGCTTAAAATGGCGGTGAGCAGAAGATTTCAAGAGAATGCTACTGTACAACATGGAAGGAAGATTGTAAGACGAAAGAGAACGCTCCCCTTCACCTCGACAAGGCCAAGGCTGACCCCACCGTCATGGATATTTAGGCTACTATGTACTTAAGCATGACTTTCTTATAACAAAATCCTCCTTGAGTAGAGGGTTGCACAAGGGATATGTCTCTCTATCAAACAAAAAGTCAAACAAAAAGCAATAAAATAGGATATGCCTGGATCAAATAAAAAGAAAGAAAAAGGGATATGTCTCCCTATCAAACAAAAAGCACTGAAAGGGGATATGTTGCCCTATCAAAAAAAAAAGCAAGAAAAGGGTATACGCCTCTGTTAAGTAACTCTTGGGAATTGGATCTAACAACCCTGCTAAGAAACCGGACCATTAGATCTAAAACCCAAAAACTCCAAAACGTTATGAACCAACCCAAGGAAAAGTTTTGGAACATATTACCTTGATGATCAAGATCAAGAGTAAAGACAACTCGTTTCTAAACTCGTAATTCAAATCACTCTACAAGAGGTATGATCAACACCACTTGAATGACTCTAGCATGCAAGTTCTAAAACACAAGAAATTGCAATATGAAAAACTTAGCTCACAACAAAGCTAAAAGAAAAACTTAATTCTTTAACTTGAAAATTTCCTCTACAATGGAAGAAAAGAAGACTTTATATAGCCTTTAACATCCTTAACATAATTGGCCAAAAGAGACCAAGAGACACAACTTTAATTGGCTTGTTAGTGGAGGAGAATGGTAACCTATGTGAGTTACGATTCAACCACAACTCCCATATTAAAAACAAGGCTTAAATGATATACAAAAATTGAAATTAAAATTAAAACATTGCGATAAAAGAAATGTGCTATCTTATAACCATCCATGAAGTAATGAATCATAGTTAGAAGTACCTTGAACTTGAGTTCCATAATTGAATCTTAGCTTGTCTTGAATGAAGCTTGTAATGACATTTGACTTCATTGAATGCATCTCCACTTCATTGAATACAACTTGAGTTCAAACATTACTTTATTAAATGTAACTTTAGTTCAACTAGTTCTTTTAAGTGAACACCAAGTTAAACTTAAGTTCCATAAATTAAAGTACGAGTTCATTAAATGCAAGTTAAAATGCATTTAATGTGTCTCCATCTTCAAGTTCAACTTCACACAACATGTAGGGAAAGGCTCAAACATCTTCTGGAACCTCCTTTATCGAGCTCACCATAGCTTGAATTTGATTGAAGCTTGTTGTAGCTTCTTGTCTCTCAACCTTAAGGCATGACAATAGATGTTCCTTGGTTCACATCATCCTCCCTCTCTTGAGAATGATTCGTCCTTGAATCATAGCCATCACCTACATCAAAAGGATTCAAATCAGCAACATTAAAGGTTGCATTAACTCCATGCTCACCTGGTAAATCAATTTTGTAAGCATTGTCATTGATGCACTCAGGAACTTGGAAAGGTCCATCTTCTCATGGAAAAAGCTTGGACTTTATTTGGGTAAGAAACCTTTCCTTTCTAAAATGCACCCAAACCCAATCTCCTGGTTTGAAGACTAAGAGCTTGCGTCCCTTATTTATTTTTGAAGCAACCTTGGAATTTTGCTTCTCAATGTGGTGTTAAACTTTCTTGTGCAGCTTATGAACAAACTCAACCTTTACATTAGCATCAAAACTCACAAACTGAACAAACTCAACCTTTACATTAGCATCAAAACTCACAAACTCGTTAGGGGGCATAGGTAATAAATCAATAGGAGTTAGAGGATTAAAGCCATAAATGATTTCAAAAGGAGTGCATTTAGTAGTGCTATGAACAACCTTCTTATATGAAAATTCTATGAATGGCAAACAATCTTCCCAAGTCTTAAGATTCTTATCTATAATAGCCCTTAAGCATAGTAGTCATGGTTTTATTAACAACCTCGGTTTGACCATCTATTTGAGGATGACAAGTAGTTGAATACACTTGTTTAGTTTCCAACTTACCCCACAAAACATGCCAAAAGTGGCTTAAAAATTTATCATCACGATCACTAACTATGCTTTTAGGAATGCCATGCAATCTCACAATCTCCCTACAAAATTAGTCAGCAGTATGTTTTGCATCATCAGTTTTGTGATAAGGAATAAATTAAGCCAATTTACTAAATCTATCAACCACAACAAAGATGTTATCTCTACATTTCCTAGTCCTAAGGTAAGCCTAAAACAAAATCTATTGATGTATCAATCCAAGGACCATTAGGAACGGGTAAAGGAGAATACAAACCATGGGGTTGAAGCCTAGACTTAGCTTGTTTACATGCTATGCTTCGAGCACACACTTTATTAACATCATGTCTCATTTTAGGCCAATAAAAATGTTTAGCAACCATATTGTAAGTTTTAGAAACTCCAAAATGCGCCATTAAATCACCTCCATGAGCTTCTCTTACAAGAAACTCACGAATGGAACAAGATGGTATGCAAAGTTTTCCTTTTCTAAATAAAAGTCCATCAAAGAACATGTAATAATCCACAACAAGTCTTTTTTTCATAAGATTCAATAAAAGGAGCAAAGAACACATCATGATGATACAAACCCTTTATATGCTCAAAACCCAATAACTTAGCATTCAAAGCATTGAGTAGAGCATACATTTGTGATAAAGCATCCGCAACAATGTTCTCCTTATCTTGTTTATACTTAATGACATAAGAAAATGTTTCGATAAACTCCAGCCACTTGGCATGTCACCGGTTGAGTTTATTTTGTCATCTCAAGTGCTTTAAATTGTCATGGTCAGTATGAATAATGAACTCCTTAGGCCAAAGATAATGTTGCCATATTTGTAATGCACGGACCAAAGCATAAAGTTCTTTGTCATAAGTTGGATACCTCAAAGATGCTCCATTCAACTTCTCACTAAAGAACATTAAAGGTCTTTGATTTTGCATTAAAACAACACCTATCCCTACTCCACTAGCATCACATTCAATTTCAAAAGTCAAGTCAAAATTAGGTAATGCAAGCGATGGACTGGAACTCAAATTTTCTTTTAAAGTGATAAAAGCAAGTTCTTAGTCTTGTCCCCATACAAAAGGAACATTTTTCTTAACAATTGTACTAAAATCGTTAATGAACCTACAATAGAATCCCGCAAGACCATGAAAACTTCTTACCTAACTCATAGTTTTAGGTGTAGGCCAATCTCTTATAGCCTTTACCTTCTCCTCATCAACCTCAACACCATTAGATGAAACTACAAATCCAAGAAAATTAACTTTTTTTTATGCAAAAGCTACATTTCTTTAAATTTGCATACAAGCATTCTTTTCTCAAAGTAGTCAAAACAGAATGTACATGCTCAACATACTCATCTAAGGATTTAGAGTAAACATGAATGTCATCAAAGTAGACAACCACAAACTTCCCTAAGTATTCTTGCCATACATGATTCATTAACCTCATGAATGTACTAGGTGCATTAGTCAATCCAAAAGGCATAACTAACCATTCATAAAGACTATACTTTCTTTTGAAAATGGTTTTGCATTCATCACCAATATGCATGCAAATTTGATGATAACCTGATTTCAAATCAATCTTAGTAAAACAACTACATCCATGTAACTCATCAAGCATATCATCTACTTTAGGAATTGGATTCCTATACTTAATAATTATCTTGTTTATAGCCCTAAAATCAACACACATACGCCATGAACCATCTTTCTTAGGCACAAGAATAACTGGAATCGAACATGGACTCAAACTCCCACGTACATACCCTTTAGCAAGAAGTTCACTCACTTGCCTTTTTATCTCTTTTGCCTCCTTTGGATTAATCCTATATACTAGACAATTTGGAATGGCCACTCTCAGAATGAAGTCGATCTTGTGCTCAATTCCTCTAAGTGGTGGCAAACCACTAGGCATCTCCTCGGGAAATAAATCTTCAAACTCCTTCAAAAGTACAACAAAAACACTAGGCAAAGAAACAAGTCCCTTTGCACATAAGTACAAGAATGGTCCAGTTAGTGAGTAAAATACTCCTAGCCTCACTTAATCTAGCATACAAACTCATTATTTTGGCTTTTCTCTCATTTTTTTCCTCTAGGTTGATTGCTACTCTCTTGCTTTTCACTTAAACTCTTTTTTTCTCTCAATTCTTTTTTGTCATTTCTTTTTCACTTTTTTCTTTTGCATCAGCCTCTTGCCTTTTTTTCTCAATTTGCATTGATCAATAAACACATCTTTTGGAGACAATTGAACAAGAGTAAGTTTTCTACCATTATGAGTAAAAGAGTAACGATTTGCATACCCATCGTACACTACTCGATGATCAAATTGTCGAGGCCTCCCCAACAATAAATCCCCAGCATGCATAGATACAACATCACACAAAACATCATCACCATACTTTCCAATGATATAAGAAATAAAAGCTTGCTTACTCACACTTACTTCCGTACAATCATTCAACCATTGAAGTCTCTTGACTAGAATGGAGCTCACAACATTGGTGCAACTACCGCTATCAATGACCACACTATAAGGTATAGATTGAGCAAGGCATTTAGTGTGGAATAAGTTCTCTCTTTGATCTAGACTATCCTTCTTAATTTGGGTGTTTAAAACTCTCCTAAGGACCAAGAACATATGTGCAGAATCCTTTTCACTAAACTCCTCACTCTCACTCTCATCATTTTCTTCCTTTACAACCTCATCTTCAGTCACAATTTCTCCCTCTCTAATGGTCATCATTCTCCTACTAGGGCAATCTCTACTATAGTGACCAACCCTTTGACATTTCCAACACTTCAAATCCCTATTTCGCACATTAGATTCATCTATCTTCTCTTTTTCCTTTTTGGAACTCTCCCCTTTCTCAAATTTTGTTTTAGCTTTCTCATACATCTCTTGGTTTCTAGACTTATAATCAATATTCTTACTATCTTTCTCCATGTTGAACCAGAGTTGGAAAAATGTTTAGAAGAATACCGTCGAGACTTTCGTTGGATTTTCCTCTCGATCTTGATTACAATATGCAATAACTCTGCAATGTCAAAGTAAGGTTGTAGATTAAACTTGTCTGCAATCTCCTGTGTAGCCCATTAAGAAACCGTGCCATGAGATTCTCCATGTCTTCATCTAGATCAAGTAAATCCATTAACGTATCCATCTTCTTGTAATAATCCACCACATACTTGCTTCATTGTTTCAATGCTTGAAGCTTTTGTGCCATGTGCTGTTGGAAATGTTTTAGAACAAAACGCTTCCTCATGGACTCCTTGAACTCGTACCATGAATCAATTGGTGCTTTAAGATTTCCTCTCCTACTTGACATCAATTTATCCCACCTCTTTTGAGCATATTGTTTAAATTGAGCAACACATAGCATTACCTTCTTTTCATCATTGAAATTATGGTAATTGAACACTGACTCCATTGTTTTCTCCCATTGAAGGTACTCCTCTAGATCAGTTTTGTCATAGAACTTTGGAAGCTTCAATTTGATGTTTCCCACGTTACTTCTTCATAAGGAACTCTCTGTTGAAAATTGTGATGTCTTCTTCCACGACCTCTCCCTTTGAGCAAGCCACGTCCAGCACCTTTTTCTCCTCTTCGTGGTGCCGCTATCAATGTAACTTGTTCATCCTCGTGTTCATCCAAACTTTCTCCCTCATATTTGTCCACATGGTCATCCTCATGTTGTTGTGGAGGTGGTGGAATTCTCTCCCTAGCTTGGTTTCGAACCTCCAACCTTTTCATACGCTCCGACAACTCTTCTATTCCATGAATCATTCTCTCCATGGTTCCTTGTTGTGCCTTTCTCATCTAGGCATCGGTAATGTTAGGATCGTTTTCTGGATGTGCCATGATGCAGAATAAAGTAAAGTAAAAAAAGAAATAAGACCTCACAAGTGCTCCTTCACGTGCTTTCACTCGTTAATGAAGATCACCATGTTTAACACTCAAGACTCTATCAATATATCACTCCCTTACAAACACACCATCATAAATCACACTCCAAAATAGATTGATATATGAGTCTAGCATAGTCAAAGAGCTAAGTGCAATTCAAAGTGATTAGACAACACACTTAGATACAAACAAGGGTATTAAAGGAGCAATCCAAATAACAACAAAGAAACAAGTTTAAGAAAGAAAATGACAAAATGGAAGGAACACAAAAAAGAAACAAAACAGAAACAATCTTAGAACAAATGGAAAAGAACAAAATTGGAAAAAATTGGAATTGTATTCATAACAATTGATAATGTTGAATTCAAAGGGTCAAAATGAGAAGTAACTCTTGACCAATGTTGAATAATGTTTTTCAATTTAGCCTTAGTAATAGATGGGAGTTATACATACCAGTAACAAAGAGAACAATGAATGAGCCTAATTGTAACTGCCACATTTCATGACCAACGATTTTCTTGTGTATGAATTATGGATGTAACTAATATAATTGAATGCCAAATGGTCAGCCAAAAAGAGAGTATTAACATCAAAACATTTACATCAATATGCTTGAAACAATGAACAACAATAAATCATCAGGAAAATAAGCTCTCGGGTTATGGAGTTTTCTTTTGATAGATTTTCAAAATGCAAACATTTCACCATCAAGCAAGCTGATTTTGAAAACTACAAATAAGAACAAATTGTAGATCAGACCCAGATCTAAAAACTTGTAGAAGACATCAACATGAAACAAAGAACAGAAATGGTAATTTTTTTGTATTTTTGAGACAGAATAAGAACATACTCAGATCTACACAAATCGAAGCAAAATAGCAAAGAATTCAAAGAGATAAACGCAAGGAAACATATGTCTGATCAAAGAGCCTAATGCTCTAATACCAAAATGTTAAGTAACTCTTGAGAATTGGATCTAACAACCTTGCTAAGAAACAAGATATTTAGATCTAAAACCCAAAAACCCCAAAACGTTATGGAACCAACCCAAGGGAAAGTTTTGGAATAGATTACCTTGATGATCAAGATCAAGAGTAAAGACAACTCATTTCTAAACTCGTGATTCAAATCACTCCACAAGAGGTATGATCAACACCACTTGCATGACTCTAGCATGCAAGTTTTTAACACAAGAAATTGCAATATGAAAAACTTAGCTCTGAACAAAGCTAAAAGAAAAACTCAATTCATTAACTTGAAAACTGCATCTACAATAGAAGAAAAGAATGCTTTCTATAGCCTTTGACATCCTTAGCCTAATTGGCCAAAAGAGACCAAGTTACAACTTTAATTGGCTTGTTAATGGAGAGAAAGGTGACCTACGTGAGTTACAATTCAACCACAACTCCCATATTAAAAACAAGACTTAAATGATAAACACAAACTGAAATTACAATTAAAACATTGCAATAAAAGAAATGTGTTATCTTGTAACCATCCATGGAGTAATGAACCATAGCTTGAAGTACCTTGAGCTTGAGTTCCATAATTGAAGCTTAGCTTGTCTTGAATGAAGCTTGTAATGATACTTGACTTCATTGAATGCATCTTCACTTCATTAAATGTAACTTGAGTTCGAACATCACTTTATTAAATGTAACTATAGTTCAACATAGTTCTTTTAAGTGAACACCAAGTTAAACTTAAGTTCCATAAATTAAAGTATGAGTTCATTAAATGCAAGTTAAAATGTATTTAATGCATCTCCATCTTGAAGCTCAACTTTAGACAACATATAGGAAAAGACTCCAATATAGAACCTCCTTTGTGAAGCTCACCATAGCTTGAATATAAGTGATTAAAGCTTGTTGTATCTTCTTAGCTCTCTACCTTTTGATTGGACCTTGAGGCATGACAATAGATGTTCCTTGGTCACATTAGCCTCTCTATCAAACGAAAAGTAATAAAAAGGGGATACACCTCCCTATTAAACAAAAAGCAAGAAAATGGGATATGTCTCCCTATCAAACAAAAAGAAAATACAAGATTCTTAGATTCTGGATCATAGAGCTAACTAAAGGCAAAGCTTCCGAAGGTCAAAGCAAGCCATGGTTGAGGCCAACCATAGGGTCATGCCCCACTAATTTGCAGACTAATCGAATGCTAAGATAAAGATTATTCGTCGTACAGACAAGGGTTTTCTTAAGTCAAGGTATGGCTGAGGCTGAGCCTATAATGATACCCTACTTATATGAAGTAAAGTTTAATGCTTAAATGAAGACCGTTCATTGATAACTTGTAGAAATACAAGTTATTTTACACTTAAAATTAGATCATCCTTGCTTCGAGAGTACAAGTACTATGTGTTTATTGAGTATGTATCACAAAATTATGCTAAGTTTATAAGTAGTTGTTGCACAAAATTTTAATTATGAAAAATCTACAAGCGCACGGTCAAGTTTTAATGTAGTGATTTAGAGTATAAGAGTATCGTCTCCACAGGGGTTGGTTTCTTAATTTGTTTAATTACCGCAAATACTTTTGCTTTAGTTTTATCTAGAGAACAAAATCTAATGTAGAACATGCTAAACTAGAGAGCAAAAGATAAACGGACACACAATCACGAGGAATAATTCTAGGGTATTGATTTCATTAATTGGACCTTAATTACTTAATTAATTAGACACTTAGGATTAATTAGACACTTAATTCATAAGTCTAGAAGTCTAAATTCATGGAATCTCCTATCGGTCTCAATCAATTCTCATGCATAATTAATTGACCTACGTGTTTGTAACCTTAATTAATTAATACAAGGCATTAAGAACCTTCATTAACAACCTCTAATGCTTATTTAATAATCCCGCTGTCACTTAGGTAAATAAACACGGGTCATGCATTCTAGTTCTAGGCCTAAATTCCCTTCGTTGTGTGTCAATTTAGACAACACATCATTTAATCCTTTATCAGAGAATTAAAAGCATTAAACGAAAAATGCATAAATAAATAAAAGTGCAAATTAAACTATAAGGACAAATTAACTTAGTAAAGATCCAATTAACTACATCAAACCCACATAATTTAGGAATTAGCTACCCATAATCACTAAAATGTCCATAAACTCCTAATTACAACCTAAAATCAAAATGCTAAAATTAAAGGAAAAGGAAAGAAATCCTCAAACAAAGTCGATCTCGTGTTCCCGTGGCGATCTCCACAACTCCAAACTCCAATATCTTCAACAAAGCTCCAATCTTTCTCCCAAAATCCCTAAATTTAGTGTTGAATCAAAATTAGGGTAAAACCCCTCAGTTTTGGTTCCCTCAATTCGTAGCCAAAAAGATGAATATAATGCCCCTATCGATGCAAGGTTGAGATGCTAGGAATAATGCCTCGACGTTGTCCAAGACACAGGGGTTCCATTAAGTGCTCACCTTCAGTGTCTTGACGCTATGGATGGAAATCCACTTCTGCATTTTGAGCATCGAGCATGGTGTCTTGACCCTGTGTAGCAGCATTGAGATGTTATGGACATTGTCTCAACATTGTCCCCTCGACTTTAATGGAGTAGCTTCAAAATAAGAGCATCTTGATGCTCTTCCCTAGGCTCTTATTCTCAAACATCCTCTCTTCTTGGCTTGGATCCTCAAAATAGCTATGATTAGCTCCAAAATCATCCAAATTAGCCCAAGCACTCCAATTTTGCCTCAATTTCTCAAATTCTACAAAATCAACATAAAAAAGCATCAAAGCTAACAAATTAAGCACAAAACTAGCTAAATAATAGGTCCTAAATTAAGCACTATATGAGTGCTATCAATAACATATTTGCATTGAGTGTTTGGGAAGCTATGCATTTTAACATTCTCCTGCATTGAGAATATACTTAAAATTGTGTTTCTTGGTGCAGGAATTAAGGTGAGCGCAAGAGTTCAAATGTCAAAATGTCAGCGCATAAGCAAACTCGACGTAGTTGAGGACAAAGCATACTTTGATCATTGTGTTGATAAAACCTACCTGGTCAAGCACAGAATAGGTTGGGCAGAATAGAAGATTCATCTAGAAATGGGGACCACTGATCGTTAGATTGTATCACATAATTAACACCTTAGCTGGAGAATGGAACGTGAAGTTGTTAGTACATGATGTAATTGAAGTTGTTGTATTTAAAGGGTTGTTATGAAGGAGTGGGGGACTTTTACCCTACTTTTCATCTTCGAGCTCACATTTTCTCTCTAGTTTTTATCTCCAGTCAGTTTTCTTTATTTGCAAGTTTTTCTTTCCGATCATCACTGCTTTCATCGGAGACAAGAAGGAGAAGAAGAGGCGATCTTCATTCCTCTACTCTGCTTTGCACCGTCGTAGATTATAAATCATTCTAGTTGTTGGTTGTCATTTCTGCATTTTAATTTCGGTACTGAACTTTGTAGTAAATTCAATTATTAGCATGTTCTTCACCTCATCTTCTATTCTTATTATTTTGTTTGTATTTCCACCATGAGTAGCTAGATCTTTAAGGTTTGGCTCTTGGTGAAACCTATAATGTGAATCTCTTGATGAACAATATATGTTTAGAGGATTTCTCAACTTTCTCTTGGTTTTAATCATTCCTTCATTGCTTCTTTCCATTTGGCCAACCGATGTGAAGTATAAGCATAATCTAGCACTAAAAGGGTTAGGGTGCTTGAAAATCCCAAGAGGAATAAGTTCTATAAATTACTAAGGTGTTTTAGACATAAAACAACTGGTCGTGAATAAATTACAGGTCGATTTTCATGCTAATAAATCTTGTGTAGAAATATGGGGTTCGTTGTGCTTAACACCCTTGTTGAAAGAGTTAGGTTAAGTAGGTCACCTATGTTTAGTTGAGGGAGAAACTATACATGTGTAGTTAAATCAAGAGAGGGGTCTTGTAGGGGGAACTAGAGCCAAGCTTGTTTCATTCATTATGTTAGTTCTCTTTTGCGTTCATTTGATTCCTTGCTCTAAAGTTTCATTGTTTGTTTTTAATTTTAGTACTCATCGCATAGAGGTAATTCATGTTAACTCTTTTGTTCTGAAAATCTATTGTGAAAAAGTCGTTTGAGGCCTTGAGCAATTATTTTTATTCCCTGAGGTTCGATCCTGGAAATACTTCATTGTATTAATTTCCTGCATGGTTTATACTTGCGCCATATTGTAGGGGTGGACATCACATTCTTGTATGCGTGGAATGAAATTTTATGTGTTAAAGTCTTATATTCTGATTAAAAGATCCGATACATGTTTGAGAATTTATACTGCTTTAATTCCACAACATTGCTCCTCAACTAGCAGTATCCACCATGCTCCTATCCATCATCAAGAGCCTTTTGTAGAATTATTGTATCAGGAGTTGGTTGGAGATCTGATGATGTGAGAAGCTCGCACACAAGTATTTGAACCACTCCTAATACTCGTATAGGGTTTCCTTAGTGATCTAGGTGATCCCATAGATCTCCTTCCTCAGATTGGTGGCTTTGGATACTTGGAAGAACTTCTCTAGGAATAAACGCTTCATCTCATTCCACGTGGTGATGGAACTTGAAGGAACGTAATACGACCAATCCTTTGCTTGATCTTTTAGAGAGAAGGGGAATGCCCTCATATTTATTTGCTCATCCGTCACACCATGTGGCTTCATTCTCGAACACACAATATGAAACTCCTTGAGGTGCTTGTGTGGGTCCTCACATGCACTACCACGAAACATAAGCAACAAGTGAATTAAACCTAGTTTAAGCTCAAAATCACCTTGAGTTTTTGGGTAGGTGATGCACAAGGGCTATTAATTCAGATTTAAATTTGGGGCCACCAATTGCTTTAATGTTCTCTCGAGCATGTCTTATCCTTCAGCCATCTCGTCAAGGTTGTTATTGATTTGATCGTTTAGCTCTCTGTTCTTGCCTCCAAATAAGCCCTTATCTTCTCTCTCAATTTCAGAAAAATACCGAAGTCCAAATTTCTTCAAGGAACAAGTAATCATGCACAAACAAATCTAGGGGGTTTAGAATCCAAATAAAGAAAGAAAATAACCAAATTGACTCCCCAACAATGGCGCCAATTTGATCGAGCTTGTCAGACCTGTCCAATGAATTTATAATATTGAACCTCACTAAGATTTTCAGTAATAGTAGGCCAAGTTGATCCACAAGGAGTCCTAATTTAGCTATTCTCTCCTTTAATTTAGATTATCGAACCAAAATCGTAATATGGGGGGGGGGGGGGGGAGGTTTGCTTAATTGTAAAAACGCTGAAAATAAATTGCATAAAAAAAGGAATTAAATTGTAGAGAATTAAAATAGTCTTACCATGACACCAATTCAGGGATTCGTTGGGTTATCCATGTAACTTTGATCATTGAATTCATAAAACAAACATCAAATTCACTTAAGCCCCTAATCGACCTTGAAGGAAAAGCCGCAAAGTCTTTTATCCCCTAAAAATACTAATTCAACCTAGCATTTTCTTAGCCCTAAATTGACCTTAAGTGCTGGGCACGATAGCATTCCATACTCCCTAAATCAATTGCATTAAGAACTAGAACTTGGCTAGAAGTTACTAATTAACCAGTTTGCCTAATTAACTAGCAAGCCATTTTGTTTCTAAAGCCTATCATGAAAAATAAACGAGAGGGAAGCCTCTTACTATGCAAACATGAGCCGACCTTGGTGCTATTAAAGAAAGCGAGAAATCAAAACAATAGCGCACAATTACAAGCATAGCGGGTAACATTAATACATACTCGAGGCATCAATTCTAATATACATTCATGTTCTATAGTGAAAACAGGAAACAAAACATGCTTAAGAAGAAAATGAAATACAATTAAAGCTCAAAATCTCACAAAGTTACATTTCAAACTCGATTCACTCCCAAATTGGTGTTGTCCTCTAGTTGAACATCACGAAATTGAATCCCAGTTCCATGAATTGAGGCAAAAACTACTCAAAATGATTAAAAGTGTTTCAAAACAATTAAAAGGAAAAGGAAAATAAGGGAAAACGGATGAGATTCAGAGATAATACCCTAAAAATGGAAAGAATGCATTATATATAAATCGGAGTAGCATCAAGACGTTACAGGCAGCGTTTCAATGCTACCAACGTTGAGGTGAGGCTCGCCACAACGTCGATCCTCGTGTGTGCATCCTCCAGGCAATGTCTTGACGCTGTCTTGTTCTTCAGCTTCCTGCTGTTTAGATCCGATTGCAGAGTGTTAAGACACCCCTCTTGGCGTCTAGATGCTCTCATCAAGGGCATTTTGGTCATTTCACTCATCTTATTGCTCGGTTGCTCAAATGACCTCCCATTTGATCTGAATTAACTCGGAACTAATGCAAACTCTCCAAATCATGTCATTTGCTCAATAACCTACAAAATATCCAATTAAGAGCATAAATTCTATCCAACTAGCACGAATTAAGCGAGAATAAATAGGACTTTCTAGGTCCTATCAGGGTCGAAGCCCAAATTTCTCTCCTCGTCCTCAACAAGGGGATATCACACAATGTGTGCTATTTCTAGGGCTTATTTATTGCTAGTTTTGATGCTTAATTGGTAAATTTTATGTGCATAATTGTTTATTTGGTAGAAATCGAGCATCTGGAGCTAAACGAAGTAATAATGGTTGTATATTGAGAAAATGTGAGCAATTGGCCAAGAATTGAAGAAATCAAGCAAAGAGAAAAGAAATTTTAGCCTAAAAACCGTGGCATTGAGACGCTATTTGGAGCATCTCAACGCTTGTAGATGCAGTCAAGTGAGAAAGCTCGAGGGATTATAGCATCTCAACGGTTGAAACATGCAAAAAAACGTTATTACATTTGAGTGGAAATAGAAAATTGACACAACGACATTTATTTCTTCTCCTTTCCCTTGACTTTTTGCCACTTTTCATGGATTTTAGCATGAGATTTTGCTATTATTCTTTGATTATGCATAGCTAAAATGTTTGTTCTTAGGGATTGATGTAACCGTTAGATGTTATAGTTTAATTGATTGAATGCGTTATTATGCTTGATTTCATTAATGTATTTATTTACTTAATGCTTTCTATCTACTGGCCATAGACTGAATGTGGATTGTTTTGAATCTTACTCTTGGGAGAGGGAATTTAGATAAGAACTTGATGATCAACTTGTCAAGGGCTTGATCAAATACATTTATAATTACCGATCTAAAATTAACTACTTGTATTAATTAATAGTGGGTCGGGTCGAACCACAGGGAATCGAATAAATTGATTTTCTAATGGACACGGACTAAGGGGAGTTAAGCATAAAATAGACAGGACGGAAAGCCAATAAGATAAAGACAACGATCTTACCTCAGGCACCGATTCGGGGTAAAACTAGGCAAGAATGAAATTTCTGATCATAGATAACCAACACAAAATCTAATTAGCAATTTATCACCTAATCCACTTGCCGGAATAGCCGGACAAGCCTCTAAGTAGGTCCCTTAAATCAACTAACCTAACCTAGCATTGAGTTAACAACCTAACTAGCCCTAATTAGCTGGGCATGATAGCATTCCATACTAATGTTGCTAGCCACATTAAGTTCTAGGGATTGATTTTGACAAACTAATTAAACTAGACATGCATTCCTAATTTAACTAATTCATTCTCTGGATTCTTAGGTCCTATCGTGTGAACTACACGGGGAAGAAACTCCCTACTATGCAAACACGAGACAGTCCTATTGCTACCTTAAACATTCGATGTGAATAGGTTGTCAAGCTATCTATGAAAATGCTCATACAATAATCGTTAAAGCGAGAATCAAGAAATAATAAACATGTTGATCGATATTCAAGCTACTCGTTACTTTAAACTAGCCTAATAAACATTTTACTTGATGCATATAGAGGGTCAATCTACCTATGAGCATAGGCGTTATTAAACTACCATAGAGAGACAAGAAGCTACTATAAATCATTAAGAACTTGAGCATAAATCTCACAAAAGTTACATTGTACCGTCGTTTACAACCCGAATAGACATCAAAAGCCTAGCAAAAGCCTCTAAACGCTACCCATATTTCGCAAGATTTGTTCCTTATTATCGAAGGCAGTGTCTCGATGTTGTCCTTAGCTTCTAGACGATGCCCTGCCTTATTTAAACAACTTTTCACTTTAGGGTTGAGGCGACTTTTTGGCCTACTTGACCTACACGTTTTTAGAGAACTTTTTAGACCTTTCTACCTTTTCTCCTTAGACAATGATTGTATCAAATCAAACTATGTTGAACTTGAAGAACTTTATGGAGATGCTTGTCTAAACCTCGCATTCCCAATTCAGAGGTAGATTACAACCAATTACAATGTTTTGAGGCTCGAACTTTAATGTAGTTTTCTTATAATTGCAAGTGTTCTTAGATTCCTATATTTATTTTATGAGCATATATTTTTTATTGAATTGACACCTCGATCGCTTTATATGCTTGATTGTTATTCATGATGCATGATCTGTAATTGTCGTGTTGATTGAACCTTGTAGCGTTAGGATTATTACATGTGTGTGTTTTATGGGTTTCCATAATTGCATAACTTGCATGTTTAATTCTAGGAATTAAAGGAGCATCTTGGTTAGGTTGGAGTTATTTTATCTAACCGGTTTTTCTTGGTCTTTCCAAAGTATTTAGGGGTTGTTTGGCGAACTGGTTTGGAATCAAGAACCTTGGAAATCCTTGGCTGGAATCAGAAACCCTGGGGTTCTTGATTACTGTGTTTGGGGTGCAAGGTTGGGTTTGGCTAGTTTGCTGAAACATATGTTTGTGGTGCAGGGTTGGACTGAGCTGGGTTTGTTTTTTTAAACAAAATTTTAAGCTGTTTTTTTTTCAAATCCATTTTTTTTACTTGATAATTGTTTGTTGAATTTCATATCAATATTTTAACCAATTATGTGGATCAATTGTTTCAAGAATAGTTAAATATGTATGTGTAGTTTGTACAAGTATAATGATATCTCATTCACTCCATTCATTATGATGTAAAATTAAATAACATTAGTAATGACATATATTTTAAATAATTAATACTCTATTTCACAAAGTATTCAAAAAACTATCTTAGGAACTCTTTTTTAGAAATTAAAAAATTGGAAGTCTATTTAATAAATTAAGGAATCTAAAACTCTATTTCACAAAGTATTCTGAAACCTATTTTTGGAACTCTATTTTAGAAATTAAAAAATTGGAAGTCTATCTAAGAAATTAGGGAATTTGAAACTCTATTTTACAAAGTATTCATAAACCTATTTTTGGAACTCTATTTTAAAAATTAAAATATTGGAGTTCTATTTAAGAAATTATGGAATTTAAACAAATTTTTGCGCCGTATTTTGAAATCTATTTCAAGGATAAATGGTTATAAAATTTGAATTCTATTTTAGAAATTAAAATATTAGAAACTCTATTTTGCACAGTATTTTGAAACCTATTTGAAATATAATGAGTTAAAAAAATTGTTTAGTAGCCATTTTTAGTTTTATTTTAACCTTTTAAAAAATTGACCAGGCGGTTGGGTTGCTGGAATGATCGTTGGACTGGTTGTTGGGTGGTCGGGTTGATGGTGTGGCTAGGTTACCAAGGTGGTCACCGGTGGTGGTTGAACGATGGTCAGGTCACTAAAGTGGTCATTGGGTGGTTGTTGGTAGTAGTTGTCAGGTGGTCGGGTCACTAGAGTGGCCATCAGAGTGGTCAGGTCGACGAAATGGTCGCTGGGTGGTTGTGGCAGTGGTTGTTGGGTGGTTGAGTTGTTGTTGGAGTGGTTATTAGGGTGGTCACTAGAGTAGTCACCAGGTGGTCGTCAACGGTGGTTTTAGGTGATTAGGTTGTCAGGTCGTTGGGGTGATCGACAAAGTAGTCATCGGGGTGGTCAGGTCATCAAAGTGGTCACTAGGTGGTTGTCACGGTAGTTGCTAGGTGGTCGGGTTTTCGAGGTGGTCGTCAACTATGGTTGTCGGGTAGTCAGGTCGTCGGAGTGGTTGTCAGATGTTCGTTGGCAGTACTTCGAGCAAGTTGGGTTGTCAGGGTGGTTAGATCATCAAAGTGTCGAGTTGTTGGGGTGGTCGAGTCGCAGGGGTGGTCGTCAGACTGGTCTATAGAGTTCTCATCGCAGTGGTCGCCGGAGGTAATCGTCCTCGTTGGTCGGGTCGCCGGTGTGGTCGTCGGAGTTGTCATTGTTGGTGGTCGCTAGTGTTGTCATCGGAGTTGTTGTTGAAGTGGTCGCTGGAAATGGAAAATGGCAAATGGAAGAGGAAAACATGGCACAAACCTCATGGAGTTGTACTGTTGTAACCCATGGGGTTGTGTTTCAAAACCAAGGGTTTTGAACACCTTGTACCAAACATGGTTTTGGGTTTGGAACCCAAAACCATGGGCCAAACGGCCCTTTAATGCTTTTATCTAAATAATTTGGAATGATTTCATACAAATTGTTTAGGTAATTAGCATTAACTTTGATGTTTGTTAATGACTTTATGGGATTTGTTGCTTTTTGGGGTTTCCTAATAAGTTAACCAAGTGCTTGCATGATTAAGTTAAAACGTTTTGTATGCCTATGATCAATTTTTCTATTGGATAAAATCGTACATTTGGATTGGATTTTGGTAAGATTCGATCTATCTTTATTTTTATTTGCTTATGTTTTATTTTATTTACAAAAAAACTAAAAATCTCCATTTTTAATTGTTTTCTCCTTTACAAATTTAATTTGAGAAATTGATAATTGATTCCCTAAAATCGACACGGTCCACTTAATGCTACAGTAGCTTAGGATCGGTTTATAAATTGTAATTTGACGAGTACTCGACAAGCTCACGTCACTCGCCGTAGTGTCCGCGATGCTCACTGTTACAAAGTCGAGATTCTTTCCTATTCTCACGCATTTTGTCCTCTATCAGCATCTTGACGCTCCAAGCGGCGTTGAGATGCTCTCATCAAGAGCATAACAGTCATTTCACTTTTACTCTTCACTCAGTTGCTCAAATGACCTCCAAATTAGCTCATTTTAACTCCAATTAGATGAAAATGCTCCAAAATGCTTCTCTTGCTCGATTACCTACAAAATGGACAAATAAACACATAAAAGCTATCGAACTAACAAGAATTAGGCATAATAATATAGGACTATTTTGGTCCTATCAGAACTTAACTGCATGACTGAAGTAGTTCTAAGATCGGGAGATTTAGGATGGCTTTAGAAGTTGTTAAAGGAATTATACTGAAGGCTTTGCATGTTAATGAATCTAGATAGGAATATTGGGTTCTTAATATGCTTGAGAATTAATTGTTCTCGGGAGAGACATTTATGACCTTAGTATTCTCGACTTATGAAATATTGCATGTTTGTTGTTGCATTTAGTGTAATTAATCCATAAATCTAATTGGTGAAATCAACTCTCGAAGACACGTTTCCCCATAGATTTTCTTTATTAGTTTAGTTTTTATATTTTTAATTTCATCCTCTTATCTCTAAATAAAATCGAACGTTAGTATTTGTGGTACTTATGTGACCTAGAAACCCAATCCTGAGGACAATATCTGTAATTTCATTACACTATATTAAAACTTGACATGTACACTTGTGGTTAGGTTAATTTTGGCGCATCACAAGACCGAGCCTATGGTCGGCCCCCGCATGCCCCCAGCCCATAGAACTCTCGTTTGGTTCACTTTTAACCTAATTGGCAAAGGAAACAAGAAACCCTAAGAGGTTCTCATATAAATACCTTTCTTCAACCTAGAAAGGGTAGGTCCTTCATCATACTCTAAACCGTTGCTATAACTAAATTCTTTGTGCTAAAAAAGCTTGACGTATTTTCGTTTGTGAAGAAAATATCTAGATTTGGACTCGCTTTAAATAGAAACTTTACCTAAGCATGCAATTGGGTAACGATACCAGCATGCAATTAATCATACATTTCAAGCGGTCATTGTCAACCCTACTCAAGGTCCAAGTATAAACCAAACACAAGCAAGTAATACTTGAGGAATATTCCGACGTCGAGATCCTCAAGGACTTAGTTGTGTAAATCGTTAATTGGAGAATGAATGTTCATGCAGTGATAGGGAACAAACGACGATGGGATGTGCTAAATACTTAAACAAAATGTACATGAATGCTTTCACTAAATGAAGAAATAGAGTTTGGCTATAGATTTTCTTAGTATAGTGCGATGGAAAATACAGTCAATGCATGTCGATCATTATTCATTAGAAGAATGAATACCTACTTATTCTTGCACTTCCATGAAGAATGTTAAGTACTTCGTGCAGTCATATTCCTATGCTCAACACAAAGAATAAACTCACCGATTCATTTTTCTTACAAGTTAATTATCTTATTCCTAAAACAATCATGTGAATAGTGATCACTCAGCAATTATGTTTGGCAAGTTTATGTCCGAGGATTTAAAAAATCAATTAGCCAGTATTCTGGATGTTTGTATAGTCTAAAACCATGGTAAATATTTGGGATGCCCTTCAAATATATCGAGAAATAAAATAGCTCCGTTGAATTTTATCAAAGAGAAGGTGGTTAAAGTTTTGCAAGGGTGGAAAGGGAGACTTTTTTCGAAAGCAGGAAAGGAGACATTGATTAAAGCAGTGGCCCAGAAAATCCCAACATATACTATGAGTTGTTTTAAGCTTCCTAGTGGGTGTTGTGTTGAGATAAATCGACTTATGGCCAACTTTGGGTGGGGAAGTTCTGATCAAGGGAATAAGATTCATTGGATGAAATGGAATAAGCTAACTAGACCAAAAGAACAAGGGG
This sequence comes from Trichosanthes truncata, assembly GCA_033996785.1. Lineage (NCBI taxonomy): Eukaryota > Viridiplantae > Streptophyta > Magnoliopsida > Cucurbitales > Cucurbitaceae > Trichosanthes > Trichosanthes truncata. The sequence goes on from JAWPNB010000009.1 coordinate 25,135,595, forward strand.
GTATGGGCTTTAGAGATATTAAAGCATTTAACCAAGTACTTTTAGCAAAGCATTCCTAGAGAATCTTGTTACACCTCGACACTTTCATTTCCAAACTCCTTAAAGCGGAGTATTTTTCACATAATGATGACCCAGATGCTAAATTGGGAGGAAGACCATTCTACATTTGGAGGAAAATTTTATGGGGTCGAGAACTTTCACTCAAAGGAGAACAATGGAGGATTGGAAATGGAGAATCCATTGACATTTATTCAGATGGATGGCTTCCAAGGGAGAAAACCTTTCGAGTTTTAACACCGCATAGACCTCTAACAAATCGCAGAGCGACATATCTTATTTTCTGAGGACCACAAATGGAAGGAAGATTAGTGCGAGATATTTTTGATGAGGAGGAAGCATCCCTCATCCTTGGGATGCATCCCTCATCCTTGGGATGCGTATTAGTGGACAACACTCTTCAGATATAATGTTTTGGCATTATGATAAGAGAGGAAGCTATTCGGTGAAAAGTGGTTACAAAATCGCAATGGATGATTCATGTGAAGCATTGACATCAACAACAAATGATTTGGCTTCTTGGTAGAAATTATTATGGGCAACCAATATTCCTAAAAAATTCAAAGTATTTATGTGGAGGCTTTGCAATCATATTCTCCCAACAAAGGGCAATTTGTTAAAAAAGATGATAGTTGATTCTCCTATGTGCCCACGTTGTGGCAAGGAAGCCGAAACTAAAATACATGCAATGCGATTGTGTAAGGCGGTAAGGAAACATTGGGTTCAATGGAACCTAGTGTCTTCTCTTTGAACACAAACTTTCCTAATGCTTTTGAATTTATGTGCAGGATATCACAGGAAATCACAACAGAGGAGATTCAAATTTTTATACTAGCAGCATGGGCATGCTGGAATGAGAGAATTTTGTTGGTGTTCGAGAAGACAAATCAGTTTTGTGAGACACCCATTCAATGGGCTTGTACTTACATTGAAAAGCTAATTGGTACTCACATTGCCGCTACTGTTAATCGCTAAAATTCATCTTCCTCTTCCAGACAAGCTCAGGGAGATACACGGTGGGAACCACCACCAACTCATTTATACAAGCTAAACACTGATGCTTCCTTCGTTTGGGACTTTGCTGGATTCAGGATTGTAATTCGAAACCACAATGCCCAAATTATGCTGGCAGCAGAGCGTTTTCAATACCTAATAGGGACAGCCACAATAGCTGAAGCACCAGCCATTTGAGAAGGACTGGGTCTTTTTCCTTTAATCATTGAAACTGATTCCCTTCTTATCTAGAATCTCCTCATGGGAAGAGATCACCAACACAATGAAATCGAGCTCATCACCAAGGAAATACAAATGTTGTGCAATACATACGCTGTTCAGGACATTTTATTTACCCCAAGACACGACAATATTTCAGCTCATGTGTTAGCAATGCATGCCCGTCGATTCAAGGTTTCTGCAACTTGACTTGAAGAAAACCTTTCATGAGCTTACAAGGCTTTTGAGCAAGATGGACTAGCGCCAACGATGTCACTTGATATGTGTTAAGTTCTCTATTTTTGTTTTTCTTTTCGTTTGTATTGTGATACTCCAAAAAAAAATTGTATTTCTTTTTCCGCAAACAAAAAAGAAATTGTATTTTTTTTATATATTTCTCATTCAAACATAAAATCCGAAGAATTGTACAAAAGCAAACTGGATCCTTTGTATTCCATTAAGATGCTAAATTCTAAGCATTTAATACACTACTTCCATAATTGATAATTCTTCTCACATGATTCTAACATTAATTACAACGTTTGGTTATATTATATTATATCTATTGTAATCCAACTTATTTTGATATCTAATTTTGTCTGACCCCTCAATAAATACTTCGAATCAAATTAAAGAGGGATAGAGAAAAATCATGTAAAACAGGGCTTTCCCATTGGGATTATCAATAATAATTTATTCAATCTATTGATGGATGTACTAAAAGAGAGAGCTGGGTTCCATTTGCATATATTGCTAGTAACAAAAAAAAAAAAAAAAAAAAAAGACAAACTTCTTGGCTATTTACATTTACCCAAATCATCATAATTAGTTGTGGGAAACCAAATGGTTAGTGGAAATTTTTTCAAAGTGTGTCAAACAAGCCATGCAGCTTCATTGGCTCACCAAACCTGCTCCTTCTCCTCCTTCATTTGTCCTTCTTTTAGGCCCTTTTTTTTGTTCTATTTGATGCGTCTCAAAGCCAAATATGCCAATAACCTATAACCCACAAACATAAATAACAAAGCTCCAATGCTCAATGCAGGGCTTATTTGCCCTACCACATCTTCTTCCACAAATTTGCAGCTTGCGTGCTCGCTTCCACGGCGTGAGCAACCGAGCAACGACCATATCTTCTCTCCAGTACCGTATTGCACGTTGATGAAGAGCCTGTAACTATAATACGTCGTCGAAATGTACTTGATCCAAGCCATGCACGTTGGTACTTTGTGTACGTAAAACCCTCCCGTTAAGACAAATGCCAACATCGTCACGGTTACTATGGTGGAAGCTTGTTTGGCATCCATGATCGCTGCGCCTAAAGCAAGGCCGAGCCCTTGCGATGCGAGCACGTAGCCGAGGAGGACCAACAATGTCAAGAGAAAAGCACTAAGCTCCGATTTCAACTCGGCCATCCAATATGCCACCGTGAGGAAAATTGTTGGGAGGATGAGCTCCATGGGAAGGTCTCCGATGACTCGAGCCATGAAATACGACGATAGCGTGTACATGCCGGAAGCTCGTTCCTTTAGGAAGATTGCTCGCTCTTGGGGGAATGCAAAGACTGCGTTAAATGAAGGGAAAACTCCCCAAAAGATAGAAATGAAGAAGAGGAGGCCGAGGCGATCTTGAATATCTCGAAAATCAGAATGCCACCACATCAATCCCGCTAGCATCGCCGCAGTGATAACCTGGAAGACTCTTAGGGCATTGAAAGTTTCATGTTTTCGTTCTTTGAGATTTCTCTGTAGCAAGATACTCAATTGGTAGCACCACGAGACGAGACTAGTTTTGTAGGTACTGGTTGATTTCTGGTCACGCGACATTGTTTCGAGCAACATTGTTTCCTTTGTTGATGTTTCCATGCAAGCTGCCTTTACTCTTGGAGCCAAAAGAGTGTTATAAGAAGTAATTAGGGTTTGCTTCATGTTGGGTTTGTCCACTTCACTTGTATTGTCAACTTGGTACACCCCTGCATATGCATGCAAACAAGAAAAACAATAATTCAAATTCAACTTCTAAATTTCACATAGCACCAAAACTACAACTTAATTATTTTCTCTATTCACAAGTTATAGTATTATTTCTACTGTTTACAAAATTCACTATTCAATCAAAATTTTTATGTTAAAAATTATTATTTTAAAAGATGGAGAGAAAAGTTTTTGAACACTATTCCCAAACAGCAACTAAACATTCTTAACCATTGAAAGTTGTCGTAACAACATTCTTTCTTATCATTTCTAACCAAGCTTTTGCTTGTATGGTATAATTTTCAGATAAATAAGCAACAAAGACAAAGAAAGAGAGAATTTTCTAAAATATCATATGAATGGATAAAACCACATTCTGCAGTAATAAATAAATATATACAAAAAAGGTATAAATAATAAAACCAGTGTCCTAATACTGATTTTAAAATTCCAAAAAATACTCAAAGAAAGAAAAAAAAAAAAAAGAATGAACTAATTAGGTAAGTGCGGTTGGATAAGAGTATCTGGTTGGAATTTTTCAACTGGTGGCTCATATAATTCAAAATAAAAAGCAAGTCTTCAAAGACTTAAAAAACCCTAAAGATAAAGAGAGACCCTTTGAAATGCATGCACGTGTAGATTCTAAAAGTGGATGTTTCCCATTATATAACTATTTTAATAATTTTTCCCATGAACAAAAAAAAAAGCATGATAAAAATGCACCATCTTAAAAAAGTATTAATATTAAATAAAAAAAAACATTAAAGACAATGAACAGCCAAAAAAAAAAAAAAAAAAAAAAAAGGTAACCATTGTTGGTGGTAAAGGCAAGAGTTCCACTAGTGCTTGGTGCCTTCCACCAACCATTTTGGGCGGCCATCTCTCTCTCCACTTCCCCCACGGCTTCTCATTAACACTCCAAAATGCTATCATTTTGCCCTAGCATATATTATATGCCTATGGGACTGCAAAATCTCAACCCTACACGTGTAGGGCCTAACCTACCTCTTATGTTCTAGGTTTGATGTGAGAGTGTAACGCCCCACGCCCAAGATTCGGAATTTGGATTCGGCACCTAATGGCCCTGACATTTCCCTACATTCCCTGTGACCTGGTTGCACGCTACCTACTTGTCTTACACTGCTTATTAGAGTGAAGATTGTCTTCATAGACCAACACGGGTCCTTTTAGCATGTTTTGTCCTCACTCACATGCTTCTTAAGAAAATTTTCAAGAAGTCATCCAACATAGGAAAATTTCCAAGCCAAGCATGTTTAACTTTGGAGTTCCTATGATTGAGCCACCGAAAAGAATGGTGCACCTTGTTGGTATAGGTACTAATTATCAATTCTTTTAAGCATTTCTTAACCATACTTTCATATCCTCTAGATCCCTCTCATTCGGATGTGGTCATGGTTCATTCATGTAACCCTCTTGAACTCGAGTGTCACAAAGACAGAGGGTGAGTGCGGAGAGAGAAATCGGGGTTATTCCATATGGTCTTTTTAGAATTGAGATTGCTTGATTCTTTTTGAGATGACGTTGTATCTATCGGTTATGAAAGGTCATGTCGACCACAGATGTGTGTCTATTAGGTCTGATGACTTTTTGGGAGAGAAATTAGGAGAGAGAAAGGGTGGGGAGAAAGGTTGGTTGATGTGAGAGATCCATTGATTAGGAATTATTTAGAGTGGTCATTTTAGCTGGGATTGTTAGATGCCGTTTTGAACCTTGTCTCTAAGAATTATGAAAGGTCTCCTTAATTAAGAAAAAGGACATAAAGAAAAAGAGGGAGATTGAGAGATTGAGAGGTGAGAAATTCCTCAGTGTCATCATCTCGATATTGTTGTCATTCTTTGGAAGACTACGAATCTAATGATCATAGAAGAGTCCAATAAAGTGGAGGTTTAATTTTATGAGAATTTAATATTAAAAAAAAAAGTCAAGAGGGACTATTCTCAAACTTTTGACTAAAGTGTCCCATTATGAATGTCAACATAAGGGAAGTAGGGACTACACACCCCTTTGTTTTGTTTAAGAACAATTGTTCAATTATTTGAAAGGAGGGAAAGAACAATAAAGATTTAACAAGGAAAAGAAAAAGGTTATGTTAAGATATTTGGCTTATAAATGAAAAGATTTGAAATGGGCCTCACTCAGCTGGTGCTTGTGAGGCTAAGAGAAGTTGGTTGAATCATCTTTTCCAACAGCTTGCTACTTACATTATTATTACTTTAATTTTGTATTTTATAATTTTATAATCTTTTTGTCCTACATAGCATAGCCAAGCCCTACCCCTTAAAAACCCCATCAAATGTTATTTGTTAATTATCAATATCACTAAAGTTTTACTCCTTAAAATTTTCTTACCCCATCAAATGTTAAATTCAAAAATAATATCACTATAATAAAACCCCCTCTTAAGTTTTTTCTATTTTAACATCTTTTCTACGCTTAGAGAAGAGAAAGATTCCAGTAGAAAATTTCTATGATGTTCAATATACCATGTATCATCATCGACCTCAACCTAACTCAAATAATAAAATATTTGACATAACTCAAATAATAAGATATTTAAGTGCGTTTGTGGATTTTAATCTCTTCTATCCCTAATTCAAAAGGTTAAAAGAGAGAAAGGAAAAAAAAAAAAAAAAAGATCATACATCATCGTCACTAATAATTACTATTTTTTAAAAAAAAGTGAAACATTAATTACTAATTAACTAAGAGGGTGATGCATCATGCACTTAAATTGCCAAGTCAAAACCTTCCCCACCCCACTACATCCTTGCCCTTTACAATCATGGTGTTCTAAATTTGATGATATCTTGAAACTCAAAAAGCATATAATATTTTTATACATATATGTTTCCAACACATTAATATTTTACCCTAAAGTTCTGTATCCTCTCTCACCTATGATTCCTAAAAACACTAAGAAAGGCAAAAAAGAGACTCAAGTCAAAGAAACCTTTCTCTCTCTCTAGAGAAATCTCTAGGGTTTTAGACATATGGGGTAAAGTGCCCATGCATCCTCCACAAAATAAAAGAGTTTGAGACTGATGTTTATGAAGCCCTTTTAAAATGGGGAAAAACAACCCTCTAAAGACCAGAAGTTGAGGAAGCTTTGGTTTCAAAAGTGGGGAGGAAAAGTAGAGGTTGTTGTTTAATTGGAAAAAAAAAAAGCTGAAGAAAGTGATTTGATTTATGTTAAAGATTTTTTTTTTTTTTTTTTTTGTTAATAAAAAAACTAGTTGTATGAGAAAAAGAAAAGGGCTCTAAGAAGACCAAGGGCATGTTGTATTATTCAATCAATTACCTTGTAATTAAGGTATCTAATTTAGGACCAACTTTCAGAAAAACAAATCATTAATCCCTTCAAAGTCTTTCTCTCTTAATTTTTTCCAACTCATTTTGAAAAAATTTCCACCATGTGGTTGAAGTGACTTATATTTAGTCATCTTTTAAAATAATAAATGATTATGAATTACATCATTTCTATTTTTCAAATCATATCAATCATATACATTAAGTTTTAACATTTAACTTTAACCAAATTACATAATTTTCAAATTAAATGTTTGAAATTATTTTTTTAATATAGTATATTTGTAATGTGTGTAATTAAAAAATTATTACTTAGAATAATATATGAAATTTATTAAGTCAAATAAAAAAAATAAATTTCAGGACATTTAAGGACTCTCTTGAGTCTTGACAGCTAGCATTTTAATGAGGTGGGTCAGTCCCCTATTTTATGGTCATTTCAGGCTCCTGATATTTATGAGAAGAGATAACATCTATTTAATGTTCTTTCACAACTTGCTTTTTAATCCTCTTCTCACTTCATATAGATATATATATATATATATATATATATATATTTATTTATTTATTTATTTATTTATAAAAAAGACATAAAATCAAGAAGTCAAAACAAATCTACTGAATTTTTGTCAAAGTTTCATTAAATCAAGTGATATAGGGACAATCATATTTAGTAACTTGTTGGTCTTGAAACTCACTATTTTTCCCCCCCCACAGACGAAAAATCCATAAAAATTTATCACCAAGTTTGACAAAACTCAAAAAACAAATTTGAACAGATCTAAATCTAAGTTAAATAACTTTCTAATTACTCAATTAGGTTAAAAACTTAAAGCAACCCCAAATGACATCTCTTTACTACAACACTCTTGACCCCACTTTTCTTTTGAATTTTTCCTAAAATGAAGGGTATATGTGGAAAATAAATTTATAGAGAGGAACAACTTAAAAAGATAGAACTTTTTTTAAAGGCGGTGAAAGAAACTCTAAAGTTTGGAGCACTGTTTCGGAATCAGAACTCTTGGAACCAGAACCCTGGAGGGTTTGTTATGAGGAGTTTGAAAGTCTTGAGAATCAGAACACAGTGCTTGGGTTGTTTTAAAGTTTGAAAAAAAAAAACAGTGTTTGAAGTGTACTATTCAAAATCATGGAATTGTGTTTTAAACTTATTAGATTTTGAACATAGTGGTCCAAACAATGTTTTGAGTTTGGATTCTAAAATCAGCCAAACCCAACATGATACTCTAGACCACCGCTAAAAGTTTTCCATGGACAGTGGATGTTACTGTCAAGGCAAAAAAGAAAAACCCCACACATGGACACAATATCCACTAATTTACTCACCAAGAAAGGAAAAAAAAAAGTTAAAAAGAGAAAAAAAGAAAAAAGACAAATCAAAACAAAAGCAATAAGAATAGGTGGATGAGAGTGAAACAAGAGAGAGAAAGAGACCCATTCTTATAATAGAATAAGAATTTTTCTGACCCAAAAACTCAGCACAGATAGAAAGAGAGATTTTGAAGAATATAAAATATTAACCCTAAAAAAGTTACCACCTCCACGGATCACCATCCACATTCCACCGCCGTTGGAACCACAGTGTTCCAAGGTACTAAAACAAAGAAGAGGATAAATATAAAAAATAAAAAAATAAAAAATGGCAGAAGAAAAAAGAATATTGTTTAATGAAATTTAGTCAAAATCCAACAAATGCATTAATTATCCCCTCATCATTTCACTTCAACACCGAATGTTTTCCTTTCTCTTCTTCCTTCTTTCCCTCCAACCATGATCTTTTTTTTTTTTTGGTTGAATATTTCTTAAACAAACTCATCATGAACATTAATGGAAGAAAATAAAGAAGAAACAATCCTTATTAAAAAAAAAAACCATGATTCGATTGGAGTTTTAAACCCGACCCAAAAGTTTAAGCTGATAGACTAGAGTAAATTCTATCTTAAATCATAATGTGAGTGAACTACCACACCAAATCCTATCAGCTTTTCAATAGAATAATTATCAATATTAATTGAAAAAAAAAGATTAATTAACTCCCGAATACCAAGTTAATTTATTATTAAATCTAAAAGCTTAAATCGATGTGACTCGAAAGTTAATACAAAACCTAATAAATGATTAAATTGAGAGAGAAAATGACATTTTAGATATCTAAATGAAAAGAAAATACTCATTAATTTTAAAAGCTAAAACTGATGGATTACGGTAAATTTATACGTACCATTGGCGAGATCAAGGAGAAAATCAGCAGGATTCATGGGAAAAGACGGTGCGAAACCAATAGACTCAAAATAGCTCATTGCTTCACTTCCTTTTCCATAATACAGACACCGCCCTTCTGAAAGGACAAGCACAGAGTCAAAGGTTTGGTAGACCCGGCTGGAGGGCTGGTGAATTGAGGTGACTATGGTCTTTCCCTTGTGAGCCAGGGTGGCCAAGGTGACCACAAGCCGATGCGCTGCGGTCGAGTCGAGCCCCGACGTCGGCTCGTCGAGGATCAGTAGGCTTGGATCAATGAGCATCTCGTGAGCTATGCTGACTCTTTTTCGTTCTCCACCAGAGACGCCCCGGATGAAGGCGTTGCCGATGATCGTGTTCTGACATTTTGCCAACCCGAGCTCGGCGATCACCGAATCGGCGATGGCGATTTTGTCTTGCTTTGAGAGGGTTAGGGGTAGTCGGAGGAGAGAGCAGAATATGAGAGTCTCCCGGACGGTTAAGTGTGGGTAGAGAACGTCGTCCTGTGTTACGAGCCCAGTCAGCCGGAGTACGGATTTGGTTAGTTTCCGACCGTTGGCCAGCACTGACCCAGTTAGACCGTTACCCTGATATTGACATAAGAGGTTAATCAATATTTTCTCTTACTGACAAGAATTCTTTTAACTTATTATATGAATTTCTGTGCCCTTTAGATTTTCTGCACTGACATTTTCCTAATATTTCTATTCATAAAATTGAGACTATTTAGGCCTTTTATCAACATCCACATTTAAAACCTTGCCTGTAATCTTCCAGCAAGAGCATTGAGAAGAGTTGATTTGCCACTCCCCGACGGGCCAAGAATAGCCAAAATCTCACCCGGCGACACCATCCCGGTAATCCCATGAAGAATATTCCGTTCTTGAACGGCCGGCGGTGACGCCCCATCGGACCCACAGCTAAAAATTCGTCCGAAGGCATTTCCATTCTTATCGGCCATCTTCACTCGATAACTCACGTCTACAAACTACAACACACCAAAGAACCACCAAACTTAGGAAGAAAACGAACAATATTAAATTTCAAAAAAAAAAAGGAATGAAAAGATTATATATATAAAAACTTAGATTTTTAAATTCTGCCTCCCGCTATAAAAATTTATAGCTCCGTCCCTGATGAACGTACCTTGAGAGTGAGAGGAAGAGAAGGAGAAGAGACCAAAGAAGGAAGGTCAAGATTAGAAGATGCATCTTTAGTTTGAACAAAGGCAGACATTTTGCCACTTTTCCCTAAAACAAGATCAAACTAAACAACTTTTTTCTTGATTTGGGGATTGAATTTGAAACAATGGAAGGGGAGAATTAGAAACAACAAATGATAATAATGATCAAAAGTGTAGAGAAAAAGAAAGAGAGGGCTATGGAGAGAAGGGAGGAAAGGAGTGAAGAAGAGAGGGTATTTAATGGAAGAAAGGGAGCATCAAAGTGCTTGACACGTCAAAGTGAAAGAGGCACAGGGAGTGGAGTGGCGTGGCAGCTCCATGGGGCAAAAACACAGAAACAACATTATTATTATTATTATTATTATTATTTTGCAGCTTGAGAGCACTAACTCTCCAACCTTTTCTTCTCTCATCATCAACAGTTTCCTTCTTTAAACCAAAACTTTTTACTTTTTTTTTTATTTTTCTCTTTCTTTGGAGAACTTATTCGGTGAGACCGCAACAATATAGTTGACACTTTTTTACCTTTAGATAGAGAGAAAGAAATACTTCAAATTTATATCTAATGATTATTATGAGACATAAAAGTTATTCATTCAACAGATATTATGAAAAAATTACATTGTAGCAACTTCATTGAATAATTTATTTTTTATTTGTTGATGCAATTTTTTTTTCTTGGTTATTCTTTTCAACTTTGCCTTTTCTTCTGACAGAGAGACAAGTTTGCCTTTTGCTAGGTGGAGGGAAGAGGGCTATTTTGGGGGTTGGGAAAGAGCGCGGTTAGTGTGCCTCGGAACTAGAGAGGGAGAGGAGAGAGATTAATGAGAAACTTGCCACCATAATACAGATGTCTCTTTATTAATTACTACTCGATTCATAGTTCGAAAGCTATGTACTTCTTTTTTTTTTTTAATGCAACAATTGTGAGGATAAGTATTGAAACTTTGGTGATAATATAATGTCTCGACTATTTGAGTTACCTAAGTTGAAAATCGTATATACTTTTTTGATACTTAGATATAGATTTAAAATAGGTTTTATAATTTCTCTTTCATGAATCTATCGGTATAAAATTATCAATCACAATATTCTAGCCTTTTCAATATTTTTTGAGAGGACAATAATAGAGAGAAGAGAGAAGAGAATAATGAGACACACCGGCCACCATGATATAGAGGTCTCTTAATTATTATTCGGTCCATAGTTCGAAAGCTATATGTTTTTTTTTTTTTAATTCAACAATTGTGGGGATAACTATATGAACTTTAACTTTTTGGTTGAAGTCGGTGATAATATAATATCTCGACTATTTGAGTTATGTTCAAGTTGAAAGCTATATGCTCTTGATACTTATTGCATATTGATATAAAATCCGTTTTGCAATTTTTCTTTTATATATCTAACAATGTAAAATTATAAATCACATTATTCCAATCTTTTTTCATTAATTTTTTCAAGAGATGGTGATAGAAAGGAGAGAAAGGGGGACGGAGAATAGAGGAGAGAATAATGAGACATTGGCCGCTACAATATGCATGTCTCTTAATTACCATTCGGTCCATGGTTCGAAAGCTACATGCTTCATTTTTTTTTAATTCAACAATTGTGAGGATAAGTATTCAAACCTTAACATTATTTTGGTTGAGGTGATAACATAATGTCTTGACTATTTAATTAGTTATGCTCAAGCTAAAAGCTATATGTTCCTAATACTTATTCGATATATATATATATTCTTTATTTTTTAAATAAATGTAAAATTATTAATCACATTATTTTAATTTTTTTCAATATTTTTTCAGGGGACAAGGATAGAGACGAGAAAAGAGAGAGGGAGGAGAGAGAAAACTGAATAATGAGAAACTTACGGTCACAATATAAATGTCTTTTATTTGGTTCACAGTTTAAAAGCTATGTGCTCATTTTCTTTAATTCAACAATTGTGGGATAAGTATTTGAATATTTTAGCTTTTTAATTGAGGTGATAATATTTTGAATAGTTGAGTTATGTTTAAGTTCAAAGTTATATGCTCCTAATACTTATGGATACAAATTTAAAATATGTCTTATAATTTTTTTTTTATATTTATAATTAATAATGTAAAACTATGTTTCGATCTTTTTTCATAGCGGAGAGGAGAGAGTGGAGGGCATTGATTCACCAGAAGACAGGGGGAACTTGCTTGAAATCAGTATATTATTTTTATTTTTATTTTTGTTATTTTATTGTTGTCAAAAAAACAGATTACAAGGTTGGCTGAAATTCAGGCAAAATGCAATGAGTTTGTGAAGGGAGCATTTAATGAGGAGTCAATTTTCACCCCCCCCAAAAAAAAAACGAGAGAGAAAAAAACAGTTTGGATTTAAAAATATATATCAATCAAGTTTTTTATAAAGTTATTTATTATGGTTGGAAAGTTGTATATATTCCTAAAAAGTTGCTTTGATCTCTTCGGCCAAACATGTTGGGCACAAACACACGTATTATGTTTGGAAACCATGTTCAAAAAAGTTGTTTCTCAATTTATTTTTAAAAGTAGAAATTTTACCTTTTTTCTTTTATAAAAAGTTAAATAGATGATTTTCTAATATTATCCCTGATTTTTTTTCTATTTATTAATAATTAAATTACAAAGTTAATCTCATTTTTAACATAGTTTCAAATTGGTTCCCAAGAAAATAAGTAGGTGTTCAAGTAGCTAAAAAAGATTTAGGAATTATTTATGAAGTTTAATGGACTATAAAGATCAAATTACAACATTTAAAATCATGAGAACCAACTTGAAACAAAACTCACACTACAGAAACTAAATTAAAACTTAGTCTAAACTATTGAGATCAAATTTATAATTTAAACCTTTATTTTTCTTCTAGTTACTTATTAGATAGTAAATCACAATTTTAACACATTAAAATTTTAAAGAATAATTAAGGGGTGACCTTATTAATTAGTCTTTTTTTTTAAAAAAAAAAGTTGGTTTTAAGTAGAGATGTTCATTTTTCCCGCAGAGACGGGGCCCCGCAGGGATCCACCCCTAACGGGGCTGGAAATCCCCGTTTAGACGGGGAATGGAGGAGAGAGTGGGAGAAAATTTTCCCATTAGCTAAACGAGGATGGGACGGGAACGGGGACGGGAAATGTATTCCCCGCCCCCTCCCCAATTACTTTATTTTTTTATTATGTATATTTATATATATAATAAATACTAAATTTAATATTTTATGATGTATTATTTTATTTTTCTAAAGAAAATTTTAAAAAATTCTCTTCAAATAGAAATTTACCATTAGGAATTAATAATTTAAACAGAAATTTTCTAAAAAAAATATTTTATTTAATCAAAGTTTAAAAAATATAAACGGAATCCCCGCTCCGATCCTTGCTTATGAGGAATTTAGCGGGGACGAAGAATGAAATGGAGGGCGAGGATGGGGAAGGGGAAGCCATCCCCGGCCCCGCTCCACCCCATGGACATCTCTAGTTTTAAGCATTTTGTTGTTAAGCTAGGCACTTTTTCACATGCTTGTAGCCAAGGTTAAGATACATATATAAACATATATATTTAGTTCAATAAGTGGGTAGGAAATTTGAAATTTTGACATCTTAGTCGAGAGTATATACCTTAACCAATTGAGTTATGCTCAAGCTGGTAAGGTTCAGATATTTTCGTATAGTTGAATTTAGAGCCCGATAATTCCATTTTGAGTGTTTTGATAGATAAATTTTGTGTGGTTTATTGGTAATTAATTCATGGACCAACTTTCTTTTTCTTTTTCTTTTTTTCTTTAAGTCACCTTTTTCGTAGGCCAATTTTTCTAATTTTTGGTTTGAAATGGTATTAATTCACCAACTTTTTCAATTTTAGGGTTTCATTTGATAAAATTGAGTTTATTGAAAAGCCAAAATTGACTGTAGCATATAACTAAAAATGAATTTTCTCCTTCATTTTCGTTTAAATTTTTATTTTGATAGACTTAAAATTGAAGAGTCTCCAAGTATTGTTAAGAACTGACAAAAACTATAAAGGTCAAGAATAGTACGAATAACTACAGACTGACTCATGAAGAATAGGAATTTCTTTTTAAGCATACTTTATAAAATAGTACTAAAAAAATGTTTCATATAAAATATCCAAACAATTCATAAACATCTTTAATATATATAATTGAATTCATAATATAATGGCAAACAAGAATATTAGGATTTTCTCTAAGCTTTTCAAATTATTGCCTTGTTTAATGAACTCACTAAAAGTTGATTACCTCACCCATTTTTGTATTCCCATAGATATAGGATACTTTATTCTCTTAAATGTTAGTGAATTTTACTGTTAAAGGAATATAAGCTATTAGTGTATAAGGAATTAAATCAACTCAATTTTTATACTAATTGATGGTTTAAGTTGCCTAATCAAAAAATAAGAATAGTTTAAACAAAATTTTTACTATTTTAACAAGCATGATTTACTAACTTATAAGGTTAATGTTGTTCTATAAATTAAAATTTCTACCATAAGTTCATGAAGATTTTAGGAAGAAATAACAACTTTATTTCTTTTAAAATACTTGTAAAAGGGATTATTATTTCTTTTAAAATACATGTAAAAGTTAAATTCCTGTTATAACCATCATTAATTAGAGGCTAATGTGACATGTTTAAAACTAGCTGCCATATCATGTCATATTAACTTCTTGTTAATGATATCAATAAAAGAAACTGCAAAAAAAAAAAATTCAAAAAAAAAATATAGTTGGAACTTTTTAAAGAGTTTAAATGTTCAATAGACATAACGCTCAAAATACGTATATTTTTTAACTAAAACAATTTTATGATAGACCTTATTATTTAGATTAAGCAAACACAATAACATATATTTCCAAAGCAAAGAGGAAGGAACAATGGGTTGGTCATTGACAAATAAAACCTCCCTATTCAAGATTTACATTAACATGTGATCTTTTGGTAATTTAAGTGTAATATGATTACCATGACGTTTAACTAAAAGTTATACATATAAAGGTTATACAAAATCATGTTCTCTCCTATTAATTATTAAAAAATCTAAAAATTTATACGTGTCAAAGTCTCATGTGGGCGTGTACTAGAGAGAGAGAAGATTTAGTTGGAAGAAAATGTTTTAAGCACATGATGGTTGGCTTGGCACCTACTTAAAAAGGAATAAAATGGAGACCATCGGTTCACAAAAATAAATTAATAAAATAGAGACCATTATATTCTTTTAATTTATTTAGAGATGTCTTTCTTTTTTTCTATTTGAATAAAAAGAAAAGGAGATTGGGAGTTCTTGAATTTTTAAATAACTTTTATTATTTTATTTATAAAATAGGACAAACTAACTTAAATGGTTAATAACCTTTGAAATAAAAATTAGGACAGCACGATGAAATTATTCAAAGAGGCCATCACAATGTAAGTGTGGTAGTTCTACACTGTAGGATGTATGAGAGAAAAGCTGCAAAAACATTCAAGACATGTAGATTTTTTAATCTTCAACCAACAGTTATTAAGAGACAGTCACATTGAATAATGTTTAGAATGTTTGAGGTTAAAAAGATATCATTGAGACAAAGGATCTTGCAAGAGAATCAAACCACCTCTACTTTTCCATCCAAATTGATATAATGGTTGCATAGAGATATTATTTTTTTTATTCATAATTTTCATACTTATAAATCTTTTACTTGTTTAGACATAACAATATTTAGAAGTTTTGATGATTTAAAGTTTCTTTAATCTTCTAATGTCATAACTCATATATACTAACCTCTTCTCAAGACTATTGTCTATCTTGGTCATATAACTCTTTTATCGAGTATGAAAACTTATTATGAATAAAAGAAAAAAAAATACCTTTTATCTAATAGAAAATCTTATTATATAAAACATACTCCAAAGAACTAATAAACATTGTCCATGATGCACACATTAAAACTCTACTATTATATATATATATATTTTTTTTTGAATTATTCTCATTGTTACGCGAGTAGCTTGGAGTCTCAAAAGTGGAATATAGCATCTATATGATAATAATACTATGCGTTCATAATTAAGTTATCTAATTTAAAAATTCAAATATATAATTACCTTAAATTATTATCTTAAATCAATTTAGACCGATCTTTAAGATTTTGAAAGAGATAAATTTATAGTGTGTTTGGAATAACTTTTGAAAAAAATGCTTTTTAAACAATTTTTTTTTCTATAAACACTTTTGAAAAAATGAATAATATAATGTGTGTTTTGTATTGCTTCTTGAGTGATTTTAAATTATCAACAATGCTTTTTAAAAAGATCTTAATAAATAAAAATTACTTTAAAAAAATTAGATTAATTTAAAAACTAATTTTGAAGAAACACTTGAGAAATAGATTATAAAAAATGACTTTAAAGTGATTAATCGAAAATCTTTGAAACATATATAGTATGAAAAAATATTTTTAATTAATAGAATCACTTGTGAATATAATGCAACAAAAAATATTTTTTTTATATTTAAAGATTTTAAAAAATATATATAAGATATAAAAACATTTTATTGAAATTACTTTTTAAAAAGTGCTTAATATAATTAAACTAGAGGGTATTCCAAACGGACCTAATGAAAGAAGTTATATAGAAACAAAAGGACATTTCTCTTTCTCCTTTGCATGTCTTTAACCTATCAAAGTCGCAATAAAGAAATAAGTGCAAGTTGATGGCACATGTTTTTCACTGCTTTGCTCAGTGAATGTAGGCAAATTGTCGAACCACTTAAACACTGTTCTTTCTCTTCTTTTCTGATTTATACATTGTTTTTTCTTGAATACTTTCTCTATCGCCTTTTCATGTCTTTAATCTATCAAAGTCACAATAAAGAAATCAATGGAAGTTGATAGCACATTTCTCACTACATATTCCGACTATAGTAACCACCTATAAACATGGAAAAAATAAACAAAAAAAAGTAAAGAACTTACCAAACTTGAAGTAGAGACTTAATTTTCTTGGATATTCTTTTTTCCATAAAAAGAGAAAATGATTAGGCAAAGGCAATATGGAGCATCAATTCACCTTTTTGTGTACATGCACTAAAATGGTTCTAAATGACATGTGTTTAACTTATGCAAAACCCTTGGTGTGTCATTTCGTTCTAATTGTGCAATGAATATTCAAAAGAATTTCCCCATAAAACCTTCCCACTTTCTTATACACAAAGCTTGGTCATCACCAAAAACTCCAATTTGAATTCTATTATCATCTCTTATGTACATTTTAAAAGATATATATGAAATGGTATGGGTGAGATAATTTTTTTAAATGAAATAGTTTATCTAGAGGTAGCTTAGCTGTTAAGTAGCTTGTCATCCAGAAGTACTATCAACTAAATGATGGTGTCTAGGTGAATTCAATTATTTAGTAATTTAGATTAAATGAGAAGTCGCTTGGCTCAATTGGGCCATAGCCAAGTCACTTTGTCTAGGTTTTAGTCACACATATATAACTCAACCATGGTGAGTCAATGTGTCTAGAACCTGACTTACATGAGATTAGGCATATGCTAGCTTGATCTTAATTATCGATCTATCCTTGAGAAGTTCAATAAGGGAAGAGATCTGAAGAGAAACATCATAACAAGTACTAGATATTCTAGCGAAAATACAAAGCTATAAACATTTTTACCTATTCTAGACGATGTTGAAAGGATTTGTTCATAGACTGTATTTTGAGAATAGCAGAGACTCAATGAGAGTTAGATTTTAATTTTTGTAGTCGTTGGTAGTTTTTTTTAATGCCTCATCTTGTGAAAATAAATTGATTTTTTTTTAATTCAACATTTGGGATGAAAAAGATTTGAACCTTTGACTTTTTGGTCGAAGGTATATATATTCTTAACTAGTTGATGCTCAGATGGGTGAAAATAAATTCATGCTAAATCGTAGTTGATATAAATAAATTCATGCTAGATAGTAGTTGATATATATATATTTTTCTGAATGTCCAAATACGTATAAAAGTTTTATAAAGAAAGAGGACCTGCCCAACAATTAATGAATTTAGTCTATATATCTCCAAAAAAAAAAAAAAAAAAGTCTATCTCTCCATATATTCTCCATATATATCATATATTATAGATTATGCAAAACTATATATTCTTTTTCGAGAGAATTGAGATAGCAACCCTCAATTTACATTTATTTTATTTCTTTTTGTCATAACCATTATCCTTATATGGTGAGACCAATAACTTTTACCAAATCAATGACGATGCCTGTCTCCACTTTTACAATTCTCGATCGAGTCCCTTATTATAGACCATCCAATCGTATTTTGGTGGCTGAATGTATCAAGTTTGATAAATTTTCTTTTAATATTTTTTCTCTTTTATTTAATGAATATTTTGACTCCTAACCTTGGTCAAATCTTTTATAAAATCTCTCTTGATGACATCCAAAACTTTATTAAAAGCCGATATGATATATCGTGAAAAGAGAAAGAAAGAAAAAAAATTATACCCAACACTTAAAACGTTACTACATTTATTAATATTGTGTATGCTACTCTTCTTTTTTAATGAAATTTTGTTGAAGAAAGGAGATAAAAAGGTAAAGAAAAAAAAATTAGGTGACAAAAAGAGAGACCTATAATTTGGGTAAAGTGCTTTTTGTATCAACCCATGAGAAAAAATAGAAAAGAGAGCTAGATTCTTGTTAAAGCTTTCTAACTTAAAAAAGAGTCAACTTTTTTACTTGATGGGATAAGAGAAAAATACAAAGAGAAAAAAAAAACAAAAAAAGGTGAAAGATAGGTTGGGAAAAAGTGAGACTAGATGCTGCTGCTGCTTGCAAATTTCTCAATCTTTATGCCCAATATTTTACAACTACAAAACCCAATCACTTTTACAAAGGACATGGAGATACCAATAATTGAGAGGCCAGTAAGCCTTCAAGGTAGTTGTAAGGTCTTGTATTTCAACTTTGCATTAACCATACGTGTTCAAAGGACAATGATTAAGTTACCCCATCATTTCAAAGTTAATGTGTGTGTTTAGTATGTATCAAAATTTCTTCTTTGATCTAAAAGCTTTAATTTATGAAAACGATTTCTAGACTTAAAATCCTATTTCTAATTTGAACTTTCAAACCTTAGTTCATTTTTGTCTTTTCAGTTTCAAATTTTATTATTTTTTATTTTTGAACTTTTATGTCATCAAACTTTTTGTATTGCATTGATAAGTCAATTTTAAACACAGCAAAGAAGGGTGCATTTAGGTTTATGGTTAGTTTTTAAGGTCTTTATTTAAACAATTATGTTTGATTTTTGTTTATTTTCTTTGTAGTTGATTGTTGGTAGACAAAATGATGTTTCAAGCAAAAATTTCCAGAGAACTAGCGCTGAGGTGCCGGTCAATGGCGCCTAGGCGCTGAAAGAGTGAAAAATACAAGAATGTAGATGAATTTGGTAGAAGGCTAGCGACTAGGCACTACATTTGGGCGCCTAGGCGCTTCGATAGGAGGTGGACCACTAGCAGGGTGGCACCTAGGCACTGCGGCATTGGCAACATCAATTTTTTTTGTGCTTTTTGACAGCGCTTAGGCACTGCGTTGACTGCCCTAAGTTTAAATTGGCGTCTTTTATCATTTGTGGGGGGTCGAAAATTAGAGTTTTGGAGGCGGAAAACATACAACAAAAGGGAGAAAGACCAAAGGAGAAGAGAATGCGCCATCTTGGAGGACCCGAACAACCAAACGGAACGAGAGCTAAGCTTGGTTATTCATTTAATCATCTGGATTTGTCTCTCTTTTCACTTTTCCTTTCTCTTTTGCTATTTGTAATGACCCAAATTACATTTTTGACTAGTTTTGTTAAGTTTTACATTGTGAACTAAGTTTTTCTATCTAGAGCTTGATGTAATCGAATACTTGAATCCTACTATTTCTTAGTTAATAAATGGTGTTTCTATTTCATTTGTAGTTGTGAAAATTCTTCTGCACTTAAAGCATGTTTAGATTTGGCCATTCTTTGAATTGCTTCTATGTCATGATTTGAGGTTGAGAGACAAAAATCAAATCATTGATGAACTGAAGAGTTTTTCCTAATTTACACTTGAGATAGAGATGTCATTGTGGGTTTTGTGGCAATTTTAGGTTCTACAAGCTTAATAATTGAATTGTTTGAATTATCATAGAGATATAGGTAATTTACATTTCAATGAATATCGTTATTGCTTGAGAAAGAATATCGAGTCTATAGGGTAGAGCTTGTCAACAACTTAGAAATAGAAGAAAACATTAGCTATTAATAAATAAAAAAGAGTAGGAGGAGGTATTTGATGAAGTCATTGCTCTAGAGTTTTTTTTTTACAAATTAAGTTTTGTCCTTTGTTTTGCATTGTCGATTTTAGATCTTAATCAAATTTACTCATCAAGCAAATTTAATTTTCCATTCACCTTTGATAATTCGGTGCTTGGATAAAATTGAGGCTAAAAAATTTGGTAATTGGTAGCTTTTTGTCCCTATAGAGAACGAACTTTGTATTCAAACACTGTATTACTTGTAACGATTCGTGCACTTGCGAAATCGACCAAATGCATTAACACAAATCTTAAGCCACTTGTCAACTAGAATAAATATATGTACCATATAATATAAATTCATTACAATGAGATTGGTTGAAGTCCTATTCTAGTCCTTATAATTCTTCATAATTATTGTTTTTTATTTTTTTTAATGAACTTTCTGTTGTAAAATTGAGAGGCGAAACCGGGCACCAAAACTTTACCAAAACATATAATAATAATAATAATAATAAGTGTTGGAATATAAAAGGAGTATATATATATATAATATAAACAAAAGAAAATGGAGATTTATGGCAAATTAAAAACAAATGAAATTAGAGAAAGTGGGAGAGAAAAAAGAAGATTGGAGAGGTTTCTATACCAAAATGTCTCTCATTATTTATCCACCAAAAACCACTATTTATAGGCAATTTGGGAGAGCATGATGTGGTACATTTGGACACCAATCTATGGCCTTTGTTGGACACATAGAAGACACTTTGGCTATGGAGAAAATGCCACTTGGCATGGATATTAAATGGGCATGTGGAATGGGCATTTACATGTGCCATATTTACAATAATCCCCCTTAAATGCCCATTTATACAAAATATGCCTCGTTAAAACTTTACTAGGGAAAAACCCAATGGGAAGAAAAACCCTAGTGAAGGAAAAAGAGTACATATTTTATATAGTTTACTATAATACATTTACTCCCCCTCATGGAGACATCACTTAAAGTCTTTGAGTCGCCGCATTCCAATGCTATATACTAATTTATCGAAGGTTGCAGTTGGTAATGCCTTTGTAAATAAGTCAGCCAGGTTATCTTTTGAACAAATTTGTTGTACAGTGATATCACCATTTTCTTCAAGATCATGAGTATAGAAGAGCTTTGGTGAGATATGCTTCGTTCTATCTCCTTTGATATATCCTCCCTTGATTTGAGCTATACATGCTGTGTTGTCTTCGTATAACATCGTTGGAAGAGGTTTACTTGAAGACAAGCCACATGTCTCATGAATGTGTTGTGTCATCGATCTTAGCCATACACATTCTCGACTTGCTTCATGAATAGCGAGGATTTCAGCATGATTTGAAGAAGTGGCCGTTATAGTCTGTTTCACTGATCGTCACGATATAGCAGTTCCTCCACATGTGAATAGATAACCTGTCTGAGATCTAGCTTTGTGTGGATCAGATAGATAACCAGAATCTGCATAACCAACTAGATCATACTTTGATTTGTTAGAATAAAATAAACTCATATCAATTGTCCCTCGAAGATATCGGAGTACATGCTTAACTCCGTTCCAATGTCTTTTTGTAGGACATGAACTATATCTAGCTAATAAATTTACTGAAAATGCAATATCTGGTCTTGTGTTATTAGCCAAATACATAAGTGCACCAATTGCACTAAGATATGGTACTTCAGGACCAAGTAGTTCTTCACTGTCATCTCGAGGTCGAAATATATCTTTCTTTATATCCAGTGAACGAACTTCCATTGGAATGTTCAATGGATGTGCTTTATCCATATAGAATCTTTTTAAGATTTTCTCTGTATAAGTTGATTGATGAACAAATATCCCATCTGCTAAATGTTCAATTTGCAAACCAAGGCAAAATTTTGTTTTTCCAAGATCTTTCATCTCGAATTCTTTCTTAAGATATTCTATTGCCTTGGATAACTCTTCAGGAGTTCCAATTATATTTAAGTCATCAACATATATAGTTATAATAGCAAATCTTGACTGAGATTTCTTTATAAAAACGCACGGACATATTGGATTATTTTGGTATCCTTCTTTCAACAGATATTCACTCAGGCGATTATACCACATTCGTCCTGATTGTTTTAATCCATATAATGATCTCTGTAACTTTATTGAATACAATTCCCGAGAACTTGATTCATATGTTTCTGGTATTTTAAATCCTTCCGGGATTTTCATATAAATGTCATTATCCAGAGATCCATATAAATACGCCGTGACTACATCCATTAGATGCATATCAAGCTTTTCATATACAGTCAGACCAATCAAATATCTTAGCGTTATTGCATCCACCACAGGAGAATATGTCTCCTCATAATCAATACCAGGCCTTTGCGAGAATCCTTGTGCAACAAGTCTCGCTTTATATCTTGTGACTTCATTCTTTTCATTTCTTTTCCTTACAAATACCCATTTATATCCCACAGGTTTGACGTTTTCCGGTGTTGGGACTACTGGTCCAAAAACCTCACGTTTTGAAAGTGAGTTCAACTCTACTTGGATTGCTTCTTTCCACTTCGGCCAATCCTTTCTACGTTGACATTCTTTGATAGATTTTGGGTCAAAATTGTCACTTTCATGAATAATATCGTGAGCAACATTATAAGAAAAAATGTTGTCAATAATGATATCATTTCGGTTCCATCTCTTTCCTGTTGTAACATAGTTTATAGAAATTTCATTATTATCCTCAAGCGTTTGATTTTCACCAATACTCTTTTTAGTAGTTGTATTCTGGATTTCTTCTGGAACATCCATACCTTTTATTGAATCATTTTGATTCTCAACTACTTTTCTTTTTCGAGGATTTTTATCTTTAGAACCTATTGGTCTACCACACTTCTGGCGTGCTCCAGACTCATTATTGACAACTTGTTCCTTTAGGATATCAATTTTTGATGGAGCATTTGCAGCTGGTATATATGATTTAGTCATACTTTTAGTATCTGTGAATGCATCTGGTAGTTGATTTGCTATATTTTGCAAATGAATTATCTTTTGAACTTCAAGTTCACATTGATTTCTACGAGAATCTAAATGAGATAATAACGATGCATTCCATGTAATTTCTTTTTCCAACTTCTTAATTCCTCCCCCTAATGTTGGAAAATTTGTCTCATTAAAATGACAATCAGCAAATCGTGCAGTAAATACATCACCCGTCAGGGGTTCAAGATATTTAATAATTGATGGGGAATCAAAACCAACATATATTCCTAACCTCCTTTGAGGGCCCATCTTAGTACGTTGTGGTGGAGCAATCGGTACATATACTGCACATCCAAAAATTCTTAGATGGGACATATTTGGCTGCTGGCCATAAGCTAATTGCATTGGGGAGTATTTATTATAAGCTACTGGCCTAATACGTGCCAGTGATGCAGCATGCAAATAGCATGACCCCATACCGATGTAGGAAGTTTAGCTCTCATAAGCAATGGTCTTGCAATTAGTTGCAGACGTTTTATAAATGATTCTGCTAGACCATTTTGTGTATGAACGTGAGCTACAGGATGTTCAACACTTATCCCAATTGACATACAATAATTTTTAAAAGTTTGGGATGTAAATTCATCAGCATTATCAAGTCGAATGGTTTTAATTGTATTATCAGGAAATTGTGCTTTTAACTTAATTATTTGAGCAAGTAATCTTGCAATAGCAAGATTTCGACTTGATAATAAGCATACATGTGACCATCTGCTGGATGCGTCAATTAATACCATAAAATATCTAAATGGACCACTTGGTGGATTAATAGGTCCACAAATATCACCTTGAATTCGCTCTAAAAATGCAGGTGATTCAATCCCCACTTTAGCTGGTGATGGTCTAATAATTAATTTCCATTGAGAACAAGCATCACATGACAACTCATTGGATTGAAGAATCTTCTGGCTTTTTAAAGGATGTCCATGTGAATTCTCAATAATTTTTCTCATCATTATCGACCCTGGATGACCCAATCGATCATGCCAAACACTGAATATTTCTGGATTCATGAACTTCGGGTTCATTATTGCATAACTTTCGATTACTCGTATATGAGTATAGTATAATCCAGAAGAAAAAGCAGGCAGTGTTTCTAATATACGTTTTTCATGTGAAACAATAGATGTTATATAGAGACACTCTATATTATTTTTACAATCAGTTTCAACATGATAATCATTTTCACGTATATCTTTAAAACTTAATAAGTTTCTTTTTGATTTGCTAGAGAACAGAGCATTATTAATTGTAAATCTTGTTCCTCTAGTCAAAATAAAGTTTGCTTTTCCAAAACCTTCAATCAGATTTGCAGAACCTAATATAGTATTGACTTTTGCTTTCAGCATTGTCAATCTAGAAAAATATTTTCTATTTATGAGTATCGTGTGCGTAGTTGCGCAGTCTGCCAGACATAAATCCTCATTGCTCATTTTCGAGTTACTCAACATATTGAAATTGTTCATATTTCTTCATTGAAAAGAAAAGAAAAACGATTACAAAGAGTCTTAAATATATATACAAACAAAACAACAACAAAAACATACTAAACAGTATTTAATTATATATTTTCATACAAATCATCCTCTACTTGTTTGATTGTATCAATTCTCTCTCCAGGAGATTCAAAATAATCAGCTACATCAAGATGCATCATATTGGAGGGGTCAAACACATCATCTTCTTGAATGACAAGATTTACCTCCACATTCTTTCCTTTTCCTTTTTCCTTCAGGGAAGCTTGATAGAGATCAACAAGGTGTTTTGACGTACGACAGGTACGTGACCAGTGCCCAGTCATTCCGCATCGGAAACATTTATGTTCATCACCTTTCGAACTTCTATCTTGTGGAGCCTTTCCTTTATGATCATCACTTCGTGTGGGTTTCTTAAAATTATAATGCCCACCACGAAAATAGGTATTTCTTCCTCTATCGCGGTCCCGACCTCGACCACGACCACGACCTCGACCACGGTTATTAAAATTCACAGCATTCACTTCAGGGAATGGTGTTGCTCCAGTTGGTCGGGATTCGTGATTTTTCATCAATAACTCGTTATTTTGTTCAGCAACGAGAAGACATGAGATAAGTTCAGAATATTTTGCAAAACCCTTCTCTCGATATTGCTGCTACAGGAGCATATTCGAGACATGAAAAGTGGAAAATGTCTTCTCTAACATATCAACATCAGTAATCTTTTCTCCGCATAATTTTAATTTTGAACTAATTCTGAAAAGTGCGGAATTATACTCACTTACTGATTTAAAGTCCTGCAACCTCAGGTGCATCCAATCATAACGAGCATTTGGAAGAATAACTGTTTTTTGATGATCGTACCTTTCTTTCAAACCTTGCCATAGAACGTAGGGATTTTTTATTGTAAGATACTCCATTTTCAATCCCTCATGAAGATGATGGCGAAGGAAGATCAGAGATTTTGCTTTTTCTTGATTTGATGCATCATTTCCTTCTTTAATTGTTTCTCCAAGATTCATAGAATCTAAATGGATCTCAGCGTCAAGGACCCATGACAAGTAGTTATTTTCATTAATATCCAAGGCCGCAAATTCTAGCTTTGTAAGGTTTGCCATAATAACACTATCAAAAATAATAATATATTCATATTAGAAATTTAACATAAACCAAATGCGTAAAAATGGCTTACCTATAAGACTTACCTTTAGCGGGAAAAATGACAGAGTTTCGTGCTGATAACGTGTTGTAAAATTGAGAGGCGAAACCGGGCACCAAAACTTTACCAAAACATATAATAATAATAATAATAATAATAATAATAATAATAATAATAAGTGTTGGAATATAAAAGGAGTATATATATATATAATATAAACAAAAGAAAATGGAGATTTATGGCAAATTAAAAACAAATGAAATTAGAGAAAGTGGGAGAGAAAAAAGAAGATTGGAGAGGTTTCTATACCAAAATGTCTCTCATTATTTATCCACCAAAAACAACTATTTATAGGCAATTTGGGAGAGCATGATGTGGTACATTTGGACACCAATCTGTGGCCTTTGTTGGACACATAGAAGACACTTTGGCTATGGAGAAAATGCCACTTGGCATGGATATTAAATGGGCATGTGGAATGGGCATTTACATGTGCCATATTTACAATACTTTCATAATTATTCTATTTTGGTCCCCTAGACTTCCAAATATTTTATTTTTAATTTTTAAAATTTCATAATTATTTTATTTTGGTCATTAAACTTTTCTATTTTTAGTCCTTTTAACTTTCATAGTTATTCTATTGTGGTCCCTAACATTTCTATGTTATATATGTTTTAGTACCTAGGCTTTGCATAAAATACTATTACTACAACAAATCTGAGTTTTAATGACAGTTTAAAAAATATTCGTAGGTAGAAACAATGACGGACAAAAGAAAAAATGTGCAAAAAAAGAAAATATCAAAAATTTAAATTACAATGTCGGCCAATGATTGACGTTGTTTCCTAACTTTTAATGTTGGTCATTGACCGACGTTATATAATCTATTTAAAAGCATTTTTTTTAACATTTCTCACTACATTATTTCTTTTTTACATTTTGATCAAGAGATCCATTCTTCTCTTCTCTCTAGCTCTAATCTTTTTCCCCTCCCTCTCTCACATGTGTTCATCCCCTGGCTAACCCCCCTCTAGCTCAGAATTCTTCTCCAGCGAAAACAAGCTTCGCACGACGCCTTCTCACGCAACACGTGTCCGTCCAATGATGAAGACAACAACATCGGTGACCCACGCAAAAGCCATGAGATTTGCGACACCCAAACCTCCGACGGGGCTGTATGACGACTTTCGATAGTGTTTTGCAGTAACATCTGACAAGATCCACACTCAAACGACCTCAGATCCTCAACACCCACTTTGATTTCAATCAGATCTGAGTGCCCACAACCTTGTATATCTCAGATCTAAACACTCATGATATCCGCGATGCCTATACCTCTGACAAGGCTGTACGATGACTTTTGATGGTGTTCTGCAACAGCATCTAGCGAGACCCAAGAGTTTCAAGGTTGAGGTTGACCCACACTCAAACGACCTCAGATCCTCAACTCTAACTTCGATTTGGATTAGATCTGAGCCTTCAGCCTTGTCAATCTCAGATCTAGACACCGACAACTCGTAAGGCTCAGATCTGCAAGTTCGGACACCAACCAACAAGGTTTGCAGCACTTTTGTTTCTAACAAAAAATAAAGGAATATTTTCTAATAGACTATCTAAAAATAATTTGTTGTTATTCTGGTCAATAATTTAATTTGGTCGACTGTTTATATTCATTTCTTTGGTGCTGAAATTTTGATACTAAAAGAAAACATCCTTTAATGTAGACAACATGTGACTATGATATGGAAGTACCTCCTAGGTTTCATTATTAGTATATGATTTCTTTGTTTTTTCACCAATTCCTTTAAGTCTTTTTTGTCTGCTATTATTTTTCTCCACCTAATACTATATTTGGCTTGAAGTCAATTGGTTGTTTCTTGAAAACAAAGGAGAAAGGGAGTTATAATGGTCAGGGGTAGGGATGGAAGTAGTCGTAGGTAGTTGGAAAGTTTTGGGACATAGTTGCTCTTTGATTACAAAGTCAAGGAATGGAAGAAATAGAAACGATTCACTATATTGAAAATGAAATTGGAATGAAATCGTGGGAAAATGTAAGGGCTCCAAACAGATTTTTGACAGTGATTGTAGACACAAAAGTGAACCAAAAGTTCAAGGTTAATGAATGAATTTAAGACGATAATTTTAGACTCAACTGCATTCCTTTTTTCTTTTACCTATTTGCTTCTTTGAGTACTTCAGTGATTAATGATTTTAGAGATATTCCTTTATGTTTTTTTTAAAAAATATTTAGTTAGACAAAATTCATACTCCTTTAAGTTCATGGTTTTGAAGAAAATTTTATTTTCCCCTTTGCTTGATTGTTCTTTCATTGTGTGGGTTCCATATTAGATTGTCTATTAGAAATCATGGTCTACTTCACCAACTTAAATAGTTATAATGTATTTATTGTAGTTAGAAACCATGTTTTCATAATTTAGTTTAGTAGTATTCACGTTCTTACACAACTTAAAGTTTATCAATGTGTATTAATACATGTATAGCAATCGTTGTCATTACTACATAGCAAAGGTAGAGAAAATTGTTTAGGTATATATTTGGTTGTTACACTCATACTAATTCTTCTATAAGGCGTAAGGTGTTGTAAATGTATGGAAGGACTTGAGGGTTGTTTTCCCTCTTTGCTTGTGCGGATTAGAGGGTGATTCCCTTTGTATGTGCTTGTGAACTTCGGGCCAGGTTGTGAATGTGGTTCGAAAATGATGGATGAATTTAGTATGGTGGGTTACCCTAGAGGTTCCAAATGTAGTACGAAAGTACAAAAACTTGTTAGATTAGTGCCACCTGACATTGTGTCTCTCCTAGGCGAGTCTATAACTCTAGGTTGATGTGATGTGATGCGCGTGAGGGTTGTTTTCCTTCACCGTGTATGCTAGCTTAAAGGGCGATTCACCCATTGTGATGAGCGTAAGGTTTGCATTCTTTTATTGCCTGTGTGCTAGCTTAGGAGGTAATTCCCCCATTGTGATGAGTGTAAGAGTTGTGTTCCCTTATTGCTTGTGTGCTACCTTAGGGGGCAATTACCCTATTGTGATGAGTATGAGGGTTGTGTTCCCTTATTGCCTGTGTGCTAGCCCAGGGGGCAATTCCCTCATTG
Organism: Trichosanthes truncata; assembly: GCA_033996785.1. Taxonomy (NCBI): domain Eukaryota; kingdom Viridiplantae; phylum Streptophyta; class Magnoliopsida; order Cucurbitales; family Cucurbitaceae; genus Trichosanthes; species Trichosanthes truncata. Next base: position 25,164,689 of record JAWPNB010000009.1, read on the forward strand.
TGATAAGCGTAAGAGTTGCGTTCCTTTATTGCTTGTGTGCTAGCTTAGGGGGCAATTCCCCCATTGTGATGAGCGTGAGGGTTGTTGTCTTTCACTGTGTGTGCTAGCTTATGGGGCAATTCCCCCATTGTGATGAGCGTATGGGTTGCGTTCCCTTATCGCCTGTGTGTTAGCTTAGGAGGCGATTCCCCCATTGTGTGTAGGTGTGAGAGTTTCTTTCTTTCACGGCCCTTGTCAACCTAATTTACATGGATCGTCGGTAGTACTCGAGACAATGTCATACCAGGGTGGACTTAGGGTAGGGTGTGCAAGTTGTAGTTGGTTGGAAGATGAGTTGAGATTAAGTAGGAGTCGTGCATGCCAGGACAACTTTTGTGTTGTTATTGAATGTTGGACCTTAAGTGGGCTACTTACTGAGTATGTTTATACTCACTCATGCTACTTTGTTTCTGTTTTGCAGATGGTGCACATTCTCGAGGAGGGTGATGGAAGCGATGACTTGACGAGGCTATGGAGACTCCACCAAATTCATTTTTCTTGTCTTAGCTCGAAGGATTGAGGTCAAACATAGGGGTGCAGTATGAAGAAGTAATTTTTATTTCTTATTTCCTATCTTCTTTCAAATTTTGATAGATAATAAACTTCATAAAGCTATTGGTTTGCTTTCAGATTTTGAAAAGGCTGAAGGAGAAACAAAGAATGGTGATGTAGATGAGAATAAGGTACTTATATTTTTCATCAATATCACGTGATGGAGCTTTAGTTGCTGGTGGATTCTTAGACTCTTCTTTGAAGGTAAGTCTTAAGTTAGTTAGAACGGCCTAATTATTGGGTGCTTATTTCTAAAATCTTGGTGGGTTTCTTAAATAAGTTAAGCTACTATAGGATGTATAAAGATAATATAGATATATGTGTAAAGATATGTTATAGACTTCGTGATAAATTGTTTGTTTGTTTTAATGCAGAATGAAGTATGGCCTGTGAAGTAGGGAGACGTAGCCAATAACGTATGGATGGAATTGTTAGTCTTACTGTTGCTAGCTTGTTGAAAGATTAGAGTCTTATATTTCTTTTGTTTTGCAATTTTGCTTTTTCTTTGTAAATCGAATCATGAAAGTGGTTCAAGGATGGACGAGAGTTTCTTATATTTTATTAATTAAAATTATGTTAAGTTAATTGTTGTGTAAAATATAATACTATTGCGATTTTATTTGTGTATAAGTTCAGAAAGAAAAATATTGTTGGTCCAGTACATTGTCTGTCATTAAAAACCACTATTTTCAACTTTTAATGACGGACGAGATTCTTAATGACGGACATTCAATGATAGACAAACTTTTAATGATAGACATTTAATGATGGATGAACTTTAAATGACGGTCGTACTTTTAATGACGGAAATTTAACAACAGACAAAGATTTAATGTCATACATTGACCGACATTAAAAGTCATCCGTCATCGTAGCCTACAATAACACGTGAAAATAAGGGGTAGGATTTCAACCTACAACCTAAAAAGGACGTACAAATGCTTAAACACTAGTTATATTCCAGTTGGCTACGAAATTTATGCAATGTTTTATTTTCTTTAAATTTTAGTATCAACTCACGTACTTTTAAGTCATATAATTACATTTTATCTTTTCCGAGGTCAAATGTTCAGTTCCTACCCTACATAATTTGTTGAACAAAAAAATGTCTCATAATTAAATTAATATGAAAATGTGGTAGAATATTTAAAAGATTAATTCACCCTAATCTAAAATATTACATTAATAAAATTATTGATAAGTTAATACCTTTTGTTTTTAAACTAAAGGTCAATATTAGTATGAAATGAAGAATAAAATAGTCAACATAAAAGAAAGAGTCCTAGAAATTTTAAATCCATACAGTGCCTTTTTCATCTCAATAGTTTATTAAATAAAAAAAGGAAGAAAAGTTCAAAAAGAAAGATAAAAGTATTTTTGAAAAATATTTGGAGAGAGAGAGGAAAGAAAGAAAAGGGAAGAAAACCAATGAGTGAGTGCCACTATAATTAAGAAAGTGGGTTGAAATCGACATTAAGAAAAATAAAATACAAAATGAATTTAGATATATTTTAAATAATATAAAAATTTCAACTTTATGAAATGGGTTAGAAAACGAATAAATAAACAAATAAATAAAAGAAAAGAGAGGGGCATGCTCGTGATAGGTGTTACATTGAAACATACATCACTGCCTTAAATGAAAAAGACATATTTAAAAGAAAATTTGTGTTGGCAATGGCACATGGTGCTCTGCTGGGTTTCTCAAAAGCTAGTGGTTTTTAAAATAGATTTTGTTTTCAAACTAATGACAAAAATCAGAGTTTTTTCTTTTTTAGATCATGGTGGGATCGGTTGACGATTTAGATAAATTAGGATTTTATAAAAACGATTGTAGTGTAGAAGAAAAGTTTGGAAAAAACACGATGTACACACTTAAAACACATTAAGAATTACATTCAACTAGCTACCCTACCAGCACACATAAACCCTAAATTCTTAACTTTGAGATACTTAGGTTGAACCCGACTCTATTGAGAATTCTTTCACGTGAATGAACAAGTGGTTGATGAATAATCAAATTATTCATGCAACTTTTTACTTTTCTTCGTCTTCTTAAATATCGCTGATAAAAATCTAAATATCTCAATCCATAATAGTAACTTCAAACTATGATTTTCTTAAATTATAAGTCCTATCCAAACTACGATATCTATTAGAAGAAAAAAAGTACACCGTATTTTTGTCATTAGTTTGGAAACGGTTTCTACTTTAAAAAGTATAACCATTATTTGAAAAAAGCAAAGTTCATGCTCTTCCTCCCCTCTTTATTTACTTTATTGGTTCTTTTTTCATCTCACTTTAGCATTAGCATTAAATTTGAGGTTCATTATATTTTTTTTCCAAACATTCAAATTTATTCTATTTTGGTCTTTATATTTTTAGACGGTCTATTTTAATTCTTGAATTTTTAATTATTTTAGTCTTTAATACTAGGTTGGTAATTAATATTCATTTACTCAATATTCGTCTTAGTCAATTTTATATGACTTCAATTCATGTCCATATTAAGATGTTAGTAATATACTCAAAGTAACATTATCTATTTGTTATAAAAAAAAAATAAACATAATTAAGAACCAAAATGATTATTATTTTTCAAAAAAAGTTTAGACACTAAAATAAATATTTTAAAAATTCACCAATCAAAATAGAATAAATCTAAAGGTTCAGCCACGAAAGTGGACGTTTTAAAATTCATGTACCACGAGTTTTGGGTTAGTTCAGAATTTAATAGTTAAAACAAAAATCTAATTAGAAATCTGTGTTGGATTCTCCTTTATTGCCTTTATTTTCCATTTTGTGTGTTTACTTGACAATATATTCATTATTAGAATATTAGTAATTCTTTATGAACCCTAATAAATTATTGTTAAATGACGTGTTTGTTTGTATTGACACTTCTCAAGAACCAATCAGTTTTTTTTTGTTTGTGATATTCATTATTATCTATTCTTATATTAAAGTATATATTTAACCATAAGTTACTAATATATGCGTTTAAAATGATAGTTTATGTTTTATTATTATTATTATTTTTACAATAGTGAAATGAGGAATTTGAACCTTTGACCTCTTGATCGAGATTATACATTTTCTGCTAGTTGAGTCATGGTCATGTTGGTGATAGTTTATGTTTTATATAATTATCTATTACAAAAGTTTTATTAAGTTCAAATTTACAAAGTTAATCGTAGTTGTTTAATTTTTTATAAATATTTGTCAATATCCAAAGATTTTGCTAATGTATATAATTTGTATATTGTTATCGATATTAACATTTTCATCCTTGTTTTCACTCCCATGCTTACGTCTCCATTGCACTATGCTCACTTTTCTCACCATTTGTTGTGCTCAACAAGTAATTTTATAAGATAAAATATTTATTAAAAAAATCATTTTTTATCCCATACTTCTTAATAAATTTTAATTTTAAGCTTTTAATTTCATTCCATTAAACTCTAATACCTTTTCGTTAGTTAAAGTTTTCATTTTTTTAAAATAATATTTGTAATTAACTATGAGACTTTGATGAGACGACTACTTTTGATGGTGCTGGATATTTTTTTAACCTTGTTTGTTGATTTTGTAAAATAATTAGTCAGCTTGATTTTGGGCTATATTTGAATATTTTCATTGTTAGATTTAATTAGCATTCCTATGGCTTCATTTAGAGTATTTTGTTGTTAGAATTTTATATAATTTATTGGTAAGAACATGAATAATTTTCAATTTAGTTACGGAAGACGAATTAATTCCACCAATCATTCTAATTGAGAGTTCACTTTGATAAAATTAAGGGTTAAAAATTAAAATTGACACATTGATTCAATTTAAAAGTTTAAGAAATGCATATCAGAAAGAAAAAAAAAAGACCATGCAAATAAATTCTAATTCAATTAATGGATAAGATCGTGAGCTGTTTTGTCAGGTGAATAGGTAACATTTGCTTCTACAATTTCTGTTTTCTTTTTTTCTAAAAAGAAAAGTAGGCATTGAAAAAAAAAAAAAAAAGTAGGCATATTTTTAGCTTTTATACAAGACTTTATTTTAAACCTAAGATTGTTTAGAATTTTAGTGGAGAAATAGTTAGTACGAACTAGGGACACATGTAGTTACATTCCCATTTCCAAGTTTTTTGTTTTCTGGTTTCCTTTTTCTATAATTTTAAAGTTAAATTATAAGATTAGCCCTTAAACTCTCAAAGTTATATTTGATAGGTCTTTGAACTTTAAAAAAGTATTTAATATAGATCACTAAACATGCAATTTTGTGTCTAGTAGGTTTCTAAACAATGTAACAGAATCTTTGAACTATTAATTTTGCATCATATAGGTCCTCGTCATAATCGACATTTTGTTTTTAAAAATTGGATATTATTTGAATGAATCTATTAGACATAAAAAAATTGAATATTGTCTAATAAGACTCTAAACTTCATTTTTTTTTTGTCTTATAGGTCTGTGAATTATAAAAAATGTTGAATAAATCGAGAACTTATTAGACACAAAATTAAAAGTTCAGAACCTTATATGACACAAAATTTAAAGTTTAGAAACCTATTAGATATTTTTCAAAGTTTAGGAACTTATTAGACACTTTAAAGTTTAAAGACAGATACAAAACTGAAAGTTCAAGATCTATTAGATACAAGCCTGAAAGTTATTTAGGAACTAAACTTGTAATGTAATCTAATTTTAAATGTTAAGTTATAATTTTATTGCTTTTTTTTTTCTAATTAATAAATTTACTACTTGAATTTCATAGTGGTGTCTATTTATTCTCTAAACTTTAAAATTTCTAATTATATTCCTAAATTTTCAATAAAAATGTTTTTATATCTTATATATTTTAAAAAGCGCTTTAAATAATAATTTTTTTTTGTTGTACTATATTTAAAAGTGGTTCTATTAATTACAAATATGTTTTTTTTCTTCCTTACTACATATTTTGAAGATTTTCGTTTAATCACTTAAAAGTCATTTTTGTATGATCTATCTCTCAAGTGTTTTTTCAAAAATAGTTTTTAAATTAATTCAATTTTTAAAGTGCTCTTTACTTATGAATTTTTTTTTTGAAAAAAAAATACTTTTAATCATCTAAAATCACTCAACAATCAATAAGCTATACTAGAAACACTTAAAATTATTAATTTTTCTAAAGGTGTTTATAGAAAAATTGATTTTCTTAGTTTTTTTTCAAAAGTTATTTCAAATACACTATAAGTTAACCAGATGAAATAAGTATAGATAGGCCAAAAAAAAAATCAAAATTTAAAGATTTATGATTTTAAAAATAATAATGCAAGAGAAAAAAAAAAGACAGTCGTACAATAAGATAAATACACTTTTGCAAATTGCAAGGTAAAGACATGACTTTTCTTTTGTGGGTTAAATTTATCCTAGCCAGCTAGCTTAGTACAATTATTTCAGGCATAAAATTAACATATTCTAATTTGATTCCTTTCCATGATTCTAACCTTTTTGAACCAATTTCCTTTTTCACTATTTGCAAATCTTTTTCCCTCCAACCAAAAAAGCCCCATTTGTAAGAAACGAAAATTGGTGAAATCCCATCAAAGTTTCTCAATCAACATGGGAACCATTCTTTGAATTGTCTAATAATGTAAACAAATTTTAGTTTAAATCCTTTTTGTCCTTTTTTTAACATGATTTTTTTTAAATTTTTGAATCATTTAACAAAAATTCAAATCTATTTAAAATTCAACAGTTAACCTACACTACAAGAAAATGTGAATACTGCAGCATAAAATTTACAACAATTGCACAACTGTTGTAAGAGTTTATACAATTCCAACAGTTTTAAAAATATTTTTATGAACCTCTGCAATTATGTATATTGCAATAGTTATTTTGTAACACTTTGATTAACCGCTTTAAGAGTGTATATTGCAACAGTTAATATACAACAATTCTAAAATTTGTTGCAATAGAAGGATACAATTGCAACAGTTAAATGTAGAGAAGTATATAGTTGCAGTTATACTGGTAATAGTTCTAAAAGTGTTACAATAGGTTAATGCAATTGGAGCAAATATATTGCAACAATTTTATTAATTGTTGTAGGATAGTCTATTACAATAGTAAACTTGCAACAGTTGTACAACCGTCGCAAGAGATTAATACAATTGCAGCAGTTACATTGTAACATTCTTATTAACTGTTGTAGGGGTGTGTATTTGCAAACCATTTAATTTGTAAAACTTATGAAATCGTTGCAGAGTTTTTATACAATTGCAACACTTATCTAGCAACATTTTTGAAAAACATTGAAAATTCAACATAATTGCAACATTTTGTGGTCCACGTAAGTATATTTAAGGTATTGTATATATATAAATTGCTAATTTATAAAAAAAAAATGTTTTTTTTAATTAAAAAAAGTTATTAACCATATTAATTACCATATTTAGAATTTAGTTATAATTAATTTTATTTTAAAAATAAATATTATTATATAATATTGGTAATATAACATTAAAAATATTGTATTACTTTTAAGAGAATTATGAAAAAAGTAAAAAATAATGAAAATTAAGTTTATCTTTATTTATATAATTTATTTTTTATAATATATGTGTAATGACTATTAAATATAATTTATTTAATCAAATAAATATAACTCAATATGGCAAAGTGGTTCAATTTTGACCTAAAATTTTTAATTTTATCAAATTCATTCATAAACTTAGATATGTTAGAAATGCAAAAAATGTCTCATATTGGCTAGATAAGGGAGAAATTCAAAGAATATAAGTGAGCACAATTATTTCCATTGTTATGTGCCCCTCCTTAATTTATCGATTTTTCGTATTTTAGTATACAATTGAAATGATTACTAATTAATTAGTATTATATTTGCAGTTCTATTATCAATGTGCCCCCTCTAGTTCATTGGAAACAACACTCCTTACTGCTACAACACCTGGTTTCGAAACCATTGATTCTTCCAACTATTTTTCATATATATATATATATACAAGCTCTTTCAGTCTTTCTTTCCTAATTCGGAAATGATTTTTCATCTATTTAATGTTTAATATATGCATTTCTGTTTATATAAATAAACTCTTTTTTATCATTTAATTATTTTTCACAAATCTGCTTTTTTTTCTTCAGAATTTCAGTTTTTTTTTAAAATTTTGATAGTTTTCTTTAGTAAACTATTTTTAAAAAATTTAATGGCATAGAAATTATAATCTAATCAAGGAATTTTTTTTTTTTTAAATGACCAATACATCAAAAACCTATTAGACACAAATTGAAAATTCAAGGATCTATTAGACATGAAATTGAAAGTTTAAGGACTAGTTACACACTTTTTAAAGTTGATTGCCTTATTAGATACAAACTTGAAAGTTCAAGGACCTATTAGACACTTTTGAAATTTCACAAGGACCAAATAGACATACATCTAAAAGTTCATGGACTAAACTTGTAATTTAACCTACTTTTTATTTAACAAACTAACATCAAACTAATTATTGGTTATAGTTTGGTAATTCATATTACTTATTTTGAATATTATGTATCAAAACAAGTACATTTCGCATCAATATGTTAAGATTATAGTTAAAGCATATTTGTGCCCCCTCTGACTTAAAATCAGGAATCCGCCACTAGTTATGTAGCCTTTTCGGTGAAACCAAAAGCAAAGTTGTAAGGGCCTATGCCCAAAATGGACAATATATCTGTAACGCCCCGCATTATAAAATCAGGCTATTTTAGAATATTTAGACTCATTTATTCGTTATAGTTTTAATTTGGAAAAATTATAATTTTAAAGTTTAGCCCTTAAATAGGTAAATTAAATTTCTAATAATTTTAGGGAAAAGAGATTTTTTGTTAAATCTTTAATTCCTAAAGGTTGAAAGTTTAATTTTAGATTCTATCTCCAAAATTGAAGAGGAACCCAAATCCCTTTTAATTCGATTCTATTCCAAATATTCTATATCTTTATTTGTAGGTTTAAATTTGAGCAAAATAAAAGGAGCAAATTTGGAATCTAGAAATCCTATATTTTTTCCCCTTGTTTATTTAATAGGCAATTTGTCAATTGGAGAATGAAAAAGAAAGAGAGATAAACATGCAAGAAGAAACTCTAGCCCCCAAATCTTCCATCTCTCTCTCACACAACTCCAGCCGCCACAATCCCCCTCTCCCTCAATTTCTCTTCCTCCGGCGAGGCCAACACTGGCAAACCCATTCGACGACAGCGTGCGCGCGAGCCTCATGCTTTCCCTCTCTAATGAGCATTGCGACGCAAGACTCCACGCATAGCAGTTTGTTCTCCTACCTCCTCGGCCCGTGTCTCTCTCTCTCTCGTCGATAGCTTGCTCGACGCCTACACCCAAACATGAGCAGTGAGTTGTGACCCACACAATAACGTTGTTTGGCAGAGTTTCGAGTTGACCGAGCTTTATTCAACCTCAAAATAGAATACCCACAACCTGAGTAGTACTCAATCGAGTTATCCATAGGTCGTGAGGGTCGGATTCGTGTTTTTGAACTCTGTCAAACACCAATCAGCGAGGTTCTTGCCTCTTTCGATATGTTTCAACGTGTTTTTAACCCTTTCGAACTCTTTTAAATTACTATAAATCAGTTTCTCACGCTTGGACACCCTTTTATTTACAGCTTCAGACACTTTTGGCTGTGACCCACAACTCGAATAGCCTAGAATCGAGTTACCCATAGCCTAAAGTGTTTTGATTTGCAAAATTGAACCTCTCCGAACACAGTCCGACAAGCCTTTCAGTCCTTTTAGTGTTAATCGGTAAGTTTCAACATGTTTCATACTTTTCGAAAATCCATTTAAGTATTGTAGCTTTGGTTCTAACATGTAGGAACCTTCAGTTTGCAGTTTAGAATGATTCGAACACCTTCGAACAACAAAGAGCAAGCATAAGGGCTCTTTTGATAAGTTTTAATGCGTTTTAGACCTTTTGCAAATTACTTTAGGTGTTATAGCATAGGTTCTAATGTATGAGAGCCTTCTATTAGTAGTTTCAAACCAATTCGATCTCATTCAAACACTCCCAGCACGTACTCAAGCTCATTTGGTGTAGTTTGGTAAGTTTCGACACACTTTTAGACTCTTTTGAACTGAATTAAGTTTGTTCAGATCTGTTTGAGTGAGTTATAAGTGGTAAGACCTTGTTTAAACTCTTTCTGTCTCAAATAAAGCACTTTGGATGAGTCCTTAACCCTTGGGTACCCTCTGTTTGCAGTGTTGAGCACTATTGAATACTTTTCAACAGTTACCCAAGACTTTTGGTAAGTTATAGCATGTTCTAATTCCTTCTGAATTGTGTTTAAGGTGCTGTAAATTAGTTTATAACCTATGAAAATCTTTTTGTACTTTTGGCTTGATCCTAGAGTGATTGAGTTATCTTTTAAGGTTGTTTCTAAGAACGTCTTGGAATACTTTTAGGAGCATTATAGGTAAGTAGAATTCTACTTGTGGGGTGGGTCTGTTTGCTTGTTTGTTAGCATGATATATACTTTAAATGCTAAATTATGAATATTTGAATGAGTTGTACTGCTCTCTGATATATTTTGAACTTGTTGAGTATGATTTTGAGAATATGTACTGTGAAGCAAATTGCATATAGAAGTTTTGGTTTTGTACTTGATGAGTATGTTGCCGTGTTGAAATTGTCTGAAAAGCATGTTGGTTGTATGTTTAGCACGTTTATGAATTTTAGCATAATGTGGGTTCATGTGGGTTTGGCATAGAGCATGACTTAGAATCCTGCTTAGGACTTACTTATGCTGGTGAGAAAGAGGTATGAGGACCGTGTATAGAAAGAATAGATGGGTGAATATCATGTGCTTTGATCAAGTGATTGAGGAGCGATATGTCACTAGTAGATTTAAAAGTAGCACCGATAGCCTTGTCTTAAGATAGTTATGGTCGGTGTGTTGAGTCCAGAAGGACAAGTGTTTGAGATTCTTGAGAAGGTTGATGGCATTTGATGAAAACTCATTTGGGGCCGATGTAGAGCGTCGATGGCCCTGGATATCATTGGTTGGGGTCGGCGAAGAGCATTGGTGGCCCTGGATGTAAATAGTAGGGGTCGACAGAGAATGTCAGTGGCCATGAATAAAATCAAGAATCAATGTGTCTCGAAGGAGTCAGTCTTAGAAAGCCTTGTGCGAGTTATAGTATGAGCATTGAGTGAGCTCAAGGTTTGAGATTAGGTGAGTTGACTTTACATGAGATGTTGATTCATAGGTGTAGCATGTTGTGATCATTATTTACTTCCCATGTATGATGAGCATGTCTAATTTTGTAATTGTTGTGTATAGCATGATGTTTACCTTGTATGTTAGTTGGTGGATCCTCAGGTGTGAGCTACTTACCAGTACGTGTTATGTACTGACCCACTCACAGATTTTGTAGGTGATGATGATTATGACGAGTTTGGTGGTGTTGAGGAGGAGACTTTAGAAGAGAAAAACCCTAACCATTTGTTACTTATTTAGTGTTGCATCTGTTGAACTTAGTTTAGTTTTATCTTGTTAGTAGTTGGACCTAGTTGTTCAGGATATTGTTATCTCTTTTTGCTGTCCATAGAGTTAAATTTTGGTTCATTTGGCTTGTGACTATGGTATTTAATTATAGATGAAGTTTTGGTTAGGTTTAATAGTTGTTTGTCCCTTGGGTTGGACGTTTGTAGTGGACTTTGAGTTGTTTACTTTAGTTTGAGTTTTATCTTGAGCTTGACTTTGAATTTAAAAACACGTTGTGTTTGTTTAGAATGTTGGTGGTTCTGATTCCTAATGGCTCTTGGGTTGGAGTTTGGAGTGATCACCAGGTTATTCTGGATATAGAAGTGTTATTTTTGTCTAACAGGTGCTAGAAAAAAATTTGGGTAACTTGTAGTTACACCGTTATACTATCGAAATTTTCAGAGTATATTGGTTATGAGTTTAGTAATGTCCTTATGTTAGGTTAAAATTTGGGGACGTTACAATATCATACTATTGTGAAGATATGTGGCGGATTCGTTATCCTAACAAATGAGTATTCAAGCATGATCTTAACGTAAAGTCTGAATAGCCAAATAGCGAAGCATTATATAGTCATATGAAATTGTGGTTGAAGGAGGAGATTAAAGGTGCAATTAATAGTTGGTGACACTAAGTAGCTTTCATAGATAAAGGAGGAGCTTATGGAAATTACAGGTTGCAATAAATACTAGGCAATATTAGATCCTCACAATTGCTTCCATGGATAAAGGAGGAGATTAAGTATTAAAGGTGCAATTAATAGTAGGCAATGTTAGATCTCTCTTAACATAAATTGTTACAAAAAGTGTTGTAGCGGTTAATAACCACTGCGATAGCTCAATAAAACTACGTGTTATAACGGTTAATAACCAATATGATAGTATTAACCACTGTTATAGAGGGTACTATTGCAACAATTGTGAAAAGTTCACTTCCAACATGTAACGACCCCAAAATTTAGCCTATTCTAGGAAACACTACTAACTTACAATCGGTATGCCCCAAAAATTTCGGCAGCATAACGGCGTAACTATGAGTTGCCCAAAAATTTCCTAGCGCCTGTTAAACAAGAATTTGCACTTCCATAACTAGATAACCAGATAACCATCCCAAACTTCAATCAGATAACTACCAAAAATTAGGAATCCTCCGACAACTCATATCAAATCAAAACAAAATTTAAACAACCTAATAGACAACCTAACAATCTTATCACAAGTTCCAACTCAAAAGTAAGATCTACCAAAAGCACTCATCCTCATAAGGCAAACCTCACAACCTCTAGTTCAAACAATCTAATAGGTTCAATAGTCCATTCTAAAAAGGAAAAGACCAACAGTACTAAAGCCATAAGTTCAAGACAACTGTAACCATAATTCGGTTACACTAAAATCAACGAGACGACTACTTTATGAGTAAACATCCAACTATGGCCTTTCTTCCCTCATGCCTTCTCCTCAGCATCACCAGGGTCGTAGCATACGTCATCACATGCAAAACCTGGTAGTGAGTCAGTACATAACACGTACTGGTAAGTAGCTCACACCTGAAGGGACACAGTCAGCATACACAACAAGACAACATGCTTGCAAGTATCATGCTTTCCATAATAATCTAGACATGCAACTCACACAAACATCACATGCAACATGTTTAAGTCACTGAAATTTACTCACAAATGTACCCTGTCTATCTCATGCATATGGAATCACTACCCAAGCTCATCATACTCATTCAAACGTCACCGAGTCATTAAAACCACTCATGTTTAGCCCTCACAAGCTACTTGAGACTAATCCTTTCGAGATCCGCCGACCCCTGACCATTTTTACCCAGGGCCTCAACGACTCTTTACGATGCTCAGCGTTCAACCCTTGACCATTTTCACCCAAGGCCTCGAACTGTGCATCGCTCCCTTGACCATTTTTTTACCCAAGGCAAACGATGACTTAGCCACATCGACCCTTGACCATTTTTACCCAAGGTCTCAATACTTGCCTTAAAACGCATCACACCAACCCTTGGCCATTTTTACCCAAGGCACACTTATATTCACCCCATTTTCTTTTATCTCATACAAGGTTTCCTAACCCCACTCATTCTTACTAAAATTCATGAATTCTTTGCATCATGCTTTTAATTCATGATTATGCCAAACTACACAGCAACCATAACATGCTTTTACAACCAATGCCAATGACTCATTATGCATCACTAGATTAATCAAACTCAACATGGTAAGATATTTAACACGAGGGGCTCATCACGACATGAGGTTACCAACTCATCGTAGCATACTAAACATATTCAAAGTCATCAAACAATTCAATGCAATAAGATATTCATAAGTAAGCAATTAGAACACACAACATGCTAACAAACAACAATCAAAACCCAACCGATAGAATTCTACTTACCCCGTTCTTAAGGTAGCCCAAAGTATTCCTAAAAGAGCATTGAGCCTTACTTCAATACTCCAAATTAAATCCAATCTACGAATGCAAGTTTACAAGGATTATAAATTCACCTAACGCATCTTATTTTTGGTTCGAAGGATTTAAAGGCTTGCTGAAATTTATTGAGACTTACCAACTACTCTAAACAAGCTCGAATTACTGATCGAGGGAGTTCGAAACGTGATGGGCAGTGTTCAATGAAGCCTAAACATGAAAATTTGGGATTATTAGAGAGTGGGTAACACAAATCCAAGATAAAATTAGCATGGGTCATGGCCAAACCTTGTTAAAAAGAAGAAAAGTTGTTGGACTACTCGTTACACTGCCCTCCCCTCGCCGTTGTAGAATACCCACGTCGCCACTCGTTCAATTGGCCCGTTAGTCGTCTCACGCTCGCAAGAAAACACTGGGCTTCACCGAAAAATGCCACCCACACCGTCGTTGCTGCCTGAGGACGCCGAAGAAAACGATTCTTGAGCCTCTACGCCGTTCAGTCCTCGCCAGAGCCCGCTGGTTTTGCGTCGTTGGAGCACGCACGGCTGGAGGAAGCTGTCGCCGGCAAAGGGAGAAGAGGAAGGAAAAGTTGAGGGAGATGGGGGAGGAGCTTGTCGGCGGTGAAGGGAGAAGAAAAAAAAATCGGAAGAGATGGGTAGGAGGGAGGAGTTTTCGGCATGAAGGAGAAGGAAAAAGAAAAAAAAATTGGTGATTAGGGCTATTTTTTGAACAAAATAAAAGTAAAAGAAAGAAAGAAAAATTCCTTCTTTCATACTCAAACAAAAAACCCATAAAATAAAGGATTTAGGGTTATTTAAAAGTCTATCTTCCAATCAGAAATCTAGATTTTCTATGATATTTAGGACCAAATCTTTAGGTAAAAGCAAGTTTCCAAAATTAAGAGATTTGAGCTAATTCGAAGTTCTTTCTCTAAAGTTATTAAAACTTGATTACTTAAACTTACCCACTAAATTTCGATACTCCTCGAGTCGATTTTAAATGAAGAATTTAAACGTTCACCATAAATACAAACATAAGATGGAAATTAATTGTACCTGAAGTTGCAGGGCGTCACATAACGCCCGAGTTCAGGAGAGGTACATGAATGAACCGAGACCACATCCGAATAAGAGGGATCCTGAGGCTATGCAAGGCATGGTTAAGAAAGGCTTAAAAGAATTGATAGCTACTACCTATACCAACAAGGTGCACCTTCTTTTTCGGTGGCTCAATCATAGGAACTCCAAAGTTAAGCGTGCTTGGCTTGGAGCAATACTATGTTGGGTGACCTCCTAGGAATTTTCCTAGGAAGCATGTGAGTGAGGACAAAGCATATTGAAAGGACCCGTGTTGGTTTGTGGGGACAGTCTTCACTCTCATAAGCAGCTAAAGATAAGTAGGTAGCGTGGTCAAGCCGCGGGGGATGCAGGGGAATGCCAGGGCCGTTAGGTGCAGAATTCAGATTCCAAATCCTGGTCCAAATCCTAGGCCTGGGGCGTTACAGATGGTATCAGAGCAGAACCTCTCCTAGTAAGATGTGGTTCAGAGACGAACCAAGGCGGAAGCTGGTGGACATGTAACGCATGAGTTCAGAAGGGGTACATGAATGAATCGAGACCACATCCGAATGAGAGGGATCCTGAGGCTATGCAAGGCATGGTTAAGAAATGCTTAAAAGAATTGATAGCTACTACCTATACCAACAAGGTGCACCTTCCTTTTCGGTGGCTCAATCATAGGAACTCCAAAGTTAAGCGTGCTTGGCTTGGAGCAATACTATGTTGGGTGACCTCCTAGGAATTTTCCCAGGAAGCATGTGAGTGATGACAAAGCATGTTGAAAGGACCCGTGTTGGTTTGTGAAGACAGTCTTTACTCTCACAAGCTACTAAAGATAAGTAGGTAGCGTGGTCAGGTCGCGGGGGATGCAGGGGAATGCCAGGGCCGTTAGGTGCCAAATCTGGATTCCAAATCCTAGGCCTAGGGCGTTACAGATGGTATCAGAGCGGAACCTCTCCTAGTAAGATGTGGTTCGGGGACAAACTAAGGCGGAAGCTGGTGGGCATGTAACACCCGAGTTTAGGAGGGGTATATGAATGAACCGAGACCACATCTGAATGAGAGGGATCCTAAGGCTATGCAAGGCATGGTTAAGAAATGCTTAAAAGAATTGATAGCTACTACCTATACCAACAAGGTGCACATTTCTTTTCGGTGGCTCAATCATAGGAACGCCAAAGTTAAGCGTGCTTGGCTTGGAGCAATACTATGTTGGGTGACCTCCTAGGAATTTTCCTAGGAAGCATGTGATTGAGGACAAAGAATGTTGAAAGAACCCGTGTTGGTTTGTGGGGACAGTCTTCACTCTCACAAGCAGCTAAAGATAAGTAGGTAGCGTGGTCAGGCTGCGGGGGATGCAGGGGAATGCCGGGGCCGTTAGGTGCCGAATCCGGATTCCAAATCCTGGGCCTGGGGCGTTACACAACGTTGTGAAAGTGTTGTTAGATGCCTCTTAACACTGCTTTTGCTAGAGGTTCATAAACCGTTGCAAAAAAGTGTTGCAATGGTTAATAACCGTTGTGATAGCTCAATAAATCCACTAATATATTGGTTACACTCTTGCAACAGTTGTGAAAAGTTCACATCCAACAGTTTTGAAAAGTGTTTCTAGATCCTTCTTAACACTACTTTTGCTAGAGGTTCATAAACTGTTGCAAAAAAGTGTTGCAACGGTTAATAACTACATAGGTCAATAAATCCGCTACTATATGGGGTACTATTGCAATGGTTGTGAAAATTTCACTTCCAATAGTTTTGAAAAGGGTTACTAGATCCTCTTAACACTGCTTTTGCTAGAGGTTCATAAATCGCTGCAAAAAAGTGTTGCAACGGTTAATAACCTTTGTGATAGCTCAATAAATCTGCTACTATATGGGGTACTATTACAACGGTTGTGAAAAGTTCACTTCCAATAGTTTTGAAAAGTGTTGCTAGATCCCTCTTAACACTGCTTTTGCTAGAGGTACATAAACCGTTGCAAAAAAGTATTACAACGGTTCATAACCGTTGTGATAACTCAATAAATCTGCTACTATATGGGGTACTATTGCAACGGTTGTGAAAAGTTCATTTCTAACAGTTTTGAACAGTGTTGCTAGATCCCTTTTAACATTGCTTTTGCCAAAGGTTCATAAACCTCTGTAAAAAGTGTTGAACGGTTAATAACCACTGCGATAGCTCGATGTAACTGTTGCTATAGATCTTGTTTCTTGTAGTGCTATTATATGAAGCTCCAAACACTAATTCATCACATAGACATCTAATCTTTAAGTAAATAAACATAGAGTGTGGTTATATCAAAATTAATGGACTTCATAGACTACAATAACTCCAAGTTTTGAAATTAAAACAAAATTTTTAAAAACATAAATACTAAAGTCAAAAGCAGAACGGGTATAAAAACATTGAAACTAAAATACGATACAAAGAACAAGTTTAAGAGAGAGAAAAGAGTATAAAAGTAGTATCCAATAGAAATGAGACATTTAGAAGCATGAACAAAAAAAGAGGCCATTGTATTTAGACCACTTAAAAGGTTTGGATTTGCTCCAATAATGTGTTTAATTTGGTTTTTTTTTCTCTCTCCTATTTCTCTCTCTAGGGTTTGGTCATTGGTGAGTTTGTGTGGTCTCCAATAGCACTATGGTTGTGTGAGTGAGTGACAAGTCATATCATGCCATGGACTTTGGGTGCTTTGAACCTTTTAGAGAGACCAGTTTTACTTGTCCACGTACCCCATTCTCTATTGCCATTTCACTATCATTAGTTTTTCAACTTCAAAAATTTCTATTATCTTTATTATTGTTTCTTTTCTTTTTTTAAAAAAATTCAAAAATAGAAATGGACCATGTTGCTTTTTCAATGTCAATTCAATTTTTTTTTTTATATCTCCTATATTATATGAATATTGAAATACATATCCATTTCGTTACAATCTTCTTTTTTCTTTATCAATATTTTATTTGGTCATTTGCTTCTATAATCTTTCCACCTCTTGTTGAGCTCCAAATAGAAAAAAATGAGGAGGTGTAAGAGCTACATGATCATACAATATCTAACTAATATAATTGTTAATTGGACTACCATTAATTATGATAAATCCATGTTTATGGTGAAAAAAACACGAGAGTCAAAGTGGAAATGTTCGTCAAGTTCCATCTCAAAGTGCTACAAAATCTTTAGGATAATATTTAGGTTTACCTTCTTAGTCTACGAGAAACAGAAACCAGTTCTTCAATTCTATTGAGGAGAAAGTTTGAAAAGTGTTACATGGGTGGAAAGAGAAGTCATTTTCAATGGGGGATGAAAAACCCTAATAAGGAGGTAGCACAAGCTATCCAAATATAGCTATTTCAAAATCTCTATCAAATTTTGTTATGTCAACGTGTGCAAGTTTGTGGTGGGGCACCGCAAATGAAGAGCGAAGGATTTATTGGAGAAACGAAGCAGTTGTGCATTAGAGAGAACTAAGGTGGATTGGGCTTTAGAGATTTGAACATTTTCAACCAAGCTATGTTAGGAGCTAGAAAATAGCAAAGAATCCAAATAGTGTCCTCTTTAAGATCCTAAGAACATATATTTTAAGAATGGAAAGCTTTCTCAAAGCACAACTTAGACACGATCCATCCTTTGTGTGGCAAAAACATACTTTGGAGAAAAGAGCTTTTTAGCAAAGGATATCATTGGAGAGTTGGAAATGGGCAACTCATGATCTCTATCTCTATCACTTGTAACCCTTGGATATAAAGAGAAGAGCATAGGAAATTAACTCTAGGCTTAGGAATAGCAAGAGACCAAAATGTAGTCTACCTCATAAGTGAAAAAGGATCGTCTTGGTGTGGAGATAGAATATCAACAAGCGTCTTTGAGATGAAGAGGTCGAACTCGTTATGAATATTCTCAAAAGCCAATATCTAAGTGGAAGATGAGATTATTTGAAATTATGATAATAAGAATATATTTTCAGTTAAGAGCACGTATAAATTGAGAATAAAAATAGAGATGAACAATCTCACAAATTGGTAAAGAAATTTCTAGTAACTTTTTTGGAAGATTTGGTGCCCCTCAAAGACAAAAATATATGCTGTTGGGGAATTTAGAATGACTTAATTCCTAATAATATGAATTTACCAAAAATATGTGTAAAAATGGAACAAAGGTGTGCTTTGGTCAAAAGCTTTCTAGCTAAAACAACCACCCACCTCTTTTTGTGAATCTATGCTTTTTTTGTGTATAGGGAATAGTGGCAAATCAAGACTACAGCTTTCATTGGATTATGGAGCATTAGTGAAGAGGAGAAATTTCTTATTGTTCTATTGGAAATATGGGAATATTGAAATTAGATAGTGTACCAAAATGCAAAAAGAAAAATCACAACACTTCAAGAATAGAACAAAGGGAAAGAAGCATATCTACAAAACCACAAAGAATTGGGAGACTGATATTTTTCAGTTTGGTTAGAGGGTTTAGTAAATGCTGAAGTATCTTTGTAATATTTGTTTTCTGAGTTTTGTGTTTAAAAAAAAATGTAGTTTTGAACTTTGACTAAACTAAAATTTGATCTCCTAAACCTTAAAACAATCTATGAAACAATTAATTGGGGCTAGTTTCACATCATTTTAGAACAATAAAAAGTAGTTTTTAATTAATTAAAGAGCATTTAGAATTTATGATAATGTTTTATAGTACACGAATAAAAGTATTTATAAAGATGTTAAAATCACTCGAGGAAGTTATTAACTAGTATTTGTTTTTTGTTTTTTGTTTGTCTTTCTAAAACTGCTAGTAGAAAGAGTAAAACATACAAAACTATAATAAGCTTCTTATTTATCTTTTATCTTTTATTTTTTAATTTTATTTCAAATCTCACTAATTACATGCATTGATATAGATGTTGATAATTTACCGACTTGAAAAACAGCTTTAACATTTAATTTGAGATGGAAGAGCTGAATGAAGCACTAGAAATAAAGTTTAGCAACTAAAATAAAAATTACCTTTAATTTAAGTTTATAGGCAAAATAAGATTTGGAACCATTTACCCTAATATTAATAGGTATGGCTTTTAATTTCATATAATCTTTTCGGAAGCTTTGACCACTTATTATAAAATTAATTAATTTGCATGTATTAATATAAAATTTTGAATTAATTAATGTGATTCCATTCACATCATGTATAGTTTAATTTCCATCCAAAATGAATTTGATGGGGAATTAAAAACTATTTGCATGCTACATTATAATGCGCATAATTTTTTACTTTTTGGAATAAAACTCTTGTTTAAATAATTGTAGTTAGAAGTTACTCTTTTTTTTTTTTTTTTTGGTTGCAAAGGATGTAATTTTTAGAACATTGAAGTTGTTTTTACTCCTAGCTTCACATGCATATGAATAATAATTTCAAGTGCAGCCAGTAAAAAATATTTTTGAGGACCCAATAGAATCCTATGTATAAGTACAAACAAAAATTAACATTTTGTCTTTTTGACAAGTACCTCTCGTTGGTACCATATTGTACCTTGGTTTTCCAACCAAAAATGTTTCTTATTTATAGATGAAATTTAAATATATGTACAGTTAACTTTACCGTTGTCATAATTTTTTCAAGTCTTTACATGTTGGTCCCATATGGCTAATTTTTTTCACGTGTTTTTAGTTTTAGAATACAAAAAAATAATAAGCTATTCAAATGAAAAATTTCCCTCATGACTTGAATGACATATGGATTTTCATCTTTAATTGATGATATAATTAGAGACGGATAAATTTTTTATTTATTTATATAATATTCAAATTAATTTTTTTTAAATAATGATTTAAACTATATTGATGTACATTGTGAAATCTTTTCTTTTTTTTTTTTTTTATTACGAAAATGCCATGTGTGTTATTTTGATATGAGCACAATTTGGGTGTAGCCTAGGCTGCACCCAAATGTTGTCAACCACTTTACAACCAGAAGGAAAAAAATTGATTTTTTTTGGTTAAAAATTGTGGTTTACAAGTGGGCTGCACAACACTTGAGTAACCCACACAAGTTTATATATATATATATATATATATATATATATATATATATTAAAGGGTCATTGATGATGTCTTTATTTTGGGTAATGGGTAAATTAGGAGAGATTTGAAACTTATGTTGGCGAAGCAATTAATATTCAATGGAGTAATGATGATTTGTTTCTTTTGGGGAAAAAAGAGAAAAGTAGTAAAAAGGAGAGTAGGAAAAGAATGAATTTGTTTGTGGGTTGATGCATGATGGCTTCGAATGGCCATGAGAGTGACCTCACCATAAACCCACATGGTCAATGGCATAAAAAAAAAAGACCAAAAAACAAAAAATGGTTCGAGTTGATATTACTAACATGAACATATGTAGCACAAGTTAAGTGTTCAGATATTTGTTTATTTTCTTCATAAATTTGTAGGTTTAAAATTCAATTTTGAATGTAAATCTTACATTTTACATCAATATATAAAGTAGTATGTAGTTTAACTCATTAAGCGCAACTATTAATTTTGTTTGAATTCTTAATATTTCAATATATTTTGTTTTGGGTTTGCTAACTTTTAAATATTATACTTTTAACTCATAAACTTGGTATGAAGTGAACAACTATTAACGTTTTTTCAATTAATTATTCATTAATCATTTTAATAATATTCAAATCTATTTAATCAAAATTCAACCGTTAACTTATTACATGTAGTTTCAAATACATTTTCTTTTAATATCTATGAGTATTTAAGTCAAATTGTCTATACCTCAATATTTATGTAGTTTCAAATATTCATCTATATAAACATACATCAACGTCACGTTTTTATTAAATAAATTAATAGCAAGCACTACAATGACCTTCATATCATTTGACTATTGAGTCAATTCTAGAAGCAATAATCTCCTTGCTGTATGAATCCATGTGGTGGATAAAGGCATTTGTTAGAGAAGAAAATAATTGAGATATAGGCCATAATTAGCAAGCCGAATGGGTCCAATTAAAGCCACTACGTTACTTATGGGTTTCCAATTTTACTTCACTAAAAATATTGGAAGATCAACGGTGAATTAATGTATGAAGCCTTTGTGTGTTAGAAAGGTTTCCAATAATGGGATATCATGAAGTTAAATGTTGATTTAAATAATGCACATTTGTACTAAGAAGATTCATTTTAGATTATGTTTCTGTTGGTTTTCACTGTATCTACTACACCTTTAGGTTTAGTATAGTTGGATATCTAGCTAAGATTTTTATACTGAGGTTCATGATCAAATCAAGTCCAAAAGTAGTTTAGCTTGAATAGGGCACTATAGATAGAATATGATTGAATCGTGTAGAAGTTGTTGAGAAATTTAGGGGTGCTTTACCAAGTAGACCTAAAATTTTCCTTCTTCAAAACATAGGAGTGATACATAGATAAAATGAACAATTAAAGGAAACAAAATAGGAATAGAGAAAAAAACACTAAAGTTTATACTATAGTTCGCCTTAAACTTTTGAGACTGTCTAGTTTTCTGTTCCACTAAATTGTATGAGAGAATAATAATAGAGATTACGAATACTCTAAAATGATGTGTCTTTATAAAGCTATCAAATCTCTCCGCAAAGTTCCTAAACTTTTCCCTAACTATCTTATTTTCTCTCTAACACAAGAACAATGAAAAAAACTACTAGTGGATCTTATTTTAAAGATATGATTTGGTTGCTACCTTTACTTAAGTAATTAAGGTAGGATTTTAGAGTGATGCCTAAGCTCTCGTATTTTCTTTTCATTTGTTTTGGCTTGACATCCTAACAAAAGTTTCGTTTTGTTTATGGGTGTCACAAAGCTAGTCCAAAATTGTGACAAATGAAATAGGTACAAAGTTGTCTTATGGCTCCAAAACATCCAAGTGAAGTATCACAAAATAGATTAGAGGCATGCAGTTGAATAGTTCTGGGCAATAACATAAGATCAACAACAGAACCTGTTAATGCCTACTTAGGTAAATTATGTTAGGAATTAGATGGAGCCAGAATTGAAGCTACACCCTTGGCACGGACGCGCGCGTAACTTTTGTGTTCAAGCAAGGCCCATTTCCGGTCTTTTCAGGCCCAATTTGAATATGAGAAATTATGCCAATTAGGTTGTTTTCAAATCCTATTTTCACAAATGTCCAACTTTTTGAAATTTTTCATATTTAGATTTTTTGAAACTCTTTTTTTTTTTTTTTATTTTCTTACCAATATACCCTCCAACGAAGATTCTCACTCCACATTTATTAAGTTAATTCAATTTATTTATTTCCTATTTTACTCCATTCTTAAATGGTAAATACTATTGCTAATTAATATAGAACCAATATTTCAAAAATTTTATTTCTCTTTTCAATTATGTTTTTTTACGTTTTTTTTTTTTTTTAAATTGAATTATTGGTCTTCCATTATTATTGCTATTCAATTCTTTATTTTACATTTTCCTTCTCTAGTTTTTTGCTATTTTTTTAGAATTCAAATTCTTCTATTTTTCAATTCTTTATATGTCATTTGATTCAACTTTTCGGTATTAGTTTTTTCATTCATTTTTTACACCAATTTCTTTATCCCTTCCAACATCTTTATCCGACTGCTTGTTATGCCAATTTAACTCAACTGATGTATTTTATTACATAAATCTTATGTTCAAACCAAATATAGACGATAAATTATATAGTTCATACTAGAACGAGTTCGTCCTTGTTAATTACACAATATACATATATATTATACATCCACATTTATATTAATATATTACATATATACTTCTATATAAACAATAAAATAAAACAAGATGTTATAACTAACAAACATAAAAAATTATAATACAATTACATATACAAGTGCACGTATCAAATATATCTATCCATATGGAACTATTTGAGTCGTCTCTCTCTATCTCATCATCAAATTCTTTATATTTTGGACTACATTTATTTAAAAGTTTAGGGTTCGAATCATAAACAAAATTCATAATATACCTGACTATATAAGTATTATACCTTAAAATACTATTGACATGTATAATAATAGCCATATACTTCAATATATACAAAGTATATAATACATACCTCTATTTTTTTTGCACTAGTTTTGGTTGTTTCCAATATTTTTAATCCTCGTCATTGCCTAGTATATTAGATATATATACTTTTTTATATATATAATGTAAATATAAACTATAATATATTATACACATGGTTGTATATAATCCCAAACAAAATAAATACTATTCTCAACACAAGTTCGGTTACCCGATTGTGGCAAGCTTTTTAGAAAAAAAATGGAAGAATCAAACCCACATGACGCAGTTTGGAATCTGCTGCGTTACCCTCCTTTGACTGCTTCCCATTACGAGACCGTACAACGACAAGAAATCAGTTGTTGGCCGCCGCCGATCCTGGAGGAGGCTGGAGTGTGACAGTGTTTGGATTGAAGAAAACTTTGTTTCCAATCCCGAAATAAAGTAAGGGTACGGAGCTCCAAAAATCCACGAACACGTTTCTGTCGAATACGCGTTTATGGAATTTCTCATTTTGTCGGTTAGGGTTTTCATGCATTTATGAGTTTTTCTTATTGGATTTTTCTTTTATTTTTTTTAGGGAAATTGTGGCAAAGAGCACGTTTTAATCTATAAATTTCATAAATGTCTCATTAAAAAAAAAAATTCGGCTATAGCATGGCTCACATTTATGAGTTCGATTTATTCCATTTTTACCCTCTCAAATTACACATATATTTATAATTTTATTAGAATTATCATTTTTTGTTTCCATTATTAAATCAGTCAATTTAGGTAATTAATGTTACCATTAATTACATAAGTATATTTTTTGTTATTATAAATTTTATTTCTTCCATGTTTTAATATTCGAAATAGGTTAGATTTGATTTCTTACCATAAAATAACAAATAAAATTAACCTAACATAAATAATGATTTGCTTCAAGCGTCCGTTCGGCTATAACTTAATTTTTCATCGAACTTCCGGCAGCTTTTCGCCAGATTTGTTCTCTCCGACAGTTGACGGGAAGACTCCCTCTTACTTCCTCCAAAATGAGTAAGTTTTGTTTACTATATTTTATTCTTTGTTTTTCATGTGATTTTTTTATGTAAAGCTTATATGCCAGAATAAACAAAGCAGTATTGTATATGTTATGTGTTTATTTAAAAATTTTATTCGGTTTTTGTTACTCTACAACCAATGTTTTGTATTACAAAAGCATGTTATCAGAATGTATATTAGTTATAGACTAATATATTTCCTACAACCAATGTTTTGTATTTCGTCATTATCCGTGGGGTCGTATAGCATATTATACTACAATATATAATTTATACTTTTTATACATAGAAATATAATGTATATACATCAGTATGTAATCACACTATATATTTTAGATGCCATGTTAATCTAATTTATGTTCTTGTATATATGTAATATACACTCATGTATATAATATTTTCGTATTATGCATAGGTTATAATAATGTAGACATACGCATGGTTTACAACGGTCATTGGAATGAGATGGATAATTATATTGATTACGAAGTATCTGATATTACAATTCACCAAAGAATGTCGTTCAATAATTTAATTGAAGCTATAACCATGAAGTTAGGAAGCGTATGTCATTTGGATTCTCCCAATCTGTTTGCTTCAATTGGCTCAACAAATTTCATTAGAAATGACATGAAGATTACAGAAGACAAAGACGTTCTTTGGTTGTATAACATATCGTCTAACGATGTTGTTGAAGAATGTTTGCTAATAGTTGATCGAAAAAATACATTATCTATTTTTGTAAGTAATAGACCTTCGATTGGTTCAAGTTCCCCTACCTTAGTTGAAGATGAGGGTCTATTTCATCTTAACATTGATATTGCAAAGTTGCCTTCAAACTTTACGATTTATGTGAACGACATGTTTTCTACCAAGCTGAATCTACAAAATGCATTGCGTGCAATCGCGATCAGAGACAATTTTCAGTATAAGACTATAAGATCAAATCGTTCTGTTTTATATGTCCAATGTGTACAAGAAAATTGTGAGTGGTTACTTCGTGCACGTCGTTTTGGAGGAGATAGTAGTGATACTTGGATAGCAAAGCATTTTTTTGATTATCATACGTGTTCCATCGATGTTGTATTGACTGATCACAAACAAGCAACATTCTCTACATATATTGAAAAAAACAAGCAACATTCTCACCATTGTCTAATAAGATAACTATATAAAGATACAAATTCGTGTCAGTGCATAATGTGAATGATATAAACGTTGACAATATAATATATTCCTATATATTGAAAAATATCATAAAATTGAACACTTATATACCAAGTTAATAAAATCCATACACCCAGGAATATTTAATATATACCCCAACACAATTAGAAGACATTCTATTCCTAAAGGAATTATTAGATGTAAATTCTGAAATGCATCAATCATATGTACTTAGTTTACACTAATATAATATATAAACACAAACACATTGTGTTAATCTACCATATACACATACTACTCACGGTTTTAGTTTTAAGATTATACTATATAAACCCAATATATAACAATTCAACTAATGTATTTGTTAATAAATTGCATAGGCCAACATATATGCGAAAACAGATATCGTCGTTTTATACACCGAGTCAATACTTATATAATACATTATATTGATAAGAAATATATCAAGTGAAATACTTGTACGGTTGATTTATTGTTTAAGGGATTATATATTATAAACCAAATAGATACCACAGTATAAACCGAACATATTCACCATAATCATACCACAATCAGTACATTAAAACTTCAATACAAATCTTTTCTATATACCATGCAACTAAAATATACACTCAAAAATATATTACTGAGTATATATAATAAAAAACGAATATATACCTCTTAACCGGTTGCCCTGTTTTTCCCTCACTGGCCTTCGATTCAAGGGTTTTTCCGTCAGTTAGAAGCCCTACCGTCGCAGTCGATCACTATCTCTGCCGTCGATTTCAATATCGAAAATAGCCCTAGCACTACAATGTCGAAGGCCTTCCTCGAAGTATTTTACTCCGGTCGCCGTCGATTTCAATGTCGCTTTCAATGTCGAAGTCCTTCCTCGTGTAATAGCACTTCGGTCGCCGTCAAATACAAACCCTCTCGTCGCCGTCGAGAACAATCCCTTTCTTCGCCGTTAATGTCTATTCGTATCCCTCGTTTTTTCAAACTAGATTCTTAGAAAATTGAAAATGTTTGGAAAGAATCCCTCAAAATTTCGTAATCCCATTATTTTAGGGGTGAAATAAAAATGGTTATTAATGTTTTGAGGAATAATACCAACGGTTTTGGTAAGAAATTATATTTTATTCATTTACTTTAATTATAAATAGCAACAAGGGTAAATAAGTAATATAATCCCTATAATTGGCTTCCATTTGGCTAAAAGTGTTAAAGCTGATATTTAAAAACAAAAGTGCCATTTATGTAATATTGTGTGCCAAATAGGCTATACATGTAGTTAGCCCTTTTTTTTATTTTAGATTAGATGCGAGAATTTTATTGTAATTGTACTGGGACTTTTGTGTTAGAGAGTAGGATCGCAAGACATTTGTGTAAATTATAGTGATTTTAGACAAAACTGAAAAATAGGTTGATTTTAGAGTGGTCATTTCTATATATATTTATGTCTGAGAGAGTTGTTTTGGTTTTAGAGTGGCCTTTTCTTCAATTCCAGCGGCTGAAAGAAAATGTTTGAAAGAAATTGTGTGTTGGTAATGACTGATGTGTGGGAGGATAGGGTGTGGTCTCTCGTTGGGTTGAGGGTTTTTATTCATTGTTTATCTCAAGTTACCGAGAGTTGTGGTACTTGGAAGTTAATAGTTTTTGTTGGGCTATTGAAGGTTGTTTTGTAGCGCGAGTTTGAGGGCTTATTGTAATCTTCAATTTCAGCATCTCAATGCTATGACTTTTGTAGGTACCTTTTTTCTCTATGTTTTGGCAGCTTCGAGATGCTCTCCCAGCATCTCGACGCTATCCTTGTGAATTTCCATAATGCTGCAGCTCTTTTGGTTCTACAAAACCTAACAATCTCCCACTTGGAGACAAAATAGCGATCTTGCCTCCCAATCCAACAAAAACTGATTACCTTGGCAAACTCCAAACCACAACTTCTACTACATCTATTATTTTTTATCTTCTTGGTAAACTCCAAGGGTAAAAAAAAACCTGAAAAACAATAAACTCACAAAATAGGCAACCATCAGAATATAACTGTAGCTTATTTGTGCTAGCCAGGTATGAGATAACTACGTGGATCTGTCCCCTAGACAAAAAAGACAAACATGTACTGCCACTCTAGCTAAGTGGTAACACCTAACATCTTTTTCCAACCTGAACAAGTGTTCTTGAAGAAGATACACTATGTAAATGACTTGAATCCTCTATTCAAACCTGCTGCCAAGCTAGAGACTTGACCTTTGACCTTAGCAACTACTCTAGCTTTCCACTTTGATGCTTCCACTCGTCTAGGTGACTTCTTCAATTTATTCGAGTGTCTGACATTTAAGGGTTCATGATAGCCATTAGCTTTCTCTCATGGACTTTCTAATTGTTTCTCAATTAAAGGATCTTGATCTGACTAATCGAAATTGGCTATCATTGTTGATGGCTCAATTGTACCTCTACAACTACCATATGCACCTTTAACTGGCATCCACCGTCTCTTTGATCATTTGGCAACATTCAACTGACATCTGTACAATATAGATTTTCTGTGGCTAATTGCCACTTCTTGAGATCCTAGCTTGAGTTTATATTGATGACTACCAAACTTACACCGTAACTCTCATTTACCAACTTACCAGTAGAGATGAGATTCATCTTAATACTAAGCACAAACCTGACATCATGCAACACCAATTTATCCTCACACTCTGTCTCTAAAATGACATCTCCAATCCTACTAATCTTGGAGGTTCTACCATTCCCCATCTTCACTAGGCCATGATGTCTTCCTATGAAGGATGTGAACAAACTCCTATATGAAGTTATTTGTACATTAGCTGCACTGTTTAAGACCCATTCTGATAAATAGCTACAACTCTCTATGTCATTATCTATACAAACTAAGGCATCATATGTTGTATTTGCCTTTTGCTTCCTTTTCTGATCTTCTGTCATCTTTCTACATTGACTCTTGTAGTGACCTTTCCTGTAGCAGTAAAAACATTCTACCTCCTTATTCCTATAACCCCATTTTTTTCTATTGATACTCGGTTTACTCTTATAATCAACTTTCTATTTACCCTTAGTCATAACCAAAGTCGATCCTACAGTAGACTCTTTACTACTACCCTTTCTACGGATTTCTTTAGCGAAGGCTAAATCACAAACCCCTAAAAACTTTAAAGTATTGTTTCTAGTCAAATTAGACAATGTTGTCTTCATTGTTTCCCAACTATCAGGTAAAGAGGTTAATAACAAAATAACATTGACTTCATTAGTAAACTCTATCTTAACTGACGTCAAAGTGGTTACCTCGTTAATATAGGAATTCATAGAAGCTTCCTCGGCCATTTGCATGTTGAAAAACTTCTTAAGAAGGTAAATCTTATTATTAGTACAAGGTTTTTCATACCTGTTTGTGAGGGCTTTCATCAACTTAGTTGCAGTTGTCTCGGTGGCTACAAGTCTGACCACATCCATTGACAAACCCATCCTAATTGCTGCAACTAATCATTCATCTAGGGCTTCCCAATCTTCATCTGACATTCCTTTCGGTCTCTCCTTTGCCTTGTACACTTTCTTGCAGGTTAGATAATCTTTGACTTGCATCTTCCAATATCTAAAATTTTTCCATTGAATTTCATGACTCCCTTGAAACTTGTTGGCTTCATAAATTCCATGACTTCAACCAAAGGCCTTAATACCACTTGTTGGGAGAAAAATATATATGCAAAAGCAACAAACTATAATATTTATCTCCCCTTCACAGGTTAAGCCAAACCAGTTAGAGTCACAAAAATATAATAAAGGATAGGAAAAAAAAGGATACTAAAAGTTATACTGGTTCACCTTAAACTCGAGACTACGTTCAGTTTTCTACAACTGAAGGTTCTACTAAAATCTGGAGATTACGAGAAACTCTCAAAATTCATGCTACAAACTAACGCTCAATAGCCCAATAGAGACTATAAGTACCACAATCCGGTAGCTTGGGATAAACAAAAAACAAAACCCTCAACCCAACAAAAGAAAAACTCTATTTTCTCTCTTACAAAACCTCTCTGCCACCGCAAAACAAAAATTCTCCCACTGAGAATTAATCAACAGAAAGCCACACCAATACTTGAGTCGCAAATCACAAACGATTTTGACCCAAGTCAAAATTGCTCACTCTGACATGCCTACATTTATATGTATAAGCTTGCAGGAACCTAATACACAATATTGGGCCTAAACAAAACAAATGGCTCGTGGCTTCCTATTCCATTCGCACGTGTGTATGTCATTTGGTTGGGTCGCTCAGCGTCAACACTACAACTTTTGTAGAGACCTTTTTCTCTGTGTTTTGGTAGTGTCGAGACGCTCTCCCAACATCTCAACTCTGTCCTTGCAGATTTCCATAATGCTACAGCTCTTTTGTCTCCACAAAACCTAGCATTGCCAAAAGAAGTACCTGAAAAAGACTAAGCTTGGGTGAATTTCTAACCTAAAGAGACACATGAAAACTTGACAATAGAAGGAAGAGAGAGTGTAAATAGAAAAAAAGCGTTGAAATTGAGGCATATTCAGATAAGGCAGAAAAAACCTATACCTCTTTAGGATAAACGCCACATAAGGAGGAAAAAGTCTTGATGATGGCTTCGCAGCCTAGTGATAACACTCATTTTTAAGTGTTATTTAGGCCTAAAAACTAAGCTTATTGTTAATAAAGAAAGTGTATATTGTTATATTTTATGCTATTTCTGAGTGATTTTAAGTAAAAATAAGCTTTGCATGTGTTTAAAGGAATGATTTGTGAAAAATAGTAAAATAGGTGTAAATAGAGTCATTTTTGTTAAGAAAATATTAAGTATTGTTTTTTTTGTGTAGAAGCTAGAATTGGACTCAGATGCGCTAGGGTTGCGACTACAATTGAATAACAAGTGCAAAAATTTGATTAAGTATTGAAGTAGCAGAATTGCACCAAGCGGCCAGCCTCATATGAACCTAATTCGATAGACATTCCCAGAATTCAGATTTGGCATATTTTCAGTAGATTTTCCACCAAATCTCCTCAAATCAAGGAATCTTGTCGACCAAGCCTTTTCACACTGATCTCGGTAGCAAACTCTAGATTTTGAATTCTATAAGAGGCAGCCAAGGCTACAATTTTAAGAGAGCTTGGATTATAATTCTTCTCCTAAAATTCTGCTAATTCTCTTCGTCTTTTCCAACCGTCACTCTGAGTCTCTCCTAAGCTTTGTTCATACTCCATTTAGACACTAACATCTAAAGAAGAAGGTATAAGTACATGTTCTCCTTAAAAAAGTTGAATAAGTTAGAAAGGAGGAGCAAGGTTAGGATCTTTCGTAGTTTTATTTTATTGAGTTGTATTTACTGTTTTCTTTAATTTTTTGTCACTGGTTTTGTTCTAAGTTTAAGTTGTAAGTTCTGTCTTAGTTTAACACTTTGAGTTATTACGTACTTCAAAGTGTATTCAAGTTCATTATCTTCAATGAAGTCTTATTCTTTACATTCACGTTTCTTTTCTTACTTTTGCATTGTTACTTTCTTTTTTAATATGAGCTAAACTCCTTTGAGGGGATTCAATGAAGTGGATATCCTAAGAAGGAAGAAAGCCCCACCATGTGGTTAAGTAACTTTGCTCAACACTTAGCATTGTTTGCTTTTGTTGAAGTTTAAGTTTCATTGTTAGCTTAAACTGGTCATTTAAGTTAGCATAGTTTGTGTGAAATTTAATACTGAAAAGGTTGGATTGAACACACATTTTCATAAAAGCAATCTAGGAAAAGAGTAGAAATAGAACTTTACTTTTTGTACCTAAAAATAGGGCAAAAACCTTTAGAATCATAAAAATTGTGTTCCTCATGTACCTAAGTCAGAATTAGCCATAGATATATGTGTTTAATTGCATAGGCTCCTAAAACCACTTAGAAAAGAGCTGAATAGGTGTTGAATTTGATTCACTATGTTAAGTGTCGGTTAGGATAAGTTGCGGGCACAATTCAATAGCATTCTACTTAAACCTACAAAACTCAAAAGAGACAGATGTGGGTGCATATGGGCAGCAATCTCTGAATAAGTCGAGCCTAGTTGAGCAAGTTGCGGGCGCATGGTGGGCACATAATCCTTAGGGGTTGAACCAGATTTGAATCCCCTCTTTCTCATTAGTGTTTTGTCATCTTTCTACAATTTTAGTGCCTTTTACTCTTTTTTTACTCAACCCACAACATCTTTATTTTTGGTTACCTTTCATTGCAAACATAGGGAGACCTTCGTTGTTGGATTGAAAACTTGTTAATCTTTGTCTTAGGTTCTATACTTGAAGTACTTCCATATATTACTTGAGAGACAGTGTACACTTGCGCTTTTGCATTTATTGCCTAGTGCAAGTGCACACTATCTATCAAGTAATAAAGTGGAGAGTACTCCACGTATTGAATCCCAAGGGAACAGTGTTACCATATTAAAACAAAGACATCCTTTAAGTATGCGACCGAGGTATCCAAAAAGTAATTGAGAATGTGTCGAGTTTTTAGAAAACATAAAGTAAAATAAAGCCGAAATGGTAAAAATGATGAGGAAAACACTAATGAGAAAATGAGGATTCAATTTTGGTTCCACCTCAAGGAATATGCACCCACCATGAGCCTACAATTTGTCCAACTAGGCGAGGCTCATCTGGTGATTGCTGTCCAATTGGGCCCGCATCTCACTCTTTTGAGTTTTGTACGGTTCAAGCATAATGAGACCAGAATGCACCCGCAACCTAACCTAATCGACACTTAACACTATGAATCAAGTTCAACACCTATTCAGCCATTTTCTAAGTGCTTTTACGATCATAAGAAATTAAACACATGTTTCTATGCCTAATTTGAAGTTAGGTAAAAAAAGAACACAATTCCAATGACTCTAAGGGTTCTTGTCCTATGTCTAGGTACAAAAAGCCATGTTCTATTTCTAGACTCTTCTCCTAGATTGCTTTTATGAAAACATGTGCTCAATTAAACTTTTTAAGTCTTGGTTTCACACAAAGTATGCTAACCTAAGTGGCCAGTTTAAGCTAACAATGAAACTTAAACTCAATAAAAGCAAACGGTCCTAAGTATTGAGCAAAGTTGCTTAAGCATAATGTAGGGCTTTCTTCCTTCTTAAGGTATCCACTTCATTGAATCCTCTTGAAGGAGTTTAGCTCATGATGGAAAAAAAATAAAAGTGCTGAAATAAAGAGACAAACTTGAATATAAAGAATAAAACTTAATTGAAAAAAATAAACTTGAATACAATTTGAAGTATGGAATTGAAATACAATAACTTGAATTTAAACAAAACTGAAGCTACAACTTCGAAACTTGAATTCAGATGTAAAACAAAACTTACAAAGCTTGAACAAAACGAAAAACAGCAACCTCAAATCTAAAGAAAAGCAAAAAATACAACTTGAATGGAACACTACAAACCCTAAGTTTGTTTGTCTTTTCTAACTTATTCAACCTTTTTTAAGGACAACAAGTACTTATACCTCCTTCTTTCAAAGTAGTATCTGAATGGAGCTTGAACAGAACTTGGAAGAGACTCGGCATGACAGCTGTAAAGATGAAGAGAAAACGACAGAGTGTAGAAAGAATATAGAAATCCGAGCTCTCTTGAAAATGAGGCTTGAACTTTTATAGACTTCAACTCTAGGATTTGCTATCGAGATCAGTGTGAGAAGGTGTAGTCAACATAATCCCATGATTCAAGGAGATTTTCTAGAGAAGCTTGAAAAAATGTGCTAGATCTGAGATTATGGGAATATTTGTCGAATTAGGTCCAAATGCGGGTGCATGTTGGGCGCATTTTGCCTGATTTTCAGCTTCACTTGAATTTTTCCTTCTACTTCCATATGTGGTCACATGCTGGCGTATCTAGGTGAATTTCTACACTTCTGCACAAAAACACCAAGACTTAACAATTTCTTTACAAAAATGACTATTTCTACACCTAATTACTTATTTTTATAAAATTAATATCTCAACACATATGTCAAGCTTGTCTTTACTTAAATTCACTCTAAATAGCATGAAATATGGCAATATATGCTTATTTTTCAAACAATAAGCTTAGCTTTTAGGACTAAATAAATGAGCATTATCAAGTCAGTAGAAGCGTGTGACAAAGACCTTAGTTTGCTGTGTGACTTAGTTGAAATGTCATTTGCTCGGTGGGTGATAATTCTCATTCTTGAGGATTATTTATTTTCGTTAGATTCAAGTTATGCTTAAAATTTTGTGGAATCATGTGTATGAGCTTAGGAAATCTTAGCAATATTTAGTGAAAGTTAGTAAGCATGTTAAGGATGAACCAAATGAAGAAATGAAGTGGAAAGAAGGAAAAAGTGGCTAAAAACTTTGTTTTGATGCAGGAAATTGATGCTGCGAAGAATTGCAGTTGCAATTGCATTTGGCAATCGTGAGGCCGTAAATTATGGAAAAAATCTTAAAAATCTACCGCATCTTTTAAAGAAGGAAACCCATGAATTTACCTTGATTTTAGCACAAATCATGTAGATTCTTTGGCCAATGGAAGGAGAAAAAAACCTAGCCACTATGGTCTATAAAATGGAAGAAAAACACACAAAGAAAGCGGATTTCCTCCTTAGGAAAAAGACCCATTTTTATGCACATTTTTTCTTTTTAGCTTGTTGTCCATTCTTCTTCTTCTCATCCTCTATGCCCCCCTGTTCTCGATCCAATTAGGGTGAAACCTCAAGTTGTAAAGATTCAATTCACCTTGAAAAAGGTTGGGGAGATTCGATTTAAGAAAGGGAAGGAGAGGTTGTTGAAGAAGCTTTTTTTTTTGTTATTGTTCTGTTTTCGTTCTAACTCATTATTCATAATCAAACTCTGTTTTTAGTTCTGTTTTTCTTTTATTTTTAAGTTCTTGTTACCACTCAATCAAGGCTTGTTGTTTGTTTGTATATTTAAGTCAGTTATGTACTATTCATTTGGAATAATTATTTGTCGTAAGGTTTTTCTTCAATAAAGTCATTAATTTCCAGCAATTAAGTTCTTGATTTATTTTTCAGATTTGACATTCTGTTTTAAGCTTTATTTTTTCCCTTCGATTTTACACTCTATTTCCTTAAGTTATGAATTCTTTTTTATGTAAAGCTTGTTATTTTTCTTATTTTACCATGAGCTAAATCATCCTGAGGGGTTTAAGTATGTGAACACCCAAGGGGATGAATTGAGCTTAAATTGCAAAAGTGACCAAGCCTACACTTTCATTGTTTGCTTATGTTGATTACTTTAGAGTGATTAACTAGTGTTGCATACTAAGGCTCGATTCTAATACCGAAAGGATTAGAGGAGAGTGAATTTCACACAAACAATGGAGAATAGAGCTTAGACATAAGCCATTCTTGACTCTAGACATATGGCAAGGCTCTAAAACCATTGGAATTGCGTACTTCATTTATCTAACATATAGGGTACTCACTTAGTCTCCTAAAAACTTAAATTGTAAGTTGAATAGGAATTATAATTCGATTTACAATGCGATTGTAGGTTAGGATTGCAATTACAACTTAAGTTACAATTCATATCCTAAGGGCAATGACTGTTGGGATATATGCTCTAAAGCCTCGTAATTAATGATTTATTTAATAATTAATAAAAATTTTGATTATTTTATTTGTAATATAATATTATCCATTATATGAAAAATCCAAGGTTATTAGTGTAATCTTGAACAATATGTAGTTAACATATGGGAGGATCATGTTCAAGAAATAACCTAAAGGTTCATAGTATATGGATAAAGTTGGATACCTTATCATGGTAACACTATTGATACGACCCACTTTGTAATAGTTACAAATGATTTGATCCAAATCGTTCATGTAGAGACATGTGAGTGGGGGTATCTTATACAATGAGTTTGTGTAAGACTGGACCTCGAAATATTTAATCTCTTTATAAATTTGTTAATTGAGAGGATTAATATTTCATCAGGATGATCATATGCGACTCAATCTTAATCCTGAGTGAGTTATGAACTCTTGCCTGTGAGGCTTGTCCTTTGATTTGCATGGTTAAGAGTGGCTTTTGTAGCCGATTCAATATGCCAACCATTTTGGGGACTTAACCAAATAGGGAGCTGGGAACATAATCTCACGAAATAGAATTCACTCATTCACATATAGAAGTAGATGAGTAGTTCCCTTAAGTGCTGATTTCGGGACTTGAACAATGGGGCCCCACCCTCTCACTGGCCCGAGAGGGACTTAGTTTATAGTTGGATCATAAACAAATTGTTCATTAGAGGATCATTAGTAGTTAAGGTGCAAGATGTAATTATAGAGGTAAAACAGATTTTTGACCCAGCTATAATTACGAACAACTCGTGAATGATCGACTTGCATGTAATGGTTATATCCATGGACACAACTTATCCTATAGTGTATAAGAGTGCAACTCCAGGTCTATAGTGGAGTGACCTATAGTTAATGAATGAAAAATTAATTAACTAAAGATTTTAATTAATTAATTTTGTATAATTGGAGCTTATAATTTATAGGTCCATAAGGTCCCATTGCTAGCTCATAGTAACACTAAAAGATCAATTTAATTGAAAGAAAAATTTGAAATGTTCAAATTAATATTTAATTTGAAATGTTCAAATTTGAAGTGTTCAAATTTTTATTTAATATATTAGATATATTAAATATAAAAGAAAAAATTATATTTATTGTATTTGATACATTAAATATTAAAATAATTAATGTATATTAGATAAATTAAATAAAAAATATTTATAAAATTTGAATAAAATTCAAATAAATGAATATCGTAGGAGATTTGAATGAGATTTAAATAAGTATAAGATATATTTTAATATATTAGATATTAAAATATAATATTTTAATTATGACAAAGATTTGTCATTGGTCTCTATAAATAGGACCATTTAGTTGAGCAATTAGACATAACACACATCTCTTCAATAGAGAATTAGAGAATTCTCTATGGACCTCTTCCTCTCCAATCCCTTGTAGATTTTCTTCAAGAGGTTCCCAGAATCCTTGGTCCTGTGTTCGAGTCATACTCAAGAAGACTTTGTGAAGGAGATAAAGACCTGCTAGAAATATCTCCATATTTACTCCAAGTAAGTTTACTTAATCTTATTATTTTAGTTTAATTTTAAATAAAATCAAAGATGGTCCAATGCTTCTACTACGGAGTGAAACATTCATTCCTTCAATGACAAGCTTAAGCCCCCTTTTTATCACATTGCTTGCTGAATTTTACTTTCTCTAGTTCACAATCCTCAATTTTTGTAAGCAGTTACCTAAGTTACAATTCTTGATCACTATTTGCTATTTTCAACCTTTTTGGTAAAATCTATTCCCTTGCAGGATCAATACTTTGGAGTACTTCCAATTTTATATTACTTACATCAACAATGTGCATTTGCACTAGGGTGAATTCTTTATTTTATTTTTAACCCACAAGTTTCATCCGATCACTGGTTTTTTGGGTTTCTTAACATGAATTACTTGACTCTCGATGAACCATACATCGTAGCTTGTAACTTTGCTATAGGATTATTCTATAATAATTTATCCTTTTGGAATATTCCTGTTTGCATTTTTGTTCCAACAATCTTTTCCCACTAGCCAAGCATAGCTTAACATCGATAGAGTTTGGTTGTGTATAAACACTCAAACAGTGCACGAGCGGAGTCAATAACCTCTCTAGCTATGTAACTTTAGAGATAAAGAACCACTAGTAAAACTACAAGGAGTTGCAGCTAAATTAATATTTCACTTAGGTGTTGAAATGCATTTTAGGTGGCTGTAGAGCCTTTGCGAAAACTCGATAGAATCTGGCTGTGAAGAAGTATACCCTAATTTAGTCCGAAAGAGAATTGATGTAGGATAGTGTTGTAGCTTGATCGCTTGTGATAGGTGTATGGAGATTCCATAAGTCGAACTTCCCTCTTATTGCTATTTATTATGCATCTGAAATTTATTGTTTCTACAACTGTTTTACAATTTCCCTTAGTTAAACAAACTCCCAATTATATTATTGTTACCGATACCCTGTTGCAGCAATCAAATGAAATATTCATTTCTTGTACTACTAATTGACTTTTAATGTATACTTGAACTAGATTTCAATTTAATTATTGTACTATTTATGAATTATTTTATTATCTTTTGCACTGCACACAATAGAACCTACTAATCCATCCAACAGTTCTTATAATTGGGGCAATTTGGCCTTAGAAGTATCAATTTCGTCTGTATAAATATAAAAGTTTCAATTTAGTCCATATAATTTATTTATATCTCACAAATTATGCATGTTGTTAGCGGACTAAATATGTGACTTTTTTTTTTTTTTTTTTAAGAACAACTCACTACTACAAAACTGTCTTTTAATGACAGTCTGGAAAATTCGCGCTTAGAAATAATGACGGACAAGAGAACAAATGGATATTAGAAAAAAAAAAGAAAAATTAATGCTATAATGTCGGTCAATGACCGACATTATATCATCCGCTATTATTAAAAATAAAGGAGCGGCAATCTGAAGAAAAAAAAGAGCTCAATAAGAAAAACTGAAAAATCTCCCAAGCGCGTCACGAAAGAAAACCTCTCGCATCTCTCAAGCTAGAATATCGACCACTTCCCTCAAACCCTAAATCTTCCTCTCTCACTGTTCGATATTATTTTCCATCCCTCCAATCTCTCGCTTCTTCATACCTCAGGCTTAGAGAGAGAAAGACAAAGTATTCTCGAAGCATTACGTTTTTTCTTCTTCAATCTTCAATCTTCAGCTTAATCCTTCTGCTTTGATCTCACCTCGTCTTCTATGTATCCATTGCTCAGACTCTTCGATGCATCAATGGATTCAAGTACCAAAGCCGATGT
The DNA here is from genome assembly GCA_033996785.1 of Trichosanthes truncata. Taxonomy (NCBI): domain Eukaryota; kingdom Viridiplantae; phylum Streptophyta; class Magnoliopsida; order Cucurbitales; family Cucurbitaceae; genus Trichosanthes; species Trichosanthes truncata. Next base: position 25,203,499 of record JAWPNB010000009.1, read on the forward strand.
CACAAACTGACTCTTGCATTGGCGACAGAGAAGCTTAAGGAGATGAAGATGAGCACGAGCGGCGGTGAATTCGAGGAAGAAGAGTTCAAGATTCTGTACCAAGAGCCTACCGAGAGTTACTTTGGTAAGTTCAAGAGAAATTGCGCGTTTTATTTTGGATTCTTGATATTGATCTATGGATTTATGGTCGCTTCCTCTGTTACTCTTTTCTGTTTCTGATCATTTCGAATTTCGAAATGTTGTTGGTAGAAGTAGAAGTACAAGTGTAGAGATCCTCGATTCGATTATATTCTAAGTTTGATCATCGTTTATCTTATATGAATTATGTTCTTATGGTTCTAATTTGACTGAAGAGAAGCTTTAGTATCCCGATCTAGTTTTTGAATGTGAATTTGAACTCATCTTCCAATTTATCTGATATTCATATTGTTCGTCTGATTCTAATCTAGTGGAGGGGCGAGGATGTTCATATAATAGTCATATGTTGTGGGCTCTGCCATACCGACATTCACAACATCAAAAACAACCTCGGAATGTCCAATTACCCCATGGTTCCAGACTATTTAGTGTTACTTTGTCCATGATATTCCACTTACTTCAAAAAGCAAATGATGGTAAGTGGTTGGTTGCTTTTGTTTGAGGAATGTATCAATTATTCATGATTAAGCTCTAGTCTCTTTCAGCTACCCATTCTTGTTAAGAATAAATTTTTATGCAAACTGATATGTAACAAATTGGCTTTGGTGTTATTCTTGTTCAATGATGACTGGACGAGTATGTGGGTCGTTGTCAATGGCAGCACCTTTTTTGGTTTTGGAACAAATGATTTGGTTTTTTAAGATATTAGTTTTTACATAAATACCTGTAATTTAACTTACAGGTCAAATTGTTGGAGGTTTTTTCTTTTCTAGATCATCACCGCCAAAGGCAGAAAAAGAATTTAATGTGATGTTTAACCCTCGGCAGACTCCACTTTGGTTGGTGGAAGAAGTCAAAGATAACACAACTATTCAAGAAGTGGGTTAGGACCTTGATCACAGGAATTCCTTTTGATTGCTACTCTTATGGGGTAAAAGTTTGCACCTCTTCTCCATTTTGGTCCTCTAGTTTAGTCTTTAAAATAAACATACAATGGTAAATTTGTTATTTTCTGCTTTTTTTCTATCATGTTTCTTTTTTTTTTTTTGTGGCCAAAAAGTTCAATTAAAACCCAGAAACTTAAGGCTACTTTTGATGTTTTCTTTTTTGGTTCGATGTTTTTTAAAAATATGGCTTTTTCCCCCACAATTTTGATGCTTTTCACTTGTTTTAAAAGTACATTTTAATTCTAAGCTTGAGATGCAAAAACAAACTCTTAAAAACCACTCTTTTTTTTTTTAGTTTTAAAAGTTTGGCCTAGCATCTCAAGTTTGGCCTAGCATCTCTACAATTGCACTCTTCCAAAATTTGAACCTACATGGACCTATTTAGCAAAATCCAAATTTTACTCCCTACCCAACAATCTCCTTCCACCTATTTTCTAGGAAGGTCTGTTGTCAACACATACAATCATAATTCAAATTTCAACCCATGGAAAACAGAATACATGAAAGGAACAACTTGGTTTCATTTAAATTTCAACCCAAACTTAGATGCCAAATCTCCTTACACGGGACTTCAAAGTGAGAATTCACAAAACCAAAGATATGAAAACCCAATACTCGGAACAAAATCCCATAATCTCACGTATGAAGAAGAACAAGTAGAAAGTGATATTAATAGATATGATGATATTCATAATCTCATGTTTCCCTTAACTACAAGTTAAATTCTTTGATTTGGTGGCTTAATATATTTATGAGTCTCATTTTATTAATTGCAGTGTGTTTGTCAAATTTTTTTAGTATATTGTTAAATTGTATTGTTAGTTTAATATGTTATTTTACACACAATAATGTCAGCCATGATATTATGCTGAAGTCTGAATTATAGTTAAGTGAACTTGTCCATTATTGTATTCTTGGTTTGGTTTTGTTTGATTTGTTTTTTTCTTTAATTTGTCCATTTTTTTCTAGAGGAATTCATTAAAAACTTTTTAAAATATAGAGATTAAATAGAAAAGTTTATCGAGCTGTAAAAAATATTGGAGACTAATTAAAACACAAATGAAGTTAAAAAAACATAACCTATAAATTACCCTTTTCTCTTTATGGAATAACTCAGAAGAAGAATCTTTAAAGCTAGTTCAATTAGACTTAATTTAAACATGGGTTTATGTTGATGGTTTTGTCTTTTTTTGGTAGGGCATGAAGTTGTTGTGGCTGAGGGAAATGTTTCCAATGATTAATATGTTAATGTTTTTGTCTCTGTTTGGTAGAGCATGATGTGGCTTTGGCTGATGACAATGGTTCCAATGAAGAAGACATCCCTATGCATCCAGTTCCACCCACAAACTTGCAAGTCTCTCACGACCGCCCAAATGACCCTTTTGGTAGTTGTCCTTGCCGATTAGCATTAACATATCTATCATATCTAATATCATGTTTAGGAAATTTTGTGAAGGTTCAATTGAAAATACAATTTTGTTTTAGATTTCTACATCTTTTTTTCTTCGAATGATTTACCATTGTCTATAAAGAACAATTTTGGTTGAAAATAATATTATAACCCTTCAAAATAATTACTTGTTGTGCATATTAGCTTTTTATGTACACATGACATCAATGCTCTTCCCTACAAAACTTTATTATTTAAGGATAAATATATTGAAGTGAATTATTGAACCTTGATTTTCAATCCTTCACAGTTCATAGTTTAGAATTTTCATTTTCTACTTTTTCATGAGCTTCTTAACCGATATACATGTCCAAATGTGTTCTCTATTTAAGATTCATTAATACTTATCATTTTTTCTTCTGGTTAGAGTTGGTAGAATGTCTTAATTCATGAAACAAATAAATAGTGACATTATAGCTTGGTTCTTTAATGATGGTCAGATTTTTACTAGGAAATATCAATGGACATTTCAAAATGACTTTGTTGGACATTAAATTTTTTTTGGATATAGTTTATATGTTACATATGTGAATTATGAATTAGCCTTTCCTTTACATTTACTAACAATGTTTGTAACTTGAAATTGCATATTACATTTCACATTAAAGTTGTTCCTTTGTCATCTTAACTTAACTATGTCTCTCACTTCCATTAATATCATCAGTTTCTTATTCAGACCAAAAGTTAGTAGGGGTGTAGCATTGTGGAAATTAAAAAAAAAATTTCAAAAATGATTTTAAAGACTGAGGACAGTGGAGGAGGTGCTTGGGGGTAATAGAATGAGAGGTTTTCTCTGTTTCTATTTTTTGCATCTCACCAAATTCCCTTCTTCTCTATTTATAGTTTTCTTATTTATCTGTATTCAAATCAATCTATGCCCTAATTTTTTCTCTGCATTTTTTAAAAAAATTTCCATGATTACTCTTTGTTTTTCCATAGCCTCACTAGTTCCTTAAATCTTTCTAGATCTCTTCGATTTAGGGCATGAAGTTCTTAGTTTAACTTTATTCCTTTGGTGGACTGTTCAGATTTCAAAGAAGAGGGTTTTTGGAACTCACTATTCAAGCAGGGGTATCCATCATTGTCCATTGGAATTATTGGAGCTTGTGGTTGAGGTATAATCTATGTGTTGGTGGTTTTCGTGAGAAGGATGAGTGAAATATTGTCTTCAAGATAAATAAAATGTTCGTTCATGTGGTTAGTAACTTTTACGCTTCCTATTTATTAAACTACATATACATGCCCCGTAACCCAATTTAGTTACCATTTATAGGTATGTGAGCAATTGTTTTCTCAAACAACTACTTGATTTGGAATGCTAGATTATTGTTATTCTCGATGAATGTTTTGAAATTTTCCTGTCAAAATATGTAAAAATTTTGTAACTAAAATTGATTCTTTCTATGCTAGAGCGGATTTTTTTCTTTCTTCTTTTATTGTTTCTTTCTTGTTGCTTGATATTTGCATCTTCTAAAGGGATTTACCGTCTCATATTAACTTGATATTTAATTCTCAGATGGCTTTTGGCGATAAGCCCTTCGTGCCAATGGGTGAGTTTGGATTCATTGCCTATGTGCTAACCTTTGGATCTTTATCAAAGACATGGGTAGTTCCAATGGACCCTTAAATATTCTTTGAATAGGTAAATTACTTATATTTTTCCTAATATGTTGTATATTTTGTCAAGTGTTGCTTTGTTGAACTGTAGTTTGTTGATAATTTGTTCTAGGTTTCCTTCCACAGTTTGTTTGAATGACCATTTTTTTTAGAATGTTTAACTATTGATTTATTTTCTTTTTTAGACTACATTTGGGTATACGTCGTGCCACAAGACCACAAACGGTGATACCCTCTTCTGTTTTATCAAGTGATAGCATGCACATTGGACTCCTTGCTGCTGCTGCTCATGTTGCCGCAACTAATAGCTGTTTCATAGTTTTTTACAACCCCAGGTTTGGAAATATTCTTTTCTTCTACTACTGTTTTAGCTTTTTTTATACTTTAATTTGGCCCTTCCTCCTCTGCATCAAATATGTGAAATATAATGTCCACCACATTTCTAGTGATTGAAACTCCACAAAACTTGCACACAAAGTGCAACTTTCTGTCTCTGTATCAGGAATACTCTGAGTTAGTTAGATTTAATCATAATTGTTTTGAGCTTCAAAAATTTTGATCCACCTTGTTGTTATTTTCTATAATATTATGTTCAGTTGATGGATCATTCAAATTGTTGCTTTTTCCGATATAGAAATCCAAAATACCTTATTATTCCTTCAGTTGGGGGGGGGGGGGGGGGTTAGATTACTCCATTTGTTGGTATGTTTTGTATGCATATTGTATCCTTGTTGATTCTTGAAATTTGGTCAGAATTTGGTTAAGGATGACTTGAAGTAAGTTGCAGTTGAATGTTGAAATTGCATAGGAGATAACTTGGAATTTTTACTAAATATTTTTCTATCTTAGCTTCTAGTGTACCTATGAAATTTGAAGGGTTGGTTTTACTTTGTTTGATGTGTTTCTTATTTTTTATTTTTATACTTAGATGGGAGTTTGTATTAATTAGCTATGCTTTCAGCTAAAATTGTAGAGTTTGTAGGGTCCTAAAAATAATCTCAACTAAGCTTGTTTTTTCATGTTTATGTAAGTTTTGTGTTGCAATTTGTTCAATTTTCTAATATGTTGTGGAACTTGTTACAGATATGGGGTATTAGGTGAGAATTTTGCGTGATCAAACTACTCGAAGGGGGAGATTTTGAATAGATATATAAAGGGCTTACGAAGCCTTGGATGGATATCAACTCAAGTCAAATTTTCTCATTCGATTCATCGAGTTTCTCATTTGAACCGGCTTCAAACTTCAGTTTATTATGACTAATTTCGAATTTATTATTCTTAATGTTGTTGTCGGGTTCTCATGTTTAATATATATAACAACAATCAAAGACGAAGTGTATTTATATATATTACATTTTATTAATTAAAGTTATATTTGTTGAGTTGATTGTTATGTAAAAATATTATTGAAATTTTATTTCGGGCATAGGTCGAGAAAGAAAAATATTGTTGGACAGCCAACAAATTTTTTTTAATTAAATTATTAAGAAAAAGATGACGGACATTGCATGTCATTAAAACATTCAAAACAGACATTTAATGACAGACATTGACTTTTAATGACATACATTGACCGACATTAAAAGTTGACTGTCATTATAGGCTACAATGACGGACAACTTTTAATGGCGGGCATTGCCCGTCATTAAAAAGCGTCTGTCATTGTAGCCTACGATGACACTCGAAAAGATGACGGACACATGTCCGTCATCGTTTCCTTTTAATGACGGGCAATGCCCGTCATTAAAACCCAAATTTGTACTAGTGACTTGACAATTAGATGTTTTTTATTTGGTTGACTATGTTAATCTATTGCATTTAAATTTAGGGTAATTGTAATGGGTAGCAAATTAGGGTTTGTTATTGGCCAATATAGCAAGTTTTAAAAAAAAATTGCAAATATGGAAAATCTCTTAAATAACTATTTCTTATTCCCGTTGACCCTTATTTTAAAGATGAATCTATGCACGTTCTTCCTCCTCTTTCTTCTTCCTCTTTCATTTATTGTGATTAAAATCTATCAGTGATAGAAGTTTATCACCGATAGACTTCAATCACAATACATGTACTGTAGCTATCATTGATAGACTACAATATTGAAGTCTATCAGTGATAGAAGTATATCATTGATAGACTTTAGCCACATTGGTAGTCTATCAGTGATAGACTTCAATCCATGATGGTAGTCTATTAGTGATAGACTCTTATCACTGATATACTTCAATCACAATATATGTTGTTTATCAATGATATGCTGCTATCACTGATAGATCTGTACAACAACAACTAATCAACAATAATTGCAACGGTGATACATTCATAAGTTAGGTAAAGTACATTGTGCATTTCCAGTTGTTCTTTTTGTCATGTGCTTTTTTGGTCATCTCTGTTCTTCCTCGTTCTCATTTTCTATTTCTTTTTCATCTTCCTCCTCATCATCATGCTTCTCATCACTTTCATTTATTAGTATATCAATGATAAATAAATAAATAAATGAAGTAGAAGGGTTGAATAATTTTAGCCAACTATTATTGATAAACTTCTATTCATTATTTTGAAGTCAATAAGTGATAGTCACTAATAGAATTTAAATAATTGAAGTCTATCAATGATAGACTTATTACTGATAGACTCTATCAGTGATAAGAGACTATTACTGATAGACTCTGTCAGTGATAGAAGTTTATCACTAATAAACTTCAATTGTAGAAACAACAGCTAATCAACGATTACGAAAAAAAACCACTTCAATCTTCAATGCTAAAAGTCAAAATTAAATCTAAGTGTTAAGTGTCTTCCCATGGACTCACGTTTGCATTACATGGCCTCTGGCTGATTTGTATGTGATATGAAAGTCTTATATGATCTAATATTGAGTATGGAAATTGATTATCTCTAATTTGTATTACATGATATTACAGTGCTAAGTAGATTTATAGAAGCAACTAAACATCAAACAAAATCAAATAGAAGATTACACTATGATTACTTCATCAGTGATAGAAGCCTATTACTGATAGACTTCATTCATCACATGTAGCCTATCTCTTGTACAAATCTATCAGTGATAGCAAAATCTATTATTGATAAACTAGTATAAAAACACCTAATCAGCAATAATTGCCATTTTGATTGAAGTCTATCAGAGATAGGCTTCTATCGACTTCACTCACAATGGTAGTCTATCAACTAAGCATCAATGATGCACCATTTTAACGTGATTAATCAACAACCAAACAAAGAAAAAACATAATCCAACCAAACAGGAAACCAAACATATTAGAAGAAGCATAATACAAAGAAAAAAATAGCAAACTAAATCAATTTAACAATTTGGATGCATCTAAACATCAAACAATACCAAATAGAAGATTAAATATGAAAGGACTTAAGTTGATATGAAAGAAGTATATCACTATGGAGTTTATAAGTGCAAGGAGTCTATCAGCGATAGCTTACAATTATTGATAAACTTCTATTGATTATTTTGAAGTCTATAAGTGATAGTCATTGATAGACTTTAAATAATTGAAGTCTATCAATGATAGACTACCAGTGATAGTAGTCTATCACTAATAGACTCTGTCAGTGATAAAAATCTATCACTGATAGACTTTAATTGTTGAAACAACAACTAATTAGCAATTGTGACAAAAACCACTTCAGTCTTTGTTGCTAAAAGTCAAAATTACATCTAAGTGCGCCTTCCCATGGACTCAAGTTTGTATTACATGGACTATCGCCAATTTTTATATAATCTGAAATTCAAAGTATATGATCTGATATTGAGTATGGAAATAGATGGACTATCTCAGATTTGTATTACATGGCATTACGGAGATAAGAAAATTTTATTCAAAGTTGAAAACAGAAATGGAACATTTGAAATCATAAAGACTACAACAAAATAAGTAGAAACACACATTTGCAAAATTAAATTTAAACTGCTAGTTCAAGAACAAAATCAGTTGATTTCTTAACTATTACAACAACTACAAAAGGTTTTAAGTTGATTTCCCTATAGCTAGTACCTAACAAGAGAGTTAGAATAATGAAGCTACCACATCTATCTACAAAGACGATGACGAACAACCAACTACAAAGACAAAATGGCACACTACCGAATACGAACAGAAACTGCAAATAAAACCAGAAGAAATCAACGAAGATGAAATCTAGAAACTGCGAATAAAACTAGAAGAAATCATAGAAGATGAAATTGAAGATGAAACATAAGAAATCGACGAGCATAGATTGTTGGAGACTTGAAAAAGCAACTAAAATCAGGAGAAATCAAAGAAGATGAAATGCACGATTAGGGATTTCGGCTGAAAGGAAGGTGAAAGACGTTGGACTGAAAAAATGTGATTTGGGCTGATAGTTGTGGATTGTTGGTTTGAAATTATTTTGGGTTGAGGGTTTTTTAGTCTTTTGACACAAGCTTGATTTAATTTTTGTCATATTTGCATATAGTTTTAAGATTTGCTATTTTTGCTATTTTTTTGACCGGATTTGCTATCTGTGCAAGTATCCCTTAAATTTATGGCTTAGTAAAAAAAAATAGAGAAAAAATATTTGATTTCTAGGTTAGGGATGATTTGTAAAATTTTAATTAAATTATACCATTCAAATTGAAACTACTAAACTTATAGAATGAAATTGAACACTAAGCCTAAACCTTTAGAGTAAATTTAAGGATAAATTACAAATTTGGTTCCTATGATTTGAAAGATAGATATAATTTAATCCCTAGAGTTTTAAAAGTTAGAATTTTGTCTTTATAGTTTGATAAAATCTCATAAATAGTCCTTATGGTTGATAAAACTTTCATAAATAGGCCCTACAGTAGGGATGATACTTATGAGAGTTTTATCAAACCTAAGGGATAAATTCTAACTTTTAAAACCATAAGAACTAAATTATAACTTTCACCAAATTATAGGGACAAATTTGTAATTGATAGAACCTAAAATGTGCTATTTAATTACCTTATTGCATGCTAGTTCTGTTACACATGTTTATTTATCCATTTTGTAGGGATCGATAAATTTGGAGCTATTCAGAGCATTTTGGAAGAATCAAGATAAAAAAAAAAAGCCAATTGGACTTAATTTGAGGAATCGAGTCAAGGAAAGATGAAGTCCAAGCCATTTACCCGAGAGGATAGTGTCAAGACCCCATTTTTGACGTCAAGATGCTCCTGAAGACGTCACATGACCAAGAAACCTGTGTAGGTAGTGTCAAGACGTTACCTTGAAGCGTCTTGATGCTATGAAAATTACTATCATGCTTGACGTTGCGAATACGCTATGCTCAACGCTGGTAGCATCTCAACATTGCTACTAGCATCTTGACGCTCTAAACATGCATGCCCAAGGAAGTCCATTTGAAGCGTTTAGACACTGAAGGAAGCATCTCGACACTACTCTGATGCCATGCCTTTTTCCCTTATTTGCGAGGGACGCTACCACTTTTTCTATAAATACAACTTTTTCTCTAGGGCAAATCGTGACTTAAGTTAGGTTTTTTTTTCTTAGGCACTTTAGAGAGCTTTTGTTCTTCTTTTCATTTATATTCTTATAATCAATCGAACCTATGTCGAATTTTAGCCATATCGTCATGATGAGTGGCTAGAGTTTGTGATTTTGATTCAGAGGTTAGTTGTAATCCAATTGTAATGTTGTGAGGCTAGAACATTTATTTGTAATTTTCATTCAATGCAAGTGTTCTTTAATTCTTGTTCTTAATTTGTGAGCTTGCAATTTAAATTGAATTGACGCTTTAGTTATTGTTGTATGTTTACTTGTTATCCATGATTTGATGATTCGTAATTGTCGTGATTGATTGAATCTAGTAGCAATAGGATTGGCTCATGTGTATGTTTTTGTGGTTTTTCCATAATCACATAGCTTACATGATAAATTCTAGGAATTAAAGAAGTAAATTGGTTAGGTCGTAGCTATCTTGCCTGATTAGTTTGTCTTAGTCTTCTAATCGTTCATAATACTTTTGTCTAATTAATATGGAACGCTATTGTGCCTAGTTGGTTAGGTATTAAGTTTTGACTGTGATACTCTGTTAGAGTCAATAAATTTAGGAGAATCAACACTTATCACGAATTTTCTGAATAAGAAGATTAAGCACTTGTATGTGAAAGTTGATTTGTTGTGAATGCATGTGATTGATATTACAATTTGAATTGGAACTTAGAAAGATTGATATTTTCTTTTGCTTTAATTCTAATCGTTCATAATTTTTTTTTTGTTAATTTTAGTTATTCTTACAAAAAAAAAATCCCAAACCCCTATTTTTTTTTTTTTTTGAAATTTAACATTGAGAATTTATTTTTTGGTTCCCTTGGGATATCGACCTGGTCCACTATTTGTGCAAGTAAGAGTAGGAAACTAGTTTTATTTTGATGGGCCTCGACAACCAGACCAAAATTTAGCGCCATTACTGGAAAACCACTTAGTTTCTCATTATTGACTTTTATTTGAAAAAAAAAAGTTTTTTTTTTCTTTCTTTCTCCTTGTTTATGACCCGATCTTCTCACTAAGTTAATTTGCAGTATATCCTTGAAAATGAGAAGGGAGAGCGTAGATTGAGGAAGGAGGCAAGAGAAAGGAACCTTGGGTTGAACGAAGAATCCATTGGAGAATCTTCCATCTTTGCTAGTCTTGAAGAAAATATTACCGAGAGGACTTTGAAACAGCACCAGATCTTAACCAACAACCATACTGCATGACTTTCCCAAATATTACAAGTAATTTTGAATTGAAATCTGGTTTAATTCGCTAATTACCTATTTTTCGTGTATGTACAGGTGAGGATCCGCATAAACAGCTCAAGGAATTCCACATAAGTTATTCAAGAATGAAACCTCATGGCGTGACCAAGGAACAGATCAACCTCATGGCTATATTAATTACCTGCCATCGAGGACCATCACCACATGGAATGAGATGAAGAGATTTTTTCTGAAAAAGTTCTTTCCTGTCTCACGAGCTGCCAACATCAAGAAGGAGATCTACAGTAACACGCAGATCATTGGAGAAACTTTGTACGAGTACTGGAGGCATTTCAAGAGACTATGTGTCAGTTTCCCCCACCATTAGATTTCTAATCAACTCTTGATCTAGTATTTCTATGAGGGATTGTGATAACACACAAAAGTGAGCTATTTCTAAGCTTATATTATTGCTAGTTTATGGTTTTAAAGTTTACTTTCATTCACTTAATCTATTCATTTTGTAGGATTCGAGCAAATATGGTGAAATTGAGCATGTGAGGAAGATATTAGAGTATTTGGAGCTCAAAGGTGTGCTTTGGAACAATGGAGTTAAGATGAACACAAGCTGCAGTAGTGGAACCCGAGAGGATAGCATTGAGATGGTGTCTATAGTGTCTCAATGCTGCTAATGTAGGCACACAAGCTAGATAATCTGCAAGGGTGGCATTGAGACGCCACTTTTGAGCGTCTCAACGCCCAAAACACGCGCATAAGCCATTTTATGTCTGTAGCGTTGAGACCCTGTGCGTAACGTCTCAATGCTACCCAATTTTCCTTCTTTACTACGTAAATAGGTCACAGCGTCGAGACACTGTTTCTAGCGTCAAGATGCTGTCCGAGGGTTATAAATAAAACATTTTGGCTGTGGATTTGAGGAGGCCATTTGGAGAGGAACCAATCTAAATTCGATTTCTACTTCATAGTTGGGATTAAGGGAGCACTTTTGAGAGTCAAGGAAGACATTAAAGGCTTGAGATCGTGGTGTTTCACAACGAAAAAGAGTATGGCATGCGTTAGAGAGTTTTTTTTATTCTTTCCTATTTATTTCGTAGTTTTCATTTTTAGATTTCTGTATGAGTTTAGAGCTATAATTGTGGATTTGAAAGATTGAACTCATGTGTTTAAACTTGATTGTGATAGATGTTTAGTTTTATTTCGAGATTATATATTTCAACTTTCATTTATGTATTCTCATTGTCTTGATTAATTCTTTGGCAAGAGTTAATTGTGTATGATTTAAGTTATAGCTTGGAAGAGTAGAACTTGAATCTAGATTGGTGTGCATACCTATTAGTAAGCTTGAGCATGGGAATGAATTGTTTGCTTATAGAAGCTGTTAAGGATTTGCATAATACTATGTTCAATTATAAAATTAGACTGGAAAGTTGATTTAATAATTGAGCATGAATTTTAGTTGGGCTTGAGAGAGTCAACTGAATATATGTAAGATTTCTTGGCTTATAAGAGCTGAATATAGAAATAATCTCTTAATTGAGTTAACTTGGATTTACTTGGTTAAAATCAATGTTTAAAAAAGGTTCCCTCTATGTGTCTCCAACACTGTAAATACATAGGTTAGTTTATTTTTATCTACCTCTTAAGTTTGGGTTCTATAGATAAAATTAGGTGTGAGTAATTATGGTATTTAATTAAATCTAAGAAATCAAATCCTTGAGATCGGCCTTGGTCACTATTATTGCAAATTGTAGAGGTCCGATAATTAATTATATTTGATGGAGCCTTCGACAAGCCCTTTTATCAAATTGCTACCAATGGATAGGGGTATGGTCCGTCAAAATAATTTTCCATATTCGGATGGCAAAGACTATCACTTGAACGGATAAGGATCTACCGAAGGCAAGAATGAACCATAACAAAGCCTTACACATTAAAGTGATCACTACAGGGAAAAGGGTGCCAATGGTAGCAAAGGGAGGAGCTCTAGTGAATAAAACACTTGTTGAGGCTAAGAAACGGATTTCCAATATGGCAGAGAATTCCCAAAAATTTGGAACCAAAGCTGGAGGAGTTATTCATAAAGTTAATGAGGTTAGTGAACTTAAAACCAAATTTCTAATCTAACTACTTTGGTTCGTCAATTGGTTGCAGGGCAAATGTAACAAGGCACCACACAAGAAGCCAATGCCATAGGAGGGTTTCATGGCCAACCATAGAGGAAATATGATACCTATTCGAGTCATTACAATTTGGGATGGAGGGATCATCCCAACTTTAGCTGTGGGGACCAAGGAGGACAACAAAGACAGCCTCTCGAAAATTTCAACAAACCACCTCAAACTCAAGCTTCAAGTTCAAGCTTCAAGTTCAGGTATGCCCCTTGAAGATATTGTCAAAAATCTAGCTGAAAGTACTCTTCAATTTCAATACGAGAAAAAAGTTAGAATGCAAAACTTAGACACCTAAATCACCCAAGTAGCCATTTTAGTTAGAAAGTTGTATGCCCATAATTCAAGGAAGCTATTGATAATTCTCATTCTTGAGGATTATTTATCCCAATTAGACTCAAGTTAGGCTTAAAATTCTATGAAATTATGTGTATGAGTTTAGGAAATCATAGAAATATTTAGTGAAAGTTAGTAAGTATGTTAAGGATGAACCAAATGAAGAAAAGAAAAGGAAAGAGGGAAAAAGTGGTTGAAAACTTTGTTTCGATGCAGGAAATTGATGCTGCAAAGAATTACAGTTACAATCACATTTGGTAATCATGAGGTCGTCAATTATGGAAAGAATCCAAAAAAATCTGTTGCATCTTTTAGAGAAGGAAACCCACAATTTTAGCTTGATTTCAACACAATCCATGGAGATTCTTTAGCCAATGGAAGGAGAAATAAACCCTAGCCGCTATGGTCTATAAAATGAAAGAAAAACACACAAAGAAAGTGAAATTCATCCTTGGGAAGAAGACCCATTTTTTCTGCACATTTTTTTGCTTTCTGTTTGTTCTTCTTCTTCTTATCATCCTCTCTGCCCCCTTGTGCTCGATCCAACTAAGGTGAAAACCTCAAGTTGTAAAGATTTAATTCCCCTTCAACAAGGTGGAATTGATTCGATTGAGGAATAAAGGAGAAAGGGAGGAGTTGCTCATGCGTTTTCATGCACAAGTTCCAACACTTTGTTTTCTTTCTTATTTTCAATTTCAACTTTGTCTTTAGTTTGTATTTAGAGTTGTTATAATCCAATTGTCCCAAGTTAGTACCTTTATTGTTTAAATTTATTTTCGAATTAAAGTCCATTGAGGAATTCATTGACAGAAAGTTTCTTATTCTCTATTTCCAGCAAAATCCCAGCTTTTGTTTTTATTTACTCTTATTTTCAATACTGTGTGCGTAAGTTGAGCTTGTAAATTGATTTCGGAGTTTCGGCCATACTCCTCTTGTAATTCTCTCAAGGGAAGAATCGAAACAAACTCTTCAATTTCTAACTTCATGTTAATTCCATGCTATTGCCTTTAAGTCTTTTTGTTTTCTTGCCAACATAAGTTTTTCAATTTTTCACTCCATTAGTTGCTTTTACTTTTAATATGAGATAAGTCATTTTTAGGGGTTCAAGGATGTGAATACCTTAAGGAGTGAATTGAGCTTAAATTACAAAGATGACCAAGCCTACGCATTAATTATTTGCTTGTGTTGAGTTGATTGAAATTGTAAATATGGAGTGATCAACTAGTGTTGCATCCTAAGGCTTGACTCTAATACCGAAAGGGTTGGAGGAGAGTGGATTTCACACAAACAATGGAGAATAGAGCTTAGACATAAGCCATTCTTGACCTTAGACATTGGGCAAGGCTCTAAAACTATTGGAATTGCTCACTTTATTTATCAAAGTTGGAAAAACTATAGACACATAGGGTACTCACTTAGTCTCCTAAAACTTAGATTGTAAGTTGAATAGGAGTTACAACTCAGTTTACAATGCAATTGTAGGCTAGGATTGCAATTACAATTTAAGTTACAATTCATACCCCAAGGGCAACGATAAGCTTGAGCCCCTTTTTTATCACATTTCTTACTGGATTTTATTTTCTGTTTTACTTTCCCTAGTTCACAATCCACAAACTTTGTTTCACTTAGGTTACCATAGTTTCAATTTTTGAACATCTTGTGCTATTCTTAATTTTTATTAAAATTTGCTCCCTGTGAAATCAATACTTTGCAGTACTTCCAATTTTATATTACTTGCATCGATAGTGTGCACTTGCACTGGAATGAACATCTTTCTTTATTTTTAACCCACAAGTTTTACCCGATCAACTACCTTTACAACCGAGGTGAACCTAAGGGAGAATGTTAGCACAATCATGCTAATGAGTAGGACATAGATTCCTTCCAAATCAACCCCATCCATAGAAGATGAATTGAGCACCAAAAAGAAAGGAGAACAACTTTCTTCTAAAGCAACACAAGGGGTAAGATTTGATCCACCCTTATATTTGAAATCTTATATTCCAGTGGCACCTTTTCCTAGAAGGTTAGCAAAATCAAAGGAAGATGAACAGGAAAATGAGATCTTGGAGACAGAAAGGTGGAGGTCAACATTCCACTCTTGGATGCGATCAAGAAACTTCCTAAGTATGCTAAATTTTTGAAAAACTGACCGATAAAGAAAGGGAAGAGGAAAGAAGAGAAAAATAAAGTGGTAAGTGAGAACGTGTCAGCCATTTGATAGGATTCAAATAGTACCTATATTATATGCCTAAATCTTGTAGTTATTAGAGTTTTTATGTGCTTAAATGTGTATTTTGTAGGAAAATGGGTCCAAGGCACATTTTGGATATCCTACGTCGAATTAGGGTGAAACCAAGCCAAACTAGAGGTCAATCAGATGCACGAATGAAACGATATGAAGGATTGACGATTATGCCCCTGAGGAGTGTCGAGATGCTAGACGGAGGCCTCGTTTGACGCTGTAAGATAGTAGCCTCAGATGCAGGGCAGCGTTGAGATGTTGCCCAACAGGGTCAAGACGTAGTCTCAAGTCCTGAGCGTGCAAATGCAGGATAGCGTTGAGATGTTGTCCACAGTGTCTCAACGCTGTAATAGTGAGCATTGCATGACACTGCGATGGCCCCTCCTCGACGTTGGTCCAATTAAGAGCAAAGTTTGTAGCTCCTCGAAGTTGTCGCCTGCAATATAAATATATATTTTTTCCGTTTTAGGGCATCTCTCCAAATTTTTCAGCCCTCATTCTTTATTTCAGCACCTAATTTACTGTTTTTAGACTTCTTAGCCCATTTTAGATAGATTTTGGCTTGTAATATGAGCTTGAGATCCTTTCCGACAACTCCGAGCTAGTGAAAAATGTTAATTCGAGGTATTGTTGGGATTTCATTTATGGTATTGTGAGATTTCTGGATTAGTTTAGAGTTAATTACAACTTTTAATGGTTTTCAATTCTCGTGCTTATTCTTAGAATGATTGTTGGGTGGTTGATCTGACAATTCAACTAGATTAGGATCGTTCATTGCCATGCAGGAGTAGCCGTAGGTGTCTTCGATCTCGTGTTTAATTTGAGTAGTAATAGGCCATTAGCCACGTCAGTTAGATTGAGTAGAACTTCTTGTCTGTGAGTACAAGGTAGGCTTTAGAATTGTTAGCGCTTACTAAATTAATTTAAGCCGACCAGTCTAAGTTAAATGGTTTGTCTCGACTTGTCGCTTGGGTCCATTGCATTTAATTAATTCCTTTGGTATTGGCCATGCCATGAGAGTTAATTAAGTTAGAGCCAATTAAGCATTTTTGGTTAATTGGTTTAATTAAAGGGAAGCTCATGCGGGGTTCTGAGGAGTTAGTTAAGCTTTAATAGCCTAATTAGCTAATCTCATCAAACAAATTTGTGATCAATGCTAGAATTGAATCTTGACATGCCTGAATTAGTGTTAGGTACGTCTAATTATTCCCTTTTAATTCCTTTCTTTTATGCATTTAATTTTCCATTGCATTTATTTTTCCTTCACTTTAGCACTTTTATTATAAATCTCCCCTTGGTTCCATTCAATAACCTAGTTTTTAAGAAGTAATAATCACGATTTCCTTAGTTTGACCCGGTCACCACTGAGTACTACAATTCGTGGTGAGAACCGGTTAGAAATTTATTTAGTGAGTGTAACGAGTTTTGATACCATTCTACTACAAAACTTACCATAAAAGTAAAAGGACCCAAGTATGTTTTCAATACCTTGCATTGTTGGTAGAAAGAAAATTGCTAGACCTAGGAGCTTCAATTAATGTCATGTCCTTTTCTATTTACCAAGAACTGAACTTAAATGACTTGCATGAGACTGGTATAGTGATTCAATTACTTGACCTTTCTAGCATTAGGCCTCTAGGAGTTGTGGAAGATGTTTTAGTGCAAGTCCATGGCTTATGATTTCTTGCATATTTCTATGTACTGAATGTGGATGATATTTCTCCACCTTAATCTTTTTCAATTTTGTCAGGGTGCCCATTTATGAAAATTGCCAATAAAAAATGAATGTGGATGGGGGTACTCTCTCAGTGGAGTTTGAAGGAGAAATTGTCGAATTTAATATTGACACCATGAAAACTATTGATGTTGTGCATTCCCTTTGCTAGATAGATGTAATAAATTTGCAGGATGCGCAAGCAAAGAGGAAAATCTTGGAAGTAGGTGGTTAGTGATAAAGAGCTAATTGAAGGCTCTGTCAAATAAATTTATAAACTAGACCTCTAAAATTTGCAGTAATAGTGGCCAGGTCGATCATAGGGATTAGAGTTCTTAGATTAATTAAGTACTACAGTTATTAATGCCAACTTTTATTTAGATAACCTAACTTTGGATTGAAACAAGAATAAACTACATTAATTATTTACAAAGGTTGGAGTCCATTTAGAGAGACAAGTGAAGATTGCATTACATGAAGTGCAACTATGAATTTGATTAAAGGATTGTAGAATATGCAACAACCTAAAGCCAAGAATTACTAAAATATGCAATTCACTCTCTCAAGCCCAATTGAACTCATGTAAAGTAGTAAATCAACCTCTCGATCTATTTCTACACCTAAACATGGCATTATGAAATTCTTTTAATGGCTTCTAATATTAACCTATTCATTATAATGCAATAGATTAATCCTAGTCATGCATCTAAGTTCTTTAGTTAAATTTACTTTCTCAAGCTAAATTTAACCTAACATGCAAAGTTATGGCCAAAAGCTTAGAAAATTGATTCGAGATGCGTAAAAGGCGTTACAATAATTCAATTCAAAAACCAAACAAAGTTTAAAAGTACAATCATCCAAGAGTCTAAAAGACTCAAAATTACATCCACTAATTAGTACAATAAATCCTAAAGTTCAAGAAACAAAGTAAAGGGAAAAGAGAAAAAAACTGGACGAAGCGTGCCAACACTCGCGATCTCGAGCCTTGAGTCTCCTCTTTAGCTCTCCAAAGTGCTCTCTAAGTCCCAAAACAGAGCTCCTTGTTGAAATTAGGATTCTTGGCTCTCAAAAATGTCTCTCCTTTAACCAATGTACAACTTCTTATTTATAGACAGTGGGAAACATTGCAATGCTAGGGACAGTGTTGCAACATTGTCCCTTTATTCCTTATTTACAATTCATGGTAAATAGGCTTTGAAGAACAAGTTGCAAGACTCGTGAGGGTAGCGTTGTGCAATAAAGGAAAAATACAAGGAAATTGAAGGCAATAAATCAAAAGGCAGGAAAATAGAGTTCACTTACTTAAAGATACGGGTTCAGAAGTTTGCTCAAGATCCAACATGCACATTCATCCTTGATTTACTAAAGTATCATACCGATTTGAATGCTTAATCTAACAAAGCGGAAAAGTTGCTTAGTTATGGTCCCTAATGAAATTAATTAAGCCTAGCACCTAACTAATCCTAAATCAATCCCTAGGACTGGGCACGATAACGTTCCATACTCCAAGGATTGATTGCATTACGCTTAGGACCGATTAAGGATGCTCCAATTAATTAGTTAGCTAATTAATCTAAGTGTTGGTTATCAACGAAGGCTTAGAGCAATTACACAACCGCATTTGTTCCACTTTTATATAAATGAATGGCCTAGAGCTACTAAAATGCAAGGAAATAAAATATGATAGTATAAATGACTTCTAGCAAGCAATGAGATACAATATAAAATACTCATGGGTTGTCAATCCAACACATTCATACAACTCTATAGTGAAAGCAAGTAGAAAAACCCATTAAAACAAGGTACGATATGAAATGAATATAGAAATCTCAAAATATTACATGTTGCAGTCCCAAAATCGCTTTTGAACCCGCTTTAGCGTCTAGCCGAACATGAAACTCGAAAGAAAAATGGTCATAATACAAGCCATAAATGAAAAATCAGTAAAAAGAGGCTAAAAGAGGGTGAAAGACAGAGAGTTTTGAGTTTTGAGGTTGAGAATTGAGAGCTTCTGACCTAAATTTGGAAAAGAACTATTTATAGTTCTCGCAGTAATGTCGAGATGTTGTGGACAGCACTCGACGCTGCCGCTAATTAGACTAGCGTCTTTGGGGCTAACTGCAGCATCGTGCGATGCTCACTACAGCATTGACGTTGTCATGTTCTTCAGCTACTACCTTTGAGCGTCTTTTGGGCGTCATTTCAGCATTTAGATGATTTTTAGGGACAAAAAGGTCATTTGTCCTCTACATCTTTAATTAGGGCTCGGATGATCTTTGATGAAGCTCGAACTAACTCCGGACGCTTCGAAAAGCTCAAAAAAGCTCCTAAATGATTTGAAATGCTTCTCAGATTAAATTACCTATAAAATAAGCAATTAAGCACATAAAACTATTGAAAATCACAAGATTTAGGCAAAGAAAATAAGGACTTTTTGAGTCCTATCATGGTGCTATGGAAATTGTCCAACAACGCCATGCTTGACGTTGTGGATGCACTATGCTCAATGCTGGTAGCATCTCAAAATTGCTACCAGCGTCTCGACATTCTAAACATGCACGTCCAAAGAAGTTTGTCTGAAGCATTTCAACACAACGTCGTGCCTTTTTCCCTTATTTGCAAGGACAGTGTCTCGATGTTGCTACTTTTGCTATAAATACAACTTTTTCTCTAGGGAAAACTGTTACTTAGGTTAGGTTTCTGTTCTTAGACACTTTAGAGAGCTTTTATTCTTCTTTTCATTTATATTGTAATCAATCAAACCTATGTCGAATTTTGGCCATATCGTCACGATGAATGGCTAGAGTTCATGATTTTAATTCAGAGGTCAGTTGTAATCTAATTGCAATGTTATGAGGTTGAAACGTTTATTTGTAATTTTCTTTCAATGCAAGTGTTCTTAATTTGTGTGCATGCAATTTCAATTGAATTGACACCTTAGTTGTTGTTGTATGTTTACTTGTATTATACATGTATATACTTGTCTTAACCAAAATATGTTCTTGGTGGATGGTTAGAGGGGCACCGCTGGACTATTTTCTATTTTGGAATCCGTGAGTTGGAGAATTGTTGCGCGCGTTACCCTTAAATTTTACATCAATTTCTTATTTTGCCACACAAGCTATATTTTTATATTTTATTTATTTTTTTAGCATGGTTCTTAATTATATATATATACACACACACTCATAAATATTTTTTATTTTTCCTCTAAAAATATACAAATATTTTTTAATTGTTAGTAAATTATTTTTTAAAAAAAAAATTGGAAACTTAATTCTATTTAATACTTAATCTAAATGTTATATATTAGACATATATATACAATTATATATATTTATAAGCAGTTTAAATTACTGAAATTTTAAATTTGTGTCTAATAAAGTTTTAAACTTTAAAAAGTATCTAATAGGTCTTTAAACTTTCAATTTTTGTGTCAATAAGTCTTTGACGGTCAAAATGTCTAATAAATCTCACATTTATTTCAATTTTGTATAATTAGATCTCTCACATATTCAAAAATTTTAAAAATTAGTTGCTTAACATGACATAAATTTTAATTTTGTGTCTAATTGAACTTTAAACTTTCAATTTTGTATCTAATAAATACGTGAATTTTTAAAATTTTCAAATAGGTTAAGAACCTATTAAACATAAAATTAAAAATTTGAGATATATTAGACAAAAAAAAAAGTCGATAATTTAAGGACCTATTATACATAAAATTTAAAATTGAGGAACTTATTAGGCACTTTTTCAATTTTAAGGATCATATATAGAACTTGAAAAAGTTTAAGTACTAAACTTACAATTTAACCTTATATGTAATTGTGTCTCCTCTAACATAAATTTTTGAATTTGCCACGGTTCTACTATTGAAACAAATTGAAAGTCTAACAATCTTCAAAAATTAAATAAAAGGAACAGTAAAGATATAAGATTAGAGGTTCCTCCCATGTTCTTGGCATCAAAAAGTCAAAGTTTAGGCTGAATAACCATTCAACTTCTTTCTTTGAAGACCCGACGCTGGATTGGATCTTTTCTCAATTTGATAAGAGATTATTTTATATTAAAAAATCTAAAAAGGATAATAATGAATTAATTTTTTCTATTGGTTTTTGTCGCTTGGGGCCTTGGGCTATGCATTCTTTTTTCCTTCCCATGGAAGACAACCAAGAGCGTGAATTATGAAAGCTATTAAAAAAAGGTTAAATTATAAAGGGCTAAATATATATTTTAATCCTTATTGTTTGAGTATTTTTTTCAATCTGATTCTCAATATTTAAAAAGTTTCAATTTAGACATTTATGTTTAAATATTTTTCAAGATACTCTTACCATTAGAAAATAATAAAATTGGGTTGTGATAAGCATACATAACATAATACTAATTGAGTTGGTAGAAATGTCAAGAAGAAATTCAATCACCTAAGTGAGAACTTTTTATAATTCTACCTTCAAACTTTTAGAAAGTTGGTAAATTTTTTCGAATTTTTCATCCTTTAGATAACATAATTCTTCTTCCAAAATTTTAATAATTTTCTGAGTTTCATATCATGTATGTTTATCACAAACCAGTTTGAACATTTTTTAATGGTGAATGTATAATTGAAAAATGTTAAACCATAAGAGACTAAATTAAAAAGTTTTAAACACTAGATACCAAATTGGACAAATACCCCAATATTAGGGACGACAACATATATTTAACCAATTATAAATTTAGCCAAAAACTTTGAGATGATGATTGGGTTTAAGAAAGCCTTTATTCAGCATTTAATCTCGACAATTCTTTTGCTTTTTTCAGATATGATAAAGTCACCAGAAAAGAAATTCAGTATCAACCCATTTTTTATATATATAGTTCTCAATTCTTTCATTTATTGAAGGGAAAAATGAGATCTCCAAACACATCTATAACATTGCAGTTCCAAAATAATGCATTGCACACATCATACTATTCCATATTTCTAGGATATGACGTCAATTACCATCTCAAAAGTCGATGGTTTAATCCCTATTTCCACACTTGCTTAACTAAAAATATATATTTCTACACAGTACAATATAAGTACTATGGTTGTTTACTTTATTCTGAGATCGATACTGAAACGAAGTGGAATCCAATTGAATCGAGGTACCAACCACACCTTCCATGGAAGCCAACAATCTTGATCGCTCCTGTAGTTGGGAACGAAAACTTGATTCCCTCTTCAATCCCAAACGGACCCAAAGTTCTTTGGTTGGTTTCAAAAGTCAGTGACCGAATGACGTTGGTTGGATTATTATTTTGATCGTATATGTTGCCATGGTAGCCACGAACTGAAATAAGATACTCATTTGGCTCCAAATCCTGCAATTTATAAGCACTTAAAAAAGTCATTCCAAACAAACTAGAAATGGAAAAAGGGTATACAAAATTAGCAAGGAGTCTTAAGGGTAACCTAACCTCTTTGATTGCTGTGCCTTCATTTCCCCCATGTTTTCCAGACCAAATTGAGTTCCCATCCTTGTCTTCATATTTGATTTGAATGGCATGAATACACTGTCCTCCATGGAAGATTTTGAGCGCTTTGATCGTAGAAAAATGAGCTCCGTCGTTCCAATAACTGCCACCCGGACTTCCTTTCGGTTGAAACGACAACGTTGGAGAGCGCTTGTGTTCTGTCTGCAACAACAACATGACAATTTAGCAAATCTAATAAACAAAGGTTGTTGCTTTTTGATGCTTAAAACATTTGATATGTATATTACCATTTTCTGTGGCTGAAGATTCGGACTTGGGAGAAGGAGAAAGATTAAGTTTTGTATTGAAATGAAAGTGAGAGACAATTAGACACTTATTGAATTAATTGCATTACAATTTTGAAGGTCAACGTCAAGCTGTCACACTATATTTTATGTACATGCATATGAATCATGAAGCGATTAGCATGATTACTTTATAATGGATATAATAACTATTTGGTTTTTGGTTTTTGGTTTTTGAAAATTAAGCTTATAATTACTACTTTCACCTATGGATTCATTTATTTTGTTATCTACTTTTTACACATATTTTAAAAAACCAAGCTAAGTTGTGAAAACTAAAAAAGAAGTTTTTATTTTTGGAATTTAGTTAAGAATTCAAATGTTTTCTTAAGAAATATGAAACTTTTTTTTTGAAACGTTAAGAAATATGAAACTGATTGTAGAGAAATGATGAGAAAGCAAGCACAATTTTCAAAAACCAAATGGTTATCAAAGTTGTCTAAATTAGAAATTTTCATTTTTTTCCTTCTGATTCCTTCTATTTACCTCACTTTGTTAATTTTACTTTTCAATTTTCCATTTTAACCGATTAAATCTTAATAAATTAAACTTGAATAAGGGGTGTAACTAACGAGTCTTTGAAACTAAATTAGAAAATTGTTCAAACAAATTAATTAATGATACAAAATTCAGTCAACAAAAATGCTCAAAAGAAAGGCATAAAAATGTCCAAACTGATTTGTCAAAATACTTGGAGCTTGGTCTTGAATCAAAATTGGGTGGAATTAAATTGAATCATGTTACAGAGTAAACTTGGTATGGATGAGGATGATCTAAATTCCAACAAATGGAAATGAAGATTTTGTACGACCGAATAGTAACACTAAAGGAGTCAATAGGGTTGTTTAATAAATTTATTTTTTTTATAATTAAAAAAAACAATTCAATCTAAACTAATCAATAAGCACCCTAAAATTTACTAAAATTATGAAACAATTTTTCAATCTAATTAGATAAATATGTAATTAGCGAAAATTTAAAGTTAAATTATACAAAATATCTCTGAACTTTGGGGTAAGTTTCGATTTTGCCCCTAAACTTTGAAAATTTTCATTTTTACCATTGAAGTTTGAAATTGTTCCAAAAAAGTATCTTTTCCATTAAAATAAAGAATGAAATTGATGTGGCGGCTAATGTGTATAAATTAGAAGGCGTACGTGTGATATTATTTACAACTATATAGAATATTAATTAAGATGTTGTTACCATTTATTTTATCTCAAAAGATATTGTTAAAATCATTTACACAATCAATTTTTGATATATTTGTTGTCATGTCAATTTATCTGAATGATGTTGTAAATGATGTCACATATACCTTCTAATTTTTATACATTAGTTGTTGCATTAATTTTCATCTTATTTTAACGAAAAAACTCTACAATAGTATTTTTTGGAACAAATTTCAAAGTTCAAGGATAAAAACAAAACTTTTCAAAGTCTAAGAGCATAAAATTTACCCTAAAATTCAGGAGCATTTTATATAATTTAACTAAAATTTACAAAGTAGAGAGAAAGAGATTACACAACAAATTGTATAGTGCAATTGTGAGAAAGGATGAGAAAGAATAACATTGAGCCTTAGTGAATTGTTTTAGGATTAATAAATTAATTGGGCAAGAAAGTTAGTTTCGAAGGGTTAGAGACAACATTGATAGTCATGCCCAACGAGACCTTGATTGAGATATCTTTAGACTTATGGAAATTTTGACTTTCTGGGTTCAATCCTTTTCTTTTAATTCTTTGTTGTTCGGATATTGTGATCTATAATATATCCATTACATAGAGTTCTTGGTACTGGTAACTTGAAGAAATACAAGTTATTTAGCCTTAAAATCAGTTATCTTGCGTCGAGAGTAGAAGAAAGCATGTGCATTTGAACTTGAATTGCTATAGCTTTTGAGTAGAAATTTATTGTCTATCTTGAATGTGTTGAATTAAATAAAAATTATGAGAATGAAAACCATTCCCAAGTTCTCAAAGAAAAATTTGTTATAGGAATGAGTTGAATCGAGCATAAGGAACACACACAAAGTATTAAGTATCAGAACGATACTTCAGAGCAAGAAGCCATGTTAACCAGATTTAGTACATAATCAAGAACAGTTACATCAACTAATCATTGCCTAAGATCAGTTAGATCGGGACTCAAGAAGTTGATGTGGCATGCACTCAGTGGACCTTTTGATTTAGCAATTGACTTGTTAGCTAGCTAAAGGGATATAGTGGTGGGCTAGATTTCCTGTAGTCTGAGTCTCCTATACACAGAGTAAGGCATTAAATTTATACTTGCCTCTAGATAGCACAAAGGCCTATCAATATGCAAATCCCCAATAGTATCGAGAATAGTAATACTCCATAGATCACTTAGTTTTGAGTGCATCTTCTTCTGAAGGATTTTGTGGTGCTCTTCTTAGACATACTGGGTACTGTATTCACTTCGAACTTCTTCTTCTTCGAGAGCATCTCTTTCATAAACCTCCCATAGTTGGGCATGTTTGCAAGCATGTTTACAAATAGAATGTTAATATATAATTTTCTAAACATATTTAAAAATTTAGAAAATTGTTCATTAAGCTTACCATTTTGATAACGTTAGGAGAAAAGGAAGCTCCTTGTAGTCAAATGTAGGGCACTTTCCATGCTTCCTAAGAGGACTGATGTGTGCTCTATCAACATGTCTAGGTCGGGGTACCTCGATATCCCATGCCAACTCCTTGGACTCCTCAGCAATCAAGTCAAGGATGGTTTTCTTGATCTTCTCATCGGCCTTGCTCATATTCTTTTTCTCAAATCTCTTCTCATCACCTTGATTTTTCTTTCCTAAATCACTGGAATCAAAGCAAACATTAGTAGAAATAAAAGGAAGAAAAGGGCTAGAAGGCTTTCTTGGTGTGGTTTTTTTCTGCCATAGCCACATGGCCTTCAGTCTCTCCTATGATCATACCCTTTTTCGATGCCCCTTATAACTGGGTTCCACTACTTACCATAATTGCTTTGCACTGCTCACGTGGGGTCACCTTAGTGTCATTCTGAAACTTTCCCTTCTAAAGGGAGTTAACTGCATTGGCTATCAACCCGATCTGAACTTCCATGTTTTTCAGCGCAGTGTCGTACCCACTGACAGTTGTGGTGAGGGTGGTGATCGTCGTCTGCAAATGCTGATTAACTCATCTCTACTCCTTAATGAAGGTTCTCAACATGTCCTCCATGTTTGGTTTCTTCTCCTAAATTGATGTTCCTGCAAATCCTGGCGAAGCATACAAAATATTTTTCTAATTAGTGTAGCATAAATTTTCATGGTTACGCAAACCTAGGTGATAAAAGTTTGGAAGATTTTGGTTCTGATTCCCTTGATACCCATAATCACGATTTTGCACGTACTGGCACTGTTCCATAGATTGCTCCTCAACTCCTTTAGAATTCAACGTTGCTAGAGAGGCTATCGACTAGGTGGCTCCTGCAGTTGACAATTTATTCGATGCATTAGTTAACGAAGCCATTTGTGCATTTAAGGCACTCACCTTATGTATCTCGTAGAAGCCCACAATGGATTTTGAAGTACATATGGAACAATCTAATAGCCATTGATAGCTCGTTATGGCCATTTCTTCTAAAAGAGCTTGTGCATCCTTAATCGTCTTCGCCAAAAAGCTCCCTCCTGCACTAGTACCAAAATACATTTAGTAGAAGCAAATAAACCATTGTAAAATAACTATGCATGCAACCACTTATGATAGTCATGCTGAGGGTATTTCCTCAACAATTCCTTGTATTTCTCCCATCTCTCATACAATTGCTCCCCATCGAGCTGGTGGAATGTCCCAATCTTCGTTCTCAGCTTCATCATTTTGGTGGGGGGAAAAAACTTCGTCAGGAAGTGAAGGAGTTTGTCGAAGGCTCAATCATATACAATTTATAATACCGATCTAAAATTAACTACTTGTAGTAATTAATAGTGGACTGGGTCGAACCATAGGAAACCAAATAAATTGAGTTTCTGTTATTTGAATTTCTTATTGACATGGATTGACGCAAACAATGGGGGATTAACATGAAAAAGGGAGAGTAGGACTTAAAAATAGTCAGATAAACGCTAATGGTTAACCTCGGGCACCATTTTGGGATAAAACTCGGTACAATGCTATTTTTTATCACTAAATGCCTAAATGCAAGCTATTTTCCAACCATCTATTGCCTAATCGACTCACTGATAAAGTCGGCTAAGCCCCTAAGCAAACTTAGGTCCCCTAAATCCCAATTAATCCAACCTAGCATCAAATTAATTAGCCTAATTTGCCCTAATTTGCTGTGCACAATAGTGTTCCATACTAACGTAACTTATTGCCTTAAGTTTTAGAGATTGATTGTGACCCATTAATTCATCTAAGCATGCATTCCTAATTTGATTAATTAGCTCTCTTGATTCTTAGGCCCTATCGTGCAATCTACATGAGAGATTAGCCTCTATGATGAAAAATGAGTTGGTCCTATTGGTAGCTAAAATTAACGATCACATATTCAATTGACGCGAATAGGTTGTCAATCTATCTACGAAAGAATACATGTTATGGGCATTCAAGAAAGAATCAAGAAATAATAGAACATGCTGGAAAATAACATAGTACCTTGTTTACAACCCAAAACGACGTCGATAGTCTAGCCGAACATCGTTACAATGTTGCCCGACACTAAAGATTAACAAAAAAATACCTAAACTAACCTAAAACTAAGATAAAGCAGTAAAATGGAGGGAGAGTAAGCCCATGGTAACTATACAAAATGAGGCTTAATGACCTAGAGGGAAAGTAAATGCTTTTATAGAAATTGACATAGCATCAAGACTCTACAGGCAGCGTCTCAACGCTACACTAGATTAGACCAGCATTGAGGGGGTGATAACTCTTAAAATAAGAGTTATAGGCTATCGTTTTAAGATTGAATTGTCATATTTTATCTCAATTTATCTTGAAAATTTCCTAGTTTTGATTGCTTTGCTCTAGGTTTGATTTTGATGTAGTAACAATCTTATTAGAGCAAGATTATCATAATTAATGAGCTTTATGTGATTAATTTAGGGCTTGATTTAAGGAGGACTCTCGAAGTTAAGGGCAGCAGTTATACAATGTTTTGCTATAGAAAATCTGGTAATTTAAGCCAACATGAATTTCGCACGTGAGAGATGCTGCTCATTAAATGAGCTAGAAGATGTCAGAATAGTCAGCGTGTTTCGGCCAACAGAAGCTCGCCACGTTATGGGACCTGTCTAATCAACCCTACTTTTTTTTAAAGAATGTGGTATATTTGTTGGGCAACTGTTTTTTTAGAGGGGGAGAGACGAATGACAGAAATTGGGAAAATGAGATAGAGAGAAAATGAGAAGAACCTCCAATTTTGGAGGCCATGGGCGATTGTTTTCCAAATTAGGAAGGTTTCTCCCGTTGATTTGAAACAGATGTTGTACCCAGCTTTTTGGAGCAACATTCCGTTTTCTTCTTCTACTTCTTCTTCTTCCATTTAGTTTTTCTACACAGATTTATTTCATGTCTGTATTTCGCTTTCTCTGCTGTAGTTTTTACATTCTGAATTAATCACCTTAAGGTGTGGATTAGAGGATGATTGCTTTTGATTAATGTTATAACTGAGTATATTTCATTTTCCTCAATTTGGTTTTTAAGAGGTTTTATTTTATTAGTTCATTTTCGTTTGCCCAACAGATTTGCAGCATCGTTCCTCTGATTTCTAGAAAGAATAGGAAGGGTGGAAAGCTTACAAACCACATTAGCTCCTTGTAGGGTTAGTAACTAGCTAAGAGAGGAGGTTAGGGATAATTACTCACCTAATGCACACACGATACAGTGGGTTAAACTGTGTTGAAGTAATGGGAATGAAACAATATATTATAGGTTATTCGGGAGAATGCCTTGTAATCTGTACTGGGTTGAGTGAAATGAATATGTACTCAAGTCGTAATTTAATTAAAGCATGATTTACCTCTAATTCAAGCCTTTGTATTAGCTTAAAGTACCAAGTCCAGTTGTTATTTATTCATTTACGATTCCTCTGTTTCGCTATTTTAACAAGTATTTTGTTCCAGCATTGTTACTTTATTTTAATTCAGTTCCTTAATGAACTTTATGGGTTACGAATTAAGTTACTGAGAGTTATTTGGTGGTAAAATAGAAGAATTACTAGTCTCTGTGGATACAATAATCTACTTAGCACTTGCTACAAATGTATGTGTACATTTGCGTATAGACACCATATTATTGTTGAAATATTCACATTACTCTAGCACGTGTCAGGGGGCTTTCCATAGCATCGCATGACGCTTACTATTACAACATCTCGATGTTATGGACAACATTTTGAAGTTGTCATGCATCCGCACATTCTATCTTCTTCATCGTTTGACACTTCCAACAGTGTTGCGACGCTCTCGTTAGGGACAAAATGGTCATTTTGCTTGTGATCTTTGCTTGAGTGCTCAAATGACCTCTAAATTAGCTCGTTTTAACCCTAATTAGATGTAAATGCTCCAAAATGTTTCTCTTGATTGAATTCCTACAATGGACAATTAAACACACAAAAACTTTCAAACTAGTACAAATTAGGCACAATAATATAGGGCTATTTAGTCCTTTCAGAAAGGCCTGTATTAACTCGTCCCATGAAGATATGCTACCCGGCTTCAGGGATTCGAGCCAGTCTTTCACTTTATCCTGCAATGAAAAGGGGAAAAGCCTTAGTTTAATTGCATTAGAAGAAACACCATTCAAGTTTATCGTGCAGATCTCTAGATGAGATGTGAATGTGGATCTTCTAAAAGATGGCCCTTAAACAAGTTATCCCACACCATTATATTAGCTCGGTCTTAAGCTCGAAGTTATTCACCTTGATGGGCGTATACACAATCCCGAAATGGTCCATCAGGAATACCGACTGAAAATAGTCGCAAATAGGCTTACGATATTCCTCATTGTGATGGTCGGCCATAGTGACTAGGGTGTGCTTCACTTTCTTAATTTTCCTACAAGTTTTGTCAATTTCTGAATCTAACAAAAGAAAGTTAGGCCCTTGCCTCCTCAAAATAAAATCAACCAAACCAAAAATCAATAAAAACAAGAAAATAGAACAAACAAAGATAATTAACAAAAGAAATAAAGCCCCTAAACTAATCTTTATCACTTTCTTTCCAATATTAATCAATACGAAAGTTTCCCTTCCCCAGGAACGACGCCAAAAACTTGTTTGACATCACGCAAGGGCACATGATCAAGTAGTATAAAGTGGTATTTGAGTACCAAGTATCAAATCCTCAAGGAGTGTAAAATTGCTTTCGAATTGAATAATTATTAAAAATACTGAAGATTAAGATTATTTAGGAAAAAATAGTAAAAGATACTTTGAAAAAGGAAATTAAATTAAAAAAAACCATGCAATTAAATTAGTGGAGACAACAAGGTTTAGGGATGTTTGGAGTATCGAGCACACTTTAGACCGCAATTATGCTTAAACTGTGTCAATTAATTTGCTCTCATTAATTCATAGACCTAGAGCTAACACGATTGAAATCTCCTATCAGTCTCATTCAAACACGCTTAATTAACCATTAACCTAAGTGTTCTTTGATCTCTTGCTTATCGCTACACGCAAGTGCACGTGATCGAAGTAATAAAACTGGAGTATTCCAGAGTATCGTACCCAACGGAACGGGGTTAATAAAATGAATTTCAGTTGGCACAAAATTGTTGGCAATTTGCAATTTAAAATAACCAAGGATGAAAATAAATTGAGAGGTGTTTTAACTAAAAATGTGTTTGAAAATTCAATGGAAATAAGAAGGGATTCAAGAATGCTGCTGCCCCTTTGGAAAGAAAATGCAACAAGAAAGCAATTGCAATCGTAGCTAACTCAAGAACTAAGTAAACCGAATTCAACTCCCATTCGACCTTCTTTGAAGTATCTTTAGGAGACTAAGTGATTAAACCTATATGTCTATGGCTAATCTAACTTAGATAGTTTTGCGCCCAATTCTAGTGTTTTGGAGTCTCGCCCTATGTTTAGGGTCGATGTTTCAGACTTATGTCTAAGCCCTTTCCTCCATTGCTTTTGCGACATCTGCTTCCCTTAACCCTTTCGGTATTAAGTTTTAGCTTGGCAAGCAACACTAGATGGCCAGCTAGTTTTACCCAATAATTTACTCATCAAAAGCAAACTTGAGTTCAAGAATTAGCTAGATTGTTTTTACTCTCGAGCTTTACATCTTTCCTCTAGGGCATTCACAAACTTGAATCCCAAAGGAAATTTAGCTCTTCATGATGGAATAATTTGAAAATGGTAAATTAGAATTGTAGGAGATCATTAAAAGAAACTCAAAGGAAATAATGCAATTAAATTGCAAATGCAATGCAAGTATTTTAAAGAAACAACCCAAGGATTCAAAATGCCGATTAACCTACGGAAAAATGATAATAACTTCACTGAATAAGGAAATTGATCTTTGAAATACCAAAGGCAGAAGCTAAATGCTAAAGTTGAAAATCACAGTAGCTTAGAACTAAGAAATTCGTAGGCAAAATTTCATATTCCAGTAGACTTCCAAAATTCCAATATCAAAAAGTAAGACTTCCAAATACTTAATTGAGAAACTGAAATTGAGATTTCATAACAGGAGGTAAAGATGCTGAAATTAAAAAATACAACAGTGGCTATTCTAGCCCAAAATACAAAAAATCCAAGTGCAGAAATTTAGACTTCATCGTAAAAACCCATCCTTCTTCGACTCAATCGAACAATTCACCCTTAACCACTACCAACTTTCGTTGTTGTGGGATTGAGAGAAGGGATTCTGGAAATTTCAGAGAAGAACAATAAAGAAATAAAACCCTAAGATGAAATTGCTGCTGTCGGTGGAAAATAAACCCAAATTCGAACAAAATCTTTTCTCCCAAAATCTCCACACAGTCTTCGGCTTTTCCTTAATCTTTTATATGCGTTTTTGAGCTAGGGCTTCATCTTTGTAATCAATGATCAATCACAGCATATCAATCCCTGAAATCATGGTTAATTTGCTCAAAATTGTCCCGAGAATCTCGTTCTTTCCTTTTCTTCCAAGTCTGCCGAAAATGCAATTGCCTTGCAATTGCATTGTTGTTGCATTTCATCAAAAATCTGCAATAAGACATTAAATAAGTGAGATTTTGCCTTCTTTTGTTTTCTTTTCTCAACTTACTTAAATTAGAGGACCTCCATCAATCAAGTGATTAATTTCAATCAAATATTTTTATTTTCATCAATTAATATGAGTAAAATCGGATATAACTAAGTTTAAAGGCCAAATAATCCTCATGAATGAGGATTATCATTCTTAGTGTTAATTAGCCAATTAATTAAACGAAGCCCACTCATTATTTGCCTTACCTATTATGTGTTGATCCTATGTCACTTAGGCAAATTATAGGTATTGAATAAATTAAGTCTATCCTAAATTCTCTCTTTGAAGCTTAATTTAAGACTAACAACAACTAATTAGTGGCCAATTAATTAGAAGCATTAAGTGAAATTCATCCAAATGAATTCATAAAGAGTAATTAAGAAGCAATAGTATCAATTAACACATAATTACAAGTCTAAAAGTACTTTAAACCCCTAAACACTAAATTCAACCAACCATCATCAATACACAGTACATTAAACCCAAAATTACAGCTCCAAAGAACAACAAAAAGAGTAAAGAAAGCAATAAAGAGATGGTCGACACCGAATCCTTGACTTTTGCCTCAATTTTGAGTTCTCAAGCCTCAAAAACTTCTCCCAAACACTCCAAATTGAGCTCCACAGGTCCCAAGATGGTATGAAATCGAGAATTGACCAAAAACCCTAATGTTGGTCTCCCCAACAATGGCCTTAAAATGATGAATATATAGTAGATGTCGTGACAACATCGAGACACTAAGGGTAGCGATGCAACCGTTTCATTAAAGTCTCACGCGCCTTCGACATTGAGATGTTGAGGGTAGCATTAAGATGCTTCGGACGGACGAAGCCTCCTACGCGTGTTTCTAGCATTGCAAAGCCCAGGGCACCGTTTCAAAGTTGGCCCTTTGGTTTTGCAACTAAAATTAAGGCGTCTTGACGCCATCCCCTTGGCCCAAAGGCCCTTGGAAGCTCCATTTCTCATCCTTAGCTTCAAATTCACAAATCTTCTCCAAATGCTTGGTTTCTTGAAATACAACAAAAATATGCATAAAAAATACCAATTCATACCAAAACTAGCTAAATAATAGACATAAATATAGCACTAAATTAGTGTTATCAGTAAGCAGGCTATAATGATCGTTTAGAGGAGCAACCCCAAACTGCATAGATCTGGCAAAATTATTAGATACTTGCTCTCAACTTAACTCAAGAACAAAAGAAAGAAACAAACAAGTTCCTATTTATAGGCTAGCAACTTAGTAACTCACCAAAAATCAAATCAAATCAAATCAAAATAAACATTGAAACATATGTCAAACATAACTCAATTGAGTAGTTACTTGCAAAATTCAAACATAACTCATCAGATTAGAAGTAACAACAAATTTAACTTCCATATGTTAAACTTGTAAATGAAACATCAATCCATTTTGAATATTTTGACATTAAAACAACAAAATTAGAAGTAATGATGAATTTAATTTACATATATCAAATTCATTCATTTTTCACTTTTTTTCACACAATTGTAGCAAAATCCAACAATCCCCCATATGAAAGAAAGTGAAAAAATCAAAACAAAAACGTTGAGAGCAAATAGACAAGCTACACATCAGGAGAGGTGTCTTATAGACTTGAACCTTCCTTACTGAATATCTATTGAGTTTATCAAAGAAATAGTGAAACCAAGCTTTAGAACTATCCTTCTCATTGGTAAATTGAGATGATAGTGACAGAGCTTGTTGAAGGCTCACCAAATAATATTTGTAACTCCAAGCCCACAAATGTTGTAGTATAAAAGGTCGGGTCGATCTCAAAGAGACAAACAGATTGTTTTTCTAATTTAATTTGAACTATACCAAACTCAAATCGTACATGGAGGGGGGTCCTGGTGCTTTAAAAGTAAAGGAGGTGCAGGAAAATTAAAGGACATAAATTAAAGCGTAAATTAAAGGACGAAAAGTGAATTTACCTACCAAACATCAAATCAAGGGGTTCATCGGATCTAAATTCATACTTTGATCATTGGTTTTCAAGAGATTAATGTAAATTTCGAGGTTAAGCAATTAACCAGTCCATCCGGTAAAGTCGGATGAACACCTTAGCGGCTCCCTAAGCTCGATTATATCGACCTAGCATCTAATAGCCCCTAATTGTTGCAAGCTGGGCACGATAGCATTCCATGCTTGGAGAACCAATCACATTACAAACTGGAATTGATTAAACTTCTCTAATTGATTTAGTAAGCCTAATTTAATCAAGG
Organism: Trichosanthes truncata; assembly: GCA_033996785.1. Lineage (NCBI taxonomy): Eukaryota > Viridiplantae > Streptophyta > Magnoliopsida > Cucurbitales > Cucurbitaceae > Trichosanthes > Trichosanthes truncata. Next base: position 25,238,136 of record JAWPNB010000009.1, read on the forward strand.
AGTTGCATGGATCTCAAAACCTATTATGCAGTCTACATGAAAAGGTTAAGCTTCATTCTATAGAGGCACAACCCAGTTTAGTAGCTACGTAATTAAGCGAATGCATGAAACGACGAATTCCAAACACGTTCATAGTGATAAATGAAATAAATGTACAAGATTCGTCAAGTTTAATATGTCATTTCATTCATTGAAGTAAAACAGAGTCCTAAACATGTTTAAACACTTAAATAAGCTGGAAATTAAGAAATAAACCTCCCAAAGTACCAATATGATCGGAATCTGCCCCGAAACGTGCTACAAACTAGTCGATAGCCTCGAAATCCGCTCCAGACACCATCAATTGGTACAAATTCACCCAAAAGAGGTAAGCGACTAAAAATGAATTTTTATACAGAAAAGAAAGGTCTAAAAATTGGTTGAGAAAGGTAGAAGACATCTTGCCCTAAAATGAAAATTCTCTTTATATTTCTTAAAGTACCATCGAGACAGTATGGGCAGCATCTCGACGCTACACCCAATTAGACTAGGGTTTTTTGGGGCTCGCTGCAGCATCGTGTGACACTCACTATTACAGCATCAAGACATTTTTTTGTTCTCCAACATACAACCGTCAACATCTTGCACAGCGTCATTTAGGCGTCTAGACGCTCCTTCCATTGCCAAATTGGTCATTTTGAGTCCTTTGTCTCACTTGAATGCCCTAATGACCTCCGGTTAAGCTCGAACTAACCTCGAACGCTACAAAAAGATCCTAAACGATCCACAATGCTACTCAAACTAAATTTCCTACAAAATAAGCAATTGACCACATAAAATTACTCAAAAGCACAATATTTAGGCATGGAAAACAAAGACTTCTTGAGTCCTATCAAACAAACATCACACACAACTCATCTTCCTGAGTAATTTTTAGCTTGTTGTTTAAAAGTTAAGAAGGTAGTCAGAGCATCTAACTTTTGTTTTAAAGGATAAATGAAAGTGAATCATGTGAAATCATCAACAAAGCTAATGTAGTAGCAATAGCCTGATGAAGATAGGACAAGTGCAGGGCCCTAAAGATCAGTAAAGAAAAGTTCGAGAAGTTTTTGATGAAGTAAAAGGCAATTTGTGAGATTTTTCCAATTGATAGGCATCACAATAATCAACTCTTATTTTGTTGAGGAATATTTTGATTGTAAGAACTTAAAACATAATCTAGGATAGTGTTGGATGTATGGCCCAAACGTCTATTAGACACAAAATTGAAACTTCAGAGACTTATTAGACACTTTTTAAAGTTCAAGGAACAATTAGATACATACTCAAAAGTTCAGAGACTAAACTTGTAATTTAACCTATTTTTTACTTGATCCACCATAGGATGTCTCTTGGGAAGCTTTTCTCCATCTCGATTAGTCTTAGTTGGAGGTCGGACACTTAGAGCTTGATAAACTTGAGTTAACAATTTTATTAATTTTTCATTAATGTGGATATTCAATTTTATTGTTCACAACCCAAACATGCTTTCTAGATAGGACAATTAAAACTGTAAAACCCAATATTGGACCTATGGTGATAGGTTGAAATCCAAATCTAAACCAATGCACATAATCAAATTAATGAAAAGTATGGATATATTGTATCTTCCAGCTTTAGTTTTCAATTCCTGCCCAAGGCCGGCCATCCATTCAAAAAATGGAGTTCCTTGGCTTGGAGTTTGATAGAGGTCCCTTTTTCTATTTTTAGTTTTTGAGTTTTTTTTAGATCAACTTTAGTTTTGGAGGTATTCAATGAAAGTTAAGTGCAAACCTCCTTCCAATTTGCAAGCCTTGTGTTTAGTCTTGCAAGTCTCAAAGCATTCGAGTTTTTATTGGCTACTAAACTTGTAGGGTGTTTTAACCTTTGAGATAAAGAACAATATCTCTAGTCTCCTGGTCCTCAACCAAAAGGTTATCCAAAACTAAGTTTTCCTCAAATTTATCTAAGTTGATTAGAAGGACGCCTTGTGTTTAATCTTGCATGTCTTGAAGCATTCGAGCTTTGATCGGTCACCAAACTTGCAGAGTGTTTTTAATCTTTAAGATAAGAACAATATCTCTTATCTCTTGGTCCTCAACCATAAAGTTATTCAAAACTAACTTTTCCATAAATTTATCTAAGTTGATTCAAAGATCGCTAGTGTATTTGTGTTTCGGAGGTCACATAATTAAAGGTTGTCTAAAAACAGTTTATTTGTCGCATGATACATTATGAAAATCTTATTTACTCTTATAAATTCATACTTTTTCAATTTTTTATGGTGTTATTACGGACGGTGATGTTCATGTGATATTTCTTTTAAATATTATTATTTTTATGACTTCTTTTATTAATAATTTTTTTAGGTCTAATTTGAGAAACAAGATTTGACTGAGGAATTAATGGCAGTTGGATCGAGAAATATTCTTGAAGAGACAATCTTAGCACTATTAAGATAAAATTTTTAGGCCAAATGAGTATAGTTAAGTGGTAATTGACATGTTTTCTTGATAAAAAAGTTAGAAGTTTGAATTTCCCACTTCAAATATCGTTGAACTAAAAAAAAAGATAGAAATTCTTAGTATTAAGTGCTAAATTTTGAGAGTGAAGCTTGAAGACTAGATTTGTGCCAGAGCTCAACAAATTTTTTTTTATCGTAACATTTTTTTTACTTGTATTTAAGCCTATTTTTATTTTATGAAAAAACAAAGCATAATGAGTTTTAAAACATTTTTATTATTCCTCCTTGCTTCCTATTCTCCCTCCAATTGATATCTCACCATCTCTCCACATTTTGCTACGGATGCCCTCTCTCTTTTCATATTCTCTCTCCTTTTTCTCATTCTAAATAAATATAGAGGCTATTAATTGGAGGGAGTGCAAGCTGTCTAAATAAATAATTATTATTTAAATTTTAATTTAGATAAAAAAAATGGGAAAACTACACCCATATTTTCATTTTCTTATTCTCCATTGAGAATGCATGTACAATGTCCCGCTTTGCTAAAAAGGTGGAAGATCTATGGTACATGAATAAGAAAATGATCTCTATTTTTTTTATCGGACACCATCTGTATTAATTGAGGCTTTTGGATGCAACTAAAAGTAATAAAATGAAGGCTTATGCTTGAAGTAGATTTTTTTTTTTTTTTTTAAGTTTAACAATGGTGGGATGGAGGGATTGAACCATCGACCTTTAGAATGGGTTAATTGGTACCTTATCCACTGAGTTATGCTCAAAATTGGCCAAAATAGATAATATTATATACTATTGTGAAAATATGATAGTTCATTGTACTAACATTCTCATTCTGAATAAATATAAAATTGAAATTAATTGGAGAAAGAGAGGGGGAGAATATGAGGCATGTCTAGATAAATTGTTGTAACATTTTAATATTTAATAGTTTTGTAAATATGAGTTGCTTTTAAGTTATTATTTATTGGAGTTTTTTTTATTCTTTTAAAGTGAAAAACGTCTTTTGAGAGATGTTAAAAGTTTAACAAATTAATTATGTATTAATTTTCTAGATCTAAAGAATCCTATAAATACCTCTCTCACAAACAATTTCAATACACAACATTTTCCAATCTTCTCTTCTATCTATTATCTCATATTTCTCTACTTTTCTTTTTTAAGACTAATTGATCAAAAGAGGAGTTTTTTTTTTGTTGTGGAGCTTTGAGCTCAGCCTCATAGTGCAGAGTGGTTTGAGCTACACAACGTTTTAGTTGGGTTGTTGTATCTTGGAGGGGACAAGCTAGAAAAGAATTGTTGCACTGGTGGTTGATAAATAAATATACATCGCATAGGGCTTGAATCTCCTTAAAGAGAGCGAGATACCCATGTCTCAACCTAATTGATTATCTGTTTGTTTCTCAATATTTACTCAATTTTCCTCTGTTATTTGTAATTCTGCCAACAATTTTAAGGAGATTCATCATGGAGTCTACAATTGAAAAGTCTAATGAGAATGTTGGAGATCTCAACAAGCCTTTTTGATTTCAGGGATCACACTTTAAGAGATGGAAGAAAAAAGAGTTGTTCTACCTTAATCTTCTCTAAGCGGCCTATGTCCTCACAGGACAAAAAAAAAAAACCAAAGAAGATCGATATTGAAAACATGAGCATTGAAAAGTTCATGGAATACTAAGAGAAAATTGATAAGTATGAGAAAGATGAGTACAAATGTCGATACTATCTTTTAAATTGTCTTACTGATCATTTTTATGATTATTATGATACTATTTTCACATTTGTCAAAAAAATATGGAAAGCTTTGCAGAATAAATATGATATTGAAAAAGTAGGCACGAAAAAATATGCTGCAAGTCGCTTCTTTCACTTCCAAATTGTAGATGAAAATTTGTAGTAGAGTAAGCACAAGACTTTCAAATGATAGTAATTGAAGTAACATTTGAAGATATTAAGATTGGAGACAATCTTATTGTTGCCGGCATAATTGATGAGCTTCCACCATCACAGAGAGAATTTCATAAAAATATGTGATAAGCAAAAAGTAATTTCTCTAGAAGTGCTAATTACTCGCAATCGTGTGGAGGAAGAGGCAAGAGGGCAAGATGCATTGATTCAAGAAGGCAATGAAAACTCCACCAAGGTAAATCTGATCTCATAAAATGATAGTTTACCTAAGGATCAGATTCCTAAAAATAGTCACTGAAAGCCAAAGAAGAGTTATATGAAAAAGAATAATAAACTTCACTTTTCTAATAAGAAAAATTCAAGCCATGTGAATAAGAATCAAGTATATCCTCAACACTCAAGAGCAGTTTGTTTTGTTTGTGGCAAAACGGGCATATTGCTCGATGTTGTAAATTTCGAAAACATGAACCTGTACCTCAGGCTAATGTTATCGAAGAACCATTTGTGGCTATGATAACTGATATTTATATGGTTCAAAGTGTGTTGAAGGATGGTGGGCTGATTCTGGAGCCAATAGACATGTCGTTATGAAAAAGATTGGTTCAAAGTTTATAATCCTTTTAAGGATCCAAAAACAATAATGCTTGGTGATTCCCATACTACCCAAATTATGAGAACTGGTGAGGTTGAATTAAAATTCACCTCTGGAAGGGTTCTAATTTTGATAGATGTGCTTTATGCACCTTCGATGAGGAAGAATTTAATGTCAAGTTATCTTCTTCATAAGGCTAACTTTAAACAAACTATGGAATCTGATCAATATGTGATAACAAAAAAAGGAATTTTTGTTGGAAAAGGTTATGCTTGTGATGAAATGTTCAAATTGAACGTTGAGAATATTAATAAAGCATCTACTAGTTCAGTTTATATGCTCTCTTCTTTAAATTTTTGGCATGCTTGTTTGTGTCACATAAATAGTAAATATGTGGGGGTGATGAGTAGTCTTGGATTAATTCCTAGTTTAAAAAATGATTTTGAGAAATGTGAAATATGTAGTAAAACTAAAATTACAAAAGGATCTCATAAAAGTGTTGAAAGAAATACCGAATTACTAGAGTTAATTCATACAAACTTTTGTGAATTTGAGGGAGTTCTAACTAGAGGAGGAAATAGATATTTTATCACTTTTATTGATGATTTTTCAAAATATACTCATGTTTATTTATTGAAAAATAAAAGTGATGCTTTTGAGAATTTTAAAAAAATTTCTCCTCGAAGTTGAAAATCAATTCAGTAGAAAAATTAAAAGAATTAGAAGTGATAGAGGTCGAGAATATGAATCATTTGAATTCAATTTATATGTTAAATAATTGGGAATAATTCATGAGACTACTCCACCATATTCATCTGCTTCTAATGGAGTAGCTGAGAAGAAAAAATAGAACCTTAATTTGTTTGACTAATGTTATGCTATTAGAATCAGGTACATCTTTTAATCTTTGGGGTGAAGTGGTTTTGACTGCTTGTCATGTGTTAACTAGAGTGCCACATAAAAAGATAAAAATTACACCTTTTCAAGTTTGGAAAGGGTATAAGTCAAATTTGGGATATTTAATAGTTTGGGGATGTTTAGCTTTTGTGAGGCTAACAGATCCAAAAAGACCTAAATTATGGTATCAAACTACCACTTTTTTTTCTTGGATATGCAGTTCATAGTACAACCTATAGATTTCTTGATATTGAACATAACATGATTTTTGAATTAAGTGATGCAATTTTTCATGAAGAAGAATTTCCTTTCAATTTAAGAAATAGTGGGGGTCAAAGTTGTGAACAAACTTCCTCTAAGTTTGACTCATCTACTCCTAGTGGTAATAATGAAAACAACTCTCAAGTTGAATTGAGGAGTAAAAGAGTTAGAATTGTGAAAGATTTTGGTCGTGATTTTTATGTTTATGATATTCAAGAAACACCAATTTCTTTGCAAGAAGCTTTATTATCTTTAGATGCAATCTTCTGGAAATAGACTGTAAATGTTGAAATGGAATCACTAATTTCTAATAAAACTTGAAAATTAGTTGATTTGCCACCAGGTTGTAAAACTATGGGGTGTAAATGAGTTATGAGAAAAAAACTGAAACATGATGGTAATATAGACAAGTATAAAATTAGAATTGTCGCGAAAGGTTTTAAACAAAATGAAGACTTAGACTTCCTTGATACATTTTCTCCAATTACGAGAATCACATCTATTAGATTGCTAATTACAATTGTTGCAATATTTGATATGAGTATTCATCAAATGGATGTGAAAGCAACTTTTCTAAATGGTGATTTAGAAGAAGAAATTTATATGGACTAACTTGAAGGTTTTATAGAACTTGGACAGGAGAACAAAGTGTGTAAGCTTACTGAATCCTTATATGACTTAAAACAAGCCCCGAAGTAATGGCATGAGAAATTTGACTATCATGCTAAATAATGGTTATAAACCAAATGAATGTGAAAAATGCATCTATTATAAATCATTGAAAGATTCACATTATTAGCCTATATGTTGATGATATATTGATCTTTGGCTCAAATACTTTTGTTATAAATGAAACAATAAATTTATTGAGAAGCTATTTGACAAGAAAGATCTTGGTGAGGCTAATTTTATTCTGGGTTCGAAAATAACAAAAACCTCATATGGGTTTTTCCTTGACCAATCACATTATTTTGAGAAAATACTCAGAAAATACAATTATTTTGATTATAAACATATGTATGCTCCGTTTGATTCAAGTGTTCACTTATTTCCCATTGAAAATAAAAATGATGTAATTAATCAAAATGAGTATGCTAGTGTGATTGGTAGCCTACGGTATGCAACTAATTGTACTAGACCTGACATTGTATATGCAGTAGGAGTTCTTAGCAAGTATACGAGTAAGCTAAGTAAAGAATATATGCATGTCATAGATCGTGTTATGAAATATTTATTGGGAACAAAAGACTATGGTTACTTTATAAAAAATATCCTGTTATTGTTAAAGGATTTTCTGATGCTGACCGAAATACATTATCTGGTGATTCTTATCTACTACAGGGTATATTTTTACCTTGGGAGGCAGTGCTATTTGTTAGAAATCTAAAAAACTAACAATTATTGTGAACTCTACCATGGAAGCAGAGCTTATTATTTTAGCTTCAACTAGTGAGGAAGCAAGTTGACTAAGAGATTTATTATATGAAATTCCAATGTAGGAGAAACCAATACCTCCTATTTTGATAAATTGTAATAGCACTGCCACAATTGGTAGAGTAAAAAATTGTTTTTATAACAGTAAATCCAGACCTATAAGAAGAACATACAATACTGTGATATCCTATTTGAGTAATGAGATTATTAATGTAAATTACATTAAATCTTGTGATAATCTTGCAGATCCATTAACAAAGGCTTTGAATAAAGAAAGGGTCTGGAACACATAGAGGAGGATGGGGTTGAAGCCCTTATAATTGTCATGAGCCATATACACTACTACAAATATGGTCTTTATTGACGCGTGACTTAATCGAATTTTTGACGGTTGGGACAAAAAACCGTCAATAAATGGTTAATTTTCACTTTAAAATAAATTATTAATTAAGAAATAAATATATTGATGGCTATGAAATGTCAAAACAGGTCTATATTTAAATTGACATAATAAACTGTCAACATTGATAGTTTTATTTTGAAAAATCCCGTCAAAATTAGGTGAGCTCGATGTTTTATATTCGTTGACGGCCAATACGTTTCAACTCAGGTGGATTTATTGACGTGCAGAAGGAGGTTTTTATTGACGGGTGATAACCGTCAATATACATGGTCATTATTGACGGGCAATGATCGTCAACATATATGATTTGTTTTTGTTAAAAAAAAAAAAGAAATTTAGGCAGACGACGTCGTTTGGTTGATATATTGTTAAAAAAAAAGGATAAAATCAAACCCTATCGAGGTTCTACCTATTTTTCTTCCTTCTCCCCCAAAATTAGATCAGCCGACCGATCCTCTTTTCTTCCTTTTCTCTTTCGTTGTTAGTCCTCTCATCCATTTCCGTCTCTGTCTCTTTCGGCGTCGCCATGAGTCTTCTCAACCGTCATCGTTGAGCCATTGCCACAGTACAAAGCATTCTGCAGTCGTAGTCCTTGCCGCAATAAAGTTTATTGCCGCCGTGGAGCCCATCGCCGTCGTGAAGCTCGTCGAGCCTATCGTCGTCGTCTTCTCTGAAGCTTTCAAGTTTTTCATTTGTTGTTTTTTATTTTTTTTTATCTCTTTTCTTATAAAGTTGAAAGATTGGGAAAAAAAATTAAGAGGGGTTTTCGTATTTGAAGGAGTTTGTTCAATTCCCCTGTTTTCGACGAGCTCTAGTTGATTCTGCAAGCTAGCGTGAAGTTTTTTTATAATCGTTGTCGAATTTTGGGATTTTTTTTGAAGGTAACCCGAATTGAATGACAAGGTTTTTGGTTAATTTTTCTCTTTTTTTTTTTTGTTTGGTGGTTGGTTTTGTGGATTTTTCTTTCCCTTCTTTTCTTTTTTGGTGGTTTAAATCACTTTCGATCTCTGTTTTTTTAACTTTTACATTAGTCAAACTATTCCTTGTTCCTAGTTTCAAAAGTACTTGTTAATGTTTAATGGTTTAAATCACTTTCATATATGTTTTTTTTTTACTTTTACATTAGTCGAAACTATGCCTAGATCCTAGTTTCAAAAGTACTTTTTAGTGTTCTAATATAATATCAATTTCAAGTACCTCTAAATAATTTCAAATATTATTTTTTTAAGTAGTAACGGTTGAACCTCTGTAAGTGATTTGTTTGTGGCTGTGTTGTTGAGTATAATTATTTTATTATCTTTTTTGGTACTATTTGATTGATTTCAAATACTTAGAATGCTCTCATTAACAGAGCCAAAGACTAGGAAAAAAATTGCAACTCTTAAGAAAACAAATATAAGCTCCAATGAATATATTAACTTTAAAGACTTTAGAGCATAATAAAGAAGTTCAAAATATCAAATACTTACAAAGACTTAGTGAAACACAAATGAAATAAACTATATGCATAAAGAAGAGAAGAAAGTAAGTAATTGATTATTAATTAATTACAACTTAACAATATAAAGAAATTTCTCAAACCTTGAAATATAACAAATAAGCAGAAATCCTACTGGTAGGAGCATAGCTATAGGGGCAGCCAAAGGCAACATTATCAAGTTTGTGTCTTCAAATTATAAAACCAAGTGATACAATGCATTCAACAACTATGTAACGAAATCATGCAAACTAAAATTGAAGCAATTAAAATTGAAAACTATGTGTTCAAACTATTAACAATTTTGTTAGAATTTTGCTTAATTAGATTGATTGTTCTATTTGTGAATGCTACATTTTGTAATCGATTTGTGGACCATTAATAATTTGTTGTGTTTGAGAAGCATAAAGAACTCCATTAACACAACTACGGCTGATTCTTTGCTAGGTTTTTGTTTAATTATTGATAAATAAATTTGTTTCAATTTGAATTTAAATTGGTTGTTTGTTGAAGCAATAGAAATTGAAAAGTATTGAAACTATCTCTTGTTTTTGTGGAACTTTGATTAATTGGTTTATTGTGTGATATTATGTTATTGAAGTGTTGTTGATGCATCAAAGTTAATATGTTGTTGATGCATCAAAGCTAATATGTTGAGAGTGGGGCTAGTATACGAATGTCGAGTAATTAATGTTTGTTTGATTTGAAGGATGATTGTTGTGGTTGACATAGGCATAGGACACCCTAATGATTGTTGAGTTAAATTCTCGATGGTGGATGACTTGTAAAATATGTGTTAGGTGATCATTTCTCATAATAAGTAAATGTGTTTTGTGATTTGTCTCATAATTTCAATGTGTTTTGTACTTTTATGTTGGTTTATTTATATTAATTGAAACTTATCTATTGACTTCATTTTATTAGATTACAACATAATGGATAAATTATGGATGTCGAAAGATAGATTATCTAAAGAGTATGAAGGTGTTGAAACTTTTATTGAGTTTGCACGTGTTGATATGATATTTAAAATTACTCGTTCTTAGGTGGTGGGATTGCATTGCATTACCGAATGATGTTGAACTTTCTAGTGAAGTTGTGTTTCGGATGCAAATAAGGGAGATGGCTTTCACGGTACATAATTTTCTTCATAAAAAATCCTAATTATGCAGCTCATGTTGAATATATTGATCTTAGCCTGATTTTTACCTAGTGTGTTAATATAACCCCATGATATTAATTTTGCTTATTGTTACTAATTACTATTCGTGTGAATATTAGTCCCAGTGACATGTTTGGATACTAACCATGCTATTTGCAAATTACAGTCATTGCAGCTCCTCATGGAAGCAATTTTCGACGAGGGATGTGAACCATGCATCCTTGCAAGTTAGGAATTGATGGGTATAATATGTTTTCCTCTATTTTTTGTCAAATCTAATTTCAGGTCCTTGACTCGAAATCTATGGGCATATAATTGGTATGTTTGAGCTAAATAATCTGTACATTTCTGTTTGTAACCCTTCCATCTCTTTCTTTTGATACATGTGTATATTTTCATGTCTTTTAATACCCTTACAACACTTTTAACGAATGAGTTCAATTGCTATCTGCCAAATTTATTTTGTAATCTTAAGCCACTGAGAAGTTAATATCAAATTTACATATGTGCTTCAGTGATTTGGTTGTAGCATCACTAGTAGAGGATTACTTCTTGTATATCAACGAACTTCCATCTCCTTACAAGGTTAGAAAGCATGTCCGTTATACATCAATGATCTTGGTAATTGCAACTCTTGATGTTTATGATTCTTCTTAATGATGACATGAGAAAGTTAAGGAAATTACCCGACCCCTTTTGGACGCTCTCGGCAAAAGCTATTCAATTTGTTGTCAGGGTATGTTCATCTTAGTTTTCAAGTAATAGGAATTTGAGGTGCTTTGTGTTTTACTACAATATTTGTAGAGTTTTTGGAAAGTAAAATGGACACTGGAGATCTGGGTTTTTTTTTTTTCCTTTTTTTGTCTCCTTGAAGAGATAACCCTTTTTTATTTCCTTACTTTAAAGTAATGTCTTATACTTTTAGACATTAATAGTGACAAATCTGAGGGATTTGACATCATATCAGGTACACCCTTTTTCCCTATACAAAGTTGTATGAATCATTCCTGCTATCCTAATGCAAAAGCGTTCAAAAGAGAGGAGGTATGTGAAATCAATTAAATTTCATGGAGTACCATTTTAGATCGTGAAATAGTTTAACGAGTTATACAATATCTATAACATGAGATTGTTTAACACTTAATAGACAACTATTTCCTAAATGCAAACGAGATTTTACTGTAATATGCTTTGAACAGGAGGCCTCTCTAGTATTTGTGTAGCTAGTTTGTTTTTGTTGTTATTTCTTTGGTTCCTTTTGATATGTCCTTGTAATCTAGGGTAAGTATGCAAAAACATGTCATTATTAATTCCCTTGCATCTTCTTGTTTATATTCTAACTTTATTGGCTGATTATTCTGTATTTAGAAATCATTGTATGTTGGTGGTTGTTGGAATAGAAATTTTGGCCAATCAGAAATTGTCATGTCATTAATTAAAACTTGGTGACAAAATTATTTATTTAATTAGGGATTATTTAAATTTGCAAGTATCCCTAAATTAAATTAAGGCAAACCCAAATATGCAATTGAGTTATATGAAATTTGGGCCAATTTTAAACAAAGCCCAAATGGGAGGCCCTAATCCAGCAGAGTTTAAGCCCAAAGTCAACCAGGCTCACTCCAAAGGCCAAGACCAAAGTCAACTATGCACAGTCTAAAAGACCTGACCCAAAGTCCACTAGGCCTAGTCCAACAGTCAGGCCCAAGCCTAGGGAGCCTTGGGGAACTCTATAAATAGAGCGCTCCCTCCTCCATTTTGGAGGTTCAGAAGTTGAAACTCTCTAGAGAACTTACAGAGAATTCAGAAACAAAGACCAGAAAACTCTCTAAACCTTTGAAGATCAAACACTCTCTGAACCAGAGTCTTGAAGACTAGAAGACTTTAATGATCGAGAACAAGCTGCAAAAGCCCTCGAGACAGATCCACATTCGAGAACAAGCTGGGAAGCCCTCGAGACAAATCTACATTCGAGAACAAGCTGCAAAAGCCCTCGAGACAGATTCACATTCGAGAACAAGCTGCAAAAGCCCTCGAAACAAATCCACATTCGAGAACAAGCTACGAAGCCCTCGAGACAAATCTATGTTCGAGAACAAGCTGCAAAACCCTCGAGAAAGATATAAATTTGAGAGAAAGAATCAGAGGAACAAATTAGAGATTGTACTCCACTAAATTGAAATTAATACAATTTAAATTCATTTACACGTGTCTCATTTCTCTTTCTCTATTGAAATATCGTGTAAATAAATTGGCATGCCCAGTGGGACCATCTCTACCTCTCATCTCTTTCTTTCATCTCAACATACAAGCGAAGCAATGTCATCCAAAAAGACTTCTTCGATGACTGTTGCCATGAGCAACTCGTACAAGGATTCTACCACCCAAAGTTGCTCCAATGAACTGAGGCTGCAAGACGATAAAGTTTCTATTTTACAGGCAAAGTAATGACACTTTCGGGGACATGGACTAACAACAAGTTCCTGGTCAAGTGCAACCCTTTGTTCGACTTCGATTCTGACGTAGTGTCAGTCATGATGACTGAGACAAACACTATGGAAGAAAGAATGACAAAGATGCAGGAGAAAATCAACATCTTGATGAAGACGATTGAAGAAATAGATTCTCAAATTGCATACCTAAAGAGTCAGATTGAGAACCAAAATGTCGCTGAATCAAGTCAAACTCCTACCATCAAAGATTGCAACAAAGGGAAGGTCGTTGTGAAAGAAGGTCAACCACAACCCTCCACTTTGAAACATTATCTGTCCAACAACTTCAGAACATGATAATGAACTCCATTAGAGCTCAATATGGTGGGGCTTCTCAAAGTTCTCTCTTGTATTCTAAACCATATACTAAGAGAATCGATAATTTGAGAATGCCAACTAGATTTCAACCACCAAAGTTTCAGCAATTTGATGGAAAAGGCAACCCTAAGCAACATGTTGCTCATTTCATCGAGACATGCGAAAATGCTGGTACACGAGGAGATCTACTGGTTAAACAGTTCGTACGAACGCTGAAAGGGAACACATTCGACTGGTACACTGATATAGAGCCTGAGTCGATAGACAGTTGGGAACAATTCGAAAAGGAATTTCTCAACCGCTTCTACAGCACAAGACGAACTGTCAGCATGTTCGAGCTCACCAACACTAGACAACGAAAAGGTGAACCCGTTGTCGACTACATAAATCGTTGGAGAGCCATGAGTCTTGATTGCAAAGATCGCCTCACTGAACTGTCAGCTGTGGAGATGTGCATTCAAGGCATGCACTGGGAACTTCTTTACATCCTCCAAGGTATAAAGCCTCTCATCTTTGAAGAACTAGCAACTCGTGCCCACGACATGGAGCTAAGTATTGCAAGTCGAGGAGATAAAGACCTTCTAGTCCCTGACAAAAGGGAAGAGGGAAATGACATCCAGGAGACTTCAGAAGAAGCTATGGTTGTTAATACAACCCCTCTCAAATTGTCTTCAAAAGGAAAAGACAAGAAGAATGAAGAGCGACAAGGACATGAAAGGCGTTGCTTAACTTTGAAGGAAAGACAGAAAAAAGTCTATCCTTTTCTTGATTCTGACATTCCTGACATGTTGGAACAACTACTGGAAACACGACTGATCGAACTTCCAAAATGTAAACGGCCAGAAGAGATGGAAAAAGTCGATGATCCCAAGTATTGCAAGTATCATCGAGTTATCAGTCATCCAGTGGAGAAGTGCTTTATCTTAAAAGAGCTAATTCTAAGATTAGCTAAACAAGGAAAAATTAAGCTAAAGCTGGATGAATTAGCTCAAACAAATCATGTTGTAGTGACGAAAGACACATGCAGTAAAATACACTCTAGTCCGCTTAATGATCAGGAAGCGCGCCTAGTCCAATTTGGAACCTTAGAACCTGTATGTATTTGGTTTCAACATGAGGTACCAAAAAATAAAGTTCAAGACATGGTCAAACCCACAAAACTTCAAGATTTCCTTCCAGTGGAAAAAGGGGAAGAAGATTTGGCAAGTTCATATTGCACAAATGTGGAAGAAGTTGATGATTCAAAAGAAGTCGAGCAAAGGACTTCTGTCTTTGATCGAATCAAGCCTTCAACTACTCGACCTTCAGTCTTCCAAAGGATGAGTATGGCCGCGAGAAAAGAAGAAAACCAATGTCCAACTTCTGTCTCAACTCGACCTTCAGTCTTTAAAAGGCTAAGTGTCTCCACATCGAAGAGAAATCAACCTTCAACATCTATTTTTGATCGCCTCAAAGTAACAAATGATCAACAAGAAAGGAAGATGAAATCTTTGAAGGCAGAACTGTTCGATGAAGTGAACCACAACAAGATTCATAGTACCGTCCCTTCACCTATGAAAAGGAAGTTCTCCGTTCTCATAAATACAGAGGGTTCCTTGAAGGTGAAGAAAAATCTCGTCATTATAACGAATCCTAAAAATGAAGGATCTGATCAAGACCATGGTGACGATATGGACATTTAAAATGTAAAAGCTCCTTGTCGCAAGAGCCTAAACTGCATGATACTCCTGGCCCGCATGAGCTTAAAAGGTGAATGGCCCCTAAAAAAAAAATTCTTTGAACTACGTTTTGACTTGATCCCTTCCACTCGAAGGGTACGTAGGCAACTTAAAGGAAAAGAAAACTTTAAGCTCAGTCTCCAAAAAAGTTTCCATCCCCATGAGAATAAAATGTTACAAGTTGGATGCATACGAGAGAGCTTTGTCCACCTCAAGTTCGGTTCGTCGCTCACTCGCTCTAAATTTCAAGCTCTATTCCCCTCAAGTTCGGTTCGTTGCTCACTCCTCTAAAGTTCAAGCTTCATTCCTCTTAAGTTCGGTTCGTCGCTCACTCCCCTAAAGTTTGAGCTTTGTTCCCCTAAAGTTTGGATCGTGGCTCACCCCCCTAAAGTTCGAGCTTCGTTCCCTTCAAGTTTGGTTTGTCGCTCACTCGCTCTAAAGTTTGGGTTTCACTCTTCTCCAAGTATGGGGTTCACACTTCGCCCTTTCAAGTCTTCGAGTTCGAGTTTTGCTAACTTCAAGCTTAAGTTCAAGCATCGCTCGCTTGAAGTTCAAGTTCACACTTTGCCTTTCAAGTCTTTGAGTTCAAGTTTTGCTAACTTCAAGCTTAAGTTCAAACATCGCTCGCTTAAAGTTCAAGTTTGCACTTCGCTTCCTTCAAGTTTAAGTTCGAGCGTTGATCGCTTACAAGTTTGGTGATTCACCTTCAAGTTCGACGTTCCGCCTCAAAATACAGCTAAGTTGGCCTTTCGTCTCTAAGTCAGGAGGCTCCGTCCGTCGATGCTCGTCCCTCTGCCAAGTCAGGAGGCTGCGTCCATCGTTATTCGCTCCTCCACCAAGACAGGAGGCTTCGTCCATCGACGTTTGATCCTCCACCAAGTTAGGAGGCTTCATCCATTGACGTTTGCTCCTCCGTCAAGTTAGAAGGATTCGTCTATTGACGCTCGCTCCTCTCCCAAGTCAGGAGGTTTCGTCCATCGACGTTTGCTTCTCCGTCAAGTCAGGAAGCTCCGTCCATCGACACTCGTTCCTCCACCAAGTCAAGAGGTTTCGTCCGTCAACACTTACTCCTCTCCCAAGTCAAGAAGTCTTTGTTGGGTCGCTCCTTCTCCAAAGTTCGAAGGCTTTGTGGTCGCTCCTTCTCCAAAGTTCGAAGGCTTCGTGGTCGCTTCTTCTCCAAGTTCAAAGGCTTCGTTGTCCTTCTTCTCCAAGTCCGAAGGCTTCGTCGTCGCTTCTTCTCAAAGTTCAAACGCTTCGTCGTCGCTTTTTCTTCAAGTTTGAAGGTTACGCCATTGATCACTTCGTCTCCAAGTTCGAAGGTTGCATCTCGCCTCGCCTTCAAGTTCAAAGGCTTCGTCGTCGCTTCTTCTCTAAGTTCAAAGGTTACGCCCTCAACTTCACCTGAGTTAGGGTTTGATCTTCTACAGGTAAAACAAAGCGAAAGGGGCTATCCTAAATTCCGCCTGAATCAGGGGTTGGTCACCTTTGAAGTTGAAGAAGACGCCGAAGCTGTCGAAAGGTGCCATCCTACCACCTGAATCAGGGGTTGGTCACCTTCGAAATAGAAGAAGACGTCGAAGCCGTCGAAAGGTGTCATCCTAAATTCCGCCTGAATCAGGGGTTGGTCACCTTCGAAGTTGAAGAAGATGCCGAAGCGGTCGAAAGGTGCCATCCTACCACCTGAATCAGGGGTTGGTCACCTTCGAAATAGAAGAAGACGTCGAAGCCGTCGAAAGGTGTCATCCTAAATTCCGCCTGAATCAGGGGTTGGTCACCTTCGAAGTTGAAGAAGATGCCGAAGCGGTCGAAAGGTGCCATCCTAGATTCCGCCTGAATTAAGGGTTGGTCATCTTCAAAATAGAAGAGGACGTCGAAGTCGTCGAAAGGTGTCATCCTAGATTCCACCTGAATCAGGGGTTGGTCACCTTCGAAATAGAAGAAGACGTCGAAGCCGTCAAAAGGTGTCATCCTAAATTCCGCCTGAATCAGGGGTTGGTCACCTTCGAAGTTGAAGAAGATGTTGAAGCGGTAGAAAGGTGTCATCCTAGATTCCGCCTGAATCAAGGGTTGGTCACCTTCGAAATAGAAGAGGACGTCGAAGCCGTCGAAAGGTGCCATCCTAGATTCCGCCTGAATCAGGGGTTGGCCACCTTCGAAATAGAAGAAGACGTCGAAGCCGTCGAAAGGTGACATCCTAAATTCCGCCTGAATCAGGGGTTGGTCACCTTCGAAGTTGAAGAATACATCTCAAAGTTGAAGAAGGCATCTTAGCTGCAAGCAAGAATAAAAAAAACAAGGGGGCATATATATTATTTTAAAAAAGAATCACCTACCTGTTTACCTTATGATATGTTCTTCCATAGGAAAAGTATTCGCAAGTCTTGCAAATGTAAAAATCAAATAAAAGAAAAATAAAAAAGAAAAAAAAATGAGACTTGCCTATTCCTCATTCCTCAGTGAGAAGCTTCATTCACTCTTTGTTGATGTGAATTGATGGAAGACCCATCTCCCCTATTTATAGTGGAGGAAAAGATAAAATCACATCTAATTTGAATTCAAAGATCATGCCAAGAAGATCAAATCAAAACCAAAATTGGGTAGGATTTCGTCTCAAATTAAAGTTTGGCATATCTTATCTCAAATTAAAAATTGACTGCAAGCCAAATTAAAATTCTATTCCAAATCCAAAGTTCAAATTTGGTAGAATTTTATCTCAAAAAGTAAAATTTGGGCATAATCCAAAATTTATCCCAAATCAAAATTAGATAAAATTAATTCTATCGAAGTCAAAATTATGGTAGAATTTCAATTTTATCTCACAAAGCAAATTTTGGGCATAATCCAAAATTTATCCCAAATCCAAATTAGATAAAATTAATTCTATCGAAGTCAAAATCATGGTAGAATTTCAATTTTATCTCACAAAACAAAATTTGGACATAATCCAAAATTTATCCCAAATCAAATTTTGATTAAAGTTCAGATTTAAGTTCTATTCTAATTCCAAAATATAATTGAGTAGACTTTTATCTCAAAAAGTAAAATTTGTTCATAATCCAAAATTTATCCCAAATCAAAATTTGATTAAAGTTCAGATGCAAGTTCTATTCCAATTCCAAAATATAATTGGGTAGACTTTTATCTCAAAAAGTAAAATTTGGGCATAATCCAAATTTTATCTCAAATCAAAATTTGATTAAAGTTCATATTCAAGTTCTATTCCAATTCCAAAATATAATTGGGTAGACTTTTATCTCAAAAAGTGAAATTTGGACACTTCAAATTCAAGTTTCGAATTTAAATTCATTGGTAGATTCTAAACTATGCCCTAAAATTAAAAAAAAAAAAAAAAAGGTATAATTTGAATACTACTTAAAATTCAAAATTTGAATTAAGGAGAATATAAATTCTACCGAAATTCAAATCAAAGTTCAATGCCAAGTAAGAAAATCAAAATTATGACCCAAATTCATATTTTGATGAATTCGCACATCAAATAGAGTCCAATTTAGGAGAAAATACCTTAAATTTTGATTCCAAATTATCTTTTTTGAGATTCACTCACACATACTAGTGCATAAATCTCGAAAATGGGGCATTTGTTGGAATAGAAATTTTGGCCAATCAGAAATTGTCATGTCATTAATTAAAACTTGGTGACAAAATTATTTATTTAATTAGGGATTATTTAAATTTGCAAGTATCCCTAAATTAAATTAAGGCAAACCCAAATATACAATTGGGTTATATGAAATTTGGGCCAATTTTAAACAAAGCCCAAATGGGAGGCCCTAATCCAGCAGAGTTTAAGCCCAAAGTCAACCAGGCTCACTCCAAAGGCCAAGACCAAAGTCAACTATGCACAGTCTAAAAGACCTGACCCAAAGTCCACCAGGCCCAGTCCAACAGTCAGGCCCAAGCCTAGGGAGCCTTGGGGAACTCTATAAATAGAGAGCTCCCTCCTCCATTTTGGAGGTTCAGAAGTTGAAACTCTCTAGAGAACTTACAGAGAATTCAGAAACAAAGACCAGAAAACTCTCTAAACCTTTGAAGATCACACACTCTCTGAACCAGAGTCTTGAAGACTAGAAGACTTTAAAGATCGAGAACAAGCTGCAAAAGCCCTCGAGACAGATCCACATTCGAGAACAAGCTGCGAAGCCCTCGAGACAAATCTACATTCGAGAACAAGCTGCAAAAGCCCTCGAGACAAATTCACATTCGAGAACAAGCTGCAAAAGCCCTCGAAACAAATCCACATTCGAGAACAAGCTGCGAAGCTCTCGAGACAAATCTACATTCGAGAACAAGCTGCAAAGCCCTCGAGAAAGATGTAAGTTTGAGAGAAAGAATCAGAGGAACAAATTAGAGATTGTACTCCACTAAATTGAAATTAATACAATTTAAATTCATTTACACGTGTCTCATTTCTCTTTCTCTGTTGAAATATCGTGCAAACAGTGGTTATATCATTGAAGAGTTCTACAGTTTGGTCAATCGACTCCATCGGACATGACATTCACGACAATGTGAAAACTATAGTTAATACGTAAATATATTATTATTTTATTATATGTATGTTTATGATTAAAATAATTATTAACTTCATTTTATTCTTATTTGTACATAGGGCTATAAGAATATTTTATGCTCAAACAAATATTAGAAGTCCAATTTTTAATTGGGTAGTTGTTTAGGTAATCATTTCAATTTATTTTTTTACTATCAATATGTATACAAGTATGCTTATTACATGTTTTAAACTGTTTATATAGTGTGCTAAGCAATTGGGTAATACGGAGTGTGAATACTACACTATGAAGTTCATACAAGATATAATAACCCATAGAAGCAGAGTGATTACAAATGTGGTACAAATTTGATCTTATTTGTATTTTTAAATTTTTTTTTAATTTGTTAAACTTTTTTAATGTATTATGTACACTTATTTGTTTGCAGTTGACGAGAGAAGGTAAATTTAGCCAATCAAAGTTCGACGAAATTAGAGTTGAGTTGTGTGATTTTGTATCCCAATACACGTGATGAATCTTTGGTAACATATTTGTCTCAAATGTTAGCCTTTTTGAACAATTTGCTTGGAATGATGCGTTTAGCTTATTAGTTAGTTAATGGAAATTTATTGATTCATTTGTGATTTTGATTTTGGATGAAATCTATAGCTAGCTATGTAATTGTTGAGTTGCAATTAAATTGTTACTTAGTTTTGTGTGAAATGCAAGTTGATAATTGCTAGCTAGTTATGAAAATGCGAATTTGATAGATGTCTACACATAAATGCATGTTGTAGAGAAGCAGTGAAAAATATTCATTTTTTTTTTAATTTTTTTCAAATACGTATAGTTGACGATTAAAAAATGACATTAAAACGATTAAAATTGACGGCTTATAGCTGTCAACAAATATTTCATATTTGACAGCATACAATGTCAACTATAGTTATCAATGATTGCTAAAACACGTCAAACTAGACCTCTATTGATGGCTAACACGTATCAATAAAAGGAGTATTATTGACGTTTTGTATGAAAGTTGACAGTGAAAACATGTCAACTATACCCCACATTGACATATCAGAAACGTCAATAAAGTTGGTATTGTTGACGGTTGTAAATTATAGTTGACAGCTAATACATGTCAACTATGCCCTACGTTGACGGCTTAGAAACGTCAATAACAATGTTATTGTGGACAGTTGTAAGTTATAGTTGATGGCTAATAGAGGTCAACATTACTATTATTGATAGTCAAAACACGTTAATAAAACCATCACAGTTGACGTGTATTAGCTGTCAACGAAAATAGCTATGTTGACGCTTTATATATGTTGACACCGCCATTATTGACAACCAAAAAACATCAACATAAGTGATAGTTGATATTTTTTTAGCTGTCAATGAAAGCCAAATTTGTAGTAGTGATATAAGGATACTCACCTAGTGATTAGAGATCCTGAGCTAGGTTGAAAGGGAAAAACGAATTATAAGGTGGCCGTAAAAATACACTATCTGTATATATTGATTCATCCTTATGATGTGAGTGCATTTATCCTATAAAATAGTGGAGGGTTGAGTTTTTTCAATAAATTCTTTAATAAAATATGTAGCTCTTATGAGTGGGGTGTCGTTGTTATAGGAGCAACCCTTGACAGATTTTACCTATATGAGTGTGAGAATGGGGTTGCTCTCTATAAGGATATGGGGCTTATTCTTAAATACACTCATGAAATTCTAGGATCAGCACAGGGCCTTAACGTTCAAACCAATAAAGCTCATGTCAACATCTAGATAATTATGTGTGGATAATTGTTCTCTATTTTCCTTAAGTATTAGAGTTCAAAGCGAAGACCACTACTAATACTGGAGTAGAGATTATTATTTCTCTAGTAAAGGTTCAATGTAAGAATGTTGTATAATTTAATATTTAAAATGAGTGGAGGAATGTTGTAACATTTTAATATTTTGATTATTTTGTAAATATGAGTTGCTTTTAAGTTATTATTTATTGGAGTTTTTTTTTTATTCTTTTAAAGTAAAAAATGTATTTGTGAGAGATGTTAAAAGTTTAACAAATTAATTATGTATTAATTTTCTAGATCTAAAAAATCCTATGAATACCTCTCTCACAAACACTTTCAATACACAACATTTTCCAATCTTCTCTTCTTTCTAATATCTCATATTTATCTACTTTGCTCTTTTAAGAGCAATTGATCAAAAGAAGGGTATTTTTTTGTTGTAGAGCTTTGAGCTCAACCTCATAATGTAGAGTGGTTTGAGCTACACAGCGTTTCAGTTGGGTTGTTGTATCCTGGAGGGGACAGGCCAGAGAAGAATTGATGCACCAATGGTTGATAAATAAATATACACCGTAGAGGGCTTGAATCTCCTTAAAGAGAGCGAGATACCCGCACCTCAACCTAATCGATTACATGTTTGTTTCTCAATATTTACTTCATTTTCCTTTGTTATTTGTAATTCTCCCAACATAAATAATGTACAATAATAACTAGGAATTCTCATATGTAAAACTAACAAGGGTACCACTACACCGATTATATAATAGTTTGAAAAATAATCGTCTTTTTAAGGATAATTGATGAAACAACAAGAATTTTCAAAATAAGAAATTGATATTAAAAGCAATTTTTATAGACTCTCATCCATTCGTGTGGCATATTTAGCTACTCTTCTCATTTTTCTCAACTACAAAAGAGTTCCTTTAAAAAATAATAATAATAACTTTTGAAAGGGAATGATTTTGATATTTTTCCTTTCGCATTGGCCTCATATTTTGTTGTCCATCATTGCTTATTTGACCACCAAGTCTCTTCAATTATCCTCTCTCCCCTAATGGGGAAACAAGAATCTCAAGCTCCTTCAACAATTGTCTTCCATCAACAAGAGTCGAAGATTTTCTCCCTTTTCATAGTTGCGGTGGTAGTTTTAGGGCCCATTTAGATTTCATTTTATTTTAATTTAAGGGCTTTTCAAAAATGTATTATTTTAAGCTTTTTTTTTTTTTTTTTTAATAAAAACGGTTTAAAATTAAAACACTCATATGTTGGTTACATTTTCTCAAAAGTATTTTCATACACAAGTTTGTTTGGTTTGCTCTACACTCAAAATGTTTCAACTAATGTCAAATTACTTTTAAAAAATAACTATTAAATACTATGAACTAATAACTTCAAATTTGTATTTAAAACATTATGATTGACTGCTAACTACTGTCGATCACCGTTGGAGGAGTCGTTGGAGCAATCGTCAGCGGTCGTCACTGATGGTGGTCATTGGAGATAGTCGCTGGCAGTGGGCGGTGATAGTGTGAGGGTATTTTGGTCATTTTCATATATCATGAAAATTTTGGAGGGATTTCAATTTAAACACTTAAAAAAACCTTTTTTCTAAAATTTAGTTTCAAGTCTTTCACTTAAAATAGTTTATTTCTCAAATTCTTTTTTTTATAAAGTCATTTGAGGGGTTGCCAAACACTACCAATATTATTAAAATTATTTTTTTTCAAAAATAAAACCTTAAAAAGTTTAGAAAGATAAAAAAAAAATTAAAATATAGATTTGACCAAAAGGTCGGGGAATAAAAATTGTACCATCCTCTAGTTCAATTTAGAGAAAATCATAAAACCAATTTTCAAAAAATAATATATATATATATATATATATATATATATATATATATATATATATATATATATATATATATTTGTTGCACCATTTTTTAGAATAGTTCATCACATGTAATAGTGGAGATTTGAATCTATGCATTGTAATAGGTCAGTAGCGAAATTTCTAATTTACAAAGATAACGAAATTTTAAAGTAACTTAACATGTTATTTTAAAGAAATTATAGGTGGCACGAAGTTCAACATAGCTCACCTGTTTAAAGCATCTAACCTCAACAAAAAAATTAAAGATTTGAATCTTTAATCTCATAAATTGGTGTGAACTCAAAAAATATATATATACAGAGAGAGGGTAGCAAAATTAGTTGTCATAGTTGCAATTCTGTCATACAAAAAAATAATTTTCAAATGTGGACATTATTTGAATTTCTTGTGCGCGTATTTATCCCATTTTATGTAATTTTTCTTCTCGCCACAAATTATTGATATACCATTTTCTTATAGTATAACACTGCAAAACTGCTGTTATAATATATCAGTGATAATTTACTCTTTATTGTTGATACATGGTTATCAGTAATTTACTTTCTTGTGTTGATGATACATGGATATCAACGATGTAATTAATATATGGTTATCAACTTTGCAATTGAATCTTGTTTTTCAAATTTTGACCAACATATTATTTGTATCATACATTAGCAAAGAGTATAAAATGAAAATGAATTTCATACTACACACTCTAAAGAAGTTAAAAAATATAAAATTTCCTTTAAAAAAAGTTATAAACCTAAAAAATTAAGAAAAAAATCAGGTCAAATCAGCATTTCATTTATAATAGTTGCTTTGATGTCAATGAAATGATGGCTAGCATCGAAGATCCATGGGATAGGGTTGATGACACATAGGAATGAAGAAGATGGCAGCAAGAGGGGATTTCAAATGAGAGAGGATTTTTTAGAGGATGATTGAACTATCGACCTTTATTATGGTAATTGGTATTTTATCTACTGAGTTATACTTGAATTGACTCAAAATGAGAGAAATGATGAGGAAAGAGCATACTGTAAAATTTCGAGCAACATATTGACATTTCGGTCGACATGTCGCTCTGTTGACCACCTCGACATCTCAGCTAGAGAGAAAATCGATTTTCCTCCAATTTTGTCGACATTTTCGACATTTCACAAGATTTCGAGTTTCCAACGAAATCTCCACAAAATTTCAAAGATCGAGAAGAAAAAAAATTATTAATTTGCTTATGCCCATTATTCTAGGCCCAACACAGCAATGCAGCAGTATTTGATGGGAGTCCAAATATATAGGAAAAATTCCTTTGTCCCTTCACCTCTTCTCAGTTTCCCCCTCCACCTCTTCTTAGTTTCTCACACAATGACACAAGTCACACAACACGTGAACATTATTTACTCTTTTCATTATTTATTTTATTTATATAATTTAATTAAAATATTATGCTTTCTCTCTTTTCTTTCATATGCATATATTTCATTTTTAATTATTGTTCAAGTACATTTCATCTTTTAATTAAGTAACAATATGAACTCCTTCAAAAATAAAAAATAAAAATAAAAATAACGATATGAACCTATTTAGATCAGTAATTATAAATGATCTAATTAAACTACAAGGAAATTCTAATTAAAAATAATTAATCATAGTTTAATTAAGTTCTCATTTAATAATTCAAACAATTTTCATCAATTTTCATAGTTTTTCTAAAATTTTTGCTAACATCGACATTTTCATCGACATTTCAATATAAATATCATATATATTTTAGATATGATGGTTAAAAATGATTAATTATAATATAGTTAAGCCACAATTAAAGTTTCATGAAATCATTCAAACAATTTTAATCAGTTTCCTTATCTTTTCTAAATTCTTGCTTGCATTTTACATTTCTATCGACATTTACATCTATATATTGTCTTAGTTTTTAGATATGATAATTAAAAAAGGTCAATTATAGTCTAATTAAGCCACAATTAGAGTTTCATATACTAATTCACAAAATTTCCATCAATTTCCACGATTTTCAAAAAGTTTTCCAAATTTTCATCGACATTTCCATAAAATCTAGACCTCGACATTTCCATAAACATCGACATTTCAAACATTGAATGTAACAAATCTTTCCTATCCTTTTACTTATGATAATTAAAAATTGTTAATAATAAACTAATTAAGTCATAATTAAACTTTCATAATTAATAATAAAAAAAATTATAGTATAATTAAGCTACAATTGAAGTTTCCATTAAATAATTCAAACAATTTTAATCAATTTCCATAGTTTTAGATATGATGATGAAAAATGATCAATTATAGTCTAATTAAGCCACAATTAAAGTTTCATTGATTAATTCAAACAATTTCCATAAATTTCACAATTTTCATAACTTTTCCTGAAATTTCCATTGACATTTCCATTTCCATCGACATTTCCGTAAAATTTGGACCTCGACATTTCCATCGACATTGACATTTCAAATATTGGGAAAGAGAGGATCTAGAGAAATATTTTTATTAAATATTACATCATAAGTATATCAGTAATAGACCTAATAACAAATTAGCATGGTTATCAATTATTTGAAATTCTTTATTATTGATATATGGCTATCAACAATATGTTCCTTTTTAGTATTGATATTTTTTTAAAAAATATGTGGGTTAGAGGATTCAAGGTCGAAAGTACATACTTTATGTCAGTTGAGGTTATACTCATGTTGGCTTTTAGTATGGATATTTGGTTACCACTGATTTACTAGTTTTAATCTAAAGATATGGTATATTAGTGATAGCCTTAATCGCAAATGAGCATACAAACGATCACTGATAGTAATTAAAGTCAAATACCATTAAAATATCAATTTTTTTATTTATATAGTATATCAGTGATAGACTTAGCTAATAGCAAATGAGCATGTAATTAATCATTGATAGAAAATAACAATTAAATATCATTGATGTACCATTTTCATTATATTTATGAGATATATTAATAACAAATCTAAAACCAAATGAGTGTACAATTAATCATTTATAGAAAAGGAAGTCCAATTGATATACCATTTGTTATTTTATTGATATGCTATATTAATGATAGACCTAATAGCAAATGAGGATGCAAACAATTGAATGAATATTTTTTTTCTCACATAAATCACTAATTGACTAAGTCTTATTTAATACATTTTAGTAAATCAGTGATTTACTAAATTCTTCTAGTTAATTAGTTTGTGATTGCATATATATAACAATCTGAATCAAATTAATAGCAAATCTAGTGATTGTGATTAATGTTAGATTAATTTAATATTTTACTACAATTTTTTTACTATAGATAAATTAGTGATTTACTAAGATGTACTCTAACTATGATTTATGCCTATTAGTGATCAATATAAATCATCACGTTTTAACTATATCTTGATAAATCATTTATATATTAAGATCTAGTCAATCGGTAATTTATATTCATCACGTTTTAACTATATCTTGATAAATCATTTATATATTAAGATCTAGTCAATCGGTAATTTATATCAATCATCAATAAATATGCAATGTCGACATATATTGATGGATCTTTTCAACTTTTCATACATTTTTATTTGAGTTGGGTTTAAAGTTTGGTCATATTTGCCAATATTGTTACTTTGTGCTAAACTACCCCATCCATATATATATATATATATATATATATATATTTAAAGCGAGATTACATTTATTTTTTTTTAAAATTATTATGTTGTTTTTTCGTTTTAAACAAATTAATATTCTATTGGAAAAGAATCTGCCTAGTATTTATTGTTTTCTGTTTTTTTTTTTCTTTTGAAGACTAGTATTTATCGTTAAAATATTGATTTCAACTAAAAGTTAATATGCTTCTTTGTTTTTTTTTTCCTTTGAGATACTATGACCTCACCATGGTATAAAATTTCTAGCGACCTGTTGAAATGTCTCTCAAAATTTCGATATTTCGACATGGTCGACATGTTGGATGGGAGAAAATTCATTTTTCCCCCATTTCAGCTACATGTCATCGAAACCTCAAAATTTCGAAGTTTCCACTACATGTCGTCAAAATTTTAAGTTTTGGCTTTTTTTTAATCGCGCTAGTCAGTCAACGCGTTAGTCAGTTGACTAACGTGACTACCTGACACACAACTGCTCTCCCTTCCTTTTTTAAAAAAAAAAATTTAAACACAATGAAATAAATAAGTACTTAAATTTAAATTATTTAATAATATTTTAATAATACACCTTAATTATTTATATATATATATATATATATATATATATATATATATATATATATATATATTTTTTTTACTTTTTCATTTAATTACTTTCACTTTCAAATCAACTTCACACATCAACTTCACATCAAATTTTTTAAATTTTCCAAACAGCTTCTAAATCACAAAACAATATTTTTATTAAAATTTTATTATTCTACATTTTAATTTTTTTATTATTTTTTACCACCATAAAGATCCATTTCATTTTCAATTTCTTCACCTCAATCTCTATTACACTCAAATTCTCTCCAATTCTCTCAAGTTTCTATCTTAAATTAAGAACTTTATATTAAACAATTCACAATGATTTTAACATATGCAAATATTTCATATCTCCAATTTTGTAACTATTTATCAATATTCGATATTATTTTGTATAGTCAATATAGAATGGTTAATTATAATTTAATTAAGTTATCATAATTAAAGTCTCATTTAATAATTCAAACAATTTTCATAATTTTTCTAAATTTTTTGCTAATATCGACAATTCCATTAACATTTTAATATAAATATTATATATATTTTAGATATGATAGTTAAAAATAATCAATTATAGTACAATTAAATCACAATTAAAGTTTCATGAAATAATTCAAATTTTTTTTTAGCAATTTTCATATTTATTTTCAAAACTCCTACTCGCATCAACATTTTAATTGACATTTATATCTAAATATTGTCTTAATTTTTAGGTATGATGCTTAAAAATGGTCAATCATAGTCTAAAGCTACAATTAAAGTTTCATTGACTCATTCAAATAATTTTCATCAATTAACACGATTTCCATAAATTTTTCTGAAATTTTCATCAACATTTCCATTTCGATCGATATTTCTGTAAAATCTGAACCTCGACATTTCCATCGACATCGACATTTCGAACCTTGGACCACACATCTAATTTCTATGATTAATGCTTTAATTAAAGTGAAAAACATAACCTTTTTATACACGTTTTAAGTGAAGGATTTTAAGATTAAAAATGATTTAACAAAAGTTTAAAATCCACTACTCAATTAGACAATGGAATTGTCAATCCGAGCATAGTTCAATAAATTAAGCATCACTACTGCACATCTTATTTCTATGATTAATGCTTTAATTAAAATGAAAAATATAACCTTTTTACACAAGTTTTAAGTGAAGGATTTTTAGATTCAAAATAATTAAACGAAGGTTTCAAATCCACTAGCTAATTAGTCAATGAAATTGTCAATCCGAGCATAGTTAAGTAAATTAAGCATCTATTATTTTTCTTAAGACCAAAAGTTTGATTCCAACTCTCCTATTAATTTGTTGACCTCCAAAGAAATAAATAAATAAAAACTAGTCAATTGTGTACAAGTGGATTACAAATTAAAAGATTGCCAATGAGATGAGAATGTTGGGAGAAAAATATGCAGAAACACAAACTATAGTATTATGGTGGAAACATACTACAATTTTTCTCTCCTTCCACAGGTTAAGCCAAACAAGTTAGAGTTACAAAATCAATAAATAAATAAATAAAGAGAGATGGGAAAAAGAAACAACACTGAAAGCTATATTAGTTCGCCCCAAATTCAGTACGTCCAATTTTTTGCAACTGCAAGTTCTACTAAAATTGAAGATTACAAGAAGCCCTTAAACTTGTGCTACAAAATAACTCTAAATAGGCCAACGAAAGCTATTGACTTCTATGTACCACAACACAGTAGCTTGGGATAAACAACAAAGGACCACCCCCTCAATTAACAAGAGAGACTTTTTTCTCTCACAAAATACCTTATTGCCGCACAAAGCATTAGAATTGAAAATACCTCTGCCGCATGCAAGAAGTCGAAATATAGAAGGCCACCACGAAATTACTTCAGCCGCAATTTTTAATCTCACACCAATTTTGACTAAAGCCAAAATCATATATGTGTGTGCGCAACCTTGTTGTAGACCTAAGTTAAATGGACCTTAAAACAATAAATGGCTCAACACTTCAAAAGCAAAAGCCAGTGTGTGTTGTCTTAAAAATAAATGAAGGTAGTTTGGTGTTATGATTTATGCCCTAAAGCCTCATATTTAATGATTTATTTAATAACTAATAATAATTTTGATTATTATATTTACAATATAATATTATTCATTATATGAAATATTCAAGGTTATTAGTGTAATCTTGAACAGTATGTGGTTGACATAAGGGAGAAGTTCAATAAATAACCTAAAAGGTCATAGTATATGGATAAGGTTGGGTGCCTTATCCTAGTAACACTATTGATACGGCCCACCTTGTAATAGTTACAAATTATTTGATCCAAATCTTTCATGTGGAGACATGTGAGTAGGGGTATCTTATACAAAGAGTTTGTGTAAGACTGGACTACGAAATATTTAATCTCTCTTTATAAATCCGTTAATTGAGAAGATTAATATTTCATCAAGATGATCATATGCCACTCGATCTTAATCTTGAGTGATTTATGAATTCCTACCTGTGAGGGCTTGTCCTTTGATTTGTATGGGTGAGAGTGACTTTTAAGAAAACTCTTCACTGTCGTACAAGAATTTACAAATAGTCATGCATTCGAGTTCTAATCTAAAATTTACTCTTTCAAGCTAAAATTTAGACCAAACAAACAATTCATCTTTGGCCAAAAGAATAAAAGCATTAAGCATACAAACAAATGAATGATTGTTGCAATATAAAAAGATTTCCAATTAATTAAACATAAAAACTAAAACGATTTCATTAATCCCTAAGATTGGAATTTAGTCACTCAAAATTCACAATAAAAACCTAAACTCATATGAAAATCCATAAAAGAAAACTACAAAGAAAAGAGAAAAGATAAAAACTCTTTGATGCTTGCTAATCCTCGTTTTCGACGTGATATGCAGCAATCTCGAATCTTGAATTTCTTCCTTAGCTCTCAATAGTGTCTTCTATGTCCCAACAACTGAGTAGAAATCAAAGTTTGACTTTTCTCCCTCCAATTGGCCTCCCTAATCATAGTCATATCAGAACTACCCTTAGTCATGCAATTAAGGTCTAATCTAAACTACCATTTCTCAAGTATAAATTCATATCAACAAGGAAAATAATCAATGGTCAAAAGATTATAAGCATTAAAGCACGCAGAAGCATGAATTGAAGAATAACAATCAATCAAAGCATTTAATTAATTGAATCATGAAATCTAACAGCTACATCAAACCCTAAGTCAAAAAAGTTTAGTCACTCATGTTCACTATAACAAATCCTAAACTCAACAACAACTTCATAATAAAAACTACAAAATAAAGGGAAAGAAGATAGAACTATGTCACTTGTCGATCTCCCGTCCCCATTGCGATCTCCACGTCAAGCTTCAAAATAACTCTCTCGTACTCCACCAAGCTCTTCTAACTCTCTAAATAGTGTAGAAATCGAAAATAGGGTTGTGTTTCTCCAAATGAGCTCCCTCCATTCAGCACCAAAAAGCTGTATTTATAAGGAATCGGGGCAGCATCGAGATGCTAGGGATAGCGTCGAGACATTTCACCCTAATGTGAGTTTTATAAAAGGAAAATCATGTAGCATCAAGACTCTACATGCAGCGTCGAGACGCTATGGACAGAAGTTGCAAGGCACGTGATTATAGCAATGAACACTGGCGTCGAGTGCAGCGTTGAGACGCTATTGAGACGCTCTGGGCAGCATCTCAACACTGACTGTGAGGGTTCTCTTACTTGTTTGGCTGCATTTTATGCGTCTTAACACTCTTAGAGCGTTTAGATGTTGGGCCCTTGGTTTCTTAGCCCAATTCACATCCTCTCGTTATTTGATTGCTCCAATTAGCTCTATTTTCGCCACAATATCTTGTAAAAACATTCGGTTTTGCTCCAAATGCTCAAAATCTACAAAATAACCAAATATGAACATCAAAGTATACAATAAAGCCACAAAACTAGTATAACTAAAGCCTAAGAATAGCACATTTTGTGTGCTATTGATAATTTCATTTTTTATAATTATTTAGCTCACAAAGGAAGGTTATTCTTGTCTTTTCCATCTTGTTGAACCTCAAAAATCTCTTCAATTTGAGCAAAGTGTTAAGGAATCCTTGAACATGATGAGAATCCTTAAGATTAGAAGAAATAGATAAAAATGTTGAAATTTGGCTAATTTAGTTGGTTATTGTGCAGTTTTAGAAAAAGGAGAGGATTGCAGCATAATTGCAATGCCATTGCAATTGCAATTGCACCCTAGAAGGTAGAAAAATGGGATTTTAGGGATTGGCCAAATTTAGAAGATTTTAGTATTTATTTCTCCATAAATCAAGTAACGATTCCATACATCAAGCCGTATAGGAAGTGTGAAGAAACCCTAGATGCTTGAAGGCTATAAAGTGGAGGAAAACAAAGGCAAAAACAGATTTCATCCTTGGAAGAAAATCCATTTTTCTACACTTTTTCTTCTTCTTCATCTTACTGTCCATTTCGTTTCTTCCTCTTTTTTCCTCCATACTCAGTCTAATCTAGGTAAAAATCTAAGCTTTTTAAGATCCAATTCATCTTGAACAAGATTGAATTGAGTTCGATTGAAGAAAAGAGAAAGAGAGGCTGTCGAATTCTGTTTTCGCTTGAATTATCGATTCTATCCACCCTTTCAATTTCATTTAGATGTTGTTTTAGTAGCTGTGTTTTTTTTAGGTTCATTTTCATCTTTCGATTAATATCGTATTTCATCTCCTTTAGTCTTTAGTTGTTCAAGTCAATTTGTTCTTCATTCTTGGAACAAAACAAGACTGCAAGGTCCTTTAATATCATTGAATTTAATTTTCAGCAATATGTTCTGTTTTGAACAATTTTTGGTACTGAGGTTTATGAAATAAAAATTCATGTAGCATTTTCCTTTTGATTTATTTCTTCTTCATTATTGCAAGTTGATTTTTTGTGTATTAAGCTATTTTTATTTCTTTGTTTTGAATTTCTTTATGGATGTTGCAAGTTTTCATTTTATTAATTTTCTATTTTTCTTTATTTTCTCCATGAGCTAAATCTTTCTTAGGGGTTCAAGTGTATGAATTTCCTTGAGGTGAGAATGTGAAGCTTATATGTAAGGGCAATCTAAATTAACACAAATATTATTTGCTTTTGTTGATTTATTTATTTTTAGTAAGGTTTGATTGATCAAGTTGCTTGCTAGCCTAATTCTAATACTAAAAAGGTTAGATGAGGGCAGATCTTGCAAAAGCAATGGGATAAAAAGCTTAGACATAAGCAAAGCTTGATCCTAGACATAAGACGAGCCCCCAAAACCACTAGAATGTGATCTAAAATTATCTAAGTACGATTGGCCATAGACATATAGGTCCAATCACTTAACGTCCTAAGGATTCTGAATCAAAATTGAATAGGAGTTGATTCGGTTTACAATTACTTTATGTTAAGGCACGATTGAAATTGCAATTGAATAGCAATTCTCACCAAAAGGGCATAAGTATGCTTTTATTGATTTTCACAACTTTCTTCTACCATTTCACTCTCCTCACTTTTTATATTTGGTTACGAAAGTTGCAATTTTTAACATCTTTGTGCTATTCTTAATTTTTGTTTAAATATGTTCCTTGTGGAATCGATACTTTGAAGTACTTCCAATTTTATATTACTTGCATCGATAGTGTGCACTTGCACTGGGTTGGAATTCTTTATTTTATTTTTAACCCACAAGTTTCACTCGATCAGCTATCAATAACCAAAGTTGATCCTACTGTACACTATTTACTACTACTTTTCCTACAGATTTTCTCAACTATGGCTAAATCACAAACCTCTAAAAATTTCAGAGTATTGTTTCCTGTCGAATTAGACACTAATGGCTTCATCGTTTCCTAACGATCAGGTAAAGATGTTAACAACTGAATGACATTGACCTCATCAGTGAACTCTATCTCAACTTACTTCAATTGGTTAATTGAAGTGGTAATATTTATAATATAGGAATTAACGGAAGCACCCTTAGCCATTTGCATGTTGAAAAACTTCTTAACTAGGTACACCTTATTATTAGTAGAGGGTTTTTCATAAATGTTCGTAAACGCTTCCATAAACTTAACTGCAGTTGTCTCGTTAGCTATAAGACTAGCCACATTTATTGATAGACACACCCTTATTATTGCAATTGATTGATCATCCAGGACATCCCAATCTTCATGTGACATTCCTTTCGGTCTTTCCTTCAATGCTTTATGCGCTTTCTTGCAGGTTAAATAATCTTTGACCTGCATCTTCCAATATCCAAAATTTTTCCATCAAACTTCATGACTTCCTCGAAGCTTGTTAGCTCCACAAATCCCATGACCCCTGAAATGAAGGCTCTAATGCTACTTGTTGGGAGAAAAATATGTGAAAACACAAACTATAGTATTATGGCAGAAACACAATACTACAATTAATCTTCCTTTGCACAGGTTAAGCCAAATAAGTTATAACACAATACTACAATTAATCTTCCTTTGCACATGTTAAGCCAAATAAGTTATAGTCACAAAATAATAATAAGCCAAATAAGTTAGAGTCACAAAATAATAATAAAGAGATAGGAAAAAGAAAAAACGTCGAAAGCTATATTGGTTCGCCCCAAACTCTAGACTATTTCTAGCCTTCTACATTTGCATATTCTACTAAAATTGCATATTCTAATAAAAGTATAGATTACAAGAAGCCCTTAAACTCATGCTACAAAACAACCCTCAATAGCCCAACAAAACGCTATTAACTTCTAAGTACCACAATCAGTAGCTTAGGATAAACAACAAAGAATAAACCTCTCAACCAATAAGAGAGAAATACTTTTTGCTCTCACAAAATACCTCACTGCTGCATAAAGCTTTAAAATAAAAAGTACCTCTACTACATGCAAAAAGTCAAAATACATAAGGGCACCACGAAATTCCTTGAGTCACAATTTTTAATCTCACACCAATTTTGACTAAAGTTGAAATCAAATATACGTGTGTGTAACCTTGCCACAGACCTAAGTTAAATGAGCCTTAAAACAACAGATGACCCAACACTTCAAAATTAAAAGCCAACATGTATTGTCTTCAAAATAAAATAAGGTATTTTGGTGATCTCCATAGCATGAGTTTTGTCCCCACAACCTATCAATCTCCGACTTGGAGACAAAATAATGATCTTGCGCCCCACTACAACGAAAATCTAATCACTTTTGGCAAACATCAAGGCTCAACTCCCACTACAATTGTTATCTCTAATCTTCTTGGTAAACTCCAAGGCTCAAAAAAACCTGTAAAAATAACAAACTACCAAATAGGCAACTATCAGAAAATAACTGTAGCTCATCTGTGTTCGCCTCGAGGTATGGACAAGCTATGGAATCTGTCACCCAGGTGTAAGAGACAGACACGTACTCCCACTTTAACTATGTGGTAAAATCTGACATCTTTTTTCAAACCCAAACAATTGTTCCTGAAGAAGATACACTTTGTGAATGACTTGAATCCTCTATTCAAGTTTGCTGCCAAGTTAAAGACCTAAACTTTGACCTTAGAACTGTTCTGGCCTTCCACTTTGATGCCTTCACTTGCCTATGCGACTTCATCAATTTATTTAAGCGTCTAACAATTGGAAATTCATGACAACCATCAACTTTCTCTCTTGGACTTTTCAATTACTTATGAACTATTGGATCTTGATCTAACTGATTGAAATTCGCTGTCATTGCGACTGGCTCAACTATAATTCTACCACTACCATCTGCAGCTTTAACAAGTATCCACCATCTCTTTGATCTTTTAGCAACATTCAACTGACATTTGTACAGTATAGATTTCTTGTGGCCAATTGCCACCACATAGGATCCTAACCTGAATTTACACTGGCGACTGCCAAACACACACTTGTAACACTCATCATCCAACTTGCCAGTAGAAATGATATTCATCTTAATACTGAGCACAAACCTAACATTGCGCAACACTAGATCATCTCCACACTTTGTCTTCAAAATTAACATCCCCAATCCCACTGGTCTTGGAGGTTCTACAATTCCCCATTCTCACTAGACCATAGTGTCCTCATGTGAAGGATGTGAACAGACTCCTATCTGAAGCTATGTTTATAGAAGTTGCACTGTCTAATATCCATTCCAATGAGTGGCTACAACTCTCCGTGTCACTATCAACACAGACCAAGGCATCATGCACTGCATTTTCCTCCTGCTTTCTCTTCTAATCCCCTTTTAATTTCCTACATGGAATCTTGTAGTGATCTTTCTTGTGGTAGTAAAAACATTTTACCTCCTTATTCCTACGACTTCACTTTTTCCTACTGCTATCTGATTTATTCCCTTCATTATCAACCTTACCTTATCCATTAGTCATAACCAAAGTCCATCCTACTCTAGACTCTTTACTACTACTCTTCCTACGGATTTCCTCAGTTATGGCCAAACCACAAACCTTTGAAATTTCAGAGTATTGTTTCCTATCGAATTAGACACTATTGTCTTCATCGTTTTCCAACTATTAGGTAAAGACGTTAAGAATTGAATAATATTGACCTCATCAGTAAATTCTATCTTAACTTACTTCAACTGATCAATTAAAGTGGTAGCCTTATTAATATAGGAAATACCATAAGCGTTCTCAACCATTTGCATGTTGAAAAACTTCCTAACTAGGTACACCTTTGAGGGTTTTTCATACCTGTTTGTAAGCACTTCCATCAACCTAATTGCAATCATCTCATTTGCTACAAGACTATCCATGTCCATTGACAGACACATCCTTATTGCTGCAACTACTAGTTCATTCAGGACTTTCCAATCTTCATCTGACATTCCTTTCAGTCTCTCCTTTAGTGCCTTATGCACGTTTTTATAGGTTAAATAATCTTTGACCTACATCTTCCAATATCTGAAATTTTTTTCATCGAACTTCATGACTCCATCGAAACTTGTTGGCTCCACAAATCCAATGACTCCTAAATCAAAGGTTCTAATACTACATGTTGGGAAAAAAATACGCATAAATACAAACTATAGTATTATGGCGAAAATACAATACTACAATTATTCTTCCCTTCCACAGGTTAAGTCAAACAAGTTAAAGTCACAACATAATAATAAAGAGATAGGAAAAAGAAACAACACCAAAAGTTATATTTGTTCTCTCCAAACTCAAGACTACATCCAGTCATTTGCAACTTTAGGTTCTACTAAAATTGAAGATTACAAGAAGCCCTTAAACTCGTGCTACAAAACAACCCTAAATAGCCCAACAAAAGCTATTGACTTCTAAGTATTACAACTCGATAGTTTGAATAAACTACAAAGAATAAACCCCTCAATCAACAAGAGAGAAACAATCTTTTCTCTCACAAAATACCTCACTGCCGCACAAAGCTTTAAAATTAAAATTACCTCTGTTGCACGCAAGAAGTCAAAATACAGAAGGTCTCTTTCTCCAAATGCCATTGATCAAGAAACATGTTAGCTCATCTTCTCGCGGGCACTACTGTGACGTTGGTAGATTTTTTTGTAAAACGCATCCTTCCTGCTGGCAGAGAAAGCATTTTTTGGGGGGTCAATTCTACCCTTTCTAGCTTTCCTCTACTTTAATTGAGGAAGTTAGTAATACCTAATTTGGGTTAGTGGAATAAATATTGCAGTTTAAAAAAAAAAGTCGAAATATTGAAGGCCACCACAAAATTGCTTCGGCCACAATTTTTAATCTCACACCAATTTTGACTAAGTCTAAAGGTTGAATTATCAAAAATACTCCTAAATTATGGGGTTGGTTTCAATTATACCCCTAAACTTTGAAAAGTTTTATCTTAACCCTTGAACTTTGAAGTTTGTTTCAAAACAACCCTTGAAGGCTTTTTTTCGTTAAATTCATGGATGGAAAATGATATTTTTGCATTTATATTTTTGCTTATGTGAACATATTTTAACATATACAATGAAAAAAAAGCAAAACATATGCAAATACGTCATTTTTCGTCCATAAATTTAACGGAAAAAATATTCAAAAGTTGTTTTGAAACAAACTTCAAAGCTCAAGGGTTAAAATGAAACTTTTCAAAGTTCGGGAGTATAATTGAAACCAACCCCATAATTTAAGGATATTTTTGATAATTTAACCAAGTCTAAATCATATATATGTGCGCGTGTGTAACTTGCCGCAGGCCTAAATTAAATGGACCTTAAAACAACAAATGGCCCAACACTTCAAAAGCAAAAGTCGACACGTGTTGTCTTCAAAATAAAGAAGGGTATTTTGGATAATCTCGGTAGCATGAATTTTGTCAGACAAGGTTGTAGACACCCTTCTTATGAAAAAATAATGTTCAAATATTAATTTGGTTTCTAGACTTTTATATTAATTCTTTGCTTTTGTCACTAGATTTTGAGACTTTTTTTTCTTGAAACTTTTTAATTGTTTTACTTTAATCTCTAAATTTTGTATGAAATATTATTTTACTCATTAAAATTACTTTTTCATAAATAACTTAACTAGAAATCTAAATTTGTTTCAACACTTTACGTCTAGTTATCATATGTGGCTTCAAATATTTGTTTAGGTTGAAATCTACTTATTTAGAACTCTATCTAGAGTGGGTTTAGCTTGAAACTCATTTAACTGTGTCTCTTGTGGGTTTCATAATATAAATTGTGAGCACGGGTTTAATTTGAGTCTACTTGGTTGCCTCTTCTTTAGGCTATGATTGTTTTCTTGCCTTTGTTTTCCTTTAGGTTGTGATTTGATTTCGGGATGTGAGATTTTTTTTTTCTCAATGAAATTTTAAATTTTGCTAGAAAATCTACATACCTAATTAATATTTGAACAACGACATCCATATAATGACAATGACCAAAATTAATGACTTTGTAAGCAAAATTGAGATTAAAATAAAACATTGAAATTTTTTTAGATTAAAATGGAATAACTACGAAATTTCAAAGACCAATATAATATTTAAGCCTAAAAAGAAGAGTATACATATTTGCAAATCGAGGCAATCAAGACTAAGACCCACCAATATAATTTTTCAATTTAAAAAAAAAAACTATATTAAATTACATATTCGGTCCTTATGGTTTGGGCATAGTTTCAATTTGATCTCTATGGTTACATTTTAAAAGTTTTAATTTATTTTAATTTTAGTTTCAATTTGGTGCTTATAATTTTATAAGTTTCAATTTAGTCTCTATGGTTTTGTTCAAACTTCCATAATTTGGTTCTTAAACCATTTTATACCCACCTCAAAAATTCACCATCTTTCTTCTTTTCTCTTTTACTCAATTCTAAATCCTAATACAATTAAGTAACATTACTAGCTCATTATCATATAAATATAAAACATGTCACATATTTAACATTATAACTTCTTATAACAATAGGTGTAATTTTGAGATGTGTGTTACAACACAATCTACACAGTTGACTCTCAAAGTACTAGCTACAATTGAGGTTTGGTTTAAGCAACCATGGCTTTAGTAGTTGGTAGTGGTTCAACTACTTAGCTCTTGTCAAATCTATGTATTAATTTTGCCTTAATTTCCTTTAGCTCCTTCGTGTGTGTGTATATATAAGGAGGCTAACTCTTGTAATTCAAATAAGGCAATAACAACAGAAGTTGAGCTCTCTTGAATTTCATCTTCTTTCTGCTTTGCTATCATTTCCTTCACTTCACTTAGTCTCAAATTGCAATTATTTAAACAAATCATAAGAACCAAATTGAAACTTTTAGAATTTCAAAGACTAAATTAAAACTAAACCTATAAACACTATAGCAACCAAATTAAAATTACATCCCAATCAATTATAGGGATCAAATTTATAATATAAATAAAATAATAATAATAATAATAATAATAACTAATACATTAGACTAAAGCTTAGAAAGAAACCTTATAATTACCCTTAAACAATGGAGAAAAAATCTAATATTGTTATGTTAGATTTTGTAAGACAACCAAAAAAGGAAGAAGAAAAGTAAGAGAATAACTTTATTCCATTGTTTGTAACCAATATATGATATCTAGGTCCACTCACTCAAAAAAACCTATACTAATTCAAAGAGAATTTAAGATCTTTTTTATAAATAAAAAAAAAAAAAGAAAAGAAAAAAAGAAAGAAAAGAAAGTCTCCACTAAAATCCCATCATGAGTTGATGACGACTTTTGATGGTAACTATGTTTTGACACCTCAATAATGGACAGTATATGCAAATTTGACTTCTTGTTACTGTGTAGTGCCCATTTTAATAATCATTTTGTTTGTGACTCTTCAATAGATTGTGATCTTTAATTTTTTACATTTTTTATTTCATTTTTCAATTAAAAAATATAAGCTTTTTTTACCAACTTTTTTAAGAATAGTATATTTTTAGTTAAAATACCATTTTGGTCATATACTTTGGATTTCATTCCATTTTAATCAATGTACTTCTAAATGTCTAATTTTAGTCCACGTTCTTTTAATAAAGCTTAAAATTGGTCCCCACCATTAGTTTGAAGTTTTATATATATATTTTTATCAAAATTCGTTAAATAATAATAATAATTTTCATGCAAAAAAAAACAACATGCACATATTTCTAAAATTTATAGAATGAAGAATAATAGAGAGTAATTCTTTTTTATAGAAAAATTAACAATAACTAACAATTGAGACTAATTTTAATCTTTATTGAAAGGGCAGGGACTAAAATTGGACATTTAAAAGTACATGGACAAAAATAGAATGAAATCTAACGTACAGAGACCAAAATAGTATTTTAACCTATATTTTTTATAAGTTCTTGGAAAAAGATTAAATTTCATCAAATTTGGTTTATGAAGTTAAATAAGTGAAGAGTTTAATGACCTGCATTAGTTGAGTCTCTTTTTTTTTTTTTCTTGAACTGAAAAAAAGACACTTTTGGTAAATTTTTTTATTTTTCTTCTTTCAAATTTTAAATTTAAAAAATTAAAATTTTTAATAAAACAATGCTTTATAAAGAAAATATTCAAAACTATTGTGCTTTTAGTATTTACTAGTTTTTTCATTTTTGTCACTTGCTTCTTCAAGTAGCTTTTCCATGTTAAAAAAATAAATTTAAGAAAATAATTTAAAATTACAAGTGATTAATAATTATATTATTATTTTATTTTACTTAATAATATAAATTACAACTTGTATAAGTTTGTCGCTTGATATTTGTATATTTGGCATTATATGTATGTACTTTCTTCACATATTTATTTTTTTAGGTTACTATAGATAGGTTGAATGATTGATACTCCAACATATATATCAAAATGCAAGGCATACATGGAAAATCACATATTTATTGTTGATATAAATATATGCGAATTCTTTGAATGAAAATATGAGAAAAGGCAAAGTAGTAGAGCTTAAAAGTAAATTTTTTTTAGGTTAAATTATCAAAAATACCCCTGAACTATGGGGTTGGTTTCAATTATACCCTTAAACTTTGAAAAGTTTCATTTTAACCCTTGAACTTTGAAGTTTGTCTCAAAACAACCCTTGAAGGTTTTTTTCATTAAATTTATGGACGAAAAATGACGTATTTGCATATGTTTTGATTTTTTTTTCAACGTATATGTTCAAATATATTCACATAAGCAACAATACAAATGCAAAAACATCATTTTCCGACCATGAATTTAATGAAAAAAAGCTTTCAAGGGTATTTTTGAAACAAATATCAAAGTTCAAGGGTTAAAATGAAAATTTTCAAAGTGTGGGGGTATAATTGAAACCAACTCCATAGTTCAGGGGTATTTTTGATAATTTAACCTTTTTCTTATTGCAGTTATTTTATTTTATATTTTAAATAAAATATAAATAATATAATATATGAAAATGAGTTTAAGTGATAACTCTTGAATGAGGACTTTTTTTTTTTTTTTTTAAAACTCTTGAATAAGGAGTTATTTGACCTAAAGTTAAGCTCCTTTCTTGATATTTTTAGAATCAGCAAGAGAGTTTCTAGCCATAATTGTGAGAACTTGATATGCTTATTGCGGATGTAGCATAATTGCAACATTATACTGACTCATTAATTTTGGAGGCTAGAGTTTAACGAATTTCAAAATCTTTAATAGTTCTCCTCATATTATTAATTGTAGAGCCAAGGGTATTTATAAAAAATCCTAATGTGCAAGTATACACAGTCTAATGCAGCAAGTGATAAATATATTTATATCGTTCTCCTCAGGGATTAGTCCATGAATTTTACCAAGCTTGAGCTTACTTTTAGTGATAAAATGGGTAACCAAACAAAAACAACATTCAAGGGATTTTTTAAAGAAATAAAACAAACCTAACTTAACCAATAACAAACTTAGAATATCAGGCAAAAGAAGTAAAATAAGTAACAGTAGGTGAAATTACTTAGAGTTAAAAGCAGGCTTGGATTAGGGGTTTCTTATACTGTTTCGAGGACTTAATGTTGTAGTAAAACTTATGCTAAATCACACCACACAGCATTCCAACACGGAATCTTCCCAGATTTCCTTAAATTGTAGCTAAATTCCCATTTAAACTACTCAAAATAAGCTCATTACTTGTGTGCACTAAGTGGGTGATTATCCCTAACCTACCCATTTCACTGCAAGCTTAACTTGTAATCAGTCTTAGTGAGAATTGAAGCAATCAGTTTTCTATTCTTCTTCCCAAAAGTCAAGAAAACAGTAGATGAAAAATGTTGGCCAAACGTAATTCAGCATAAACATTAAAAGCACTTCAAATCAGTGTTCAACAGCATAAAACCACATAGTTTGAACCTCTCTACAATATAAGAGTTCCCTAATTCTTGCCTTAAGCTATTTAGTCCATAATGACATAAATAAAACTCCTAAGAGCTACTGGAAATTCCATTACAACAATCAAGAAAAATGGAAACGCAATAAAAGGAAGAATAACAATAAGAAGAGAAGAGAAATTCTCAGGTGAAGCTTCTAAAGGACTCCTCCTTCTTCCTCAGCTCCTTTCCCCAGGTAGATAGACTTCTTCTCAGCCCTTCCTCTTCCTCTTTTCGTAAAACCTCCTTTTTCCAGCCTCTCTCTTTTTCAATTCCAACAAGCCAAACTTAAATACTCCATCATTTTCATCAAAATCAAGGCTAAATAGACAGGGAATGAAATATGGCAGCATACTATTGGTCCACATCTCTCCAGCTGGCTTAAATTGGACAGCTCAATTAATGAGAATATTCCTTACACGTGTGAGATTAGCCAGAATTAAGATTAAGCTCAATTAATTGAGATTAAGCTCCCAATTAACCAGAATTAAGCCATTTATCAATATTGTTAGCTCAGCCCAACCAAGCAAGCAAAAGTACACTAACTTAGGGACTTGAACAACCAAAAAACTACCAAAATACCTTAAACAAGCAAGGTTTAGAAAAAGAATTCAAGTAAAAATAGCTCTTCTATGAAGAGTTATCAGGAATAAGAAAACAGAGTTTGGGGTTTAGTGTTCTGAAGCCTGAAAATCAGAAAACAGTGTTTGGAGTGCACTGTTCAAAACCATAGGTTGCGTTTCAAACCCATTGGGTTTTGAACACAATGGCCCAAACATCGTTTTGGTTTTGGATTCCAAAACCATCCAAACCCAACACGGTGCTCCAAACTCCCCCTTAATGAGCTGTCAAAACCCTTGCCTGTATCAGCATGCTATAACAATTCCTTAAGCATTACCTATAACTAAATGGAATTGCAGTTTCGATATGGTAGCTTCC
The DNA here is from genome assembly GCA_033996785.1 of Trichosanthes truncata. NCBI lineage: Eukaryota > Viridiplantae > Streptophyta > Magnoliopsida > Cucurbitales > Cucurbitaceae > Trichosanthes > Trichosanthes truncata. The sequence goes on from JAWPNB010000009.1 coordinate 25,281,501, forward strand.
TTTTGTATAAATTATTAGCTGTAAGAGCTAAAATTTGACTACTCTAATAGGATATATTTGTATTTAGGCTATTGAGTTGTTTAAAATTTTGTTAAGATGAAGTTTAGTGGAGGTAGTTTAGTGGTCATCTTTGTTGTATAGATATTTGTTATTTTAAGCTCCTTGTATTTTCTATAAATACCCTTGACTCTACAATTAATAATATGAGTAGAATTATTAAAGACTTTAAAATTCTTTATGGTATCAGAGCAGAGAGACTAACGTCATGATCTCCGTCTTCCATGCGTTTGCTATCTTGATTTTTTTTCCAATCAATTCTTCATCATGTAAAACGAAGAATAGATTCAAAATTATTCCATGTTTCTACTCACAAACATCTGCAATTTAGTCTCAGTTCACCTAGATTCTATCGATTATGTGCTTTGGCGATTTCAGATCTTATCAATTCTTAAGGCTCACAAACTGTATCGATTTATTGATGGCTCTCATCTTGTACCCAATCCAATTTTGTGAATGAAGGCCAATCGTCACATGTGAATTCTGAGTATGAGAAATGGCATGAATGAGATTAAGCCCTATTGTTAGAATGACCGTATTGGAAATACGGGTTGTTACAAGGAAAGAGTAAATATGTCTGAGGTATAGTGCTACAACCTATAAGTGACACATTGTGAATTATGGACAGCTAAAAAAATGGGATATTTGGCAATTGAAATAGAGACAAAAATATTGATGTGAAGTCCCTTGAATGGTGGTCTTGGACACCTTTGCATATATGACTTCGAAGCACACACACAAGACAAGGATCACTCATACAGAAGATAAAGATCCAAAGGAAAGGTCAATAAGGAAGTTACCTTTGATGATCGACACTGAGTTATAAGAAGAATTAGTTCCTTACCCAAAGATTTGAAACAATCCACAAGTTTGATGATCAATCCAACTAGCTTGTTTCTATGCTTGCAACCAAATCCATGAATTGCAAAAAGGGTGAGACTCATGATTCGTTGGAGCTCAATAAAAGGAGAGAACACTCTCACTTAAAGTTTCATTCAAACTTAAAGCTAATAAAAATACTTAAAATAAAGTTTGGACCTAAGGAAGGGGAGTGGACTTAAGCCCTTACAAAATGGTAGCCCAACAATCAAAGGTCAACAATCCAAGTCAACAAAATAAAGTCCAAAACTAAAATCCATAAATATTATATTGTTTTTCAAGAGAGACCTTCAAGTCATCTAATCTTCTTGGGGTTTTTGTGCTCTTTGATTCACATCATCCTCCAAGTTTTGTAGGATTCATCCTCGAATCTTATATTTAACCTGCAAAAACAAAAATATTTCAAATTAGTAGCTTTAAGAGGTGTTAATAATCATACCTTGTAGCATTAAGAGGTGTTAATAGTCATACATTGAAGAGTACTCTTGTAATCATAGGGTGCGAAAATCTTCTCTCTTGGAGGATTGGTCATTAGGGCACTTGAATAAGTGCTATGTACTCTCCAAATGAGTTTCCAACTTTGCACATTGAACATTTTAAGGAAGGTTTGAAGTTCCTGTAAAAGCTCCAAAGAAAGACTAGGGAAACATGGTTAAATTCACCCATTAGGAAACACTTTTTTATTTTCAGAATTTCAAGTTTGTAGTGTTATAAGTGTAGTAGTTGTTGTGTGAAGTTGGATTGTGGAATGGATGGTGTGAATAGTGATTGTGTGAATAGAAAATGTGATAAGAATGTGAAGTAAAATATGGTAAAATGATGATGATATGATGATAAATATTCACACAATGCCAACACGGAATCTAGCACAAGTGCACACTAGAAACTGACAAGTAGTACAAGGAATGGGTATTTCATGATCGAACCATAGGAAATTTTATTATCTCAATTAAAAGGTACTTGTATGCGACAGCAACGTAAGGGTAAGTGGTAAAAAAAATGTTCGGTTGTTTGGTGAAAACAAAACTATAGCACAAGTATGTAAAAGTAAGAGTACAATAAATGTGAGGAACACATATAATAGAAGCAAGACTCAACCCAACAAATTCCCATATTCCATAACCCTTAACTTGCTCTAGCCCAACTTTTGAGTTATTTACATTTAGATTTAAATAGGGCATTATCGCTTTGGTTACACTCTCTAGAGTTGTTGTTACAGCTTTCCTATCACTCCAAGATGAATGTCTACACCTTTACACTCTAGAGTTTAACTCACCTTAGACCCTATATTGCTTTACAAATGTCTTCTTTATGTTTAAAGAAACCTAGCGAAGAATAACTTCACTCACACACTGTTTGGATATTTTCACATACCCTAACCCTCCCAGTATTACAATGTGTTGCTGACTCTAATTGGTTGGCAAAACAAAAAAGGGCACTTGGATGAAGAACGTCACAAAAAGAAATTCCAAAAAATTAATAAAAGTGCGCTAAAAGCAAGTATTGCATTACAGTATATGGTTCATCTAAGAGTCAAGCCTAAAAAAGGGTTTAGCCCATCATTAGGAAAATGACCTAGATATTACCAATAATAAGCATTGATAATAATCATCTATGAGTGTTATTTAGCCCTAAAAACTAAGCTTATTGTTAAGAAACCAAGTGTTTATTGTTATATTTTATGCTAGTTAGAGTGCTTTAAGTAAAAGCAAGTTTTCCATGTGTTTGAAGCCATGATTTGTGAAAAGTAGTAAAATAAGTGTAAATAGAGTCATTTTTGTTAAGAAAATGTTAAGTTTTGTTGTTTTTGTATAGATGTTGGAAATGGACAAAAATGCACCAAGGTTGCGACTGCAATTGAATAACAAGTGTAGAAATTTTTCTAAGTGTTGAAGCAGAGGAATTGCGTCAGCTTTGTAACCGCATCTGAACCTAATATGACATATCTTCCCATAATCTCAAATTAAGCATATTTTCTATAGATTTTCAACCAAATCTCCTCAAATCAAGGAATCTTGTAGACCAAGCCTTCACACATTAATCTCAACAGCAAACTCTAGACTTTGAAGTCTATAAAAGGTGGCTCAAGCATCAATTTCAAGAGAGCTTGGATCCCTATATTCTCCAGCATTCTGTCTGTAACGCCCAGCTTATTTAGGGGCGTTAATTTCGAAATTATAGAGTTTAAAATTGGTTTATTTGGTTGTTGGGCTAATTTTAAAATTTAGAAGGTTTGAAATGGGCAAATTTGGAAGAAAATTGTGGTTTAAGGGCATTGTTGGAAAAAAAAAAAGAAAAAGAAAATCCTTCTACCTTATCTTCTTCTTATTCTTATCTCTCTCTCTCTCCCCCCCTCCCTCTTCTTGAAATGCAGGCTAGCCCTCATTTTTTTTTTCTTCTTCTCCCCCAACCACCACACCGGCGAGTGTTCTGGCGGCGGCACGGTGACAACAAGCAGGTGGGTGGAGTTTCGGCGTGACTTCCAACGGCAAGGCCTTATTTTTTCAGCGATTTTTCCTGTTTCAGCGTTTCTGACTGTGCTTCTTCTTCTTCCTTGCGTTTTCATCCAAGGTGCAGTGGTGACACCAAAGATGGAGACATGTTCGGCAACGGCGGCGGCAACACAAGAAGTGGCGGTGAGGGCAATTTCGGGTAGCAGTTGTTGGGCTATTTTTGGTTCGTTTTCGACGGGGTAACACTCAATTTTTCTGGGTTATCCATTGCTGTTGGAGGCTAGGTTGTCGAAAGTCAGATCAATCCGACCTCAACCCAGCAAGATTTTGATTTCGTTTCGGTAAGGAATTGTGGTTAAAGTCCTTTCTAAACCAATCAAACTCGTGGTTTGTTTTTAGAACGGTTTGTTATTTATTTTTAGGACTTCGTTTGACGATTCTGGGTCAAGTATTCGAGTTTTGGGTTTCCTTGAAGCTTGGAATTATTTGGGAGGTGCTAGGAACTTCTAAAGGAAGTTTGAGATGTTTTGGAAGTGTTTATTTATCTTTCCTTAAAAAAAAAAGTAAGTAGCTTTTGGACTAGCCCTTTAAGTTATTATTTGAATATGGTTTATGTTTGGAAAGTTATGAATTATGCAAGCATGTTTGAGTTGTGTTTATGAAGCATGTGTGCCTAAATTTATGTATGTGGAACACGTGGTTGTTGGCTGAACTGTTCTAAAATCTTTCTTGAGCTTAAGTTGCCTAAACATGTCTTATTTTTTGTATTAAGGGGTTAAATTTTCGGAGCGCTTAGGACTATCGAGTGCTAGCTTGTGTAGGGGCCATGGTTAAATGAAATTCTTATTATAGAATATTGATGAGTGTGTTGGCTTGAGGCGTGGGGTGATTTAACAAAGCATAGATTGCCTGAAATTGTGTTTTAGAAACATATGATGGTTAGTGGATCTATTCGTAAGTTGTTTGAGCTAAAAGTGGCCTAAGTTTATGGCTAGTATGGAATTGGGGGCTTAAAGCTTCGAGATAATTGTAGTTCCTCTATAGACGTGATTGTGTGGATTCTTGACTTTAACTGAATGGTTGGGTTGGCTGAGGTTTAGCTACTTGAAACATTGGAAGGGTTGACTCAGTCCAGGTTGTTTAACTTGTCGGAGTGGCCGTTTAGAGCACGTTAAAGGTATACAATGATTAGGATCATTACCCATGTTCCTTGCTTTTAGAATAGTTCAAGACAACTAGGCGTGTTTAACATGTTTTAGACGGGTTCGAATGTGAGTGGAAGGATTATTTCGCCTTGATTTCTAGCTTGTTTAGGAGGCTGAATTTTGGGTTAAATGGCTTGGGGGCTTTATGCAGCTAGCACAAGTATGGCTACGGTTAAGTAAAGATCTTGTTTAGGAGTGTCGTTGAACTAGAGCATGAGACCATACTCAAGATTCGTGTTCTTGAAAAGTTTAGGCGAACCTCGGTATAAGTGTGATTGGGGTATGATTACCTAATTGCTCATGTAGCATGTTGGCTTGAATAAGCAAGAGGTGTAGTCCGTGAGAGGTTGTTCCGAGTTTGTGCTCACATTTTCAGTTATACTTGAGATCTATGGGTGGATTTGTTGGAAAGGTTGGTGACCTATTGAGTGCCTAGGGTGGTGATATACCTTTTGGCATTCTAAGTGTGTTGTGAGTGAGAAAAAGATCGTTGGTGGGCATCACTTTTCCTTTCCCATATGAGGCATAGGTGTTGTGAGGTATGAAGGGCATGAGGGTTGCTTTCCTTTTTTGTTCTTACTAGCTTAGGGGGTGATTCCCCCATTGTGAGGAGCATGGGGGTTGTTTTCTTTTACTGAGTGATGTTAGCTTAGGGGGCGACTCCCCTATTGTGATGAGCGTGAGAGTTGTTTTCCTTCACTAAGTGATGCTAGCTTAGGGGGCGATTCCCCCACTTTATTTAGAGTGAAGGTTGCTTTCCTTCATTCAATATGCTAGCTTAGAGGGCCGTTTCTCCATTGGATGTGCTTGGGATCCTCGAGCCAGGTTGTGGGTGTGGTTCTGACTTGATGAGTGAGTTTAGCAAGGTAAGTTACCCTGGAGGTTCTATGAGCATTGCAAATGAACGAAAGCCCGTTAGGCTAGTGCCACTTATCATATTCTTTCTCCTAGTGCGAGCATGTATTCCTAGGATGTTATGTGATAAGACAGGCATGAGGGTTTCTTTCCTTTTTTTTTCCCTATGTTATCTTAGGGGGCGATTCCCCCACGATATATAGAATTGAGGGTTGATCTCCTTCATTAGGTATGCTAATCTAGGGGCGGTTCTCTACTGTTTCAAGCATGAGGGTTGCTTTCCTTCAGTGCGTTGCGCTAGCCAGAGGGGGCGATTCTCCCAAGATTGTATGTGTGAAGGATGCTTTCCTTCACTGCATTAGACCAGTCTAGGTTACATGACTCGTGGGTATGGTACGAGGCTATACCAGAGAAGGGTGGGGCTTAGGGTAAGGTAAGTGGGCACTTAGCTAATGGACCCAAATGTTCGAGTTGAGCAAGAGCCTGTGAGTTAGGGCAGAGCTCTTCTGTGTATGATTGTGAACTTAGGACTCGTAAGTGGGCTGCTTCCTGAGTATGTTTATACTCACTCGTGCTACTTTGTTTATATCTTTGCAGATGGTGCATAGAACGAGGCGAATGACAAAGGCGAGGACTTGACAAGGCTATGGAGACACCACCGGAGTCCTTCCCTGTGTCTAGTGTTTAAATTCTATTTTAGTTCTTGTTGCGTATTGGTCTGTAAATTTTAAATTTTCTTTAGTTTCCGTGTGTTTGATTAGAATCTCTTCGATTCTTGTGTCTGGTTGGTTGGGCTCAGCATATTTTATCGCAGTTTGGTGGATGTTGAATGTTTTATCTGAGTTTTATAAGTGATTTTATTCTTATTAGGTCTTTGCAAATTTTTGGTTTTCTCGTAGTTATGTCGTCATGCTGCCAAAATTTTGGGCATGAGCGAGGTAACTTAGTTGTGCTTCCGCGTTTAGTTTGTTGTGTTTGTTTGGGTCGTTACACTGTCACTTTTCTTTCCATTCAAGACACCACTCCGAGTCTCTCCTGGGTATTGTTCATACTCCATTACGACACTAACGTCGAAAGAAGGAAGTGTAAGTTCTTGTTCTCCTTGAAAAAGATTAAATAAGATAGAAATAAGGAACAAGCCTAGAGTTCTTTGTTATTTCCATTGCGTTGTACTTTCTGTTTTTCTTTAGAAGTTTAGTTTCTAGTTTGGTTTTTAGTTCAAGTTGTAACCTTTGTTTTAGTTTTCTAATTCAAGTTTTTAGTTGTAGTTTCAGTATTGCTCTTCATTCTAGATTGTATCTTTTCATTTACAAACTTCAAGGTGTATTTCAATTTATTCTTTTCAATGAAGTATTAGTCTTTACCTTCAAGTTTTCCTTCTTACTTTTTAACTTTTGTTTCCTTTACCACTATGAGCTAAACTCCTTCAAGGAGATTCAATGAAGTAGATACCCTAAGAAGGAAGAAAGCTTCACCATATGTTTAAGTAACTTTACTCAACACTTAACATTGTTTGCTTTTATTGAGGTTTAAGTTTCATTGTTAGCTTAAACTGGTCATTTAGGTTAGCATAGTTTGTGTGAGATTCAATACTGAAAAGGTTGTATCGAACACAAGTATTCATAAAATCAATCTAGGAAAAGAATCTAGAAATAGAACTTAACTTTTTGTACCTAGAAATAAGGCAAAGACCTTTAGAGTCAATTAAGTTGTGTTCTTGATTTATCTAAGTGAATTTAGCCATATGTGTTTAAATTACTTAGTCTCTTGAAAGCACTTAGAAAACGGTTGAATAGGTATTGAACTTTATTCACTCTGTTAAATGTTGGTTAGAGTAGGTTGCGGAAGCAATTTAGTAGGATTCTACTTGAACCGTACAGAACTCGAAAGAGATAGATGCAGGCACATATGGGCAACAATCTCTAAATAAGCCAAACTTAGTTGAGTAAGTTACCGGCACATGGTAGGTGCATATTCCTTAGGGTTAAACTAGATTTGAATCCTTGATTTCTCATTAGTATCTTTGTCATCTTTTTATCATTCCAATGTCTTTTACTCTTTCACTCACCCCACAAAATTCTTATATTTGGTTTCCATCGGTTGCAAGCTTTGAGGAGGTCTTTGTTGTTAGATTGAAAGAATTGCTAACTATAGTTCAATACTTGGAGTACTTCCATATATTACTTGTGAGACAGTGTGCACTTGCCTTTTGATTCATCAGGCATTCTATTCTAAACAAAAAGATGAAGAAAATAATCTATTTACCGATGAACCCAGTGAGGTACCGTTTTCGGCTGCGGTGATCAACGACTTCTTCATCTTCTTAACTTCCATCAAGAATGGCTGCTTTCCAGCACCTCTATTGGTCTGCTCTCCTCATGTAAGAGAAAAGTTGTAGCAAATGGATAAGGACTTGACTATGCGGAATGGTGGCTGATGGTTAGTGATCATGGTATTAAATGTCAAGCGACATGTTGAAATGTTGCTGACATGTTGGCATGTCAACGAGGTCAACATGTCATATGGGGGGAATTTCGTTTTCTATCACCCTTCATTCGACGACATGTCGTTCATATTTCTTTTTATTTTATTTTTTTTTAATACATCAGACATTTGATTTAACACGATGCATGTCACACCCCCTCCCGAACCACCTGCTAACTTAGCCCGGAAGATGGCGTGAAGCCAACAGGCATCGTTTCACTACTTAACGATACCTATGACCCTTTTAATTCCTGATAAACAATCCATACCTGTATACGAGATACTATACATACCACACAGCAGAAACTAGGAATCTTATTACACACACCTACGGGGCGGTTCTGGTTAAACCTAACTTGAACAAGCCAAACACGACCAGACGTGCTTTATACACCCAAGACCACTAGTTCCATATACAACTACACATCCCTATTAAGTTATGTACAATACGAGCAGACTTGCTATACTACACCATCCACATACAAAAATATCAGACTCGTAGAGCGTTCAGCAGGCTGTGGCAGGATCTCAGGCACCGGGAGCTCGATCTCTACCTGAAAAGTTGGAAAATATTGAAAGAATGAGCTGGGAAGCTCAGTGAGTGACTGAGTTTAAAACTATTAACTCGTAAATCATAACATATAACATCAACAGCTTTTACAGGAGTCCAGCAAGTGTGTCAAAAATATTAACCATTTTAAACATATGACAAATTAGTTGTGTAAGACTCGCCCAGTACAATCAATGTTCATTCTACGATGTAGTGGGGCCCGCCCAGCACTCCCATCGTCTTTGTCGTAGTGGGGCTCGCCCAGCACTCACGACAGCATTGTTGTCACGGAGTACACTCAACGTCGACAACAGAAAATGACCTGTGTGCACACGGTACTATACAACCTCGGGCTCAGTATCTCAACCATTAACTCATTCAGGTCTCAGAGAAACACATGAAAACCTCTAACAGTTCTTGCTAACACATGTAGACTTGGAATTAAGGTATTTCTTCTAGTTTCAGAAAATCAGTAAACATATGCTCACAACGAACAATTTAAATCATTTTTAGGAAACCATATATGCTTATGAATACGTGTTCAAGAGACCATAAATCTTTAAGCTACATCATTCTTAGGAAGTCTTTTCTTTTCATGAACACAAGTTCAAGCATAGAATTTATTTTCAGAATTCATTTTGTCACTCACAGCGTTAATATTAGATTCTCGGTCTATTCCTTCTTGGCCTGCCAAATATCAGAATTCATTTTATTTTCAGACCATAAATTTGTCCTATTCCTTCTTGGCCTGCCAAATAAACAAAACCAAGCATTAGAATCTTGGCCTCATGAATTTAAGGTTTAGGATTGCAAAAACCCTCCCATCTAATTCCTGCTCTTTACAGATTTTATACCCTAAACTCACACACCTATAACTTTTCCATTACTAGCTCAAAAATGATGTTCTTTATACCAAACTCTTCCTTTTTGAACCCTCTAAAACTTATCTGAAGGAGTGAAATTTAAATTCCTATAGGATGTGTCTGTAACTACCTTGAAAGCCATTTTCCCCAAACACGTTTCTACTAAACCAGAACTGTTTTCCTGCTGCAACCCGAAACTAACCTGGAATTTAAAGCAACTTCCAATCAATTTCTAACCACGACTTCTTCATGAAAGTTATAGGAAATTAAATCAGCTTCCCATCCATACCTAATACAGCTTCTAATTCGAAGTCTACAGATCAGAATATCCCAAAAACCAGAGGTTCCCCGGATTTGACAGCAAAAACACTCCTCTGACTTCCCCTCTTAATTCTTCCTGTGGAGCTCGGTATGATCAAAGAACCAGACGTTGGCAGAATTGAACACCAGAATTTACCATGCAACTTGGACTGTGTTTCCCTCTTTTCTTCTTCAATTCCACCTTCAAAATCTCCTTCTTCTTCTTTTCAGACTCTCTCCCTCGAAACCCCTCTGTTTTCCTTTGGTAAATGAGACTCTAAATTGGGTGTAAGTGTATGGGAGAGTTATATATAAAAAAAACTCTTGGCGGTGGGTGGAAATTCCCACCTTTCCAATTTCTTTTTTTTTTTTTTTTTTTAAAACCAAAACATACACCTTCCACTTCCCATTTCTCTTTTGTTTTAGTTTCTTCTTTTCTTTCTTTTTTTTTTAACAAGCTTACCAATACCTTTTCTTAAGAATTTCCAAGGAGGGATTTCGGGTTTACAATGCATCTACTACATGCCTCCCTCACATCAATCAATTGATTGGCACGCGCCTGACGCTCACATTCTTTTTTTTTCGTATTGTCTTTTTGTTAGAAACTTAGACATAGTTTTAGCATTTTTTTTAATTCGAAAAAACCGTTATAAGTTTAATTCTCCTAAACCGATAATCCTAACAAAGCATTACAATCAAATCTTGTTATCTAATTAACTAAGCATGATAGCATTCCATATTAATTTAATAACAAAATTAAGAACAATAGGAAGACTAAGACAAGATTAATCAGGTGAGATGCTACAACATAATCAATTTCGCTTCTTTAATTCTAGAGTCTATCATGCATCATGGAAAAGCCATAAAAACACACACGAGGGTAAACTCTTTTGCTACCTAATTTAATCATTCAAGACAATTATGGATCATGAAATAATGCATAGCAAACAAGCAAGCAAGCAATATCAATCGAGACATCAATTCAATCAATATTAAATACTCATAAGAATAAAAACAAGAAGAAAATAATAATTGAATTGATAAAATTGCACTTAAGCACGAAGCCTCATAGTCTTACAATTGGACTCAAACTGACCTTTGAATCAGAAACACAAAATTTGGTTGCTCATTGTGATGATATAGCCAAAATTCGTCATGGTTCGATCGTTACAAAAGTTCAAGGAAAAGTAAAGAACTAAAACTCTAAAAGTGTCTAAAAACCTAAACATTCAATATAAGATCTATTTGCCCTAGAGAAAGAGAGGTTTTTATATGGTTTATGGCAAGGTCAAGACGCCACAATGCAGCTTAAGAAGCTGGATCTTCAAAGAAGCAAAATCGTGTGAAAGTCCACAACGTCGAGACGCTAGTAGTGGCGCTGAGATGCTACGGACGGAACTCGTTGGGTGCGTTCGTTTCAATCATCGAAACGCTATGTGTAGCATCTCGACACTTCCAGCATTGGGCAGGCCAAATCATAGCATTGAGTTTGACGTTGATGCATATACCTGTAGCGTTGAAAAGTCCAAAGTAGCATCAAGACTCATCCTGTGCAGCTCGAATGGCTTGAGAATGTATTTATCAGCGTTTCATTGCCCTTGATGGTGTCTCAACGCTACCACCTCGGGTCAAATGGCTTGAACTTCATATTCTTTTAACTAAACTGCTTAAATTAAGTCCAAATAGCTACTTGTTTATCCCCAATTCTTTTGAAATGCTCCGATTAGCACCAAATTGCTCGATCCCTAAAAAATGGACAAATAACATCGTGAAAGTAATTGAATTAGCACTAAATAAGGACTATAGATAGCACATTTTAGGTGCTATTGCTCCTCAATTGACTGGGTCTAGAACAGATTGCACGCGCATAATTTTTCCTATATAAAACTTTACAAGCGTATAAGCAGAAAGCGCTCAAACACTTGAAAACACTGGTGTTTGGCCAACTGACTTGAGTTGGGTTGAGTTGGGTTTAAAACCCAACTCCCCGTTTTTCCCATCAACAAATCAACTTCCTACAAAGCAACTCAACCCCACCGTTTTAAGTAATTAACTCCCCACCATTTTGAGTAACTTCACGCGATTTTCCATTTCACGAGGTGTTGCTCGTTAACTCTCCACAACTCAACTCAACTCTACCCAACTCAACTCAACTCTACGCGCCAAACGTCCCAAGAGCCAAAAGGGAGAGAAGAGATTAAAGAAGAACCACCTCAAGAAGAGAAAGAACCACCCAAGGAAGTTGTAGTGAGCTATGCAGTTGCAATTTCATAGCAAATGACATCCAAAGTGCTCCCGATACTAGAATGTCCTGCTTTCACTTATTGTAGCTTGCAGGAAATGTTAAATGAAGAAGAATGCAAAAAGGAGAGCATGAAGGATGACAATTTGCAGCATGCAATCACAATTTATACTTTCAAAGGCACATGCAAATCTCTTGAGCAAGCAAGGCCCGTTGTGATCAAAGCACCTCAACTAAGACTGAAATCTCGTCCATCATCGAGACCTAGGTGCAAAATAAAACTGGAATAGGATAAGTTTATCTTTTCATTCATTTTTTAAAAAAAATAAATTTAAAAAGAATAAATAAATAAATAAATAAATAAATAAAAAGAGAGATATTTTCAACTTATGAAATTCCATTCAGAATGAAGAGCTTGATTTAGAAAGTCTCTATCTAAGAAGAATCCTGTTAAGGCTGAGGTATTTAAGTTGACCGCTAAGGAAACACCTCTACCTGGGGATTCACCTGGAAGTTCGATAAATCAACTTTAAGTTCGAAATCGAAAATTGCAAAAAGTTAACTATGACTTAGGAGAAATTGTGTGAACGTTTTGATGCTCTACTTTTGAGTTTCAGGAGAAAAAAGAAAGTCTTGCAATCACAATTACGAAAGCAAGTTGCAATTGCAAATTCAAGAAACTCAACCAAACAAGGCATATTGAGAGTACGTCAAAGAAAAGGATGAAGCAATAAATTTCCATGCTATCCAAAGGCAAATGGCAACTTTTCCAAACTTCCCAACAATTCTTCTTCAAAACTCCAAGACCTCTGAAGAAGTAGTAGCAGCAGCAACAACACATTTTTCTCTACATAGGGGAGTTTCTTTCTGACCTATCTTTTCAGCTTTTGTTTTTTTGTTTCTTTTGGTTTAAGATTTAGTTAGGTTCTTTTATGATTTATTTAGCTATTTTCTTTGAATAAAAAAATTTAAAAAAAAAACAATTGTGAATGCTTTTAACTTGTTCAAGTTGACAAACACATTTCTTGTCTAATTTTTTTGAGTTTTGTTTTTGTTGAATACCCTTAATGATGAAATTTGGAGTATGCTCAGTTCATTAAATACTTAGAAAATATTATGTAGATGTTTCCCAAACAAACAACTTAATGATTCCTTGTCTTTATAAAACACCCAAGTCCCAACTCACTTAAGTTGGTACACTGAATCCCCTTAGGAGAGCCTAGCTTAGATGTTTTGAAAACCACTCCTTTTCACCTCTTGTGCTATCTTCGGTCAATGGGGACATTGACTCGTTTAAGTTTGGGGGGGTGAGTCATGTAATATATGCAATACTACTGTTGTAATATTATGTTGTTGTAATATGATATTGTTGTAACAGCTGCTAGGATCAAAAAAAAAAAGGGATACTCCTTCTTCTAGAGTTAACTGAGTAACCAGGGGCAGTCATGACACCCATGATTTCTTTTGCATGAAATGTTAACTTAGGAAGTGAGTATGTGAAAATAGCCTTGATGTGATAAGTGTTTGTGGCTAGATACTTTCACCAAAAAGTGTTAGTAAGCTAGAACGAAGGCACAAATGACAAAAAGGTCCCCTCTTGAAAAAAAAAAAAGAAGTATGCATCCTAGCAGTGAAAAACAAGTTTGGGTGGGACATTTTTAGTTAAGAAGAGCATGTAAAGTTAGTTTTTTTAACAACTAAGTGAAACTTGACTAAAAGTAATAGGTAGTATGAATCCAAGGTGAGATTATGGGATGAGAGTGTTTTGTTTAGATAAGGGAGACATGGAAGTTGCATGTAATGGAAGCATCTAAGTAAAGTTAAAGTGTTATGAGCATGAGACCTCCCCTGAGAGGCGTATTTTTCAAAAGAATTATTCTTAGAATCTACTATGACTTGTATATGTCTCTATATTTGTTTTCCAATTGCTAGAGAACAAGCAATAACTCAAGTTTGGGGGTGTGATAATTCTTATTTATGAGGATTATTTGACCCTAAACTAGGTTGTTCTTGTCATTTTTGTGTGTTTTGTTGTATGACGAGCAAGCTAAAAATAGTGTTTATTAGATAAATTCATAAAAGCTTATTGGAGTAATGAAAAAGAGGAAAGAAGTTGAAAAGAGATTGGAAATTATACTAATTTGTTGTTTTTTTGTAGGTTTGAAGCAAGTACAAAAATGCAATTGCATTTCATTTTGGAAATGCAATTGCATTTCTTTGGGAAAACAAGTTTGTGAAGAAGCACAAAATGCAATTGCATTCCATCTTGGAAATGCAATTGCATTCCTTCGGAAAACAAGTCTAGAAAACAAGCACAAAATGAAATTGCATTTCAGAATGGAAACGCAATTGCATTTCTGGAAAATTTTGGCAGATCTGAAAAATAATGCAACAGAAATGCAATTGAAATGCGAATTTATGGAGATTTTTGCGAGATTTGGGAGATTTTTCAGCCCGAACTCATGTCCAAACCTTGACCCATGATTGAAGGAGAACAAAGATGGAAATCCTAGCCCTCAATGCCTATAAAAATGGGGAAAACGAAGCAAAACGAGGCTGGGTTTTCTTCTTCTCGCCCAAAGTCTATAATTCCTTATTTTTCTGTCATTTTACAGCAGTTTGTTCTTCATCCTAGCTCTGAAATTTCCGATATTGATCCCTCTTTAACGAAAGTTAGAAGAGGTGAAGAGCTAATCGCCTGTGAAGGTGCTCTGGTGCTCTTGGTTCAATCAAAGCAAGGAATACAGTAGTGTTCTTACGTTTTGCTCACTTTTTGTTAGTTACTGTTTTTTTATTTTATTTCCTTCTTGTAAATTCTTTACTTTAGGTCTATTGAGTCCTATCTTATTCACAACAAAGACAATTGTTCTTGTGAGCTCTATTTCTATAATATTTTGAATTTTCGTAAGTTTTGCTACTCTCCTTTGTGACTTGTTGGATTGGTTTTATTGAAAGCGTTGTTTATTTTTGTTCATTTATTTCTTTTAAGTTCTTGTAAGTGTCAATTCTGATTTTTTTTTTTAATAGCAATTTCATTTGTTGAATTTTCATTTAATTTAGTTGATCTCTCAAAGCTTGTTATGGATTTTCTCTACTTTAATTTACTGTTTTTCATCCCCATCATAATGAGCTAATTTCTTCTTTGGGATTCAAGCATGTGAATGCCCTAAATATAGGAATAAATGCCTAATTGTGAGAGCAACCTTGCTTCCTCCATAGCTTGTTTGCTTTTATTGATTTTAATGCTTATTATTAGTCTAGATTGATCACCTAAATTAGTATATAAAAGTTGAGTTTAATTCTGAAAAGGTTAGATAAAAATTTGGTTTTCATAAAAGCAATAAAAAAAAATAGCCTAGGCATAGAAATTTGTTTTTGACCCTAGACATAGGGCAAAACATTTAAAACCAAAAGAATTGTGTTTCAAAATTAACTAAGTTCGTATTAGCCATAGAAATATCAGTTTAATCGCTTAGACTCCTAAAGATACTTCATAGAAGGTCGAATAGGTGTTGAATTCGGTTTACAAGGTTTAAGTGTTGAGTCAAAGGATTGCAACTGCAATTAGGCCGCAATTTCTTTCAATGGAGCAAAAACACGTTTGAATCTCTCTTTTATCATTTTTATTTCTTCTTTTCAAAAAAAAAAAAAAAAACCATCCCACTTATTGTTTTACATTGGTTACCCACAATTGCAATTTGAAAACATTTTTGCTTATTCGCTTGAATTTTGTTGTATTCGTTCCCTGTGAGATTGATACTCTAGAATACTTCCAGTTTTATATTACTTGCGTTGGCAGTGTGCACTTGCACTAAACTGGAGCTTTGTTTTAATTTACAAATATTTTCTTTAAGCCTCACGTTTCAGTTCGATCATTTACATTCCTTCCATAGTTTTATTTTATACAACTTTAATTTGATACATTTGTTTGTCTTTCTGTTTTCAATGTTAAAAACTTGGGTCTAATGTTTTTAATTCTTTTCGAGATCCCAAATAAAAGGTTTATTTTGTTTGATAAGTTTATTTTTGTTTATTGCATAAAACTTATTGAAACTATTGAGGCCTCCATAGCATGCATATAGTAGCGATCCCAATTAGTTTATGTTTTAGAAGTTAGGTGGTTGCACAAAGAATATCTAGATTATCTTCTGCCATGCAAACTCTTTAATATTATATTAATTGACACTTTGTTTTAGCATTTAATGTATAAATTAATACATTTTATCTAAACAAACTCAATAGCTTCTTTGTCACCAAAGTTTCTACTATTTGGATCACAGACTTTGACAACAGTTTTCAAAAACATAACTGTCAAATGCATATTCACTAAACTCAGTGATCCAAAAACATAAAACAAAGTTCAGATTGTCTACCAAAACATGCCCTAAGATTCCCATGAGATGGGCATCTGGATTACCCTACTTGTTTTGCAGGAATATAGGATACCCAATTATCTTGAGATGCCCGGGCATCTTAGGATGCCCATATGGAAGGCATCTCAAGAGCTTTTGATGCTCTCTTAAATCATGGGTTTTCAAGATTTTCATGTTGAGGGCATCTTCTTTTTACTTTTTTGCCCCCCTTTTTTCTTGTCTATATATTTTTTAATCAACTTTCTTTATGTCATTTTACAATTAAAATAAATCAATATATTCATTTAGCAATAAACACCTTTATGTAATTGACTATATGTATATTTTTCATCTACATATAAAATAAACTCTATTTAAATTGTATAATATATAGCTCAATTTATTTTCAATTGAAATTTAAAGTGAATTTTTTAATTTATTTTACTTTTTCAATAGTGATCATCCAATATTATAAAAAACTATCACAAATCGATATCATTTCTCTCAAAATTTTCTCTATTTTGATAATGTATAAATATAATCCACTAAAAACACTATCAACTATATAATTGTCATTTTAAAAAAAAGTTAATGTATTTCAAGTTAAAATCAAAATTAATATTTAATATAGAGTTTTTATAAAAAGTTCAAAACAATATAAATTAACTTATTTTACAAAATAACATGTAAAATTAATATATAAATTATCTGAAGATAGGTAAGTGTATTGTTGGAATAATAAATTGACATTCCTATGTAAGAATCTTGCAAAACAAACATGACTATATAAATATTCTCGGACATCCTTACAAATGTTTTTGCAAAACAAACATAGTTATCTAAAAATTTCAGACATTTATATTTCAGGCATTTACAATTCCAGGCATATATTTGAAGATTCTGACTATTTAAATTATACAAAAACAAACGGTCTCTGAGAGTCATTTGTTCTCTCTATTGTATTTCCATACTATTGTTTTTAAACTTGAATTGTTTTTTTTTTTTTCTTTAAGTAGAACACCTCATTGTCTTTGGTTATTCATGTTAATTTTAGTTATCACACAATAGCCAATGACATTCACTACTTATGATAAAAAAATTATTGTGGAGACAATCTTGGAGCATTTTTGTTTACTAATTGTTTTCGATTTTTTTTTTTTTGAGTTCAACAACATATGGGGGTGGGGGGATTCGAACCTTTGACCTCTTAGTCAAGCGAGGGCACATACCAATTATCGTTGAGCTAAGCTCTTCAACTTTGTATTCTTACATATTATGGGTGAATTGGACCAAGAGGATAAATCCAAAAAACTAGAGAAATCAGAGGCGGGATCAATAGGGAGAAGACCAACGAGGAACAAAAACGGGCAAACACAAACAAATAAGGCCAAAAAATAAAGAAAATGGGAGGAATTTGGACCGAAGCCCAAATTTTTCCCATTCGGCCTCCAATGGGGGCATGCGACTAGCATTCCCCCGGCTCGTGGTTTCCTTAGTTCATCTTGAATTGGTTCATCCTCTTCCTAATTTGTGAAGAAACCTACGAAAATCCTAATCAGGATCATATAAATACCCTTCTTCAACTTGAAGAATGTAAGCTCTTCCTAATCCCTAAACGATCTAACTAAAAAGACTCCTGGCTAATTTAAGCACCGAATGTAAGCTCTTCAACCTGAAGAATGTAAGCTCTTCCTAATCCCTAAACGATTTAACTACAAAGACTACTAGCTAACTTAAGCATCGAAGTCTATATGGCAAGTACCACATTGGTGCCCAAGTTTTCACTTATTTTGCAGGCCATGTTCTTCCTCGATTTGACAAATTTTACTATTGCTATCACATCAAGGTAAGGTGCATTTACCCTATCTGGATTTTAGTAACAACAGTTGGTGCCATCTTTGGGGAAGAAAAAGCTTGCTTGTGGAACCTGCATTCTGATTTTGCAAGGATGAGCAAACAAGTTAATGGAAACCACCATAATCTGGATGGAGAGGATTCAGATGAAGACCGCCATCCCAGGAGGATGAGGCCAACCACACCACCTTGGCCTCGACTCATTGAATGCCAACTAGAGGTTCAACTTGAAGCCGTAGAGAAGCGAGTGAGCATCATGGACCGTAATCTCGCTCCAATTCTAAATATTTTGGACAATTAGAACCCACCAGTAAAGACTCAGGAAGAGATATTCATTCAAGATCCGCCAAGGGAAAATCACTAGTGATCGAAGACGTGGGGGGAACCAAAGTCCCTTTCCGAAAACTAAAGGAAAAGTTGATCCTTAGCGAGAATCAGTTAAAAAGGTCCCAAACGAACAAGCGCACCAGAGCTAGCAAGGTAAATTGACTGAAATCTGTGATCCAGACTGTCAGGAGGAGTCCTAGCCGAGGCCGAGGCTGACCCTTTGATTGTCCTTCCACTACAAACCACAAGATGACGGGGACTGATCTACGAAGCTTGATGAAGGAAAAATAGAAGATCAAGGGGATGTTTGAAGCTAAAGTTGAGATAAAGATCGAGAACCTGCCTTGGAAAGCTGCACTACTAAAAATCCAGAAGGAGCTGGGGGTTATCAAGGAGAACGTCAAGAAACCCCGAGAAGTCGAAGGTTTCAACTCAAAAATCCTGATTGAACAGATAGATCCTACCTTTTCAGACGAGATTATGGGATTTAAGGTGCCTGAAAAATGCAAGGTACCTACTATGAAAACTTATGACGGAAAAAATGATCATGTGGAACACCTAGACACTTACTGATCTTGGATGGAACTCTATGTGGTTTCAGAAACAATTCGATGTCGTGTTTTCTCTTTTACTCTTGCAGGACCAGCGAAGTAATGGTTTAGAAAATTAAAAAGAAGACGCATTGGTTCTTTTAAAGAACTAGCCCAAGCCTTTGTCACGTAGTTCTTTGGAGCAAGGGATCAACACAAGCCTCAAATGCACCTACTAACAATCAAGCAGGGACCAAATGAGAGCCTACGAGAGTACAACCTGCTTCAATAATGAAGCATTGGAGATTGAATGATATACTGATGGAGCAACTTTGACAGGCATAGTAGCTGGACTGTAAGATAAAAGGCTCATTCTATCCATTGGGGAGAATGAACTTGTTGGGTTTTATGTCCTAAAACTCGTGGTTTTGTAAACTGAATGTATATTCTATTTTGCAATAAAGTTGTTATTGAGGTTTATACAGTAAAGTTGTTATTGAATAAAGTGAATTGTGTATTCCATAACCCAAATCCAATGAACTAAGAACCCTTGACTATAAGATGTATACTTGAACTTTATGTATCAAAAGTGGATCAAGTTCAAGTAATAGCCAGAACGGTCTATAGTATAGGGATAGAGCTGGGTACCTTATCCTGGGGACACTATGGACGCAGCCCACTTTGTATAGTACTAACGATGTGATCCTGAATCATTCATGTGGAGACATGAAAGTGGGGGCGTCATATGCAATGAGTTTGCATAAGACTGGACCGCAAAATAGTCACTTAGACTTTTTAACTCCGTTTATTGTTTTAACTGACTATTTTCATACGATGACCTAGGTAACTCGATCTTAATCCTGAGTGTGCTATGAACTCCTGTTTATTCGAGATTATCCTTAGATTTGCATGGGTGAGAGTGGCCCGAGATCGCCGACTCAATAAGCCTCCCATTTTGGGGATAAAATCGGGTAGATAGTTGGGAACATAGTCATGCGAGATGGAATTCACTCCTACCCGCTTTAGGGTTTAGTAGAGAGGTTATTCCCTTAAGTGCTGACTCCGGGTCTTGAACAATGGGCCCACCCTCTCATTGGCTTGAGAGGGATTCGGTTTGTTGGTCGGACCACAAACCAATTGTTCATTAGAGGATCAGTGGGACTTAAGGAACAAGAAGTAATTACAGGGGTAAAACGGTTTATTTAACCCAGCTGTAATTACGAACAACCTGTGAAGGATCGACTTACTAATCATGGTTATATCGAGTGGACATAAATATATCTACAGTGAGGATAGTGCAGCCACTGGGCTTTAGTGGAGTGTCCCAGTGGTTAACGAATGTTGATTAGCTAGGCTAAAGAGTTTGGCCGGTTAATCTCGTATCGTTGGAGCTCATGATCTGTAGGTCCATTAGGTTCCCCTTACTAGCTCGGACTAAGCCTTGTAACAATTTGAGAGAAAAGAATTTGAATTGTTCAAATTCGGTTTTGGGAGAAAACGTTAATTATATGCGATATACTTAACGTTTCATAGCTTAATTATGAATTAAACTATGATAAAGAAGAGGTGGACATATTTACATTTGATTTAAATATTGGTTCGGTTTAAAACATGAATAAGGATTCATGTTCGAACGTTCGATTTGAGAAATCGAGATTGGTCCAATTATTTAAATTGATATTTGAAATTACATTAAATAATTATTTAAAATTAATTAAATTTTTTAATTAATTAAAAAATTATTTTAATTTAAAATTAATTTTATATTAATTTTGAATTAAAATTAAAAGAGAAATTCAAATTCATTTAGGATTGAATTTTGGACCAAATTCATAAATTGATGAATAACCTCCTTGTATTTCCAAATTCACCAAAATTGCCCACCTCCTTCTTGATTAATCCTTCTCATCTATGTGTTGTCAAGTTTAGCAAGCTTGATGAAGCTTGTTAATAGCTTTAATTAGCAAAGAAACACCATGGGTAAATCGAATTTTGCAGAAAATTTGTTTTCTCTCTGTTTTAGACCTTTACCCATTCTTCTTCCAAATTCTCTCAATTTAGGATCCCACAATCCGTTTCAAGGCCTGGAAATAGTAGGGAAGACTCTAGAGGAGGTCCACAACCAGTTTGTGTTCAAATAAAGCCCCCGGATTGCTTCAATTTTGAGCTTCAAAGGTAGTGTTCTTCCTTCTCTGTTTTTCCAGTTTTGAGCATGTTTTTTTTTTGGTAAAATTGATCAAATTAAAGTGCTTAAGATCCAAAATTGCTTCCGCTTTTGTGATATTAACTCTTTCAGAACCCACCTCTTACATGGAATTCATAACCCGAGCACAAAAGTACATGAGTGGCAAGGAATTGTTGAGATCAAAGGCAGCAACAACTAAAAATAGATTAAAGACTAATAGGTCCTACGACCGAGATAGGACCTAGGAAAACTTTCACTCCAGCACTAGAAAAAAAGGGTTAGAAGATAGAGACTGAGGTCGAGTTTACCCTAGGGTCGGCCACCCCGAAAGATTTGACAAGTATACCCCAACTTCCATCCTACCTGAAATGATTCTTATGGATATTCGAAATACCAACTTGGTCAACTATCCAAAGAAGATGAGGACCCTTCCATAAAATAGGGACCAGGCCAAATTTTGTCTTTTTCATCAAGATCAAGGGCATGCAACCCGTGATTGCTTCCAACTGAAGGATGAAATCAAAACATTAATCAAAGAAGGATATTTGAAAGAATATATTACATATGATGACTACAGGAGGCCAAGGCCGACCAGATGAGGAGCCACCATGGGAGATCCAAACTATCTTTGAAGGACCCGCACAGGGAGAGTCAAGCCTAAAACGAAAAGCTATGGCTAGATAAGCTTATTTCGAACCTGATCATAGAGGTATGTATTCTGTCCACTTAGAAAAAATAAGTCAAACTCTGAAGTTCACTAAGGCTGAAGCAATAAGTATTCTTTAGCCACACAATGATGCCCTGGTGGTTACCATACAAGTCGTTAATGCAAAGTTTCATAGAATCCTCATTGATGGTGGAAGTTCAACCGACGTTTTATCCATAATAGCATTTAATGCCATGAAATTAGAGAGAGAATTGTTCAAAACTAATTTGGCACCATTAGTAGGACTTGGAGGAGAAAAAGTAGCCCTGAAGGTAGCATAGAACTTCTTATCACTTTTGGAAGTGGACATAATATAGTGACCAAAATGATTAACTTCCTAGTAGTGGACTACATGTCAGCATATAATGCAATTCTAGAAAGACGAATGTTAAATGAGCTAAAGGTAGTGGCTTTAACTTACCATCAATTATGAAACAAAAACATTGAAAGAGGAGCAGAAGATTTCAAGAGAATGCTACTTCATAGCATTAAAGGAACTCAAGCAGATGAATGCTTACTTCACATCATTAAAGGAAGTCAAGAAGATGAAAGAAACCACCCTTTCATCATGGTGAGGCCGAGGCCGACCACACCCCCATCGAGCTTTAAGAGTTTCTTCCTTTATGTATACTTTGTTTTCTTTATCAGTAGATCAATCTAGATAGGATCATTTGCTTTTGTTTTTCTTCATGCAAACGTACAAATTTCTTAAAATCAATCAATGAGAATTACTTTCTTTTGAGTCACAAAGACATTGCACTTAAGTATGAACTTGCAATAACAATTTCCTCTTTAACTAAGGGGCTACAAAGGGGTATGCTGATAGGAATGAACTCTTCATCCCGTAGTAGAAGCATTGGATCGTCTTTGGTTTTATTTAAAATTAAACTAAAAATAATATTAATTAAGAAAACTTACTTTTGAGAAAAATATGGAGAATATTCTGGCGAGTTTTTATCTCCTTCACAAAGTCTTCTTGGCTATGACTCTACACAAGATCAAGGCGTGTGAGAGCCTCTTGAAAGAAAATCTTCAAGGGATTGGAGAGAAAAAAGTCTAGAGAGAATTCTCTAATTCTCTATTGAGGAGTTGTGTGTTTTATGAAGAATGCCCAATGGCTCACCCTTAGGATCCTATTTATAGTGGTCTAGGGAAGATAACTAAATAATATATTTTAATATCTAATATATTAAAATATATTTATCTAACCAATTTGAATATTATTCAAACCTTTTAAAATTCTCCTACGACATCTATTTCCACATTTGAATCCAATTCAAATTTAATAAATATTTTTTCTTTAATGTATCTAATATACATTAATTATTTTAATATTTAATGTATCAAATACAATAAATATATGTTTCTCTTTTATATTTAATATATCTAATATATTAAATATTAATTTGAACACTTCAAATTAAATATTAATTTGAACATTTCAAATTTTTCTTTCAACTAAATCGATCTTTTATTGTTACGATGAGCTAGCAAGGGGACCTTATGGACCTACAGATTATACTCCAATAATACAAAATTAATTAATTAAACTCTTTAATTAATCAATTTTCATTCATTAACTCTAGGGTCACTCCACTATAGACCTAAAGTTGCACTCTTATGCACTGTAGGACAAGTTGTGTCCATTGATATAATCACTACATGCAAGTCGATCATTCACGAGTTGTTCATAATTACAGCTGGGTCAAAAGTCTGTTTTACTTCTGTAATTACATCTTGCACCTTAAGTACCACCAATCCTCTAATGAACAATTTGTTTATAATCCAACCATAAACTAAGTCCCTCTTGGGTCAATGAGAGGGTGGGGCCCCATTGTTCAAGTCCCAAAATCAGCACTTGAGGGAACTACTCATCTACTTACCCTATAAGGGAATGAATGAATTCCATCTTATGAGATTAGGTTTCCATCTCCCTATTTGGTCAGGGCCCCAAAATGGTAGGCTTATTGAATTGGCAACAAAAACCACTCTCACCCATGCAAATCAAAAGACAAACTCTCACAGGCAGGAGTTCATAACTCACTCAGGATTAAGATCGAGTCATATATGATCATCTTGATGAAATATTAATCTTCTCAATTAACGGATTTATAAAGAGATATTAAATATTTCGAGGTCCAGTCTTATACAAACTCATTGTATAAGATACCCCTACTCACATGTCTCCACATGAACGATTTGGATCAAATCATTTGTAACTATTACAAAGTGGGTCGTATCAATAGTATTACCAGGATAAGGCACCCAACCTTATCCATATACTATGACTCTTTAGGTTATTTCTTGAACACGATCCTCCTGTATGTCAACCACATACTGTTCAAGATTACACTAATAAACTTGGATTTTTCATATAATGGATAATATTATATTGCAAATAAAATAATCAAAATTATTATTAATTATTAAATAATTAATTAATTACGAGGCTTTAGGGCATAAATCCCAACATTTTCTTCCCTATTAAACAAAAGCAAAGGAAAGGGGTATGCATCCCTATTAAACAAAAGCAAGGAAAAGGGGTTCTCTATTAAACAAAAGCAAGGAAATGGATGACCCTAGCCACTATTATTGCAAAATATTTAGAGGTCCGATTTATAAATTAATCTGATAAGAGCCTTCGACAAGCTCCTTCTATCACTCACATCAAGGCTCGTCATGAGAAGAAAAGGAAGCCAAGTCCCGTCTCGACCTGCGAAGAATAAGAGCAGAAGAGCGAGTAGGAGCAGATCGAATCTAAGCACCGAGATTGTAATTCTCATAAATGAGAATTATCACACCCCCAAACTTGAGTTATTGTTTGTCCTCAAGCAATCAAAATCACAGTTATTCAGATATGAAATTCAACAACTAATCCAAGTTCTTGACAAAACAAATATCCTCTCAGGAGACATCTCAAGCGCATAACACATGTTTATCACAACCAACTTTAATCTCACCTTAGTCTTGACCTTAGCACTTTCACCCGTACTTCCCTAAAATTGTATCCATAATCTTATAGTTTCATCGTGCTTGCTTCCTACATAGGCCATCTTTTGAGAAACAACTTGACAAAAGAAAAACTCCCCCAAACTTATTTCTTTTTACTGCCAAGCTATTCAAACTTGAATTTTTTTTTTTCTTTTTTTTTTCTCTCCATTTTTTATGTAGAGGGGTTCCTTAGTCAATTGTATCTTCGTTCCAACTTACCGACATTTTGTGGTGAAGGTAGTTGACTACGAGCACACATCACTATTTGAAACTATTTTTAACTTACTCATTTCCTAAATCAACCTTTCATGCATAAGTAATCATGGGTGTCATGACTTTTCCTGGTTACTCGATTAATTCATGGAAAGAGGAGTATCCCTCTATTGTTTTTTTTTTTGGGGCGCCATCTTTAAAAAAAATAATAAAAATAATAAAAAAAAAACTTGGCAGCCTTCGTACAACAACTCACAACATGTTTACATTTTATAAATTGCAAAAAAAATGAATATATAACGATGTGGGGTCAACAAAAGTAATGTAAGATGTCTATCCCCCCAAACTTAAGATGCGGCAATGTCCACATTGACTAGTTTTGCTCTTGGGTGGTTGAGATGACCATATAAATTAACAAACTTAATAAACCTAGAATTATAGAAACACAAGCTAGGGTGTATGAGTGGAGGGGTGCTAACGAAAGTAAAGAAGTCATAAAGGTGGGTGGATAATTAAGTGTTTAATGAGCCGAGCCTATTCCAAATATCATCATCAAGGATTTTTAAACTTTGAGACATATTTGGGAGACATCCAAAAATAAGAGATCAAATTAACTGACACTGAACTTCAAACAATTTAGATGTTAATCAAATCATCATGATAAAATGCAAGGGACAAAGACAAGTACAAAAAAGGAAAAAAAAAAAAAAACTAAAGACAACAACATCACAATCTAAACTATTAAGATTTTAGAAGTAGAATTTAAGGTGCAAAGAATAACTCCTCTAATCATTGGAGGCTGAATCATCATCATCTTGGCGTGTTGGATGTTTTGCTTCATTTTGCAATTGCATTCCATTTGCATTCTTGTCCCTCGGCTTTGCCTCATTTTTCGCGAATGCAATTGCATTGCAATTGCAATTCCTTGTGATTGGCGTTTGATTTTCCCCTCTCTTTTTTATCTGAACTCAAAAGTGAATTGTTAAAAAGTTCACACCGGCTTGAAAAGGAGTTCATGCCTTAAAATAATTTTTTTTTATTTCTTTCTAAATTTTTGAATTTCTTAAACAATTTCCCAAGTAGATCCCCAAGTAGAGGTGTTCCCTAAACAGTCAACTTAAATACCTCATCCTAGACAAGATTCTGTCTTAGACAAAAATTGCTTAGTCATTTCAGAATTCATAGAAATAAAGTTTTTTTTCTTTTTTTTTTGTAAAAAAAAATGAACGAAAAGATAAACTTATCATATTCCAGTAGGTAGCCCACAACCGTGTTCCTTCATTTTGCACCTAGGCCTTGATGATGGAAGAGATTTCAGTCTTGGTTGAGGTGCTTTAATCACAACGAGTCTTGCTTGCTCAAGAGATTTGCATGTGCCTTTGAAAGTAGAAATTGTGACTGCATACTGCAAATTGTCATCCTTCATGCTTTCCTTTTTGCATTCTTCTTCATTTAGCATTTCCTGCAGGCTGCAATAAGTGAAAGTAGGACATTCTAGTATCGGGAGCACATTAGATGTCATTTGAGGTGAAATTGCAACTGCATAGCTCACTGCAACTTCCTTGGGTGGTTCCTTCTCTTCTTGAGGTGGTTCTTCTTTAATCTCTTCTCTCCCTTCTGGCTCTTTAGTGTTTTCAAGTGTTGGAGCGCTTTCTGTTTTTACTAGGAGTTTGAGATCCTCATATTTGAATTTACTTGGTGTCACCGCCTCACATTCTTCTTTTTCTTCTTGTTTGAAAGTCTCTGTATTGTTGAACAATATTCCTTGGGACCTATTCTGCAATTCATTTGCACTTTGTTCCACTTGGATCTCCAAATTTTGTAAAGACGTGGCTTGGTTTTGCATCACAACATCGCTCTTTACTCTATATTCCCTCGAGAGATCTTTGATGCTTGGTTCTTTTGGAATCATCTTCCCTTGCTGGAAGCACTGGTACTGATGTTGATTTGCAAAGCTGGGTAGAAATCCATAACACAAAGAATCAGGATTATAAGGACAATTATCAAATGAATGACTCCCTTTACAAGAAATAGAAGGGATAGAATTAGTAGGAGCTATGGAATTTCTCATCATCAAAGTTTCTATCATGTAGCTTAATGATGAAGCTTGTGCGCTCAATGTTGCAATGATGTCTTCCATCTTGTTGCTTATCTCAAGCAATTCAATCCTAAGTTGTGTCTTTCTCCTCTTGCAATTGCTCTCCCTTAACCTGTAAAACAATGTAAACAAGAATTGGGCTTTCTGCAATAGAAGAATTGCAACTGCAATTTAATTGCCATCTGCTCACAATTTATGTGCCTAAAATAAATTTTATTGAAAATGTCGTTCCCCAACAACGGCGCCAAAAAGTTGATCGACTATGCTACACGCAAGCGCACGTGATTGAAGTAATAAGAAACTGGAAGTATTCCAGAGTATCGTACTCAAGGGAACGGGTTTTAATAAAATTTATTAAAATGGCACACAATCGTTTACAAATTGCAACTAAAGGTAACCGTGGGTGAAAATGATTTGTGAGGTGTTTTGACTAAAAGAAAAATTGTTGAAAATATCAATGGAAATAAAAGAGGGATTCAAATATGCTTTTGCTCTATTGAAAGAAATTGCGGCCTAATTGCAATTGCAATCCTTTGACTCAACACTTAAGCTTTGTAAACCCAATTCAACACCTATTCGACCTTCTATGAAGTATCTTTAGGAGGCTAAGCAATTAAACCGATATTTCTATGGCTAATACGAACTTAGTTAATTTTGAAACACAATTCTTTTGGTTTTAAAGGTTTTTCCCTATGTCTAGGGTCAAAAACAAATTCCTATGTGTATGTTATTTTCCTTTATTCCTTTTATGAAAACCCAATTTTTATCTAACCTTTTCAAAATTAGACTCAAATTTTTGTATACTAATCTAGGTGATCAATCTAAACTAGTAATGAAAATTTCAATCAATAAAAGCAAACAATGCTATAAGATTAAGCAAGGTTGCTCTTACATATTAGGCCTTTATTTCTTTCTCTAGGGCATTCACACGCTTGATTCCCAAAGAAAGACTTAGCTCATAATTAAAGAAAAGAAAATAATGATTTAAAATAATCAAAGTGCATAACTAAAATAGAATTAATAAATACTTGAATAACAATTCAACAATAATGAAAGAACAACCAAAATTTTATTAATCAAAAAAATTCAGCAACTAATTAATTTCAAGAATAAAATGGAAGAATAAAACAGTAGCTAAAAACTCAAAATTACAGTAGCAATTAAGTTCCGAAAATAGAAGCAAATAACTTAAATAAAACAGAAATTAAATTCTAAGAGTTGGAAGAACACAGCCCCTTTTTCACTTCTTATTCAATCGACTTAACTCCACTTTTTTTAAAGGGAATTGAGCCTTCACTTCCTTCAATTTTCATTGAGGAATGATTGAATTTCGAAGTTGAAAGGGGCTAGAAAATAGAAGAAAAACAGCAGCAAACAGAAATAAAAACAGTAGAAAATTGACAGCAGAAAAATCGTGAAACAACAACAACTGAGACCGAAAACGGCAGAAAAATTGATTCTGTTCTTAAGGCTTCTTCTCCAATATTTATAGATGAATTGGGCTAGGGTTTCCTTCTTGAATGAGGCACAATTATGGCTAAAATCGTGTAGCCAATATCTCACAAAATTCCTAGATTTTAGGAGATTTGCAGATTTTCCTTTAATTTCCAGATCTATCAAAATTGCAATTGTATTTCTATTGCATTCTTCAAATTCCTGCACAAAAACATCAAGTAAGTGTGGTTTTCATTTTCTTTTGCTTTCTTTTCTCCATTTACTTAATTTATAAGGCTTCCAACAATAATTCAATTTAAACCAACTATTTGCTAGTCGTTTTATCTAATAACACACATAAAATAACAAGAATAACTAAGTATAAAGGCCAAATAATTCTCATAAATGAGAATTATCATATTGTCATCTTCAGTAAGGTCAATAATACTAACTCCAAAGTTTCCTTTGGAAGTCCCTGCTCCCCTGCGAGTTTTCTTCCTTAATCTATTGTTCATGTGATCGAATAAGGATGTGGACTGAGGTGGCATACCTGAGAAAAGGACACAAAGGAGTAGTGAGAATTTTATAAGATAACCAAGGCTGATCTCAGCGTATGAAGCCAAGGCTGACCAAGGCTTGTGAAGCTGAGGTCAACCGTAGCCTATGAGGTCGTGGCCGTCCATAAAAAAGAGAAAGACAACAAGACAGATGTATAAAACACTCATCCCTTGAAACTGGAGATAGAGCAAGACCTACGAAAATCAAATTACTTTGAGAAACGAGAGAAAGACCGGCTTGAAAGATGTCCTCAAGCCTTCGAACAGCCTTAGCAACTCTTTAGCAGCAGAGGAGCAGCGAACTTCACAAGGACCTGAAAATGGAAAGCAAGAAAATAGCTAGGTAACATAAACAAAGAGTTGGCCTAAATGAGATAAGAAAAATAAATTAATGTTCACCATACTCTCCAAAACTCATTGGAAACCCATACGTGGAATTTTGGGGGCCACGAGCAAGCCAATTCTTGCTCACCAAAAACTAATCATTCTTCTATTATGGACCAAAGTTGGCCCGCCAACCAAAATACCCTTTGTGCACTTAAATAATAAAAAAAGATTACCAAAAGAATGATTACGGCTTAAAGTGTGTAAAGACAAAAAAGTCTGTGTGGTCAACATTGTTCCATCTCCATAAGTCAACCACAAGATATAGCAACCAAAGAGGTGGCTCTAACCATTGAAAACTAATTGGGCAGGAGTTAAGCTAACAAAAGTTAGAAAACTTTGAAGAAATAAGGGCAAAGGAAGAATAACGCCAAAACAAAACATTGCAAGATAAAAGGTCACTTCTCCATAAGGTGGATTATCTATACAGTCACTAGGGCCAAGAACCCTCATATGTATGTCGTGAGGAATATCATACATGTACCGCAATTGCTCAAGTTGAGTCGCGGTCATCAACAATGATAAACCTTGAGAACATACAAGAAAATCACTAGAAACATTTTCAAGGGATGAATGAGCCTCATAATAACTAGTACTATAAGACTCATCACTATAAGAAGAACCCTCAGTCTCAGGAGAAGTGGCAAAATATTCATCAGCCATGGTTTGAGAAGAAAAAGAAAAAGACATGAAAATCGACCTTGAAAAAAGGAAGAAAGCTTGAGAAATGAGAAGAGAGTTAGAAGATTTTGTGAAAAATGAAAAGATAAAACCTCCTATTTAAAGAGAAAAACGGGTGAGAAAGGCAAGAATTCAAAATTCAAATTTTGAATTTTAAATTTTAATTCAAATAAAAAAACTAAATATATATATATATATATATATATATTGGCCGAGGCCGAGGCGCTAGAGTGTACATAGGTTGGGTTAGGGACATTTCTTGGACCAACCCAAAATTTTGAGTTGGTCAGTTCACTAACTCGAACAAATCAATTAAAGAGGATAACCCAACCCAACCCTTATATTACCAAGTTAGGTTGGGTTTGGTCATTGATAGGATCATAAAAGTCCTATTTTATTTGGCTAACTCATGCTAGTTCTTGTGGATTTTATGAGATTATTGGCTCTTTTGTAGGAGTTCGAGCAATTGGAGTTTCACAGAGTGTTTTCGATGAATCAAGGTTAAATCGGAGCTAATTAGATGTAATTCGAACGAGCGGAGCATTAGAAGCAGTGAAAAGACCAAAATGCCCCTACCAAGAGCGTCTCAACGCCAAAAGCAGTGTCTCAACGCTACCAAACTGAAGAAATGGATAGAATGCCTCAGAACAGGGCAGCGTCGAGACGCTGTAAGGAGGAAGCGTCGAGCTACCCTACTCGATGTTGCTTGTAGCTCTCAACGCTACATTGATTTGTATAAAATGACCATTTTCGAATTTAGGTCATTCTCTCCGTCTTCAGCAACCATTTTCAGACCTTTCTACCTTTTCTCTTCTGTCTTTTACACATTTTAGCCAATTTAGTACTTTATGTATTGATCCATGGGATCGGGGTCTATTTTGGAGATGCCCAACTAGATTTCAATGTCAATTCAGGTGTAAGTCAGGTTGTAATGTGACTTGGTGAGAATTTGATTTCAATTTCATTTGAATTTTTACTTAAGTATACTTTGTATCTTGCTTTAATTATTAAGCATGCTTACATATTAGAATTGATACCTCGAGTATGTATGTATGTTCATCGTTGTGCTCATTAATTGGAATTCATAATTGTTTTGATTTCTTGCTTAATTGAGTAGTAACTAGGATGGCTCAAGTTTGTATATTAAGGGCTACTCCTTAATTTGTAGTTTGCATGATGGGCCTTAGAGGCAAAGTAGCATTCTAGTTAACTAAGGCTATTATGTTAATTAGAATTGTTCTAACTAATCCAATGCTCATAATGCGATTGATTTGAAGGGTATGGAATGCTATCGTACCCAGCTCTTCAGGTTAATTTAAGACTAAATTGATGCTAGGTTGAGATAGTTTAATTAGGGAACTGATTAGCGGCTCTACCTGTTTTACCGATTGAGTCGGTTAGATGCTTAAAATGAACTCAATGCTTGCTTTAGGATTTTAGTGATCAAAGTCACAAAGACAACCCGATGAACTCTGAATTGGTGTCATGGTGAGATTGTTTACTTCCCTTGCATTTTATTTCTCTTTTATGCAATTTATTTTTAATCTTTTTACAATTACATACACAAAAAAACCACCATGTGTTGGTTCTATAATTCAAATTGAGAGAGAAAGTATTTAGTTCGACTCACTGTCGATCGACCTGGCCTACTATTACTACAAATTCTAGTTAGGCTCTGTACTTATTCTTTTAATGAGTTTGACGAGCTCGTCGAAATTGACTCCGATGTCGGGGAGTCAATTTGATTATTTTCTCTTTTAGTTTGGATTCCTAACCCATCTCTTTTACTTTGTGCATGATTACTCGTTCTTCGCAGGAAGTTGGACTTCAATATTTCCCTAAAATTGAAAATGAAGAGAAGTGCTTAAGAAAAGAAGCAAAGGAAAGTGACGATGAGCTGAACATTGACGGCAATCCTAACCTCGACAAAGCACATCAAGAAGAAGAAATGGTCGAGTGCACCTTAAAACAGTTGGCGGCACCTAATTTGAATTTACAATCCCTCAACATTACATACCCCAAGACTCAAGGCGACTTTGAACTTAAACTTAATTTAATTCACTTATTGCCTGTTTTTGTGGCAGTGCAAGTGAGGATCCGCACAAACACCTTAACGAGTTCCACATCGTATGTTCAAGTATGAAGCCCCACGATGCGACAGAGGAGCAAATAAATCTAAGTGCATTCGCCTTTGCATTGAAAGATCAAGTCAATGATTGGCTATAATACCTCCCGTCAACTTCTATCACCATGTAGGACAAGATGAAGGGATTATTCTTGGATAAGTTCTTCTCAACATCTAGAGCTATGAACCTAAGGAAGAAGAACACTAAAGAGACCTTGTACAAATATTGGGAGCGTTTCAAATGCTTATGTGCGATTTTTCCACATCACCAGATCTCAGACCACCTGTTAATCCAGTATTTCTATGAGGGCCTTCTTTCCACAGACAGGAACATGATCGATGCAGCTAGTGGAGGAGCATTGGAGAATAAGACGCCTATAGAGGCGAGGCAGCTTATATCAAGCATGGCAGAGAATTCACAAAAATTCGGGACTCGAGCTCCAAGAGGAGTGGGCCAATAGGAACAGGTAAATGAGCTTCAATGTCAAGTGTCTAATCGTACCTCTCTTGTTCAATTGTTGGTTATAGGGCAAGCATAAATGATGAAAACAATAGGACACACAATAGATGAAAGCCCCCAGCCACAGCAAGATTTGATGCCCGAAGTAAACACCATAGGAGGCTATGCAAGCAATCAGCAAAGGAGGCACAATCCCTACAGCAACACATAGAATTCTGGATGGAGGGATCACCCCAGCTACGATAATCATGGGTATTAACAAAGACCACCACCGAATTTTAATCCACCACAACAGGCACCTATGCAATCACAAGCATCTAGTTCGGGTTCAAATATGTCTATTAAAGATATTGTTCAAAGTTTAGCCACTAACACACTTCAGTTTCAACATAGCACCCTCCAGTTTCAAAAGGAGGCCATCCAATTTCAACAAGAAACGTGTTTTGGGATGCAGAATTTAGAGAATAAGATTACCCAGCTCACCACCGAATTTAAGGCACAAAACTCAGGAAAGCTTCCTAAGGTAAACCCAAAAGAGAACATCAGTGCCATTGCTTTGAGGAGTGGTAAAAAGATCCCTTCGAGAACCCCACCTGAAGAGACTCCACCTGAAAAAGATAGCACAGCTCCATAAGTCAATGAGGAAGAGAGGAGTTCTCCACTGCCTAAGAAATGGGTAATTTTTTTATCCTCCATTGAATTTGAATTCTTATGTTCCTAAAGCTCCTTTTCCTAGTAGGTTAGTGATTGTAGTACACGCAAGCCCACGTGATCAAAGTAATAATAAAACGATATTCCTATTGAGTATCGTATCCATAGAGATTGGTTTTAATTCAATTAATTACCGCAAATTACCTCACTTAGCTTTATTTAGAGAATAGAAATCAAAAGCAGACATGAAATTAACAACTAATCCTAGAAAGAAACAGATAAATGGGAGACACAAATCAAGAGTTAATTCTATGGGTGTTGATTTCATTCTTGGACCTTAATTTACTTGATTAAGCTAGCAATTAGGCAAAATCAAATGTTCGATTCATAATTCTAGAAGCCTATGGATAGGTTCCTATCGATCTCCTCCAATTCTCAAGTATTAATTAATTAACCTAGGTGTCCCTACCGCTAGCTAATTAACACAACGCATTAAAACTCTTTATTATGGACATCAATTGATTAATTATTAGTCATGTTGTCACTCAGGTAATTAACCAATAGCCATGCATTCAGTTCTAGCCTAAGTTTCTCTCCGTCAAGCTTTCACTTAGAAACAAATAAATTAAACAGTGCTCAATTAATTAATCTTCATCACCAACTGCAACTAATTAACCAATAATCTCGCTATCACTTAGGTAGTTAATTAATTATGTATTAAGCTAAACTAGGTTTCCTTTATCAAGCTTGACCTAGACATACTTCAATTAATTAACAAACACTATCTAAAAGCACTAAGTCTAAAATGCATAAATGAATAAAAACACTAATTAAGCCATCATCACAATCTAATTAAGCAAATTAAGTGCAATGGTCCAAGAATTACAACATCCTATAGAATTAGAGAATTAACTACTCATGTTCATCAATTACAACCAAAATTTCTAATTACAGCCCAATCTAGATACTGAAAATAAAGGAAAAAAGAAATAAATGCTTAGGTTGATGTCCATCCCTCATTCTCGAGGTGATCTCCCACAAGCTCGAGCTCTAAAATCTTCAACACAGCTCCAAAATCCTCCCAAAATTCACCAAAGACGCTCTAGAATCGAGATTAGGGTAAACCTTATCAATTTTGCCTCTCTTTGGATGAAGAGAAAACAATGACTATATACTGCACATCGTTGCAGCATTGAGACGTTATAGACAGCATCTCAATGCTGCCAAAATGACGGCGTTTTCTTTAAGCTCGCAAGAGTGGGGTCGAGACTCTACAAATGGAAATCATCTCCTCCCTGTTTTAAGCATTGAGCATGGAGTTGTGACGCTACCTGATGGCGTTGACACGCTATAGACAGCATCTCAATGCTATCCCCTCGATTTTGGCTTCCAAATAAAGCTGCAACAGAGTGTTGAGATGCTTTGGACAATGTCTCAACGCTTTTCCATGTTCTCAAAACTTCTCCCTATTCTCAAGACTTCATAAATCATCTTTTCTCTTCTTGGCTCTCCAAAATGGCCCAAATTAGCTCCATTAATCACCAAAATACTCCCGAACACTCAGTTTTGCTCCTCAAGCTCGATTTCTACAAAATCAAAATAGAGTTGCAACACTGCCCTGTGGTGTTGCAATGCTAGAAAGGCACTGGCAAGTTGCATTCTGTCCGTAGCGTTACAATGCTACTAATGGCATTGAAACGCTACCTTCATGCACGCAAGGAAACGTTGACGTTTTGGACATGTTGGGTATAGAGTATGCCCTAGGGTACATGTCTCGCCGGCTTTAGTGCAAGTGGGAGATTGTTGGAATTTATGCCATAAAGTCTCGTAATTAATGATTTATTTAATAATTTATAATAATTTTGATTATTTTTTCAATATAATATTATCCATTATATGAAAAATCCAAGGTTATTAGTGTAATCTTGAATAGTATGTAGTTGGCATAAGAGATGATCATGTTCAAGAAATAACCTAAAGGGTCATAGTATATGGATAAGGTGTCTTATCCTAATAACACTATTGATACGGCCCACTTTGTAATAGTTACAAATGATTTGATCCAAATCGTTCATGTGGAGACATGTGAGTGGGGGTATCTTATACAATGAGTTTGTGTAAGACTGGACCACGAAATATTTAATCTCTCTTTATAAATTCGTTAATTGAGAAGATTAATATTTCATCAGGATGATCATATGCGACTCGATCTTAATCCTGAGTGAGTTATGAACTCCTGCCTGTGAGGGTTTATCCTTTGATTTGCATGGGTGAGAGTGGCTTTTGTAGCTGATTCAATATGCCTACCATTTTAGGGACTTGACCAAATAGGGAGCTGGGTACATAATCGCACAAGATGGAATTCACTCCTTCCCATATAGGGTAAGTAGATGAGTAGTTCCCTTAAGTACTGATTTCAGGACTTGAACAATGGGGCCTCACCCTCTCACTTGCCCAAGAGGGACTTAGTTTATAATTAGATTATAAACAGATTGTTCATTAGAAGATCAGTAGTACTTAAGGTGCAAGATGTAATTATAGGGGTAAAACGGACTTTTGACCCAGCTGTAATTACGAACAACTCGTGAATGATCAAATTGCATGTAATGATTATATCTATGGACACAACTTATCCTACAGTGCATAAGAGTGCAACTCTAAGTCTATAGTGGAGTGACCTAGAGTTAATGAATGAAAATTAATTAATTAAAGAGTTTAATTAATTAATTTTGTATCATTGGAGCTTATAATATGTAGGTCCATAAGGTCCCCTTGTTGACTCATAGTAACACTAAAAAGATCAATTTAGTTGAAAGAAAATTTTGAAATGTTCAAATTAATATTTAATTTGAAGTGTTCAAATTAATATTTAATATATCATATATATTAAATATAAAAGAGGAAAATGTATTTATTGTATTTGATACAATAAATATTAAAAATAATTAATGTATATTAGATATATTAAATAAAAGACATTTATTAAATTTGAATTGGATTCAAATTAGGAAATAGATGTCGTAGGAGAATTTTAAACGGTTTGAATAAGATTCAAATTGATTAGATAAATGTATTTTAATATATTAGATATGAACATATATTATTTAATTATTTTCCCTAGACCACTATAAATAGGACCCTAGGGGTGAGCCATTGTGTATTCTATATATCACACATCTCCTCAATAGAGAGAATTAGAGAATTTTCTCTAGACCTCTTCCTCTCCAATCCCTTGTGGATTTTCTTTCAAGAGGCTCCCACAAGCCTTGATCCTGTGTTCGAGTCATAGCTAGGAAGACTTTGTGGATGAGATAAAGACCTGCCATAAATATTCTCCATATTTATCTCAAAAGTAAGTATTCTTAATTCATATTATTTTTAGTTTAATTTTAAATAAAATCAAAGGCGATCCAATGCTTCCGCTGGCGGATGAAGAGTTCATTCCTATCATACACATCAAAGTTCACTAACTCAACACAAAACTAGCTAATAAATGGGCATAAATATAGCACTAAATTAGTGCTATCAATTAGCCAAGCCTAAGGAGAGCTCTCACGAGAAGGAGAAGAAGATTCTAGATACTTTTAGGAGGGTCGAGATTAACATACCTTTTTTGGATGCCATTAAGCAAATTCCAAAATATGCCAAATTTCTAAAGGAGATATGCACCAACAAGAGAAAGATCAAAGAGAAAGAAAGGATGTTGGTAAGTAAAAATGTATCAGACATACTACAAAGAAACATGCCAGAAAAATGTGAAGATTCATGTATGTTCACCTTACCTTGTGTGATTGGTAATAAGAAGATAGAGCATGTTATGCTTGATTTAGGAGCCCCTATAAATGCATGCCTTATTCTATTTACCAAGAGCTTAAACTGAATGATTTACATGAAACTAGTATTGTGATTCAATTGGCTAATAGATCTTATATACATCTCCTAAGAGTAGTAGAAGATGTCTTGGTTAAAGTGAATGAGTTCATTTTTCTGTTGATTTCTACATACCGGAAATGGATGAGAACTTCCCATCTGCTTCTACTTCTATTTTATTAGAGAGGTCATTCATAAAACGACCAAGACTAAAATTTTTGTTGATGAGGGTACTTTCTGTGGAGTTTGGTGATGAGATTGCTAGATTTAACATTTTTGATGCCATGAAGTACCCTAGTGAAGTTCATTCTCAGTGTCAAATTGATGTAGTTGATTCTTTGGTGCAACATGTATTTTTAGATGATGATGATGAATTGGGATAGGATTTACATGATCTATTTGATCAAATTGGTTTGGAGGATTTGTCTTCAACTTCTCTTTCTAAATCTTTTTGTTTTAATGTTGACATCTCTGCCAAAACCAATAAAATGCTTCCATCTATTGTGAAAGCACCTAAGTTGGAGTGATCACTTTAAGTACGTGTACTTAGGTGATTTGGAGACTTTTCATGTCATCATCTCTAAAGAACTTACATCATAATAGGAGGACAAGCTAGTATGTATGTTGAAAGAGCACAAGTTAGCCATTGGATGGACTTTGGCTGACAGGAATCAACCCAACTTGGTGTATGCATAGAATCTGCTAGAAGATGATGCAAAGCCCTCAAGAGAGCCCCAGAGACGCCTCAATCTAGCAATGAAAGAGGTAATAATGAAGCAAATATTTAAGCTTCTTGAAACATGTATCATCTATCCCATATCTGATAATAAATGGGTGAGTCCAATTCATATAGTTCCTAAAAAGACTGGTATAACTGTTGTGAGGAATCAAAATAATGAATTAGTACCCATGAAAGTGCAAAACAAGTGGAAGATGTGTATAGACTTTAGGAAGCTTAACATTGTAACTAGAAAGAGATCACTTCCCTATTCCATTTATTGACTAAATGGTTGAGCATCAGGCTGGGAAGCCTTTCTTTTGCTTTCTTGATGGATTTTTAGTATTTTTATCAGGAAAAGACTACATTTACATGCTCCTTTGGTACATTCGCTTTTCATAGGATGTCCTTTGGACTGTGTAATGCTCCAGGTATGTTCCAACGATGCATGATGAGCATATTTTCTTAATATATTGAGAAATGCATAGAGGTATTCATGGATGATTTCACTGTTTATGGGGAGTCTTTTGATGAGTGTTAGTCAAATCTTGCCAATGTCAAAAAAAGATGCATCGAGTCTAATTTGGTCTTAAACTTTGAGAAATGTCATTTCATGTCTAATCAGGGCATAGTGCTAGGACATGTAGTCTCATCTAGAGGGATTGAAGTAGATAAAGCTAAACTTGATATTAAGGCTAACCTTCCTTACTCTACAAATGTTAAGGAAGTTCGTTCCTTTCTTGGACATGAAAGATTTTATTGCAGGTTCGTCAAAGACTTTAGCAAGGTTGCTCCCTCAATGACAAATTTACTGTAGAAGGATGTCCCATTTAAGTTCTGCGAGGACCGTAAGAAGGCGTTCAATTTGTTGAAGGAGTTATTGACTAGCACTTCGATCATCCATCCTCCCCGATGGGACCTTCCTTTTGAGATCATGTGCGATGCTAGTAACTTTGTTGTGGGAGTTATCTTAGGACAAAGGATCGATAAGAGGAGCTACGTTATCTACTGTGCATCGAGGACCCTCAATCCTGCACAATGCAACTACACTACTACTAAGAGCTTCTTTCAGTTGTTTTTGCCCTTGATAAATTATGTTCTTACATTATAGGTTCTAAAGTAGTTGGTTACTCTGATCATGCAGTTTTACGGTATTTACTGACGAAGAAGGAGTCCAAACCACTCTTGTTGAGGTGGATTCCACTCCTCCAAGAGTTTAAATTGAAGATAAAGAACTGTAAAGGATCAGTGAACTCAGTTGCTAATCACCTGAGTCGCCTGATAAGGGATGAAGAAAAGGTACCTCTTAACGACAAATTTTATAATGAGTATTTATTTCTAACACAAGGTATGACACCTTGGTATGCAGATCTTGTTAATTATGAGTTTACCTAGTGGTTTTAGCAAGTCTAGGATAGATAAAATCAGGAGTGAGTTGATGTACCATGTTTGGAAAGAGCCATGTTTATGGAGATTTGGTTCTAATCAAGTTATTAGACGATGTGTGCCTAATTGTGAAATGCAGTCTGTCTTAGGATTCTGTCATGAATATGTTTGCGGAGGTCATTTTGGCCCTAGACGTACTGCTAGAAAGGTGCTTGATTCAGGACTGTACTAAAAAATCATTATTTAGGGATGCCTACGACTTCTATAGAACATGGAAGTGATGTCAAAGAGTAGGTACCATATCGCGTAGAAATGAGATGCTCCAAGTTCCTATTATAATTTATGAGATCTTTGATGTTTGGGGTATGGATTTTATGGGCCCTTTTCCATCTTCGTGTGGGTATCATTATATATTGCTAACTATGGATTACGTTTCGAAATGGGTGGAAGCCAAAGCTATCATAACTGACGACTCTAAAACTGTTGTAGGATTCTTGAAGTCTAACATCTTTAACAGGTTTGGAGTACCACAAGCCAGAATCAGTGACCAAGGCACCCATTTTTGCAACAAGACAATCGAGACATTGATGAAGAAGTACATGGTGAATCATAGAGTTGCAACTGCTTACCACCCTTAGACGAATGGACAGGCAGAGATCTCAAATCGAGAGGTGAAGTTCATCCTACAGAAGACAGTCAACCCAGGAAGAAAGGATTGGAGCCTCAGGTTAGAGGAAGCATTGTGGGCTTATGGCACTGCGTACAAGACCCTTATAGGGATGTCTCTCTATAGGTTGATGTTTGGCAAAGTGTGCCACCTACCTGTAGAGATCAAACATAGAGCGTATTAGATGGTAAAGAATTGCAACTTTGACTGTGATACAGCTAGTGAGTAAAGACTTCTTCAGTTACAAGAGCTCGAAGAGATAAGGTTGGAAGCGTATGAAAATGTTATATCTATAAAGAAAAATCCAAGCTATTCCATGACAACATGGTTGTCAGGAAGCAATTTAAAATTGGACAGTGAAAGGAATAATCTAATTAAACCCTAGCGGAAGCGTCGGGATCAGTTTGAGTTTATTTAAAACAAAATAATAATATTAGGGTTAAACATAAACATATCTTAAAAATATAGAAATTCATCTGGTGTTCTTAGTCTCTTCTACAAAGTCTTCCTCACTATGACTCAAACAAATGACCAAAGAGGTTTGTGGGAACCTTCTTAAAATAGAGAGAGAAGTTGAGAGAAGAATTTGCAAAGTTCTTTTCTCTTATGAAGAATGCACACAATGGCTCATCCCTAGGGTCTTATTTATAGTAGCCTAGGGGAAATAATTAAATAATATATTTTAATATCTAATATATTATAGTATATTTATCTAACCAATTTGAATCTTATTCCAATCTTTTTAAATTCTCCTACGATATCTATTTACTTATTTGAATCAAATTCAAGTTTAATAAATATCCTTTCTTTAATGTATCTTAATACATTAATAATTTTTTTGATATTTAATGTATCATATACAATAAATATGTTTTTCCTCATTAAATATATCAAATATATTAAATTTTAATTTGATCAAAATTTTCTCTCAACAAAATTGATCCTTATTTGTTCATATGAGCTAACAAGGGGACCTTATTGACGACCTATAGATTATAAGCTCCAATGATACAAAATCAATTAACTAAACTCTTTAATTAATTAATTTTCATTCATTAACTATAGATTACTCCACTATAGACCTAGAGCTGCACTCTTATGCACTGTAGGAAAAGTTATGTCCATCGATCTAATCATTACATGCAAGTCGATAGATGGGTCAAAAGTTCATTTTATCCCTATAATTACATCTTATACCTTAAGTACCATTGATCCTCTAATGAACAATTTGTTTATGATCCAACCATAAACTAAGTCTCTCTCGGGCCAGTGAGAGGGTGGGGCGCCATTGTTTAAATCTCGAAATTAACACTTAAGGGAACTAATCATCTATTTTCCCTATATTGGAAGGAGTGAATTCTATCTCGTGAAATTATGTTTCTAGCTCCCTATTTGGTCAAGTCCCCAAAATAGTAGGCATATTGAATCGGCTACAAAAGTCACTCTCACCCATGCAAATCAAAGGACAAGCCCTCACAGGAGTTCATAACTCACTCAGGATTAAGATCCAGGCATATGATCATCTTATGAAATATTAATCTTCTCAATTAATAGATTTATAAAGATAGATTAAATATTTCGTGGTCCAGTCTTATACAAATTCATTGTATAGGATACCTCCACTCACATGTCTCTACATGAATGATTTGGATCAAATCATTTGTAACAATAACAAAGTGGACCGTATCAATAATATTACCAGGATAAGACATTATCCATTTACTATAGACCCTTCAGGTTATTACTTGAACATGATCCTCATGTATATCAACTACATACTGTTTAAGATTACAATAATGACCTTGAATTTTACACAATATTGGATAATGTTATACACAATATAAAATAATAAATTATTTTATTTAATAAATGAGAAAATGTTTAATTACAAAACTACGAGCTTTAAGGCACAAATCCTAACAGACAGAAGGTCCTTTACAATTCCTACCTCAAACAAACACCAGGTAAGTTTCTTTCCAGATGGCTTGGTTCTTTTGTTATAACTCGTATCTTCCTTTATGACGCAATTGAAATTCATATCTTAGATACAGGAAAGATTTTTAAGGTGAATGGGGATAGATTGAAGGATTTTAACGAGGGCGATCCCACTTCAATTCTCATGACATCTACTATGGAGCACCTTGTCTATGAGGAGCCAGGTTGATGGTGCCATACAGCGAGTCGACCAGCCGACATTAAAAATTTGCATTTCTTGGAGGCAGTCAGGCGATTAAATATTTATTGTCTTTCCTTTATTGCTTTCAGTCCTTTCTTTTCCATAGCTTAGTTTTTTTTTTTTTTTTGGCTATTTTGGTACGAAATGTTGTCCTGAAAGCGAAGTGATTCTTGGAAGGAGTGATCGGTTGTAGACGCAAGTGCACGCGATCGAAGTAATAATAAATGATATGCGAGTACCAAGTATCGAATCCCACAAGGAACGGTGTAACAAAAATATTGTAAAGCAAAGTGTAAGGAAAATTGCAACTAGAAAACTAAAATTGTAAAAATAATGTTGGGATGGTTTGTTGGTAAAACAAAATAAAAATTGCAAAATCTAATTGCATAATCAAGAAATGGCAATGTTGGAATAATGAAAATTGCAGAATCTAGAAATGGCAATGTTTTGATAGCAAACTAGATAGACTTAGTGAATGAAAATTCAAAGAAAATTTTAAATAAAGGAGGGGCTCAAGAATGTCATTGCCCTAAGTTGTAATTACAAGCCAAAATTACAATTCCAACCTATTCTACACTCAATTGTAAACCAAAATTGCTTCTCCTATTCACTTTGAATTTAGGTTTTTAGGAGGCTAAGTGAGAGACCTATATGCCTATAGTCCCGCTATCTTAGATAATTCGGCTCACAATTTTATGGATTTTGGAGTCTTTAATCCCTATGTCTAGGGTAAGTATTGGCTTATGTCTAAGCTCTCTTCTCCATCACTTGAGTGAAATCCGCTTATCACTAACCCCGTCGGTATTAGATCTAAGCTTGAGTTGATACTCTAGTTGATTAATCTAGGATCTCAACGGAAATTTGATCAACACAAGCAAACAATTGAGATGTAGGCTTGGGTTTCATTGGAATTTAGTTTACAATTACTTCTTAGGGAATTCACATTCTTGAACCCCCTAAGAAATTTTAGCTCATATTAAAGATAAATATATTACAACTAATTTTTGAGAAAATTTTCATATGAGAAGTTGTGTAAATTGAATAATTGAGATAATAAATTGTAATGCTATTCTCGACAAACTACAAGGAGTTCAATAAGAGGCAATGGTAATTAAAGCAAAGAATCAAGGGGCATTTAAATAAATTTTCAGTCTTATTCCTTTTGCCCTTGAATCTGATGAGCCTTAAACATTCCCACAAAAAATTAACTTGAATAAAAAATAGAGGCTAGAATCAACTAATAACGGAAATTCATTTCAATAATTGTTCAATATAACTCATCCAATCCAATCGACTTCAACCTCCACCAATTTTAAGAGATGGTTAGTCTTAACAACCCAAAGCTACTTGAATCAGATTGGACAATCTGGAAAAGTGCAGAATTTGAACAATCTTGCATCAAAATATGAAGATGAATTCAAGGAAGAATTCTAAGAGAAACTTACAAATGAATGTTGGATTAAAGCGCAAAATTAATTCAAAATTGAATTCGACTGAGAACAAGGGGGTAACTCCCACAACTATTCATCATACAAGAAGGGAAATTCTAAAAATAGAAGGTTGAACCCTTGGTGAAACAGAGAAAACTAAGAAAGTCCAGAAAAACAGAGTAGTGTTTTTGAAATAAACCCAATGACTAAGACTGAAATTAAAACTTACGCTTAATTCAAAAATAATTCAAATGGAGAACTGAGATTGTACTTCACGCAATTCTCCTTAGTACCAGTACAAATCGAAGAAAAACAAGACTCAATTGAAGTTCTTAGCTAGAAAACAGAAAAACAATACTGCCACTCAACAGAGCTTCGAGTTTCAAACTTTTCTTTCAAAAACCGAATATCGCCCTCGAGTTTCTTCCTCCATCTTTTGTAGATCTTCCTAGGGTTGAAATTTGCCAAAAATCGTGCTCCAATTCCCCCAATTCGTGCGGAAATTTAGTTTTCCATACATGGATTTCTTTGCTTGCGCCGGATTTTTCAAATTTTCTTTCCATTCCTTGCCGTCCACAGGTTACAGAATCTGATTTTGCAATTTCCATAATTCCTGCTAACAAAATCAATTTAATTAAAACTTTATTCCAAATGTCATCATATTCATTTCTTCTTAAATTGAAACAATCTTTCAACTATTTTCAATTAGTCTTAGGACAAAATAAGGATATTTTAAGCAATTGGA
This sequence comes from Trichosanthes truncata, assembly GCA_033996785.1. Lineage (NCBI taxonomy): Eukaryota > Viridiplantae > Streptophyta > Magnoliopsida > Cucurbitales > Cucurbitaceae > Trichosanthes > Trichosanthes truncata. Next base: position 25,325,929 of record JAWPNB010000009.1, read on the forward strand.
AGTTAAATAAGCCTTAATCTAAGGCTTATCAAGGAGGCCTCACCACTACTTACACGCGAACAAATTCAGGGGAGTATTCTTGTTCCCCTTTTATTCGTCCTTACTCTTTCATTTTAAGCATACATTGATGACAATGTAATGTTTTAGGTTGGGGGTAGGTGATATATGTGTTGTTGAGTCCTGAGCACCTAAGTTTGGACTGTGTTTAAAATTTTTTAGCTTGGTTGTGGATGATTTGATTGCTTTCCTTGTGATTAGGATAATTGATGACGTGTTTATTATATCACTTTGATTGCATTTGTTGAAGTGTGTGAATGCTATCCTGAATTGAGCCTTTTTTAGCCTACTTTTATATTGAGCACTTTAGCTTATTTTTTGTAGTCTTGAAGGCTTAGGGTGGAGTTATAAGGCCTATACATTCGATGTCACCTCGATAGGTGTAAGGACTAGTTAGATAGTCAACTTACTTGATAGCCTGTAATGAGTTGCTTAGGAAGAAAAAGTATAATCATTTGCCAGTTGTGAAAGAAAGAAAAGAAAAATTAACCTTTGAGAAGAAGAAAAATAAAGAAAGAGAAAAATAAACTTGTAGTGAGCAAGATGAATCAAGGGTAAAAAGAGCTACCGTTGTTGTGACCAGTTAGGCCACCCATCGAGCGAGTGCTCTGGGTATGGGTCCTTACAACAGTTGTGTGGAAGCTAGTGTCATTGGTTTTTTTAAGTGATGCAAGTTTAGGGGTACCCCAGGTTTGTTTTTAGGCACCTAGTAACCTATTACTCTCTTGATTGCTTGGGAGCTTGATAGCTGGACCTTAGTGCCAATGTAGGGGGGAAGATCGGTGCAGGGCTTTACAAACCTACCCCGTGCTTCTAAAGGGTATACTAAGGAGGTTTCACACACACAAGCTAAAAATGATAGGAAAGAGTTTTAAAGTATCTCAATGATGGATAGTGTTTTGCATGTTTCTCTTATGTAATAGTTGTATCATTCTTAAGCATCGAGATTAGAGTCACATGTTTTCAATCAATGATTCTGTTATTTTTTTTAAGTGTTCCTTGAAGGAATGAACTCTTCATCCCGCAACGGAAGCATTGGATCGCCTTTGATTTTATTTAAAATTAAACTAAAAATAATATTAATTAAGAAAACTTACTTTTGAGATAAATATGAAGAATATTCTTGCGGGTCTTTATTTTTTCCGCAAAGTCTTCCTGGCTATGACTCTAACACAAGATCAAGGCTTGTGGGAGCCTCTGGAAAGAAAATCCTCAAGGGATTGGAGAGAAAAAAGTTTAGAGAGAATTCTCTAATTCTCTATTGAGATGATGTGTGTTCAATGAAGAATGTCCAATGGCTCATCCCTAGGGTCCTATTTACAGTGGTCTAGGGAAGATAATTAAATAATATATTTTAATATCTAATATATTAAAATATATTTATCTAACCAATTTGAATCTTATTCAAACCTTTTAAAATTCTCCTACGGCATCTATTTTCTAATTTGAATCCAATTCAAATTTAATAAATATCTTTTCTTTAATGTATCTAATATACATTAATTATTTTAATATTTAATGTATCAAATACAATAAATATATTTTCCTCTTTTATATTTAATATATCTAATATATTAAATATTAATTTAAACATTTCAAATTTTTCTTTCAACTAAATTGATCTTTTAGTTTTACTATGAGCTAGCAAGGGGACCTTATGGACCTACAGATTATAAGCTCCAATGATACAAAATTAATTAATTAAACGCTTTAATTAATCAACTTTCATTCATTAACTCTAGAATCACTCCACTATAGACCTAAAGTTGCACTCCTATGCACTGTAGGACAAGTTGTGTCCATTGATATAATCACTACATGCAAGTCAATCATTCATGAGTTATTCGTAATTACAGTTGGGTCAAAAGTCCGTTATACCCCTGTAATTACATCTTGCAAAGTACCATTGATCCTCTAATGAACAATTTGTTTATGATCCAACCATAAACTAAGTCCCTCTCGGGCCAGTGAAAGGGTGGGGCCCCATTGTTTAAGTCCTGAAATCAGCACTTAAGGGAACTACTCATCTACTTACCCTATAAGGGAATGAGTGAATTCTATCTCGTGAAATTATGTTTCTAGCTCCCTATTTGTTCAAGTCCCCAAAATGGTAGGCTTATTGAATCGGCAACAAAAGCCATTCTCACCCATGCAAATCAAAAGACAAACCTTCACATGCAGGAGTTCATAACTCACTCAGGATTAAGATCGAGTCATATATGATCATCCTGATGAAATATTAATCTTCTCAATTATCTTTATAAAGAGATATTAAATATTTCATAGTCCAGTCTTATACAAACTCATTATACAAGATACCCCCACTCACATGTCTCCACATGAACGATTTGGATCAAATCATTTGTAACTATTACAAAGTGGGTCGTATCAATAGCGTTACCAAGATAAGGCACCCAACCTTATCCATATACTATAACTCTTTAGGTTATTTCTTGAACGCGATCCTCCTGTATGTCAACCACATATTGTTCAAGATTACACTAATAACCTTGGATTTTTCATATAATGGATAATATTATATTGAAAATAAAATAATCAAAATTATTATTAATTATTAAATAATTAATTAATTACGAGGCTTTAGGACATAAATCCCAACATTACTCGAGGACTAACAAAATTTAGGTTGGGGGTAATTTGATAGAACCATAAAAGTCCTATTTTATTTGGCTAACTCGTGCTAGTTCTTGTGGATTCTATGTGATTATTTGCTCTTTTGTAGAAGTTCGAGCAATTGGAGCTTGACTGAGTGTTTTTGGTGAATCAAGGTTAAATCGGAGCTAATTAGACGTAATTTGGACCAGCAAAGCATTAGAAGCATGTGAAAAGACCAAATTGCCCCTGTTGAAAGTGTCTCGATGTCAAGAACAACGTCTCAATGCTACCAAATTGAAGAAATGGACAGAATGCCTCATAACAGGGTAGCGTTGAGACGTTATGAGGAGGAAGCTTTGAGCTACCCTGCTCGATCCTGCGACGTGCCTCACTTAGACGCTAGTAGTGTCGTGATGTTTCTTGTAGCATTTCGACACTACATTGATTTGTATATAAGGATCATTTTCGAATTTAGGTCATTCTCTCTATTTTCAGCAGCCGTTTTAGACCTTTCCACCTTTTCTCTTCTGTCTTTTACACATTTTAGACTAATTTAGTACTTTATGCATCGATCCATGGGATCATGATCTTTTTTGGAGTTGTCCAACTAGATTTCAACGCCAATTCGGGTGTAAGTCGGGTTGTAATATGACTTGGTGAGAATTTGATTTCAATTTCATTTGAATTTCTGCTTAACTATACTTTGTCTCTTGCTTTAATGATTGAGCATGCTTACATATTAGAATTGACGCCTCAAGTATGTATGTATGTTCATCGCTATGCTCGTTAATCGAAATCTGTAATTGTTTCAATTTCTTGCTTAATTGAATAGTAACTAGGATGGCTCATGTTTGTATATTAGGGGCTACTCCTTAATTTGTAGTTTGTATGATAGGCCTTAGAGGCAAAGTAGCATTCTAGTTAACTAAGGCTATTCGTTTAATTAGAATTGTTCTAACCAATCCCTTGCTCGTAATGCGATTGATTCGAAGGGTATGGAACGCTATCGTGCCTAGCTATTCGGGACAATTTAAGACTAAATCGATGCTAGGTTAAGATAGTCTAATTAGGGAACCGACTCAATCAGTAAAGCCAGTACTCTAAATCGATTAGGGGCTATATCGGCTTTACTAATTGAGTCGGTTAGATGCTTAAAATAAACTTGATTCTTGCTTTAGGATTTCAGTGATCAAAGTCACAAAACACAACTTGACGAACTCCGAATTGGTGTCGTGGTGAGATTGTTTACTTCCCTTTCATTTTATTTCTCCTTTATGCAATTTATTTTTAATCTTTTTACATTTACGTACAAAAAAAAAAACCCATGTGTTGGTTCTATAATAAAGATTGAGAGAGAAACTATTCAGTTCGACTCCCGATAGATCGACCTAGCCTATTATTACTACAAATTTTAGTCAGGCTCGGTATTTATTATTTTGACGAGTTTGACGAGCTCGATCGGTCATCAAGTTGATTTCTTTGCTTTTTTTCCTTTTTTTTATTTTTTGGGAAAAGATAGAACAAAGTGAATTTTCTTTATATAAATGATGGTATTATTGAAAAAAAAAACTACCTTCTTATATTGCTTTATTCAATACATATATTGACTTGTCGGTTTTTTGGGTAGTCAGGTTTTTTAAACACCCCTACAAGGCATGCCTGCAGCGGCCTCGGCCAGCTTGCGCCCAGCTGGGCACATGCCGCCACATGCTGGCACCCACCTAGCACACTCCTTTTCCAATTCAATTTTTGCCACGTGTCCCATACGACTTCTCAACACTTTCCAATCTATGAAAGACCACCACGCATCAAAGAATACACTTATGCAAGTTAGAAACAATAAAAGAAATACCACTAGATGGTCAAAAAATGACATCCCAATAAAGTGATTTCCATCTTTCTAAGAGAAGAGTCACAAGCAAAAGTTACCTCCTAAGAAATTGATTTTTATCTTTCTAAGAGGAAAATAACAAACAAAAATTACCTCCCAAGAAATCGATTTTCATCTTTCTAAGAAGAGAGTAATAAACTAAAATAGCCTCCCAAGAAATTGATCTTCATCTTTCTTAGAGGAAGGCCATAAACTGACATTTTCTCTAGGAAATTGATATTCATCTTTCCAAAGGAGAATCTTACACCTATGGAAGACTAAATTCATCCCTACGAGGCTTGATCGGTAAATCTTAAGGATGATCCAAAGAATTACTTTGGAGCACTGACATTTTCTCTAGGAAATTGATATTCATCTTTCCAAAGAAGAATCTTACACCTATGGAAGACCGAATTCATCCCTACGAAGTTTGATCGGTAAATCCTAAGGATAATCTGAAGAATTACTTTGGAGAACTGACATTTTCTTCAGAAAATTGATATTCATCTTTTCAAAGGAGAATCTTACACCTATGGAAGACCGAATTCATCCCTACGGGGCTGGATCGACAAATCTTAAGGATAATCGAAGACTGCCTTAGAGCACTGATATTTTCTCCAAGAAATCGATATTCATCTTTCTAAAGGAGAATCTTACACTTGTCAACCCTATAGAACTTGATCAGAAAATCCTAAGAATAATTCAAGGACCACCTTGGACCACTTAAACCTAAAAGGACACATATTCAAAATTAAAAGGGGTTATACTCCCAAATTGGCCTCCATACTTTAGGCCCATAATAACAAGCCCAACCATAATTTCAATTAGGGAGTAGGGGTTAATTTTATGGGTGAAATTGGACTAAGAGGATAAACCCAAAAAACTAGAGAAATCAGAGGCAAGATCGATAGAGATAAGCCCAACAAGGAAGGAAAACGGGCCAACACAAACAAATAGGGCCAGAAAATATAGAAAATAAGAGGAATTTGAGCCGAAATTCCTTCAACCTGAAGAAGCCCAAATTCCACCTGGTCGACCTCTAATGGGGTCACACAACTAGCATGCTCCCATCTCGTGGTTCCCTAGTTCAACCCGGTTCGATTCGCCCTCTTCCTAATTTGTGAAGAAACAGACGAAAATCTTAATCATGGTCATATAAATACCATTCTTCAACCCAAAATATGTAAGCTCTTCCTAAACCCTAAACTCTAGCTACACTAAAAAGACTCCTAGCTAACTTAAGCATCGTAGTCTTTGTGGCAAGTACCACACTGGTGTCCAGGTTTTCACTAGTCTTCCTTGATCATATAAATTTTACAATTGTTGTCACGTGAAGGTCAGGTGCATTACTTCGTCCGAATTTTGGCAACATTACACATTATAAAAACTTCACATTGGTAGAAAGTGTAACGTTAAGTCTTTAGTGTTTATTTTATTTTAATAATTATAATTAAATTACAAAACTACCACCTCTCATAGTAGATGGGTATAGGTTACATGAGTATAGGAATGTGAAAATGGTTAATAAAGCCATTAGTGTTTACTTTATTATTTATTTTTAATTGAATTATAATAAATATCACTTCTCAAATACTTATTGAGTATAGGTTATATTGTGTGGCCAACATGAGCATGGCTCAATTGGCATAAAGTGTATACTCTCGACCAAAAGGTTAAAAGTTTGAATCTCCCAACTCACGTGTTGTAAAAAAATAGGTTACATCGTGTGAGATTGTGAAAAAGGGTTAAACCACTAGGCATGTTAAAATATTTTTTAATGGTTTAATTATAAGCCATTACTTGTACTCAAAAAAAAATTATAAGCCATTACTTGATTATTAATTTATTTTTAAAATGTGGGGCTATAAATAAACTTAAATGAACTTTTTGATTTAATATATTTATTATCTAATGCGAGGTAAAAATTTTAAAAAATGAAAGGCAATGTGATAGAAATCGAGCATGTCAAAAGGTTTTTTTAATGGTTATATAAGCCTTCTTAAAAAAAAATGGTTTAATTATAAGCCATTACTTCATTATTAATTTATTTTAGAATGTAAGGCTATAAATAACTTAAATAAATGATAGTTTGGACATTATATTAAAAAAAAGAGGCCAAAATTGTCAGATTATGTATTTTATAAGCAACTCAATTTCCATCCACAATGAATTATTATGAAATTACATTCTTCAAATTTATATGGACGAGAATGGCTAAAATAGTTTTGTATTTTTAAAAATAAAAAGCACATGCCAAATCTTAGTAGTTTTCAAAAACAAAGAAACTGAATTTTAAAAACTGCCTTTTTTGAAAAAAATAATAATAATTTAGGTATGATTTCAAATAAGTTTACAGTATTATAGAAAATCGTAAACAAACATAGTAGAAAAAACCAAAACAAACTAAAGCCAAAAGCACCAACATCAACATTAAATGCCTCAGTCTAAGATGATCAACATAAAACACGAATGAAGATCAACAATACAAACTTAATTTCAAACCTAACAAACATGGATGTTGCATAGCTCCTTGTACAGTGCTTCTAAATATAAATACAAAACTGTAACAAACCAATCTAAACGTAATTCAACCGATCAATGTAAAAAAAAGGCTGCATATTCAAATTTTCATATCAAAACGTAAAATTTAAGGGAAAAAAATATGTAAAAAGGGTAAAAAAGAGGATAAGTGGACAAGAATGGCCATTTATTATTAACGAAGTTCACAATGGGCAGTAAATCCCAAAAAGTCCATATATTAAAAATGAAAAGTGTCTCGCCCTTAGCCAAGCAGCCATTCATTCATTCAGCGGCTGAGGAAATCTCAACAAAGGAATATTTTGCAGAATTTTGTGCCAAAAACTTGAGACACTACCTTTTTTCAAGACCCAAAAAAAGCCAAGTCTCTGCAGATTTGATGATGGAGATGCTATTGTACACAGCCAAACTGTAAAAAGAATAGTGTTACAATGGAAAACGAAAAACCCGGCTCGACTTCGGTACCTCTTTCTTCATCCTTTTTCTGTTTTGGCCTCTCTATTTTCAGCAGGTCCAAGATGATGATCTCTTGATCAGTGGTTTCATTTGCTTGTCCTCTTCAAGTGAAATCATCCCCAAGTGTGATGGATCTTCCAACATCATCTTTGCAACTAAGTATCCCGCTATCGACCACGTCTGATATTTCCTTGCTTGTTTTCCTATATATCTTCCTAACTTTCCATCATAGTATTCGGGCCAACTATCCTTCAGCAAACGACTCTCGGCAAGCTCGATGGCTCTTCTTGCAATCTGGGGTCGTCCAGTTTTAATGCAAGCGGCTGTTAGCAGCCATAGTAGCACTGCACCCAGAGCAAGAAGGAAGGTATCAATATAAAAAACGAGGCAAAAGATAAGATTAACGACCGAATTCCAATCTCTTACGCCATTGCACAGTGCAGAAATGGTAAATGACAATTCTAGCTTTCCGGGCTCACAAATCAACTGCTGTGAGTACGAAAATATCCATCTGTATCAAGCATTAATATGCTAGAATGAGATGTTCTGGTGATGCTATGAAATCACTATTCTAAGATGTTTTCCTTTTCGAATCCCTCGACAAGTTGAGTGATTCAAATCCGTATCCTAAGCATACTTGCTGCCCTCCAATCTTACAGTTTGAAAATACACCAAATATCAAGGATCTTTTCCAACAAGAAAATCTTGGCAAGGTTCTGATGTTAGGAAAAGGTCATTCATCTCCAACATTCAACAATATCTATATCTTGACTCCAACTTATACACCAAGAATGAAAGATCTAGATCTGGAGAAGCAGCATGCATTTTTATTTTTAAACAAATAGCGGGGGCAAAAGAGACAGGAAGATCAGAATCAGGAACAGCTGCCTAGGAGGGAACTTTTTAAGAGAAAAATTAAAGACCAAAAAGTACAAAGAACCATATAAAAGAAAAGACGTGAATTAAGCTCCAAACCAGTCTCTAAAAGGGATGGGTGGTAGTTTTGAAGATTATAAATTAGAATGTTGGAGGATTGGTGGTTAAAAAGAAAAGGAGTTTGATCAGACACAAACATGAAAGATAGCTCCAATCTGGTCATTCTCTTTCTTTTTTTTTTCCTGGGGACAATCATATGATCCTTTCATCTTGCAACATTTGGTTATCAAGAAACTCTAGGATCTTAATATTTTGGGTAGGTGACTAGGGTTTGAACCAATTCCCCCAAAGTCCCTTTTACTTTTTTACGTACCTAATGTCACCAGGCCAACCCGTGGTGGTTCTTACTTGGTCATTTTATAAGAGACTAAAATGTTGGTCAGCTAAAGGTAAAAAAGTTGACAAAATAGACAGCTCTTATCACAGGAAAAGACCGTGTTTACATAACCACTTATAGTTTGTTTGAGTAATAAAGAAGAGAACAATCAATTCAAAATTGTGAGTTTATATCAACAAGCTTCTGACTCGAGGAAAACTTACCCAGGACTATGATGGCAAGAACATGCAAAATGAGATCACACATAATGTGCTAGGAGATTGCCATGCACCATAAGTACCTCAGACTTTCTTTGAAAGGTAACTTCAAATTTGAGTTAGTTTCGAGACATAGTGATGGAGAAAAACAAGAGCAAATTCCTATGATAGTCAAACTTCCAGTTTCTAAAGGTAATTGCCTCACCCCTACTCCATTCGTGCTATGCTAGAACCAATTGCCATCATTGAAAAATGCATTAAATACTCAAGATTCCCAAGGTTTATGCAATTATTTGGGCTGAAAAAGAAAAACCTCTGTTTTTTATGCTTGGGAGGTACAAACAATCGTCTTCAAAATTGCTACAAGGAAAAATCTTCATGAAAAAAGAGATTGATGAGGAAGAGTTAACCACTTAGAAATTGTCATTGTGGAAATTTTCAAAATGTACATTTGCCTGATAGCTTATTCTGTTTTATCAACTTAGACTCCACCTCAGACCTCTACTACTAGCCGGTTAGCTAAAGCCTAAAATCTAGTAGTGGATAAAACTTAAGGATAGAAATCTTAGAGGAAAAAAAGGACAGGTCCTAATAATGCCTTCTTGAGGTTTAGAACAGCGATATCATCAATGAAATTGATGATTGGCACATCAGAGTGCATGAAAGGCATTAATGCCTGTTCTCATTGCAAGTCAACAATATCAGCAACAGTTTGTTTCCACACCTACCAGCTATTATTATAGTTAGTTTTGGTCTATCTTATTGTATGCCTTAATGTATTCTTCTTTTTTCTATCAATGAAAGCTTGATTTCTCATTAAAAAAACTTGTCAAGCTATTATTAGAAGACTCTCTCACGACATTAGTTATAAATATTAATATAAGATTTCATGTAACTTGAAGAGAAATATGAGTGAATGAACAAACCTGGCCAAGATCCACCATTATGGTAGCTCCACCTGGTATTCTTGGGATCACAACCAGTAATAATTCGCCACTCATGGCTTTCTATGGCAGGATATGATATTTTCAAAGGCATTTCTCCAACCAGCTCCTCCCAGCGTGATTCGATAAGATCCATAATAGCCATTGATTGCTCAGGGGTGGCAAGAGATGATAGAATTGCAACACAATTACCTAATGCAAACCATCTAAAGTCCATTCTTGCAGGACTGACGTTACCAACAAAGTACCCGCCACGTGTGGGCATAAAATCAAACACCCATTCTGGGATTGAATCGGGGATGACATTGAACTTATTTACAGCTGTATGTGAATATTCTTCAGTTTTATAACGGTAGATATCATTTAGTTGCTGGAAGTCTAGCCAGAAATAACTCCTCATGTGATAACTTAAGGCATGCAAACGCTTCACAATGCGTTCTATGCATTCTTTTCCTTCAGCATCATGTTTCAGCAAAGCCAGAGCACATCTCAAGGCCATAAAGAAAAGGGCTTGAATTTCAATAGGATAACCATATATACCCTGGAGAAAAAATATCAAGTTATAATACATGGACAAGGTAAATATTTCACAGAAACATCAAGAAAAACTTGTGAAGTTCTTTAAATTTGAACATCATAGCTGCATCTGAATAGGCAGTAAATGAAAAAGTTATCTGTTTCTTTTTAACATCAGAAAATAAAATCACAGAAGGTTCCTAAAAGTTCGATATTCTATCTGCATGATAAAACTAACAGTTGAAAAAGAGTGATGGGAGGTCTCACAGCAACTTTTGGACGCTTCTCAATTATATAGAGAGGCTGCATTCCCTAATAAATGGTGTACACATGACAAGCAACTCTCATTCCAAAATAATGAATATCTGTGTTTATACCACATTTAACAAATTCACAATATTGCCAGAAAATCAAATGGACTGCAATTTGTAAGACAATGCACAAACAATTCTGAGCAGATTAGGAGTAAAAACAAAACAAACATAAGATTGTCGATCCAAATTAGTACGGGCAAACTAGAATGTTATACGCACGCTTGCTTGAGTATATTGTTTAGGGTATGAAATGTTTTATACTCACTGGTGTTCCTTCTGCAATAGAAAAGAGTAAGTCCTAGGCCCACATTTTCTTATACTACTTCTCCAGGAAGGTTTGGAATATTCTTTTTAGTATCGTTGACCTCAGCTGGGGCAACCAAACTACTCTAGGAATAAAGTCCCGATGATGTCAGGTCACAGCCCCAAAAAGAAAGCCAGTATTTTATGGTCCACTGTGGTTACTGTATTTCTGGAGTTAAGGCTTGAGAGGATTAAACCAAATTTAGAGAATTAAGCAAAATTATTGATATTGTTTGTTATTAACTTCTTTCTAGATATAGATAGTATCTAATTCTTTTTTTTATTTTTTATTTTTTATTTTTTCGATGAAGGTTATACACAACCAAAAAGAAACAGCCTAGGGGCAGGGATAGAGAAAACCCTCACCCACAAAAAGCTAAAGAAGAGCTTTTCAATTGTTTTGGATCATGGACAAGCTATAATTACAAAAGAATTTCTTGTGCCTAACACAACACCAAGAAGCAAGAAGCTGTACATAACAACAAAAAGAATGACTTTTCCTCAAATAATCTCTGATTTATAGTTATTCTTTATATAGTTACCAAAAGAGGTTGGCTTATCCTCAACTATAAAAGGATTCTTTTTTAAACCTTTCATTCGGTTTTCTTAAATGAAAAACCCATAGTCTCAAATGAAAGGATATACAACGGATATACAAAAGTCCAGTCCACAAGAAACAGAGCAAAAAAAAAAAACAGAGGCAAAACCGACCTACAAGAAAGGACTCAAACAGTTGAGAATAAAAAAAATTAATTACAGAATTCTTTGGACACCAACATCGAGAGGAAGATATTGACACCAGTAGTGGACCAAACTTCTTTTGGTTATTGAGGAGGATATCTTATTCTTTCCTTCTTTGTTTTATAATTATCAAAACATTTTCTGAAACACTTCTTAAAAAAAACATTTTTTGATACCCAATATTACATAGATCAAGGATTACCTAAGAATAAAAATTATCTCAAACTGCGACAATCAAGTAGAAAATCTGCTCCCCAAAAATTATATGAAGGCTGCAAAAAGTAGCACTTCTTGGCAGAAAAGTTTACGTCTACATGACTGAACTAATGAAGATGTAAACTATAGCATACGCTGGACTAAACAAAAAAAAAAGGTACAGAAATAGTTAAAATCAGTAAAGCTGATTATATTTATCCCCCAATTTTAAATACTGAGACAAACAACACAACTTTAAATACAGTTTAAACACTTCAGTATGATAAACAATGTTAATGATTGGCATCATCACATTACAGTCAACTGAAGGGAAGATAACAGCACAAAGAGTTAGCTCTTCAAAAATACATGGTTCAGTTCAGTAGGAAGACATGGTGTTCTGATCAATTATTTTGCAGGACCCCTTATGTTCATTAGGCATTAAAGATGTTATTTCTTGACGATGTCAGAAGCCATGCAATAAAAAAGCCACCAAAGCAATCCTACCACACTAACACAACAGAATAAAATCTTATGTCTGCATCACGCACACAAATAATTTAATATAAATCAAATCCAAGTCCAAGAAGTCAACAGTTAGATCACTAAAAGACATCCTAGGGAGAAATAGTATGGAACTTTAAGAACATGGTTGTGACTGCCTCCTCATTCTGTAACTATTCTTCTTTTCTTTTTTTTCTTTTTTTTTTCTTTGTGGATAAAATGCCTACTAAAAATCAACTAATAGTATTAAATTATAAACACTTCATTCCTTTTAGAAAATTTCAGTTGTTATATACAGAGACATCACATAATACATTTTATAGAAAGTATTATCAAAAGAAAATCACATAATATGAAATGAAAAACAGGTGAAAGTAACTTCATGACAAGCAAAAGATATAAAGAAATTTTACCATTCTTCGATCAATCATGGAGCATCCATCAGCACAAAGTAGAGTTGGGAATGTATCAAACCCCTCTGACAGACATAAAGTTAAAATAAGTTTCATTCCCTTCTGACACTCTGGTGTTTCAGCCAGAGATAGATCACCAGTTGACTTTGTATATGCACGGAGCAGAATGATCCACCAGAATCCAGAGTCGACAGGAGCAACTCTTCCTATCGCACTTTCTCCAAAATCAGCAACTATGGTATCTGTTTTTCTAACAGGATCATGAAGAACCTTAAAGCTAGCCGGCATTGCACCTTCCCCAAGCTTGAATCTGTCTATTCTTTTTTCCCATCCCTGAAGCTGGAGAGTTTTTAACAAGAAGTTCTTAACTATTTCCGGCTCCCCATTCATCAGAAAAGCCAAAGCACTGGGGACAAAATCCCGAACAAAAACCTGAGAGAAAAGCAATATAACCAATACATACTTCAGACTTTTGTTAAAGTTGTTACTAGTATACAATTATTTCTTATCAAATACATAACAAATCAGGGTAAGAAATTGTGTTAGGGGCTCTGATTTTATGATTTAACCAACTTACATCAGGGTTGTCTTTAACAGTTCTTTTCATAAATTGTAAATATCCCTGAAAACCGAACTTTCAAGTTCAAGTTTTCAATGCATTTTTTGCTGACCACTATTAACCTGATAAGTTGTCTAACCTTTAAGTTGAACTCTCTCAACAGAAGATAAAAAACACTCTCGATCTTCGATATTAGTTGTTCATAATTATTCTACGACACTGCAGTCTCCAGATTAACATGATTGGGGCCTCTAGCATGTATCCAATGGTTTATTAAAATCATTTTCAAATATTTTTACCTGATCATAATTCAAGACCTCCTCTGAGGCATGGTCATATGCTGCAATAGTTCCAACTGGTTGGCCCCGAAAATGCACCAAGGATCTCCGCAAAGCCTCCCATGCTTCAGCGATCATTGGGTGGGGCTCAAATGAATTTCTGGTAGATGAAGCAGGGGTATCAAATCCTGACCTTCCACCAGGTGAATACGAGCTCTCAAAGTTGTCCAAACCTCCCCGAGCAAGGCTGATGGACAGCTCGCTGAGAGACCTCTCATCAAATGATCTTTGCCTCTCAATATTGAGCTTAGGCTTGTCAAGAAGTCGAGAAAGATCATAATCATCCATCTCAGAGATCGAGCAATGTGAGCTCACATTTCGAAGTCCCAACCCATCCATTTCCTTTTTCCTCTAAATGGTTTAATGAGGAAATATCTGCGTTATGAACAGAGATTTACATCAGAGAGAAACAGTAAGTCATTCCTTAACCACAAGCGTTTGCAGTGCACAACAATATTTAAAAGAACCAAAGGACAATCCCTCAATTTTTTAATTAAAAACGGAAACGTAAAGTCGATGGTTCAGAAAAAGGAAAACCGGGCAAAAATACACGAAGGTTTTAACATAAAAAACCCGTGACTCAAAGAAGGAAACGAAAAGTCAAATATATGTCCGCAAGCATCGAAGGAAAGTGAACAGATATAGAAATGCTCATTAATTACTAGCAAGTTGATTTGCCAAAACTTAAATTCTCTATCATATTACAAGATATTCAACATATCAAATCCTTTCTAACCCTTTCAGCAAGACAAAAGAGTAAAATTAAACCAAAAAAAAACAAGCATTTTAATATGTATATACACGCATAAACTCCATCACCACTGAAATTATTAACTAATCAACTAGCAAAATAAGAAATCACAAGTAAATCACATAGCAAAACAAGCTTAAACAAAAAAAAAAAAAAAACGAACAGAAAACCAAAACATGCCGAAGAAAAGATCCTGGAGAAAGCAGAGCGAAAACACAAAACCGGATAGCAGATCAAGAACACGATCAGGTAAAACACGGACTCGAAACCAGAGAGAAGAGAGCAAGAAAACATTTCCACAAGGAATTAAAACAAAAAAAACGCCACAACAAGAGAGTCAAATTCCAAGAGTTGGAACAAACAGAGGTAGGCATCCATTCAACAGCGCCAAAACCACCAGATCTGAGCTCCAGAAAGGATCAGACACAACAAACAACAACGACAACCACGAAACAGCAAACAGAGAGAGAGAGAGTATACCTGAAGAGCAGAAATGAGGAGGGCGGAGGAATCAAAGTGAACGGCGTCGGTTTCGCCGGAAAATGCTCGCCGGAGAAGGAAGAAACTTGGAGAGTGAAGGGGAAAAAAAGGAGGAAAAAGGGGAAAAGGAAGCCCGGCTGTCAACAGCTGGTATTTATAGCTGAGAAAGCGGGAAGGGAAGGGGGACCGTCCCAGTCCGTAGGGGTGTTCAAAAAACCCGATGACCCGAAAAACCCGATCAACCCAACCCAATTCAACGGTTTGGGTTGGGTTATCAACTTGTTTGGGTTGGGTTGGGTTCAAACAAATGGAAACTTTATGGGTTGGGTTGGTTCGTGGGTTCACCAAAAAGGAGTTTGGGTTGAACCGAACCAACCCGAACTTCTTATTAATTTAAAAAAATAATTTTTTTACTTATATTACAACTATATGTACATATATTTATTTTAATTTTATAATTATTTGTAGATTATTTATTATTCAACAACTTTTTAAAATAAGTTTTTGAGTCTTTGGAAGGTAAAAATTCATGATATAAATTGAAATTGAATTGCTAATCTTAATTCAATATTTAAAAATAAATAAATATATATTTTATATATCAATACTTAACTTTTTCTTAAAATAAAATTTTGAGTTTATAATCCAACCAACCCGAACCAACCCAACCCAAATATTTCATGGTTGGGTTGGGTTGGGTTCATTATTTAATAAGGGTTGTTTGGGTTGAAGAAATTTGCAACCCGAATAATTGGGTTGGGTCTAAAACGTACCTCAACCCGACCCAACCCAACCCACGAACACCCCTACCAGTCCGTATCTCTCTCTCCAATCTAATTCCAAACTAACACATCGGAGTTCCAAATGTAACGAGAGAGACTCTACCGCCACCGGGAACTGCCGGTGATCTTTGTCCTACGTGGACAAAACGACGCAGTTTTCTGGCGCCTTTCTGACAACTCTGTCGTTGCAGGATAAATAATAATTAATAAAACGTGGCCTATATTATTATTTTTTTTTTTTTTTAAATTACGGGGTGGGTGTGGATAGAGATTTGTGATTGTATAAAGTGAGAAGGGGAGCTTATTTATAGGGGAAATCAAGAGCGTGATTTTTGACCAAATCAAAAGTTGCGGGTAGGTGAAGGCATTTTTTCCCATTTTGTGGATAAAAATTTGGACACTCTTATTCTATCTAATCTTTTTAGGGTTATTTTCGTCATTTTACTTATTAGATGTTGATGTCTATAAAAATGTCTCCTCTCAATTTTGTTGAAATGTTTTAATAGAATTAAAATTTAATCCTTCTTACCTAAGTAGACGGTGAGTTTCATGTTGGTGATTGCTTTTATAGACATTTTTTAATAATTCTTCATGTTTTTTATATTTTATTGATATATTTATGGTATTTTTAAAAATATGGGTAAATTGTCAATATAGTAGTTATGGTTCTATCTTCGTTTCAAATTGGTGCTTATGATTTTAAAAGTTTGTATTTCATTACTATATTTAGTTGGATTTTCTCTACTGTTATGAGTTGTTTCTATATTGAATATGTTTCACATTTTCTACTTACATGGTAATTGATCAAAGTAGATTTTTGAATAAGTAAAAAATGGTTTAGTAATGATATATGAATATTAACTAAATTATAAAGATCAAATTGAAGCTGTTAAAATCTTAGAAACTAAATTCAAAGTGTAGAAGTTAAATTAATAATCGAATCGAGTTATATTGAATCCAATCTTATTACCTACTGTTGGTGCCAAAATTTGAAACTGTTAAAATCCTAAAAACTAAATTCAAACTGTAGGAGTTAAATTAATAAACGAACCGAGTTATATTGAATCCAATCTTATTACCTACTATTGGTGCCAAAATTCGACAGGAAAAATGCACTTGGCCTTCACGGTAGGGATGTACAAAAAAATTTGATAACTCGAGCCATACTACTGAATCCAAATCGTAAGGGTTTGGTTGGATTAGATTTTTTTTTTTTGGTTGGATTGGGTTAATGTTTAGAAGAACTAAATTTTCGGTTCGATTCTTGAGTTAGCATTTTTTTGGCTCAATTCAACCTGAACCAAACTGAAAATCAAGTTTTTTATTTTATACATATCATTTTTTTGGCTCAATTCAACCTGAACCGAACTGAAAATCAAGTTTTTTATTTCATTTTATGCATACATACATACATATATATTAAATCAACATAAAGAAACCCTAGCAGCACGCACGCGCAATAAGCTATGGAGACGCAGTCGCGCAGCCACTTGCACTCGCAGTCGTCCTATTCTCTCACGCTATTATGTTATGTTTCGTCTCTCGTCTTCGTCCAACTTATTGTCGACGATCGCCTGTGACTTCATCTTCCCGATGTTGTCACTCGATTCTCCACTACATAGTGTATATATATATTTTTTGAAACAAAAAACATAGTGTATTAGATACTTTTGTTTTTAGTTGAAACACACAACCTGGTGACCCAACCCAACCCAACTCGAAAATATATGGGTTGGGGTTGGATTGGATTGGGTTGCTCTCATAAATAGGGTTGATCAAGTCGGAGGTTAACCAACTCGAATTTTTGAGTTGGTCCAAAAACTCCCTAACTCAACCCAACCCAATCCATGTACACCCCTACTTCACGTGACAGCAACGGTAAATTTGTTTGAAGGAAGAAAAACGTGGATTGCAAAAGAAGAGAAAATTGCACACTAGTGCGGTGCTTGTCACACCAACTCCAATGCTTAAGTTAGCACAAAGAAATTTAGTGTAGTAAGGATTTTAGGAATGAGGAAGAGCTTACCTTCTCTAGGTTGAAGGTACGTATTTATATGACCCCTATAGGGTTTTTCTCCTTCTCTTTACGAATTAGGTTAAAGATGAACTGGACTGGATTGAATCAGGATATCACGAGTCAGGGCCATGCATGGCTCCCGCCCTCTTGAGAGGCCGACCATGCAAGAGGATGAAATTTGGCTTTGGCCCAATTTCTTTTCTTCTTCCATTCTCAGTGGATCCTTCTATGTTGGCCCAAGTTTATCCCGTATTTGACTTTTTCTTATTAGTTTCACTTCTGATTTTCTTAATGATTTGGATTTACTCTTTTGGTCATATTTCACCCATAACACCTACAAACCCTCTATGTTTATGAAATTCTTGATGATGTGTGGGCTTGGTGAAAATGATTTTTTTTTTTTGTTTGATCTTTTAAAAAATCAGACTTATTTGTTAGTAATATTTTTCCCGTTTTGTAATATATTTCGAAATGCGTTTTTAAAATTATAGTCAAATTGTAAAAAGGAAACTATAGTGGTTTTCAA
Organism: Trichosanthes truncata; assembly: GCA_033996785.1. Taxonomy (NCBI): domain Eukaryota; kingdom Viridiplantae; phylum Streptophyta; class Magnoliopsida; order Cucurbitales; family Cucurbitaceae; genus Trichosanthes; species Trichosanthes truncata. The sequence continues at coordinate 25,344,319 of JAWPNB010000009.1, forward strand.
AATTTTGTTATTAATTTTAACAAAATATTATTTAAAAATGTATCAAATAAAATAAAGAATTTATAAGTAAAGCAAACAAGCTACTATCCGACAATATTTTTAGAAAAACTAATTTTTTTTTAGTACAAATGTTGGAATATAGAGATTTGAACCTCCAACTTCAAGAGAATAAGTACATACTAATTACCGCTAAGCCAAGCTTATTTTGACAAAAAAAAAAACTAATTAATCATGAAAAAAGTTCTAACATGAAATTGTATCATATTTTAGAGAACTAAACTGTTAAGGTATAAAATCTACATATAATTTATAATTTTTTTTATATTTTTATGACAACTTTTATTGAATCGATAAAAATATCAATCACAATCACATGATTAAAATTGCTTTTAAAAAATCGACATGTGATTTAAAAATTATAATTATAATTAACAAATTAATGAAGTAAAAGATATATAGTGAGTGTCCTATATTTATTTTTTATCTGTAACTTTAACATATCGTTAATTATTAAGTTTTTTTTTTAAAAAAAAATATCGTTAATTATTAGCATTAAAAATCGCTGTTCGCTCGAAATCTATCATATAATATTTTATTCGATTAAAAATTAATTTTGAATTTATCATATAAAATATTAAATTTCCAAAAACAAATTTATCACGTGGAAGTTTATTTAATTAAAAAAAAAAAACAATGTTCGAAACTCAGTATATTAACTTTAAGAAACCAATAATCAGTTGTTAATTAATTTTAAATAAGTAATTGGTAATAACATGCTTTATAATTGTACTAAAAAAACATGCTTTATCATTTTAAAAAAAACATTATTATTATTGAGTTCAAAATGACTTTAAAATTAAAAAAAAAAAACATTATAATCCCAAAAAAAAACTGTAAAATTTAATGAGCGACAAATATATTATTATTTTTTAGAATTTAAAAAAAATAGTAAATAAATTGTACGCATGAAGAAATGGGTTCATCTTAATTTATATTCTTGAAATGAAAATATTCGATGTCTTTTCAAGTTTTAAAGATTCTAGCAACTTTTTGTCAAGTGCTGTGGAAAAATGTTTATTTAAGTGCATAATTCTGACAAATCTTATCCAATATTTTATTTTAATACTTGTTTGAGGGGCATGAGAAATTTATCATGATTAGAAGTCTCATAATTGTTCCTTTTTTTTTTCTTCTAGTTTTCATATTTATTCTAATTTCCACTTAGGTTTTTTTTTTTTTTTTTTTTTTTTTTTTTTTTTTTTTTTTTTTTTTTTTTTTATAACAGCAAAACAAAACAAGCTACACCACACGGGACTCATTTAACAGAGAGGTCCCCACCGCCCCATTACTACAGGTCCAAAAATCCCCTTCATCTTCCCGATTAAAATACTGAAGAACCCCGAGGGAACCATGCAAAACCACAGAAAGCCCAGACGCCGGGGAGCTGTAAACCGACTGCGCCAACTCATGGGCATCGTGGTTTTGACTTCGAGGGCACTTCTGGACGGTAACCTTGCCAATTTCAGACGCTAGGAGATCGATTGCCTCGATCACGTTAATAACTTCGGTAATGTCTTCACTTTCACCTTTTAACATATGGATTACTTCTGCAGAGTCTGATTCGATGATGATTGAGGGAAGGGGCTGTAGAATATGGAGCTTAATTTCCACTTAGGTATTAAAACTAATAAAGGCTAGTTTTAATCCTTAAATTTTGTATAAAAATTATTTTCATCATTGTCATCATTTTTTTAATTATTTTGACTAAAATTTTGAATTTTTTAAATTTTGGTCCTAACCATAACATATAGCCTTAAATACTTATATTTTTATCGTAGATGTCTTATTTATTAGATAAGTGAATAGAAGACATGTCATTTTAGATTTTTGTCAAGTGATTAAGGTAAAATCTAAAATGATTTTGATTTAAATACTATTATAGTTTTTGAACGTTCATATTTTTTCATTTTGATCTCTAAACTTTCAAACGTTGTGTTTTAATTCTTAAATTTATTTAAAAACCACTTTAGTCATTGTCGTTAATATTTATTGAAAAATTTGTTGTATATACCTAATGTAAGTACATCTTTTGTTTACTACTTTATTAATAGACGTCTGTATTGACAAGTATTTGAAATCACATGTAAATGTGTAGGTAAGATATTTGCTTTTTTTAACTAAATTTAGAATCTTATTAAATGATTATTGAAAAATTAGTGATAATGATAAAAATAAAAAACAAAATATGTCTTTTGAATATTTATCTCGAACGGAAATGAGATAAATATTTTAGGACGAAAATAGAATTAAGAAAAAAAAACAAATATTTGTTGAATGGACATTCCACATGGGGGCACAATTAGAAAATAATTAATATATTCACAATCTACATTGATCAAACCATTATAATATTTACTTATGAATAAGATTATTTAAAGTAAGCAATAATATCAAGATATCTTTTTTTTATAGGAATAATGTCAAGGGATTTGAACCTAATCCATTTTTGTTAGGAAATAAAAATTTAAAGCAACCATTAAGACACATTAAGGAATTTCCCCCTATATTACTTTTTTTGAATAATTATATAATATTACTTCATTTCCTTGTTTTTGGGCCAAATTTATGAGCATTCGAATAAGGAATAAATATTCATTAATTAGTACTAAAGAAATCATCGATTGACATGCATAATCTAATTAAATTTATTTGTGGATTATCTTTTAACATTTAATTATGTGGACCATAGCACAATATATAAGTTTAACTGATTTATAATTTTCATTCAGCATTCAAATCTTCCTATCTCTACTTAAATTTGTCAAAAACAAAAAGAGTAATTATTTTCTACACGAAGATTAATTGATAAAAATTATAATTAAAGTTATTTAGGCCCGTTTGATAACTATTTAGTTTTTAATTTTTGGCTTTTGAAAATTATGCCTATAAAACTCTATATATGTATGAGTTTCCTTATATTGTTATTCACTTTTTACCTATGTTTTCAAAAACTAACCCAAGTTTTGAAAACTAAAAAAAAAAAAAAGTAGTTTTCAAAAATTTGATTTTGTTTTTGGAATTTGGCTAAGAATTCAAATATTTTCTTAGGAAAGATGAAAGTTATTGTAGAGAAATGATGAGAACATAAGTACAATTTTCAAAAATAAAAAATTAAATGGTTATCAAACGTAACCTTATTTATTTATTTTTGGTTCAACAATATTTAGGAGTAGGGAGATTTGAACTTCTAACATCTTGGTCGATGATACATGTCAATTACCACTAAATTATGCTTACTTTTGCTGCAATTAAAGTTAATTAAATATATGGTGTGTTTGCTTTTTCTTGATAGTTATTAGTGTTTAGGTTCATTATTAACTAACTTCACAAAACAATTGTTTGACTATGTTATTTAGTATTAGAAAACACATATAATAAAACTCATATAACATTCAATCCCTCAAACAACTCATTGTGAATTTTTCTTGATAAACTTTGTAGGACATTCTTTAAACACATGAATCTGTTATCATATTTTTCTTTACAACATACTTCAAATCTATTGTTTGAAACTTTGATCTCAACTGCATTTGCAAATTAATTTGAATATGTGTTTAGGATGAATCTGACATGATTTTTTATTAGTAAAAAGTACTTTTAACTAATTAAAAGTATTTTACATATTTTCTTTATGTTTGGTTACATAATTAAAAATCATCTAAAAATTCTAAAAACACTTTAGATTGAGTTTACAATTATTTTGATATTGATTTTTTAAAATGATTTTTTTTTAAAGTGTAGTTAGAAGAAGCACTAATTTTGAGTTTGACATGACTTTTAGAATAGTAAAAAAAAAGTGTTTTTAGCTAAATGAAAATACTTTCCAAAATTTTCAAGTTGTTTGGTCATATAGCTAGGATTTTTGAAAATTTAAAAAATTTGTAAAGTGATGAAAAATATTTTTAGCTAATTAGAAGACTTTTTTAAATTCTTAGAATGTTTGGTTAAATAATAAAAAAATAATTTTAAAATTTTAAATCCATTTAAAAAGGACTGATTTTTTTTTTTTTTTTTTATAGAAATGAACGAAAGCTTAGTTTGGGATTGTTGTAGCTTTTAAAATAATTGTTGGGAACTGTGTTTTTAGAAAAATCGAGTGTAATATGAAGTAAATTAGTGTGTTGTAAATTTTAGCTTTAAACTTGAAAAAACAGGCTACAACATTTGGTAAATGAATATTAAATTGTTGTGATTTAGCTATTATGACTAAAAGGAACATCTGTACTATATAAATGACGCTTGAATGGAGAAACTTTTGATTTCTATTTTTGCCCATTCTTAATTTGGAGACTTCCCATTATGCCCTTCTTAATTGAAAGATTTTCAATTATGTCCTCAATTTGATTAAAGATCCTAAAATCGATATCCAAATTTTAAATGAACATTTATAAATTAATACTTAAAACTTCTTAAATTCATATTTAAAATAAAGATTAGAAGATAAGATTGTTTTTAATAAATTAATATTCAAAACTAATCTCTACCAATCTCTAATTAGATTTTTTTTTATAAATTAATATTTAAAACTTTTTGAATTCATATTTAAAATATTAAAATAAAGATTAAAAGATAAGATAAAACTACAGATATCACGTATTAAATTTTTATACACAAATCGATTAATAAAGGGTGAGTAAAAAAAATTAAAAAATTGTATTAAATAAAATTTGAGTTGGGGAGAAACTTTTGATTTCTATTTGTACCCCTCTTAATTTGGAGACTTTCCATTATGCCTTTCTTAATTGAAAGATTTTCAATTTTGTCCTCAATTTGAATAAATGTCCTAAAATCTCTACAGATCTTTAATTTTTAAATAAATATTCATAAATTAATACTTAAAATAAAGATTAGAAGATAAGATTGTTTTTAATAAATTAATATTTAAAACTAATCTCTAATTAGATTGTTTTTTTTATAAATTAATGTTTAAAACTTTTTAAATTCATATTTAAAATATTAAAATAAAAATAAAAAGATAAGATAAAACTACACATATGACATATCAAGCATTAAATTTTTGTACACAAATCGATTAATAAAGGGTGAGTTAAAAAGAAATTTACAAAATTGTATTAAATAAAATTTGAGTTAAATGTTTTAAAATCTCTACTCATCTCTTACTCATATATTAAAGGGTGATTTTAAAGAGTGATTAACAAAATAATCTCTCCCATCTCTAAAAAAAATATCACGATTTATTAAAAAATATTAAAAATAAAAAAATATATTTGATAGACAAATTGATTAATATTACGAATCTATTCAAATCGACCATATCATATCTGCATATTTGAATAAATTAAACGTCATATATTGTATATATATAGTGTCACCCACAATTGAATTCTTCCATATCTTCTAAAGTGATTCCAAAAACCATGTAGGAGAGAAATTTTGATTTCCCCTATTTCATTTGATGGTTATGGTTATATAAGCCTAACATAGATTTCTTTTCAATAAACCAAAACATTCGTATCTAATTTTCCAATTCTCAAGGTTCAAACAATTTATTATTGAAGAGACTTCATTATGATGTTAGAAGTCGGCAAGTGAATTCCCTCCAATGATTTTTGCAAATGTCAGATAGAGAGATTTAATGTAATTTATTATTTTTTACATGCTTTTGTAGTTTTTTTTTCAAATGGCAAAGAAATGGAATGATTAATGTAATTTACTACTGTTTATGTACTTTGTATTTTTTTTAAGCAAATACCACAGAGATTGGTTTAATGTAAATTATTGCTTTTGTAATTTTCTTTTTTTCTTTCCAAATTTGTAAATACACATCTATTCATCTACTCATCCTTGAAGAGGGTGGAGAATAAAGCAATTACAACTTTGGTTCATGGAAGAGGGTGAAGAAGAAAACAATTACAACTTTGTATTATTTTCTTCTTTATTTTTATTTTTGTTGGTTTTTTTTTTTTTTTTGTGTGGATAAATAGGAGTTTTTCTAGGTAGGATTTATGAAGGTTTGATCATTGTTTTGCATTTTTTTTTCATTTTTATGTAATTGTATTATATTCAAATATAATAATGTAATAGCAATTTTCAACATTTTGGTAACCAATGATATTCAGATTCTAAAAATTATTTTATTTGATAGGAGATTCTCTATCGTGCAATTTTATGATAAAAAATAAACTCAATATTTCTTAATTTATTAATTTTAAAGTTTGATATAAAAAATAATATTTTTGTTCAAATTAATTTATTAATAGATATTCTCGATTTAGTGAACTTTTGTAAACAAAAATAAATTGACCAATAGATCTCCTCAACATTTTTTTCACAAATTCAAAGAGTTCTAAATTTGAGAACTACTATCTAATTAATGATTTTCTTGAATTCGAAAGTTCATTGCAAAAATAGATTTTTTTTAATTATTAGATAATACAAAATTGAAAAAAATAATTAAAAAAAATAATATTTTGGTTTAAATTAAAGTTTGAAATTAAATGTGTAATCAAATGATGCAAATCAAAATAAAAAAAATATTTTGGTTTAAATTAAAGTTTGAAATTAAATGGGTAATCAAATGATGTTAACTAAAATAAATAATAATAATGAAGTGTAATTCTTCATTTTCCATATGTATAAGATCCTACATCCAACTTTTATCTGTATATTTCATTTTTAACGTTATGAAATACGTGCAACGCACGAAGTATCCAACTAGTACTATCAAAATTTGCAATAATTTGTTTTTGTTGATAATTTATAATTCTTAAATAATTGTTTAAAATGTTATAGGTTTTCAATTAAATTTTTTTTCTTGCTCTAAATTATATGTTAAATATTAAGATAAATAGTTGTAATTTTTTTTAAAAAAAATCCTAGTATTAATTATTTTTTAAAAAATGGTTGCAATCATCTAATCAATTTGAAAAATGAGAAAATAGAATTTGGTTGTGTGAAAAAAAATATTAGATATATAAAATCAAAGGATAAAGTTGAAAATTGAAAATTTATTAAAAAGGTGAATAAGATTTTATGAAAATCTTTTTTTAAAAGCTACTAGAAATATATTTTGTGAATGTTCGTTAGGGGTGTACAAATAACCCGATAACCTGAGTAATCCAGACTACCCAATCCAAACCGTAAGAGTTGGGTTGGGTTAGGTTTTTTTTTTTTCCAGTTTGAGTTGGATTAAAATTTTGGAAAACCGAATTTTCGGGTCGGTTCTCGGGTTGGCCTTTTTAGGCTCGGGTTGACTCGACCCAACCCAAAATTTAACTTTAAATATATATATATATATATATACACATACTTATAAATGAATTATTTGTGAACTTTTAATGTTTTTCATCTAAGATTGTAACGAAGATTAAGATGTTATGAACTTTGAAGTTTGATATTTGAATTTTATGTGATTTTAGTTATTAATTCAAACAAAAATTATTTTAAATAATTAAGAAAATTATAAAAAAAAATAAAAAAACTCAACCCGGCAACCCAACCCAACCCAAAAATATAGGGTTGGGTTGGGTTGGGTTGGGTTGCAACCCTTGATCGGGTCATTTAGGTAGCCAACCTGACCAACCCAAAATTTCGGGTTGGTGACAAAAAACCCTTTAACCCAACCCAACCCAACCCGTGTACACTCCTGTTCGTGTTTTACAAAAGTGATTTTAACGGATTCTTTCACAATCAGTTTTATCAAACAGAAAAAACAGTCAAGATTTTTCTTTAATCACTTATAACGCTCTCAAAATTAATTCCAACCACAACCTAAATCACTTTTTCCTAAATATTTTTTCAGAGTTGCTATTTTGGAATTGCCTTTATATATTCAAAACATTTAATTAGATATATATATCCTTTAATTAGATATATATATCCCTCTGATAAAACGGGAATCGGAAGATATTTTCTGCAACTACCGACCACCAAATCACGTGAAAAATGATGGGGTGCATAAGGGGTCCACGTTAGCTTCAAGAGGAGGTTTTGTCCACGTCAGCATTGTATCCCCAATTGCTTTTGCTTTTCATTATTTTCTCTCCTATTTCACCAAAAAAATGAAAACAAATTGAATCCTATTGTAAATATAAATGCCCATTCCACATGCCCATTTGATATCCATATCAAGTGGCATTTTATCTATAGCCAAAGTGTCTTCCATGTGTCCAACAAAGACCATAGATTGGTGTCCAAATGGACCACATCATGCTCTCCTAATTGCCTATATATAGTGGTTCTTGATGGATAAATAAATTGAGACATTTTGGGAAAGAAATCTCAATCTCTCCAATCTTCTTTTTTCTCTCCCATTTTCTCTAATTTCATTTGTTTTTAATTTGCCATAAATCTCCACTTTCTTTTGTTTATAATATATATATATATATATACTCCCTTTATATTCTAACACTTGTATTATTATTATTATTATTATTATTATATGTTTTGGTAAAGTATTATTATTATTATTATTATTATTATTATTATTATTATTATTATATGTTTTGGTAAAGTATTATTATTATTATTATTATTATTATATGTTTTGGTAAAGTTTTGGTGCCCGGTTTCGCCTCTCAATTTTACAACACGTTATCAGCACGAGACTCTGTCATTTTTCCCGCTAAAGGTAAGTCTTATAGGTAAGCCATTTTTACGCATTTGGTTTATGTTAAATTTCTAATATGAATATATTATTATTTTTTATAGTGTTATTATGACAAACCTTACAAAGCTAGAATTTGCGGCCCTGGATATTAATGGAAATAACTACTTGTCATGGGTCCTTGACGCTGAGATCCATTTAGATTCTATGAATCTTGGAGAAACAATTAAAGAAGGAAATGATGCATCAAATCAAGAAAAAGCAAAAGCCCTGATCTTCCTTCGCCATCATCTTCACGAGGGATTGAAAATGGAGTATCTTACAATAAAAAATCCCTACGTTCTATGGCAAGGTTTGAAAGAAAGGTACGATCATCAAAAAACAGTTATTCTTCCTAAAGCTCGTTATGATTGGATGCACCTGAGGTTGCAGGACTTTAAATCAGTAAGTGAATATAATTCCGCACTCTTCAGAATTAGTTCAAAATTAAAATTATGCGGAGAAAAGATTACTGATGTTGATATGTTAGAGAAGACATTTTCCACTTTTCATGTCTCGAATATGCTCCTGCAGCAGCAATATCGAGAGAAGGGTTTTGCAAAATATTCTGAACTTATCTCATGTCTTCTCGTTGCTGAACAAAATAACGAGTTATTGATGAAAAATCACGAATCCCGACCAACTGGAGCAACACCATTCCCTGAAGTGAATGCTGTGAATTTTAATAACCGTGGTCGAGGTCGTGGTCGTGGTCAAGGTCGGGACCGCGGTAGAGGAAGAAATACCTATTTTCGTGGTGGGCATTATAATTTTAAGAAACCCACACGAAGTGATGATCATAAAGGAAAGGCTCCACAAGATAGAAGTTCGAAAGGTGATGAACATAAATGTTTCAGGTGCGGAATGACTGGGCACTGGTCACGTACCTGTCGTACGTCAAAACACATTGTTGATCTCTATCAAGCTTCCCTGAAGGAAAAAGGAAAAGGAAAGAATGTGGAGGTAAATCTTGCCATTCAAGAAGATGATGTGTTTGACCCCTCCAATATGATGCATCTTGATGTAGCTGATTATTTTGAATCTCCTGGAGAGAGAATTGATGCAATCAAACAAGTAGAGGATGATTTGTATGAAAATATATAATTAAGTACTGTTTAGTATGTTTTTGTTGTTGTTTTGTTTGTATATATATTTAAGACTCTTTGTAATCGTTTTTCTTTTCTTTTCAATGAAGAAATATGAAAATTTTCAATATGTTGAGTAACTCGAAAATGAGCAATGAGGATTTATGTCTGGCAGACTGCGCAACTACGCACACGATACTCATAAATAGAAAATATTTTTCTAGATTGACAATGCTGGAAGCAAAAGTCAATACTATATCAGGTTCTGCAAATCTGATTGAAGGTTTTGGAAAAGCAAACTTTATTTTGCCTAGAGGAACAAGATTTACAATTAATAATGCTCTGTTCTCTAGCAAATCGAAAAGAAACTTATTAAGTTTTAAAGATATACGTGAAAATAATTATCATGTTGAAACTGATTGTAAAAATAATATAGAGTGTCTCTATATAACATCTATTGTTTCACATGAAAAACGTATATTAGAAACACTGCCTGCTTTTTCTTCTGGATTACACTATACTCATATACGAGTAATCGAAAGTTATGCAATAATGAACCCGAAGTTCATGAATCCAGAAATATTCAGTGTTTGGCATGATCGATTGGGTCATCCAGGGTCAATAATGATGAGAAAAATTATTGAGAATTCACATGGACATCCTTTAAAGAGCCAGAAGATTCTTCAATCCAATGAGTTGTCATGTGATGCTTGTTCTCAAAGGAAATTAATTATTAGACCATCACCAGCTAAAGTGGGGATTGAATCACCTGCATTTTTAGAGCGAAATCAAGGTGATATTTGTGGACCTATTAACCCACCAAGTGGTCCATTTATATATTTTATGGTATTAATTGACGCATCTAGCAGATGGTCACATGTATGCTTATTATCAAGTCGAAATCTTGCATTTGCAAGATTACTTGCTCAAATAATTAAGTTAAAAGCACAATTTACTGATAATACAATTAAGACCATTCGACTTGATAATGCTGGTGAATTTACATCCCAAACTTTTAATAATTATTGTATGTCAATTGGGATAAGTGTTGAACATCCTGTAGCTCACGTTCATACACAAAATGGTCTAGCAGAATCATTTATAAAACGTCTGCAACTACTTGCAAGACCATTGCTTATGAGAGCTAAACTTCCTACATCGGTATGGGGTCATGCTATTTTGCATGCTGCATCACTGGCACGTATTAGGCCAGTAGCTTATAATAAATACTCCCCAATGCAATTAGCTTATGGCCAGCAGCCAAATATTTCCCATCTAAGAATTTTTGGATGTGCAGTATATGTACCGATTGCTCCACCACAACGTACTAAGATGGGTCCTCAAAGGAGGTTAGGAATATATGTTGGTTTTGATTCCCCATCAATTATTAAATATCTTGAACCCCTGACGGGTGATGTATTTACTGCACGATTTGCTGATTGTCATTTTAATGAGACAAATTTTCCAACATTAGGGGGAGGAATTAAGAAGTTGGAAAAAGAAATTACATGGAATGCATCGTTATTATCTCATTTAGATTCTCGTAGAAATCAATGTGAACTTGAAGTTCAAAAGATAATTCATTTGCAAAATATAGCAAATCAACTACCAGATGCATTCACAGATACTAAAAGTGTGACTAAATCATATATATCAGCTGCAAATGCTCCATCAAAAGTTGATATCCCAAAGGAACAAGTTGTCAATAATGAGTCTGGAGCACGCCAGAAGCGTGGTAGACCAATAGGTTCTAAAGATAAAAATCCTCGAAAAAGAAAAGTAGTTGAGAATCAAAATGATTCAATAAAAGGTATGGATGTTCCAGAAGAAATCCAGAATACAACTACTCAAAAGAGTATTGGTGAAAATCAAACGCTTAAGGATAATAATGAAATTTCTATAAACTATGTTACAATAGGAAAGAGATGGAACCGAAATGATATCATTATTGACAACATTTTTTCTTATAATGTTGCTCACGATATTATTCATGAAAGTGACGATTTTGACCCAAAATCTATCAAAGAATGTCAACGTAGAAAGGATTGGCCGAAGTGGAAAGAAGCAATCCAAGCAGAGTTGAACTCACTTTCAAAACGTGAGGTTTTTTGGACCAGTAGTCCCAACACCGGAAAACGTCAAACCTGTAGGATATAAATGGGTATTTGTAAGGAAAAGAAATGAAAAGAATGAAGTCACAAGATATAAAGCGAGACTTGTTGCACAAGGATTCTCGCAAAGGCCTGGTATTGATTATGAGGAGACATATTCTCCTGTGGTGGATGCAATAACGCTAAGATATTTGATTGGTCTGACTGTATATGAAAAGCTTGATATGCATCTAATGGATGTAGTCACGGCGTATTTATATGGATCTCTGGATAATGACATTTATATGAAAATCCCGGAAGGATTTAAAATACCAGAAACATATGAATCAAGTTCTCGGGAATTGTATTCAATAAAGTTACAGAGATCATTATATGGATTAAAACAATCAGGACGAATGTGGTATAATCGCCTGAGTGAATATCTGTTGAAAGAAGGATACCAAAATAATCCAATATGTCCGTGCGTTTTTATAAAGAAATCTCAGTCAAGATTTGCTATTATAACTGTATATGTTGATGACTTAAATATAATTGGAACTCCTGAAGAGTTATCCAAGGCAATAGAATATCTTAAAAAAGAATTCGAGATGAAAGATCTTGGAAAAACAAAATTTTGCCTTGGTTTGCAAATTGAACATTTAGCAGACGGGATATTTGTTCATCAATCAACTTATACAGAGAAAATCTTAAAAAGATTCTATATGGATAAAGCACATCCATTGAACATTCCAATGGAAGTTCGTTCATTGGATGTAAAGAAAGATATATTTCGACCTCGAGATGACAGTGAAGAACTACTTGGTCCTGAAGTACCATATCTTAGTGCAATTGGTGCACTTATGTATTTGGCTAATAACACAAGACCAGACATTGCATTTTCAGTAAATTTATTAGCTAGATATAGTTCATGTCCTACAAAAAGACATTGGAACGGAGTTAAGCATGTACTCTGATATCTTCGAGGGACAATTGATATGGGTTTATTTTATTCTAACAAATAAAAGTATGATCTAGTTGGTTATGCAGATTATGGTTATCTATCTGATCCACACAAAGCTAGATCTCAGACAGGTTATCTATTCACATGTGGAGGAACTGCTATATCGTGGCGATCAGTGAAACAGACTATAACGGCCACTTCTTCAAATCATGCTGAAATCCTCGCTATTCATGAAGCAAGTCGAGAATGTGTATGGCTAAGATCGATGACACAACACATTCATCAGACATGTGGCTTGTCTTCAAGTAAACCTCTTCCAACGATGTTATACGAAGACAACACAGCATGTATAGCTCAAATCAAGGGAGGATATATCAAAGGAGATAGAACAAAGCCTATCTCACCAAAGCTCTTCTATACTCATGATCTTGAAGAAAATGGCGATATCACTGTACAACAAATTTGTTCGAAAGATAACCTGGCTGACTTATTTACGAAGGCATTACCAACTGCAACCTTCGATAAATTAGTATATAACATTGGAATGCGGCGACTCAAAGACTTTAAGTGATGTCTCCATGAGGGGGAGTGAATGTATTATAGTAAACTATATAAAATATGTACTCTTTTCCTTCACTAGGGTTTTTTTTTTCTTCCCATTGGGTTTTTTTTCTTAGTAAGGTTTTTAACGAGGCATATTTTATAAATGGGCATTTAAGGGGGAGTATTGTAAATATAAATGCCCATTCCACATGCCCATTTGATATCCATACCAAGTGGCATTTTATCCATAGCCAAAGTGTCTTCCATGTGTCCAACAAAGACCATAGATTGGTGTCCAAATGGACCACATCATGCTCTCCTAATTGCCTATATATAGTGGTTCTTGATGGATAAATAAATTGAGACATTTTGGGAAAGAAATCTCAATCTCTCCAATCTTCTTTTTTCTCTCCCATTTTCTCTAATTTCATTTGTTTTTAATTTGCCATAAATCTTCACTTTCTTTTGTTTATAATATATATATATATATATATACTCCCTTTATATTCTAACACTTGTATTATTATTATTATTATTATTATTATTATTATTATTATTATTATTATATGTTTTGGTAAAGTATTATTATTATTATTATATGTTTTGGTAAAGTATTATTATTATTATTATTATTATTATATGTTTTGGTAAAGTTTTGGTACCCGGTTTCGCCTCTCAATTTTACAACAAATCCAACCTTTTTATTTTCGATTTTTTTCAAATGTCGTATGGTAATATCTTAAGAGTTTTTACACAATTAAGAATATATCATAAGGCTTAATGTTTTGTTGATATTAATACTTTATTTATATACTTGCAAAAATGTTCTTATTTAAGTGTAAAATTAAAAGAACAACCAACCTAAGTACTAAATTGTAGTAATGATTTTTATATAAAAAAATTGTAATAATGATTTTAAACCTAACCACAGCTTAACAAATTAAGACATATACCATCAATTAAAAGGTCAGAAGTTCAAATCCCCCACTCGCACATGTTGAATTAAAAAATATATAGTAATGATTAGAGCTAATTTGAGTATGGCTCATGACCAAAACATTGATAATCTCTCTTAAATATCAAAAGTTTGAATCTTCAAACCACCATCTTATTGATTGACTGACTAGTGTATCAATTAAAATTCGCCATAATTTTAAATCACAATAAAAAAAATTATTTTTAAAAATCAATTAAAAATGCTACTTACTACAAATTTGTGAGGACTTTTTTTTTTTTTTTTTTTTTCCAAAGCTTATGTATGTTGTAGAAGAAAGGCGTCACATAGCTTGAGATCAAGGCACCAATAGAAATATGGATAAAGGCTAGAAAATAACCAATAACAACACAAAAATGTTGGAAATAACCAACAAGACAAAAAGAGAAAAACAAAAAGACGAAGGAAAAATCAAAGCTTATAGCCCAATGAAAAAAAATAAAAGGAATAAAAATAGACACGAGAGCTATCCAAGAATAAAAACCAACTATTCAAAAATCATTAGTGAAGAAATATCATACCATTCGAATTGGAGATAGATAATATATGGTTGATGTATTTCTTTTTATTATTATTATTTTTTTTAAAATTGAAGTTTCTTTACTGATTATTGGACAAAATCCAACCCACAATATATTAGGAATATTTGTCCAAGTCCATGAATCCGTCTTACTAGTTGTGAGTGAGGATATATAAGTCCCCACTCCCCATTTTATTTTCCACTCTCACAAAATTTTTCGTTAAATTGTGCGGGATTAGGATGGAGACTTCGCAAGTCATATAATTTCTTGTCGAGAATTATTCTCTGCTTTGTTTCTTTTTAAATCTCAAAATTTGATTTTTTTTAAAAAAATTCAATTAAATGCTTAATTCCTTATTTTTAAATGCTTAATTCCTTATGAATAATCCTTCACTAAAGAGAATATTCTTAAATTTCTCATAAAAAAATAATAATATTTCATATCAAATTATCTAATTATGCATACATATAAGTTTAAAATGAGTTCAATCAAACATATCAAATTATAGATACAATATCTCATAAGTCATTAAATAATAAAATCTTAAATTTAAATATCACAATTCAGAATTATATATATATAATATCTTTCTTGTTCCTGTTTAGCTTATAGAATTTTTTTTGGCCTAATTAGAAATTTTCTATTCTACTTGAGGTGGGTTCTTGTGGAAAAAACAACACTCCTAATTGTGAGGACTTGACTATGTATGGAGATGGACTAAATCCAACCACTCATAGAGGATTGCACACCTAGATTTTCCCTAGGGATAAGTGGGAGAGGATGGGTTTTACTAAATGCTAGGGCATCTTTGACCATAGGGATCTTAGCTATTGATGACTTTTAGAGCCCCAATCCTTCTTACAAATTTAGTCTTGAACTTTGATGATTGTATTTATTTAGTCACTAAGTTTATAAAAGTTTCAATTTTGTTCTTAAACTTTTAATTTTGACCTAATAAACGTATGTTATGTTTACTATTATTTAGACTAATGAGTTATGATTTAACAAGACATAAGTGACATGACTCACTAGCTAGCTCCTATTTAAAAGTTCACTTAACTTATGTTTTTGTGGCATGTCAAGCTAAATCATCACTTAATAGTCAAATAAAAATGTCACATCAACGTCAACATTTAAATAACATTGTTAACAACGAAGGCTTATTAAAATCAAAATAAAAATTTAAGAGAAATAATTGAATTTTTTAAAGTCGAGAGGTTAAATAAACATATGACTATCAAATTTCAAGAATCACCTCAAAATCCCGATGGTGGTTTGAATTACTTCAATTAGCACATAGTCTATTTTTTGGGTCTATTTACAACTAGTCAATAATAATTTATTAGGCGTACTAGTATTAGGTGAGTGCATGTTTATGTAACCATTGGATTCTCTCACGATGTTATCAATTTAAATTTATGGATAGAATCATTTAGACATCGTTTGATAACTATTTGATTTTTAGTTTTTGATTTTTGAAAATTAAGTCTATAAATACTACTTTCACCTATGGGTTTCGTTGTTTTCATATCTACTTTTTACCTATTGAAAACTAAAAAAAATAGTTTTCAAAAACTTGTTTTTGTTTTTAGAATTTGGCTAGAAATTCAAATGTTTCCTTAAGAAAGATGGAAACCATTATAGAGACGATGAAAACTATTGTAGAGAAATTGTAAGAAAACAAGTACAATTTTTCAAAGTTATCAAACGGGGTCTTAACTAACCGTGTTAAAAGGTCAACATGAGCATAACTCAACTGACATAAAGTATGTACCATCAATCAAGAGGTTAGAGGTTCGAGTCTCCTACCCGACATATTTGTTGAACTAAAAAAAAAAAAAAAAACTAACTGTGTTAAAAGGAAAAAACTTATAAAAATGAAATTAAAAGCTAAAGAAAGAGTTAGACTTTTTAAAGTTTGAAGATATACCTATCAAAACATGACATTCATCTGCTTAATTTTTAGTCAATATATTTATCTATTTTCTTGATCTCTTTAGTACTGACCATTTAAAATTTACTAGATGTACCAGCGTTAGGTATAAAGTGTATATTCAATACGATCACTAGATGATTCTTCTCGGAGGTTGTTATTATTTTAAAAAAGTAGCAAAATTTTATACCATCTCCTATAAATTTTTAGATATTATTTTCTAACATGAAAATACAAAAGAAGGAGAGAGGTGATAAAGAAAATTATTGTTGTGTTAAACTAAGCACATGATATATATTATTTTTAAGAATGTAGCGTTACAAATATGGAGTAAAAGACTCAAGCTCTAGCTATCAACTTATAAGAGTCAATCATCAAGTTAATATTGTTGAACAATGTTTAAATTGACAGCTAAGTACGTGATTTTTTTAAGTTAAAAAATTACAAAGATAGAAGATATTGAACTATCAACCTTCGAAATGGTAATAAGTATTTTACTACTAAGCTATGTTCGGCTAGACAAATAAGTATGAGATTTTTTTTTTAGTTCAACAAATGTATAGATGAGGATTCGAACTTTTGACCTTCAAAGAAAGAAAATGGTGTCTTGAATGTTGAGTTACACCAATGATGACAACTAAGTACATGAAGTTGAGTGACTATTGCACATGATTTATGGTGAAGGTATTTATATTTTTTTCTGAGGTTAAAAGTTTGTTTCCTTACCTCACGTTTGTTAGACTAAAAAAATAGTGTGTTTTATTATATATTTAATGATTGATGGATAAAATTTGAAATACTGTCCCAAGTTTTACATTTTAATTACTATTTGGCATTAGCACACCCAACACACTATACCTAATTAATTTCTGTAATTTTAATTGTTCATTTTTTACTTATTAATAATTTATATTAAAATTAGTATTAATTAATTAGAAAAGTCAAGTTAGGCATTAAAAATATGATTAGATTTTAGATAAAAAGTAAATAAGACTTTAAATCCCGTTTTATAAATCTCACTCCCACCCACCAACACAAAGACATCTTATTCGTGACTTACTAGGCCATTACTACTCTATTTTTTCAAACTTTTTATTCTAAAAAATTTCAATATAATTTTCATCCCTTCACATTAGAAATGATCCTATATTTTATTTCTTTCTATTTTATGTAATAATTGTCAACTTGAGATAGCTCAATTGATTAATAAATTTCTACTACATATTTGTTGAAAAAGAGAGTGGCAACATCTTTCATTAATGGATATTCGACTTTTCTTGATTCATTAACATAAACTCTTAGCATGTTTTGAAGCTCGACATCTAAGATAATTCTATTCATTAGATAAATAACTCTTAGCATGTTTTGAAGCTTGACATCTAAGATAATTCTATTCATTAGATAAATAAATAAATAAAATATGTGTTTGTATCCAGCTCTAATAAATCATTACAAAAAATTGCAATTAGAATGATTTTTATAAAATGTTTAAGAACTAAAATAAATTTTTTGAAAATTTAGAGTCTAAAATAGAAAAAACATAAAGATTTAGGATTTAATATGAAAATAATCATCTTCTTCAACTTTGAGATAAGTTTTATCATCTCGAACTCTCATAAATTTACACTATATTCTCTTGAAAAATGTATAATCAATTAAAAGAAGTATTTAAGTTAAGGCCATAAATAAAATCCTTTCATATAATCTTTATCTTTTTCTTTAAAAGAATTAGTTCAACACATGTCGGGTAAGGAGATTCAAACCTCTGATCTTTTAGTCGAGGGCATACGCCTTAACTAGTCGAGTTATGTTTAGGTTGACTACATAACCTTTATCGGTGGAGAAAATTTAATTTACTAAAATGTATTCATTTTTAGATTAAATTACAAATTTGGTCACTATAGTTTGAAACATAGTTTCAGTTTGGTCCCTATGGTATTAAAAGTTTCAATTCAATTCCAATGATTTCAGTTTAGTTTTTATTCGATTTCAATGGATTTAAAAGTTTCAACTTAGACTCTATAGTTTAGTTACCCCACAAATTTTGAAGACCAAATTCATTATTTAACCTATTTTTTAAAAGGAAATCTTCACTTTGTTTGAATAGAATATAAAATTTTTAGGAATTTATAAAGAATATTCGCAAGCATTAAATGTCATGCCATACTTCTAGTAGGTGGGAACCTTGTTTAGTCAACACAATATTTAAGTTTGGTCTAGGGTGTGTTATTAAAATAAACTATAGTCTCATTTGGTGTTTTTTCTTTTAATTGTTTCTCTTAATCAATTCAAGCTCCATCAATTTTTATTTTAGTATCATGCATAATCCAACTAAACCAAACTTAAAAAGAGTTTATTTAAAGTGAAAATTAAAAAAAAAAAAAAAACAGAGAAAATGACCCAAAAAGACTAAAAGATGATCCAAGAAAGAATACAAAAGATTCCAACTATTAAATTAACTAGTAGCTATAGGCAAATGTATTATTGTATTAATAAATATGTTATCTATTTGAAATTAACGACCATAGGATGAAGAAACCAAGATAAGCTATCTCGATGATTAAGGAAAAGCTAACTTGATGGATGAATGACTAAGTCAAACACATTTTTTTTTCTGACCTTAAGGCATAGTTGAGAACTTATACTAGATTTATCAAATCCATTTATCTTTTTTTTTTTTTTAATTTTTTTTAATTTTTTTTTATTATTTTTTATTTTTTAGTTCAACTATTATGGAGGTGAGGATTAAACCATCAATCTTAGGGATGATAATAGGTAACTTATCCACTGGGAGCTATACTCAATTTGGCTCTTAATCCACAACTCTTATTAGTATTTTTTAAGCAATTAATTAGTAACTGCTTTAACTATAGATTTCAAAATTGGCAATTCATTGTTTACCACTAATAGCACTAATTTAGTGTATATTTATCTCCAGTTTTAGGCTAGTTTTGCATGTAAATTGTGAGCTTTTATGTGTTTTTATCTTGATTTTCAGGAAATCGAGCAATTTAAGATGAATCGGTGAAATGGGGAGTTTATAGCCATTTTGGTGGAAGAAAGAGGCCATATTTAAAGCTAAGGATGGAATGAAGGCAAAAAGAGAGGATTTGAGTAGAGAGTAGGGCATTTAGATGCCTTAAATGGCGTTGAGATGCTGAATTTTGGTGTTAGACTCGAAGGTAGGGCATCAAGACGCCACAAAAACACAGAGATCCCTCATTTCGTTCGTAGCATCGAGTCACTACACATAGCGTCTCGACGCTACCTTCACGCGCTTAAGTAGAACGGCACCGTTTGACACAGCGTTGAGACGTTGTCCCTAGTGTCTCGACGCTCTGTTGATTATAAGTATATATTCATCTCATTCTTGCTCGAAAAGGGAGACCATTTTTAGGATTTTTTTGTTTGTCAAATCTCGATTTCATACAACATTGGGACCTGGAGAGCTCGAGAGCAGTTTTCGAGGCTCGATATCATGGAATTCAAGGCGAAAGTCGAGGTTTCGGGGTCGATGGTCTTTTTACTGTTTTCCTTACTTTTTTGGATGTTTCCTAGGGCTATAACTATGGGATTTATGTACTATTTGATGGGTATGCTTGGCTAAATTTAATTGTTTAGAGGTTGAAAGCACTTTTGGACTTGTATTTATACTTTAATTGATACTTTTGCCTATTAATTACTTATGGATTCATTTGAATGAGTTGTGCTTAATGCTTCTAGTTATTTGGCAACTAATTAGTTGATGCTTGCCCTAAATTTGCCTAAGTGACATAGGATTAACAAATAATAGGTAAGGCTAATGATGAGTTGGCTTAGTTTAATTAATTAACTAATTAGCGCTAAGGACACTTAGGTTAATGGTTAATCAAGCGTCTTTGAATGAGCCCAACAGGAGATTTCAACTGTGTTAGCTCTAGGCTTATGAATTAATGAGAGTTAATTATTTGGCATAATTAGTTAAGCATAGTTACTATTCAAAGTGTGCTCGATCCCTTAAACATCTCTAAACCTTGTTGTTTCCATCGCTTTATTTGCATGTTTTTGAGTTTATTTTCCCTCCAATGCATCTTTTGGTTATTTTTCCTAAATAATCTTAATCATCGATACTTTTAATAATTATCCAATTCGAAAGCATTTTACACTCCTTGAGGATTCGATACTTCGTAGGAATACCATTTTATACTACTTGTCATGTACACTTGCGTGCATAGTGTAACAACCACAGACGCGATTGGTTGGGTTGTCGAGGCCCGCCAAAATTAAAAACTGATTTGACTGTCCTAACTTGTAGAAATAGTGGAACCATATCGAATCTCAAGGGAACCAAATAATTAATTGTTCAATGTGAAATTTTAAAACAGAAACAAAAGGGAGATTTTGGTTTTTTGAGAAATTAAAAATAACTAAGATAAATAACAAATGATTGTAAAGGAAGAAAATATCAATCTAACCAAATTTCAATTCAAAGGCACGGTCGCATCCAATTGTAATATTGATCATAGGTTCACAAAAGTAAATTATCTTTTTCTATCCAAGCGTTTAGTCTACTTATTTGGAATAGCCGTGATAAGTGTATATTTTCCTAATTTAATTGACTCTAACCCAACATTATAATTAAATCTTGTTATCTAGTTAACTAGATACGATAGCATTCCATATTAATTCAATAACAACATTAAGAATAATGGGATGACTAAGACAAGTCCAATAGTGTGAGATAGCTACAACCTAATTAATTTCACTTATTTTATTTTCTAGAGTCTATCATGCAAGCTATGTAATATGGAAAAGTGGGGTAGGATAAAATACACTTGAAACAACCTAATTCTTGTATAATAATTAATAAAGTGTTTATTTTGACTAACTAGATAGACCTAAAAAACAACAATTGATTTATGGCATTATAAAGAAAAACTTAGAGTTGTTGCAAACTATAACTAGTTATAACTTGAGCAATTATCCAAATCAATAGACATAAAGCAGTAACAAAGAGACAGTAAAGGGAAGATATTAACATGTGAGATTTTGTACATGGAATAACCCAAAATTAGGAAAAAAACCACGGTACCACGCTCAGAGAAAAATGCACTAGAAGATCAATTCACAAAATTACAAACTTATGAAATAAAAAACAAACGAAACAAGAAGAACTCCCTTTTTCTTGATCTGTCGTTGTTCGTTATTTGATGGTGATCTTCGAGATGGATTATCTACAAGCTCCCCTTGTAGATTTTGGTTCAAGGAGCTCCCTTCCTTGCTTAAGGTATCAACCAATTTTTACTTCTTAAAGAGCCGACCGCTACATGAATAAGATGTTTCGAATTGATGAACACAAACTCACACACATAAAATTCTCTTTCTAGAACTAATATAAACAACCAGAGAACACAAAAAAGTGCAAGATTCTTCTTCAAAGAATGTCACCATGGCCAACAAAATGCCAAACCTTAAAAAGAGAACTCCTAAAAAAAGAAACAAACAAAAAGAAGGAAACGCCAAAAAATGAGAGATACAAGCCCAAAACTTTGGCATATTTGAAAAAAAAATCTAGAGCAAAGAATAAGCAATGGTGTTTTGCAAATCACCATGATCTTTCCAAAACCAAGAGGAAGAGAGAGCCGTTGGAGCTTGCTGGCAGCTGAATCACGCCACAATCAAAGGAGAAACAAACAACAACAAAAAGCCTTAGCAAGAAAAAGGAAGCAATAGACAAAAAAGAAAGAGAAAGCCAAAAAGCAAGGACAGAGATATATCCTTTACCAATTTTAATCGAAAGGAGTTAAGGCCTTAAGAGAGAGTGTGTGTGAAACAACTCATTAAATGCAATTTAACAAATAAAGAAATTTGCCTAAATCAAAAAGCTAAAAATAACTAAAAAAAATTATTTTAACAATATTAATTAAACTAAAATGAACAACTATACTAATATTAACTAAACTAAACTTATTATCTAATATTCCATCCTTATATCAAGAAGTCATAAATACACACACATGATCCAAGCCTATTGCGACTTGTTTCATTCATTCATGACAATTACTGACAACTACGGGTCATAAAATCATGCATAACAAATACACATTAAATAACAATTAAGGCTTTAATTTAATTGAAATTGCATGCTTATAAAATATAACAGGAAATAAAGAACACTTGTATTAGAAAAAAAGAAATAACAAAAATATAGTTCAAGGCCTCACAATATACAATTGGAATAGAACTGACCATTGAATCAAAAACGTAAAGTTTAGTCGCTCATTGTGATGAGAAGAGACCAAAATTCAACATGAGTTTGATTGATACAAAAGAAAATAACTAAAATAAAACTTTCTAAAACTAAAAGCAGAATTGCAGCCTCAAAACTAGATGCTTGATCTGCTGTTGGATGAGGTTGGAAGAGAATGAGCTTATTTATAGTAGACCAATCTAAATCCTAAAGGAATTGGGAATCCATCAATCTATTTGAATTTGGAATCCAAAACTATTTAGGAAAATCTTCAAAAATCGTCCAAAAAGATAATATCTTTGCCACAATGTCTCGACGTTGCCCTTAGCATGCGCAGATGACAGATTTTCAATGTAGCATCGAGACACTACTGATAGCACTCATTTAATGCTATCTTTTACTAAGGATTTATGCTAGTTTTGGTATAAAATTGTGAGCTTTTAAGTGTTTTTATGTTTATTTTGTAGAAACCAAGCTAGAAAAGCAAAACCAAGTGTTTGAGGGTAATATGATGAATTTGGACCTCTTTTGATGATATTCTGAAGATTCAAGGATGAAAAGATGATGTTTAAGAAGAAATATCTATGCCATAATTAAATAATATAGGTCTAGAGAGAATTATCTAATTCTCTATTGAGGAGATGTGTGCTATAATGGTTCAACCCAAAGGTCCTATTTATAGAGACTTGGGGCAAATATTTGCCATAATTAAATAATATATGTTTTAATATCTAATATATTAACATACATGTATTTAATCTATTTGAATCTTATTCAAATTCTCCAACGATATTTATCTCTTTATTTGAATCTTTTTCAAAGCTTATAAATATCTTTTCTTTAATGTATCTAATATACATTAATTATTTTAATATTTAATGTATTGCAATAAATATATTTTCTTCTTTTATATTTAATATATCCAACTTACTAAATATTAATTTGAACACTTCAAATTAAATATTAATTTGAACATTTCAAAATCTTCTTTCAACTAAATTGATCTTTTAGTATTACCATGACCTAGCAAGGGGACCTTATGGACCTATAGATTATAAGCTCAAATGATACAAAAATAATTAATTAAACTCTTTAATTAATCAATTTTCATTTATTAACTTTAGACCACTCCACTATAGACTTAGAGTTGCACTCATATACATTGGAGGACAAGTTGTGTCAATGGATATAACCATTACATGCAAGTTGATCTTTCATGAGTTGTTCGTAATTACAGTTGGGTCAAAAATTCGTTTTACCCTTATAATTACATCTTGCACCTTAAGTACCATTGATCCTCTAATAAATAATTTGTTTATGATCCAACCATAAATTAAGTCCCTCTTGGACCAGTGAGAGGGTGGGGCCCCATTATTTACATCCAAAAATCAGCACTTAAGGGAACTACTCATCTACTTACCCTATATGGGAATGAGTGAATTCTATCTTGTAAGATTATGTTATCAGCTCCATATTTGGTCAAGTCCTCAAAATGGTAGGTTTATTGAATCGGCTACAAAAGTCACTATCACTCATGCAAATCAAAGGATAAACCCTCACAGGCAAGAGTTTATACTCACTCAGGATTAAGATCGAGTCGCATATGATCATCCTGATGAAATATTAATCTTCTCAATTAACGGATTTATAAAGAGAGATTCAGTCTTATACAAACTCATTGTATAAAATACCCCCACTCACATGTCTCCACATGAACGATTTGGATCAAATCATCTGTAACTATTATAAAGTGGGCCCGATCAATAGTGTTACCAGGATAAGACACCCAACCTTATTCATATACTATGACATTTTAGGTTATTTCTTGAACATGATCCTCTCATATGTCAACAACATACTGTTCAAGATTACACTAATAACCTTGGATTTTCCATATAATGTATAATATTATATAAAATAATCAAAATAATTATCAATTATTAATTATTAAATAAATAATTAATTACGAGGCTTTAGGGCATAAATTCGAACACATCTGTCCCCGTTGTCTCCTCCCAAGACCACATCCCATCCACAACAACTTTGCCTTCAACACCCACTAACCTATCTCCATCACCTTTTCCCATTACCACCATCCCTTTACCCAAAACCACCATCTCTTTATCAAATCCATCATCTTTTCTTGAAAACCACTTTCCTCCCACCTTCTTCTCCCTCCATCTCTTCTTCCTCACCGTTCGCATCTTCTTCTCCTTCGTCTTCTCCTTCCTCTCGTTTACCTTCTGTCCCACATTCTCCATCAAACACACATTCTATGGTTACATGGTCCAAGCACATAATATTCAAACCTCCTAATATTGCTCTAACCGAACCCACCTCTTATAAACATGCTCTTACCTCTTCTGAGTGGCAATTGGCTATGAAGATTGAAATTTCGGCCTTTCAACGTAACAACACTTGGTATCTCATTCCCCCACATATTGGGTGTCGTCTGGTTGGTTGTTGTTGCTTAGCAGAGTGTATGCAATTTCAGAATGAAAACACCCTAAATGTACAAGTATACATAGCCTAAATGCAGCAAGTGATAAGTATTTTTATATCGTTCTCCTCAGGGACTAGTTATATGGAGTTTTGCAATGCCTAAGCTGATTTTAGTTAGGTAACAAGAAATAAACATCAATTTGGTGCAATGAAATTAAGAAAACTAAGGAACAAGATTAAAATGGTGCTGGAATGCTAGAATAACAGAAAAAACAGTAAATAAACTGGGACTAAACAGATTCTGTGAAAAGGGATCAGGATTAGGGGTAAAATCTTGCTTCATCAAACTAAATGCTATAGCATAGATCATGCTTCAACACTCAATGCAGGTTAATTCGCGGATTCTTTCCAGAATTCCTGAGAATCAGTGATTAACTCTCATTAACCTCTGAAATTAAGCCCTTAACTGCAAACATTAGGTGGGTTACCATCCCTAGTGTCCCCAATTACCTTAGAGCATGCTCCTAATCAGAACTAATGCTATGCCATGCAATCAGTTTATCCCTTCTCTTCCCAAAGTTAAGATAAACACTGCTAAGATGAGTTGGCCAGACAAATCCAAGCTAAAAATTAAGCACACAAGGCATAGGAGTGAAGATTATGCAAGTCTACTATTTCATTCAGCAAGAATCAACAATAAATCCCCTAATCCCTCACCCAAGGGGTGATTAGTTCATACTTAAAAGAAAAGACAGCAACATAACAGTAAGAAAAGTTTGAAATAACATTCTAGAAATTGTCTTTAATATTGAAATGCAGAAAAATAAAGAAATACTGTAGAAACTAGGAGAAATTGACAAGAAAGGGTGTTGGGCAGCTCATTTATGGCAGGATTCCCTCCTTTCCAGAAGTGGATCACCTCCCAAGAAGGGCTTCTTCTTCTTCTCTCGAAATTCTGCCCCTCCAAATGTCTAATCTCTAAGCTCTTCTTACCCTAAACGGCATGGCAAGCTTTTATACTCCTTCCTTATTGAAATAAGGGCTGAATAGACAGGGCAATGAGGTCTGGCAGCTTCTCATTGGTTTTCAGCAGCTCACGTGGCAAAAAGGTGTCCAGCTCAATTAATGAAATATCTGACACGTGCCTATTATGTACTCTGCTATCAGAAAATGCTCCAGCAAACTGGACTTTCCATCAACAGCAAAGCTCTAGCATTACAGGTTGAATTTTCCAGACTTAGCCATCTTTACCTTCAGCAATTGGTCTGCACAAGTCACAAATAGCACAATTAAGTAATATTAAGCATTAAAAAGTTCAAAAGTGCTTTTCACATGAGAATGGACTCCTTTACTACAAAGTCATCAATTTAAAGAGGCTTTTAAGTACAAAAGTACCTAAAATAGTGCTTTTAATTCACAAAATCTTCACTAAAACCCCATAAATAGCTCTCATTCTAAGAGCTATCAATTGTAAATGGGAGTATTGCCTTAAATTAAAACCCGATGGAGAAATCGAGCATCATACTCAGACCTTTGGGCTTAACTTGTTTGACACTTTTAGCCCAGTTATTAAGCCTGCAACTGTCCGAATTGTGTTATCCCTGGCTGTTTCTTGTCACTGACCTATTTGACAACTTGACATAAACAACGCCTTCCTTAATGGTGATCTGAATGAGGAAGTTTTCATGGATCATCCACTCGAATTTGTCAATGCGGATTTTCCACAGTATGTATGTCGGCTACATAAGGCAATCTATGGTCTGAAATAAAGTCCTTGAGCCTAGTTTTTAAAGTTAAGTTCATGTTTAATTGGTTGGGGTTTCTCTGCTTCAAAGTCTAATTCTTCCAAGTTTTACTTTTGCCAACGTTCTGATATTGTGATTATTCTGGTGTATATTGATGAT
Source organism: Trichosanthes truncata (assembly GCA_033996785.1). Classification (NCBI taxonomy): domain Eukaryota; kingdom Viridiplantae; phylum Streptophyta; class Magnoliopsida; order Cucurbitales; family Cucurbitaceae; genus Trichosanthes; species Trichosanthes truncata. Next base: position 25,371,686 of record JAWPNB010000009.1, read on the forward strand.
ATTATTGTGACGAGTAACAATATAGATTTCTTATCTTCTCTAATCAAAAGGTTAAATACTCAGTTCTTGTTAAAGGATCTTGGCCGATTATATGACATTTTGGGTGTTCACGTTACTTATGATTCTCAAGGATTGCATCTTTCTCAAAACATCTTTCTCAATAAATATACATCATTGACCTTTTGCATAGGGCTCAAATGTTTGAATGCAAGCCCTACCTAACTCCCTATGGCCTTTGGTGTTACCTTGTCTACAAGTGATGGAAATCTTTTATCAAATCCAATAGAGTATCGATATATTGTTGGCGCCCTACAATACTGCACCATTACCTAACCGGATATCTCTTTCGCAGTTAATAAGGTCTGTCAATACTAAGGGGTGTACATGGGTTGGGTTGGGTCGGGTTAGGGAGAATTTTTGGACCAACCCGAAAATTCGGGTTGGTCAATCCTCCAACCTGCTCAACCTTATTTATGAGAACAACCCAACCCAACCAAACCCTTATATTTTCAGGTTGGGTTGGGTTGGGTCACCGAGTTGTCCTTTTTTTTTTTTCTATGTGGAGAAATTAGTCACATTTGACCAACGGATCTCAAATCTCAAGGAAGTCTTTACATTAGATGGATATAAAATGTAAGCTGAAATATTACATCCTAATTCTTTTTTTTCCCCTTATTTCTTCCATCATTTTCACTTTCAGCAATACATTTAAGAATGGATTGTGTGTTATGCTTACAAAATCATGAATTCCTATGGCTTAGATAGGAGTACATAAAGCATAATAATGTTATAAAAGTGCAAAGTTTACTCATGATTTGTATGTGTTCTTACCATAGACTAATTGATTTGGATTTCAAGAACTTTGTGGACTTGAGGTAATAGTTATATCTCAGTTTTGCAAGATCTCTTACCTTCAGACTATAATAAATTGCTCTATTCTTTTGCCTGAAATGAATTATTTTTCACTTTGTTATACATGGTATCTTTTTGTTGGTTTATTCCAAAGTTTAATAGTATTGCTTCTAGAAACCAAGAGGCTATTTCTTTAAAAAAAAAAATTTTAACATAACTTTCGGTTCGATTCGGGTTGAACCGAGCCAAAAAATGGCAAACCCGAGAACTGAACTGAAAATTCGGTTCTCCTAAAAAAAGAACCCAACCCAACCTAAAAAAAACCTAACCCAACCCAACCCTTACGGTTTGGGTTGGATAATCCGGGTTGCTCGAGTTATCGGTTAATTTGTACACTCTTAGTCAATACCTTCATGCTCCCATTTCTACGCATTAGCTTGCTGTCAAATGTATCTTGAGGTATTTGCACCCATCAGCTATGGTTTATCATTTATTCTATCCTCAACATCGCTTACTTGCTTTACCGATGCTGATTGGGCGAGCTATCTAGACGATTGTCGAAGCACCGGTGGGTATTGTACCTTTTTAGGCACTACTCTCTTAGTCTTCCTCTAAATAGAAGACTGTTTCTCATTCAAGCGCCGAATCTAAATATCATGGTTTAGTGAACGTCGTTGCTAAGATATTATGGGTTTCTGCAGTATTATTGAAACTCGACTTTGTTTCACCACAACCTTCGCTGTTATTATGTGAGAACATTAGTGCAACATATATTGCTGCAAATTCCGTTATGCATCAACACATGAAACATATAGAAATCGATCAGCACTTCGTTCGTGAGAAAATATTGAACAAATAGCTTCTTGTCAAACATGTCTCCTCAAAGGCTTTACCCGCTGCCCGCTTTCAGAATCTTAGAACCAAGCTCACCTTTTGAAATGCCTGATTCGTTTGCAGGGGGATGTAAAACGAACTCACTTAATTAGTGTTTTTTAGTGTGTTTATTAATTAGACTGTTTATCACTTTATTATCTGTTATTTTTGTATTATTTTCTCCACTATATGGATGCCACGTATCCCTCTCTCCTGTAGGGTTTATGTTCCTTTATATTGTAAGTTTTTTATGTCTTTCATCAATATAGAGAATTTTAGAGCCTTCTCTCAAGCTTTATGCTTTCTTTGTATTCTCGTGTTAGAATGTATGTTTAGAACTTTCAATTTAGTTTGATCTATTAGATTGTGGAGAGTTCGAAATCTTCAAGTGAACAAGTTCTCCTTGCTTCTTAATCAACGATCAATTTTTCAAGTAAAATCTGTTTAACTTTCTTGGGGCTGCTTATTATTTTGTTAATGAGATTATTCTTATTATTATTGTCAGAGTTCACCTAGAAAAAGGGGTGTTCTCATACATAATTGAGATAGTTCATTTATCACATTTTCTTCTCTTTCTTTTTACGAAAAGTACTTTATTAAATAAATGATCACAACATGATAAAGTACTATAGAATTGAATAGTTTTTTTTTTTCATTTTCATGAGCTAAGAATTAAATTTGGGATGTCACATTATTTATCTTAGATAATTTATATTTATCATATTAAATAAGATAAGATGGTTATTTATTATTATTATTTGTTTGAGTTCAACAATGCGTGGAGTGAGAGAATTTAAATTTCTAACCTTTTAGTCGAAGATATATGTCTTAACTAATTGAGTTATACTTAGGTTGGCGATAAGATGATTATTTTAGTTTTGACATTTAGAAACTAAAATAAACATCTCATATAAAATATGGAGGACTAAAATAGATATATGGAAGGTTCAAAAACTAAAATAAAATAATATTAAAATTTTAAGAACCAAAATAAAATAAACCTAAAATTTTTTAGACTAAAATAGAAAATTTAAAAGTTCATGAATCAAAATAGAATAATTCTAAAGTTTTGGAAGAAAATGAAATTCAAACCTGAATTTTATAGAAAATAAATATGGCCCACAATATTTAATAAAAAATAATAATTTTGAAACCTTCTTGATCTATAAGCAATCTAAAATCTATTTGGTAGGAGTAATCATGGAATAAACCAATGATTATAAAAAGTCATAAAGAATAAGACATAAAAAGAAAAACCAGTAAGGTGAGCTGAGGGATTTTAAAAAAAAAGCTAACAAAACAAATAGCTAATTTTTAATAGTCTCATTTAAAAAATAGCTAAAAGTGCTAAATCTTGTAAATATGCCTAAATGTGATTTTAATTAAATTCTTCAAATTAAATATGGACGATTTTACCTCTGATGTAGATTTCACATTTTTTTATTCAACTAAAAAGATGGCAAAAAGAATGCACATATTAAGGAAGAGAGATGGTGGAAATTACAAAAACAAAAGATAACAAATGAGATCAATTAAAGAATAAGGGTGTGTTTGGGATTGCTTTTACAAGGGTCAAAAGCAATTATAAAAAAATCTTAACCGTTTTACTTGTTTAGTAAAATTGATTATTCATTAATTTATCTAAAATCAATTTTTTCTTCATTACCTATCTAGTAGCTTTTAAAAACAACTTTCCTAAAAATCTTCCATATTCTCTAACTAAAATTTTATAATTCCAATCCTATCATTTTATATATATATTCTTTTCATATCTATTTCATCCTATGTCAATAAAATTTTAATTGATTTAATTTTTTATAACAATTTTTTCCTAAACTTTTATCAAATAACTTATATTAAACAAAACAACTTGCAATTTAAATCATATAAAATTTTAAACAATTAATTTATAATAAAATAGATGTTAAATATCAATATAAAAATAATTAAAATAATATGTCTATTTTGGTCGTTATAGCTAAATCACAACATGTTTGTATTATTTTACCAAACACTATAATATGTTTTTTTAAGTTTAAAGTTAAAATTTACCAAACATTAATTTGCTTCATGCGACAACTAATTTTTCTAAAAGCAAAGTTGATAGTAATTATTTTAAAAGCTACAACAATTCCAAACTAAGCCTAACTCTTGCAATTGTTATATACTAGAAATAAATTGCATTAATGTACATCAATTATTAGTCCATTAATATGACAGATTCGTTCAATGTCTAAAATATGCATGAAGACTTATGAAAAAGTATGTAGGATCAAATTTGGTAGTTTCAGATAAACACGGATAAAAACGAAACTCTAGATAAGTTCCAATATGAGTATATACTCGTAATTTCATCTCTAATTACCTCTGTTTTAACATGAAATAAGTACCCTCCCTGCCAAAACATCTCTTTATTTCCAGTTTTAAGAAGAAATTTTGTGCAAAAATTTATTGTGGCTCATTATTTTAACTATTTACAATTATTATAGTGCATTGTCTTCAGTTTTAAGCTGCATGATGCATTCTTCGAAGAATTTTTTTTTTTTAAATCACATATAGAATATATGTCATCATTTTATGAAATGATTTGCAACTCATCATGTTCCCAAAAATCGTCTGTGTTCGATTCTCTTCAGTCTTCAATTCTTTTGAAATCCTCCATTTTCTTTCTTCTTTTTCAACCTCCTACATTGCTCAATGCTTCAAAGTTGCTCGATGGTCTCTACTCTACTGTCACTTCTTTCATAAAGGTATGTACATGCACCTACCGCCACTTCTGCTTCTCAAAGTCGAATGCGTTCGCTTTCTTGCTCCTCGCCGCTAACTGTGCATGTTTTTTTTTTTCCTTTCATTGCACGAAATTGGTATTATGGAGATTGATCGGCTTCAACAAGCTTTTCATTATTAGGTTAGCTAACATTTAGAACTTAGAATATTGCATTATTTTAGCTGTTTTAAAAACAAAACCTACAATATTTAAATCAGAACTCTATTCCCCGTTTTTAGGGATTGTTGACATTATTGGGTTAGCTAACATTTAGAACTTAGAATATTACATCATTTTAGTTGTTTTAAAAACAAGACGTACAATATTTAAATCAGAAATCTATTCCATTTTTTTAGTGTTAAATGTCGATAATTTTCAAAATAGCAAGGTTTATAGGACCCGCATATTGCAGTTTATCTCTTGGGTTACTGTATTTAATTACATGTATATGCTTTTATGTACATAGGGATGCATATGATTGATAGAGTGATTAGGTATGTTTGACTATAGGTAGTATTTGTATATATGCATATAGACATATGTTTGCTATATTTATTGCATGTATCATCTTCTATACAAATGTATATAAGACACGTGTGTGTTACTAGTATGTAGTACTATAGACTGCTACAGATTATTACTGTAGTTTTTCCATGCACATACCATTATATACACACAGTATTGAGTGATTTGGATATTAAGTTATGGAAAATTGAACAAAATAGGGTATTTGGAAATCGATATATTAGAAAATTAAGTGTGAATCCAATGAATTTCAAAATCCATAAATCTAAGGGTGCATGGTGTGAGCCACGAAACTGATCAAAACTCACAAAAATGATTTTTTTCTTTCCTTGAGCTAGATTTTTCATTGTATTTATTCATTTTCTGTCTTCGTCTATACCAATATTTATAGAATGGGTATCCACAACGACACAACTATTGTTGCACATCCCATTGGACAAAATTGAAAACACTCAAACTACGTCCATGTCTTCAGATAGCCTTATAATAACTAGTTTATTTACTCCATTCCTAAGCAAGGTTAGTTGTGAAATTCTCTTTTCAATAGTAAGAATGAGGTAATTAACGATGGATTCCATGGGTTGAGATACTGTTGAATCATTCCTTTAGGAGAGACAAGATCAGATTTAAAGTTGTTCTAGATGTTTTTCTTGTTCCACAATAACATTCGTATGGAAACCTAATATGTTGAAGAGGCATTTTCTGAGTAATTGGGATGATTTGAAAAAGTGAAGAATGATAGTTGATCAGAGTTTTGTTGAGGAATGATATTGGTATAAATGATAGAGAATAAAAAACCATGGCTGATATCTTGAATGAAGATAAAATCAGTAGATTTAGAAAAAATTTGAAAATTGGTAGATTCGAGAATTAAGTTAGAATTTAACACATTTAAATTCTCATAAATCTAGGAATAGATGAATCATATTTGGTTAGAGAGACCTGAGAATTTTCTTAAAAAAATGTACTTACGGTCAGCAGGTTGACCGTGAATGTAAATACTCGAGGGTATATAATGGAACAAAAAAGTATTCAACTTGCTCCCGAAAAAACCAGTAGCTAATTTTTTTAATCTTTTAGTTTTTTAGTCATTTTTCATTATGGTTACAATTTTCCTAAAAAAATTAAAGTAACCACTTTTTAAAAAAGAAAAAAATGTCAAATTATAAATGGCTGAGTTAATGACATACCTAAAAAGTCGACAACATGTTTCGCGTGGCCTATATTATTGGTGGATAACCCAATGCATTCAATACATATTATTATTATTTGAAAATTACAATTTTTTTTAGTTCAACATCGATTTTGAACCTCCACCTCAGTTGAAACATTGGGCTGAACGACGTCATCTTCCTTTTTATCCTATTTTCCTTATTACTGTGTCGTTTTATGTAAAGCAGTTAGGATAGTCAAATGTTGTTATTATTTTTTTCTATTTTTTTTCCTTCTTTAAATCCCACTTTCCTAAATCTTAGATAGTGGTGAGTAGGTTGTTGAACAATCGTGGAGAGTTAGTGGGTCTGATTTTGTACTATTTAAACCTCTGTTCTCTTCAATAAATACATACAAAAAGCTTCAGACCTATCTTCTATACTGATACAAACAATCCTAAAATTTAAGTTGGTATCAGAGCTTCAACAGCCAACGCATCAATGGTTGACGATTCCAGCTCAACTACTAATCCCCAAATTTTTGTTCCTTTCCCTACTAATCAAACTCAAGCTTCAGTTATCCCAAGCTCCTCTTTTGGTCATCCCCTCGGAACTGTCTTAACCCTCAAATTGGATGACAAGAACTACTCCTTATGGCAAGGGATGGTTCTTGCTGTTCTTCGTGGTCAGAAATTGGACAGATTTATTATGGGCACCCAAACTCAACCAGTCGAAACGCTTCCATATACTGAAGACGAAGGGATGTCCACTCCTCGTGTTAATTCGGCCTATGAGAATTGAAGAGCCACTGACCAAGCGTTGCTCAAATGGTTGTTTGGCTCGATAACGCCCTTGGTAGCCTGCGAAGTGGTAGATTTGACATCATCACGAGAGGTATGGGTCGCCCTGGGAAATCTCTTTGGTGCTGCAAGCAAAGCAAGGATCATACAACTAAGCCAAGTCCTTCAGAACACAAAAAAAAGGGAATATGAGAATGAATGAGTACCTGACATTTATGAAGCAAACATCTAAAGGTCTAAAGCTAGCTGGTGAGTCAGTAAATCTTACTTACATGTTGTCCTGCGTATTATCTGAGTTGGAGGCAGAGTATATTCCTATTATTTGTTAAATCCAGGGTAGAAGCTCAATGTCCTGGGAAGAATTGTTTGAAACTCTTTTAACTTTTGAGAATACTCTAGTTAGGCTCAATGTAGTGAGTCCATCTGATGGAATAGAAGTGCCAAGCACAAATTATGCTCATGCTAGACCTAGTGGAAGGATTAATCAAGGTGGTCCAAATCGCAACAATCCTAGTGGAAGAGGAAATGAGCGTGGTAGGGGCAGAGACAGATTATACTATAAGAACAACAATTCAAAGTCAACATGCTAGTTGTGTGGAAAATATGATCACAATGCTGCCATTTGCTACAATCGTTTCAACAAAGAGTTTGCCAGTATTTATTCAAACAACTCTTCTTCCATTAATTCTGCTAACCAAGATTCTGGTCATAGAAATGCAGCCTTCATTGCCACTCTTGAATTGGTGGCAGATCCTAGTTGGCTTGTTGATAGCGAAGCCACTAGCCACATTACAATAGATATGGGTAATCTTAGTGTGAAATCCGAATACACTGGTAAGAAAAAACTCACTGTAGGAAATGGGAATCGATTGAACATCTCTCATATTGGGCATAGTACTATATGTGTACAACATGTTGATAAACCCCCTCTTATGATGAAGAATATACTGCATGTACCTAATATCAAAAGAAATTTGTTGAGTGTAGCAAAATTTACTGCCCAAAATAACTGTTTTGTTGAATTTCATTCTACTTGTTGTTTGATTAAGGACAAGGAAACAAGGAGAATTCTGCTGCAAACGAGGCTTAAGGATGGTCTGTATCAACTGGAACTTCCTCTCAAAATTTTCAACACAAGACCTTCAAGTCAGAGACATAAATTAGTTGAGTCCTCTCTCAAATTAGTTGAGTCAAAGTCTGATCCTAGTTGTTTTATTTCTTCGTCCGTCAATAGTAGTCAAAATTCCAGTTCTTGCAGTGTTTCAAGTGAGCTTTGGCATCAAAGGTTAGGTCATCCCTCACATAAAGTGCTTTATGTTGTTTCAAAGTTTGTTAATGTACCTACTTTTAGTAATAAAAATTTCTCTTTTTGCAATGCTTGCCATATATGGAAAGTCTCACAGCTTACCTTTTAAGTCTTCTACATCACAAACTTTGAAACCTCTTGAATTAGTACACTGTGATCTTTGGGGGCCCTCACCCATTCCTTCAACTTCAGGATACATATTTTATATCAGCTTTGTAGACGACTATTCTTGACTCACTCACATATATCCTTTAAAACTAAAGAGTGAAGCTCTACAAGCTTTTGTTCAATACAAAACCTTAGTTGAGAAAAAACTTGAAGTTAAAATAAAAACGCTTCAATGTGACCAAGGAGGTGAGTTTAGAGCTTTCTCTAGTTATCTAAAAAATCATGGTATAGACCTTAGACACTTTTGTCCTCATACAAGTGAACAAAATAGTGTTGTTGAAAGAAAACACAGACACATAGTTGAAATGTGCCTTACCTTGCTTGCTCAAGCTTCTATGCCACTTACATTTGGTGGGATGCCTTTACATCATCTGTATATCTTATAAACCATTTTCCTACACCTGTTCTCAATAACCAATCACCTTGGGAGAGGGTCTACCAAAGAAAACCAGAATATTCGTTCCTTAGAGTGTTTAGGTGTGCCTGTTTTTCTTGTCTCAGACTTTATCAAACACACAAATTTCAGTTTCACAACACAAAGTGTGTCTTCATCGGTTATGGTGAGTCTCATAAAGGGTATAAATGTCTAAGTTCAAATGGAAGGTTGTATGTCTCTAGGCATGTTGTTTTTAATGAAAAGGAGTTTCCATTCAAAACAAATTTTCTCACAACTTCAGTTCCTAAACAGCAGGCCTATGATACTATTGTATCCATGTTTTCCTTTTCTCAAAATCAATCTAAATCAACACTTCCTCGTAGTCTAAACTCAAGTCAACTACCAACTGATGCCACTGTTCTTAATAATTCTTCCAATCAACATCCTTTTGAGACTCCTAATGCAACACCTTCTTCTTGTATTCATGAACTTGAACCAAATGATAGAGAAGGTTATACTTCAAGCAGCCATGAGAGCTCACAACAAGCTACAAGCCAAGGACAAGAAACTATGCCTCCAAATGAAATTGAAATTGATGATATCACACAAGCTCCCGGCCATCCCATGCAGACAAGGTCAAAAAGTGGTATTTATAAACCTAAACAATTTGATCATTATTCTTATCACATAGCTTGTGATGAATAGAATCAAGTTGTTGAACCACAGATAGTACCAAAGGCATTAAATTCAGTAGAATGGAAAAAAGCCATGGAAACAGAAATGAAGGCTTTGGCTAGAAACAACACATGGACACTAGTACCTTACTCTTCAAAGAATAATCTGGTCGGTTGTAAGTGGGTCTTTAAGGTCAAACGAAACTCAGATGGTAGTGTCTAAAAATACAAAGCAAGACTCGTCGCAAAGGGGTTTCATCAACATCCAGGTATTGACTACACCGAAACCTTTAGTCCAGTTGTTAAGTTTTCTATTATTCGAGTGATTCTCACGTTAACAATGGCTCAAGACTGGAGAGTTAGACAGCTTGACGTAAATAATGCTTTTCTAAATGGTGTCCTTGAAGAATCAATGTTTATGATGCAACCAAAAGGTTTTGTTGACAAAAGCAAACTGAACCATGTGTGTAAGCTTAACAAGGCTCTCTATGGATTAGAGCAAGCTCCAAGAGCCTAGTATGAACGCCTGAAACGTGTGTTGCTATGTTGGGGTTTCAAGAACTCAAGGGCCGACAAGTCATTGTTCTTTCTTACAATAAAAAGGGTAATCATTTACATTCTTGTTTATTTGGATGACATACTAATCACAGGAAATGCTTTTGATGCAGTAGATAAACTTGTGGTGATGCTTAACAAAGTATTTTCTCTCAAAGACTTAGGTGAACTGTCATATTTTTTTGGGAATTAAAGTAATAAGGGATAAGAATTCAATGTTTCTAAGTCAAAACAAATATGTCTCTGATTTGCTCCACAGATTGAAGCTCACTCATATCAAACCATGTAGTACCCCTGCAGTAATTGGAAAGAAATTCTCTATTCATGAAGGAGAATTGATGGATGATCCAACAAAGTATAGAAGTGCAATATGAGGGCTCTAATATCTTACCCAGACCAGGCCTGATATCTCATACATTGTGAACAAACTGAGTCAGTATCTTCAAAGTCCCACAACCATCCACTGGTAGGGCGTCAAATGTGTATTACGGTATTTAAAAGGTACCTCTTCTTACGGACTGCGTATCCCAAAGTCAAATGATCTATCAATAGTTGCATATTATGATGCTAATTGGGCTTGCAATGTGGATGATAGAAGATCCATTGCAACTCACTGTGTGTTCTTAGGTGAATCATTGTCCTGGTCATCTAAAAAGCAACATGTTGTTGCTCGTTCTTCCACCAAATTAGAGTACATATCACTTGCACATACTACAGCTGAAGTTAGTTAGATTCAGGCCTTACTAAATGAGATAGGTGTACAAATTTCAAGAACTCCCATTGTTTGGTGTGATAATATCATTGCAATGTCCTTGGCTTCCAATCCAGTTTTTCACTATCGCAACAAACATGTAGAATTAGACATCCATTTCATTAGAGATAAGGTGCTGAGTATAGCCATAGATGTTCGTTATGTTTCCTCTTTAGAACAGCTAGCTGATGGTCTAACAAATCCCCTATCTGGAAACAGATTTTCTGATTTGTGCAGCAAACTCAATGTGATGGCATGCCCATCCCAGTTTTGTTTGAGGGAGGCAGTTGAAACATTGGGCTGAACGACGTCATCTTCCTTTTTATCCTATTTTCCTTATTACTGTGTCGTTTTATGTAAAGCAGTTAGGATAGTCAAATGTTGTTATTATTTTTTCCTATTTTTCTGCCTTTCTTTAAATCCCACTTTCCTAAATCTTAGATAGTGATGAGTAGGTTGTTGAACAATCGTGGAGAGTTAGTGGGTCTGATTTTGTACTATTTAAACCTCTGTTCTCTTCAATAAATACATACAAAAAGCTTCAGACCTATCTTCTATACTGATACAAACAATCCTAAAATTTAAGTACCTCTAACCTATAAAAGTTGTTACAATCACATTTTCAATTTTTTTTAATTTGATGAATCACCCTCTTAAACTTAAAAAGTTTACAATTAAATCCTTAAATATTGCAACAAACCACTCTTAGAGAATAAAGATTGTTACAATTAAACAAATTATAGTACTATTATAATTTAACCCAATTTTGTTTAACTCTATAAAATTTGAGAACTATAATATCAACCATTAAAAGAATTTAGATTTTGAATTGATGTTGAGTTGCCATCTCAACTTAAGGAAACAAAAAACTGATGTAAAGAATTTTAGGTTTTGAGTGTAACAATTTTATAACTCGAGAGTTTTGATTGAAATAAAACTCATAATTTAGGGGATTTATGTATATTACAATATATAGAAAGTTTATTTCAATAATTTTGTAAGTTTAGGGTTGATTATCATATTGAAAATTCCAGAATGTAATTGTAACATTCATATAGTTTAGAGTTGGTTTTTGCAATTTATACTTTTTTTTTCTTTTCTCCAATTTTCAAAGAATCTTTTGTTAGCAATTTTTGCTAAAATATATCTCATGAAATTAAAAAGTTAAAAATTAAATTAAAACTTATAAAATATTAGAGATATAATTGAAATCAACTACCTAATTTCGAGACAAAATTGAAGCGGACTAAATTGTACATAATGTCACTAACGTATGTGTTAGCTTAATAATAGATTTGATTGAGATTTGGAAGGAAAACAATAAAAAGTCCACATTAGAGGGTATTCTTGTAATATCGTAACTTGGGCAAGTCAATGCGAGGTATTTTTTTAATAAAAAAAATAAAATTATTTATAATTGTTTCTAATGTTTCTAAATACGATTGAGGACATAAATTAATCATTTTATATAATAAAATAATTCATTCCACGTCATTGCCAAGTCATAGGAGAGAGATTATTTAATATAATAGCTTATCTGGTGATGCAAAAGTACCATGCCTGTGAATGTATACAATTATATATATATTTTTAAATTAAAAAAATTCTATTATAATAATTAATATTGACGATAGCAATAAGCTAAGGAAAAAAACAATGTAAAAAAATGTTATGGGAAAGACATACACCATTTCTTATGAAAACAAGCTGGTTTTTGGTTGTTATTGTCATTTAAATGTTGACTTTGGGATGATTTAAGTATCTCGTGGCCCATGACGTTCCTATTCTTGTTTTCTTAGAATATAAGCATTTTATAACTATTTTTTTATTTTATGTTTTTATTTTAAGAATGTCTATATTGTATTATTTTTTTTTCTTTTTGAGTTTGATAATATTTAAGAGATTCAAACCTTTGACTTATTAGTTGAAGATATATACTTAAAATAGTTGAACTATGCTCAAGTTGACCTATATTGTGTAAAAATTCTAGTAACATCAAGATGTGGTTGACAACATGAACATAGCTGAACTGACATAAAATATGTATTATCAACCAAGAGATCAGAGGTTTGAATCTCTCACCCCATATATTGTTGAGCTTAAAAAACAAAAAAGAAACAAAATGTGGTTTTTTGTTTTGAAACTTTCTTTTTTTCAAAAAAACATAAACAAAATCATTTTATTATGATTTTTTTCTACTTATAAAATGCATAATAAATATTTAAAAAATAATTATACAATAATATTTTTGAATATTTTATCTTCAAGTAAAACTTTTGGTCTTTTTAAATTTAAAATTTGAGAAAACAAGTCAAACAAAACGATTATTAAATGCATTACTATTTTTTCATTAAAAAATGAAACAATTACTAAACACATTTTAATTTTCTCGTGTGAAAAGTAGAAAACTATTAATTAAGGCCTCGTTTGATAATTATTTGATTTTTTTTTTAATTTTTGATAATTGTGCTTTGTTTTCTCCCAATTTCTCTACTATGATTTTCATCTTCTCTACAATGGTTTTCATCTTTCTTAAGAAAATATTTGAGTTTCTAGCCAAATTCCAAAAACAAAAACAAAATTTTGAAAACTACTTTTTTTAGTTTTCAAAAATTAGTTTGGTTTTTGAAAACATATGTAAAAAGTAGAAAAGAAAAATAGAAACTCCTAGGTGGAAGTAGTATTTATAGGCTTAATTTTCAAAAACTAAAAATTAAAAACTAAATGGTTATCAAATGCTAAAAGAACAAAAAAAAAAAAAAAAAACAAAACAAAATAGAAAAGCACCAACTTTATCAAACCACCTTTAAAGATTCTAATAATTTAACATGTAAATTGAATGTAATAGAACAATCTTTTTAAAGGTTGTGTATAGGATGAATTTAACCAAAAAAATAAAGAAAACATCATGAATAATTTTAAAGATAATTAAACACTTATGAAAAAAATAAATGGTTAATATTTTTATCATACCAATGTTGATGGGTTTGGTCAATAAAATTCTTTCAAAATAGCTAATTTGGCCACAGTTTAGTAGATAAGAAAAAAAAAAAATTCAAAAATAAGCTTCTGACATATTTAAAAATGAAAAAAACTTACCTACTGCCTGGACAGTAGGTAAGTACTGCTGGAGCATTACTTTTTTTAAACAATAATTTTTTTTCTTCTTGTGGTGGTCAAGTGGGCTGCACTCCCAGACAACATGTAAGTTTTGTTTTTTAAAAATTTATTTGGTAGGGTATTGTGGGCTCCACTTGCTTGCTCTTAAAATTGATTTTGTTCTACGTTTTGGCATTGGATCTGGTAGTCAACAATCTTGTCCTAGAGCTTTGGTCATCGTGCAATTTTTTTTGACGAGGCCAAGTTTGTTGTTTGTTTTGTTTTATTTTTCAAGAAAATGAGGATTTAGTTTGAATGTTGTCCTTATAATTTTAAGAGGTTTAATTTAGTCTTTATAGTTTGGTTAAGTCTTACAAATCATTTTTTTTTTTGATAATACATGGGATGAGAGATTCAAACCTCTAAATTCTTAGTCGAAGGTACATTATGCTGGTTATACTCATGTTGACTTACAAATTGCCCTTAAGTAGTCTTTCACCACTTGAAAGCTCAATAATTTTTTCAAACCTTTTATTTAGCCCTAAATTCTAGTGGAGTCAACCAATATAGTTAGCTAAATAAAAAATATAAGCTCATTGCTACATATATAAAGAGACATGGTGAGTAAAAAAACTTTTAAAATTATAAAAACTAAATTGAAAATTTTAAAACCATGGAGATAAAATGAAAACTAAACCTAAACTATTCAATATAATTTAACTTATCTACTTATAACTAGAGGAGAGTGAAAGAAATAACTAAAGGGCCCGTTCGTTAGGTTCTCATTTCTTGTTTTTCATTTCCTTTGTTTTTTAATAAAGTAAAATAGAAATGTATTTAATAATTGTATCTTGTTTCTTGTTTTTTTTTTTTAAATTAAAAAAAGAAACAAAAACATATTTGATAATCATTCCTGATTTTTCCCTCTCTAAAATTTTAAGTTAAAAAATGTAAAAGTTTTTATATGAAAATTAGTTTTTAAAATTGAATATTAAAAAATTTGATGTTATATTTATTTTTATAAATCTATTATGCATTTTATATAAAGTCAAGCATGATAAAATAATGCTTTTATTTATGTTGTGAAAAAAAAAATAGAAACAAGAACAAGACACTTGATTTTGTTGTTTCCAATGTTTTTGAAAAATAAGAAATGAGAAACAAGAACAATTACTAAATGCTTCAATTTTTTAAAAATTGGAAACGAGAAACAAGAACGTTACCGAAAGACCCCCTAAAAGATTAATTAGTTATTTTATTGTAGTCTTCAATTTTCCAAAAGAAAAAAATGGATTACAAAATCCTCTAGGTAAATCATTTGAGAAAAAAATGAAATTTAACTATTATATTAATGAATGTTGAGTAATATATAATAAATAATGACTTGAAAATAGACTGTAATCCCATTACATATTGGGTTGTTGGAAGCTTACGTAATTCTAGGAATCAGATGGGAATTATTTAAGGACAAAAATGAAAAAGAGAACAGTTCTCAAAGGATAATGCCCAACGATGGATCATAAAAATTGACCTCAATTGTTTGATGACCAGCAAAATAGTTAAACCATTTGAAAATTAAAATTCAACAATGGTGTGTTATGTGTTCAAAACAATTCCAATGCTCAAACTAGGTGGCTAATGACATATGAGGAGAGAAAACAACAAAACTCATGTGTGATTATTACAATAAAAGACATATTCTGGGATGAAACATTTGACAACGAACGCAAATGTATAGTTTTGATAAAAAAAAAAACTTTTTATCGTCAAATGAAGCAAAGTTTAAAATGTTGATGTTGACGGAAATGTCAAAGTTTCAATGTTATGGAAATGTCGATGGAAATATCGATAAAATGTTGATGTCGATGGATATTTTTGGAAAAATTTTAAAAACAATAAATTTAAAAAAAAATTTAATTAATAAATAAATATTTTACACTTTTAAATGAGTTAAAATACTTGTTACAATATTATATTCACATTAAGTTACATTTTTTTGCTATTTTTTTTAATATTTCATCAATTATGTATGATATAGTGAAAATATCGATTCTTCCCTTATGTTGATGTCGACCCATGGACATATGAAAATGTTGATGGAAATGCCGTCATGTCGATGAAAATTTAATACCATGGAATGAAGTAACAATTTTAATTTTTTTCTTGATGATTTAGAGTTGTCGATTGTAGTGACAATTACATTTTTCATTGTTGCACATAGCAATAATTACAAATTTTGTCCCTGAATGCAGTGATGATTTTACTTTTTCGTTGCTAGGTTTCAATTTAGAAGGTGAGGGGATTTTCCACTTAGGCTTTTTCTGGAAAGGAAAAAAAAAAATGGAATACTAGCAAATGAATTCAGATTCCTGAAAAACGTTGCTAGTTATAACTTATCAGCGACATTTTTTTGAGTGAGTGACGTTTACATTCTTACTTGCGGCATGTTGCGTCGCTGAATATAGAGATAATTTTACCTGTTCATTTCTAGATTTCAGTTTAGGGATTTGAGATGGGAATGGAGGAAATTTTCCATTCGGTCTTTTTCCAAAAAATGAAAAAAAAAAAAAAAATAGAACACTAGCAATGAATTTTGAAAAATGTCACTAGCAACAAGCAAATCAATGTCGTTTTACACGAAAGTGACTCTAAAGTTTTACCTAAAAATGGAGAAATTATTTAGTGGGACCGCCACAATGTGACTGACAGTTTTCCACCGTTGAATGTAGAAAGAGAAGTACTTCGAATTTATATTCAGTGATTATTAGAGGACATGAAAATTATTGAATCCAGATTCAATATTATTATAAGGCAACCACACATTGTGGCCGCCTCATTAAATAATTTGTTTACATATCTTTCAACGAAGAAAACCAAAATTTGTTTGCTAAAAGGCCTAAAGGTACTAATTCTTTTCTTTTCTTCTTTTCCAATTTGTTTTCTACCTTCCTCTGGTTTTCTTTGTTTCTCTGAGAGTCCTGCCTAGAGCACTAGGGTTTTGGATTTAAGGTTAGTTTTGTGGCTTTTTGTCTAAATCTTCCTTTATTGCATTTTGTTATTGGATTTAAGGTTTGTTTTATGGCTTTAATTAGTTGTTTTTATGTAAATTTTGCTTATTATTATTAGCTATTGTTTCTCAACTGATGTTTATGCTTCTTCCAATAGTGTGTATTTTGTTTTGGTTTTCTTATTCAATGTTGTATGCTAGCTAAGGAAAAGCAAAGATATTAAGACCTACAAGTTAAACAAGAAAAAGAAGAC
This sequence comes from Trichosanthes truncata, assembly GCA_033996785.1. Lineage (NCBI taxonomy): Eukaryota > Viridiplantae > Streptophyta > Magnoliopsida > Cucurbitales > Cucurbitaceae > Trichosanthes > Trichosanthes truncata. The sequence continues at coordinate 25,388,844 of JAWPNB010000009.1, forward strand.
AAAAGATCATGATGATCGAGAGAAAAGTGTTGATGGCCTTGTTATAGGTTTGCTAAAGTAGAATGCTAACAAATGAATTATTCACTTTTTATAAGAAAAAAAAACCTCCCAAAATATCTTTGCTAAGACTTTTTTAAAAAAAAAAAACTATTATCATTCTTATGCTACAATAGTTAAATCCTTAACCAACCATGATGAATCAATTTTGCACAAAGTTCATTACTGAATAAGGTATATTATTTAATTTGTGATTTTCTTTCATTTCATGCTTTTTTGCTATAAAATGGTGTATTTTATTGATGATGGTACAAAATGATACACAAGAAATACTAGAAATATATATACAACTACAAGAGATTATAAAAGGAAAGTAGAACAACAATAAAGCCTAGAATATAGCCTAAAATAAGTTAACATCATCCCTCAAACTCAAGGTGGTAAAGTAGCTACCAACTTGAGTTTATGAAGTAACTGAGTGAAGCGACCGAGTGACAATGCTTTAGTGAATATGTCAGCAGGTTGCTCTGTGGTGGAGATGGATTGTAAGAAGACGGTATTGTTTTGGAGATGATGTCGAACAAAGTGACAGTCATTCTCAATGTGCTTGGTGTGTTCATGAAATACATCATTGTGAGCAATTTGGATAGCATTGCAATTGTCACAATAAAGTGCAATGGCAGACTATTGAGTAACACCCATATCAACAAGAAGCCAGTGAAGCCATAATAACTCAAAAGTGGCATCAGCTAGTGCACGATATTCAGATTTTGTGCTGGAACGTGAAACGACCATTTGCTTCTTACTTCACCAAGAAATTAGAGAATCACCTAAGTAGAAGCAGTAACCTATGGTAGAACATTGATCAGTGGGATCGCCAGCCCGATCAACATCATAATAACTTGATAACACCAAGGATGATTGGGAAGAAAACTGAAGTCCATGACCAAGAGTGCCTTTGACATAGCGGAGAATGTGAAGTGCAACCGTAAAATGTATGATCTGGGGACCAGCCATGAACTGACTAACAATGTGTACGACATATGCAATATTTGGGCAGGTCACTATTAGATAAATAAGACTACCAACAAGTTGACGATACATAGTGGCATCTTCTAGAGGAACACCATCGAATGGGGTCAAGCAAACATTCGGATCCAGAGGTGTTAAGGACGTGATGGAGTCATTAATACCAGATCAAACTAAGAGATTAGAAGCATATTTTGCTAAAGATAAATAGTACCCATCAGAGCGAGATGAAACCTCAAGGCCAAGAAAGTAACTGAGCGGTCCCAAATCTTTCATCTCAAAGTATTTTCCAAGGTAGCTTTGCAAATCAGAGATAGCCTGAGGATCATTACCTGTAAATCATGTCGTCAACATACAGAAGAAGAAGAACCATGCCTTGAGAAGTATGACGAGTAAACAATGCTGTGTCATGGGGACTAGAATTAAACCCAAGTTGGGTGATGGTGGAACTGATGTGGCAAACCAGGCTCATGGAGCTTGCTTCAGGCCATATAAGGCTTGGCGAAGAAGGCACACTTTCTGAGGTGGATGAGAAGTGCCAGGTGGTGTTTTCATATACACCTCCTCAAATAGATTTCCATTGAGGAATGCATTTTTAACCTCCATATGAAGAAGAGACCACTAGTTGGCAGCTGCAACGGCTAAAAGACTACGAACAGATGACATTCGTGCAACAAGAGCAAATGTCTCTTCATAATAAATACCATATTCCTGAGAGTAGCCTTTTGCGACAAGACGGGCTTTATACTGTTCAATGGATCCATCTGCATGTGTTTTGATTTTGCAAATCCACTTACAGCCAATGAGTTATTTTCCAGAGGGTAGATCAACGTAGTCCTAAGTATGAGTCTTTTCTAAAGCTTGTAGTTCCTCATTCATTGTTTGTTGCCAAAGAGGGTTAGTATTGGCCTCATGATAAGATGAAAGTTCAACTAGAGACATAATAGTGGAAAAATAGTGACAATCCTGGAGATGATGAGAAGTTTCTCTTACCTAGTGGAATGACGAACTACGGTGACAAGAGCAGGTTCAGGTTCTGCAAAGGAGATAGATGTCGGATTTGAGACAGTAAAGACAGGAGCAGATTGATCAAGCTCAGGAGGGATGTGTGGAGGGTCAAGAGATGAGACAATATCATTGGAAGTCAATGTTAAGTCTAGAGAAGTAGAGTCAGGGGCTGAGTGATCAAGGTCGGGGGCACATGGAGGGTCAGATGGTGGAAAAAGGTCATTGGAGAGATCAATGAAAAATAGTTAGGGACTAGAGAGAGAAGTATGGAAGGAGGAGAGATTGGAGAGCATACTGTGCTCCTAAAAGGCAACATGACGAGAGGTACGTAACCTTTTATAGATAAGATCCCAACAACAAAAACCCTTGTGTTCAGTGCCGTAGCCAAGAAAACAACATAGGTGATCGGTGGTCACGCAAGCGCACGCGATCGAAGTAATATAAATTGGTATATGAGTACCAAGTATCGAATCCCACAGGGAACGGAGTAACAAAGGTTTTGTTTTGCAAAAGTGTAAGAAAAATTGCAGGTTTGAAAAGTAAAAATGCAAAAATAAAGTTGGGATAGGTTGTTGGTGAAAAATCGAAATTGCTAAATCCAATTGCTAATACAGAATGGCAATGTTGGAAATAACAGAAATTGCTAAATTGAAATTGCAGATTCTAAATTGGCAATGCGCGAAATGACTAAAATTGCAGAATTAAATTGCTAAATCTAAATTGGCAATATGAAATAGCAATTTGGATGAACTTAAAGAATGAAATGATAAAGGATGAGGCTCAAAAATGTCATTGCCCTAAGTCGTAATTGCAAACCAAAATTGCAATTCCAACCTACTCCACACTCAATTGTAAACCAAAATTGCATCTCCTATTTACCTCGAAATTGGGTTTTTTTAGGAGGCTAAGTGAGAGACCTATATGTCTATAGTCCCTCTATCTTAGATATTTTTGGCTCACAATTTTATGGGTCTTGGAGTCCTTAATCCCTATGTCTAGGGTAAGGAATGACTTATGTCTAAGCTCTTTTACTCCATTACTTGTGTGAAATCCGCTTATTACTAACCCTGTCTGTATTAGATCTAAGCTTGAGTTGAAACCTTAGTTGATCAATCTAAGATCTCAACGGGAATTCAATAAACACAAGCAAACAATTGAGATGTAGGCTTGGTTTTTATTGGAATTTTGGCTACATTTACTTCTTAGGGAATTCACATCCTTGAACCCCCTAAGAAGTTTTAGCTCATATTTTCGATGAAAATTCTAAAACTAATTTTTAAGAAAGAGTTCATAGGAAAACGGTGCGAATTAGTTAAATAAAACACTAACTTATAAAATGAAATTTGGCTATTCCTAGGAATTGAAGCAAGGATAACTAATAGAAATTAAGCCAAGGTGACAAGGGTAACTATGTAATTTCCTTGTCTCCTCCCTTCTGCCAAGGCTTTCTACCAACTTAAGTTTAAAATTTGTACAGAAGCTAAAAACGAAGAAAAAAAAAACAGAGCATTGAAAAATTTAAGAAAAACCCATGAACTTGACTTGGAATTAAACTCAAAATTCCTTCAAAATACATCAAATGAGATTAGAAAAAGTTCAAGCCATGCTTCTGTAATACAAACTGAAGAAAAACCGAGGTGGAACTTGAATAAAATGACCAAAAACAACAGAAAAATTGAAGAACAAATAGTGCGAAAAAAAATCAAAAAACCCACGAAATAATTCTTGAAATCGACCAAGCAAATCCGAGCTTTAACCAAAATACAACAAATCGAGACAAGAAGTAAATTGACAGTATTTATGCGATACAAACTGAAAGAAATCGCGATGGAAATTGAATAGAAAATGACTAAAACAGTAGCAGAAAAACAAGAACAGAGGCTGTCCAAAAACCGAAAACCAGAAGCTAATTCTTCGAATTGACCTCCGAAAATCGTCTCTCCGTTTTCCGGCGTCTTCAATCTCCTTTTGTAGATCGATTTAGGGTTCAATTTTGCCAAGAATAACGCTCTAAATCCCTTGATTTGTGCGAGATTTCCTCTGCCATTTATGGGTTTCATCGATCGCGTGTTTCCAGAAAATTCCATATCTGTGCTGCTGAGGATTGCCAAACTGGTTTGGCAATGGTCTGGCAATTTGAATTGGTAATTCCTGCAAAAGAACCACAATACTTAGAACTCTTTTTCAATTGCTATCATATTTCATTATTTCCTTCTTTCAACAATTTTCCACAATTTTCAATTAATATTAGGACAAACAAGAGTTTTTTCGAGCAATTGAGGATTTAAATAAGCCTTAATTTTAAGGCTTATCAATAGGCGAACACGTGGTTCAAGTTTGGTATGTTCATGAGGTTGAAGAAGGACAAAACATGCACAACCAAAGACTTTAAGGTGAGAGTAAGAAGGAGGAGTACCATATAAACGTTCAAAAGGAGAAATATTTTGAATAACAAAGGATGAGAGACGATTGATGACATAGACAGAAGTGAGAGCAACCTCCCCCCAGAATTTCTTAGGACAGGATGCAGAGAGAAGTTGAGTACGAACAGAATCCAAAATGTGGTGATGTTTACGTTCTGTTCGTCCATTTTGTTGGGAGGTATGTAGACAAGAGTGTTGAATAAGAGTGCCCTGTTGGGTAAGAAAAGATAGGAGGCTGGAATCCTTATACTCCATGGCATTGTCTGTTCGAAGAATTTAATAGTTCGAGAGAATTGTGTTTTGACCATATCGACAAAAGTAATATAAACTTGAGATAAGACAAAACGAGTTTTTAGAAAATATATCCAAGTAAAACAAGAATAATCATTGATAAACAAAACAAAATATCAATAGCCACTAACAGTAGGGGTAGGAGCAACATCCCAAATATTAGAGTGAATCAGCCTAAAAGGAGCATCACAAGAAGATGAGGAAATAGAAAAAGATAGAGCATGTTGTTTTGCAAGTTTACAATTTAAACAGTCAAATGGAGCAAATTTTGAAACATTATTTAGATTTCCTACTAACTTGCGAAGTTTGTCAGAGGAGGTATGACCAAGACTGAGATGCAATTGATACATAGTAGAATCAGTGGTAGATGCAGAAATTGATGGAGAAACAGGGAGCTGAAGAGGTGTGAGCTCAAACAATCTTCCCACTTTACGTCTTGTACTAACTATCTAACCTGTTTGCAGATCCTGAACTTGACATCCATGAGAAGAGAAAGAAACAGTTAGACCAAGATCACATAATTTCCCGATAGAGACAAGATTAAAGGTCAGATTAGGGACATAATAGGTATTGGGAAGTGTTAAGGCGAGTGTGGCAACAATACTAATATGAGTAATAGACATACTATTTCCATCAATGGCATGAATGAGGGAAGAGATAGAGCAGGAGTTGAAGAAGACATAAGCGAGATATTAGAGGTCATATGATTGCAACAAGCAGAAACAAGAAGCCAAGAATTACCTAAGACCACAAGGGCAGAGGAATTGGAAGATATTACTTGTTTCAATAAATTCTAAAGGTCACTAATCGAAACCCTAGGAGGAGGGGGTCATTAAAGGAGGAGGCAACAACTGCAATAAATGAGGAATCAACTTTAGATAAGGTCTTTAGTTTGGTGGATCTACTTGAATGGTGAGGTGGTTGAGTAGGAAAATTGTCCAAAAGGTGACCACGTTTGTGGCAATATCTATACTCAATTGTAAGACAATTAGCAAAGTTATGACCATACAATTTACATTTCATGCAGAAGAGGGAGTCATAGACTTTTGTCATTTTGGAAATAACAAATAAACCACTGACTCAACCAAACTGGTGAGCGAAATCAACTGAATTGAATTGAACTAAATTGTACTGAACCAAACTTGAGGTTTTCAACCAATTGAGTTTGATTGGTTTAGGTGGACCGATTTGAGTGAACCGATTAAGGCAAACCGGTCTGAGTGAACCGGTTTAGGAGAACTGATCTGAGTGAGATGGTTTAGGAGGACCGGTCTGGGTGGATCTGTGATTTAGACGGCGTGGTGAATGGAAAAACGACGGAAATCTTGATAATGAATGACGAAACGACAGAACTCAAAACTCAAAATGGAGAAGAATGGCGTTTTGAACGGAGGGAGATCTCCTCACCAGACTAAGTAGGGGCTGCGGAACTTAGAACTGAATGCGGATCTGAATTGAGGGTTATCGGATATCTACAGATCTGGGACGGAAGATGGATCTGTAGGAGATCTACAAATCTGGATAGACGGGTATCGGAGATTAATCGCAATGGACTAGGGAAGATGGATCTAAGTTTGAAGACGAGCATATCTACAGATCTGGGAGGGAAGACGTGTAGGCGACTGTTTGTGGTTGGATAGCTTCGCTGGAGAAGAGAAAATCAACGGACTATGAGGCTTGTCGGAGATTTGTGGGTGGAGATGAGAGATGAACGGCGGCGGCAACAGAGACCTGAGTGGCAGCGACGACGAGAAACAGTAGCGATAGAAAGAAAAAAAACCTAAAATTATTAATCTCTGATACCATGTAAAATGGTGTATTTTATTGTTAATGGTACACAATGATGCACAAGAAATACTAGAAATATATATACAACTATAAGAGATTATAAAAGGAAAGTAGAACACTAATTAAGCCTAGAATACAACCTAAAATAAGTTAACATTTGCCATTCTAGCTTAATTATAAGTTGCAATAGTTGTTTAGTTCGTGGGTATGACTATAGTTGTGGTGACTTAATTTATGATTCTATAGCTAAAGTTTGAGTTGTTGGCTTAATTGCAGTTTTAATAGTTGTTTGGTTTGAGAGTATAAATATATGATTCTTATGTTGTGGCTTGGTTTGTGATTCTAACTAAAAGTTCTCATTTGGGAGAGAGGAAAATGAGTTATTGTTAGTCCTTAACTTGAATATTGAAAACTTGATTATAACTTAATTGCAATGGTGATGGTTTGTGATTTTAAGCTATAGTCTGTAGTGATGGCTTGGAGTTTGATTCTAGCTATGTTTGCTTAAGGCATAGTGTTGGGAGTGCGATCAAAGTCCCACATTGGTTAGACAAGGGGAAGATCGTGGGTTTATAAGTGAGGGACACTATCTCCATTGGTATGAGACCTTTTGGGTGAAACCAAAAGCAAAGCCATGGGGGCTTATGCCCAAAGTGGACAATATCATACTAATGTGGAGATGTGTCGAGGGTCGTTTATCCCTAACAAGTGGTATCAGAGCCATGCCCCTGACTTAGTTGTGTCGGTGTGCCTCAATGCCATAGTCATAGTGATCCATGGTTGAGCTTATTAGACAGGGATATACTCTGATGAGGAATGACCTGGTTAAAAGTGATATGCTCGAGAATAAAAACACGGATAGATGACTATTGGAGGGGAGGCTTGGTGTGATCCTTCGTTCGAGGGGAGGATTGTTGAGAGTGCGACCAAAGTCCCACATTGGCTAGGAAAGAGGAAGATCATGGGTTTATAAGTGAAGGACAACATCTCCATTGGTATGAGACATTTTGGGTGAAACCAAAAGCAAAGTCATGAGGGCTTATGCCCAAAGTGGACAATATCATACCAATGTGGAGATGTGTGGGGGTCGTTGTCCCTAATATATAGGAAGGTCTAGTTTAGCGTGAGATCAAATTAAAATGGCAACAATCATTTTAATTTTGGTCAAAATTGGTTTTAATTTCGTCTAATTTGTTATTTGTAAGCTCATGTTTTGTACTTATTATTTGTGATTCTGGATTAACTAAAGGTTTTAATGGTTACTTGGTCTGTAGACATGGGTATAGTGGTTGTAATTTTGGTTTATGATTCTAATAATTATTTATATGTTTGTGCCCTTGTTGTGTAACTATACTTTTTTTAAAAAAAAAAAATTAACTTTATTATATGATGTAATTTTGAGCTTAACTTTGTTTATGGACCATTTTTTCAGAATGGACATATGCTTTAGTACATTTATAGTTCTAATGAAACGAAGCATCGTTGACATTTGTATACATAACTTTTAAACTTATAGAACTTTTATCTATATATACAACTATCTTTTAGAGATTTATGTTTATAATTCCCATTTCTGCTGACATAAAACTTCTAATATTAGGCTCTATATTTTGTTTCATAACAATAAAAGAGAGAAATATTTTATTAATAGCATAAATAAATTTAATTAAATGAAGTATTTAATTTCTAATCTAGCAGCATTTTTTTTTGGTTGAAAAAGTACCCACCATTGGTGATAAAAAATAATTATCAATTACAATCAAATAGGAAAAGAATTTCATTTGTCACAATGACCTCTAGTGATGAATTTTGTTTTCATCCCTATAGCCCTTTAGTGAAGAATTATTTTTCGTTGCTAATTAGTGAAAAAAAAGCCATTAGTTTGTGACAAAATCTATTTTTCATTGCCATCTAGCAATAAAATGGTACAAACATGATTGTGTTAGCAATACTTTTATAGCTTCGTCATCATAGTGTTATAATGATGAGCTTTTAAAGTGTTTTTTGCTGCTGATAGTTTATTACAATGCATTATATTTCCTTTGGAGACAATATTTTCATCGCTAAAAATAATAATTTTTACTGTCAATAAACATTTGAGTAGATGAAATTAGTAAATAGTTTGGTAGGATCTTTAGCTTTCATGGTAGTGATCTTAACCACTCCTTCTTGTCACTTGGTCCCCTTTTAACATCTTCATTCCCCAAGGGTAATGTAATTTACCTATCTTTGTAATGAGGATGATATGATCATTATCTCATGTAGCCATAGTTAGTTAAGAATGAAAACAAACGTATGTCAAAAAAGAATTGAAGAAGTGTCTGACAACTTAGTTTGAGACGATAAATAATTGATATAGTCAATTTTAAAAGAAAGAAAGATTTGTATATCTCTTAAGATTGGTTGGTACTTTTGTAGAATCTTAAAACTCCACTCAACTCGATTGAAACTATCTTTTATGATCTTTAATTATTGAAGTGTTTTTTTTAAACACATTAGTGACTTTTATATAGACTACTAGAGCATCATTTAATTGGTTGTCCTGGTCAAGTGTTTTTTTTCCTACACATGTTGGTGACTTTCACTTAGGCTACTAGAGCATCATTGAGAGGATGATGAACATCTATGATGTCTACTTGGAAGAGGTAAGCAATGAGCTCAGTTGGGATTGACAAGGAAGAGTTATCTTTATTGTTTAGCTCATATCAACTATGACTTACACATCAAATTTGACTATCGTATGATGTTGATGAGTGGATGACTTTGACTAAATTTTTAGTACTAAACAAGTCGTCTTTAACATCCTACATCAAATTTGACTATCTTATGGTGCTAGCGAGGTAGATAACTTTGACTCAATTTTAGTATTAATCAAGTCGTCTTTAACATCTTATTACTTCTATTGTTAGTATTTGGTGACAAACTCGTTTAAGAAGCTTGGTTTGAGAAGACATCTTATTTTTTTTTCCATGAGAACACACAATAATTATTGATGTAATGATATGACTATGCACTTTGTAAAACTTGTAATATAAGATTCTCTAATTATCTCACATGCATTATTCTCGATCAAAATACTCATTTAGAACTTTAGTGATGTTGACCATCACCATCCCTAAGAGTTTTATTTTTAGCAGTTCAATCCTCTTTTTGAAAGATTCATTTATGTTATTGTCAAAACTTTAACCTCTTAATGCTACTAGTAATGACAATTTCACTTTCCAATTTCTTTTTTTCCTTTAATTTCAGTTAGGGTAATTTTGTCTAACTTTTTCTATGATTTATTTCTACAAGGAGCATGAATTCCACTCATCTTTCTTGGTATTTTTTCAAAATTAGAATTTGTTTAGCATCTTTTTCAATAACCCCAAAAAGGCCCACATTCTAGGGGTTCACCAAAAGTCCTACCCTTGAAATATCCTAATTGCTTTTTCTTTTCCACTAGATTTCCAAATCTTTTAAGTGGCCCTTCACCAGCCCTTAGAAAAATGTAAAAGTTCTAATATTTTTTTTGAAAAAAATTGGATTGTTTTTATTTTTGCTATTTTGAAATCTTTTCATTAAAAGAAATAAAAAGCAACACTTACTTCTAAAAAAGATACTTTTAGAAATTTTCTTTCTATAATTCCCCATTTGAATAATTTTGGTGTAATTCGGGCACCTTCTTAGAGAAAAACAAGAAAAGAAAGAGGATGAGGGGGAGACGAAAGGAAATTTCCTTCAAAATTTAACCTCAACTTGGACTTGCAAAAGCAAGCTTAATTTCCAAGGCATAATGAGAGGAAATGAGTGTTATTCTCCTCCCTCTGTCCTTAGACTTAAAAATATTCTTTTACAACTTTAGACTTTGGATTATCCTTATTCATAATTCTTTCTTTTAATATCAAAATATATAACTCAATTATTGTAAACCACATTTTTTTTTACCAACTTGTTGGCTGGAATGAAATAATTCACCCAGCAACGAAGAAGTATGAGTTCTAGACAATTTAGAAATCAAATTGGGATCAACTTTGAAATTTATTTAGAATTAAACCAAATTAAAGATAAATACCTTTTTGGAGAACCTTCAAGATTTCCATAAAAAATTCATGGAAACCTCTTGAAAGAAAATGCATAGAGATTGGGAGGGAAAATTTAGAGAGAATTCTCTATTTTGTTTGGAGAAATGATACTTTTGGCTCAATTGATGCAAAGATGAATTGAGTGACAATAATCTATAACTTGTTTCATTAAGAGTGAAATGCTTAACTTGTAGCTTAGGAAAACAAGGAGAGTCATCTTTGATAATTTTCTCTACCTTATCCAATTTTAAATTGATTTTATAAAGAAGTACTGTAGGACTTTTTTAACAAATTATTGTCTAATAGATTTTACTATATTGAACTAAAAACTTACAAAATTCATAGAGTTCTAAGCATAAATATAGCAGAGTGATGCCAATGAATGACCATGAGTTGATAATCAAAGAAAATAATATATTAGATTTACAACTCCAAACAAAGTTATTGTAACGACCCGACTTATCCTATTAGACTTTCTAGGGACGTTACTACATGCATGCTAATGGAATTTAGAAATCTTTGGTAAAAGACAGAAAGAATTAAACTTTTTTTTTTGCTAAACAATCAAAATCTTTTAGTCCGGAATCCCTTTAAAAATCATTGCAAAACATAATGTGAATCAAAACATTAAATAGTTTCACTTCAATTAAGTTTACTTAACAAAATATTTTTAAATAAAACATAAACTAGATACGGAAGCTATACTCCTTATGACACCCATGACCCTTTCAGCAAACCACCTTGCCCCTCGCCTAAAATATGTTATTGCCTTTACCTGAAAAGAAAAACATTTTGAAAAAGGATGTGTATTTAAAATACTCAGTAAGTGACCTCACTACCGAGTCAGGATATGCATACACATACATAATGAGTTTTCGAAAACATTTTCTTTCTTTCCTTTGGTGGGACCTAAATTCCTTTCATAGCGGAAACGTTTCTCTTTCAACTTTTCTCTTCGGTTTAATGTGGACAATTAACCCAACCTAAACTTTCCTTTTCATTTAACCTTTTCAGGTTCCTTTTCATCTAACCTTTTCAGGTTCCTTTTCATATAGCCTCGTAAGGCTCCTTTTCATATAGATGTACATCAATAATTTTAGGGGGTAATTGCCACAGCCTTCGAAATCATTTTATCATGAAAATACACATGTATGCATGAGGTCCCAAAACATTTTAAATTTTCATTCCATGATGCAACACAAGCAACATTCTCATATCACTCATCATAAATCATAATCATAATTCATGCATAACTTTCATAAAATATTTGGCAATCACTCATGTCAAAATCCATTTTCATAGGAAATAAAGCATTTTAAAGTTCATCAAAAATCATAAATAAAACATTTATAAAACCTTTTTTATTTTTATTTTTATTTTTTTTTTCAATTCAGTTCCCAACTTGCATTTAAGCATACCGGCGTAAAGTCCCTTACCTTGGCTAGCTCAAGAGTCCAAATTTTCCAAAGGCTCACCAAAATTCATACGTCTTGAACCTTAGTCAAACGATTTGGAGCCTTCGTTCTTTCTCCAAACAGACCCAAGCTTTACCGAATAAATGGTGGTTTGATTCAATCTTGTCACACCAACCTTCACCCACGCGAAAACAAAGTTGAAACGGGGCTGTTCAGTACCGAAAATAGCCCAAAAATCAAACTGCAGCAGATCGGGCGGCGGTTCGTGGAGTCCGGCGTCGTGAACAGTACTCGCGGTATGAACAGTACCCCCGCGGTATGAACAGTACCCCCGCGGTATGAACAGTATTCGCGGTATGAACAATATCGCGGTATGAACAGTACTCGCGGTATGAACAATATCGCGGTATGAACAGTACCCCCCGAACCCCCCCCCCCCCCCCCCCCCCCCCCCCCGATGAACAGTATCGTGCCGTGAACAGTACCTCGCACGTGAAGGACAAATCCGGCAATGGATGTTTGTTGAAGAAGAAGAAGCTTTCGAATGGATGGGTCTTTTGGTGGTGAAAGAGAGAGAGAGAGATTGATGGTGGAGACTGTTTTTCATGGAGGAATAGGAGAAGGTTGGAGAAGATGATGGCTTGGCTTGACCTAGGACTGCGTGCAGTATAAAAATAGTAGAGATGGATATTAGGGCTTGGCTAAAATATGGGCTTGGGCTTGGCTTAGTGACTCTTAATTTACAAGAATGCCCCAAACATCAATTAAATCCCATTTTTCCTTCTTTCTTCCCATTCTACCCTCCAATTTTTCTAATTTCAAATATGCTAATTCTAAAATTAAATTTCAACACAACTTTAAGCATGAAATTAACCTTACAATTAATTTTAAATTTCAAAATTAAAGTCTTAACTAATACCTGAAAGTGCCGGTCGTTACAGTTATGAAGAAGACAAGTTTGATAAAAGGAAAAGATGCAAATAATAATTGAAAATTGAAAAGGATTTGAAAATAAAAATGAGGAACAATATCTTATTTAGAAGGAACATTGCCCATTCAGAAGAAAGAATAAGCATCAAAGAAAGAAGGATTCAAGGAAACCTAAACCTGAGAGGAAGGGAAATAAAATTTTTTATCAACCTCAACAACTAGTGACCTTAAAAGAATTATTCTTAAGAAATTTCCTTCCCATCGAAAAAGAGCAAGAAAACTTTGTAAACTCATATTATATTGAGGTGAAAGAAGTTGATGATTCAAAAAAAGGCGAGCAAAAGCCTTATATCTTCAAGCACATCAAGCCTTTAACTACTCGACCTTTAGTCTTACAAAGGATGAATATGATCACAACAAAAAAAGAAAACAATGTCTAACTTCTGTCTTGACTCGACCTTTAGCTTTCCAAAAGCTAAGCATCTCCACATTGAGGAAATGCCGACCTTAAACATTTGTTTTTGATCATCTCAAAGTAATGAGCGACAAACATAAAAGAAAGATAAAGACCTTGGAGGCAAAAAATGTTCGATGAAGTAAATAATGACGAGAAGATTCATAGTATCTTCCTTTCACATATGAAAAAGAAATTCTCTATGCTCATAAATACAGAAGGTTCGTTAAAGGTAAAGAAAAATCTCATCATTTTTACCAATCCTACAAATGAAGGATATGATCACGACAACGATGCAAATAAGAGCATTTCAAATGTAAAATCTTCTTATTGCAAAATCCTAAACTGCATAATGCTCCTAGCCCGCTGACAGAGCTTGTTGAAGGCTCATCAAATAGATTTATAAATACCGTTCTAAAATTAAATACTTGTAGTACTTAATAGTAGATCGTGTCAGACCACAGGAAACCAATTATCGATTTCTTTTAATTTGATTTCTTGTTAACACAAACAAGGGAGGATTTAGACATAAAGTGATAAAAGACTGAAACTAAAAGCAGAAAAGATAAACGATCTAACCTTAGACATTGATTCAGGGTCTGTCAAGCTACAATGTAAATTCGATCATAGATAACCAACGAGAGATTCAATTTAGTAATTTATTACTTAATTGGCTCAACCAAAAAAGCCGACAAAGCTCCTAAGGATCCCCTTAAACAAGCTAATCCAACCTAGCATCAAATTATCTTCTAAACTAACCCGTTATAGTTGGGTACGATAGGGTTTTATGCTAACGGGGCTAATCACATTACAAATAGGGATTGACTAAGACAAATCAACTAAACTAGATTGGCCAATCTAATTCAATTAGCCCGCTCCCCTAACTCTTAAGATCTATCGTGCAAAATACACGAGAGCTAAAACTCTACTATGCAAACACGAGCAGACCTTATTGCTACTCAATACTTAACATACATGAAACATAGTCTACACAAATAGGTTGTCGGGCTATTCTACGAACATGCCCATACATTAAAGCGAGAATTAAGAGATAATAACATGCTAAAATCAATATGGCCTACTTGCTACTTAAACTAGCGTAATGAACAAACTCGACATGATTAAGTCATCAATTTAATCTACTAGCATGCACATAATTTAAGCTAGAATTAAGAGACAATAAGCTACTAAAATTTCATAAAGAAATTAAGTACAAATCTCACAAAAATACATTGTTATTGTTATTACACCCGAATCGATGTTGAAAATCTAGCTGACCATCGAAATAGCAAAGCTCGACCCGAGGATGGATAAAAAACACCTAAACTATCCTAAAACTACTAAAAACAAGAGAATTAAACTAAGGTGGTCTCATAGCGACGAACAAAATAGAGACAAAATGACTTAATGGAGGAAAAATTCTATTTATACAAATCGAAGTAGCGTCGAGATGCTACCAGCATTGATCACAATGTTCTATAGCGTTGAGGGAGGCTTGCGTGCGCGTACTTGCGACAATGTCTAGACGCTATCCTATTCCGAGGCATTCTACCTTTGTAGCGTCTTGGCGTTTCTGGGTAGGGTTGAGAGGCTCTCGTTACGGGCATTTTGGTCATTTCACTGATTCTTCTTGCTCGGTTGCTCAAATGACTCTAAATTGAACTGAATTAACACCATTTGGATGAAAACGCTCCAAAATACACCTTATGCTTGATTTCCTATAAAATGATCTATTAAACAAATACAAACTTACTAACTAGCATGAATTAAGCACAATTAAATAGAATTTTCTGGTCCTGTTACCAACATGAGCTAAAAGGCGAACGATGAATTTTTTTTTGAATTACATTATGAGTTGATCCCTCTCATCCAAAGGGTGCGTAGGCAACTTAAAACAAGCTTTAAGTCCAGTCTCCCAAAAAAAGAAACACACATGAACTACGTTACAACTTGATCCCCCTCATCTAAAGAATACGTCGACAACTTAAAACAAGCTTTAAGTTCAGTCTCTTAAAATTATTTTTGAACTATGTTATGACTCGATCCTTTTGATCTAAAGGGTACGTAGGCAGGTTAAAACAAGCTTTAAGTTTATGATCACTTTCATGCAAAGGGTATGCATGTAGCTTAACAAAAAATTTTAAGTTCAAGCTCCAAATGAAAAAAAAAAAAAAGTGTCACAACTATCAAAGTATGACACTACAAATTGAAGTTTTTCGTCCCAATCAAGGACAACAAAAAATTGAAGGTATTCATCCTTATTGAGGGTAATGCCACAAATTGAAAACATTTCATCCATATTAAGGGTGACACAACAAAGATGTTCGTCATTTTTGAGGTGGACGTTATAAATCAAAGGTGTTCATTCCTATTGAAGGTGATGTCGTAAATTGAAGTGTTCATCCTAACTGAGGATGGCAATGCGACCCTTAATCCTATTCAGAGTGATGTTGCAAATTGAAGTGTTCAACCCTACCCAAGATGGCAATGCGACACTCAATCTTATTGAGAGTGGTGCGAAAAATTAAAGTGTTCAACCTTTTTGAGGATGACGATGCGACACTCAATCCTATTGAGGGAAATGGTACAAATTGAAAGGCGTTAAGCCTTATTGAGCATGATACTACGTGTTGAAGATGCACAACCATATGAGGATGGCAGTATAACAAATCAAAGATGCACGCCACTGTAAAAGCGATGCTACAAGACGAACATGCACACTACTATGAGGGTGACACTACAAGCTGAATGTTCACATTGCCATGAGGGTGAGACTACGAATTGGATGCATTAAAGTTAAGTTCGAGCTTCACTTTGGTATGCTACAAGCAAGACACATCATGCCACGAGGGCCAACTGATGAAGAAGGGGATCTCCACTTAAACATTTAGAATATCAAGCTTCATGAGGAAGGAGAATGAGTGGAGAAAGAAGCTTCAAAGCATCATGAAAACACCAAACCCGGAGCTCCAATTTAAGAATTATTTAGGTGTGTAAGAGTTAAAGTAGTGTTCTCATGTAATTATTATTGAACCTTTTTTTGGACTTTAATTGTAAAATATTTGTAAGTCCAAGGCCCATGTTGAAACGTCATGCAAATTAGTTTGGTTATTTAGTTGTAACTTAATTTGTTTTAAACACTATTCTAGTTAAGTTAGTGGTGGGATGTTGCAGAAGCAAAGCGCAAGTGCACGTTGTCCAACAAGTAATATATGGAAGTATTCCAAGTATCGAACCCAAGGGGACAGTTAACAAAGAGTCTTTTCAGTTAACAACACAAATGCTTTCAAGTTGCAACAAAAGGTAACCAAGTAAATAAAATATTTTGGGGGTTTTTTTTCGTGCAATAAAATAAAGAAAACCAAAGAAAAGATAAGAAAATAGTAATGAGAAGCAGGGAGTTCAAATTTGTTTCAACCTTGAGGAAATGCGCCCACCATGCGCCGGCATGCTTGCTTAACTAGGTCCGACTATTTCAGAGATTTTACCTCTTGCGCATGCATACTGCCTATTACAAGTTATGTGCGATTCAGACAAAATGCTACTGAAATGCGCCTGTAACCTACCCTAATTGACACTTAACACCATGAATCGAGTTCAACACCTATTCAGCCCTTTTCTAAGTCCTTTTAGGAGACTAGAAAATTAAACACATATGTCTATGGCTAATTTTAACTTAGATAATTAAAGAATACGACTCAATGATTCTAAAGGTTTTTGTCCTATGTCTAGGTACAAAAAGCGAAGTTCTATGTCTAGACTCTTCTCCTAGATTGCTTTTATGAAAATGCGTGCTCAATCCAACCCTTTCAGTATTGAATCTCACACAGCTATGCTAACTAAAGTGATCAGTTTAAGCTAACAATGAAATTTAAACTCAATAAAAGCAAATGATGCTAAATGTTAAGCAAAGTTACTCGACTCACATGGCGGGGCTTATCTCCTTTTTAGGGTATCCACTTCATTGAATCCCTTCCAAGGATTTAGCTACTCATTGAAAAGAAAACTAAAGTGCAGAAAATAAAAAGAAAACTTAAATAAGAAAAGATAAACTTCATTGAAATAAAAGTGCGGAATTGAAACAAAACTTGACTTACAACTTGAAGAATTGAAATTTAAATAAGAACAAAAACTTAAAACTCAAATGAACAAATAAAAACAGTAGCTAAACTTTAAAGAAAAACAGAAAGTACAAAACTTAAATGAAAGCGATAAAGAACCCGAAGTTTGTTCCTTCTTTCTGACTTTATTCAACCTCTTTCAAGGAGAACAAGTGCTTACACTCCCTTCTTTCGAAGTTCGTGTCTGAATGAAGTATGAATAGAACTTGGGGGAGACTCGGTATGGCAGTTGAAAAGAAAATAAAACTGCAGAATTTGGAGAAGAAGATAGAAATCCGAGCTCTGTTAAAACTGAAGCTTGATCCGCCTTTTATAGACCTCAAGGTCTAGGGTTTGCTGTTGAGGTCAGAGTGGAGAGGCTTGGCCAATCATATCCCTTGATCCTTGGAGATTTGATTGAGAATATTTGATTTTATTTGATTTTATTTGCAAATCTCGCGACTTTAGGAGAATCTGCCAAAAAAGTCCAGATGCAGCCGTATAATTGAGCGCAATTGTGTTGTTGTCGAAATGGCCTAAATGCGGCCGCATAGTTGGGTGCATTTTGAGTTTTTTCTGCAACAGTTGAAATTTGGCTTATGCTCTTAATTGCTGGCGCATCTTGGTCGCATATCTCCTGAATCATCTTTCTTTTGCCTCAGTTGCGGCTAGAATGTGGGCGCATTTGGGTCATTTTTCAGCCTCTACACAAAATCAACAAAAATTAACACTTTTTTTTTTTTTTATAAAACATGACTCTAAATACACCTAAAAACTTATTTTTATCAAATCAAGACTTCAGACACATGCAAAACTTGTTTTTACTTAAATTTTCCCTAAATGACATGAATTATAACGTTAAACACTTGCTTTCTAAGCAAA
This sequence comes from Trichosanthes truncata, assembly GCA_033996785.1. Lineage (NCBI taxonomy): Eukaryota > Viridiplantae > Streptophyta > Magnoliopsida > Cucurbitales > Cucurbitaceae > Trichosanthes > Trichosanthes truncata. Next base: position 25,407,225 of record JAWPNB010000009.1, read on the forward strand.
TAACTTAGTTTTTAGAGTCAAATAACACTCATAAATGAGTGTTATCAGTTAGTTTAGGGTTTGTCTTTTTCCTTAAGTTGGTTTTTCTTTCCAAAGCTTATTTAAAAGCCATACTTGTATATTTGAGAGGTTGGATTTTCTTGGAGAATGAAAGAGCCTTTGAGCCTTTTTCTTTGCTCCAAACTATGAGCATGTTTGTGTGCATTTTCTTGCTTTAGATCTTGCATGCCCTAGAAAACTTCAAGCTTGATTAGTGGAGGGTTTCGACTTTGGATTTAGAATGAGTTTCCCTTTCCAAACGCTTGACCATCAAGGTTAGTCATTTCTTCTTTCCCTTGAGTGATTCTTTGTGTGTGTACCAGGTTTTACTATATGTGTTTATGAGGTGTTTGTTCGTACAAAGATTGCCTAAGCCACTTGTAGTAGGATTGAGTACATTATTTGGTATCAGAATTTTTTCGGTGCCTTTGATTTTGTATCATTTAGTATTAGAGCTTTCTTGGTACCTTTTGATTTCGTATCATTTGGTATCAGAGCTTAAGATCAAGATCGAACATATTCTAGTCTATCCAACTATCTTTACTTACTTTCCATGTTGTTTCTTTCAAGCTGCATCCATTGCTTGTTAACCATAGATCATTGTTGAAACTTCTATGTTACTTGCTTTTTTGCATTTTGATTTGCTTAAGTTGTTGTTGTTAAAAAAAAAATGAGAAACGAAACAAAAACAAAAAAAAGAAAAAAGCAAGAAAGAAAGGAAGGAAAGCAATAGTTTTTTTTTTGTAGATTTATGAATTTTCTGCTACCATTTTATTTTTTTATAACTTTTTTCTCTGAGCCTCAAATGACCTCAAACTTGCATCTAAAATGAAGCTCTTCAAGTCTACATTTTAGCAAAAAAATTTCTAAGCGTTTGGAGTTCATTTGATCAAGCAAACGTAGTGAGGTATTAGACTTGTTCACAGACCATTGTAGTAGAGAGCGTGACTACACTATGTCAATTTGTTTTAATCAAATCTTAGTGATCCTGTATTCAAATACCCTCAAGTTAGTATTAATTGTGAAACTCTATGAGTCTACTTTGGATCTAAAAATTTTCAAAGAATTTGAAGTTCATTTGGTAAAAAAAAAGGGAGAAAGTAAATGAAGTGGTCTGTAGCAAAAAAAGAGGCACAATAGCTACATCTTTTCCTAATTTTCAACTATCCCATCTATCACTTTTTGAGTTTTTCCTTGAGTAAGGCATCTATTTCCTTAATCTATGGTACTTTATTGACTTCTACACTAATTTTCAAACTAAAATTCAATATGAAAGTACCCCAAATTCACGTAATATTCTAGTTGATCCAAAATAGTGTACTGCTACCTACCTAAAACATTATTGCCTAACTTTGAAAACCTTTCATAGTACGCCTTACCTATCCAAATTCAATTGCACCCTACAATTTCGATCAATCAAAAAGAAAGAAAGAAAAAAAGAAGCAAGTCGCTAGACATAGCAAGGTATATATATATATATATAAAGTGTGCATGAAAGCTTTTGAAAAAGATTACAAAAAAGAGTTTGCTTTTGATAGAAAAAAAATTGAAGGAGAATTTGAAGACTTCCTAAAGTTTTATATTCTCTCAAGACTCCTCCAAGTTGAGTTTTGTTCTCTCAATTATATATATAAACTGGAATATATTAAACACATCAAAACCAACCTACACCACAAGGTCCGTCTTAAGGATGATGGAAAGACCATCCTTTGGAAAACTATCTTTCCTAACCAAAGAACACCTAGAATAAGATGCCAAAGCTGCTAACTCATGGGTGGCTTTGTTCTCCTCTCTAGGGATATCACAAAAAAGAATGAAATTTACATATTTAGCTAGAAGAAGAATTTCCTCCACAAAAAAGGTGACTTCAGACAAATCAGAATCAGAATGATTAATAAGATTAATAATCTCTTTCGAATCTGACTCCATGATCAAGGGTGGGGTACGCTCATTCCTCCAAGAGAAAACTTTCTACAAGCCTTCCAATATGGCTAAGGCTTCAAGCAGTTTAACTGGCTAGTTTTTGGAGATGAATTTACAACCTCCTAATAATGGCTGCCCATTCTGATCTCTAACAATCCAACCCATGCCTCCACGATTAAGCTTGTTGGACTAGGTCGCATATGTGTTCAACTTCCAAGCATCATCCTTCGGCGGCTTCCATACCCCATTACAAGAGTTCAAAATAGCAAAAGGGAGGAGCATAACCTTGGCTCGAAACCCTTTCGTCTGCCCATGATAAATCTCCAAAGAAGAATAAATAGAAAAGAACAAGTCTTTGAAAGACGATTTAGCCATGTTGAACCAGATGTTGTTTCTCTATCTCTAAATACTTTATAGGATCGTGAGAATCCCTCATAAATCATCTTGTGGCATAATTCTTCTAGTACAGTCCCAATAATCAAAAGGATTCCATATGCCCCTACCTATGGAAAACTCACAAGCATTAGAAGAATAATAATGCTTATGCGTCGTGAGGGAATGTTGAGGACATCTGCAGCATCGTGAGGGAGGAAAGCTTCATTAACTTGAGCTTCATTCCACTGACCCTCATGGTTTATCAAATCGGCAACATGCTTATTCCTATGCAGACCATGAACCACATTAGGCTTGAGATTGCCCGAATTAGGGATCCAAGGATTTTCAGCTATAAACACATGTTGGCCATTTCCAATTCTCCACCTACATCATTCTCTAAAAGGATCCCGTCCCCATGGGATACTTCTCCAAGTGAGGGAAGGGTTTGTGCCAAGCTTCACTTTGAGGAAGTCGCCATATTTGAAGTATCTGCCCTTCAGAATCTTGGCCAGAAGGCTGTTGGGGTTTTCACCAGGGACCATCTATGTTTAGCCAACGTGGCTTGGTTGAAAACTTTGAAGTCCTTAAAGCCTAGACCTCTATATTTTTTACTATAATAGAGGTGATTTCTCCAGTGTATTTTCTTTTTGGCATCAAATGAGCCTCACCAAAACCTACTACACATCGTACTCAGATCTTTGCATAAATTTCCTGGTAATTGGAAGTAGCTCATTGTGTAACCTGGAATGGCTTGAGCCAATGCATTAATGAGGACCTCCTTCCCTCCAGACAAGAATAATTTTTCCCTCCAACGTTGGATAGCCTTCCACACTTTGTTCTTCACTTCTTTGAAAACTTGAGTCTTGCTACGAGTATTTTGAGAAGAGAAACTGAGGTACAAGCCGAAAGAATCACCATGCTTCACCCCCAGACTAGCTCGAAGGTTTTGAATTTTGTCATGATTCACGTTCACGTTTACGATAAACATGGACTTCTCTCTATTGATGGACTGGCCTGAAGCTTCCTTGTAGTCTTGGAGAGCTTATTTGATAACATGGCTTTCTTTCATAGAATCTTTGAAGAAAAAAATACTATCATTAGTAAAAAATAGATAAGTTAAAGTAGGATAATATTTGTTAATGTGGATGCTAGAGATTTTAGAAAGAGTGACTTCCATGTTCAGATGCGTCGATAAACCTTCAGCACACAGTTAGAAGAGGTAATGGGAGAGGGGATCGCCTTGCCTCAGACCTTTCGACGGTTTGAAACTCTCACCAGGGATTCCATCCATGAGAACAACAAAGCTGATAGATTCCACGCACTTCATGACTAAAGAGACCCATTTTGATCGAAGCCCAAACTCTTCATGACTTCCCAATTAAAGTTCCATTCCACCCGGTCATAGGCTTTGCTGATGTCAGATTTCAGCGCCATCCACCCTGTTTTACCTTTCCTTTTGTTTTTTAAAACATGGAAGTACTCGACTATGATAAGAGCATTGTTTGTAATATGGCGACCTAGGATGAACACTGATTGGTTAGGAGAAATCACCTTTTCCAACACTCTTTTCAGCCTATTAACAATGGATTTAGCTATCAACCTCTAGGCCATGTTACATAGGCTAATCGGTCTAAAGTATGATATACGCTTAGGACGTTTACACTTGCGGATAAGAGAAATGTATGTTTTGTTAAGCACCTTAAATTCCATCCCCCTATTGAGAACATTGAACACATCTCCACAGTTTCATGCCCCAGAATGTCCCAATACTTCTGGTAAAATAAAGCGTGCATACCGTTTGACCTAAGGTCTTTGGTTGGATGCATCTCTTTAAGAGAAAGCTCCACCTCAGATTTGAAAAACTCCTTAACTAGCTCAGAGTTCTGAGAGTCAGACACCTTTTTCTCCATAGACATAGAAATCTTTTGAATAACTTTTGGGTTCGGATTTGAAGAGTTGAAAATCTTCTTAAAGTAATTTGTAGCAAGATTCACTAGCTCTCAATCCTCCTCCCTCCAAACCTTTTTCTCATCAAATAAACCAGTGATAGAATTGACTTTCCATCTTTAAGAAGCTTTATGGTGAAACTATCTCGTGTTTCGATCTCCCCACTTAAACCAGTCTTCCTTAGAGATCTAATCTTCCAATGCCTCTCTTCTTCCTCGAGCAGATCCTCTAACTCACCTTCAATTTTAATCGAAACAAGTCTCCAATCACCTTGCTGCTTTGCTAATTATATCCTTGAGCTCTGCCTCTTTTCTGTGAATAGCCCTTTTAAGAGACCCATTCAATCTATCTTTGTCCCAATTCTTCAAATTTCAGAGATTGTGGCCAATCTTTTTCTAGAAATCCTCCCCATTATTCGACCTACAAACCTACCACACATTCTCAATTATTAGTTTGCAGTCATCAAAGTCGCTCCCTCTTTCTTCAAATTTGAGGCCATCTCTTTGTAGACAATTTTGCTGATGAAAGCTCTATTAGAATCCCAAGATGCTAGGATTGGGCGATGGACTGACCTATAAAAATCGAGGTTCTCTACTCAAATCAAAGGCTAGAAGTTGATCATTTCAGCATTAACTAGAAATCTATCTAGTGTTTCCCACACAAACATTCCTTTATGATTTCAATTGGTCCATGTGAACATATCCTTAGTACAACCAATATCTAGAAAATTGTAGCAATCAATAGCTTCTCTGAAACCTCTCATTTGGTTCTCTTTCCTACTCAGGCTGATGATTCTCATATTTTACGTATTTTTATCCCTTTAAACTTAGGTTATTTGCAAAAATTCATGCTTATATATCCATAATTGTTAGCAAATTGATATGAGAATAGCCCAAATTAGTAAAACTGTTGTTTTGTGACAAGAATTCTGAAATGAGAAGAAAAGAGTAGAAAATTACTGATTTTTGGTGATTTTATGCAGAAAATTATCAACTGCCAATAATTGCAAAATCCGATTGCAATTGCAATTTTTCCAACAGACAAAATTATAAAAAATATAGAAAATCGATTTTCAGAAGATAGTTGGAAGATTTTCTCCATGATTCCAGGCCTTGAGGGTTTGAAACATTCCATAAACATATTTCATGCAAACCTTAGCTATTAGAAGCCATAAATAGAGGAGAAACAAGCCACAAAGAGAAGAATACGTTCCCCATGCCAAATTTCTGCACTTTATGTTATGTTGGCTGAATTCAAGAAGAAAAGAGTTGTTGCACCTGTACTAATCTAATTCATTCGAAAGTCTTGAACCGTTACAACCCAACTCTCCTTGACAAAGGTTGAGTCAAGTTAGATCGAGATTGGTTTACAGTTCTTCTTCTTTAAGTTTTGGTATTCTCTTTTGTTTTTGGATTTTAAGTTCCAGTTTTTGTTATTGTTTACAACACTTTAATTTCCTATTTCCCTTTTGTTATTCCTAACTTCAGTTTATGTATTTATTTCTTTACTTAAAACATTGAGTTTAATAAAGTTTGGTGTTTAAGTTTAATTTCCAGCAAGTGTATTCTTTTGAAGTTCAGTTTTATTCTTTTGCTCATTAGTCTTTAACTCTTTCTTTTAGTTTATTAAGAAATTTTCTTTATCCCAATTTTTTTTTTTATAATTTTCTTCTCACATTATGAGCTAAGCCTATCTTTGGGATTCGAATATGTGAATGCCTTTAAGATAAGAAGCTAAGCCTAATATGTAAAAGTAACTTTGATTAAAACCATAACATTGTTTGCTTTTATTGATTTAATTTCTTATTGTGAGTCTAGCTTGATCACCTAGGTTAACATACAAAAATTGAGTATAATACTTAAAAGGTTAGATGAGATTTGATTTTCATAAAAGTAATAGAGGAAAGGAGTTTAGAAATAAGCTTTTGTTTTTTACCTTAGACATAAGGCAAGGCCTCTAAGACCAAATGGTTGTGTTTTTATTTAACTAAGTTCGTATTAGCCATAGACATATCGGTTTAATCGCTTAGGCTAAAGTCGAATAGGAGTTGAACCCGATTTACATTGCTTTGGTGTTTGAGTAAAGATTGCAATTGCATGTTAGGCTGCAATTCCTTTCAAGGGACAAAAATATGTTTGAATCCCATCTTTTTCTTCTTGATTTTTAGTACGCTTACAACCTTCCCAATTTATTTATATTGGTTACCGAGGTTGTTTTGTGCGAACATCTTTGCCACTATTTTGAATTTTGTTGTATCTGTTGGGATTGATACTTTGGAGTATTTCCAATTTACTATTTGTTTGACAGTGTGCACTTGCACTAGACTGAAGACTTTTTCTATTCAAAAGTTTTCTTCTAAAGCCCACATGTTTTCAGTCGATCACAGGCCCCCTTCCTTTTTCGATTGGAATAGAATTTCATTAAAGTCACCCCCCACAAGCCAAGGCAGACTACCCATTGGTCGGGTGAAACTTGAGGGTAAAATTTAATAAGAATAAAAGCTTAACCCTTAGTGCAAGTATACACTGCCGATGCAAGTTATACGAAAAATATTTCAAGTTATTGAATCCCAAGGGAATGGACACTACAAAATTAATGTGTAACAAGATTGTGAACAATAACAACTTTGCTAGCCAAAAATTTAAAAACACAACTATTTGGGTGTTATGGTGAATAACAAACTGCAAATAAGAAATATGAAAATTGATGCAAGATCACTCAAGAGAATGAGGGGATTCAAGTTCATTCATGCCCTTTTGGTAAAATTGTCAACCAATTGCCATAGCAATCAGACATTTCATTGAAATGTTGTAAATCCAATTAACTCCTATTCAGTTTTGATTTAAAACCCTTAGGAGATTAAGTGATTGGACCTATATGTCTATGGCCAATCGTACTTAGGTAATTAAGATAGCATTCTTGGTTTTGAGGAGCCCGTCCTATGTCTGGGATCAAGCGTGGCTTATGTCTAAGCTCCTTGCCTCATTGCTTTCACGAAATCCATCTTATTCTAACCCTTTTAGTATTAGATTAGACTTAAAAGCAATCAAAGTTAATCATTCAAGGGTTCCAATAAAACAGTAAAACCAATAAAAACAAACAACGTTCATGTGATGTCGATTACTTTGGTTTATTGGCTCTTACATCCTTACTTTAGGGCATTCATGTTCTTGAATCCCTATGTGGAATTTAGCTCATGATTGGGAATAAAAACAGAACTGGAATAAGGTGAGAAATCATGAGAAACATAGTTGAAATAGAATCTAGGTTTAATCGAGAGATAGAACTTTTTATTCAATAATGTAAAATCCGTACAACAAGGGAAACTTCTCAAGAACACAAATCAAAATACTATAAACCAACTCCAATACAAAAGAAACAACTAAAGACAGAATCCTAAATGATGAAGGTCTTTAATACTGGAGAAAATAGAATTGAAATTGTAAAGCTAATAATTCTAAGCTAGACTCGATTACAACCTTTCAATCGAATTATCTTTTTCTCTTTCGAGCTAGGGGAATTTCACAACCTATGGATGAACCAAAGGTTGGATTCTTGGTTTCCTCGAGAATAGAACAGAAAAACAAAGTGAAGAAAATATGGAGAGAACGATCGACCAAATGAATCGTGGACTTTTGCATGTAGAACCAACGTCTTTTCCTCATTTTCGTGCTCTTTTCTAAACTTTTTTCTTCTTGGGTTTCCTTCTTGGCGTTCCTCTCACTTGTGAGCCCCATATTCTCGCTTCATTTGGTGGAACAACTCCCACTTTTTTCGCAATCTTTTGATTATTCGAATATGCTATTTCCTTGTTCGATTGCTATAACAATTGGTCAGCAATCGTCTGACAATCGTTCCTTTTTGTCAAAATTGTAGCAAAAAATACTTTATTAGTGCAATTCTTTTTTTTCTTCCATTTTATTGTTTTAATTCACTTTAATAAATTCATGCTGCTTTTCTTGGAATTTATTTGAATTTACGAAGAAACAGACATAAACTAAATTTATGAGCTAGATAATTCTCAATTATGAGAATTATCACCCATCTAACTTAGTCTTTTAAGAAGCTTCCATGATTCCACCCTATCTTTGGTAGTTGGGCTTTTGTAAAAGCCGATAAAGCACCAGCAACCCTCATCCCTTGTTATTAAAGAATTGTGGCCAATCGAATAGGATATGATGTCAACTTTTAACGAAACATGTCAGAGAAGAATTAGCTGTAACGCCCGGCTTAATTACAGGCATTAATTTCAAATTATGGGAATTAAGTGGAATGATTTTTCATTGGGTAAGTTAAATTTGAAGGTTAAATTGAAATTTGGAATGAGAAAAAGGGTATATTTGGAATTGAATAAGTTGTTGAGGGCAATTTGGAAATTAAGTTTTGGTCAAAGGGCAAAATTGAAAATTATTTTTTAAAAGAAGAACCATCCTTATCCATTATTTTTTTTTATTATTATTTAATTATTTAATTATTATTATTATTATTTTTTTATTTATTTTTTTTTTCTTTCTTCATCTTCTTCCTCCCGAAAACTTTCCCCCCCACCGAACTCTCTCTCTCTTGCTCTCTCCCTCCCGTCGCTCTCTCTCCCACCGCCGAATACCTATCCATCGCCGGCTGCTTCTTCTTCTTCCTCGGGTTGTCGCCGCCGCACGCCATACTCGGTTCCAGGCCGCCGGCGCACGCCCAGCAACCTGATTTTTCTGCAAGTCTCGCTGGAAAAACATGTAAGCCGCACGCTGGGTTGAAGACTCGCCCTCCGCCGGTCTTCTTCTTCTTCTCTTTCTTCTGATCAGCTTCACGAACGCCGGTCAACATAATCCGCGTTAGCCTCGCCGGATTCGATCCTCGCCGCCGACCTCCAACTGGGCAAGACGTAGTCGCCGGATTTACAGCCTGCACGCCTCGAAACTCACCGGAAAACGCTGCACGAAGCTCAGATCCGACCCCGTCGAGACTGGATCTGTCTAAATTCGAAGTCCACGCGCCGTTTGGAAGCCCCACGCGCCGCCGTCCGCCGCTGCACGCGCCGCCGTGCTCCGGTCACGCGCCGCCGCTCGCCGGAGTTGGGTAAAAATTGCCATTTGGTCCGTTTCGTCGAGTTATTAATGTTAGAATGTGTTTTAGCGTAATTCGGATGGTTTAAGACACGTTTAGGAAACTTTTTAGGTGAATTGTCGAGGACCTTGGATCGTACTTGGAGTGGGAACTCAAGAAGCTCATTACTAGTGAAGAAAGGGTATTTTAGTAAGTAAAGATTTAAGGTAAGGGATCTCACAACGAAAGAAGTTTTCAAAACCTTGAGCTAGCTCTATGTTTACTTTGAAGTTTATGTTTTCATGTTAAGTATTTAAGAAAGAAAGTGTATTATATGTATGTCTTTGAAATGCGATTGCCTTGACTTATGCATTCATAACTATGTTCTAAAATGAATGGGACCTCATGCATGTGTTGTGTGCTCATGAAAAGATTTACGTAGGCCGTGACGATAATTCTCCCAAAAGTTTTATGTGGGTTTTGAGGGAACCCGAGTCTTCGGACTCTCTATGCTCTTGGGGTTCGAGAGTGCCTCCACGATGGTAGCCTTCGGGCTGAGTCTTCGGACTCCACGATGTATGTTAGCTTTCGAGCTTAACTCTCAGAGTTAGGGAGGACTCTATTCGATGGAAAAACTGTCTTCGGACTGTTCACGAGGCCCTCGGGAGAATTTAATCGTTCACGAGAGCCGCGAGGAAAAGTACATGGTTTATAAAAGGAATTTTAGGTCCCCTACTAAAGCGATGGTTTACGATGGTTTTATGATTTAAAATGACATGTTGCATGTGATTGAAACTCTTATTTTGAAACTATGATGGACTTACTGAGTATTATTCGTTAATACTCACCATTTTCCTTTTTAAAATGTTTTCAGGTAAGGCTAAGATCGGCCCTAGCGCGTGACCGGAGATCAGCTACTCGAGTCATGGGAGCCGAGCGATCGCTATTCCGCTTCTTTTATGTTTATAGATGTACATAGAACTCATGTCAAGTTCTTAAATGTTTAGGAGGATGTTTCAAAATCTTTTAACCTTTCTTTGTAAATCGTGCACGTGTATTTGACTTTCTGCTGTTTGAACCCTAGCATCATATTGAGAAGTTTGTTGGATGCTAGGAGGTTGTTTGAAAATTTTAGAAGTGTGTTTTTCTATGTCTTATCAGGAAGGGTCAAATTTTTGGTTTTCGCGTAGTTACGCCGTTATGTTGCCGAAATTTTCGGTAATATAGCGACGTGACTTAGTAATGACTCTTAGGTAGCGTTCTGAGCCTATAGGGTCGTTACAGTTGGTATCAGAGCACTAGGTTATAGGTTCTGTAGACTAGCTTACTTCGTAAGCATCAGGTATCCCATGACTAAGTAGTGATTTCCAGTCATCGCGCAGGTACGCCTCTGAAGTAAACTTTTAATTCGTTTGTTGAAAAGCATGTTATTTTTATGAAATGATTCATATGTGAAATGTATTTTAAGTTAAGGAAAGTTTAAGAAAAGTTGAAAAGTGTAATCCCTTTTGATGTGGAGGTTAAACTTGTTTGTGTTTATTTGTTAAGTATGCCGCCTAGAAGGAGAGGCAGAGGACGGGGTAGAGGACGTGGTGTTGGTAGAACACATGACTTACCTCCTGAGACGCCAGTGGAACAGGAGGTGAATTCTGGGGCAAATTCCCCTGTTGCTCAGGATCAACCTGATCCAGTTATGCAGCCTGCAAATCCTACGGTTGCGTCATTGATGTTAGAGGCGATGCAGAATTTAGTACAAGCGACCGTGACGACCCAGTTAGCGCAGATGGGTCAAGTTTCTACGCCAGCTTCATTACAAGCCCGTCACTTGAAAGATTTTAGAAATTATGATCCAAGGGCGTTTGACGGATCCTCTGGGGATCCTACAGTGGCGAAGTTATGGTTGTTCTCTATGGAGAACATTTTTCAGTTGATGAGTTGCCCGGATGAATATAAAGTTTCTTGTGCCACATTTATGCTGAGGGATGATGCGTACCTATGGTGGGAATCTGCTCAGAGGACCATAGGTACAGGAGGAGGAGTAGTGACGTGGCCGATGTTCAGAGAGGCTTTCTGGAACAAATATTATCCTGCGACTGCACGATACAAGAAACAAGAAGAATTTCTACAACTTAAACAGAATCGACGTCCAGTGGACGTATACGAGAGGGAATTCACAAGGTTATCTCGTTTTGCTCCCGAGCTGGTAGATACTGAGGCCAAGAAAGTGGAGCGTTTTGTAATGGGTTTGGATCCTCAGGTTAAAGGTGTGGTGCAGGCTGTAGCACTTCACGACTATGCTGCTGCGGTAAGGATAGCAGAGTTTATTGTTGCAGGCCAACAGAGTGAGATTCCTATGGTCCAAAACCCGAGTCAGTCATCCTCTGATCACAAGAGGAGATGGAGTCAGGCGAACTTGAATCCCCAGCGTTCTCAACAGTCTTCACAGTCGTCCATGAGGTCGCAGGCCGCTTTTAGCCAGAGGCAGCAAGTGAATAGGCCGGGACCTAACATTGGGGAGAAACCTCGTTGTAATGAATGTGGAAAGTTTCATTGGGGTCAGTGCCTGATGCGGTCTGGGTTGTGTTTTCGATGTAAAAAGGAGGGACACAGAGCTGAAAATTGTCCTACCCTCCCAGACAAGAGAGGCCAGTCTTCGGGTTCAGGTGGAGTAGGACTTAATAGGCCCGCACTGTACCAAGAGAGAGTTTTTGCTAGTACCAGCAGGGAGGCTGGTAACTCAGATGCTGTAGTTACAGGTACGCTTCCCGTTTTGGGATATCTTGCGTTTGTGTTATTTGATTCAGGTTCTACATATTCCTTTATTTCTGCGTCTTTTGTGAGACAAGCTGAGTTAGAACTTGAGCCATTACCCTCTACTTTGTCTGTTGCTACTTCGATGGGGTTGAGTCTATTAGCTACTGAGGGGATTAAGAATGGTAAGATGATAGTTTCCGACCACGAGCTGGATGTGAATTTGATAGTCCTCGAGATGGAAGGGTTCGATGTTATTCTAGGCATGAATTGGCTGGCTTTGAACCATGCTAATATTGATTGTTTTCGTAAAGAAGTGGTGTTCACGCCACCAAAACAGGCCAGTTATAAGTTTAAGGGGACTAGAACTGAATTAATCCAAGAGTGGATTAGTGACGAACGAGGAACCCCAAATGAGGAAGCTATGAAGGAATGGAAAATAAGAACAAAAGAGAATATGATTGATGATTCGTGAGGTCATTTGAGATTTTGGGGAGGATTAGCCCCGTACTCGTGGTTTAACTTGTTCACCTTTCTCTCTATAGTTATGATGTGCTTTATGTTCCTCTCGTTGAGAAAAGGTGTTGCTCGATGATGGAAAAGAGACTTAATGGATTTAGTAAAGGAAGAGAAAGGTGATATAGAAAAGATATGTTTGTCTCAAGAAATAAAAAGGAAACGGTTATGTTGAGGTGCCTAATACTCAAGTATGGTGTGCTTTGAGGATAGAAATCCTTAAATGTGGTGAAAGAAATTTGGTTAGTATTTGAAACTCAGAACTTCGTAAGCTTTGGCTGAAGGTAAGAACTTGAGACTTTGGTTATGGAGCCTAGCTTAACATGTGAGATCTTACTCCTAAGGTAAGAGTTTAGACTTGTGAAACTCAAGAATTGGAAGAGGATTTCGTTAAGACTTTGTCTTAGGCTTGCAAAGGAATTGAAGGAAAACAATCTCTTAGTTGGCCTTCATTATTGGCCTTAATTACTAAAGAACTAAAGGTGGAACCGAAAAGAGTGGTTCGAATATTACTCACTCCAGTGGATGAAGTTGACAAGGCAATAGTGGAAGTCTGGATCAGATAGAATTGAATTTGGAGGCCGAGGCCGTGTGAGGTGAAACCCAGAAAGCGATTCAAATGATGGTGACAATGCGGATAAACTTGCAAACTGGAGTTCAAGTTTGGATGAGAATAGAGTTTGGAGTAGTGGTGGTTGTGCAAGGTCCTAGAATCGAGAAAGTGAATGGAATAGCCAACGACGGAGTTGGAAATCGAGCAATGATGATGGTGATAAGTGGAGTGTTCAGGAATCAGGTTGGAAGGCGACATCAAGAGAAATGAGCACAATAATTGGAAAGTACTAAGTCGTCCTTGAGGTGTGAATCAAACTATGGGTGGAATGGAGGAACTGAGAATCAAATAGCAAATAAGGATGAAAATGCAGGTGCTAGTAATGTTGCAAGTTGGAGTAAAAGTAGCCCTGCAAATAGAGAAAAGTTGTCATTTGATTGGGAGCAATGATTGATGGTAATATCTCAGTTCGAATACGAGCTCTAGGTCAGAAGATGGTTTTCCTAAGACTCGTGGTATCAAGGGATCGGTTTCAGTGGTTCCAGCAAGGACAAAATTAGAAACCAAATAGCTTTGTGTAGTTGCAGTCCAAAAGGTGCATGGTTTGCTTGGGTTTGTTGGTTACTTCCTATGTTAAAATCTCTCCAGTGTAGTCATGCCTTAAACTTAATTGGTTCAGTGGTGCAGTTGTTCATTTAGAGTGAGACTTATGAAGTGAGCTTTAAGAGCTCAAGCAGGGATGGATATTCAGTATTAGTGCTAGTGTGGAGCTGGAGAGTTGTTGCCCATGGTAATGCTCTTGGAAAAGTGGTTGGCTAAACCTTAGTGTATCCTGATAAGGTGATTGTTTGCTTCTTGCCAGTTGAAAGGTTACGAATGCAACTACTCGATCTATGGTTTGGTAGGGATAGCTAAGGACTTTGCTTTGAAAGATTGCAAGGCACTATGGGTGTCAGAATAAGGTTTGAAACCTTTCGTAGCCTTATGAACCTAAAGTATTGTTTATTCCGGAGTTGAGCATGTGTCAGCTTGGATTGTTTAAGTTATTAAGAGTTTATAATGACAAGTTATGCTGCCACAAGATGGAAAGGGTCATAGAGTTTGTAATTGGTGGTTTTGTATTCTTGATGGTGGCACAATGAAATGAGCTTTGAGGTTCGAACAGAGAAAAGGTAATTAATGGTTGGGTCGTTTGAGAGGTGAACATGTATTTTAAGTTTTGTAAGACTAGCCACTTTCGAGGACGAAAGTTTTTTTTTAGGTGGGTAGAATGTAACGCCCGGCTTAATTACAGGCATTAATTTCAAATTATGGGAATTAAGTGGAATGATTTTTCATTGGGTAAGTTAAATTTGAAGGTTAAATTGAAATTTGGAATGAGAAAAAGAGTATATTTGGAATTGAATAAGTTGTTGAGGGCAATTTGGAAATTAAGTTTTGGTCAAAGGGCAAAATTGAAATTTTTTTTTTAAAAGAAGAACCATCCTTATCCATTATTTTTTTTATTATTATTTAATTATTTAATTATTATTATTATTATTATTATTATTTTTTATTTTTTTTTTCTTTCTTCATCTTCTTCCTCCCGAAAACTTTCCCCCCCACCGAACTCTCTCTCTCTTGCTCTCTCCCTCCCGTCGCTCTCTCTCCCACCGCCGAATACCTATCCATCGCCGGCTGCTTCTTCTTCTTCCTCGGGTTGTCGCCGCCGCACGCCATACTCTGTTCCAGGCCGCCGGCGCACGCCCAGCAACCCGATTTTTCTGCAAGTCTCGCCGGAAAAACACGTAAGCCGCACGCTGGGTTGAACACTCGCCGTCCGCCGGTCTTCTTCTTCTTCTCTTTCTTCTGATCAACTTCACGAACGCCGGTCAACATAATCCGCGTTAGCCTCGCCGGATTCGATCCTCGCCGCCGACCTCCAACTGGGCAAGACGTAGTCGCCGGATTTACAGCCTGCACGCCTCGAAACTCACCGAAAAACGCTGCACGAAGCTCAGATCCGACCCGTCGAGACTGGATCTGTCTAAATTCGAAGTCCACGCGCCGTTTGGAAGCCCCACGCGCCGCCGTCCGCCGCTGCACGCGCCGCCGTGCTCCGGTCACGCGCCGCCGCTCGCCGGAGTTGGGTAAAAATTGCCATTTGGTCCGTTTCGTCGAGTTATTAATGTTAGAATGTGTTTTAGCGTAATTCGGATGGTTTAAGACACGTTTAGGAAACTTTTTAGGTGAATTGTCGAGGACCTTGGATCGTACTTAGAGTGGGAACTCAAGAAGCTCATTACTAGTGAAGAAAGGGTATTTTAGTAAGTAAAGATTTAAGGTAAGGGATCTCACAACGAAAGAAGTTTTCAAAACCTTGAGCTAGCTCTATGTTTACTTTGAAGTTTATGTTTTCATGTGAAGTATTTAAGAAAGAAAGTGTATTATATGTATGTCTTTGAAATGCGATTGCCTTGACTTATGCATTCATAACTATGTTCTAAAATGAATGGGACCTCATGCATGTGTTGTGTGCTCATGAAAAGATTTACGTAGGCCGTGACGATAATTCTCCCAAAAGTTTTATGTGGGTTTTGAGGGAACCCGAGTCTTCGGACTCTCTATGCTCTTGGGGTTCGAGAGTGCCTCCACGATGGTAGCCTTCGGGCTGAGTCTTCGGACTCCACGATGTATGTTAGCTTTCGAGCTTAACTCTCAGAGTTAGGGAGAACTCTATTCGATGGAAAAACTGTCTTCGGACTGTTCACGAGGCCCTCGGGAGAATTTAATCGTTCACGAGAGCCGCGAGGAAAAGTACATGGTTTATAAAAGGAATTTTAGGTCCCCTACTAAAGCGATGGTTTACGATGGTTTTATGATTTAAAATGACATGTTGCATGTGATTGAAACTCTTATTTTGAAACTATGATGGACTTACTGAGTATTATTCGTTAATACTCACCATTTTCCTTTTTAAAATGTTTTCAGGTAAGGCTAAGATCGGCCCTAGCGCGTGACCGGAGATCAGCTACTCGAGTCATGGGAGCCGAGCGATCGCTATTCCGCTTCTTTTATGTTTATAGATGTACATAGAACTCATGTCAAGTTCTTAAATGTTTAGGAGGATGTTTCAAAATCTTTTAACCTTTCTTTGTAAATCGTGCACGTGTATTTGACTTTCTGCTGTTTGAACCCTAGCATCATATTGAGAAGTTTGTTGGATGCTAGGAGGTTGTTTGAAAATTTTAGAAGTGTGTTTTTCTATGTCTTATCAGGAAGGGTCAAATTTTTGGTTTTCGCGTAGTTACGCCGTTATGTTGCCGAAATTTTCGGTAATATAGCGACGTGACTTAGTAATGACTCTTAGGTAGCGTTCTGAGCCTATAGGGTCGTTACATTAGCCCTCCGTTTTTGCCTCTACTATCCACACTAAATGAAACCTTCTATCTTCAGCTCAGACTTGAATTTTTCTTCTAGACCTCCTTTGATCTTAGTTTCAGATAAGAAAATAATTTAGGGATTTTTCTTCTCGACCAATTGTCGTAGTTGGCAGAACACCGCAAGGATTCTCCAAACCCCAAACGTTCCAACAGAGTATTTTCATGGCAACCAGCGGTGAGCAACCTCCACAAATAAAACTGTAAGGGTCCTTCCTTTTGTGCAAATCCTTTCCTGATCAAGAAGCAATTCAAAAGAAAAATTTTCATGTTTCCTTACATTTTGATTGCAATTTTGAAGGTAAATTTGAGTTATACTCTGGCTTTAAATCAAAGCACAAGCTGGATAACTTCAAATTTCTTTTGAATCAAATTATAATAAAACTTTTGCCAAATCAAAATTTGGGCATAATCCAAATTTCATCCCAAATTAAAAAATTAACTAAAATCCAAATTCAATTTCTATTCCATATCCAAGCCAATAGGATTTACCTCAAATCAAAATTTGGGCATAATCTAAATTTTATCCCAAATCAAAATTTGACTAAAATTCAAATTCAAATTCTATTCTAAATCCAAATATTTTCTCAAAAATTCAAATTTAAAATTTACTCTAAATTCAAGTCAAGGTAGAACCCCAATTTTTATCAAAGTCTAAATCTTGGTAGAATTTCAATCTTACCTTAAATCATAATTGGGATATGGTTCAAATTAGGGGTGAAAACTTCTCAGGTCGAGTCAGGCAATGTCATTTAAAATATATATATATAATTGTTAGGATTTATGCCCTAAGCCTCATAATGAATGATTTATTTAATAATTAACAATAATTTTGATTATTTTATTTGCAATATAATATTATCCATTATATGAAAAATCCAAGGTTATTAGTATAATCTTGAACAGTATGTGGTTGACATTAGAGATGATCATGTTCAAGAAATAACCTAAAGGGTCATAGTATATGGATAAGGTTGGGTGCCTTATCCTGGTAACACTATTGATACGACCCACTTTGTAATAGTTACAAATGATTTGATCCAAATCGTTCATGTGGAGACATGTGAGTGAGGGTATCTTATACAATGAGTTTGTATAAGAATGGACACGAAATATTTAATCTCTCTTTATATTTCCGTTAATTGAGAAGATTAATATTTCATCAAGATGATCATATGCGACTCGATCTTAATCCTGAGTGAGTTATGAACTTCTGCCTGTGAGGGCTTGTCCTTTGATTTGCATGGGTGAGAGTGACTTTTGTAGCCGATTCAATATGCCTACCATTTTGGGGACTTGACCAAATAGGGAGCTGGAAACATAATCTCACAAGATGAAATTCACTCATTCCCATATAGGGTAAGTAGATGAGTAGTTCCCTTAAGTGCTAATTTCGGGACTTGAACAATAGGGCCCCACCCTCTCACTGGCCCAAGAGAGACTTAGTTTATAATTAGATTATAAACAGATTGTTCATTAGAGGATCAGTGGTACTTAAGGAACAAGGTGTAATTATAGGGGTAAAACGAACTTTTGGCCCAATTGTAATTACAAACAACAAGGTCCATAAGGTCTCATTGCTAGCTCATAGTAATACAAAAAGATCAATTTAGTTGAAAGAAAATTTTGAAATGTTCGAATTAATATTAATTTGAAGTGTTCAAATTAATATTTAATATATTAGATATATTAAATATAAAAGAGGAAAATATATTTATTGTATTTGATACATTAATTATTAAAAATTGAAATGTTCAAATTTAATATTTAATTTGAAGTGTTCAAATTAATATTTAATATATTAGATATATTAAATATAAAAGAGGAAAATATATTTATTGTATTTGATACATTAATTATTAAAACTTGAAATGTTCAAATTTAATATTCAATTTGAAGTGTTCAAATTAATATTTAATATATTAGATATATTAAATATAAAAGAGGAAAATATATTTATTGTATTTGATACATTAAATATTAAAATAATTAATGTATATTTGATACATTAAATAAAAGATATTTATAAAATTTGAATAAGATTCAAATAAATAAATATCGTTGGAGATTTGAATAAGATTCAAATAAGTATAAGATATATTTTAATATATTAGATATTAAAATATAATATTTTAATTATGGCAAAGATTTATCTTTGGTCTCTATAAATAGGACCATTGGATTGAGCCATTAGACACAAAACACATATCCTTAATTCTCTCTAGACTTCTTCCTCTCCAATCCGTTGTGGATTTTTTTTCAAGAGGATCCCACAAGCCTTGGTCCTGTGTTCGAGTCATAGCTAGGAAGATTTTGTGGAAGAGATAAAGATCTGCTAGAATATTCTCCATAATATTATTTTCAAGGTATGTTTTGCTTAACCTTAATTTTATTGTTTAATTTTAAATAAAATCAAAGACGATCCAATGCTTCCGCTGCATGATGAAGTGTTTATTCCTATGAATAATCTTATTTCTCCTGCATTTCTCTCTACCGCCGCACGTCTTTTTCCTCTCAAAAGTTATTCTTTTCTTCTTATTCAATCTCCCTAAAAACACAAAACAAACAAAAATCTTCCTTTTCAATCTTCCCCACAAATAAAAATCTCCCAAAACACAAAACCTACAAACAAAAATCTTCTTCTTCTTTTTCAATCTTGCCCCCAAACATAAATCTTCAAAAACACAAAAACCCACCAACAAAAATTCTCAAAAATACAAAAAACCACAAACAAACAAAAAAAATCCACAAACACAAACAGAAACACACAAACACAAAAAAAAATCACAAACACAAACAAAAATCAAATAAAAAAAATCCCCACAAACATAAATTCCAAAAACACACAAACTCACAAACAAATCTATTTACTTCTTTTTTCTTCTTCTTCAATCTTCCCCATAGAAATAAGAAGCAAACTCACATTCTTTATCTCCTCTAAAAATTCAAAACTCTTAAGAACATTGGCTTTGTTGTGAGAAGAGGGGCAATGGCTTTGTGAGAATGTCTATTGAAGAAGAAGAATAAGAAAAAGACGAACTTTTGAGAGGTGCAAATGACACTGATGGACGTACTTTTACGTTTCTGCAAGAGCACGGGTCAAGTAATATAAAACTGTATTCCTATCGAGTATCGAATCCTCGGAGATTGGCTTTTAATTCAATTAATTACCATGAATACTATCACTTAACTTTTTTTAGAGAACCGAAGTCAAAAAAAGATAAACTAACTAACAAAAGAAAATAAATGGCATAAAATAAATGGGAGACACAAACACGAGGGATAACTTGAGAGAGGATCAATGACTAAGCTAACATATAATTATAAACTAATGGACAGTGAACTCATAAGTCTAGAACCTCTAAAGACGTGGAATCTCCTCTCGGTCTCCTCCACTCTCAAGTACTAATTAACTAACCGAGGTCTCCCTAGTGCTAGCTAACTCATACAAGGCATTAAGACTCTTCATTACGAACTTCTAATGTGTATTTATTAACCCCGGTTGTCACTCAGGTAAATAAACACTAGTTATGCAATTGGGTTATTGTCTAAGCTTCTCTCCATCGAGTTTCCACTTAGAAAACTAGTCAATTAACCAATGCCCAACTAATTAACCTTCATCACCAACTACAATTAATTAGCTAGTAATCTCATTGTCACTCGAATAGTTAATTATTTGAGCATTAAGCTAAACTAAGTATCCTTTTTCGAGCTCAACTTAGAAATACTTCAATTAATTAAAGAAACGATGATTAAAGACATTAAGCAACAAATGCATAAATGATTGAAAGCCCTACTAGTCATAAACATCCATAATCTAAGAAAATGGTCCACAAATTCCAACAATTAAGCATATAAACAATCAAAATACAACAAACCCAAGTAATTAGGGACAATGATATACAAATTCAGTTCAAACAATCCACAAATCCCTAATTTACAACCACTAAATTAACTATAAATGAAAAGAAGGGGGAAAATATTGTAAACAAAGGGAGATTTGGCGTTTCTGAGGTGTTATCCCAAGAATCTGAGCTCCAAATCTTCAATACCGCTCCAATCTGCTCACAAAATGCTTCCCAAAACCTCTCAAAATAGCATGGAGTTGAGTTTAGGGCAAAACCCCTCGGTCTAGCCTCCTAAAATAGAAGAGAATATGTTGTATTTATAGCAGGAATCGAGCAAATCTAAAAAAAATGCGTTCTACTGATATTGTAGTGCTTAGGCGCCCAAAACAGCGCCTAGGCGTTGTCACTCTTCCTTCCTGCACTGTCTATGGCGCCTGGGAACCGTAATTTTTTTTTTTAGTAGCTTTCAACTTGAAAATCTTAAAACTTGGACTTTTATAATGGAATCTTTCTTGCTCAACATTTTATTAATTATCTCTTCTCTTCTTGAATCTTCAACAAAGCTCTAAAAGGCTCCAATATCCATCAAAGTAATCTCGAACACTCGATTGTGCTCCGTTAGCTCAGTTTCTACAAAATCAAGAGAAATACACATCAAAGTTCATTAATTCAATACAAAACTAGCCAATAAATGGGCATAAATATAACACTAAATTAGTGCTACAAACACGAGTTAGGAAGAGGAAGAAACTTGTTGCGAAATGTGTGTGGCACATGGCAGCGTGGGAAGGAAACCCTAAGCCTAACTTTGAAACATGCAGCGGTTCGATTTGTTGGATCAGGTTAATTTGAATATCAATAAAACTCGAACCAAACCAAACTCAGTTCGGTTTCTTACACCCTAGTTCAAATCTTATCCCAAGTAAATTTTTTTATAAGTTTTCGTCTGAAATGAAAATTTGGGCATATTCCAAGTTTGAATCCCAAATCAAAATTTGAGTAAAATTCAAAGTCAAAATCTACTTTAAATTCATACTAGAAAAATTATGTAGATTCTAAATTCAAATTAAAAAAAAAATATTGTTGGGTAGAATTTTAATGCTACCACCATAGATTCAATTTGAAATTAAGTAGAGCATAAATTCTACTGAAATTCAAATAAAAGTTTGTTTTCAAAAAGAAAAATAAAAAATTTGACCAAAATTCATATTTTGATTAATTTCATGCCAAGTGCGCCAATTTAAAAGAAATCAAAATTTTGAACCAAAATTATGTTTTGCTGAAATCGACACATTAAAGGGAGTCAAAATCAAAAACAAATATTTTGCATTTTGATTCAAAATTATGTTTCTCGAGATTCACCCACACATAGTTGTGCATAAGTCTCTAATATGGGCATTTGTTGAATGAGAAATTTCAGCCAATCACAAATCGTCATGTTGTTGTTTCTAAATTAATAAAAAATGATTAAATTTGGGACCAATTATAAATTGACATATGTTCCATAAATTAAATTTGACAACAAAAAAAATGACAAATTCCAAATGTCACATGTCTTTATTATGACCATTGGATCAAGTAAACCTAGCTCGGTCAAATTAGGTCATATTGCAATTGGGTCTAAGATCAAATGATTCCTAGAACAATTTGGGCCAAGACCCAAATCCAAAGAGTTAGGCCCAAAGCCAACAAAGTCCAAGCCCAAAAGATTAGGTTTAAATGCCAACAAAGCTAAAATTCAAATAGTTGGGTCCAAAAGCTGTTAAAGCCAATCCCACAATATACTCGTGAAAAACTCTATAAATAAAAGAGCTATCTTTCATTTCAAAGGTTCAGAAAATTTAGAACCCAAAGCACTTAGAAGACTTCTAGAAGATCAGAAGACTCGTTGAAGCTCTTGAAGACCAAAGACTTGAAGATTAGAAGACTTCAAAGATAATATATCTCTTTGAAGAACTGAAAACCTCAAAACACCAATCGGCTTTTTAAGAAGTTAAAGATTCAATCTAGAGAACAAGTTGCAAAACTCCTGAGACAAAATTCACATTCGAGAACAAGTTAGAAAGCTCTCAAGACAAATTTACATTTGAGAGAAAGAATCAGAGGTTAAGCATTAAAGATTGTATTTCACTACACAAATTAGTACAAATACAAGTTCGTTTCCATGAACTAAATTTCTTTGTTGAAATCTCATGTGAACAATACCAAATTAGTTCATAATCTAAGTTTATTAGAGATCTAAAAAACATTAGACGATTTATTTTGAAATTGAATATGAACATATATTCATATGCATACACACACATTCAAATCAAATCGCAATTTACAATACAAGAAGGATATACTCAATTTTAATATGAAAGTTTTTATGCTCCAATTTTAATAAATTTGGTAAGTTTAATAAAGTGCTTTAATAATTATGATATCTAAAATATACAAAACATTTTCAGACAGAAGTTCAACAAAATTTCAGGCACCTAAGAAAGCTGCTGTCCATTATCTTGCTTGTGAAACTTCCAAACTGAAGCCATTATACTACAAGAGTCCCAATATTTTGGATCCTCAACTTTTTGTTCCTGCCATCAACAAACCCTAAATTTTCATTATTCAAAGGGCTAACTGTGAAGGCAAGGTGATGAAAATCTAAATGACATCTAGAATCCTCCTTTGATAAGATATATAATATACTGAATCACAAATTATAAAAATGAACAAAACTAGGCTCCTTTGTCATCCTTATGTTTTAATTCGATGAAATAGATGAAATGATTAAAGCTCGAGATTTAGACTAGAATTTGAAATTAAAGATTCAGAAATTGGTGGTCTCCCAACGTTCTCTTGTGCTTCTCCCGAACGTGCCATAGAAGATGTCTATGATTTGTTTTTGAGGGTGAAGATTGTCTCTACAAACCATCACAAGCCCTTTTAGCATACATCTAAATTGAGTAGTTTTGGGTTGTTTCAATACAAGCCCATTAAATATCAGTGGTCCTCCTAGAGATTTTTCATAGGAAATTACATCTAAATTGAGAACAAAATATGTTGAAAGAACTCGTAATTGTTTGTAAGAACAATCTTCAATTTCGAAAAAGTTCGAAGATATCACACAACACATTCTAGTCACATCTCTTGTGGGAAATCTTGGAAGTTTGGCCTAAATCTTAGGCTTATGTCTCTACAATAGACACATCCACCATTAAAATAAAAAAATTACCCACTTCATATAACCTAACCAGCTCTTTAACCTAACTCGAAATGACCAACTCTTTCTCATAATTAAAAAAAATTCCAAAACATTAAGGACTAAATTATGCATTTGGCCTAAATAAAAACAAACAATCTTACATTGATCCTAGGGTTGCACTTTGGAATTTTGAGAGTCTTCTTCAATGCTTGTGGTCTATCATGCAAATACTCTTTCAGCTTCTCATCATTCATGGAATCCACCATTTTTATCTGCAAATCAGAATGTAGCTTTCTCTTTGATGGAAAAGAAATGAAAATAAAATAAAACAAAAGAAAAGAAAAGAATTATAACACAATTTCTAAGCTGATCCAAGTCTTTGTGGAGTTGAATTTCTTCTTTATCAATCAGTTCTTTCTTTTTCTCCCATGGAATAATGCCCTTTTTAATCTTCTTCTTCATCATATTCTTTTCCATCTCTGAAACTGTATTTTCTTCTTATTCCTTGTTTGGCTAAGAGAATTCATCTCGGTTTTAGATTACAAATAAAAAGATGGGAAATGAATTTTGAATTAAGAAAGTAACAAAATAATGCATATAAAATGGCGTTTCACACAGTTGTAATGATGATATTTTCATCTTTGCGTTAAAGGGCTGCTCTAAGTTTGGCGTTTTCTTGTTATTAAAAATATTAAAATCTGTTTTCACATTTTGTCCTTTCTTCTCTGATAATCTCTTTCAATTTTTGAAAACTAATGTTTTTTTTTTTTTTAGTAATTTTCAAAATTTGGCTTGAATTTTGAAAGCATATGTTGAAAAGTAGATAACAAACCAAGAAAACCATAGTGGAAGAAGTATTTTTAAGCTTAATTTTCAAAAATAAAAAACTAAATAATTATCAAATGGAGCTTTATTATTTTTTTATTTCGTTTTTAAACTTTTGTTAGTTTTATTGACATTATGTTAAACACAAAAGGGAAGAAATGGACTTTAGCAAGAAAAAAATTGAAAAGTATGGAATTAGACAGAATTTTGATTTTTTTTTAATGCTAATTAAAAACTTGACATTTTTGAAAAGTTAGGTATAATTATGATTATTTACTTCCCAAATCTGAGGCCTCGAGTAATCTACCTTAAAAACTTTTACTTGATACCACTACAAAATTTTGGGATTTTTAAATATAAAAAGCGTCAGCAGAAGTAAATGTTGACGAAAACTTTTTGTTGGAAAAATCGTCAGAGTAGCACTGTTGGCTTTTTAGCACGTTGGCCAAAGTCAGTTTTCCCTACGCATTAGTCAAATATCAAGAGAGATCTTCTATTTATTAATAGCGTCAACATATGTAGTTCTCACGTAGTGGTCCATCTTTCTGCCGATACTTTTTTATTATTTTATTTTTTGTAATAACTGAAAGTTCATTATTGGAACCTAAATATTATTAATGACATCATTTTAACAAAAAAGCAATATGATAAAAGTTAATATATTGAAATATTTCTTACCAATGTAATATCCACTACATTCATTACAAACCAAAAAAAAAAACATTTAATCCAAAAGGCTTTCATTTTCATTCTTCTTTGTATTTTTGCAAAAGCAACCTTTACGATTATACAACTCTACGCACCTAAAAGAAAAAAAAATAGTATTAAAATGTTTAAACATAATAAAAATTAAACAGAAAGAAAAACGAACAACAGTGTTTCAAAAGAAAAATGTTCCTATATGCTCTTTGAAGCAAAAAATTAGCTTAAAATGACAAAACCTACAAAGTAGCCAAAATAGTTCTTACAACTTTTGAGTTCAAACTACGATAAAAATACAATCTAAAGCAACAAATAATACACCTAATTGATCTAGAAGATTTTACTTCTGTCTTCATCAAATTTCTATAATCTCACAGTAGCTGTAAAGTTTTCTAAATGTTCCAAATGTCCTAGAAGTGCCCAAAGTGTCATTTTAACGTCAATCAACCAACCTAGCAAGTGCCTAAAGTGAACCTAAAGCACATATCCCACCCCCCTTGCACTACAAAGTAGCTTAAAGGTGCTTAAGTGGGCTAAAAATTCTCTAAGTGCCATTTTGATTCTCAAGCCAACTTAGAAAGTGCTTAAGTTGAACCTAAGGGGTAACTACATATATAGGCCACTTGAAAATTCTATTTACACAAATGTCTAAATATTTTCATAAAATTTTCAGCTTTGTCAATGACTCAGTCGATTAAAGCCCAAAATATATGCTTGAATTTTCATTGTTCCTATTAGGTTATTTTTGTAATTAATGTAAATTCAAAAAATAAAAAATAATAATAAAAGGGAGATTTTCCATAATTGTTGGTAGCATATAATTAGGTTATTTTGTAATTAATGTAAATTCAATAATTCAAAGATAAATAAATAAAGGAAGAAATTTTCCATAATTGTTGGTAGCATTGATTTCGAAATAACCCTCCACTTTCGGGTTTCATCTTTAGGCGAATGACAATGCAACTAGCAACTTCTATTTCTTTTTCTCTGACCGGCAAAGTTTTTCTTTTTCTACTGATCAGCGAGATTCTCTTCTCGACAAACGACCATCAAAATTGATTAGAGAAGTACACTAAGAATAGATTCCACAATTTAGGTATATATATATATATATATATATATCATACTATGCAATGTCATTTTGACAGTATTATTTCTTTATATAGTATATAGTTTATATTCTAGTTATTATTTAATGCTCAATGAGAAATCCTGATGTACATCAAAATGAAGCTTCATTATCTCTGAAAATCAACAATCTTGTTTTTTTGTTCAATTTGTAGATAGAATGTATGCCCTACTTAGTTTGGATTCAATAATGAAACGATATTGTATGCCCTAATAATATTTTGGTAAATTATTTCGATTGTGGGTATATTGATTTCAGTTAAGTTTGGTATATATTATTCTAAATATATTTATTTTATATCTTGGGTATAATTTGGTATATTTATTTCATATGTTAGGTATATAAATTTAATATGTCCGACCACAAATCTTCTTCTCTGGCCACACCATTCTCAATTGTATTGTTGTGTTTGTATATATATAAACGTAGTATATTTACTAGATTATATTAATTTAATAATATCACTTATATTATTGTGTTTGTGTATGTGTGTGTGTGTATATATATATATACCGAGTATATATTTGCAAATGACTAAATATACAAAATGTATATGATGGAATCCGTATTAGGTGAATTACATATTTGCATAAGATAAAATAATATATATAAACGTAGTATATATGATGGATTATATTAATTTAATAATATCACTTATATTATTATATGTTCCCAATGTAATATTTTTAAGTTCACCATTTTACAGGCTTTTTAATGAATTTGATAATTACAACTAGGTTACTTATTTAATATACCCTTGTATTTAGGCAATATAAATATGGTATGAAACCTTATAAGAACCATATAAAAGACCAAAACTCATGGTGATCATATGAGGTATATATTTACAGAATATTAAATTTCTCAAAATAACTTGTTACAGTATGATTAAAAAAAGAGTATATATGATGAAGAATATGTAAACAATAGCAAGAATATGAAAATGATAAAAATGAAATGAAAGTTATCAATGAAAAATACAAAAAATATTTTGAAAATTAATTAAAGAAAAAAAGCTTAATTGTGTAATAATGATGAAATATTACATATAATAATTAAACAATATATTTTTAAAATCAAATCTATCATAAATGTATGGAATAATTGACTTAAATAAAAATATATGTATTAGGAAAGTATAAATTCAAAATGGAGAATGAAATATAAAATATAGAAAAATAATATTAAATGATTGTAAAATCGTTAAAAAAAAGGGCAGAAACTACAGTCAAACTAAAGTTGAAAATTTTCTTAAAATTTGATATTTGTAAAATATAGTTTGTGAAATAGGTATTTGACATCATTTTAAGTACCTGCTAAAGTAGCTTAGAAGGGGTTTAATGGTTTAAAAAGCCCAAGTGTCCTTTTGAATCTCAAACTAACTTAGAAAATGCCTAAAGTGAACTTAAAGCACATAACTTGCACCCTAACATACAAACTAGCTAAAAAGCAACTTAAAGTGTGCCCAAGTGGCCTAAAAGTGCGCAAACTCACTCCAAATCCAACAAACTCACCAAACACACTCCTAAATCCACAAACTCACCTAAACACACTTCAAATCTCACAAACTCACTTAAACTATTTAAAACCTAAAAAATTTGTCTAACTTGCCCAAACTCACTCTAAATCTCACAAACTCACATGAACACACTACAAATCCTACAAACTCATCCAAATACACTCCAAATATCACAAACTCACCCAAACTACTTAAAATTTAACAAAACATGTCTAACTCACTCGAACTCACTCCACATCCCACAAACTCACCAAACTAACCCTTAAAAGCCAAAACAAACATGCCTAACTCATCCCAAACTCACTCCAAATCCTACCAACTCACCCAAACACACTCCAAATCCCCTAAACTCACCCAAACTCACTCCAAGTATCATAAACTCACCCAAACTACTTAAAAGCTGACAAAACATGCCTAACTCACTCAAACTTACTCCACGTCCCACAAACTCATCATACTAACCCTTAATAGCCAAAACAAACATGCCTAACTCACCCCAAACTCACTCCAAATCCCACAAACTCACTCAAACACACTCAAAGTATCACAAATTCACTCAAATTACATAAAAGCTAACAAAATGTGCCCAACTCACTTAAACTCACTTCACATCCCACAAACTCACCAAACTAACCCTTAAAAGCCAAACAAATGTGCTTCATTCATCCCAAACTCACTCCAAATCCCACAGACCCACCCTAACACACTCAAATCCAATAAACTCACCCAAATACATCCAAATCCCACAAGCTCACCCAAACACACTCTAAATATCACAAACTCACCCAAACTACTTAAAAGCTAACAAAATATGCCTAACTCACTCAAACTCACTCCACATCCCACAAACTCACCAAACTAACTTTAAAAGCCAAAACAAACGTGCCTAACTCACCCCAAACTCACTTCAAGTTCCACAAATCTACCCAAACACACTTCAAATCTCACAAATTCACCCAAATACACTCCAAATATTACAAACTCAACCAAACTACATAAAAGCTAACAAAACATGCCTAACTCACTTAAACTCACTCCAAGTCCTATAAACTCACCAAACTAACTCTTTTTAAAGCCAAAACAAACGTGCCTAACTCACCCCAGACTCATTCCAAATCCCACAAAGTCACCCAAACACACTTCAAATCTCACAAACTCACATAAACTAATCCTTAAAAGCCAAATACGTTCCTAACTCACCCAAACAAATTTCACTCATCCGAACATACTTAACTCACCCCAGACTCATTCCAAGTCCCACAAACTCACCCAAACACACTTCAAATCTCACAAGCTCACATAAACTAATTGTTAAAAGCCAAATACGTTCCTAACTCACCCAAACAAATTTTACTCATCCGAACATACTTAAAATCTCACAAACTCACCCAAACTAACCCTTAAAAACTTAAAAAACGTGCCTAATTCACTTAAACTCAATCCACATTGCATAAACTCATTCCAAATCCCATAAACTCACCCAAATACACTTCAAATCTCACCAACGCATAAACTAACCCTTAAAAGCCAAATATGTGCCTAACTCACCCAAAAAAAATTCAAATCCCACAAACTCATCCAAACATACTTCAAATCTCACAAACTCATCCAAACTAACCCTTAAAATCTGAAGAAAAAAAATTTCATAATTCACTCAAACTCAGTCCACATCCAAACTCACCCAAATACACTTCAAAGCTCACTAATGCACCTAAACTAACTCTTAAAAGCCAAACACGTGCCTAACTCGCCCAAAAAAATTTCAAATCCCATAAACCCATCCAAACGCACTTCAAATCTCGCAAACTCACCCAAACTAAAAATATGTGCCTAATTCACTCAAACTCAGTCCACATCCCATAAACTCACCCAAACACACTTCAAATCTCACAAACTCACCCCAACCATAAAAGCCAAAAATCATGTCCAACTCATTGAAACTTACTATAAATATCACAAACTCACCCAAACTAACCCTAAACAAAAAGAAAAAGTGCATGTTTCATCTAATCTTACTTCAAATCCCACTAACTTACCCAAACTAACCCTAAACAAAAAAAGAAAAAGTGTCCAACTCTCTTTTAGTATGACTACCATAATTGCAAGATAGCCATAAAACCAAGCAAACTATGACACTAAATGAAGAACCTTAACTCACTGAAACTTATTTCTAAAATCAATACAGCTACAATAACTTCTAAATAGCCATATAAGCTAATCATTAAACGTAAAGTACAATATAACATACCACCAAACACATAAAATACAATAAGTTTCATAATTATTTTATAACATAAAAGAAATAATTCATACCTAGTTAGAAGTTATTGTAGGATCAAAATAAGTCTACTTCAAAAAGATGGACAAACTATTAGTAATTATAGATAGAAAATTATGAAACAAAATTTTAATCCAAGGGCATATTTAAGTTCATAATCATTACACTATAATATATTAAATAATAAACAAGTTAAATGAAAAAATCCTCATACAAATGAGGGATGCAACAAAACATATTAGAAGTTGAATACTCTTACACAAAAGTTAAAAGTATGGTCACCTTAATTGGAGGGTAGCAATCACATTATCATAAAACCTTCTCCTTGATCACGGATTTTAAAATACATCCTAAAGTTCCCTATCACATCACACTAGAACAAATTAAATGTTAAAAGAATTGTAAGAAAATAATCATTTAGAATTTCAAAAGAAATGTAAACAAGCTCGTTCTAGTACCCTCAATAATTTCTAAAACTTGAATTTAATGCAAGTTTAGTGCTTAATTCACTCCAATGTGTCTAAGGTGCAAATTTTAGGTGATTAATCCATCCCAAACTCTTAAAAAAGTGTCTACCCTAAACATCTTAAACTAATCCCCCAAACGTCTAAAAAAGTACTTAATTGCAACATAGACTCTCATAAGCTCTAAGCCATTTAATTTGAGAGAGAAAAATATTAGGGTTACCAAAAATTTCTCCTATGTTTTAACCATAAGGCTCAAATGTAAACTTAGGGCTACATATCAAAGATACACTAAGAACGAATTGAAATAGCTTGATTTCATTAAGAATTAAGGGAAAGAATTCAGAGAAATCTCCCTAAGAAATGAAGTAACAATTATCAAAACGTTATCTAGCTAAATTATTCACCCTTAATGTTTTCACAATCATATATACTCCAAATTCTTCCAAATTCATACTACTAAAGAGACTTAAGCAAGAAAAAGAACAATGTTTCAGCTTACCAACAAGAGATTGAGAAGTGAAAAACCTCAAAGAAACCCAAGTTTGGCCGTTGGAAATGGAGTCGCTTGAATTGTTGTCACTGTTAGAACGAGAAGAAAAAAAGTCGCCACTAGAAGGAGAAAAAAAGAGGAGGAAATTCTACCGAAGATGTTGTGGCGTTAATTTTATCCTACATCAAAAAAATTCAAGTTTTGACAGTTTCTGTCAATTTATATATATAACCATTCCCTTCTTATTTGAAACACACGAGAGTTTGTGAGATTTGAGTGATTTCTCATTTAGTTCAAATATTTTATAATTAATTTCTAATTCTATTTAGAAATTAATTTTGGTGAGTTTAAATATTTGGGTGTATGGGATATTTGGTGAGTGCTTAAGTGTGCTCTTTTAATCCCATCTTTTGAAACATTAGTGGAAATATTCTCATCATTTTTGCCTGTGGATGTAGGCATAGTTCGAACCACGTAAGTTCTTTGTGTTCTTTTCTTCCCATACTTTATTTACATTTACTATTGTCATAATTTAGATCTAGTTTATTTCTGCTGTGCAGTAGCCTAGAATTATAACAAGTGGTATCAGAGCATTTTGTTTATTAGAACTTGATTTATTAGAGTGTTTCGTTAGTTGAGATCTTTTGGATATGCCAATTGTAAAACACAACATGCCACTTTTTGATCGCAATACTAGATTTCCATTACGGCAAGCTAAAATTCGGGCAATGCTTGTCCAAATAGACTTAGAAGAAGCTTTATTGGGAATTACAAGAAAAAAAGTAAAGAAAAGATTGAAAGACTCTTACTTTAATTCATCTTCATCTGTCAAATGAAATTTTGCAAGATGTTTTGATAGAGAAAACTGTTGCTGGTCTATGGTTAGGTTAGAGCAGTTATGCATGACGAAAACTCTAACTACTAAATTGCATTTGAAGCATCGATTATTTTCTAATCAAATGGATTAGGGAACATCTTTAGATAACCATTTAGTTGATTTTAAGGAAACTATCTCTGATTTAGAGTCTATAGAGATTAACTATGATGAACAAGATTTGGCTTTGATTTTACTGTGTTCTCTACCTCCCTCATATGCGAACTTTAGAGATACAATATTATACAATCGTGATACTCTCACTTTGAATGAAGTATATGAAAGTTTATTCTCTAAGGAGAAAATAAAACATATTACTAGTGGAACCGAGAGTTTGGCAGCGAAGTTATTAGCTTGAGGGAGAACACAAGAGAAGAAAAGCAATGGTGGCCAGAGAAATCGGTCAAAATCTAGAAATAAAGATAAAACATACAATTATTACAAGAAGGATCATGTCAAATATGAATGCTATAAGTTATAGAATAAGAATAAAAGAGTTGATGTAATTCAAAAAGGAAAATAACCAAAAAGTTTTGGTCAAGCTAGTGTTGTTGAGGGTGATAATAGTGATGGTGATCTCTTAGTTGCTTCTAATGACAATTTAAATTCTTCTGGTGAATGAATTCTTAATTCAAGATGTCTGTTTCAAATGTGTCCTAATAAGGATTGGTTTTCAACATATGATACAACGTCTAAAGGTGTAGTACCAATGGGAAATAATGCACCTTATAAGATAGTTGGCAATGGAACAGTCAAAATCAAGATGTTTGATGGACTTGTCAGGACACTTGTTGATGTGAGACACATTCCATAATTGAAAAAAAAATTAATTTCTTTGAGTACTCTTGATTCAAAAGGGTACAAGTACACTAGTGATGGTAGAGCTTTAAAGGTTAGTAAAAGTGCTTTGACAATTATGAAAGGACAGAAAAATTCTATCAATCTTTATGTTGAAAAGAATGAACTCTTCATCCCGAAATGGAAGCATTGGATCATCTTTGATTTTATTTAAAATTAAGCTAAAAATAATATTAATTAAGAAAACTTACTTTTGAGATAAATATGGAGAATATTCTGGCGGATCTTTATCTCTTCCACAAAATCTTCCTAGCTATGACTCGAACACAGGACCAAGGCTTGTGGGAGCCTCTTGAAAGAAAATCCACAAGGGATTAAAGAGGAAGAGGTCTAGAGAGAATTTTCTAATTCTCTCTATTGAGAAGATGTGTGTTATGAAGAAAATGTCCAATGGCTCACCCCTAAGGTCCTATTTATAGTGGTCTAGAGAAGATAATTAAATAATATATTTTAATATCTAATATATTAAAATATATTTATCTAACCAATTTGAATCTTATTCAAACCTTTAAAATTCTCCTACGACCTTTATTTCCTAATTTGAATCCAATTCAAATTTAATAAATATCTTTTCTTTAATGTATCTAATATACATTAATTATTTTTAATATTCAATGTATCAAATACAATAAATATATTTTCCTCTTTTATATTTAATATATTAAATATTAATTTGAACACTTCAAATATTAATTTGAACATTTCAAATTTTTCTTTCAACTAAATTAATCTTTTAGTGTTACTATGAGCTAGCGAGGGGACCTTATGGACTTACAAATTATAAGCTCCAATGATACAAAATTAATTAATTAAACTCTTTAAGTAATCAATTTTCATTCATTAACTCTAGGGTCACTCCACTATAGACCTAGAGTTGCACTCTTATGCACTGTAGGACAAGTTGTGTCCATAGATATAATCATTACATGCAAGTCGATCCTTCATGAGTTGTTCATAATTACAGCTGGATCAAAAGTCTGTTTTACCCCTATAATTACATCTTGCACCTTAAGTACCACTGATCCTCTAATGAACAATCTGTTTATAATCTAATTAGAAACTAAGTCCCTCTCGGGCCAGTGAGAGGGTGGGGCCCCATTGTTCAAGTTCCGAAATCAGCACTTAAGGGAACTACTCATCTACGTACCCTATATGGGAAGGAGTGAATTCAATCTTGTGAGATTATGTTCCCAGCTCCCTATTTGGTCAAGTCCCCAAAATGGTAGGCATATTGAATCGGCTACAAAAGCCACTCTCACCCATGCAAATCAAAGGACAAGCCCTCCCAGGCAGAAGTTCATAACCCACTCAGGATTAAGATTGAGTCGCATATGATCATCCTGATGAAATATTAATCTTCTCAATTAACGGATTTATAAGGAGAGATTAAATATTTCGTGGTCCAGTCTTATACAAACTCATTGTATAAGATACCCCCACTCACATGTCTCTACATGAATGATTTGGATCAAAACATTTGTAACTATTACAAAGTGGGCCGTATCAATAGTGTTACCAGGATAAGACACCAAACCTTATCAATATACTATGACCCTTTAGGTTATTTCATGAACATGATTCTCTCGTATGTCAACCACATACTGTTTAAGATTACAATAATAACCTTGGATTTTTCATATAATGGATAATATTATATTGCAAACAAAATAATCAAAATTATTATTAATTATTAAATATATTATTAATTACGAGGCTTTAGGGCGTAAATCCCAACATATGCATTACAGGGTTCTACAGTTTTAGGTGATGTAGCAATTTTCACACTTTCTTTATCTGATGATGACATTACTCAACTTTGGCATATGCATCTTGGGCATATGAGTGAAAATGGAATGGTCAAGTTGAGCAAGAGAGGGCTCCTTGATGGACAGAAAATTAGTAAGATAGAGTTCTGTGAGCATTGTGCATTTGGAAAACATAAACGAGTCAAATTCTCGAAAGGTATTCATAATACAAAGGGAATACTTGATTATATACACTCTGATCTTTGGGGACCAGCTAAAGTACCTTCTAAAGGTGGTGCACTCTATATACTAAGTGTTTTTGATGATCTCTCCATAAAGGTTTGGGTGTTCTTCTTAAAGAAGAAGAGTGATGCATTTTCTACATTCAAGGATTGGAAGACCAAGATTGAGAAACAGACAAGGAGACAGATAAAATACCTTCGTACAAATAATGATTTGAAATTTTGTTCTGATGAGTTTAATGTCTTTTGCAAGTCAAAGGGAATTGTTAGACACTTAACAGCTTGTCATACTCCATAGCAAAATGAAGTAATAGGGCAAATGAATAAGATGTTAATTAGTAAGGTGTGCTTCATGTTATCAAATGCAGGCTTACCTAAATCTTTTTGGGCTGAAGTTGCTGCTTTAGCATGTCATCTTGTCAATCTCTCTCCTTATATATCTCTTCATAAAAAGACAACACAAGAAGTGTGGTCTAGTACTCCTACTAATTATTTAGATCTAAAGGTATTTGGTTGTCCTAATTATGCTCACGTGAATAATGGTAAACTTGAACCAAGATCTTTAAAATACATCTTTATTGGTTATAAGTCTGGTGTTAAGGGATATAAGTTATGGTGTCCCGAAACTAAAATGGTGATCGTTAGTAGAGATGTTATATTTGATAAGTCTTTTATGTTGAGTAAGCAATCTTCTAAATAAGAGCCTTCAAATAAGATTCAACAGAGTTCACATGTGCAGGTGGAGTTTGGGTTAAAGTCATCTTCTAGATTAGATCAAGATGATGCTTCTACTTATGGTACTTCTAGTACTTCTACTTCTAGTGCTTCTTTAGAGATTCCTCATAATGGTGATACTTCTTCATCTTTACAAGCACCATTGCAATATACTATTGTTAAAGACAGGTCTAAAAGATAAATTAGACCTCCATAGAGATATGCAGAGGCTGATTTTAGTTACATATGCTTTGAATGTTGCTAAAGACATAGATTCTAATGAGGAACAGTCTACATTTACAAAGGTTGTAAAATTTAACAACACTGATAAGTGGATGATTGCAATACAAGAAGAAATTGAGTCTTTACATAAGAATGGTACATGGGATCTTGTGAAGCTTCCTCAGGGTAAGAAAGTTATTTGTTGCAATTGGATATTTAAAAGAAAGGAAGATATCCTAAAAATTAAGAAAGCTAGATATAAAGTGAGGTTAGTTGCTAAGGGCTATAGTCAAATCTCTAGTGTTGATTTTACTAATGTGTTTTCTCCAGTTGTGAAGCATAGCTCAATTTGTGCATTGCTTGGTATTGTAGCTATTCATGATCTTGAACTTGAGCAATTCGATGTAAAAACATCATTTTTATATGGAGAACTTGAGGAAGATATTTATATGCATCAGCCAAAGGGTTTTATAGTTTCAGGAAAGGAAGACTATGTTTGAGACGTTAAAGAAGCCTCTATATGGCCCAAAACAGTCACCTAGACAATGGTACAAGAAATTTGACTCATTTATGACTAACCATGATTTCAAAAGAAGCAGTTATGATAGTTGTGTGTACTTTAAGAAGAATCATGATGGGTCAATTGTGTATCTTCTCTTATGTTAATGATATGTCGATAGCTGCTAAAAATATAAGAGAAATTAAACAAGTCAAACAGAGAGCTTAGTGAGGAGTTTGATATGAAAGATTTGGGAGCAGCAAAGAAAATACTAGGTATAAAAATTATGAGAGATAGAAAGAAAAGAAAACTCTATTTGAGTCAAAAGGGGTATATCGAGAAAGTTTTGTCCAAATTTAATATGCATAAAGCCAAGCCAGTTAGTACTTCTTTACCGTCACATTTCAGACTATCATCTGCTTTATCTCCACAGTCAGATGATGAGGATAATTATATATATATCGAGTTCCTTATTCCAGTAAAGTTGGGTCTCTCATGTACGCAATGGTTTGTACTTGTCCTGATTTATCATACAGTTAGTGCAATCAATATATATTTGAACAATCCTGGTAAAGAACATTGGAAAGCAGTTCAATGGATATTGAGATACGTACGAGGTACTGTTGATGTTTGTTTGCATTTTGGGAGAACTAGAGATGGAGTCATTGGTTACGTGGATTTTGATTATGTTGGAGATCTTGACAAAAGAAGATCTCTTACAGGATATGTGTTTACTGTTGGTGGTTCTTCTATTAGTTGGAAAGCTACTTTACATAATACAGTTGTATTATCTACAACTGAGGCTGAGTATATGATTATTACAAAGGCATGCAAAGAAGTTATATGGTTGAGGGGACCGTTTGGTGAGCTTAGTGAAGATTTATAGATTCCTATAGTTTTTTGTGATAGTCAGAGTGATATCCTCTTTACAAAAGGTCAGATGTTTCATGAGAAGACAAAACACATTGATATCTGCTACCATTTTGTTCGTGAGGTCATTGCTCAAGAAGATATTGTTGTGAGCAAGATTAGCACAAATTATAATCCAGTTGATGTGATGACTAAATCTCTTCCATTGAGCAAATTCAACCATTGTTTGAGTTTGGTTCGTATTTGCAATTTTTGAAGTACTTAAACATTTGGAGAAGATGATTGGAGATTTTCATTCGGCGTTTTGGATCAATTAATGCCAAGGTGGAGATTTGTTGTGGCGTTAATTTAATCCCACATCGAAAAAATTCAAGTTTTGATGATTTTTGTCAATATATACACACACACATATATATATATATATGTATATACACACACACAGCCCTTCCTTTCTTATTTGAAACACATAGGAGTTTGTGAGTTTTGAACGATATTTCATTTAGTTCAAATATTTTATAATTAATTTCTAATTCTATTTAGAAATTAATTTTGGTGAGTTTAAATATTTTGTTGTATGGGGTATTTGGTGAGTACTTGAGTGTGTTCTTTTGTAA
This sequence comes from Trichosanthes truncata, assembly GCA_033996785.1. Lineage (NCBI taxonomy): Eukaryota > Viridiplantae > Streptophyta > Magnoliopsida > Cucurbitales > Cucurbitaceae > Trichosanthes > Trichosanthes truncata. The sequence goes on from JAWPNB010000009.1 coordinate 25,444,868, forward strand.
TCCCATCTTTTAGAACATTAATGAAAATATTCTCGTTGTCTTCGCCCATGGATGTTGGCATAGTCCAAGCTACATAAGTTCTTTGTGTTCTTTTCTTCCCATACTTTATTTACATTTGCTATTGCAATAATTTAGATCTAGTTTATTTTCGTTGCACATTAGCTTAGAATTATAACAGAAAAGAAGGAGAAAATGAAAAGAAATGGGTGTCTGATGGACAACTGAGATGAGTGTGGGATTTTGAAAAAGTATTTGAAAAGTGGTTTTAATCCAGTGCAAGTGCACATTGTCAACAAGTAATATAAAATGGAAATATTCCAAGTATCGATCCCATAGAGATCGTTTGCAAAACTCAGATTCAATAAAAAGAGCGCACTAATGCAACCCAAAGGTAACCAAAAAATAGGTGGAGTATGTCAATGGTAATGTGCACAAAAACATTAATAGAAAACATGAGATTCAGTCAAGTTTCAACCTTAAGTAAAGTTGCTAACAAATTGTGCTTGCATTTCACCTTTTCTATGAATCAGATTCATCTTCTATTCAGCCTTGATTTCAAGCACCCTTAGGAGTCTAAGTAATTGCTCCTATATGTCTATGGGCAATTTATCTTAGTTAATTAAGCATACGACCCATTTGATCCTATAGGCATGCCTTATGTCGAAGGTCAACAACGAAGTCCTATGTCTAGGCTATTCTCATATATCCCTTTTACTAGAACCATTTATTGCCCAACCCTTTCAGTATCGAACTCAACATTGTATGCTAATTTAAGTGGCCATGTTAAACTAGCATTTAGGCTCTAAATTCAGTAAAAGAAGAATAAGCACAAGGGAAAATGGCAATAAGCAAGAACAATTTTGTTACGTTAACTCATTCCTTAAGGGTATCACAAACCGAATTCCAAAAGAGAATTTAGCTCATAATGAAATAAATAAAAACACAACACTTCATTGAATTAAACGTCATAATTAAAAGAATGAACGAAATAACAAAAACAAGTATAAGAAAAACAATAATTGATAACTCCTCTAGGTCGAAATCAACACACACTCAAGAGGAGATCACTCTAAGACTTAGTTCAATCCTCTTACAAGGTGAACTAAGTTGTACATGCTAACTCTCACTAGGTCTCTCGACTAAACTAGGTTTTCTCAAGTGAAGTGGTCAATTTTCTCCCAAGGAATCATCTCTAAGGTTCTCTCTTCAATCTACCAAGATCCGTGTCTTATATAGGCCTTTGGAGGCTAGGAGGTTTTCAAATTTCATGCTCCCAACCTTGACTTTGAACTCTCAGAGTCAAATTAGGGTGGAAGTTGCGGAATTAATTCAAACAAACTTGACCTTGAACTTCTTGGTTGACCTAGTCTAGGGAAAATTGCGGGTGCATAATTTTTGCCTTATAAAACTTTGTGAGCGCATTATTCTGAACACTTTGTAGATTTCTGCAAAATAATATTTAACGATTAAACTCGATCAAAATTGACTCTTTTACCCCTAAACTTACTTAATTATCACCAAGTAACTATAATCACGTGCCTTTCTTATTTATCCATGCTTAGAATAACATAATCACATAAATAAGTGAAAATAAACAGATTTTACCGAGGAATAAGCTAAATTTTAAGGCTAAATAATCGTGATTAACACAGTTCATTAGTGCCTTTCAAGAAAAAGGGAAAAATAAAGAGGAGAATATGAAAAAGAAGAAGAGAAGAAGAATAAGGAGGCGACTATGACTTTTTATGGGACTTTTCCCAACGCGAAAAAAAGCATCAGGATAGATCTTGAAAATGTTAGGAGAAGTTGAAATGCATGTTTCACTTATTTCACTTCTCCTGACGCAAGGAAAAAGCATCGGCATAGCCTTCATAATCGTCAACTTTTTTTTTCTGCCAAATGGTGGGCTATGGCCCGCAATAATCTTTCTCGACGCTACAAATTTCGTCAGCATAACCTACTTATGCCAACGAAATCCAAAGCATCAGGAAGTATGAACCTTTTTTCAATCTTGTCGCTTACCAATTGGCATAACTCCCACTTTGTGATTTCATTGACATAAGTAGGCTATGACGAAAAAATTTGTAGCGTTGAGAAAATTATCGTCAACATAGCAAAAAATTATTGTAGTGTACTAAAGAAGAATCACTAGTTGCATAGTTTTCCTGCACCTTCTGATTAAGATAATTCTATTGAAATTAATTTAATAATTAATTCATATGTGGGTATCAAATTAAATAACAATTATATTTGCATTATATAATGGGCATCTTGTGTGGTCTTAATTATGGGCCTAAGACTTCCTATATAGTGGTGTGGCCTGCTGAGCAGAAACCAGCTTATTGATCCAAGAAGATTATGGGAAACCCTAGGATCAACTTATAAATAATAAGGTTATGGTCCCCAATATACTGTCTCTTTAGCCTCCTATTCTCCATTTGATAGGGAGGATTTCCCATTCTAGTCTAGGTTGCATAGTTAAGGAAGACCACAAACCACAAAATTTATAGATTCAACATGTCTAAATGTCCAGGTAATTCTAATCTCCTTCAATTTTAGTTTTCTTCCATGCTTAGATCATTTTATAAACCTTGTCATCATTGTTCTTGAATTGTATGCTTTTATTCTTGAATAAGTATGAATTAAGTTTGATGAATAAATTCCAACAAGTGGTATCAGAGCGGTTTATACATGGTGGATTAATAAAGTTTAGTCAATTTTTGTCAAACATGTTATCTTTCCTTTGATTCATGAGATTTCGGTTCGATAGGATTTCAGAATCAATTTACATGTGTTTGTGAATTGCTTGGACTTTTGAATAGTCGAATTTAATTCTAATGCTTTCGCATATTTAAGTTATATCATTAATGATTAAGGATGCAATGTATACTTTTTATATACATATTTGAATCAAGAAAACAAAGTTTAAAATTATCAAACACTCTAATATCAAGTTTAGAGATTGAATTGACCATATAGAAGGCGATCTGTCAGCTATGAAAAAAATACTCAGAAACCAAAAATGTTTGCAGCACTGCTGCTTGAGGGTTGTGGCACTCCACCACATGGATGCCCTAACGGCATAGTTAAAGAATGCAGTGGGCTTGGCCCACTACAAGTTCATGTGTAATATATATATATATATGTATATAAAGATGTAGATATTATTTTATTTGCTCATATAAATATGTTATTTTTAGTCCCCAATTTGATATACACATATAGATGTATATAAAGTTTATATATATATATATATATATATATATATATATATATATATATATATATATATATATATACTGTTATAAGTATTTTGGGCATAATAAAGTATGTAAGTTTTTCATTTTTCCTTTTGATGGGTGTTCACACGAGATTTCAACAAGAAAATTTAATACGTGTAAATAAACTTGATTTGTATTGATTTGAATTATGTGGAGTACAATCTCTAATATATGGTCCTCTGATTCTTTCTCTCATATGTATACTTGACTCGAGGGCTAAAATGCTTGTTCTCGAGGTTGAATCGTCAACTTTGAACTAGTAGAAAGTGTTCAGCTTCGAACTTGTTGAAGGGCTTCGACTTGTAGCTTGTTGATCTTCTTTAATGATCGACTTCTGGCTTTTAGATCTAGTTGATGATCGACCTCTAGCTTGTTGATCGTTGGATGATTGGCTTCTTGCTTGTTAATCTTCCTGGATCGTTCTTGATCTTCAAGAAGTGTTCTTTGTTCAGAAGGTATTTGATCTTCAAGAGCTTCTAGAGACTTCACAGCTTTGTTTCTGAATTCTCTATAAGCTTCTTCAGTTCTGAACCCTTGAAATGAAGGAGGAAGTTCTCTATTTATAGAGTTCCTCAAGGGCTCTAGGTGGGCTTGGGCTTATTGGATTGGGCCCAGTTGATTTTGGGCCAACCACTTGGATTGGGCTTGATTGACTTTGGGCCAGCCCTTTTGGACTAGGCCTGGTTGACTTTGGGCTAGCCCTTTTGGACTGAGCTTGGACTTTGCTAATTGGGGCCTTCAATTTGGGCTTTTGTCTTCCAAATTTCAAATAACCCAATTGTGTACTTGGATTTGCCATAATGTAATTTAGGAATCTCTGCAAATTTAATTAATCCCTAATTAAATATAAGTTCGTCATCAATGTTAGGTAATGACGTGGCAATTTTGGGTTGGTCAAAATTTCTATTCCAACAATGGGCTTATTAAAAAAATGATTTATTACGGTAAATCATTGAAAGTTTATAAAGTACTAGCACAATTTGTGTAATTTTGTTTGAATGTTTTATAAATCGAAGCATTTAAAGTTATTAGATATAGTGTATTTGTTGCTTATGGGAATTGTGATCGACCCAAAAGAAGGTTACAATTTGGTCAAACAACAAACACACAATGGATAACATAATGATGTGCCCTTGAGGATGTTAGTCGGCGAAAGGAAGACTATCATTTAAAAAGGATAAGTTATTAATATTTGATTATTGGATTCTAAATTTGTTACCCCAGTGCTTGGGTTGAAAACCTAATAAAGTTTCTTTTGGAGTTGTCCAATTTTATTTTTGAGGACTTTTTCCTATTATTAAATTATGCAAGTAAAGATATTATTCTTAATTTTGAAAATGATTTTGGCAATTTAATTTTCGTGAAGATAAAATTAATAATAATTAAAGATAAATAGTTTGCATAATAATCTTGTTTTCTTTGTTGGTGTTGATTTGATGGATCACGTTGCCAAAGTGGCCTCTGATTTCTGATATTGGCATCTTCAGAATTAATTGTATGTTTATGGGCCTTTTGTTTATGTGTTCTGATTGTTGGCCCAAAGGAAGGCGTCGGTCTGGCCAAATGACAGGTACACTTGTGACTAACTGGTGATGAACATGAATAATATAAAGTTATACCATGTGAGTAATTGTCAGCCCAAAGGAAGACTTTCACTTGACATGATTGATTATCAATGTTTTATCATCACGTTGAGAGTAACGTTTACAAGTTGATAGTCGGCCTAAAGGTAGGCTGTCAATGTTGTGTTTGATATCTTGTTGTCCTCATAAAGTTTAAATCTACTTATTCTTATAAATACTAATGATATTTTGGGCATGTTTTTATTATTGATTGAGTTATTGTTAAATATTATTTCATTGCTTTATTCTTGGATTTAAGAATATTTTTGTGTAAGTTGCATCTTCTTAAACTTGTGATAAAGATAGAAACACTTCTATTTTTCACTTAGCAACATGTCTTTAAGATTAAATGGGACTTTGAAAAATGGAATCATCTTAATTGCATAAGTTTTTATGATGATGAATTGCAATATTCAAGGGAATCATGTATAATGAGGAAATAATTAGGAAGTTCCTTAAAAGATAAGGATTGTTCTAAAAAACATAAAGGAAGAGACACGTAAACTTTTTGGTTGAATGTGTATTAATGAAGAACAAAGGAACATAAGAGAATACACATAAAGGATCAAATGCACTAAATTTATAATATTCGAGGATTGGCTTGTGCATTTGCTGTTTTAAAAAAAAAAAAAACATTGTATAGTCAATCTATAATGAGTTATGACACTTATAAGGATAGATGAACTTTTAATGAGTTAATCTTTGACAGTATGTTTGAAGAAAAATATGAGTTAAGTATGAAAAGACAAAAGATACTCAATTAACTATTTCCTTAAAGGAAGAAATTAAAGTTGACACAAAGCTGCATCTAGAACATATTAGTCCAAATTACTAAGAATTAGGATCCAGACTTTCCCTAATACTTTTAAGAAAATTTGGGCATAAAGAAAAATATGTTCATAGTACGTCATTATATGATGTATAAAGAAAAATACAACTTCTCACTTTTTATTTTAAACAAAGTTAGTTTGGCTTGTATGTTAAGACTTATATGTGTTGAATGGACTCTAATACTTATATTCATCAATGATTTGTGTTTTTGATTTAACAGAACTTCGAATTTGTAATAGGTATAATCAGGGGGACAATAATGAAATAGTCAAATTAAATATCATTGAGACCTTCAACATCTTGGAACTGTCTTTCACAACCTATTCCCTATGGCTTTCTGAAATGTTTAACAATATTGTATAATGTTATAAGAAATAAACTCATTGAAGGTACCCATATTTGATATAGGAGAGTCTTTAGTTCTGGATATCTTAAAAGCTATAGATCAATTTATACCGGTGAAACACTATGGGGAAAAAAATATGATGGATTAGGAAGAGAAGATCCAGGGCACTTTGTTAACTCATTTGAGAATTTTATAAAGCCATTAAGTAATACGTATTTTCAAGCAAACATAAGAAGTGTGTTGCTTATAGAATAATTCAAAGCTCATAAAGATGTGGTAAAAAGTATGATAAATATCACTCTTCTTTACACTTAGTTTCTTTGAGAAAAGTACTCAAGCTTGTAGCATAAGGCTTAAGTAGTGTACCAATAAAATAACAACTAAATCTCTCACAATTCAAGGCTAAGCAAAGGCTTAACATTAGGTTTGCATTTAGGGATGCCCAACTAATATTTGCTCTTGAAGGCCAATAAAGAAAACTTGGACTTAAAGATTATTAGTTGTCACTCTAGGTACACTAGTCATTTTCATGATTTCTAGAATTAATTTTTTCATGATTTCTAAAATTAATTCCCACTTAAAAGTTCATTTGCATGAGATCTTAAAGTTTCTTAAGGATGTTGAGTTTGAGGGGGAAGATAAAATGAAGAATGTTGTCTTTAAGAAAAGAGAAATTGAGTCGTTTTCTCTTTGTGATAACATTAGTAAAGATTTTCCTCATTTAAGTAAAACAAACTCAACATTATTAAAAGTGTTATTAAAGTAATCACAAGGGATAGGAAAAATACATTTATAGGGTTGTAATTTTGACTTAAAAGTAAAATGAAGAGGATTCAATTAACTTCCTCTAAAGTAGAAAAAAAAAAGACTTATCTCTTAAAAGGAGAATTGTGATGTCATAAAAAATTAGGTGAAATAGTGGACAACAATGATATTTGGTAACTTATCATATTGCCTTTAAAAGAAAATGTTGAGAGATATTAGGTTTGTCTAGTTTTTATGGTTTCAATTATTATCGGCGTCATTAGTTATTAAGAGGCCTTCTTGTAAGTTTGTGACAACACTTAGTAACTCATTTTTCTTAAAGTTATATTAAATGAATATAAGAATTGATTTCTCAATTGTATGTTTTATGAAGTCAAAATTTGTAAAGCTTAGAAACTTTTGATTTAGTAACACAAAGTTTCAAAGGATAAAATTCATCTTTGATCTCAATAAGGAATTTTTATCTGTAATTTCATAAGTTCCACAAAATAATTATCACATAGGGTCTTGAGGTAGATAAGAGTGGTAATTATGAATTACAGGTTTAGTGGGAATAAATTTGTTTTTTCAGTGTAATATGTCTCTTACATAGTAAGACTATGATACAAGATGAAAAACTTATATAGACATCTCTTTAATATTGTGAAATGATATTGTGATATCAATCTCAAGTAACATTACGATGTCACAAAAGGGTTCTGTTTTTCAAGTTTTCTAGCATAAAGGATAATGCACTAGGGTGATCATTAAAGAAGACAAAATCAGTCTTAATAAAGGTCCCTTGAATAAAGAGATAAAGAATTTCATGCTCAAAGATTAGACGTTTCCGCTTCACTATTCATATCAAGAATAAAAGGCAATTATTTTGATAACTCTTAGTTGGATATAAAGAGTTTTAAGGTTTAACAAAAGGATACATGCTCACTTATCAAAATCAAATAAAGTAAAGATCATACGGCAATTTGATTTTGATAATATGAGTTGCCAAGAAGATCTACTTTCGAGGCTATGTTCACTAATTGGTTAAAATGTACTACTGTCATAAGAGTGACAAATAGATACTCGTAGTAATTTTCACAATTTAAATTTATGTTCATAGCATTTTGTGTGGCAACAAACTCAAAAAATTTTAATCTTGTCATTAGATTGTCTTGACAAGAATTTATTTTTTTTCCATATTACAGCAACATAAGCCTTTATATAGGAATTATAAGCTTTAGTTGATAAAGAAAATTCAGAGTTTTTCTTATGCCTAAAGGAATACAACTCTATCATTGCCGATCCGCTCATTAAGAACTTTCACACAAAGTTTTAGGAGTATAAGGCTCATACAAGTGTGAAAATTATGGTATGACAGTTGAGTGGAAGTTTATGCTTTTTTAAAGTAGACACAGAGTTTTATTTTCTGCAGGATAAGGAAGATGAATTGTCTTTTGTTACTCTTAATTATTTTCTTTCTAACTGTAGTTTGACATAAGACTAGAAAGAATACAGTTTAATCTAGGCTAGAAGGAATACAATTTAATCTCTCTAATGAATAAAGTGGACCAATTGGAAATAGGCATGCTTAGATCACATTACATGTAATTTCCATGCTGCTCTTCCACACTTGATCCATGTCATTGAGTATATTTGGTGTGGTGATCATTGAAGGCTGAGTTGCGACTATACATGTGACAAAAGCCACCTCGATTCCTCATTGGTATACAAAATGCACCGGATTGTGATTAAAGGGAAAATTCTTTTAAAATTGCATTAAGTTGTGCACTAAAGAATAAATTAATCATTGTTAATAAGGAAATTGTTACTCAAATGGGAGATTGTTGGAATTAATTTAATAATTAGTTCATATGTGGGTAACAAATTAAAGGACAATTATATTTGTGCTATTTAATGGACATATTGTGTGGTCTTAATTATGGGTCCAAGACTTCCCATATAGTGGTGTGGCCTGCTGAGCAAAAACAAACTCATTGATTCAAGAAGATTATGGGAAGCCCTAGGATCAACTTATAAATAACGAGGTTATGGTCCCCTATATACTATGCCTCTTTAGCCTCCTATTCCCCATCTGATAGAGAGGATTGCCCATTCTGGTCTAGGTTGCATAGTTGAGGAAGACCACAAACCACAAATTTTACAGATTCAACATGTCTAAAGGTCCAGCTAATTCTAATCTCCTTTAGTTTTAGTTTTCTTCCATGCTTAGATCCTTTTATAAATCTTATCATGATTGTTCTTGAATTGTATGCCTTTATTCTTGAATAATTATGAATTAAGTTTGGTTAATAAATTCCAATAAATTCTACTTCTTGGGTGTGAGCTACTTGCTTTTCTTGACCACTTTCACACCCACTCTCAAATTTATCTTCCATGTCCTCGTGGTCGTAGGCATGGAATGTATTATATGCTCCATCCCTAAAATTAAAATGCGACCAAAAAAAATATTCACTGCTCGAATGACGTTCTCATTTAAAATGAGGAAATTCAATAGAGAAAATTTTCACCTCTAGTTTTTTTTTAATGTATTTAGAAAATTAAGAATAGAACTATTAGATTGTATTTATCGAGTTAGATTTATTTTGTATTCTAATTATGGTTTTTCACTTTTAAGAGTAGATTAATCTTTGTTTATATTTGTTTAATGTAAACAAGTTGTTATGTTGAGTGTAATAGGTTAAGCAATTCTATTACATAATACCTTTGTTGTCCTTTTCATTCTCTTCTCAATTTTTCCTTCCCTAAATTTAACATGGTATTAAAACTAGATCTTATGGGACTTTGAAAATAGTAATGGTTGCATAACAAAAGTTGCTTACATTGATTACTTTTGTTTCTGTTTCTATTTCTTAGAAGGGGCACTCAATTTAATTAGTGGAATTTTCCTTCTCAGTTGAAGTTAGAAAATTTTCTGGCTATTTATCCAATTTTTTCAATATTGAGTTCAACTTAATATATGCAAATCCAAATAGCCAATTTGGGCTTTTAATTTTAAAGTCAATAAAATCAAACCGCACAAGGGTAAACGGGCAAACATGGAAGTGAACATATCAAGCTTAACTCGATCTTTTAGAGCATCCCCACAATCAAATTTTAAAAGAAAATTAGCTCATTCTACTTTAAGAAAATTTTCGTAATAAATTCTTTGTAAGCAATTTCTACTACCCCATTCTATTGGATATTTCTACCTCTATATCTCAAATTTCTCCTTTAAATGACATTTGTGGTCTCTTTTTTTCTCTTTTAAATGGCATTTGTTGTTAGATTTGTTATCGAGTTATAATAAATATTTTGTATTCTAATTTGAATTTATTGATTGCAAGAGTAGATTAGTCTCTCTCTCCCAGCTTAGATCTAGAGGACAAAAACTCTCGACATATCTCATCTTCATAGTCTCATGGCTTTGTTTTTAATTTCACCCAAAAGACATCATACCAATAGAAATAATTGTCCTCACTTATATATCATGGATCTCTTTCTTCTCTAGCCAATATGGGACTTTGTTAGCACTCTTAACACTAACTTTTCCATCCCTTCGAATGACTCACAAAATAGTAAAAGAGTGCTCTGATTTCGTTTGCTATCTGTCCCACAATTAAATCTTTCAAAGGTTTCGAAATGAATCAGATTATGTACCGGGTTGAATTTATCTCGACTACAATGGAGGTGAAACCCAAATATTTGGCTGCCATGATGCTCTCCCTTATTGCAATTGCTTCCACCGCATTAACATCGAGAATATGATCCAAAATATGAGGAACCAATTTCAACCCATCTTTAGATCAATGTGTTTGTTATTATAAATAGGCTATAATTGTTTGTCTAGGAGAATCATTCCATCAATAAAACCCTGGTCACTTTCTTGTTCTTTCTCAATTATTCATTCCCTAAAATTCACATTTACCAGAAAAAAAACTACATTAAGAAGACTTCTCTATATAAATTGTATCGAAATTTTTGTTCTCGATGAAAGTATAACTATATTTTTAAGGTTTAAATCATAGTTTAGTCTCCCAAATTTTACACTAATTGCATATTGAATTTAGAAATTTTCAAACATTATGCTTTAGACCCGAACTTTACATAAATTTCATTTTGATCCTTATCATTATTTTTTTTTTAAAAAAAAACTATCTAACAAAAATCTAATATGTATATGTGTTTTGTTTGTTTATAACTTTACAAACAATGTGAATAAATAGTTGAAGTCACGTGTGTATGGACATGTTTAAGAGTGATTTTAAAATGGAATCACTTTTGTTGTATTCAAAATCATTCCAAAAACATGTTTTTAACTATTCAAAATCAATTTTTGTGGAATGAAATTCGCGTTTAAAAGTGTGAAATCAAACACTTAAGTTAATTTTGAATAATTAAAGGTGTGTTTCGAAGTAATTTTGAACATGACAAAAGTGATTTTGACCATTTCAAAATGGTCAAAATCACTTCCAAACATGTCCTATATGCGTCGGGTTTTAAAAACAAAGTTAAGAAAGGAAGCTAGAGCTCTTTAATCATGGTGACACAACGTTTTCTTCCAATCCAAGAAGATTTCCAAAGAGGGTCAGCAGAAAAAACCTGATACCCTGCTTTACTATACAAATTTCGAGCCCCATAATCATCTTCATATGCACTTAATGCCAAAAACTTGAACCCCCAAATCTTCGCAAGCATGTCACAACCCTTCAATAGTGCCGTTGCTACTTTGCGCCTTCTGTAAGGGAAAGAAAACAAAAGTTTAAAATAAAACCTAGGTTAAATTATAAATTTGGTTCATATGGTTTGAAAAAAAATTAGTATTTAGGCTCTATCGTTTTAAAAGTTAGAATTTCGTCCTTATGGTTTGATAAAACCTCATAAATAGTCTCTTTGTTTTGCATAGTCATTTATTTAGGCCCCGTTTGATAACTCTTTTGTTTTTAGGGTTCCCTTGTTTTGTCATGTACTTCTTATATATGTACTTCTTACATACGTTTTCAAAAACTATATGCCAAATTTTGAAAACTTATTCATCACTCGACTACCACATGACGTGACAGTCTGAACCATCAATCATCACTTGAACAAGAAGTTTTCCTTAAGTTATGTATTTGCTTAAAAATGATATTTAATCAGAAACCAAATAACAAACTCAATTAAAAATTTGAAACTATGAGGACCAAAGTCATAATTAAGTTTTTTATGTTAAATTATATTAGATTCGGAAATTTTGGAAACCTGGCAGTTTGTGAGACGGCGATTCCAGAAACAAAGAGATACTCCTTTTCGCCGGCGGGAAGGAGGCGCTTTACTTTCAAATCTCCGGCCACCGTCACGTCCACCACTCCCACAAAATTGTATTCTTCTTCACAACTTTCACTTTCCGCCTCCGCAACTAAACAAGCATACCTTTCACCAAAAAAGAAACCATCCATTTTCTTTTAGGTTTAAAATATACGGAAAACATTTTTTCTCTTTTTTTTTTTTTCGTTCATTTACAAGTTTTAACTTTTAAGATTGTGTTTAGTACGTAGGTTTTTTAATTTTAAAATATGTCTAAAAAGTTTCTAATACTCGTTTGTTAACCATTTTGTTTTTAAAAATTATATTTCGTTTTTCACAATTTCTTTACAATCGTTTTCATCTTTCTTAACCAAACATTGAGTTCTTAACCAAATTCCAAAAACAACAATTTTTTTTTAAAACTTAACTTCGATTTTAAAAATATTTGTAAAAAGTAGATAACAAAACAAAAAAACCCATATGTGAGAGTAGTTGTTTATAACTTTAATTTTTTAAAAGCCAAAGAGTTATCAAACGAGATCTAAACTTACAATTTTGTGCATAATAGGTCTATGAACTTTTAAATGTGTCGAATAGATCATTGTACTTTTAATTTATTGTCTAATAGATTATGACCTATTCAAGGTCTATTAAACATTTTTTTTTAAATTCACAAACCTATTAAACACAAAATTATATTTTGTGTCTAATAAGACCCTTACTCTTCAATTTTGTGGCTAATAAGTTCATGAATTTTTTAAATGTCTAATAAATTTGAAACTTAGTAGACACAAAATTAAAAGTTTAAATAACTTTTAGACACTTTTAAAGTTTAGAGACTAAATAAATATAAATACTTTTTAAAGTTCGAGGATCTATTAGAAGCAAATCTTAAAATTTTAAATTTAACCAATTTTAAATTTCACCTAATTTAATCTCTAAATCTAAATGAGTGTGAAATTAATGTTCTAAATTACGTTTTTTTAAGAAAAAAATGTAGCAAGGCCATAGCAAAAATGAGGAAGCAATTTCATCTAGTTTGTCTTCACTCCAAATAATATATATATATATATATATATATATATAAGAATTAATATTTTTATATCTTCTTCATATTTGACTCCAAAAGGTTTACACTTTTTCTTTCAAAAAAAAAAAAAACAAAAGGTTTACACTTGAAAATTATATGTTTAAAAGGAAATTTTTGTTCCTCAAGAAAATTACCAGCTCTATCCTTAGTTGGATAAGACTATTTTTTAGGGTACTTGTTCTTCCAATTGCACCTTCAAATCTTGAATACTTTTAGCTGAACTTGAGCGTTTAATTGTTGAGTTTGAAACTTTTTACATGCTTAAAATTTGCTACTTAGTTTGGATATTTGATATTTGTATTGTTTTTTTTTAGTGTTTTATTAGTTCATTTTTTATTAAATTAATGTATTGGTTAATCCATACTCTTATCTCAAAAAAATAAAATAAAATAAAATAAGTAATCCATACTCTTATTCTTGTGTTAGAAATTATTAATTATACATAGATATTAATTGTAATAAAACATATGGGGACATTTTTTTCATTAATTCCTAACTAAAAATGATAATTTTTTAGTACAAAATGAGATCTTTTATTACTGAGTAAAGATGTCTCTTTATTTTTATTATTTTTCTAATTCAAACCTGAAGTGAGGATTCGAAACTTATGCTAACTAATGTTTGGGCCAATGAAATTATACTCATCCTAAAAAAAAGGGAATAGTTTGAGTTATACTCAAGCTTACAAATGAAGAACATGTTAAAACTTTAAAAACTAAAATTATATTCTAATATTTATGTTTTTATTTTTTGAGTTCAAGAATTATTATGAACAAAAAGCGTACCTGTCTGGAGGGTAATTTTTCAATCTGTAAATCAACGCTGACAGCACTTCTACCTGTTAAGAAAACTGCATATTTCAATGTGATTTTTATAAATTATTTGGAGGGAAAAAAGCATAACAATTAACAAATGGCATTTTTTAATGTTAAAATTACAAAAAACAGCAACTGTGTTTTTTTCTATTTTTATTACAAGGAAAATATTCATTCTTTATTAAAATATATTAGATAAAAAATTTATTATCAATTTTGTCTTCGTAGACTTAATTTCAATTTCGTCTTATAATTTAAAAAGTTTTAATAGTTTGTATTACACGAAGTAATTACATATTGAATATGTTGCATGTTTGTTTATTTATTTATATGATAATAAGTTGCCGTTTTTTATTTGACTTATCTTTTAAAACTATTGAAAAATGTGTGGATTTGTGAGGTTTATACAAATTATATAAACCAATTTGAAACTTTTTAACTCATTCTCAACAAAATTCAATGAATTAGACATTTATTATCATCTCAAATGTTTTTGGTTTAATCTCCACTCAAATAATGTTTGGAAAAAAAAATAATAATAATATAATAATAAAATTACTACAATATTAATTATCCTCTTCTACAGGATAAGCCAACCAAACAAGAGTCACAAATAATAATTTAAAGAGATAGGAAAAAAGATAATGACACCGAAATTTATACTGGTTCGCCCCAAACTTGAGACTATGTCCAGTTTTCTGCAACTGCAGGTTCTACTAAATGGGAAATTATAAGAAGCCCTCAATTATGTGCTACAAACTAACCCTCAATAGCCCAACAATGACTATTGACTTCCAAGTATCACAACTCAATAGTTTGGGTTTAACAACAAAGGAAAACCCTCAAACCCACAAGAGAAAAACTCTTTTTTTTCTCTCACAAAAGTTCACTGCCACTGAACACAAAATACCACTTTGTACACATTGTACAAGTTTTTATCGAAAAATCAAAAGGCCACTCACAGTTTTGCACACCCACTGCCGCAAGACACAATATATATATATATATATATATATATATATATATATATATATATATATATTATGTTGGTTTCCAGAAACCTAAAAGGCCGTAAATGGGCCTTAAACCAATATGGGCCGTGAGCTTCCATTGAGGGTACAAAAAAAAATTCACTCGCATTTCCGTCTTCTGATGAGGATGTTTAATAACATAGTGGAGTTTTGTCTCCACTAATCTTAACAATCTCCCACTTGGAGACAAAACAACGATCTTGCCTCTCACTGCAATGAAATCGATCACCTTGGCAAACTCCAAGGTACAACTCTCACTACAACTGTTATTTCTGATCTTTTTGGCAAACTCCAACACACACAAAAAAACCTGTAAAACAACAAAACTCACAAAAACAAGCAACCATATGAAAATAACTGTAGTGCATCTGTGCTCGCCTCGAAGTATGGGCTCGCTACATGGATCTGTCTCCAAAACGAAAAAGACAGACACGTACTCCCACTTCAACTAAGTGGTAACAACTGACATCTTCTTCAACCCTGAATCACTATTCCTGAAGAAGATACACTCTGAGAAGGGCTTGAATCCTCTGTTCAAACTTGCTGCCAAACTAAAGACCTTACCTTTGACTTTAGCAACTGCTTTGGTCTTCCACTTTTATGCCTCCACTCGCCTAGGCGACTTCTTCAATCCAATTGTGCGTCTGATAATTGAAGGTTCACGATAGCCATCAACTTTCTTTTCTAGACTTCCCAATTGTTTCTGAACTAAAGGATCATGATCTGACTGATCAAACTTGGCTATCATTGCTGCTGGCTCAATTGTACCTCTACTACAACCATCTACAGTTTTAACTAGCATCCACTATCTCTTCAAACATTTGGCAACATCCAACCGACATCTGTACAATGTAGATTTCTTGTGACCAATTGCTACTACCTGGGATCCTAACCTGAGTTTACACCGGTGTTTGCCAAACTCACACCTATAGCTCCCCATTTGCTAGTTTGCCAATGGAGATGAGATTTATCTTAATACTGGGCACAAACCTGACATCATGCAACATCAATTTATCTCCACACTCAGTCTTTAGACTAACATCTCCAATCTCATTAGTCTTGGATGTTCTACCATTCCCTATCCTCACTAGGCCATGATATCCTCCCGTAAAAGATGGGAACAAACTCCTGTCTAAAACTATGTGTACAGTAGTTGGGCTATCTAAAATCCACTCAGATGAATTACTACAACTCTCTATGTCACTCCCAACATAGATTAAGGCATCCTGCACTGCATTTGCCTCCTGCTTTTTTTTTCTTTTCTAGATCATCTTTCAACTTTCTACACCGACTCTTAATGTGACATTTCTTGTGATAGTAAAAACATTCTATTTCTTTATTCCTATAATCTCACTTCTTCCTACTGCTATTCGACATACTTTCTTCATTAATTTTCTCTTTACCCTTAGTCATAACCAAAGTTGATCCTATAGTAGACTCTTTACTATTATCATTTCTACAAATTTCCTCAGCTAAGGCTAAATCACAAACACCTGAAAATTTCAGAGTATTTTCTCCAACCAAATTAGACACTGTCATCTTCATCGTTTCCCAACTATCAGGTAAAGAGGTTAATAATAGAATAGCATTCACTTCATCAGTAAACTCTATTTTAACTAATTTCAACTTATTTATCAAAGTGATTATCTCATTTATATAGGAATTCACATAAGCATCCTCAACTATATGCATATTGAAAAACTTCTTAAGCAGATAGATCCTCAACCTGTTTGTGAGTGCTTCCATCAATTTAATTACAGTTGTCTCACCGGCTACCTGACTAGCCACGTCCATTGACAAACACATTCTGATCGCGACAACTACTTCTTAATCCAAAGTCTCCCAATCTTCATCACTCATACCTTCCAGTCTCTTTTTCAAAGCCTTACCCAATTTTTTAACAATCAAATAATCTATGACTATCATCTTCCAATACCCAAAATTTTTCCCATCAAACTTCATGACTTCGTCAAAACTTGTTGGCTCCACGTATCCCATGACTCCTGGACCAAAAACTCTTATACCAATTGTTGGCTCAACGTATCCCATGACTCTTGGACCAAAGACTCTGATACCAATTGTTGGAAGAAAAAATAATAATAAAATTACTACAATATTAATTCTCCCATTTCACAGGATAAGCCATCCAAACAAGAGTAACAAATAATAATTTAAAGAGATAGGGAAAAAGAGAATGACACTGGAATTTATACTGGTTCGCCCTAAACTCAGGACTACGTCCAGTCTTCTGCAACTGCAGGTTTACTAAATGGGAGATTACAAGAAGCCCTCGATTCTGCGCTACAAACTAACCCTCAATAGCCGAACAATGACTATTGACTTCCAAGTATCACAACTCAATAGCTTGGGTTTAACAACAAAGGAAAACTCTCAAACCCAGAAGAGAAAATCTCTCTTTTTCTCTCACAAAAGTTCACTGCCACTGAACACAAAATACCACTTTGTACACACTGTACAAGTTTTTATCGAAAAAAATCAAAAGACCACTCACGGTTCTACACACTTGCTACCACAAGACACAATATATATATATGTTGGTTGCCAGAAACCTAAAAGGCCATAAATGGGCCTTAAACCAATATGGGCCGTGAGCTTCCATTGAGGGCACAAAAAAAAATTCACTCGCATTTTCATCGATGAAGATGTTCAATAACATAGTGGAGTTTTGTCTCCACTAATCACCGTTTTTTATTTGATTCATTTGTCGATGCCTAAAACTAAGTTTAAAACTATTGAAAAATGTGTGGATTTGTTAGGTTTATACAAATCATATAAACCAATTTGAAACTTTTCAACTCATTCTCAACAAAATTTAATGAATTAGACATTTATTATCATATCAATGTTTTTAGTTCAGTCTCCACTCAAATAATTGTTGGAACTTTATTTTTTTTTTAAATTGAACTTTTGAAATCATGAAGCGAAAATTGCAACTTACTTCAAATTATATAGATTAAATTGGAATTTCTAAAATAAAATATGAATCCAATTCAAACTAAATCCAAATTTCCAACTCTATAAAACAAATAAAAACTTTTAAGAGTGTATAAGTGAAAGTCAAGGCGGTTAATCGATGAGATTAGTCAAGATGCGTGTAAGCTGACTTGGATATTCACCAATATCAAAAAAGAAAAAAAAAAGAGTGTATAAGTGAAAGTCAAATTAAGCTTAAGCTATGAGGAATTTTATAGTTATAAATGCGAAAATGAAAGTTAGATAAAACAAAATTTAAAATAGTTTTGCAGAATTTATTCTCGGCCAAAAGAGAATAAAACAATTCAAGATTTAACCAAAAAGAAAAAACCATAATAATAATAATAATAATAATAATATATATATATATATATATATATATATATATATATATATATATATATATATATATATAAATATACCAAATGGTCCTTAACATTTTAAGTTATTTTTCAATTTGGTCCTTAATCTTTTAAAAATTTCAATTCTACCTTGTATCTATTGAACGAAAAAATCAATTAGGGTCATTCTCTAAAAGGATTATTAGAATCCTAATCAAATGTTACTTGATACATTGAATTTAA
This sequence comes from Trichosanthes truncata, assembly GCA_033996785.1. Taxonomy (NCBI): domain Eukaryota; kingdom Viridiplantae; phylum Streptophyta; class Magnoliopsida; order Cucurbitales; family Cucurbitaceae; genus Trichosanthes; species Trichosanthes truncata. Next base: position 25,463,489 of record JAWPNB010000009.1, read on the forward strand.
ATTGCCATTGATAAAATCCAACTTCCTCATCATCACAGTCCATTTCTTCCAAATAGCATTGTTCAATTAACATGTCTAACAATCCAATTATGTTAAAAACAAAAAAATTAATTCAATGACCCATCACTTAATACATATTTATCTTCGTAAAGATTTAATTAAAAAAAATAATTTTAATACATTAAAGATAAAATTAAGAAATATTAAAGATTAAAGAATGAAATTGAGAAAAAAATCAGAAAATTAAGTCTCCAGACCAATATTAGACACATTTAGCAATCAAGAAAATAAAAAGAAAGAAAAAGAAAAAGAAAGGGAAAAACCTGGAAGAACTGGTAGAAAAAATCGTTGAAAAAAAGAACAGGTTCATGAAAAGCTTCTGCTTGAATTCTTGCCACCATTCTCAAATCATCTTCTTCTTCAATCAATTTCCTCACTTTCCATCCAAATTGCCTCGCCAAATACTCATTTCCATTTTCAGTTTCAATTTCTTTCGAAATTCCGATCAAATCCTCCGCCGCCGCCGCGATCGGACTCAAATAATCCCTACTACACCGCATGACCACCGCCGATCTCGCCCTAATTCCTCCATTTCTCCAGATCGCGCCGCCACCGGTGCCGGACTTCGCTCTCGCCGGAACCGCCGATGAAACTCGGAGGGGATTTGGAAGCAAATGGACCATTCTTTGGAAGGGACTTGGGTAGTCGTCGTTGAAACCGCGGTCAATAGTCGCGTTTCTTGTGGGAATTTGTTGGGTCTTTCAATTTCGGCTTCTGTGAATTTGACGCCCTTATTCTAAATTTGTAATTTTTGGGGTTAAAATTTGAGGTGGTGCATTGGGAGAGAGGAGATAAGGTTTTGGATTTTCTCAGTGGCTGAGACTTGCTGGTTGTACTCAGCCACGAGCAACGCACGTGGAATTACATTATTTTTGTTTCTCTATGTCTTAATTTAAAATGTGGTATTATTGTTTTTTTGGGCACTCGTGTCACCTGTTTATTCAAGGGATAACAAGAAAAATGTCTAAATTTAATCTCCCAACTTGAAAAATGTTTAAATAAGTTTTAATTTGTAAATATGACTAAAACAGTTTTTAACTAATTTCTACTAATTGCATTAGGACGGAAATACCCCCACTAGATATTTATGAGTTTATTCTACCTAAAAGAGTGGCTAACAAAGAGCAATGCATTAAAGAGAGAAAATTACAACTAAAAAACTTATGATTCTAAAAAAATGCTACAGAAAGGGAGTGTTGTTAGTTTAATTCAAATAAAAATCTACAAGACATGCTACAAAAAGGAAGTGCATCAAGGAATATTAGTTAAATTCATATAAAAATTTATGTGATTGATAAAAATATATAATTTTTTATTCCAATTTAAAATCGTTGTTGGTGTGGATGCTTGTGAAAATTACAACAAAAAATGAATAAAACACTTATAGAAACCCCTTTCAGATCAATACTGATAAAAAAATCGATAATTTATGGCATAATTACAACTATTACAACTATTGAACACCATAAAACGTGGTATATAATAGTAAATACATGTTGTAGATAATAGACACTTCTTTAGATCACACCTATTATATGGGTCCCTGACAATGAATGTAGTATATAATAGTAAATACATGTTGTATATAATAGACACTTCTTCAGAGACCTATTAGACACTTCTTAAAGTATGGGTCCCCGTGATATATAATAGTAAAAATATGTTGTATATAATAGACGCTTCTTCAAAAACCTATTAGAAATTTATTAAAGTATGGGTCCTTCACAATGAACATGGTATATAATAGTAAATACATGTTGTATATACAGTATATACACGTATATATATGTAAAATGTTAGATGTTGACTTTATAAAAGTAAATACCTAGGTTTTTTTCAATCAACTTGGTTGCAAAACAAAATTTCTGCAAAATAAAAATATCATCTCTCTGTTGTGCACTACAATTTCCATCAATAATAACTCGAAGCCCATTCTTCAAATTTTCTAGAAAATTCTTCAGTAAGTGATATATCTTTTCAACGATTGCCTCAATTCTATCCCCCGACTGTCTCTTTCAATTGATTTGCTAGTTTCAGTGGCTGAGTCACCTCGCTATTTCACTTGGTTCTATGGTAAGCCGCAATGAACTTCATTTATTTTTGGTGATTCCCCTGACTTTTTCTGTTTTTTGATTTCATCAACACTAGAAAAGACGATAATTATTTTGTCAACAAAGTCATTATAAGACTTTTCCTTTTCCATCTTTCTTCCCCATTACTCCATCTAGGGGTGTACATGGGTCGGGTTAGGGGGATTTTTTGGACCAACCCGAAAATTCGGGTCGGTCAATCTCCCAACCCGATCAACCCTATTCATGAGAGCAACCCAACCCAACCCAACCCAACCCATATATTTTCGGGTTGGGTCGGGTTGGGTCATCAGGTTGCGAATGGAGAATTTTGAAATTTAGAGAGAGGAAAAAGCATAGTCCAGGTAAATGAGAAATACCCATTTGAAAAACACATTCAATTTTGGTTTTCAGTGAACAAACAATCATATCATAAAAGATAAAACTCAAGAAAAAGAAACTAATCGAACCACAATTATGAACACATATCTCAAACAAAACAAAATGGAAGATTCAACCTGTTAAGAGTAATCACAAGTAAATAACATATATTTAAAAGGGCACCATTGCTCAAATTTCATCACTGCTCTTAAGAAATGCAACAACTCAATCGGCCTACAAATCTGCCTCAAGGACGGCGCGTGGGTTTCAGTGCTGCCGGACTCGGGGGCGTTCTTCGTCAATGTCGGCGAAGCGCTGCAGGTGATGAGCAACAGCAGATTTCACCGGGTGGGAATACAAAACGACGGTGTATAAAACCAGATCGACTGATTACAGGCTGGGTTCGGTGAGATCTATTGGCGAAGGGCGAAATAATCGTGGCTGTTAGCGAGGTCTGTTGGCGTCGACGAACAAAGGGTGAAATACTCGACTCGTGCTTGTTAGTGAAGATGGCTGATGGCGAAATAGAACGATTGTCGATGAAGGGCAAACGAACGGCGGAATGGCTAGGCTGCGGCAAATGAGAGGGAGATGAGATCTGAAGAGAACGAAAGATGGAGAGAGAGAATCAGAATAGTGGCTAGAAACCCTAAAAGAAAAACCATATATATATATATATATATATATATATATATAATTGGGTCGGTTCAGGTTGAACCGAAATTGGTTTTCTTAAACCCACGAACCGAACCGAACCGGCATATTTTTAAATTTTCAACCCAACCCAAACCGAGAACTTGTCTAACCCAACCCAACCCTTATAATTTGGGTTGGGTTGGTCCGGTTTTTCGGGTTGTCGGGTTGTTTGAACACCCCTAACTCCATCACCAATAGGTCAAATTTCCTATAAATTAGCACTCTCAATAAGAGACTCATGAACTTGGTGAGAATTCAATCTAGGTACCTCAGGTGACAGTCAAGGGTCTGAGGAAACTAATGAAAGAGAGAAAATATATTTAAAAGTAAATCTAATTCATATTTTGCAAACAAAAATCTAGGGGAGATATGTTTGACATAAAAGATGTGTGGAAGGGTTTTTTTATTTATTAATTTTTTTTATAAGCAACCAGTAGATATGTTTGTTGATATTTTTGGATTTTTTTTTTTTTTTGTAACAAACATCCAGTTGAGTTGATAACAAAAATAAAAAAATTGTGACTAATATCTTAGATTAGAGTAAAAGTAGACAATTTGAAATGATTTGAAACAAAATCTAGGAAATTTTAAAATTGATACATTCAAAAATTAAAAAGGAATCCAACCAATTTAAAAATCCATAATTTAGCAAAATGTGAGCCAATTTCGGTTATAGATGGTTGAAATTTTTTTCAAAATAGAATATGGTAGTTGCTGGAAGGCTGTAAGTACAACAATGGGATGGCTGTAAATACAAAGATATACCAAGGGAATCTTGAGAAATCAATATTATTTACCAATCGCCTCTAAAAGTATGGTAGTCATACTTGGAAATATTGAAACTATTTAGCTATTTTTCACTACGGTTAATTTTTTTTAGACATTACTTACAATTTCCCTTTATTAAATTAGCAAAAAAAGCCAAAAAAAAAAAAAAAACCTAGCCAAAATGGATGGAGCGAAAAGTAAAAAATACCCCTATATTTTCTGCGCGCGTTTTTCAATATGAAGTATATCAGTAGTCTATCAGCAGTGTATCAATGACATACTGTTGATAGACTAACGATATACCTAACAAAGAATAAGTTATTGATATACTACTGATATACTTATATGAAGTTGATCATAAGTATATTAGTAACTTACATATGATATATACATAATATAGAGTATATCACTGGTCCACTACTGATATACATTATTTTCCACAGGCATTGTTTAATATGAAGTTTGTCAATAGTTTATCAGTGATATACTGCTGGTAGACCAACAATATACCTAACATATATATCATTAATCTACTACTGATATACTTATATGAAGTTATTCAAGAAGTATATTAGTAACTCGCATATGATATATGTTCATTTCATGATATACTACTAATATACTCGATGTTAGGTATATCAGCGAAATGAACATATCTAAAATGAAGTATATTAATGATATACTAAATATGCAAAATATCTCTGATATTCTACAGATATATATAGAGTATATCATTTAACTGATATACCTAAAAAGAAGTGTATCAGTAGTATATTAGTAATATACTGCTAATATACTTCGTTTTAGGTATATATCAGTTAATTGATATACAAATATAAAGTATATCAGATATACTACTGATATACCTGCTGATACACTAGCGAGGGTAAAATTGGAATAATAGAAAAACAGAAATCAGATTTTAAATTTTTTTTGCTATATTTGCAAATCTCAAAAACCATGGCTAGATTTACAAATATCATAATATTTTTTGCTACCCATTACAATTCCCCTTGTTCTTTTCCCTTTAAAACATAGGTGTAGATCTTAGGTTAAATTATTCCTTTCATCGAATTAATGGTCTTAAATCGATTCACTTATCAAAGTTTAGTGTTTAAATTTATACAATTATTATTTTGAGGTTTTAATTGATACAACCCCAAAAGTTTAGAGTTATAAATTGATTTCTCCCCTCCCCTCCCCTCCCCCTCCCCCTCCCCCTCCCCCACCCCCAAAATATACTAACCTTAGAACAAAATAATGTGCATGCAGCAGAGGAGTTTAGGCGACAACGGTGGCGTGGGTATTGTTCAAGGTTTTCGACGATGGCGTGCAAGATTCGGGCATGCGGTTTGCAAGTAAAAGTGATGGTGAGTGAGGGCGACAACATGCAATGGTCTGACAACATGGGTATTGTTATCTCAAACGCGAAGGTGAGGAGGAGTGGTGTAATAGCTAGCTGTCACTATCAGTTTTATGTTGTATTTGATTAGTTGGTAACCGGTTTATTAGGTCACCAATTTAGATAGCCATTTTTCCTTTCATGTATTCTTCAAATGTTTAATAGAGATTTCTTCAAGATTTTCGTTAAATTGATTACATTTATTTTGGTATCAGAGCACCCTTGTGGTAGGGACCTAATGACAAGAAAGAAAAACCCACCTACTACTAGCGATGACACAGTTCTAACTAGTCTTGAAGCTTCAACTTCTCAAGTTCCATTATCTACTTGAACCTTGACACAAAGAATGTTGTCGGTCGAGAGCTCCATGGAAGAAATGAAAACAAACATGCAGGAGATGCATCAATTCATGGGCTTGAGAAGTTGCAAGAACAACGACCTCCTTACCAAGAATTACAAAAACCTTTCCCCTGCAATTTAAGTGACTTCAATCTCGATTAGAAGGATTGAGATAATACAAATGGGATAGCTCCAAGGTGAAGACGAAAGTTTATTGCATGCAGACATATTATGTAGTTTAGTGAAAAGATGAAGAACCTTGGCCACTGCAATACATGTGCAAGGAGCATAGTAATTGCAACATCAACCTTAGAATTAATGATTACAAAATGAAGATTGATCTACCAACATTCAATGGAAAACTTGATCTTGAAGCATTTCTGATGTGAATCCAACCACTAATCCATTGTATTTACCCGAAGGAGCAATAACAATAAGTAAGGCAAAGAAGATTCAGGAGGCTTTCGCATTACATCTTCAAAAGCTAGCTAATGTATAAGAAGAGACAAAGATTTTTGAGCCCAAATTTCTTTATGATGTTTGTACATCAAGTCAAGATGAGAATAGTATGAAGATGGTACGAAAAAAGTTGTCTAGTTTGAAAGATGGCATGGGGGACAAGAAAAGTGTGCATAAATTGTAAATAGGTGGCTGTCCAGATTGCATATCTTGGGATTTTTTGATGTTAAACCTTGTCAAACGTGATCATCGAGCCAAGTGCCTCCTACAGTAGCTATATAAGACAATTCAAATCATTTCTCCAGTTTTTGTTTCGCACTTAGAGGTCTCAATTGTTGTGCAATCAAACTTCAATTTTCTAGGTCATATTTTTCTCCAATGTACATGATCACTTTTTGAAGACCTTTTATCTATGGTCATTTGAACGACCATTTTGGCCTATTTAAAGGCTTGTATTGCTATGGAATTGGTAGAACATTGATTATCAAAACTTGTATTTTCTTCAAACCGCTTTGGTTTTATTTTCTTTCAAATCTTACTTTAGGTTTGATGTTAAACCAATTCATTGGATTAGTCTTGATCAAGTTAATTCTGGAGTGAGTCGTCTTAGGATCTAGGAGTGACCATCATAGATTCTAAGTTTGATCTAAGAGTAATTCATCTTCTAACTAAACTCTTGGTTAGAATCAATTTGTTAAGTTAGCCTTATTCGCGAATGTTTGCAAAGATCCTAGAAGGACCTCTTGTTGGGATTTATGCCCTAAAGCCTCGTAATTAATAATTTATTTAATAATTAATAATAATTTTGATTATTTTATTTATAATATAATATTATCCATTGTATGAAAAAATTGAACGTTATTAGTGTAATCTTGAACAGTATGTGGTTGACATACAAGAAGATCATGTTCAAGAAATAACATAAAGGGTCATAGTATATGGATAAGGTTGGGTGCCTTCTCCTGGTAACACTATTGATACGGCCCACTTTGTAATAGTTACAAATGATTTGATCCAAATCGTTCATAAGGAGACATGTGAGTGGGGATATCTTATACAATGAATTTGTGTAAGACTGGACCACGAAATATTTAATCTCTCTTTATAAATCCGTTAATTGAGAAGATTAATATTTCATCAAGATGATTATATGCGACTCAATCTTAATCCTGAGTGAGTTATGAACTCCTGCCTGTGAGGGCTTGTCCTTTGATTTGCATGGGTGAGAGTGGCTTTTGTAGCCGATTCAATATGCCTACTATTTTGGGGACTTGACCAAATAAGGAGTTGGGAACATAATCTCTCACCCTCTCATTGGCCCGAGAGGGACTTAGTTTATAATTAGATTATAAATAGATTGTTCATTAGAGGATCAGTGGTACTTAAGGTGCAAGATGTAATTATAGGGATAAAATGGACTTTTGACCCAGCTGTAATTACGAACAACTCGTGAAGGATTGACTTGCATGTAATGATTATATCTATGGACACAACTTGTCCTACAGTGCATAAGAGTGCAACTCTAGATCTATAATGGAGTGACCTATAGTTAATGAATGAAAATTAATTAATTAAATAGTTTAATTGATTGATTTTGTATCATTGGAACTTATAATTTGTAGGTCCATAAAGTCTCATTGCTAGCTCATAGTAACACTAAAAGATTAATTTAGTTGAAAGAAAAATTTGAAATGTTCAAATTAATATTTAATATATTAGATATATTAAATATATAAGAGGAAAATATATTTATTCTATTTGATACATTAAATATTAAAATAATTAATGTATATTAGATACATTAAATAAAAGATATTTATAGAATTTGAATAAGATTTAAATAAATAAATATCGTAGGAGATTTGAATGAGATTCAAATAAATATAAGATATATTTTAATATATTAGATATTAAAATATAATATTTTAGTTATGGAAAAAAAATTCCCTTTGTCTCTATAAATAGGACCCTTGGGTTGAGTCATTAGACACAACACATATCTCCTCAATAGAGAATTAGAGAATTCTTTCTAGACCTCTTCCTCTCCAATCCCTTGTGGATTTTCTTTCAAGAGGCTCCCACAAGCCTTGGCCATGTGTTTGAGTCATAGCCATGAAGATTTTATAGAGGAGATAAAGATCCACAAAAAATATCTCCATATTTACTCCAAGTAAGTTTGCTTAACCTTAATTTTTAGTTTAGTTTTAAATAAAATCAAAGACGATCAAATGCTTTCGCTGTGGAGTGAAACTTTTATTCCTTCAATCGGTATTAGAGAAATCTTTGAGTTTTATTTAGAATTAAAGTTTTGTGATGGTGAGTATTTTAATTTATCATATATGTGATATATTATGGTTTGCAAATTGATCGTTTAGGCTATTTAACATTACATTTATTGCTTTCATTAGATCATTGTAGTACCCATAAGGGTTAGGATTTAATGTATTTTACTTGAATGACTATGATTGCTGCAAATTTCGATTATATGGGCTGAAGAAGTCGACGGCGAAAAAGATTCACGCAAAAAAAACGTGAATCGAAGTCAATATTTATGCTAAAAAGTTCATAACAAGATTCAAGAATCTGTGATGGTTCATTGGCGAAGTGATGCTTGTTGTTATACTCCAAATCCAAGGTTCTAAACCTGGGTCATGTAGATTATTTTTTATTTTTTTTTAATTTATTTTTGCGGTGGCTAGTGCTATAATTGGAAGACAAGATTTAGGTTTCTAAACTCTAAATTTGGATGGTCAAACAAGGAAGATAATAGATATTGAAGACCAAGATATGTCTTGATTTTAACGTATTGTAATTTGAATTATTTTCAATTTCTTAGGATATGCCAAATATGCCGGTCAATTTTGCTATTTTTAATTTAATTATGCTTGAGATGTATGTTTTAAATTGTTTGATTGTTGCATAAAGTATGCCATTTAAATTTAAAATCTCACCATAGGTTAAGCATGATCATGCATCTTATCTATTTTTGAATATAATTGTTATATTTGAAAATTTTGATTAGGTTGTTTTCTAATAGAATTAAGATTAATTTTTAATATAATTGTTATATTGGAAAATTTGATTAGGATGTTTCCTACTAGAATTGAGATATTTTCCTAATACATTTATATTTTTCATATCTTTGAATATAATTGTTATATTTGAAAAATTAAATTAGGATATTTTCTTTCATAAATGAAATCCATGTTTTCCTAATAGGATTGGGATATATCCTAATGAGATTAGGATTTTCTTAAAATAAAGATATTTCTAATTCATACTTTAAATAGTTTAAAAGTTGAATTTTATATATCTTTATTTGTTTCTAATAAGATTAAAAGGCTAATTTTGCAGATGCAACCGCATCTAGGTGACATTCTGACTAACAGGGGCTAGGAGAAGATGAATTTGATGACCTATTTGAGTACGAGACGAGGGGGCTCACTCCTGATCAGAGCCCCGGAATAGATGAAGAAGAAGAAGGTTGAAAGTAATCTAAAACTCCCTTTTGAGAGCAACTTGCAGGAAATCTTAAAGAGCAAGATGAGTAATTCCTCCAAAAGGAGGACTGAGAAGAATAAGAGTAGGTCTCAAACTACTCTAGGTTGAAGACTCGTCACGCCACTACAGAGAGTTTTGTGGCTGAACGCTCTACCCCATTCGACCTCAACAAATGAAAAACCATCATCGGGGACAGAGTGCTCATGTGCAAAAAAGGCTTCACAAACAGGACATGCCCTATCCCAGAGTTCATTAAAGATATCATTCGCAGGTTGGGATGGGAGCGATTTTGTTAGCATCCCAAGAAAGCGGCTATGCAACTGGTTCGGTTGTTTGTTGCCCACTTGGGGGATGAAATAAGGAACGAGCTTGAACTCAGAGGGAGGACGGTGCGGTACTCCGCACTAGATATCAACTGAATCTACATGTTACCCTATTTGAGGAACCTTGTAGGTAATGATGCCATTGACAATCCAACTGAGGAGCAGCTGCAGAAAGTCCTAGAGTTTATTGTGCAAGAGGGCACTAAATGGAGAGTTTCGCAGACTGGAGTGCGGACTTTCGTGCCTTCAGACATTAAGACGGAGCTGTACATTTGGCTCCATTTCATGAAAAACAGGATCCTGCCTACAACACATGACTCCACCATATCTCAGAAGAGGGTCATGTTGTTGTACTGCATCTATAGGGGCCTCAAACGGAACATAGGCCGGATCTTGAGGGAGGAGATAGTGGCCTATACGAGAAGAAATGTAGGATGTCTTTCCTTTTCTACCCTAATTACTAAACTTTGCAGAAGGGCGGGGTAGAACCAAAAGAGGGAGAAGAGATAGATACATGTAAGGCCACTATGGATCTAATGGCCATCAACAAGTTGAAGGCCTTGCACACTTAGATGTTGACCTCTCCAAAGAAGCAGCCAGTCACTTCTTCAGCCCCACAAAATGCGGCTGCATATCTTCCTCCACCAGCCACTCCAAGACCATCAGAGGCACCACATGAAGACATTCAAGCTAAGATACATAGACTGCAGTAGCAGAGCAGGGCCTATTGGTCCTATGCACAAGAGAGGGGTGGGGCCATTCGAAAGGCCCTCTACCCCTGCACTTCCCGACTTCCTTGCCATTCTCATAGATCATGTGGACCAGCAGAGAGATGATTCATCCTCTACCTCTTAGGGGAGTATTGTTTCTCTATTATATCTTTATTGCTTTCATACTTAGTTTACTTGCTTTCATACTTAGTTTACTTGCTTTCATAGGACAAATTTGATGTTTTCTAGTATAGTTTGAATTATTTTTGTTTGTTTGCTTTTGTTAAAAACACTTTCTGCTTAAATGATTTTCCTTACACCTTGCACATGCATGAATAAAAATCAAATTTCGAAAACAGGTTTTCAATTTGCTTTCTTTGGTTGTGGAGTTAAAAATTCCTTTATGATGATACTTAGAGCTCTCTCAACTTCCACATACTTTATGCAAACTTGGGTTTAAGTTTCATGTACCGTATCAATTACTTTTCTTCATAAACCATTCAAATCTAAATTCTCCTTGTGTTTAGATTACTTAGTGTGCTTGGGAAATTTTAGTTCGATGCATAGCAAGTCTAGTCACAACAAAATTTGTACCCCAACCCCTCTTATGCCTCATGTTTTTAGTCAATGGAGACATTGACCCATTTAAGTTTGTGGGGGTGAGTTGTATTGTAGTTTTGAGTTGTAATGTCAAAATGTTGATGTATCATGCACTACACTACTGCTAAGGACACATAAAAAAAAAGAAAAAGAAAAGGAGATACTCTTCCTTCCAGAGTTAACCGAGTAACCGAGGCGGTCATGTCACCCATGATTTCCTTTGCATGAAAGGTTGACTTAGGAAGTGAGTATGTGAAAACAGTCTTAGCAGTGACTTGTGCTCGTAGTCAGCTACTTTCACCACAAAATGTCAGTAAGTTGGAGCGAAGGTACAATGTGACAGAAAGACTCTCCTTAGAAAAATGAGAAAAAAGAAAATAAAGGAAAAGAGCCTAGCAGTAGCATTGAATAAGTTTGGGGGAAGTTATGGTTTTTTGTACTTAGAAAGAATTAGACTTAGCTTGCTAGACAAAGAAATCACCCTAGACTTTATGACTAAGCCTTAGGTGGGATAAACAAGGTAGGTAGATTTGAATGCGAATGGTTTTTCTTGAAAAGAAAAAAGTAAGGTCTCGTGGGTTGAAACTTTGAGGTTGTGTAAGTATTAAGAGTTGAGATTTCTCCTAAAAGGCATAATTTTTTCAAAACTTCCTTAGAATGCATGTTGTTACTTGTTTGCTTGTTTGTTTTTGCTTAAAATTGCTTGAGGATAAGCAATAAGCTAAGTTTAGGGGTGTGATAATGCTCATCTATGACTGTTATTAAGCCCTAAAAACTAAGTTATTTTCTTAGAAAGTGAGTGTTTAAAGTTATATTTCATGTCATTTAGGGCAAATTTAAGTAAAAACAAGCTTTGCATATGTTTGAAGTCTTGATTTTGTAAAAATAAGTTTTTAGGTATAATTATAGTAATTTTTGTAAAGAAAAGTGTTAATTTTTGTTGTTTTTGTGTAGAGGCTGAAAAAGTACCCAAATGCGCTCACATTCCGACTACAATTGAAGCAAATAAGAAAACATCCATTAGATATGCAACCACGATGCACTGGCATTTGAGAGCAGAAGCCAAATTGCAAATGTTGCAGAAATAGCCTAAATGCGCTAAGATATGCTCCCGCATTTAGGCCATTTCGACAACAACCCTATGCCCCCACAAATGCGCCCGCTTCTGGACCTTTTCGATAGATTCTCTAAGATTCACAGGATTTAAAGATTTTATCAATCATTCTCAATCAAATCTCTTCAAATCAAAGGATATGATCTACAAAGCTTCTCCACACTGACCTCAGCAGCAAACCCTAGGCATGAAGTCTATAAAAGGTGGCTCAATCCTCCATTTTAAAGAGAGCTCAGAGTTAGGAATTATCTTCATCCCAAAATTCTGTCATTTTTATTTCTAAGTTTTAGCCGCCACTCTGAGTCTCCCCTAAGTTCTGTTAATATTCCATTCGAACTCCAACTTCAAAAGAATGAGGAGTAAGTACTTGATTCTCCTTGAAAAAGGTTGAATAAGATAGAAAGGAAGAACATCTTAGGATTCTTTTTGTTCTTAGAATTTTCATTCAAGTTCTGTAAATTTTTAGGAATTACACTTGCTGTTTAATTTTATTTCCAGCTTTGTAAGTTTTTGTTTTTCTTTTAATTCAAGTTTTAAGTTCTTTAGTTCTTTCTTGGATTCATACTTCAAAGTGTATTCAAGTTTATTTATTTCAATGCATTGTGTTCTTTCTTCTATTTGTTGTATTTTTATTTTCTACACTTTGTTTATTTTCCCGATGAGTAACTAAACTCCTTGGAGGGGATTCAATCATATGGATACCCTAAAAAGAAGATAAGCAACCACCATGAGTTTCTTGTAAATTTGTTCAACATTTAGCTAAGTTTACTTTTAGTGAGTTTAAGTTTCATTGTTAGCATAAACTAGCCATTTGAGTTAGCATAGTTTGTGGAAATTTCAATACTGAAAAGGTTGGAATTGACACGCATTTTCTTAAACGTAATCTAGGAAAAGAGTCTAGACATAGAACTTTGCTTTTTGTACCTAGACATAAGACAAAAACCTTTAAAATCATGAAGTTGTGTTTTTCATTATCTAAGCGAATTTAGCCATAGACATATGAATTTAAATTTCTTAGTCTCCAAAAGGTTCTTGGAAAGGATCCAAATAGCAGTCATCAATGAAGAAAAGGTAAAGGCTATCAGAGAGTGGCCAACATCTACCAATGCAAACAAGGTTAGATCCTTTCATGGTTTGACTAGTTTTTATAGGATGTTTATTAAGAATTTCAGTAGTATAGCCTCACCATTGAATGAACTTGTTAAAAAGCATGTGAAGTTTGAATGGAAAGAAAAACAAGAGAGTGCATTCAATGAATTAAAAGATAAATTGATCAATGCACCTTGCCTTGCTTTACCAGACTTTAATAAATCTTTTAAGATTGAATGTGATACAAGTGAAATAGGTATAGGAGCTGTTCTGATGCAAGAAAGAAGACCAATCATGTTCTTTAGTAAAAAGCTAAATGGAGCACAACTCAATTACCCAATTTATGACAAAGAACTACATTCATTTGTGTGGGCTTTGCAAGTTTGGCAACATTACTTGTGGCCAAAAGAGTTTGCTATCCATATTGATCATGAAAGCTTGAAGCACCTTAAAAGCCAAACAATGCTAAATAGAAGGCATGCTAAATGGGTAGAATTCATTGAGACATTTCCTTATGTCATTCATTATAAAAAAAGATAAGGACAATCTGGTGGCTGATGTATTATCAAGAAGGTATCCATTATTTTCTTCTCTTAGTGCAAAGATTCTTGGTTTTAAACACATGAATGAGTTGTACAAAGTTGAGAAATCTAAATTTTATGATGTGTATATGCAATGTTTAGGCGAGAACTGTTGGGATTTATGCCCTAAAGCGTCGTAATTAATGATTTATTTAATAATTAATAATAAATTTGATTATTTTATTTACAATATAATATCATCCGTTATATGAAAAATCCAAGGTTATTAGTGTAATCTTGAACAGTATGTGGTTGACATACGGGAGGATCATGTCCAAGAAATAACCTAAAGGGTCATAGTATATGAATAAGGTTGAGTGTCTTATCTTGGTAACACTATTAATATGGCTCACTTTGTAATAGTTTCAAATGATTAATCCAAATCGTTCATGTGGAGACATGTGAGTGGGGGTTCCTTATACAATGAGTTTGTATAAGACTGGACCACGAATATTTAATCTCTCTTTATAAATTCGTTAATTGAGAAGATTAGTATTTCATCAGGATGATCATATGCGACTCGATCTTAATCTTGAGTTAGTTATGAACTTCTGCCTATGAGGGCTTGTCCTTTGATTTGAATGGGTGAGAGTGGCTTTTGTAGCCGATTCTTGACCAAATAGGGAGCTGGGAACATAATCTCACAAGATGGAATTCACTTCTTCCCATATAAGATAAGTAGATAAGTAGTTTCCTTAAGTGCTAATTTTGGGACTTGAACAATGGGGCCCCACCCTCTCACTGGCCTAAGAGGGACTTAGTTTATGATTGGATCATAAACAAATTGTTCATTAGAGGATCAGTGGTACTTAATGTGCAAGATGTAATTATAAGGGTAAAATGGACTTTTGACCCAGCTGTAATTACGAACAACTCGTGAATGATCGATTTGCATGTAGTGATTATATCTATGGACGCAACTTGTCCTACAGTGCATAAGAGTGCAACTCTAGATCTATAGTGGAGTGACATATAGTTAATGAATGAAAATTAATTAATTAAAGAGTTTAATTAATTGATCTTGTATCATTGGAGCTTATAATTTGTAAGTCCATAAGGTCCCTTTGCTAGCTCATAGTAACACTAAAAGATTAATTTAGTTAAAAGAAAATTTTGAAATGTTCAAATTAATATTTAGTTTGAAGTGTTCAAATTAATATTTAATATATTAGATATATTAAATATAAAAGAGGAAAATATATTTATTGTATTTGATAAATTAAATATTAAAATAATTAATGTATATTAGATACATTAAAGAAAATATATTTCTAAAATTTGAATAACATTCAAATAAATAAATATCGTATGAGATTTAAATGAGATTCAAATAAGTATAAGATATATTTTAATATAGTAGATATTAAAATATAATATTTTAATTATGGCAAAGATTTTCCCTTGGTCTCTATAAATAGGACACTTGGGTTGAGTCATTAGTGACGACACACATCTCCTCAATAGAGAATAAGAGTATTCTCTCTAGACTTCTTCCTCTCCAATCCCTTGTAGATTTTCTTTCAAGAGGCTCCCACAAGCCTTGGTCCTATTTTCGAGTTATAGCCAGGAAGACTTTGTAAAGGAGATAAAGACCCGCTAGAAATATCTCCATATTATTTTCAAGGTATGTTTTGCTTAAACTTAATTTTTATTGTTTAATTCTAAATAAAATAAAGTCGATTCCAACGCTTCCGTTGTGGGTTTAATTCGATTATTCCATTCACATTTAGCATTTGTTCTTACCCTATCGCCAATTGTCGAACAATAGAAGTAAGATCAATTAATTGAGTTTTAAGCTTACTTACCTCTTTCAGTTGACTCGTTTCTCCTAGTGCTCGAGCCCCAAATTGTTGCAAATTTTCTACCATATTCGAATCAGCCTCTTCGTTTTCGTTGGGTTTTTTTTTTCACAGCACTCATCCACTAGCAACATCCACCATGCTCCTATCCATTGGCAAGAGCCCCTCGTAGAAGTATTGTATCAAGAGTTGGTCGAGAAGATCTGATGATGTGGGAAGCTCACCCACAACCATTTAAACCACTCTCAATACTCATACAGGGTCTCTCCAGTGATCTGGGTGATCCTGTAGATCTCCTTCCTCAGGTTGGTGGCTCTAGATGCTGAGAAGAACTTATCTAGAAACAAACGTTTTATCTCGGTTCAGGTGGTGATTAAGTCCGAAGGAAGGTAATACAACCAATCTTTTGCTTGATCTTTCAAAGAGAAGGGGAATACCCTCAAATTTATTTTCTCCTTGGTCACGTCGTGGGGCTTCATTCCCGAACACACGATATGAAACTCTTTGAGGTGTTTGTGTGGGTCATCTCCTGCACTACCACAAAACAAAGGCAATAAATGAATTAAACACAATTTAAGCTCAAAATCAGCTTGAGTTTCAAAGTAGGTGATGCACAAAGGTAGCTTATTCAAATTTGAGGATGCCAATTGCTTTAATGTTTGCTCGGTCACGTTTTCTCCTCTGGCCATCTCATGAAAGTTGTTGTTGATCTGTGTGTACACGCAAGCGCACACAATCGAAGTAATAATAAAACGGTATTCCTACCAAGTATCATTGTTGCATAATTTTTGCGCAATACCGCAAGTGTACGGGTCAAGTTTTAATATAGTGAAAGAGTATTCGAGTATCGTCCTCAGGATTGGTTTTCTAATTCACTTAAGTACTATGAATATTATAGCCCAATTTTATTTAGAGAATAGAATTGAATGATGGATGCAAGATTTAAATAAAACAATTATAATAAAAATTGAAACAATCAGAGGAGAGAATATCCTAGAGAGTTGATTTCACCTATTAGACTAAAATAAATAAATTACTTAAACATCCAAGATTGATCAAACAAATATTTCATAAGTCTAGAAGTCTTTTATCATGAATGACTCTCTCGAGGACAAACAATTCTTATGCAATAAGGAAAAACCTACATCTCTGATGATTTTTAACGTTATGCATAGCATTAAGTTCCTTCATTAACAACTTCGAAATGAGCCCTAATCATTATCAAGTTAGAACTACCTTTAGTCATGCAATTAGGATCTAATCTAAATTACCTTTCTCAAGCGTGAATTTAGACCAACATAACATTTAATCTGTGATCAAAAGATTAAAAGCATTAAGAATATAAAAGCATGAATGAAATTAATGACAATCAATCATGGAATTTAAATAATTAAAACATAAGGTCTAATGGCTACATCAATCCCTAGAATAAGAAAAGAGTTTAGCCACTCATGTTCACTATCACAAAATCTAAACTCTTAAACAACATTTAAATACTAAATAAAAAGAAGGAAGAGAAAAACTATGCTGGTGTGTCGATTTTCCGTCTCCGTATAATCTCCACAACTTGGCCTTGAATATTTCCCTCAGGTCTCTTCTCACTCTTGTATGTAGAAATTTAGAGTTGTGCTCTCCAAGTTGAATGCCTTGAAGTGAAGAGAATGTGGGTATTTATAATGGGTTAATCCATATCCTAATCTAATTAGGAATTCATTATTTTATTAAATTAGGAATCTAAAATCTAATCAAATTAGGAATCCATAACCTAATTAAATTAGGAATCCATAACCTAATTAAATTAGGAATATTTTTCTTCTCCAAAAATTGTCCCCAAAATTGGTTGCTTAATTAGCTCATTTATCACCATATTTCTTCTAAAATCTTCGTTTTGCTCCAAATGTTCAATTTCTACAAAATAAACAATTATGAACGTGAAAAACATATTTTTAAGTCTCAAAACTAGCATAAAATAAAGCCTAAAGATAGCACATATTGTGTGCTATCAATCATGTCCACAAAGATTGATTTTTAATTCAATTAGATACTGTGAATAATCTCACTTTACTTTATTTAGAGAATAGACAACAATAGTAGATAGGAAAATAAATACTAATCCTAGACACAAATCGATAGTTAATTCTATGGGTGTTGATTGTATTCTTGGACCTTAATTTACTTAATTAAGCTAGCAATTTAGGCATAATCAAGTGTTGGACTCATAAATCTAGAAGCCTAAGGTCATGGAATCTCCTGTCGGTCTCTTCCAAATCTTAAGTATTATTAACTAACCTAGGTGTCCCTCAGTGCTAGCTAAGTCATACAAAGTATTATGACCCTTCATCACCGACCTCTATAGATTAATTATTACTCCTATTGTCACTTAGGTAATTAATCTATAGTCATATGCATCTAGTTCTAGTCTAAGCTTATCTCTGTCGAGCCTCCATTTAGTAACTAATCAGTTAGATGATGCTCAATTAATTAATCTTCAGCACTAACTACAATTAATTAACCGTTTATCCCACTGTCACTCGAGTAACTAACTAATTGTGCATTAAGCTAAGTAGGCATCCTCTGTTGAGCTCAACTTTGTCCTACCTCAATTAATGAACGAACACAATCTAAGAGCATTAAGCATAAAATGCATAAACAAACATAAACACTAATTAAACCACAATAAAAAACTAAATTAAGTAAAATTAAGTGCAATGATCCAAGAATTACAACAACCCATAGAAATTAGGGATTTAACTAAACATATTCAGCAATTACAACTTAGAAATCCCTAATTACAGCCACTAAAGTAACTACAATTGAAAGAAAAATGGAAAGAGAACGCAAACGAAGGACGATCTCGTGTTTTCAAGGTGATCAATCTCAAACACAAGCTCCAAGGACTTCAAATATACTCCAAAACGATCACAAATGCTCCCAATACCCTCAATTATGGTATGGGATCGAGATTACGGCTTCAACCCTTAAAATGACCTCCTCATTTGCGAAGAAGAAACAAAGAATATATATTTCCCATCGTGATAGCGTTGCAACGCTAAAGATAGCATTGCAACGCTGTCCTAAAACGCCGCTGTTTTGCCTTGTGCAGAGGGGTAGCATTACAAAGCTACGAACAGAGAGCTTCTTCCAAGTGTGTTTCTAGCGTTGCAACACCATAGGGCAGTATTACAACACTAGCTCTCGGGTTTACACCATATAATTGGGCATTGCAACTCCATTTCAAGTGTTGCATACGTTGTCCTGATGGCCCCAACAGCTTGTGCACCATTTCTTGTTCTCCTTAGCTCTCCAAAATGGCCCAAAATAACTAAAAAATAACCAAAACACCCTCGAACAATCAATTTAGCTCCTTTGGCTCAGTTTCTGTAAATTAAACACAATAGGCATCAAAGCACACAAAATCATAGCAAAACTAGCTAAAATAATAGGAAATAAGATAGCATAATTATAAATCAGTTGTTAATTTGATCATTAAGCTCCACGCCACTCTCTCTCGCTTCTCTTCATAAGCGTCTCTCTTCTCTCGCGATTTCAAGAAAACACTGAAGTCCAACTTCCTGCGAGGAACGAGTAATCATACACAAGCAAAAGAGAAAAGGTTAGAAATCCAAATAAAGAAGGAGAATAACCAAATTGCCTCTCCAGCAATGACGCCAATTTGATCGAGCTCATCAGACCCATCAAATAAATTTATACTGTCATACTTGGCTTAAATTATAGTATAAGCAGGCTGGATCGATCCACAGGGAGGCCTAATTTAGCTATTCTCTCTCTGAATTTGGATTAGCGAATAGTAACGATAGCATGGGGGATTTTTCTTAATAATACAAATGCTGAAAATAAATAGCATAAAAAGGAGAATTAAATTGTAGTGAATTGAAACAGTCTTACCAAAGAACCAATCCAGGAATTCATCAGGTTGTCTATATAACTTTGATAATTGAACACACAAAACAAGCATCAAAGATGTTTAAGCATCTAATCGAACTTAACGAAAAATCCGCAAAGCTCTTAATCCCTTAAAAGACTAATTCAACCTAGCATTGTTTTAGTCTTAAATTAACTCTAAGAGCTGGGCATGATAGCGTTCCATGCTCCCTAAATCAAGTGCATTAAGAATGAGGATTGATTAGAACTGACTAATTAACTGGATACTAATTAATTAGCAAGCATTTTTTTTCTGAAGACTATCATGCAAAATACACGAGATATTAAACGACTATGCAAACATGAGCCAACCTTTGTGCCACTAAGAAAAGCACGAGAAATCGATATGATAGCAATAAAGAAATCAAGCATAGCAATGAACGATCATACATACTCGAGACATCAATTCTAATATGCATTCAAGTTCTATAATGAAAGAAAGAAACAAAACATGCTCAAACTGTAATTGAAATATAAATTGAAGCTCAAACACTCACAAAGTTACATGTTCAAACCTTAATCACTCCCGAATTGGTGTTGCCCTCTAACCGAAAATCACGAAATGGAGTCTTGACTCCATGAATCGAGCCAAAAACTTCTAAAAATGGCTAAAATGTCTTAAAGCAGTAAAGAATGGAAGAAATTGAGAGAAAATGACTAGATTATCTAACATATAACCTAAAAACAAAAAAAAGGAGTATTTATATAAATCGGGGCAGCTAATAACTCTTCAAATAAGAGTTATAGGATAGATTTTATGGCTAAAGCTCAATAGTTTTAGGAGAAATAGTGCATATTTTTCGATTAAAATTCTCCTATTTCTAGACTTTATTGTTTGGTGCATGCTATGAGAATTATATGCTCTTACGTTTCTTTATTGATTGAATTAGGTACTTTTTGGGAGAAGATAAAATGGATAAGCCAAGTGATAAAGCATGGGAAAAAAGGGTGATTTATGCTGAAGCGATATTATCTGCTGGAGCAAATTATGGATCTGGAATTCGTGTGAAATTCGCACGTGTGACACGTTTCATTAAACTAAGCTGGAGCGAAATATGCCAAATCAGATGCGGAACCCACTGAAAGATCGCCACGTGTCTGAAAACGTCTAACCAACCCTCGTTTTACAATTGGGGAGTCCTATAAATTGCAGTAGCAGCCATTTTCGAGAGAGTGAATAGGAGGAGGAAGCAAGCAACAAAAAATAAGAACGTTGTAGCAGAGCTTACCAAAAGAACAAAGATCTTCGCCGGAGCTGTGGAAACGGCACCAGCAAAGAGGTCTTCTCCGTTTTCTTCTTCTTCCCTTAGCTTAGATTTTTAGTTTATTTACGTTACAACATAATGTTTGTTTTTTATTGTTTTATTTCTTTTTCATATTCTATTATGAACTAAAAACCTCAATATGAGGTTTAGGGATGTTTATAATGTTTTGAGACAAGTTTTCTAGCATTCTTTGTTTAATTAATCTGATTTTGAGGGCTTTTATAACAACTACTCGATTTCATCTGGCCAACCATTTCAGGTATTGTCTCCTTGAGTTTCGAGAAAAATAGGGGAGGTCGAACACTTAAAATCACATTAGCTCCTTGTTTGAGTTAGTAGCTAGCTACGTTGGAAGGTTAGGGATAATCACTCATCTAATGCACACTGTTAGCAGCTGGGTAATAGTAGGTTTAATAGAAATTAAGTCGTAATATAGGGAAGATTCCATGAGGGCTGTGAGTGGGTTAAGAGAATAAATATTTTGCTGTAGCACTTTACTCAAAGCAATGCAAACCTCTCCCTAATCTGAACCTGTTTCGTTTATAATACAAGCTCGTCTCGCGTCATCTCTTTACTCTGTTTTGCTCTATTTTATTCTCTACTTTAGCTTTTAAGTTTACTTAAGCATGTTATTTTCCATAACATTTCTTAAACCTATTTTCTGTTACCAATTAAGTTTGCTAAGAATTTTGTTAAGTTGAAAAGTTTCTAATCCATGTGGAATACGATAATTTACTTACTGCTTGCTACAACTTATGTGTACACTTGCGCATATCAAAACGAATAAATGTACACATAAGATGTAAATCCCTGTAACATAAGCTAGGACACGGTTGTGATTAAAGCACCTCAACTAAGACTGAAATCTCGTCCATCATCAAGACCTAGGTGCAAAATGAAAGAACACGGTTGCGGCCTCCCTACTGGAATAGGATAAGTTTATCTTTTCGTTCATTTCATTTTAAAAGAAAAATAAAATAAAAACACAAAAACAAAACAAAAAAAAAAAGATAAAATTTCAACTTATGGAATTTCAATCAAAATGAATAAGCTTGATTTAGAGAATTTCTGTCTAAGGAGAATCATGTCAAGGATGAGGTATTTAAGTTGACCACTAAGGGAACACCTCTACCTGGGGATTCACCTAGGAGTTCGATAAATCAACTTCCATCATGTAGCTTAATGATGAAGCTTGTGTGCTCAATGTTGCAATGATGTCTACTTCCATCCTGTGGATTATCTCAAGCAATCCACGTATGTTGTGTCTTTCTCCTTTTGCAATTGCTCTCCCTTAACCTGCAAAACAATGTAAACAAGAATTGGGCTTTCTCTTAAAAAGAAGATAATTGCAATTGCAATATGATTGCAAATTGTGCTACAAAATTGAATTTTGTTAGTAAAATCATTCCCCGACAATGATGCCAAAAAACTTGATCGAACTGAAACGTAGGGGCTTTAAGAAAAGATTTTTAGTTTAAAAATGAAGCTCCAGTCAAGCACACTGTCGATGCAAGTAATATAAAACTGGAAGTACTCCAAAGTATCGATCCCATAGGGAACGAATACAACAAAATTCAAAAGATAGCAAAAATTGTTCTCAAATTGCAATTTCGGTAACCAAGGTTATAAAAATGTTGCGAGGTGTTTTTGGGTAGAGAAAATAATTGAAAAACCAATAAGTATGAAAAAGGGAATTCAAGTTGCTCATGCCCATTTGGAAAAAATGCAACTAAAATGCAATTGCAATCGTAGCTAACATTAGAAATCTAAGTAAACCAAATTCGACTCCCATACAATTTTTCTTCAAAATATTTAGGAGGCTAAGTGATTAAACCTATATTTCTATGGCTAATCTAACTTAGATAATTTTGCACACAATTCTAGTGGTTTTGGAGTCTCGCCCTATGTCTAGGGTCGATGTTCAGGACTTATTTCTAAACCTTTTCCTCCATTGCTTTTGTGACATCTAATTTCCTTAACCCTTTCGATATTAAGTTTAAGCTTGACAAGCAACACTAGATGGCTAGCTAGGTTTACCCAACATTAAACTGAACAAAAACAAACAAAGTTCAAGTGTTAGCTAGATTGTATGTGCTTTTAAGCTTTACATTTTTCCTTTAGGGCATTCACCAACTTGAACCCCTAAAAGAAACTTAGCTCATCATGAAAAGTGTACAAAACAGTAAGTTGGAGGGTTGATAATTCATGAATAAAGCAGCAAGAGTTAAAGAAAGTTCCACAATAACAAATTCAATGACAACTTGACTTTATTATAAGGTTACTGAATTCAAATGAGGAACATAAAATACAACAACTTCCTATCTTAAGAAAAGATTACACAAGAAAATAACAACTATAAACTCTTAAAACTAAATAAAATGAAACTACAAAACATAATCTAAAGAACTCATTTCACTTCTTGCTTTAATCGACACAATTACACCTTCAATACCTCCTCTAACTTTCGTTGGAGAGGGATTAAACGTGGAGCTTCATGAATCAAGAACAAAATTACAGTAGCTAAAAATAACAGAATGCGAAGGACGTGGGGCATGAAGAAAAACCCAGCCACTTTTTGCATCATTTCTTCCCTCTTTTATAAGCTTCGTGGGCTGGGATTTTATTAATTGCTCCTATATATACAACCTTGGGTCAACTTGTAGGGCTGAAATCGTGCTGAGGAATCTCCCAAATATCCCAAAATCCCGTGATTTACATGATTTGCGCCATCTCCAGATTTTTTCATAAATGCATTTACATTTGCATTCTGGAATGCAATTTCATTTTTATGCTTACTCACAAACCTACACAAAAACAACTAATCAATATAATTCAAACTTCTTTTCATCTTCTTTCTCTTTTTCATTAATCCCACAAGCTTTTAAATATATTACTAAACAAAACTACCTTAGGCTTGTTCTTTCATTATCAAAATGCACAAAAATGGCAAGAATAACCTAGTATAAGGGTCAAACAATCCTCATAATTGAGAATTATCACCTGCTCTTCAAATGGCAAACACATTTCATCATGAATTTCATATTCAACCTCAATACTTCGTACCTCATGAGTGTTGTAAGTTTCTCTTGAGCGCTCTCCAATCTTGCCACTAGATCAGCCAACTGGTTGATTTGATCATTCAGGCACTACCTCATCTCTCAAGTCTCCTCTCGGAACTGAAGAGTTCTTTGCTGCAACTGGAGAGTATTGTTAGCACGCTCATTAATTAAATCTAATAACAACAACATACCTAAAACTAAAGAATGGGCGGCTCCTCCAAAATTCCTGAAATTGTTAGCCATAGCAAAAACAAGGTATAGACTTTTTTTTTTTACTTTTTTTAATTAAAATAAGAAAACAAAAATCAAGAAATCAATTTAATTGGTGGTTCTCCGGTAACGACACCAATTTAAAAGTGGTTGTCAAAGGCACAATCAAATGCATTTATAAACCAACCACAATTTGCAGTAAAAAGTAGTCGGGTCGATCACAAGGAACCGAACTAAAATTGATTTCTCTTAATTGGGATTCTTATTGACACAGACTAGAAAGGGGGAGGATTAAACAAAACATAAAGAAACAGAAAACTTAACATAAAGCGAATAAAGATAGAATCTCACCTAGGTACCGATTCGAGGGGGTCACAATGCGGTTCAATGGAATAATGCCAATCACATGTAAACCTAAGATGAATTTCTTGATTTGAATGCACCCAGAAGCCCAATGAGACACCCGAGAGAGCTTCTAACAACCTCTAGCGCAGTTTAATTAAACGAGATGCTAATGAAACCCAAAACTAATCCTAAACTGGGGACGATACTAACCCGAGCCATAGGTCGGAGCGTGCCATGCTCAAGACTAATCGTTAAGTCCTAGGAATTACTAGATTTAGTGGGATGCTCAAATTAATCTAAGTGTCGAGTTTAGATTAACCCTTACATTTTTTACTTCTTTAGAACTAGATTCCTTAAGTCGTTCATCACTGCATTAAGCTCACAAACTCACTGAACTTAAGTCCTATTGTGTAATGACCAAAAATTAACCTAACTTAGGGACGTTACTAAACTCACAACCATTATGCCCCAAAAATTTTGGCAGCATAACAGCATAACTCAATACCAAAATTTTACAAGTACCTATTAGACAAAAGCACGCTTCTATAGCCAAGTAGCTAGATAACCATTCCAAACTCCAAGTCAATAATCATTTAAAGGTTCAAAATCGCTCGACAAACCCAAAACAAAAACAGAACTAAACTTCCTCAATAACTTCAAAATAGGTCACCCTTTAAAAAGTAAAGCAAACTCACATACCTATTACAAACTATAATTCAAAACTAACCAACCAGTTTATAAGTCTACTCTAAAGAGATAAAGAACGACAGAATCAAACCATAAACTAAAGTCAACTACAAGGATAATTCAATAAAACTAAGCTTAGTGGAAACACTACTAGATAAACAATTATCCAGATATGGTCTGTCTCTTCTCATGCCTTATCTTTTGCATCATTGAGGTCATAATACCCATCATCACTAAAAAACCTAAAGCGCTCCTAAAAATATTCCAAGGGTTCTTAGATACAGCCTTAAAATGCTAAAGCGAACTCTTTAGAACTAATCCAAATAAAATGGCTCGAAACCTCGCTAGTTAACCTCCAAAGCAGCCCCTTTTTGCTAATCTAATTTGATGGCTTATGGGTAAATTATAAAGAAGCTATTTAGGTTATGGATCACAACCGAAAGTATTCGAAACTTGCAAAAACAGGCCCAATGTTTTATTAATCGTGTTCGATGGGGTTCGAATCAACCCCAAATGAAAGAGCCCTTACACTTGATGTTTGCTGTTCGAAGGTGTTCGAATCGATTTTGAACTGCAACCTCACAACCAATGGGTAATCGAATTGTGGTAAATTGAGGTGTGGGTCATGAACTAAAATGATTTCAGGTCCAAATATAAGTTATCTTTGCTACTAGAACAGAGGAAACATGTATCATGAAATCGAAATGATCGTGGGTAGCAATAAGGAAGCAGTTCACGGTTCGATTAAGCATGGGCCTTGCCGAAAATCGTTGAACAATATTGTTGGAGGCAAGAAACCACGCTAAAACTCATGGATCTTTGAGTGTGTGTTGAACTTGCGGTCTGTTCGTGGTGTAGACGCAAACATTGACCAAAGTTTGTGCTTAGGGTGTGTCGTTGCTACTAAACGAAGCTCCTCGTTGTCTGGGGTCTATGGTGGTGCCGTCGTATTGTCGGATATGGCTGATCGGAGAAGAGCTTCACGAGGGGGGTGCAGCGGTGAGTGCGAAAAGGAGAGGAGTAAAGAAAGAGGGATTAGGGCTTTTCTTCTCCTTTAGCTTTAATTTTCTTTTTGTTTAGCTTAATTACCCAACAATTCCAATTAAACTAAAAACAAATAAAGGGAACAAAATTTAAGATTTTCAAAAAAGGAAACTCAAACTAAATTCCTAATGGTTTTAGGAAAATTCACTTGGATAGGGATTTGGGTCCCTTTTAGAATTTGGAGATATAAGGACTAAATTTTAATTCACCAAACTTCAGGGGCTAAAGTTCAAATTCTAATTTTTCAAATTAGAACTCTAATGACAACTAAGTCCAATTACTATAAAAATCCTAATTTTATAACGTGGGGTGTTACATATTGCTACTCTAATTAAGCGTTCTCTCGATATGTTCGAACGAACTCAACATTACACATAGCTAAGCAAAGCATGCTCGACGCATATAGGGTTATCAAGCCTACCTACGAATATGCTTAGGAATGAAAGTAAAGAAGCAAAAGACATTCATTGCAAGAAATTTAAATGTATTAAGTACAGAACCTCATGGCGAGCATTGAAAATACTGACAATCTCCTCTGAATCGGCGTTATTGCTCAGCCGAAGACCAAAATCTCAACCAACAAACCCATGGATCGATCAAAAACACCTAATCTAGCCTAAAACTAAGAAAAATAGAGAGAAACTATCTAAGAAAGTCCTATTTCAGTGGACCAAATCGGAACTTTGGACCTAGGGCAAGAAAAATACACTTTATACTCCAGGAGACAACGTTGCAACGCTGTCCCGAGGCTACCGTGTCTGGACTTGCGACAGCATTGCAACGCTCCTACATCTGAGCATTCTGCCTTTTTGCTCGATGCTTTAGCATTGCGACGCTCTTTTGGGCATTACGACGCTTTTGACAGGGGCAATTTGGTCATTTCACTTCTACTTCTTCCTCGATTGCTCTAATGACCTCCAAATTAGCTCGAATTAACTCCAGCTGGATGCAAATGCTTCTCTTGCTCGATTACCTAGAAAATATTCAAATAAACACATAAAAACATAACAAACTAACATGATTTAGGCATAATAATATGGGACTATTTTGGTCTCATCAAGGAGCCTAATTCTTTCGATTTTATTGAGATTGGATATTTAGGGGCGAACTTTATCATGAGTGGGGAGGAATTGGAAAGTTCTAGCACATTCCAAGAGTAAGGTAGTGAGGTAGAAGAGGAAGTTGAGCCTAGTTTAGAAGAGATAGTTTAGTTGGTAGAGTTTGAGGCTGAAAAGCCGTCATCTGTTCTATCTTTTAACCTTTCTCTTATTCATGATTGCTCTTATTCTATCTCACCTAAGTCTGTGTCAGAGTTTGAATCTCTTTATTTTGATCTTTCTCCTTTTATGCTTTTATTAACAAAAAATACCAAAAATATTTCTGTCTTAGGGGCCCATGAGAAGCTAGTGATCTTGCTAGCTTTGGTTTTCTTTGTCGTTTCAAGGATAAAGGGCCCGAAGAAATATGAGAAATTTTATGTGCCTTGATGCATACACATGAGTTATGTCTAGCTAAAGACGTTAAACAAAGCGCTTCTTGGGAGGTAACCCAAGTTTCTATCCTTTTGTTAGTTTTTCTTTTTAATAGTCTTTCTTTGTCATGTGTCTTTACTTTGTTTCCAATGATTTGTGTTGTAGGAGTTTGAATTTGTCCACCTTGCTCCCTTGAGATGATGAAAAGATTGTATCTCCCTTACATTGTTCACTATCTCATCTTTTCTTTGTCCTTATGCATGCTTGAATATTTTATACATTGAGGACAATGCATGTTTTGAAGTTTGGAGATGGGAGTACTTTGCACTTATTACTATAAGTCTTGAGCATGTTTGAATTTTTTTTCTCTGATAAATCTTTTGCATATTGATGATGAGAACAACTTAGCACGTGATCTAATTAATAATAAAAAAATTGCAATCTTTTGAAATATGAGAGCATGTCCTGAAGTTGAGTTAAATTTAAATTTTTCTTGGATTCCCTTGCAACTTGTGAGCACTTAGTCTTCTTTCTTTTTAGTTTTGAATGTTTAGAACAATGTTATTATGTTTAGAAGTTTGTTGTTACCTCGATAGGCTTAAGAACTGATTTGATGGTCAATCTGTATGATAATTTGTAATATATTATCAAGATTTTATGCATGAATGTTCATATATTTATTTATTTTTTTGCATGTTGAAAAGAAAGAAAATCTTTGCATGTTTGAATCAATATGTTATGTTTAAAAAGATCAGGGACAAAAAGAGCTACCTTTACTGTGATCAGTTAGCCCACTCATTGAGTGAGTGCTCTGGGTAAGGGTCCTTATAGTAGATGTGTGAAAGCTAGGGTCCTTGAATTAAAAGTTAAAAAGGCAAGTTTGGGGTTGTCCAACCCAGTTTTTAAATGCTTCAATAAGTCATCATTGTCTTGAGTGTAGGAGGGCTTAATAATTGGAACTTAGGGCCAGTGTAGGAAAAAACAAATGGAAGACTTTATAAAATTGTTTTGGCCTATTAAAGACTAAAAGAGGAAAGGTTAGGCGCACACACACATACAAGGGATGAGTAGCATGAAATTTAATTTTTTTGATGAATGGTTGTGCTTGAATTCTTTCTTTGATTGTTTGAATTTTTTTTTATTTAGATCTTTGATGCTCGAGTTACGTTTATGAAATAGTGGAATAATGATGTGGTTTTGTTTTATTTTGCTCGAGGACTTGCAAAAGCTTAAGTTTGGGGGTATTTGATAGCACAAAAAATGTGCTATTCTTAGGCTATAGTTATTGCTAGTTTTATGGTTTTTCGGTTGCTTTCACATATCTATTTGCTTATTTTACAGATATCGAGCATTTGGAACAAAATCATAGTTTTGAAAGTAATTGGATTGAAAAAGATCCTATTTGGACTTCAAATTGAGAAGCCAAGTCAAGTGAAGAAGAGAATCAAGTCCAAAAACTCGAGGGGACCGCGTCGCTACACTATAAAGGAATGTCGAGACGCTATGGATTAAAGGAAGATTTTTTGGTTGCACAGTGACAGGGTTGAGACGTCGCTCAACGCTTGCAGTGTCAAGACGCTACGGTATAGCGTCAAGATGCTACTTTGAATTTTCATATTTTTCATGCGGTAAGGGAATAACGTTGAGACGTTACCCCTAGCTTCTCACCAGTTTCCCTATAAATACAACTCTTTGCTTACAGATTTGGGGGGCCAATTTGGAGAGCTACAACCCTAAATTCGATTTCTGCATATTTTTGGGAGTTAGAGGGAACTTTTGGAGCATAGAAGAGGAATTTTCAAGCTCGAGATTGTGTGAGATTATAACAGGAATGTGGATCGACACATCACCTTAGTTTTATCTTTCTTTCCTTTTTACATTGTAGTCCTTGTTTTAGTGTTGTACTGGAGTTTAGATGTGGTAAGAGTGAACAATGAGTAGCTAGACTCTTTTCATCTTAGGGTTTTGATGTAGCCTTTAGACTTGAGATTTTAATTGATTAAATACCTTAATTGAGTGCTTTTGT
Organism: Trichosanthes truncata; assembly: GCA_033996785.1. Lineage (NCBI taxonomy): Eukaryota > Viridiplantae > Streptophyta > Magnoliopsida > Cucurbitales > Cucurbitaceae > Trichosanthes > Trichosanthes truncata. Next base: position 25,493,430 of record JAWPNB010000009.1, read on the forward strand.
TTCATTCATACTTTTTGTATTTAATGCCTATAATCTCTTGATCACGGATTATTTGTTTTATTGGTATGACTTTGTGGTTGAAAAAGTATAGTTTAGGCTAGAACTTAATGGCATGACTATTTGTAAATTCTTGCATGAAGTGGAGAATTCTCTTAGAGGCCCTTAAAAGAAGTTGCTTGATGCCTTGCATGCTGTTAAAATCTAGATAGAGATATTAGGTTTATAGCATTGCATGAGAGTTAATTGTGCTTGAAAGAGTCAGTTAATACCCTCACTTGTTAGCTTATGAAATATTTGCAGGACAAATCTTGGTAGCTTCGGCTATAAGTCTAATTGCTGAAATTGATTCCCTAGGATATTTCTCTCCTATTGTGTCTCCATTTATCTTTTGCTTTCTATGTTAGCTATTTAGTTTAGCTTGTTTGTATTTGATTTCTTTCTCTTAATAAAGTTAAGTGAGAGTAATTACGATATTTAAATGAATTAAAACCAATCCTTGTGCAAACGATACTCGAAATCACTATATTAAAACTTGACCCATACACTTGCAGCTTTGCATGGTCACAAAATTACGTGACAGTGCACTATCACCTTTGTTCTGACTAGATAAGGTCTAAACTTGTCGAATGCAAAAACTACAACTAGAAGTTCTTTCTTTGTCATGGTGTAATTCACTTAGGCTTCCATAAGTGTCTTACCGGCATAATAGATAGGTTGTACTATCTTGTCTTTTTTTTTCCCTAACACTGCTCCAACAACAAAATCGCTAGCATCACACATGAGTTCAAATGGAATAGTCCAATCAGGCTCAACCATTATAGGAGATGTGCTCAATGCTTTTTTAAGTGTGTTGAATGCCTGCAAACATTCTTCATCAAATACAAACAATCTTTCATTCTCTAACAATCTGCATAATGGCTTGGATATCATGGAAAAGTCTTTGATGAATCTTCTATAAAAACCTGTGTGGCTCAGGAAACTTCTAATCTCTTTCACCATGCTTGGAAGAGGTAGTTTAGAAATCAACTCTACCTTTGCTTTGTCTACTTCAATCTCGTTCTTCGAGATTCAATGACCTAGTACTATCTCTTCTTATACCATAAAATGGCATTTTTCCAGTTTAGTACTAAGGTTGTGTCTTCACACCTCTTCAACCTGTTTGAGATTGGTTAAGCAATGGGTAAATGTCTTTCCAAGCACTGAGAAGTGGTCCATGAATATTTCCAAAGTCTTCTCCACCATGTTTGAGAATATGATCCTCATGCACCGTTGAAATGTGGTCGGTGCATTGCAAAGACCGAACGACATTCTCCTAAAAGCAAAAGTTTCCAATGGGCATGTAAAGGTCGTCTTTTCTTGGTCTTCTGGACCTATTGTAATTTGGCTATAGCCTGAGTATTCATCGATAAAGCAATAGTACTTTTTTCCAGCAAGCCTATCTAACATTTGGTCAATGAAAGGTAGTGGGAAACGACCCTTCTTTGTTGATTTATTCAGTCAACGATATTCCCTCCAACCAATTACTGTTCTTGTAGGAATGAGTTCATTCTCAACAACGATCACTCCTCTTTTGTTTTTGATACACACTGGATATGAATAACCCAACTACTATCAGAAATAGGGTAAATAACTCTTGCATCTAGCCATATGATAATCTCCTTTCTGACTACTTCTTGCATCACAATCTTCAGTCTTCTTTGACTTTCAATCGAATTCTTTGCCCCTTGCTCAAGGTTTATCTTGTGCATGCAGAAGGATGGGATGATTGCCTAGATATCTGCAATGGTCCATCTGATGGCCTTTTGTTGTTGGCTAGAACCTACATCAAAGATAATTCACGTTCGTCAGAAAGATTAGCTGAAATGATGACTAGTAAAGTCTTATTATCTCCAAGAAAAATGTATACAAGATGAGATGACAAAGTTTTGAGTTCCAAATCAAGAGGCTCAAGTAAATATGGCTTGAGTGTCTCAGATCTCTCTTCTTCTAACTCCACGATTTCTTCCTTAGTTCCTTTGTCTGTTGGCTCATCCATTTTTTGCGATTCATTCATTCTCAAGTCCATTTCATCATCATCAATTTCTTCTTCTAGATAGCTTATATCCATGTGAGAAACCTCAGCATTAAGGCTTATTTAACTTCCATATGATTAAAATATGTTTATTTTGCTTTGAAAATAATGAGAAATAGTCCTATAATATGTAATAATTGATTATGAAAGAGGAATTGAAGAAAGTAGGAATGGAAACTAAAAAATAAGTCTTTTTGTGCAGGAAAGGGCGAAAATTGCAGAATCGATTTTGCAATATGTAGCAATATGAAAAATGCAATAAAGGAAAAAATTCAACAAAACCCAAATTTGGAAAGCGCTTGATTCTTGCTCGGACGAAATTAATTAGGTTGTCAACTATAATGGAAGACCATAAAAGTAGAGCAAATGCAACACAAAAAGGTGGACTTTTGGGGAGCTTAACGAAGGATAATTTCGTGGGTTTGTCTTCCCGTTTTTCTCTGTTTTTGGCCGAGAGTTGCTATGAGTTGTAGTGTTGTTCTTCCTCAATTTCTCCAGTCCAATTCAAGCAAAAACTTGGGTTGTTAAGACTTAATCTCTTCTTAGAAATAGTTGGGGGATTGAGTCGATTTCAGATTAAGGGAGGATTTATGAACCTTGGCTTGAATGGTTGTTGTAATTGCTCTGTTTTCAATTCAATTCATGTTTTAAGTCCAATTGAGTTGTAGCATTTTTAATTTTTATTTCAATAAACTTTGTATTTATGTTGGATTCAAAATTAGAAAGAAGAAGAGTTGAATTTATCTCCTCTGGAAGTTTTCAAGTTCATGGGTTTTGTTTAGGATATGGGCTTTCTATGAAGTTACTGCTTGTTTTCTTTTATTTATTCCTTATTCTTCTTATTCCTGTATTACAGCAAGCAACTTCCACCTTTTTATGTTTTTTAATTTCAATTTAGCTTTTAGTTAATTCTTTTTAGCATGGAATTCAATCCAAAGTTTTGTTGTGAAATTTTTGAGTTAATTATGACCTAAACTTCTTAGGGAGTTCAAGGATCTGAATTCTCTAAGAAGTAAATCTAGCTTAAATTACAATGAAAACCAAGCCTACATCTTGAATAAAACGTCGTTGAGATCCTAGATTGATCGACTAGGATAGCAACTTAAGTTTGGATCTAATACCGACAGGGTTAGTGACAAGCGAATTTCGCACAAGTGATGGAGACAAGAGATTAGACATAAGCCAATTATCTAAGATAGAGGGACTATAGACATCGCTCACTTAGTCTCCTAAAACCTAATTTCAAGGTGAATATGAGTAGCAATTTTGGTTTACAATTGTCTGTAAAGTAGGTTGGATTTGCAACTTTGGTTTTTCAATTTACAACTTAGAGCAATGTCATACTTGAGCCCCTTCTTTCCTCATTGAATAATTGTCCTTGCATCTTTATTTCTATTTTACATTTCTTACATTTAATTTTGCAAATTCGTTTATGTAATCTGCTTATGCAATCTGTTTCTGCAATTTTCTTTTGGAATTTTGATTTTGCAATTTTGATTTTGCAATTTATTCCTTTGCCATTTTGATTTTGCAATTTCAATTCCGCAATCTGTTTTCACAATCTGTTTTTGCATTTTGACTTCTATTTCCATTATGATTTCACACCAACCCAAAATCTATTTTTGTACTTTTTAGTTTCCGAGTTACAATTCTACTTAGGTTGTTGTTTTTACAATATTTTTGTTACATCGTTCCCTATGAGATCGATACTCAGGAATACTCCTATTTTATTACTTGCATCGACAGTGTGCACTTGCACTGGGGTTGAACGTATTTATTTACTTTTCTTCACCCAAAGTTCACCCGATCACACCATGATTTCCTACAGATCACCAAAAGGAAGTTTGTCAGATAACTCCAAAAACAAGCATTCTTCCATATCTCCTAGATATTCCACTGCATTCATCACATTAAAAGTGATCTTTTGTTTGTTCACTCTCATTGTAAGTTCTCTCTGCACATCTATCAGAGTTTGTCCTGTTGCAAAGAAAGGTCGTCGTAAGTTAATTGGGACTTCTATATCAGCTTCACAATCCAAGATAACAAAGTCCGCTGGGAAGTGATAACTCTTCAAAGAAGAGTTTTTGAAGAGTTATTTAGGGTAGAAATGGTGATTTTAGGAGCAAGTTATGGTAGTTTGTGTTTAGAATCTTTATATCTTCGATACTTTTGCATTTGATGTTTGATTAGTGTTAGATAACTGAGTTTCGTGCTAAATGTAGGAGAAAAATGTTGAGAATGAAGGAACAAAGCCATTATGCAATGCACAAGATTGAGGAGTCAAAGGTTACTGAGGCTGGCTAGTTTATTAGAGCATATTATGGATTTGGAGTTCGTGTGAAAATCGCACGTGTAAAATGATTCATTAAATGAGTTGGATTGGAATATTCCAAAGTGGATGTGGAAGCCTATAGAAGATCACTACGTGTCAAGAATGTCCACTTAGCCCTCGTTTTCTCAAGTAGACAGAGCTTTATAAGCAGCTGCTGCCATTTTTTATGGAGGGATCGAAAAGGAAGAAATTGAGAGAAGGAGGTTTCAACGGAAGCTATAGGAAGTTGTGACAGAGTTTTTCGAAAGAGAAAAGGATTCTGTCAGAGCTGTGGAAACGGCGTCAGCAAGGAGTTCTTCCCCTGTTTTTCTCTTCTTATTTTAGATTAATATTTAGTCTATTTACATTACAGCAAGAATGTATGCTTTTTATTGTTTTATTTTTTTTTCATGTTGTATCATGAACTAATCACCTAAGAGTGAGGATTAGGGAGCTGATTGCTTGTAATTAATGTCAGAGTTGAAGTGCATTCACTTTTTGATTTGATTTTTTAGAGTGATTAAAATTTGTACTCGACTCCGTCTGGCCAATTGGGTTGCAGTAGCATCTCTATGATATTCGAAAGGATTAGGAGAGGCTGAAAGATCTATAATCACATTAGCCTAATTGGGTTAGAGACTTTCTAAGTTGGTCGATTATGGATAATGGCTCACTTAATTCACACACGAAGCAGTGGGTTAACGTATGAGACTAATGGGAGTTAGCTACTATGAATGAGGTGACTCATGAGAGTGCTTAGTAAACTGTTGTGAATCAAGAGAGCATAATGTTTGCTTCAGCTATTAAGTTTATTTACTGCATAAATCTACCCTAATCCAAGTCTATTTAAATTCATAATACAAGGCCCTGATGCATTTGTTATTTTAATCTGTATTTATCGCATGAAATCCTGCTATGTAATTAATTTTACTTTTGCATGTTAATTTCTTGTAGCATTACTCGTAATGATATTTGGTTACCTATTGGATTCGCTAAGGTTTAATTCTTATTCCCTGAGAAAAATTACTAATCCCTGAGGAAGAACGATAATTTACTTGCTACTTGCTACAGCAAACATGTACACTTGCACAAAATGCCACGCAACTTAGTACTAAAAAGCATTACACTTGTAGTTGGTATCAAGTTTTTGGCGACATTGCCGGGGATTAGTTTAATTTTTTCCTTGCTAGAGTTAAATTTTAGTGAATTGGTGCTTATTGAATTCTGAGATTGCTGTTTTGTTTGGCTTAAATTTAGGTGGTTTGAGTTAGTGCATGAACAAATTTCCTCATCCTTTATACTACGATCTAAAGATTGAAAGGACATTTCAAGTACGTAGAAGGGAGCAACGAAGGAGAAAACATATACTGGAATGCGTTGATCCTCGAGTAGGGCCTATGAACCAAGCGAATTTACCAGAAAATCAACTAGAAAATTATGGAGATCCACTTGAAGCTGAAGCAAACCAAGCAGCTAGTCAACTGAATGATGCTAATAACCCTATTCTTGTGGTGGATGATAGGGAGAGAGTTATTCGCGTCTATGATATGCCCATTTTTTATGGCCAGGAATTATTGGACATGATTTGGAAGCAGCAGAGTTTGAGTTGAAACCTGTCATGTTCCAGATGTTGCAGTCTATTGGGCAGTTTCACGGACTTTCTTCAGGAGACCCTCACTTGCACCTAAGGAATTTTTTAAGTGTGAGTGATTCTTTCAAGAGGCGGGGCATGTCAAAGGATGCAAGAAGATTGATTTTGTTCCCGTATTCTCTTAGAGATCAAGCAAAATCATGGATGAATTCCTTTGGACCTGAAACTATAACTTCATGGAATGATTTGGTAGAGAAATTTTTGATGAAGTATTTTCCTCAAATCAAGAACGCAAAGCTTAAGGGAGAGATAGTAGCCTACAGACAATTTGATGACGAGACCTTTAGTGATTTGTGGAAAAGTTTCAAGGAGCTCCTTAGGAAATGTCCGTATCATGGTCTGCCTCACTGTATTCAAATGAAAACATTCTACAATGGTTTGAATCTAGAAACGCAGAACATGGTGAATGTATTAGCAAATGGAGCTCTTCTAGCAAAGAATTTTAATAAAGCATATGCAATTCTAGAGATAATCTATGCAAATAGGTCTCAGTGGTCTGATGTTAGAAGTAATCCAGTGAAGAAGAACAAGGATGTATTTGAGGTTGATGCATTAACTTCTCTCAGTGCTAAGATGGAGTCGATGGAGAATCTTTTAAAAAATTTGCAACTGGGGAATGCAAACCAGAATGTGGTAGCAGTAAATCAGGTAACAACATAATCGTATATCTATTGTGGAGAAGGGCATACATTCGAGTTTTGCCCAACAAACCCTGCATCACTCTACTATGTAAGTCACCATATCCATTTACTTTTGAATGGGTATTTGGATCGATTGAAGCAAGAAATACAAGAGTCTATTCTTACGTTTTGTCCATTTTTTTTAGTTTTTTTTTTTTTTTGTACCTTCTCTTTTCAATACTTTCAACACAAGAAATATGCATACTATACAACAAAAACTAAGATACAAAAATTACACAAAATATACATAATCTACACTCTAAATTAAAATCAAGCACTTTCACCACGATATTAATTAAACTAAAATATGCCAACTCCTGGCAACGACGCCAATTTGATAAAGGGCTTGTCGAAAGCCCTATCAAATAATATTTATAAACCGGACCTCTAAAAATTTACAGTAATAGTGGTCAGGGTCGTTCACAGGGATTGGAGTTCTTAGAATAATTAAGTACCAAAGTTAATTATGCCCAATTTTATTTAGAGAAACAAAACTTTAGAGTGATCAAAAAGAAATAAATAATTTACAAGGTTGGAGCCCAATTTTTGAGAAATATAATGGTTGATTAAATTAAGCTCACTTTGTAGATAAAGAATTGATTTCATTCAATTAATCTTAAGTGATCAATATCCTCTCTCAAGCTCAATTGAACTCATGTCTAGCAATAAATCAACCTCTCGGTCTATTTTTATTACTAAACATAGCATTAGGCCATTCTTTTAAGGCTTCTAGAATTAATCTACTCACTTTCGTACAATAAATTAAATCTAGTTATGCATCTATTATTCTATGTATAAATTTACTCTCTCAAGCTAAATCTAGTATAACATGCAAAACCATGGCCAAAGGTTTAAGCAATAAATGAAGATGCATAAAAGATGTAAAAACATAGATTCAATCACAACATAAACAAAGATTCAAATACACAACCAATACTTATCTAAACACAAAGATAAACAGCAATTGAGTTCATAACAAAACTCCTAAATCCAAAAGAAAAGCAAGAGAAAGAGATTAGACTAAGGTCGCGTGCCAACACTCGTTCCCGACGTGATGTAAACAATCCCGAACTTTGAGTTTTCTCCTCGCCTCTCCAAAACTCTCCTCCAAGCCTTTAGACAGTGTATAAATTGAGATTAGGGTTTTGGTCTCTAAAAAACGACTCCTTTTGCACAAAACTAAAATTTTCCTTTTATACATCAAGACAGCATTGCACCGTTGTCCTTAGCATTTTGCAAAAAAAGGAAAAAATCTTCTTCGGCCAGCGTTGCAACGCTATAAGCAACATTGCAACACTATGCCCTCGGGTCCTCCATGTTGAAAGGCTTCTCATTTGGCGTTGCAACGCTATAAAGGGCGTTGTAACGCCATCCTCTTGGGTTCAGTTGCCTTATCTTCATCTTCAACACTTGGATCCTCAATTTAGGCCACATATTGCTTCAAATTTGTCCAAATATCTTTCAATTCATCAGTTTTACCTCGAACACTCGATTTCTGCAAAATACACATACATACACATAAAAGTATATGAAACTATAGCAAAGCTAGCATAAAATGGGGGAAATTTTATATTTTGCCTACTATCACCAAGCAGCTAGCTGAAAGGCAATAGGGGCATGATATTCAAATAGATCAACAACATTTAAAATGGGGGAAATTTTATATTCTTCAAGCAGAGTAAGAAAGAGATACACCATAACATCTACTACATTATTATTTATTATTTACAAAACAATGTATTTTGCACTTTTGAATTGGAAATTATGTAATTTTCTTTATTTACATCACCATGAACTTTTAAAATCCACCTAGAAAATTCAATAAGTAATATACATTGTAACAATGACTTTTATGCCTCAGTTTATTACTATCGATCGGTTTAAACCTTTTGTTTCTTATAGTCTGAGGAAACTAAAAAAGATAGATATAGATAAGCAGATAAAGAAAGAGAGACGACAAAAAGATGATAGAAAAGTTGAAAATGAAGTTGGAAAACGTGTTACTAATAATTTCAATCTATCTATCATTTTATAAAAGGTGATTGACATAAGATTACTTTTTGGTGATTAATGCAAGAAAAAAAATCTGGACATAAGGATGAGGAAAAGGACTCTATCATAGTGAGGTTAGTTATATGCAATTACAATGAAGAAGATAATAATTATATTCATCATGTTGGAAATGCAGAGATAGGATGAAGAATACTGCAGAAATGGAGGATTCGAGGAATAATTCTACAACAAAAGAATAAAAGCAAGTGAATCTAAAGAGCAACCTGATTCATCGATTAATAAAGAAAGTGAATATTTTAAATCAAAAAAAGAAGAAGCATAAAAGTTTGCCAAGGAAAGAGAACTTGGAAAAAAGGTATACATTATATGCTTTGGGAAATTATAAATTGCACAAAATGAATAACACTAACTAGTTAATAACTATTTCAGGTCCTTGAATCGAAGGAGGTTGCTAAAGATGAAATTAAAAATTAAAAGGTTAATTCTAAGAAAGGGGGCAATCTGAGAACTAATGAAGTAGATAAATAAGAGGTATATTATTTGATTTAACAATTACTTATTTAAACACAAATTATAGAACTTTCTCATTTCTTGGTGATATTTGTTTTAGGATGAAATTTATTTAATGTCGAAGAAGAAGAGGGCAATGTCACTAAAAATTAATCTTTACAGCAAAGCCGACATTATGGAAAAGATAAAGTCAAACTTGGGAGAACGTTTGTTAGAGGGTTTAGGAGAACTTGTTTTGGTCATTTCTTGGATTTTTCCAGTACAAAGCCCTCGTCACAGTTATTGCTTCACCTAATCCAAAATCAGTGCAAACCTAATATAGGAAGAAAAGTAATAAAGTGTAGACATGCCTTGAATCTGGCGCTTTGAATGACCAAGAACGGGGTCTCGTTGTCCGGTTAGTGAGTCGAGATCTAGGGGTGAAGTGCCCTGGTAGGGGTTCGAGGGCAACCTAAGTTATATGGAGATTAGTATATTTATTTTCGTAATTTTGATCTTTTTGGGCCTATTCTGTATTAGGATTTAAGATGGGTGTCATATATAAACCCTCTAAACTCTTATGTGAAAACTTTTTGTATTGTGTACTCAGTTTCTCTTCAAGATAAGAAAATTCTCTCTCCCTCTGTCCGTGGATGTAGCTAACACACTGTTAGTGAACCACGTAAATCTGTATGTCATTTTTCTTCTATATTTTTTGTTTGTCATCTGCTTTCTGTTTTAACATAAAGTTTGGTTTTAGAGATTTTGCCTTGATTACTAGTCCAAATTGTGGAACTTTGCAAACATTGACAAGGATAATGCTAAGGGGGTGGACATTTTAGAAATATTTACTTTGAAGGGAAGAAGATGGTGAGTAAAGTATCTCAATATAGGGCTTAATGTGAAGAAACGCACCCAATGATGACATGTTGAAAATGTCATTACTTTATTGCTTAGAGAGCTTCTTACCTCCAACAGTAAATGTGGAGATAGACCATATACTTATTATTGATGATGATGAGTTATTTAACAATTATCCTTGATGGAGGGTAGCCTTTGGGATGTTAATAGATTATAGGTTAAAATATCATTTTGGTCTATGTACTTTGAGCTTTATTCCATTTTGGTCCAAGTACTTTCAAATGTTCAATTTTAGTCCATGTACTTTCAATAAAAGATTAAAATTGATCTCTACTATTAGTTTATGGTTAATTTTTCTTAAAAGAAGTTTGTCTCTATTAGCTTTTCCTCTATAAATTTTGGAAGTATGTTCACATTGTGTATTTTCTTGTATTAAAATTATTATTATTATTTAACCAATTTTGATAAAAATTAACTTCAAACTTGTCATATGGATCAATTTTAAGTTTTATTGAAAGTACAGAGACTAAAAGTGGACATTTAAAAATACAGAGACCAAAATAGAATAAAGCCCAAAGTACAGGAACCAAAATGGTATTTTAACCTAGATTATACGAGGAAAGCTAACAGTTAGTAAGTGTTTAATTGGAATTGGTATGTTCGAGGTTTCATTTACACCCTTTTAGTATGGGCATACGAGGTTATACCAATTCTTAGTTGCCCTCCAAAAAAATATGCAAGGAGAATTGGGAATGGAACTCCTAGGATAGTAAATTGAGCAGTCGAACTACAACCAGAATGGAGAAATCTTGAAGCACAAGTTTTTTATTCAACAAAGGTACTAGTCTTTTTACTCAATAAATTATATTTTTAAATATTTACGTCATAATCAACCTTCCTCCTAATTCAACATTGCTTATCGTCTTCTCTTGATATGGATTTCTCATTTGCAGATTATTATTATTATTATTATTATTATTATTATTATTTATGAATTGTTGCCTTAAGTTATGTCATCAACTTTTTTATTTTATTTTTGTTTTATGATACATAAAATTATTAATGCATATAGGTAAAAAAAAAAAAAACCTATTATAATATGATACAAGTGGGCTAAAAGAATTATTTAGTTATTTTAAAATAAAGTTACAAATAAAAACAAAATATCAGAATGTGTAACAAATAAAATCTAATTATAAGGTGAGACAAAACAATGATTTAATTATTTGAAAACAACAAAGTTACAGATAGAAAAGAAATATAACAAAAGTAAAATAAAACAATATTCTTACTTATTTTATTTTTAAATATGTACGAAATAATTTAGAGTAACAATGAAAGGAAAAAAGAAAAATAGAAATAGAAATAGGAAAGTTGAAAAGAAAAAAGTGAAAGTGTGCAATAGAATTTAAAATAACAGTGATGAAGAAAAAAAGATAAAAGTTGAATAAGAAAGATAAAAAGAGTCAATATTGAAAAAAGAAATTAGTAATAAAGAGGAGAGAAATTATATTCTTTTTTAAAAAAGAGAAGGCAACCATGGGTTAGTTTTTTATTCCCAAAATCATGGGTATATAAAGGGTTCATAAGCTAATTTATAAGTTTCCTTCCTATATCACCCATTTACATATGTCTCAGCTGTTTTCCATTTATAAAGTATAGAACTCGTGGCATGTTGGTAAGAATTACCTGTAAGATCCAACTCATGTATGATCATATTATAGACTTTAAATTTAAGTTCACCCGCTGAAGTTGGAAGCTAATCATTACTTTTAAGATTTATGGCTTGAATATTCTCCATAATTTTAGGGTATAAATCACTCTTCCACTTCTCAACCTTATCTCCATTTTGTTGAAAGCTCCTCGTGAGAAATGTTATAATTCACTCACATAATGATATTATAGGTTGATCCTATTGGCTTTTTGACATTTAATCTCAAATTAATTAATTAATATTTAGTGATAACAAACCTAACTTTAGTGTTTTGAATCATTCATAGTGTAGAGTTTTGAACAATGATTCCAATGCATCTTGAATCACTCAAGTCAGGGCTAAAACGAAGAAGTTATGGCCGAACAAGTTTAAGGGAAAAAATACACATTATGGATTATATGGCAAATGAATCATCATGCGAACCAATCAAATGTTGACACGTGGAGAGCTTGAAGAGCTGATGGCTTTCTTTGAAAAAAGAAAGAGAGAAACAATTTCCAATAGTCAAAATGCATTTGAAAAATATTATTTTAAAAAAAAGTTCCTACCACAATAGAACATGTGACACGTGGTGCTATCTTTGAAAAAAAATCAGGAAAAGCCCCATGTTATCTTAATGTTGCCTTTTTTTTAGAAATAAGATATATATATCTTGTTTTTATTTGTTTTTGTTTTTTTCATTTTATTTTTATTATTATTATTATTATTATTATTATTATTATTTTACTATTTCTTCATTTTAATCTCCTCCCTTCATTTTATTTTTACCTCAATCCAATTGCGCTCATTTGATTTGTTTTAAATTTTTTTAAAACAAATTCCGTTTCTTTTTATGATATCATCTTCTCCAAATCTCCAATCAATATTTTACAATTTTCAATCCACCAAAAATCAAAAGCCCTCATTCTTGCTCTCTTCAAGCTCTCAACTTTTTCTTTTTCGTCTCTTCTTATTGTAAGAGATATTTTTTATTGTGAGGATTGATTTGTTTGAGTGCTAGAATTTATAAATCCACTCTATTGAGAGAGTTGTAAGTGTGTTATTTAATTTTTTAAATTTTGTAACGGTTTGATCCTAACTCATAAAAATGATCGAGTTTGCTCTTAAACCTGTAAAGAAAAAAAATGGTGTAGCGGTTGGTCTCTAATCCATGGAAAAAGTCTGAGAGATTTTGTTCAAATTCCCAAGAGGTGCATGGGAAGTGGAGTAGATTGAGTTTGACCGTACCACTATAAAATTATGATGTTATCTTCTCTATCTCTCTCCTATTTATTTTTTCAATTTTCATTATTATTTATTGCATGCTCTAATTTAATTGTATTTGTTTATTGAGATTGATAGAATTTATTTCTCCATACTTTTTATCAATCTAGTTTTTAGTATTAATTAGAGTTCTTATTAATTGCTTATAAAAAGTGCATTAATTTGTTTAGTTGGACAAATTTAGAAAAAAAAAGTTTAATTAACCTCTATTCACCCCCCTTAGAGTTGTCATACTAATCCAACAGGTCCCTCACTTCTAAGATTGTAGAATTAAAAACATCGCACATATTATTTACTAACGTGTCACACATACAGCTTGTGCGAAATGCATGTTTGCTCCATAGTGATGGTTGGATTGAACTCAACCAAATTCGTTGAGAGAGTTCATGATTCTTGACCAATATTGAGAATATGTTGCATTAGCAACACATCATAAAAAGTTGTTTATGTATCTTTTGCATGCTTGGGAACCTCTTTAAGAAATTGTTATATATATGTCTTACACAAAATCGATGATGAACCAATTAAGAAATTAATGCACAATTTAAAACACAATCGATTACAATGAAATTAACATGTACCTTTTATTGATCTGAAATAAAGGTGCATTCTCTCTCAAGGTCATAGCCTATATCCACAAGAAATCTTCAAAGGAACTTAGTCCATGAATCCTTAGTTTCTACCTCAACCACGACAAAGGCTTGAGAATAATACTAATCATTAGGATCTCTACCTACAACAGTAATAAGTTGACCTCTTTAAGCTCTCTTAAGATGACACACATCTACATCGACCAATGGTCTACAACAAGAAATAAATAATTTCTTTACACCATCTAAGAAAATATATGGTGTTCAAATGTTTGTACGAATTGATTCCTACCAGTGGGTTCATTGTCTATCTCTTCTTGCTAATGCTAGCACAGCTATACGTTTCCACAAGTGTACGGGCCCAGGTAGTCAAATGGTATGAGTATACCAAGTATCATATCCACAGGGAATTGTTTTGGTTGGTTGAGTACCAAAAATAATTACAATTGATTATTGTTTAGAGAAATATTAAATTGAATGGCATTTGATTAAAACAAATAAAAGCATGCAAGGAAAACTAATCGGTTGAGAACAACAGGGTTAAAGATGTTTAGGGAATTAATTTTACTAATTGGATCTTGCAATTAATTAATTGGGCTATTGATATTATTATCTCATTTAATTACTAAGCCTAGAAGTCTAATTTCATGGAATTCTCCATCGAGCTCATCCAATTCTCTGGTGTAATTAAATAAATATCGTGTTCGTCTCATTAATTAACTGTCACCCAGCATTAACGAACCTTCATTTTAAGCCTCAATTAATTTTCGTTGTCCCTATGTCACTTAGGTGGATTTTAATTGTCATGCATTGTTCTTCTAAGTTTAAACCTCCTCTGTCGAGCTTAGTTTAAACAACCGATCAACAAAACTATGGCTAGTAGTTTCAAAGCATTACGAACCCAATGCACAAAGTTATTGGAATGAGATAAAATATCATTAAACTTCAATTAACTAACGACAAAGATCCATTAGCTACATTAATTTTTCAAACTAATGAAATTAGCCACTAAACATGATTAACACAGTCCAGATAGCAGTCATTACAACCCAATTACAGCAACCCAAATGGAAAAAAAAAGAGAAGAAAGCTAAAACCTTGTCAATCTTTGACTTCTGCCTCGATCTACGTGATCCTGAGCCTCAAACCTTCACCGAACAGCCTCCAAAAGCTCTCTAACTATCCCAATAAGGCCTGTTTCCGTAAAAAGGGTCTAAAACCCTGAGGGGACGTTTGACGCGCAGAGTTTAGTTGAGTTAGGTAAAGTTAGTTTGTCAGTAAGTTTAGAAGTCTGTGTTTGGGGTGCAGAGCTTGGTTGAGTTGAGTCAGAAAGTCTATGTTTAGAGTGCAGAGTTGAGTTGAGTTGTCATGGGTATCTGGTGCAGTTTTTTGTAACCCGAAGTAAACTGATTTTTAGCCGATTGTTTTTGCTTCCTTTATTTTTATTCTTTTCAATGATTCATCTAGAAACATATTTTTCCAACTTTCCAACACTGAATTCAGATGTTCACTTCAAGAAAACAATATATTTCTACATTGATCTTTTTTTATTAAAAAAAAAAAAGCATCATTCTTTATTTTTCTTTTTTTAGAAATTGACTTATTCCAAACTATAGGCAATGTAGCCTTGTTTTCTCTTTCTGCTACACATTGAACTTATTTCAATTTATAGAAATCAAATGTTGCATTCTTTATAACAACAAATAGCAATTGATGAATGGAAAAAAAATGTACTTGTATTTTTTTTTTCTTTATACACAAATTGAACTTCTATCAAAATATAGAAATCTAAGGTTTCATTTTCTAAACACACATTGAACTTTTTTGAAACTTACAAATGAGGACCTCATTATGACATTTTTCAATTACTAAAAGATTCTTCATTATGAGGGAGTTTTTTAAAAAAAACACATTGACCATTACGTATTCTTTTTTTCTTTCTTTTTTTTGCAAAGGAACATTGTTTGTTTACATTTGTTTAACACACATGAACTAAATTGAACATCTTTGGAAAAGAGAGTGCCAGTATTTTACTTTTTCAAGATGACAATAAAACAACAATATATTTCAACATTGGTGTCATGAAGGAGTGAAATATTTACAAAATATTAGTAGGTCATTGATAACGCTCATGTATGAGTGTTATTGAGCCCTAAAAACTAGCTTATTTGCTTAGAAAGCGAGTGTTTAATGTTATATTTCATGTCATTTAGGGAAATTTTAAGTAAAAACAAGTTTTGCATGTGTTTGAAGTCTTGATTTTGTAAAAATAAGTTTTTAGGTGTATTCAGGGTCATTTTTGTTAAGAAAGTGTTAATTTTTGTTGGTTTTGTGTAGAGGCTGAAAAAGGATCCAAATGCACCCACATTCTGGCCACAACTGAGGCAAGTGAAAGATGATCTAAGAGATATGTGATCAGAATGCGCCAGCAATTGAGAGCATAAGCCAAATTCCAACTGCTGCAAAAAGAACTCAAAATGCACCCGACTATACGGCCGCATTTAGGACATTTCGACAACAGCACAATTGCGTTCACTATGCGGCTTCATCTGGACCTTTTAGACAGATTCTCCTAGATTCACGAGATTTGTAAATAAAATCAGATAAAATCAATTATTCTCCATCAAATCTCCGAGGATCAAGGGATATGATCAGCCAAGCCTCTCCACACTGATCTTGGCAGCGAACCTTAGGCCTTGAGGTTTATAAAATGCGACTCAAGTTTCAGTTTCAAGAGAGCTAGGAGTTGGGAATTCTCTTCATCCCAAATTTCTATCGTTTTCTCTTTAGTTTTAGTCACCACTCTGAGTCTCCCCTAAGCTCTGTTCATATTCCATTTGGAATCCAACTTGGAAAGGAGGAGGAGTAAGTACTTGATTCTCCTTGAAAAAGATAGAACAAGTTAGAAAGGAAGAACATCTTAGGGTTTCTTTTTGTTCTTAGTTTTTCCATTCAATTTTGTAAGTTTTTAGGAGTTGTACTTCTTGTTTTATTTTATTTTCCAGCTTTGTAAGTTTCTGTTTTTCTTTTAATTCAAATTTTAAGTTCTTTTGTTCTTTCTTGGATTCATTCTTCAAAGGGTATTCAAATTTATTTATTTCAATGAATTGTGTTTTTTCTTCTATTTGTTTTTTTTTTATTTTCTGCACTTTATTTATTTCTCCGATGAGTAGCTAAACTCCTTGGAGGGGATTCAATCATGTGGATACCCTAAAAATGAGATAAGCAACCATCATGTGTTTCTTGTAGATTTGCTCAACATTTAGCTAAGTTTACTTTTAGCATAGTTTGTAAAGATTTCAATACTGAAAGGGTTGGAGTCAACATGCGTTTTCATAAAAGTAATCTAGGAAAATAGCCTAGACATAGGACTTTGCTTTTTGTACCTAGACATAGGACAAAAACCTTTAAAATCATAAAGTTGTGTTTTTCATTATCTAAGCGAATTTAGCCACAAACATAAGAGTTTTAAATTGCTTAGTCTCCTAAAGGTTCTTGGAAAAGGAGCTGAATAGGTGTTGAACTTGATTTACTTAGCTAAGTGTCGAAAAAGGTAGGTTGCGGGTGCATTTCAGCAGCATTTTGTAAGAACCGTACAGAACTCGAAAGAGTTAAATGCGGGCACAAGAGACAGGATCTCTAAAATAGTCAGACTTAGTTGGGCAATTTGCGAACGAATGGTGGGCGCATTTCCTAGAGTCGAACTGGAATTGAATCTCCTGCTTCTCATCTTTGTTTTTCTCATACCTTTTCAGTTATCTTTACTTTTTTATGCACAAAACCCCAAAAAATCAACTTTATTTTCATGGTTACCTTCGATTGCAACTTGTGAGCAATTGTGTTGTTAACTGGAGAGTTTTTGTTAACCGTTCCCTTGGGTTCGATACTTGGAATACTCCATATATTACTTGTTTGTGACAGCGTGCACTTGCGCTTTCTTTTGGCGTTTGCATAGCAGCCCCATCAGTCATCAAGGGCCTATTTACATGATTCACAAAACATAATTATGGTTCACAAAATATAAGTAATGGCCACCAATGGGTCGATTTCGTAAGACCAAAGAAAAATTGTTGGAGTAAAGAGCCAACTAAGTACATGTTCATTTCATATTATTTTGAACCATGGGAGTGTCGTGGGTTGTTGGAAATTGTTGCCAGCGATAGTTGTCGGAGACTGTACCGTTGGTTGCCGAATATGGTCGTCAACAATTGTCGCCGATCGTCAGATAAGGTAGTTGATCGGTGTTCACGCAAGCGCACGCGATCGAAGTAATATAAATTGGTAACTGAGTACCAAGTATCGAATCCCACAGGGAACGGAGTAGCAAAGACTTTGTTTTGCAAAAATGTAAGGCAAATCGCAAGTTTGAAAAGCAAAAATGCAAAAATCAAGTTGTTGGTGGAGAATTGAAATTGCTAATACAATTGCTAATCCATAATGGCAATGTTGAAAATAACAGAAATTGCTACTCCAATTGCTAATCCATAATGGCAATGTGCGAAAGACTAAAATTGCAGAATTAAATTGCTAATCTAAATTGGCAATATAAAATGGCAATTTGGATGAACTTAAGAATGAAATTATAAAGGATGGGGCTCAAGAATGTCATTGCCCTAAGTCGTAATTGCAAACCAAAATTGCAATTCCAACCTACTCCACACTTAATTGTAAACCAAAATTGCATCTCCTATTACCTCAAATTGGGTTTTTTTAGGAGGCTAAGTGGGGGCTCTATATGTCTATAGTTCCTCCATCATAGATGATTTTTGGCTCACAATTTTATGGGTCTTGGAGTCCTTAATCCCTATCTAGGGTAAGGAATGGCTTATGTCTAAGCTCTTTTACTCCATTACTTGTGTGACATCCGCTTATCACTAACCCTGTCGGTATTAGATCTAAGCTTGAGTTGAAACCCTAGTTGATCAATCTAGGATCTCAACGGAAATTAAATCAACACAAGCAAACAATTGAGATGTAGGCTTGATTTTTATTGGAATTTTGGCTACAATTACTCCTTAGGGAATTCACATCCTTGAACCCCCTAAGAAGTTTTAGCTCATATTTTTAATGAAAAACATAAAACTAATTTTAAAGAAAGATTTCATAATGAAATTTAATAAAATACTAACTTATGAAATGTAATTTGGGTTTTCCTAGAAATTCAAGCAAAAGTAATTAATTGAAATTAAATCAAAGTGGCAAGGGTAGTTACGTAATTTGCTTTCCCTTTCTCCTACCTTGTTTTAATTCCTTCTCCAGAAGCTAAATTGAAGAATAAGGAAAAACAGAGCAAGAAGTCAACAAATTTAATTCGATGTTTATCCCACTTCTCCCTACCCAATCGATTCAATCTCCTCCACTTTTAGAGCGAAATTAATCTTGACGATTCAAAAATACCTTGAATCGGATTGGAAATCTAAGGAAGATGCAGAAAATTGCTTGAACAATCCGAATTGAAGAAAAACTCTAAAAAACAAGAATTTCGAATGGATTTGGAGTTTCCTACGCAATAATACTTGTTTACATTCACTTAAGAGCAAAAGGAGAATACCCAAAATCATTCATTGTGACAAGAACGAAGAGTTGATGCACTGTAATTGAAAATTTGGTGAAAGAAATTAACTAAAACCGAAGAAAAACAGAGGAGCACTTGCGAGCAAAGCTACCTTCGAATGAACTTGAAACAAACTTAACTTGAATGAAAATACAACAAATCGAAAAACAAAGTATCTAGGGAATGTTTTGTAATACAAACTTGAAGGAAAGTTGAATGGAAATTGAATAAAATGGTAAAGACAGTAGCTAACAGCCAAAACAGAGGCTGTCCAAAAAACAGAAAAACAGCAAACAAAGCTTCAATTTTGACCCCTCGAATCGTCCTCCCTTGTTCCGCGTTCTTCAATCTCCTTATGTAGACCGATATAGGGTTCCCATTTGCCACAAATAATGCTCTAAATCCCATGATTTGTGCGAGAATTTCTCTGTCAATTATGGGTTCATCAATCACGGATTTCTCGAAAATTCCATATCTGCAGCTGCTGAGGATTGCCAATTCGCTGGAGGATTGCCAATTCGCTGGTTTGGCAATGGTCTGGCAATTGGTTTGGCAATTCCTGCAAAATAATCACAATACTTAGAAATCTTTTTCAATTGCTACCATATTTCATTATTTCCTTCTTTCAACAATTTTTTCACCATTTTCCATTAATAATAGGACAAACAAGAGTTCTTTCGAGCAATTTAGGATTAAAATAAGCCTTAATTTCACGGCTTATCAGTAGTCGGCAGTGGCCATCAGTTGCCGCATATGGTAGTCTGTAGTCGGAGAAAGTCACCGATGGTGGTCATGCGGTTGTCTGCGGTGGTGGCCGGTCGCCGAAGGTGGTCGCCGATCGCCGAAGGTGGCCACCGGTCATTGAAGAAGCGATGAAAAAATATGTTAATAGGGTTACTGTACAAGTTGGTAGAGTTAATATCTTAACACTATTGCAAGTGGGTAGAATTGAGTTTTTTTATGGGGAGTTAATTTCTCCATGGGCCAAACGGTGAGTTGGGTTTAAAACCCAACTCAACTCAACTCAACTCAGGGGGCCAAACGCCCCCTAAGAGTTCCCCCACATCGAGCAAAAAGGCGAAATATTTAAAGTTGTTGTTGCGATAACATTGCAACGTTGTCCAAACAATGTCGTTTCCCTCGTGGGCATGAAGGCAGTGTTGCAACGCTACGAAAGGACAACAACTCCTCAGCGTGATTCTAGCGTTGCAATACTAGCTCTCGGGTTTGCACCATATATTTGGGCGTTGCAACGCCCTTTCAAGCGCTGCAATGCAGTCTTCACGACCCCAATAGCTAATGGAGCTCCTCTTTTTATACTTAGCCATAAAAACTCTTCCAATTAAGCTCCAAATCATATAGAAATACTCTAATTCCACTATAATGCTCCCAATTGCACAGTTTCCTAAAATACATGAGAAATACACATCAAAGTCCACAAATTCAACACAAAACTAGTTAAATAAATAGGAGGATTATAGCACTAATTACGTGCTATCACTTGTGCTTGTGATATCGCCAATTTCAATTAGCATGTGGAGCCAGGATTTTTCCTTCTCAACTCTTCACAATAGTCTCGTAGTCGACCATATTGTTCTTTATGGCTTCCATGGACAACATCCAAGGCAAATAGCCTAGCCTTGTATGTTGTGGCTCTCGATATTTGAGACATGCAACCACGCTGCACTTTTTTTTTTTAATAGAACCCAACTTCAAAGATGGGTTACCTCTCACATCTTCAATAATTTGTTTAATCAACCATCGTGATGTCATTCTAGGATTCTTGAATGATCTAGAACATGTGTGCTCATCTACTAGTGTCTTCAATTGATAAGTTACTTCACCTTGCATTCTTGAAGCAAATGCCACCCAAGTGCCCACATTTTTCCCTCACACATTGTTTGCCATTCTTGAAAAATCGAACGACCCAACCTCCTTTTATGAAATAATTAGTTAATGTCCTTTTACACTCATCTAAAGTGTTAAATAATATCCCCAATTTAAAATGAATAGTATCCTCTTTAAAAATTGAATGATTGGTTTTAGGGTCATTATACGATTTAGATGAGTCATCAAAATTCAATCCATTTGAATTTATATCATGATCATTAGGGGTGTACACGAGTTGCAAGGTTTTATGGATCAACCTGAAGGGCCTGCTACCCGAAAGAACTGAGAAGGGTTGGCATCTCAACCCAACCCAACCCTTTGGGTCGTCGGGTTGTTCAATTTTTTTAAATTTTCTTATTGATCTATGATAACTTGTAGAAATGCAAGTTATTATGTTCCGAAAATAGATTTTTCTTGCTTTGAGAGCATCATTTTATGCTTTTAAAGATTAGTTTTGAGTTTTTTCCAAGTAAAAAGAAAATAGTATATACGCTGAACATTCTGAAAATTCAAGAACTTATACATTTATGCAGTGAAAAGTAGTAATGTTTGTTTGTTGATCGCAGGGCTATGCACACATGCGGAAATCCTTGAGAAAATTTAGTGGACTCTATGGCGATTAAAGCTTGGAAAGTTCAACGCATAAATAGGTGTTCTAGAAGAAGAAGTTGTTACGTATGGGACAACAATCAGTTAGATGGCATAACAAATTCGGTTTTCATAACCGTGAAGGAATCTAGATTGCCACGTGGTTGAAATCTGATTGGTGGAAGTTTCTATTTAAGAGAAGCTGCCAACTATCAAAATAACTCTCTCTGTGGCTAAATCTCCTTCTTCGTTAGTTTTCTTCTGTTTTCTCTCTTTATTTCTTTAGTTTTAAGAACCCTAGATTAGAGTTAGATTTATGTTCCTGAAAATTTTATTTTCTGCTCTCAAGTTCAAGATCTTCAGTTCATGGAAGAAGATGAACAAGATGTCACAAATTCTCTCTCTTCAGCAACTGGTTTTCAAGTTTTAAATTTCTGCATTTCTAATTTCAAGAATTCTTTTATAAGTTGTTCGTAATTTCATTTTTGAGTTATAATATTTTGTTCAAGTTTTATTTTCATCTCACTTTCATTTTTCATCACCATGAGTAGCTAGATCCTCATGGTTTGGCTACAATGAACTCTATATTGTAACATCTACTACATTAATCAATAAATGATGGAGGATTTCTCAATTTCTTCTTGATTTCTATAATTATTTCATTGCTTCTTTCCGTTTGGCCAACCGATGTGAAGTATTAGCATGTTTTAATACTGAAAGGGTTAAAATATGTAAAAAAATCTCAAGAGGAACAAGGGCTTTAATTGCTAGGATATTTTAGAAATTAAATCATCCACTCGTTGAATGATTAGGTTGAATTTATTGTACTGATTCTGTTGTAAAAATACACAGTTTCTTTAACACTCTCATTCAAAGATCTAGGGTAAGTAGGCATCTAGTTCTAATTGAGAATGATCTAGATTTTTATTGAGTTTTTCAAAAGAAAGAACAGTATAGACAGAGTTGAAACCAAGCCTATTTTTAATCTGCTTAACCTAGAATTTTGTTTAATTTCTTGTTTGTTAAGTTTTGTCACTTCAACCATTTATTTGTACTCTAAAATCTATTACGTTTAAATCAAATCAAATCTGTGTGAAATACATTTTTACCTGTGGATCGATCTCTGGAGTACTTCCATTGTATTACTTACCTATTTTCAGTGTATACTTGTGCTGATAATGGGGTGGATATCGAGTTTTATGCCAGCGTTTATAGTAGTTAAGCAATCGTTCTAGTCATAAGTTCAACGCATATCACTGTTATTTTAATTACACAAACCCACGAATCAGTCTATGCCCGAGAATTCATTTGATTCAACACAAAACCAATTCCAAATTGGTAATAACTCAGTACGATAATTGAATTGGACAACAAGTGAATGGATTTATATACCAAGAGCTGGATAAATGTTGAAGAAATTGGAGCATAAAGATAAGTCTTAGGCCAAGTTTAATTCTTGGCATCTTACCGTAAGCACAAAGTGGCCAATGGAAGGCTAAGGACACATTATTCAGAAACTTTTCTCAAAACAACTTCGAAGTTTTGGTTTTCAAAACTAGTTTTGATAGGGATGATAAAAATGTAACACTAGTTTTCAAAACTAAAAGAAAATGAGATAACTACTAGTAATCTAAACATGCATTCATCAAATTTTCAAAGCGCTTAAAAAAAATTGGCTAAAAAAATGAATCCAGAACCATCTATTTGCAAATTCCCTTCTCCAAACTTCAAATTTACATGTGGGTGCACTTTGAACTTTTGAAAAAACTCAATTTAAAAGGTAAAATTGTTGCTCAAATTCGCAAGTGTACGAATAGTTACAAGTAATACAGTGATTGAATACCACGATCGTTCTCCACATGGAGTGAATTCTACCAATTACCAAATTCTCTAGCCTCAATTTTATCTCAGCACCAAATATTAAAGATGAATAAAATTTAACTTGCTTGAAAAATAAATGTGACTAAAAACAAAGGATTAAACTTAATGGGTAAGAGCTCTAGAGCAATGACTTCACCATTTTCTCCTCCTACTCTTTGTTCATTAATAGCTAATGTGTTCTTCTATTTCTAGGTTGTTGGCAAGCTCTACCCTATAGACTCAATATTCTTTCTCAAGCAATAACGATATTCGTTAAACAGTAAATTGCCTATATCTCTATGACAATTAAAACAATTCAACTATTAAGCTCGTAGAACCTAATATTGCCACAAAATCTACAAGGATATCTCTATCTCAAGTATAAATTTGGAAAAATAATTCAGTTCATCAACAATTCTTGTCTCTCAACCTCAAATTATTGGCACAAAAACAATGTAAAGAATAGCCAAATCTAAACATGCATTAAGTTCAGAAGAATTTTCACAACCACAATTGAAATAGAAACATCGTCTATTAACTAAGAGAGAGTAGGATTCAAGTATTGGTTACATCAAAGCTCTAGAAAGAAAATTTTAGTTCATAATGTAAAACTTAACAAGACTAGCTAAAAGTATCAATGGAGTCATTACAAGCAGGAAAAAAAAAAGAAAAAAGTGAAAACAGAAACAAATCCAAGTGATTGAACAAGTTTCCAAGCGTAGCTCTCGCTCCGTTTGGTTGCTCCTGTCCTCCAAAGTGGCGTATTGGCTTTGTTCTCCCGTTTCTGCCTCCAAATCTCTATTTTTCCAACCATTGAGACGACTAAAAGACGACCTTTTATACTTATGGCAGTCGATGCAACACCTAGGCTCCATGGACAGCACTTAGGCGTTGTCAAAAAACGTGAAAAACTGATGTCGCCAGTACTGCAGCACCTAGGCGCCATCTTCCTAGTGGTTTGCCTCCTATCGTAGTGCTTAGGAGCCCAAATGCAATCCCTAGACGCTAGCCTTCTGCCAAATTTCTTTTCATTCTTTTCTCTTTCATCTTTCAGCGCCTAGGCACCATTGGCCGGCGCCTAAGCGCTAACTCTCTAGAAATTTTGGCTTGAAACATCATTTTTTCTACCAAGTTTCTACCAAGAATCACCTACAAAAAAAAAAAACAAACAAAATCAAACATGATTGGTTAAACAAAGACCTCAAAAACTAACTTATCAAAAACTGCTTAAAACTGACTTATCAAAAATTCAAAAAATCTGTATACCTCACTCCAAATCTGGATCTAGGCTATGGTAGAAACAAATCGACATTGGTGATGGGCATTGAAACGTCAATGAAATGCCAAAGGAGAAGGTCGTGTGAATGCTAGCGAAAATGCATTCAATGTTTGCTAGCAAACTCAAACAGTAATGATTCGTGAGAGTCGAGACACAAGAAAGTGAGAGTTGAGATTTCAGAGACTGAGAGAAAGGCGCAAGGTGAAAGAAGCGACGATTAGGGTTTGTTTGAACTTATATATATATAAATTAATGAATTCAATATGGTTTGTTCGAGTTACTGAGTTATTTGTACACCCCTAATTATCCTTATCATTCCCTTCTCTCCCTCTCCCTCATTTCTATTTTTCCCTCACTCCCCTTCTTTTCCCCCTCATTTTTATTTTATCTCTCACTTCCTCCTTGGTTTTCATCCTCACCTCCTTTTGACGTCCTTTTTTTCCATTTTCTCAATAACACTATTTTGACCTATAAACAAAGTGTGTTTTTATTATTAAACATGACAATTCATTATTTCAAATGAAGTTGTTGCAAGATTGTTGTAGGCTCATTATTTGGCACATGGTCGACAATCTCGTTGTGCGATGAAAATACTGGTTGAAGTGATAGTAGTATGAAGTGATGGACTCCAAGTGCTATAAAATGGGCTAATGGCTTTGTTTTTTACTTGTCCTAATTAAAAACAATTTAAGCTTTGTCATACTACTAATTAAATTCTCTTCTTACATTATCTAATTTGAGAGTGGAGAAAAGGGTATGAGTGACACAAAGCTTTGAGAGCATTTTTTGTAATTGGGCTTGGAGAGTAAATTATGTGCGATTGTAATAACTTTCACATAGTGAAGTTTCTTTTTGGTTGGTCATGGCTTTTCTCCACTTTGGGAGTTTTCCAAGTAAACTCATGTGTTCTTTGTTTTTTCCAAGTAAATAATTTAGAAATAAATTAAAGCAAATTCATACAAGCTCTTTCAACTCAATAAGAAATCAATAATAATAATTTCAAGAACCCTATTTAATTCTAAAGCTAATGATTGGTAATAAATATGCAAAGTTAAAATTTTACCAACCAAAATAAAATTCAAATAATAAATTTAGAAAGTAGCAATTAATACCAAGAACTAATTCTAGAATTAAATTCATGTAATAGTTATCACAAATAATAATAGAAAACTAATTACTAAAATTAAATAGGAGAGGGTTAGAGAAATTTGAAATCGTAAATTTATAGTGGTTTGGTGAAACTCGCCCTACTCCACTCCCTAAACTCCTCTTGGGCATTTCACTAAAAATGTAACTCTTTCCATGACTTAGAGTTTAAACCGTTACAATGTTCCTTTTTCTGGAGCAAGAACAAATCTAATTCTTTCCACAGTTGAGGATTAAACCACTAGAACGCTCTTTTTATAGGTTCAAAAGCAACCCTTACAAGATTTTGAAATTTAAGAACAAGAGGAAAAAATTCTCTCAAAGAGTAGATACATAAACCTAAGCTCACAAGATTTGTAAGAAAAATCCTTACAAATAAAAGCCCTCAAATGGCTATGAAAAATAAAAGATGAAATCTAAAAAATATAAAAAACGACGTCAAAATGCTCTAAAACAATTGCTGATTTTTTTTTCAATTCTTCCTTCAATACCCGAGCTTTAAATAGTGGAGCAAGAGCAAAAAGAGTCGTTGGTGCCACATGTCCATTCTTTATTGGTTGAAAATACAATTTAAAAATATAATAATATGATATTAAAAATAAGGTAAACACTAGTCAAAGGAAGATAAGGTACAAGAGAGACTACCATGTGTCGCAATGTCATTGGCTATAAAACAAGAATTTTAAAAAATATTAATATAATATTCCAAAGTAACCGTTGAAAAGTGTTTCCTTTTTCTTTTTTTTTTTTAATTTCATTCCAGCGTCACATGTCCACATCTAGTTCGTCGGTGTCATCTTTTTAGCCATGCAAAAGCCGCCACATGTGGCAAGTTTAAGTCAAGGAAGTGTTAATACAATATAGGTTACACAAAGCCTTGAAGGGAAGAATGGCTAGTAGTACGTTCAAAGAGTTAAATGATGATGGTAGTTTAGTGGAGTCCAATAGAGGTTCTAAGAAGTCTAGCATTAGTGTTTAAGATTGGGACGAATTTGATTTGAGGCCTACAAGCACAATAAGACTAAGTTCAGCTAAGAATATTCTTGCAATGTGCATGAAATTTTGACAACTACTGAGCTTTGGGAAAAGCTTGAAGTGTTGTATAGGCAAATGACATCTCAAATCGATTGTACCTAAAGGAGAAATTTCACACGTTGCGAATGGAGAAAGATATGAAAATCTCAAACCATTTGAGTGTTCTCAATGGCATCAATTTTTAGTTGGAGGTGATCGATGTGAAGATAAATGATGAGGATAAAGCATTAAGCTAAGGCGCATCTTGTGATTTCCACCTTCTTTTGAATATATGAAGTCGATCTTGATGTATGAGAATGAAAATTTAGATTTTGTTGAGATTACTAGTAAACTTCTATAAGAGGAAAATGTTGGAAACTAGAGTGGATCCAGCTTTTAGCCACAACATAAGTATGTTCAATTCTAATCAGTTTAAGCAAATCACAATGGCTACTTTTAATTAAAAGGAATATTCAATTAATAAAAGGAACAAAATCCTTACCTTTTGATGAATAGATCGGGATGGACTTCAACGGATCTTCTCAACTATTCTTGATCAACAGAAAATTGTTGTCTTGGTCGACTGAAAACATGTATGCTTCAGTAGAAACTTTTAAATGGAGAAAGCTTTCAGTCTAGTACAAGTGCACACCGTCAAACAAGTAATACAATGGAAGTATTCCAAAGTATCAATCCCATAGAGAACGGCTGTAACAAAATTCAAAATATAAGCAAGGATTTCCTCAAGAGTGCAACCTAGGTAATCAGTATAAAACAATAGTTGGAATGGTTGTTGTGGTTGAAAAGAAGAGATAAAAATGATAAAAGAGGGATTCAAACATGCTTTTACCCCATTGAAAGGAATTGCGGCCTAATATGTAATTGAAATTTTACTCAACACCAAAACAAAGTAAATCGGATTCAACTCCTATTCAACCTAATTAAAAGCATCTTTAGAAGCCTAAGCAATTAAACCCTTTATGTCTATGGCTAATTCGAACTTAGTTAATTCAAATACAACCCTTTGGTTTTAGAGGCTTTGCCCTATGTCTAGAGTAAAAAATGAAGTCTTATGTCTAAGCTCTTTTCCTCTATTGCTTTTATGAAAACCAAATCTTATCTAACCTTTTCAGTATGAGACTCAATCTTTGTATGCTAATCTAGGTGATCAAACTAAACTAATAATGAGAATTTAAATCAATAAAAGCAAACAACGCTATGGTTTTAAGCAAAATTACTTTTTACATGTTAGGCCTTGCACTTGCACATATTCAAATTCCAAAGAAAGATTTAGCTCATAAATAGAGAAGAAAATAACAAAGCTTGGAAAGAATTAAACTTCATAATAAACTTCAACCAAAGTAATATAAAACTGCTTTATAAAGAAAATGTAAAACTAACTAAGAAGCAAAAAGTAAACTTGTTGTAACAAAACTAAAAAATAAAATATATAAGACTCTTGAAAGAACAAACTATTAAACGAAAACTGGAAGTACAAACTGCTGGGTAGAGAATGAAAGTAACAAACTAAACTTTAGACTCTTGAGAAGAAGGAACAACAGTACATACTTTAGCTAAAGAAAAGTGTAGAAAAATGAAAAGAACGAAAAATTAAACAAATTGCCTAGTCACTTTTCTCATTCTAACCCGATTCTACTTTGTTCAAGGAGAATCGGGTTGTAACAATCCTAGACTTTTGAATAGGATTGGATTGAACACAAGTGCAGCAGCTCATCTTCTTTAAAATCGGTATGGACAACATGATAACAAGAGCAGAATTTTTCTCCAAGGATCTAAGATTTTGGAGGAATCAAAGATGATGAATTGAGAACCCTAGCCGCCTTTTATAGACCTTTTACGTCTAGGATTCTGGTCAAAATTAATATGTAGAATAATATTTGCCATCAATATCGAGAATCAAGGAGAATATCTTCAAAACCATCCAGATCTAAAATTCCCATAATTCCGTCGTTGGTGAAATTGCAATTGCAATCTAGGTAGTTTGATAATTTCTGCACAAAACCATAAAAATGTCTTAAATCCTTGAATAATTGATTCCTTTTACACCTAATTCTTTCTTTTAACAACTCATGGTTGAAAACTCATGTTTGGCTTGTTTTTACTTAAACATGCTCTATATGACATGATTTTCGACAATAAACACAAAATTTCTCTACAATAAACTTAGGTTTTAGAGCTAAATAACCCTCATAAGTGAGAGGTATCAATGGGCACCCTTAGGAGATTAGAAGAAGAAGAGTCTTGCACTAGCTTACCCATCAACTGTACATCACTGCACATGAAAGATCATTTAGAGTGTTGCTAGCACATGAGGGAGAGAAAGGAAAGGAATGCGTCCTTAGGTACTTTACTGAAGGAGAACTCCTCTCTGAGTTCTTTGAAGCCCACATGCTCACGAAAACTCCTATAAATAGAGGAGCTCTACTTCATTTCAGAGGTTCAGAAATTAAAACTATTTAGAGAACTCAGAGAAAAATCAGAATAAAGAAAGACTCCTTGAAGTCATTAGGTGATGAACACTCTTTGAAGACCAAAGACTCTTGATAAGTAACTCCCAAAAATTAGATCTAACAACCTTGCTAAGAAATAAGACCTTTAGATCTAAATCCCAAATTAAAAACTCCAAATCAAGATGATTTCATCCCAAGGAAGAAGATAGAAACGAATTTACCTTGATGATCAAGATCAAGAGTAGAGAAAACATGTTTCTAAACTCAAGATTCTAATCACTCCACAAGATAGCTTAATCAAGACTACTTGAATGATCCTAGTGTGCAAATCTAAACACAAGATATGTAAAGAAACGAGCTCATGGCTTAAGAAGCAAATTGTGCAACTTTCATTCTAAAACATGGTCTCCTTTGTGGTACCCTCATAAACTTTTATGTCTAAGAAACATTGAAATGACTCAAAAAAACCGAAAATTACATGATAGAGGGTCATAAATCCAAGATTGAAAGATTTCATTCAACCTTCTAGGTATTTGTAACCATCCATAAATAAATGAAGCTCCCTTTGAAGTAACTTGAAGTGTAATTCCATTAATTGATGCTTGACTTGCATTAAATGAAGCTTAAGATGCATTTGAGTCCCTTTAATGCAACTTGTCTTCAACTTTAATGCAACTTGAGTTTAACTTGAGTCGTCATAAATAAAGCCCGTGTGCATTTAATGCAATTCCATCTTGAAGCTCGTCTTGCCATAAAATAAGTGAAATGAACTCCATTGGAATGTTTTATTGGAAGTTCATATCAACTCTTTCAAGACTTTAAAGATTGATTGAAGCTTTAACCTCAAGAACAAGCGCTCGAGCTCTTGAGTGAAACATATATACAAGAGAAAGAATCAGAGGATCATACTTAGAGATTGTATCACACCCACAAAATTAATACAAACAGAAGTTCATTCCACGTGTCATATTTCTTTGTTGAAATTACATGTGAACAGTCCTTACTGAGAGACTATTTATGAGAGTTTTATCAAACTATAGGGACTAATTCTAACATTTAAAACTATGGGGACTAATTCTAACATTTAAAACTATAGGGACTAAATTCTAACTTTCTCCAAACCATAGGAACCAATTTTTTTAATTTAACCATTCATTTTTCAATACTTTAAGTAATTATTTACTTATCATTTTTCTTTGATTACTAATAATTAGATTTTATTAATGACTTTGAATTAATTTTGATTAGTTCATTAATTAATTTACTAAAATTATCTAAAAAGTCTATGATTTATTCCTCGAAATAAATACAAACATAATTTATCTCCATCAAATCCTAAAACACTCCTTACAAGACTGACATAGTAATATTTGATTCTTAACCATCTTATTCTTAAACATATTATCTAGAGGCATATGATACCCAATAAGCATCTATGAAACCTTAAACCATATGACTCCCTAGAGAGTTCTCATGACTTTTCTATAGTTTTGTTTAAGTAAGAGCGCCAACGAGATGAGGTGAAGGATCATTCTTGCAAAATCCCTCCATTGATTTTGGGGGATCTAGGTGGGGATTATACATGAAGAAATGATAGGGACCACAATCTCCGTCTTCGTCATTGCTCGATATTAAAATGGAGAAAATTTTCTTTAATCCCTATTCTTGCTTGGTCAGTGATACATACCCCTAAGTTTGAGCATCTCAAAGCCTAGAGAGAAACTAGGACCCCTCAAGAGAGTAATCAGTTTCGTTACTAGTCTCTCAACATCTTTGTTCGTTATGTAACAGAAAAAACCTTCAAAAAAAAGTATTGTTGGTTTAGTTACGATGGTCAGATTTAAGGGGTTTTTGTACGGATGACCTCTTTTCAGCAGAGTTATCGATGGATGACCTACTTTTAAAAGTTAACAATGCATAACCTTCTGCTGTCGGCAACACTCTCGATCTAGGTCGAAAAGACCAATACAATTGTACTTGGTATTAAGAGTTGAGATACAATCCCACTGTCTATCAACTAATCTTAGTACGTAAGATTCTTGTACTTTCCACTATAATCTGATCATAATGTCTTGATAGACTTACCTAATCGATTTTCAATTTTAGCCTTAATTTACTTGAACTTTTCAAAAATTTAGACTTATGTTGTATTAAATAAAGATACTTGTACCTTGAATGATCATCAACTAGAGTGATGAAATATTCATGATTTTATTTGGCCTTTACATTCACCAGACCACTTAGGTCAAAATGTGTAAGCCCAAAGTATTCTTTGGCCTTATAGCCTTATCTAATAAAACCGCAACGATTATCTTGCATGAAAGATAAGATCTACAGACAGGTAAAGTAATTAATTCTAACTTTTAGAAAATTATCTCTTACTAGTCTTTTCATTTCATTCAAGTTGATGTTAATCAACCTTAAATGTCAAAGTCAAGTATCGTCTTTTAGGAGAAAACAATATGTCTTTCTATTCTGGATTCTATAATCCTGAATATCTCAGGATTTTATAGTATGATATATGTCAACATTTTAACATATACAAATTGTTCTTATTTTCAGCTGAATGTATTTTCAAATAATTTTAAAAATATAAAAAATAATTCATATTATATGAACCTTTTAGTAATAAAGTTTGAGAAATTGAATTTCTCTTGTGGTAATAAAACACCACATTCAGCATTAATTAACAATTATTGCAATGACATCTTAATGTCTTCCACTACACTAACTGAGATGGGCTTCTCGGTGCTAGTCTGTAGAAATTATTCTACATGTTAAGTATTTTTCAAGAATTACATATTAAATGTAACAAAGAATAAAATTTGATAGTAGATCTTGTATCAACTATCTAGGTAGAGTTGTTTATTATCTATCAAAAATCTAGTAAATCAAATTTACTTTCATCTACATTATTCTTCCCATAGAGATATTTCAAAAATTTTCTTTCATTATGACTATCCTAGCTAATTTAGGAACTATTTCCTTTCATATAGCTTCAGTCATTTAGTTTCTTTTCTTTGATTTTTGTAATACTTAATCTTCGAGATCATTTAGACAATTTTCTAAATTTAGCATATGTTGACTTCAACATCTCATATGTTGTTGTCATTTTCCTTTTTTAATCTTCTAAGCTTGACATCTAACATGTCAACTAGGAGATACGTACAAGCTATCTCGTTTATTTTTTATTCATTAATCATGTGTTTCGCGAACAATTCGATTAACATGGGCAATAGGTTTTTGAGAACATTTCTCAATTAAGACAACTAAATATTTTACATCGCCATTATAGTGTTAATGTTACTTTTCTAAGTAATAAAATTTTCTCAATTTTGACTTATAAGTAATAAAATTAAAAATTGTGAGAGAAACTGACATAATATTGAAACATATAAAATATATAATTTAACATCATGCAAACAATTATCCATTCAATTTTAGCATAGAAATCAAACAATATGAAAAATGAACCCTATAAATCATTTCTACTGCTATGGTACTTTAGTGAGTTAGAATTAGTGTCATCATAGGGTAGGTCAAGTATTCATTCACTAAACTAAGACAATCTCAACCAAGTTTTATACCAGAATAACCCTTATTCCTATAATATTTAGTTACCATTAGTTTGGTCAAAAGACATCATTAACAACCTTAATGAGCTCTTTTTAAGTGTGATCCATCATTTTAGATCTCGTAATTTTATCCCAACAAGTGCCGTCGTAGGGTAGGTCAAGTATTGGAAATAAAACTACAATCATATCCTTCTCAGGAGTACTTCACCCTGATATTGACCCATGCAAACACCTTCCGTAGGGGGACGGTTCAAAAGCTGCCAAGAGGCCTCACATGAATCTCACTATGTGAACCAAAAATGGAGACCGTAGGATATGTTGACACATTTTCTTCTCTCACTTACTATTTTGAAATAGGGTTTTCTCTTACTTAGACAAATTAGGCTAATCTCATTTATCTAAGTTCCTCAATCTACCTTTTATAACTCTTATATTGGTTAGATTGATTTTAATTACCAAGTTTTAAATTATTTTAAAAAAATAATCACATTATGAGCATGCTTAGTGAAATTAAATAAAATTTGACTAATTCAAATCCCAGGTCGGTTTCCAATTAGAGGTGTTCCCTTTCGGTCAGCTTAAATACCTCAGTCTAGACAGAAACTTCCATAAACAGAGTTCCCTTATAGATTAATTAACCTAATGTTGGGATTTATGCCCTAAAGCCTCGTAATTAATGATTTATTTAATAATTAATAATAATTTTGATTATTTTATTTGTAATATAATATTATCCATTATATGAAAAAAAATTCAAAGTTGTTAGTGTAATCTTGAACAGTATGTGGTTGGCATACGGGGAGATCAAGTTCAAGAAATAACCTAAAGAGTCATAGTATATGGATAAGGTTAGATGCCTTATCCTGGTAACACTATTGATACTGCCTACTTTGTAATAGTTACAAATGATTTAATTCAAATCGTTCATGTGGAGACATGTGAGTGAGAGTATCTTATACAATGAGTTTGTGTAACACTGGACCACAAAATATTTAATCTCTCTTTATAAATCTGTTAATTGAAAAGATTAATATTTCATCAAGATGATCATATGCGACTCGATCTTAATCCTAAGTGAGTTATGAACTCCTGCCTGTGAAGGCTTGTCCTTTGATTTACATGGGTGCGAGTGGATTTTGTATCCAATTCAATATGCCTACAATTTTGGAGAATTGACCAAATAGGGAGCTGAGAATATAATCTCACAAGATGAAATTCACTCCTTCCCATATAGGGTAAGTAGATGAGTAGTTCCCTTAAGTGCTGATTTCGAGACTTGAACAATGGGGTCCCACCCTCTCACTGGCTCGAGAGGGACTTAGTTTATAATTAGATTATAAACAGATTGTTCATTAGAGGATCAGTGGTACTTAAGGTGCAAGATATAATTATAGGGGTAAAACGGACTTTTGACCTAGTTGTAATTACGAAAAACTCGTGAATGATCGACTTGCATGTCTATAGTGGAGTGACTTATAGTAAATGAATGAAAATTAATTAATTAAAGAGTTTAATTAATTAATTTTGTATCATTGAAGCTTATAATTTATAGGTCCATAAGGTCTCATTGCTAGCTCATAGTAACACTAAAAGATTAATTTAGTTGAAAAAAAATTTTGAAATGTTCAAAATAATATTAATTTGAAGTGTTCAAATTAATATTTAATATATTATATATATTAAATATAAAAGATGAAAATATATTTATTGTATTTGATACATTAAATATTAAAATTTGAAATGTTCAAATTAATATTTAATTTGAAGTGTTCAAATTAATATTTAATATATTAGATATATTAAATATAAAAGAGAAAAACATATTTATTGTATTTGATACATTAAATATTAAAATAATTAATGTATATTTGATATATTAAATAAAAGATATTTATAAAATTTGAATAAGATTCAAATAAATAAATATCGTAGGAGATTTGAATGAAATTCAAATAAGTATAAGATATATTTTAATATATTAGATATTAAAATATAATATTTTAATTATAGCAAAGATTTGCCCTTGGTCTCTATAAATAGGATCGTTGGGTTGAGCCATTAGACACGACACATATCTCCTTAATAAAGAATTAGAGAATTCTCTAGACCTCTTCCTCTCCAATTCCTCGTAGATTTTCTTTCAAGAGGCTCTCATAAGCTTTGATCTTGTGTTCAAGTCAAGTCAGGAAGATTTTATGGAGGAGATAAAGACCGGCCAGAAATATCTCCATATTTACTCCAAATAAGTTTGCTTAACCTTATTTTTTAGTTAATTTTAAATAAAATAAAAAACGATCAAATGCTTCTGCTGCAGAGTGAAACATTCATTCCTTTACCTAAGTGAATTTAAACAATGTTTTTAGCCCTATTAAAAAAAATAATTCAATTACTAGATAATAATTAAAATTCTATCATTTTAAACCCTTTAAAAAAATTAAAAGATCACCGTAGATATTTTATTCTAATTTTATTAGAAAAAATAAAAGATAAATTAAATTTTAAATTTTAAATTATGGATAACCTTGAAATTTCACCATTTTAAACCCTTTAAAACTAAATTAAAAGATTATCCTAAATTCTAATCTTATCAGAAACAAATAAAGATATATTAAATTCAAATCTTAAATTATTTAAAACATGAATTAGAAATATCTTTATTTTAAGGAAATATTAACCTCATTAGGATATATCTTAATCCTATTACCAAAACATGGATTTCATTTTTGAAAGAAAATATCATAATTTAATTTTTCAAATATAACAATTATATTCAAAGATATGGAAAATATAAACGCATTAGGAAAATATCTCAATTCTATTAGGAAACATCCTAATCAAAATTTTCAATATAACAATTATATTAAAAAAATTAATATTAATTCTATTAGAAAACAACCTAATCAAAATTTTCAAATATAACAATTATATTCAAAAATAATATAAGATGCATGATCATGCTTAACTTATGGTGGGATTTTAAATTTAAATGACATACTTTATGCAACAATCAAACAATTTAAAACATCCATTTCATGCATAATTAAATTAAAAATAGCAAAATTGACCAGCATATCCTAAGAAATTGAAAATAATTTAAATCCAAGACATATCTTGGTCTCCAATATCTTTCTTGTTTGGCCATTCAAATTTAGAGTTTTGAAACCTAAATCTTGTCTTCCAATTATAGCACCAGCCGCAGCAAAAATAAATTAAAAAAAAAAAAACTATATTACCCAAGTATTGAACCTTAGTCCTAAAGTATAATAACAAGCACCCCTTCACGAATGAACCAAACATATATTTTATGTTGTATGAATGTTTAATAATATAATAAAACTCCAGCCGAATATGTTTGACTTCAATCTTGATTTTTTTTTTTTGTGAACCTTTTTCGCCGTCGGCTTCTTCAGCCTAAATGGTCGAAATTTGCAGCAATCATAGTCATTCAAGTAAAATACATGAAATCGTTTCACTAACTTCATGACTAAGTGATAAGGACAACGACCCTCAACATATCTCCACAATTGTATGATATTGTCTACTTTGGACATAAGCTTTCATGACTTTACTTTTGATTCCCCAAAAAGGCCTCATACCAATGGAGACAATTGTCCTCGCTTCTATACCCATGATCACACTCTTCCCTAGCCAATGTGGGGCATTTGTTTGCACTCCTAACATCCTCTATGTCCTTAGGCAATGCTTGAATTGAGTTTACGGTTTTTGGTCTCTCAAAACAGCTCCCATTGCTTGAATGAAAAAGTTTCTTAAATAGAGTCGAGACATCGTTGCAATGCTAGGAGCAGTGTTATAATGTTGTCCCTTCGAATTTCATAAAGAAGGAAAATATAAATTTGGATGGCGTTGCAAACGCTGTAAGTAGCGTTGCAATGCTATGTCTTATGGTTTCCAATGCTGAATGATTGCTGATGTAGTGTTGCAACGCTACAAGTGGCGTTGCAACGCTATGCTCTCGGGTTCTAATGCTTTATCTTCCTCTTCAACATTTGGATACCCAATTATGGCCTTAATTTGCTCCAAATTCATCCAAATACTTCTCAAAACTTCGATTTTGCTCCAATTGCTCGATTTTCGTAAAATATACATAAAAATACATGAAAGCACACACAATCATAACAAAACTAGCATAAAACTAAGCCTAAAAATAGTACATTTATGCATGCTATCAAAGATTATGACTCATCTGAACCCACCTAGATCAAGAGTTTTGTTATTAAAAGAAAATAAAAGAAAAAAATCGCACTGGAGATAACGGGTTGAAAAAGACTCAAACCGAGGACGTACAAAAGTTTGCCAAATAACTCAGACCGAGTGTCTCATTAGAGTAAAGAATTCATAATCGATTAAACAACCTAGACTGAGAGTTTTGTTGTTAAAAGAAAATAAAAGAAAAAAATCGCACTGCGTTAATGAAAGTACGTGAGTGAATTGTCATCGAGTCTTTTGAAACCTAGAGTGAGAGTCCTTTAAATTGCGACTTTTGCCGGTCTTTTTCGCCTAGATCAAGAGGGCTGACGACAGTAGAAAGTTATTGGTTAAATTATCAAAAATACCCCTGAACTATGGGGTTGGTTTCAATTATACTCCTGAACTTTGAAAAGTTTCATTTTAACCCTTGAACTTTGATATTTGTTTCAAAAATACCCTTGAAGGCTTTTTTTCATTAAATTCATAGTTGGAAAATGATGTTTTTACATTTGTATTGTTGCTTATGTGAATATATTTGAACATATACGTTGAAAAAAAAATCAAAACATATGCAAATACGTCATTTTTTTCTATAAATTTAACGAAAAAAACCTCCGAAGATTATTTTGAAACAAACTTCAAAGTTCAAGGATTAAAACGAAACTTTTCAAAGTTCAGAGGTATAATTGAAACTAACCTCATAGTATAATGATATTTTTGATAATTTAACCAAAGTTATTCATAGTTAACTTTTAAAAAAATAGGTCTTACGTACAAAAACTTCTTAGATTGAATCGAATGGCTGAAGGGCCCACACATTAGAAACGGCTGATGAGGACGATGGAACACGTTCGAGTTGCTTCTTCCCCTTCCAAATATTCCAAAACTCTCGAGAACCCAACAGAAAAATCCCCCTTT
Source organism: Trichosanthes truncata (assembly GCA_033996785.1). Lineage (NCBI taxonomy): Eukaryota > Viridiplantae > Streptophyta > Magnoliopsida > Cucurbitales > Cucurbitaceae > Trichosanthes > Trichosanthes truncata. Next base: position 25,531,577 of record JAWPNB010000009.1, read on the forward strand.
CAAATTTCCCTTCCAAAACCCCTCGATCCTTCTCGAACTACCCAAATTCTTCCCCATTTCCCTCTATAATTTCACCTTCTCACCATTTTCCCTCGCATTGATTCTCCACAACCTTATTTTTCCCTCAAAACAGAGTCACTAAATGGCCTTCAGTACCGCAGCAGCAGCGCAGCTCCACGTTTTCCGAACCTCCAATCTCCGATTCCCGGACTCCAACAAATCCTGGAATCGGAGACAGCGAAGTACAGCGGCCGCCGTAATCCGGTGCGAGAAGGTGGTCGGAATCGACCTAGGAACGACGAACTCGGCGGTGGCGGCGATGGAGGGAGGGCAGCCGACGATCGTGACGAACGCGGAGGGACAGAGGACGACGCCGTCGGTGGTGGCGTACACGAGGACCGGCGATCGGCTTGTCGGTCAGTTGGCGAAGCGGCAGGCGGTGGTTAATCCGGAGAACACTTTCTTCTCGGTGAAGAGGTTCATCGGAAGGAAGATGGCGGAGGTAGACGAGGAGGCCAAGCAGGTCTCTTACAAGGTTATCGCCGATGAGAATGGGAATGTGAAGCTCGATTGCCCTGCCGTCGGCAAGCAGTTCGCCGCCGAGGAGATCTCCGCTCAGGTACTCTCTCTCTCTATCTCCTTAAAAGCTGTTTGAATTGAATTCTGCCGGATTATTGATACGATTGGATACTCTTGCTGTGGCCTGAACTTGAATTGAAATGTATTGAGTTCTTTGTACTCGGGATTGATGGAGATATATTGATGAGTGTTTATTAAAAAAAAATCGTGAGAATTTTAGAAATGTTCATAGGAAAGAATTGAGGTTTTTTGAAAAAAAAATCATGAATATCCTTTTTAACCATGTTTGTTCATGCCAACTGAAAATTTTGAAATTATGCCACGTCAGCTTAGTAATAAATTTTACAAAATCTAATCAACATTTTATTAAGGAAGAAAGCAGTACTGTCTAGCCCACTTCTACACCACAATTTTTTTTTGAACTTGTACAAGACAGTTGCATCCAAGTTGTGATCTTTTATTAATTAGAAAGATATTGGTGGGACATGGGGGGGACCCTGAATTTTCGAGACCTCGTGGACAGGTTTGGGCCAAAGTAAAAGTTAAGAACAAAAATGTATATTTCTCTTACTTTTTAAAAATAATAATTAAATTTTGTGAAACATTAATGGGACCTTTACTTAGATAATGTAACAAAATTGATAGGTCCGGTTAAAATACCATTTTAGTCATGTATTTTGAGACTTGTTTTATTTCAATTTTTGTATTTTTAAATGTTCAAATTTAGTTCTCGTACTCCTGATAAATCTTAAAATGAGTTCTTATTGGTAGTTTATAATTAACTTTTCCAAAAAAAAAATCGTCTCTATTAGTCTTTTCTCGGTAAATTTTAGAAATATATTCGAATTGTGTCTTTTCTTGAATGAAAATATTTTTATTATTATTTTACCAAGTTTAAATGAAAATTAACAGACTGATTTTAAGATTTACTTAAAGTGGAGGGATTTTTTTTTTTTTTACTAGAGGACTAAATTTAGACATTTGAAATTAACAAATAGAATGAGTCCTAAAGTTCATGACCAAAATGGTATTTTAATTTAAATTTTTAGAAAATGGACAACATCATGGTTGGAGTCATTGGACTTTCTGCCCTGTTTGCTGGGACATGATCTATAGATTGATTTGCTGTGACTTGATTTTATTAATTGGTTATGACTTTGAAGCATGAACACTTTAGTTTGGCTAGCGTGTTCGTGTTCGATATGTGTACACTTGGACACTCCGACACTTGTTGGACACGTATCAGACACTTGTTAGCATAACAGGTGTCTGTAAAAAACACACTAGTTGTACAAAGTCAATATAGGTCCAACATTTGTTAACACGTATCGAACACTTGTTAAGTATACTAAATAGACACCTAATAATATAGGACAAAAATAATAAATTTTGAGAGTGAAATTCACCAAACTCATTTTTTAAGCATATAAATGCATAAACTTATCGACTTTGAATGTCCTTCTTGTATAAAAATGTGTCATTGCCGTGTCAATGTCCTAGATGCTTACAAAATGACGTGTCACCATGTCCGTGTCATGTCGTCTTTGTATCCATGTTTCTTAGACTTAATTTTATACAATTAATTGATTTAGATTTTTATTGAAATTAGTGAATTTTGAAAGTTTTCACATTGTCTTTTTTTTTTTTTTTTTTGGTTGAAGTGACCACATCAGTCTGGAAAAATTGTACAATTATCAAAGTCTAAAGTAAAATTTGATAAAATTAAAAATTTAAGATAAACTTGACACACCTTGAAATCTTTACAGGTAAAGATTGAATTCTTTTCTCCATTTTAATAAATATTATGTTAAAATAATTAAAAGTAGATAGGAATAAAATCAAAATTCACATAACTATTAAATTTTCTTTCTCGTAATGCCTAAAACTTTTTACAACATTTATTTTTCAATTCTTATTCTTAAAACATAAACAATAAAACAAGTCAATATGAGCACAGTTTGATAGATAAGACACTAATTATCATCTCAAAGATCGACGGTTCAATCCTCACCCCACGCAACTGTTGAACTAAAAAAATATATATAAACAATAAAACAAAATTGAAAATTTACCTGTTTGTAGAAATCAAGACTTTGAATATATATTAAAAGATTTTAAACATTTTTAAAAACTAAAATAAAAGTAATTTTCTTTTATTATTATTTCTTAAGTAAGAGTTGTTGTGTGCCGCCAATTTGAGCATAGCTTTAAGATATATGTCCTCAACCAAGAGGTTAATGGTTCAAATATCATACTCTCATATTTTGTTGAACTAAAAAAAAGAACAAAAAGATTTATTGTGTTTTGCTATTTTTAACACAATGTTTTGCACTTTTATTAAATTCTTTTTATTTTCTATACTTTTGTAAATTTATCGATTTAATTCTCGATCTTAACTATCCAATGAAATATGAATTGAGTGTGAATTTTTTTTTTTTTTTGAGTTCAACAACATTTGGGGGTGGGGGGATTTGAACCTGCGACCTCTTGGTCGAGAGTACATGCTAATTACCCTTGAACTAAGCTCACTTTGGCACATCATGTGAAGTTGACAGGAGTTAATTCAACTTTTAATATACATGTCATCAAATGACATATTGAGGTGTGTATTAGCTTCTATGTGACGGTCTGTTAACCTTCCGAAATAAGACCATTATAATGAAAATCTATATATTGGCAAAGTACGTGATGTATAATTGTTATTTAACCTAAAATAAGGTTCTTGGTTTTAGCTTTTGTTGAAAGAACTACAATAAAGAAAACCAAAGAATTGTATGAAAGGAAATGGATAAAAGTTATAAAACGTTATTAGACAAGTTGTATGCGTATATGATATATAAATTTAGGTTAATTTATAGTTTTAGTTCTAAATTTTAAACATTATGTTTATTTAGTTTCTAAAGTCTTTGTTTCAATTTCATCCATGTTCAACTTATACCATTGTGGATTATATAGGTATTAAGAAAGCTGGTGGATGATGCATCGAAGTTTTTGAATGATCGAGTAGAAAAAGCTGTAGTAACAGTACCAGCATATTTCAACGACTCTCAAAGGACCGCGACGAAAGACGCCGGTCGCATTGCTGGTCTCGAAGTTCTTCGTATCATCAACGAACCAACTGCTGCTTCCCTTGCTTATGGCTTTGATAAGAAAACCAATGAAACCATTCTCGTTTTCGACCTAGGCGGTGGAACATTCGATGTCTCAGGTACACAAAACAACGTGCCCTGCATCTCTTGCATCTTTCACATTCTCCTTGTTTGTTCTAATTTCTAAATGACAAATATTTTTCTGCTTAGTCCTTGAGGTTGGAGATGGCGTATTTGAGGTGCTTTCTACTTCAGGTGATACACATTTGGGTGGTGATGATTTCGACAAGGTTGGTCACTCATTTTTCCATATCTTCTTTGTGTTTCCTTCTTTGCACGAAATGACATGTTTGCTTTGCTTGCGTTTAAATTCAGAGGATTGTTGATTGGCTTGCCGAGAACTTTAAGAGGGACGAAGGAATCGATCTTCTGAAAGACAAACAAGCGCTGCAACGTCTAACGGAAACTGCTGAGAAGGCAAAGATTGAGCTATCATCTTTGACACAGACCAATATTAGGTACAACAATTCTGTCTCCCATCCTTTTTTGATTGGTAGATCGTTTTATTTATCATGTTTTCTGATTAAAATATGCGTTTCAGTTTGCCATTTATCACTGCGACCACAGTCGGTCCAAAACATATTGATACTACACTTACGAGGGTCAAATTTGAAGAGCTGTGTTCAGACTTGCTGGATAGGTAAGTTTGGTTTTCATTGGCCAAGTTGTCTTTTTGCTTTATGCATGCATTTGAATTCATTTTTGACTCTCAACACTGTCTTAAAAAGGCTGCGAACACCGGTTGAAACGGCTCTAAAGGATGCGAAGTTGTCATTCAAAGATATAGATGAAGTCATCCTCGTCGGGGGCTCAACCCGTATCCCGGCAGTTCAAGAGCTTGTCAAGAAAATGACTGGGAAAGAACCGAATATGACTGTAAATCCTGACGAAGTGGTTGCTCTTGGGGCAGCAGTTCAGGCTGGTGTTTTGGCTGGAGATGTCAGCAACATTGTTCTCTTAGATGTCACTCCCCTCTCTCTCGGTTTGGAAACTTTGGGTGGAGTAATGACCAAAATCATTCCGAGGAACACAACCTTACCGACATCCAAATCGGAGGTGTTTTCAACAGCAGCAGATGGACAAACAAGTGTCGAGATTAACATATGTCAAGGCGAACGAGAGTTTGTTCGGGACAACAAGTCTCTCGGACGAATTCTCCTAGACGGTATCCCACCCGCACCCCGCGGTGTTCCTCAGATCGAAGTGAAATTCGACATTGATGCTAATGGTATTCTCTCTGTTACTGCCATTGACAAGGGAACTGGGAAGAAGCAGGACATCACAATTACAGGCGCTAGTACTTTACCAAGTGATGAGGTATGTCGATAACGGTACATGTCGAGGCAAAAGCGATATATGTTTTATGCATGTTCATTGTTTTAAACATTTTCATCTATTCACTTCAGATTACAACACTTCAATACCGTCCCTGACTCGATGCCTATTTAATGTAATAATGCAGGTGGATAGAATGGTTAAAGAAGCAGAGAAGTTTGCAAAGGAAGATAAGGAGAAGAGGGATGCCATAGACACAAAGAACCAAGCAGATTCTACCGTGTACCAAACTGAAAAACAGCTCAAGGAGCTGGGAGACAAAATTCCCTCATCGATTCGAGAGACCGTCGAGGCTAAGCTCAAAGACCTTAAGGATGCCATCTCTAACGGGTCGACTATAACTATAAAAAACTCCATGGCTGCACTGAATCAAGAAGTAATGCAGATGGGGCAGTCCCTCTATAGCCAGGCAGCAGAATCCAGCGACCGAACTGCATCAGGAACTCAGTCTGCTTCATCGGGGTCAGCTGGCGAAACTAATGGCGATGTCATCGATGCAGATTTTGTAGATAGCGAGTGACTTGATGCAGTAGATATAAGAGTGTAAGCATTAAGTAGTTTGGCTTCATACCAATTTTGGCTTGAATATATCATGTGCATATCTGGTTTAGAGTTTAGATGATGTATAAAGGACAATTTATATGCATATACTAGTGGAAATGGAAAATTCTTACTGTTTTCTTTTTTTCCTTCTGTGTTACATTTATGAATTTGAATAGGGGGAAGGAAACAAGAGGCCTTTTAGCTTGTACTGCCTCAAGGGGGTTATTTGAGGAATAGAGTAAATTTGATTTCTTTTTAGAAATATAGCAATTGGAAACTTATACAAAAAGCAGTTAGTTTTTGAAGTCTTTTTTTTTTCCAACTTCATTTCGTTTCCATTTGAACATTTCTAAAAGACAGGTAGTTTCATTTTCCAAAAGGTTTGACTAACAATAAGTATTATGTGATTTTACTTTCCTAGATCCACTTTCCTTTTTTTAGGATATGTGGGGTGGGAGAATCGAACATCGAAATTAGTACAAACTTAATGCCAATTGAGCTATGCTCATTTTGGCTCCTAAATCTACTTTTCTAAAACTTTATTGAAGTAATTTAAGCTAACCCATCAATAAAGGGGCTTATCGATTTATGACCTATTATCTCTTTTATTCTGCATATATAGTTTTTATTTTTGTACATGTAGAATTATATGTCATGATTTTTTTTCCAGAAGGATTTTATGCAAATTTTAGAGACTACAGTTAAATAATAATAACTAATTAAAAAATTACATCAAATAAAAAAGTAATATAATTTTTTATTAGAACAAAAATTATTATATAGAATATTGTTAAATTCCATTGTAATGATACCTAATAGTTTTTTTATATAACCAAATAATAACTAATAAAAACAAAATTATATCAACTAAAAAATATTAGTTTAACTAATTATTATAAGTACATTTAGAAGTACTAGCTCATAACACATACGATGCACGTGAAATTTATAGTTTTATTTTAGTACATATAAAAAATTAATAAAGATTCCTAATTAATGAAATAGTTGTTTATATTGTTTGATCCAGATGGTTGTAAGTTGTAACTATTTGAAGATAAAGATAAAATAGGAATTTAAGAAATTTTAAAGGGCAAACGACGTGACTGTTCGTTCAAACATATCTCCATCGTTAGATCATGATGTTTCATATCTATTGTCTATGTCACACCCAACACAAAATGATACACCAATTCGTCGTGTAACCACTTCGACCCGAATATTTGTAATGGGACAAAGAACGTGATTGTCAGTTCAAACATATCTTCATGGTTAGATCATGATGTTTCATATCTATGGTCTAGATCACACCCATACACGAAATGATACACCCATTCGTCGTGTAACCACTTCGACCTGAAAATAGTTGTAAGGGGGCAAAGGATGTGACTGTTTGTTCAAAGATATTTCCACCGTTAGATCATGATGTTTCATATCTATGGTCTAGATCACACCCATACGCAAAAGGAAACACCACTTCGACTCAAATAGTTGTAAGGGGGCAAAGGGCGTGACTGTCCGTTCAAACATATCTTCACTGTTAGATCGTGATGTTTCATATGGTCTAGATCACACCCATACACGAAAGGATACACTACTTCGTCGTATAACCACTTCGACTCGAATAATTGTAACGAAGGATAAAATATAAGTTTATAAAACTTCTAACGGCAAAATAGAAACACAAAAATTCTCCTCCATAGTCCTATTTATATGTATTATAGATAATAATTAATATAAAATATTATTTAATTTTTATTGTTGTGATATTTAATTTAAAAAAATTATATTTTAATAATTTAATTTATATGAATTAAAAATAACTCAGTAAAATTAAATAATAATTTATAATAAAACCACATCAACTTAACACAAAGTTAGAATCACTTTTCATTGCAAGAAAATTATTATCGAAAACTATAGATCAATTTTATCTATACATGTTATCGAATGACAATATTCTATTTTAACAAGTTAAATAATAAAAAATATAAAAGGATTTCCTTAATAGATTGAGAGAAAAGATAAAAGTTATAAGATAATTAATGAAAAAGATTACGAAGAGTGATAGATGGAAAGAAAAGATAAAAGTTGTAAAGTAATTAATGAAAAAGGTTATCAGTCCCGCTAATAAATGGAGAGAAAAAGTAAAAGTTGTGAAGTAATTAAAAAAGATAATAGGAGTCTACCAAATAAATAATGAAAATACAATTAATTAAATATGATGGATTAGGGTTTTAAAGAGGAACTAGATTATTTTTCTAATAGTGGTTTTGGTGATGGTCCTGCCTTGATTCATTTGCAGAATTAAAAAAAAAAAAATGGAAATGTTGAAGTCTTAATTTTATAAAAATGTTAATGAAAATATTGATAAAATGTCATAGGTCGATATTGATGAATATTTTTCAAAAAATTATAAAATATTTAAATTAACAAAAAAACATTTCCCTCTTTTTAAATAAGTTAAAATTTTTCTTATTATTAATAATATGTTCACATTAATGATACTTTGTTGATATTTTGTCGATTTTTTATGATATAATAGAAATGTTAATTTACTCTTATAGCCATGTTGAACTATGGACATACAAAAATGTTGACATGTTAAAAAAATAAAATCTTAATCTTCAAATTATCGAAAATTTTCGGTTTGGTTGTAGATTAACCAAACCAAACCAAAACGAACCAATCAAACCTATATTAGGCACTCTTTTAGAATGGTCACTTTCTTACATTTACAGCGCGCTTTTCCTTCATTTACAGCAATCCAGAGCAAAAGCCCTAGAATCTGCCGCTCCTCTCCCTCTCGCCGCCGCTCCGTCCGGCCGTTCTTGTCTACGCTGCTGCCATCGCTCCGCCGTGGGCCCAATAAAAGCTCAAATCGGAAGATCGAACCGATCGAATTGGTTGAAAATCGGTTTTCTTCGATATCAAACTGGTTCGGCTGTTTTTTCTTCGAGACCGAAAACATTGTTGGTAGTATCAGGACATTAGATTTAAACCTATTTTCACAGATTATTTCTTCGAACCAAGCTGCCCAAAGACACATTGCGGGCACTTTTGAAACCATTACGAAATTTTCTACAGTACTCCAAGAATTTGTTTCTCTTCGGATCGAGGGTTCCGGTGGTTCGTGATTTTGTTGTTTCTCTTTTCACTTCATTAGTTTACGAGTCAATGTTTCATTATATGAATCTGTTTATTCAAATGTATGATCATCCGGAAGCTTGAAATTCTTTTAGGGTTTTTTTTTTCCTTACAGGTTGTTTCTGCTTCTAGGAATCTGCTCCGTATCGTTAAAGATGGTATGTTCCCCTTGAACTTGTTTCTTGTTTTCCTTTTGGTCCACTTTTGTTTTGAACTCAGTCGCTAAATTTTGCTAGTTGTAACTTATGCCTCGGATAAATTGAACTGTTTCCTTCAAATGCGTCGTCGTCACTTGTTCGTTCGTTGTTTTTCTCTTTTTGGGTAAACTCTGATAGCAATTTCCCACTGCAGCTTCCCCTTTCTCTCCTAAAGACTGCTCAAGGGCATCCAATGGTAAGGGTCTCATTCAATTTTCCTTTTTGAATCTGTGAATATATGGGTGAGTTTACAGTCTCCTTGACTAAGTTCAAGAGATAGACTTATATTTGATTGTCAAGAAACTTTAAAGATTTGCTATCCAGATAGGTGGCACCATATGTTTTGAACCCTCATTCCCCAGAGCTCCAATTATGATTATTATTATTAGTATTTTCACGTGGCTAAATGCCACTGTGCTAATCCATTTTGGTTGTAAGGCTGTGCTTTGTCTGAGCTATTTTGGCTGCTATGTCAAGAACTTTTATTTTAGGAATTTGTTTTTGAACTTATTTTAAGAATCTGTAATTTCTGTGTTGTAACAGTTGGTGGAACTGAAAAATGGTGAGACTTACAATGGGCATTTGGTTAATTGTGATACATGGATGAACATTCATCTCCGGGAAGTCATCTGCACTTCTAAAGTAATGCACTTTTATTTTTGGGATGAATTTTCTCTTTTACATTTGCTTTTATTTCTTTTTCTGGGAGATTGGTGGTAATAACTAAGTTTTCTAATTATCAAATGTAGGATGGTGACCGGTTTTGGCGAATGCCTGAATGTTATATTCGTGGTAATACAATCAAGTATTTGCGAGTTCCCGATGAGGTATTCATGAAAGCTGTTGCCATTTTCGAATGTCTAATTGTGACTTTTGATGTATCAGAGGACCAATTTTATATATGCTTTTAGAACAAAAGACCCATATGCCTTAAGATTTAGTTCTTCTTCCATTTCTGTCACATGCTTGCCAGCCACATCTCATTTTGATTTCTGGTTTCTAATATTATTTCCTCTCTTCTTTTACTTATCATTTCACAACTTTGTGATCATTTTTTTTTTGTTTTTTGTTTTTGGGTAAGAAACAATTTCATTGATGTATGAAATTACAAAAAGGGGAGAGAGAAAGCCCAAACCAAAGGAGTTACAAAAGACTTCTCCAATAGGTCAAAAGTGTAGAAAAGCTATAAGAGTAAAACATGGAGTTCGATTTTCACCAAGTAATAGTAAGGTAAACAACACTATCAAAGAAAGCCGAGTAATCGTCTTCCTTTGTACCGAAGGTCGTATTGTTTCTTTCAATCCAGTATGACCACAGAAAAGCACGAACAAAATTCTTCCAAAGAAGCTCCAGCTCTTTTTTATCCTTGAAGGGGTGGCCCAAAAGGAGGATGTTGAGGAGAGAGTAAGGGTCATTGGGAAGCACCACCAACCAGCCAAATGCAAGTTGAATATCAATCCAGAAGCTTTGAGCAAAAGAGTAGTGAATAAATAAGTGAGATTGATTTTCCATACTACTATTGCAAAGGATGCTCTGACTATGAGAGATGGCCATGTATGGAAGATGCCTCTAAAGCCTATCATGGGTGTTTATAGCCTTGTGTTATAGCTCGCAAATGAAGAATTTTACCTTCTTTGGGTATTCATCATGCCAAATCATTTTTGTAAAAAGATGGGAGGAACTCACAGCCAAGAGGTCGAGGGTTTTGAGCAAGGATATGGAAAAAACACCATTAGCCTCATGAGGCCAAATCCAATCATCACCATCCAAAGTCGACACAAAAATTAGATAAGAGGAGGCTTAGGTTAGCCCATTCCGTGATTTCATCATTCTTCAATAATCTTTGAAATCCAAGTCCCAAAGAGCTAAATCTTCATGCCACATATCTATGATCGAAACCATCTTCTTATTGGTAACCCGAAAGAGCTGGGGAAAACTAAGAGCCAAGGGTCTATTACACAACTAGGAATCGTTCCAAAATTCAGTGGAGAACCCATTTCCCATCGTGGACCGAACATAGCCATGAATTAAGGCTTGGTGCTTCAAAATATTCTTCCATGGGCCGCGTGAGGAATGTAGAGAGAAATTTCTATGAGATTGTTAAAGGGTTTGGTTACTTTGGGAACTGTCAAAGATCTTCTCAATGCCTGGGGCACCCTTTCAAGAACACAAAGGCTTTGCTTTGGTTGAACATTACTAGGGCCTTCTTTTGGATTCTTTGGAAAGAACAGGACCAAAAAGTATTTCGGGATTTAGAAATTTCTTTTGACTTGTTCTTTGATCTTGTTATTTATAATGCTATCTCTTGGTGCAAATTGTCCAATCTTTTTGCTTCTTACACATATGCTTCCCTTTTAGTCTCAAGTCTCTTGTAATCACCATGGATTTTCCATCCTTTTTGTAACTTTCATACATCAATGAAATTGTTTCTTATAAAAAAAAAATCTTGCATCAATAATCACACACCAAAAAGCCTGTTTGTCTTTTTGGTAGCACCAAATCCACTTGGCTAAGAGAACACAGTTTTTGTCTTTAATACAATGGAGACCAAACCCCCTCTATCAATGGGGAGAAGAATTGTTTCCCATTTAACAAGATGTTTGTGGTTGCCACCAGTAGAGTCTTTCCAAAGGATATTCTTGAATAATCTTTCAATCAATTAGCAACCTTTGTGGGCAATTCAAAAAGGGGGAGGTAATAAGTAGGAAGGATAAAGTGGCTTGGAGGAGAGTTAATCTTCCACCCTTGGATATATGGGAGTTTTCCCAGCCATTTAGCCTTCTTTGAATTAAAGGAGAGGTGTTTGGGATTGCCATTCAAGGGAAGACCAAGATAAGAGTTAGGCCAATTTCCAACTAGACAATCAAATTTCGCAGTTGTGGTATGGAGCAAAGAAACTTCAATGCATTGCCCAACTCTCGTATTTAGGATTTGTGAGAATTGATATCAAGACCCGAAATTGTCTCAAAAGCATGAACATAAAAAATATTATGCATTGCCCAACTCTTGTATGATGAAAAAAGAAGCGTGTCATTTGCAAATTGGAGATGGGTAATGTTGCTTCTCAAGGATCAAACTTCAAAACCTTTAATGGAGCCTTGTGAAGCCCCTTGCATCAATGATTAACTAAAACAGTCGATGAGAATAAAGAGGAAAGGTGAAGGGGGGGGGGGGGGGTCCTTGGCGAAGGCCTCTAGTAGCAAGAATCTTGCCCCTAGGTCGCCCATTAATGAGAATAGAGAAATTTGAGGATGATACACAACCTCTGATCAATTTCCTCGATAATGACCCAAAACCTTTAGCTTTGAAAATATTGTCAAGGGAAGTCCAATCCAGTGTTTTTAAAGGCTCAAGGCGCACTAAGGCGCAATGGCCCTCTGGAGCCTAGGCGCAAGGCGCACAAAAAGGCGCGGGCTTTTTTTTGTAAGGCGCACTATACATAAAAAGCCATAAAATATATATATATATATATATATATATATATATATATATATATATATGTGTGTGTGTGTGTGTGTGTGTATACATGTAGCAATGCTTGAATTTGTTATCAAGCGCTTCGAATGACCAAGTACGGGGGTCTCGCTGCCCGGTCAGCGAGTCGGGGTCCAGGGGCGAAGCGCCCTGGTGGGGGTTCGGGGGCAACGCCCCCGAAACCTAAGAGGTTTTACAATTTTTTTTTCAATAATAACCAACCTAAACCCACAATTTGGACTTAAAAACTTAAAAACAAAATGAAATTTAATAATCCCTAGAGGCGCGTGGGGCGCGCGCCTCGGGGCTTCATGGAAGGCGCGCGCCTAGGCCGCGCCTTCTTACCCGCGCCTCGCCTCTTCGAGGCGAGGCGCTTCAAGTGCGCCTTGCGCCTAGGCGCGCCTAGGCGCGCGCCTGGGCGCGCCTTTTAAAACACTGGCAATCCACTCTATCAAAAGCTTTCTCAATATTGAGCTTGATGAGATAGCCCTTTTTTTTCCTTTCTTTTTCATTCATCGACAAGCTCATTAGCTATGAGTGATGCATCAAGGATTTGATGACGACTTTCAATAAAAGCTGATTGATAGTTTGTAATTGTGTGAGGAAGAACTTTTTTTTTTGAGTTCAACAATATGCGGGGTGGGGGATTTGAACATCTAACTTCTTGGTCGAGGGTACATGCTTGAGGAAGAATCTTCTTAAGTCTTTTAGAGAGAACTCTAGCAATGATCTTGTAAAGGCAAGAAGCAAGGTTGATCGGTCTATTGTCATTGACGGTACGCGAGTCTACTTTCTTAGGGATGAGACAAATGTAGGTCTCATTTAAAGAGGCATTAATATTCCATTCTTTTGAGTCTTGGAACATCCTCATGATTTCACATTTAAGGATGTTCCAAAACTTTTTAAAGAATTCTGCAGTAAAATCATTGGGACCGGGAGATTAGTTGGTGCCCAAATAAAAAACAGCATGTTTTATTTCTTCCTCAGTAAAGTCAGCTTCCAATTGTGATACTTGTGTTGCTGAAATAGGGTCCCATTGAGAAATTTGAGGGAGGGAACGATTGCCTTGTTTCTTTGTATAAAGCTGGGAGAAGAAAGAAATAAATTCTTGTTCAATTTCACCATCTGTGAGGCAGCTTCGGCCTTGTTGAGAAAGAATTTCTGTTAGTACCTTTTCTTCTTTTTGTAGCCATGATACGGTGAAAGAAAGAGGAGTTAATATCACCATCTTGTTTTGCATTTCTGTCTCCAGAGAGTCTCCTCCTTTGCGGCCAAAGAGAGCAACTGTTCTTTCAAAGAAATCCTTTGGATTTTGTGGTTAGGGAGCATGTCACCTGACTTCTCCATACTGTCAATAATGGCAATCTCAGATACAACCTGGTTTTTTTTGGGTGATTAAACAGCCGTAAGTGTCACAATTCCAATCCTTTAGCATAACCTTTATTAAGTTTTTGCATAAAACTGTGACCCGGCCATCCTCGAAGAGGGGTATTAACCCACCAATATTCCACTAAAGGGAGAAAAGAATAGAATGATGATGCATCCACGTTTAACCCACCAATATTCCACTAAAGGGAGAAAAAAATAGAATGATGATGCATCCACATATTTTCAAAACGGAAGGGGGTGGGACCCCAATTTGTGATCATTTTTAACTTGTTCATTTGATTGTATCCTTCGTTATCCACCGATTAAGTTACTTGTTAAAACTGTTCCTTGCTTTCTGATGATAGAAGTTATCATTCCCCTCTTTTTACTTGTCCTAACCAATGCAGTAAATGCGTACCAAGCTTTTGTGCAGAGTGTTGCAATATTTGCTAGCTCTCTTACACATGCACAGACACGAGTGCACATGCATGCACACATGAAACGTTCTGATACACTAATTTTGTATTGTTTCCCAGGTTATTGATAAAGTACAGGAAGAAACCAAAAGCCGTGCAGGTATGCTGTTTATGCATTTTATGATATAAGATAATGGTTATCAATTGAAGTAAAATTCATTTTGCATATTGATTCTTAATCTTGTCTTACTGAAATCTTTAACAAAATCCATGTAATAAAAGATGGACGTTTGATAACATCTCATAAAATACCAAAGACCTTTGCTAATGTTTCCATGTATTTGATTCTTGATTGTCTATACACATCAAATGAGTCTAAATAAACGATGCCATTAAGACTAAGATTAATTTCTCTTTTGCCTTGGTTTTGACAAGTTTTATAGCTTTAGTATCAAGGAAACTGATGCTTGGACACTGAATTTTCAGATAGGAAACCTCCGGGTGTTGGGCGTGGAAGAGGAAGAGGGCGTGAGGATGGTCCTGGTGGAAGACCAGCTAAAGGAATGGGGCGAGGCTTTGACGATGGTACTAAAGCTGCTTCTGGAGGACGTGGAAAGGGTGGCTCTGGTGGAAAACCCGGTCCCAACAGAGGTAAATTCAACTGAATCATTGTTATTTATGGAACATAAATTTGTTGTTTTAGCTTCCATGGATAACAATTCTGTTTTTACTTTTTCTGCCTTGTAAAAACTGCATATACCCATGTTTTATTTGTTTAGTATTTACCCTTTAAAAATACTTGGGCTAAAATTTAAGAACAAAAGACAGGAGTTTTGAAAACTATTAACGTTTTTAGTTTTTTTTAAAAATTTATCTTTGATTTCAAAGTCGATTTTGAGAGTAGATTAGAAAACGAAGAAAAAGGTTTGCATAAAACGAAGTATAAACAAAAATGTTATCAAATGGACACGTTATCGTGTCTTATTAACACAGTTCTCGTGTGTTTGTTTTTTTTTTAATATAGTTGGAGGCAGAGGCCGAGGGTGATCTGAGTGCTATGGGTAACAGATGAGATGGACTAACTACATATGCAAGCCCTGCCCCATTTTCTGGTCAGTGGCCGTGTGTTTTCTTTTTTTATGCATGTTCTTTTGGTTTGGATTCTGAAGTGAATATTTATGCGAGTTTAGCCAGCCCTCTGCCAAAGTTGTACACGAGACAGACTATTTAGTTTATTTGTGTAATTGAATGCAATTGGTTCATAGTTTTGGAAATTGGTATATAGCTCATGTTTCCAGATGTCTTAGAGGGGCTGGGAGACTATATGTGATACATTTAGCTACACTGAACAATTGAAAGTTTTAGTTTTTTTTTTTTTTTTTTTGAAATTTAAGAAACCGAGCTTTCATTGAACAAAATGAAAAAGATAGACTTGGGCATACAAAAAAAACAAGCCCACCAACAAAAACTAAAGCTATTCCAAAAACGAGCTCCAATCCAAAAGATTGATGTCAAGCTGATAGTTACAAAAAAAAATTCGATTAATAGATGCCCACAAAAATGAGGTAAACATTTGAAAGGTATTATGATCAAAGTCTAAACACACCTGTTAATTTTTAGTAAGGAATGTTGTTTACGTTTCCTTTGAGCGTTGGGTTGATGACTAGTGTGCTCAAAATCTAGGATTGATTAGTTTTGCGAGGATCATCCCATGACCAATGATATAGATGTTCATTTTTATCATCTGTCCATCTAAAGATGCCATGGCTCTATGAACCCTCCAATATATTTGTCATGGGCAAGACACTTCTAACCATGGCAATGTGACCGGTTACTCTCAAGGACGATGTCAAGTGGCTCTATGACAAACATATGATGGGTGGCTGAGAAGTAGGGTTCGTTGTATGGATGACTCAAAATTTTGGGCCTAAATGATATATGATCCAATTTCTAAAAGTAAGGTTATATAACCTTTTGCCTCTGTTAGCATCCTAATAAAATTACCACAATGCCCTGTGGAGATAGTGTGTTGAACTTTCGTTCTCGTTTGTTATTACCACGTTCTCGTTTGTTATTACCACCTCTAACTCTTGCTCTCGTTCTCGTTCATTAGCTTCTACGACACCAACCTCTCACTCTAGCTCTTAATTTTTTTTCCTCCATTGTTCATGTCAATTGTACGAATAGACAATGTTGAGGTGACTTGCGATGTTAAGAGGCCAAATCTAAACTGTCATTAAGAGCACAATCAAATTAATTTCCATCCATCCAACCACCTACCAACCTTTCAAATCAATTTATCTCTATACGTATAAAGAGTTATTTACGTCCTTAAAGCAAATGACCCAATATGCAAAAAAACAAACACCTACCAACCTTTCAAATCAATTTATCTCTATACGTATAAAGAGTTATTTACGTCCTTTAAGCAAATGACCCAATATGGAAAAAAAATTTCTACATACTTTTAACTCTTGAAACCTTACCTTCGTCAACTTTGAAATGTTGTTTTATGCGTTGGAATCATGGTCCAAGCATCATCAAATTGGCATTTAAAAGCATTTAAAAGCAAGTATGTGCACAAACATTCATGTAGTTTCAATTCATCTTCATTGGTATAGGGGAGCTTGCTTGAAAGGGATTGTCAAAAGCGTGATCACTTTACGTAATGGAGTAGCAATATAGGTTTTTTAGTTGTTGAAGATTAAAAGCGCGATCACATTACGTAATGGAGTGAGAGAATTAGAGTTGTAATCTTAGCAAAGTGAAAGTCGGAGCGAGAGTATAGATAGAGTTAGGGATAAACCTATAGGCTATAGCACGAGTGAGAGAGCAAGAGATTTAACTAGTGGAATAACGCGAGCAAGAGTCAAAGCCAAAGCCATATTGAGAGTGAGAGAGCGAGAGCCAAAGATTTAACAAAACTCTTATCACTTAGTTTTCGACTTTTCGAAAATATATTAGAAGACATAATACAAATAAAGAATTATTTTTCTTAATTTGTTTGTTTCAGTTATCCATTAATTATTATTACTTTTACTTATTTATTTACTTTAATTTGAAGGATGAAGAAGAGATGTTTCTTCATTCGATATGGGGATGCTTGGGATGAGGAGAACTGTAGGGGAGGTTGCTTGAAAGGGATTGTCATGCCGAGTGTCACGGTCGTATCTCTCCAATTATGCGGTGCCATGACTTTGCGCTAGATCATGGCCAGCCTTAAGGGAAACTTAAGCCCCAATACATTTTTCACCCATCCTTTGTGGCTTCGTCCAACCTTAGGCAATGTTCTTTCCCTCAACCAAGCTTCATTTGTCATGCAGCGGAATCATAACTTGGTCATACATGTCGCCTGTACGTGTATTTCAACTCTTTTGCGACTTTAGTTGATTTGCCTCTACTCTAGGCCAAGTCCAAAGGCTTAACCTTGCCTATACACTAGGCCAAAGTCATTTAACCACTTAGTCGCATCATCGATCATCATCTTCAAACTCGTAGACATGTCCACAACGCTTCTACATCAGTCTGGAACTTCACTGGGATGAGTTTGGACCCTTTGTTGGGTCAACACGACCTTAAAACGCTCAATCAGAGCTTATCGAGTATCTTGGGACTTATTGGGTGATTATAATGCTTACCGGGTGCAAACAATGCAAATCGGAGCTTTTCAGGACATTATAATACAAACCGGGACATATTGGGCAGATACCATCCAAATCGAAAACTATCAGGTCCCCCTGATGCTTAGTGATGCCATCCCAAGCCTCGAGAGATCATTTGACTTAGCTGCTCACTTGGACATGCTTCTCGAGATCCTACCCAAGGTTGTCTTCATAATCGGGGCCTCCCGGACATCCATCCATCCGAGTCACAATCGAGACATGAACCCTTCCGTGTCCATGCCGAGTCATTCTCGTATCGTTGGCCGCTATCGAGCCCTATAATGGAACCTCCAACCCATGGAAAAGGGGTGCAATGTCGGGACACTCGTGCCGCCTGACATTGTCCTAAGAAAACCAATTCCATAGGAAGACGCCTAGGATACTCGTCTTGCAAACGCTCGCCTACACCATGACACACACATGTGCCATGGGGTGGCTCACTTAGGCCATGAGACCCAGGGGTGGTGGAGAGTCAACACTATGCCTCCTCCTAAGGTAGAACAATTGAGATTTTTTATTCTCCCACCCATGCACATCAATTTGGCGAGGAGTCATACACCAACATGGAGTTGCTCGTCTGGACTATGATTGACACGAAATTTGGCGAGCTTACATCTTGCCCATATACGGACTTAACTCCAGAGCCGCTTGTCAAAACTCATGACGGAACCCTGACTTTTGAGGCTATGACCCGAGGCCCCATTTGATCTCCACTAAGCTTGTCATTGACACCTCGGATGACATGGTTGCTTCCTATTTTGCTTGCATCTCAACCTGGCATTTAAGCCCACTATTCTTGGTGTGTTAGATGATGAACCATCCTCCTCGATCGCATCATGACATTTGTCTTCTATTGGCCCTAGCGTGGCTTGATAGGCGACACTCGCGTGCCACATTTGCATCTATCTGCTCTGTGGGGCTGACAATCTACTGTTTTCTTAGTATGGTTGTGACACCGAGCACATTGAATTACGACAAACTAAAAGGTCACATATATGAGATTAAAAAAGGTAGTCCGTCAGAGTTTGACATTGTAATGAAGGTGAAATATAAGTTGGACTATGAATCCCCTCCACTGTACTCAATGAGAATAACGATGTTCAATTTCTTCTTGAGAACATCAAGATCTCTTAAAAGTCCAACTATTCATAACCATATAATAGAAGCAGCACGAAGAAGAAAATACGTAAATTAATGATGTCAATGAAAACGTGAGGGTTGACCGTGTGGGTTTCGAGATGCAAAATACAGAATCGTTCAACATGTATCAAGAGGAGGATGAGATCCCTTTGTATGAGAGTACTCAAATGAATAACGTATCATCAATGCTCTCTTTAGGATCGACAACATCAACCCATGGGAATTGTATGCTCGACCATGCAAGATTGAACATCAGTGAGGAGGAAATGATGCCTGAGACTTACATATAACAATGTATGCAAATGTACATTATGTGCAGGACGTCGAGTATGACACAAATGTGGACACTAAGCTTGCTAGGGAGGTACTTGAACCCCAGACAATTCTAGACCTTGAAGAGGTAGAAAGTGAACGAGTGCAAAGGCAAAAGGTGAATCGTCCAATTGTTAAGAATAAGACTTGGTCGATTCCAATTGTAACCAAGTGTGGTCCTCCATTAGTTAGACCGTCTGTACCTAATGGAAGCATAAGGGACATCATTTTGCATGATCAGTCTTCTTCTGGGTTGACATTGAAGTAGACCAAATATTCTTCTATAAGGACTTGACAATGAGATTATCAGTGTTGGCCAATGAAAAACAATTTTGAATTTTGAGTTATGAAATCAACTAAGGATCTATATACTTTGCGATGTATCGACGAAACTTGTAAGTGGAGGCTTTATGCAATTAGGATGCACAATTGTGAGATCTTCAGGATCTCAAAGTATGCAAATGAGCACATATGCTCGATCAAGTTATTAAATCACGAACACAGGCAAACAAGTGCTGAGGTAATTGGGCACTTAATCAAGGATTAGAGGTTATGTGAATTGTCATCTTGTCATTGTTGTTGATGGGGCTCATTTAAAAGGAAAGTACAAAGGAATCAAGTTGATCGATGTAGCTATAGATGATAATAATCAAGTATATCCTTTGGCATACACAGTCGTGGACAACAAGACAAATTGGTCATGGAAATAATCAAGTATATCCTTTGGCATACACAATCGTGGACAACGAGACAAATTGGACATGGAAATGGTTTATGACGAATTTGAAGGTTGCAATAGGAGAGGCTTCTAATATGGTGATTGTTTTCGACTATCACATCACTATCTTCAACGTAGTTCGAGCTATATTACCCACAACATTTCATGCACTTCGCATTTACCACTTGGAGAGTAATGTGATGACAAATTTTAAGGACAAGGCGGCAACTGACTTGTTTGTTCATGTAGCTAGGGCATTTTGTGAGTCAGAGTTTAAGAAGTATGGAGACCAACTTATTCATTTTTGAGGTGGTGCTGTCGCAAACTATTTGCAGGAGGTTGGTGTTGAATGGCAAGCACGATGTCATCAGCCCCAAAAACAATATGATAATATGACCTTCAACTATGCAGAGTGTTTTAATGCCATAACAGCAAAAGCGAGACAGTTGCCCATAACTGCCTTGTTGATTTCATAAGAGATTTCTTCCAGCAGTTGTTTTATGATAGGCGAAACTATTGGTCCTTGCGCACTTTGACGTACTCAGATTATGTTGAGAAGTGAATGGCAACCGAGTGTGAGAAGGGCAAACAGTGCCGAGTTGACCTGATTGACTTTTATAGGTTTCATGTGAGAGATTGTTGGTTGGATGGTATCGTTGATCTCAACACGAGTGAGTGTACTTGTAGAGAGTTTGACTATTTTGATATTTCGTGTTCCATGCTATTGTGGCAGCCAATGATTGCAACATCAATCCATTCAATCTTTTTGCAATGCATGTTATAGTGTCGAGTCCCTTATGGTTGCATACGTGGAGTCAATATCTCTCCTATTAGACATGTGTGAGAATGGAAGAAGTCATAGGATATGTGAAGATGAAAATTCTTCCACCCAGAAGAGTACCTCAAGTTGGTTGGCGACGGGTACAAAGGATCCCATCCACCGGAGAACACCGTCTATGTCCCAGATGTAGTAGGTGTGGGAACGTTGGACATAATAGACAAACTTGTAACTAACTGCTCTTAACGACCAAATTCAATGTGTTGGGATTTATGCCCTAAAACCTTGTAATTAATGATTTATTTAATAATTAGTAATAATTTCAATTATTTTATTTGCAATATAATATTATCAATTATATGAAAAATCTAAGGTTATTAGTGCAATCTTGAACAGTATGTGGTTGACATACGAGAGGATCATGTTTAAGAAATAACCTAAATGGTCATAGTATATAGATAAAGTTGAATGCCTTATCCTGGTAACACTATTGATACAGCCTACTTTGTAATAGTTACAAATGATTTGATCAAAATTGTTCATGTGGAGACATGTGAGTGGGGGTATCTTATACAATAAGTTTGTATACGACTAGACCATGGAATATTTAATCTGTCTTTATAAATCTGTTAATTGAGAAGATTAATGTTTCATCAGGATTATCATATGCGACTCGATCTTAATCCTGAGTGAGTTATGAACTCCTGCCTGTGAGGGCTTGTCCTTTAATTTGCATGAATGAGAGTGACTTTTGTAGTCGATTCAATAAGTCTACCATTTTGGGGACTTGACCAAATAAAGAGCTAGGAACATAATCTCACAAGATGGAATTTACTTCTTACCATATATGGTAAGTAGATGAGAAAGTTTTCTTAAGTGTTGATTTTGAGACTTGAACAATGGGGCCCCACCCTTTCACTGGCCTGAGAGGGACTTAGTTTATGGTTGGATCATAAACAAATTGTTCATTAGAGGGTCGGTGGTACTTAAGTTGCAAGATATAATTACAGGGGTAAAACAGACTTTTGACCCATCTGTAATTATGAACAACTCATGAAGGATCGACTTGCATGTAATGGTTATATCCATAGACACAATTTGTCCTACAGTGCATAAGAGTGCAACTCTAGGTCTATAATGGAGTGACCTAAAGTTAATGAATGGAAATAGATTAATTAAAGAGTTTAATTAATTATTTTTGTATCATTGGAGCTTATAATCTATAGGTTCATATGGTCCACTTGCTAACTCATAGTAACACTTTCATAGTAATACTAAAAAATCAATTTAGTTGAAAGAAAAATTTGAAATGTTCAAATTAATATTTAATATATTACATATAAAAGAGGAAAATATATTTATTTTATTTGATACTTTAAATATTAAAATAATCAATGTATGTTAGATACATTAAAGAAAAAATATTTATAAAATTTGAATAAGATCCAAATAAATAAATATCGTAAAGATTTGAATAAGATTCAAATAGATTAAATATATGTATTTTAATATATTATATATTAAAATATTTATTATTTAATTATGGCAAATATTTACTCTAAGTCTCTATAAATAGAACTTTTGGGTAAAGATGTCCATTTAACCCGCGGGACCAGGGCCCTGCGGGGACCCGCCCCTAACGAGGCGGGGAATCTCCGATTACATGGGGAATGAGGGAGGGAATGGGGAGAGTTTTCTCCTCGTTAGCTAAACGGGGACGGAGAATATATTCCCTGTCCCCGACCCTGCCCCCGCCTCGATTCCCCACCCCGCCCAGCCCCAATCAATTAGTTAGTATGTATGTATGTTTGCGTATAATATATGCTAATTATAGTAAGAATTAGTTGAAGACTATTTTTTTTAATAAAAAAAAAAGTTAAAGACTATGTTGTAATATTGAAATTTGATTTTTTAGAAATTAAGTTGTTTTGACATTATAATATTTTTACTTATGATATATTATTGTTTTTATTAGGAAGTTTTATAACATTTTCTTTAAATAGAAATTATATTAAAACTTATTCATTTAGAAAGAATTTCTATTATGGTTGAGAATAAATTAAAAAAGATTAAAAAAAAAAAAGAACGGGGAAAAATTCCTTGCAGGGAACTCGATCTCTACGAATTCCTCGCAGGGAATCCCCTCCCCGATCCTCACGAAATTAAATGAAAAATTTCGTGGGGACGAGGAATGAAATGGGGGGTGGGGCTGGAGACGAGGAACCCATTCCCCGGCCCCACCTCGCCTCGTGGACATCTCTACTTTTGGGTTGAGCCATTATAGCACACATCTCCTCAATAGAGAATTAGAGAATTCTCTCTAGACCTCTTTATCTTTAACGGATTTGGAATTTCAACCTCGTTGGAGTTGGAGCAAGAAGATTAAAGATCCACCAGAATTTTATCTCCATATTTAAGTTAAGGTATGTTTTACTTAGCATAAATTATTTTTCATTTAATTCTAAAATAAAATCAAAGTCGAATCCAACGCTTCGACATTAGGTTTAATTTGATTATTCATTTCACAATGTATAAGAAAGTGGTGGTGGTTCAAACATTCGAAGGGTTGTTTTTTACTGCTTCTAATTGGACTATATTGTATTTGTCGTATGTTCAAATTTACACCAAGATCTGATGTTTGCGTGTATTTTGTATTGTATCTCGTTCTCGCGAACAACTGAAACTCTCACTCTCGCTCTTGAAAGAAAGAAAGGAAGTATAAGCGATGTTGGAAAAGATCAACTCCTTACATAAATAATAGGAACTAGGATCTTGTGAACAAATTACCAAAGAACAAAATATTAGAGAGTTGCTACCAACCAAGAAATAGTGGCAATGATAGCTCGAGATTTAAAGTTCACTTAGTAGCTGCAGGCTAAAAAAAAGAAGAAATGAAAAGAATTACACTAAGTCTTCCCATTAATGGTAAAACGCACTTCTATGTGATCTAAGCAATAACCATTCATGTCAACCTTCAACATTTAGATATCGAAACCATGTTCCTTCAAAGAGATCATGAGAGAAATTTATAGGAATTAACCTCAAGGTTCTATAGTTGTTGAGGAAGATGAAGTTTGTTGACTCAAAAAATCACACTATGGATTGAAGCGACTAAGGCAATGAGCCAATGATACAAAAGTGTCCAAAACTTATTATTTATTTAATTAAGGGGTGTTTGGGGTGAGGGTTTTTGTAAGTTTGACTTAAGATGCTGAAGTTATGTTTGCTCCATAGGCATCACAAGCCTAGAGTTTGTTGGACAAAAATCCATAGGTTTCAACACTTCTACCAAAAACCTATACTCCCAAATCTACTCTCTCACATAATTTTCTTAAATCCAAACTTCCAAGTTTCTTAAACTCAGGCTTTTTGAACAGTTCACTTAAATCCTAGGCTTAACTAAGATGTCAAATCTACACCCCAAATGCCACCTAAGAGCTTTAAAAGAAGCTTGCATGATCTTTGTGTATACTACAAAGAAGTAGCATCAACTTGTAAAGCTTATCTTTTATTGTATGTCAATCATATATTAATAGCAAGGGGGAGACAACATTGAAATAGCAAAGCTAAAAGTAGAATTGAGCATTGAATTTGACATGAAAGACTGGGTAGTAAAAAAATTCCTAAAAAGTTGTCCATTGACCAAATGCTAAGATGCAATACGCCTTCATATATTATAGCACCATGAGATTTGGGCTTATCATGGTGTGATTCTCAAAGTACAATTTATTCGTCAAAGAATGACTGCATTTCGTAACAGAAGTTTTTGTTCGTAAGTTAATAATCCTTGAAGAAAATATCGACATAGCAGTACTTAGCAGAAGCCTTTAGTAAGACAATTGGAACAAGCAAATTTTGGTAAGAATGTGAAGAATAAAGGTTGATTCAAGTTGAAAAGCAATTAATGTAACAGGCACATTGGTAGCCCACTTTGAAGTTTCTTAAACAGACTCCATTTCCATTCTTATGCTCAAGGCATTGTTGCTTGCAAGACGACAAGTCGCATGCCTTTGGGTCAATCACTGTCATGCATCTTCCTCCACCATTTGCCTTCATTTCCACCACCTCCTCTGTTCATATTTAGTATTTTATATATATATATAATTGTAAATAAAAATCAAACTCGATATATTATTGATTGTTAAACGAGCATAGCTCAGCAGTAATTGACATGTACTTCTTTTCTTGAGGTCGGAGGTTCAAATTTCCATACCCCACATTTGTTATACTAAAAAAAAGTCAATATATTAATTAACTATAATCATAGCTAGTAATCACTAGTCAAATAATGACTTATTTACATTCGCTCTGATTTTTGGTATATTTGTATCTATTTTTATAATATTTTATATAAATTATACTAAATTTACATCTATGTCTTTTTTTTCTTTCTATTTCTAAAAGTTCTGCTTATTTACTAACCTTTTCTTGGGTTGTTTAATTTACTTTTAAATTTATTTTTGAAATCATATCCAAATTTTAGGAAGTAAAAAAAAAAAAAATTGTTTTTCTAGAACCTATTTTTGAAATTTGGCTTAGATTTTAGGTTTTTTAAAAGTAGAAAACTATACAAAGAAAATAGAAGTTTGAATATATTTTATAAGCTTAACTTTTAAAAACAAAATAAAATAGAAATTATCAAACACTTAAAAATATAGTTTTCAAAAAACGTATTTTTTGTTTTAGAATTTAAAAGTATTTTAAAAAAAATAGAAAATAAACTAAGAAAATATAGGCATGAGTGATATAAGCTCATTTTTTAAAGGCATAAAAGCCTAAATGTTCCTTTTTTTTTTAAAAAAAAAATAGTCTCAGAATGCAGTTTTTATTCTCTAAAAAAAAATAATAATAAGAATTCAGTTTTTATTTATTAATTTACTTATTTTGGAAAAAATTTAATTGAAGTGAAGATTTCAAAAGCTATTTATGCTTTTAAAATCTAGTTGAAATTTCAAAACCTTTTTTTTCCTTTCATTAGAAAGAAAAAACACATTGTGACTGGTGTTTTTGTTCTCAGAAACATTTAAAGGTTTTTTCTCAAGTTAAAAGGTAGAATTATTCAACCAAAAATTATTTATAGTAATTGACTATGTTAAAAAAAAGTTTATTTTGAAAATCAGGAACACTTCTTTAACATGGTTCCTAAATAATACCTTTTTTTAAAAAAAAAAAATTGTTTGAAATGATTATGTTAGTTTTTTATTTTTATTTTAAAATTAAGCTTGTAAATCCTTTTAATTCAAAATAATATTTAAAAATTAATCAAAAGTTGCCAAATTAATTGTTAGAAAGGAACTGGCCAGCAAAGCACACAAGATCTTGAACAACACTATCATACTCGTTTCTTTATTAAATTTTGTGTGATTTATTAATTAGCTCATAGAACATGTTTCTAATTCAATTTTAAAAAAGATATTACTCAAATTGGATGAAATCGAAAAGTTATAAAACTAAACAGCTAAGCTAAGTATAGGAATAAAAATTGAACATTTTCTTATGTAAATATAAAGAGAAGAAAAGGAAAGTGGGTTTGGGGAAAAAAAATACCTGAGAAGAGGAGAAAAGGGAGTGTTAAAATGAAAAAGAAAGCCAAGCAAAGCTTCATATCTCTCCAAGTTTTGCACAATGAAACAATAATCTAAGAGTAGGCATTTAAAGTGAGAATGGTAGAGGAGGGGAGTGCTTAGAAAGTTGCCACATTGCTTTGCTACCAAAACACAATTGGCTTAGGTCCACCAAAAGATTTGCATCTTTACCCACTTTCTTTCTTTTGTCTATGAGGATAAATTATTCAACGAAGCCGCCACAATGTGACTGCCTCATAATAATCGTTGGATGTAAAATCAATAATTTCTATGTCCCCTAATAACTACTGGATATAAATTCGAAGTACTTCTTTCTCCATCCAATAGTGAAAAACTATCAGCCACATTGTAGTAGCCTCACCGAATAATTTCTCGTCTATGAGGGCCATTTCAATAGGGTACCTAGTTATTTATTTATTTATTATTTTTTTTAACAAAAAAAATATAGATTTTAAAATTTTTATGTAAATCCTTAAACTTTGATCTCTAAACTTTATATATTTATTCTCGTTTAGTCTTTAAATAGGGTTGAAAATAGGAAAGGGTCGTTAAGATTCATTGCTCATCCCCCCACCTGAAGAAATTGATTTAAAAAAAAAAAATCTTCATCCTTGACTCGGATCTTATTTTAAACAAGGATTCATTATCCAAAACATAGGTACTTCACCTTGTAGAAATTTTTGTTATCCTTATCTTTAAACTTTCATATATTCTATTTAAGTTTTCTTAATTTTGTATTTGTTGTTTTAAAATCAATTTAGTTCTTACAATTATTTCTTTTATCAATAATTTAACATATTTCTAGTATAGATATTTTTTTAATTCATTTACCAAATGTTGAGGCCTAAGTAGACAAGTAGTTAAGGTCACATGTAGTGTGTTTAGAAATGCTTTTAAAAGAAAGGCTTTTTAAAATTTAAAAAAAAAAAAAAAAAAAACTTCCATTATAAGTATTTTAATAAAAACTCTTAATAATAGAAAATTACTGTTTGGTTTTAATAATACTTAAGAGCTTTTGATCTAATTAGAAATATATCGAAAGTACAAAAAAGTGAAATAATTATGAGAAAATGTGTAGAGAGAGACTAGTGAGAGAAAAGTGTGAAGAAAAAGATAAGGGAGAGAATATTTATATATTTAGAGAAAAGCTAGTGAAAGTTATGTAGAAATTTGTGTGAGAAAGTGTATGCAAGGAGATGTTAGTGACAGCTCATGTGTTAAGAGAAAGATTGGCGAGAAAATGTAGAGAAAAGTTAGTGAGAGAAAGTTTGTGTAGATAATTGTTAGGGAAAGAAAATGTCATGGGAGATTGAAAATGAAATGTTCAAGCAAAACATACACTATCAATTACTTCTTTGAAAAGCACTTCTAGATTTTTTTAAAAATTTCAGTTGAGTGAGAAGTACTTTTAGTCACAGTAAAATTGCTTTTAGTTATGCTAAAAAGCACTCCCAAACATAGCATTAACTATCTAAAAGCACTTTTGTCATTGTGAAAAGCACTCTCAATCCTTTAGGAGTCCCCTCAAGCATGAATGTAAGACATATATTTGAGTGCTCACTCAGGTTCGTGAGGAGTTTGTAGATAGACATCCACGCGTACATATATAAAACATATAAACACAAACATTAAACATGAAAAACACAATGGCTTAAGATGCTTACAATATGGTTATGGTGCTTATGATGTATTAGATTAAGAAGTGTTTTTGGCTTTTTTTTAAAATTATTTTCAAATTATAATCAAATATAAACATTTTAGTTAGGAAGTGCGTTTAGATATCTAAAAGCATCCCCACCTATGAACATGGTAATAGTAGATTAAATTATGAATTTCAAAATGGCTCAAGATTCATTTTTAAAAAAATAAAAAATAACAATGAGGACTAAAATGAATTTTTCTACCCATCTATATACTAAAATAGAATAAAAAATAAAATAAAAAGTTTAAAGACTATGGTATTTGTGGCATGGACAAAAGCACTTCCCACTCAAAATTATCGTGTTTAAACAAAGTCAAAAAGTAAAAAAGGAAAGTACTCTTTTGGTTCATGTGCTTGATTGGGATCATGTGCTTGATTGGGAAGCACATCTAAAAGTAAACTTTCCAATCATCCATAGCTTGAGAGAGTGAGTGAGAGAGAGAAAGATGTGATTGTTGTTGGTTTTGTTTTATCATTACTTTCCTATGTGAGATCAACTTGGCTCCCTCTCTCTCTTTTTGTGAGTGGACATGGAAGTTGGCACATTGATATGATTATTGTCAAAAAGCCAAAGACTAACTAATTGAGGTGGAAATTAAAAGCTATGGTGGATTCAATACCAATACCCCATTGGGTTTTAAGTTGAAATTTACAGTACTATTTGGTTTGGTGTGTTTGTGTGTTGTGGGAAGGCATTCACTTTTTTGGTCATTTTCACACCACTATCCATAGACCATTATGCAGTAATACCACTTCTATTTTATTCCCATCTTTCAAATAATACATATATCAAATTCATAGTTCCAATCAAATCTAGCTAAATAGAAAGGATTTCATTCCTTTTTTAGAGTTGATAAATTCTCTTCAATATCATTTTCTTCATTTTTTCAGATATTGCGGTGCGTTCGCTCGTCGACAGAAAGTATTTGGCAAGGGCATTGGTGTCCCGATAGTATTGTAAGTCCGTTTGTAAGTCGCTTGTTCCCCCTGCAACGAGTACACGGGTACCTGAGAAGGAGAAGAAAAAGATTTTGAGAAGAAGATATTTTCTTTCTTATCTTTTGAGGAAAGGATCAATATTTAATTTTGATGTCCAATCTCTTAAAATGTTTGGTCTCAAAATTTAAATCAAATGAAGAATCAAAAGCCTAGAGGCTCAAAAGGCAATAATCAAAGCTGTTGAAAAGCACTGATTCAAAGAAGGCGATTTAGTAGAAGTTCGCCAGAAAAATGAAGCAACCAGTATTGGGAAGATCGAGAGAGGTCTTCTAAATTGGAATATTCCAAAGGTAGATCCTTCAACAATCTATCAAAAGAGTACATTCAATTTTACTCAAAATTGGGGAGTAAAGACGGTAGAAAGTACCGTTCCAATTATTCACAACCGAGAGTCTCTAAGATTATTTTCTAGAGACATGATTCTCAAGCACCAACAAGATTACAGATTCCTTCACATCGTTCTTGTTCAAATGGCAATCAAACCCTTGTTCAAGCAAGGTCTCAATACTCTAGTTCTTTTATCTCTACGGGACAAAAGACATTTGGACTACAATAATTCCTTATTAGGACTTGTAGAATCCAACATGGAAGGAGGCCCGATCTACTTCAATTGTTATCCAAACTATATGGTTTCATTAACCGATGCAAAAATACTCAATACTTTCATCCTTGATGTCTTTTTCAAAGGATTAAAACTTGAACAAGAAGTTGAGGGTTATGCAATGATCTTCAGTATCAACTATCGATTGATGCATACAACGATAGCCCCTCGCTGCCTTATGAACTCTCCAGAAGGAGAGACCCTCCTCTTTGAAGAAAATGTTGACAAATCTATGATAATTGTCCCAAAGACATTATCCTAGGAAGAAATTACTAGGAAGCAGCATGAGAAATAGATAAGGCTTTTACTCTTATTCCTCCCAAGCAAAAGACCTTGACTCTTTTATCAAAGGATGACCATATGGTATTGTTCGAATCGAATTCGAAGATGAAGAACCTACTAAAGAAAGAGTCACACACTTTGCTCCCTCGAGGCACAATGCTTCTCGCAGCAAAGCAGGCATGTCTTCGGGACTGCAAAGGACAAACTCCCTCCGTATCCAGAAGGAAGATTTGTACCCAGTAATACTAGAAGTTCAATATGGTAGGCCAGCATCACCAACTCAAACAGAGATGGAAACCCAGACCGATTTCAATCAACTCAATGTCATCATTGGAGAATTTCGAGTCGACATGGAAGCTTTAAAAAGGGACTTTCTAAGCCCAGTATGGTTAGATTCAAAAAAGGCTTTCTTCAAAGGTTACTCAAGCGAAGAAAGATGGCATCTAAAGGCAACATGGATCAAAACTATGGAAACTCTTGAAGAGAATATTCCATTCTTCGAATGGTTTGTAAATCAAGAAAGATTCAATACAGAAGCAAATTTTGTAAATACTCTCAAGGAAGTCAAGTGGAAGACCTTGAATTGAAGAGAAATCTCCTCTATTCATCCTCCGCTTAAGTTATACAGTTGGAGAGTTTCGGACAGACTGTTACAGTTGTCCCCTTCAAACAGATTGATCATATTGACGAAGAAAAGAACCCATCAAAAGGAATCAGAGGAATCCAGATACAAAACAATTTTACAAACAAAATCCTTTCCACTATGTCACAATAGATGGACAACATAGAAGAAAAAACTTTTGAAGAAACCTCAAAAAGGGCAATATTCAGAAGTAATCTTCAAATACCTGAAATCTCAGCACCATACTTTAGAACATATATTGGAGGTTCAGTTCCACAAATGAAGAACCAAAAAAAGAAGATTTTGGAAGAAATAGAGAGGAACCTAGCGAAACTTTCAATCAAGGAACCAGGATCTTCTCAAATAAACGTCCTTGATGACGATGAAATTTCTCAAATGATTCAGCACATGAACAAATTAGCCTTAGATTTGAAGAAAGACCCTACATGATGTACATATCCTTCGATGGAGTTCCATATACGAATGGAATATAGACAGATTGTCAGAATGCCTGATCATGGGCGTTATTCAAGAAATGCTGATGGCAAACACAACACATATTTCAAAAGAAAATTCAGATCATGAATCAGCCAGATTCATAGCCTCTGGATTTTCTGAAGTTCTTAAAGGATGGTGGAATCATGTCTTTACAGATGCCGAAAGAAAAAGAATTCTGAAGCATAAGACCACCAAAAAGACAGGTGAAGTCAAAGCTGAAACTTCAAAAGGATCTACGTCCATGACTATACTCGAAGAAGAGGTAGAGGACGCAATGATCACACTGAGTCATGCTATTGAAAATTTTTTTATTGGAAACATCGATAATTATCGTGTTTTATCAGGTACCTTCCTTCAAAATCTTAGATGTCCAAAACTTCAAGATTTTAGATGGTACAAAGATATGTTCCTTGGAGAAGTCTACAAGAGAACAAATTGCAATAGTTAGTTTTGAACAGAAAGATTTATATTAGAACTTCCAAAATTATTCCAGGCTCAACTATTTCTCCATATGAAAGAGCTAAACAAAGGAAAAATTATTTGGGATTTATTATCATACGGAGATCTGATTCAAAATGTAATCAATGTTGGTACACAATAGTGCCTTCAATTAAAGGCCAATGCGAAGGCCACTACTAAAGTAGATAGGCAAAAGGAAATGGGACAATTCTGTGACATGTACGTTGTACGTCCAGATGCACAGGCCCCATCACAAATTCAAAAGCAAAAACTTCAAAGAACCAAGAAGTTTTCAAGATCTTCAAGAAAGTATATATCACCCAATGCATACAAAGAATCAAGATGCTACAAAAGAAAAGTAGTCAGAGACGATAGAAGAAAGCCTATTCAAAAATACGAAAAAGCCCCGAAAATGAAGGGAAGACAAATTCAATGCTACAAATGTCGAAAGTTCGAGCACTACTCAAACAAATGTCTGTTAAAAGGGAAAATCAATGAGTTGCAAATAAACGAAAAGCTCAAGCAAGAATTGCTAGTAGCTTTCAAATTGACTCAGAAGATTTTTCGAACATTGAAAACAATCAGATGATCAAATCCTGGAACTACAGGAAGAATTGATCTCATACTCCTCCACTGAAAGAGAATACCAAATAGAGCATAAGAAGAACTGCCAAGGAGGAAGGTTATGCAATTGTTATAATTGTATAAATGTCCTGAGCAGTGATCAAGAATTCCTCTTTGACCTTCTAGATAAAATACCAGATGATACTGTTAAGGAAGCAGTACTCAAATAATTGAAGGAGCCATTGAAAAAAGAAGCCTCTAAAGATGCATCTACTTTTGCTTCAAAGAAAAGTCCATTAGACATCATTCCAATTACACTGGAAGATGTATTCAAAAAAATTTAAGAGCATAAGAAGGTTACAATTCAAGATTTACAATTTGAAATCAACAACCTAAATGAGGAAGTTTCAAAACTCAAAAAGGAGTATCAAAAGGATTTTTCAAAACTGACATCGGAAATTGCAATTTTGAAGAAAGAAAAAGGAAAGATTGAGGAAACTCTCGAAGACCCTTCTGCAGAAGAAGAGATTTTCCTCAACACAATTTTCAGAGTACAATGCCAAAAATGGTATACAAAGGTAACTCTGAAAATTGAAGATTTTAAAATTGATCTCATTATTTTGATAGATTCAGAAGCAAATCAAAACTGCATTCATAAAGGTATTATATTGTCAAAGTATTTTGAGAAGACAACGAAAATCCATTGACGATCAAACACAAGTTATCCGAAGCTCATAAATGTAAAAAGGGTATTTGTTTCGTAACTTCATTTCTACTGGTGAAGAACCTAAGCCAAGCTATGGTATTAGGTACATCTTTCATTACTCAATTATATCCCTTGCAAGTTTCAAACAAAGCGGTATCTACTCAAATTCTTAGGCAATAGATTACTTTTGAATTTACAAGTCCAATACGAGCTCATAATGTACATGTTGATCAATTTCGCAAGCGCACGAATCGTTACAAGTAATACAGTGCTTTAATGCAAAGTTCATTCTCCACAGAGACTGAAAGCTACCAATTACCAAATTCTCTATCTTCAATTTTATCTAAGCACCAAAATTTCAAAGATGAATGAGAAATTTAATTTTCTTGATGAATAAATGTGATTAAGCTTTAAAATTTACAATGCAAAATAGAGGGTAAGACTTAATTTGTAAAAACTCTAGAGCAATGATTTCATCGAATACTTCTTCCTACTCTTTGTTCATTAATAGTTAATGTTTTCTTCTATTTCAAGATTGTTGGCAAGCTCTACCCTATAGATTCGATATTCTTTCTCAAGCAATAACGATGTTCATTAAAATGTAAATTGTCTATATCTCTATGACAATTCAACAAATCAATTATTAAGCCCGTAGAACCTAATATTGCCACAAAACCCACAAGGATATCTCTATCTCAAGTGTAAATTAGGGAAAATGCTTTAGTTCATCAATGATTCTTGTTTCTCAACCTCAAATCATGACATAGGAATAATGTAAAGAATGGCCAAATCTAAACATACTTTAGGTGCAAAAGCATTCTCACAACCACAAATGAAATAGAAACATCATCTATTAACTAAGAGAAAGTAGGATTCAATATTCGATTACATCAAAGCCCTAGAAAGGAAAACTTAGTTCATAATGCAATTCTTAACAAAACCAGCAAAAATCATCATTTGAGTAATTACAAACAGCAAAAGAGAAAGAATAAGTGAAATAGAAACAATTCAAGCTTAGCTCTACTCCTTTTTGGTTGCTAAGACCTCCAAGATGAGCAATCCCTTCTCCTTTGGTCTTTCTCCCTTTTTGCTCTATGTTTTCCGCCCCCCTTCTCTGATTTTTTTCCACCGTTCAAATGATAAAAGACACCACATTTAAATTAGGGCTGCGATGTAGCGCCTAGGCGCTGTCAAAAACATAAGGCTACTGTGTTTCTGCCCAAGCTGCAGCGCTTAGGCGCCCAGAGTGGCACCTAGGCGCCATATTGGTATGGGTCCGCCTTTTATCGAAGCACCTAGGCGCCATTTGCAGCTCCTATGCGCTATCATGTTGCCAAAAATAAATCTTTAAACGTTGTCTTCTTCATTGAAACAACCAACTGAATGCCAAAAAGAAAACCTACAGGAGATTAAACACAAACAAACAAAAATTAGCATGATTAATAAAACAAAGACCTCAAAAGCTAATCATTAGCCCAAAATGCACCCTATTTTGCTATGCTTAAAATGGCTTATCAGTACAACTTATGAGTAAGGAAGGAATGCTAAATTCAATTGATCGTAAAGAAAAGCAAATAGCTTTTCTCAAAGAAGAAGTCAGCTACAAAAGAGTTAAAAAAAAATTTCTTTAGAAAAATATTCAAGAAAGAATTCAAGTTCTAAAGTAAAAAATAGAACGAGAAGTCTGCTCAAATCACCCCAATGCCTTCTGGGATATGAAAAAACATGTGGTGAATCTACCATATGTTAAGGACTTCAAAGAAGACCATATTCCTACAAAGGCAAGACCCTTCCAAATGAATTCAGAATTACTGAGGCATTGTCAAGAAAAGATTGATGATCTACTCAAAAGAAAGCTCATTAGGCCGTCCAAAAGCTCATGGTCCTGTGTAGCCTTCTATGTCAATAACCAGGCAGAAAAGGACCAAGGTGTACCCCGATTGGTAATTAATTACAAACTATTAAACAAAGTTTTGGAATAGATATAAGGTATCCAATTCCTAACAAAACATATTTACTCAAAAGAATTTCAAATGCTAACATATTATCAAAATTTGATATGAAATTAGGATTTTGCCAAATTCAAATTTAAAAAAAAGATAGATACAAGACTACATTCAATATCCCTTTTAGACAGTACGAATGGAACGTTATGCCCTTTGGGTTAAAAAATGCTCCATCAAAGTTCCAAAAGATCATGAATGATATTCTTGAACCTATTCAAAAAAATTCAATAATCTATATCAATGACGTTCTAATTTTTTCATCAAGTATAGATCAACATTTTTCTCATTTAGAAAAGTTTATAAATATTATTAAACTAAATGGTTTAGTAATATCTGTCTCAAAAATAAAACTATTTCAAACACAA
Source organism: Trichosanthes truncata (assembly GCA_033996785.1). Classification (NCBI taxonomy): domain Eukaryota; kingdom Viridiplantae; phylum Streptophyta; class Magnoliopsida; order Cucurbitales; family Cucurbitaceae; genus Trichosanthes; species Trichosanthes truncata. Next base: position 25,566,781 of record JAWPNB010000009.1, read on the forward strand.
ATTTGATTCCTTGGATTTGAAATTCATATGGGCCAAATAAAACCTATTCAAAGGTCCATAGAATTTGCGGACAATTTTCCTGATCAAATTTTATATAAAACCTAATTACAAAAGTTTTTGAGTTGTCTCAATTATGTCTCAGATCTTATAAAAGATTTGAAGCCCATTTGTAAACCACTATTTCAAAGAAGACGCAAAGCGTTCGATAGCTGAGCATACGCAAGCTGTAAAAACTGTTAAGGCTTTAGTTAAATCAATTCCATGTTTGAGTCTTGTCAATCCAAAAGTCACTTTAATAGTGGAATCTGACACATCCGATATCAAATATGGAGGAATTCTCAAACAGTCTTTGGATAAGCAAGAACAAATAGTGAAATTTTATTTTGGAGTATGGAACAATACCTAGAAAAATTATTCAACTGTTAAAAAAAGATTTTGGCCATTGTTTTATGTGTCCAAAAATTTCATTGGGACTTAATCAATAAAAGATTTATAATCAAAATAGATTCTCGGGCATCGAAATTTGTTTTAGAAAAAGATGTCAAGAATCTCGTCTCAAAACAAATTTTCACGAGATGGCAAGCAATTTTATCGTGTTTTGATTTTGAAATTTTGTCTATAAAAGTTATTCAAAATCCGTTTGCTGATGACTTCTCAAGGGAGTTCCTAACTCCAAAACTCCCTCCTTCTCCATCTTCTTCTTCTTCCTCTAGCAAGAAAGAATGAGTGATCAAAGAAAGGGCAAAACCCCTGCTTCTTCTTCTTCAAAGGACAAAAGCCCAACCTCATTGTCTCAATCTCCCACTCTGATGATAGCGCATCAATATGTCATGGATTTGGGTTTCACGTCGATGACCCGATCTAGAGAAATCGATCCTCTGGGATAGTGATTAGGGATTCAATGGAGTCATCAACTCCTCTAAGGCCATCGGCCAATCTTACCCGTCAAACGAGACCTGTTGTCTCGCCATCGACTCCATCTCCCTCTCGACAGGGATCTTCTTCAAACCCGACAACCTTTGCAGATGCAATGGTGCCTTCAAAAAGGTTTATACCTAAACTTGAAATCAGAGGTTATTTTGAAAAACCTCTTCAAATCTGTCAAATTGTCATCGAAAATTAATTCGACGAAAGTTCCATCGTCGAAATCATTAATAATCTTTACCCAAAAGGTTTTTTATACATGCCAAAAACCCTTTCAAAAACTCGTGTTTTCTATGAATTCATCCTAGTAGACACAAAATCGGTCGAGATTACACATATCCTAGACCTCAATGATCCATCATAGATCACCTACTTAAAACTTAAAATATTCAAAGTTCTAACTCTAACTCATTGGAATCAGAACGTTTATACCAAAAAATCCTTCTCAAAACCCTTCAAACCTCAAACGTACTTATACCGAGACTATGTTGAATCTTGGTATAAAGTTGTGGTTCAATAACTTTGACCACTCATGGTTTAATCAATTATGCCAGAATGCGCATAGTAAAATCAATCATTTCTGGTTTATTCAATGGTGGAGGACCTTCAGCATCGTTGATCCGATCCCTATTCAAGAATCATACTTCTACTTTACTCAAAACGTATACAAAAATGTGCACTCCTTAACCATGCGTTTTTGTATGCATTTTCAAATTCCTTGGATTCTTTGTGGAATTTTCAAACTGAACAGCAAACTTATTTCAAAAGAATCCATAAAATCATCAAAGTCAAATGGTGGGATAAATATAATTTTTCTCACACCTGTCTCTAATAGGTCAAAACCGGGTTATTCAAAAAAGGACATCAGCAAGACCTCACGAAAAGAAAGAATTCAGAATTTCTAAATTCAAAATCAAAATTAATGACTGACTTAGCTCAAACAACATTTGAAGCAGATCTTCAAAGAATTCTCCAAGCTGTTGCATCAGTAGCATCCACAGCTTCCCATCAGAGTCTATCCAACGATGATGAGGAAGATACTCAATCTAATCTCAATGATCATTTTCTAGATTCACAGCCTTCGTGAGTCTAGATTAAGATTAAAAAAATAAAAATAAAAAAGAAGTATTTTCTTTCCTGTTCATTCTTAATCCTTCATGTATATTTATACTTTCTTTCCTATACATTCTTCATAGTCTAAAAGTACTTATCTCCCTGTATATACGTTCCAATTTCCCTATAAATTCTTAATTCTCTTTGTACAGACACACAAAGAATTCTTGTAAGAATTTTTGAATTCTTTGTTGTATAAAGTGTTCTCATGATCAGTATTCAGCTTGTAGCCGAACAAAAAAGTATCAGTTGAAGATTAAAGTTTCTGAAGACTTCAAAGGATGAAGAAAAGGACTGTAGCTAGCCTTTAGGATTGTGTTCCTGATAGCAAGTTGCAGTGTGGCGCAGTGAATCCATTGGTAAGCTTTCCAGTGTACCTCGCCTGATCAACATCCCTAAAGGGTCTGAAGAAATAATAATTGAAGACTATCAGTAAGCTTTAATAAAGTTACTTTATTAAAGTGAAAGACAACAAGCATAGCTGGACACGCGATAATGAAGATTCGTTCTTATATTTTCTTTTAAATTTTATCTTTTATTTTTTTTGTTTAGTAATTATTTCAAAATCTTTACTTTTGTAAAGTATAATATTTAGCTTTTTAAAGTAGTTTGTTGTTTATGCTTTCCCTAAAGATAATCCAGTTAGGGATTTGTCCTGTCGAATTGTCCTTATCTTATAATTCTTTGTTTTCAATTATAATTTCAATTTAGGTCTATAAAAGACTTCTAAGTTGTACTCAATAGGTATCGAGAATATTAACAAGCTTCTCTTGTGCGATATTTACTCAGCCTTTTTACACCCAAAAATCTCATTGTAATTAAAAGCTTACGATCCTAATTCTCTTTGCAGATAGCATCGAGCAGTTGGTGATTTTTCTTCAATTTAGTTTGATTTTATTCCCAAATCTTATTTTGGTATGCCTAATTCATTTTGGTTTCTAAATTTCTAAGGTCACGTTTTATATCCATTTGGTTTTTGGTTTTTGGTTTTTGAAAATTGTGCTTGTTTTCTCATCATTTCTCTACAATGTGTTTCATCATTCTTAAGAAAACATTTCAATTCTTAGCCAAATTTCATAAACAAAAACAAGTTTTTGAAAACTACTTTTTTTAGTTTTCAAAATTTGGCTTGGTTTTTGAAAATATGTAAAAAGTAAATAACAAAACATGGAAACTATAGAGAAAGTAGTATTTTTAGGCTTAGTTTTCAAAGACCAAAAACCAAAAACCAAATGGTTATTAAACAGAGCCTTAGGCTCCGTTTGATAATTATTAGGCTCTGTTTAATAACCATTTGGTTTTTGAAAATTGTGCTTGTTTTTTTACTATTTCTCTACAATGGTTTTCATCTTATCTACAATGATTTTCATATTTCTTAAGGAAATATATGAGTTCTTAGCTAAATTCCAAAAAGAAAAACAAGTTTTTGAAAGCTACTTTTTTTAGTTTTCAAAACTTGGTTTGGTTTTTGAAAATATATGTAAAAAGTAATTAAGAAAACAATGAGGCCCATAGGTGAAAGTAGTATTTAGGATTAACTTTTAAAAACCAAAAACCAAAAATCAAATGGTTATCAAACGGAGCCTTAGATTTTAGTTTTTAGTTTTTGAAATTTATGTTTGTTTCCTCTCAAATTCTTTAATATGATTTTCACCTTTCTTATTGAAACATCTGAATTCTTAGTCAAATTCCAAAAACAAAAACAAGTTTTTAAAAACTATTTATTTTTTAGTTTTTAAAATTGGGCTTCAATTTTGAAAACATTGTTAGAAAGTAGATAACAAAACAAAGAAACTCAAAGATAGAAGTATTGTTTATAACCTTAATTTTAAAAAATCGAAAACCAAAATCAAATGATTATCAAACGGAGCCTAAATTTTCTATTTTAGTTCTTAAATGAACTTTAGGTAAAAAAACCGCTTTAGTTCTTGTCATTGATTTTTCATTTATTTAAGTCTTATTTTGGTGTTTGAATTTTTAGAATTACTCCATATTTTTCCATAAACTTTCGAGACATCTATTTTTCGCTCTCGAACTTTCAAAAAGAATAATCATTTGAATTTTGAGTACATTATTATCCAGCATCAACCTCCTTCCTCATTTTATTTTACCATATGGGCTCAATCCTACTTAATGTAATAGAAGCTTTTTTTTTTTAATCAACAATTAGGTCATATTTAAAACCCAACACTTTCTATCTTTAGTAAATTGCTTTGGTTAAATTATAAAAAATACCTCTAAACTTTTAGATAAGTTTCAATTTATGCCCCTAAACTTGAAAAAAAAAATCATTTCTACACTTGAACTTTGAATTTTGTTCCAAAAATTACCCTAGAACTTTGAAATTAGTAAATATATATATATATATATATATATATATATATATATATATATATATATATATATATATATATATATATATATATATATATATTTTCCATTAAAATAAAGGATTGAAATTGACATAACAGCTGATGTGTAAAAATTTGAAGACGTATGTGATATTATTTACAATTATATAGAAGACTAAGATCATTGTTGCCATTTATTTCATTTCAAGATATCATTAAAATTATTTATAAAATCAATTTTTACACATCAGCTGTTATGTCAATTTACATAAATGATGTTGTAAATGACATCATGTATGCCTTTCAATTTTTACGTATTAGTTGTTGCGTCAATTTCTATATTATTTTAATGAAAAACTTTCTAAGGATGATTTCAAAGTTTAAGAGTAAAAAATGAAACTTTTCAAAGTTTAGGAGCATGATTAAAACTTGCTCCAAAGTTTAAAGGTATTTTGTATAATTTAACCAATTGCTTTTATAGTTTGAGTTTTGTACCACTGAGTTTTTAAAACATACTATTTAAGCCTTATTTTTGCAATATATTTCTGTTTGGCCCTTGCAACTATTTTTCAATTAACTACTATGGTTACAGAAATTCGATTAAATATTTTTTAATCATTTTATAATATTATTGATGCTGACATAATATTAACAATCATCTTAGTTCTATTTTTTTTTATATTAATGTGGCAGTACAATATTCTTTTAATAATACATCTTATTTTTTTATGAAACTATGGGTAACTTCAAAATTATAGAATTTAATCCTTTTAAGGTTTCTAAAATGTTTCAAAATAGTCCACCACCTCACATTATAATACCATTTTGATCGAAACTATCATATTCCTAAAATTATTATTCCAAAAGTAAATTATATATTGATTGAAAAACAAGAAAAAAAAAAAAGAAAAACCTTGAAACTTCTAAGTTCTGCTTACCTTCTTGCAAGTTGCAATCCAGAATGCTTCATTCTTGCCCAAACCAGGCTTTTAGGGCCTGTTTGGTATGCAATCTGGATTCTGTTTTATGTTTTCAAATTCACTGAGTTTAGTGAATATGCGTTTGGCAAACTTGTTTTCGAAAACTGTTTCCGAATTCTGTGATCCAAATAGTAAAAATTCTGAAAACAACTTTTTTATATTTTCATTGTATCCAGATTTTGAATTTGAAAATTTAAAATGCAGAATTACATTAGAAAATACCAAAACTTTAATAAATATAGTTTTTGATGTTATAAACTCAATTTATTTTTGTTAAATTAAAATATGTATAATTTAATATATTATAAATTATATGATATTGTAAAATAATAATTGTACAAATTTTATAATAAAAATCATGTTCATAAATTAATTAATAATGAATTATATTCAATCTAATATTTAGTTTTGCAACTACAACTAGTTAATGGTCTATAAATATATTATAGAACACATTTTGAACAATTGTTTAAATTGGAATCCAATTTCTACATCTGCTACCAAACACATATCTGAAAACATGAAATACAACTCTGTTTTCATTGAATCTCTTGTTTTCAAAATTCTGTTTTCAGATTGCATACCAAACAGGCCCTTACTTATACTTATGAATCCCTACTTAGACGAACCCCGAGCGCCCCACTGTTCCTTTATAATCTTGCAACAACTCGAAACAACAAATATAAAGTAGAATTCTCTGCTGAATGTGGAGAGCAAAGAAAGAAAAGGAAAAACAGACATGACAACAAAACTCCAATTCTAAATGACAATGCAAGTCTGGGAGGCATTGTGTGATCACAAGGCTCGGAGCTGCAGTCACAGTGGCAATCGATAGCTCCCCGATATCGTTATACATACTTGAAGGAAAATAAATGGGAATGGAGTTTCAGAAACATTTTATTCTAAAGGACAAGCATTTTTTATTCTGAACTGGCTGTCCAGGCCGAACGGATTAGTTGGCAAACTCGATTCCTGTCAAGGGAGATCCAGCATGAACTTGAAGGGCAACATCCCCTATAACCTGCAGTACATGTAGAGAGCATATAAATCCTCTGTTATTTGGTTATATGACTGAGAAGACTAATAAGTGGCAAAATCAAGGTTTCGAACAGCATTCGCCATTCGTGACGGTATCGTCTTAATCCAAAAATAGAAAGAAATGCTGATACAATCCATAATGTCTTATAAAAGCCAATAATGAGCTGTTTCAGGCTCTCGCCCGACATTAACAGTAACAGTTGTTACGACCTTACGACAATGAATTTAGAAATACAGTATATATGTGATAACGACTTGTAACAGTATTGGAGTTTAACATACTGCTATGTGATACTTCAGCCATTCCTTAAAACCAAAACCTTTACCTTGAAGCAGTTTACCAAAATATCACATTTATAAATTAACACTGAATGTCCATCACAATCAAAATGAACTAACAGGTCTGAATTAATAAAACCATTTCCTGTGAGAAAACTTAAAAAATCCTAAACAATAAAAGGTACCTGGGATGTTTTCATGCTATAATATATATTTACTCTAGACTAAATATATAATTTACTCCTTAATGTTTGAGTAATTTTTCAATTTTGTACTTAATCTTTTAAACGTTTCAGTTTCATTCTTTATATATTGATATTTTTCCAATCAAGTTATTATTATCACACAAACATTAAAATTTATTGGCAAAATGATGATGTGACATCATAATATATTTTATTAATCGAGTTGGAGTCACTCCATGTCTCACACCTATAAAATTGAAACCCTACCCACTTCATACGACTTGACACGTCATAACTAATCCAATCCAAAACGCCTTGCTATTGTAGAAAGTTGACCCATTAAAAATGTTATTATATTAAGTTGACAACTTCATAAAAAATAGCTTTTAAAATTCACACGTGATTTTTTTTCTAATATGCTTAGTCATAGTGAGTGCTTGATTGAAAATTTTTCAACACAAGATGAAATTGAAATTTTAAAAGATTGGGACAAAATTAAAAATGACACAAACAGTAGAACCAGATTATATATTTCTCCTTTATTCTATCTGTGCTAGGATACACCAATGAACTACATCAGCTTTTTAATATTTACTACAAGGATGTCATGGAAAGGCCTAAATAATGTACTAGGAAGAGACACGATAAACAGAACCGCTGTCACCATGATTTTAAGAAAACGATACCGATAGAATACCTTAGCCATGGACCGATAAGACTGTTCGGTAACTCCAGCAACATGAGGAGTGATGATCACATTATTGAACTTCAAAATGGGGTCATTAGGGTCAAATGGCTCAGTCCAAGCAACATCAGTGCCCAAGCCTCCTAAGTGACCAGACTCAAGAGAATGTAAAGTGGACTGATAATCCAGGAGACCACCTCTAGCAACATTTACCAAAAGTGAACCCTGTAATTAAACACTAAATTAAAGCACAAAGCATAGGAAAAATAATATGAAGCAAAAATTCCAATGATATTTTTCAATATTTCATTCAGTTTACTACTTGAACTACAAACCTTTCTCATCGAAGATAAGAATGACTCGTTCACAATGCCAGCCTGAAAGTAAAATCACGAGACATGTGTTAGGATACCACCTAAGAGGAATTCAGAACTAAAATATATTGAAAAGTAATTGATCAAGAACTACAAGATAAACCAAGTATAAGGCACTTGGAACCTCCCCTCTCTTGAGTATGCTAACTCAAGCCCTAAATCACTCAATAATTGCCTGCCTTCCCTCAATCCCCCTCCCTCTACTTATAACCAAATACACTAACTCCCTAGCTAATTACCCTTATGCTCTTACTAATACCATACTGCTCCTACCAATAAACCCCCTATTAGTTCCCTTACATTACCCCGCCCTTCAACGACACCTTGTCCTCAAGGTGTGCTTAGCAAAACACACTCCCAAAATTGGGTAATGATCAACATTTTCTTTTTTTTAAAAAACAAAGGACGCAACCCAGCTGTTCGGTGCTTCATCAACCCCATTTCGTTGCGATAACACAAGTGGTGGTAGTTAGCGATGTACAATAGCAACTGTATGGGCTTTCTTCACGTGGGTAGGACCTTGTAGCAACTGGTCAATTTCTAATTTTGAAAATAAAGGCAATCTGGCCCAAAACTCATACACTCCCACTGTACAATAATGGGCCTCATCTATTGCCTTTAAACTAAGCCCACTCCACACTATCTGGCCCACATAATTAGGGTTAGCCCCTTTTTCCCTTGTTTCTTTTTTTTTTTTGTTTCCGTGATTGCCTCCCACCTTTGCCGCCCATTCACCATAATTCAATCGGCACTTCCACCATGTCTTCATCTCCAATCGTACCAGTCCTCGCCGCCAGCAATGGCCTCCATTGGCGGCCGATTTCCTCCTATTCTCAACAAATCGATTATTTTCTTCAATTTTTTTTCCTCTACTAAAAGAACTCCTTTGTCATCGACGCCTTCCCCGATTTTTCGAGTCCAGTAGTATTCGTCGGCGACTTCTCCCTTGAGACTTTGATTTTGCCACCCCGAGTATTATTCCGACCCTCTTGTGCACGTTCTTCGAACTCTGGCAGAAAATAGATCGGCCTCCCCTCCACGCTTCTCTGAATTCCTTGTAGATTTTCCGTCGTCGAAGTCACTCATTCTACCACCCTCCTCTTTCTCTTCCCTTTGGCCACTCTCCTTTCGAATGTTGATAGTTCTTGTACATGCCCACAATTTCCTTGCACGAAAGCACTTTTAGAATTCGCGCTTTCAAAGGTGCCCTCGCGTAAGCTCGATGCCTTCCCGCCACTCTTCGACTACGAACTAATAATTTTTGGTTGATTTTGCTACCCAACCTTGATCTACTCTGATTTTCCTTGCTCTTTTTTTTCTTCATTGCTTCTTCGATTTCTCCAATTCGGCTACTGTCATCATTCTCCCTTCGTCGTTTCTGTTCTCTCTCCATCTTTCGTTTTTGTTCTCTCTCCATCTTTTGTCGATCAAGTTCCTCAAAATGCTCTCGCATTTTTCTCACAATTTGTTGTGTTTCCTTGCATCTCTGCTGAGTTGCCAACACCAACTTTATCAGACGATCCAAACGATCTAGGTTTAACTGTTCCATGGCCAAAATCGATGCTCTGATACCAATTGTTAGGATACCACCTAACAAGAATTAAGAACTAAAATATATTGAAAAGTAATGGATCAAGAACTACAAGATAAACCAAGTATAAGGCACTTGGAACTTCTCCTCTCTTAAGTATGCTAACTCAAGCCCTAAATCACTCAATAATTGCCTGCCTTCCCTCAATCCCCCTCCCTCTATTTATAACCAAATACACTAACTCCCTAGCTAATTACCCTTATGCCCTCACTAATACCATACTAATCCTACCAATAAACCCCCTATTAGTTCCCTTACAACATGTTCAGAGAATAAGTGACTAATGTTTCTGAAAGGGATTAACTGGACTAACACTACTTACTAGATACTAGAAAATTGAGGCCCCGTTTGATAGCCATTTTATTTTTTGTTTTATGTTTCTGAGAGTTCATGTTATAAACACTACTTCCACTAATGAGTTTCTTTGTTTTGTTATCGACTTTTTAAACATGTTTTCAAAATTCAAGCCAAAACTTGAAAAGTAAAAAAAAGTAGTTTTTAAACTTGTTTTTGTTTTTGGAACTTGGCTAAGAATTCTAATGTTTCCTTAAGAGATGTGAAAACCGTAATGAAGAAATAGTAAGGAAACAAGCACAAATTTAAAAAACAAAAAACAAAAACAAAATCGTTATCAAACGAGGCTGTATCGAATGGGGGCCTGAGTTGTCATGAAACTACTTCACTTCCCACAATGATTTAGTTTAACAAAATAACAAAATAGAGGATACTACAGTAACAAAACTTGAAGAAAATAAAAAACTTTAGATGTTTCAAGTTCAGTGGCATAGCCAACAGAGAGCTTTTAGAAGGCCAAAGATGCAAATATCATTTGACAAAGTCATCTAGTGGGAAGGGAGGGGGCATAGTTATTTTATATAAAATTGTAGCATATGAATATTCAATCAACGGGGATAGGCAACAGATACTAATTAAGAAGATTGACAATCTATTTCTAGTGCTGCATAAAACATAATTTCTACAATGATCATTTCTAAAGAGGCAAGAAGAAATTAACCAAAGAAGCAGTCTTACAGTTTCGCTATTAAGACACAAGCAACAAACAACGATGTCGGCAACGCTCGCAAACTTGTGAATATCCTCATGAGCACCTTTCTCATCAACAAGATCATCACTTGCACCTTTATGAAATGGAATTGACCACAATGAGTAAGAGATTAAATATTAAAATTATCATCTTCTGGTTTGGTTTTATTACCAAACTGGCTAGAATTTTGCGTCCAACTTCGTTTTGTGGCAATAATTCTTACACCAAATGGACGCAATCGCTTCGCCAATTCCAGACCAATGTTCCCAAATCCCAAGATAAAAACCTACAAAAGTAAAAAAATTACTTCTCTTAAAATTTGACATAGAAGATTGAGTTCAATAAAAGTCGTTGAATGTCGTGGTAACTATTTCTTGTGTGTGGTTCAATTCGTATTGACCAACTGGGGAAGGCTATTAACTAGGACTATTTGACTCAATCAAATGATTCCAATTAGGGTAAAAGCTTCTAACTTAAAAGGTCGCCTTCTGAAATTCTGAAATGCAGAAAATTATAAAAAAATATTAGAAATTATATTTTCATTTTAATGACTGCATCATTGCAGGGTCGTTTAAGTAATGGTATTTTTCCGTTGTGTTTACTTTGCCCATGCAAAAAAGGATTGTATGAAAGCTTGATTGTTGAATTGTTATACAATAAATGACAGTGGTTTCTTCTAGTTTGAAGTGTAACTCTTCAAGAATCTTTGTCAACTAAATGGTTTGACAAGCACATGACATTGCTGCAACTCATTCAGCTTCAGTTGTAGATAGTATGACAATTTATTGCTTCTTAGAAAATCATGAATAGTTCCCAAACCTAGCATGAAATCATAACTCAAAGTGTTTTTCCGATCATCTTGCTATCCTGCAAAATCACTATCAGTAAAGCCTATCAAACTTTTTTTTTCCCCTTTCTTGTAAAGTAAAACCAAACTCCTAATTCCTTTCAAATTGCGCAATTTTCTCTTCGCAACTAGATTATGCATCTTCTTTGAGTTCTCCATCTACTTAAAAAGCATTTTGGCATACATTATACCGACCTTGTCACTATTAAATACATTAAACTTCCCGCAATATGTTATAAAAAGCAGAAACATTCAAATTTTCATTTCAAGGAGAAACTTTCTGGCTGTATGAAACAGTTCTTGAAATATATAATTTTAAACATATATGTTTATCTAAATTCATGGTTATGAGCATATTGAACCATTATTTTAGTAAATTTTTTCATCATTCTTAAAAGTTGTTGTATCCTCTTAACATGTAATTTTTTTTCTCCAAATGATCTTTTATTTATAAATACTACTCAATCGGCTTATCAGCTCATTATTTCCTCTATTTTTCCTATTAGGCAGCACTTGAATTTCACATGGATAAGCCTATTGCAGACACCATCTGCCATAATTTTTTTTCTAGTAGTTGTGTGCCACCTTGTACGTACATATATTTTGGTTTGGTTTTCTCTTGTAACTAGTTTGGCTGATGTTTTTTACATGCGCTTTAATGTTTTGAGGAGTTATAAATATTTTAGCTACGGACTAAATGGTTTATTATTGATAAAAATTAAACCTATGGCTATTTTGCATTATGAGATAAAATTTGGGAAATAAGTGACATACCTATAGAATTTAGTTACAAGTTGGGTTATCCAAATTTAAATGAATTGATGTAGGCTTATTAGGAGTATCATTGAGTTTTCCTTCTTTTTTTTGGGAAAGTGAATTGATGTAGACTTATTAGGAGTATCTTTGTGACTAGTTAATTAGTTAGTTTAGGCTACCTAGCCAGTCAGTCAGCTTGATTAGTTTATTTTGTTATGTGAGTAGTCAATTGTAACAAATTTTTGATATCCTAACCCAAGGCTATAAGTATAAAGGCTTGGGTTTCCCAATGGTAACAGCATAAAGGTTCTACCACTGATCATTTTAGATTATTTAGGAAATTTCAGAAATTGTAGTTTCTCTGACTGTGCAAAGAGTGTGTGTGTGAGAGAGAGAAAGTGAGAGAGAGTTACTGTTTTTCCAAAGAGTGTATCTCCAGTTGGCTCTCCAAGCCTTCTTTGGTCAACTGCAATCTGCATCTCTTTCTGAAAATGCATAACCTACAGAGATATAATGCAATAAATGAAAAATAGGCTTTTAACAAAGAAACATTTACTGAAAATGACAATAGCATAATATCGAGGAAAGACATAAAACTCACAAATCTAAAAATAACCTATGGATACAAAGAAAATCCCCCAATTCAAAGTATACTCAATTATGTAAACCAATCATTACCCACATAAACTAACAAAAAAGAGTCCAATTAGAAAAATAAAAACTTAACTGAAAACATTCCTGTTGAATGTAAACACCGTCATCTTCTATCTTCCCTCTGTTTCAAAGAAACCCCATTACCTAACCCCATTTTCGATCAGTTAGTTAGGTTGTTTGTTAGTCTTGACCAGTTAAAATACTAACCGTTAGTTGGTTAGTTAGGTCCTAGTTGGTCACAACACAAGTATAAATACCAGTTTTTTGGTTCTAAAAGGCATCTTATCATTTTGAATAAAAGTTCCAAGAATTGGTTGACATCGCTTTGGCTCTCCCATGTTTCTCCAAGTTCCATTTTTCAAATTTTATTCAGAAATCTCCCACACCAACCCACCCACTATACATGCACAATTTTTTCTACAACAAATACGCTTAGGCATTAGAGATATTCATTTTTCCCATAGCCTCTAACAGAGCAAGGAATCCCATTTAGGTGGGGAATGGGGGAGGGAATGGGGGAAATTTTTCCCCGTTAGCTAAATGAGGACGGGGACGGAAAATGTTCCCGGTCCCCGATCCTGCCGTGTTCTTCACCCCCGCCCCGATTACTTGATTTTTTTAATATATATATTTATATATATATAATAAATACTAAATTTAAACTTTTATCATATATTATTTTATTTTTCTAAAGAAATTTAAAAAAAAATTCTCTTTAAATAGAAATTTATCATTAGGAATTAACAATTTAAGTAGAAATTTTCTAAAAAAAGTTTTGATTTAATCAAAATAATAAAAAAAAAAATCATATACAAGGAATAATTCCCCGCGAATTCTCTGTGGGGAATCTCCGCCCCGATCCCCGTAAAATTAAATAGGGAATTTTGCGGGGAATGGGAATGAAATGGGGGTGGGGACAGGGATGAGGACGGGGAAGCCATCCCCAGCCCCGTCCCTCCCCGTGGACATCTCTATCAAGCATCTCATTAAAATGCCATATCAGCATGATGTTAGGCCTCCAATTAGAGCTGTCTATCAGAGAAAGGGCAAAAGAGACATTTTGGGTCAAACCAGTTAGTTAGGGAGCAAAGTTTGGGAGTGCGTTTGCTGTAAAGGGGACCACTGGGTTTCCCGAGAGGGGAGAGGGAGTACTTAAGGGAAGGGTGTGTTCATTTTAGGGTTATGTGTGTTACTAACCCTCTCGAATTGGCTGGGGGTGTTTGCTCCACCTGAAGGCATTTTACTATCTTAAATAACAATACCTTGTAAGAGAAACCTTACAAATTGGTATCAGAGCACCAACCTGGGGAAGACGAGAGGAATGGCCCAAAGGTTGATGGAGGACCGAATGGAGATTGCTGATCTCGAACGGCAAGCGATGAAGGCAGAGCTCGAAGGGATTCAAGAGAGAGTTCTCCAGTTTCCGCTATGCGGGAAGGAATCGACTTATTGAATAAATCGATGGAAATGGTGATTATGGAGCTAGCAGCGATCCGTGCTCTTTCGTCAATCACTGGAGTGGGTGAGAGCTCGAAAAGTAAGCAAAAAGGACGAGAGGAGATAGGAATATCGTCAGCAATGAAGAAACAGGGAGATATGAAAGTCGGGTCGGAGAAGAGCGAGGAAACGATGGGAGATCGTAGTAAATTTAAGAAAGTTGAGATGCCAGTATTCGGAGGGGCAGAACCCGACTCATGGCTCTTTAGGGCAGACATGTGCTTTCAAATTCATAAATTAACGGACTCTGAAAAACTCACTGTTGTTGTGATTAGCTTTGAAGGAGTGGCGTTAAATTGGTATCGTGCTAAAGAAGAGAGGGAACCCTTCAAGGATTGGCTGGATTTGAAACGCCGATTGTTAGAACGTTTTCAGCGACCGAAGGAGGGAAGTGTTCTAGGGCGGTTTCTCGCCGTGAAACAGGAAACCACAGTGGATGAGTACTGCAAACTTTTTATGCTGTTAATGGCGCCGTTACCACACCTTACAAACGAGGTGGTTGAGAACACTTTTATGAATGGACTGAACCCAGTGATTAAGGCTGAAGTTCTTTGCTGAAGGCTCGTGGGATTGGATGATATGATGGAAACGGCCCAATTAGTTGAAGATAGAGAACATGCCCAAATCGAGGGAAAGAAGCCCAACTCAGCAAATAGTAAACCACAGTATTCGAACCCTAAACAGGGGGCAAGCGGGGAAAAAGACAATGTCAGATCAGTGGATCCGGTAGCCACGCGTACTATCACATTGACAAGTAATCCACCAACGACGGTACAGCGAGAAGGAATGAAGAAACGATTGTCCGATGCAGAGTTTCAATCTCGCAAAGAAAGGGGGTTGTGCTTTCGGTGCGAAGAGAAATACATCGTAGGGCACAAGTGTAAGCCCAAAGAATTGCACGCAATGGTAGTACAAGCAAACGGTGAGAAGTTGGAAATTATCGACAACGATGACAGTTTGAGGGAAATAGAGGAAACGATAGAGGAAGAAAGGGATGTTGCTCATCTCTCTTTGAAATCCGTGGTTGGATTCACGCCTCCTGGGACTATCAAGCTAATGGGTAACATCGATTCACAGGAGGTAATTATATTGATAAATTGTGGTGCTACCCACAATTTTATGTTGCAGAAATTAGTGGAACAACTGAAGCTTCCGTTGACTGAAACAGCCAACTATGGATTAATAATGGTGGTCGGAGTGGCAATAAAGGGAAAAGGAGTGTGTAAGGGGGTCATCCTGAATATGGGAGATCTAACTATCGTATAGAGTTTCTTACCTCTTGAATTGGGTGGGGGTGGATGTTATCATGGGTATGCAGTGGTTACATACGCTAGGTGAAACAAGTGTTCACTGGAAATCTTTGACTATTCGAATTAGGGAAGGGGAAGATCAAGTCGTTCTTAAGGGAGATCCGAGCTTGACAAAAACCAGAGTAACATTGAAAAAAATGATGAAGTATTGGG
Source organism: Trichosanthes truncata (assembly GCA_033996785.1). Lineage (NCBI taxonomy): Eukaryota > Viridiplantae > Streptophyta > Magnoliopsida > Cucurbitales > Cucurbitaceae > Trichosanthes > Trichosanthes truncata. The sequence continues at coordinate 25,582,563 of JAWPNB010000009.1, forward strand.
AAGATACGGACCAAGGGTTCATGGTACAGCTCAAGTCCATTGAAACAATCCAACCTAAGCAAGATGAGGAGTTGGTGACCCCGGCAACTGAACTGCCACAATCGGTGTTACAATTATTGGACGAATATAAAGACGTTTTTGCAACACCGAAGGTTCTCCCCCCTCATTGCAGCATCGATCACCAAATCCACTTGAAGGAAGGAGCAGGTCCAGTGAATGTCAGACCTTATCGCTATGCTCAAATCCAGAAAAAATGAGATTGAGCGTTTAGTCGACGAGATGTTGCAAGCAGGCATCATACGTCCAAGCATCAGCCCATATTCTAGTCCAGTACTATTGGTGAGAAAGAAAGATGGGGGATGGAGGTTTTGTGTAGATTATAGAGCCCTGAACAACGTGACCATATCGGATAAATTCCTCATTCCCATTGTGGAGGAGTTGTTGGATGAATTAAAAGGGGCCACCATTTATTCAAAGATCGACTTACAATCAGGGTATCACCAAATTCTGGTGCACCGAAATGACATTCAGAAAACAGCCTTTAGGATGCACGAAGGACATTATGAGTTTGTGGTCATGCCTTTCGAACTTACAAATGCCCCAGCTACATTTCAAGCTTTGATGAACCAGATTTTTTGACCATTCTTGCGTAAGTACGTCCTTGTTTTTTTTTATGATATTCTAATTTATAGTGCTACTTATGATGACCATCTGCGCCATTTGGCTGTGATTTTTGAGGTACTGAAACTTTGCCAATCGGAGTAAATGCCATTTCGCACAAGAAGGAATCGAATATCTAGGCCATTGGATATCCGCAGTCAAGGTAGAAGCAGACCTTGAGAAAATTCGAGCTATGTTAGAATCGCCTCAACCACGAACTATTGGGGAACTGCGACGGTTTTTGGGCCTCACGGGTTATTACCGCCGTTTTGTCCACAACTATGGCAGTATTGCTGCTCCATTGTCTCAGTTGTTAAAAAAAGGGCTTTGAATGGTCAGATGAAGCAGCTGCCGCATTTGAGCAACTCAAACATGCCATGGTTACGATCCCTATGTTGGCTTTGCCCGATTGTAGTCAACCGTTCATGATTGAAACTGATGCACCAGGAAAAGGGTTAGGGGCTATCTTATCTCAGAACCATCGGCCCATTGCTTATTACAGTCACACATTGTCTGCTAAGGCCCAAGCGAAATCAATCTACGAGAGGGAATTGATGGCGATTGTATTAGTCGTTCAACGATGGCGGCCATACTTGTTGGGCCAAAAGTTTCTTGTCCAAGCAAACCAACAGCGTTAAAATTCTTGCTAGAACAGAGGGTCATTCAACCACAGTATCAAAAGTGGTGTTCTAAGTTATTGGGCTATGATTTTGAAGTCAAATATCGGCCAGGAACTCAAAACAAGGCAGCATACGCATTATCTCGACTACCAATAGCTACCCATTGTGCCACCCTGACAATACCATCACTGTTAGATGTGAATACCATTCGTGAGGAGGTGAATCAAGATCCAAAGCTCCAGTCCATTATCCAGAAACTCATTGAGGATTCAGATAGTGTGGCGCGGTATTCATTGTTCCAAGGAAATCTATTTTACAAAGGACGGTTAGTTTTGTCCAAGTCTTCTTTCTTAATTCTTGCTATACTCCATCTATATCACGATTCAATAGTGGGGGGTCACTTAGGAGTATTGCAAACCTACAAACGCTTAACAAGCGAATTATTTTGGGAAGGCATGAAAAAGGATACAAAGGAGTATGTTGAGCAGTGCCTAATTTGCCAAAGAAACAAGTCCTTAGAAACGTCCCCCGCGGATCTACTACAACCATTAGAGATACCTAGTCGAATCTAGGAAGATATATCTCTTGACTTCGTGGAAGGTCTACCTCTTTCTTCAGGCTTTACAGTGATCCTAGTGGTGGTGGATAGACTGAGCAAGATGGCTCATTTCATAGCACTAAGACATCCTTTCACAGCAAAGACTGTGGCATATGTTTTCATTAAGGAAGTTGTTCGCCTTCATGGCTATCCTCGCTCCATTTTTTCTGATAGAGACAAGGTTTTCCTAAGTCATTTCTGGAAAGAGCTATTTCGAGTGCAAGGGACCAAATTGTGTCGGAGTACATCATACTATCCACAATCAGATGGACAAACCGAGATTGTGAACAAGTGTTTAGAGACGTACCTTCGATGTTTCTATGGTGACAAACCAAAACAATGGTATTCATGGCTAAGTTGGGCAGAATTCTGGTATAACACAACTTACCACATCGCCATCGGTATCACACCGTTTCAAGCAGTCTATGGCCGACCACCACCCCCGTTGATATCTTATGGCGAGAACAGAACATCTAATGCAGCTCTAGATCAACAACTCCTCGATAGGGATGCCGCACTTGATATCTTGAAGAGTCACTTGTGTCTGGCTCAAAGTCGAATGAAAAAATTTGCAAATTAGAAGCGAAAGGAGGTACATTACGAGGTGGGAGATTGGGTTTTCCTCAAACTCAAACCTCATAGACAGAAGTTAGTGGCGAAAAGGAGGAACGAGAAGCTATCTCTTAAGTTCTTTGGGCCTTATTATGTGGATGAGCGAATTGTATCGGTGCCTACAAGTTGCGTCTGCCAAAAGAAGCATCAATACATCCTGTATTTCACGTGTCCCAATTGAAACGAGCTCTTGGCAATCATGCTGAAGTTCAGGAAAGTCCTCCCATGCTTACAGAATAGTTCGAATGGGTGATTCAACCTCAGGAGGTCTTTGCTTACCAAATCAATGCACCATAAGGGTTTATGAAGCCTTAATTAGTTGGAAAGGGCTACCACCTCACGAAGCAACCTGGGAGTCAATGGACTTCATTCACCAACAATTCCCTGAATTCAACCTTGAGGACAAGGTTTTTGAGCAGGGCGGGAGTGATGTTAGGCCCCCAATTAGAGCTGTTTATCAGAGAAAGGGCAAAAGAGACATTTTGGGTCAGACCAGTTAGTTAGGGAGCAGAGTTTGGGAGTGCGTTTGCTGTAAAGGGGACCACTGGGTTTCTCGGGAGGGGAGAGGGAGTACTTAAGGGAAGGGTGTGTTCATTTTAGGGTTATGTGTGTTTTCTTTGGGATTTTGCTTGTACTGTGAGGAGCAAGGCAATGAGAGGTTACTACCTTAAATATCAGTACCTTGTAAGGGAAACGTTACACATGTCATGGATTAGGCATACAGTCTCCATCACTGGTGTTCTTTAAAGCCCCCAAATATCAAGTCATCCATCATGGAAATACAATCTAGTAATTACAAGAGCATTTTCCCAACGGATTTCACTAAAGGAAATGTTCTGCCTGTTTTCTTCAGCAACATTCTCATTCTTGTCTTCCCTTTCTTTGCCTTCTACCCCAACTTTTCTCACATATTGCTTTAGATTTCTTTTTACCCCAAAGTCATTAGATTCTTAAACTTTTCCGCTCGTTTATTCTGAATATCTTTCCAAGGCATTTTAACTTTTTCCTCCAATCTCTACTCCACCACATGCACCAACGGCTGTCCACGAAACGAGCCCACAGGATTAAAGTTCTCCCCTTTAACATGCTTGGACAGAGTTGAACTTCTTGGGAAATTTCTTACAAAATCCATGAAATCCTTCTAAAGTATATCTCCACCAGTTCTCTCTTATTAAAGGATTTCTCCAACCAAAGTACATAATTTTTTTTTTTCTTTTTAATGAAAAACCATGCTTCTATAGAGAAAATGAAAAAATATACAAAGGCATTGACCAAATAGCTTAAGGTACATAATCATCACATCTTTTTGATATCGCTATGCAGACGCTCCATTTGCCCATCCAACAAGCCAAAATTAATTGGACAGAGATTTAAAACCATAAATCTCTCCTTTTCCTCAATTCTAACCCTTCCTCCCCTGTACTCCACATCGAAAGAAATCCTAGAATACTTGAATTCAACTTTGATGAGCTCGGGTTGGAATTGCCATCATCTATCATTCCCATCTCAAAAACTAGCGCTCATCCGATTCCTCTCTAAATAGAGGACTATAACAGCTACTTAGCTTATAACAAACTGAATAAATGAGAAACAGTTTATACAGCTTATTGACATACTTTGAGAGAAGTTTAGGTTACATGACCAAAATACAAGGGCTTTTCACATTACAGCAAGCAATTCTCCCAGACTCTAACTAATAACATCAAGGAGAACCTATTTACCAGGATGAGTATAATTTTACCTGCCTGCGAAGAAGGCCTAAAATTAGATATATAGCCATTTCTGCACGACATTGCATTTCCAGTTACTCCGCTCGGTATCCTGGCAACTTTGATTCCAAACTTTGTGGCAGCATCAATGTCCACACCTTCAAGTGTTAAGTTCATAAATATATATATTTCTTTTTTTTTAAAGAAGGAAAAAAAGCAAGAATACATGTTGAAAAGAAAAGAACATGGTAACAACCTTCGACGCCAACACCGAACTGCACTATGAGCTTCATTTGGCTTGCTCGAGAGATCAAATCAAAATCAAATTTCATCATTTTAGGAACACAGATGTGGTAGTTGGTTATAACTTTAGGTACATCCACCAATGGAACGACATCAACCTACAAATTTTAAATAAATGAAGCTGATTAAGAAAAGACTAGGGCAGCATTTGCATATTTACAAATTATAATACAAACATCATAATGAATCTCATTATCTCATCATCTAAATTTTGGTGCAACAAGGTCTTTTTAATTCTAAAACTACAATGGTTTATTTCCACCCAAAAAGCTCTAAAGACTAAGCTCATGTATTTTCACTCACACTTTCAATCTAATATTCAAACCCTTCCACATATATTGTATGATAAGCGAATAATATGATACACAAACCGGGTGAAGTTACATATCAACATGATATTCTACACAAAAAATAAGAAGGATAACCAAAAAACAAAGGGCTTGTTTGAGAACCGTTTTGAAAATACTTTTCTGTTTTATAGAACAAACATTCTATGTTGTGGAGTTTGTACTTTTGAGCATTAGTCTCTTTTCATTTCTTCAATGAAAACTTTTGTTTCTTGTCAAAAAAAGAAAGAAGAAACATTCTATGAAAACATATTTGAATTACTATTTTCTAAATTTTTTTCAAGTGTTTACAAAATGCTCTTTTTTTCCTTAAGAAACGTGCACTTTCCATTTAGAACTCGAAAAGAACAAGAGGACCAAAGTTGCATGAAGGCTCTCCAATTGGTCTGGATATCAAAGAGAGATAGAGTAATTACAGAATGATTTAAATCTAAGGGCCCACAAAGCCATAAAATGGTTTATTCTTCCAAAAATTGTGAACCACGATTTCAATATGCATAATAATGTTAATAATGTTAACCTTTACCATCGATCCAATTACAATTCTTAAAAACAAGTTCTAAAAGAAGCCAAAAAAAAACCATTTTGAAAATAGCTTCTGAAACAAGCCAAAATCTTCTTATGCAAAGAATAAAAAGAGGTTCATGCAAAATGTTCAAACACTAGAATTACAAGAAAAAAAAAAAACAAATGAATCTTCTATAGAGAGATTTATAAAAGGTATATCTCAAAAACTCAATTATCCAAAACAAAATCATATAAAGAGGATTACAGAAATTTACTGAAAATGGAGTTCCAATTCTAAAATATGGTTGCACAATAATCCATGTTGAAAGGATATTGGCAAATTGCCAAAGCTAATAAACTGTTTGAAGAGCAGATCCAAAATCCAAACATGAGTTGGTTAACTATCGGTTGATTAGCACCTCATACTCTATTCACAAAGAAAGAAAGAATATTAAATGAAAATTCTCCATTGTACCTGAACGAATGGATACTTTTGCAAGTATTCTCTGGTATAATTATGAGAACTAGCAAATTGAGACCCACAAAAGAGAACTCGGGTTAAACCTTCACTGCTATCCTCACGTGTTCTTTCCATCTGCCACACTATGAGAAATGCATCGCACATCAGCTAAAAGTTAATGGAGAGAGAAAACAATCATCATTATAACTCATAAGGCCACACCAAAAGAAATGGAAAGGACAGCAGCAGACTTTATACTATTGAGCTTCACGATCTGCAGTAACAGACCACACATGAACATATTAGAGCCAACTGGCTTTTGTCTTTGGATTCGTGAATAATTTCCACAACAAAACTATTTTTTTTGTAATTACTCCCTCTTTCTGATCCATACCAGTATGAGGACCTCCTTGTAACTCTTCGGTTTTTTTTTTTTTTGGTTCTCTTTTTCTCATCAATTATGTTTTATATCCAAAACAAAAAGAAAACAAAAAAAGTTGTCTGCAAGCTTTGACAAGTTTTTTTTTCCTTAATATATGAAAGCACAAAGTTCCTTAATAAATGAAAGCTTCTTGGTGGTATTCTTTGTCTAAATTCTTTGACGATTATTCTTCTAATGACATTTGTAACAATTGGAGGGCTTTTTCTTTTTTGTAGGTTTTCAGAATCATTGGGCTACTATGTTTTTTCTTGTAATTATTTTCTACATATTCATTTATGCTTTATTTCCATTTATCAATCTTCACTTTGTAGACTTCAATTTCTTGTACTCTCTTATAGCTTTTCAATCATTAATAAAAAGTTTTGTTTATTATTAAAAACAACTATATATGAAATTAAAAAAAATGGCATAAAGCAGCAAAGGAGAATACAGGGGAGATGAAGAATCCCCACAAGCCAAAGAGATATATCAAAAAGAGAATTTCAGTTGGCATAAATCATCAATTCATCAGAATTACGAAAGTCTTCTAGACAAGGTACACCACTAGAACAAAAAAATCTAAGTCCCAAAACTACTAATATGCTCCTTGAAATGACCTTTGGTTCTGCGAAACCACAAAATGGTTGTTGTTATAGTATGACCAAATAATTCTTGCTTACCCTTTAAAAGATGACCTCAAAGAAGTTGACTAAGAGCTAAGCAATTGTTATTCGGCACCAACAAAGGTTGAATCTGTTAAGAAGCCTCCTCCAGCACTTAGCTACAAGGAAACAAAGAAAGAAGAGGTGGGTCTATGTGAGAGTACTATTAGGGCTATATATTGGAAATATTAGTAAGGGCATAGTGGTAATTAGTGAAGAGTGACTTGGTTATAAATAGAGGAGTTAGGGTTCTTAGAAAGGGGAACTGAATTTGAGTATTGTCTCAATGTTGGGACTTTGGGAGAGACAACCCTCTCAAAAGGCTTTTTGATATTATAATTTCCAGTGATATTGCAATATAGTTCTATCTTTCTGTTTTCTTTGAGTTTTCTTATTAGGGGAATCCTAACAGTCTAGCCTAAAAGTTTTGGCAAAAATAACTTGAACTTGGAGATGAAAGTAGCTTGGAAGCCTTTTTTGAAGTCTGTTGCAGTATGCAGGTACTTAACTGGTCTTGGGCAAAAACCCAAAGGAAGAACTTCAATCCTTTATGAACTTTGGCTTTCTAAATAGCCTTGACTAAAACAACATCAAAGGAACAACCCACCTCAAAAAGCCACTTTCACTATCACTTCATCACCAAAGAAAATCTCCAGAACATTCTTTTCCATTCTTTTGGCCACCTTTGAAGGAACCTTAAAACTTGAAAAATAGTAGACTGGGATACCAGACAACAATTCATTTGCAAGCGTGAGTCTACCATCTTCACGGGAATAAAATTCTTTAACAACAATAGCTGGGAAAAGAGCATAGTAGCGAAGGGAGAAGATGAAGGTTGAAACCACTAGTGAATCAGGAACCAGGAGAGAGGAAGCTAGCTCCATCTATCTGTGACCAATTTCTATTTCAACCTTGATAGTATTAATATGGTAAAGAATTTCTTTCACAATTCATGTGGGCATAACTTTTTTGCTAAAATATAACCATGAGAACAATCCAAAGCCTCATCATAAATAAAAACTGGTTAATCATTTTCAACATATTCATTCCAGAACATCATGAATGTGTTGAAATTTTGACTGTGACAATGATCTTAAACTCTAATTTAAACCAAAAATTAAATTCTTTTCTAATTGATATGGAATCTTATATTTATTCACATGTTCTTCATGAGCTAACCCACATTGACTTGAGACCTTCAGAGATAACTTTACTTGAATGACTTACAATTACAAGCTCCTCGCAAGCTCTGATGATGGAGGTGAACTTTGTCCTTGAAAGACCGCAAAGTAAGTGTACCACAATACCTGGTGAGAGTCGTGAACATTGCAGTTGAAAGTTTGACAAAGCAAACAAACTAAGACCTGATGATTTATGGAAGGATATGTTAAACAATCAATTTCCATCCTTTCTTATTTTTAAGAAACTGGCTTCCATTAACACAAATGAAAGTACGAAAGACAAGGCCAACAAAAACAAATCCAAAGAATAAAGTCTATAAAAAAAACATAAATATGATGATGTTATAGTGGTGTGGGAAGATTTTGTTGCTAAATATGAGGCTAGTAACTAGTAAGGGAAGATTCTGGTGATGCCATTGTTGTAGACATCTTGGTTTATAGAAGCTGTTGTGGGCATTAAAAGCCGTTACTCATTTGAGTTTTGCTGCTGTTTGCGATGTTTTTCATTTGTTTGCCAAACTTTTGGTTCGTTTTTTGTTTCAACTGATGTGGGTGCTCAGCTAGAAGATCTTGACGGTGGTCTAATAGATCATTTTTAACATATGGAGCTGAAGACATAGTTGTTTTAGCTTTTGTAAAGTCTTTAAGATGGTCAAGTGTTTGTTCTAGATGTCTTGGTTTGATGGTGGTTTCATATATTTAATTGTTTGATGGTTCCTTTCCTATGCAAGTTGCTGCTACTTCTATTAATTTTTCATTTCATCAATGAAATTTTTATTTCCTTTCCAAAGAAAAAAAACAAATATAAATATAATTAAAGAAAGAGCCTGCTATCATAATGATCAAAGATAACAAATAATTACAAAAGATATAAATATAATTAAAGAAAGAGCCTGCTATCATAATGATCAAAGATGACAAATAATTACAAAAGATTTTTGTAGAAAACACTCAAAGAGAAGCATTGAAGTTAATCACGTTCCAGACCTCCTCCCAAGACTCCTCTACAACCTTAAAAATAAATTGTTTCTCTCAAGCTAAACATTCTAAATAGTAGTGAACAACGTTCCATGCCATAGAAAATAATGCAACCAAGCATTAAAGAGTCTAAAACTCTAAGAATCCTCAAAGGAGGAGTATTTATTATGATTCAAAAGTCTCCTAATGACAAGATATTAACTCTATAAAAGTATGATCCATGTCTTTCAATGCTCACAAACACCATAAACCTCAAGAGATTTGCCCCTATACTGACTACTGGCCATCCCTTTCAAGAGAGTTTTCTTATGGTGTACATGGATCAGAATAAACACCCGCATCTTCAAGGATAGAGAGAAATCCTTTGACAACTTCTTTTATTTCTTATCATTTTTGGCTCTCTCATGGTGTAAAAATTCATCATACTTTCATAGCTATAGCTTATCTTGCACTTATGAGTTCTTTAGATAAAAGTTAGTTTCTTCATTTAAAAAACAAACAAGCACACTCATTTAACCAATTCGAAGTGTTTTTCGTAGCTTCCTTTGGTAGGGGGAGTCTCTCCCATACTAAGAAGCATGGACACTTTAGTTTGGCTAGCATGTCCGTGTCGGACACTTGGACACTCTAACACTTGTTGTACATGTATCGGACACTTGTCAGCACCATAGATATGATGTTAGACACTAGTTGTACAAAGTCAATATAAGTTTAACATTTGTTAGACACGTGTTGAACACTTGTTAAGTATACTAGTTGTCATCATGTCCGTGTCATGTAGTATCCGTGTCTCGTATCCGTATCCGTGCTTCTTTCCATCTTTTGTAATTCCACCCCATCAATGAAATGTTTCATATCAAAATATATATACACACATACTTTTGAGTTCTTAGTAGAAAGTTTATGTTTCTTTTTTATCAAACCAACAGAAAGAATTGGCAATAAAGAGAAAATGCTAGACATAGTAAAATCTAATGGAGATCCCAGACTACCTTTATCTTGAGGATGGCATCCAGGTAATCCCCCAGTCCACCTAATCAAAGGTTTTCTCAAGATCCAATTTGATAACAAGCCCTTTCCTTCTTTTTGGAGATCTACTCACGAGCTCATTTTCTATGAGGGAAGCATCTAGGATTTGTCTGCCACCTATGAAGTCCATTGGGACTCATATATGGTGCTGGGAAGGACTTGGACAGTGATCTTGTAGGCACATGAGATAAGACCAACTATTGGGATGAGGTGAATATAAGTTTCATTTAGATTGGCGTCAATGATGCCATTCTTAAAAAAATGACAAAAATACTCATATACTTATGAGTATATGTATGGTAAAAAATTATTAAAGTCAGTCATTCTCCAAAGGCTGGAAAATGTGGTCATGAATCACAGGCAGCATACAAGACTGTGGAAGGATATTTTCTTATAAACTCCATCTATCCAACTTAATATCAAACCCAGCACCCTATGAAGAGGAAACTGACAGTAATTAGACAGGAAAAATCCCTAAGACAATCTTTTCATTTTGTCACTTGAAAGTCTGAAAATCCAGGCCAAAACCGAAAGAAGAAATATGCACATCTCTCGTTCCCCAAGTTTCAGTTAACTATAACAGGAAAGGAACATTCATTACCCCTCTCTCCATGTGTAAGCTGGAATTATTTCTAGTCTGGTTTGTGATCTTAAGATTTGTTTTTGAGAACAAAGATTTCAACATATAACAAAACGGGATTTGTTATTTTCACTGTATTTGAAAGCACATTTGGTTGTAGAATTTTAAAAAAAAAAAATGAAAACTATGTCTGTAATGAATTCAGAAGAAGCGTATAAAATAGAGAGAATGTGTTTGTTCTTTTTTAAATATGTATCACATCCTTTCCAAAAAACAATAATAAGACAATTCAAGAAACAAAATTTAGGTTGACCCTATTGCATTTGGTTGTCAAGAAACACGTAGGATATTAAATCATAGGTAGGTGGCCACCATAGAATTCAAGAAACAAAATCAAAAGTCCTTTTTTATTATTATTTAAATTTTATAAGAAACTAAGCTTTCATTGAGAAAAATGAATGAATGTACAGGGGCATACAAAAAACAAACCTACATTCGAGTTCCAACACTAGCTACAAGAACGGACTCCAATCTAAAAGAGTGACCCAGCCCTTTTTATTATTTCAAACTGAGCCATTACAGACCATTATTTTTTAAAAATTTGTTTTCAGAAACAAGTGGGCCAAACATGTTCTTTTGTTTTCCTAGTGTTTATTATTTCGAAAACATGAAAATGAAAGCAAATGACAAACCAAACGGACCTGAATGTTTGGGAAAAACAAAAATGAGAAACTAAAAGATACATTCAACTGACTGTTACTATCTTCTCAAAGAAAAAAAAAAACATTCGTAGATATGAAATTATGCAAAAAAACAATAAACAAAGAGCCATTCAACAAATCTCCACTAACATATAATGCTATAAGAACAATGAGACAGAAATGAATCTTAAAAACGAAATTGAAGTTCATCAGAACTAGGAATAAAGAAGGAATTGCAGAGAATCTGTGCGTACCAGAATTGAGGCTGCTTCTCTTTTGCTTCCAATCAAGAACAACCCGCCTTCTATCTTTTCGTATGCCCTTTTAATCTGCTGATGAAATATACGTCTCTCGCTTTTCTGCCATGAAATGAAGCATCAAGAAATTTACACGAGACTGTGAAAATAGTGAACATAACTTTTCAGATGGTCAAGGGATATTTCCGGTGATTTTATATGGGAAATCGAAAAAAAAATAAATAAAAAGAAGAAACTTTTGACTACACAAATGACCTGTCTGGGTCAAAGAGTTGGAGAGAGTATTACTTTTGAAATCAGGTTTGAAGTCTGAGTTAATTTTAACTTTTTTTTTCTTATTAATAATTTATTTTCATAAATTTTAAGATTTGAATTTTTTATTTTTATTAATTTATGTATATTTTACAAATTTTTTTAAAGAAAGAAAAAATTTTCAACAAAATATTTCATATTCTTTTTCAATATCTCTCACATTAATTATTCATTTTGCCTAAGATAGTTTTCAAATAAAAGTTTAAATGTCACATGTGATTAAGATTCCAATCCATTAATTTTAAGGGATTCAAATAAACTTCAAGGTTATTATGTTTTTATTCTCTTAATTTTAAAAATAATATAAATTTGTTTCTGTCAATCATAAAATTAAGATTTTAAATTATATTATTTTATGAATATTTTATAATTTTGTTAAAAGCTTGTTTTCGTCAATTTTAAAATTTTAATTGAAGATTTGTTTTTTTAAAAAATGAGATAGAAAAATTGTGGAACCTACAATGAGGAGTTGGAGGAAGAGTTAATAAATTTGTAGGTTCCACAATGGGGGTTGGAGAAGAAATTAATAAATTTGTGGGGCACACAACAGGGGTTGAAGAAGAAATTAATAAATTTGTGGGGTTCACAATAAGAATTAAAAAATCCTTAGGCCAAACAAGGAGTTCGAAAGAGTTAATAACTCCTTCCAACTCCACTCCCTCAACTCCTCAATCCAAACACCTCCAAAGTAAGAAGATTGGAAAATTGAAAACCCACTTTTCAAATTAAACGTAGGATTGTTATAATCAAATTCAAATTTTTATATCCAGTTATGTTTTTCTTAAATGGAGTTTTATTTTTCTTTTGAGCATTTTTCTTAAATTGAGTAATGTTTAGGGGATTTGAACATCTGAGGAGCACATGGGGTAATTGTTGGAAATAGCCTAAAATGTTTTGAGTCTTACATAAATAACTCATTTAAAAAACTAGTATTTATAGCACCATTGACTTATTTAATTTTAAATTTTAAATGTAGTTTTACCTTTTTGCCTTTATTCATTATTTGTGGCAAATACTACTAAATTAATAGTTTATAAATATTTTACCAACCATTTAACTACCAAAACATCTTATTAACATGTTTTCACCATTGTTTGCAAAAGAAAAAAATACTTTAGATTTCTGTACTCTAAAAATTTTAATACATATATATAGGTATATGTTTCGGTATTTTAAAAATAATTTATGTTTTTGTGCATATTTATGCATCTTTAAAACTAAAATTAAAAAATAGATCGGAAAAAAAAATCCATTCATACTATAATTTAAAAGAAAAAAATATTTTATAAGAGTACATAAAATATGCCTAAATAATTTTAAAAATTAAAAATAAAAAATTGCTAAACTTTCTTTCTGAAAATTCTTTTAAAAAAATCATTTGGCCAGAAAAACATTCCCGGTTGAATTCACAATTTTCGACCGGGAATCTGATTCCCAGCTTGGCTTCTTCATTGCTCAACTGAAATTCTTCATTTCCGGTCAGGAACGTCAATTATTGGTCGGAATTTCTCAATTTCCAACCGAGAACATAAATTTTCAGCCGAATTTTAGGTATTTGACCAAAGTTTTATGTTTCTCTAACGGAAATTCAAGTTTTTTCGATGTCCAATCGGAATTTAAGCTTTTTCAATTGAAAATTGATGTTTCTAACTAGAATTCAAGCCATTATGGGCGGTACTTGGGTATTTTTTGGAAAATTGTCGTGTTTTGACCAAAAAAATTTGGATTTTAGAATAGTTAAATAGTTGGTAAAACATTTAGTACATGTTTGGGGCGCTGAGTGAGTTATAATAGTCTGTAGAGTTAAAATAACTCTACACTCCAAATACAGATTATTATAACCTAGATTAAACAACTATGCATTCTAAACACATTATATAACTCCACAGACAATTATAACTCACTCAACACTCCAAACAGCTCCATAGACCATTAATTTGGTAATATTTGCCACAATTAATGAATAAGGGCAAAAAGGTAAAACTACATTTAAAATATAAAATAAAATAAATCAAAGCGCTATAGAACTAGTTTTTTTGGAGAAGGGATTATTTACGTATGACCCAAAACATTTTGAGCTATTTCCAACAATTATCTGAGTACATGTCAATTACCTTTAAACTATGCTCACTTTGGAAGTTGTTTGTTGAACATCGACTTGAAAACTATTTTTTTCACAACTAAATCGTAACAATTAGTCTGATTGTGACAATTCTGTACATATTTTTAGGTAAGGGTGGGGAATCGACCATCAACTTTTGAAATTGTAATTACTATCCTTTGTTTACTAAATTATGCTTCTTTTTTTGAAAAGTAAATTATATTTGAATTGACATCCATTTATCCTATATACCTATTTATCTTTGCAGTTAAAAAAAATGATTATAAAATTTAACTAAAAAAATTGTCAAACATAAGCATATCCTAGCGGTTAAGACATCCACTCCCTTTTCAAATTCTCACTCTCCCATTTGTTTCTAAAAAAATATATATCTTCTCTGGTACAAATATATCTCCCATTGAGAAGAGAATTCAGAAAAGGTCATGCACTCATGATAAATTTCTTAATTCTTTGTATTGAAAAAAGTAAATAAAACCCATATTGTTTATGATTTTTCTAGAGTTAATTTTTTCTTTTTTTGTTCTAGGAAAGGACTAAACCTTTGCAAACAAAACCAAAACCATCACTGTTCAAAATTACAAGAACTAAAATAGATGTTATGAAAGTATAGACTAAAATAAACAAAAGTTAAAGCTGTAGTGACCAAAATAAGATTTAAACTAAGAAAATTATCAAAAAAAAAAAACAAAGTATTGTGAGGATTTTTAAGGGAGTAGTGAGCATCTAGATTGCAAAGAAAGAAAATCGAAGAATAGAGACAAAAGGAAAAATGGTTCTTACCTGACCTGCAAATTATGGAGAAAAGTGTCCCTGAAAGAAGAAGAAGAAGAAGAAAAAGAAAGGATGATGAGAACCTTTTTTTGTTGTTGTGGGAAGCAGAAAGAGCAAGAGTGGAACAAATATATATATATTAAAAAGCAAAAACAAAATGCTTTTGATATATAAAGCACAAAAGTGGGTAGGGGAGAGATTACTATATGTGGAGAATTAAAAAATTAAAAGAGAAATGAGGAAGAGTATATTTTATTGTGGTGAGGACAATGGGGTAGGTGGGAAATAATGATATGTTATTGTTTAAAGAGAATTATTTATTTTTTAATCTTATAATTAATTATTTACATTATTCTTAAATTAATATTTTAAGTGATATGGAGATCAAGATACTGACAACACAAAATTTTCACGATTGTTAGAGTTTGTGTTGAAGATAAAAGACATAGGCATAAGAGGTTGACAGCTAAACAAGGATTTTTGTATATAATTCTATTGATATTGGTCCTATATTAAAGTATAATAAAAGTTAAAGAGTAGCTCTTTAAAAAATAAGTTAAAGAGTAACTTTGGAAATATGATTAAGACTCTTTCTTTTTAGCAGGAGACTGTCCTTTTGGCAAATAAAAGATGAAAAATTGAACTGGCTTCTTCTAGTAATTTTAAGCCCCATAATCTTCTTCTACCTCTCCAAATCTTCTAGAATATTTGATAAACCTTCTACTCAAAGAAGAAAAAGATAAGTAGAAATTCTTGATATAATCTTTTTAGAGTATGAAGTAGCACATGATATAGTTGGGGATAACTAAAGTCATGACCTTGATCAAGATCTTCTTTCTTCTTAGACAACAACTTCTTTTTCCACCCTTGGAAGATGACCTTTGATAAGTACTCTTGTTTACAAGGGTTATTTGGCTCTAAATTCAAGTTTATTCCTTGGACTTTGGAATCTATTCCAATGATTTCATGGTTAATCCAACTAAATTATGCAAGAATTGAGAAAGACACATGTTTTCATCCATATTGTGTTAAATGAACATAATTTAATGTATAAATAATCAATTTAGGAAGTATTTAAGTATTGCTATGTTTTCTATGCAGATTGTGCTAGAAAAGCCCAATTGCGGCCACAACTTCTCCTTTGACTGCTTCGGCAAGAAACTAGCGAGTCAAAATAGATTGAGTTGAAATCGCTACCTACCCCTTGGTTTGACTCCAAAAGTCCATGGTCAAGTTTTTTATCTTATTTTTGACAACTACTACCAACCTTCATACTTATAAAAGGAGCTCTACTCCATCACTTAGGGAGGTTGACTGTTGAAGATAGAAACCTTAGAGAATCTGAGAGTGACATGTCTTCCACTCACATCCTTTTCAGTTTGTTCAACCCCTAGAGCCGAGAGACATAGGGTTGTACTAACTCAATTCTCCTTGACAAAGGAAGAATTAAGTCCATTGAATGGAAATTCTCTAGTTTTTCCTTTCTTTCCTCATTACCTTGTACTTAAATTTATGCTTTCTTAATTCTGTGTTTGTAATCATGTTCATGCACCATTTTATTTCAATAAAGTTTAGTTTTATTTCTACTACCATTATGAGCTAAATCCTTTGGGATTCAATTATATGTGGATACCCTAAAGGTGATGTTATCTTAAATATAAACCCGCTTGAATGTCTAATTACCCATGTGTAGGGATGTCCATTTAACCCGCGGGGCCGGGGCCCCGTGGGGACCCGCGCCGAACTGGGCGGGGAATCCCCGATTACACGGGGAATGGGGGAGGGAGCGGGGAGGTTTTTTTCCTCGTTGGCTAAACGGGGACGGGGATGGAGAATGTATTCCCCGCCCCGCCCCGATTAATAATATATATATATATATATATTATTATTATTATTATTATTATTACCTATAAATAGATTTTTTTTTTAAAAAAAAACTATAGTAGGAATTAGTTTAAGACTATTTCATTATAAAAAAAAAAATTAAAGTCTATGTTGTAATATTGAAATTTGAATTTTTAGAAATTAAGTTGTTTCGACATTATAGTATTTTTACTTATGGTATATTATTGTTTTTATTAGGAAATTTTATAACATTTACTTTAAATAGAATTATATTGAAAATTATTCATTTAGAAATAATTTTTATTATGGTTGAGAATAAATTTTAAAAAAAAAAAGATTAAAAAAAAAAAGAACGGGGAAAAATTCCCCGCGGGGAATCCCCGCCCCTATCCCCTAGAAATTAAACGGGGAATTTCGCGGGGACGGGGAATGAAATGGAGGGCAGGGACGGGGACAAGGAATCCATTCCCCGGCCCCACCCCGCCCCGTGGACATCTCTACCCATGTGTAGTTTAGTTGTTTTTTATTGTTCTACAATTTTTGTTTGTCTAGCTTGATCACCTATGCTTAAATAAAAAGTTATGACTCAATACTGAAAGGGTTGGGCAATAACGAATGTCATAAAATCAATATATATAGGAGAAGAGCCTAGACATAGAATTTCGTTGATTGACCCTAGACATAGGGCAACTCCTATAGGATCAAGATGATTGTATGTTCATTTATCTAAGTCCAAATTGACCATAGAAATATAGGATCAATTGCTGAGACTCCTAAGTGTTCTTTGAATCAAAGGTCGAATACGAGAAGAATTCGATTCACATGCACAAGGTAATGCAACAAACTTGCGGGCACATATTGACTGCATTTTCCATTTAAGGTTGAAACATAATTGAATCATCTCATATCATCGACATATTTATTTTTCTTCTAGTTTTCACATTTATCGCTCACAACAAACATCAATATATTTTTTTGGTTATCGACTTGTTACAATTTGATAAAGGTTTAGTAAAACTCTCGAATGTATACATAGTCCCCATGGAATCGATACTTATAATATTTTCCTATATTACTTGTTAAAGGTAGCGTATACTTACATTCAAATTCAACTTCCTCCTTGAGGAGTTACAACCCATCAACCCTCCACACTCTCTCCTTGATAGATTTGAAAACATGACTTCTATTACGAGCATTTTGAGATGGAAAGCTTGAGTATTGCCCTAAGGTATGTAAATTTGTTTACTTTTAGATCATTCCTATATGGTCCCCATCTTCATGTTAGTATTCTGGTTGACCACATGAACATAGATTTATCGTAGGCGATCATTTTGCATGAGGCATTTTTGTATATATCTTATCATGCACCTTCTTCAAAGTAGTGCAATCTTTTTTTAGGCTTTGCGAAAATCAAGTTGTCATTTACATAGAACAAATGTGTTATTATAGGACAAAAATTATTAATTTGTAAAATAGAAGAGTTATGAAAATCTTCTTCCTTTTTAAGAAAGTAAATTATCATTCTACAAATATAAGAAAGAGATATGAAGATCAACACTTGTTCAAGTCCCAAAAAACAACACTTAAGGAACAATTTATCTACTTTCCCTATGAGTGAAAGAGTAAATTTCTTGTCTTGTAAGATTGTGTTCCCAACTTTTCATTCAGTCATGTCCCCAAAAAAGTAGGCTTATTAAACAAGTTATACAAGTCATTCTCACTCATGTAAAAAAAAGAAAGGCACATCCTCATAGGAAAAAGTTGGGAACGTACGGACAGTGGCTGTAAAGGCTATATTTAGGCATTTTGAGAGCTCAATTCATCGTGGGTAAGTGTTCTGGTGCTTGTTAATCGAGTATGAAGAGTTTAAAAAGTGATTTTGAAGATGTTTGGTTAGTTTTGGGGTGATCCATAGCCTTTTGGACTCAATTTAGGTTGCGTAGCAAGGGTGGAGGTCCTTTAAACAAGTTGTGAACATGCCAAGCGTCGAACCGACAGCTCGGAGTGTTGTTTAGGTAAGTTTGTTAAGATTCAAGACCCTTTGTGAGTTAGCTTTGAGACCAATCAAGCTAGGAAAGGTTAGATATGAACCTATTATACTTTTGTTGTTGTAGTCTGAGACTTATTCATTAAACTTGAAGGTAGCATAGCTCGTGTGGGCGTCTAGTTCCTTTTCTTTCGTTCCCTGAAGGAGTGTTGACAACCTCTTAGGAAAAAGAGGAAGTTGATGAATTTGGAGAACTTCTGGAAGGTAAGAAGCCTGGTTAGATTTTCTTACTAGATTCGTATGCATAGGATTTTTTATATAGGGCTTGCTAAGCTAGTTATAACCTCACTTAATTGGATAGAATGCGCTAAATGCGTAATTTGTTGGATGTTTTTCTTCGAATCTAAACTCAAAATGGTGTTTGCTTAGTTGTGGATGTTGGCTTGGTTATCCTTTGGGTACATGTGTTGAAACCACAAGTGAGATAGCAGCCAACGAGGAGTTAGGTGAAGTGGTTACTCCTCAGAATTCTACGTACTTGGCAAACGAAGAATGGGACGTTAGGCTAGCGTCGCCTTCCTTTATCCTTGTGAGTGTGCTTCCTAGGATATTGAGAACTGAGTTGTGCTAGCTTAGGGGCAAAGCCCCATTGTGATTAGCGTGAAGATTGCTTTCCTTCATCAAGTTGTGCTAACTTAGGGGCAAATCCCCATTGTGATAAGCGTGAAGGTTGCTTTTCTTCACCGAATTGTGCTAACTTAGGGACAAATCCCCACCGTTTTGGCCATGAGGGTTGCATTTTTTCATTATGCTATGCTTGTTTTAGGGGAAGTCGACACCTCGTGTGTAGGTCGCATGACTCATTGTTTTGGGATGAGAGGGAGTGGGTGAAGGAATGAACGTTTCACTCCACAACGGAAGTATTGGATCGTCTTTGATTTTATTTAAAATGAAACTAAAAAATAAGATTAAGCAAACTTACTTGGAGTAAATATGAAGATATTTCTGGCAGGTCTTTATCTCTTCCACAAAGTCTCCCTGGCTATGACTTGAACACAAGACCAAGGCTTGTGGGAGGCTCTTGAAAGAAAATCCACAAGGGATTGGAGATGAAGAGGTTTAGAGAGAATTCTCTAATTCTCTATTGAATAGATATGTGTTCTCTCTAATGCCTCAACCTAAGGGTCCTATTTATAGAGACCAAGATCAAATCTTTGTCATAATTAAAATATTATATTTTAATATCTAATATATTAAAATATATCTTATACTTATTTGAATCTCATTCAGATCTCTTACGATATTTATTTATTTGAATATTATTCAAATTTTATAAATATCTTTTATTTAATGTATCTAATATACATTAATTATTTTAATATTTAATGTATCAAATATAATAAATATATTTTTCTCTTTTATATTTAATATATCTAATATATTAAATATTAATTTGAACATTTCAAATTTTAATATTTAATGTATCAAATACAATAAATATATTTTCCTCTTTTATATTTAATATATTTAATATATTAAATATTAATTTGAACACTTCAAATTAAATATTAATTTGAACATTTCAAATTTTTCTTTCAACTAATTTGATCTTTTAGTGTTACTATGAGCTAGCAAGGGGACCTTATGTACCTACAAATTATAAGCCCCAATGATTCAAAATTAATTAATTAAACTCTTTAATCAATTAATTTTCATTCATTAACTCTAGGGTCACTTCACTATAGACCTAGAGTTGCACCCTTATGCACTGTAGGACAAGTTGTGTCCATAGATATAATCACTACATGCAAGTCGATCATTCACAAGTCGTTCGTAATTACAGTTTGGGAGTCGATCCTTCACGAGTTGTTCGTAATTACAATTGGGTCAAAAGTTCGTTTTACCCCTGTAATTACATATTGTACCTTAAGTACTACTGATCCTCTAATAAACAATTTGTTTATGATCCAAACATAAACTAAGTCTCTCTCGGGCCAGTGAGAGGGTGAGTCCCCATTGTTCAAGTTCCAAAATCAGCACTTAAGGGAACCACTCATCTACTTATCCTATATGGGAATGAGTGAATTCCATCTTATAAGATTATGTTCCCAGCTTCTTATTTGGTCAAGTCTCCAAAATGGTAGGCTTATTGAATCGGCTACAAAAGTCACTCTCACCCATGCAAATCAAAGGACATGCCCTCACAAGCAGGAGTTCATAACTCGCTCAGGATTAAGATTGAGTCGCATATGATCATCCTGATGAAATATTAATCTTCTCAATTAGCGGATTTATAAAGAGAGATTAAATATTTTGTGGTTCAGTCTTATACAAACTCATTGTATAAGATACCCTCACTTACATGTCTTCACATGAACGATTTGAATCAAATCATTTGTAACTATTACAAAGCGGGTCGTATCAATAGTGTTACCAAGATAAGGTACCGAACCTTATCCATATACTATGACCCTTTAGGTTATTTCTTGAACATGATCCTCCCGTATGTCAACCACATACTGTTCAAGATTATAATAATAACCTTGGATTTTTCATATAATGGATAATATTATATTGCAAATAAAATAATCAAATTTATTATTAATTATTAAATAAATCATTAATTACGAGGCTTTATGGCATAAATCTCAATAATGGGTGAGGCAGACGAGTGAGTGGCTAGTAGTTGGGCTCGTTGTGTTGCAAGAGGAATGGGTGTGACCGAACATGATCACTCATTGTGTGTTTCAGAGTTTTGGATTCTTAGGTAGGCTGCTTACTGAGTATATTTTTGTACTCACCCTTGCTATCTTTGTTTATGTCTTTTCAGATAACGCTTAGTTGCAGGGCGAGTGATGGTGACGTTGGTCTGGCAGGACTATGGAGACGTTCTCGATGCTTCGATCTTAGCATTGTAATAAGGTTAATGAGTTTCTCCTTTATAGTGTATTAGGATTGTGAACGGGTGGTTCTTGTGTCCTCTTGTTTTGTAAATTTCCCTAAAAACACTTGTGACTTGTACTCTAGGTGGGCTAGACCTTTATTTCGTAGTTGGTGGGTGCTGAGCCTTAGTTTTTGTTGTCTAGAAGTGAACATTTTGTCTCCCAGGTTTTATGAAATTTTTTGGTTTTTTGATTTTACGTTGTTATGCTGTCGAAATTTTCGCGCGTAGGTCCTAGGATCTTTTCAGAGGCGGTAACCTTCGATCTCATAAAGTTAAAAAGAACCCAATATTCTACCAATTTTCCAAATTGCTAACTAGCCCTCTACCTAATCAAATTAACAAAGGCCTTAGGTAAATATAAAAAATAGAAATAAGAGATATAAAGTTATAGTAGTAAATATAAATTTTGTTTAAAAACTAAAGAAAAGTATACATTTTTGCATCTCAAGTGGCCTTAGGTAACCCTGATCACCATATTAGTAATAATTAGTTCGACATTTTAAAGTTTCCACATCATTTATGTTAATTTTTCCATGCCATCATAACCCAACGTTCATTCATCCCAATAACTTTTTATAATCCAATATCTATTATCAATCTAGGGGTGAAAGGAACCAAACCAAACCAAAAAACCAAATCAAATCGAGACGGTTTGGGTCAATTGTTACAGTTTTTCAAACCGAACCGAACCAACCGACTGTCGATTCGATTTTGACTTAACTGCTCAGTTTGTAAGTATTAGAGTTTTTGAAATGCATCCTTCCTTCATTATTCCAATCCCCTTCTTCCTCTCTCTCTCCCTCTATCTCCAACACATCCTTTCATCCTCCATTGAATCATCTATTTTTATTTGTATCATACCACTAACACAACACGATTATTCACCGTCTCCTAGATAATCTTTGTTTATTTACTTATAATTTTTGTTTATACTTAATTCATTTTGTTGTTCCACTTACTTCTTTTGTTGTGGAAATTCGAACCTCTAACCTTTTGTTCTAGAAAATTAAAATAACACTATTGGCAACAAAAATTTTATAAACAAGAAATAAGTACTTAAAGTAAATATTTCATACCTTATTCATACATTTGTGTTTTCCTTTTTTAGCTTAAAGTTGTAATTGACCCTTTGATCATGCCTAGAGATGTCCACGGGGCGAGGCGGGGCCGGGGAATGGATTTCCCGTCCCCGTCCCCGCCCCCCATTTCATTCCCCGTCCCTGCGAAATTCCCTGTTTAATTTCGCGGGGATCGGGGCGGGGATTCCCCGCGGGGAATTCACGGGGATCGGGTTCCCCGCGGGGAATTTTTCCCCATTCTTTTTTTTTTAAATTTATTCTCAACCATAATAAAAATTATTTCTAAATGAATAATTTTCAATATAATTCTATTTAAAGTAAATGTTATAAAATTTCCTAATAAAAACAATAATATACCATAAGTAAAAATACTATAATGTCGAAATAACTTAATTTCTAAAAATTCAAATTTCAATATTACAACATAGACTTTAATTTTTTTTTTTATAACGAAATAGTCTTAAACTAATTCCTACTATAGTTTTTTTTTTAAAAAAAATTCTATTTATAGGTAATAATAATAATAATAATATATATATATATATTATTAATCGGGGAATCGGTGCGGGGAATATATTCCACGTCCCCGTCCCCGTCCCCGTTTAGCCAACAGGGAAAAAAACTTCCCCGCTCCCTCCCCCATTCCCCTAACGGGGGGGCCCCGCCGGTTAAATGGACATCCCGAATCATGTCGTTGACCATTACTCAAATATATGTCTTTTTTGTTATAGACTTGTAACAACATATTCTATACAAGGGCGGATCCACGTTGGGGCCACGGGGACTCCCCCCCCCCCCCCGAAAATTATACATTTCATATATATGTATATCATTGTTCAGCTAAGTTACCCAAAAAACTCAGGGACGGGGTGTTTGGATTGAGAAGTTGGAGGGAGTAGAGTTGGGAGGAGTTAATAAGTTTGTGGGGCCCACAATAATAGCTAAAATATCCTTGGGCCAAACCACAAATGTGTATATACTCAATAACACTCAATAACATAAAAATTATAATTATGCGTATATAAGAATTCCAGTTTCCAAATATATATATATATAAGAACTTCAGTTTCAAAAAATCAACAACAAAAAAAGAACTATAAGAACTAAATAAGAACCGATAAGAACTATAAGAACTTCAACTTCAAAAAATAAATATAAGAACTTCAGGTTGAAAAAAAAAAAAAAGAACTACTAAAAACTAAATGAAAAAAACGAACTTGAAGAAGAAGTCCAATTTTAAAAAAAAAAAAAAAAGAAATATAAAAACTTCATTTTCAAAAAAAAAAAAACTATAAGAATTCCAATTTCAGGAAAAAAAAAAACTATAAGAACTAAATGAAGAAAACGCATCTGAAGAAGAACTCTAGTCTCAAAAAAAAAAAAGAATTATATGAACTAAATGAAGAAAATGTAATTGAAGAATTGGGCATAGGAATTGTGTATGATAATTGGATACAATTTATAAAAGCAAATTTGATTTGATTTTGAATCAAATTGCTTATCAAATTAAGAATATGAATTCAAATTCATCAATTTGAAATTAAACCAGATATTCATTTTGATTCAAATTATCAAATCTGACTAGGATAATTTGACTAATGTAATTAACTACAATTTAAAAGGGTATTTTAGTCTAAAAATGTTTTTCAGAAACTCTTGCTTTTTAATATATTCTAGATATAGATTAGCTTCAAAATTTCTATGATGGCTTAGTGTTTTAATCTCACTAATTTTAATATCATAATTTTTTTTCTATTATTGTAACGATCAGACTTTTCCTATTAGACTTTCTAGGGATGTTACTACATGCATGCTGAAGAAATTTAAAATTCTTTAATAACAGACAAAAAGAATTAAACTTTTTGCTAAACAATCAAAATCTTTATGTTCGGGGATCCCTTTAAAAAAATTATTTCAAAACATAATATGAATTAAAATGTGCAATCAGCTGAAATACTTAACAAAATATTTTTAACTAACACACTATCTAAATGCGGAAGTCATGATCTTCAAAGTCACCCATGACCCTTTCAGCAAACTGTCTTGTCAATCGCCTAAGATATGTCTTTACCTTTACCTGAAAGAAAAACATTTTTGAAAAAAAAAAGTTGAGTATTTAAAATACTCCGTAAGTGATCTCACTACTAGAATTGGGATACGCAAACACATACAGAATGATTTTTAAAATCTTTCCTCTTGTGGGACCTAAAACATTTTCATAGTGGAAACGTTTCCCTTTAACTTTTCCTTCGGCTTAATGTGGACAATTAACCCAACCTAACCATGCATTTTCACTTAACCTTTTCAGGTTCCTTTTCATTTAGCCTTGTCAGGCTCCTTTTCATTTAGCTTTATCAGACTCCTTTTCATTTAGCCTTATCAGACTCTTTTTCATTTAGATGTACATCTGAAATTTTAGGAGAGTAATTGCCACAGCCTTCGAAATCATTTTGTCATGAAAATACACATGTATGCATGAGGTCCCAAAACATTTTCATTTTCATTCAGTGATGCAACATAAAGCAACATTCTCACATTATTCATCATAAATCATGCATCACATTCATAAGAATATTTGGCAATCATACATGTAAAAAATCATTTTCATATATAATATTTTAAAATTCATCAAAAATTATAAATAAAACATTTATAAAAACTTTTCATTTCAAATGTAGCTTTTCAATTCAGTTCCCAACTTGCATTTAAGTAAACCAGCATAAAGTCCCTTACCTTGGCTAAAAAATAGGTTGCTTTCTCCTTTTATGGAGATCTTTCGCCTCAGCCTATAATGATTTCAAAAGAACTTTTTACTTGACAAACCCAATTCATGAACCTTAAGCATAAACTCACTTAAAGTTCTGTATATTGATCACACGAACCAACCATGGGTTTACAACATTAAATTATTCAACAAGAATAATTATATGTTTAGGCAACATTGTATATTCACAAATAGTCACTAAGATAAGATAAATTCATCCAACCACAACTTAGGTAAGTTCTTAAGGTACATCACATGCTTTCCATAATGAACTCAAATCTTTAAGCGCCATGTTCCAATATAGTCATATACTTAATCCATATTTATCTCAAAAACAACTCCAGTAAAATTCTCATAACCATAGCATGTTTCATAACTAAAATTTCATGCATACTCTCATAATTTCCAGACATCAACAGAGTCATAACATAACTTAAAGGGGCTTAATCCAAATGGCTACTTACCTTGAATAGAATAATTATTATTATTCCGGGCAGCAAAAGTCTTCTCCAAACTCTGGCCTCCTGCTTATCCTTCAAAAACCCATATGAAAAAAAATAAGAGTTATAACTTTAAATCAATTCTTGGTAAATTCTTAATTGTGCCTCCAATTAATCCAATTTTGGTTAGTCTTTACTGAACCGGCACTTTATTTTAATCTTACTGAGCCTTAATTTCACAGTTCTGTTTGATAGTCCAAAGTATCTTGAAAGTCCTGAAATTGTCTCCAATCGCAACGATGTTCAGTAAAATTAGTATGATGGTTTAGGGTCATTTTAATTAACTGAACCAGCTCGTTTGATTTCGTGAATAGATTTTAATTCAGTACCAAAGGCTCACCAAATTGAAAAGTGGTCAGGAAGTGGCTGTGACGTAATGAATCCTTGCTGAAATCTTTATCGAATTAGCTCAAATTCAACAGTTTGCTCCCTAAATCGATATCCTGAAATTTAGCTTACTAATTAACTATCAAACAAGGCTCCAAGTCTTAGTCCAACAATCGAATCAGTGTCAAGCAATTACCCAAATCATAACACAACAGGAGCACGGCAGATCGGGTGCGGAATGCTGGTCAGAAGGGCGGTGGCATGTGACGCGCGTGAAGGCGGAGATTTGGCGAGGAGACGTCCGGCGAATGGCGTTTGTAAACGGATCTAGCGCGCGTGTGGCGGTAGATCTCAGATCGATGGTGGATCTGAGGCTAGACGGTCGGTGGCCTGTTTGAGTTGTTGCTGGTGCGTGCGGAACGTCGAACGGTCGACGCTTTTGTAGAACGGAGAACGCGGGCAAGCTCTGTGCAAGGTCCGACCAACGACGAAACTAACAGACATGCAGCGGCGTGCGTGGATTGGAGCAGCCCGATCGTGATACTTCCGGTAGTGTTTACAGGGGTTTCGGCGATGGTTGGTTTGTGTGGGTGTTGCCGGCGGAAGAAGGAGGAAGAAGGGAGGGAGGGAGGGAGGGAGGGAGAGAGAGAGAGAGAGAGAGAGAGAGAGACGACGGTAGAGGGAAGAAGAAGAATAAGAAAGAGGAGGAAGAAGATAGGTGTTCGGGGAGAGAAAAGAAAAATTGAGGGCTTTTTTTTTTTTAACAAAATAGCAAAATACCAAAAATGCCTTTACCTAACCATTTCTTCCAAAAATGCCCTTCCAAGTTCTTTCAATAACCACTTTACCCTTGAAATTTCTTTCTAAAATTACCCCTTCAAACTTTTCAAATTTCCATTTTAATCAATCAACCAAATAAACCAAATTCTATCTCCAAAATTACTTAAATTCAATGGTTAATTAAATTCATAAATTTTCGGGCGCTACATAATATAAGTTTTTTTTTTATATAATATAATATAATTTAAATAAAGTATATATTTTTATTACTTTTTTTGAATTTTTTGAATCCATTATTATATATAAAATATATATTTTATGACACATGATATAGTATTTTATTTTTTTTTAAATTAACTAAGTGCATTTTATATTAAAAAAAAGTGAAAATGGTTGGTAGTAGAAGTCTTAATCAGTTTCTTTTAAATAAAAGAACATTTGAAATTATAATTTTATCTAAAACAATTGAATGAAATTTTTTGATATTTCAAATAGCGAATCTGAGAAATATTAACTTTGATAGATTATGATTTAATTAAAATGAAAAGAGAAATATAATTTATCGAAAAATAACTTATGATATTCAATTTTATTGTGATTAATTTGATTAATTCCCTTTACTGAAAATGATTCTCTTATTTTGAATTTGTTTTGAATTAATTTTTAGTTTGATTGAGACAAATTTTATTGAAACAATTTAAATGATTAAGAGATAAATAAGGTTATGATTTTGACGACATTTTTTATCTTTTAGAATTGGACTGGCATTTTAAAGTATTTTAAGAAAATGATTGACAAATTAATTAATAAATCAATTTAATCTTGAAATAGCTAAACATTCAAATGCATTTACTTAGAAAATCTTTTTCTCATAAGTTTTTTAAGTGATTTTGAAAATTTTAAAACTAATTACTTCTATTTAATTTTGTAACATAACTTTTAAAAACTATTAAATTTGAAAATTACTATAAATGAGTTCAAAGTAGTTATAAATCTCAATCATATACTATAAGATTAGGTTAATAAATTAGATGAAGAAGCGGTTGTTTAAAGAAAGTAATTTGATTTCTAGATTAAAAAAAAAAAAGGAAGGGGATGTAATTTTTCAAAAAAAAAAAGGCAAAACACACACACACACACACACACACACACACACACACACACACACACACACACACACACACACACACACACACACACACACACACACACACACACACACACACACACACACACACACACACACACACACACACACACACACACACACACACACACACACACACACACACACACACACACACACACACACACACACACACACACACACACACACACACACACACACACACACACACACACACACACACACACACACACACACACACACACACACACACACACACACACACACACACACACACACATCAATATTAAAAAAAAAGAGGAGATATCAATGAAAATTGCAAGAAATGCCTAAAGCTGCAAAAAAAATTGGAAAGCTGCAAAAAAAAGTTGGAAGTGTAATTTAATTGGAAAATTTAGATTCAAATCCTAATTTGATTTGATTTTGAATCAGATCGTATCTTCAATTGAAAAAAAAAATTATGAATTGCATTTTGAATTTGAAATTAAATCGAATTATGAAAAGTATGGGATATGATTGATGTAATAATTAACTAAAATTTAAATGGTATTTTGTTCTAGAAATGTTGTATATAGTATAGATGAATGTAGATATCATTATAGAGACAATTAGATCAATATCATTTGATTTTAAATCAAATCAAATGGTCAATTGAATCGTTATCAAATCTTTCCATTTTGAATCAAATTATCTCATGATGTTTGAATACGAAAATAATTTGGATTATAATTAAGCATGAGATTTGATTAATGCAATTAACTAAATTGAAATCCTTACTTATATAGTATAGATATAGATGATAGACCATATCAGTTACATAGATTTTGAAAAATATCAAGATTTAATATTATTTTTCATCGTTAATTATGTGATTAATTTCATAATATATAATTTATTTTGTCCTTCATTTATTTCATCTTTTTCTGATTTTTTTTCACATTGAATAATGAAAGTAGGTGTATTTTTTTATTTTTAATTTTTTTTCACTTAGTTTATTTTTAATTTTTAAAATTAATTTTTAGTGAAAATTTAAAATTGACCTAATATTAAATTATTTGGTTAAATACTATTATGTTGTAACACAGTTTGTAAATTTTAATATACTCCATTTAGTTTACTCTCTTCTATTTTAATTATTTTATCCAGATTTAAAATTTTGTTAGTATATTAGAATGTAATGGAAGAATTTTTTTTAAATAAAACTTTAAATCCATATCTTAGTTTATTTATAACATAGCTAAGTTTATAATTTTAAAACAATGATATTATATTAAACAATTTTATTCTTTTTTAAAATAATGCATTTTTTATCTTATTTATTTATTTTATAATTAACATTATTTTTTAGCAAATGTTGCATTAAACTTTATCTATTAACTTTATTTTTTAGTATAAATTATTGTAATGCTATTGAGAATCTCAAAATTGGAAATGTCAACACAAATTCATTGGAAATTATAATAACTAAAGTTCTATAACATAAAAGAAAAACATCGTGAAAGGCAGAATGTACTACAAAAAAGAAAAACATCTTGAAAGATTGCTGAAAATTCATTCTTCTAGTCACAAATTTCTTGAACAACAATTGCCTTTATCCATTCTCACCAGAAAGAAATATTTCTTGTCTCCTATAGAATCATATATTAAGCTAAGGTAATATATATATTAAAAAAAGTTAGTTATTATTTATCTTTGTTTCTGGTATGAAATGCAAAAAAAAAAAAAAAAAAAAAGTGGGGTTAACAAAATTAAAAAATTAAAAAAAAAAGATACCTTATGAAAAATTGGAGGAGATGACTACTTTTAGACCTAGAAAAAAATAGTTATTATTCATCTTTGTTTTTGGTATAAAATGCAAGAAAAAAGAAAGAAAAATCTGTGGAGGCTAACAAAATTTAAAAAAAGAAAAGAGAGATACCTGATGAAAATTTGGAGGGGATAAGTTTTAGACTTGGAAAACAAAATTATTATTAAAAAAAAGAGATACTTGATAAAAAAAATTGGAAGAGATGAGTTTGACTTGGAAAAAATGGGAGGAGCTATACAATTTAAAGAGGGAATTTAGATTTAATGTAACAGCCCATATTTTTCAATACGGTCATTCTAGTAGTAAATGCAAAAGAGACTAAATAGATACTAAAAAAAATCAAACGTAAAATATACTTTAACTTATCTGAAAAATAAGACTTAAATCTAAAGCCAAATCCATTACTTAAAAAAAAAAAAAAAGAACTAAACCATCACTTAAAGAATCAACTAGAAGAACTTTGAACATACGTCAAGTCCAACAAAACCTAAATGCTAAATTCCTAAAGACAAAAATAACTCCTCAACAATTTTGCCAGAACGCTAAACCTCAATCATTGTCAGAACTATCGCTAGCTCCTTCATTTGAAAATATTTTTAAAAAAAGTTGAAAATGAGTACAAAAAAAATACTCAGTAAGCAATCTCCACATCAAGTTCAGAAATTCATTTGGTCAAAACAAAACATGAAAAATCAATTTAACCAAACAAAACTTTCAATTGATCAATACTTTCAATTCTTACAACACTTTCAATTAAATAGAACTTTCAATAAATCAATACTTTCAAACAAAACTTTTTAATTGAACAAAACTTTCACCATTACTTTCAAATATCAAAACTTTCAATTTAACCAAACTTTATTTTCAATCAATCAATACTTTCAAATATCAAAATGGGAATATGCATTATTTGGGTAACCTTCAGAACATTTATGATAGTTATCCATCGGTAACACCAATAAATCATTCAGAACATTCAATCAGAGTTGTCGATAAAAATTGACCATAACATTCAATACAATTACTTAAGTGTGAGGCCATATGAGTGAAACACACACATGAATCTTCATTCCAAAGGAATGCCAAACCACAAACTGTGTCTTCTCACAAATAAGTTTCAATCAGTCAGAGCTTTCAATCATAAATGTCGATAAAATCGATCAGAACAATCAATATAATTACTTAAGTGTGAGACCACGTGAGTGAATAACACACACATGAATTTTCATTCCAATGGTATGCCAAACCACAAATGTGTCTTCCCACAAATATGTCTTCTCACAAATAAGCCAGAACAATTCTATCAATTTCAATTTAGGCTACCATCACAAATAAGCAAAGCATTCCCAAAAAAGAAAATTGGCATATTCGAATAGCCCTTATCAAATCGATCAAAATTCTTTCATAAACATTTGAAACAAAATATGTATAGCTTCAAATAACAATTTCAATGAAGATTCATCAAATCAACCATTTAAACTCTTCAATAATTTTCATATGTAACAAAACCAAAACAAACTTACTTTCAATTTGAAATCAATCAAAATACTTTTATTTCAAATTATCCAAAACGGCAAACATACTTTCAAATAGAAAAACATTTTAAAGCATATAAAACAATTTCGACCAATTTCAAATAATACAAAGCATACTTTCAAACATTTATCAAATAAACAATATTCAAAACATAATTGTACTAAAATTTCTATTTTGGAAGGGATGTGAAAACTACTTACCTCGATCGAAAATCCTACAGTCCTCAATCTCAATTTTCCACAATACCAACTCCTTGAACTAAGGTCAATCTTCTAGAAGCCTAAACATATCCAATACTTCATACTCATAAACCAAATTCTATCTTATAAAACTTATCTAAAGCATACACCATCTTATCTATCCAATTTTTCCATTCAAAACAATTTTCTACATAAAAAGTTAGAAAAATAGGGTTCTTGGGTTGCACAAACATATATGAAACTGCATTTTAAAACACCTTAAAACTCACTAAAAACATACCAAAAAAACAGTAAAACCAACACTTTTTCAATACATAATAAAATATCAAACAATTTTTCAAATTTATTACTTTTAAAACCTTCAAAACTTTCATAAATTAGAGACAATCAAACCAGAAAATTTTATGCTTCATAAGACAAAACTCTCCAAGATTTTAACACTAAACAAATCAAAATTTGCCACTTTTTAACACCAAAAATAAGATCTAAAAAGTTTAATAAAACTGCTGTAAAAACCATAGAAACATACTATTTTCATATGGAAATCAAAGTTATACATTATACTTTAAAGTAACAAGCATTTGGTTAGCTTTTGGTGCAAAAATATTCTAAAATACACTTAAAACAGTTCCAATTTTAAAGAAATTCAAAGCTGGAAAATTTTGAAAAATTTTTCATTATCAAAACCTTCAATTTAATCCAAAAGTCCTAAGAGAAAAACCTTTGATGAAAATTCCAGCAAATTAAAAACCTAAAAACTTTTTAAGGCAAAAGATTTCAAGAATCTTTTTATTCTAAACAATCAAGAATAAAACAAAAAAGAAATCAAAACCCAAAACCTTACAAAAAAACTTCAATAACCAAGAAAAGAAAAGAAATCAACAAGATCTATAAAGAAAATTTATTGCTTTTTCTTTAGAGTGGAAACTGCAAAACCTCTTTTCTCTCTTTTTTTGCTGTCAAAACGTTTGATCAAAAAGGTTAGGGCTTAGAAGGCCATTTTTAAAAGAATCTTAATTAAAACCCTTAGAATTTTTTTTTTCCAAACAAAAGAATAAAAATAGGATTCTAATTTAAAAAGATTTTATAAATTGATATATAAATAAAATATATAAACACACACACACACATTCGGCTGTTATATTCAAACTCAAATTTGATTTGATTTTGAATCAAATTGCTTATCAAATTAAGAATTTTGATTTACATTCATTTTGAATGAAATTATCTCGTTATTGTTGTTTGAATTCAAAATTAGATCGGATATTCATTTTGAGTCAAATTATCAAATCAGATTATGATGATTTGATTGATGTAATTAACTAAAATTTAAAGGGGCATTTTGGTCTAAAAATATTTTTAAGAAATCCTCGCTTTTTAATATAGTATAGATTTCTTAATTTAAAAATTTTTCTTTATTTTTTATATAAATTTTCTCATCATTATTACTAATTAATAATTGAATATAAATAATAATTTTTTTAAATTTATATCCTATAATTTTAATAAACTTTTTAACAAAAATATTTTTCTTTTAATTATATAATTTTATTTTTTAAATATAAATTATATAAGAATGTTTTAGATATGGTACTATTATTTAAATTGAAATTTTAATACAAATTAGAGTACTAAATATCAATTTTTTAATTGATAAAAATCTCCCTATCTCACTTCCTTCACATGTCATCTACAATTTTTTTTTTTTTTAAGTTTAAACTAAAATTACTTATAACAAATAACAATCTTATCTTTTTTAAGCTTATATATATATTTTTTATTAATAGCTCAAAAATATATAATTTTATGATTTGAAGATAAGAAAAACATATTTTAAACTAACATGTATTACAATTTAAGAAATTAGTATTTAAAAAGATTAACTTATTAAAAAAATTATTTTCAAACTAATCATATTCAAAGTAAAAAGATAAATGATTTATCATTTCATACTTAATAAAATAAAATTATTACAATAAATAACATAAATATATAGTATTTTGAACAAAAGTATGTATGATATTAATTTTGAATGGTGTTAAAAAAATATATATTCATTTTGAACTTAATTATTTTAAAATATCATAAATATTTGATATTTTATTTTTAACATAGTTATTTTAAAACTTCAAAGAATATATTATTTTCAAATTAATCAAACTTTAGATAATTCATTACATTGATTAGTTAGAAAAATAAAATCTTAAATTATGCAAAAATAAATATTATAACTTTTATTAAGCTTGGAAAATAAATCTTAAATTAAAATTTTAAAATTAATGAAAACAAGTCTTTAACAAAATTATAAAATATTCATAAAATAATATAATTTTTAAAATCTCAATGTTATGATTGACGAAAACAAATCTATATTGTTTTTTGAATTGAGAGAATAAAAACATAAAAATTTGGAAGTTTATTTGAATCTCTTTAAATTAATGGATTGAAATCTTTCCAAATCACATGTAATATTTAAAAAATTATTGTAAGACTTTCTTTTATTTGAAAACTATCCAAGGAAAATGAATAATTGATGTGAGAGATATTGAAAAAAGAACATGGGGTATATTGTTCAATTTTTTTTTAAAGAAATTTGTAAAATATACATAAATTAATAAAAGCAAAAAATCTCAATCTTAGAATTCATGGGAACAAATATTTAATAATGAAAATTTGAAAAATTGTAGAAAAAACTGTATGAAAAAAAAGTTAAAATCAACTCAAACTTTAGAACTCTAGGCTTAACAAATCTGCACCCAAACATAGACTTTAAAACTCCAGACAAAATAACTCTGCACCCTAAACACAGACTTTCTAACTCCTCAGACCTACTAACTCCTATTCCATGCAACTCCTCGCCCCAAATAGCCTCCAATAGTTTATTTGGTCATAGAATTGTATAACAAAGATAAAAGGAGTTGACAAAACAAATTTGTAAACAAGCAACAAAATTTAATATATTTAATCCTATCACAATATAAAAAAACACTTTCCATCCAAGAGAAAGCTTTCATCAACATGCTCTATAAAAAAAAAAAGTCACTTTATTAAAAAAAAGTATGAAATTTCCACACAAATACGTGGAAGGATGAGATAGGAAATGGAAGAAAAAAGAGTATTAGGAAGAAGAAAAAGAAGGAATGCAAATATGTCGCAAGTTTCGTGAATTGGTAGAGAAATCACAGACAGAATGAGAGGTTTGGGGGGAAGTGTGGGGGAGATTGTTGGGAAAAAATCTCCCACTACTAGCGTAGGAATAAACAGAAAAATAACTGAGAAATTAAAAAAAAAAAAAAGAAACACAAGAATTTACGTAAAAAAACTCCAAAATCAGAGAAAAAAACCATGGACAGAAAGAAACTCCACTATGTGAAATATTAAAATCACACATAATTCTCTCATCGACCCCAATTACAAAAAACACTCTCCTAAAGCTTTATATCACTCATACCCTTTTCCCACTCTCAAATAAGAGAATACAAAGAGGAAATTTAACTAGAGTTAGTACACCAAGTTTAAAGTGTTTCTAATTGGGATGATTTGAAACCAAAGCCATATGCTCATTTTATAGTACTTGGAGCCCATCACTTTCTTGCACTTTTCCAATGTGAGATAACTACTCTTCTAATATATTGCGAAAAACCCTACAGAGATTAGGTGGAGAGAGATAGAGAGAGAAAAAAAACTGGGGGGAGAGAGAGTAAGATACAATATGCGATGGAGCTTTCTACCTTTTGGGAGAAAGAAAATAAATGGATATTTTACTAAACTATTTCTTTCCTTTCATTGAAGGTTTTCTACCACACAATTTCTCAAGTTCTCACCAATTTTTGAGATATGTGGTCCCCACATCATCATCATCCTCGACCTCCCCCCTAGTCTCCTTCCTCAGCCTCATCATTGGGCTGGGCCGGGCCGACACAACTCAAACTTTATTTTTCTTCATTTTAAAAAAACCAATAGTGTATTTTACCCTAAATATTAAACCAAAATCTTAAAAACATCGGACTAAAATCAAATACATTATCATTTAATAATAATAATAATAATAATTTTTAAAAAATCGATCTAACTTGATAATATAGTCTACAAATAATCCAAAACTAGACAGGAAATAAGGAGTCAAAATTCCAAGTAAATCTGAGGGTAAAGTTGGAAAGTTTCCTAAAATTAGAGAATGTGTCGACATTTGAAATAATTTTAGATGATTTCAAATCGTTCTTATAAGTTATAAGTTATAACAAATATGGAAACTTGTTATGATTTGAGTTCGAATCATAACTTCCTAAAAAGTTTCTAATGTTTTTGTTGGGATTTATGCCCTAAAGCCTTGTAATTAATTAATTATTTAATAATGAATAATAATTTTGATTATTTTATTTGCAATATAATATTATCCATTATATGAAAAATCCAAGGTTATTAGTGTAATCTTGAACAATATGTGGTTGACATACGAGAGGATCATGTTCAAGAAATAACCTAAAGGGTCATAGTATAAGGATAAGGTTGGGTGGCTTATCCTGGTAACACTATTGATACGGCCCACTTTGTAATAGTTACAAATGATTTGATCCAAATCATTCATGTAAAGACATGTGAGTGGGGGTATCTTATACAATGAGTTTGTATAAGACTGGACCACGAAATATTTAATCTCTCCTTATAAATCCGTTAATTGAGAAGATTAATATTTCATCAGGATGATCATATGCGACTAAATCTTAATCCTGAGTGAGTTATGAACTCCTGCCTGTGAAGGCTTGTCCTTTGATTTGCATGGGTGAGAGTGACTTTTGTAGTCGATTCAATATGTCTACCATTTTGGGGACTTGACCAAATAGGGAGCTGGGAACATAATCTCACAAGATGGAATTCACTCCTTCCCATATAGGGTACGTAGATGAGTAGTTCCCTTAAGTACTGATTTCGGGACTTGAACAATGGGGTCTCGCCCTCTCATTGGCCCGAGAGGGACTTAGTTTATAATTAGATTATAAACAAATTGTTCATTAGAGGATCAGTGGTACTTAAGGTGCAAGATGTAATTATAGGGGTAAAACGGACTTTTGACCCAGCTATAATTACGAACAACTCGTGAAGGATCGACTTGCATGTAGTGATTATATCAGTGGACACAACTTGTCCTACAGTGCATAAGAGTGCAACTCTAAGTCTATAGTGGAGTGACCCTAAAGTTAATGAATGAAAATTGATTAATTAAAGAGTTTAATTAATTAATTTTGTATCATTGGAGCTTATAATCTGTAGGTCCATAAGGTCACCTTGCTAGCTCATAGTAACACTAAAAGATCAATTTAGTTGAAAGAAAAATTTGAAATGTTCAAATTAATATTTAATTTGAAGTGTTCAAATTAATATTTAATATATTAGATATATTAAATATAAAAGAGGAAAATATATTTATTGTATTTGATACATTGAATATTAAAATAATTAATGTATATTAGATACATTAAAGAAAAGATATTTATTAAATTTGAATTGGATTCAAATTATGAAATAGATGTCGTAGGAGAATTTTAAAGGTTTGAATAAGATTCAAATTGGTTAGATAAATATATTTTAATATATTAAATATTAAAATATATTATTTAATTATCTTCCCTAGACCACTATAAATAGGACCCTAGGGGTGAGCCATTGGGCATTCTTGATACAACACAAATCTCCTCAATAGAGAGAATTAGAGAATTCTCTCTAGACCTGATCGCTATGCTTTTGCTACAACTCGCAAGTGCACGTGATCGAAGTAATAAAAACTGGAGTATTCCAGAGTATCGTATCCAAGGGAACGGGGTTTAACAAAATTTACTTTGAATGACACAAAATTGCTTGCAAAATACAATTGGGGTAACTGAAACGCAAAAATATAAGTGTTTGGTTTGTTTAACAAGAGTGAATGAAAATTCAATGAGTTAAAAATGAAATAGGGATTCAAGTGATTCAAGCACCTTTGGAAAAATGCGATTCAATTGCAATTGCAATCATAGTTAACATGTGAGAACTAAGTAACCGAGTTCAACTCCTATTCAATTTTGATTCAAAATCTTTAGGAGACTAAGTGATTAAACCTATATGTCTATGACTAATCTAACTTAGATAATTGGGTCACAACTCTAGTGGTTTTGGAGTCTCGCCCTATGTCTAGGGTCGATGTTCAGGACTTATTTCTAAGCCTTTTCCTCCATTGCTTTTGTGACATCGGCTTTCCCTTAACTCTTTCGATATTAAGTTTAAGCTTGATGAGCAATCACTAGTTGGCCGGCTAGGTTTACCCAAATCTAATTTCAACAAAAGCAAACAAAGTTTACATGCTAACTAGATTGTTTATGCTTTAGAGCTTTACATTTTTCCTTAGGGCATTCACCAACTTGAACCCCTAAAGAAAATTTAGCTCATTGTGGAGAAAATGAAAATCCAAACATTATTTGTTAAAAATTTCATAGTTTACAAAAGGAAGAGATAAGTAATCTCAATGAAAACCTAATTGATTTACCAAGTAAAAATGCCCATTAAGAAAATCAAATTTCCTAAAGTATACTACTAGGATTCAATTTTGTTACCACAGGAAAACCCACGGGTAAATAAGGAATTGAAGAATATAAAAAATTAACAATACTTCTCCATCCCACTACCTACAGTATTTAGAACTTAAACAAAATCCAAAAAGTAGTTCAATGGACTCAACAGCAAAATACTACCCAAAATCCCATAATGCGATCGATTCAAAATTCGTTTAAATCACTGAATCTTAATCTCTTCAACATTCGTTGAGGAGAGATCTTACTTCGGGAATTAGGAGTAACCAAATAGCGAGTTAATCAAAAGAAAGAAACAGAAAAGGAATTATTGGCTTGCTGCTGTGTTGAAGCAAAATAGAAAAACCCATAAAATTAAAGTGCAGAACTCGAATTCCTTGCTGAGTAGAAGTAAATTCAGAATTTCATTGAACTCAATTGTAGGGAAGAATCGCTAAACGACAGAGAATCGAAAACAAAACAGAACTAAAAAATAATGCACTCAATTGTTGCTGCTGTCGAAGGGAAAAATAACAGAAAATAAAAAGAACTCGAATTCTCTCCAAGAAAAAAAACGCTTTTCGTCTCTTCGGCTTCCTCGCTTTTTAAAGACACTCCGAGCCTTCCTACTCCTTCCAAATTTGTCTCCTTAATTATTGGGTAGATTTTGGACATGATATTCAAGCTGGAAATTCTCCATAAATTGTGCAATTTACACGAATCTTGGTGATCTCTGCAAATTCCGTTCTTGACTTGTAAGTCCAGAGAATGAAATTTGCATTGCAATTGCATTCTTCTTCCTTGTTCTTCACCTTGCATTGCAAATGGGAATGCAATTGCATTCCCTTTTGCAAAGTCTTCAAATCTGCACAAAGAAACATCAACTTAAGCCAACTTTCTTGCATCTTTCCTCTTAATCCTTTTTTTGTCAGATTTCAACGAGCTTGCATGAATTTATTAAAAATGTTATTTTTATCTTGCTTGTTATTCAAAACGATCCACAAAACTGGCAAGAACAACTTGGTTTTAGAGTTACATAATTCTCATAACTGAGAATTATCAAGACCTCTTCGTCTCCAATCCCTTGTAGATTTTCTTTCAAGAGGCTCCCATAAGTCTTGGTCCT
The DNA here is from genome assembly GCA_033996785.1 of Trichosanthes truncata. Lineage (NCBI taxonomy): Eukaryota > Viridiplantae > Streptophyta > Magnoliopsida > Cucurbitales > Cucurbitaceae > Trichosanthes > Trichosanthes truncata. The sequence goes on from JAWPNB010000009.1 coordinate 25,621,977, forward strand.
GTGTTTGAGTCATAGCAAAGAAGACTTTGTGGAAGAGATAAAGATCCGTCAGAAGAATCTCCATATTTAGAAGGTATTTATTGCTTAACCCTTGTATTTTAGTTTAATTCTAAATAAATCAAAGACGATTCCTATGCTTCCGCTGTGGGTTTAATTCGATTATTCCCTTCAATTTTATCAATATTTTTTAATTTTTTTTAGTTTTTAAAATGTTTTCAGAAATATCCATCACATTTTATCGATATTTTCATAAGATTGTGATTTCGACATATAAAATCATTCAAAAAAATTCTTTTGACAAAATCAAATCACAAGCAAATAATTTTTTTTTTTGATTTCAACGAAATTAAATCTCAATTTTTTTAAACTAACTAAATCTTAGTTGGTGAAAGATGCTAATTGAAAATCATTCAAAATTGGACTAATTTTTTTTTTAAAATGTCAAATATAAAATAAAGGGCGTTGGTGTAGTTTTAAACACGAAAATACCTTATATCTTCTTTCATAAAAAAAAAAAAAAAAAAACTTATATCTAATTTTGTTAGATAATTTTCCTTCCATCTTCAACCCTAATATAATGACCTGCATCAATCCATTCATAGATTGTATTATATATTGCATTTATCACTAATCCCATTATCTATCGATTTCAGCTTCATTCCCATCCCTTTTTTTTTCCTCTTTCTCTGTCGTCCAAACTCTATTGCGGAAATTAAACGCTCTGTGCTACCATTATCGCCCTCCATTTTTTTACAATACCATATAACAACTCAATAGTGTGCTGTCAATCGTGTATTTTATTCAATAAAATTCTACACAATATAAGATCAATACGCCCCATCTATTTGGCCATGGCAACGTCGTTTCATTGTCTTCATCTCGCTGCTTTACTGTTTCTGTTTCTTATGTTTATCACTTCAATGATTATGCAGACAGAATGCCAATATACTGAAGAAGAAAAAGATGAAGGAGTCTTAAACAAAGCTCTAGTAAAAAAATACTAAATAGCAGCTATGGCTGCTATTCTCGTCTTTGAAATTATCGGAGTGATAATTCCAATGCTTGGAAAGGTATGTCCTACCTTGAGTCTTGAAAAAGAGATTTTTTTTTTATTAAAGCCTTCACCGCTGGAATTATAGTTTCTCTGTTTTGTTATATACTTTTTACCTATTTTTTTAAAAATCAAGCCAAGTTTTGAGGTTTTGTTGGAGAGATATGTCAAAGAGGAAAAACATGAGCATTAGAGAAAATTGAGTTTTTGAAAAGTAGAAATATGTTTTTAAAAACTACTTTTATTTTTGTTTTTAAAATTTGCTTATAATTTTAAAAGCATTTAAAAAAAATCGAAAATAGAAAACAAAATTGGTTATAAAAAAACTCTATTTTTTAAAAATGGAAAAAAAAAAAAACAGAGTTTGGGCTGGGCTGGCCTAGCCCAGCCCAATGATGAGGCTGAGGAAGGAGACGAGGGGGAGGTCGAGGATGACAACGACGTGGGGGCCACGTATTCTCCCAAAAGGTAGAAACCTCCATTGCATATAGTATCTTAGTCTCTCTCCCAAGTTTTTTCACAATCTTTGTATTCACAATATATTAGAAGAGTAGTTATCCCACATCGAAAAGTTGCAAGGAAGTGATGGGCTCCAAGTACTATAAAAGGAGCCTATGACTTTGGTTTCAAATCATCCTAGTGAGAAATACATTAAGCTTGGTGTACTAACTCTAGTTAAATTTCCTCTTTGTATTCTCTTGTTTAAGAGTGGAAAAAAGGGTGTGAGTGGTATAAAGCTTTGGGAGAGTGGTTTTTGTAATTGGGGTCAGGGAGAGAATTCTATGTGATTGTAATAATTTTTCACATAGTGGAGTTTCTTTTTGTCTGTGGTTTTTTTGTGTTTCTTATTTTGTTGTTTTCTTTTAATTTCTCAGTTATTATTCTGCTTATTCCTGCGATAGTAGTGGGAGGTTTTTTTCCCAATAATCTCCCTCATGCTCCCCCCAAACCTCTCATTCCGTTTGTGATTTCTTTACCAATTCACAAAACTTGCGACATATTTGTGTTCCTTCTTTTTCTTCCTCCTAATACTCTTTTTTCCTTCATTTCCCATCTCATCCTTTGACATATTTATGTGGCAATTTCATACTTTTTTTTTTAATTTTTATGAAGTGACTCTTTTTATTTTTTCATTTATAGAGAATGTTGATGAAAGCTTTGTCTTGGATGGAAAGCGTTTTTTCATATTGTGATAGGATTAAATATATTAAAATTTATTGCTTGTTTACAAATTTGTTTTGTCTTTTCGTTTTATCTTTGTTATACAATTCTATGATCAAATAAACTATTGGGGGCTGTTTGGGGCACGAAGTTGCGGGAGTGGAGTTGGGAGGAATTAATACCTCCCCAACTCCTTGTTTGGTCCAAAAATATTTTAACTCTTATTGTGGGCTTCACAAACTTATTAACTCCTCCTCCAACTCCTGTTGTGGCTCCATAAACTTATAAACTCTTCCTCCAACTCTCTATTATGGGCCCCACAACTGTCCTATCTCGTTTTTTCTCCACCTCACCTCACTCCTTCCTCTCTCTCCTTTCCTCGCCCGTCTCTCTCTATTTTTTTAACATGATTTTTAAAATTTCTTAATTTAAAAAATTTTATTTATTTTTTATATAATTTTTCTCATCATTATTACTAATTACTAACTGCATATAAATAATTACTAAAAAAATATTTTTATTTTTATCTTATAATTTTAATAAATTTTTAACAAAAATATTTTTCTTTTTATTCTATAATTTTATTTTTTAAATATAAATTATATAGGAATGTTTTAGATATGATACTATTATTTAAATTTAAACTCTTAATGTAAATTAGAGTACTACATAACAATTTTTTTAATTGATAAAAATCTCCCTATCTCACTTTCTCTACATGTCATCTACAATTTTTTTTTAAACTTTATGCAAAAATTACTTATAACAAATAACAATCTTATTTTTTTTATTAATAGTTATAAAATATATATAATTTTATGATTTGAAGATAAGAAAAACATATTTTAAACTAACCCGTATTACAATTTAAGAAATTAGTATTTAAAAAGGTTAACGTATTAAAAAAATTGATTTTCAAATTAATCATATTCAAAGTAAAAAGATAAACGATTTCTCATTCCAAACTTAATAAAATAAAATTATTACAATAAATAACATAAAATATATAGTAATTTGAACAAACGTATACATAATAGTCATTTTGAATGGTGTTAAAAAATATATATTCATTTTGAACTTAATTATTTTAAAATAGCATAAATATTTGATATTTTATTTTTAACTTAGTTATTTTAAAACTTCAAAGAATATATTATGTAACAACCCATATTTTCGAATACAGTCTGTTCGAACGTAAATTTCAGTGAAGAAATAAGAACACGTGCAAATGAAACTTTGTATTTGTATTAATTTGAATGTAGTGAAATACAATCTCTAGTACTTGATCCTCTTATTCTCTCTCCTGCTTGTATGTTTCACTCGAGGGCTGTAGAGCTTATTCTCGAGATTGAAGCTTCAATGGATTCTTGGGATCTCGAAGAAGTGTTCTTGATCTTCGAGAAAATGTTCTTTGTTCAAGAGGTGTTTGATCTTCAAGAGCTCAAGGAGTTTTCTAGCTTTTGTTTATGAATTCTCTCTGAAATCTCAAATTTCTGAACCTCTAAAATGGAGGAGGGAGCTCTCTATTTATAGAGTTCCCCAAGGCCCCCAAGTGGGCTTGGGCCTGACTATTGGATTGGGCCTAGTGGACTTTGAGCCTGGTCCTTAGATTGAGCCTGATTAACCTTGGGCCTACCCTTGTGAGCTGGGACTTATTGACTTTGGGCCTAGACTTTGCTGGATTAGGGCCTCCTATTTGGGCTTAGTCTAAAATTGGCCCAAATTTCATATAACCTACTTGCATATTGAGATTTACTTTAATTTAATTTAGGGATACTTGCAAATTTAAATAATCCCTAATTAAATAAATAATTTTGCCACTAATTTAAATTAATGACAAGGCAATTTTTGATTGGCCAAAATTTCTATTCCAACAAATGCCCCCTTTTTTAGATTTATGCACTAGTATGTGTGAGTGAATCTCGAAAAATATAATTTGGAATAAAAAATTTAAGGTATTTGCCCCTAACTTGGACTCCATTTGATGTGCCAATTCATCAAAATATGAATTTGGGTCATAATTTTGATTTTCTTATTTGGCAGCGAACTTTAATTTGAATTTCGGTAAAATTAATGTTCTACCTTAATTCTAATTTGAATTTTATTTGAATTTTAAGTGGTATTCAAATTATACCTATTTTTTCATTTAGGGCATAGTTTAGAATCTACCAATGAATTTTGATTTGAAGCTTGAATTTGGAGTGCCCAAGTTTCATTTTTTTGAGATAAAAGTCTACCCAATTATATTTTGGAATTGGAATAGAACTTGAATTTTGACTTTAATCAAATTTTGATTTAGGATAAAATTTGGATTATGCCCAAATTTCACTTTTTGAGATAAAAGTCTACCCAATTATATTTTAGAATTGGAATAGAACTTGAATTTGGACTTTAATCAAATTTTGATTTGGGATAAATTTTGGATTATGCCCAAATTTTATTTTTTTTGAGATAAAATTCTACCAAATTTGAATTTTGGATTTGGAATAGAATTTTAATTTGGCTTGCAGTCAATTTTTAATTTGAGATTAGATATGAAAAAATTTAAATTGAGATGATATCCTCCCCGATTTCGATTTGAATTTTGGAATAGAACTTGGATTTGAGTTTGTAGTCAACTCATCCCAAAATTCAAACTTTAATATCTCAAAGTTTGAATCTTGTATGATCTTTGGATTCAAATTGGTTTTGATTTGATCTTCTTGGCATTATTTTTAAATTCAAATTAGATGTGATTTTATCTTTTCTTCCACTATAAATAGAGGAGATGGGTCTTCCATCAATTCACATCAACAAAGAGGGAGTAGAGCTTCACACTGAGGAATGAGGAATAGACAAGTCCCAATTTTTATTTTATTTTATTTTTATTATTATTATTATTATTTACATTTGCAAGACTTGCAAATATTTCTACTGCAGCCAAAAATACATTCATCTACCAAAAGGTAAATAGGTAGGTAATTTTTTTAGACAATATATATGCCCTTTTATAATTTTTTTTATTCTTGCTTGTAGTTAAGATGTATTCTTCAACTTCGAAGGTGACCAACCCCTGATTCAGGTGGAATTAAGGATGACATCTTTCGGCAGCTTCGACATATTCTTTAACTCTGAAGGTGATTAACCCCTGATTCAGGCGAAATTAAGGATGACACCTTTCGGCAGCTTCGACATATTCTTTAACTCCGAAGGTGACCAACCGCTGATTCAGGCGGAATTAAGGATGACACCTTTCGGCAGCTTCGTCATATTCTTTAACTCCGAAAGTGATCAACTCCTGATTCAGGCGGAATTAAGGATGACACCTTTCGGCAGCTTCGACATGTTCTTTAACTTCGAATGTGACGAACTCCTGATTCAGGCGGAATTAAGGATGACACCTTTCGGCAACTTCGACATATTTTTTAACTTCGAAGGTGACTAACCCCTGATTCAGGCGGAATTAAGGACGGCACCTTTCGGCAGCTTCGACATATTCTTTAACTCCGAAGGTGACCAAACCCTGATTCAGGTGGAATTAAGGATGGCACCTTTCGGCAGCTTCGACATATTCTTTAACTTCGAAGGTGACCAACCCCTGATTCAGGCGGAATTAAGGATGCTTCGGCATATTCTTTAACTCCGAAGGTGACCAACCCCTGATTCAGGCGGAATTAAAGATGACACCTTTCGGAAGCTTCGGCACATTCTTTAACTCCGAAGGTGACCAACCCCTGATTCAGGCGGAATTAAGGATGACACCTTTCGGCAGCTTCGACACATTCTTTAACTCCAAAGGTGACCAACCCCTGATTCAGGTGGAATTAAGGATGGCACCTTTAGGCAGCTTCGACATATTCTTTAACTCCGAAGGTGACCAACCCCTGATTCAGGCGGAATTAAGGATGGCACCTTTCGGCAGCTTCGGCACGTTCTTTAACTCCGAAGGTGACCAACCCCTGATTCAGGCGGAATTAAGGATGGCACCTTTCGGCAGCTTCGGCACGTTCTTTAACTCCGAAGGTGACCAACCCCTGATTCAGGCGGAATTAAGGATGACACCTTTCGGCAGCTTCGTCATATTCTTTAACTCCGAAAGTGATCAACTCCTGATTCAGGCGGAATTAAGGATGACACCTTTCAGCAGCTTCGACATGTTCTTTAACTTCGAATGTGACGAACTCCTGATTCAGGCGAAATTAAGGATGACACCTTTCGGCAACTTCGACATATTTTTTAACTCCGAAGGTGACTAACCCCTGATTCAGGCGGAATTAAGGACAGCACCTTTCGGCAGCTTCGACATATTCTTTAACTCCGAAGGTGACCAACCCCTGACTCAGGCGGAATTAAGGATGACACCTTTCGACAGCTTCAGCATGTTCTTTAACTTCGAAGGTGACCAACCCCTGATTCAGGTGGAATTAAGGATGGCACCTTTCGGCAGCTTCGGCATATTCTTTAACTCCGAAGGTGACCAACCCCTGATTCAGGCGGAATTAAGGATGGCACCTTTCGGCAGCTTCGACACGTTCTTTAACTCCGAAGGTGACCAACCCCTGATTCAGGCGAAATTAAAGATGACACCTTTCGGCAGCTTCGGCACATTCTTTAACTCCGAAGGTGACCAGGCGGAATTAAGGATGACACCTTTCGGCAGCTTCGACACATTCTTTAACTCCAAAGGTGACCAACCCCTGATTCAGGTGGAATTAAGGATGGCACCTTTAGGCAGCTTCGACATATTCTTTAACTCCGAAGGTGACCAACCCCTGATTCAGGCGGAATTAAGGATGACACCTTTCAACAGCTTCAGCATGTTCTTTAACTCCGAAGGTGACCAACCCCTGATTCAGGTGGAATTAAGGATGGCACCTTTCGGCAGCTTCGGCATATTCTTTAACTCCGAAGGTGACCAACCCCTGATTCAGGCGGAATTAAGGATGGCACCTTTCGGCAGCTTCGGCACGTTCTTTAACTTCGAAGGTGACCAACCCCTGATTCAAGCGGAATTAAGGATGGCACCTTTCGGCAGCTTCGACATATTCTTTAACTCCGAAGGTGACCAACCCCTGATTCAGGTGGAATTAAGGATAGCACTTTTCGGCAGCTTCGGCATATTCTTTAACTCCGAAGGTGACCAACCCCTGATTCAGGTGGAATTAAGGATGACACCTTTCGGCAGCTTCAACATGTTCTTTAACTTCGATGGTGACCAACCCCTGATTCAGGCGGAATTAAGGATGGCACCTTTCGGCAGCTTCGTCATATTCTTTAACTCCGAAGGTGACCAACCTCTGATTCAGGCGGAATTAAGGATGGCACCTTTCGGCAGCTTCGGCATGTTCTTTAACTTCGAAGGTGACCAACCCCTGATTCAGGCGGAATTAAGGATGGCACCTTTCGGCAGCTTCGGCATATTCTTTAACTCCGAAGGTGACCAACCCCTGATTCATGCGAAAATAAGGATGGCACCTTTCGGCAGCTTCGACACATTCTTTAACTTTGAAGGTGACGAACCCCTGATTCAAGCGGAATTAAGGATGGCACCTTTCGGCAGCTTCTACATATTCTTTAACTCCGAATGTGACAAACCCCTGATTTAGGTGGAATTAAGGATGGCACCTTCGGCAGCTTCGGCATATTCTTTAACTCTGAAGGTGACCAACCCCTGAATCAGGCAGAATTAAGGATGGCACCTTTCGGCAGCTTTGGCATATTCTTTAACTCCGAAGGTGACTAACCCCTGATTCAGGCGGAATTAAGGATGACACATTTCGGCAGCTTCGGCATATTCTTTAACTTCGAAGGTGACCAACCCCTGATTCAGGCAGAATTAAGGATGACACCTTTCGGCAGCTTCAACATGTTCTTTAACTTCGAAGGTGACCAACCCTTATTCAGGCGGAATTAAGGATGGCACCTTTCGACGACTTCTTTAACTTTGAAGGTAACCAACCCTTGTTTTTTTTTTTTGAACATTTGCACCCATATTGGCACCCATATATATATATATATATATATTACTTTTGCGAATTTCTCTTGTTAACTTTTTTTTCCTTATTTTTTGTAGGGAATTTTATCTCACTATTTCTCCATATACCTCTTATCTACCATCCAGAAAGATAAAGATATAATCTCTTTTGTAAATCTTTTTTTTATATTGGGATGTCCCCTGTGAAGTTTGTAGAGCAAACATAAGGGTGGCCAACTCTTGACCTTTTTCTCCCTACGATTCATCTGAGGAGTTCATAGTGACCAGGGATGATCATTTTTTTCTTGTAGTCCAAGACTTGAATTTATATTTTCTTTGCAATGAAAAGGTACAAAGCCCTTAATCTTGAGGTGAAATGGCGTCGAATCCCTCTGAACAAACTTTGAATTTGATGAACGGAAACAGTTGAACTTAAACAAACAAAATGCAAACCCCTAACTTGCAGCGAGTGAAGATGCTTAAACCTTAAGAAGGTGAGCAATGAACCAACTTGAAGAGAACAAAACTCTATCGTATGCATCCAACTCATCGTCTTGCTTCATGAGGGAGGAAATGCTTTTTTTTTAAGAGACTGAACTTAAAGTTTTTTTTTAAGCTGCTTACGTACCCTTTGAGTGGAAGGGATCAAGTCATAACGTAGTTCAAATGAATACATTTTTTTATTAGGGCCGTTCACTTTTTAAGCTCATGCGGGCCAGGAGGATCGTGTAATTTATACTCTTACGATTATGAGTGTTTACATCTTATGCATAAAACTTTTTAAGAAACTTTTCGCTAATAGGACCAATCCTCAAGCCGTCTTTATCCACGATTTTGTATGCTCCATTGGTGTAGACTTCTTTGACGATGTAGGGTCCATCCCATTTAGGTGTGAACTTGTTTCCTGTATGTCGCGTTGTGATGATAGGTCTTCGGACAGCAAGTACTAGATCACCAACTTGAAACGACCGGGGCCTGAAATTTTTATCAAAGGCTTTGGTCATTCGTGCTTGGTAACATTCCAGCGCCTGTTGAGCATCTAGTCTTCTCTCATCCAGCGCTTCTAGCTCTTGGAGACGCAGTTCTGTGTTGTCTTCTGTAGTCAACTCTTCTTGTACAGCCATTCTGAGTGATGGAATTTCTCTTTCTAATAGGAGCACAACCTCCGCCCCATAGACTAGGTAATAAGGCGTGACCCCTGCAGGATTGCAGTGCGTAGTTCGGTAAGCCTATAACGCTTCACCAATCCTTTCCTGCCAGTCTCTTTTTGTCTTAGAGACTACTTTCTTCAACAAGTTGCACAATGTCTTGTTGAATGCCTCTGCCAGGCCATTTGCTGCAGCATTAGATATGGATGACTTGTACTGCTTGAATTTAAACTTCTCACACAACTTGTCCATTAAGCTGTTGGAAAACTGTCTTCCATTATCCGTCACAATACGGTGCGGAATACCATAGCGGTAGATAATATGAGTTCGGATGAAGTCCACAACATTTTCTTTCTTGGTTTCTCTTAATGCGATTGCCTTGGCCCATCTCGAAAAGTAGTCTGTCGCTGCCAGAATATAGGAATGTTCTGTTGACGACTTAGGTGTTATTGGACCAACAAGATCGAGCCCCCAAGCTTCAAAAGGCCATAAAGCAACAGTTGGATGGAGAGGTTCTGGTGGTTGATGTATGAAGTTTGCGTGAAACTGACAAGCTTCACACTTTTTTGCATACTCCATCGAATCATGGATCATCGTGGGCCAGTAGTAGCCCATCATTTTTAACTGGAAATGAAGTTTTGGACCTGACTGGTGAGCACCGCAAACACCTGAATGCGCCTCCTCTAGTGCCTTGATTGATTCTTCTTTTCCAAGGCATCGAAGGAATAGTCCTTCGTAAGAACGACGATAAAGGGTCTCCTTATAATAGATGAATCGGGAGGCTTTTCTTCGTACATCAGCCTTACGCCGAGGATCTGTGGGAAGCTTCCCATGCTGAAGGTATTCTATAATAGACTGTCGCCAGTCTTCCTCTTCAATGGTGTAGATGGAGATCATATTTACTTATTGTTGTTCATCATCAACTGGTGGCACAATCCACTGTTGACAAAGTGAGATATTTACTGTCACATCATCTGAGATTGTTAGGACGGTGGCCAAATTTGCTAACGCATCTGCCCTCTTATTTTCTGACCTTGGAACATGCTCCAACATAATGCTATCAAACTTTCCCATCAGCTGCCTTGCATAGCTGAAATAAGGCTTTAAGTCCTCATGCTTCATATCATACTCAAGCAAGAGTTGACTAATAATCAACTTCGAATCGCCATAGATTTCTATGTATGTTTTGCCGATCTCTATAGCCATTTGGAGGCCAATTATTAGAGTTTGATATTCAGCAACATTGTTCGAGCATAACTCACGGAGTGTGAAGCTATAAGGGAGCATGTGTTTCTCAGGCGAAATAAAGACAATGCATGCCCCCGCTCCATTCCTTCGAGCTGCACCATCAAAATACATGGTCCAAGGCTCCGTGATTTCAACATAAAAGACTTCTTCGTCATGTAAATCCTCACATAGCTTCCAGTCTGATGGAATTGGGTGATTTGCCAAGAAATTTGCCAATGCTTGTCCTTTTATCGCTTTTTGAAGTACATAGACAATGTCATATTGCTGGAGTAAAATTGCCCATTTGGCTAAACGTCCAGAAATAATTGGTCTTGACAAGATGTATTTTATAGGGTCAGCTTTCGCTACTAGGTGTACTGTGAAGGCTTGCATGTAGTGCCTTAGTTTGTCAATAGCGAAGAAAAGAGCTAGACACATCTTTTCGATTGGAGAGTAATTTACTTCAGCTCCATTCAGAGTCCTGCTCAAGTAATAAAGGGCTCGTTCCTTCCCTTTTTCTCATTGCGCTAGCAACGCTCCAAATGACATTTCTTGAGCAGCGATGTACAGTATGAGCGGCTTTCTTGCTATAGGGGCACCTAAAATAGGGGGATTAAGCAAGTACTTCTTAATACTTTCAAAAGCGTTTTGACAAGCTTCATCCCATTAGAAGTCTTTCCCCTTCTTCATTAACCTTTGAAAAGGCTGACATCGACCGGCTAAGTTGGAGATGAATCTTTGAATATAGGGCAAACGACCCTGAAGGCTTCTCAACTCGTGGAGATTTCTTGGCCTTGGCATTTTTTGAATGGTGTCAATCTTTGATTGGTCTATTTCGATCCCTCAATGTCTTACCACAAATCCAAGGATTTTCCCGAGGTGGCGCCAAATGCACACTTGAGAGGGTTCATCTTCAAATGATATTTCCTTAGTCGATCAAAGACCACTTTTAGATCTTCCAAATGATCTTGTCTTTTCTTGGACTTGATGACGAGATCATCGACATAACACTCGACGTGTTTATGCAACATATCATCGAAGATCTTTTGCATGGCACGTTGATAGGTTGCACTAGCGTTCTTCAGTCCAAAGGGCATTACCTTGTAACAGTATATCCCTTTTGGAGTTAAAAGGCTGTCATATCTTCATCTTCCAGAGCCATTCGAATTTGATTATAATCTGATGATCCGTCCATAAAAGATAGAGCTTTGTGTCCTATAGTGGCATCGACCATGATCTCAGTGATAGGCAGTGGGAAGTCGTCTTTTGGACATGCATTATTCAAATCGCGAAAGTCAACGCATACGCGAAGTTGCCCATTCTTCTTTCTAACAGGAACGATGTTGGCTATCCACGTCGGATATTTTACCTCGCGAATGAATCCTGCTTCAATCAACTTATTGACCTCTGTTTCAATTTGGGGAATAAGCTCTGGCCGAAAACGCCGTTAAGCTTGCTTAACTGGTATATACTCCTGTTTGATGGCAAGATGATGGACAACTACTTTTGGATCAAGTCCAGACATCTCTTTATACGACCAAGCAAAGACATCTCTATATGAAGTGAGCAAGCTCATATATTTGCCTTCTTCCTCACAAGTAAGCGATGCACTTATAAAAGTTGGATGCGGCTCCTATGGCGTACCCAAGTTCACCTCCTCAAGCTCATCCACTGTTGATTGGCTACCATCTTCAAGTAGCAATTGTGCCTCATCAGTATCTTCTTCAGACATTTCAGTCTCTATTTCCTCTACAACGTTGATATGGTGACATGAGGTCTCACCTTCCTCTTGTTCCAAATCCTCACTTGAGGGATTGGTGATGACGACATCACGTCGCTTTACCCTCAACGAATCTTCTGCGTTGACTGTAACGAAGGTTTTTCTCTTCATTCGAGAGGGAAAGGCACTACGAATTTCTCCATCATTCTTCGCTGCAACAAAGGACTTATCTTTTGAGATTTCCACTGGGCAATCATGTTGAAGCTGGTCAAAGACTGACGATGGAGGGTCCCTACCTCTTGACGTGATCACACTTAGCCTTTGAAAAGCTGATGGTCGCGTCATAATTGAGGTTGAAAGTACATCATTCCTCTCCATTGCAGGCACACCTAATCTTCGAAAAGCTGATGGTCGTGCCAAAGTTGGAGTCGATGAGGAACTCTCTCCTTTTCCTGTGGGCATATTTAACCTATGAAGGATTAAAGGTCGAGAGGAATCAGAAGTTGGAGCTGATGAAGCACTTTCTCCCTCCTTAGCAGGCATACTTATCCTCTTGAGGGCCGAAGGCCGAGTGGAACCAGAGGTAGGAGGTGGCCCCTTTCCCTCTATTGGAGCCACGCTTAGTCGCTGAAAAGCTGAAGGTCACGCTACTGATGGCCCAACAAGTCTAAAAAAAAAAGTCCTTCGACTGACGTCTTCCTTTACATTTGAATCGTCGACCTCCTCTACTGCTATATGATTTGCGTCTACCACCTTCGCCTTCCCTTTTCTCGTTATGCGAATTAGCTCAGGGGACTTGTATCCAAGTCCTTTCTTTGACACTGGTAAAGCGTAGCCTTCTTTCAGAAATTTCTTTTGTGTTGAAGAAAGCTTGGGTCTTTCATCGAAGATTTTTAGACTTTTAAACTCGGTGTGAGTCGTAAAATCATAGCCTGTTTTTGCTAAGAGTTTATATGCCTTTAGGTCGAATCCGTCACTCGTTCGTCTTTCAGGTAGAAACGTCTTTGCTTGGTCATCTAGAAGTTTCTTAACCTCCTGCTTTGTTATCTTCGTGAGGGGCGTGACAAAGTTTTCTTTTAAGATTTCAATATCCCCAACTCTCAAATTCCTTGAATATTCAGCAAAAGGTGATTCGCCCTTCTTACGTCGCGACAAGGGGACATAACGTAAGACAGGAACATTTGAAGTTTTCTCATCTTTCAAAACCTTGGACTTTGCAGAGCTCGTAGAGGCTTCCCCTCTTTTTGGGGAGGGCTCGTCCGTCTCTTCAACATTTTCTTTTCTCATGTCCATTTGTGGTTTTGACTTTGATTCACTGCCACTTTTGATCCAAGGGATCTTGGCTGGTACAGTTTCTCTTACGCCGTCACCCTTCATATAGAACTTTGCATCAGCAAAATGGGACTCGGCTTCTGAAAATGGATTAGTGTCTGCTTCCACCTTCTTGATGCCATCCTGGTAAAACTTAAAGCGCTGATGCAACGTAGAAGTCACAACCCCATTTCCATGAATCCAAGGACGACCCAATAATAACTTGTAAGTAGTCTTGGAATCTATGACGTGAAACAGAGTATCAGCCTTTAGATCCCCAATGATGAGCTCTAAGTGTACCATGCCAATCGCTCGTTGTCCTCTTTGGTTGAAGCCTTGGATCACCAGTTTGCTGTTTGACAGTTCTTCCATCAAGATGCCTAATTGTTTCATTGTCGACTTAGGCATTATGTTGACAGCTGATCCATCGTCGATAAGGATTCGACCAACTCTTTGCTCTCGAATGTACCATGAGACAAACAGTGGTCTATTGTGAGGCTTCGACCCCAACAGCAGGTCCTCATCCGTAAAGTTGATTGACATACAACACGACGTGCATGTACACATCGTAGAGGTTGGAGCACTTATGCTATCCGAGTCTATCAGCGCCTCAATAAGAGCGCTTTTAGCTGCCTGAGGAAGTGACAACATGTCCTCTATACTAAAAGAGGATAAGTTTTCTAGCTCAGTTGCCACCTCAGACGAGCTTGAGGGATCCTCGCTTAAGCTGACAACATGGCATGCAACCACGTCAAGCCCTTCTTCTTGGCCATTACTTAGAAAATTCTTTGGAAAGAATTCCTGTAGAGTCATTGGTTGTCGAGGACGAAAGAGGTCTTTGTCTTCCTCCACAACGCAGTCGGGCTTCCTTATAGTTTTTTTTTCCTCTCTTCTTATGTGACTTCCTTTTTCTCTTATGCTCTCGAAATAGTCGGGATTCCTTTTGAGCATAACTTTGTTATCGCTTCTTGTGACGAGTCACAACAGTCCAACCTTCGTCTTCATCTTTAGTCTGTTCATTCTTTCCTTGAACAACCTTGTTTTGGAAGTCTTTTTCTTGATAATTCTTGCTTGGGGATTCTTCCTTTGACCAGACAATAATAGGCTCAAAGGATCCGAATTGAATTAGAACTTCTTTTTCTTCATAAAACAGTCCTGTAGGTGGCTGAACCCAAGGATGAGTCATTACAGCCGCGTGATTTGCTTGAGCCACTTCATCCAGATCTAACTCAATTTTCTTCTCACGGGCTAATCTCATAATCACCCCTTTCAGCACGAAACATTTCTCCACGAAGTGGCTAATAACTCGGTGGTATTTGTAATAGTTAGGACCATTTACTTTTTCTAACTCCTCCGGTCGTTTACATTCTGGTAGCTGAATAAGTTATTTTTCCAGCAACTTTTCCAGCATGTCTGGAACATCAGAGTCTGGAAATGGATAAACTTTTCCCTGCCTCTCTTTCAAAGTTAGGCGACGTCTCTCGCTCCCATCTGGTCGTTTTTCTGCCTTGATTTCTTTTCCCTTCTGAGTTAATTTAAAAGGGGTCGCATTGATGACCAAAAATTCTTTTGCAGTAGCACTCTTCGAAACCTTCTCGGTGCTCTTCACTTCCTTCTTTTCTTTTTTTACATCTAGGACTAGAAGGTGTTTACTTCCTCTGGCAGCAATGCTTAGCTCCATGTCATGAGCTCGTGTTGCTAACTCTTCGAAGCTGCGAGGTTTTATCTCCTGCAAGATGTATAGCAGTCCCTAGTGCATGCCTTGGATGCACATTTCCACAACGGACAGTTCGGTAAGTCGGTCTTTGCAGTCGAGACTTAGAGCTCTCCAGCGATTGATGTAATCGACGACAGGCTCGCCTTTTCGCTGTTTCGTATTTGTGAGCTCCATCATGCTAACAGTTCGCCTCGTACTGTAGAAGCGATTAAGGAACTCTCTTTCAAATTGTTCCCAACTATCGATCGTCTCGGGCTCTAGATCAGTATACCAGTCGAAGGCATTCCTTTTCAAGGTATGGACTAACTGCTTGACCAGAAGGTCGCCGCGAGTTCCAGCATTCTCGCATGTCTCAACAAAGTGAGCAACATGCTGCTTGAGATTACCCTTTCCATCAAACTGCTGAAATTTTGGAGGTTGGTATCCCACAGGCATCCTTAAGTTGTCAATTCTTTTAGTGTACGGTTTATAGTACATGAGAGAATTTTGGGTGGGTCCGCCATACTGAGCTCTAATAGAGCTCATAATCATATCTTGTAGCTGCTGGACGGAAAAGGAAGCAACAGAAGCTGATTGTTGTGGTTGATCTTCCTAGACAACAGACTTCCCCTTGTCAGTCTTCTTCACAGCAGGGGTCTGACTCGACTCAGCAACTTCTCGATTTTGCATTTGATTTTTTAGATAGGCAATCTCTTGGTCTCTTTCTTCGACTGCCTTCATCAAGAGGTTGATCTTCCTTTCCATTTTCGCCATCCTTTCATCGGAGTCCACATCAACCATCATTACAGACATCACATCTGGATTTGACGTCATTTTCGATTGACTGCCAGCAGGAGTGAATTGATCAAACAGCGGGTTGTCCTTGACAACAACCTTGTCCTTGGAAGATTCTTCTATCAGTTAAACAATTCTGCTTGCAATCGCGTCAGGGGTTCGATCTTCGTTTATTTCAACCCCTTGAGATCGACTGCGAGTAACTGGTCTCGTGTATGTGTTGCTTGAAGCAGCAGACTTCGATGCAGCTTTCTTCGATGCCATTGCGTTACTTGGAAGAGAAAGAGATGAGAGGTAGAGATGGTCCCACTGGGCGTGCCAATTTGTTCGCACGTAAATTTCAGTGAAGAAATAAGAACACGTGCAAATGAAACTTTGTATTTGTATTAATTTGAATGTAGTGGAATATAATCTCTAGTACTTGATCCTCTGATTCTCTCTCTTGCTTGTATGTTTCACTCGAGGGCTGTAGAGCTTATTATCGAGATTGAAGCTTCAATGGATTCTTGGGATCTCGAAGAAGTGTTCTTGATCTTCGAGAAAGTGTTCTTTGTTCATGAGGTGTTTGATCTTCAAGAGCTCAATGAGTTTTCTAGCTTTTGTTTCTGAATTCTCTCTGAAATCTCAAATTTCTGAACCTCTAAAATGAAGGAGGGAGCTCTCTATTTATAGAGTTCCCCAAGGCCCCCAAGTGGGCTTGGGCATGACTATTGGATTGGGCCTAGTGGACTTTTGGGCCTGGTCCTTAGACTGAGCCTGATTAACCTTGGGCCTAGCCTTGTGAGCTGGGATTTATTGACTTTGGGCCTAGACTTTGCTGGATTAGGGCCTCCTATTTGGGCTTAGTCTAAAACTGGCCAAATTTCATATAACCCAATTGCATATTGAGATTTACTTTAATTTAATTTAGGGATACTTGCAAATTTAAATAATCCCTAATTAAATAAATAATTTTGCCACTAATTTAAATTAATGACATGACAATTTTTGATTGGCCAAAATTTCTATTCCAACACGGTCATTCTAATGGTAAATGCAGAAGCGATTAAACAGATACTAAAAAAAAGGAAATCAAACATAAAATACTTTCACTTAACTGAAAAATAAGGCTTTAAAAAAAATAAAGTCAAATTCATTACTTAAAAAAAAAAAAAACAACTAGAAGAACTATGAACGTACGACAAGTCCAACAAAAACCTAAATGCTAAAATCCTAAAGACAAAAAAAATAACTCCTCAACAGTTCTGCCAGAACGCTAGACCTCAATCACCGTCAGAACTATCACTTGCTCCTTCATCTGAAAACATTTTAGGAAAACAAAAAGAGTACAAAAATACTCAATAAGCAATCTCAACATCAAGTTCAGAAATTCATTTTCTTCAAAACAAAACATAGTAATTCAGTTTAACAAATCATTTCAATAGTTGAATCAAAAGTCAAATATTCATTTGGTCATTTTATTTTAAAACAACCATAAACAAAATACTAATATCCTTGCAAAACTTTTAATACAACTATTAAAACTTTTAGTCAAAACTTTCAAAAAACAAAAATCTTTCAATTGAACAAAACTTTCATCTAACCAAACTTTTAAATATCGAAACCTTCAATTCAAAAAGTACTATCAATCAATCATTACTTTCAAATATTTACGGTGGGAATATGCATTATTTGGGTAGCTTTCAGAACATATATGATGGTTACCCGTCGGTAACACCAATCAATCAATCAGAACATTCAATCAGAGTTGTCGATAAAAATCGACCAGAACATTCAATTCAATTACTTAAGTGTGAGGCCATGTGAGTAAAACACACACATGAATCTTTATTCCAAAGGAATTCCAAACCACAAACTGTGCCTTCCCACAAATAAGCTTCAATCAGTCAGAGATGTCGATAAAATCAACCAGAACAATCAATATAATTACTTAAGTGTGAGGCCACGTGAGTGAATAACACACACATGAATCTTCATTCTAAAGGAATGTCAAACCACAAATGTGTCTTCCCACAAATGTGTCTTCTCACAAATAAGCCAGAACAATTCCATCAATTCCAATTTAGCCTACTACCACAAATAAGCAAAACATTCCCAAAATAGAAAAAATTGGCATATCCGGATAGCCCTATCGAATCAATCAAATACTTTTCAAAATATTCAAAACATAAAATATACTTTCATTTGGAAAAACAATTGGAAACATACAAACAATTTTAGTCAATTTCAAATCACAGAAAAAACATACTTTCAGATATTTTGTCAAATAACAATAATCAAAACGGAATTATTCCAAAGTTTTTATTTTGGAAGGGATGTGGAAACTACTTATCTCGATCGATAGTTCTACAATTCTCAATCTCAATTTCAATTTTCCACAATACCAACTCCTTGAACTAAGGTCAATCTTCTATAAGCCTAAACATATCCAATACTTCATTGATCAGAAACCAAAATTCTATCTTAAAGGTCCAAAAGCATATCTAAGATATAGACAATCTTATCTACCCAATTTTTTCCATTCAAAACAATTTTCTGCATAAAAAGTTAGGAAAAAATAGGGTTCTTGGACTAAAAAAAATAGCACTGAAAAATTGGGTTAAAAACACTTTAAAATCCAATTAAAAATGTATTAAAATCGATAAAATCAATGCTTTTTAATACATAATAAAACACCAAACAATTCTTCAATTCTACAATTTTTAAAACCTTTAAAACTATCATAAATTATGGACAAATAATCCAGAAAAATTTCTGCTCATAAAACAAAACTTTCCAAGATTTTAACACGAAAATAATCAAGATTTGTCACTTTTTAACCCAAAAATCAGACCTGAAAAGTTTAATAATGCTGCTGTAAAAACCATAGAAATATACTATTTTCATATGGAAATCAAAGTTATACATTATACTTTAAAGTGCAATCATTTGATAAACTTTTGGTGCAAGAAGAATCCAAAATACACTTAAAACAGTCCTAATTTTAAAGAAATTCAAAGCTGAAAAATTCTGGAAAATCTTCAATTATCAAAACATTTAATTTAATCTAAAAGACCTAATTAGAAAAACTTTGATAAAAATTAAGCAAACTAAAAACTTTTTAGGGAAAAAGATTTCAAGAATCTTTTCATTCTAACAATCAAGAATGAAGCCAAAAAGAAATCAAAGCCCAAAACCTTGCAAGAAAACTTCAATAATAAAAAAAGAAATTAACAAGAGCAATAAAGAAAACTTACTGTCTTCAAAAGAAGGTAAAGAGCGTTTCTTTTCTCTTTTTTTTTTTTTTTTGCTGTCAAAACTTTTGATCAAAAAGGTTAGGGCTTAAGAGACCATTTTTAAAAGAACTCTAATCAAATCCCTTAAAAGATTATCTTATCCTTTAAAAAAAAAAGAAAATAAAGATTTATCTCCTAATTTAAAAAGGTTTTAGAAAAATCAATAAAACAAATAAAAATATAAACAGATAAAATAAAATAAAATAAAAATTCTTTTTTTTTTCCAGTTGTTACATATAATTTTCTAGTTAATCAAATTTAGATAATCCATTACATTGATTAGTTAAAAAAAATAAAATCTTAAATTATACAAAAAAATTATTTTATTAAGCTTGAAAAATAAATCTTAAATTAAAATTTTAAAATTGACGAAAACAAGTCTAAATTGTAAAATATTCATAAAATAATATAATTTAAAATCTCAATTTTATGATTGATGGAAACAAATCTGTATTATTTCTAGAATTGAGAGAATAAAAACATAAAAACTTTGAAGTTTATTTGAATTCCTTTAAATTAATGGATTGAATCTTTCCGAATCACAGGTAATATTTTTAAAAATATTGTAAGACTTTCTTTTATTTGAAAACTATCCAAGACAAATGAATAATTAATGTGAGAGATAATGAAAAAAGAATGTGGGGGTATTGTGTTCAAAATTCTTTTTTTTATCTTTAAAGAAATTGGTAAAATATATATAAATTAATAAAAAAAAATCTCAATCTTAGAATTCATGAGAACAAATTCTTAATAATGAAAATTTGAGAAATTGTAGAAAAAACTGTACAAAAAAAACTAAAATCAACTCAGACTTTAGAACTTTAGGTTTAACAAATCTGCACCCCAAACATAGATTTCAGAACTCCTACTTTCTACAACTCCTTGCCCTAAACACAGACTTCTTAATTTCAGACTAATAATTCTGCACCCCAAACATAAACTTTCTAACTCTCCAAACTTTTAATTACTATTCTCTGCAACTCCTTCCCAAAGAGTCCATTAAACTCAAACCTAACCCATGAAGAAAAGGTAATCCAATACAATCTTCCTCACGAGTCATGATTTTGTTTACAGTTAGCGATATTTTGGACTGGGCCTCCTTTTTCCAAAATGGGAACCAAGCGAAATACTCGGTCACTGCAAGTCAATTCCTAAATATTACAATTATTCTATCGGCTGATGACATCTGTGACGAACCAGTCTCCCAATAAAGTCTCGGAGACGACGAAGCTTCTCTGTGGAGCACGAAGAAGAACAGAGGTGACTCATTCTTCTCACTCGATCGTCATCATCAGAGCCTCATCGCGACGGCTCTGTTCTTCTATTCCTCGATTTTCAGGTGAATATGCTCTCATTTCTTTTACTGGGTTGTTATTTTTCTCTTTTTGTTCTTCATTGAATCGTTTTTTTGATCTTTGCTGTCTGACTGTGGAATTTGTTGTACTTTTTGCATTTTCTTTTCGACTGTCTCTTTTTCGTGGAGTGGATGTGTATGATCGGGCTGAATTTTGGGGTTAATTGTTTCTCTAGTGTGTTCAATTCACTGCCCTCGTTGAGTTCTTGAGAAAACGTTTTGTGATCGTGAAATTGTACTGTAATTTGTAGAAGTTATGATTCTTTCTTTGTTCACTGAAAATGAGTAAGTCAAGGTTCAATGCGTGACTTTTCTGCTCAGTGATAGTTAAATCACCACCAAACTCAAATGGACAGTTCACGGTGTATTTAATTTCTATACATATTTTTAGCATAAGACTCAACACCTGACTATTGATATTAATTAACAAAGAAAAAAGACATTAAAGTAGTTCGAACATAGGACCCTGCTTTGATACTGTTATTAAACTCAAAAACTTATACCGATATGTTATGGTATATTTAATCTTTCGTAACCATGACCATGCTTCAAATTTCTTGTTCTTTTAGAAACATGATGTTTAAATTGTGCAAATAGAAAGTTCCTTTTAAGAGCTGGAGACTAAAGATGATGAAATCCATAATTGTGAGTTTTGAGAGTATATTTTTGTTGACAAGAAGCAAAGAACTCAAAAGGCAGTTCATCTTTCTATGCTTCTCAGGCCACATTTGTCTAGTGTGCAAGCATCAGGTATGATAGAGGAGCCAATTTGTAAAAGAATTGCAACTATGTCAAGATCAGCTAAAGAAAGTGAATTGGTTAGAAATGTAGAAGAGAAAAGGAAGCAACAAGAGTCTCTTATTCCTTATGTTCATGAAGATTGTGTCTCAAACATCCTCATCAGACTCCCACTTGACTCACTTCATAGGTCAATGTTTGTCTGTAAGCACTGGTTTAATATCATATGCAGCCCCACATTTATTGAGATTCATCTCCGTCGTTCCGAATCTGTTTTGATCTTCACAGCACCAACTCGCTACGACGAAACTTACCCCCATCTTACTCCAACACTCCCAAATTCTGGAAAATCAAACACCCTCTCAATTGAAGCAAAGTATATGCAGTCTGCTGAATCTCTGTCTCTATTCCATAACTTGGACCCCTCCTTAAAGACTTTCATTCAGTTTTTGGAATTTAAAGATGGAATTAGCAACGTGGGAGAGTACAGTTTAAGTTGCTTTGGACAGATTCGAGCGACCTGCAGCGGTTTGATATTGCTTGATAACAAATTGAAGAGAGGGGGACTAATAGTTACTAATCCAGTAACCAGGAAGCTGACTGCTCTTCCACCAGGAACTTTGAATTCATCACATAATGAATCTTATGGATTTGCATACAACGATGTTTCAGGCCAATACAAAGTCGTTCACTTGTTTCGCGATGCATTGATGTATATTAGCTGCGAGATATTTACTCTTGGGACTAAAAGGTGGAGAGCTGTTGATGGACCTTCTTTTGGTCTCTTTGGTTGGCTTGGATATAAACCTGTTGAAGCCATAGGAGCTCTGCACTGGATCCCACAAGTTAATCACAGTGATTGCATCGTATCGTTGGAAATCGAGAACGAAAAGTTTCAAACTATACCACTTCCAAACAGTTGCAATATGTATGATGGAATTGTTGAAATTGGCTCTTCTCTAAGTTTTGTCACTCATCAGGAGACCCACACAGACATTTGGATCTTGAAGGGTTTGTCTGGGGAAGTATGGAAAAAGCAACATTGCATCAACATGGGTTGCAGAATGGATATGTTTCCCATTTTAAGTTTAAGAATAAGAGGAGACCTCATTTTCAAATCAAAAGATGGTTTGTTTTACATCTACGACTTTGAACTGCGATCGATTACTAAAGTTAAGGAACAAAAACGACTTGGTGTGTCTTCGGGCTGCCTTTTCCCTCATGTCAATAGCATGGTCTCTTGGAGTAACAGTTAGAAATCTCAGGTGACGTATTGAAGATGCATCTTGGGAAATGCTGTCACTTGCCATATAATCTGATTAAGCATGTCTGCTTCTTTATGGTTATTTATGTATATGTATTGCCTCAACATTTTAGGTTCTGTATAAAAGTCGCATTTAAAAACTATTTTTTCTAATCACTAGTTTTTTTTTTCCTTCTGTAATAGCACCTTCTTTGGCCTATCTTCGGGCTGCCTTTTCCCTCATGTCAATAGCATGGTCTCTTGGAGTAACAGTTAGAAATCTCAGGTGAGTTTGTATTGAAGATGCATCTTGGGAAATGCTGTCACTTGCCATATAATCTGATTAAGCATGTCTGCTTCTTTATGGTTATTTATGTATATGTATTGCCTCAACATTTTAGGTTCTGTATAAAAGTTGAGTTTAAAAACTATTTTTTCTAATCACTAGTTTTTTTTTTTTTTTTTCCTTCTGTAATAGCACCTTCTTTGGCCTAAAATGTGGGCAGAGATTAGATGATAATACGGTTGTTAGCTCATAATAGACGATAAATACTTTATCAAAAACAAAATCAAATTGCTAATGAAATATCAAGGATATAATGATGCACATACATTTAGATAATTAGATGAACATGTGTAGAGGGTGTAGATTTATACTCTCAATTCTAGCGTGTTGCCGTACAAAAGAAAAGAACCTATTGAAATTGGGCGAACTCGGTGTGGTGTTTGCCAAAGATACTTTGACAGTTAGAGTTAATGATTTGAAGAAGTGACCAAGAAGTAGGATGCAGCTTTCTACGACTTCAGCTTTTAGGTAGCTTGGCTGAGAGATGATTACTCTATGGTCGATGATTTCCTTTCTCACCTGCCTTTTTGTGAGAAGGGTTGGTTTTTGTGACTTGCGGGAGTTTGTGCAGTGTTATGGTATAATTGGTTAGAGAGGAAGAATAGAGTTTTTAGAAGGTTTGGAGAGACCTAAGGAGGATGCATGTGCCCTTATTAGGTTCCATGTCTTTCTTTGGGTTCGGTCATTAAGTCTTTTTGTAATTTTTCTTGATTGAAGCCCATTTTTGTTTTAGTTTGGCTCCCTTTTGTTTGAGGTTGGTTTTTTTTTGTACCCTCCTTGTATTCTTTCATTATTCTCAATGAAAGTTCAGTATTTCATGAAAGAAAAATAGGATGTTGCGAAAGTATGCAGAAGCAATGAAGTACGGATGCTTGGACGGTTTGATCGCCTTTCCTTCAACCAAGTGATGCATATGATGTGAATACCACCTATAGTTATTGGATGTCAATTGATTTGTAGGCCGAGACAAATTATGGTAATTTGTTCCAAGACATAAACAAAGACAAAGATAATCTTTAAAATAGAGCACTCGGGCCATTTGGATAAATGAACATGGTTGTGACGGTCAGGTCTTAAATGGGCCAACAATGGTGATGCTCATAAGGCTTCAGGGGGGTAGGAAAAAATCATAAAAATATAGCATATTTACCTTGCTATGAAAATCTATAATAGCGTTAGTTATTAAAACTATAATAAGTTTCTTTACCTAAGAAAAAACGCTATCATAACTTTGTGATAACATTTTTTTAAGGTTAAATTATTAAAAATACCACTGAACTATAGGGTTGGTTTCAATTATACCCTCAAACTTTGAAAATTTTCATTTTAGCCCTTGAAGTTTGAAGTTTGTTTCAAAATGACCATGAAGGCATTTTTTTTGTTAAATTCATGGACGAAAAATGGCGTGTTTGCATGTGTCTTTATTTTTTTTTCCACGTATATGTTCAAATTTGTTCATATAAGCAACAACACAGATGCAAACACCATTTTTCGTCCATGAATTTAACAGAAAAAGCATGTAGGGTCATTTTGAAACAAATTTCAAACTTCAAGGACTAAATGAAACTTTTCAAAGTTTGGGGGTATAATTGAAACCAACCCCCATAGTTTAGGGGTATTTTTAATAATTTAACATTTTTTTACACTATTATAAGTTTCTATAGGCTTTTTTTTTACATTATTATGAGATTTTATAGCTTTTTCTTTATGTTATTACAAGTTTTTATAATTTTTTCGTGCCAATTAATATATATTACAAATGGTCATAATGACCATCTTTTGTTACTTCTGGTGGTATTGTAAATCATTTTGCTCATCTATACTATATATAATAGTGACTATAGGGAAAAACTTTCTCTCCTTATTTTGTCCTTTTAATTTTTTAATTCATTTAAATGGTTCTTTTTTAGGCTTTTTATTTACCATTTTAAGTTTCTTAAAATAATAAAATACATATCAATATTTTTTTTATGAATTAATTGTGGTTTGAAATATTTTCCCTTAAAAAGTGAATATATTTGAGCATTACCCCTTGTTTGGAACCCCTAGATTTATGATTTAAAATTATTTCCCGTGTTTGGATGCCAAAGATTTCAAAGGAATTTGAAATCAATTGTGATTTGAAATCGTGTTTTTCTTTAAAAAAAACTTCGTTCTAAATAGGTCGAATTTGACAAGATTTTGAACTTAAAAAAAATATGTTTCCAATTTTATCCCATAGAGATTTAAAAAAAAAATGCCTCCCTACGTCAAACATCTCCCTACGCCAATTATACCTATCCATAGTTTCTTCTTTTGAATTTTTTTTCCATTGGTGAAGAGAACAAATAAACATAAATTAGCGAAAGAAAATAAAAGTAAAACAAAAAATTAAAATCTTGGAGCAAGGGTTAGGAGCTGAAAAATGAGCAATGGAGGGCCGACTTGATCTCACCAACGAGTATGGGTTGGGCTGAACCACTGTTTCTGAAGGGAAAAAAAAACTTTGATTGCTTCGAGAGGCGAGAGAGTGTGAGATGGAGCGCGACGAGTTCGTTGGGAGGTGAAATGGTGGCAGTCTTTGAGACGATGTCGGGCAGAGCTCAAGTAAGGAGGGAGGAAGCCATCCCCGCCCCCACCCCGCCCCATGGACATCTCTATTGTTGAGTGCTTACGAACGAGTAGAGAAAATCAAATCTAATGTAGTTTTTTTTGGAAAAAATATAATGTAGTTTGGTGTTGTTTTTTTTTTTTTTTTGGAAAAATGGTTGTAGATTTGTTAGTAAAGTTTACTTTTTAATATATAAAAATATATGGAAAAACTATAATAAATATATGAAAAAATATCAATTAGGTGCTTTTTAAATTTTAATATACACTAAATATAAATATAGACAAATAGGGGTTGTGTTCTTTTTTAATATATAATATATATAAAATGAGAGTAGGATTGTAATGTATTTTTATTAAAAACATAAATAAACTGTAACGACCCGACTCTTCCTATTAGACTTTCTAGGGACGTTACTACATGCATGCTGAAGAAATTTAAAAATCTTTGGTAAAAGACAAAAAGAATTAAACTTTTTGCTAAACAATAAAAAATCTTTATGTTTAGGATCCCTTTAAAAATTATTTCAAAACATAATATGAATCATAACGTTCAATCAGTTGAAATAGTTTCACAACACATTGTTTACTAAACAAAATATGTTTTAACTAACACACTATCTAAATGTGGAAGTCATGATCCTCAAAATCACCCATGACCCTTTCAGCAAACTGTCTTGTCAATCGCCTAAGATATGTCTTTGTCTTTGCATGAAAAGAAAAACATTTTTGAAAATGGTGAGTATTTAAAATACTCAGTAAGTGACCTCACTACTGGGGTCAGGATATGCAAACACATACAAAGTGATTTTTAAAATCTTTTTCCTCTAGTGGGACCTAAAACATTTTCATAATGGAAACGTTTCCCTTTAACTTTTATCTTCACCTTAATGTGGACAATTATCTCAACCTAACATTTCATTTTCATTTAACCTTTTCAGGTTCCTTTTCATTTAACCCCTTCAGGTTTCTTTTCATTTAACATTTTCAGGTTCATTTTCATTTAGATGAACATCTATAATTTTAGGAGGGTAATTGCCACAGCCTTCGAAATCATTTCAGCATGAAAATACACATGTATGCATGAGGTCCCAAAGCATTTTAAATTTTCATTCAATGATGCAACACCGGGCAACATTCTCATATCATTCATCATAAATCATAAAATATAACTCATGCATCACATTCACAAGAATATTTGGCAATCAACAAGTGAAAATCCATTTTCATATATAATAAAGCATTTTAAAATTCATCAAAAATCATAATAAAACATTTATAAAAGCTTTTCATTTCAAATGTAGTTTTTCAATCAAGTTCCTAACTTGCATTTAAGCATATCGGCATAAAGTCCCTTATATTGGCTCAAATAGCTTGCTTCCTCCTTTTATGAAGATCTTTTCTCAGCCTATAATGATTTCAAAAGAACTTATTACTTAACCAACTCAACTTATGAACCTTAGGGAAACTTACTCAAATTATTGTATATTCACATGAACCCACCATGGGTTTATTACATTAAATTCTTCAACAAGAATATTCACCTGCTTAGGTAACTAAGTTTTACCCACAAATAGTTACCATGATAACATAATTTCATCCATCTACTATTTTAAGTAAGTTCTTTTAATAAAACACATGTTCCTCATAATAACTTCAATCCTTAAGCCATCTATTCCAACATAGCCACAAACTTAGTCCAAATTTAATTCCAAATTGCCCATGGTAAGATTTCCCTAAACATAGCATGCTTCATAATTATGAATTTCATGCTTACCTTTTAAAATTCAGAATAATAACCAAGTCACAAGTAACTTAAAGGGCTTAATCCGAATAATTACTTACCTCAAACAGAATAATTATTCTTATTTTGGGCAGCAAAGTCTTCTCCAACTCTGGCTACCTGCTTATCCCAAATCAGAACGCAATCGGGAGACAGTGGCGCGAACAGTACCGTGACGTGAACAGTGCCCCTGGTGTGAAACAGTACCCCCCGCAGTGGAAACAGTACTTGCGCGTGAACAGTATCGCGTGCGTGAACAGTAAACGCGCATGAACAGTACCCCCCGGTGGTGTGAAGGACAAATTCGCGCGATAGATGTTTGTTGAAAAAGAAGAAGCTTTCAAATGGATGAGTCTCTTAGTAGTGAAAGGGAGAGAGATAAAGAGAGAGATTGATGGTGGAGGCTGTTTTTCATGGAGGAAGAGGAGAAGATTGGAGAAGATGACGGCTTGGCTTGACCTAGGGTTGCGTGCAGTATAAAAATAATAGAGAGAGATATTTGGACTCGGGCTTGGCTCAAAGTCACCTAATTAACAAAATTGCCCCCAAACCAATTAATTCTCTTTTTCCCTTCTTTCTTCCCAATTTACCCTCCAATTTCTCAAATTTCAATTATGCAAATCTCTAAAATTAACTTTCAACACAACTTTAAACATGAAATTGGCCTTACAATTAATCCAAATCTCAAAATTAAAATTTTAATTAATACTTGAAAATGTCAGTCATTACATAAACATATTCTCTATTTTAATTTAATTTAAAATGATCAAAACATAATTGTAATTGACATTGTTATTTGATATTAAACTATTTTATTATTAATATAATTTCTTGCAAAGTTATAAGGGCACAATAGTAAAATGTTATGCTTTCTTTTCATTTCTCGTGAGCATCCAAACAAGAAAATTTAGAGGTCGTTTGATAACTCATTGGTTTTCTGTTTTTGGTTTTTAGCTTTTAGTTTGTAAAAAACTGGTTTGTTTGGCAATAAATTTTGTTTTTAGTTTTTTAATTTTTAAAAACGTTTTAAAAATTATTAACAAATTTGGAAAATAGAAAAAATACGGTCTCGTTTGATAACCATTTGATTTTTGAAAATTAAGCCTAGAAATACTATTTTCACCTATGGGTTTTGTTATTTTGTTATCTACATTTTACATATGTTTTAAAAAATCAAGTCAAGTTTTGAAAACTGAAAAAAATAGTTTTTAAAAAACTTGTTTTTGTTTTTGAAATTTGGCTAAGAATTCAAATGTTTCTCGAAAGAAGATAAAAATCAATTTTTAAAAACTAAAAATAAAAAATCAAATAGTTATCAAACAGAGCATACATTTAAAAACGGTTTCCAATTTCTCAAAAACTTAGTGCTAACGGCTAATTCACAAACTCCACAACACTGACACATTGACACTCCCCCTTCCCATATTTTACCACTAATTATTTTTTTTAATGAGAGCCACTTTTTTTTTTCTTTTTAATTAAATCATAAGAGCCACTTGTTATTTTCATAAATTTAATATAATGTAATATATTTTAATTTTATTCAAATAAATTGGATTTAGTTTTTTTAGTTCAACACTTGTCGGTAGAAGGATTGAACCTTTATCCTTTTAGTTTTCGATCAAGATATATATATTTAAAATTCAAAATATCACATAATGAAAAAAATTGCCCACCAGTTAAAATATTCCAATGTCATTTATATTTCAATTCTTTATCAGTATTTATTTTGTTATATGTCTTTTCATTGGTTGGTTATATTTTTTATAATTTTTCAGTATAATTGGTTGGTTGCAGTTAAACATTTGGGGTGTATGTGGCATGGTTTTAGATTTGGGCATGGATTTGGGTTTGGGTTCCAAATCCAAAACTATGTTTGGCTCAAGGTGTTTAACACAACCCCATGGGTTACAACAGTGCAACCCCATGAAGTTTGTGCCATGTTTTCCTCTTCCATTTGCAATCTTCCATTTTTGACAACCACTTCGACACACAACTCTGGTGAAAACTCCGACGACCACCCAACGACGAAAACTCTAACGACCACATTGACGACCCGACCACCGCTGGCTCACCTTCGACAACCACCCCAACAACCCGACCATCTCGATGACCAAACCACTATGGCGACCCGACTTGCTCACAACCACTCCAATGACCCGACCACCCCAACGACCCAACAACCACCGTTAACGACCACCTTACAAACTCAACCATCGCCAACAACCATCCGACAACCACTTCAGTGACCCGACGACTCGTCAACCATCGTTGACTAGGGGTTAGAGATGTCCACGGGGCGGGGTAATGGATTCCTCGCCCACGGCCCTGCACCCCATTTCATTCCCCGTCCTCGCGAAATACCCCATTTAATTTCGCGGGGATCAGGGCAGGGATTCCCCCAGGGGAATTTTTCCCAATTCTTTTTTTTTTTTTTAATTTATTCTCAACCATAATAAAAATTCTTTCTAAATGAATAATTTTCAATATAATTTCTATTTAAAGAAAATGTTATTAAAATTTCATAATAAAAACAATAATATACCATAAGTAAAAATATTATAATGTCGAAACAACTTAATTTTTAAAAATTCAAATTTCAATATTACAACATAGTCTTAAATTTTTTTTTTTTAAATAAAAAAATAGTCTTCAACTAATTCCTACTATAATTTTTTTTTTAATTTTCAATTTATAGGTAATAATTAGCATATATATATATATATATATATATATATATATATATATACTAACTAATCGGGGTGGGGTAGGAAATTGGGTTGGGGACGGGGAACCCCATCCCTATTTAGCCAACGGGGAGAAAACTCTCCCCACTCCCTCCCCCATTCCTCGCGCAATCAGGGATTCCCCACGGGCCCCGGCCCCGCTGGTTAAATGGACATCTCTACTAGAGGTGTACAAATAAACCAAAAAGCCGATGAACCCGGACTACCTAACTCAAATCGTAAGGGTTGGGTTGGGTTTTTTTTAAGGAGAACCAAAAATTCAGTTCGATTCTCGGGTTGACCCATTTTTGGCTTGGTTCAACCCGAAACGAACCGAACTTTAGTTTTTTTTTAATATAATAATAATAATAATAATAGTAAATAAAATAGAAAAAGGCCAGCGTTTCTTTTTCCATTCTTCGTTCGTTTCCCTCGATCGAAGTCGATGCCACGCCTCAGACCTCGATCTCTCTCGACTCGCAACGCAAGTTGTAGACAACCGGCATTCGGCTTCGTCCGTTCATTTCTTTCGTTCTCTCTCACGACTCGCAATGCAGGTCGCAGACGCCACGCCTCAGACCTCGTTTCTTCCTTTCTTCTTCATTTGTTTCCCTCGTCAAACGCTGGTCGTTCATCTCTCTCGTCGGACGTTGGTCTCTCTGATCTATAGTCTTCGATCTTAGATCTTAGATATGAAGGTAACAGAGTTCGATGTGTGGTGGTCTCTCCGATCTGTAGTTGTCGATCTTAGATATGAAGATTGAAGGTAACAGAGCTCGCATGGTCCCAAACAGAAGAGGTTTGTGAGTGATTTGTGAGGCTGAGTGATTTGTGAGGGAGAGAAATATCAGATCTTAGATATGTGTTTCAAAGGAATTGCTCGACTAAAGCAAGTTTGCACATTTGTCTCTCTCGCCAGACGTTGGTCCTTCCGATCTGTAGTCGTCTATCTTAGATCTTAGATATGAAGGTAACAGAATCCGATGTGTGGTGGTCTCTCCGATCTATAGTCGTCAATCTTAGATCTGAAGGTAACACAGCTCGCCTGGTCTCTGATCTCACAAAATATCATATCTATTTCCTTCAATTTTTTAGATGTGGGTTCATAAAATTATAATTTTGTTTCCATTGTTTCTATTTTGAAATTTTGAATATGTTTTTTTTTAGACATTTGGAGTTTTAAATTTAAATTAAAAAAGAAAAAAATAAAATAAATGATCCAACCCGATGACCCAACCCGACCGAACCCGAAAATATTGGGTTGGTTTGGGTTGGGTTACTCTCATGAATAGGGTTAGTTGGGTTGAAGGATTGTCTAACTCGAATTTTCGGGTTGGTTTAAAAAACTCCATTAACCCAACCCAACCCATGTACACCCCTACCGTTAACAACCACCTCAAAAACTCAACCACCTGACAACCATCGCCGACGACCACCTGGTGACTACTTTAGTGGCTCGACCACCCCGATGACTACTTCGACGATCACCCTGACAACCCGACCACTCGACAACCACCGTTGACGACCACCTGGTGACCACCATAGCGACCCGATCATCCTGATGACCACTCCGATAATCACTCTAGCGATTTGAACACCTACCAACCACCTAGTGACCACTCCGCACAACCTGACCACCCTAGAACCACCACCGGTGACCCACCCCATCAACCCGACCACTCCAACGATCTCCCCCAACGACCCGATCACCTAATCAATTTTTTAAAAGGTTAAAATAAAACTAAAAATGGCTACTAAACAATTTTTTTAACCCATTATGTTTGAAATATGTTTCAAAATACATTGCAAAATAGAGTTTCAAAAATAGGTTTATGAATACTTTGTTAACTAGAGTTTTGAAATCCCTAATTTCTTAGATAGACTTCTAATTTTTTAATTTATGAAATAGAGTTCCAAAATAGGTTTATAATACTTTGTGAAATAGAATTTTAGGTTCCCTAATTTATTAAATAGACTTCCAATTTTTTAATTTCTAAAATAGAGTTCCAAAAATAGTTTTCTGAATACTTTGTAAAATATAGTTTTAAAATTTCTAATTTCTTAAATAGACTTCCAATTTTTTAATTTCTAAAATAAAGTTCTAAAAATAAGTTTTTGAATACTTTGTGAAATAGAGTTTTAAATTCCCTAATTTCTTAAATAGACTTCTATTTTTTTAATTTATGAAATAAAGTTCCAATTTTGTAACCCATAATGTTATACAAAGGCTTCTACAATTCACAAAACATTCACTAAAAAATATGAGAAAAATAGGATAACAAACCAACTAAGGAAAAATGGGAAAAAGCACAAACCCAAGATTCAGAACACTGCACCCCAAACACAGTTTTCTGATTCTCAGGCTCCAGAACACTGCACCTCAAACACCGTTTTCTAATTCCCAGGCTTCATAACCCCTTAGAACAAACCCCCCAGGGTTCTGATTCCGAAACCATGCCCCAAACAGCCCCTTAAAACATTTGTATGGTTTTAAAAACATATAATTTTTTAATTTAAAAATAAAATTATAATTAATTATAGTTGGTCACATGTAATTTTAAAATAGAAAGAAATGAAACATATGTAAATAATTTATATTTGTATTAATTTGAATGTAGTGGAGTACAATCTCTAATTTGTTCATTTGATTCTTTCTCTCAAATGTACATCTTTCTCGAGGGCTTTGCAGCTTGTTCTCGAACGCAGATTTGTCTTAACGTTTTTGTAGCTTGTTCTCGAATGTAGATTTGTTTCGAGGGCTTTGCAACTGGTTTTCGAATGTGGATTTGTTTTGAGGGCTTTGCAGCTTGTTCTCGATCTTCAAAGTCTTCTGGTCTTCAAGGCTTTGGTTCAGAGAGTGTTTGATCTTCAAAAGTTTAAAAAGTCTTCTGATATTTTTGTTTATGAATTCTCTCTGAGTTCTTAAATTTCTGAACCCCTGAAATGGAGGAGGGAGCTCTCTATTTATAGAGTTCTTGAAGGCCTCTAGGTGAGCTTGGACTTGTCAGTCGGATTGGGCATGGTTGACTTTGGGCCTAACTTTTGGTTTGGGCTTGGTTGACTTTGGGCTTAACCTCTAGACTAGGCCTGACTGACTTTAGGCCTAGCCCTTTGGACTTTCATATAAAATTAGTCCAAATTTCACATAATCCAATTGTATATTGGGATTTGCCATAATTTAATTTAGGGATCCTTGCCAATTTAATTAACCCCAATTAAGTATAATTTTGTCATCAATGTTGGGTAATGACGTGGAAATTTCTGATTGGCCAAAATTTTTATTCCAATAATAGTACATCAAATAAAAAAGATATAAAACAATGTAATATTTTATTTTTTTTACAAAAACAAAATCATCAAATGACCCTTTTTTTTTTTTTTTTTTAATATTTGATTTTAAATATAACAAATATAAAAATAGTTAGCAAACATGTTTAGTTTTCTATTTTCGAAAAATAGAAAACCAAAAATTGTTACCAAACATATATAGTTTTTGTTTTTTAAAAACAAAAAACTAAAAACTAAGGCTCCGTTTGATAACCATTTCAGTTTTTGGTTTTTAGTTTTTGGTTTTTGGTTTTTCAAAAACAAAAACCATACATGTTTGATAAATGTTTTTAGTCTTCTGTTTTTTAAAAACAGAAAACCAAAAACATGTTTGATAATTGTTTCTGGTTTTCTTTTTAAAAAAAAAAAAAAAAAAATCAAAAACATGTTTGATAATTATTTTTTTTGTTTTTTTTGTTTTAAATCAAAAGAACATTTGATGACTGTTTTTAATTTTATATTTTTTATAAAAATAAAACTGAACTATTTTTACAATATTCTTTCATCTAATATACATAAGAGGAAAAAAAATCAAATTTATTCATAAACTTGTCAAGTAATATCAATTTTTACTATGTACTCTCAATTTCATCCAATTGCACCTCATTAACCTTAAACTTGAAAAATTGTTGCAATTTTTTTTTTTTTTTTTTTTTTTTTTTTTTTTTTTTTAAGTTTTCATTTGAAAATTAATTTTAAAAAAATATTCTCACGTGCCTTTAACAAATTATAAAACATATATATGGTATAAAAAGATTTCAAAGAAAAACCATATTAGAGCTAAATTTGTGATGAAATTAAAAGTTAAAGTCAAAATACTGGTTGAAAACTTTTGGGGTAATTTTTTTTTTCAAAAAAATATATAGACTAAATATTAGTATTTATTTGTATAAACTTAAAATAATAAAATAATTAGTTTGAACAAAAAAAAAAGGAAAAAATAATTTAAAACCACTCACTTTGAAAACGTAAAAAGACAGATATTTTTTGTGCAAAAGTAGTAATAATAATAAATATTATTATTATTTTATTATTATAATAATACATGCAAATTGCAATATATGAAACTTTTGCAAGGCAATTCCGTGTTTCCAGTGTGGTTATAAACGAGGTGGGAGGCAGTCCGTTGTCTAGAAACGAAAAACTGATTTCCAAAAACTATTTTTTTCCGTTTTCAGTTTTTCTTCACATTTCTAAAAACGTTTTTAAAAAACTAAAAACCAAGAAATGAACAAGTTATCAAACACACCCGTTTTTTAAAAACTAAAAACAGAAAATGAATTGGTTATCAAACGGTGCCTAAAAATCAAAATGATTATCAAATGAGGCTTTAATTTTCGTTTCAAATCAATTTGATTCCAAAACGCAAATAAGAATATGAAATCATTTCCATTTTTTAAAATCCTAAAATTTGAAATCATTTCTCACCAAATCCATTCATGATTTATTAATTTGTCGTGATGTGTGGAGAAGTTATTGCCCTTGAAAGTGAATTGAATTCATTAAAAAAAAAAAAAGAAGAAAGTGAATTGAATCAAGAAAAAATGTCATTATATTCCTTAATCTATTCAACTTCCTCCTCCTCTCCTCTACGATAAATTATTCAATGTGGCAGCTAAATAACCGTTGGATGTGGATTCAATAGTTTTCATCTCACCCTAATAACCACTGGATATAAATTCGAAGTATTTTTCTCTCTACATCCAACAGTGAAAAACTGTCAGCCACATTGTGACGGTCTCACCAAATAATTTCTCCTCTTCTACCTATGCACTCTCCTCAATCCTTATGTCTTCCTCTCAATTTCCATATATAAATATTTCTTCCCTCTTTGATGTTGGCAACAAAACATATCAAGAGCTGGCAAAGATGTCATGGCAAGTAAAGTTACAATGGAGCCACATCCAATGTATGACAAAACATCATCATGAAGGTTTTTTTTGAAGATTTCATCAAGATGAGGTGGCGAACGGAGCCACATCCATGGTATGACAATATACTAAAAAATAATTGCAGTCGAGAAACTACAAGGTGAAAGAGAAGAGGTGTAGAGATTGTTCTCATGGTTCAACATTGTGTACGAGTCTGAGTTCATGTGCGAAAGTCCAAATTACAAGAAGAAGTTCGAAAATGTCGGTTTATATGACGCTGTTAGAGATCGAGTGAGGAAGTGAGAATGAGAATAAGGAAGAAACTCGAGAAAGATGAATCACACCAAGGAAGATGAAGACTAGACTCCCATTTAGTTGTCTGTGTTGTGGAGTTGTGTGGCTAGAGAGAGGGATGTAATTAGGAGAAACTATTCGATTAAGTCGTCACAATGTAGCTGACAGTTTTGCACAAATAGATGTGGGAGAGAGAAATTGTAAATGTACGTCGCTTTTGTATCCAATAGTTATTAGGGGGCATACGTATTTTTTGATCTGTATCCGATGGTTATTAAGAGGCAGCCACATTGTGGCAGTCTCATAGAATAATTTGTCTGTAATTAGGGTTTTTTTTTTCCTTTCACTATTGCCTTTCTTTTTCTTTTTATTATTATTATTCTTTTTATCTCTCTTTGTTATTTTTGTTGTGTGTTTTAGGAAAGAGATTATATGAATAATAATTTTTGTTTCAAATGTGCACTTTCATTATAAATTAAGATGTGAGCCAAAACTATCCTTTCATTATTTCAGTATAAATTATATAAATATTCAAAGATAAAAATATAATGAATTGTGATTATTTGAATGGATTATTGAATATATTCCTTTTAAACCACACCATAGAAATTCTAATAAAATCTACTGGGTTGATTTAAATCTCAAAAGAAAAGGTATAAGTTTTTTATGGATGATTCAAACTCAAACCTTTTTTCTATTAAAATTTTAAACCTAATGAATTAATTTTTATTTTTAACGAAAGTGAATTGATAAGCCAAAGAATTGTGATTATTTGAGTGGATTTATTGTCATTATTTTTTGAAACCACACTATTCAAATTTCAATAAAATCTACTTGACTCGTTCAAATTTTAAAAAAAATATAAAAGTAGTTATGATGATTCAAATTCAAACCATTTTGGTGATTATTTGTTATCAAAATTCAATAACGAACTGAACATTTAACACAAAAGATTGTTATTGTAACCTTTTCATTTTTTCCTTTTTGTGAAAATATTGAATATGAAAAATTTATAATTAAATAATATATTTAATAGAAAAACAATCATATGATATATGTTGATTCAAACTAACATGTTCTATTTTATAAAATTAAATTTAAACAATTTTATTAATTTTTTACTTTTAAACTTTAAAATAAAATTATAAAATTCCTCGTGCAACACACGTCTTGCTTACTAGTATTCATTAAATATCATGTAAAATGATAGTTTTGAATAGAACCTGTTTACAGCTAAATAAACATTCATGAATTATACAATGTATATATCATATGACACTTAAAATATCACAACTTTCATCTCATTATTGTAATTTTATAATTCATTACATTACAAAATAACATGTAATATGTAGAGTCCAACACAATAAAAGAAATTCACAAAGTAATTTCTAACAAGTGAATAAAAAAACAAAAAAAATTCACCAAGTTTTCAAAATTAAAGTAATATGGAGAACAAGCTTCAAGGGTCAAGTGAGTCGTCATATTTTACTATAAAAAAATTGAGTCGTCATGTACATTCATATAAAGCTTCATTTTATCCATCTAAAAAAAACCAAAAAAGTTATATATATATATATATATATATATAAACAACTTTTTTTTGAAACTCTTAATATCACAGTTGATTCTATATAAAAGTTCCAAAACGAAATTTAAAACTTACACCATCATCCATCGATTATCAATGCCTTATGAGGTTGCAGAAATTTTTTATGTGACTAAGTACAACTGTACAAGGTAAAAGAACTCTTAACCAAAGAAAGGAAGATCTCTCTCATTGCCTTTGAAGCAAAGGAAATATTATAATGCATGCAAGATTACAAAAAAGGAAAGGAAATGTATAACAGTCAAGAAGTGACCATTTGGGTTTATATTTGTAAAATTCTATCACAAATTATGTACATAACGAAAACTCTAATACAAAGTTATGGTTACATTTCAAAAATTGTATTATGTGTAATGTTGTGGCAAAATTGTTATTGAAAAAATGAGATAGAAAAGAAAGTATAGGGGCCAAAATGATCACCTTTTTAAAATACAGAATCAAAACGGACGTTTGAAAGTACAAAAATTAAAACGAACAAAAGTTGTAAGTACATAGACGTTTTGAAAGTACATGAACTAAAATAGTATTTAAAACCTTGATTGAACGATTTTTACATCCTTACCGATTACTAATATCTTCTATTGACCACCATTATATTTTTCACAACTAGAAGAGATAAATGTAAAAAGAAAGAGAAAGCCTTTTCCTTTTTTTTAAAAAAAAAAATAAGTAATTGTCAAATTTTAATTTTTAATAATGGTCAATAGGAAGATACAAGTACCCTATTGATCAGTGAGTAAATTACTATTTTTTTCATCAACGTGGGCATAACTTAATTGATTAAGACATACATATTTGCTAAGAGGTTAGAAGTTTAAATCTCCACCCCTAAATGTTATTGAACTAAAAAAAAAGTTAAAATATTATTTTGGTCCCTATATTTGGGTCTCATTCCATTTTATTTCTTATACTTTCAAAAGTCCAAATTTAGTCCAGGTACTTTTAATAAATCTTAAAATAGTCATTTATTATTTGTTTAAAGTTAATTTTTTATCGAAATGGGTAAAATAATAATAATAGTGTCCATTCAAGATAAAACACAATGTTTTTGAAAAGTTAATCATAAACTAACAGTAGAGACTAATTTTAAGATTGATTGAAAGTACGAAAACTAAATTTGAACATTTGAAAGTATAGAAATTATAATAGAACAAGTCCTAAAGTACAATAACCAAAATGGTATTAAAAAAGATTAAAATATCATTTTGGTCACCGTACTTTTAAGTTTCATTCCATTTTGGTCCCTATATTTTCAAATATCCAAATTTAGTCCATGTACTTTAAGCTTGAAATTGGTCTCTACTATTAATTTATTGTTAACTTTTCTTTAAAACAAAATAGTCTCTTCTTCTCTCTATAAATTTTGGAAATATGTTCACATTGTGTATTTTCTTATATGGAAATTATTATTATTATCTAACCAATTTCGATAAAAAATAACTTCAAACTTAGAGACTAATTTTAAGATATATTGAAAGTATAACATTTTGAAACTTATGGATCAAATGGAAATTAAACTCACAACTTAGAGATAAAAGGGTAACATTTTAAAACCTAAGAACTAAATGAAAACTAACTCAAAACCCTAAGATCAAAGGGTATTTTTTTCAAAATTTATTGATCAAGTAAATAAACAAAGTATATTTCTATTCAATAATTTTATAAAAAAAAATCGTCAAAAGATCAAAATGATTTTTTTATGCTAAATCAAAGACAAAAATGAATTTTAAGAATTGAACCAAGATAAATGAAAGTTTAGATTTCGTTTCATAACCACATTTTTTACTTTTTGTTTTTAGTTTTTAGCTTTTGCAAAATACGTTGACCAATTCGATTTTTATTTTATATTTTTAAATTTCTTTTAACTATAAGTAAATTTAAAAAAAAATAAAAAATAAAAAAACATATTTATGGATTTCAAAATCTCACTTCTTGAAATATCTCCTCCCAGAAATCTCTCTCTAAACTTTTCATCTCTATATAACTTTTATTACTAATTAAGTCTATAATTTTCATATCTATATAACTTTCATTTTCCCCCTCTCTCTTCTAATATATGTCTCTCACTTTTCTATCTCAAAATTTAATATTTTTTTCAAATTCTTTTCTCTTTAAAATTTATCTCTCTAAACTTATCTCTCTCTAACATATTTATCTCCAAATTTATTCTCTCTAACTTTTCTCTCTCAAAAGTTTATCTTCTCTCTACTTCTAAGTTTTTATTTCCATGCATCTACATATTTTTCTTCTTCTAGTAGTATATCTCTCTAACTTTTTTAAAAATAAAAAACAAAAAACAAATATTAGAAAGATATGGTTTTCATGTTTTGGGAAAAAGAAAACCTAAAACAGAAAATAGAAAACCAAATTTGTTATCAATTTATATCCTTAAAATTTATAGGTTGAGTCATCAAATTCCTGAACTAATAATTTTATCAATTAAAACTTTGAACTTTGCTTGTTGCTCAATTTAAATCCTAAACTAATAATTATCAATTAAAACCCAAAATTTAGCTCTATTTACTCTTTGTTAAATTTTATTAGAAGACCGTTAATCAAATTGAGGTGCATGTGTAAAGACTACCATTTTACACTTTAGATTACAAAAGAGGAAAAAAAGTCAAATACATATTGTTTTGGCTTGTTTTATCTGTTCAAATTAATGTAGAAAATCGTCGGAAAAGACTCAGAAAAGTGTCAAACCATTTTGAGAAATCAAACCTCATAGTTGAAAAAGTCATGTTGAGTGTAATTCTTGTGGTAGCCCATGAATAAAGCCCAAAGGAAACCCGATTGGTAGGACAAAGCTGTTGTTGTAGAAATCCCTTCATTGGAAAAAATAAGAATAGATGTAGAAATCCCTTCATTGTAAAAAAATAAGAATAGAACACCCATAATTAGAGAAGTAATGAGATCTCTAAATGTAACTGAACTCTAGCTTACTACCTTTATCATGATATTCTCGGCCAATGAGCTCGCGTTCCTCTTCTTGACCTCCTTGTTCTTGTGTTCACGTTGGTGTATTTTAATGCTAGTGTAATTAGCATTCCATTGACGTGACAATTAAGATCTTTTAGGGGTGTAAGACTTTAGACTGAGATAGTAGGGTTGTTCTTGCCCTATGACCCATATATTGTGGGTGTTTACTTAGGGCAACAAGCACTTTATAGTACATGAGCATCTGTTCATGTTAGCATTTTAGAATTTAGTGGATAATGTGATAAGTGAATTTTTCGTTTTGCCTACCAAGTAAGGTTGATGATCATTGCTTTAATGCATCCTCATTATCATGTTTATCTTACGATGTTTTTTTTTCTTCTTTTTTTAATACAAAATATAAATGACAGCCTCCATATGTGTACCTCCAATTTAACTAACAATCTTCTAAAAAAATTTAAAGAATTGAATAATTTGAGAGAAGTTTAGAGTTTTAATTGACTTAGCCTATAAAGTTCATGGTTCTAATTGATGAAATTCTTAGTTTCAAGTTTAATTGACTCAACCTATTAAGCTTAGATGTATGAATTGATTTTTAGTTTAAATCCTATTTTGGTTTATGTACTTTCAGTTTTGATTCATTTTGGTTCCTATACTTTCAAAATATCCATTTTAGTCTATATATTGTTTGTTTTTCCTCATTTAAGTCTCTGTACTTATTTTGGTCTATGTATATTTAAAAGTGACCATTTTAGCCCCTGTTTGCAAAATTCTATCACAAATTATGTACAAAAGGAAAACTCTTTAATAAAAAGTTATAGTTACCTTTCAAAAATTTTATTTAGTGTAGTGTTGTGTTAAAATTGTTACTGAAAAAATGAGATAGAAAAGAAAATAAAGAGACCAAAATGGTCATTTAAAAAAAATATAGATCCAAAACGAATGTTTGAATTTGGAGAGACTAAAATGGATAAAAGTTCAAAGTACATAGATTAAAATAGACATTTTGAAAATACATGAACCAAAATAATATTTAAAACTTTCATTGAACAATTTTTACCTCCTTACTCGTTGGTAGGCATCTCCTATTGACCACCATTATATTTTTTTTACAACTAAGAGAGATAAAGGTAAAGAAGAAAGAGAGAAGAGAGTTTTTCTTTTTTTAGAAAGAAAATTAACATCAAATTTTAATTTTTAATAATGAAGATACAAATACTTATTAATTGGTGAGTAAATAACTATTTTTTTCTTTCAATCTGAGAATGCTCAACTAATAATAGGGACTAATTTTAAGATTTATTAAAAGTATAAAGATTAAATTTAGACATTTCAAATTATATAGACGAAAAATAAAATAACTCCCAAAGTAGACCCAAATAATATCTAAAAAAAAAGCGAAAATATCTATTTTCCTTTTGGAATATGATATTTTAAATATTTTTAATATCTGTGGCCGTGGGCACTCAATTCAGCGTAATGGCGCCACTGAATTCGAGAGATTCGCAACTGTCGCCTCCATCTTCATCATCTTCTTCTTCTTCTTCTCCACTTTCCTCTTTTTCTTCACCCACAAAATCCGGATCCATCTCCAATGAAGAAGCCAAATCAGATATTCAGAACAACAACCCTCGCTGCAGCAGCAAAAGTGGATACCCCTAATTTTCACAACTCCAATGTCGATTCCGGAGTAGCTTTAATCGACAATCGCAATCCCATTCATATGCCCGCCATAGATATGGATGGTAAGTTGAATGGCTCATCTACTGCTTCAAAAACTGTGGACGATCTTTGGAGGGAGTTGAAGGAGGAGGCCGTTGAAGAGATGATGACATTGGAGGATTTTCTTCAAGCCAGAGCACAGGAGGATGTGAGGATTTTGAATCCGTTGAATTGTTTGCCGGATTTCGATAGGGTTGAAGGGGAAATTGTTGGGTTTGGGAATGGAGGTGAAATGAGTGGGAGAGGGAAGAGAAGACGCGCAGCCATGGAGCCCATGGATGAGGCTGCATTGCAAAGACAACGGAGGATGATGAAGAACAGGGAGTCCGCCGCCAGGTCCAGAGAAAGGAAACAAGTGAGCTTTTGCTGCTGTTTAAATCATGAATTTACTCTTAAGTTTTAATTACGTGATTGAACTTTTAATTTGTTGTTAGCACTGTTGCGTTCTTCAGGCTCATGATTTGGCATTTGAGATTAAGTTGGATAAAATAAAGGTGGATAGCCTAAAAAATTCATAGAACATATAGAGTAGATTTTAAATGGGGTTTTTTTTGTGCCACCTACCATTATTTTATTCAGCTAACTATTACTTGCTAGCCCAATCAATTCTCATTCCTTATGAGCATATTTTACAACAAATATAGGGCGAGAATGTGAACCTCTAACCTTACAAAAAGGAGTGAATGCTTGAGCAATGCTCATGTTGGCTTTATGTAAATAACTGTGTTAATGATGGAGATTTATTCAAATCATTTTTCCTTTCCCCTTCCTTCAATGTGTGGACTCTGATGTAGTCTTGTCTAATCCCATCAAAACAGGCATTTAGTATTGATTCATATTAAGTATATATATGTATATTGTCTTTGGTTCTGTGGAATTTAGGCACATCAAGTTGAGTTAGAGTCAATAGCTGCGAGACTTGAGGAAGAGAACCACCGATTATTGAAAGAAAAGGTAATGCTTTTGCTTTGTAATAATGCTTGCTTGATGGTTAACAAATACAAAATGCCAAATTTGTGTCACTGAGTTTCGAAATCTTCCAAATTTATCTTGGTTTATTAAATTTCAGTTGGTCAGATCATTTTTTCCTGCTGTGTTAACCATCCTGTTTACTTTTCGTTTATGACATAATTGTTAACTTTATAATATTTAACTACACGTCCAAGATCATGGAAAATGATTTAACTACATTTGGATGATCATGAAAATCAGTAGCTTGGGAAATACATAATACGATTTCAAGTTGTGATCATTTACCTCTCGTGTGCAAAGTTCCCAGCAATTTGAATTTTGAGAATGGAAAAGTTTCTTCCATAGGGCGGTTTGCAAACTACCAAGTATGTCTAATATATATTTTAGTACTATACATTCTGAAAAAATAAAACTTCCATCCAAGAGAAGCAAATGAAAGACTTTCATAAAAATTCTTGTAGAACTGGACGGGCCAGATCATGAATGAGTAACTTTATCCCATCTCCAAAAAAATTCTAGTTGTTTCAAACTTCCTCTTCTTGGAATGGAATATTTACGGAATCTCCATAAATAGGGTCATACTTTATTCTATTTTTTTTTATATCGGTGAGTGTTCGAGCTAGCTTACGCGCACCTCGACTAATCTCACCAGTCAACTACCTGACCTTACTACATTTGGTTGACAGGAAACACGTAGGATATTAAATCTTAGGTAGGTGGCTACTATGGATTAACTTTATTCTATGATATTAACATGAGATTTCTTGCTTTGTTCAATTCATTTTATACTGTCACTAACAAACTTTGATCTGCTGTCCAATACTCTTCTAGGAGTCTATTTTAGCTTGTCATAAACAATAATCATTACCTGAGAAATCATTTCATCTTTTCACCTTTTTTCTTTTACATTACTTCCCAAGTTCATGCCCCATAACACAATAATACCTCTACTATTGAAATTGTATGTAAGGAGGGATGTTCCCATAGGGACCTATCAAAAGTTGGTTACCTTTGCCACAATCAGCATTTGGTACTCTCTCGATAGATGTACTTTATTGAAAACTATATGCTTCATGACAAAAATGGTATCTTTCATGGAAGTTCTTTCTAAGCAATAACATTTTTTTCAAGACAAAAGATCCTTTTCAATATCTTGATAAATGTATCACTAATAGCATTTGAAATTGTTTTAACTTTTATTTTGAATTCAAAGTTTCTTGCCGTCGTTCACACTAAATTGGTTACTACTCTCCTAACTCCTCAGTAATTAGATACTCTGCTTGTA
Organism: Trichosanthes truncata; assembly: GCA_033996785.1. Classification (NCBI taxonomy): domain Eukaryota; kingdom Viridiplantae; phylum Streptophyta; class Magnoliopsida; order Cucurbitales; family Cucurbitaceae; genus Trichosanthes; species Trichosanthes truncata. The sequence goes on from JAWPNB010000009.1 coordinate 25,666,110, forward strand.
CTTGTAACTCACTAGTTGTTTGTTATATTGTTAAGGAAGTTCGAGTCTCAAAACGAAAGCTTGGGCGCAATTTTATTCGTGTCTTTTTATTTTTCCTTCAACCATCTTAAGTTGTTTTTTTTTTTCTTACAGGCTGAGAGAGCCAAGGAACGACTAAAGCAGGTAGCAATCTTTACTCAAACTTTTTTTCTGGAAATAATTACAGAAGGAAAGTAGAAAGAATAAACTAATCTTTTTAGTATGCAATTTTCCCCTTTGCAAGGGATGAGGAAACTAATAATCTGAATTACCTTTTATTATGAATACTTTCTTTTTGTGAGGGTGGGACAGTAATAAACCATACTCAGAAGCATTTTTTACACTAGATTTGCTGTTAATAAGATACTTGTTTATTGGTTAGCTGTTACAAGTTTTACTTATTGATTTCAGTTCTATCAGGAATACTACATTATAGTATCATCATGAATAACATAGTCAAAAGTTCTGAATTGAATAGATGGGAGATGGAGAATGAGTGCCTTGTAACTTAGTTTTAATGCTGACCATGACCATCATATACATTTTTTTCATAGTTGATGGAAAAGGTGATCCCAGTTGTGGAGAAACGAAGACCTCCGCGAGTCCTATGTCGGGATCACTCCTTCGAGTGGTAGCCTATTTATGCTTCTTGTGACACGAGGAGCGAAAGAACGTAAGCTAATATCCTCTCCAAATCAAAGTCCTGTAAATGTTGAGATGATGTTATCTGATTCTAGTTTCTGATTGAGAGAAAGGATCATGACCTTAATTAATTGTCTGTGAAGGAATTTTTTTTGTTTTAGGCCAAGACAGCTGCAGAGATAATAAATTACAGCAGTTGTAGCAGTGATCATACAGTTTGTCATCCTCATGCAGTTCTATGAAAGCCAGTCTGGTTAGTAGATTGATTTACATTCATAATTAACTGTTTAGTCTTTAATATGTCCTGTTCTATTTTACATTTTTTTTTCCCGTTGAAAGATCGTATGCAATTACAAAGGATGGCTCATAATTTTTTTTTCTTTCCCCTTCAATGTCTCTTGATATACATATACTAGAGAGCTAGATTGATCTTCAACACCATATTGGCTTTTGGTTTATACTCATTACTCTCTTCTCTCATCCATTTTCTTTCATTTTTTTTTTGTTCTTTTTATAATAGGTTAAAAAATACTTTTGGTTCTTGAACTTTTATGGAAATAACAATTTAGTCCCTGAACTTCAGTTTGTAATGATTTAGTCTTTGTACTATCAAATTTTTAACACTTTAGTACTTGTACTTAAAAATTTGTAACAATTTAGTCCGCATTGTAAAAAATATTGTTAAGACTTAATGAGATTTCTTACACATGTAGATCGATAAATTGAGTAGGGACCAAATATGATTGTAAACTACGAAAATTCACTCCATCATAAAAATTAACTCTTAATTTTGATTGAATTTTTCACATTGGAGATTAAATTATTACAAATTTGAAAATACGAGAACTAAATTGTTAAAAGATTGAAAGTACAAGAACAAAATTATTACAAGCTAATGTTCAAAGACTAAATTGTTACTTTTATGAAAGTTTAAGGATAGAAGTGGTTTTTAACTTATATAATATTATTCAAACCATTTGAAGAACTAGACTTGAATTTGGTGTCAGAAGGAAGGAATATGGGAAATTTGTACGAAAGATACATTTTCACGCACCTTGATGCCATTTGACCTGTATTCCGAAATTAATAACATATGACCATTTCCGTACTCTATATCCCTTCCAAATTACCATGAGGGCATCATACTTTCACTCTCACTCTCGCTCTAGCTTTCTAGTTCTCGTTCTAGTTCTCTCGCTCTCGCTTATGATAGCAATGAGCGGTAAAAAATTTGGAAAAAAGAAAGAGACAAGGAAAATCGCTCTCTAGTTCTCGCTCTAGCTCTTCTCTTACTTAATTTTTTCTTGTCTCTTTCTTTTCTCCAGATTTTCGACCACTCATTTGAGTGAGAGCGAGAGAGCTAGAGCAATAGCGTTTTCGTGTACGAGAACGTGAACAAGCAAGACCGCCTCATACTGTCTTAATGGGTAATTTTGCGCGCATTGTCACGTCAGAATGAGTTATATTTCATTATGGGCAAGACTTGGGTGCTGCCCAGTCTGTGCAGCCCACATCTAAGCCACACACTTTCCTAAAAATAAAACAAAATAAAACAAAATAAAAAATTTTCAAATCCAATGGTAAGAAAGTGGGCTGCACAGACTTTGGGTGCTGCCCAGGCAGCACCCAAATTTTTTCTTTCATTATTTTTAGAATGCAAGTCATCAGTCATTAAAGTGCAAGGAAAGAGGTTACAAAAACCCCAAGGAATATGTTTCTTTTTTTAATATTCATGGTACCGAGGAGACCTCTGAGAGACATCAATAATTGAAAATTACTGAACTTTGCACTCAGATGCCCGAAAAGAAGTTAATAAGACGTGTAATTGCATGAACAGTGTAGGAGACAGGATTTGAGTTTGTTCTCTCTTTTGTTTCTTGGATGTTACAATCTTTTTTATTATTGTTAATATTCTCTTTTATAAATATTGTTCTACTACCATTTTCATTTGGTCCCTAAAATTTGAACATAGTTTTTATTTGGTTCTTGGATTTCTAAAACTAGCACTTTTGGTCCTTGAGATTTAAATTTTGTTTCTATTTATTAGTCCTTAGAGATTCCAAAAGCGACATGTTGGGTTTCCAAAATTTGAATTTGATTTCTAATTAATCACATGATTTTGAAATTGCTTTCTAAATGGTCCCTAGTAAAATTGACGTTAATTGATCTAATAGAATGATGATGTAGTAGTTAACATATGCTAACTAGAGTTTAATGATAAATATTTAATGATAAACTCTAAATATTTAATGATAAGTATTTTTTAAATGAGTTGAATTTTTTTTTATATTTTATTTTTTATACCAAGGGATCAATTCGAGACCAATTTCAAACTTTAGGGACCAATTAGAAATCAAATTCAAACCTTAAGGATCAAACATGTCACTTTTGAAATTTCAATGACCAAATGAAAATTAAATTCAAATCTCAATGACCAAAAGTGTTATTTCTGAAAACTTAGGAACTAAATATAAACTAAGTTCAAATCCTAGTGACCAAAAATGTATTTATCGAAAAAAAAAAATTTATGGAACGCAAAAATAATGTAAAATGTACAATTTTTTTTAGCAAGAAGAAACCAAGTTTTAAATGATGGTGCAATCCTGTGATTTTGTTTAACGGTTTGGTTGTATTTTTTTTAATCAAAGCCACTAACTATAACTTCTAAGCTTTACTTTCTTCTCTAATAAGGAAATGGACCACCCTCTCGTCACTTTTGATGTTTTCTTTTGCGTTCAAATTTTCCAAAATCAAATGTTGGTTTACATAGGCCAACCTGAATTGAACATAACCAATTAAGGTATATATCTTTGATTAAGAAATTAGAGATTTGAATCCCTCACTTCAAATGTTGTTGAACTCATTAAAAAAATCGTGTTATATAGATGTTTATTGTGTTTTTTAGAAATGAATTTAGCTTAATATATTGACTTCATTTACTATATCTAATTATGATAGGTGTATAATACTACATTAAATTAATATTATAAAGTCAAGGTAAATCTCAATGGGTAGTAATTTTTAAAATACTTAGAAATATTAATATTTGTGCAAGTTATTACAATTATAGCATAAATAATTGTAAATAAATAAATAAATAAATAAATAAATAAATATATATATATATATATATATATATATATAAACTCATTAATTATTGATTAACTTTAATAATGATAAATTTATATGTTTTTATTTTCTATGATAGCCATTGATTAATATAAATTGATTCATAATAATTATTGATTAACTTGCATATTTATTTCAATATTGATTAGTTTTATTATTAATTAATCATATTGGTAGTTAATCAATATAATTTAACAAGTCAGACCTCTACTCTTTTCTTTGATGTCGAAAGTTCAAATCTCAAATTTACCTATAATTATTTTTCTTATTTATTATTTATAGTATTTTGTCTAAATTATGATAGACTTTGAAGTTATTGGAATGTGGACTTTTATTGAGTATGAGCTACTAGTATACCTATTTGGGTTGGTGGCATAATGATTTTGTTAAAATGTAGGTTAAAAACACTTTTGATCCTTGTAATTTCATTAAAGTAACAATTAGTCTCTAAATTTAAGTTACTAAATTACAAAAAAAAATAGCAGACACTGTAAAATTGCTAATAATGGTCCAACTGAAATCTAGTCAATAATTGATTTAAATATAGTCAAGCTTATTGATTATTATAATATGAACCTTTTGGTCATAAATGTCAATCTTTATTTTTAAAAAAAAATAGTGAGGCAAAATGTTTAGTCACTATGTGATTTAATATAGTCAATCTTGACTAGTAAATAAACTTCTAATGGTCATAATTTAAAACTGTTATTTAAAAAAAAATCAGTGAACCAAATATTTTAGTCAATAAATTATTTAAATATAGTCAATCCTATTTATTGACTAGTATATGAACTTATATTGGTCATAATTTTTAAAAAAAAAAGTAAGGCTAAATATTTTAATCAATAAGTGATTTAAATATAATCAATCTTATTGATTGACTAGTATATGAACTTATATGGACATAATTTTAAAATCCAATCAAAACTGCTACCATATTACAATTATCCTACTTATAACTCTTAATGAACTAATAGAAGGCGAATAAATAGTCTAATGGACCAACATATTTATCCATTGTTGAAACTTATTTTCTTCTACTCATTCCAAAAGGAGTTAGTGGGAGAAGGGGAAATGTGCAATGCAACATTGACCGAAAAAAAAGTAGGAATAAACATTTTTAGGTCTTGCTTCAAATTAGCCTAACTCATTTTCTAACAAATCATCGTTTTCTTTTTCTCTATATTAATGGCTTCCTCCTTATTTCAACTTTTGAGTTCTGATCAAAATGAGTTGTATTACCACAATCATTTGATTTGCAAAAATTAAGGCCCCGTTTGATAACCATTTGATTTTTAGTTTTTGGTTTTTGAAAATTAAGCTTATAAATACTACTTCCACCTATAGGTTTCCTTGTTTTGTTATATACTTTTTACATATGTTTTAAAAAACTAAGCCAAGTTTTGAAAACTAAAAAAAGTAGTTTTCAAAAACTTGTATTTCTTTTTGAATTTGACAGAATTCAAAGGTTTGCTTAAGAAATATGAAAATTATTGTAGGAAAGATGAAAACCATTGTAGATAAATTATGCGAAAACAAGCTCAATTTTCAAAAACCAAATGGTTATCAAACGAGATCTAAATTGTGTACTTTAGATTTGCATTTACTCATTCAACTTTAACCAAATTTTCATCACATTTTTTAACTTTGGATTATAATCTATTTAATATTGATGTGAAATGTTGATTAATTTGTTCAACTATCTATCACATCATACTAACTAAGCTAAAAATAAATTGATGTATCATTCTATTACTAGTGTTAACTAGGGGTGTGCAAAAACCGAGTCGAATCGATGAATCGATCCAAACCAAATTGTTCGGTTCGGTTCGATTTTTTAATAAAATTTCAGTTTTCTCGATTTATTCTTTTAAAAAATCGAAATTCTTGGTTAAGTCTTCGGTTTTGTTCTCTTAAGAACTGAAAAATCTGAACCGAACCGATTCTTCTTAAATAATTTAAAAAACCCTCAATCCAGCCCATTAATTTCACCCAGCCTTAGAGGCCCACAACCCAAAAAGCCCAAAGTTAATGACTTTAATTCTCTAACCCTAAGCCCTAATTTCATCTCTTCTTCTACAAACCGTCAAACATCTTCCCCTCTCTCTCTCTTATTCCTCTCCCTTTCTCGCCACTTTCAGTCGACTCCCTCTGTCGCCGCCTCTCACGGCCACTAAACGTCACCGCTGCTCGCCACTCTCTCACGGTCGCTACCGCCGTTTGTCTCTCGCATCCACTCAAGCATCTAGACGACACTTATATCCCATTTACAGGTTGTTAAACACTTATTCGTAATAGCAAGCATCCTCGTCTCTCACTCTCTGCCTCTTCCTTCTCTTAGTTTTTCATTAAGATCCATGCTATCCATCATCTCATCTTGCTCACTGTATCTCGTTGGTTGTTTTTTTTTTTTTGAACGTCTCATTGCTTGCTGTGCATGTGCAAAAGGAGTCAAAACTGAACTTGTTCAAAATCGAGATAAGATTTGATTAAAAACCAAACCGAACCGAAAAAAGAAAAACCGATGGATTCGGTTTTTAACCGAAATCGAGGAATATTTGGTTTTTTTGGATTTAAAATATATTAGAACTGAGGTGGTCGGTTTGGTCATTGGTTTGATTCAAAACCGGGCACACCTCACTGTTAACAACATAAACTAAATAAAAGTATAATTCAAAATTTAGAGATGCAAGTTTAACCTTTTAGAATTTATGTTAAATTATAAGTTTAGTCTACTGTATTATCGATCAGAATTTAAGTGTGGCATCATGAAAAGAAAAGGAATGTATAGTGTTAGAAGTGATTATAAATTATTTATGAATCAAAAGTTAAATATAACCACTCTAGCTCTTGTAATAATGGGGCAAAAGATGGAAATGTCTATAGAGCCTAAATATTCTATTTTGGCAGAGCTAAGGAGGTGTGGTTGTCCCTTTATTCCATCTAATCCCAAATCTAGTGTTTTCAACCAAAGTTTTTTAAATTATTTGGATTTTTTAAAAAGAAGTATTTCCCACCAAAGATCTGGAACTTGCCTGTTGGGCAATTTGAAATGATAGGAGCAATTTTGTTCAAAATAAGCAAATTCCTTATCTTAAAACTAAATATACTTACTTGGATCAACCCTTTACTAAAACTCACATTTAGAACATTCTACTAATGGAAACTTATCCTATACCTTTGGTTCCAATGATTGATAGTGTTGGAACTCCTTTGGATTGCCTCTAAGGTTAACACTAACGTCACGTGCAAAAGTTTCAAATCTCAAGTTAAAATTAAAATGATAATTAGAGACAATTTGGAGACAATCGCTCAATGGTGGACTGGTCGCTGTATGAATTACAAGTTTCAAAGAGAATTATGATCAATTACAAGGAGGCTTAGAGAAGAACAAGTATGATTCTCTAGAAGGGAGAAGAAATCGAAACTCCAATTGAAGTCTCTTAAATAGACTTTTTTCAACCGAAACAATAGAAAATAACGAATCGACAACAAAAAACCCTAACCGTTGACAAAAGTAAAGACATTTACTTTATAAAGTAGAATAGACAAAATCAATATACAGATAAGGGAGAATCTTCCTTCCACACGTGATCTAGCTGCCTTTGCCTTCTTTAACTTTCTCAGTATTACTTTGTACGCACTTAGCACTCTAAATGACCAATAGTCTCACTGTGCCTCTCATGTCTTACTACAAGGACCATCAAAAGAATACCACTGAGCGAACAACGTTCAAAACAATACATCTAAAGTATTGGAAAACTCTTGCTATGACTTTTATGCACTCGATTTCTAGGTAGTTGTGGAAGAAGTATATGTACAAGAATTTTGAGAATAGATACAAGAGTTCTTTTGTAGCAAAATAGGAACAAACTGAAAGAACTTAAAAAAAAAAAAAAAAAACATTACTCTTGATTCACATTTGGTGAGAAAGAGCTGGAGGAAGCCACCTGTGGAAGAATTCTTTAAAGATATGCTTCAGTTGATGTCTGAGCAAGTTTTAACATTGAATTTTGAAGAATTCTACATTCTTTTGAGAAGAGAGATTTTGAGAATGTCCATTTTTGGTGAACCACTTCTTCATTTCATTTATGTTTACGTGGGTAAAGTTGAATTTATCCCACCATTTGATTTTGAAGACTCTTGATAATTTTTTTGTAACTTTGAGATTTGTTGATTAGCAAATCCCAATAGAATATCCATGGGATTTGAAAATACAAACAAACTCTAAAAGTTAATGGAAAAGGATTTTTGAAGATATTGTTTGAGAAGTAGAAAAATGATTCTTATATTGGGGCTCGATCGTCCACCATTGCATGAACCGCAAAGGAAATTTAAATTTATTAGCGTTCTTGCATAATGAGATAAACTAAGAATGCTAAAAAAAAAAAGATAGTCTCGAATGAGAATGTTTGTGGATTGAAGGGTTTTGATAGAGACTTTTTATCTAGAATATGGGTTATCTCTGCAGATTTGGTATCTACAAAGATAAACTCATAAAAGGTTATTATTTTGAATAAAGAGGTAACTTCATAGATTTTTTTTTTTTTTTGAGATAAGGTAACTTCATAGGTTTTTTAATAAAGCTCATCAGGTAACTTCATAGATGAGCTTTATTAGAGACCCATATTTCATTTTTGTCTAAAGAGATCTAATTTTTCACTTTTGTCTAGTGACATCATATTAAAACCTAGATTTAGAAGTCCAATTACTGATATACCCTTACTAGCACCCACCTACTATTAAAAAAATGAAAAAGGAAAAAAAAGGAAAAAATGTTTCAAATCGATTTTAAAAACAATGCCATAATTGTGTTTGGGTCTTTCCTTTTACAACTCAAGTATTCAAAAAATACACTATCTTGTTTAATAAACACGTCTTAATCAATCCCTAGAGCGTAATGCTACTAGTTACGTTAGTATAGAATGTTATCGTGCCTAGCTAATTAGGGCTAAATTTAGAAGTTAATTCGATGCTAGGTTGAATTAATTTACCTAAGTTAGCATAGCGGCTTCTCCAACTTTTTCGGTTATGTCAATTAGGCAATAAACTGCGAAATTGAATCTCATGTTGGTTTCTATGATCAAATTTTATATTGTTAGCTGATGCATACCTTGAATTGGTGCCCGTGGTAAGATCGTTTTATCTTTTCTTACTTTAGTTTCAGTTATTTTATCGCTTTATGTCTAATCTCCTCAGTCTGTGTCAATAAGAAATCTAATTAAGAGAAATTGATAATCGGTTCCCTGTGGTTCAACTCGGTCCACTATTAATTACTACAAATAGTTATCTTAGGATTGACATTATAAATTTTTAATTTGATGAGCTGATTGCTTATGCTACAAGCAAGTGCACGTGATCGAAGTAATAAGAAACTGTAAGTATTCCAGAGTATCGTACCCAAGGGAACGAGTTTTAATAAAATGAAATTTAGATGACACAAAATTGTTGACAAATTGCAACTTAAGGTAACCGTGGGTGAAAATGATTTGTGAGGTGTTTTGACTAAAAGAAAAATTGTTTGAAAAACAATGAAAATGAAAAATGGGATTTAAGATGCTAATGCCCATTTGGAAAGAAAATGCAACAAGAAGGCAATTGCAATCGTAGCTAACTCAAGAACTAAGTAAACCGAATTCAACTCACATTCGACCTTCTATGAAGTATCTCTAGGAGACTAAGTGATTAAGCCTATATTTCTATGGCTAATCTAACTTAGATATTTTTGTGCACAACTCTAGTAGTTTTGGAGTCTCACCCTATGTCTAGGGTCTAAGTCTTTTCCTCCATTGCTTTTGCGACATCCGTTTCCCTTAACCATTTCGGTATTAAGTTTAGCTTGACAAGCAACACTAGATGACCAACTAGGGTGTACCCAACATTGAACTCACCAAAAGCAAACAATAGTTCAAGAATTAGCTAGATTGTTTTTGCTTTCGAGCTTTACATCTTTCCTCTAGCATTCACAAACTTGAATCCTTAAGAAAATTTAGCTCTTCATAATTAAATTAACAAAAACAGTAAGTTTGAAATTGTAGGAATTCATTGAAACAAAAGAAAATGAAGAGAACAACCAATTTTTCAAAATAAAAATTAATACTGGATTCAAGAACCAAGCTAAACTAATTTCAAATTTTCAAAATCCAACTAATGATAAACTAATTTCTATGGCTAAACTAATGCTGGATTCAATTTTTCAAAGTCCAACTAATTTCCATAAGAAATCACAAGGAAAGAATGAGATAAACAGTGGCTAAATGTTTTGAAAATTAAAGAACAGAATGAAAAATTGCAGTAATCGAAGAACAGAAACGAAATTACAATAAAAACCCTTCCCTCTTGGCTCAATCGAACAAAGATTTGCTCTTAACCACTACCAACATTCGTTGTTGTGGGATTGAAGAGAGTTTAGAGATGGAGATGTATAAGAAAATTCCAGTACATCAACTAAAAAAAATTGAAAATAACATACTGCTACAATTGGTGAAGAAAACCCAAAACAGAATGAAAAATTGCAGTAATCGAAGAATAGAAACGAAATTACAATAAAAACCCTTCCCTCTTGGCTCAATCGAACAAAGATTTGCTCTTAACCACTACCAACATTCGTTGTTGTGGGATTGAAGAGAGTTTAGAGATGGAGATGTATAAGAAAATTCCAGTACATCAACTAAAAAAAATTGAAAATAACAGACTGCTACAATCGGTGAAGAAAACCCAAAAAATATAAACGAAAATCTTCCAAAATCGAGCTCTCCTCTCACGTCTTTCTCCTCCAAATATATAGAGACTTCATGCTAGGGTTTTCCTCTTGGTTGATGGACAATCATGGCTAATTATCTTGCTGAATTCATGGGTAAAGTTTCGTTCAAAATCCCGAAATTTGCGTTTTTCCTTAATTTCCAGATCTGTCAAACTGCAATTGCATAGCAATTGCATTGCTGTTGCATTCCGGAAAAATCCTGCATCAAAACATTAAGTAAGTGTGAATTTTTTTATTCTTTTGTTTTCTTTTCTCAACTTACTCAATCTAAAGATCTTCCAACAATAATGTGATTAAATTCAACCATGTTTCTATTTTTCATTAAATAATATGAATAAAAATCACAAGTATAACTAAGTTTAAAGGCCAAATAATCTTCATGAATGAGAATTATCATGAGCCCTTGACAAGCTCGCATTAAATTTGGAGTCGTTGCCGGGGAACCATTTAATTGATTTCTCTATGTTGGGTTTCTTGTTTTAAAAAAAGAGTCAATAAATATATGTTCTTTGAATGGTAGAGAATTTCTAGACATTTGAAGGAGTTGCCCCGCAGGTCGATGAGGTCAGTGAGCTCAGATCTGAAAATTTTCAATTAACCTCTTTTGTTTCTCAAATGCTTGTAGAGTGGAGGTGATCAGTGGAGGTATGTAGAATATGCTCGTTACATGGACACCGCATCAAAGCATGTCCTCAGTTGCAATGAGATTTCATGCCACATGCCTACACCATTGGAGGATTTCCCAGGGATTATCAAGCGTATTACGATCTCTAGTTCCTGAGTGTGATTGATCCTATACCAAGAGGAGCAGAAAAGCTTGAGTTATCAGACTTTGGACTCAGATTGTCTTTAGAGGCTTTAGTGAATGAACTTGCTAATAACACTCTCCAGTTTCAGCAGACAAATCTCTAGTTTCAGTAGGCAAATTTCCAATTTCAGCAAGAAGAACTTCCATTCCATGAGGAGACTCGAGCTAGGATGTAGAGTATGGATGATCAAGTCACCTAGTTAGCTTATTTAATGGAGAGATGAGAGAGGCTGCAAGAGCAACCACTTATCGACATCTCTTTGGTAAGAAGTTATTTTAATGAGGCAGACTTAGATAGCGATGAAAATATTTTTGTGCCATGCGAAGTCCAGGTATGTGAGTAAAGGAAGGAATTTGAGCCTTAGTTCAAAGAGGAAAACCAAGTTATTGAGTTGAAGGCTGAAAAGCTTGCGTCTGTTCTATCTTTTGAGTCATCTCTTATTTGTGTCGATTCTTTTCCTTGTTCTCATCATTCAGAGTCAGTTTCTAAGTCCTTTCAGTTTGTCTATTTTGATCTTTCACCTTTTATGCTTTATTTATAAGAAAATACCAAAAAGGCATGTTTTTTTGGACCCCACTAGATGTTGATGAGTTTTCTTGGTTTAGTGGGCTTTGTAGATTCAAGAAAGATAGGGCCAAAGAAATACGAAAATTTTTACGTCCTTTGACGAGTGCCACATAGGTAGTCGAACAATCAACTATAAAAATTTGCGCTTCCTAGAAGCAGCCAAACGTTTAAATTTACTTGCTTTCTTTTTTTACTTTTAGTTTTTCCTTTTCATAGCATAGTTTGTTTTGTTTCTTTTGAAGGTAATAAATTGACCTTTGAGGAGAAGATTATCATTCTTGGAGGCGACACACCACCACCTAAGTGTGTAAATATCAGGGGAGTTTTTCTGCTTTCATTCTATTTGTTTGCACTCTTTCATGTATTTATACATTGAGGACAATGTATCGTTTTAGGTTGGGGGTAGAGTTTATTGTTTTTGAGCTTAATGTTGAGTCATGAGCATCTATGTGTCGAACTATTTAACTTTTGAGAGAATTTTAAAAATTTTGAAATTTTTTAAGAGCTCTGAGCTTGATTTGTTTGAGGAGTTGGATGTATGCTTCATGATTAGGACAAATATATGAGATGCTTTCTATAGCTCGTTATTTTCAATTTGTTGAAGTTGAACATGTTGTCCTAATTTGAGCATATTTTTAAAAAAAATTCTTTGAGTTTCTTGCATGTTATGAGTACATTAGCCTACCTTTTGTTGTCTTGAAAGCCTAGGGTAGCTTTACGGGGTTCATATGTTTGTTGTCACCTCGATAGGTGATAAGCCTTAGTATTAAGGCTTATTTAACTCCCAATTGCTTAAAATATTCTTGTTTTGACTTAAGATCATTTGAAAATAGTGGAAGATTGCTTGAATTTAAGGAAGAAATGAATGTGATGGCATTTGGAATAGAATTCTAAGTAAATTGATCTTGTTTGCAGAAATTGTGGAAATTGCAAAATCGTGATTCTACAATTGTTTATGGAGTAGGGAATGTGGATATTGCAAAATCAGATTGCAGAATCACGATTCTGCAATCTGGAGCAGTAGAAAAGTTCAAAAAAGGAAAAAAAAATCTGCATTAAACCCATTCCGAAAATCTTTAATTACAGCCCGATTTGGAGGAATTTAAGCACGAAATTTGGGCATTCTTCAACCCTAATGAAGGCCTATAAAAGGGGAAGAAGAGGAGGAGAAACACAATTTGATTGAGAGGCGTTTTTGGAGTCTTTGCTCGTGGGTTTTTGTCACGTTTTTCTGCCTCTGTTTTTCTGCGTTTTCCTCTGTTTTTCTTACCAAAAATCTGCTGCAATGTAGTTCGTTTCCCTTCTAATTTTTCCAGTCCGATTCAAGTGAAGAAGACGGGGATTGGAAGGCAAATTTGGAAGTGAACTTCATGGGTTTTTCTTCAATTTTTCGAAGCTCTATTTTCTGGAATTTTTTTTTCTTGTTTCTGTTTTAGCCAAAAATTGCAGTTCTGTTTAGTTGTATTTTTTCTCTTTGGTTTGTTAGTTGCAAGAGTTAATTTGTTGTTTCTTTTATATGTGCACTGTGGTTAGCCATTGTTTCTTCATAAAATTGATGTTTTGATTGGAAATTGCTACCAATTTGCCTTCTATTTTCTATTCACAGTGAGAAATTTTGGTGGGTTATTTAGCTATTTGTCCAGAATTGGGTAATTTTTATTATTCCAATCATCTAGCATGCACTGCTATTAGAATAGAAGTTATGTATTAATTTACTTGTTGACCACCATTAGCAATTTATTCAACTTTCTAATATGAATTTTCCTTCAATTAATTGTAATATTTCTATTTCTAACATGAGCTAAAAATTCTTAGGGGGTTCAAGAATGTGAATTCCCTAAGAAGTAATTGTAGCCTAAATTTCAATAAAAACCAAACCTACATCTCAATTGTTTGCTTGTGTTGAACAAATTTCCGTTGGGATCCTAGATTGATCAACTAGGGTAGCAACTCAAGCTTAGATCTAATACCAACGGAGTTAGTGATAAGCGGAGTTCACACAAGTGATGGAGAAAAAGAGCTTAGACATAAGCCATTCCTTACCCTAGACATAGGGATTAAGGACTCCGAAACCCATAAAATTGTTGAACCAAATAATCTAAGATAGAGGGACTATAGACATATAAGTCACTCACTTAGCCTCCTAAAGCCTAAATTCAAGGTGAATATGAGATGCAATTTTGGTTTACAATTGAGTGTGGAGTAGGTGGGAATTGTAATTTTGGCTTGCAATTACAACTTAGGGCAATGACACTCTTGAGCCCCATTTTTATCAAAATTTCTTTTGCAAATTTTGTTTATTAAGCTTATCTAGTTTGCTCTCGATTATTGCCAATTCTAGATTCTGCAATTCAATTCTGCAATTTTTCTTATTTCGATTATTTTCATTTCTAGATTTTACAATTAGATTCTGCAATTTTTCTTTTTACCAACACACAAACCCAACATTATTTTTGCATTTTTAGTTTTCAATTTGCAACTTTCCTTACACTTTGCTTTACAATATTTTTGTTACTCCGTTCCCTGTGGGATTCGATACTTGGTACTCATATACCATTTTATATTACTTCGATCGCGTGCGCTTGCGTGTAACAAGCCGATCAATAGGCATATGGATTAGCTTGAGAGTTAATTTTTTGCATGATAGTATGTAATGCCTTGCTTAGGGAAAAAAACATATTTATTTGCTTGCAAGAGAGAAAAGAAAGAAAAAAAGAAGAAGAAAAGAAAATAAACTTGTAATGTGTATAGTGATCATGGGTAAAAAGAGCTACCCCTGTTGTGATCAAAGACCATCCATTGAGCGAGTGCTCTGGGTAAGGGTCCCTGCAACAGTGGTGTGAAAGGTAGTGCCCTTGAGTCAAAATGATGCAATTTTAGGGTCCGTATTAGTTATTTTTCAGGCACCTAGTAAAGCATTACACTCTTGAATGTTTTATTGCTTGACGTCTAGTTCTTAGAGCCAGTGTAGGGGAAAGATAGATTGAGGACCTTATAAACCTACCCTGCGCTTGTAAAGATTACATTAGGGAGGCTAAGCGCGCACACACGCAAGAAATGATAAGAAAAGCTTTTAAATTGTTCGTGGATAAACTGTGCATTAGCTTTGCTTATCTTTTTGTGAATGATTTGTTATCTTAAGCATGGAGGTTAGAGTCATGAGCTTGCATCCAACGAGTCCCATCTTTATTGTTTTGTTGTGCCTTGCTCAGGGACTAGCAAGCTTAGGTTGGGAGTTGTGATAGGACCTAAAAAAGTCCTATATTATCTCACTTATTTCATGTTAGTTAGATAGATTTCATGAGCTTTATTGGTCATTTTGTAGGTAATTGAGCAAATGACGTATTTCGAAGTGTTTGCATAAGTTCGATGTAAATTTGGAGGTTATTCGAACAAATGGAGCTTGAGAAGTGGTGAAATGACCAAAATGCCCATGGCGAGAGCGTCTCAACGCCACTAGAGGCGTAAAGACGCTACCGAAAAGGCAGAATGCAAAAGAACAGGGTAGCGTTGAGATGTTGTCCATAGTGTCTCGATGTTGTCGCAAACTTATCGAACTGAAATGTGGGAGCTTTAAGAAAAGATTTTTAGTTTAAAAACAAAGCTCCAGTCCAGTGCAAGTGCACACTGTCGATGCAAGTAATATAAAATTGGAAGTATTCCAGAGTATCGATCCCACAGGAAATGGATACAACAAAATTCAAGAGAATAAGCAAAGATATTTTCAAATTGCAATTGTGGGTAACCAGTGAAAAACAATAAGTGGGATGATTTTTTTTTACAAGAAGAAATAAAAATGATAAAAGAGGGATTCAAACGTGTTTTTGCCCCATTGAAAGAAATTGCGACCTAATTGCCAATGCCATCCTTTGACTCAACACTTAAGCTTTGTAAACTAAATTCAACACTTATTCAACCTTCTATGAAGTATCTTTAGGAGGTTAAGTGATTAAACTGATATTTCTATGGCTAATACGAACTTAGTTAATTTTGAAACACAATTCTTTTGGTTTTAAAGGTTTTGCCCTATGTCTAGGGTCAAAAACAAATTCCTATGCTAGGTTATTTTCCTTTATTGCTTTCATGAAAACCCAATTTTTATCTAACCTTTTTAGAATTAGACTCTAATGGTTATATACTAATCTAGGTGATCAGTCTAAACAAGTAATGAAAAATTTTAATCAATAAAAGCAAACAATGCTATAAGATTAAGCAAGGTTGCTCTTACATATTAGGTTTTTATTCTTTCTCTAGGGCATTCACGACTTGAACCCCTAAAAGAAATTTAGCTCATCGTGGAGTGAATAAAAAACAAAAATTGAATTGATACAAAACTCATAATTAAACAACTAAATAAAAGAAGTAAAAATCCAAATTAATAATGCAGAACAACATGACTTGCTTATTGCAAAATGAAATGAAGAAGAACTTTATCGAAATCCTAAGGTAATTTCAAGTAAATCAAAACAGTAGTAGCACTTGACTAAAACTCAAACTATTATGGACTAAAATTCCAAAGAACCACTGAGCATTGTTGTGAACACAATGAAAATTAATAAACCTCAGCATAAACTAAATTCATCATACTCATAATAGGGAATTGAAAAATAGAAACTTATAAATGATAAAAACGTGAGAACTACTATAGACTCGTGTATTCCTTGCTTTGATCGAATCAAATATACCTTCACAGGCTATTGAATCTTCACCTCCTATAACTTTCGTTGAGGAGGGATCAAACTCGGAATTTCAAAGAGCTAGGATGAAGAAATATTGTTGGAAAAGGATAGAAAACAAGGAACTATGGATTGTGGGCAAGAAGAAAAATCCAACCCTTTTTTTTGGTTCATTCTTCCTTCTTTTATAGGTGTCAAGGGCTAGGGTTTCCATCTTTACTCTTCTACAATCTTGGGTCAACTTGTAGGCATGAAATCAGGCTGAAGAATCTCCCAAATCTCGTAAAATCTCCATAAATCTCGCAAATCTCGTGATTTTTGCGTTTTCGAGGTTTTTGCAGAAATGCAATTGCATTACAACCTTAGGATTTCTGTTGCATTCTTCAAATTCCTGCACAAAAATATCAAGTAAGTGTGGTTTGCATTGCAATTGCATTACAACCTTAGGATTTCTGTTGCATTCTTCAAATTCCTGCACAAAAACATCAAGTAAGTGTGATTTTCATTTTCTTTTGCTTTCTTTTCTCCACTTAATTTAAAAGGCTTCCAACAATTCAATTTAAACCAACTTTTTGCTAGCATTTTTTATCTAATAACACACATAAAAACTAAGTATAAAGGCCAAATAATCCTCATAAATGAAAATGATCACAAACCAACGTCTCAACGCTGCGGAAACTAGCCACTCAAGACGCTATCGCGTGAACTATAAATTCATTTTTTCATTTTAGGTCATTTTGGTCCGAGAGTTTGGCCACTCTTTTGCGACTTTTTGATTTTCCTTTACTGTTTTAGTAGTTTTAGGTTTTTTGATTGATCCACGGGATCGAGTCTTGAGGAATCGATGTCCAACAACAACAATTCGAGTGTATTATCGATAACTTTGTATTTTTGTGAGATTTGTTTAATAATTTCTTTATCAATTTCAATAGCTTTATTGTCTCTTGATTCTCGCTTTAATTATGAGCATATTCGTAGATTAAATTGACGACTTAATCGCGTCGACTATGCTTATTGTTCTAATTAGAGTAGCAAGTAGGTTGGCACATGTTTGCATTAGGTGGATGATCGTCCCTTTCGTATTTTGCATGATAGATCTTAGGATTAAGAGAACGTTCTAGTTAAATACGATATCCTGTTTAATAAACATGTCTTAATCAACCCTAGAGCGTAATGCTACTAGTTATGCTAGTATGGAATGCTATTGTGCCCAACTAATAAGGGCTAGTTTAGAAGTTAATTTGATGCTAGGTTGAATTAATTTGTTTAGGGGACCTAAGTTAGCTTAGGGGCTTCTCCGACTTTTTCCAGTTAAGTCGATTAGGCAATAAATTGAATCTCATGTTGGTTTCTACGATCAAATTTTACATTATTAATCGACATACCTTGAACTGGTACTCGTGGTAAGATCGTTTTATGTTTCAGTTATTTTATCGAATTATGTTCAATCTCCCAAGTCTGTGTCAATAAGAAATCCAATTAAGAGAAATTGATAATCGGTTCCTTGTGGTTCGACCCAACCCATTGTTAATTACTTTAAATAGTTAGCTTAGGATCGGTATTATAAAATTTTAATTTGATGAGCCCTCAACAAAGTCACATCAAACAAGAATGACATGATCAAGAGGAAAAAATGCGTAGTCGCTTTTGAATCTAGTGATTGGTCGCTGATTGATCACCGACGATAGTTGAAGCCAAAGTGGAGACGAATTTAAAGGTCGCATATATGAGATTACAAAAGTTAGTCTGTCAAAGTTTGACATTATAATGAAGGTGAAATACAAGATGGACTATGAATCCCTTCAACTGCACATCATTAACAATGACGATGTTCAATTTCTCCTTGGACATCCAAATCTCTAAAAAATTCAAGTATTCATAACGACTGAACAGTAGCAGCAGAACGAAGAGAATACAAAAGTTAATAATGTAAACGAACACGTGAGCGCTGACCATGTGGATTTTGAGATGTGAAATACAATGGATGAAGATAAAATGGATGAAGCCAAGTATTGAAGCATGTGTTAAAATGTTGGAGGAAACTTAAGCGCATTTGTTTTACTGGAGCAAATTCTAAATCTGGAATTTAACAAATTCGCATGTGAGAAGCAGCTCATTAATTGAGCTATAATGATATATTCCAGATCAGTCGCGAAAGCCAATGAGAAGTCGTCATTTCGCATGAAACGTCTAATTAGCCCTGATTTCCATTTGGGATAGCTATAGAGATGAAGGCAACCATTTTTGGGAGAGTAGATCTAGAGGAGGAGGCAGTGATTTTCGAGGGAGCAAGCGTAACAGAAAGCTTCCAAAGAAGGAAAAGCATACCCCGGTTGGAATTAATTAAGCATCTTACCTTTTAGAGCCATTTTTCATTTACTTCTTCTTCTTCTTCTCTTGTTCATTAGTTGTTTTTTACATTACAGTATGTTATGGCTTTATTACTTAGTTTTATTGGTATTTTTACTTGCATCATGAACTAATCACCTTAAGGTAAGGATTAGGGGATGATTGCACTTAACTTATTTTGTAATTGAAGTTTCCTTTACTTTTTCATCTGGATTTCAAGAGTCTTTAATGATTAGCTCGACTTTGTCTGGCCAACTAAGTTGTTGCAACGTTTCTCTGATTTTTTAGAGAAATAGGAGGAATCGATAGCTTGAATTCTACGTTAGCCTTCATTTAGGGTAATAACTCACCTAACTCACTTACGAAACAGTGGGCTTAATGTGGGGGTTCAATAGGAGTTAAATGACCAACTTAGGTGATTCGAGAAAATTCCATGAATCTGTTGTGGATTGAGAGAGTAGAGTGTTTGCTTTAGTTATAAATTCAATTAATGCATGAATTAACCCCTAATCCGAAGTTGTTTTTAGCTTATAATACAAGTCCTTCATGCTTTAGCAATTAATCTATTCATTTCTGCTTGTATTTGTTTTAGTATTTATTTTACTAAAGCATGTTCGTTTTATTAGCAATTCTACTTATATTTTTAGTTATCAATTGAGTTTGCTGAGAAATAGTTCTTGTCGAGCTGAAAACTTTGTTAATCCCTGATGATACAATTAATTTATTTATCACTTGCTACAACTAATGAGTATACTTACGTATCTTAGAATATAAATTTTTCTAGAATAAAAAGTACATATTATAAGGTAACAGTCTAGGGCTTACGTTGAAGTAGGTCAAATATTTTTCTGCAAAAGGACCTAACGATGAGATTATCAGTGTTTGCCACGAACAACAATTTTGAATTTCGAGTTTTGAACAAAAATCTTGAGTTTTGAATTTTGAAATCAACCAAGGATTTATACAATATGTGATGTATAGATAAGACTTGTAAGTAGAAGCTCCGTGCAATTAGGATGAAGGGTTGTGGGATCTTTAGGATCTCAAAGTTTGCAAATATGCATACATGCTCCATCGAGTTATTAAATCACGATCATAGGCAAGCGAGCGTTGAGGTCATTGGGCACTTAATCAAGGACAAGTTTGGAGGAGTTGATCGTGTCTATAAACCTTGACAAATTATTGAGGATGTTAGGCAAGAATATGATATAAATATAAGCTATGATAAAGTGTGGCGTGCGAGGGAAAGAGCACATGCTCTAGCAAAAGGGTCTCCGAAAGACTCGTACGTTCTGCTTATGGAGAAGCTCTGAAGATAGAAAATCTAAGGATCATCTTTGAGATTGAACTTGAAGAAGAGCCCATTGTGGCCATGCTGAGTGTCAAATATGCAATAATATCCACTCTAAAGATGTGCAAGGGTACAGAATCAAGTAGCAAGTAATAAGTATTTCTATCGTTCTTCACAAGGATTAGTTTTTGAAAAAATTACTAACTTAAACTCAATTTTTAGTGAATGCAATGGGTAACCAAACAAAATTAATGTATCAATAAGTCTACTCAAGCAAATAAACAAAACTAGCAGAAGCTTAAGAAATTAAAGCAGGTGATAAAGCAACTCAAGGTAGAGCAAAGAAAAGGAACTTGCAATAGAAAGAAAACAATAGGCTCAAATTAGGGACTTATTACACTACATTGAAACTAAATTGTTGCAGCAAAACCTTTGATAATTCAAACCACACAGCAATAATCATGAGATTCTTCCCAGGACTCTCTAATTACCAGTCTAATTCCCATTAAACTACTCAGTTTTAAGCACTGCTAATGTACATTAGGTAAGTGATTATCCCTAATCTCTCCACTTTATTGAAAGGTAAGCTTTAAAATAGTGCTAATGTGAATAACGAGCATTAAGTTTTTCTCTTATTTATCCCAAAATACAAGAAAATAGTGAGTGAATGAGTTGGCTAGACATAATCCAAACATTAACATGAATTGCATTCAAAATCAGTTTAAATAAACAAAGGGAGCTTCAACTCAAGTCTCAATACAATGCAATATTCCATAATTCTTGTCTAAAAGAACTTCGCTCATAACTAAATGAAGAAAACAACTAAATGAAAATTGAAATACCATTAACAAAAGTCCGACAATAAGAAATGGCACAGAGGAAAAAAATGTCAAGAAAGATAAGAAAAGCCAGATGAAGAAGCTTCCAAGAATCTTTTTCTGCTGTCTTCAGCTCCTTTCCCCATGTAGACACCCTTGGTGAATGCCCTTCTTTCTCCCTTTTTGTAATCTCCTTCCCCAATCCTCTCTCCCTTTCCTAAAGTGGCTAGCTATCCTTTTATACCTCTATTCTCATAAAATTCAGGGTTGATTAGACAAGACATCAGCATTAGCAGCTTCCCATTAGTCCTTTTTAGCTTAGTTGGCTTAATTTGCACAACTCACTTAATGACAGCTTCTTCCCATGAGTCTCAGGTGGAATTTTGCTCAAAGAATGTTGTAACAAACTTCACAGCATCAACATCTTTTAGCACTCAAAACCTTCACAATCTACTTCTAAAATGCTCTAACAATTCGTTTGCTTAATAATTATTCTTTTAGTATTTTGTCACATGAAGCAAAATAACACAAATCAGCTCAACCAATAACATGGAACTATTAAAGTGCTCATCTATAGATTAAAACATGCTTCATACAAAATGTCACTTAACTAGAGAACTTTCACTACCAAAAATCCTCAAATTCACTCAAAAGACTTAGGATTAAGAAGAAAGTATGATAAATATAACTTTTATATTAAGAGTTATCAAACCCCCTAACTTAAACCATTACTCTGAAGGGAATAATTGAATTAAACCCACAGCGGAAGCGTTGAAATCGACTTTGATTTTATTTTAGAATTAAATAAAAAATAATTTAGGCTCAGCAAAACATTCCTTGACTTAAATATGAAGATATTTCTGACGGGTCTTTAATCTTCTTGCTCCAACTCCAACAAGGTTGAAACTCCAATTCCATAAAGCCTACTTACTATGACTCGAACACATGATCAAGGCTTGTGGGAGCCTCTTGAAAGAAAAGAAGAGAGGATAAGTTCAGAAAGAATTCTACAATTCTCTATGGAGGAGATGTATCCTTATGAAGAATACACACAATGGCTCACCCTAGGGTCCTATTTATAGTGGCCTAGGGAAAATAATTAAATAATATATTTAAATATATAATATATTAAAAGATATTTATCTAACCAATTTGAATCTTATTCAAACCTTTTAAAATTCTCCTACGACATCTATTTCCTAATTTGAATCTAATTCAAATTTAATAAATATCTTTTCTTTAATGTATCTTAATACATTAATAATTTTTTTCATATTTAATGTATCATATACATTAAATATGTTTTCCCTCATTTAATATATCAAATATATTAAATTTTAATTTGAACATTTCAAAATTTTCTCCCAACGAAATTGATCCCTATTTGTTCATATGAGCTAGCATGGGGACCTATGAACTTACAAATTATAAGCTCCAATGATACAAAATTAATTAATTAAACTCTTTAATTAATCAATTTTCATTCATTAACTCTATGGTCCTTCCACTATAGACTTAGAGTTGTACTCTTATGCATTGTTGGACAAGTTGTGTCCATGGATATAATAACTACAAGCAAGTTGATTCTTCACGAGTTGTTCTTAATTACAACTGGATCAAAAGTTCGTTTTACCCCTGTAAGTACATCTTGCACCTTAAGTACCATTGATCCTTTAATAAACAATTTGTTTATGATCCAATTATAAACTAAGTACCTCTCGGGCCAATGAGAGGGTGAGGCCCTATTGTTCAAGTTCCGAAATCATCACTTAAGGGAACTACTCATCTACTTACCCTATATGGGAAGGAGTGAATCCATCTTGTGAGATTATGTTCCCAGCTCCCTATTTGGTCAAGTCCCCAAAATGGTAGGTTTATTGAATCGGCTACAAAAGCCATTCTCACCCATTCTTTTGATCATTTCGGGAATGGTGAACTAGAAGGAAGAGTACTCGAGGTCGATTTTCCATTCTTGTCTTTGTGTTTGGTCGTTCGTATAGGGCTTGATTGTGTAGTTGATGCCAAGCCCTAGCCAGCGGAGGAGGTTCCTCTGTGGCTAACTTCTGACGCTTGTAAGTGACTTTAATTTGCTCCATTCCTCTTGAATTCACCTGCAAAAGAAAGGAAAGTGGTTTTCAACCTTCTCTATGAAGATAATAGGCGAATTTGTCGATGGGTTTAGTCGTAGAAAATGATCGCATAACTCACTGGAATATGGTCAGAGATGGTGCTTGAGATGTAAGAAATGGCAAGGAGTTGGGAAATTTTCGAATAAGTTGACCTCGGTCAATGGTGGGTCATATTTATAGGTTTTGAAATTTCCAAAAACAGCCCCCTTTCCTTGTTTTAATTGACGTCACCACTTCCTTCTTCGGTTCATGGTCCATAGGCAGCAGCAAACCTAGTCGCAATTTTCTCTCCATGTGCAGTCCCTGCAAAATAAAAATTTAGGGCCAAATGCGCCCGTAATTAGGCCGCATTTGCCCTATGCGCAATTCTTAAAATGCGGCTGCAATCCTCATTGAAACATGCAATAACATAATGCATTTGGAATGCGGTCACATTTAGACCTTTACTTCCAATTTTCACCTTAAGAATCAAAATTTCACAAGTCCTTCAAAGTTCCCTGCACACTAACTCAAGGTATCAAAAAGCTCACACATTAAACATAAAAGTAGAATCGAATCAGATACAAGGAGATAATGACTTAGACTTAAAAGTTTGATTAATTCAACTCTCAGGTAGGTCCCCAGGTAGAGATGTTCCCTTATGGTCAGCTTAAGTACCTCAGCCTAGACAGGACCCTCTAAAGATAGAGTCCCCTCTTAATCAAAACTTATAGTTCTAATGCATTAAGTCACTTGTGCTTACACCAAAATTATTTTTGAAGTTTTTTATCTTTTTTTTTTTTAAACAAAAGCAATATTTACATATTTACAACACATCATATGATGTTTTTAGTCTAGTTCCACTAGGGAGACTGAAGCCATGTTCATGCTTAGTCCTTCTCCCCAGTATGGTTTTACTCTCTGTCCGTTCACTTTGAAAATGGTCTCGTTGCTATCCTATAGATCCTCTATATGGATATACTTTAGCAATCTTGAATGGTCTGGACCATTTGGATCTCAACTTCCCTGGAAAAAGTTTCAGTCTTGAATTGAACAGCAACACTTGTTGTCCTTCATGCAGTCGTTTTTCAAAGATCTTCTTGTCATGCCATCTCTTCACCTTCTCCTTATAAAGTTTAGCATTTTTATAGGAGAAGTGCCTTAGTTCTTCGAGCTCGTTTAACTGCATTTTTCTTAATATACCTGCATCATTTAAATTAAAATTTAGCATTTTTAGAGCCCAATAGGCTTTGTGCTCCAATTCTAAGGGTAAGTGGCAAGCTTTCCCAAAGACAATGTTGTATGGAGACAATCCCAATGGAGCCTTAAAAGTTGTCTTGTGTGCCCAAAGTGCATCATCGAGCCTGAGAGACCAATGAAGGAATGAATGTTTCACTCCACAGCGAAAGAATTGGATCGTCTTTGATTTTATTTAAAATTATACAAAAAAGCAAACTTACTTGAAGTAAATATGTTGATATTTTTGGTGGGTCTTTATCTCTTCCACAAAGTCTTCCTGGCTATAACTCGAATACAGGACCAAGGCTTGTGGAAGCTTCTTGAAAGAAAATCTACAATGGATTGGAGAGGAAAAAGTCTAGAGAGAATTCTCTAATTCTCTATTGAGGAGATGTGTGTTGTGTCTAATGGCTCAACCCAAGGGTTCTATTTATAGAGACCAAGAGCATATCTTTGCCATAATTAAAATATTATATTTTAATATCTAATATATTAAAATATATCATATACTTATTTGAATCTCATTCAAATCTCCTACGATATTTATTTATTTGAATTTTATTCAAATTTTATAAATATATTTTCTTTAATGTATCTAATATACATTAATTATTTTAATGTTTAATGTATCAAATACAATAAATATATTTTTCCTCTTTTATATTTAATATATTAATTTGAACATTTTAAAATTTTCTTTCAACTAAATTGATCTTTTAGTGTTACTATGAGTTACCAAAGAGATATTATGGACCTACAGATTATAAGCTCCAATGATACAAAATTAATTAATTAATTAATTAATTAATTTTCATTCATTAACTATAGGTCACTCAACTATAGACTTGGAGTTGCACTTTTATGCAATGTAGGACAAGTTGTGTCCATAGATATAACCATTACATGCAAGTCTATCCATCACGAGTTGTTCGTAATTACAGCTGGGTCAAAAGTACGTTTTACCCTTGTAATTACATCTTGCACCTTAAGTACCACTGATCCTCTAATGAACAATTTGTTTGTGATCCAACTAGAAACTAAGGCCCTCTCGGGTAAGGCCCTCTCGGGCCAGTGAGAGGGTGGGGCCCCATTGTTCAAGTCCCGAAATCACCACTTAAGAGAACTACTCATCTACTTACCCTATATGGGAATGAGTGAATTCCATCTTGTGAGATTATGTTCCCAACTCCCTATTTGGTCAAGTCCCCAAAATGGTAGGTATATTGAATCAGCTACAAAAGCCACTCCCACCCATGCAAATCAAAGGACAAGCCCTCACAGGCAGGAGTTCATAACTCACTCAGGATTAAGATCTAGTCACATATGATCATCCTCATAAAATATTAATCTTCTCAATTAACAGATTTATAAAGAGAAATTAAATATTCCGTGGTCCAGTCTTATACAAACTCATTGTATAAGATACCCCCACTCACATGTTTCCATTTGAACGATTCAGATCAAATCATTTGTAACTATTACAAAGTGGGTCGTATCAATAATATTACCAGGATAAGGCACCCAACCTTGCCCATAAACTATGACCCTTTAGGTTATTTCTTGAACACGATCCTCCCGTATGTCAACCACATACTGTTCAAGATTACACTAATAACCTTGAATTTTTCATATAATGGATAATATTATATTGCAAATAAAATAATCAAAATTATTATTAATTATTAAATAATTCATTAATTACGAGGTGTTAGGACATAAATCCCAACAACCAATCCCTTCGTGATGGATCAACTGTTTTTTCTAGGATTGTCTTGATCTCTCTGTTCGATAATTCTGCTTGTCCATTAGTTTGTGGATGATATGCAGTTGCAATCTTGTGCCTTATGTTGTACCTTGCAAACAAATTTCCTATGACCCTATTCACAAAATGAGTTCCCTCGTCGCTAACTAACTCCCTTGGTGTACCAAAATGAGTAAAGATGTTCCTTTGAAGAAACTTCTTCACTGTCATAGCATCATTGGCAAGTGGTGCTACAGCCTCGATCTACTTAAACACATAGTCTACTGCAAGTAAGATATACACATTCCTAAAGGATGGCGTGAAAGGTCCTATGAAATCTATGCCCCACATGTCAAAGATTTCCACCTCTAAAATGTAGTGCATTGGCATTTCATGTCTCACTAACAAGTTCCTCATTCTTTGGCACTGATCGCATCCCTTAGCAAACAAATGTGCAGCCTTGAAAAGAGTTGGCCAAAAAGTATCCACATTGGAGTACTTTGGCTGCTGTCTTTGTACCTGCAAAATAACCTCCATATGGGGCTATGTGACAGGCTTCTAATATCTTTGGGACATCCTCCTCTGCAATAAACCTTCTGAGTACCTTATTTGGTCCCAGCTTGTAAAGGTAAGGTTCATCCCAATAGTAGTACTTACTGTCATGGTAGAACTTCTTCAATTGTTGTGATGTTGCACCTGGTGGAGTAAGCCCACTAACTAAGTAGTTAGTTATGTCAGCATACCATGGTAACTCAATTGCATTGACTGCCAACAAATGTTTGTCTGCAAAAGTATCCTGTATCCCTTTTGAATCAATCTTCTGAGCCTCCAACCCTAATCTTGACAAATGGTCTGCAACCTAGTTTTCTGTTCCTTTCATGTCTAAGATTTTCAGATCGAATTCCTACAACTGAAAAATTCATTTGATGAGTCTGGGCTTAGCATCTTTCTTTGACAGAAGATATGTCACACCCCGCCCCAGATTAACTCTACCAAACCTAGGACGAGATGTGATGGCAGTAGACTCCAAATGTGCAATGGAATCTCTTGCCAAGTCTTTATCTCTTTTTTCATTATCTAACTTTATCTATGGATATCCCATAAACAGCACAGTAAAAAATTCTCCCTTTACTTACACTAGATGATATGCAATGACTTGATAAGACTGGTGGCAGACTCTGATTAGCTAATTCTGATTGAAACTCAAGAGCAACCTGGTGGAAAATTAAAAACAAAAGAATGAGCTAAAAAGCCCAGTGAGTGGTAAGTCAATAAGAAAAATTAACTTTCAGGAAAATCTCTTTAGATGGAAAACATAATTCAAACTCTATCAAAAATATATATAAATCATGAAAGTTTTTGAACTTCTCAAGATCATGAAAATAGAGTGAAATTTGTAATTAGGTCACTGTTACGAAATCTCTTAGAAACATAAGCTGCACAAACCGATATTTCAACTCTTGGAAACAACAACTCTTTAAACAACAACTCTTGATACATAAATGCGGGCTAATAAAAACGTGTATAAAGAAATCTCATAATTTCAACTCTTGAAATATAAGCATAAGTTCTAATCACCAAATTTGTACCCACAACTCTATCATACTGGCGTAGAGTAATCTCCATACGCACAGCAGAGCAATCTCTATCATACGTGCACGCAGAGCAAACTATCATCTGTAATGCTTCAGGACCAGGATTTGGACCAGGATTCGGAATCCGGATTTGGCATCTAATGGCCCCGGCATTCCCCTGCATCCCCTGCGACCTGAGCATGCTACATACTATGGAAACACATTCTCATAGCATATGGGTAATCACCATGGGTACAAAAATATAGTGGTTTAAAAATCCACTTTTAACATAAAATCCTTAATTCTCAAACTCTTTCTTAAAATCGTGTTCTCTTGCTCTAAAAAAACTTTTCATAAACTTGAGAGATTTCTGAAATAACATTAAACATTTATAATTTCTCAAATAATCATCAAATCTCTCAAATAATATAAAACATTTCCAAAGTCATATTTTCTCTAAGACCACATCTCAAAAATCTCATACATTTCTCAATAAACATTAAAACTCTTCAAATTCAAATATGTTAAATCATGAATTCAATTTAGTGATCATATGTCACTTTCTTATCAAATTAGCAAATCATCAATCTCAATAATAAACAATTTGTGAAATTCAAGTAATTTTCTCCAAATTTTCAAATAACTAAATCATTTGCATTAATATTAATTGCAATTGATTTCAAATCTCACAAAAGTATAATCAATTACTAAAATAATTGAAATACTTTATAAAATAACCACTCACAGAAATATCAACGTCGGTTCTTCAAATCATATGCTAGTCCAATTTCTGTCCAATCTGAAATTTCCAATAACCAAATCACCAATTTACAAACTAATTCCAAAAGAGAAATAACATGAATATCATCTTAATCGAATTAACTAATTTCCAATCTATTTCTCTTTTTCCAATTTTCCAAATTATGCCTTCTTTCTCATCCCAACATTCACCAAGATACTAATTGTCCTTTCCCAAATAAAACTATTTTATCAATTCTAATTCTTTTCTTTCCAAAATCCATGAAGTATTTTGTCCTTTTCTCCAATTAAAAAAAAACAAAACTATTTCTCTCTTCTCTTTCACATTTAACCATCTACATCACATTTCTCAAATTTTCTTTATTTATTTTATTCTATTTTCTATCTCTACTATTCACTCATCTTCATCCTCTTCACCTCTCATCCTCTATTTTTGTTTCCCTTCAAACCCACAACATAAATCTTCCATTTTATTCCATTTAATGCCCATTTTCAACTTCTCCACTTCATTTTCTTTCTCCCATAAGAGTACATACATGACTAACTTCCATTTTATTTCCTTTCAATTTCAAGAATATTTCTCTCTTTTTTTTTTCTTTCATTGAAATATAAAACCAACAAAATAGCTTACTCCATGTTTATTCAATATTATTTTTCATCACTTCCATGTCATATTTTTCCTTCCCACTAAAATTTGGGTTGTTTATCTCTTTTTCTTTCTCTTACTTGAGCCAAATTCCAAGAAAAGAATACACACAATAAAATCCATAACATTTCTTGAACAACAAAGAGAAATCCATAAGAATTATTGAACATCAAAGAAGGAAACTCATGACTAAACAACTAATTTTTCATAAATACAAGTTTTTCTAAGAAAAATTGCCTATCAAGTTGAATTCCTTACCTATAAGCTCTTCAATTTTGTTCCAATGACTAACCTCATATCCCTCTCTCATTCTCTTCTCTCTATTCGTTTCTCCTTCTCTTCATTTCTTTCTTTAATTTCCTTTTCTCCTTGTTTTCCATAACACTCCCCTATTCCCTTTTTTTTTTTTATTTTTCTTTTCTTTTTTTTTTTTTACTTTCTTTTTGTGTGGCTCTAATATAGCCACACCAATTTATTTTATTTTATTTTCTTTTCTTTTTATAAAACCAATAGCTTCCCATGGAAGCTTGCCTTCCACTTCACTATTTTATTATACATATAATTCCTTTTCCTTATCTATTTTTTTTTAAACAAAGTTCCACATTTTCAATTCTTTTTCAATCCTTTTTCTTTTCCTTTTATTACAAGCTATCCTTAATCCAAAATTTTCAAAACCAAATAATCAACATGTCATAAATACTCAAATACTAGAATACCAAAATTGGGTCTTACAAGATACTTTAGCATCGAGTGGTCTGTGGGGACAATCACTTTTGTCCCGACCAGGTACGATCTAAATTTGTCAGAGGCGAATACAACTGCAAGCAACTCCTTCTCTGTTGTGGTGTGGTTAACCTGTGTGTCATTCATGGTCTTGCTGGCATAGTAAATAATATTATTATCTTGTTCCTCTTCTGTGCTAGCACTGCACCTACAGCGAAATCGCTTGCGTCGCACATAAGCTCGAACAACTGACTCCAGTTAGGTTCAATCATTATGGGGGCCGAGCTTAGTGCATCTTTCAACCTGTTAAAAGCTTTTAAACAATCATGGTCGAACACAAATGGTCTGTCAATCTCTAGAAACCTGCATAAAGGTTTAGATATGTGGGAGAAATCCTTGATGAACCATCTGTATAATCTTGCATGACCTAAAAAGCTTCAGATCTCCTTTACTGATGTAGGTGGAGGTAGTTTTGCAATCAACTCCACTTTTTCCCTATCCACTTCGATTCCTTTCCTTGAGATCTTGTGCCCTAGGATAATGCCTTCTTGCACCATAAAATGGCATTTCTCCCAATTGAGTATTAGGTTGGTGTCTTCACAGCACCGCAAAACCTGTTCAAGATTCATAAGACAATGATTGAATGATTCTCCAAAAACAGAGAAATCATCCATGAAAATCTCCACGGTTCTCTCTACCATTTTCGAGAAAATGAGCATCATGAATCTCTGGAAGGTTGCTGGGGCATTGCACAGTCTAAATGACATCCTTTTGAAAGCAAAGGTTCCATAGGAACATGTGAATGTTGTCTTCTCCTAATCTTCTGGAGCTATCGTGATCTGGTTGTAACCTGAATATCCGTCTAGAAAGAAGTAGTACTCTTTTCCTGCAAGACGATCCAACATTTGATCAATAAAAGGCAATGGAAAGTGGTCCTTCTTCGTGGAGGCGACGGTAGTCCATACACACTCTCCATCCTGTAATAGTCCTGGTTGGAATAAGCTCATTATTCTCATTTGTTACAACAATCATCCCTCTTTTCTTTGGAACGCACTGTACTGAGCTAACCCAGTTGCTATCTGCTATGGGGTAGATTACTCATACATCAATCCACTTCAAAATTTCCTTGCGAAACACCTCATTCATCACTGGATTCAATCTCTTTTGGTTCTCTATTGACTCTTTGGCTCCATCCTCTAGATTGATCTTGTGAATGCAAAAAGAAGGGTTAATTCCTCGTATGTCTACTATTGTCCATCCTAGTGCCTTCTTGTGCTTGGGGAGTACCTGTAATAAAAAAAATTCATCCTCCTCAGTGAGGTTTTCGAAGATGATAACTAGTAGAGTTTCATCTTTTACCAGAAATCTGTATTTCGGGTGAGATGGAAGTGGCTTGAGCTTCAACACTGGTGGTTCAATCACTGAAGGTTTCAGTGGCATTGCTCTATCATCTGCTAGTCTCAATGTACTTGGTTCTTCAAATGCAGGTTCATATGCGGCTGTAATATGCTATTGTTCAAATTCTTCTTCAAACTTTTCCTCTACAAAACTTTCACTTGTAAAGTTATTTTCTTGCAAATCATAAAAATCAAACGGATCACAGAGTTCTTACTCAAGCATTAATCCAATTCTCCTGGGTAGCGCATCGCCTTCATCACATTGAATGTGATGTATTGATCATTTACTCGCATAGTCAGCTCCCTTTTTTGGACATCTATGATCATTCTTCTTGTGGCTAGAAAATGTCTTCCCAAGATGATTGGAACTTCTCCGTCCGCCTCGCAATCTAGGATGATGAAATCCACAGGAAAAACAAAATTTTCCACCTTAACGAGGACATCTTCAATCTTCCTGATGGGTCTAGCTATAGACCTGTCCGTCAACTACAAAGTTATCGTCGTGGGTCTAGCTTCTCCAATTCCTAGCTGCTTAAAAATGGACAGAGGCATCAAGTTGATGTTGGCTCCTAAGTCGCATAATGCTCGTCCAACGTCCTGTCCTCCTATCATGCGTGGGATAGTAAAACTACCTGGATCCTGCAATTTAGGTGGCACTTTGGTTTTTAAGAGAACACTGCAGTTCTCAGTGAGAGCTATAGTTTCATATTTTCTTAGTCTTCTCTTTTTAAAATGTCCTTTAAGAACTTGACATAGTTGGGTATCTGCTCAAGAGCTTCCACCAACGGAATGTTGATGTGTAACTGCTTAAGTATGTCCAAGAACTTATTAAACTGCTCGTCCTGGTTCTTCTTGTGGAATCTCTATGGAAATGGTGGTGGAGGCCTGACACTTTAATATAAACTTTCCTGCTTTTTCACTAGTGTGGCCTTCTTCTCAAGTTCAGCTTCTTGGTGCTTTGTTGCCTCATCCTTGGCCGCATTTCCTGCAAAATTTTTATTCAAAGGAATGTCCTTATGTTCTTCAGGCTGTCTTGCGGTCGCAAGAGTGGTAGCATCGCCTGCACTTTCTTCGTTTAAGTCATTCTTCACTTTTTTGTCAACAGCACTTTCCTGCAATTTTTCCTACAAATGGAAATAAAAAATAAAAAAAATTGTGGAGATTTTCACTCCACTGGCATCTCGGGCTCAACATACTTGAGTCTACTCCTAAGAGTGATCACTTTGCAATACTCCTTTCCTTCTCTATGCGGATTCTCTATATTGCTTGGTAATGCTCCTTGAGGTCTGCTCTTCATCTCGCTCACCAATTGTCCAACCTGCAATTCAAGATTTCGAAATGACGCAGCTAGACTTTGAATGATGGCATCATTCTTAGCCATGAACTCCTTCATAAGGGATTCTAATGAAGAGTTCTGAGATGACGATTGTGGTTGCATTTATGTAACATTCTCTTGTGTGTACGGCTGTTGTGCTTGATTATTGAACCCTGGTGGAAATTCGTGCTTTACGTACTGATTTGATGTGCTTGCATTCTTTCCTCCCCAAGAGAAGTTAAGATGTTGTCTCCAACCTGGGTTGTACGTATTCGAGTAAGGATTTTACCTGTTCTGCTCTATAAAACACATAGAGGTAGGGTTGTGAGGACAATTTTCATATAGATGGTCGTTGCCAATAAGAGTGTATGCAATTTCAAAATGGAAACACCATAAATGTGCAAGTGTACACAGACTATGCAGGAAGTGGTAAATATGTTTCATATTGTTCCCCTCAGGGATTAGTTAATTGAATTTTGTAATGCTTAAACTGAATTAGTTAGGTAACAGGTAACCAACATCAATTTGTGGAAAGGGAAATAAAAGTCTAAAGGAACAAGATTAAAAATGGGGTGCAAGAATGCTTGGAAAACAGGAAAACAATGGATGAAATGGAATTAAACAGATTATGTAAAGAGGGATCAGGATCAGGGGTAAAATTTTTGCTTCATCAAACTAAATGCTACAACATAGATCATGCTTCAACACTCATTCCAGGTATCTCGCGGATTCTTTCTAGAATTCTCAAAGAAACAGTGATTAACTCACATTAACCTCTGAAATTAAGCCCTTAACTACAAACATTAGGTGGGTTACTGATAAAGAACTTGTCGAAGGCTCTATCAAATATATTTATAGATCTAAACCTCTAAAATTTGTAATAATAGTGGCTAGGGTCGATCACAGGGATTGGATTTCTTAGTTCATTTAAGTACGACAATTACTCTCACTTAACTTTATTTAGAGAAGAAATCAGATGCAAACAAGCTAAACTAAAGAGTTAACCTAGAAAGCAATAGATAAATCGAGACACAATAGGAGAGGAATATCCTAGGGAATCAATTTTACCAATTAGACTTATATCAAAAAGTATCAAGATTTGTCATGCAAATATTCCATAAGCCAAGAAGTGAGGGTATTAACTGACTCTTTTAAGCACAATTAACTCTCATGCAATGTTATAAACCTAATATCTCTATCTAGATTTTAATAGCATGCAGGGGCTTCTAAGAGAATTTTCCACTTTCATGCAAGAATGTACAAATAGTCATGCAGTTAAGTTCTAGCCTAAAACATACTTATTTAAGCACAAATTCAAACCAATAAAACAAATAATCTGTGATCAAAAGAATATAAGCATTAAATACATAAAAGCATGAATGAAACAAAAAGCATTCAATCAAGGTATTTAATCAATTAAAAACTCAAGTCTAACGACTACATCAAAACCCTAAGATGAAAAGAGTCTAGCTACTCATTGTTCACTATTACCACATCTAAACTCTAGCACAACACTAAAATAAAGACTACAATGTAAAAGGGAAAGAAAGATAAAACTAATGTGATGTGGCGATCCACGTTTTCGTTGTAATCTCTACAGTCTTGAGCTTTAAAATTCATCTTCTATGCTCCCAAAAGCCTCCTCTAGCTCCCAAAAATATGTAGAAATCAAAATTAGGGTTGTGGCTCTCCAAATTGGCTCCAAAAACGGTGACACAAAATGATGTTTATATAGAAAATCACGAGGTAGCATTGAGACGCTTTAAGTAGCGTCTCAACACTACAAGCAATATGGCACGCACGTGTTTTTGAGTGAAAAACAACATTTTTGAGTTTTTCATAGCATTGAGACACTCTGGACAGCGTCTCGACTCTACATTGTAGACAACACTGACCATTTTTGCTATATCTCATCGCTCGGGTGTCTGAATGACCTCCGATTCGATGCGTTGGAACTGTAATTCGATGTACAATCTCTTGAAATATGCCTTATTCTCATCTTTAATCTTCTTCAATCTACAATTAAACTTCAAAAGACTCCAATATCCACTGATCGGGTGAACTTTGAGTGAAGAAAAGTAAATAAATACGTTCAACCCTAGTCCAAGTGAACACTGTCGATGTAAATAATAAAACATGAGTATTCTTGAGTATCAATCCCACAGGGAATGGTGTAACAAAAATATTGCAAACCAAAATGTAAGGAGAATTGCAACTTGAAAACTAAAAATTGCAAAAACAAGGTTGGTGGTGTGTTTGGTAAAAAAAAAATTGCAGAATCTAATTGCAAGTTAAAGTGACAAAAATGTTAAGTAAGGAAAACAAAGATTGTATAACTAAATTGCAGAATCGAAAATTGCAAGATTGAATAGCAAAACAAAACAAACTTGATAAAAGAAATGGTAATTTGAACAAAAATTGACCATAGAAGAATGTTAACCAACTCATGAAAATTGCAAGGGAAATTCCTTAGAGAAAGGAGAGGCTCAAGAATGTCATTGCCCTAAGTTGTAAATTGCAAACCAAAATTGCAATTCCAACCTGATCTACATTCAATTGTAAACCGAAATTACTACTCCTATTCACCTTGAAATTAGGTTTTAGGAGACTAAGTGAGTGACCTATGTGTCTATAGTCCCTCTATCTTAAGTAATTGTGGTTCAATAATTTCTTAGGTTTAGGAGTCTTTGATCTCTATGTCTAGGGTAAAGAATTGGCTTATGTCTAAGCTCTTGCCTCCATCACTTGTGCAAAATCTGCTAATCACTAACCCTATCGGTATTAGATTTAAGCTCGAGTTGCTACCCTAGTTGATCAAGTAGGATCTCAACGGAATTTTATTCAACACAAGCAAACAATTGAGATGTAGGCTTGGTTTGTTGGAATTTTGGCTACAATTACTTAGGGAATTCCCATCCTTGAACCCCCTAAGAAGTTTAGCTCATATTAACAGTAAAAATCCCACAACAAATTTTGAAATTAAAATCCATACTTAAGAGAATTACTTAAAAAGCTTATTTGCAACAAAAAAAACTAAGGAAATAAAAATAGCATGCTCTAATACAGGGATAAAAAGAAGAAGGAACACCACAGTGGCAACCCTTATTCAATGAAGAAGACTTCCAGAAAAATACCCATCAATTGTTTCATCAATCTTCTCTCAATTACAATGTTTAATACAGTAAGTGAGGAATAAAAAGCATGAAAAATTACAACCAAATGAACTAAAATAGAAACTAAATTAAAAACAATTGTTCATAAATCTTTCCTTAGTCTCCAATCGATTCAATCCCTCAACTATTTTTAGGAATAGATTGAGTCTTAACAGCCTAAGTTTTCTCTTAAATTGGACTGAAAAATTTGAGGAAAAACATAACTAAACTTGCAACAGCTTTTCGGTGAAAACAGAGGAGAAATCGACAGAAACAACATATGAAAATTAGACAGAAAACCCATGAGCAAAACTTTTGGGATTTATGCCCTAAAGCCTCGTAATTAATAATTTATTTAATAATTAATAGTAATTTTGATTATTTTATTTGCAATATAATATTATCCATTATATGAAAAATCCAAGGTTATTAGTGTAATCTTGAACAGTATGTGGTTGACATACGAGAGGATCATGTTCAAGAAATAACCTAAAGGGTCATAATATATGGATAAGGTTGGGTGACTTATCCTGGTAACACTATTGATATGGCGCATTTTGTAATAGTTACAAATGATTTGATCCAAATCATTCATGTGGAGACATGTAGTGGGGGTATCTTATACAATGAGTTTGTATAAGACTGGACCACGAAATATTTAATCTCTCTTTATAAATCCTTTAATTGAGAAGATTAATATTTCATCAAGATGATCATATGCGACTCGATCTTAATCCTGAGTGAGTTATGAACTCCTGTCTGTGAGGGCTTGTCCTTTGATTTGCATGGGTGAGAGTGGCTTTTGTAGCCGATTCAATATGCCTATCAATTTGGGGACATGACCAAATAGGGAGCTGGGAACATAATCTCACAAGATGGAATTCACTCATTCCAATATAGGGTAAGTAAATGAGTAGTTCCCTTAAGTGTTGATTTCGGGACTTGAACAATGGGGCCCCACCCTCTCACTGGGCCGAGAGGGACTTAGTTTATAATTGGATTATAAATAAATTGTTCATTAGAGGATTAGTGGTACTTAAGGTGCAAGATGTAATTATAGGGGTAAAACGGACTTTTGACCCAGCTATAATTACAAACAACTCGTGAAGGATCGACTTGTATGTAATGATTATATCTATAGACACAACTTGTCATACAGTGCATAAAAGTGCAACTCTAGGTCTATAGTAGAGTGACCTATAGTTAATGAATGAAAATTAATTAATTAAAGAGTTTAATTAATTAATTTTGTATCATTGGAGCTTATAATTTGTAGGTCCATAAGGTCCCATTGCTAGCTCATAGTAACACTAAAAGATCAATTTAGTTGAAAGAAAATTTTGAAATGTTCAAATTAATATTAATTTGAAGTGTTCAAATTAATATTTAATATATTAGATATATTAAATATAAAAGAGGAAAATATATTTATTGTATTTGATACATTAAATATTAAAATTTGAAATGTTCAAATTTAATATTTAATTTGAAATGTTCAAATTTAATATTTAATTTGAAGTGTTCAAATTAATATTTAATATATTAGATATATTAAATATAAAAGAGAAAAATATATTTATTATATTTGATACATTAAATATTAAAATAATTAATGTATATTTGATATATTAAATAAAAGATATTTATAGAATTTGAATAAGATTCAAATAAATAAATATCGTAGGAGGTTTGAATGAGATTCAAATAAATAAAATATATATTTTAATATATTAGATATTAAAATATAATATTTTAATTATGGCAAAGATTTTTCCTTAGTCTCTATAAATAGAACCCTTGGGTTGAGCCATTCTTCACAATACACATCTCCTCAATAGAGAGAATTAGATAACTCTCTCTAGACCTCTTCCTCTTTAATCCCACTCAATGCAACATAATCATCATATAATTCATAAAAAAAATTTCAATAGCAACTCAGATTCATATCAAAACAACACACATCCCCCACACTTAAAACATACATTGTCCTCAATGTATAAACTATTCATATCTAATTCAACATGCATTAAGGAAACTAAAGAGAACAGTAATACTACCTTGGAGTGCAAGGGAATCCTCGATTCAACCTTATTAATCCACTTGGGAGAAATGTGAAAGAAAATAATTCTCGAGCTCCTAAAAATAATCAACCACAAAAACACAAGATCAACACAAACAAACTGAAAAGAAAACAGAAAAAGAACTACAAGAAAATGAAAGACTAAGAGATAGAAAGCTTGGGTTGCCTCCCAAGAAGCACTTATTTAACGTCTGAGCTAGACAAGATTCAAGTAAATGCATCAAGGCACATAAAACTGCTCATATTTCTTCGGCCCCTTTTTTCTTGAATCAATTTAGCCTTCTATGTTTAGAAGGCTCACTTGTTTCTCATGGGCGCCTAAAAGAAAAATATTTTTGTTATTTTTATTTAATGTAATAAAAGAAGAAAAATCAAAAGAAGGTAAACTAGACTCGTGAGTATAAGAAAAAGAAAGATCACAATTAAGAGAAGTTTCTAGAGATAAAATAAAGGAAGGCTTTTCAGCCTCATACTCTATCACCTGGATTTCCTCTTTGAATGTGGTTTCACTACCTTTTTCAACCTCACAAACATGTTCTTGGTGTATATCAAGTTGCTCCAACTCATCCTCACTATCATCTATATATATCATCCTCGAATGCCTTTCCTCAGTGGTATTAAAAAAAAATTGCTCATGTAGGGCCTTAAGTAATTCAACTATTTGACTACGTTGTTGAGTTATACGATTTAGTGCAACCCCATTTTCTTCTACCTTAGCTTCTATCCTATTCAACCTCTTTGCTTCAGTCTGACAAAAACTTCTAACCCTTGATTCCAAAATGTATTCTTGCAATAGATCTTCAAAGGAAGAGTTTTTCTTAATTTGGTTGGGATAGACAAAGTTTTGGGTCCAAGTGTTTGTATCATTACTATAAAAGGAATTTCCATAACTTATAGATTCAAAATGGTAATGATTAGGCACTTGATATCCATGGAAATCATAATTAACATTCACAGTGTCATAAGAGGGGTAGTCTACTAGGTAAGAATTGAAGGAGGGTGTTTGTCCTTGGGTGGTCAGAAACTCCCCATAATGCCACTCAGAATTGTAAAAAGTCATGATCTGAATCGAATAAGAGTAAATTTAGGCTTTCAAACAAATGCATACACCACCAAATCAACGCAACCAAGAACAAGAGACAAAGACTCAAAACAAAAACAAAGCAACGAAAATAAAAGAAAACAAATAAAACATCTAAATTAAAGCATGCAATTTCTTCATAATATT
Source organism: Trichosanthes truncata (assembly GCA_033996785.1). NCBI lineage: Eukaryota > Viridiplantae > Streptophyta > Magnoliopsida > Cucurbitales > Cucurbitaceae > Trichosanthes > Trichosanthes truncata. Next base: position 25,705,134 of record JAWPNB010000009.1, read on the forward strand.
AAATGAATTAAAGTATGCCAATCCCCAGCAACGACGCCAATTTGATAAAGAGATTGTTGAAGGCTCTATCAAATATATTTATAAACCTAAACCTCTAAAATTTGTAATAATAGTGGCCAGGGTCGATCACAGTGATTGGATTTTTTAGTTCATTTAAGTACCGGAATTGCTCTCACTTAACTTTATTTAGAGAAGAAATCATATGCAAACAAGCTAAACTAAAGAGTTAACCTAGAAAGCAAAGATAAATCGAGACACAATAGGAGAGGAATATCCTAGGGAATCAATTTCACCAATTAGACTTATAGCGAAAACTACCAAGATTTGTCATGCAAATATTCTATAAGCTAAGAAGTGAGAGTATTAACTGACTCTTTCAAGCACAATTAACTCTCATGCAATGTTATAAACCTAATATCTCTATCTAGATTTTAATAGTATCCAAGGCATTAAGCAACTTCTTTTAAGAGCTTATAAGAGAATTTTCCACTTTCATGCAAGAATTTACAAATAGTCATGCAGTTTCTAGCCTAAAACATACTTTGTTAAGCACAAATTCAGACCAATAAAACAAATAATCTGTGATGAAAAGATTATAAGCATTAAATATATAAAAGCATGAATGAAACAAAAAGCATTCAATCAAGGTATTTAATCAATTAAAAACTCAAGTCTAACGGCTACATCAAAACCCTAAGATGAAAAGAGTCTAGCTACTCATTGTTTATTATTACCACATCTAAACTCTAGAACAACACTAAAATAAAGACTACAATGTAAAAGGAAAAGAAAGATAAAACTAATGTGATGTGTCGATGCACATTTCTATTGTAATCTCTACAGTCTTGAGCTTGAAAATTCCTCTTCTATGCTCCCAAAAGCCTCCTCTAGCTCCCAAAAATATGTAGAAATTGATAATATGGTTGTGGCTCTCCAAATTGGCTCCCAAAATGGCACCCCAAAATGATGTTTATATAGAAAATCACGAAGTTGCGTCAAGACGCTCTAAGTAGCGTCTCAACGCTACAAGAAAAGTGGCGTGCTCATGTTTCTGAGCGAAAACAACATTTTTGAGTTTTTTCGTAGTGTTGAGATGCTCTGTACAGCGTCTCGACACTACCCTACAGACAGCACTAGTAATTTTTGTTATATCTTTTCGCTCGGGTGTTCGAATGACCTCCAGATCGATGTGTTGAAACCGTAATTCGATGTAGAATCTCTTGGAATTTGCCTTATGCACAAATAACATCTTTAATCTTCTTGAATCTTCAATTAAGCTTCAAAAGGTTACAATATTCACTAAAATACTCTCGAGCACCCTGTTTTACTCCTCAAGCTCGGTTTCTACGAAATTAAGAGAAATGGGCATAAAAGCTCACAAAGTTATCACAAAACTAGCATAAATAATAGGAAATAAGATAGCATAATTACATGTTATCAGTTACTATCCCTCGTGTCCCCAATTACCTTAGAGCATGCTCCTAATTAGAACTAATGTTATGCCATGCATTCAGTTTATCCCTCCTTTTTTCAAAGTTGAAAATAAACGCAGCTAAGACAAGTTAGCTAGATAAATCCAAGCTAACATTAAGGACACAAGGCATAGGAGTGCAGAATATGTAAGTCTTGTTATTTCATTCAGCTTGAATCAACATAAAATTCCCTAATCCATCACCCAAAAGGTAATTAGTTCATAATAACTATGAAAGAAAACAATAAGACAGTAAAGGAAATTGTAAGCAACATTCTAAACTTGTCTACCATATAAAATGAAAATACTAAAAAGGACTAGAGGGAATAATAAACAAGAGAGGTATGTTGAACAGCTTCTTTATGGCAGATTCCTCTCATTTCCAAAAGTAGGTCACCTCCCAAAAGTGGATAATCTTTTTCCCTCTCGAATTCTTCCCTTCTTGTGTCTCTTCGCCCCCAAAAGTTGCAAGCAAAGGACTTATATCTTCTCTTTCTTTCGAAATCATGGCTGAGTAGACATTTGAAGACCAGTGGCAGCCTCTTGGCTTAACTCAGTACAGCTGTCATAAATTGTCCACCTCAATTAATGAAATAGTTCCCACGCGCTTCTTGTGTAACTGACACCAGATGAATGCTCTAGCTTTGCTGATGCTTCATCAAAAGCACAACAATTGCTCCAACAGGCTTGACCCTTTATCAATAACAAAGCTCTAGCACAGTAGGATGGATTTTCACACTTAGCCATTTTTTACCTTCATCAATAGCCTAGACAACTCACAAATAGAACAATTAAGTAAAATTAGGCACTCAATGGCTCAAAAGTACAACTAAAGCATCAATTCAATGAGGCTTCTCAATACAAAAGTATCTAAGATAGTGTTTTCAAGCCAAAGAAGCCCCACTTAAATACCCAGGGGCTGTTTGGCGCGCTGCTTTGGAATCAGAAACCCTGGGGTTCTGGAACCCTGGGGTTTCTTGGTTGGAATCAGAAACCCTGGGGTTTCTGATTCCTGTGTTTGGGGTGCAGGGTTGTGTCGGGCTGGTTTGCTGAAACCTGTGTTTGGGGTGCAGGGTTGGGTTGGGCTGGGTTTGTTTAGTTTTTTTTTTTTATAATTTTTCAAACTGTTTATTATTTTAAAAAAAAAAATCTTACACTGTTTTTTTTTCCTACTCCATTTTTTTAACTTCATAATTTTTTTTGTGTTACATACCAACTATTTAACCAATTATGTAAAGCAATTGTTACAACTATAGTTCAATTTGAATTATACTATGTGTAGTTTGTATAACTATATGCTATCTCATTCACTCCACTCATGATGACATAAAATTGAAGATTATGTGTAGCAACAGATAATTAATAGGTGCAATGTAAGAATGGTGTTGCCAATGGTAAAGTAAAACCAAAAATTAGAACTAAGATCTAGTTCTAAAAATATCATAACACACATTCCAGATGAAATGACAAGAAAGTAGAAGTAGTTGTTCAAACACAAATGTAAGTCATAAGAGTGGTAGATGAAAGTGATGAAAAGAGAGTCAGGTTCTAGGTGCTTTCCCCAAAATTTTCACGTAGTAATCATACTTCCAATCTGGGGTGAATGTAAAGAAGGAGTTCAACATCATACTATCCGAGAGAATAGTCTTTGCAACAGCCATTCAGTCTTGCCTTGTCATCCCTGGGATCGCTTTTAGTTTTGCATATAGCTCGTCCAAGATGGCCCTTTTAAAATATTGACTAGGTGGTTGGGTCGCTAGGGTGATTGTTGGAGTGGTCGTTGGGGTGGTTGGATTGATGGGGTGTTTGGGTATGCCGATGTGGTCGTCGGAGTTGTCATCGGAGTGGTCGTCGGAGTTGTCATCGGAGTAGTCGCCGGAGTTGTTGTCGGAGTGGTCGTCAGAGTTGTCATCGGAGTGGTCGTCGGAGTTGTTGTCGGAGTGGTCACCGGAGTTGTCATCGGAGTTGTTGTCGGAGTGGTCGCCGGAGTTGTCATCAGAGTGGTCGCCAGAGTTGTTGTCTGAGTGGTCGCCGGAGTTTTCATTGGAATGGTCGCCGGAGTTGTCATCGGAGTGGTCGCCTGAGTTGTTGTCGGAGTGGTCGCCGGAAATGGAAAACGGCAAATGGAAGAGGAAAACATGGCACAAACCCCATGGGGTTGCACTGTTGTAACCCATGGGGTTGTGTTTCAAAACCAATGGTTTTGAAACACCTTGTGCCAAACATGGTTTTGGGTTTGGAACCCAAACCCATCCCAACCCAAACCCATGGGCCAAACGGCCCCTAAATAGCTCTCATTCTAAGAGGTAACAATGGCCTTCACTGCAATAAACATAAGTAGGTGTTGAGATTTGATTCAAAGCAGTAACAGGGGTTTGGTTCCCCATAGTAAAATTATTCAAAGTGTTGTTCATTGTTGGGATCTGCGCGCTCAGTGTTACTATTGCATCCACCTCGTATACACCTGCTATTGCTGAGATCTGTAGGCTCAGCTTCAGGTTTGAGATAAGTTGCCAACATGGTTCTTGCTCCTGTCCTAGAGACTCTCCATAGCGCTTCTTCTATTCCCACTATTTGTAGTGTTGAATTCAATTGTGTAGGGTGCAGTTACCATTTCATTATAAGTTGCATGAGGAAAGGTTTCAAGATTAAAAAGACCATTTACAGCTTTCGAAGACCAATCCACCAACTGACCTCTCATTATGACCTGAAATCCTTCTAATTCATCAATATTTTCATAAAACTCCCTAACTAAAGAATGATTGCTAGTTCAGGCTTTCGGAAAAACAATTCCCAACCAATGTTAGTTATCCTAGCCATTAAGAAATAAGGAAGTTGATCTGTAGGTGAAGGAAATCATTTTTCTAGCAACAAAACTTTCTTTTTGAGCTCTTCATATCGCATTCGAGCTTCGTCATTAATAAATCTCTCTAGGACAGGGCTGTCCCTTAGTGTATTGTCATGCTCCTTGCCTTTTTTCCTTGATCCTCTACAGCTAGGAGATGAGGTGTAGAAAGGTTCTTATTGCTCCACTACGTGTTCTTCAGCATGGTCATGTTGAACAAGAGGTTACTTCCCTTTTGATCTTGAAGACCTAGAAGATTTGGATTTTGATTGAGACTCAGCGGGGACTTGCACTTCTTTAATCACTTGTTCATAAACTTCATTCACCACATCAACTGCCTTGGCTTTCTTTCCTCTAGTTTTGGGAGGCATTTTGCTGAATCAAAGTTGCAACAAAATAACATAACAAGATTGAAGAGTTTCTTCACGAATGAGCTTCAATAGAAGTTTGAAAACTGATCAAGGAAACAGGCTGAATTTAAAGGCCAATAGGGGAGGTTGAAATTAAATTACAATGGTTGGGGTAAATCAAAGAAAATCTCCCTTTTTGTCTTTTCTTCAAGAATCTTTTTATTTTTCAGATGTGCAGACTGCTATGACAGATTAATTACTCCTTGCCCCTCTAATGCTACAACATAGTTTAAGACATGCAATGTTAAGCCTTACAAAAATAGAGTTATTTCTTTTCATAATCTTTTTTTCCCAAACTGTCACTTCCACTTAATGGTTTCTCTAATTTCAATGTTTCTCGAGTGATGGTGGGGCTACTATGCAAACGCCAAAAGAAAGCGCAAGTGCGCGCTATCACAAACAAGTAATATATGGAGTATTCCAAGTATCGAACCTAAGGGAACGGTTAATAAAAACTCTCCAGCTAATAACACAATTGCTCACAAGTTTCAACTAAAGGTAACTAAGAAACTAAAGTTGATTTTTGGGTTTTGTGCATGAAAAAGTAAAGATAACTGAAAAGGTAATGAGAAAAACAAGGATGAGAAGCAGATGATTCAATTCTGGTTCAACCCAGAAGAAATGCACCCACCATGCGCCCGCAAATTGCTTAACTAAATTTGGCTATTTCAGAGATCCTGCCTCTTGCGCCTGCATACTGACTCTGTTGAATTCTGTACGGTTCAGACAGAATGCTACTGAAATGCGCCTACAACCTACCCTTTTCGACACTTAGCTAAATAAATCAAGTTCAACACTTATTTAGCTTCTTTTCCAAGAACCTTTAGGAGACTAAGCAATTTAAAACTCATATGTCTATGGCTAAATTCGCTTAGATAATGAAAAACACAACGTTATGACTTTAAAGGTTTTTGTCCTATGTCTAGGTACAAAAAGCAAAGTTCTATGTCTAGACTCTTTTCCTAGATTACTTTTAGGAAAACGCGTGTCAACTCCAACTCTTTCAGTATTGAAATCTTCACAAACTATGCTAACTCAAATGGCCAGTTTAAGCTAACAATGAAACTTAAACTCACTAAAAGTAAACTTAGCTAAATGTTGAGCAAATTTACAAGAAACACATAATGGTTGCTTATCTCTTTTTTAGGGTATCCACATGATTGAATCCCCTCCAAGGAGTTTAGCTACTCATCGGAGAAATAAATAGAGTGCATAAAGTAAAAAGAAAACAAATAAAAGAAAGAACACAATTCATTGAAATAAATAAACTTGAATATACTTTGAAGAATGAATCCAAGAAAGAACAACAGAACTTGAAACTTGAATTAAAAGAAAAACATAAACTTACAAAGCTGGAAAACAAAATAAAACAACAAGTACAACTCCTAAAAACTTACAGAACTGAATGGAAAAACTAAGAGCAAAAAGAACCCTAAGATGTTATTCCTTTCTAATATGTTCAACCTTTTTCAAGAAGAATCAAGTACTTACTCCTCCTTCTTTTGAAGTTGGAGTCCAAATGGAATATGAATCGAGTTTAGGGGAGACTTGGAGTGGCGGCTGAAACTTGGAAATAAAAACGACATAATTATAGGATGAAGAGAATTTCCAACTCCAAGCTCTCTTTCAAATAAATGATTGAGCTGCCTTTTATAGACTTCACCCTCAGGGTTTGGTGCCGAGATCAGTGTGGAGAAGCTTGGTCGATCATATCCCTTGATTTTCGGAGATTTTATTGAGAACATTTAATATGATTTGCAAATCTCGCGAATCTTGGAGAGTTTGTCGAAAAGGTCCAGATGCGGCCGCATTTGTGGGCACAATTGTGTTGTTGTCAAAATGGCCTAAATGCAGCCGCATATCTAGGCGCATTTTGGGTTTTTCCTCTAACATTTGGAATTTGGCTTCTGCTCTCAAATGCTAGCGCATACTGATTACATATCTCTTAGATCATCTTTTATTTACTTCAGTTATAGCTAGAATGTAGGTGCATTTGAGTCCTTTTTCAGCCTTTACACAAAACAACTAAAATTAAAACTTTCTTAACAAAAATGACTCTAAATACACCTAAAAAATTATTTTTACAAAATCAATACTTCAAACACATGCAAAACTTGTTTTTACTTAAACTTGCTCTAAATGACATGAAATATAACATTAAACACTCGCTTTCTAAGCAAATAAGCTAGTTTGTAGAAGAACTAAATAATACTCATAAATGAGCATTATCGTCGAGACTCCTTGCTGTTGGTGTTGTGAATGCAACTACAAAACACACAAAAGAAAAGAAACTAACAAAATAAAACAAAAAATCAAAATAAACAAGCAATTCTTCTGAAATCAATTTTTTTTTAGCAGAACAGATAAATTGAAAGAGTATAACAGATTACTCATTACTCAACAGTGCTCCCTCATTTTTATTTTTTTTTTCATTTTCTCAACCATCAGATTAATTGAAAGAGACTTGACATCTCTAAAAATCTTCACCTCAATAATGCTCAAGCCTCTGACCATTTACCTAGCATTGCCTACCATTCTTTTCATCTCTAACTGTAATAGCTCCATGAGGGAAAACTTCTATGACAGTAAAAGGGCCTGACCATCTAGACTTTAATTTACTAGGAAAAAACTTAAGCCTAAAGTTAAAAAGTAAAACACTCTGCCCTTTTTCAAATTGCTTTGGCAAGATCTTCTTATCATGCCATGTTTTGATCTTTTCCTTGTATAATTTAGCATTCTCATAAGAGAGATTCTACATCTCATCGAATTCATTCAATTGCAGCAATCTTAAGGATCCATCACCATAGTAATTGAAGTTAAGTTTGTTTAAAGCCCACAAAGACTTGTGCTCTAATTCCAAAGGTAAGTGATTTATAAAAAACTAACCTATAAGGAGACATACCTAAAGGTGTCTTGTAAGCTATCCTATAAGTCCAAAGATCATCTTATAAACGAGCTGACCAATCCTTTGATCTACTAGGATGCACCACCTTTTCAAGAATGCTTTTGACTTCTCTATTAGAGATTTCAGCTTGATCATTAGCTTAAGGGTGATAAGATGTTGAAATCTTATGCTTCACATTATACCTTGCTAATAAGTTACTCAAGAACCTATTTAAAAAGTGTGATGCTTCATCACTTATCAACACCCTAGGTGTGCCAAACCTAGTGAAAATATGCTTGTGGAGGAATTTTACCACTATTTTTCGCATTATACAAAGGACAAGCAATGACCTCCACCCATTTTGAGACATAATCAACCGCCAATAGAATGTAAATGTTCCCTGAAGAAGGTGGAAAAGGACTCATAAAATCTATCCCCCAAACATCAAATAATTCAACCTCCAAGATGTAGGTTAGGGGCATTCATTTCTTTGTCCCATGTTCCATTTACTTTCACACTTATCATAGATTTTATTAAAGAGATGGGAATCCTTAAACAGTGATGGCTAGTAGAAACCAGATTGAAAGACCTTTGCAGCAGTCCTTTGGCTTCCAAAATGGCCTCCATATGGAGATGCATGACAATGTTTAAGAATAGATTGAACTTCCTCCTCTAGTAATACATTTTCTAAGGATACCATCAACACACTGTCTAAACAAATATGGATCATCCCAAAAATAAAATTTGACTTCATGAAAAAACTTATTCGTCTGTTGTTTTGACAAATCAAGAGGTAAAAGTCCACAAGCTAAATAATTTGCAAAATCAACATACCAAAGTACTTCCACTCCTTTAATATGGTCCACTATGAACAAATGCTCATCAGAAAATGCATCTCTATTTTCATATTGCTAAAGCAAATTTGAAGAATTTTCAATCCTGGACAGATGATCTGCCACTAAGTTTTTAGAACCCTTTTTATGCTTAATCTCTAAATCAAACTCTTGCAAGAGCAACACACATCTTATTAACCTTGGCTTAGCATCTTTCTTAGCTAGAAGGTACTTTATAGCAGCATGATCTATAAAGACAATTACCTTAGACCCCACTAAATAAGACCTGAACTTCTCAAATGCAAACACAACAGCCAATAATTCCTTTTCTGTAGTGGTATAGTTTAGTTGTGCTTCATTGAGAGTTCTACTGGCAAAATAGATGGGATGGTTGATCTTCCTATGCCTTTGTCTCAACAATGCACCCACAGCAAAGTCACTAGCATCGCATATCAATTCAAATGGCAATTGCCAACTTGGAAAAGAAATGAGGGGTGCAGTGACTAATGTTGTCTTTAGTGTGTTAAAGGCTTTCAAACATTCAGCATTGAACTCAGAGGGTCTGTTAACTTCTAGCAACAAACAAATGGGTTTTGAGATCCTAGAAAAGTCTTTTATAAACCTCCTATAAAAACCTGCTTGACCTAAAAAGCTTAAAACTCCTTTAACTGTGGTGGGTGGTTCTAACTTTTCAATAATCTCAACCTTGGCTCTATCTATTTCAATTCTTCTGTTTGAAATCATATGGTCCTAAACAATGCCCTCCTTCCCAATTCAAAACCAAGTTGCTCTCTTCACATCTTTGCAACCCTTTATACAAACTCTCTAGGCAAGCCTGAAATGATTCTCCAAATATTGAGAATTCATCCATAAAGACCTCCATTATGGTTTCTGCCATATCAGAGAATATGTCCATCATACATTTCTAAAAAGTAGTTGGGCATTACAAAGACCTAAGGGCATTCTTCTAAACGCAAAAATGCCATAAGGGAATGTGAAAGTAGTTTTCTCTTCGTCTTGAGGAGCTATGGTAATTTGGTTATAACCAGAATAACCATCCAAGAAGCAGTAATAGATTTGTCCAGCTAACCTATTCAATATTTGGTCAATGAAGAGTAAGGGAAAGTGGTCCTTATTAGTGGCTTTATTAAGCCTCCTATAATCCATACACACTCTCCACCTTGTGACTATCCTTTTGGGAATTAGCTCATTAGTCTCATTTACTACTACCGTCATCCCACCTTTTTTGGGCACACACTTCAAGTTTCTTAAGGAAACTTGCCGACTTTTATGGCATCATTTTTAGCCATATATTCATTCATCAAGCTTTCTAAAGAAGTGCCTAGAATGTGTTGTTGGTTCACTGGCTTTTGTTGTTGGGGAATGACTTGTTGATTACCCAAAGCTTGTTGGTTTTGTTGCCCAAATCCTAGTTGGTAATTCATCTTTTGCTGTACTTGAGGGCCTTGTGAATTGCTTCCTTGGCCTCTCCAAGCAAAGTTGGGATGATTTCTCCAACCTAGATTATAAGTGTTGGAATAAAGATTATTCCTTTGTGCATTTTGATTTCCTATATAACATAGAGAAGCTGGATTTGAAGGACAAAATTCGAAGGTTTGTCCTTCCCCACAAAAAAACACTAGATTCTGCAGTAACTTGATTCAAGGTGGCTGGATTTTGTAAAATATAGGGATTCTGAGCTACATTTCCTAAGGTCAAATTTTTCAAGATATTAGCCATAGATGCTACCTGAGCATTAATAGAGGATATGGCATCTAATTCTAACACTCTCTAGTTCTTTTTGCCAGGATTGCTCCTTAAATCAGCCTATTGACAGTTGTTTGAAGAAATCCTTTCAAGTATCTCATGACCTTCATTTTATGTCTTTGAAAGAAAGACTCCATTAGTTGAACCGTCAACAACTTGCTTAGTGGCTGTATTGAGTCCATGGTAAAAAGTTTCCATATGAATGCAGTAGGGGATTCCATGATGAGGACATTTTCTAAGCAATTCCTTAAATATTTCTCAAGCCTCACTCGTTGTCTCATCATCGTATTGTTGAAAGGCAACTATTTCATTCCTGAATTTGGCATTCCTAGTGGGTGGGAAGTACTTTATAAGGAACTTTTCAGCTAAACTATTCCATGAATCTACTGCTCTTGGAGGAAGGGTATTTAACCAATCCTTGGTTGCATCTCTAAGGGCCTAATTGGGCACAAAGTTGAGTTATGAAGTCTGGAGTTGTTTAGTTTGTAGAGTTACTTTGTCTGTATAGTTAATAAATCTGTGTTTAGGGTGCATAGTTGTTTAGTCTAGATTTAGGAAGTCTGTGTTTGGGGTGCATAGTTATTTAACTTGGAGTTATTAAGTTTGTGTTTGTGGTGCAGATTTGTTTAACCTTGTATTTTGATGTCTAGTTTTCAATTGATTGTTTTTTTTTTTCTTAATATTTTGTTCAACCATTCAATTAGAGATAGATTCCCCCAAATTTTCAACATTTAATTGAGATGTCAACTTATATAATTTTACAAATATTTTACAATTTTGTATATGCAACAATTTTAATTGAGATAGACAAAGTAAAATTGTATTGATACCAACAAAAAATTTACATTATGCATAGTATGAGTAGTATATGCACAAAATATAAAAAGGCCAACAAGGGGGCGGGGTGGCAAAATTCATACTTCTAATCTCTTAGTTGAGAATATATGTTCTGGTCAAGTTAGCATTTCAAAAACTTTAGTGAATGTAATATTGTGTTGAAATTATGATCGATGTGATTAAAAAAAAAAACACTCTATTGAGTGTAGTGTTGGGTTGAAATTATGATAGAAGAAAAATGAAATTAAAAACAAAAAAGGAAAAGACCAAGATGGTTACTTTTTAAATACAACAACTAAAATAGCCCTTTGAAAATTATTCCTAATAGTACTTAAACCTAATAATAATCATATTAGCTAACAGTCATAGTGGAGCAGTAGCAGAAGTAGTTGTGTGGAACCGTACTGATAATTCAAAAGCATTAATCCCTTGGAACAAAAGTCACACTGCAAAAGAAAAAGAACGAGCACAATGGAGATTAGAACGGACCATCAATACAGCCAGCTTGCAGCCTGCAAAACAACCTTATATAGCGAAAAGAAAACCATACCCCATTCTCCTTCTCAAAACATCTCCACAAATTCCTTTGAAAATCATGAAATCCATAATTCCCTGAACACAAAAATGAAAAAATCAATTCCCAAATGGATTCTCTTCAAAACCTCCATCTCCGTTTCTTTTCCTCTTCAATTTCGCGCCTATTTCTCTTTGCCATGGTCGCCAGACACCACCTTCTAGGTTTTCAAGGGCTATTCTCAGCAAAAATTGCAAGACCCATATGGAATTTGCGCCTAAAATCTCAAATCCCTATTTTCTATATTGATCCCCAATCTTCCCAAAAAACCTTCTTCTTTACAAGCTCCGGCGATGGCCGAAATACGATTCAAGGCCTGTTCCAATGCAGATGCAACCTCTCAATCCCATAGTGTAATGACTGTGTCAGCAAGGTTTCGGCTATGGTAGACAAGCTCTATGGCTAGGCCGTGGTGACAAGAGTCCAACTCGTCAGTTGCTATTTACCCTACGAGGTTGCTGGATTTCGGCAAGTTTCAGTGATGGAGTTGCTTTTCAAGGTCTATGAGGTGGGGCCATGGTTACGGCTTTGCAAAAAAACACAAACGAATCCAAGGAAAAAAATGGCGGAAGGAAGTGAGGGATGGAGAAGATGAAGGAAAAAGAATGGACACATCTTGAAGGAAAAAACCAAAAAATGTCCATAACAAACCGACCTCTATCAAGGAAGAGAGAACAGAGAACTAGAGAGACATGAGAGGGCTTGAGAGGACAGCGTGGGAAGTGGGAAGTCAGGCGTGGATCAGCCTCGTCAATGGGCCCGTGGCCCAAAAGTAGACCCAACCTCAACTCTAGCCCGATCCAAGCTCGGTCCAAAATCAAAGTTTGACTAACCTGGCTCAACTCATTCATTTATTGGATTGGATATGGATCACCCTTTTAAATAGCATGCTGGATCATTGGCCGGCTAGTTTGGGCCATATATGGATCAACCAATCGAGCCAACACTATGGTCTTGTTATTGGGCCAATCTTAATATGCATGTGTATATATAATTCTTTATATATTATATTTTATATATTTGAAAAAAGTAAAATTTGAATATTTTTTTTCTTAAAATATATTTTCATTATCTAGATATCATAGTTTTTAGTTAATGGAAAAATATATAAGTGTTTTGCATTAATAAGATTTTTTTTTGAAAATAAAATGTTAAAAGAAACTTTATAATATCAATAATTTTATTCGGCCCAAGCTCATTCCAAACTTTGAGCCAAGTCCAAGGGCTGGGCTATGGGCTCGGCTATTGAAGGTTGGGTCGGTCCGACCCAGGCCTTATCAGTGTCTTAGGCCCGTTGGACTTGGGCGAGCTTAGGCCTACACTTTTTAGGGTCAAGCTAGACTAGGTTGACTGACAAAAACTTATCGAGGGCTTGTCAAATTACAATTTATAAATGAATCCTAAGCTACTTGCAATATTGAGTGGACCGGATCGATCTCAGAGGACCAAAACAATCAGTTTCTCAAATTAAATTTGTAAAAGAAAATCAAATTTTTATAACTAAAGTAAAATTTAAAACAAATGAAAGTACAGATAAACATACCTCACCACAGTTTTAATTCAACGGTACGATCTCATCCAATTGCAAATTGATCTCGGACTTACCATAAATAAATCAATTAAGCATCCAAGTTCATAGTCTACTTATTCGAAAAAGTCGTGATAAGTTTTATTCTCCTAATCTAATTGATTTTAACAAAGCATCAACACCAATTTTTATTGCTTAATCAACTGGGCATAATAGCGTTACATATTAATTATAACAACAGCATTAAGAGCGGTGAGACGACTAAGGCAAGACTTAATAGGCGAGATAGCTACAACTACTCAATTTTGCTTCCTTTGTCCTAGAGTCTATTATGCAAGTTATGAAAACATGGAAAAACCAAAGGAATCATACACACGAGCCAACTCTATTCTACTAAAATTAAGCATGCATCCATGACAATTACAGATCACAAAGAACATGCATAGCAACATACAAGCAATCAATACAATTGAGGCTTCAATTCAATCAATGAAAGCTTGTATAAAATAACACAAGAATTAAAGAAATACTTGGATGAATGGTTGAAAACAAAACTTAGCTCGAAGCCTCACAGACTACAATTGGACTCAAACTGACTCTTGAATTAGAAACACGAACTTTAGCCTCTCATTGGGACGATATCCCTAAAATCCGCCATAGATTGATCGTTACAAAAGTATAATTGAAAGATACAAAGAAAAGCTTAAAAGATTGTCTAAAACAAGCCTAAAACATCTAACCTCCATTTGCCTTAGAGAAAGAGGGGTATTTATAAGGAAAGCAACAAAATCGAGATGCTATAAAGCTACGTCTCAACGTTGCTCTCTCAAAGAAAGAGGGTATTGTCGAATATATGGTAGCGTCGAGACGCTGTGGATAAATCATCCCAACTTTGCTTGGAGAGGCCAAGGAAGCAATTCACAAGGCCCTCAAGTATAGCAAAAGATGAATTACCAACCAGGATTTGGGCAATAAAACCAACCAGCTTTTGGTAATCAACAAGTCATTCCCTAACAACAAAGACAGTGAACCAACAACACATTCTAGGCACTTCTTTAGAAAGCTTGATGAATGAATATATGGCTAAAAATGATGCCATAAAAATCGACAAGTTTCCTTAAGAAACTTGGAGTGTGTGCCCAAGAAAGGTGGGATGACAGTAGTAGTAAATGAGACTAATGAGCTAATTCCCAAAAGGACAATCACAGGGTGGAGAGTGTGTATGGATTATAGGAGGCTTAATATAGCCACTCGTAAGGACCACTTTCCTTTACTCTTCATTGACCAAATATTGGATAGGTTAGCTAGACAAACCTATTACTGCTTCTTGGATGGTTATTCTAGTTATAACCAAATTACCATAGCTCCTCAAGACCAAGAGAAAACTACTTTCACATGCTCTTATGGCATTTTTGCGTTTAGAAGAATGCCTTTAGGTCTTTGTAATGCCCAACTACTTTTCAGAAATGTATGATGGACATATTCTTTGATATGGAAGAAACCATCATGGAGGTCTTTATGGATGAATTTTCAGTATTTGGAGAATCATTTAGGCTTGCCTAGAGAGTTTGGATAAAAGGGTTACAGAGATGTGAAGAGAGCAACTTGGTTTTGAATTGGGAAAAATGCCACTTCCTGGTGAAGGAGGGCATTGTTTAGGACCATATGATTTCAAACAGGGGAATTGAAATAGATAGAGCCAAGGTTGAGATTATGGAAAAGTTAGAACCACCGGACAGTTAAAGGAGTTGGAAGCTTTTTAGGCCAAGCATGTTTTTATAGGAGATTTATAAAAGACTTTTCTAGGATCTCAAAACCCCTTTGTTTGTTGCTAGAAGTGAATAGACCCTCTAAGTTCAATGTTGAATGTTTGAAAGCCTTTAACACACTCAAGACAACATTAGTCACTGCACCCCTCATTTCTTCTCCAAGTTGGCAATTGCCATTTGAATTGATGTGCGATGCTAGTGACTTTGCTATGGGTGCATTGTTGGGACAAAGGCATAGGAAGATCATCCATCCCATCTATTTTGCCAGTAGAACTCTCAATGAAGCACAACTAAACTATACCACTACATAAAAGGAATTATTGGTTGTTGTGTTTGCATTTGAGAAGTTTAGGTCTTATTTAGTGGGGTCGAAGGTAATTGTCTTTATAGATCATGCTGCTATAAAGTACCTTCTAGCTAAGAAAGATGCTAAGCCAAGGTTAATAAGATGGGTGTTGCTCTTGCAATAGTTTGGTTTAGAGACTAAGCATAAAAAGGGTTCTAAAAACTTTGTGGCAGATCATCTATCCAGGATTGAAAATTCTTCAAATTTGCTTCAGCAATTTCAAAACAGAGATTCATTTTCTGATGAGCATTTGTTCATAGTGGACCATATTAAAGAAGTGGAAGTACCTTGGTATGTTGATTTTGCAAATTATTTAGCTTGTGGATTTTTACCTCATGATTTGTCAAAACAGCAGACAAATAAGTTTTTTCATGAAGTCAAATTTTATTTTTGGGATGATCCATATTTTTTTAGAGTGTGTTGATGGTATCCTTAGAAAATGTATACCAGAGGAGGAAGTTCAATCTAATCTTAAACATTGTCATGTATCTCCATATGGGGGCCATTTTGGAAGTCAAAGGGCTGTTGCAAAGGTCTTTCAATCTGGTTTCTAGTGGCCATCATTGTTTAAGGATTCCCATTTCTTTAGTAAAATCTATGATAAGTGTAAAAGAAAAGGGAATATGGGACAGAGAAATGAAACGCCCTTAACCTACATCTTGGAGGTTGAATTATTTGATGTTTGGGGCATAGATTTTCTGGGTCCTTTTCCACCTTCTTCAGGGAACATTTACATTCTATTGGCGGTTGATTATGTCTCAAAATGGGTGGAGGTCATTGCTTGTCCTTTGTATAATGCAAACACAGTGGTAAAATTCTTCCACAAGCATATTTTCACTAGGTTTGGCACACCTAAGATGTTGATAAGTGATGAAGGATCACACTTTTTAAATAGGTTATTGAGTAACTTATTAGCAAGGTATAATGTGAAGCATAAGATTTCAACATCTTATCACCTTCAAGCTAATGGTCAAGCTGAAATCTCTAATAGAGAAGTCAAAAGCATTCTTGAAAAGGTGGTGCATCCTAGTAGATCAAAGGATTGGTCAGCTCGTTTATAAGATGATCTTTGGACTTATAGGACAGCTTACAAGACACCTTTAGGTATGTCTCCTTATAGGTTAGTTTTTGATAAATCACTTACCTTTGGAATTATAGCACAAGTCTTTGTGGGCTTTAAACAAACTTAACTTCAATTACTATGCTGATGGATTATTAAGATTGATGCAATTGAATGAATTGGATGAGATGCAGAATCTCTCTTATGAGAATGCTAAATTATACAAGAAAAAGACCAAAGAATGGCATGATAAGAAGATCTTGCCAAAGCAATTTGAAAAAGAGTAGAGTGTTTTACTTTTTAACTTTAGGCTTAAGTTTTTTCCTAGTAAATTAAAGTCTAGATGGTTAGGCCCTTTTACTGTCATAGAATTTTTCCCTCATGGAGCTATTACAGTTAGAGATGAAAAGAATGGTAGAAAATTCAAGGTAAATGGTCAAAGGCTTAAGCATTATTGAAGTGAATATTTTTAGAGATGTCGAGCCTCTTTCAATTAATCTAGTGGTTGAGAAAATGGAAAAAAAAAAATGAGGGAGCACTGTTGAGTAATGAGTAATTTGGTTTACTCTCTTTCAATTTATCTGTTCTGATAAAAAGATTTTGATTTCAAAAGAATTGCTTGTTTATTTTCATTTTCTGCTTTATTTTGTTAATTTCTTTTCTTTTATGTGTTTTGTAGTTGCATTCACAGCACCAACAACAAGGAGTCTCGAGAACCATTGAAATTAGAGAAACCATTGAGTGGAAGTGACAGTTTGGGAAAAAAGGATTATGAAAAGAAAGAACTCTATTTTTGCAAGGCTCAACATTGCATGTCTTAAATTGTGCTATAGCACTAGAAGGGCAAGGAGTAATTAATCTGTCACAGCAGCCTGCACATTTGAAAAACAAAAAGATTCTTGAAGAAAAGACAAAAAGGGAGATTTGCTTTGATTTACCCTAACCATTGTAATTTAATTTCATCCTACCCTCTTGGCCTTTAAATTCATCCCATTTCCTTGATCGGTTTTCAAACTCCTATTGAAGCTCATTCGTGAAGAAACTCTTCAATGTTCTTATGTTATTTTGTTGCAACTTTGATTCAGCAAAATGCCTCCCAAAACTAGAGGAAAGAAAGCCAAGGTAGTTGATGTGGTGAATGAAGTTTATGAACAAGTGATTAAAGAAGTGCAAGTCCCCGCTGAGTCTCAATCAAAATCCAAATCTTCTAGGTCTTCAAGATCAAAAGGGAAGTAACCTCTTGTTCAACATGACCAAGCTAAAGAACACGTAGTGGAGCACAAGAATCTTTCTACACCTCATCTCCTAGCTGTAAAGGATCAAGGAAAAAAGGCAAGGAGCATGGCAATGCACTAAGGGACAGCCCTGTCCTAGAGAGATTTATCAATGATGAAGCTCAAATGCGATATGAAGAGCTCAAAAAGAAAGTTTTGTTGCCAGAAAAATGATTTCCTTCACATGCATATCAACTTCCTCATTTCTTAATGGCTAAGGATAACTAACATTGATTGGGAATTGTTTTTCCGAAAGCCTGAACTAGCAATCATTCCTTTAGTTAGGGAGTTTTATGCAAATATTGATGAATTAGAAGGATTTCAGGTCATGGTGAGAGGTCAATTGGTGGATTGGTCTTCAAAAGCTGCCCAATCTCCCTAAGTTTACAAGCCAAAAGTATATGTCTATACTATTGAATTCATCCCTAATTCAAGACATGAACCTACTTGTATTGCCTATGCTATTTCCATTTATTTTAACCTTTTCAGAATTAAAACAAGCTTGTAATCTTTCCTAAGTTGATCACTCTTAAGAAGAACAATAAGAAATAAAAAAAAAACTCATAAGTAAACTACACTTCTATGGAATTCCATAGCAAAAAGGGCTACAAAATATAGCTATGATTCCATAAATTCCAGCTTAAAGAAATTAGCTCATGGCTTTTATAAAGAAAATAAACAGAGATAAATCATTACTGATAAACATCTTAGGTTTAAATGGAAATTCACAAAATAGCAACCCTAGGAACAACTTAGCCTAACTAAATCTTCAAGAAAATTAAAGAGCAAGATACATAAACCCAAGAACTAAGAAGAACATAGTGAGAATGGGTAGCTAAAGGAGATTCCAGAAAAAGTTTCTTCTCCCTGCTGTGTTTTTCTTCTTCTTCTTCTTCTGCTGTTTTTTTTTTCTGGTTTTTGCGATAGATCTCTCCCCTTTCTCACTTTTTTTTGTTACATATCCCTAAATTAGGATTTTATTTGTTCCAACAATTACTTTGGGCTTTTTTCTTTCCATTTTTGACCCATCAGAATGTTGGGTTTTGTGTCCTAAAACTCGTATTTTTGTAAACTGAATGTATATTCTATTTTACTATAAAGATGTTATTGAGGTTTATTCAGTAAATGTGTTATTGAATAAAGTGAATTGTGTATTCTATAACCCAAATCCAATGAACTAAGTACCCTTGGCTATAGTATGTATACTTGAACTTTATGTATGACATCAAAGTGGATCAAGTTCGAGTTATAGCCAGAACGGTCCATAGTATAAGAATAAGGCTGGGTACCTTATTCTGGGGACACTATGGACGCGCCCCACTTAGTATAGTACTAACGATGTGATCCTGAATCATTCATGTGGAGACATGCAAGTGGGGGCGTCATATGCAAAGAGTTTGTATAAGACCGAACCGCGAAATAGTCACTTAGACTTTATAACTCCGTTTACTGTCTTAACTTATTATATTCATACGATGACCTAGGTAACTCGATCTTAATCATGAGCATGCTATGAACTCCTGTTTATTTGGGATTATCCTTAGATTTGCATGGGTGAGAATGGCCCGAGATCGCCGACTCAATAAGCCTCCCATTTTGGGGATAAGACCAGGTAGATAGTTGGGAACATAGTCATGCAAGATGGAATTCACTCCTACCCGCTTTAGGGTTTAGTAGAGAGGTTGTTCCCTTAAGTACTGACTCCGGGTCTTGAACAATGGGCCCACCCTCTCGTTGGCCCGAGAGGGATACGGTTTGTTGGTTGGACCACAAACCAAATTGTTCATTAGAGGATCAGTGAGACTTAAGGAACAAAAAGTAATTATATGGGTAAAACGGTTTATTTGACCCAGCTGTAATTACGAACAACCTATGAAGGATCAACTTACTAATCATGGTTATATCGAGTGGACAGAAATATATCTACAGTGAGGAGACTGCAGCCACTGGGCTTTAGTGGAGTGTCCCGGTGGTTAACGAATGTTGATAAGCTAGGCTAAAGAGTTTGGTCGGTTAATCTCGTATCGTTGGAGCTCATGATCTGTAGGTCCATTAGGTTCTCCTTACTAGCTCGGACTAATCCTTGTAACAATTTGAGATAAAAGAATTTGAATTGTTCAAATTCGAATTTGGGAGAAAAAGTTAATTATATGCGATATACTTAACGTTTCATAGCTTAATTATGAATTAAACTATGATAAAGAAGAAGTGGAAATATTTAAATATGATTTAAATATTGGTTCAGTTTAAAACATGAATAGGGATTCATGTTCGAACGTTCGTTTTGAGAAATTGGGATTGGTCCAATTATTTAATTTGATATTTGATATTAAATTAAATATTTATTTAAAATTAATTAAATTGTTTAATTAATTATAAATTGATTTTAATTTAAAATTAATTTTATATTAATTTTGAATTAAAATTAAAAGAGAATTCAAATTCATTTGGAAATGAAATATGGACCAAATTCATTACTTAATGAACAAGCTTCTTGTTTAAGCTTATCTTCTATGTGTTGGCTTCTTCACTAAGTAAAAATAGAAGCTTGTGGTTTTCTATATATAGAGAAGTAACACAATGGGAAAGAAGAATGATTTTTGAAGAAAATTCTCTAGCTCTTGGTTTTAAACCTTTACTCATTCTTCTCCCAAATTCTCTCAATCAAAGATCCCACAATCTGTTCCAAGGCCTGAGGATAGTAGGGAAGACTCTAGAGGAGGTCCACAACTGGTTTGTGTTCAAAGAAAGCCCACGGATTAAGAGAATTTTGAGCTACAAAGGTATGTGTTCTTATTCTCTGTTTTTCCAGCTTTGAGCATGTTTTTGTATGATAAAATTGATCAAATTAGAGTGCTTAAGATCCAAAATTGCTTCCGCATTCTTAATATTAACTTCATCAATTGGTATCAGGGCAATTTTGAGCACTAAATTTGATTCAATTTGAGCTTGGTGGGTATGTTTTTGAAATCGAATTTTATGGGCGTCTAAAGTGGTACTTTCGGTTTTGGTATCAAAATTGAGTTTCAATTTGTAGTCCGTTTTGTAATTTCTCAAGAGTGTTTGAGCTTTATTGTGTTAAGAAGAGTCTGTAAAATTTTCGAGTCGATCGGAGTCCGGGAAGGCCTTCAATTTGAAGAGAGAGGCTCGAAAGGTCAAGCTGGAAAACCGAGCAGAAGCGGCTGTTTTTTTTTGCAAAAACCGGTTCACGCATAGGTTGAAAAGAGGTCTGGTTCGGTCGTTTTCGGTCCG
Organism: Trichosanthes truncata; assembly: GCA_033996785.1. Taxonomy (NCBI): domain Eukaryota; kingdom Viridiplantae; phylum Streptophyta; class Magnoliopsida; order Cucurbitales; family Cucurbitaceae; genus Trichosanthes; species Trichosanthes truncata. The sequence continues at coordinate 25,725,984 of JAWPNB010000009.1, forward strand.
GTTCGGGCTTGGTTCAGACCGGTTCCTCACTCTCCAGCCTCTTGGGGTTCGGTTCAGCCTTAGTTCGGTCTGGTTTAGGTAAGTTTGGCCCCGATTTTTCCCGTTTGAAGCTGTCTGGTCCGGTTCAAGGGGGTTCAATCCGGTTCTGCTATATTGAAGCTCGGTTCAAGCTTTTTCAAGCTGGTTCGAGGCTGTTCGAAGGGTTCGGAAGCGACTCAACCTAATTTCTAGATTATTATTGTAATAATTTAGTTGTATGCTTGTTTATGATGCCAAAACCGGTCCACTTTAGTGTGTTTAATTAATTATGCATTGTGAATGTATGATATAATTAAATCCCTATTTGTATGTGCATAAAGTATGCCATATAGATTTAAAATCCCACCAAAGGAAGCATGCTCCATGCATTGAAAGTATGTTATAAGTGTTATAATGTATAGTATGCATGTTTAGCATTTCATAAGTATTAATATAAGAGTTGTATTAATTTTATGAAATAGATGTTGTATGTTTTAAGTATAATTAATATAAATGTTATATTAATTAAAAATAAAGCATACAACATATAGTTGCCTTAGTATAATAATTGTTATATTAAATGCATCAAATCATTTCCATGCATGATTCATGTGATGAATTTTTACTCTATGTTTATTTAATTGTTCATGTGATGAATGATCAAGCACTCAAATATAGAAATGCATACAAACCTAAGGTTTCATTATTTAGTTTTAAAATGGTTTTAGAATTAAAATAATTAGACCATAGGTTATCTAGTTCTAATAAGATTAGAATTAGGCAACCAATAATTTATAAACTATGATTAAAGAGGAACTCTGTCTAAAGAAGGTTCTGGCTAGGCTGGGGTATTTAAGATGACGGAAGCGGAACACCCCTACCTGGGAACCGACCTGGGAGTGAATTTAATCCAGAGGTTTATAAATTATTCCTCGTGAGCGACGTTAATTAAAAAGTTTAATTAAACTCGTAGACCTAAGTTTTTTAAAGGGTTAATAGACTTAGGTAATATCAATATAATCGTTATATTAATAGACTTAGGTATATTAATAGCCGGAATATGCCTAAGTAAAATTATACCCAAACCGTCTAAAATACTTAGTGGGAGTGAAAAGGTATATATGATATATCAATTTCCTTTTACGCTCTCTACGAAGTTCACACCGTGAGATTTATGCTCGGCCTCGTGACGTCAATAGGGCATCCCCATTCGGATGGTGTTTGCATAAATCAAGAGCAAGGTGAATGGAGAAAGTATTTATAGTAAGTGGGAGAAGGAAGTGTGTCAACACATCCTATAGTCTCCTCCATTAGGTTGGACCGTGAGATTCCCATGTTCCGCCTGCAGGTTGCCCGTAGTAGCACCATCCATTCGGAGGGATGTAACATGGGAGTCAGAACAACTCAAACTCCAGAAATGGATAGGGTCTCCTAGGTCCATTCCCAGCTTTGACTTTCCAATTCGGTAGCATTGTTGGGGCCGACCTCTGAGGTCTGAAAATGGCGGGTCACACTTACAAGAATTACTAAGTGTTAGTGAATTCTTGACCAAAGTAGCAATAACTAGAATGCTATAGGAATAAGAGTTATTCCGGTATTAGCATTTAGTCAAGAATGTCTTGGTTCAGTGAAGGAGTGATTGACTGCCCCTCGGTAGCGGTTGCTCTGACTCACTAAAGTATCGTTGCAAAAACAATAATGAGTTTATGGGTACATTATTACTTTTGCTAATTTCTTAATTGGATGCATGTAATGGGTTAGAAGCAATTCACTAATAGAATATGTTCTATTTTTCAGCATGTCGAGCTCTTTAATTCAGTTACTAGCCTTCGATAAATTAAACGGCGATAACTACGCAACCTGAAAATCGAACTTGAATACGATTCTAGTTATAATCGAACTTGAATACGATTCTAGTTATCGATGATCTAAGGTTTGTCTTAACAGAGGAATGTCCTCTCCCTCCCAGCTTATCTGCAAACCGAATTGTTCGGGATGCATTTGACAGATGGACTAGGGCTAATGATAAAGCCCGAGTCTATATCTTAGCCAGCATATCTGATGTGCTATCTAAGAAACATGAGAGCATGATTATCGCTAAGGAGATCATGGGATCATTACAGGCGATGTTTGGACAACCGTTCTCATCGATCCGTCATGATGCTCTCAAGAACGTTTACAACTCCCGTATGAAGGAGGGAACTTCTGTTAGGGAGCATGTCCTTAACATGATGGTCCAGTTCAACGTGGCAGAAGTAAATGGAGCTGTCATTGATGAGAATAGTCAGGTTAGCTTTATAATGGAATCTCTTTCGAAGAGCTTCCTACAGTTCCGCACCAATGCGGTGATGAACAAGATAGAGTATAATCTGACTACTCTCCTCAACGAGCTACAGACTTTCGATTCCCTGATGAAAACAAAGGGAAAAGAGAATGAGGCAAATGTTGTCACTTCGAAGAAATTTCCAAGAGGATCGTCCTCTGGGACTAAGTCTGGTTCTTCTTTTTCTAAGAATAAGGGTATTCAAAAGAAGAAGAAAGATAAAGGGAAGGGAAAAGCTCCCGTCATGAGTAAACGCAAGGCTAAAGCTGCAGATAAAGGAAAATGTTTCCACTGTGGTGAAGATGGGCACTGGAAAAGGAATTGCCCAAAGTACCTTGCAGAAAAGAAAGCTGAGAAGGCAGGACAAGGTAAATATGATTTACTTGTTGTTGAAACATGTTTAGTGGAACATGATGATTCCGCCTGGATATTAGATTCAGGAGCCACTAACCATGTTTGTTCTTCTTTTCAGGAAACTAGTTCCTGGAGGCAGCTAGCAGATGGTGAGATAACTCTCAAGGTTGGAACTGGAGAGGTTGTCTCAGCCAGAGCAGTGGGAGCGGTGAAGTTGTTGTTTAGAGATAGATTCATTTTACTAGAAAATGTACTTTTGGTTCCTGGAATAAAAAAAAAATCTTGTATCTATCTCTTGTTTGATTGAACATATGTATAAAGTATCTTTTGATTATAATGAAGTGTTCATTTGCAAAAGAGGTGTACGAATATGTTCTGCTAAACTTGAAAACAACTTATATGTGTTAAGACCAACAGAGGTAAAAGCTATTTTGAACACCGAGATGTTTAAAACAGCTGATACTCAAAATAAAAGGCAGAAACATTCTCCAAGTACCTATTTTTGGCACTTGAGACTAGGCCACATTAATCTCAATAGGATTGGGAGATTGGTTAAGAGTGGTCTCCTAAGTCAGTTAGAAGACAACTCCTTACCACCATGTGAGTCGTGTCTTGAGGGAAAAATGACCAAACGACCTTTTTCTGAAAAAGGTTATAGGGCCAAAGAACCCTTAGAACTCGTACATTCGGATCTATGTGGTCCAATGAATGTCAAAGCTCGAGGAGGGTATGAATACTTCATCAGCTTCATTGATGATTATTCGAGGTACGGCTATCTTTACCTAATGCATCATAAGTCCGAAGCCCTTGAAAAGTTCAAGGAGTATAAGACAGAGGTTGAGAACATATTAGGTAAGACGATTAAAACACTTCGATCAGATCGAGGTGGAGAGTATATGGATTTGAGATTCCAGGACTATATGATAGAACATGGAATCGTATCCCAACTCTCAGCGCCCGGTACACCTCAGCAGAATGGTGTATCTGAGAGGAGAAACAGAACCTTGTTAGACATGGTTCGATCTATAATGAGTTATGCTCAGCTGCCTAGTTCGTTTTGGGGATATGCAGTAGAGGCTGCTGCATATATTTTGAACATGGTTCCCTCTAAGAGTGTTTCAGAAACACCATATGAGTTATGGAGAGGGCGTAAAGGAAGTTTACGTCACTTCAGGATTTGGGGGTGCCCGGCACATGTGCTAGTGCCCAATCCAAAGAAATTGGAACGACGTTCAAAATTATGGCTATTCATAGGATACCCCAAGGAAACGAAAGGTGGTCTGTTTTACGATCCTCAAGAGGACAAGGTGCTTGTGTCGACAAATGCCACGTTCTTAGAGGAAGACCACATAAGAGATCATCGGCCTCGAAGTAGAATTGTATTGAGCGAATTTTCTAGGGAAGCTACAGATAAATCAACAAAAGTTGTTGATCAAGCTGGTCCTTCTCAAGAGTTGAGAATGCCTCGACATAGTGGGAGGGATGTTAGACAACCCAACCGTTACATGGGTTTGACTGAAACCCAGGTCGTCATACCTGATGATGACATTGAGGATCCATTGACCTATAAACAGGCAATGAATGACATAGATAAGGACCATTGGATTAAAGCTATGGACCTCGAAATAGAGTCAATGTACTTTAATTCAGTTTGGGAACTTGTAGACCAACCAGATGGTGAAAGACCTATCGGTTGTAAGTGGATCTACAAGAGGAAACGAGACCAAGTCGGTAAGGTGCAAACCTTTAAAGCTCGACTTGTGGCAAAGGGTTATTCCCAACGGGAAGGGGTGGACTATGAAGAAACCTTCTCCCCTGTTGCCATGCTTAAGTCGATTAGAATACTCTTGTCCATTGCCACGTTTTATGATTATGAAATTTGGCAAATGGATGTCAAGACAGCCTTTCTGAATGGTAATCTTGAAAAGAGTATCTATATGGTTCAACCAGAGGGGTTCATAATTCAGGATCAAGAGCAAAAGGTTTGCAAGCTTAAACGATCCATCTATGGATTAAAGCAAGCATCTAGATCCTGGAATATAAGATTTAATACTGCGATTAAATCTTATGGCTTTGAACAGAATATTGACGAACCTTGTGTTTACAAGAAGATAGTCAATACTACTGTAGCTTTCTTAGTCTTATACGTAGATGATATCCTACTCATTGGAAATGATGTAGGATTCCTGACTGACGTAAAGCAATAGCTAGCGACCTAATTCCAAATGAAAGATTTGGGAGAGGCTCAATTTGTCCTTGGAATCCAAATTGTTCGGAATTGCAAGAACAAAACGCTAGCATTGTCTCAGGCATCTTATATTGACAAAATGTTGGTTAGATATAAGATGCAGAATTCCAAGAAGGGTTCATTACCTTTCAAACATGGAATACATTTGTCGAAGGAACAGTGTCCTAAGACACTTCAAGAAGTTGAGGATATGAGACGCATTCCCTATGCATCAGTTGTCGGTAGTCTGATGTATGACATGTTGTGTACTCGACCCGACATATGCTATGCAGTGGGAATTGTCAGCATGTATCAGTCCAATCCAGGATATGATCATTGGACTGCCGTTAAAAACATCCTCAAGTATCTTAGGAGAACGAGGGACTATATGCTTGTGTATGGCGCGAAGGATCTGATCCTTGTAGGATACACTGACTCTGATTTTCAAACCGATGTAGATTCGAGGAAATCCACATCGGGATCAGTGTTCACTCTTAATGGAGGAGCAATAGTTTGGAGGAGTATAAAGCAAAGTTGTATTGTTGACTCCACCATGGAGGTTGAGTATGTCGCAGCTTGCGAAGCAGCGAAGGAGGCTGTATGGCTGAGGAAATTCTTTACTGATTTGGAAGTTGTTCCAAATATGAATTTGCCTATCACCCTTTATTGTGATAATAGTGCTGCAGTGGCAAATTCTAAAGAACATAGAAGCCATAAGCGCGGAAAGCATATAGAGCGCAAATATCATCTCATCAAGGAGATTGTGCAACGAGGAGACGTGATCGTCACACAGATCCCTTCGGAGCACAACATTGCTGATCCGTTTACAAAGCCCCTCACGGCTAAAGTGTTGAGGGACACCTAGAGAGTCTAGGACTACGGGTTGTAAATTAGGGCAGTTTTTTACCTCAGCATGTTTTGACTCCACTGACGTTTTAGTCCAAGTGGGAGTTTGTTGGGTTTTGTGTCCTAAAACTCGTATTTTTGTAAACTGAATGTATATTCTATTTTACTATAAAGATGTTATTGAGGTTTATTCAGTAAATGTGTTATTGAATAAAGTGAATTGTGTATTCTATAACCCAAATCCAATGAACTAAGTACCCTTGGCTATAGTATGTATACTTGAACTTTATGTATGACATCAAAGTGGATCAAGTTCGAGTTATAGCCAGAACTGTCCATAGTATAAGAATAAGGCTGGGTACCTTATTCTGGGGACACTATGGACGCGCCCCACTTAGTATAGTACTAACGATGTGATCCTGAATCATTCATGTGGAGACATACGAGTGGGGGCGTCATATGCAAAGAGTTTGTATAAGACCGAACCGCGAAATAGTCACTTAGACTTTATAACTTCGTTTACTGTCTTAACTGACTATATTCATACCATGACCTAGGTAACTCGATCTTAATCCTGAGCATGCTATGAACTCCTGTTTATTCGGGATTATCCTTAGATTTGCATGGGTGAGAGTGGCCCGAGATCGCCGACTCAATAAGCCTCCCATTTTGGGGATAAGACCAGGTAGATAGTTGGGAACATAGTCATGCGAGATGGAATTCACTCCTACCCGCTTTAGGGTTTATTAGAGATGTTGTTCTCTTAAGTACTGACTCCGGGTCTTGAACAATGGGCCCACCCTCTCGTTGGCCCGAGAGGGATACGGTTTGTTGGTTGGACCACAAACCAAATTGTTCATTAGAGGATCAGTGGGACTTAAGGAACAAAAAGTAATTATATGGGTAAAACGGTTTATTTGACCCAGCTGTAATTACGAACAACCTGTGAAGGATCAACTTACTAATCATGGTTATATCGAGTGGACAGAAATATATCTACAGTGAGGAGAGTGCAGCCACTGGGCTTTAGTGGAGTGTCCCGGTGGTTAACGAATGTTGATAAGCTAGGCTAAAGAGTTTGGCCGGTTAATCTCGTATCGTTGGAGCTCATGATCTGTAGGTCCATTAGGTTCTCCTTACTAGCTCGGACTAATCCTTGTAACAATTTGAGAGAAAAGAATTTGAATTGTTCAAATTCGAATTTGGGAGAAAAATTTAATTATATGCGATATACTTAACGTTTCATAGCTTAATTATGAATTAAACTATGATAAAGAAGAAGTGGAAATATTTAAATATGATTTAAATATTGGTTCAGTTTAAAACATGAATAGGGATTCATGTTCGAACGTTCGTTTTGAGAAATTGGGATTGGTCCAATTATTTAATTTGATATTTGATATTAAATTAAATATTTATTTAAAATTAATTAAATTGTTTAATTAATTATAAATTGATTTTAATTTAAAATTAATTTTATATTAATTTTGAATTAAAATTAAAAGAGAATTCAAATTCATTTGGAAATGAAATATGGACCAAATTCATTACTTAATGAACAAGCTTCTTGTTTAAGCTTATCTTCTATGTGTTGGCTTCTTCACTAAGTAAAAATAGAAGCTTGTGGTTTTTTATATATAGAGAAGTAACACAATGGGAAAGAAGAATTATTTTTGAAGAAAATTCTCTAGCTCTTAGTTTTAAACCTTTACTCATTCTTCTCCCAAATTCTCTCAATCAAAGATCCCACAATCTGTTCCAAGGCCTGAGGATAGTAGGGAAGACTCTAGAGGAGGTCCACAACTGGTTTGTGTTCAAAGAAAGCCCACGGATTAAGAGAATTTTGAGCTACAAAGGTATGTGTTCTTATTCTCTGTTTTTCCAGTTTTGAGCATGTTTTTTGTATGATAAAATTGATCAAATTAGAGTGCTTAAGATCCAAAATTGCTTCCGCATTCTTAATATTAACTCCATCACATAATGGGTTTAAGATCAAAATTTACTAGTACGTCATCAAAAGTGGGCCCATATTCCCGTTTTCTGTCAGACTGACAATGCTGCAGGATGTTGCGCAATGCTACACAATGTTGTAGCATCAGCACCTCAACGAGCTTTTTTTCACTTCTTAGACTGCAAAACAAAAGGCAAACAAAGCACACCAAACCAACTACAACAAAAGACTAAAAAGAGTAAAAGAAATAAGAAAAAGGAAAACTAAACAAAAACCCGACTCTTAATTAAACTTAACAAGAAAATTACTGCAAACAAGATAAAAGTGTGTTTTCCACTCAATTTTTACCAAGAATAAGCAAAAGATGATGCTAAACTAATCCCATTTCATGGAATTATCAGCTGTAAATGGTCTTTTTAATCTTGAAACCTTTCCTCATGCAACTTATAATGAAATGGTAGTTGCCCCTTCCGCTACACTATTGAATTCAGCACTGCAAACAGTGGGAATAGAAGGAGCGCAATGGAGACCATGTTGGCAGCCTATCTCAAACCTGAAAGGAGTTGGTGGATCACAAAACAATTGAGGCATTGTTGTTGGCATTGACCAATTACTCAATCAACAAGAGATATGATGCCACGAAGGTTCAAGCACTCAGAACTTCAGTGTAGAACATACTGGGACTATGCCAAAAATAGGGACTTAGTAGTAAAGAAAGTAATGCAAGCTAATTTTACAAAGTCATCTGCTACATTCCCAGCTTTCCTAGATCTGATTCTTAATACTTGGAACCCTCCATCGCCACCAACTGAAGAAGAAGAGCAAGATCATTATTCAGAGAATGAAGATTAGAGAAGGCAAGTCCAATCATATTTTGTGTGTTAATCTTGTCTTAAGTTATTTAAATTTTTTAATTTAAATCAGTGCTACTATATTTTGAATCTCTTTGAGTGTTTTTAGGTCAGTGTCTATTTGTTGGTTGGTTGTTGCTCTTTGTCTTGTTAGGTTTAGTTTCCTGTTGCAATTTTTTCCAATTGTTGTTAGTTTATCAAAATCTCATTTCTCTTGGCCAACTTTATGAATTGAAATTAATATTAGAATCTCTGAGTTAGATGAGGTTGTTATGGAAAAATGACTTGATGGATACATAGTGCTTGAAAAGAATTCTGGTTTCTGTTCTGTTGTGTTCTTCAATAGCTCAGCCTAGCTTATGCCCTCTAACTTATCTTGTGTACTTAATCCAAGAGTATTTTAGCAAGCCCCCTTGTTACACACTTACTAGCTAATTTCTAAGAGTCCATGCCTGATGTGTTTGGATCAATAACACATATGTCCATTGAATTCACAAAAATAGTGAAGTAGATGCGTTAGGTAGTCTTGCCCCCAACTTTGACTTACTTAGAGGTTCTTAACAGTAGATTGGACACAATTATGCGATACAGTTTGCAAAGGGACAGGGAGCTGAGTAGGCTTCATCCAGAGCTCATCGCTGCCTATCTTTCATTTCCTGAGCAGCTGAAGCGCACCATCAAATTCCCACCTCCAAGTCTCTTCAAAGATCCTGTGCCCATAAAAGATCAGGATCCTAAGGACCCTTTTCCTTCTCCTCCTCCAACTGATTAGGCTATATTATGCTTTATATCTTTCACTGTATTTTTACATGCCATATCATTTTTGTAAATCATAGTCAAAGTATTCAATACAAGCCTATCAAATTTAGGGCAATTCACTCTTGTTTTATAATTTTTATGAATTTTATTATGCATGTTTTTAATGTTAAAAATAAAGGAAATACGTTTACTTCTTATAAGCCTTGTGATCTTGTTGCCTTTCTGCAAGTTAAGTTAGGAACCTATGATGAAACTAAATGGATCAACTTCAACCTATAGTTCTTTTATTTATTCTTCACCTTACCAATTAACCTCAAAGACCATCTCGTTTTCCTATATCCTTTGAATAAAAACTAGTTCAACACGTAGTCATTTTAGCAAAATTTCACCTCTGCAATAGGAAAAGCTTAGAGAATAACACTCGCCACATGTCTTTCCCTTAGGCTAGAAGCTTACATTACACTTGGGGGACCCATCAATGAGGACATTGTCGATTTGAAGTTTAGGGGGAGATAAAGTCATTGTGTCAAATAACTCAAGTAGTTATATTTTGAAAGCCTTGTAAGCATTAGTTGCAATCATCTTCTATATATATATATATACAAACCTCCTCTTTCAACGCAAACCTGAGTAACTAGGGACATTCATTACACCTATTATTTGCCTTTTGATCGACTGAAAACGTGTGGGATTTTAGAAGAAAAATTTTGAATAGAAAAAGTCTCTAGTCTAGTGCAAGTGCACACTGTCAAACAAGTAGTAATAGGAAATATTCCAGAGTATCGATCCCACAAAGAACAGATACAGCAAAATCTAAAATTGAGGCAAAGATGTTCACACAAAGAAACCTCGGTAACCAATATGGATAAATTGGGAAGGTTGTGAGTGTACTAAAAATTAAATGATAAAAAGATGGAATCCAAACATGCTTTTTCCCCTTAGAAAAGAATTACGTAAAATGCAATTGCAATCTTTACTTAAGCACCAAGCAATGTAAACCGAGTTCAACTTCTATTTGATTTTAATGAAAAAACCTTTAGAAGCCTAAGTGATTAAATCATATGTCTATGGCTAATATGAACTTAGTTTAATGAGAACACAACCCTTGGTCTTAGAGGTTTCGTCCTATGTCTAGGGTTAAAAACAAGTGCTTATATCTAAGCCCCTTTCCTCTATTGCTTTGTATGAACACGTAATCTCGTTTAACCCTTTCAGTATTAAACTCGATCTTTGTATGTTCACCTAAGTGATCAAGCTAGATTCACAATAAGAATGATAATCAATAAAAGCAAACAATGCTATGAAATTAAGCAAAGTTACTTTTACATCTTAGGCCAAGCTTCCAATCCTTAGGACATCCACATATCCGAATCCCAAGGATGGAATTAGCTCATGATGGCGAAAATAAATAACAAAACATTAAAAAAAAAAAAAAAAAAGGAACACATACTAACTTTAAAAGAAATAAAAACAAAAATTGGAAAATTAAAGTGTTAAACTAAAAGTAAAGATTAACTTAAAGGAATAATAATGAACTTTATTAAAACAAAACTTGCTGTGAATTAAAGAACTAAAATTAAAGACAAGAACTAGAAGTAAACTGAATGTAAAATAACCAAAGTTAAAGTGCTGGAAATTAAAACTAAACAAAAAATTAAACTTGTGAATACAAAGGAAAATCAAACTCAAGAAGATAACTTCCACCTCTTCAATCAATCTAAACCTAACATTTGTCAAGGAGAGTAAGATCTTCACAACCCTAGACTTTCGACAGGGATGGATTGAAGTTTGGGCAGCGTTCTTCCTCCTTTAAGTAGAGAAAATAGAAAATAAAAAGTGTAGAAAGTAAAGTGGTCTTCAAGTCTTAAACACGATCTTGGACAGCTTTTTCGTGGCTTTCATCTTCATATTTATAGCCTCCAAATGCTAGGGTTTTCTCCATGGATGTTTAAGGCAAGAATCAGATCTTTATGAGCTTGATTCGTGGAGAATATCTTCAAATATCAGCATAAAATCGAACATCCAGATTTTTTCCTTATTTTTCGAAATTCTATATCCCAGGTGAAATTGCAATTGCAATTGAAGTCGCAATTCTGACAGTTTTCACTTTTCTGCATAAAAACATCAAAACTCATTAAAAATCAACTTTTTTCCTCTTATTTCCTATTTCTTAACTCAAAACAATCCCTTAACTAATTTTGGCTATTTTCTCATTAATTTTCTATATTTATTAGACATAAAAGCATGCATTTGTGCAAATAGCTTAAGTAAAAAGGGCTAGAAATATGTAAAATATTAGCATTATCACCTTTGCATGAAAAGGAATGCAAGAAATAAGTATGCATTTAGCAACCTAATTTGGATCTTACTCATAGTTGGATAAAAGCATAGGATTGAAAACCATTCCTAAGTTAATGAGAATTTTTGTTATAAAAATGAGTTACGATGAGCATAAGGAATGCGCATGAAGCGATGAACATCAAAACGATACTTCAGCGCAAAAAGCTATACAAACCATATTTAGTATGTGATCAAGAACAATCATATCAACTAATCATTGCCTAAGATCAGTTAGATCGGGGCTCAAGAAGTTAACGTGGCATGCACTCATTAGACCATCACTAAATGATCTATTGTGGCTGAATTTGAATGGACCACATCTTCAACTTGTGTTCAGCAGAGCATGGGCCAAAGTCAATATCACATATGTGTCAATCCCTCATTGGCTTAGCACATCTATTTATACATCAAAGAAAGCTAAAGATCGGGTTGGTTAGTTCTTCTAGTTCATTTTATTCATCGTTTATCAACAGTTTCTTCTTCTTCAACCTTCAACTTCCCAAGCGAATTGCTAAATCATCTTGAAGCTCAAAGATTGAAGATTTCAACTTTGTTTTCTTTTGTTTTAGTAGATTATAACAATGTTTTAATTTGACCTTTAATTCATCTTGTCTGGATAGTAGTGTGAACTTACATTTAACAATTATCATTTCTATGTATCAAACTCTCGCATTGTTATTTAAAGTAATTCAATGGAATTTTCCTCACGTCCATTCTTGTTGCTCTGCATCATTTATGCGATGAGTAGCTAAATCCGTAAAGGGAATGGCTTAAGAGAAACTTAGTAGGCAAGATTCTTATCATGCAATAAAATGTTGATCGTTCTTTCATAGTTTCCTAGGCTGTAAGTAATTCTTCAATTGCCAATCTCCATTTGGCCAACCGAGAGAGATAAAAGCATGTTTTCATACTGAAAGGGTGAAGGTGTGTAGAAAGTCCAAGGAAAACAAGAGTGTGCATAACTCACTAGGTTGTCTTAGAAATATTATGACCACTTGTAAGAAAAATGGGTCGGGAGCTGAACCATTGTGTTGAGCATAGACATATGACTACATAATTAACTTAACGTCTTTCTTGAAAGAGTTAGGATAAGTAGGAACCCATGCTTGTAAGGAAGACATGATTAATAACTTATTGTATGAAAGAGTAATGTCTACTAAGGGAATCTAAGGCCATACCCGTGCTTTTAATTAGTGATTAGTCTCAATTTTTAGTATTCATTGTACTCATTTAGCATTTAAGAATTCTTACACCAAAATATTTTATTTTCCACTCATTGCGTTCAATCTGTTATTAACAAATCAATTGTGGTCAGAACAAGTCTATGAGGATTCGACCTCAAAATGCCCTGAGTACTACTTGCTTGAGTTGAATTTATACTTGGGCTTAATGTAGGGTGAACACATAACAAACAATTTGTGTATAATAATCAATGCATGTTTTTGAATTTGCACGCATTCTTATACATAACTCATACCCCGGTTATATTTACACCATATTCTTGCCTAACATCCTCAATAATGTGTCAAGGTTTATGGACACAACCAACTCCTCCAAACTTGTCTTTGATTAAGTGTTCAATTACCTCAACGCTTGCCTATCTGTGATCATGATTTAACAACTCGATGGAGCATGTTTGCATATTTGCAAACTTTGAGATCCTAAAGATCTCAAAACCATGCATCCTAATTGCACGGAGCTTCTATATGCATGTCTCGTCTATACATCACACATTATATAAATCCTTGGTTGATTTCAAAACTCGAAAGTCAAAATTTTCGTTCATGGCAAACACTGATAATCTCATCATTAGGTCCTTCTTACAAAAGAATATTTGACCTACTTCAACATCAACTCTAGACCCATGCAAAATGATGTCCTCTCGTGCTTCCAATATTTGGTACAGTCGTACAGACGGTCCAACTTCTAGCATCGACCGAGTCTCATTCTCAACAACTGGACGATTCACTCTCTCCCTATTCATTTTTGCACTTACTACCTCTTCATGGTATGTAACTATTTGAGGCTCTTCATGGTCTGCAACTGTTTGAGGTTCCATAACCTTCCTACAAGGATCAGTGTCTACATTTCTCTCATACTCAACGTCTTGCACATAATTTTCACCCCAATAATGTTCAGTATATGCAACTCATACATCATTGCCCCAATGATGTTCAATATCATGTGGTCGAGCATATGATTCCCATGGATTGATGTTATCATTGTCTAATGAGAGCATGGATTGTACGTTATTCATTTGAGTACTCTCGTACGTGAATTTCATCCTCTTGGAAAATGTGGAACAATTTTGTATTTTGCATCTCAAAACCCACATGGTCAGCGCTCACGTGTTTGTTTACTTTATTAACTTTCATATTCTCTTTGTTCTACTGCTTTTGTTCAATCGTTATGAATACTTGGACTTTTGAGAGATCTAGGTGTCCAAGGATAAATTGAACATCATCATTGTCAATGATGTGCAGTGGAGGGAATTCATAGTCCAACTTGTATTTCACCCTCATTACAATGTCAAACTCTGACGAACTAACTTTTGCAATCTCACATATGCGACCTTTCATGTACTTTGCACTTACCACCAAGAGAGTAATATGATGACAAACTTCAAGGACAACGCAACCATTAAATTGTTTGTTCACGAAATTCCCTTACTACATGAACAAATAATTTAGTTGTCGCCTTTGAAGGGAATGAACGTTTCACTCCGCAGTGGAAGCATTGAATCGTCTTTGATTTTATTTAAAATTAAACTAAAAATTAAAGTTAAGCAAACTTACTTGGAGTAAACATGGAGATATTTCTGGTAGATCTTTATCTCCTCCATAAAATCTTCCTAGCTATGACTTGAACACAAGACCAAGGCTTGTGAGAGCCTCTTGAAAGAAAATCCACAAGGGATTGGAGAGGAAGAGGTCTAGAGAGAATTCTCTAATTCTCTATTGGGGAGATATGTATTATATCTAATGGCTCAACCCAATGGTCTTATTTATAGAGACCAAGGGAAAATCTTTGCCATAATTAAAATATTATATTTTAAAATCTAATATATTAAAATATATCTTATATTTATTTGAATCTCATTCAAATCTCCTACGATATTTATTTATTTGAATCTTATTCAAATCTCCTACGATATTTATTTATTTGAATCTTATTCAAATTCTATAAATATCTTTTATTTAATGTATCTAACATACATTAATTATTTTAATATTTAATGTATCAAATACAATAACTATATTTTCCTCTTATATATTTAATATATCTAATATATTAAATATTAATTTGAACATTTCAAATTTTTCTTTCAACTAAATTGATCTTTTAGTGTTACTATGAGATAGCAATAGAACCTTATGGACCTACAGATTATAAGCTCCAATGATACAAAATCAATTAATTAAACTCTTTAATTAATTAATTTTCATTCATTAACTATAGATCACTCCACTATAGGCCTAGAGTTGCACTCTTATGCACTGTAGGACAAGTTGTGTCCATAGATATAATCATTACATGCAAGTCGATCCTTCACGAGTTGTTCGTAATTACAGTTGGGCCAAAAGTCCGATTTACCCCTATAATTACATCTTGCACCTTAAGTACCACTGATCCTCTAATGAACAATCTGTTTATAATCTAATTATAAATCGAGTCTCGCTCGAGTCAGTGAGAGGGTGGGGCCCCATTGTTCAACTTCCAAAATCAGCACTTAAGGTAACTAATCATCTACTTACCCTATATAGAAATGAGTAAATTCCATCTTGTGAGATTATGTTCCCAGCTCCTTATTTGGTCAAGTTCCCAAAATGGTAGGCATATTGAATCGGCTACAAAAGCCACTCTCACCCATGCAAATCAAAGGACAAGTCTTCACAAGCAGGAGTTCATAACTCACTCAGGATTAAGATCGAGTCGCATATGATCATCCTGATGAAATACTAATCTTCTCAATTAACGAATTTATAAAGAGAGATTAAATATTTTGTGGTCCAGTCTTATACAAACTCATTGTATAAGATACCTCCACTCACATGTCTCCACATGAACGATTTGGATTAAATCATTTGTAACTATTACAAAGTAGGTCGTATCAATAGTGTTGTCAAGATAAGGCACCAACATTATCCATATACTATGACCCTTTAGGTTATTTCTTGAACATGATCCTCCCGTATGTCAACCACATACTATTCAAGATTACACTAATAATCTTGAATTTTTCATATAATGGATAATATTATATTGCAAATAAAATAATCAAAATTATTATTAATTATTAAATAACTTATTAATTACGAGGCTTTATGGCATAAATCTCAACAAACTTGTCCTTGAAGTTGTTCATCACATTACTCTCCAAGTGGTAAGTGTAAAGTGCATGAAATGCTTTTGGGAATACAGGTCGGACTGTGTCAAAGATAGTGATATGGTGGTTGAAAACAATCACCATGTTAGGTTCCTCTCCAATTGCAACCTTCAAGTTCGTCATGAATCAATTCCATGACCGATCTGTCTCATTGTCCACAATTGCGTATACTAGAGGATATACTCAGTTATTACTGTCCATAACTACACCAACCAACATGATTCCTTTATACTTTTCTTTAAATGGGCACCATCAACAATAATGATAGGACGACAATTCACATAACCCCTGGTGGAAGGACCTAATGCCATGAAAAGGTACTTAAAATGCTTGGACTTTTATTCAAGTTCAATCTCAAAGATGATACTTGGATTTTCTATCTTCAAAACTTCTCCATAAGCATGAAACATGACGTATGAATCTTCTAGTGACCCCTGTGCTAGAACATGTGTTGTTTCCCTCGCACGCCACAATTTGTCGTAGCTTATATTTACCCCATATTCTTGCCCGACATCCTCAAGGTCTATAGACACAACCAACTCCTCCAAACTTGTCCTTGATTAAGTGCCCAATTACCTCAGCACTCGCTTGCATGTGGTCGAGATTTAACAACTCAATGGAGCATGTGTGCACATTTATGTACTTTGAGATTCTGAAGATCTCACAACACTGTATACTAATTGTACGGAGCTTCCTAAGTCTCGTCCACACATTGCACATTGTATAAATCTTTGGTTGATTTCAAAACTCGAAATTCAAAATTGTGGTTCATGGCAAACACTGATAATCTCGTCGTTAGGTCCTTCTTGCAAAAGAATATTTGGCCTATTTCAATGTCAACCCTAGACCCATGCAAAATGATGTCCCCCATGCTTCCAATATTAGGTACAGACGGTCTAACTTCTGGCATCGATCGAGTCTCATTCTCAACAACTAAATGATTCACCATCTCCTTATTCACTCGTGCACTTCCTACCTCTTCATGGTATGCAACTGTTTAAGGCTCTTTAGGATCTGCAACTATCTAAGGTTCAAGTACCTTCCTACTAGACTCAGTGTCTACATTTGTCTCATACTCGTCATCCTGCACATAATTTTTGCCCCAATAATGTTAAGTATATGTGTTCCATGCATCATTTCTTCCCCAATGATGTTCAATATCATATTTTGCATATCAAAACTCACATGGTCAATGCTCACGTTTTTGTTTACATTATTAATTTTCGTATTCTCTTCGTCCTGCTACTTTTGTTCGGTCGTTATGAATACTTAGACTTTTGAGAGTTCTGGATGTTCAAAGAGAAATTGAACATCATTATTGTCAATGATGTGCAATGGAGGGGATTCATAGTCCAACTTGTATTTCACCCTCATTACAATGTCAAACTCTGATGGACTAACTTTTGTAATATCATATATGCGACCTTTTAGTTCGTCATAATCCATTATGTTGGACATGACCATCCCTTTCAAGCGACCTCCCCTATCACAGTTTTCATCCTCATCCCAGGCACTCCCATATCAAATGAATAAACATTTCTTCTTCATCCTTCAAATTAAAGTAAATAAATAAGTAAAATTTTGAGAAAATACATTTTTGGTCCCTGAGGTTTGGGTTTAGTAGCATTTAGATCACTGAGTTTTTAAACTCAACATTTTAGCCCTAAGGTTTGAGTTTAGTAGCATTTTGGTCCCTCCATTCATTTTTTCATTATTGTAGCTTACGGAAGCTGATGTGGCATTTTTTTATTATACAAATATATATATTTTTTAATTTGTTATAATAAAAATATTTTTTTTTTCTTTGTCTTTCTCCTTACTCCCTCCTCTTTCTCCCCCCTCCCATCTTTCTTCTTCTTTCCTTCCATCCATGACCACTGCCCCAACCACTGCACCGTCGTTGTCGCCGTCGTCCTCCATCTTCTTCTTTCTCCTCTTTTATTTTTCTCTTCTTCTTCTTTCATCTCCTTCCTTTCTTCTTCCTTCTCTATCTTCTTCCTCTTCTTCTCTTTCCGCTTCCTCCTTCTTTCTCTCCTTTCCATGTTTACTTTAAAATTATTTTAAAAAATAATAATAAATCTAGAACAAACCATATTTGGTTCGTTCCAAATTTGGAACAAACGCCCAAATCTAGGAATTTGTTGTAGATCAAACGAAAAAATGTTGTTATTGTGTACTATTCTCACTCACAAACACTCATTTTCTTCCTTGATGCAAAACCTAATTAGGTATTTTATATTTGTCATTTTTTTAAGAGGATGAGATGTCGATGGTTCTCTAAGACTCAGACCTGCACTAAACTCATAGGCTATTCAATGGTCTTTTATACAAAGATAAAGTTTATCCAATGGTCATTGTAATAGCAAAAAGACATCAAAACAAACTGCCAAATCTCTCTCAAATCCAACAAAACAAATCTCTTCCTTTTTTCTCTCAAATCCACCGATCCTAATAATTCAATTACAATTACAATTTGGTAAAATATTATGTTATGGGTGAATTTAGCTAGTTGAACCAAACCCTAGGATCATGAAGATTTGGGCCTAAAAATGAGTAAGAGGAAATTCAAGCCCATCATAATTGGCCCATAACCAACCTGTAGGCCCTAATTGGCCAAACTACGGGTAGGCCCAAAGCCAAGGTGGTCGACTCACATGTGGGTGGGTCAGCCAAGGTGGTGGTGGTGGTAGTAGTAGTACCACTACTACTACCATCTACTACTATTAGTACTACCACTACTAGCCAAGGGGCCGCACATGGGGGTGGGTCAGCCAAGGTACCTATTACTACTACATACCACCACTACTAATACCTAATACTACTACTACCAACACTACTACTACACCTACTACAGTTGACCCACATGTGGGTTGGTCAAGGCCTAATTTGGCTAACCCATGAGTTGGTCGGCCCGAAACTCCTAATGGCAACGTGTGTGTGCATTGTCCCATTTAGTACTACCAATCGAAACTCCCAATGATGATCCCAAGTTTCGATTATGAAAAGGCAATCTTATATAAGCGAGAGGCATCATTTGTTAGAGGTACATCAAAAATACTCGCCTACTTTCTCTAACTTCTTTCAAACCCAATACTTGTTAGGAGTGCAAACAAACGTCCCACATTGGCTAGGGAAGGGAGTGATCATGGGTATATATGTGAGGACAATTATCTCCATTGGTATGAGGCCTTTTGGGGGAACCAAAAGCAAAATCATGAGGGTTTATGCCCAAAGTGGACAATATCATACCATTGTGGAGATATGTGAGGGGTCATTGTCCTTATCAATTGATTAGATCATTGTAAAACCCATAAGGTTAGGATTTCATGTATTTTACTTGAATGACTACCATTGCTGCAATTTTCAATCACCTGCGCTGAAGAAGTTGACGACAAAGAGGTGCACGAAAAAAAAAATCAAAGTCAAACATATTCGGTTGGAGCTTTATATTATTATTAAACATTCCAATATCATAAAACAGTGTTTGGTTTTGTGGTGAATGAGGCTTCTTGTTATACCCTAGGTCTTGGGTTTAACACTTGGTAATGCAGTTTTTGTTTTTCATTTTTTCGACTACTGGTGCTATAGTTGGAAGACAAGATTTAGGTTTATAAACCTTAAATTTGGAATGGTTCAAACAATGAAGATATTGAAGACCAAGATATGTCTTGGATTTAAATTATTGTAATTTAAATTGTTTTCAATTTCTTAGGATATGCCAAATATGTCGGTCAATTTTGCTAGTTTTAATTTAATTATACATGAGATGTATGTTTTAAATTGTTTGTTGTTGCATAAAGTATGTCATTTGGATTAAAATCCCACCATAGGTTAAGCATGATCATGCATCTTAATTACTTTTAAATATAATTGTTATATTTGGAAATTTTGATTAGGATGTTTCCTAATAGAATTAAGAAGTTTTTGTCTAATAAGTTTATATTTTCCATATTTTTGATTATAATTGTTATACTTGAAAAATTAAATTAGGACATTTCCTAATGAGATTAGGATTTTCTTAGAATAAAGATATTTATAATTCATGCTTTAAATAGTTTAAAATTTGAATTTAATATAGCTTTATTTGTTTCTAATAAGAATAGAATTTAGGATAATCTTTTAATTTAGTTTTAAATGGTCTAAAATGGTAGAATTTCAAGATTATCCATAGTTTAAAATTTGAATTTAATTCATATTTATTTGTTTCCTAATAAGATTAGATTTTTTTTTTAAATAAGATTAGATCTTTTAATTTCAAAATAAGATGAGATCTTTTAATTTCCTAATAATATTAGGTCTTCCATAAATAAAGATAATTTAATTCAAAGATAAAATAGTTTAAGTTTTGAATTAATTTATCTTTTATTTTTTTCTAATAGGATTAGAATAAAATATCTTAGATGATCTTTTAATTTGTTTTAAAGAGTTAAAATAGTAGAATTTCAAGATTATCCATAAAGTGAATTAGTTTTTAATAGGATTAAAAACATTACTTAAATTAATTTATGTTCATTAATCTAGTAATTAATAATTAATTAAAGATTAATGAATTTGAAATAAAAAGTGACTACAAGGGAACTATGTCTATGAAAGGTTCTGTCTAGACTGGGGTATTTAAGCTGACCGAAAGGGAACACATCTAACTGGGAATCGACCTGGGAGTTGAATTAGTCAAATTTTATTTCACTAAGCATGCTCATAATGTGATTAGTTTTTTTTTAAATAGTCTTAAAACTTGGTAATTCACATTAAAATCAATCTAACAACATAAGGGTTATAAAAGGGTAGATTGAGAACTTAGATAAATGAGATTAACCTAATTTGTCTAAGTAATAAAAAATCCTATTGCAAAATACTTAGTGGGAGAAGGACATTTGTCAACATATCCTACGGTCTCTGTCATTGATTCACAATATGAGATTCATGCGCTTTTGGACTGTCCTCCCTACAGAAAGTGTTTGCGTGGGTCAATATCAAGTAGAATCTTTTGAGAAAGTATTATAGTAGGTGGGAGAAGGAAATGTGTCAACATATCCTACGGTCACCATCATTGGTTTACATCGTGAGATTCATGTGGGCCTCATGGCGGCTTTTGGACCATCCCCCTACGGAATGTGTTTGCATGGGTCAATATCAAGGTGAACTCTTGATAATGATAAGATTGTAGTTTTGTTTCCAATACTTGACCTACCCTATAGCGGCACTTGTTGGAATAAAACTATGGGATCTAAAATGATGGATTATACTTACAAATGGCTCATTAAGATTGTTAATGATATCTTTGACCAAACTAATGGTAACTAAATATTATAATAAGAGTTATTCTGGTATAACACTTGGTTGAGATTGTCTCAGTTTAGTGAAAGAACACTTGACCTACCCTACGGCGGCACTTGTTCTAACTCACTAAAGTACCATAGCATTAGAAATGATTTATAGGATTCATTTTTCAAATTGTTTGATTTCTATGCTAAAATTGAATGGATAATTGTTTGCATGATGTTAAATAATATATATATTTCAATATTTTGTCAATTTCTTTCTTGATTTTAATTTTGAATACTAATTTATCAAGTGAGAAAATTTTATTACTTGGAATAGTAACATTAACGCTATAATGGTAGTGTAAAATATTTTTGTCTTTATTGAGAAATGTTCTCAAAAGCTGTTGTCAATGCTAATCGAATTGTTCGTGAAGCACATGATTAATGAATCAAAGCTAACGAGATAGTTTATAGATATTTTCTAGTCGACATGTTAGATGTCAAGCTTAAAAGATAAAGAAAATGACAAAAATATATGAGATGTTGAAGTCAACAGAAGCTGAATTTAGAAAATTGTCTAAATGATCTCGAAAATTAAGTATACAAAAATCTAACAAAAGAAACCAAATGACTGAAGCTGTATAAAAGGAAATAGCTCCTAAATTAGCTAGGACAGTCATAATGAGAGGAATTTTTTGAAATACCTCTGTGGGAAGAAAAATATAAATGAAAGTAAATTTGATTTACTAGATTTTTGGTAAAGAATAAGTAACGACATATGGATAGTTGATACAAGATGCACTATCAAGATTTATTTTTTTTATTACATTTAATATGTAATTCTTGGAAAATACTTAACATGTAGAATAGTTTCTATAGGTTGGCACTAGGAAGCTCATCTCAGTTAGTGTAGTGTGAGACATTAAGATGTCATTAAGTAAAAATTGTTATTTATTGTTGAATATGGTGTTTTTAGTAACCATAAGAGAAATTCAATTTCTCAAATTTTTTACTAAAATGTTCATATAGTATGAATTACTTTGAAGTATGAAAGTTTATATTTTCAAACTTGTTTGAAAATAGATTCAGCTAAAAATAAGAATAATTTGTATATGTTAAAATGTTGACATGTACTATACCACAAAATACTGAGATATTCAGAATTATAGAATCCAGAATAGAAAGACATTGTTTTCTCCTAAAAGATGATACTTGACTTTGGCTATTAAGGTTGATTAACATCAACTTGAATAAAATGAAAAGACTAGTAAGAGGTAATTCTCTAAAAAGTTAGTTAATTACATTACTTGTCTGTAGATCTTGCCTTTCATGCAAGATAATCATTAGGCTTTTATTAGATAAGGCTACAAGGCCAAAGAATACTTTGGACTTACACATTTTGACCAAAGTAGTCTGGTTGACCAAAGTAGTCTGGTGAATGTAAAGGTCAAATAAAGTCATGAATATTTCATTACTCTAATTTATGATCATTCATGGTACAAGTATCTTTACCTAATACAACATAAGTCTAAATTTTTGAAAAATTCAAGAAAATTAAGATTAAAGTTGAAAATTAATTAGGTAAATTATCAAGATATTATGATCAGATCATAATAGAAAGTACAATAACCTTACGTACTAAGATTAACTGATAGAAAATTAGTTTTTATCCTAATTATCTTAATACAAAGTACAATTTTGTGAAATTGTGCTGCAAGAGGAGAAACATGACCTTGTTAGACATGGTCACATCAGTAATGAGTTACACACCATTACCAAACTCCGGTTAGGAAATGCAATAGAGATTGCATTGGTGAACATGCTTCCTTCCAAAAGTGTCTATGAGACAATTTTAAGATTATAGAAGAATAGTAAAGCTGGTTTACAACACTTCACCATTTGGGAATGTTAAGCTCACATACTGAAACAAGTTTTAAACAAGCCTAAAAAGTTTGTATATGTTCAAAGATAAGCCTAAATGTAGGCCACCCCTAAGGAGTATAAAATGATCTTTTATTTAGTCATAAAACGAATAAGGTATTTGTATGACAAATATCATTTTTATAAGGAATGTCAAATAAAAGATTACAAACTTTAATAAGGTGAGATAGTGTTAATAAATTGGTTCAAAGTGAAGCCACTAAATAGTTAACAAAAGTTGTTAACAATTTAATTTACATTTGAAAGTCAAATGGATCCTAGTCATGAATTGGATAAGCCTCATCGTAGTGGGAGAGTTATGAGATGACTCAACCTTTACAAAAACTTAATTGAGGCCCAAACTGTCATGTAAGATGACAAAGTTGAAAGTTTATTGCTCTCAAAGTGAGACTAATGGCAAATGGTTAGACCTAATAGGAAAAAATAGACTAAGAGTAAACTTTCTCACTTGTTGTCATACTAAAGTCTGTAAGTATTATTTAATTAATTGTTGCATATGGGATATGAAAATGAATGTTTAGAATTCTTTTATGAAAAGAAATCTTAGATAATGCATCTACACAAATCAATTAGAAAGATTTATTTTTATAGATCAAAAGAATAAAGGTTTGCAAAATAGTATAGGTTCATTTATGAAATGAATTTTACAATTAGATCTTTGAATATAAGGTTTGATAAAAGTATCAAAACCTATGACTTTGGATAAATATTAATGAAGCTTGTATAGACAAGAAAATCATTAATTACTTAGTGGATTTTTTTCATATTTTATGTTAATGATATTTTACTCATTATGAATGATGAAAGACATCTATCTAACATAAAAAGCTGACTAAGTAACCAATTCCAAATGAGTAATTTGGAATGATTCG
The DNA here is from genome assembly GCA_033996785.1 of Trichosanthes truncata. NCBI lineage: Eukaryota > Viridiplantae > Streptophyta > Magnoliopsida > Cucurbitales > Cucurbitaceae > Trichosanthes > Trichosanthes truncata. The sequence goes on from JAWPNB010000009.1 coordinate 25,750,117, forward strand.
GTATATTTACATGTCCAAAATGGAGATTTTAAGGACAAACTGTTAACTTTGTCTCAAATATTTTATATTGATAAAATTATTGTCAAATATTTGATATTTACGTCTAAGGAAGAGTATCCTAAGACAGCTCAAATGTTGAGAACATGTGATTAATTATATACTTTAAGTGAGAGACAGTTAATGCATAAATGAGACTTAACAATTAATATACAATTGGTTAGCATATATCAGTTAAACGAATGGTATGACCATTGAGTAGAAAATTTAAAAAAAAATTCAAATTATCTATGGATAATGAGAATTTTTTGTGTATGGAGTAAAAGTGTAACAACCCGAATTTTCCAATACGGTCATTCTAACAATAATGCGAAAGCGTAACAATCAAAACTAAAATAGATTTAAACAAATTCAGCTAAAGTAATTTCTTACAAAGGTTTTCTAAAAGAAACTATTGAATCCATAACAACAACTTTCTAAGTCTTGTGCCAGAGTACTAAACTTCACTTCTTATACTCCTAGACAAACCCATGAAACAAAACAATGCCAGAGGAAATAAGTGTTCAAGCTAAGTTTTGAGACAAAACCCATGAATCATGAAAACTTCCAGTAAAGGTAATTTAAATTTCTTCAATATAAATTGAATTCAATAAGTGTATTAAAACAAAGATTGAAAATAACACAACTCGATTAAAACAAAATTTGAATCCAAAAAAAACAGAGCAATACATCAATGTTCATCACCACTCCTCTCTTGCTCCCCAATTGATTCAATTCCCACTATTTCTAGGAAGAGAACAAACCTTCACAACCAAATTTTTCGTTGGATTGGACTGAAAAATCCAAGGAAGAACATAATCAAACTTTCTGCAAATTTTCGACCAAAAACAGAGGAAAACGGAAAAGAAAAACCAACGAAAATATCCTTCATTGAGCTCCCCAAAAATCGACCCTTTTTGTGTTGCATTTTCTCTTCTTTTATGGTCTTCTATTAGGGTTGACAACCCAATCAATTTCGTCCATAATCCATCCATTTCGTGCAAGAATCAAGCGCTTTCCAAATTTGGGTTTCGTTGATTTTTTTCCTTTTTTTTGCGTTTTCATACTGCTGCATATTACAAAATCCATTCTGCAATTTTCGCCTTGCGTTTCCTTCCAAACTGCTGTATATTGCAAAATTGATTCTACAATGTTGATTATGCAATTTTCACCCTTTTCTGCACAAAAAGACTTTCTTCTTAGTTTATCTTTCTCTTTTCCTCATTCTTTCTATCACATGCACTTCTCACAAATTATTGATGTTTTTCAAGCCTTTACCAACTTTCTCCTATGATTTCTAAAGCAAAACAAGCATAAATTAAGCTTATGAGAGTTAAATAAACCTTAATTTTAAGGCTTATTAGACTCTAAGTCCGTCTACAATGCAATTTTGGGAATACCAACCCTTCATAATTTGAAGGCAATACCATCCACATATCACCAAATGATGAAATTTCTGACTCCTAATGGAATTGGCACAGTGCAAGGTGAGAAACAAGTGTCAAGAGAATGTTATTTCACAGCCATGAAAGAGGTTAAACCCACACTTGCAATAGACTAACTCCCATGGGACAAGCTGCTAACCTTGACATCCCCAGAACGCCTCAGTACCAAGGAGCTTCCAAACCATGAAGAGGTCAAGCCACCTTCAGACCCCAAGTACGTTTAACCACACACCGAGCTAGCCAAGCACCTTAAGTTTTATTTTCATTAGTAATGATGTACTCCCATTTGGTTCCAATTAATGAAGTTTTTGCTTTCTTCATATTATGATTACTCAAACAATTTTTGTTTCAAAAATCACAAAAGTAGCATGAGGGGCAAGGATCATACAACTCAATTTCAGAAAAGTCAAAAAAAAAAAAAAGAAATTCACCCCTTCGAGAGGAAGCCAAAAGTGGTCGACCTCCTTAGGAGTTTAAAAAATTAACCACCTTGGGAGAAGGAAAAAAATGGTCGACCCCCTTGAGAGGAGTTAAAAAATTAACCCCTTCGGAGGGAGGTCGAAAATGATCAACCCTCTTAGTAGGAGTCTAAAACGTTAACCCCTTCAAGAGGAAGCCAGAAGTGGTCAACCCCCTTGGGAGGAGTCTAAAAGACTAAGCCCCTAAGGAGGAGATCGAAGAGGCAGACCCTCTAGGAGCGAAACCAAACAGCACGAAAACCAAAGCAAGAATGCTAGGGTAGAAATGCATACAAGTATTATTTTGAGTAAGTGTGTGAGAATGCACAATGAGTAGAGTCAAACGCCTAGATACGATAAACCACTCAAGTGTCACTATAGAGGAACTCTCGACCTAAGACTAATTAAAACGCTCGATAAATAAGCAAATAGGTCAAGCTCGAGAGTGGGGGCAATTGTTATGGGTGAATTTAGCTAGTTGGACCAAACCCAAGAATCATAAAGATTTAGGCCCAAAAACATTTAAGAGGAAATCCAAGTCCATCATAACCAACCTGTAGGCCCTGATTGGTCGAACTACGGGTAGGCCCAAAGCGAAGGTGATCCACTCACATGTGGGTGGGTCGGCCAAGATGGTGAAGTGGTAGTAGTACTACTACTACTACTATTACCTACTACGGCCAACCCACAGGCCTAATTTGGCTAACTGATGTGTTGGTTTGTCCGAAACTCCCAATGGCGACATGTGCGTGCATTGTCCCGTTTAATATACCTGAGGTAGAATCAGTTATGCGATCTAAGTCAATTAAAGGTTTAAGATTGTGGTTAAAATAACTGATTGGGTAATTATTTGACAATTTAAAGGTAATGTGCCTAAGTTTTGATTACGAAAGGGCGATCTTATATAAGCGAAAATGCGCCATTTGCCAGAGGTACGTCAAAATACTCACCTACATTCTTTAAGCTTCTTTCAAACCCAATACTGACATGAGCGTCAGAGTGGAGGTGGTCTAAGCACCTCATTCTTAGCTTATTTCTCTTATTTTACAGGCACATTCGTTTTTCGATTCAACCCCCTTGGAAGGAGTCTAAAAGATTAACCCCCCAAGGCATAGATCAAAAAGGCTAACTCCCTAAGAAAACCAAACGACACGAAATTGAGGCAATAATGTCTGAGGGATAAGTGCATCAAGTATTATTTTGAATAAGTGTGTGAGAATGTAATGAGTAGAGTCAAACGACTAGATACGATAAACCACCCAAGTGTCACTATAGAGGAACTCTCGACCTAGGACCAAAACGCTCGATAAACAAGCAAATAGGTCAAGCTCGAGAATGGGAATTGTTATAGGTGAATTTAGCTAGTTGGACCAAACCTGAGAATCATGAAGATTTGGGGCCAAAAACGAGTAAGAGGAAATCCAAGCCCATCATAACCGACCCATAACTAACCTATTGACCTATTGGCCAAACTACGAGTAGGCCCAAAGACAAGGTGGTCGACCCACATGTGGGTAGGCCCGCCAAGGTGGTGTTAGTAGTAGTAGTAGTATACTACTACCACCTACTACTACTACTAGTAGTAGTACCACTACTAGCCAAGGTGGTCAACCCACATGTGGGTGGGTCGGCCAAGGTGGTAGTAGTAGTAATAGTACTACTACTATTATACCTACCACTACTTCTACTAGTAGTACCATTACTAGCCAAGGTGGTGGTAGTAGTAGTAGTAGTACCTACTACGGTCGACCCACATCTGGGTCGGTCAAAGCCCAATTTGGCTAACCCATGTGTTGGTTGGCCCAAAATTTCTGATGGTGAAATGTGTGTGCATTGTCCCATTTAGTATACATGAGGTATAATCAGTTATGCAATTGATAACGCTCATTTATGAGTGTTATTTGGCTCTAAAAACTAAGCTATTTGCTTAGAAAGCGAGTGTTTAATGTTATAATTCATGTCATTTAGGAAATATTTAAGTAAAAACAAGTTTTGCATGTGTCTAAAGTCATGATTTGATAAACATAAGTTTTTAAGTGTATTTAGAGTCATTTTTGTTAAGAAAATGTTAATTTTTGTTGGTTTTGTGTAGAGTCTGAAAAATGACCCAAATGCGCCCACACACCCAAAAATACTCACCTACTTTCTCTAAGCTTCTTTCAAACCCGATACTAAAATGAGCGTTGAAGTGGAGGTGGCTTAAGTACCTCCTCCTTAGCTCATTTCTCTTTTTTTACAGGCACGTTCACTTCCCAATTCAACCCCCTTGGGAGAAATGTAATAACCCCCTAAGGTGGAGACCGAAGAGGTCGACCGCCTAAGAGAGAAACCAAATGGCACGAAATTTGAGACAATAATGTCTAGGATATAAGTGCATACAAGTATTATTTTGAGTAAGTGCGTGAGAATAAGCAATGAGTAGAGTCAATCGGCTAGATATGATAAACCATCCAAGTATCACTATAGAGGAACTCTCGACCTAAGACCAATTAAAACGCTCTATAAAGAAGCAAATAGGTCAAGCTCGAGAGTGGGGGCAACTGTTATGAGTGAATTTAGCTAGTTGGACCAAATCTAAGAATTATGAAGATTTAGGTCCAAAAACGAGTAAGAGTAAATTCAAGCCCCTCATAACCGACCCATAACCAACCTGTAGGCCCTGATTGGCCAAACTACGGGTAAGCCTAAAGCCAAGGTGGCCGACCCACACGTGGGTAGGTCAGCCAAGGTGTTAGTCGTAGTAATAGTAGTACCACTACTACTACCACCTACTACTAGTAGTACCACTACTAGCCAAGGTGGTCGACCCACATGTGAGTGGGTCGACCAATGTGGTGGTGGTACTACTACTACTACTACTACTACTACTACTACCTACTACGGTTGACCCACATGTGGGTCGATCAAGGCCCAATTTGGCTTACCGATGTGTTGGTTGGCCTGAAACTCTTGATGGCGACATGTGCGTGAATTGTCCCATTTAGAATACCTGAGGTAGAATCAGCTATGCGATCTAAGTCAATTAAAGGCTTAAGATCATGGTTAAAATAACTGATTGGGTAACTATTTGACAATTTAAGGGTAATGATGAGCCCGAGTTTCAGTTACAAAAGGACGATCTTATATAAGCGAGAAGGCATCATTTGCTAAAGTTACGTCAAAAAAAATTCGCCTACTTTCTCTAAGCTTCTTTCCATACTCAATACTGACATGAGTATCATAGTGGAGGTGGCTTAAGCACCTCCTCCTTAGCTCATTTCTCTTGTTTTGCAAGCATGTTCGTTTCCCGATTCGAGCCCCTTAGGAGGAGTCTAAAAGATTAATCCCCTAAGGGGGAGACCGAAGAGACCGACCCCCTAGAAAGAAACCAAACGACATGAAAATCGAGGCAATAATGTCTAGGGTATAAGTGCATACAAGTATTATTTTGAGTAAGTGTGAGAGAATGAGCAATGAGTAAAGTCAAACAGCTAGATACAATAAACCACCCAAGTGTCATTATAGAGGAACTCTCAACCTAGGACCAATTAAATTGATCCAGCTAACCAAATTTCGGTATCAACGTATTATGTCATGATTTCCTAAATCTGGGTGTTTGTTCTAGACCGAACGAATGCCCAGATCTGTTGGTTTTTTTTCTTTTTAAGCAAACATGGGAAGGAGAGAAAGAAGGAGGACGAGGAAAGAGAAAAGAATAGGAGAAAGAGAAAGAAGAAGAAAAGAAAGAGAGGAAAGAAGAAGAAGATGGAGTGACCGCAGCGATGGTGACCATGGATGGAAGGAATGAGGATGAGAGGAGGGAGAAAGGAGAGGGAAAAAGAAAAAATAATAAAATAATAATTTTGTATTATAAAAAATTAAAAATATAATTTTATTTTAAAAAATTATAATTAAAAAAACCACGCCAACTTTCATTAGCTATAGTAACGAAGAAATAAACGAAGGGACCAAAATGTTACTAAACTCAAACCTCAGAGGCTAAAACGTGGAGTTTGAAAACTCAAAGACTTAAATACAACCAAACCCAAACCTAAGGGACCAAAAGTGTATTTTTTTTTCATGTATTTAATAAACAGATAACAAAATCAACAAATTAAGAAAACTAATTATCCATTTATATTCAGCTCTTGCTCTCGACTCTCAATATAGCTTTCATCTCTCAATTCTCGATTTCGACTCTTTTCTCAATTCTCACTCTCGACTCTTTCTCTCTTCACTTGAATGAATTTTGTATAATTAAATTGGTATTTTTAGTAAAAAAAAATATGAGATTGAAATTTGAACTTCCAATCTCATACAGAGAAATTGATGTTTTAACCACCCAGTTATATGCAATACATAAACTTCATCTTGAGAAGGTATTTACTTCCAAAACTTATTCATATTTAGAGTTTAAATTAACACATTCATCTAAGTATAGGGTAAAGTTGAAACTTTTCCCCAAATTGTAGGAATGGAGTTGGATTTAATCAGCAAAGCTTAAAAGACTAAATTTATAGTTTATTTAACTCGAGAGAGAGCTCTGAAAAGGGGGAATGATTATATGTATTGATATTGAAGCATCAATGGAGTTGTAGCTTCCCGCCAAGGCAAAAGAAAAAGCAACTTGCAACTGTAACCAACGTCTCCTTCAACCTATCTTCAAAAGTAAGGAATAAGTGCTTTATGCAAAATCCATCTAATTCAAACAAGCAGTTATTATATTCAACAAAAGCACAGCTTTGCTTGTTACCCCCTACTTTCTTCCTTCTTATAACTCTCTAACTCATTCGCCAATTCTATCAAAATGGGTTTAGATTTTGAACTAAAGATCAACCCAACCAGAGATGATGATCATTCCTCAACCTTTGAGCTTCAGTTGGCCAAAAGCAATTCCAGTCATTTTTTCTGGTCTAATGAAACCAATTCCATGTTCATTCTCACTGCCAAACTCACAGGTCTATCAATCCATCCATCCACCCGGCTATCTTTTTCTCTCTCATTCTGTTTCTCTTTGGTTTCTGTCTATTCTTTATCATTTTTTGGTTTTTCTCTCTCATTTTCCTGTTGCAGGTTTTGCAAGAGACGACATTGTGATAACTATTAATGGAAGCGGTACTCAGATTGAGATTGGTTGGGGACAACCTGTTCAAAAAATGGAGATTACGAGATGGACATACAAGAAAGAAATGGAGACAAGAAGGTTCAAGAAGATCTTTCGAATTCCGGATGGTGTGGTTTTGGACGAAATTAAGGCGATGTATAATGAAGAAGAATCGATTTTGAAGATTTTGATGCCCAAATTAGTGGATGGAATCCTTGGGGAAGGAATTGAAGAAGTAAAGGAACAGGAAGTTGGCCAAGTGGCATTTGAATCTCAGGAGGAGATTCCTGATACAACTGCAGAGCTTGAGACTCTGGAAACTGGCAGAAAGACCAAATTGGTTGAAGATAATCATGGAGATGAGGAAGACGATACTGCTAATGGAAAATTTGGAGTAGAAAATGCCGAGCCCGAAGCATTTCCTAAGATAGAATATGTAGCAGAAACACCACCAGAAGAGATCGAGAAGCTGAAGGGCAAGGAGATGGAAGATATTGGTGGAGATTCCAATGACTACTCTGAAAGTGTACAATTAGAAAAACTAGCAATAAAAACTACCGAGTATGAGGTCACCAGAGAAAATGTTAATGGAGAAATCAAGGTCCCCAAGGTTATAAGTATGGAAGGAATAGAAGTGGCTGAAGAAACATCTCAAGGAACAGCCAACCATCAAAAAGAAAAAGGAGAACGCAATGCTGAAGCCCATAATGGTGATATAGCAACCATGATAAATAAGAAACCAGATGTCAAAACACAATCACAAGCTACAATTCATCGAGAGGCACAAGTATTAGACCGTGAACTTTCACAGCCAAATCGACAGACTCAAGCAGAACCGGGGAAGCAGGAAACATATAAAAACATTTGGGAATTGAAAGAACTTGAAACATATAGAGAAGCTGAAGATATGGAAAGTCCATATTTGCAAAGCCCTGCACACGAGCATGAAGAAAAAGGAGTTGATCGACAAGGAAAAAGGTCCCAAACAAAAGATGAAACTAAAGAAGCAAGAGAAGAATGCAAGTCACCACAGAAGGAGAAACATGAAGATTTCAGCAAGGAGGCAAAGCAAGAGAAAAAACAAGATTCAAAACAATTTAAAATGCGTACTCCAATCCTCGTTGCAGGGTCAGCTCTTCTCGCATCCCTTGTAATTGTGGTGTTTAACTTAGTGAAAAGTAAAAGACGAGAGAAAAACATGAGAGGTTAAAATGCTGAAGCAGCAGACAGTTCCTCCCAGAAGAAATAAAGACTTTTCACAATATACCCAAAATGTAAATGCGATCACAATAATGAAAATGGCCAGTTGCTGATAATAGCACCATTTGGTGGAACCTTCAAATGGATGGTACGCTAGGCTTGAGTCAAACTGCCTGTACAATAGCAACTGCATTAATTACACATTTAAAAAGAGAGAAGTGAGTTGGCAAAGAAAAGACAATCAAGAACTTTTGGCTTTGAAAGCCTGCACCTAACGACAGCTAAACAATTGTAATACGGGGGACAGCTATCTAAGGCTCTCCAACTTTTATGGTACCTATCTACGTAAAATATGAATTATTGATCGTACAACCAGCTATTTCATTCAGTTGAATAAAGAATAAAATAGTCTTATGCTGTCCAATCAATGTAATTTGAAACTCCGGATGGTAAAGGGTAAAGCGGTAACAGTTATGAACCAAGTCTCTCTAGATCCAAACACTTAATGGGAAAATCGACCATGAATCATACAGCTTGTAAAATAAAATTGATGTGAGTGTATATTAAATAATTGATGTAGAAATGTTGTATAAGCAATATCGGACAAATGATCTCATTCCTCTTTTTTAATTTCTCCTATTAAAACTGCAGTTTTGCCCATGCTGTTATGAGGAGAGACTGAAAATTAAATAGTGTCACCCATATTCTAAAAATAGTAGTTAAAATTTTTAAATAGTACTACGTCTTACCCTAGCATATCTCAAAGTTCTGATTGAGAAAATTTAATCTCTAAAGCACTAATTTTATGTGACATGCAGGCAGCCATTCATTTCTTACAAAACAATAATTCAAGACTTCAAAAACAAAGGACTATTGGCCAAAGAAATATCAAATGAGAAAACCTAAACAATCAAGACATACAGAAAAAGTTATTTGCCTGGTATTGAAACAGCAAAAGGACTTAAATGTAACAGAAAATTCAACATTAAAATAAAGACTGGGAGATGAAGTGCATTTGGAAGTTATGGGAATGTCAAAGCATCAATTGGAGAAAGAAAAGTCAAATTGAAAAAATCAAAAAACCACCCCTGCTATTTTTCTGATACAAGTACAAACCCTATTCCTAAATAAAATGTCAAAATGTGGTCAAGGGCACATTTTTCTAAGTCAACAACAAGGAGCTTGACCAAAAAATAAAATATTAGATCAATTCAATGCTGACATTGCCAGTCGCAAGTTGCTAAACGAATTTCAAACCCTTCTGGATGACCTTACAACGGTCAGAATGTATGAACAGCGTGGACTTCATAAGAAGCCAACTTAGTAGTATGTCTAATGTCTATTGTCAAAATTTTAAACATCAAGGGTAAAAGTAGGGTAGAAGTTAGAACCAACTCGAATGAAAAAAACCAAAGGACCAACGTAGTAGTATGTCTATTGGTCAAGCAAGTAATATTTTCACAGAAAAAACAGGGTGGGGGCCAAAATTTATAGAAACTTTACCATCAGAAAATTCCTTTCTGGGTTGTAATAAAGATGGGTAGTAAAACTGTAGAGCTTCAATCCTCCAGCAGCAAGGCATCAGAATCGACTTAAGCTCAGGGCGCTCTCTTCTTCTGCTTACATAAATATTCTTCTAGTTTTCACATGGCATGGATCCAGAGACTGAGGTAAATCTCATACTCCCCTTTATCCTTCTTCACAACCATGGGTCAATGCCACCCACTTCCTCAAACCCAGATTCAAATTTCTTGTTATCATCTCAACGATGCCCAACATACATGGCCCCAAAAAGGTCATTCCTCTGCTTTATCTTTCCTTCAAGAATTAAATAACTAAAAGTAAAATGATCGATACTTTAAGAAATGTAATGCGAGGGAGGCAGAGACAGTGTGTGTGTGGCCACCCAAATGTCAGTTTCGCAGAAGCAGGGAAATACAGCGTACAATTTTGAATGGTTTCCCTGCAAAATGGAAGAATGGGAAAGTCTTACATCAAATGTAATCCATAAGTCAAAAGAAATGGTGAAATAAGTGGAACTCATTATATATGCAGAGCACTTAAAAATCATATCCAAACATTGGCCGTTAGGAAACCATTTTGTTTTTTCTTTATCAATCATCAAACAATCATTGCAGAGGACGTCAAATCTGTATTAATTGCATTAAGATCCAAAGAGAAGAACTCAGAATTTCATCAAAAGATATTCCTACCTCAACACAAATTGTTTGTATTTACCAAATAATAAATATCACAGAGAACAGCTACATCAACGAAAATGTAACATAAACAGAAAATGGATTGTACAAGCTCCAACCCCCACCCCCCCAACCCACCCAGAAAGAAAGAAAAAAAAAAGTAAGCATTGAGGAATGTGAGAGTCCATTCCGTATCTAATTTCCTTGCACAATACACACTGATTAATACAAAGAAACTCCTCTTACCCTTTCGTTTATTTTACTCGTCCATTGTTCATACTTTTAACAACTCTGGAAGCCAACTTTGAAGATGTCCTGTAATCTGCAATAATCTGACAATTTCTATTCAGGGTTATTTCCTCGTCCTAAACAATCAAGCCCTTCAGTTCTTGAGCGTACAATTCGATGGAAGACCTCTCTAATCTGCCGTTCCAGAGGATCCAAGCCAATCTTCATAGTTTCACAAATCTGAGATAGCTCCTGCACTTTTTGCCTCACCTCTTCTTCCCTATCATTCGTCAAGGGGAAGTGTGCCGTATCGGCCAATTCATTCATGATATGCGCAAATTTATCGATCTGATGAATCTCCTTCAACAACCCACAAGCATTTCTTCTTTCCCGCTTTCTCGATTCTTCCAAAATCCGATCGTGAAGAGAAAGCATTGGCGCCGCCCATGCGAACTGCCGGGGCAGCGAGAAATGAACATGTAAGCCGCGGTCCTGGCAGGGAATTGCCGCCACCAGAGTCCACGTTACAAACAGTAATATCATGTTCATCGTAAAAACAGGGGCCGCAAGGCTACGCACTGGCTCATTCGCCCTCGGAGCAGCCAAATTGCTCCCAATTGCCTGAAGCTGCCTAGCGGCCGACCAGGAACGCGAAACACTCCATGAAAGCGAACGGAAATGCCCCAAAGACCTACGGTCTCTGGTACCATTATTGCGTCCAAAAGAACGATTTCTCTGAGCAATAGCAGGGGAATTGGCATCGTTTTCATCGAGCATTGCAATCGCCAAATCTATCAGAGCCTTCTTCGCGCGGCGAAATTGGCCTTCGCCAAGAGTCTTCTTCTGACTACAATTATCCAAAGCACTAAGCACAATCTCCAACAATTTCTGCCACTGCCTCAGCTGCTCAATCCCATCTCTAACCGCATTACAAACGTCAAGCGCCTTCACGCTCCTCTCCAAGTAATCCGAAACCAGCCTATCCATCGGCGGTCTACAAATTTCCGCCTTGTGCCCAAATAAAATGATCTTAAACTCCTCCTGGCAGCAAATGAAAGCATCCAAAAGCTTCCTAATCCACGAGAGAGACAAAATCTCATCGGCAGAAGCCGACGACAAGTCCTGGAACAGTTGAGTGACCTGCTTCTGGAATGAATCGAGGTCGGAATCCAAGGAAATGCCGTCATGGGAGCCGCCCTCCATGGAATGAACTTGATCACGCCGGATACTGAAAATCGAACGGCCAATGTTGGTTAACGGCGACGAAGAACCCTGAAAATCAGTGGCAGGCATTCTTACATGAACAAGAAGAGCTCAAAATTGGATCGAAACTGGGAAATTGAAAACAGGAACTGAATCAAATTGTGAAAAATTCGAATTTGAGAGTATCGAAAGATGGAAGTTGAGAGAGAAACATAGATAGAGAGAGAAAATGGGAGTTGATGATGAACCCTAACGGAGGCAGAGGATTTTATCGGGAGAAAAAACGGACCGCGTATTTACGGTTGTTGGAATTTGTAAAGTGGAATTGTCCAAAAAGGCCAGAAAATAAAACGCCCCATAAAAAAAAAATTTAAAAACAATAAAGTAAACTAAATATTTGGGTCTTCTATATTTTTTTTTCTTCAAATTTCTATGTATTATTTTATATTAGTCTTTCAAGTTTTAAATATTTTTTTGATTGATTAATTTTCTATAAGTTTTTCTTTGTTTTTTATTAATTATTTTATAATAAGCTAAATCTATTTAGAAATTTGACACATAATTTTTTACATGAAGTCTAACACTTGTCCATGTAAACATCTATTGATTGGTTGTTAATACATATTTTATGTCAGTTGAGTTGGGCTGACTTTGACAAAAAATATATATATAGAGTATATGTAAGTCAAGTAAAGATGAATCTATCGAATTTGATTAACAGATAAAAGAATAATCTTTTTCTTTTTTTTTTCTGAAAGATTAAAAATAATCTTAATATGAGATGATTTGGTCAAGAAATGTGAAAATAGTCCTTCAAGATCAAGTACATGTCCCAATCTTTTTTTTTTTTCTATTATTGCACATGTTGTTTTGGCTCAAATATTTTTGGGTCTTAAAAAGAAAAAAATCAAGAAGGTTCATTGTCCAAAAAGTATGCAAAAGAAAAGAAAAAACAAATTCTCGTTGACAATTATATAATTTAATTATGTCCGATTAAAAAAAACTATGGAAAATTCTTCCTTGTAAAATAAAATAAATATGAAAGTTAAAAAATATATATATATAATTTAAACCAAATATTTACCATTACTCATAAACTAACTTTACTTTTGGTTTAAATCATGTCATGAGCATAGCTCAATTAAGAATGTACTCTCGACTAAGAAGTCAGATGTTTGAATCTCTCACCTACATCTCGTCAAAAAAAACCTTTAATTTAAATAATATTTTAGTTTGCATTTTGAATTGTAATTATTTAGATAATACTTTATATATCAAAATGCTTTTTTTTTTTTAGTATAACAAATGGAGTATGGAGATTTGAACCTCTAAGGGAAGTAATACATGCAATTACCGTTGAGCTAGACGCACTTCTGTATCCAAAATGAATTTAGATTATAATAAAGAATTAATACAAAATACATGACAAGTGACTAAAATAATTTTATTAAGCAAAATTAATAACTAATTTAGATAGAACATTAAACGATTAATATCAAATTTGAAAGTATAACTTTAATCGGAATTAAATTTTTGTCTTTTCATTAAACACTTTTTAATTGGATTATATTCAAGATTTAAAATGTCGATGTCGATGGAAATGTCAAAGCCTCAATTTTATGGAAATATCGATAAAATGTCAATGTCGATGGATATTTCTAAAAAATTGTAAAAATAAAAAATTCAAAAAAAATATTTAAATTAATAAATAAGCATTTAACACTTTTTAAATAAGTTAAAATACTTGTTACAATATTATATTCACATTAAGTTACATTTTTTTGCTATTTTTTTTAATATTTCATCAATTTTGTAAGGTATAGTAAAATATCGATCTTTTCATTATATTGATGTCTAACCCATAGACATATAAAAATATTGATGAAAATGTCGACATGCGACGAAAACTTAATATTATGATTATATTACAATTAATAATGGCGTCGTTTGTGAACTTTTACGCGCTGAAAACGCGGACCAAACACGAACTGAACACGCACGGGAATCCAACGGTTCATATTTGAAACTGATCTCTACGCTTCTCATCCTCAGCCGTCCATTAATCTTCTGGATTTTTACACTCCAATCATTCTCCAAAGCCTCTGATGATGTTACTTTTAATTATTATCAACAACTTTCCTCAAACTGTTAGATTTCGGCTTATGGATTTTTTCAACTCGATGGAACCTATATATATATATGGGGGTGTGAGATTTAAACATTTTATTTTTTAGTCGAGAGTACATATTTTATGCTAATTAAGTTATATTCATGTTGTATTTTTTATTTATAATTTCTTATTTATTCTTTTATGTTTTTTCGAAAGTGTTACAAAAATCATCCTTGAACCAAAGGCAGATCCAGAACTAAAAGGATGTGGAGCCAAAAGAAAATTTAATGAGTAAATAAATATTAAATAATTAAAAAGAAAAAAAATTAATTTTTATCTCTACACTTGGCAAGGTATATTAATTTTTATCCTTAACTTTCAGTTTCATCAAATTAGACCTTAGACTTTGATAAGTGTTGTCATCTTTACCTTAAATTTCAATAAGTGTTGCAAAATTTATCTTTTAATATGCTTTTGTTTGAATAATAATTAATAAAATAATAATAATAATAATAATATTCTTGTGTGAGTTCAATTAAATACAAAGTTGTTATAAAAAAAAGTCATATCATTTTGTACGAACCTTACAAAATATAAGGTTAGTACAAAATGATAAGACTTCGTAGAAATATGACACTAATCACTAGAGCATAACTTTTATTGAAATTTATGAGTTTCGAGAGATATTTATTTTGTTGCCAATTTTTGTGCATTTGTAGAACTTAGGGCCCGTTTGGAATGCTATCTGAAAACATAATTTTGAAAACAAGAGATTCAATGAAAACAGAGTTGTATTTCATGTTTTCAGATATGTGTTTGGTAGTACGTTTAGAAATTAGATTTCAATTTAAACAATTGTTCAAAATATTTTATTAGTCTAACTTTCAAAGGGGTATTTTAGTCCTTAAAATTTTAAAAAATAGTAATTTTGATCCACACTATTTTTGTTATATGTTGTTGCCAAATTTTAGACCAGAGAAATCTTACCCGACATCCACGTGACAACGACGGTGAATTTGTATTCTTAGGGGAAGAACATGGCCTGTAAGACAAGAAAAACTTGGACACCGGTGTGGTGTAGGCCACACAGACTCCAATGCTTAAATCAGAGATGGTTTAGAGAGGATTTTGGAGTTCTATGAGAATTTTGGAGGCTGGAATGAACTTACTTTGTTCTCCTTTCAAGAGAGAGCTTAAATACCTTCTTCCCTAGGGTCTTCGTTGGTTTCTGTCTTCAATTGGAAACGAAAGGATCGAACTAGGCTGGATCGGAGGTACACCGGCCATGGGGACCGAGGCAAGGCCCAAAAGTAGGCCTTGCAATGTGGTCGGCCTCGGTTGGGCTGACCACGAGCTTGGGCTTCGGCCCAAGCCCGTTTCTCCTCCCTCTCATTTTAGGCTGGTCCCCTGTCAGTTTTGGTCAGTTTTGACCTCGTATTGGACTTCTTTCCTCATTTGGCCCTTCATTGCAGCCCTTTAGCTAGCTCATTCTTGTTGGTCCAATTTCACCCATAACATTACCATTAATTTTTTAATTGACTGACCATAAAAATTCAAATATATGCATTAATTATTTAAAAGTTACATAGGTTGCTAAAACACAAAATTAGATGGTAAAATAATAGTAATAAGTAAATTGATTTGTTTTCATTTTTTATGAAGACCGTGAGTAAAAATAGATATTTTGAAAATTCATGGATATAAATGAAAAAACCCTAAAATTCATATATGTGATTTAGAATGTTATTGTAGAGAAAAATGTTTAGAGTGCGTTTAGTTAGTGATCTGAAAATAGAAATGTAAAACATGACTTTCAATGAAAACAAAGTTGTATTTCATGTTTTCATATATTTGTTTGGTAGTAGATTTAGAAATTGGGTCCCAATTTAAACAATGGTTCAAAATCTATTTGATAATATATTTATAAATCATAAAACTAATTGTAGTTATCAACTAATTAATATTAGGTTGAATATAAATTATTATTAATTAATTTATGAATATATTTTATGTTATAAATTTTGTATAATTATTATTTTACAATATCATATGATTTATATTATATTATATTATACGTATTTTAATTTTAACAAAAATGAATTGAGTTTATAACATGAAATACTATATTTATTAAAGTTTTTATATTTTCTACTCTAATTGTGCATTTTAAAAATCAAAACCTAGATACAATGAAAACATAAAAAATGTTTGTTTTCAAAATTTCCACTATTTGAATAATAGAATTCGAAAATAGTTTTCAAAAAAACATCTTCTATTTGCTAAACTTAGTGAATTTAAAAATACAAAACAAAATTCAAATTATCTACCAAACAAGTCTTTAAATTTTATTTTTTTAATGTGGTTTTAAAGTCAATTTCTCTCTCTTTCAAAAAAAAAAAAAGTCAATTTCTCTCTCTCTAGTCATAGGGATGGTTATATAATAAGCCTAATTGTTTTGTTAATAAAATAAAAAGTTTCAAGTTTAATAACAAAAAATAAAACAACAATTTTAAAGGACAAAGATATATATATATATATATATATATATATATATATATATATATATATATATAACAACTCTTATTTTTAATTACAAAAATAAGAAGCGACTTAATAATTGTGTTTATTATTATTGAATCCCTTTTTTCTAAATGTAATTAATTATTGAATTCTAGTTGATATGATACCAATGTTTTAAATAATCATTGAATAGAATTAAGTAGTTAATAAAGTATATCTTTAATAATATAAGTTGTGCATCAAATTGGTAATATATCACGTGAGTGTGACTAATTATGTAAACAACTACTAATTTAAAACAAAACAAAACCTAGCTAATATT
Source organism: Trichosanthes truncata (assembly GCA_033996785.1). Lineage (NCBI taxonomy): Eukaryota > Viridiplantae > Streptophyta > Magnoliopsida > Cucurbitales > Cucurbitaceae > Trichosanthes > Trichosanthes truncata. Next base: position 25,766,920 of record JAWPNB010000009.1, read on the forward strand.
TGTTTTTTTTTATTTTATTTTAAAAAAAGCTAGCGATATTGATATCATATTCTATTTTTATATTTAAATAAAATATTTATATAAACTATATTCAATAATTTCTTATAAGTAATTAATAATTATTAAGTGATATATAATTTTTAAAATTATCCTATTAATTATAATTTATATAATTCGAAAATAGTTTTTAACCCAATTAGAGTAACTGCAAAATTGCATTTGATTAAAACTATTCTGAAAAAGAGTTTCAATTTGGAATTTGCAACAACTACAAATGAAATATAAAATAATTGGTAAATTTTATTTAGACTTATGGAGTTTTGTATAGAATATCTATGTCAAAATAAAAGTGAATCAATTTTTATCATTATTATGATTTTCGAATCTGATTGAGTACAGTAAATAGATTCGGGATTTGATATGCATAAATAATATAGACATTTTTTGTATTCTTTTTTAACAGCATGGAACTTTTTCGTGGAAGACAATTTTTTTTTTTTGACAGATAGTAGTTATATATAACTTTTTCTTTGTTACAGTCTTTTTCTTTGTTCCAGGTGGAGGACACCACATTTTGTGAACTCTAACCAAATTTCTATTTTTTATTTTGTTGTCGGTGAAATTGGACTAAAGAGATAAACCGAAATTATAAGAGAATCTTGCAATATAAGATTAACTTTTTCAAATCCAATTCCTAAATAGAAGGGAAAACCTTTTATATCCTTATCTAAAAAGGAATATGGAAAACAAAGGTCCTATAAATAAGTTATTATGACTCAAAGAAAGAGAGTTCAACTTCAACCCTCATTCTCTAAACTCTAGTTTATTGTTACACCCAAATTCTCTTTGCTAACTTAAGCATCGGAGCTGGTGTGGCAAATGTCACATTAGTGCCTAACTTTTTCTCTTTTGCAGGTCACCTCTTTCTCCTAAATTACAAATTCATCGTGGTTGTCACGTGGAGGTCAGGTGAGATTTCTCCTGTCCAAAATTTGACAACAACAGTTGGCGCCGTCTGTGGGAAACGAGAGTGCTCTACCTTGCATACCTGAATTGAGAAAATTAAAAGAAAAATAAGAAAAGAAGTTGGGGGCTCACCAAATCAACATAGCCAAGATTATCCACATCTCTTAATTCAATTCAGAAAGATAATTTTGGAAACTCCATATGGAAGAAGATTGATAAACAGAGGAATTATAAAGCAAGAACTCCTCAAGATTTCAAAATATTGAGGTTGAAGGTTTAAACAATTAAATATGAAAAACGAGACTACAAAGCAAATTTGGAGGAACCAACTTTGAAGGTTTCTACAAAGTTGCAAAATCACAGATAAGTTTACTTCAAACTTAAAACTTCATAGTGCAATATTTAAATTCAATAACCAAATTATGCATGTCATAATTGTTTTGTTATGATCTTTTGTCTATGATATAGCATCTTCATGCACTCTACACATGCTCTCTACATTTTTGAATTATTTAAATGTCATTTGCATGATAACATCAAAATAGCAGTTTTTGTGCTCTAATAAAGAATTGAACATCATGAGTTATTAAAAGTGCCATAACATATCTATAGAAAGAAATTTATTATATGGAATTCTAGAAGTCTTGAAATTGTTTGCATGATATAACAAATTATTCAAACAGCAGACCACTTCATAAAATTCCATATTTTCCTTACATAAGTGATTGAATATATTTCATTCAGCTAAATCAGTATTTCATCTGCATTGAATTGCCTAACTCTCAAACTAGAGGGTGATTTCATAGGATATGAGAAAATATCATATTCATGAAAATTATATTTTGAATGCAGAATAATTGATGGAACATTCCAGATTCCACCTATTAAAAAATACACTTATGCAAGCAAGAAGCTACAAAGGCTACTAGATGGCCAAAATTCCCTCCTACGGGAGGTCGGGAAGTCCAGAATAGTCCATACGAGGTTTGATGGCAATCCTACTTAAATTTGAGGACACCCTCGAATTTACATATTCTCTCCAGGAAAACGACACAGATCGCGAATCCAGAGGAGAGTCTTAGCCCCAAGAAAGATCGAAATGTTCCCTACGGGGTTGGACGACAATCTTGGGGAGATCCAAGGAGAACCTTGGAGTCCTAAATTTTCTCCAGGATGTGGACGAACACATATCCAGAGGAGAATCTTACCCACCAGGAAGAGACCGACCTACGGGGTTAGACGGCAATCCTGGGGATGACCTGAGACGCAAAATAAGTGTCACGGAATCCTAAAATTCCTATAGGAAACAGAGAAACCAAGACGCGAGATAAGCGTCATGGAACTCTAAAATTCCTACTGGAAAACGGAGAAACCGACACTCTAGGAGACTGAAAATCCTCACAAGGATGGACAACAATAACTAGAGATAATTCGAGGCAGACCTCGAAATGTCAACAATGACTCCAAAACTTAGTAAGCTACTCCCAAGTCAGGCTCCATAAAATTACTCCACACGCTCCTAATCTCGAATCCTAACTAGGGAGTGGGGGCTAATGTTGTGGGTGAAATTGGACTAAAGAGATAAGCCAGAATTACAAGGGAATCTTGCAATATAAGATTAACTTTTTCAAATCCAATTCCTAAATAGAAGGGGAAACCTTTTATATCCTTATCTAAAAAGGAATATGGAAAACAAAGGTCCTATAAATATGTCATTATGACTCAAAGAAAGGGAGTTCAACTTCAACCATCATTCTCTAAACTCTAGTTTATTGTTACACCCAAATTCTCCTTGCTAACTTAAGCATCGGAGCTGGTGTGGCAAATGCCACATCAGTGCCTAACTTTTTCTCTTTTGCAGGTCACCTCTTTCTCCTAAATTACAAATTCATCGTGGTTGTCACGTGGAGGTCAGGTGAGATTTCTCCTGTCCAAAATTTGACAACAATATATTTCATGATAACTAAAAAAAATTGTAAAAATTGAATTCCAAAAATTTCCTATAGGCATCTTTTATAGATAAGATATCCCATTAGATTTAGATAATAGTAATCGTTTATGTTTTAAGGTTTACATATACTCATAATCACTATTATAATTTTAATTAAGGACTTTTTTTTTTTCATGGTTGTAGAAACCAATCAATATGGATCAGTAATGATTAGTTTTGTATCAATTTTTATTTAGTTAGGTAAGGTATCAATTTGGAGATTTTTTTCTTACATCAAGAAAACCGAATTTTCAATTTAAATCCAACAATCATTTATGAATTCACAATCAATAGTTAAAGGTAACGGTTCCTATTTTTACTGATTTTTTTTCTTTTGTGGCCGAAAATTTTCATTTGATTTTTTATTTTGTTTCGATTTCTTTTTAGAAATAAGTTAGAATTTATTCTGTTTTAGTATCAAAATTTTCAAATGTCTTTTATCTTTAAACTTTGCCTATCCAACTATTTTAGTTTTTACTCTTAATTTTTTATTATCCATTTGAAAGTTTGATGCATAACCTATTATATATGACTTTGAACAATTGTCAATCTTGAAATTTATTAATGAAGCAAATAAAATATATATATACTACATTTTTGTTAAATAATTTATTTAAAAATTAAAAGCAGTTATTAAATAAAGTATTTAAAAATTTAAAGATCACAATAGAATAAATATAAAATTTTAAATATTTTACATAGCAATTTGGAAGGAAAAAAAATAAAAGGAAGAAAGATATTTTTTTTCAAAAAAAAAAAAAAAAAAAAAAAAAGAAGAAATGTTACAAACCACTTTTCATCTTTGTCTTTCATTAAAACAATGACTTGTCTTTAAACTTTAGCATGTAACATTTTAATTCTTATACTTCAAATTTTATATCAATTTAATCCCTAAATATTAATAGATAACAATTTTTTTTTTGTACAATAGAGGTTGGGGGATCGAACCATAGACCTCGTGGTCTTTATCATATTTGATATGCCAATTTGAGTTATGCTCTCTTTGGCTATTAATAGGTAACAATTTAATCTTTATAATTTAAAATTTTTAATAATTTAATCCTTGTCACGTAAAATCTTATTAATTCAAGGTCTCTTACACATATAAATCGATAAACCACTTAGGGACCATACATGTTAACAAAGCAAACTATACTACATAATTATACAAACAAATAAATATTTCATTTGAGTTTTTCTATAATAGGAACTAAAATATTACATACTAAAATATACCAATTAGATCATTACAAATTGGAAAGAAACCAAACTGTAATATATATATTATATTTTAGGATTTTTTTATTTATTAATATTGTAGTTTTCAAAACTTATTATAAAAATATAGTAATTTCCAAACTATTTATATTAATATTATAGTTTTTATTAGTTGGACTAAGGTCGACGACCTTTAATACGTGGCTGAAGGTCATCTTTTGAAGAGATGACCTACGTTGCATTTTAAGAAAAAAACAACTTGTGTGGATGTCATGATCTCTTGAAGAGACGACATATACACCCAATTTTCACATCTCATGGGTTGGAGTAGTAGTCAAGTGTCTTGTTTTGCATATATGGGCGCCTGAGTTCGATCCATGGTGAGTGCAAAATGTTTTTTTTATTTTCGTTTTACTTGTTAATTTTTTTTAAAAAAACTACCACTTTCCTTTTTCTTTGTTCTTATTCTTCTTTATAAAAATGATCATTTTATAATTTTTATCTAATATTATAAAAACTAAATTATAATTAAAATATTAAAAGTTATTAGCGGTAGCTTTTCTTTTTTTTTTTCTTCTTCGTCATTACAAAAATTTAAATAAGTCTTTGCAAAATAATAATAATAATAATTTTATAATTTTTATTTCATACTATAATATAAAAACTATTTTAGCACAAAAATACAACAAATTATTGAACTAAAATTAAGCTCATGGATGCATTGATCATCTCTCGAACCAAAATTGAACGAAGTTTGTTGTCTTTCAACTAAAATTGTTAATAATTACATCCACAAGCTTTCAACTTAAGCTTAATTTTAGTTCAATAATTTTGATTTTTTTGTGTTAAAATAATTTTTATATTTCAATTATAATTTAGTTATTATAATATTGAATAAAAATTATACAATTACTATTCTTTTTTGCAAAAACTAATTTAAGTTTTGTAGAGTTTATGGATGCAATTATGATCTCTCGAACTCAAATTATTGAATGAAGTTTGTTGTCTGTCGAACTAAAATTATTAATAATCAGCTTTCAACTATAAGTATTATAGCATGAAATAAAATCTATAATTTTTTTTTCAAGGACTAATTTATATTTTTGTAACAAAGATGAAGAAAAAGAAAAGAAAAAAAAGCTACCGCTAATAATTTTTAATATTTTAATTATAATTTAGTTATTATAATATTAGATAAAAATTATCAAATGATTGTTTTTTTACAAAAAAAAATTTAATTTGTATAAAGAAAAATATGAAAAAAGAAAAAGAAAAGCGGAGGGCTGGTAGTATTTTTTTGTTTTTTTTAATTAACAAGTAAAACGAAAATTAAAAAAAAACATTTTGCACTCACCATGAATCGAACTCAAGCGCCCATGATGCAAAATAGAACACTCGACCACTACTCCAACCCAAAAGGTGTAAAAAATTAATGTATATGTCATCTTTTGAAGAGACGACATTCACGCAAGTTGATTTTTTTTTAAATTGCAGCGTAGGTTGTCTCTTGAACAGACGACTTTGGTCCAACTAATAAAAACTACAATATTAATATTAGTAGTTTGGAAACTACTATATTTTTATAATAAGTTTTGAAGACTACAATATTAATAAATAAAAAAAAACAGCTAAATTTTATGATATTTTAATAAATACATAGACGAAAATATATTTATTCCTTAAAAAAATGTATGTATGTGTATATATATATATATATATTAAGGAAATCAATATTGGGATATAGTTACTTTCCAAAAAAAATATATATTGGGATATAGCAGATTACCGGGAACCGTGACGTGGAGCTGCCCAACCGACACGTAAGCAAGCATGTGGGCAAAAGACGCTGCTGGAAAACAGGCAACCGGTTTACTATTACTATTAATTATTAATTTTTGGCTAAATTATAGAAAATATTTATGAATTTTGTATTTTATTTCAAAAATATCCTTAAACTTTTAAAAGTTTCATTAATACCTTTAAACTTTAAAAAAAAAAATTCAAAAATATCATTACTGTTAGTTTTGGATGGAAACTGATAGTATTTTGTTTCAAAAATACTCCTAAACTTTGTACTTTATTTAAAAAATACCCTTAAACTTTCAAAAGTTTTATTAATACCCTTAAACTTTTAAAAAAAGTTAAAAAATATCATTACTGTTAATATATGGAAAGAAATCGTTAGTACTTCATTTTAAAAATACATTTGAACATTCACATTAATACCCTTAACATTAAAAAAAGGGTTAAAAAATGCCCTTACCATTAGTATATAGACGAAAACATTGAAAAATGGAAGAAGAGAGTAAAGAGGGTATTGAAAAAGAAAGGAAAAAAAGAAAAGAAAAATAGAGAAGTGTTAGGATATAGATTGAAACAAATCCAGAGAGAAGAAATGGAAGAGGGAGATAATGAGATATAAATAAATGGTTTTCGTCCATATACTAACGATAAGTGTATTTTTTAAATTTTTTTTAAGGTTAAGGGTATTAATACAACTTTTGAAAGTTTAGGAGCATTTTAGAACGAGGTACTAACAATTTCTGTCCATATACTAACAGTAAATGTATTTTTGAACTTTTATTTTTTAAAGTTTAAAGGTATTTTTGAATTTTTTTTTAAAATTTAAAGGTATTAATGAAACTTTCAAAAGTTCAAGAGTATTTTTGAAATGAAGTACTAACGGTTTCCATTCAAAATTAACGAAAATGACGTTTTTGAATTTGTTTTTGAAAGTTTAATGGTATTAATGAAATTTTTGAAAGTTCATAAGTATTTTTGAAACATAATTTAAAGTTGTGAGATATTTTTTATAATTTAACCTTAATTTTTTAAATTTGAGTGGAAATGTGGACACGTGGTAATAATACAGCTGGGTCTTCGTTGGCGCGTAGGGGTAGAGAGTGACTCGGTCTGAGCTTTCAATTCTCGAACCGTAGATAAAATTACCAATTTGCCCCCTCAGGGGACCAATCACGAAAGCGTCAAATCTTTTATTATTAATAATATAAATTTTCTTTTATTTATTTTTCGAGGTCTCAGTCTCATTCTCAGCGTCAAATCAAATAAAATTTAGTAATTAAAGGGTTCAGACTCTTTCTTATTCGGATTAGGGTACGGAAGAATGAGGTGGGACCCACCCCTGTGGGCCCCACTATATAATAACAACAACAATAATATTTTAAATTTAATAATTAATTAAACTCCTCGAGCCATCTTCTTCTGTACGAAAAAGCTTTAACAGCTGTATGATTTTGTTTATTTATTAAATATATATCTGTGTGTGTAGAATCTGTAGATACAACACACGTTGTGGGCAAGGTATTAATTATTAAAGCACTGTTTGATAACGTTCTCGATTTTCGTTTTTTGTTTCTTATTTTTGTTTCTCTTTTTTTGTTTTTATTTTTTAAAAATTAAAAACAGAAACATGTTTGATAACTATTTCTGTTTCTTGGTAAAAATAAAATTTAGTACATATACTTTATTTTTTGATAAGACAATCAAACATACCCACATTTCTTTAATTTAATAATAAAATTTATTTTTATTTTTTCTTTAAAAATGCATTAGCCAATAATACACGCAAATAAAATAAAAAAAAAAGAGAGAGAATGTATATATTTTTTTACATTTAATGGTAAATATGAAATACATTATTAGTTTATTTATTAAATAAAAAAAATAAAATCATACCAAAAGGAAAAATAATAGAGAATTAAATAAAAAATAATAACTATAAGCTCGTTAATGTAAAGTAAAAGAAAATAAGAAAATAAGAGAGAAGAGAAAAACATAAACGAAAAGAGAAAAGGAAAGAAGAAAAAAGAAAAAATAATAATGAACTATTAAAAGAAAAAAAAATTATGATAAAAGAGAGAGATCGAATATAAAGAAATAAATCAAAAAATAAAAATAAAAAGAAGAAAAAAATAAAAAGTTTAAAAAGTATTAAAAGAAAAAAAAAATGGAAGAGAGAAACAGAAGAGATGGGGGAGAGATGGGTAAAAAGAGAAATAGGAATACATGCATGAAACCTAAAAAAAAAAACATAAACAGAATTTGAGAAACTACTTTTTGAAGTTTCTCAAAATCTGCTATTTTTTTAGAAACGTTTCTAAAAAATTTAGAAACAAGAAACAACATGGTTTATCAAACATGTCTGTTCTTGAAAAATGAGAAACATTAACAAGAAACAGGAACGTTATCAAACGTGCCCTAAATATGCATGATGGAATGTGTTATATTTCCATCAACAAATTTTGTTATGTATATCTAAAAAAAAAAGTTTGGTTAAATTACATGGTTCATACATAAATTTTTAGGTTTGTATTTATATAGTTAATTTTTTATTTGAAAGTGCTATAAACTTTAAAAAGTGTTTAATAGGTTATAAATCTTTTAATTTTGTATCCAATAAGTTTTGAACTTTAAAAAGTGTTCAATTGATTCTTGAACTTTCAATTTTTTGTCTAATAAATTATTGATCAATTCAACATTTTTTTTTTAAATTCACCCGACTTACTAGACACAAAATTGATAGTTTAAGGTCTTGCTAGACGTAAAATTTTGATTTTATATCTAATAGATCAATTAGTTTTTAAAAATTTTAAAAATTTCAAAGACCTATTAGACACAAAATTAAAAGTTTATGATATGTTAGAAATTTTTAAAGTTTAGAGGTCTTTTAAATTCAAAATTGAAAATTTAGGAAGCCATTAGACATTTTAAGTTCATGGACTTTTTAGATAAACTTGAAAGTTTAGAGACTAAAATTGTAATTTAACCAAAATTCTTTATTATAGATATAAGTATAATTTAGTGGATAAGAGATTTATCTCTATGTTATAGATTGATGGTCCAATCCTCAATCTCGAAATTGTTGAACTAAAAAACAATCATTATAATGTAAGTATAAATGATAAGAATTGAGATGATTATTTATTAATTTTAAAAATATTGTAAATATAAATGCCCATTCCACATGCCCATTTGATATCCATACCAAGTGGCATTTTATCCATAGCCAAAGTGTCTTCCATGTGTCCAACAAAGACCATAGATTGGTGTCCAAATGGACCACATCATGCTCTCCTAATTGCCTATATATAGTGGTTCTTGATGGATAAATAAAGGTAGACATTTTGGGAAAGAAATCTCTCCAATCTTCTTTTTTCTCTCCCATTTTCTCTAATTTCATTTGTTTTTAATTTGCCATAAATCTCCACTTTCTTTTGTTTATAATATATATATATATATACCCCCTTTATATTTTAACACTTGTATTATTATTATTATTATTATTATTATTATTATTATATGTTTTGGTAAAGTATTATTATTATTATTATTATTATTATATGTTTTGGTAAAGTTTTGGTGCCCGGTTTCGCCTCTCAATTTTACAACACGTTATCAGCACGAGACTCTGTCATTTTTCCCGCTAAATGTAAGTCTTATAGGTAAGCCATTTTTACGCATTTGGTTTATGTTAAATTTCTAATATGAATATATTATTATTTTTGATAGTGTTATTGTGGCAAACCTTACAAAGCTAGAATTTGCAGCCCTGGATATTAATGGAAATAACTACTTGTCATGGGTCCTTGACGCTGAGATCCATTTAGATTCTATGAATCTTGGAGAAACAATTAAAGAAGGAAATGATGCATCAAATCAAGAAAAAGCAAAAGCCCTGATCTTCCTTCGCCATCATCTTCACGAGGGATTGAAAATGGAGTATCTTACAATAAAAAATCCCTACGTTCTATGGCAAGGTTTGAAAGAAAGGTACGATCATCAAAAAACAGTTATTCTTCCTAAAGCTCGTTATGATTGGATGCACCTGAGGTTGCAGGACTTTAAATCAGTAAGTGAATATAATTCCGTACTCATCAGAATTAGTTCAAAATTAAAATTATGCGGAGAAAAGATTACTGATGTTGATATGTTAGAGAAGACATTTTCCACTTTTCATGTCTCGAATATGCTCTTGCAGCAGCAATATCGAGAGAAGGGTTTTGCAAAGAATTCTGAACTTATCTCATGTCTTCTCGTTGCTGAACAAAATAACGAGTTATTGATGAAAAATCACGAATCCCGACCAACTGGAGCAACACCATTCCCTGAAGTGAATGCTGTGAATTTTAATAACCGTGGTCGAGGTCGTGGTCGTGGTCGAGGTCGGGACCGCGGTAGAGGAAGAAATACCTATTTTCGTGGTGGGCATTATAATTTTAAGAAACCCACACGAAGTGATGATCATAAAGGAAAGGCTCCACAAGATAGAAGTTCGAAAGGTGATGAACATAAATGTTTCCGGTGCGGAATGACTGGGCACTGGTCACGTACCTGTCGTACGTCAAAACACCTTGTTGATCTCTATCAAGCTTCCCTGAAGGAAAAAGGAAAAGGAAAGAATGTGGAGGTAAATCTTGCCATTCAAGAAGATGATGTGTTTGACCCCTCCAATATGATGCATCTTGATGTAGCTGATTATTTTGAATCTCCTGGAGAGAGAATTGATGCAATCAAACAAGTAGAGGATGATTTGTATGAAAATATATAATTAAGTACTGTTTAGTATGTTTTTGTTGTTGTTTTGTTTGTATATATATTTAAGACTCTTTGTAATCGTTTTTCTTTTCTTTTCAATGAAGAAATATGAACAATTTCAATATGTTGAGTAACTCGAAAATGAGCAATGAAGATTTATGTCTGGCAGACTGCGCAACTACGCACACGATACTCATAAATAGAAAATATTTTTCTAGATTGACAATGCTGGAAGCAAAAGTCAATACTATATCAGGTTCTGCAAATCTGATTGAAGGTTTTGGAAAAGCAAACTTTATTTTGCCTAGAGGAACAAGATTTACAATTAATAATGCTCTGTTCTCTAGCAAATCGAAAAGAAACTTATTAAGTTTTAAAGATATACGTGAAAATAATTATCATGTTGAAACTGATTGTAAAAATAATATAGAGTGTCTCTATATAACATCTATTGTTTCACATGAAAAACGTATATTAGAAACACTGCCTGCTTTTTCTTCTGGATTATACTATACTCATATACGAGTAATCGAAAGTTATGCAATAATGAACCCGAAGTTCATGAATCCAGAAATATTCAGTGTTTGGCATGATTGATTGAGTCATCCAGGGTCAATAATGATGAGAAAAATTATTGAGAATTCACATGGACATCCTTTAAAGAGCCAGAAGATTCTTCAATCCAATGAGTTGTCATGTGATGCTTGTTCTCAAGGGAAATTAATTATTAGACCATCACCAGCTAAAGTGGGGATTGAATCACCTGCATTTTTAGAGCGAATTCAAGGTGATATTTGTGGACCTATTAACCCACCAAGTGGTCCATTTAGATATTTTATGGTATTAATTGACGCATCTAGCAGATGGTCACATGTATGCTTATTATCAAGTCGAAATCTTGCATTTGCAAGATTACTTGCTCAAATAATTAAGTTAAAAGCACAATTTCCTGATAATACAATTAAGACCATTCGACTTGATAATGCTGGTGAATTTACATCCCAAACTTTTAATAATTATTGTATGTCAATTGGGATAAGTGTTGAACATCCTGTAGCTCACGTTCATACACAAAATGGTCTAGCAGAATCATTTATAAAACGTCTGCAACTAATTGCAAGACCATTGCTTATGACAGCTAAACTTCCTACATCGGTATGAGGTCATGCTATTTTGCATGCTGCATCACTGGCACGTATTAGGTCAGTAGCTTATAATAAATACTCCCCAATGCAATTAGCTTATGGCCAGCAGCCAAATATTTCCCATCTAAGAATTTTTGGATGTGCAGTATATGTACCGATTGCTCCACCACAACGTACTAAGATGGGTCCTCAAAGGAGGTTAGGAATATATGTTGGTTTTGATTCCCCATCAATTATTAAATATCTTGAACCCCTGACGGGTGATGTATTTACTGCACGATTTGCTGATTGTCATTTTAATGAGACAAATTTTCCAACATTAGGGGGAGGAATTAAGAAGTTGGAAAAAGAAATTACATGGAATGCATCGTTATTATCTCATTTAGATTCTCGTAGAAATCAATGTGAACTTGAAGTTCAAAAGATAATTCATTTGCAAAATATAGCAAATCAACTACCAGATGCATTCACAGATACTAAAAGTGTGACTAAATCATATATACCAGCTACAAATGCTCCATCAAAAGTTGATATCCCAAAGGAACAAGTTGTCAATAATGAGTCTGGAGCACGCCAGAAGCGTGGTAGACCAATAGGTTCTAAAGATAAAAATCCTCGAAAAAGAAAAGTAGTTGAGAATCAAAATGATTCAATAAAAGGTATGGATGTTCCAGAAGAAATCCAGAATACAACTACTCAAAAGAGTATTGGTGAAAATCAAACGCTTGAGGATAATAATGAAATTTCTATAAACTATGTTACAACAGGAAAGAGATGGAACCGAAATGATATCATTATTGACAACATTTTTTCTTATAATGTTGCTCACGATATTATTCATGAAAGTGACGATTTTGACCCAAAATCTATCGTAGAATGTCAACGTAGAAAGGATTGGCCGAAGTGGAAAGAAGCAATCCAAGCAGAGTTAAACTCACTTTCAAAACGTGAGGTTTTTGGACCAGTAGTCCCAACACCGGAAAACGTCAAACCTGTAGGATATAAATGGGTATTTGTAAGGAAAAGAAATGAAAAGAATGAAGTCACAAGATATAAAGCGAGACTTGTTGCACAAGGATTCTCGCAAAGGCCTGGTATTGATTATGAGGAGACATATTCTCCTGTGGTGGATGCAATAACGCTAAAATATTTGATTGGTCTGACTGTATATGAAAAGCTTGATATGCATCTAATGGATGTAGTCACGGCGTATTTATATGGATTTCTGGATAATGACATTTATATGAAAATCCCGGAAGGATTTAAAATACCAGAAACATATGAATCAAGTTCTCGGGAATTGTATTCAATAAAGTTACAGAGATCATTATATGGATTAAAACAATCAGGACGAATGTGGTATAATCGCCTGAGTGAATATCTGTTGAAAGAAGGATACCAAAATAATCCAATATGTCTGTGCGTTTTTATAAAGAAATCTCAGTCAAGATTTGCTATTATAACTGTATATGTTGATGACTTAAATATAATTGGAACTCCTGAAGAGTTATCCAAGGCAATAGAATATCTTAAAAAAGAATTCAAGATGAAAGATCTTGGAAAAACAAAATTTTGCCTTGGTTTGCAAATTGAACATTTAGCAGATGGGATATTTGTTCATCAATCAACTTATACAGAGAAAATCTTAAAAAGATTCTATATGGATAAAGCACATCCATTGAACATTCCAATGGAAGTTCGTTCACTGGATGTAAAGAAAGATATATTTCGACCTCGAGATGACAGTGAAGAACTACTTGGTCCTGAAGTACCATATCTTAGTGCAATTGGTGCACTTATGTATTTGGCTAATAACACAAGACCAGACATTGCATTTTCAGTAAATTTATTAGCTAGATATAGTTCATGTCCTACAAAAAGACATTGGAACGGAGTTAAGCATGTACTCCGATATCTTCGAGGGACAATTGATATGGGTTTATTTTATTCTAACAAATCAAAGTATGATCTAGTTGGTTATGCAGATTCTGGTTATCTATCTGATCCACACAAAGCTAGATCTCAGACAGGTTATCTATTCACATGTGGAGGAACTGCTATATCGTGGCGATCAGTGAAACAGACTATAACGGCCACTTCTTCAAATCATGCTGAAATCCTCGCTATTCATGAAGCAAGTCGAGAATGTGTATGGCTAAGATCGATGACACAACACATTCATCAGACATGTGGCTTGTCTTCAAGTAAACCTCCTCCAACGATGTTATACGAAGACAACACAACATGTATAGCTCAAATCAAGGGAGGATATATCAAAGAAGATAGAACAAAGCATATCTCACCAAAGCTCTTCTATACTCATGATCTTGAAGAAAATGGCGATATCACTGTACAACAAATTTGTTCGAAAGATAACCTGGCTGACTTATTTACGAAGGCATTACCAACTGCAACCTTCGATAAATTAGTATATAGCATTGGAATGCGGCGACTCAAAGACTTTAAGTGATGTCTCCATGAGGGGGAGTGAATGTATTATAGTAAACTATATAAAATATGTACTCTTTTCCTTCACTAGGGTTTTTTTTTCTTCCCATTGGGATTTTTTTCCTAGTAAGGTTTTTAACGAGACATATTTTATAAATGGGCATTTAAGGGGGAGTATTGTAAATATAAATGCCCATTCCACATGCCCATTTGATATCCATACCAAGTGGCATTTTATCCATAGCCAAAGTGTCTTCCATGTGTCCAACAAAGACCATAGATTGGTGTCCAAATGGACCACATCATGCTCTCCTAATTGCCTATATATAGTGGTTATTGATGGATAAATAAAGGTAGACATTTTGGGAAAGAAATCTCTCCAATCTTCTTTTTTCTCTCCCATTTTCTCTAATTTCATTTGTTTTTAATTTGCCATAAATCTCCACTTTCTTTTGTTTATAATATATATATATATACTCCCTTTATATTCTAACACTTGTATTATTATTATTATTATTATTATTATTATTATTATTATTATTATTATTATTATATGTTTTGGTAAAGTATTATTATTATTATTATTATTATTATTATATGTTTTGGTAAAGTTTTGGTGCCCGGTTTCGCCTCTCAATTTTACAACAAAAAAGTATTTTTCATGAATTTCCTGTTTTCAGAATTTTTTTGGACAAATTGAGATCCACATTTTAAATTGTACGTGTAAGGATTTAGTTATCACGTTGACAAAAAAGATTGAGATTTCAATTTTATGAAAATATCATTTCAATTTTATGGAAATATTGATATTAATAGATATTCCATAGCAATTAAGAAATTTGGAAAAAAAAAGTATTTAAATTAATAAGTGAGTATTGCAAAAGTTTAAAATAATTTAAGAATTCTTATTCTTAGTATTTAATTAACATGAGTGATATTTTAATAATTTTTTTTGGATGTCAATTAATTACTAAAAAAAATGAAATTATCGATTAAATTCTCATATACATTGAACACTTGGATCTATGAAAACATTGACATATCAATGGATACTTAATTCCTTAGGATATGATATATTGCTCCTATAAAAGAAAATATTTAAATAAATTAAGAAAAAAAAATACAAATTTTATCTTTGAACTGGAGGGGTGAGTCAATTTTTATCATAAACTTTCAAGTTCATCAAACTAAATCTTGGACCTAGATAATTATTGTAATTTTTACTGGTCACATGAGATTTCCAGAGAAATTTGATGTAGTGGAAATAAACTTGATTTTATTAGATTTGAAGTAGTGTTACAATCTCTAATGTATAATCCTTTGATGCTTTCTCTCAGAATGTAGACTTTGATATGAGGGTTGGTAAACTTGTTCAAGGAGATTGAATCTTCAACTTGTAGTTGGTGACGAGACGATCAATTTCTTGAAATTCTTAGTGTCGTTGAATATTCTAAATTCTGAATCTTGGATCTTCTGAATTCTCTGATTGAATTTGACGCTTCTGAATTTTGACTTTTGGAGATTTTAAACTCTCTGGTTGAATGCTTTGGATTATGACTCCCCTGAATGTCCTCAAATGAAGGGTGATCTCATATATTTATAGAGTTTGATGGACCTTTTGGGCTTGGTTGACTTTGGGCCCAACTTTTGGGCTTAAGTTTATTTGGGCTTAATCCAATATTTTTTTAATAGACTTGGATTATTTAAATTTTGCCTAATCCATTTTTAGTGATTGATGGGCGTACTTTTACGTTTCTGCAAGCGCATGGGTCAAGTAATATAAAACGGTATTCCTACTGAGTATCGAGTCCACAGATATTGGCTTTTAATTCAATTAATTACCACGAATACTCTCATTTAACTTTATTTAGAGAACAAAAGCTAAAGAAGATAAACTAACTAACTAACAACAACAAAAATAAATGGGAGACACAAACACGAGGGATAACTTGGGAAATGATCAATTACTAAGCTAACAGACAATTATAAACCAATGGCCAGTGAACTCAGAAGTCTAGAAGCTCTAAAGATGTGGAATCTCCTCTCGGTCTCCTCTACTCTCAAATACTAATTAACTAACCTAGGTCTCCCTAGCACTAACTAACTCATACAAGGTGTTAAGACTCTTCATTACGAACTTCTAATGTCTATTTATTAACCACGACTGTCACTTAGGTAAATAAACACTAGTTATGCAATTAGGTTATTGTCTAAGCTTCTCTCCGTCGAGTTTCCACTTAGAAAACTAGTCAATTAACCAATGTCCAACTAATTAACCTTCATCACCATCTACAATTAATTAACTATTAATTTCGATGTCACTCGAGTAGCTAATTAATCGCGCATTAAGCTAAACTAAGTATTCTCTGTCAAGCTCTACTTAGGAATACCTTAATTAATTAGAGAATCAATGATTAAAAGCATTAAGCAACAAGAGCACAAATGATTCAAAGCGCTAATAGTTATAAAAACCCTAAATTGTGCAATTGGTCCAACAATTCCAACAATTAAGCATTTAAACAATTAAATACAATAAACCCAAGTGATTAGGGACAATGATATATAAATTCAGTTTAAACAACACATAAATTCCTAATCTTCTAGCCTATTCAGTAGCTAAAAGTGAAAGAAAAATGAAGAAAATGCAAACGGAAGGTCAATCCTGCATTCCCGAGTTGATCTCCTCGGTCCTCGAGCTCTAAATCTTCAATACCTCTCTAATCCGCTCATAAAATGCTCTCAAAACCTCTCAAAATAGCATGGAATCAAGTTTAGGGCGTTTTCCCTCAGTTTGACCTCCCAAAATCGAAGAGAATATGTTATTTTTATAGCAGGGATCGAGAAGCATTTAAAAAAAATGTGTTATGCTGGTATCGCAATGCCTAGGCGCTATCATTCTGCCTTCCCGCATTGTTTGTGGCACCTAGGCCCTGTTTTTTTTTTTTTTTTTTTTTTTTTTTTTTTTTTTTTTAAATTTTAAATTTTAAGATTTGAACTTGAAAATCTTCAAACTTTATTATTCATCTATTCTCTTCTTGAATCTTAAACAATGCTCTAAAAGGCTTCAATATCAATCAAAATACTCTCGAACACTCGATTTTGCTCCTCAAGCTCGGTTTCTACAAAATAGACAAAAATAGGCATAAAAGCTCACGAATTCATAACAAAACTAGCATTAATATAAGCAATAGCACTAAATGAGTGCTATCAGTGATCTCGGGCTAAATTAGCTTTGAGTCTAACTGCCACATGGCATAATTGATTGGACTAGCTTAAGTCACCCGATAAATCAATATCTGATACTTGGCATTACTTGATTTGCCAATTTTCCATGTCCTTTAATTTAATTTTAGGACACGTGTAAATTTATAATTAGTCTCAAATTTATTAATATATATTTTGATCATTAATTTAAATTATGACGTGGCAACTTGTGATTGACCAAAATTTATTATTAAACATTTACCTTTTTGTTAGAATTTCATTTTGAAGAATAATATATATATATATATATATATATATATATATACACACATACACACACTCTTAAAATAAGAGTTATAGACTATCATTTTAGGATTGAATTGTCATATGTTATCTCATTTTATCATAGAAATCCTTTAGCTTTTGTTGCTTTTGCTTTAGGTTACTTTTGATATAGTAAAATTCTTATTAGAGCAAGATCTTAGTAATTAATGAGCTTTATTTGATTAATTCAAGGCTTGATTAAAGTTTGGATAATTGCTGCGGAAGGAAGACTCTTGAAGCTAAGGGTAGCAATTCTATAATGTTTTGCTGGAGAAAATCTGATAGTTCAAGCTAACACGAATTTCGCACGTGAGAAAGGCAGCTCATTAATGAGCTGGAGAATGTTAGAAAAGTCAGCTTATTTCGGCCAATAGAAGCTCGCCATTTCAAGGGTCTTGTCTAATCAGCCCTGATTTGCATAAAGGATGAGATTTAAAGGTTGAGCAGTTGTTTTTTGGAAGGGTGGAAGAGGATCAAAAAGGAAAATAGAGAGAAAAGAAGAAGAACTTCTGATTTGGAGGCCATGGACAAATGCTTTCCAAAGAAGGAAGGAATCTCCCGTTGATCTGAAGCAGATGCTGTATCGAGCTTTTTGAGGCAACAATCTGTTTATTTCTTCTTCTTCTTCTTCCATTTAGTTTTCTTGCACTATTTACATTATGTTTGTACTTCGTTTTCTTTGTTGTATTTCTTGCACTATGAACTAATCACCTTAAGGTGATGATTAGAGGATGATTGCTTGTGATTAATTTTATAACTGAGTATATTTCATTACCTCAACCTGGTTTTTAAGAGCTTTTATTTCTTTAGCTCGATTTTGTTTGGCCAACTAAATTGCAGCAACATTTCTCTGATTTCTGGGAAGAATAGGAGGGGCTGAAAGCTTAAAAACCACATTAGCTCTGTGTTAGGGTTAGTAACTAGCTAAGTGAGGAGGTTAGAGATAATCACTCACCTAATGCACACACATTACAATGGGTTTAATTGTTGTTGTAGTAATGAGAATGAAACAGTATATTTGAGGTGACTCGGGAGAATGCCGTGTAAACTATTGTGGATTGAGCAGAATGAATGTGTACTTAAGCTGTAAAACTGATTAAAGCATAAATTTACCTCTAATCGAAGCCTTTTAATTAGCCTAAAGTACAAAGTCTAGCTGTTATTTGTTCATTTACATTTTCCCTGTTTATCTCTGTTTTAGCAAGTATTTTGTTCCAATCTTATCGATTTTTATTATTTCATTTCCCTTGATAAATTTGTTGGTTACAAAACGAGTTTGTTGAGAATTAATTTGTAGTGGAATAAAAAATTACTAGTCTTTGTGAATACGATAATTTACTTAGCACTTGCTACAAATTATGTGCACACTTGCGCATAGACGATCATATTATCGCTGAAATATTCACATTACTCTAGCTCGTGTCAATATTCACTTGCATACTTTTTTACCTTTTATTAGAGTTTCATTTGAAGAATTACTTAAAAAATATATTTTTTCACCTGCATATTTCTTACCTTCCATTAGAGTTCCATTTGAAAGATAAATTAGAGCTACACTTTTGTTGAAATTGGTGAGTTTTTAAAAAAATTATTCAATAATTAATCTTCTGCATTGATTTGTTCAAACATAATCTTGTGCACTAAATTGTTATAACTTGATTTTTTTTTTATTGAAATTAATGACATTTGAGAGATTTTCACATCGTTGTTTTTTTTTTTTTTTTTTTTTTTGAAATTAGTAGGTGAATGTAAAGAAAACAAAATAGAAAGCAAAAATTTTCAACACCCGTGCAAATCTAAGATTTATTCGATGAAACCAAAAGTTTAAGGTAAAAAGTAACCATCCTTTGTCAAGTTTATAGGTAAAAATTGAATTTTTTTCCTTATAAACTATTAGAAAGAAAAAAAAAATCATTTTTACTCTTATATTTAGCTCGAAGTCAATTTTTATCTTGAAAAATTCAAGTTCATTAAATTGAACCGTAAACTCAAAATAATTAGTCAAATTCATACTTCCTTAAAGGAAAATTCCTGAAACTAACCCAAATTTAAAAACTTTATCAAGAATGACTTGACCTTTTGAAACATGTTTTATTTGAGTTTTTTATTGTGTGAAATTTCCTTTATACCCCTAACTTAAAACTAACAAAAAGACAAGTTTTTTCATATCTTCTCTCTCATATATGTATTCCAATCAGTCTCTCATCTCTTTCTTCGTCTTCTATCCTCTATGTTCTTTTTCTTCTCCCTCTCCTCTTTCATCCCACCGGCTGGAGCACCGATATGACCCATCTTCAATGCCTTCGTCGTCATTCATCTAGAATCAATTACAGGCATTTTTAGTGGAAGTATCAAACAAGCAACCTTCTAGACATAGATCTCAAAAAGTTACACGAAATTAAAAAAAAGACCATCTAATTTAGTCAATTGAGCTCAAAGTTATGACCCTTCAAAGTTTAAATTAGATTATTTCTACTTTCGAAGACATTAAAAGTCAAGATCCTTCCAAAATTTGCTCAGTTTATAAGCATGGTTGTAAAGAATATGAAAAAAATGTATAAAAACGAGTGGTCATTTAGCTCAAAAGAATTTGCATCGAGGAAGATAAGACCAAAAAATGAATAATTAGTACAAGATTGCATACAAGATGTTGTATAAGATCGTGTAATACAAGTATAAGATTGCGTAGTATAAGATAGCGTAGTATAAGTACAAGATCACATAGTATAATTTGTTTTTTGGTCATATCTTCCACAATACAAATTTGTTTGAGCTAAATGATCACTTGTTTTTATATATTTTTTCATGTTCTTTACAACCATGCTTATAAATTGAGCAAAATTTTGAAGGATCTTGACTTTTAATGCCTCCAAAAGTCGAAATAATCTAATTTAGACTTTGAAGGGTCATAACTTCTCAGTTGACTAAATTGGATGATTTCTTCAACTTTATTATGTAGTCCTTTTCTTTTTACTGTAGCACCTTTTACTTCTTAAACTTTTACTGTGTAACACTGTAGCACTCACTGTAGCTGCACTGTAACACAGCTTTACAACTTTTATTTTGTTGCTTTTCAAATTCACTTTCCATAAAGCTCAGACATGACAACATACTTGTCGGGCCGAAACTATTTTATTTGCTTTCCCTAAAGATGATTGAGATAAGGGTTGATAAAGAGCTTGTCGAAGGCTCTATCAAATATATTTATAAACCTAAACCTCTAAAATTTGCAATAATAGTGGCCAGGGTCGATCACAGGAATTGGATTTCTTAGTTCATTTAAGTACCGTAATTACTCTCACTTAACGTTATTTAGAGAAAGAAATCAAATGCAAACAAGCTAAACTAAATATCTAACCTAGAAAGCAAAAGATAAATGGAGACACAATAGGAGAGAGATATCCTAGGGAATCAATTTCACTAATTAGACTTACAGCGAAAACTATCAAGATTTGTCATGCAAATATTCCATAAGCCAAGAAGTGAGGGTGTTAACTGACTCTTTCAAGCACAATTAACTCTCATGCAATGTTATAAATCTAATATCTCTATCTAGATTTTAATAACATGCAAGGTGTAACTTCTTTTAAGGGCTTCTAAGAGAATTCTCCACTTTCATGCAATAATTTACAAATAGTCATGCAATTAAGTTCTAGCCTAAACCATACTTTTTCAAGCACAAATTCAGACCAATCAAGCAAATAATCTTTGATCAAGAAATTATAAGCATTAAATACATAAAAGCATGAATGAAACAAAAGCATTCAATCAAGGTACTTAATCAATTAAAATCCCAAGTCTAATGGGTACATCAAAATCCCAAGTATTAGGAGCAAAGATACTAATAATATTCATACAATTAAATCTCTAAGTTCCTAATTTACAGCCACAAAACATAAACTAAAACTAAAGAAAAATGAAGAAATTAGCAAACAATGGTCGATCCCACGTTCCCGTCGTGATCTCCATGTCCCTCGAGCTTTAGATCTTCAAAAAAAATGCTCCACAAACGCTCCCAATTGCTCCCTAAACCTTCAATGTTAGCTTGGAATCGAGATTAGGGCTCCAACTCTCGGATTGGCCTCCTAAAACGGCGCAAAAAATGAGGTTTTCATAGAAAATTTAGAGGCAGCGTCTCAACGCTGCAAGAAAATTCAATTTCGCACGTGTTTTAGCGAAAAACAGCGTTTTTTGTATTTTTGTAGCGTCGCGACGCTATATACAGCGTCTCGACGCTACCCTGCAGACAACATGGACCATTTTTGCTATATCTCTTCGCTCGGGTGTCCGAATGACCTCCGGTTCGATGCGTTGGAATCGTGATTCAATGTAGAATCTTTCGGAATGTGCCTTATGCTCAAATAATATCTTTAATCTTCTTGAATTTTCAATTAAGCTTCAAAAGGCTCCAATATCCACCAAAATATTCTCAAATACTTGGTTTTGCTCCTCAAGCTTGGTTTCTACAAAATTAAGAGAAATATGCATAAAAGCTCACAAAATAATCACAAAACTAGCATAAATAATAGGAATTAAGATAGCATAAATACATGCTATCAAGGGTATGTCTTATCCTTTCATCCTTATCTTTTAATTAGGTATTTTTAATTTAGTTTCAAGTCTGAGGTCTTTAAAAAGACTCCCAATTTGTACTCAAGGTCATAAGGCGGATAAGCTAGCAAAAGAGAAGAAGAAAAAATCTCTCTGAGCACAGCATTCGCAAAACTTGTAAGTCTTCTTTTGTAATTCGATTGCAAAGATCCTAATTCTCTTAATATTTTAGCAATCTGAGCAAAGATTGTGGATTTTGGGAGCAATTGGTATCAGAGCCTTACAAGACCTTCAATAATACTCAATCCTTGAAACAACTTCTTTATTTCATTTATTTGAATACCTTGTCCTTTATTTCATTACTTTTTACTCATTTTTAAAATTATTCTTAATACTGAATTATTTCAATATTATCTTTCTCAAAACCAATCTCTGGTCATTCTGTCAGCTCGTTCAATAGCAGCATTGGTAAGCGTACGGTGTTCCCGACAGGAGAATTGTAAGACCGTTGGTAAGCCGCGTGTTCCCTTACAAACTAGCAGTTAGTGGAGAAAAGTGGTGAGAAAGAAAATATTGTGGTGAAGCAATATTAATTATATTCTTGGAAAAGAATAAAATTTCGATGAAATAATGTCCAAGGTACTCAAAGCGTTGATCTCGAAGAAGTTACTCCAAGGTACTCAAAATGAAGAAAGTTTAAATACTCAAACTTCAGCTACTCAAGCAATAGAGATTTTCTCAAATACTTCAGGCGCTCATAACGCTGAAGAAAATTCAGATGACCTCTGAGGAGGAAATGAATTACTTCAAATAGCTCGAGTTGAGCAGCAACTGGCTAATTGGAATATTCCTCGATTAGATCCAAGAACGATCTATTTCAAGAATACTTTCGATTTTACTCAAAGTTGGGGACTAAAAATCTCTGAAAATACGGTCCCCATTAGAAAGAATCCAGAAGCATTAAATCTCTTCTCTAGGGATTTAATACTCGGACACAGAGCAGATTACTCATTCATGCATATTGGAATTGTCCAAGTTGCAATCAAGCCATTGTTTAGAGCTGGTCTTAACACTCCTATTCTCGTAACTCTACTAGATAAAAGGTTTCTAAACTTCCGAGATTCTCTCTTAGGAATGATAGAAACCAATATGGAGAATGGTCCAACCTATTTCAATTGTTATCCAAATTATTCCTTATCTCTGATGGATCCAGGGATATTGAGGTCTTTAATTTTGGATATACACTTCAAAGATTTGAGAGCACACCCAGAAATACATGCTTTTGTGGTGATTTTCAGAATCTGTTACTGTCTCACGAAGACGCAAATAGCTCCAGGAGCTCTAAAATCTTCTCTGCGAGGATCAACTATACTCATGGAGGTAAACTCTTTTAAAGCTTCTATGGAGGTTCCCAGAACTTTATCTTGGGAAGAAGTTACCAGGAATTCTCATTGGAGACTTGAGGATGCAACAGTTCCTGAGGCTCCAAAGCCAAGGAGTCTTACTCAACTTGTGGAGCATCCTGATGGATATGTAGATATCAGTTTCCATCAACCTCTTCCAAGGGCTCCAGTGGTTTCAAATTTTGCCCCTTCAAGGCAAAGTGCTTCTGAATACAGAGGAGAAGCTTCCTCTTCTAGAAGCCAAGAATCAGCTGAACCTCTAATACGATCTTTATCAACAAGGATCAGCTCGGTGGACTTTACACCAGATATACCTTCTTCTAGGTATATTAGACCAAGTTCACCTACTCAAACAGATATGGATTTAGCCAGCCAGTTTAATGAGCTGAATGTCATAACAAAATTCCAAGTCAACATGGACTTCTTAAGAAAAGATTTCATGGATGACAAATGGAGATATCCAAGAAAAGCCTTCTTTAAGGCTTATGATGCTGAAGAAAGGGAACTACTCAAAGCTACATGGCTTTCAGTCATGGAAGAACTTGAAGAAGACATTCCCTTCTTCAAATGGTTTGCCTTTAGAGAAGAATACCAAAAGGAGGTAAATACCCTTAAAGAGACTCTCTGGAAGACATCTGAAAAAGGAGAAGTCTCTGGTACTCATCGACCACTAGAGCATATAGAGTTTAACAGCTCTTATGGTATTCAGGTGACTACATCACATTTCAAACAACTTTCCATACAAGATGAAGAAAGGAATCCCTCTAAGGGAATCAGGGGAGTACATTTACAAAACAATTTTACAAATAAAATGCTATCTACAATTTCTGAACAAATGGACAGAATAGAGGAGAAGGTCTTCACTCCTCCACCAGTTCAATCAGGGCTAAACTTCAGAGATGATAGCGTTTCAATTTCTATCAAGGAATTGGAGGAGCTATTCCTCTAATCAAAAGCAAAGAGCAAAAAATGATAGAGGAAATTCAAAATCAAATTGCTAAACTATAGATCAAGAATAACAATGATCCACAGATCTGTGTACTCAATGATGAAGAAATCTTAGAGATGTTACAAAAGATGAATATTCTAGCCAAACATCCTGAAGATTATGGAGAAGAGATTTTGTTACCAACAGAGATCAACAAAATCTCAAAACCTTACTCAAAATCATATAGTAATCCACGAAATTACTATCCAATAGCTTCCCATCCTGAAGTCAGGTATGAAGAATATCCCTACGTTCAAAATAGATCATTTGATGGAGAATCCATTTACGAATGGAATATCGATGGTCTTTCTCAATACCTCGTAAGTGGGATTATTCAAGAAATTCTTGTGGCCACTTCAGCCTATAGATCAAAAGGAAATTCAGACCATGAGAGTGCCTCTTTAATTGTAGCAGGATTCACTGGACAATTAAAGGGATGGTGGACTTCTGCTTTTAATGAGTTTCAAAGAAAGGAAATGCTTACTCATAGATCTCTCGTTGATCGAGAGAACAAAGGATCCCCTCTTATTGTTCCTCTAAAGGTTCAAAAAAGAGACGTTATGTCTTCTCCAAAATCACCAAAGAGAGAACAAGAGGCATCTACATCGGCAGAATATAAGGATGACGTTGTTCTTACAGTATGTTTTGCGATGATCAAATATTTCGTTGGAAAGTTAGAAAATTATACTTTGCAGGCAGGATCTTATCTTCAGCAGCTTCACTACCCAAAGTTGCGAGACTTCCAATGGTACAAAGATACTTTCTTAACGGAAGTATATAAGCATGATGACAACCGTTCCAAATATTGGAAAGAAATGTTCATAACCGGTCTTCCAAAGACATTTGCAGCAGAGTTTACAAATTATCTGAATGAGACCCATAAAGATGGGATAAATTGGGATGAAATAACCTACGGCCATATTATTCACGGTATTATGCATTTTGTAGGAAAACAGTGTCTCGAAGCACGAAAGCTCGAGAAATTAGCTACAAGAGCCAATCGTAAAAAGGAGTTCGGTGATTTTTGCAATGCATAACTATTCCAAAATACGACTGAACCACCTTCAGTTCGTGTCAGAAAACAAAAGGCAAAATTCTCAAGGAACTATAGTCGTTATCCAACGACTTATAGAAGATATCCTCCAAGAAGAAATATGTATCCCTCATATAAAAGGAATACGGTATCTTACTCCAAGAAACCTCCTATGAAAGGAAGACAATACTCAAAACCTTCTTCAAAGGTTCAGTGCTATAAATGTCGAGGATTTGGGCATTATGCACCGCTCTGTCCCATGAAGAAGAATATCAATGAGCTCTCTATTGATGATGATATTAAGAAAGAGCTTCTTCAAATAATTCATACAAATTCAGATGAATCACATGGATTTTACTCTGATGAAGGAAATATTCTTCTTATGGAAGAAGAATCTGATGACTATTCATCCTCAGAAGGTGAATTTCAATTTAATCACATTCCAGGTTGTGATGGCAGAAGATTATGTGGCTGTTTCAACTGCATCAACGTCTTGACCAAAGATCAAGAATTACTTCTTAAGGCTGTTCAGAAATTATCTGATGATAATCTCAAGCTTACTATACTCAAACGACTTGAAAAGTCTCTAAAAGAAGATGAGAAGAAAAAAGAAAAAACACTTCCTATTACTCGATATCCTTCACTTGAAGATTTTTTCAAGATGGAAAAGTCTTACAAAATGGCTCAGTCTTCTGATTTAAGACTAGAAGTTAATCAGCTAAAGAAAGAAGTAGCACAACTTCGAGCTGATTATCAAAAGGATATATTTCAGCTATCAACACAGATAGCCTTACTCAAAAGCAACCAACCATCATCTTTTTCGGTTCCTAAAGAAGAAGAAGAAGATTCTCAAGAAGAAGAGCTATTTCTGGCAACACTTACAAGAGTGCAATATCAGAAATGGTATGTTAAAGTATCCTTAAAAATTGAGGATTTCCAAATTACTACAATTGCTTTGATCGATTCAGATGTGGATCAAAATTGCATTCATGAAGGATTGGTTGACTCCAAATACTTTGAGAAGACGCTCGAAACCCTTCGAGGCTCCAATGGTCAGCCATTATTTATCAAGTATAAACTTCCCAAGGTTCATATTTGCAATAGTGGAGTTTGTTATCAGACTTCATTTTTGCTTATAAAAAACCTAAACCAGGGAGTTATTCTTGGTACTCCATTCATTACTCAATTATATCCTTTGAAGATAACAGACGAAGGAATCGTGACTAAAGTTCTTCAAAAGGAAATCATTTTCAAATTTATTGATCCACTCAGAGAAAGCAACCTCAATATTGTGGAAAAAATAAATTTGAAGCAAAAACAAATATTCTTCCTTAAAGAAGAAATTTCTTTCAAAGAAATTGAAGAAAAGCTGCAGAATCCAAAAATATAGGAAAGAATACAGCTACTTCAAAAGAAAATTGAGAAGGAAATATGTTCCTCTCACCTAGATGCTTTCTGGTCAAGAAAGAAACATGTGGTGAATCTACCATATGTTAAAGATTTCAAAGAATCTGAAATCCCAACCAAAGCAAGACCTATTCAAATGAATAGTGAACTGCTAATCCATTCCCGGAAAGAGATTGATGATTTACTCAAAAGAAAGCTAATAAGGCCGTCAAAAAGCCCATGGTCCTGTGCTGCTTTCTACGTCAACAACCAAGCTGAAAAAGAGCGAGGTGTTCCAAGGTTAGTAATAAACTACAAACCTTTAAACAAAGTTCTGGAATGGATTAGATATCCAATCTCGAACAAAAATGATTTACTCAAATGCATATCAAACTCAAAAATATTTTCAAAGTTTGATTTGAAATCAGGATTCTGAAAAATTCAAATTGTAGAATCAGATAGGTACAATACCTCATTCAATGTACCATTTGGTCAATTCGAATGGAATGTCATGCCATTTGGCCTGAAAAATGCACCATCCGCATTCCAAAAAATCATGAATGAATTCTTGAACCTATTCAAGAATTTTTAATAATCTATATTGATGATGTTCTGATTTTTTCAAACGATATAGATCAACATTTTTCTCATATTCAAAGTTTTATCAAAACCATTAAATATAACGGTTTAGTTGTTTCTCAAACAAAGATAAAACTTTTCCAAACAAATATTCGATTTTTAGGTTTTGACATCCATTTAGGATTAATCAAACCTATTCAACGATCGATTGAATTTACTCAAAATATATACAAAAACATTTATCCATTAACCTTTCGATTCTCTCTTCATTTTCAAGTTCCATGCATTTTTTTGCTGGAACTTAACTACTCAAAAGCTTCATCAAAACAACAAATATTTGGTGAAGACCCTCAAAGTCAAATGGTGGGATAAACTTAATGTTACCCACATCAACCTTCTTTAAATTAAATCTTGGTTTATTGACTCACCACAAAATCAAGAATTTTCAAAGAAAGCACAACAAGAATTCCAAAAAAATAAAGCTGCCTTGCTTGCTTCACTTGCTCAAACAGCCACTGAAGCTGATCTTCAATGAGTTCTTCTTCAAAGAACTTCAAACTCAAATAAATCTTCATCTCCTCATCTCTCAATTATTGGCGAAGAAGAAGATGAATATACTAATCTCAGTGATCCTTAGATCACTAGATCTCCGCAAAGAGGATAAACTACGGCTCCGTAACGAGCATAAACTACTATTTCTCCAAAACGAGGATAAACTACTTCATCGAAATGTGGATAAACTACAACTTACTCAATTTTTACTCAATTGGAGTTCCTTCTACAAAAAGGAAACCTAGGTTCCACTTGAACCTCATTAAAAAAAAAAAGGTTTAGTAGTTTTTTTTTATAAGTAACATAAAAGGGACAAAAAATTCTAAAATGTACACATTTCTTAAAATAGTAGTTTTTTTTATAGGTTAAATAGCAGGTTTAGTCTTTGAACTTTTAGTTTTGTATCTATTTGATCCCTTAACTTTAAAAAGTGTCTAATATATCTTTGAACTTCCTTTTCATGAGTGAAAGAACAAGACTGCAAATTTTTTTTTTATCATGGTTCACTTCATCAAACAATCTCACCTTCGAGGTGTTCATCTTTCTTTCATGTTGATCGCTTGTTACTTTGAGGCGATAAAAAACAGATGTTGAAGGTCAATCTTTCTTTGATGTGGAGACGCTTAGCCTTTAGAAGGTTGAAGGTCAAGTTAAGGCAGAAGTTTGACATTGGTTTCTTCTTTTGTTGCGATCATACTCATCCTTTGGAAGACTGAAGGTCGAGTAGTTGAAGGCTTGATGCGATGGAAAACAGAAGTCCTTTGCTTGACTTCTTTTGAATCATAAACTTCTTCCACATTAATGTAATACGAACTTGCAGAGTTTTCTTCCTTTTTTTCTATGAGAAGAAAATTTCTTAAGAACAATTGTTTTAAAGTCACCAATTGTCGAGGTTGAGATATTTTTTTTATTCCCATTCCTCTCTGGCTTAGGTTTCCTTCAATTCTTCTTTCTTTGATGCTTGTCCTTTCTTTTGTGACTTATAAATTGGTGAGACTTGTCTGAGGAAAATTTTTGCCTTTGCTTCTTCAAATGAGTCATAAAAACTCGACCTTTGTCTTTATCATTGGTAGGCTCTATCTTACCTTGAGATCTATTTTTAGGCACCTCACGTTGAAACCGAATAGATACAGGTTTCAAGGTTCCAAATTGAACTAGGTGAACCTTCTGATTGTGAAGCGAACTAGAGCGCATTTGTCTACATGTATTTGTTGTTATAGCACATGATTTGACTGAACTATTTCATCAAGGTATGGCTCAAATTTTCCTTCTTTAGCTAGCTTTAGAATTAGCTTTTTTAGGACGAAATATTCCTCCACTAGGTGACTGATTACTCGATGATACTTGCAATACTTGGGATCATCGACTTTTTCCATCTCTTTCAATCGCTTACACTCTAGAAGTTTGATCAGTCGTGTGTCCAATAGTTGTTCTAACTTGTCAGGAATGTCAAAATCTGGAAAATGATAGACTTTTTCCTGTCTTTCCTTCAAGGTTAAGCGATGCCCTTCATTTTCTTGTCGTTCTCCAATCTTTTTGTCTTTTCCTTTTGAAGATATCTTGAGAAGGGTTGTATTGACAACCATAGACTCTTTTGAAGTCTTCTGGATGCTTTTTTCCTCCTTCCGTATGTTAGGGACTAGAAGGTCTTTGTTTCCTTAAATAGAAATACTTAGCTCCATGTCGTGGGTGCGAGTTGCTAGTGAAAGGAATAATCTAATTAAATGGAAAATGATTTTAGGCTAAGCAAATCATACCTTGGAGTAAAATATGGAGAATATTTTGGCGGGTCTTTTTCTCCTTGTGCTCCAACTCTAACAAGGTTGAACTCCAAGACTTCCACCAAGTCTTTCATGCTATGACTCGAACAAAGGATCAAGGAGGTTTTTGTGAACCTTTTTGAAAAATAGATTGACGGAATGAGGGGAGAATTTCAGGAGTTCTTTTCTCTTATGAAGAATACCCATAATGACTCACCTCTAGGGTCCTATTTATAGTGGCCAAAAACTTGATCGGGTGAACTTTGGGTGAATAAAAGTAAGTAAATACATTCAACCCCAGTGTAAGTGCACATTGTCGATACAAGTATTAAAACAAGAGTATTCTTGAGTATCGATCCCACAGGAAACAGTGTAACAAAAATATTGCTAAGCAAAATATAAGGAGAATTGCAACTTTGGAAACTAAAAATTGCAAAAACAAAGTTGGGATTGGTGTGTTTGTAAAAACAAAATAATTTCATAATCGAAAATTGCAAGTTAAAGTGACAAAAATTGCAAAACTGAATTGCATAATCAAAAATTGCAAAATAAAGTGATAAAGATTGCATAATTGAATTGCAGAATCGAAAATTTGCAATATTGAATAGAAAACTTGACACACCCCATCCCAAATTACCCTAACTCACTTAGGACATGGCTTGTCGACATTAGATCCCTACTAAACTATGGAATCTAATGTTAAACTTTGCAAGACAAAACTTATTTTTGAAAACACAAGTGGCTAGCCAAAACTTTGTTGATACAAAATTCATTAAAAAAAAAATTGGCAGAATTTCCCCTAAAAACTGAGTAAAACACACCTGAAAAGAAATATATACACTCCAAAATTAACATGTTCAAACTCCAACCACCATTTCCTAAATTCAACACAATCCCACAAACTTAAAAGTAGATAGATATGTGGGTTTCAAATTACAAACCAATGAAAATCCCAAAATGGTACTAAGTCATTCAAAACGTGCAACCACATTAGTTACAGAAGAAGCATTTGTAATTATGTACATACAAAATGGTATACAAACTATCAGGTCTGGTGGTAGATATTGACTTATGTAGGCTCATTTGAAACTCAGTCGCTACCTGGTGGAAAAAAAATTAAGAAAGAATGAGCTAATAGAGCCTAGTGAGTGGTAAGTTAATAAGAAAAATAACTTCTCGACAAAAACCTTTTATATTAAAAAGGAATTCAAAGTTCAATAAAACTTTATATACTGAGCACAATCTAAATACATAAGACATGTAAAATATCACAGAGATTTGCATCAATATCTCTTAAAAGAAAACACGAAATAATAGGCCAACAAAACTCATCACCAAACTTGTACCCAAATCCCTGTCATACTATGCATCGAGTAATCTCCAGATACATAGCAGAGTAAATCTCTATCATACGTGCACGTGGAGCAAACTCTAACATCTGTAATGCCTTAGGACGAGGATTTGGAATTCGGATTCGCACCTAATGGCCCCGACATTCCCCTGCATCCCCTACGGCCTGAGCATGCTAACATACTATGGAAACACATTCTCATAGCATATAGGTAATCACCATGGGTATAAACTCTAGTGGTTTGAAAGCAATTTCTATATAATAATCATTGTAAGTTCTCAACCCCACACATCCTCAAATTGAGGTTTACATAAATCCAAAAACTCGTATATTGACTAAAATCATGATTCGAAAATCAAGTCATTTCTAAAACTCTCAAATACTTGATATCATCTAAAATAATTTGAACTTTTGCCAATTGACTAAAATCAAGAGATTTCTATAGATTCACCTTTCATAAGCCCAAATAATACAAATAAGTCATTGTAGCTAAAATTTCACATAAACATAAATCTCTTCAAATTCAAATATGCTAAATCATGAACTCAATTTAGTGAACATATGCCACTTTCTTATCAAATTAGTAAATCATCAATTTCAATAATAAACAATTTATGAAATACATGAAAATTTCCCCAAATTATCAAAATCTTTAATAACTAAATTATTTGCATTAGTATAAATTTCAATTGATTTCAAATCTCACAAAAATCTCAACAATTACTAAAATAATTGAAATACTTTATAAAATAACCACTCACTAGTACTATGGGTGAAGTTTGTTCGGGTTGTAAATGATTCCAATCTCCGTTTGTCCTAAAATTAATGCCAAAATTAGAGCGCAACAACGCTAAATTATCCAAGCCTTTAATTTCTCATTAACCCAAGAATTAACCATCATTTTCATAATCTCTCTCTTAAATTTATAAAGTAATTAAGACCATAATTCTAAAACAAAATTCCCAATGAACTCCATTGTATCCCTTTCCATTAAAAAAAAAATCTCATTCTTCTTATTCCTTCTTCTCCATGAACAACTCTATAACAATTTTCCTCAAAAAGAACTTGCAATTTCTACCTACAAATAATCCCTTTAATCTATACTTTGCTAAAACTCATGATTTTCACCAAGTTTTCTCTCTTTCAACTCAACCATGACCTCCACCTAAGTTTTCAAGTTAATCCATGGAGTTTCCAATTAAAGGAAGAAAACCCACAAACAAACCCCTTAGTCTAACTTCTAAAACTCATGGAAACTTCAACCAAAAGTTAGAAAACTTACCAAAAGCTTCAATCCAAGGTTGTGAGAGGTTCTCTTTGTTTATTTTTCTTTTCTACTTCAAAATAGCCCAAAAATCAACACCCCTCCCTTAACTTTCTTCTTCCTCCTCTTCTTGACGTGGGTGTCTTCTCCAACAAACCCCTCTTTTTGTTTTATTTAATTATTATTATTATTATTTATTTTCTAGACAAAGAATCCTTTCCTTTTGTGTGGCTTCACTAAAGCCACATGTTTTTATTATATATATATATATATATATATATATATATCCCACTTCCTTTTTTTTTTTTTTACTTTCTATTATTTATTTATTTATTTTTTCAACCAATCCTTATCTTCCCAACTAAACAATAATAAATCAAAATATCTATTTTCCAATTCATATTTTCCATTTTTTTTTATTAATAACAAAAAGTAGAAATTGGTGTAACAAAACTAGATAAACTTGGTAAATGAAATCGCAAAAGAAATTTTAGATAAAGGAGGGGCTCAAGAATGTCATTGCCCTAAGTTGTAAT
This sequence comes from Trichosanthes truncata, assembly GCA_033996785.1. Taxonomy (NCBI): domain Eukaryota; kingdom Viridiplantae; phylum Streptophyta; class Magnoliopsida; order Cucurbitales; family Cucurbitaceae; genus Trichosanthes; species Trichosanthes truncata. The sequence goes on from JAWPNB010000009.1 coordinate 25,800,173, forward strand.
TGCAAACCAAAATTGCAAATCCAACCTACTCTACACACAATTGTAAATCAAAATTGCTATTCCTATTCACCTTGTAATTAGGTTTTTAGGAGGCTAAGTGAATGACTTATATGTCTATAGTCCCTCTATCTTAGATAATTCGACTCAACAATTTTATGGGTTTTAGAGTCTTTAATCCCTATGTCTAGGGTAAAGAATTGGCTCATGTCTAAGTTATTTTCTCCATCACTTGTGCGAAATCCGCTTATCACTGACCCTATCAGTATTAGATCTATGAGTTGCTACCCTAGTTGATCAATCTAAGATCTCAATAGAATTTATTCAACACAAGCAAACAATTGAGATGTAGACTTAGTTTTTGTTGGAATTTTGGCTACAATTACTTCTTAGGGAATTCACATCCTTAAACCCCCTAAGAAGTTTAGCACATATTAAAAGTAAAAATCCTACAACTAAATTTAGAATAAAAATTCATACTAGAAGAATAAATTAAATTGCTACTTGCAACCCAAAACTAAAAGAATTAAAACCAAAAGTTCTACCCTAATCAGCATTGCATAATAAAATAGTTAGGGCAATAAAAGGTAACTCAAATCTGGACAACCCACAAATAACAAAACAAAGCTCCAATTTTTTTTTTATTCAAACTAAAACAAAGGATAAATCCAAGAACGAAGCTCCAAGAAATATTTATTCAGCTAAAACAAAGGACAAACCCATGAATCAGAAGTTTCAAGAGGAAAGTAGTTTAATTCTACTTCCTTCTTCCTTCGAATCAGGCAGAATTATATGGGGTACGAACAAAGATTGAAACCATTGTAAAACAAAAAATAGAATTGAAATAAAACAAAGTATTTACAACAATTATTCAATAAATCCTCATTTAGTTTCCAATCGACTCAATTCCCTCGACTAATTCTAGGAAATGATTGAGTCTTAACAACCCAAGTTTCACTTGAATCGGACTGGAAAACTCGAAGAAAAAACAGAAGATAACTTGCAGCAGCTCTCGGTACACAATGGAAAAAAAACTGGAAAACAGAGGAATAAAAACTGCAGAAAAATAGAGAGATAAAATGAGTGGAAAACCCACAAAATTGCCTCCAAAAACCGATCCCCTTCTTCACTCATATTCTCTCCTTTTGTAGGCCTTCATTAGGGCTGAATAATGCCTAAATTTCGTGCTTAAAATCTCCTAAATCGTGCAAGAATTGAGAATTTTCCGATATGGGTAAATGCATATTTTTTCCTCTTTATAATTTTTCTGCTGCTTCAAAATTGCAACTTCATCTTGCAATTTTGGTTCTGCAATTTCCACAGTTCCTGCACACAAGTTTAGTTTGTAAGATTCTCACCCTAATTGCCTTCATTCTTCTTTCTTTCTTATTTTTAAGCAACTTTCAACTATTTCCAAATGATCTTAAGACAAAACAATAATATTTTAAGTAATTGGGAGTTAAATAAGCCTTAATTCTAAGGCTTATCACTAGGGAAAATAATTAAATAATATATCTCATATATTAAAATATATTTACCTAACTAATTTGAATCTTATTCAAACCTTTTAAAATTCTCCTACGACATCTATTTCCTAATTTGAATCTAATTCAAATTTAATAAATATATTTTCTTTAATGCATCTTAATACATTAATAATTTCTTTGATATTTAATGTATCATATTCATTAAATATGTTTTTCCTCATTTAATATATCAAATATATTAAATTTTAATTTGAACATTTCTAAATTTTCTCTCAACGAAATTGAACTCTATTTGTTCATATGAGCTAGCAAGGGGACCTTATGGACCTACAAATTATAAGCTCCAATGATACAAAATTAATTAATTAAACTCTTTAATTAATCAATTTTCATTCATTAACTCTAGGGTCACTCCATTATAGACCTAGACCTAGAGTTGCACTCTTATAATCACTACATGTAAGTCAATCCTTCATGAGTTGTTCGTAATTACAGTTGGGTCAAAAGTCTGTTTTACCCCTGTAATTACATCTTGCATCTTAAGTACCACTAATCCTCTAATGAACAATTGTTTATGATTCAACCATAAACTAAGCCCCTCTCGAGCCAGTGAGAGGGTGAGGCCCCATTGTTCAAGTCCCGAAATCAACATTTAAGGGAACAACTCATCTATTTATCCTTTAAGAGAATGAGTGAATTTCATATTGTGAGATTATATTTCCAGCTCTCTATTTGGTCAAGTCCTCAAAATGACAAGCATATTGAATCGGCTACAAAAGCCACTATCACCCATGCAAATCAAAGGACAAGCCCTCATAGGCAAGAGTTCATAACTCACTCAGGATTAAAATCGAGTCGAATATGATCATCCTGATAAAATATTAATCTTCTCAATTAACAAATTTATAAAAATATTTTATGGTCCAGTCTTATACAAACTTATTGTATAAGATACCCCCACTCACATGTTTCTATATGAGCGATTTGGATCAAATCATTTGTAACTATTACGAAGTGAGGTTGTAACTATTGCAAAGTGAGTCGTATCAATAGTGTTACCAGGATAAGACACTCAACCTTATTCATATACTATGACTCTTTAGGTTATTTCTTGAACATGATCCTTTCGTATGTCAACCACATACTATTCAAGATTACACTAATAACCATGAATTTTTCATATAATGGATAATATTATATTTCAAATAAAATCATTAATAATTATTAAATAAATCATTAATTGCAAGACTTTATGGCATAAATCCCAACAACTAGCTCTTCAAAGATACGAGACTTTATACCTTTGAGGATGTACAGAAGTCCCTAGTGCATGCCTTGAATGCACATCTCCACAGTAGATAATTCAATGAGACGGTCTTTGCAATCAAGACTCATGGCTCTCCAACGATTTATGTAGTCGACAATAGCTTCACATTTCTGTTGCCTAGTGTTGGTGAGCTCGAACATGCTGACAATTCGTTTTGTGCTGTAGAAGAGATTCAAGAACTCCTTTTCGAACTGTTCCCAACTGGCTACTAACTCTAGCTCCAGGTCGGTGTACCAGTCGAAAGCGTTTCCTTTAAGTGTTCGTACGAATTTTTTGACCAATAGATCTCCTCGCATTACAACATTTTCACATGTCTCGATGAAATGCGCAATGTGTTGCTTAGGGTTGTCTTTTCCATCAAATTGCTAAAACTTTGGTAGTTGATATCCAATTGGCATTCTCAAATTATCGATTCTCTTGGAATATTGTTTAGAATACAAGAGAGAACTTTGAGAAGTCCCTGTTGGGATTTATGCCATAAAGCCTCGTAATTAATAATTTATTTAATAATTAATAATAATTTTGATTTTTTTTGCAATATAATATTATCCATTATATGAAAAATCCAAGGTTATTAGTGTAATCTTGAATAATATGTGGTTGACATACGGGAGGATCATGTTCAAGAAATAACCTAAAGGGTCATAGTATATGGATAAGGTTGGGTGCCTTATCCTAGCAACACTATTGATATGACCCACTTTGTAATAGTTACAAATGATTTGATTCAAATTGTGTTAGGATTTATGCCCTAAAGCCTTGTAATTAATGATTTATTTAATAATTAATAATAATTTTGATTATTATATTTGCAATATAATATTATCCATAATATGAAAAATCCAAGATTATTAGTGTAATATTTACAGTATGTGGTTGAAATACGGGAGGATCATGTTCAAGAAATAACCTAAAGGGTCATAGTATATGGATAAGGTTGGGTGCCTTATCCTGGTAACACTATTGATACGACCCACTTTGTAATAGTTACAAATGATTTGATCCAAATTGTTTATGTAGAGACATGTGAGTGGGAGTATCTTATACAAAGAGTTTGTGTAAGACTGGACCACGAAATATTTAATCTCTCTTTATAAATTCATTAATTGAGAAGATTAATATTTCATCAGGATGATCATATGCAACCGATTCAATATGCCTACCATTTTAGGGACTTGACCAAATAGGGAGCTGGGAATATAATCTCACAAGATGAGATTCACTCTTTCCTATATAGGGTAAGTAGATGAGTAGTTCCCTTAAATGCTGATTTCGGGACTTGAGCATTGGGGCCCCACCCTCTCATTGGCCCAAGAGGTACATAGTTTATAATTAGATTATATATATACAGATTGTTCATTAGAGGATCAGTGGTACTTAAGGTGCAAGATGTAATTATAGGGGTAAAACGAACTTTTGACCCAACTGTAATTACAAAAAACTCGTGAATGATCGAATTGCATGTAATGATTATATCTATGGACACAACTTGTCCTACAGTGCATAAGAGTGCAACTCTATGTCTATAGTGGAGTGACCTATAGTTAATGAATGAAAATTAATCAATTAAAGAGTTTAATTAATAAATTTTGTATCATTGGAGCTTATAATCTGTAGGTCCATAAGGTCCCCTTGCTAGCTCATAGTAACACTAAAAGATCAATTTAATTGAAAGAAAAATTTGAAATGTTCAAATTAATATTTAATATATTATATATATTAAATATATAAGAGAAAAATATATTTATTGTATTTGATACATTAAATATTAAAATAATTAATGTATATTAGATACATTAAATAAAAGATATTTATAGAATTTGAATAAGATTCAAATAAATAAATATCGTAGGAGATTTGAATGAGATTCAAATCAATATAAGATATATTTTAATATATTATATATTAAAATATAATATTTTAATTTTTTGCAAAGATTTTCCCTTGGTCTCTATAAATAGGACCCTTGGGTTGAGCCATTAGATATAACACACATCTCCTCAATAGAGAATTAGAAAATTCTCTCTAGACCTCTTCCTCTCCAATCCCTTGTGGATTTTCTTTCAAGAGACTCTCACAAGCCTTGGTCCTGTGTTTGAGTCATAGCTAGGACGACTTTGTGGAGGAGATAAAAATATGTAAGAAATATCTCCATATTTACTCCAAGTAAGTTTACTTAATCTTATTTTTTAGTTTAATTTTAAATAAAATCAAAGACGATCCAATGCTTCCGCTGCAGAGTGAAATGTTCATTCCTTCAAATCGTTCATGTGGAAACATGTGAGTGGGGTATCTTATACAATGAGTTTGTATAACACCGGACCACGAAATATTTGATCTTTCTTTATAAATCCGTTAATTGAGAAGATTAATATTTCATCAGGATGATCATATGCGACTCAATTTTAATCTTGAGTCAGTTATGAACTCTTGCCTGTGAGGGTTTATCCTTTGATTTGCATGGGTGAGAGTGGCTTTTGTAGCTGATTCAATATACCTACAATTTTGGGGACTATACCAAATAGGGAGCTGGGAACATAATCTCACAAGATGGAATTCACTCCTTCCCATATAGGGTAAATAGATGAGTAGTTCCCTTAAGTGCTGATTTTAGGACTTGAATAATGGGGCCCCACACTCTCACTAGCTCGAGAGGGACATAGTTTATAATCATATTATAAACAGATTGTTCATTAGAGAATCAGTGGTACTTAAGGTGCAAGATGTAATTATAGGGGTAAAACAGACTTTTGACCCAGTTGTAATTACGAATAACTCGTGAAGGATCGACTTGCATGTAATGATTATATCTATGGACACAATTTGTCCTACAATGTATAAGAGTGCAACTCTAGGTCTATAGTGGAGTGACCTATAGTTAATGAATGAAAATTAATTAATTAAAGAGTTTAATTAATTAATTTTGTATCATTGGAGCTTATAATATTTAGGTCCATAAGGTCTCATTGCTAGCTCATAGTAACACTAAAAGATCAATTTAATTGAAAGAAAATTTTGAAATGTTCAAATTAATATTAATTTGAAGTGTTCAAATTAATATTTAATATATTAGATATATTAAATATAAAAGAGGAAAATATATTTATTGTATTTGATACATTAAATATTAAAATTTGTAATGTTCAAATTAATATTTAATATATTAGATATATTAAATATAAAAGAGGAAAATATATTTATTGTATTTGATACATTAAATATTAAAATAATTAATTTATATTTGATACATTAAATAAAAGATATTTATAAAATTTGAATAAGATTCAAATAAATAAATATTGTAGGAGATTTGAATGAGATTCAAATAAGTATAAGATACATTTTAATATATTAAATATTAAAATATAATATTTTAATTATGGTAAAGATTTACCCTTAGTCTCTATAAATAGGACCCTTGGGTTGAGCCATTAGACATAACACACATCTCCTCAAAAGAGAATTAGATCATTCTTTCTAGACCTCTTCCTCACCAATCCCTTGTGAATTTTCTTTCAAGAGACTCCCACAAGCCTTGGTCCTGCGTTCAAGTCATAGCTAGGAAGACTTTGTGGAGGAGATAAAGACATGCCAAAAATATCTCCATATTTACTCCAAGTAATTTTACATAATCTTATTTTTTAGTTTAATTTTAAATAAAATCAAAGACGATCCAAAGCTTCCGTTGCGGAGTGAAACGTCCATTCCTTCAGTCCCACCATATTGAGCTCTGATGGAGTTGGTTATCATGTCCTGAACTTGTTGGGATAGTGAAGCGATCTAGATGGAGTGTTGTGGTTGGTCTTCATGCACAAACACTCTTCTCTTTGTTGTGACCTTTGACAACAGGAGTTTGACTTGATTCAATAACATTTTGATTCTCAAAGAGTGTTCAGTACCTTCGAACTTCCAAGAGTGTTCAGCACCTAATGACTTCAGAGAGTGTTCAACACCTATGGACCTTAGGGAGTCTTTCTAACCTTCTTTGCTCTGAATTTTCTCTGAGTTTTTTGAAGAGTTTAATTTATGAACTCTTCAAATGAATGAGAGTTCTTCTATTTAAAGAGCTTTTTCATAGGCCTGTGGGCTTGGGCTTTAATGGTCTTTGGGCCCAACCATTACATTTGAGCTTTGTTGGCTGTGGGGCTAACAATTTGAATTTGGGTTTTGTTTAACCTTGACCTAAATTCCATATGACCCAATTTGACCAAATTAAATTTAATTATTTGGTCAAATGGTCATAATGAAGACATGTGGTCTTATAATTTTAGAATTTGTCAATTTTTGTCTTCAAATTAAATTTGGGACACATGTCAATTTATAATTGGTCCCAAATTTAATTATTTATGATTTTTTTCATTAATTTGGAATAATGATGTGGCAATCAGAAATTGGCTAAAATTCCTCATTCAACAAATATTTTTTAAAGTTGAGATATATTGGACACAAAATTAAAATAGACAAACTTGAATGTTCATAGACTAAACTTGTAAATTAACATTTTTTTTATAAATACATTATAGCTTATAGATTTCATCTTTTTTTTATTTTTCTTGTTCTTAACTCGACAAACAAGAAGCTAAGTTTTAGATGACTTTTAGAAAGGTGAAAACAGTTTTAACCTTTTAAAAATACTTTTCAAAATTTGTATAGTTTCTGGTTAAATAATATAAAAAAATCTAAAAGTATTTTAAAAAAAAGCACTTAAAAGTACAATTTGAAGCACTGAATTAGTTCAACTTGTCTCTATTGATCATGGTTTGGCAAGTGGAGAACCTCAATATTTTTTCTTTCACTACTAAAACTCAACAGACACATTATTAACTCAAATCAAAATGAAAAAAAAAAAAAAAATTGTGTTAAACAAGAAAAAAATATGCAAGTTATGGATGACATGACAATTGGTATCGGTCGAAAGGTTCTTATGATGCTTGTTTGATCCAAGTGCTATTTTTTTCTTTTATTTTTATTCATTTATTTTTTGTTAAATTACAAATTTAGTCCCTTAACTTTGAAGTTTGTGTCTATTTAGTCTTTAAACTTTTAAAATTACAAATTTAATCCTTGAACTTTTGAATTTTTTAAGATTCACGGATCTAGTAGACACAATTAAAATTTTAGGGTTCTATTAAATATAAAATTCAATTTCATATCTAATAGATCAATCAATTTTTAAAAATTTTAAATTTTTCATAGGCCTATTAGACATAAAATTAAATGTTCAAGAACCCATTAGACACAAAATAGAAAGTTTAGAAACCTATTAGACACTTTTGAAAGTTCAAGAACCAAAAAGATATAAACCTCAAAGTTTAGAGACTTATAATTTAGGGGGTGTTTTGAATGGATTGAGGAGTTGGGAGGAGTTAATAACTCCCCCCAACTTTTTGTTTGGCCTAATGATATTTTAACTCCTATTGTGGGCCCCACAAATTTATTAACTCATTCTCCAACTTCATTTGTGGGCCCCACAAACTTATTAACTCTCCTTCCAACTCTTCATTGTGGGTCCGACAACTTTCCTATCTCTTTTTTTCTTCACCTCACTGGACTCCTACCTCTCTCTCTTCTCTTCTCTCCTTTCTCTTTCTATTTTTTTACATAATTTTTTTAATTTCTTAATATAAAAAATATATTTATTTTTTTATATAAATTTTCTATAAATTTTCTTATCATTATTAATAATTAATAATTAAATATAAATAATTATTAAAAAATATTTTTATTTTTATCCTATAATTTTAATAAATTTTTAACAAAAATAATTTTCTTTTTATTCTATAATTTTCTTTTTTAAATATAAATTACATAAAAATGTTTTAGATATGATAATATTATTTAAATTGAAATTCTTGATGTAAATTAGAGTACTACATAACAATTTTTTTAATTGATAAAAAATCTCCCTATCTCACTTCCTCTATATGTCATCTAAATTTTTTTTTTAAAGTTTAAACAAAAATTACTTTTAACAAATAACAATCTTATTTTTTTTTTATTAATACCTAATATATATATATATATATATATATATATATATACACATATAATTTTATGATTAGAAGATAAAAAAAAATATTTTAAACTAACTCATATTACAATTTAAGAAATTAGTATTTAAAAAGATTAACGTATTAAAAAAATTGATTTTCAAATTAATCATATTCAAAGTTAAAAGATAAACGATTTCTCCTTCCAAACTTAATAAAATAAAATTATTACAATAAATAACATAAATATATAGTAATTTGAACAAAAGTGTATATGATATTCATTTCGCATGGTGTTAAAAAATATATATTCATTTTGAACTTAATTATTTTAAAATAGCATAAATATTTGATATTTTATTTTTATCTTAGTTATTTTAAAACTTCAAAGAATATATTATTTTCAAATTAACTTTAGATAATCCATTACATTGATTAGTTAGAAAAATAAAATCTTAAATTATACAATTTTTTTTATTAAGCTTGAAAAACAAATCTTAAACTAAAATTTTAAAATTGACAAAAACAAGTGTTTAACAAAGTTTTAAAATATTCATAAAATAATACAATTTAACATCCCAATTATAGGATTGACGGAAACAAATCTATATTATTTCTAGAATTTAGAGAATAAAAACATAAAAATCTTGAAGTTTATTTGAATCCCTTTAAATTAATGGATTGAAATATTTCCGAATCACATGTAATATTTAAAAAAATATTGTAAGACTTTCTTTTATTTGAAAACTATCTAAGGCAAATGAATAATTACTGTGAGATATATTGAAAAAAAGAATGTGGGGTATTTTGTTCAAAATTCTTTTTTTTTTAAGAAATTTGTAAAATATACATAAATTAATAAAAACAAAAAATCTCAATCTTAGAATTCAGGAGAACAAATTCTTAATAATGAAAATTTGAGAAATTGTACAAAAATAAAGTTAAAATCAACTCAAACTTCATAACTCTAGGTTTAACAAATTTGTACCCCAAACACAAACTTCAGAACTTTTACTCTCTGCAACTTATTATCCTAAACATAGACTTCCTAACTCCAGACTAAACAACTCTGACCCCAAATACAGACTTCCTAACTCTCCAGACATACTAACTCCTATTCCCTACAACTCCTTGCTCCAAACAACTCCTTAAGCTTTATTTTTTAAATTAAAGAGGGCCTTTCTAAGAAGGGCTTAAATTTATTTAACGATACAAAGCATTAAATATGATAAAATGAAGTAGGATAACAGAAGGCAACTTACAAACTCATTGAGGTATTCTCTCATGAAGTGTACCTACAATCTACACTTTCTCCCAAGTACATTATAGGGTTGTATAAAAAGCCTCTTTACACTAAATCAATTTTTTTCAAAATCTCGAATCGTGTTCAAGCCAAGCTAAAAAATGGAATAAAATACTAGTATTTATGTTAAATATGATAAAATGAAATAGCCCAATGAAAAAATGATGAGTTTAAAGTTACGGCATCTCATATGGAAGAAGAAGAGATATCAGAAAAGGAAATTTCTTAAAGTCTAAGACTCTGAACCCTTTTGGGGGCCAAAGAAGAATGCTAAGAAACCCGAGAAAAGGACAAGAAAAAACAAAAAAGAAACATCATCCAACACAATACAGAGGTTTGTTGAGAAACTTCAAATTGTTCAACTCTGATTAGACAATATGAGGGTTAATGAAACCAGAACCATATTCTATAATTTCTCATTCAGCAGATCCACACACTGCGCCAATCTACAGAGATAGTATTGAGTTCTAAAAAAAGAGGGGGGGGAGGGGGACAAACCACTGTTTGAAACAGAAAAATAAATGACAAAAACAACGGTATTGGCAACTTCCAGGTACTCTTTTTTTCAGGTTCTGTTATAAAGAAACCCTTTACAGATAGAAAACCTAAAGAAATTTCCAACAAAGAAAGTAAGGCCCATTGGAACTTGTGCATGTTCTCAACTGGCTAATAAAACTTAGCAACGGTTGGCGATCTCCAAAATCAGTAATGTGCGTCATGTGCAGGACTATCGGCATGCATGTCCATCGACGAGTCATTAGAGCTGACTGAATTAGGGTCCACGTTCTGGTGCTGAAGAAAGTTGGGTTCATTGTTTCGAGTAGCTCCATTTCCTCCCGACATCCCACTGTTTGGGTAGTGAGCTTCCTGAGCAATGTGATACTGCTGCAAACTCCGGCGAACGGGGCTTGACAGTGCATTTGAGAAGACTGAACTTTTGGAATGATTATCAGACTGCTCAGTTCGACTTCCTTGTCCAGTAGTTGCTTGCCCAGAAAGACCTGAAGCAGGAAAGCTTGAGTTCGTGAACTGCATTGTTGGTTGAACATGCTGATGTTGGTGGACTGCGGCTCTTGGGGACATCGACGGTTCCTCTCCACAGTAATCCAACTCGTTCTACAAGTATGGAATTCAGAAAACTCATCAGCTAAAGAGAGAATCAAGTAAAACCTTTGCTTAATTCATCAAACTCTCACAAATAGAAATTACAGCTATTCATATATTTTTTTTCTCTCTGAGAAGTCCATTGAACTCTATTACAAATGCAACTTAAATAACATCTTATTCAACAATTTCTCTCCAAAGAGAAAAGAATGTAAAATTTATTATAATTCGTTTCCTGTCCCTCCTAAATGGGTGTTTAAGCTCAAGTTACCACATGATTGAAACTTTTTTTTAACACTTTTCATTAAAGAAATGAAAAGAAATTAATGGTCAAAAGATACAAACTCCAAAAGGAGTGAAATATAAGAAACGTACAGAGTTACAAAGGATAAATGAAAGCATTCCAATTTAAATTAATATCTAGTAAAGAAAAGTCATCAAAAGTGTTGGATAGAGAACACCAAAGAGAAGCTTTGAGATGAGCTGACTTGAACTGATCTGTCCAAGAACAATGTTTGTCTTCAAAGATCCTCTAATTTCCTTCCAACTATAATTCTGAAATCAAGGCCTTTACTGCATTGGCCCAAAGCAAAGCAAATGAGGATGCAAAGGTAAAGATAGACCCAATACCACAGAATTGAAACTTCTAGTAGAAGATTTATGATTATAACTGTTGTTTCCAAATTTATTACTAATCATTTCCAATTTTTTCATTATTAATGTCCATATGTCCTTCCTGAAGGGGTGTTTAAGAAACCACAAGACTGAAACGTCTACTAGGTAAAGTTAATACTGTTGTTTCAGAATTTTATCACTACTCATTTCTCAGAGTTTAGTTTTATTTACTTCAGCATCATCACCTATTGTACATTTTTTATTTTATAGAAAACAGAATCAGAGGGGAAACACAACCCCAAGGACACTAAACCAAGGAGTTACAGAAGTAACCTTCTTCAGTTGGCCCAGCCGCAAATTAGCTAGTTTGTAACTTTTTGTTTTTTGAACAAGAAACTAGTTTGCAACTAAGAAAAAGAAAGAAAGTAAACTCCCACGTGAAGAAGCAAAAAATTACCAAGTACCAAATCCCTTGTCAATAGCATTCCTCCACCAAAAACTTAGCAGAGTTTTGAAACCGCACTACCAAGAGCATAATAAGAGTAATTATCAGACTGTCGCAAAATGCCCCTTGATTAATCAAATTAAATATACCAAAAAGTTTATGGCACAACTAGTATGAAGGTATGATCCAAAAAATGTGGTTTTCCTGCTTTGAACAACATAGAAGACCAACGCTATTTTGCATTCATTACGACACTTGGCTTTCCAAATCAACTTACAGAATGAATGAAGACTTCCTCCCTTTTAGCAAGATCGTCTAAGGATTTAACTGTGGAACTCCTCAAAACAGCAAGTGACCAAAGTCTCTCATCCATAAGAGAAGAGGGCTGTAAATGACCAAATCACCAGATCAAATTTAGGCACTCTCAAATTAAGAGCTCTCCTGGAGTTGAAATTCCACCAAAGGCTCCTATTATCCCATGTGGAAGAAATATAGTATAGCTACCTTCACTATCAGAGAGTTCAGCCTCGAGAAATCAAAAGCAAAGGTGGCTTGCTCATACCACGTAGCATCCTAAAATTTCACGAGAACCATTTCCAGCTACTTACACAAACCTTGAGTTAAGAGATCTTTCAGTTTCAAGATGGTGAATCAATGGCTTCTAGAGCTAGCATAAGAACAATAAACTGTTAACCATCCAGACATGTCAAGTCCACGGTTGTTACTAATAACCTTATGCGATAAGTCCATAGATCCTTGTGAGCTAAGTATCTATTCCTTATACATCGAATGCCCAAACCACCAAGAGAACAAAGCATCCTTCCAATTCACAAGATGAGCATCACCTTCCAAAGCCCCCCCTGCCATGAAGAAATCCCTGTTGAGCATATCAATTTTTTTAGTAACCATGATAGGAGCCTTAAAAGGCCGATAGAAGTACAGTGGAAGGCTTGCAAAAACATTCTTAGCCAAGGTAAGTCTACAGCCTCTAGAGTTCCATGATCCATCTCTCACATTTACTATTTTTTAGCTAAGCTTCTCAACAGTCCTATCATGCAAAAATTCTCAGGAAGACCAAACATAAATCGCATATAGGTTGCAGGCCAAGCTTCCACTTTACAGCCCCAGTTACTAGCTAGGCCCAACAAAACATGCTGATGAACATTACCCCCTAAAACCATTGATTATAGTGAAGTTGGCTGTTTTTTTTTTAAATAAATCATTTCATTGATGTATGAAATAGATGCAAAATAAAATCTTATTTGTGATAGTTACAAAAAAGATCCCCTTTGAGATAAGAGGGTCGATAAGCCATAATTACAAAAAGGAAGAGATAAAATACTCCAAGATAAAGCAAAATAAGATGTGGTTTCGATGAAGGAGTGTATATTTTGATGCTTATCTATAAAGACCCAAGCATTTCTTTCAAGCCAAAGATTCCAAAAGAAAGCCTAGGTAAAGTGGAGCCAGAGAATCTTCTTTTCCTTCTTAAACGGATGTCTAGGGATATTTGTGTAAGGTGAAAATATCCCCAGGCCGAATGAAGCACCATCCAAAAGCTTGCTGGATGAATGACCAAAAAGCAGAAGCATAAGCACAGTTGCTGAAAACATAAATCTGAGATTCATTATCCATGTAACAAAGAAGACAGCAGCTTGAAGAAATAACCATCCATGGGGATCTATGCTGTAATTTGTCAAAAGTGTTGATACAAGCATGGCTAATCTCCCAAACAAAGAATTTTACTTTTTTAGGAGCATGGCCCTTCCATAATTGTTGGTAAAAAACCAGTTTGCTCACGTTACCAGAGGATGCAAGCTTTCGAGTAAGAGAACTCGTAATGAAGACCCTCCTTTTCTAAAGCCCAAGCCCATCTATCTTCTGTCTTTGAAACTAAAGGTTGATAAAATATGAGATAGGGAGGCCCATTCTTGAATCTCAACTTCAGTAAGATTTCTTCTCATTAAAAGATTCCAAGATCCAGCTTCCCGATTCCATAGATCAGCAATAGGAGCCTCTTTTCTAAGAGATAATTGGTAAAGAGAGGGAAACAGTGACGGCAGATTTGTTCGGTCAACCATACATCTTTCCAAAACAGAATTTTGTCTCCTCTACCCACTCTGACAATAATGTGATTGTGAACTACATTATGCAGATTTTGAATCGATTTCCAAGGCCCTTTTGCTGTTTTCAATGACACACTGCCCGACTTTAAATTCAAATGGCTAGTACCATATTTTGCTGCAACAATTCTACACCATAGAGCATCCTTTTCGATGTAGAACCTCCAATTCCATTTGGCCATAAGGGAAATGTTTCGTTTGTGTATATCAAAAATTCCCAATCCACCTTCAATTGGGGATTGTATAATAGGCAACTTTAGAAGATGGTTGCCCTTTTATTGATGCCTCCCCTCCAAAAAAAGCTCCTAAACAACTTCTCAATGATTTTTGTGACCTTTGTGGGAGCGAGAAAAAATGGAGAAATAATATATATAGGAAGGTTAGATAGCGCAGCTTGGATAAGAGTGTGTCTTCCTCCTTTTGAGATATGAGAAGCCCAACTATGAAGTCGTTTCTCTATTTTCTCAATGACTGGAGTCCAATAATCTATGGTGCGAGGATTGCCATTCAAAGGATGCCCTAGATATGTAGATGGCCAGCAATCATACCGGCAGCCAAAAGAAGTAAGAGCATCAGCTTGTTGAGGATCAAAACCAATTCCCAAAAATTCAAATTTTTGACAATTTAAATTCAGGCCAGAGGCTGCCTCAAACTCTCTGATGGTGTGAAATAGATTGCGTAGATGGACTTTATCAGAAGAGGAAAAAAGTATGGTATTGTCTGCGAATTGGAGGTGGGTGATAGATGTTTTATGAGAATCCTTTCCAACATGAAAACCTTCAATCAACCCTTTTTGTTTAGCCATGATTAGCATTCTACTAAGACAGTCAACCATAAGGATAAAGAGGAAAGGGGAAAGAGGGTCCCCTTGACGAAGGCCTCTCGTAGCTCGAATTTTACCTCTTGGCTTACCATTGATAATAATGGAGAAATTTGCTGTAGAGATGCATCCTCTAATCCATTTCCTCCAAGTTTGTCCAAAGCCTATAGCTCGAAGGATATCCTCACGAAAGTTCCAATCCACCATATCGAAAGCTTTTTCAATATCAAGCTTTATGACCACTCCACTCCTTTTCTTTCTATTCCATTCATCAATGATCTCGTTGGCAATAAGAGAGGCATCTAGAATTTGCCGATTGGCCACAAAAGCAGATTGATGGTCGGTGATCGTATAAGGGAGAACTCGTTTCAATCTCTCAGAGAGTACTCTAGCAATTATCTTGTAAAGACAAGTTGAGCCTAATAGGTCTGTAGTCTCCCACTTTTTTGCATCGATCTTTTTAGGGATTAGATAGATGTAGGACTCATTTAGATTAGCATTGATGATCCCATTCCTAAAAAAATCATTGAACACCCCGATAATGTCTTTTTTAAGGATGTTCCATGATTTTTTAAAGAATTCAGCCGTGAAACCATTGGATCTGGAGGTCTTATTTGTGCCCAAATCAGTGAGCTTTATAAATCTCTATTCCGGTAAAAGGAGTCTCCAGAAAGTCCCTTTGTTCCGGTGAAATGGGGCTCCAATCCTCAATATCGGGCAGCAATCTGTTTCCAGTCTTTTTTGTGAATAACTTCCGACAAAAATCAATAAACTCACCCTCTATCTCGCTGTCTTGCACCAAGCTTTCCCCACTAGCATTTAGAACCTCTACAATTGAGTTTTTCCTTCTGTTTGCAACCACTATTCTGTAAAAAAAAAGTAGGATTACCATCACCCTCCAACAACCATCTGGTTTTATAATTCTGATGCCACATGGCTTCTTCATTAACAGAGATAGAAATCAATTTCCCCTTTATGGTAAGTCTTCTTTGTAATTCCAAGCTAGATAGATGGGAGGTCGCTTCTTTCTCATCAATGGTCTAGAGCTCTTGTTGAAGGCTAGCTTTGAGTTCCTTTTGGTGACCAAAGGTGTTTTGATTCAATTGTTTCAATTCCTTTTTAAGGCCTTTCAATTTCTGGATTAAACCATGACCTGGCCATCCAAGACAGGGGGTTGCCGTCCACCAAGAATCAATCAACTTTGCAAAAGAATGATGGTTCAACCATGCATTAAAAAATCTGAAAGGAGTGAGACCCTAGGATTCCTTTCCCAAAGTGAGACAAATAGGACAATGGTTGAAGGTAATTCTCTCGAGTCTGCGAGGTGTGGCTGAAAGAAATTTGTTGATGATATCTTTGATTAAAAATCTGTCTATAGTCATAGTGGCATTCTCACGCATGTTGGACCAAGTATACTTACCATTTCTAAGGGGTATGTCGATTAGCTCAGTGGATTCAACCAGTCTGTTGAATCTTTTCATTCCTCGGGTAGGAGTAGAACCTGTTGACTTCTCCTATGACCATCTTGTAATATTGAAGTCTCCTCCCAAAATCCAAAATCGATGGCACAGTGCATATAAGTCTTTTAGCTCTTTCCAAAAACTGTCAGTTGTTGAATTTGGACCATAAACCCCTGTGATCCAAAGGGAGAACCCATCAGCAAGAGAGAGATGTAGAGATAGTGAGTAAATAAATACCTTCGACCACTTCAAGGACATTGAAAAAGGATTCATTCCAAAGGATGGCAATTCCTCCAAAAGCACCAACTGCATCAATTGATGCCCAAGCAATACCTCGTGAGCTCCATATTGATTTAATAAACCTTCTATCCATGGCTTGTATTTTCGTTTCTTGTAATATAATGAGGGCCAGATTATGATGTCGAAGGAAATCTTTAATAAGGGCTCTCTTTTTCCAAGAGCCAAGACCCCTAACGTTCCAAGAGATAAATATCATCTAGGTGAAGACAACCCCTCAGCCTTGTTAATTCGACTGTTGCTAGGTTTATTGTAGTTGATTGAGGAATGCAGGTTCTTTACGTCCATTAACCATTTAAGGATCTTCTTTGCTGCAGTAGAGTTCTTTTTTTTTTTGGAAGAGCCATGATACACATCCCATTTTCAATTAACCAAGGGAAGATGAAGGGTAGATACATCGCCGAATCTTCAAATTGTGAAAACTCCCGTTTTCCAATTCACTGACATCTTCAGCAATGGAATTTTCTCTAGGGTATTCAACAATATTAAGAGGGTGATTCATCTCCACAGGACGCATGGGCAATTGAGCAAACATTCCAGTAAGCATGGGCAAAGGGTTGGATATTGGTGATTAGGGCTGGGGGGGAAGTTCAAAGAGGCTAGAGATATTTGGAGGGGATTTTGTGGGAGATTTTGGCAAGGATCGATTCAAAGAGGGGGAGTCTTCCACAGATGGAGAGCGAGGTGAGGAGAGAAAGCCATCCGAATCAGACAGGATTGGTTTTCGGTTTGTAGAGAATTTGGTCCCAGTGAGGAGGGTGCCTTGTTTGTTGTTTATGGAAATTGGTATTTTAGAAGAAGGTTGTATAGGTAGAGAAGGATTCGGTGGAGGGTCAAAAGATGCAGTCTTGGAGGGGGTAGATTCAGGATTGGATAAAGAATTAATGACTATTTGTGGGAGATGTGTGAATGGCAAGAAAAGTCAAAGTCTCGGTGGTCTGAATGGGAGGAAGTGTGTGGGGCCAGATTGGTTGACAACTTGAGGGTTAGAAGGGGAAATAGATTGCATAAGGGAATGGGAAAGGTGTGGGCCCGATCCAGGATAAGATAAAGGGGGAGGAGGAAATAATGGCTCTGTCAACCGTACCTGTGATGTTGAGCTGAAGTGTGGGCTGCTTGATGGTACTTTGCTTTGGGATCATTCAAATCCTCCACAAGGGTAGCGTGTGTCCTCTCCTTCGCCAGCATTATCTTTCCATGAACTTTGGTTGAGTACCTAATGAAATAATCCTCCACGAAAAAGGGATCAATTTTAGCGATCAAAGGAGAAGATGATGAAGATGGTAAGTGAACCTTTGTTAGGATGAAGCCGTGTTGGTTTTCCTTCACCTTTATGCTCACCTCCATCATATCCATTCTAGATAAGGTCTTATTTGTTGTCTCCAAATAACCTCCACATTCATCTCCTAGTTTCGTGAAGGTTTCAATAGACCATATGTCTAAAGGTATGTTCCTGACCTTAATCCAGCCTCCATATGAAGGGACCTTTGGTTCAGCAAACATGTTTTCAACGTTCCATGGGTAAAATCACACTCAATATTTTCCAACCTTGTACCAACCCTTGATATTTGTCGTGACTCGAGCTTGTTCTGAGTCTTCACAAGAAAAGAAGAGCTTTATCCGACTATAGGGGACTAACGAAAGAGAAGGCAGAGAGATTTTGCTGAAGAGCCCGCATAATATCATGCCAGTTGTCATGGAAGTGCTCACGTTGAATAATGACGGCCTATGATAGAAAGTTGCAAAAGGTGAGTGGGTGGGGTTTGTAACATTCTCAATCGGTGGGGTCGAGTCTTTGGTGATGTTTGGCTCTTTAATACTCTTCTTTAAAACATCCTTATAAGTAGATGTTCCATTTAAGACAATCAACTTGTTATTGGTGAAGGAGTTAATGATGGAGAGGAAGCTTGGCTAGCCTTTTCTATTTTCACCCCGGGAATATAAGCTTATTTAATCCCCCAGCAGCACCTAGGTTTGCTATTTCAACACAATGACCTTTCTTGTTGGAAATTTTCTCTACCCAGAAGACAGTCTCCCCAACTCTCGTTTTTTTAAAGAACTTCTGGGTCAGTGGAAGCTCACAAAGTCTTACGAAACATTCGTGAAGCCATGATAATGTTTCTTGGACAAAGGATAGGGAGAAGCTTCGTTCATTTGTAGTTTCGGTGAGGTTAAACAAGCTCAGTTTTTTGGGGTCACTAGATATGGAGAAGGTCTTCCTTTCAATCTTGATGAATGAGGGCTAAGACATGTCGAAGAAACCAATCAGATCGAGGAAGAAACATGGTTGGAGGTGTGGGGAAGGTTGCGGGTGGTGGAGGAATGGAGAGAGCGATTGAGAGGAGAGAGAAACATGGCTTTCTAATTCCTTTCCCTCTAAATTTTGTGAGGTTAGTTGTTAAACCAGAAGCTTTTTCACAAAGGTTCAAACCAAGCTTAGCATATTCAAAACTTTGCCTATATACGAGAAAGTTGCTAACAACAAAGTATCATCCAAAAATTGGAGATGCATTGTAGGGGCATAATTTTGTCCAATATAAAAGAATTCAATAAATGAATATTGTAGCCTTTTATCTAAAATTCCACCAAAAAAATCTTCCACTAATATCGTAGCTTTTTTTTTTGGTTTGGGCTCCTTTTGTGTGGGCTGTGTTTTTTATATGCCCTTATTCTTTCACGTTTCTTAGTGAAAGCTTGGGTTCTGATAAAAGAAAATGTGAGTACACCCTAGGAATACGATCTTTTTTTTTTTTTTGATAAGAAACATATAAGGGAGATATATTCCAATGAAGAAGGAAAATACAACCTAAGGATCGAGGGTAGAGAGCACCCCCTCCCGACAACTACTTCATTAGAGTTTGCCAACCATTAATAATCATCAACAAACTATAATTACAAAAGAATTTTTTGTGTAAGGCTATCTACCAAGAGGCCGTATTTTGTACATAATTACAAAAAAATCGAAGCATAAGGACTTATCTTTGAACGCTCTCGCGTTTATCTCCTTCCATAAAAGCCACAAAAGAGCCCTGAAGACGCAGTGGCCAACCACCATTGCTTTACCTTTCAAATTCCAAGCGTTCAATCCTTCCATGATCCAATTATCCACTTTTTTAGAGAGACAAAAGGAAATACCCATCACCCGGCTAAGAAATTCCACGCCCGATGGGAAAAAACACAATGGATAAATAGGTGATCAATAGATTCACGCTCCTTTAAGCATCATATGCATCCTGGAGGCAAGAGAGACCAATTTTTTAATTTTTCTTTACAATCGGTATTTAGGCTTCGAAAAGCCAAGGACCAAAGAAATATTTTAACTTTCTTTGGGCTTTTATGCCTCCAAATTAAGTTGGTCATAGCCGTGTTAATTTTAGTGGGTTTACTTGAGAGTTTTTGGAAGGCCGAATTGCTAGAATACTCCCCCAATCCTTCCACTGTCAAGAGGATTCAGTCAATATCATTCACAAGATGAACCATGCGGAGTTTTTCCACCAAAGTCTAGTTATTTACCCTAGACTTTTTGTTGAAAATGGACGAATTTAAGATTGAAATACAACCCCTGCATCCATTTTTTTCACAAAATATAGCATCCAAAGAGTTGCAATCCACCTTGCATCCATCTGGTGTTACCTTTCAAAACCTTTTTGTAATTAAGGATCTTGTTCATATTTTGACCAATTGACTAGGAAGCACGGACACTTCATTTTAAACCAAGCGTCCGTGTCGGACACGGATACGTCCGGACACGCTCCGGACACGTGTCCGACATGCTATTTTACGTGTCCTTTTTTTGTTTTATTTTTTTTTAATTTCGAACACGGCTTGGACAAGGCTAGACACAGCTCGGGAAAATTTTGAAAAAAAAAAGCTCAAATCATTTAAATTTAAAAAATAAAAACTAAAAACAAAAAAGATATAAAATCATGAAATCTAAAACCCCTAACAAGTAACACCGCCGATCTCTCACCGCTAGCCGTCAATTCTCTTCGCCATTGTTAGTCATCTTCACCACCGGTTGTTCACCATTTAGAAGTATGTTTTTTTTCCTTAACTTTTGTTAATGCTAAAGGTTTGAGAGAATGAGAATAATCTATTCCATTCACTAAAGAGATATATATATATACAAGTGTACAAGGTTAACCTAATTAGGAGAAAGTGAAAAGACAATAAAGGACAACCCAACTATTATATTTACAAAAATACAATTATACTAATATAAGAACTCTAACACTCCCCCTCAAGTTGGAGCATATATATTCATCATGCCCAACTTGTTAGAGATGTAATCTATTCGTGCTCCATTCAATGCCTTGGTGAAGATATCTCCTAATTGCTCTCCAGTCTTCACGAATCCTGTCGATACCAAACCTTGTTGTATCTTCTCACGTACAAAATGGCAGTCAACCTCAATGTGTTTAGTTCGCTCATGAAATACCAGATTATATGCTATATGCAGAGCTGCTTGATTATCACACCATAATTTTGTTGGTGTTGTGATATCAAATCCCAATTCAATAAGAAGTTGACGTATCCAGACTAATTCACATATAGATTGTGCCATTGCTCTATATTCTGATTCAGCACTTGACCGTGATACCACATTTTGTTTCTTACTCTTCCAAGAAACCAAATTTCCACCCACGAATACACAATATCCTGAAGTTGATCTTCTATCTTCCTTAGATCCTGCCCAATTAGCATCTGAGAAACAATCAATGTTAATATGCCCATGACTCTTATATAATAAACCACGCCCAGGAGCTGCCTTTAAATAACACAAAATTTGTTCAACTGCAGCCCAATGATCAACAGTAGGAGGAGACATATACTGGCTCACAATACTCACTGAATAAGCTATGTCTGGTCGAGTTACTGTAAGATAATTGAGTTTTCCCACTAACCTCCTATATCGTTCAGGATCTTTCAGTAATTCTCCCTCTTTTGTGAGCTGTAAATTAGGCATCATCGGGGTACTACATGGCTTAGCTCCTAACTTCCCTGTTTCAGTCAACAAGTCAATTACATATTTTCTCTGTGATAACATGATTCCCTTCTTGCTTCTCATTACCTCAATTCCTAGAAAGTATTTCAACATTTCCAAATCTTTTGTGTGGAATTGACTATGGAGAAAGGTCTTAAGAGATTGGATGCCCAATGCGTCATCACCTGTAATAACAATATCATCAACATACACAACCAATAAGATGACCCCACTCTCAGATCGCTTATAAAAGACAGAATGATCGAACTTGCTCCTTCTCATTCCAAAGCTTTCAATCACCTGAGTGAATTTTCCAAACCATGCCCGTGGACTCTGTTTTAATCCATACAAGGATTTACGAAGGCGACATACCTTTCCATTCTCCCCCTGAGCAACAAATCCTGGAGGTTGCTCCATATACACCTCTTCCCCAAGATCACCGTGAAGAAAGGCGTTTTTAATATCAAGCTGATACAAAGGCCAGTGATGAATGGATGCTAACGAAATGAATAATCTGACAGAAGTCATTTTAGCAACAGGAGAAAAAGTGTCAGAATAGTCAACCCCATAAGTTTGGGCGTAGCCTTTAGCAACAAGGCGAGCTTTCAACCGAGCTACAGACCCATCTGGATTGACTTTAACCGCAAAGACCCACTTACAACCAATAGGCTTCTTTCCTACAGGAAGAGAAACTAAATCCCAAGTACAATTGCCGTCTAAAGCAGTCATCTCCTCTACCATTGCAGCACGCCAACAAGGGTGAGACAAAGCTTCATGAACAGTCTTAGGAACAGACAAAGACTGTAGGGATGCAATGAAAGAACAGGTAGAAGATGACAAATGGTTATAAGAAACAAAAGAGGAAAGAGGATACGTGCACTGACGCTTACCTTTACTAAGAGCAATAGGAAGATCATCGCTTGTGCCGGGATCCACTGATGAAGAAGCCTCTGGTTCAGGGCATGAAACTGAAGACGGTGGTCGTCGAGAATAAACCTGAGTGATAGGTGGGTGAGGAGAAACAGTAACAACTGGAGATGAAGTTCGAGAGGGCTCACAGGAGGGGAGAATTGTGTAAACAAGAAAATCATCATCTGTCCTCTTTATGCTCCCCCTTACTCTGACTCGAAGAAGGAGAAAAGAAAGAAGAGTCTTCAAAGAATGTGACATCAGGAGAGACAAAGTAACGATCGAGACTAGGACAATAACACCGATACCCTTTTTGGACACGAGAATAACCAAGGAATATACATTTTAAGGACTTTGGGTCTAGTTTGGTGAGTTGAGGGCGAACATCCCGAACAAAGCAAGTACAACCAAAGATTTTGGGTGTAAGAGGAAATGAAGGGAGTTTGGGGCACAAAATACTAGAAGGTATCTCACCCTCTAAAACTGAAGAGGGCATACGATTTATTAAGAAACAAGCCGTCGATACAGCATCAGCCCAAAAGTATTTTGGGACATTCATCTGAAACATTAAGGCTCTCGTTGTTTCAAGGAGATGTCGATTTTTGCGTTCTGCAACCCCATTATGAGATGGAGTATAAACACACGAGGATTGATGGAGAATTCCATGTTCACTTAAATAGGAACTAAGAGCATGGGAGAAGTATTCTTTAGCATTATCACTCTGTAGAACTTTAAGAGAACTGCTAAATTGAGTTCGAATTTCAGCATGAAGTTACGAAAATGAGAAAGCAACTCAGAACGATCTTTCATTAAATATAACCAAGTTACACGAGAAAAATCGTCGACAAATGTAACAAAATATCGAAACCCTCTCTTAGACTCAACAGGACACGGACCCCAAACATCAGAATGAACTAAATCAAAAGGAGCACTAGCTCGTTTATTGACTCTGGGATACAAACTCAGACGATGAAATTTAGCAAACTGACATGACTCGCAATCTAAAGAAGACAAATGATTAAACTGAGGACGAAGACTCTTCAAGACTGAAAGAGATGGATGACCCAAACGACAATGTTCTTCAAAGGGAGAGAACACTTTAGAGCATGTAACAGCTGTGGATACTTGTGGTTCAAAAATGTAGAGACCTCCAGATTCACGCCCTTTACCAATAGTCATCTTCGTCAAAAGATCCTGAAATAAGCAATAACCAGGAAAGAATAAGACACAACAATTAAGATCGAGAGTGAGTTTACTAACCGAAATTAAGTTGAAGGAGAACTGTGGTAAACTTAAAACAGAAGACAACGAAATTGAGGTGGTAAGATTGACAGTGCCTGATCCTAAAACAGGAGAGGTGGTGTCGTTTGCTATAGTATCATTAGGGGAAGATGTAGACGGACGAATGTTAGAGAATAAATTGGGATTACCTGTCATGTGATTAGAAGCGTCAGAGTCTATGACCCATTTCGAAGAGGAGGAAAGGAGACATGTAGATGTGTTACCTGTGTCGGCAATGGCAGTAATAGGAGTAGAAGATGACGCCTTTAATGACTTTTGATACTGTCGAAATTTAGCAAACTCCTCAGCGGAAATCGAAATAGACTTGTCAATGTTATCAGGAGTAGAGGCAACATGCGCAGATGGGAACCTCTGGCCCTTATTCAGCAATTTTCTGCAATCACGTTTCATATGTCCAGGCTTATGACAATAGTGGCAAACAATATCTCCTGAATTTGCTCTCTGAGTGTTCGGATTTCCTCTGGACGTGTTGGGTCCAACCCCTCTATTTCCTTTATACTCACTTGCCTGACCAACCAAGGCGCTATTAGACTCAAATGGCAAGATCGCTTGCGACTTCTCAATACGAAGTATTCTAGTATAAGCATCTTCCAACGAAGAGATTTCTGAGCTAGACAGAACTTGATCTTTGGCCATATCATATTTAGAGGCAAGACCAACCAAAAAACTCATAATGAATAATTGTTCACGTTGGGCAGTCTGAACTTTCACATCAGTACTCACGGGCAACAGAGCATTAAATTCTGCATACTTAGTTTTGCACTCCATAAAATAACTCGTTAGAGATTTTTCGCCTTGATCAGGTTGAAAGAGATTCTTACACACATCGAACACTCTACTGATGTTCCCTTTCCTAGAGTAAAGAAATTCCAAGTACTCTAAGAGTTCCTTGACAGATTCACAATGATTAACCAGCCCAACAATCTCGCTCTCAATGGAGTTCTTTATCTGGAGAATAAGTCTAGAATCATCTCGTAACCAATTCTTCTTAGTATCATCAGTCGGTGGGGAATCAGCGGTGACGTGATCATCCATATCAAGACTCCGAAGATAATGACGAATATTTGTTCGCCATGCATAAAAGTTAGATCCATTAAGCTTATGTTCCGTAACCTTCAACACCATAGGAATCATCTCCGACATCACTATACCTTTCTTTTCATCCATAATTTCAAAAAAAAACATATAAACAAGAGGTGAGATCTAAAGCACAGCAAACTCTAAAGGTTCCAAGCAAGATATGGCTCCAAACACTATAAATCGAACACCCGAGGACCTAAACCAACACAACACGAAAGAGGAGACCACGCAAAACTGACCCACGCAAAACGGAGCAAAATCCGGCAGCGCACGCGCCTCCATGCGCCGGCGCGTGAAACGGGCGTCAAATCTTCCGACGGCGCGTGGTTCACGCGCCGATTATTTTTAGACCAAAATTTCCGAACCTGCTGATCGGCGACTGGGCTTTCTAAAGAGTCGGGCGGTGACGAAAAAAGAAGCCGTTGACAGACCTCGTTGGTGGCGGCGGCGGCGAATTCCGGCGACAGATTCTATGATGATGATGGTTGAGTTGATGCACAAAGCTCACAGCAAGACCAAAACCCTCAAAGGTGTTCTAAACCTCAAACCCTAATGGTCACAAATCCCTAAGGACGAAAAATTTTCCTAGAGAACCCTAGGTCTCTGATACCATGTTAATGCTAAAGGTTTGAGAGAATGAGAATAATCTATTCCATTCACTAAAGAGATATATATATACAAGTGTACAAGGTTAACCTAATTAGGAGAAAGTGAAAAGACAATAAAGGACAACCCAACTATTATATTTACAAAAATACAATTATACTAATATAAGAAGTCTAACAACTTTCTATAAGGTAAATTAAATTAGAGTAAGTTAAACTTAATTAACTTGACATTTTATGAGTTTTCGTGGAATATATTTAGTATTTTATGTTATATTTACATATATGTTAAAATAATAATAATAATAAAAAGAACGTATCCCCAACGTGTCCAAGTCTTAGTTTTTTAGAAATTGACGTATCGCCGTGTCCTGTCGTGTCCGTGTCCGTGCTTCTTAGCCAATTGGGAGTCCTCTTTGTAACCCTCTTGCTTGTGAGGATATCTCATCTCCCCTTTTTATATGATTTATCCTCATTATCAGGCCTTTTTGTTGTATCCTGTGTAGGAGGGCCACCGAGGACCTTGATCATATTCTCTGGGATTGCAATTTTGCTCGTGTTGTTTGGAGTTGTTTCTTTGAAGCCTTAGTTTTGTCAAGCCTCAGGATTATAGAGAGCTATTTGTGGAGCTTCTTCTATTTTCGCCTTTTCGTGAGAAATGGTTGTTTTTGTGGCAGCCTAAGGTTTGTGCTCTTGTGTGGAGTCTGTAGGGTGAGAAATAATAGAATCTTTAGGGGGCAAGAGATCTTTTTGTGATGTGTGGTCCCTTGTTAGATTCTATATATCTGTTTGGGCTTCAGTGTTGAATCTTTTTTGTAATTATTCATTAGGTCTTATCTTGCTTGATTGGAGCCCTTTCTTGTAGTGTGGCTTCCTTTTTTGTGGGCTTTCTTTTTTGTATGTCCGTGTATTCTTCCATTTGTTCTCAATGAAAGTTCGGTTTTCATCAAAAAAAAAAATGATTTCTCCTCATTATTATATTCTATTGTTTCCTTTAAAAAAATATTTTTTTAACAAGATACAAACTTCTTATTGATATAATGAAAAGATACAACAAATGTTCAAAGGAATTCCTAAAAGGAGTAAAATAAAGCAAAGTAAAGAAAAAGAAAATCCAGAGCTCTAGTGAGGGAAAATAAAAGCTACCCAAATCATATAAATATTGCTAGGAGAATAATTAATACACAAATTAGAAAGAGAGCACCATTTTGAACATTGAAGAATTCATTTGAGAAAAAAAACATCTAAGTTGAGAGGAAGGCAGATCATCAAATATTTTGTGAACTCTTGGTTTACATTCTCTAAAGAAGCTAGATTGTGTTCGACTTATGTTATCAATTCTAGTAGAGGTGGCTTTTAGTAACTTTCTATTCAAGTTCTATTGTACTCTTTTCCTAAATGGAGGATGTAAATTTTTTGATAACTATTCAAATATTAATGAGAAGTTTCTGTTTTTTGTACCCAAAAAGGGAAAAAAAAAGCCCATCTGGTATACCTAATTTCAAACTGACTCAAATGTTCAAACAAAGATGCAAATAATAGAAAAATGAGCCTACCCGTATGTAATTGAGTACATCAGCTGTTGTCACTCTAGATCCACCTTCTTGTTGTCTAAACATCCACTGATAAAGCTTTTCCTGAAAACAGCATCAGGTGAGGCAACAAATGTTAATAAAACAGAATAACAACATATTTTATAAAGATATTGCATCACACGAGCGAAACCAGAACTAAAGAAGATATTGCAAATTTGGCTATTTTTTTAAACAAGAAACAAACTTTTCATTGATAGCTAAAAAGAGATAAAATGCTCAAAGATACAACCTCCTAGAAAGCAAACAAAACAAGGGAGACAAACTGGTTCAAAACGATTGAGCCAAGGAAAGTGCTTGTCTTCCAAAAATCCTCTGAACCCTTGAGGCCCCAAGCTGAAGAGTACCTCTAACTTTTCCATGCAAGACTTGACAGACAAAGAATTAGATTTCCTTTGGAATTTTAACGTTCCAGAGTGAGGAGAACAAAGGGGCATCAGGATGACGCGAAGAAACACTCAAAAGATGGAAAAGAGAGTTACAAGAAAAACTCCTCAAGAGGCTTGGGGACCAAATGCGAATGTCCCTTCTCCATGGTTCACATGAACATCCCTTAGAAACAAAAGTAAGACAAACCTTTGACGCCTCCCTATTTGTCAAAGGTTGAGAGAGCCCAAAGAAATGGAGAAGGAATTTGCTGGGAGCAACAAAACGGACGTCACGGGATGCAGTCTCATGTTAGATAGATGATAAAGATGGGAGAATAAAAGACAAAGGGGTTTGTCCCCCACTCTACAATCCTCCCAAAAGTAAATATTCAAGCCATCACCAAGGGAGTATCTCATGAATTGGGAAAAGAAGGGAAAAATAGCAGAAATAGCTTCCAGGGGCATTCGAGCAAACACCTCAATCCCACTAGCTGAGACCCACTAAAAAGGGCACAACAAAAGGGGACAACCATACTTACTAAGGGGCGTTAGGTTCTTGAAAGAAATGCTACAACCATTTAGACAACAAACCTCATTACGGCATCTCAAATTACCAATGCTCAAACCCCCAACCTCCAAAAGCCTTGAGACCACTTCCCAACTAACCAAGTTAGACCCCACCCCCCCCCCCCCCCCCCCTCACTCCCTCCCATAAGAAATCCCTCATAATCTTTTCACACACCCTAATTAAACTTTCCCCATATCCTATCTCCAAATTAGAATTGTCTGACACTTCATTGTTGTTTTCCATTGAAGGGGTTGGAGGGGTTTCTTGTAATACATCTATACTTTCGCACACCCTAATTAAAACTTTACCCACATCCCATCTCCAAATTAGAATTTGACACTTCACTGTTGTTTTCCATTGACGGGGTTGAAGGGATTGCTTGTAATCTGATAGCAGCTTCCAAGAACTTGCATCCACCCCACCACGCAGGAGATTTATGCAAAGGACCAACCCCAGTGCAGATGACCATTTTATGGCTAGCTTTGCAGATGACCTTTTTATGGCTAGCTTTGGCCTACTGGTAATTGGAGCTAGCGGCATAAGACAATGTACCTTAGCATTTGGAGCAGACCAATTCAATCCCAATACAAAAGATGGGAAGAAAGGAATCAACCATTTTTTTCAACTGGAATGTTTTCACCTACACATTTTTGTTGGGCATTGAATTGTTTCTTTCAGGGTACACTGAGGGGAGATTTAGAGAGTAAGAGATGGAAATTAAACTGCACCCTAGCCCATTTGCCCTTTATCCTGGCAATCGAACCAATCAAACTGTTAGTTTACAGTTCGGTTCGATTTAATTTTCACATATCTTGCAGTTCGGTTAGGTTTAGCATCTCTTTCCATTTTTAAATGAAGTTCAATTTCGGTTCAACTCCAAAATCAAGCTGAATCGAACCATGAACACCCCTAATTTGCCAAGTTCCAAATTAACTCCCTTCCAATAAGCATCAAATGCTTGATTATCCTTATTCGGCAAAGAATCAAAAACTTCCGGTAAGGCCCCCGACTGTCAAGACTTATGCAAGAAAGGGTAATAGGGGAAATTCCTCTATTATATCCTAATTAGCCGTTATCAGCCATTTGGTTACAGTTGCTTTTGTATTTTAGACCTTTTTATAGGTTGGGTGCTTTCTTTTTGTGTTTTTCATGTTTTATGTTTTGTATGAATTGGTTATTAGGAGAGATCGACCCTCTCTAAAGGCTGGAACTTATGCTGTAACTTGCCTAGAAGGCTCTTTTGAGAAGTGGAATATATCTTTGTGAGGGAGATACCTCACAAATTGGTATTAGAGTAGGTTTCGAGATAGGGAGAACGTAGGGAATGGCGCAGCGACAACTTGAAGATTGTTGTGATAGCAATGAAAAAGAAATTGGAGGAATTAAGGAAAGTATTGGGAAGCTCACAGACCAACTAGCAGAAACGCAAAAAGCAATAGCGTTGCTAGTTACGGAGATGTTGCAGAGTCGAGAAAGGGAGAGAGAACGCTTGCTAGAGAGGCATCTTCCCGGAGGAACAAAATGCCCAAAGAAAACCGATTTGAGGACACACCGAATCAAGGGTTAGGGGAAGTCGCCTCATGAGATCGGAGCAAATTCAAAAAGGTGGAAATGCTTGTGTTCTCAGGGCAGACCCGAATGCTTGGTTGTTTCGAGTGGAGAGGTATTTCGAGATCCATTGGCTCACAGAATCAAAAAAGTTAACAGTGTTGGTTGTAAGTTTCGAGGGAGAAGCCCTATCCTGATATAGGTGGGTTGTCAATAGACGAAAGTTTCAAGATTGGAACGACCTTAAGGTCCAGTTATTTGTTCGTTTCCGCCCGTCACAAGAAGGGAGCCTCTGTACTGGATTCTTAGTCGTGAAGCAAAAGGGAACGGTGAGGGAATTTTGCCGACTGTTTATAGAGCTTTCAGCCCCTTTACCGAATTTGGCTGAAGATGTCTTAGATATACGTTTATAAATGGGCTAGACCCTATTATTCGGGTTGAAGTCTTATGCATGGAGCTCGTGGGCTTAGAGAAAATAATGAAGGCGGCCCAACTCACAAGAGGATAGCCATTCATGCTAAAGGAGAGCAAGGAAGATCTAATAGGGCGGCCCAAATAATGACAAGGGCCCAAAACCCAACGCGAAAGGAGGCCGAATTTAAAAGGCTCACTGAAGCTGAATTCCTTTCAAGAAAAGAGAGAGGTCTGTGTTTCCACTACGACGAAAAGTCCTCCATCGGTCATTGTTGCAAGAGCAAAGAGCGTTGGGTACTGTTGGGGCACAATGACAAAGGAATGGAACCGGAATTGTTAGCAACACAGGAAGACAAAACCACGACCATGACTAAGCAAGTTGAAGGGGCAGTCGAAGTTTCGATCAACACGATGGTGGGATTCTCCACCCCGGGTACCATGAAAGTGGGGAAAATTGGAAGAAAACAAGGTGATAGTGTTCATCGATTGTGGAGCAACCCACAACTTCACTCTCAAAGGTTGGTCGAAACCCTGAAGTTACCCCTATCAGAAACCTCTAACTACGATGTCATAATGGGTACAGGGGAAGCGGTGAAAGGAAAAGGAATTTGTAAAGGGATGGTTCTGAACCTCCAAAGGGTCACGGTGAGGGATTGATGTCATCTTGAGAATGCAATGCTTCGGTTGATAGGGCTCATGAAAGTGGACTGGAGATCGTTGACTATGATTTTCGGTACCCAAGGAGAGAAAATTGTACTCAAAGGGGATCCTCTCTCACGAAAGCAACTGTATCCTTAAAAATTTGTCAAAAATTTGGAGTGAGCAGGACTAGGGATTTATGATTGAACTTCGAGCTCTCCCAGGAGCACCCACGATCATGGTGGAACAAATGACCACTCCTTCGAATCACCTCCCCAGGTCAGTTGATAGATTAATTTCTGAATATCAGTGTATTTTTCAATTGCCACAGGAACTCCCACCAAGTCGAGAGATTGATTGTCGCATTCTGCTAAAAGGAGGTCAATTAACTTGCACCCTTACCAATATCCCTACATTCAGAAAATTGAAATAGAGAAGCTTGTGACAGAGATGCTTAAGGCAGGGATCATTCGCCTAAGCGTTAGCCCCTACGCCAACCCTGTGTTGCTAGTGAAAAAGAAACATAGCCCTTAACAACTCAACCGTCCCAGATAAATTTATGATGCCAATCGTAAAAGAGTTGTTGGATGAACTGCACAGGTCTAGAATTTATTCGAAGATTGACCTCAAATCAGGGTATCATCAAATACATGTGCACGAGGAGGATGTGCCCAAAACCACCTTCTAAACTCATGATGGCCATGACAAGTTTTTGGTAATGCCCTACGGCCTCACAAACGCCCCAACAACATTCCAGGCCTTAATGAATCATATATTTAGACCATTCCTCCGAAGATTCATGCTAGTGTTCTTCGATGACATTCTGGTGTATGACCTGGATTCTCACATCACTCATCTACCAATCGTTTTTGAGCAGTTGAAAGACAACTACTTGTATGGCAACCTCAAGAAATGTTCTTTTGCTAAAGAGAGAATATAGTACTTGGGCCACTGGGTTTCAGCTAAGGGGGTGGAAGCAAACTCGAAAAAGGTTAGTGCGATGCTACGATGGCTGATTCCCACCAACCTAAAGGAGTTGAGGGGATTCCTAGGTCTCACGGGTTATTATTGAAGATTTGTAGTCAATTATGGAGCGATGGCCGCTCCTTTATCAGATTTTCTTAAGAAACGTGCTTTTGTGTGGAATGAAAAACCTACTTAAGCTTTCGAACGATTGAAGCATGCTAGGGTAACATTACTGGTCCTAGCTCTACCGAATGACAGTCCTCCATTCGTAATAGAAACATACATGTCAAGAAGGGGATTGGGAGCTATTCTCTCCCAGTCCCAACATCATCAACCAATTGCTTACTTTAGCCAAAAACTATTGGATGCAACTGTAAGGATACTTCAAGCGTTAGTACTATTCCACAATCTCAAAATACTGATTACAATAACAGCCACCATTCGAGAGGGTGGTTCTCTCCCTTCGTATACCCAAGTCCAGAGACTAAGTACAACCAAAAACATACATAACCCTTCCCAACAACAAAATACACTTAAATACTAACACTGACACTAGCTGGGAGATGGTGTATTTCCATCTTTGCCCCTCCTAACATAGACATTTACAATTGGAGGCCTTACATCTCCCCCGGGGTTGAGAACCACCTTGTCCTCAAGGTGGAAGTCGGGAAATTGATTACGAATAAAGGCAAGTGATTCCCACGTTGCTTCGAAGTCCAGTAGGCCCTGCCACAGTATCAGCAATTGGCAGTCGCTCTGGTCCTCATTCCATTGGTAGGCGATTACATCCTGTGGTTGCGCTGCCCATTCAAAGTCCTCGGTGAGCATTGGGGCGTGTGCCTCTAAAGGCGTGTCATTGTCGATGACCTTCTTCAATTGGGAGCCGTGAAAGATGGGGTGAATGGACGATGCTACCGGTAATTCTAATTTATATGCTACCTTCCCGATGCGATCTAGTATGCGGTATGGT
The DNA here is from genome assembly GCA_033996785.1 of Trichosanthes truncata. Classification (NCBI taxonomy): domain Eukaryota; kingdom Viridiplantae; phylum Streptophyta; class Magnoliopsida; order Cucurbitales; family Cucurbitaceae; genus Trichosanthes; species Trichosanthes truncata. The sequence goes on from JAWPNB010000009.1 coordinate 25,833,086, forward strand.
CCATAAAATTTGGGGGACAGCTTCTCGTTTCGTCGCTTCGCAATAGATGCTTGGCGATATGGACGTAGTTTTAGGAATACCCACGCTCCCACATCGAACTCTACTTCTCTTCGCTTGCGGTCTGCAAACTTCTTCATTTTCTGTTGAGCTAACTCGAGTTGGGCCTTCAGTTTGTCCAACATGGTATCTCGTTCCATTAGTTGTTGGTCAATTGTAGCGTTCATGGTCTTCTGACTCCCGTAAAACATGACTGGCGGTGGGTAACGTCCATATACAACCCGGAAAGGTGTAGCGTTAATAGAGACATGGTATGTTGTATTGTATCAAAATTCGGACCAAGGCAGCCACTGTAGCCATTGTTTCGATTTCTCCCCACAAAAACAGCGAAGATATGTCTTTAGGCATTTATTGACAATCTCGAGTTGGCCATCGGTCTGTGGATGGTATGTCGTGCTTCGGCGAAGCTGAGTACCTTGTAATCGAAATAACTCAGTCCAAAAGTGGCTAATGAAAATCTTATCTCGATCGAGGGAACCCGTGCAACCTCACGATCTCTTTCACAAACAGGGTAGCCACCGCCTTGGTGGTATACGGATGATTCAACGCAAGGAAGTGGGCGTACTTACTTAACCTGTCCACCACGACCAAGATAGTATCGCATCCTTGTGATCGTGGTAGTCCCTCGATGAAATCCATGGAAATATCTTCCCACACTCTATCGGGCTGTGGTAAGGGCTGTAATAATCCAGCCGGTGCTAAGGATACTGCCTTGTTGCGCTGGCACGAGTGACATTCCTCTACATGTCTTTTGACATCTCGTTTCATCCCTGACCTATACAACTCACCCGTGAGTCTTTTGTACGTTCGGAGGAATCCCGAATGGCCGCCCAAGACCGAATCATGGTACGCATGCATCACCGCTGGACAAAGTTGGGATGACGCGGATAGGACCAATCGGCCTTTGTACAGCAAGGTACCTTGGTGTATAGAGAATTTTGGATGTTTAGTTGGATCCCCCACAAGTTCCTGTTTGATCCTCCTGAGCTCTAGATCATCCTCCACCTCCCTCATCACCACTTCTACGTCAAGCACGGCTGGGGCGGTCAGGGCGGCCAATTGCACCGTGGGTGGCCTGCAGGAGAGAGCGTCTGCTGCTTTATTTTCCAAACCCGGCCGATATTGGATTTCAAAGTCATAACCCAGTAACTTGTAAACCCACTTCTGGTATTCAGGTTGAATCTCACTCTGTTCCACCAAATGCTTAAGAGCTTGTTGATCCGTTCTTACTATAAATCGTTGTCCCAACAAATAAAGACGCCATCTCTGAACCGCAAGGACTATGGCCATCAGCTCTCTCTCGTAGACTGATTTAGCTTGCGCCCTAGTTGATAGTGTGTGACTATAGTATGCTATCGGTCTTTGACCTTGCGTCAGTACGGCTCCCAACCCAGACCCCGAAGCGTCAGTTTTAATCACAAAGGGCTGCGTGAAGTTCGGTAATGCTAGAACTGGTAAAGTCACCATGGCCCGCTTCAAAGTTTCGAAGGCCGCGTTGGTTTGTTCGTTCCATTCAAACGCATCTTTCCGAGTTAACTGATTTAATGGAAAGGATACAGCTCCATAATTAGTCACGAATCTCCGATAATATCCGGTGAGACCGAGGAAACCTCTCAATTCTCGAACATTGGTGGGAATCGGCCATTCTAACATAGCACGGACTTTTTCGGGATCTGCCTCGACCCCTGCTGCCGAGACCCAGTGGCCTAGATATTCAATGCGTTCTTGGGCAAAGTAGCATTTCTTAAAATTGGCCGTCAGGGAGTGTTCTCGCAGCACATTCAATACCACATCCAGATGTTCCGTGTGAGTAGTTAAGTCTAGGCTGTAAATCAATATATCATCAAAGAAAACCAAAATGAATCTACGTAAGAAAGGTCGAAATACCCGATTCATCAGGGCTTGGAAAGTTGACGGTGCGTTGGTTAAGCCGAATGGCATGACTAGAAATTCGTAATGACCTTTGTGTGTTCGGAATGCCGTTTTAGGTATATCGGCTTCGTCCATGCGGATTTGGTGGTATCCCGATCGTAGATCTAATTTGGAATATACTTGTGAGCCGTGCAACTCATCCAGTAACTCCTCGATGACGGGTATGGGAAACTTATCTGGTACCGTTGCATCATTGAGCACCCGATAATCTACGCAAAATCGCCAACTCCCATCCTTTTTCTTCACCAACAAGACGGGGCTTGAGTAAGGACTGTTACTTGGTCGAATAATCTTCGCTCTCAGCATTTCACTGATCAATTTCTCGATCTCCCCCTTTTGAGCGAACGGGTACCGATAGGGTCTGACATTAATAGGTCCTCGTCCCTCCTTTAGTGTGATACGATGATCCAACTCTCGCGTGGGTGGTAAATGGTTCTTTTCCTGGAAGACATCCGAATATTGTTCAATGATCCTCTGTATTGGGTGGGGTAGCATGGAGGATGGGGTGGCCTCACCTATTTCCAGTCCCTGTAGTTGCGCAGATAGAGCACGAAGTTTGATCAAGAAACCTTGATCTTGTTTTTCCCATGACTTGCGGAGCCTCTTCAACGATACCTCAGCCCGAGTTCGTGACGGGTCCCCTTGGATCACAATCTTGTCTGTTCCACTGCTCACAGTTAATTTCAGCGTCTTGCAGTCCACTTCGGTTACCCCCAGGGTTCGTAACCACTGCATGCCCAAAATTACATCGATACTTCCCAAATCTAGGGGTAAGAAATTTTCCACAATAGTTAAATCAGCCATGGTAATAATAACCCCCTTGCAAATCCCTTTCCCTTTTACTGCGGCCCCCGTCCCCATGATTACGCCGAAACTGTTTGTTTCCGAAACAGGTATTCTCAGCTTCTCTACCACCCGTTGTGCTATGAAATTGTGGGTCGCTCCACAATCTATCAAAACGATGATCTCTTCGTGTTCTATCTTACCCTTAAGCTTGATCGTGCCCGGGGTTGAGATTCCTACGACTGTGTTCAAAGATAATTTTGCCACCTCTTCCATCTCTTCCGTCAACTGATTTTTCTCACGAGTTCCTTCGTTCTCGACTTCTGCTTCTGCTGCTAATTCATCGCTCACCACCAAGAGTCTCAACTCCTTACTCTTGCATTTATGTCCCACAAAGAACTTCTCATCGCACCTATAACATAATCCTCTTTCTTTTCTTGACTGTAGTTCCGTATCAGTGAGCCGTTTGTAGGGTAATTCCCTACGTTGAGTAGGTTGAGGGTTTGCCAGGGTAATCGTGCGAATGGGGTTCGCGTCAATCGCCTTCACTGGAGATCTTACGGTTGTATTAGACATTCCGTCCCCTATCGTGTGGCTGAGATGATTCATTTTTTGTGTCTTACTTGGGCCTGGCCCAATACAGTTTGATCGGGCCATATTTTTGTCTTCCACTCTCTGGGCCGCCTTCATCATAGCTTCTAAGCCTAGGGGTTCGAAACATAACACCTCCGTACGAATGTCTGCATCCAGTCCATTGAGAAATGTTCCCTCTAATACGTCTTCTGACAGAAAGGATAATGGTGCCGATAGGGCCTCAAATCGAGCCCTGAAGTCGGCGACTGTCTTTTCTTGACGGACGGCGAGAAACCGGGCGCACAGAGAGCCTTCCTGTGACGGCCTGAAACGGTTTAGGATTCTCTTCTTCAAGTCCGGCCAGTCTGCGAAAGGGCTCCTCCCCTCTGCCCAACGGAACCATCGTAGTGCCACCCCTACAAAACTGATTGTCGTGACCGTTAACTTCTCACTGTCTGTTAACTGATGGATATCGAAGTAGCGTTCGGCTCGGAATAACCAATCATCTGGTTGATCTCTATCAAATACGGGCATGTCAACTTTCTTGAACTTATGTCTCATGATTTGCCCCTCCTCTGTTTTCTCTTCGCGTTCCTCTATTCTAACGCTTCCCTTCCCGCTCGCTGAGTCCCCTTCTACTTCGGGAGTCTTCCTCTTTTGCCCCATATCTTTGTCCCTGCGCGAGGCCCCTCGTGAGTAGTCAGCTAATAGGGTGGCCAATGCTTTTTGATTATCTTCCGTGGTTTGGCGTTGGTCTTCCATGCTGGTGAATAACCTTTCAATATCCTATTCATCTCCGCCATCGATTTCTCCAACTCGGGAATCTTTTCACGCACTGACTGCATACATTTTTCCGATTCTTCCATTCGTTCCTCTAAAATACACTGCGACATGCTCCTCGTTCTCCCCAGGATGACTGCTCTGATACCACTTTGTAAGGATACTTCAAGCGTTAGTACTATTCCACAATCTCAAAATACCGATTACAATAACAGCCACCATTCGAGAGGGTGGTTCTCTCCCTTCGTATACCCAAGTCCAGAGACTAAGTACAACCAAAAACATACATAACCCTTCCCAACAACAAAATACACTTAAATACTAACACTGACACTAACTGGGAGATGGTGTATTTCCATCTTTGCCCCTCCTAACATAGACATTTACAATTGGAGGCCTTACAGCAGCCCAAGCTAAACCAATTTACAAGAGGGAGTTAATGGTGATTGTGCAATCTATTGAAAAATGGTGACCCTACCTGTTGGGCCAAAAATTCCTAGTCCGAACACATCAACAATCATTGAAAGACTTACTCGAGCAAAGCGCCACACCATCCAACCCGAATATCAGCGATGGGTATCCAAGTTGCTGGGTATAGTTTTGAAATTCAATACAAAACATGCCTTGAAAACAAGGTTGTTGATGCCCTATCTTAGGTCCCTTTCGAAAGCCAACTACGATTTGTCATGGTCCCTTAAATTTTGGACATGGAAACCGTAAGGGGAGAAGTAGCTCGAGACCCGGAGTTGATCAAAATTATACAGAAGCTTGAGGAAGACCCAGACAGTGTACCTAAGTACTCTCTTCGACAGGGCACACTCTTGTACAATAACAAGTTAGTCCTTTTGAAACACTCAAAGAGTTACTCGAAACCATCCTTCACGCATACCATGACTCATTGTTAGAAGGGCATTCAAGGTTCCTCTGCACATACAAGCGACTCACAGGGTAATTGTATTGGTCGAGCATGAAAAATAACGTAAAGGAGTACGTGGCACGATGTGTAACTTGCCAATGGAACAAACACCTATCGACCTCACCGGCGTGGTTGTTGCAACCATTACCTCGACCTGACCGCATTTGGGAAGACATCAGTATGGACTTTATAAAAGGACTCCCAAAATCTAATCGACATAATGCCATCTTTGTTGTAGTGGACCGCCTTACCAAATACGCACATTTTGTTCCTCTCTCTCACTTGACGCCAAGACTGTGGCATCAATTTTTGTAAAGGATATTGTTCGCCTCCATGGTTTTCCCCGCTCTATTGTTTCAGATAGAGACCGAATTTTCCTAAGTCACTTTTGGACAAAACTATTAAGATTCCAAGACACTCGCCTTCACAGGAGTACGGCCTACCACCTGCAGTCTGACGAGCAAACGGAGATCGTGAATAGGTGCGTGGAAACATATCTCCGATGTTTTTGCAATGAAAAACCCAAACAGTGGATGAATTGGCCTTCGTGGGTAGAATTCTGGTCTAACACGACCTATCATACCTCCATCAATACGACACCCTTCCATGCAGTTTATGACTTATCACCTCCACCTTTGATGTTCTATGGATCGAAAAAGACCAACAATGTTATGCTGGATCAAAAATTGACAGAAAGGGATGCGACCTTGACCCGGTTAAAGGACCATTTAAATTCGACACAAGAACGAATGAAAAATTCACCGATCGATGAAGAACGGAGATGGAATTCCAGGAAGGGGATTGGGTTTATTTGAAGCTTAGGTCGTATCGCCAAAAATTGCTAGCTAAACGTCAAAATGAGAAGTTGTCCCCCCAAATATTTTGGCCCATACCAAATTATCAGCAAAACTAGTGTCGTGGCATAACAAACTCAAATTCTCCCCCCCTCGAGTCTACCAAAAAACATGCCAACAAAAACTTCTATATAAGCTTCAAACAAATCAAAGCACATTGAATGAACTGCCCCATCTCATTCTTCCACAATAATAAAGATATGCCTTTCAAATTTATCCATTCACTGTAGCAAGGAATGACATCTAGTTTTCTATGTTGTTTAGCATTCTACCTTTCATATTTGAAATGAGAAGCCCCAATTTTGTTCAACTAACCAAATTGCACCATCCATCATTTTATTGTTTTCTATCTTCACAAATAATTGATGTATACTAATATTTCCTTCGAGTTGACAAAAGGAGTATAATTACAAAGAGAATTTGAAAGGAACACCAAGAAGAACAATAAAACTTAGGAAACTTCAATAATTCATCCTACCATTGTTCCTTCTTGTTCAATATTTGTAGTTACTTTCTAACCGTATTCCTCAAACCAAAGCCTTCATATTGATTTGGAAAACCTTGGAATTGAAAATGTGGTAAAGCTGGGAAAATAGGAGCAGGATAAGCCATGGGAGGCCATTTATGTTCCCTTAATTTGATCCACTCATCATAACAAAAGGGCAAGGCCATTCATCAACTATGTTCGGTTTCCTAGTATTCCTCTAATCTCCAATAAAGAATGTCTCCCATTTATCTTCATGAAGTACTCATATCTAGCACCAGCATTAATGACATATTCCAAAAGGCAAAAAAGAACTAAACAAGAAAGGATCAAATACACAAAAGCAAAAAAGAACTAAACAAGAAAAGTTCCAATACACAATAAACTAAGTTCAAATTGTAGAATTTCAAAGAAAGTTTAGATTGGTTATGAGACATCAATAGATCCATTCAACCCAATAAACGATGGTAATAACTATAACAAGAATAACTATGAATCTTAAGGTAGTCCAATGTCTTGTCATCTAATTAGCGCACATGAATGGATTAACAAGATTCCCATTGTCTTTGCTTACTATATAGCAAAACCACAGCCAACGATATAGACGTGGCATAATCAAAGGAAAAGAAGACCTTGCTAAGCTTGACTTTAGTCCAACTATGTGAAATGACTTGAAAGACGTAGAATAAGTAGAAGCCAAAAGGCAAAAGTGAAATACCACTACTTCATCAATTGGATTCGTGAGGCACAACCCCTCTAATTGGAACCAAGGCTTTCCTCGATAGGGAGATTTGAGCAAGAGACATTGTCAAGTGAGGAGTTTGGCTAGGTGACACATCTTAAAATGAGCTCAACAAGAATAGAAACCTCATGTCAAACAAAAGGGTAAAAGCTCGTATTATTCCGATTACCAGTAAAAATACAAGTTTGGAAAGTGCAGCTTATTGATCCTTTAGACCTTCAGAGATTGAATTACAAGGATCGGTATTGCTCGTTAAGATGAATCCCAAAGAAGTTTCTAAAACAAACCTAGATTTTTATTTTAGTTTTATTTCATCTTAAATATCCATTCAACTATGTCTTGCATCCATTTATAGTGAATATAATTGATTTCTTGTACTGCTAGCCTAATCATTAAATATCCCATCAAAACAAAGTATATTTTTTAATGACTAACTGAACTTTCATTGAGAAAAAATGAAAGAATACAAGGGCATACAAAAGAAGAGCCCACAAAAGAATGAGGCCAACTATAAAAAGAGCCTCCAATCAAAGAAAAAATTCAACTATAAAAAGAGCCTCCAATCAAAGAAAAAATTTGAAGCTAAGGGGTAATCACAAGAAAGCTTCACCATTGAGGCCCACAAAGAAACATGAAACCTCAATCATCTCCCTTTTTTCGAGTAAGAAACCAAACTTTCATTGAATAAATGAAAGAATACCAGAGCATACAAAAAAAAAGCTCGAAAGAAATGAGAGTCCAAAACTAACTACAAAAAGAGACTCCAATCCAAAATAACAAAACCAAGATCATAATTACAAAAAGGTCTAGTGACCAACGCCCACAAGGGGGTGTTAAATCTAACAATCTCCCATACCTCCTCACCCGACTTCTCTTTATCTCTAAACATCCTATTGTTTCTCTCGAGCCAAATACCCCACAACACAACAAATATGCTAGCCTGCCGAAACTCAGTGCCCATTTCCCTAAAGAGAGGATGCAGAAGCAACTCCTCCATCAATGATCGCCCATCTCTATTAGACACCCCGCTAACCCAGAACGAGCTCCTCCAACAATCCCAAAGGTCGTTAGCAAACTAGCACTCCCACAGCAGATGAATCAGGTCGTCCTCATGTTTCCTACAGAGAATACACCATTGCGGGTACAAAACTAAGGAAAAGTGTCTTTGAATGTGATCCAAAGTGTTAACCTTCCCAAGTAAAACTTGTCACGCAAAAAACTTCACCTTCTTAGGAATTTTAACTTTTCCAAAGAAGGGCAAAAATAGAAGACAAGGGAATTTAACAAAGGCATGGGAGGAATTTTAACCTTTGATCATCTCCTTGTAACCTCTACATCAAACAAACTAAAAGCCAAACACATAAAAAAGACCCCACACAGTCTGAGCAAAGTCACAGCTCCAAAGAGTACGATCAAGATCTTCCTCCGCCCTCCGACAAAGAATGCAACAAAACGGCCCTATCAAAGTAGACATCTTTCTTGAAAGCCAATCTAAAGTGTTAACTCTTCCGTGGATAACTTGCCAAACAAAGAATTGAACCTTCTTTGGCACCTTCCATAGAGACGAAAAAACACTCACGATCGAGATAGGGATTCATCAAACCCTAAAAGAACAAGCTACAAGAAAAACCCCAAGTGGGGATGGGACTCTCAAAACGAATACCCCTTCTCCCCAGTATAAGGTCAAACGCTCCAATCAAAGATAAGATAGCCATGACATTCGTCATTTATTATCGGACAACAAATGACGAAAACCAAGTGATAGAGAGGGAGAGCTCGCAGAAGGATCAAAGACATCAACCATCGAGCAATTTTTCATAGAGGATAAATGATATAACTGGGGAAATGTAGAGCAGAGGGGTCTATCCCCCACCCACTTATCCTCCCCAAAGTACGTTTCCCTCCCATCACCCATAGTACATTAGACCAAATAAGAAAAGGAAGGGAGCTCATTGGAAATTTCTTTCCAATGATTTATGTTAGTGCCTTTGACCCCACCTGGCTTCCACTAAAAAAGATGAGGACCATATTTGCTCACTATAATCTTGTACCAAAGGGTATTAGTCTCAAGGGGGGAACTGCCAAAGCCATTTGGTCAGCAAGGCTTTGTTACGAGCCTTCAAATTCCCCAACTCTAGCCCCCCAAGATTCACCGACTTCCCAACCACCTCTCAACTCACAAGATGTGCACTCGTCCCCTCATCAACCCCTTCCCACAAAAAATCCCTCATAAGCTTCTATAAGATCTTACAACAGAACAATGAGCTCTAAAGAGGGAGAAAAAATAGATAGGGATTCCACTGAAAACTGAACAAATGTCGGTCATTTTTCCACCCTTAGAGAAAGAGATTGAAAATGGGACGTACAGAAAAACCCAATCTCACAGCTCACCAGAGCAGCTCAACTGCTCACCTTACCCAGATCACAATTCAACCTCAAAATTTGGCATTTTCCCCTTTTGATCTTAAGCCTTGACATGACCTCAAAGAATGCTAAAATGTGATTCAAAATGAGGAAGGACTACTCCTTGCCAGAACAAAAGAAAATAGTATCAACGACGAATTGAAGATGCAACATAGACACTCTATCCCTCCCCACTTCAAAGCCCTCAATAATATTGCCCTCCACCCCTATGGAAACAATCCAGCTAAGAGTATCCACCACAAGCAAGAAAAGAAAGGGGGAGAGAGAATCACCTTGTCTAAGGCCCCTTGTAGCTCGGATCCTCCCCCTAGGCCTTCTATTTAAGAGGATAGAGTACTTAACCATTCTAATACAACTCCAAATCCTAAGTCCTCTAAGGCTTGGTACAAAATCAATATGGGCAAAGGAGATAGAACGAGGTTTTGGAAGGATAAATGGATGATGGAGTTGCCTTTGCTCGCTACTTTTCCCAGACTTCACAGGATTGCTAAGTCCAAGGATTCTTTAGTGAACCAATGTTGATCAGTGAGTCAAAATGATTGGAAGCTGAACTTTAGAAGAAATTTTACTAACTTGGAGGTAGAAGAATGGATTACTCTCTCCAATCTATTGTTTGTTGTGGCCACAAATGATAGAGAGGATGTAAAGGTGTGGTTGCTTGAAAGTGGGGGTTGTTTTTTGTTAAATTCCTTTTGCCAAAGCTTATTTTGCATTAAGCATCTATGGATCGGCAAAAATCAGATCTTATTTGGAAAGTCCTTTGTCCAAAAAAGGTTTTTCTTGTGGATTTTTTCATTTGAGAGGCTGAATACTTATTGTAGAATCCAAAGGATCCTTCAAAACATGGTTCTTTCTCCAAATTGGTGTGTTATTTGCAAAAGCAGTGAGGAGACCTTGATGCATCTCTTCTTCTCTGGTCCTTTAGCAATTGCTTGTTGGTAAAGATTGTTCGGCTTATTTAGCCCACAGTAGCGTGCTTATTTAGCCTACAGTGGCATTGGCCTAGCAAAGCCTTGGATGCACTCCTCCAGCTCATTTATGGTGCCCTTTTTAAGGATCAAGCCAAGATCCTTTGGTCCAATGGGGTTTTGCTCCTTTGGAGGTTGTGGTTTGAGAGAAACTAGTCTTTCATAATCAAGATTTCAGTAGGGAGGTTTTTGGGATTCAGTTATTTAATTTGCTTCCATTTGGTCTTGTCTTGTAAGTTATTTTGAAATTATAGCCTAACTTAAATCTTCACTAGTTAGGCATCTTTTTTGTAACTCTTTGGTGTGTGGAGATATCTCAATTCCCCCTTCTTTTGTAAATCTCTTTTGATAATGAAAGTGTTCCTTATAAAAAAAAATGGAACTCCAAATCCAGGACTTCCATTTGTACCCAAGCCTTTCTTCTCAAGGGCCTTATCCAAAAAGCTCCAATCCACAAGATCATAAGCCTTCTCAGAGTCAATCTTAAAGATGACTCCCTTCTGTCCACGAGCTCTATAATCCTCGATAGCCTCGTTAGCTAAAGGAATATCACTTTAACGATTTTAAAGATGAAAAAGTTCCTTACCACATTGTAAGACTGATATATATTCTCTGTCTAACCATTGGCCAAAGCAACGATATATATTCTCTATTTGGAATCAAAAGGTACACGATAGAACAAATAAGGGTGAAAAACATTATAGCCACTTACACTTGGACAAACATCTATGAACATTGAAGACTTTCATCATATTTCACAATCCATCAACTTCCTTATGATTTCTACATCTAAACAAAGATTTATCCACATGGAATGGGTTATGCGTACTTTTCTCATCAATTTCATCCCTTGAAGCATCAACCACTGCAATTCAATCATCATAAAGATTCATTCTAGTAATGATTAACAAGTTCTTCCAGCGACAACTCACCTTTTTCAAAACTAGCCTTAACATATTTGTTGTACAAAGACACTTGGAGAAAGCAAGAAACTTGGAGAAGCTCTACAAGATAAAATATCGGTCATTGCATTTAACTTTGTTTTTTTATTTAAACAAGAAACGAAACTTTTCATTGAAGAAATGAAAAAAGACTAATGCTCAAGAGATACAAACTCCATGAGGGAGAGAAGAAAAAAGCAACCCAATTCAAAACTAAAACTTGAAAAGTTACCAACAAAAAGCTTAGAAAGACAACACCATGAAGAAGCTTTTAAGCTAGCAGACTCAAAACGATCGAACCAATGAAAGAGCTTGACTTCAAAGGTCCTAAGATTCCCCTCCAACCATAAAGCTGAAAGTAAAACTTATACTATCACCCATAATAAGCTTGACTATGAAGCCAATGAAAACCCAATAAGAAGCCCCTTGTGACGATGAAGAAAACCCACTGAACTTGGAAATAAAAGAATAACTTGAATCAGTAACTGAAGGAAAAAGAAACAGCCAAAGAAAACATGGTTGAGAGCCTACCCATCATGTTTTTTATAAGAAACAATTTCAATGATGTATGAAATTTACAAAAGGGATATAAAATCTATGATGGTTACAAAAGACTCTCTCAATTGGTTAAAAGGGATGCCTAGCTACATGAAGAGAAAAGACTAGACAATTAACACCAAGATATGGCAAAGTAAATAACAATGTCAAAAAACTTATCAAAAGGTTGTTCTTTATTTGAGAAGATTCTTTGATTTCTCTCCTTCCAAAGCACCCAAAAGAAAGCCCGAGTGATGTTCATCCAAAGCGTGGCTTTGATCTTCTTGAAGGGTGTCCCACAAGGATAATGGAAAAAGAGTCTTTTGTGTCAAGAGGGAACACCATGGACCAGCCAAAAGACATTAGCAGTATGCCCCAAAAAGATTAAATTCCTTTTATGGGAGATCTCTCATCAGGCCATTAATACAAAAGACATCTTGCAGAAATGTATGCCATATATGGCCATCTCCCCACGCTGGTGTTCTTTGTGCAAGGCTAGTGACGAATCTCAGAGTCACATATTCCCATATTGTCCTTCCACTCGACCTACCCATCATTAAAATCAAACAACCTTTTGTCTACCAAAGTTAAATCTCCAACTGTACCAATAAATTTGAAGAGGCATGCAAGAGATCGCCATTAAAAGACTCACCAGCCAGCACCAACTCTTTGAGCGAAGCACTTATTAACTTCTCGACCATAAAAAGAAACTTCAACCACCACCAACTCAACAAACAAAACCCCTTTTAAAAAATTCTACCTTTACCAACAAATCAACATTAAAAGACTCTTCAGCCATCAGTAACTCTTCATGAAAAGCACCTAATACTTTTCCTTGACCAACGAAACAACAATAACTAATTCAGTTTCCACCAATTGCACTTTATGCAAAACACCAATAAAAATTGAAGAGGCATGCAAGAGAACACCATTAAATGACTCTTCAGCCACCGCCAACTCTACATGCAAAGCACCTAATAAAATCCCTGCCTTGACCAACGAAACAACATTAAATGGATCAACACCCACCAACTGCTCTTCATGCAAAAACACCAATTAAGTTCTACTCCTTCTCCAAAGGCACAAATTGCCACTCACCAACTAAAACCTTAACCCCACCAATGGAAACTCAATCAAATTCCCCAATAAATTCTCAACCGCCACCAACGGTAATTAAAGCTACAAAAGGATGCCAAAACTTCCAAAGACTTTTCATCTTCCTTTCAGATGCTACTATTGTAGAAAAACCCCTTCTGATCTGCCAAAGAATATACACAAACCCAACCAATATCTTTAGAACTCCAAAATGATTTAATCAAATATCTTTAGAACTCCAAAATGATTTGATCAAATTTCGATTTGTTTGCTCCAAAATGGTTTCCAGCAAAAGAACTACCTCTAGGACATAAGTTACAAAAATAATTCTTCACTAACAATCTCTTTTGCTTGTCTCCAAGGCCCCACGTAATTCATGAAAGAATTTTCATTTTAGAGAAGGAAGGCCTTTAGAACGTCTGCTACAAGTAATGATGTTGAGAGATCTAGATTCGACTTTCCTATTCCTTTTCTTGATAAATTTGGAAACTGAAGGGTCTAAGTTTGGCTTAACTCGAATTAAAGACATCTCTGATTTGTCAAAAAAAAAATCAGCAACCACATTGTTCAAAGGAAGAGGAGAAGGAGACTCACCCTCCTTATTAATATTCTTTGGAGAAAAGGATCCTGAAAATAACGTTCTAATATCATCCCCAATATTCACATTGTTTCGTAATATGGGAATTATTAATAATTGTGGCAAAGTTGTCTTCTTCAATGCTATTTACACTCATTGTAGATTCCTCCTCAAAGTTAGAGCTGTCTAAATTGTTTTGAACCTAAAAAGGAATTAATTTTGTTGTCTGAATAGAAGTATGAACCAAAGATGGTTGGACTGCTTTCAAATGCTTATCAGATTAGGGTTTACTTGAACTTATTGAAAGCTGGTATAAAAAGAATGGAACTTACTCTTCTTCTCAAATTTAAGCTCAAAGGCTTATGAATCAGAAAATGAACTAATTGAAAATAATTTACTTTCTACACTAAAGCTGCAAAATTCTATAGATGAAACTCCATATATCACCAAAAGAAGAGAAAGAAACAAGAGAGGTTGTTTCTTTGCATTCTATCTTCACAAATGATTAAAGATTACCAATATTTCTTTCATGTTAACAAAAGGAGTATAATTGCAAAGAGAGTCTGAGAGGGAACACCAAGAAGGGAAATAAAGCTTAGCCAACTCGAATAATTTTGTCCTACTTTTGTTCCTTCTCATTCAATATTTTGCAGTTCTTCTCTAGCCATTAGCCAAAGCCTTCAAAATATTGATCTGAAGAACCTTGGCAACAAAAATGTCAAAGCTAGAAAAGTATGAGCAAGAAAAGCCCTAGGAAATCCATTTATGTTCTCCTAGTTTGATCCTCTCATAAATACAAAAATCCAAACAAATTCACCAACTATGTTTTTTCCCTGGTATTCTTCTTATCTCCATTCCCCATTGTCTTCAGTTGTTTGACTTATCTTCCTAAAGTGCTTGTATTAAGGACCAGCATCAATGTCATTCAGAAAGGCAAGAAAAGAACCAAACAAGAAAGGATCCAATACAAAATAAACTAAGTTCAGGTTTTGGCATTTAAGATTTCTAAGAAAGTTGAGAATATGGTTGATCAGGAGACATCAATTCACCCGTTCAGCTATAACTATAAGTGTCAGTAGTAGGGCTTCGCCCCAAGAAATTTTTTAAACAGGCCTTGATTTTTCTTTTCATGAATGAAGGCTTGGTTTTATTTCACATTATATATCCATTCAACTATGTCTTCCATCCATTATAGTGAATACAATAGCATCCCTGTTCAGCTAGCCTAACCATCAAACATCGCCTAAGAACAAAGGATAAACACAAAACATTCAAATGCAAAACAAAAGAACAACATAGAACATTCGACTCTGGTCATCCCTTTAGCGAAATTTAACTATAAAAAGACCCTCATCGCGAACGGTATATATTCTCTATAAGAATCAAACGGTACAAGCCAAAACAAAAAACAGTACAGCCAAACAGACGGACAAATACGGACATTCTATACTTTCATCGAATTTCACAATCGAATGCTGGGATTTTAAGCAGAAATAGGCACGATTTATACTACCTAAATTCTCAGAATACACGAAACTACCCGGAATCATAAAAATAAGAACTCATAACAAATAAAGATGATAAAACCAACAACCAAAAACCACGTCTAATAAAATCAATTTCAAGTACACAAAAGATAATCAGAAAAACATGATAAAATCCGAAAGGGGGAAAAGGGGGGGCAGATTCAATGGGGGTAAAACAGATGAAATTCCACACCATGGCGTGACGTTCTCCGGCTTGGAAAGAAAGCTTCTGGTGGTTCATAGCCTGGGTGTAAAGCTGGGAGAGAGAGTTGGCCGCACTGCAAAAAGAGGCGTACATGGTCCGATCTACCTCGTCGAGGCTGGTAGCGATAGATTTCCGCTTCTTGGCCATGGCGGAGGGAATAATCTTCTTCTCCGGTCAGTGAAGGGTTTGAATCCGGCGGGTATGGGGGATTTTTTTTTTTTTTTCACAGTGAAGAAGAAGATTTTTGGAGGATTGAGATTTGGGGAAGGCCAAAGGGCGACTGGTGAGAGACTCGGGATGCTTGCATCCCTTTCCTAAAGAAGGGAGTTGTCAGGTTGAGTGGAGGAGAAGTACTTATGGTAGCTATCGTGGCAACGCTGTACATATGATTATTTCTTTTATAAGCTCTTGTGTTGCCATGTAAATCTAAACGCCAATTTGTTTCAAAATCAACTATATTATTATATTATCTAAAAAAAATTATGGGAGCCTTTGGCGTGGAGAGTTTAGTTGAATTGAGAAGTTAGTTTGTCAGTGAGTTCAAAAGTCTATGTTTAGAGTGTAGAATGTAGTTGAGTTGAGTCAGAAAGTCTATGTTTAGGGTGCAAAGTTGAGTTGAGTTGTTAGATGTATCTGATGCAGTTTTTTGTAATCTGAAGTATACTGATTTTTAGCTGACTATTTTTGCTTCCTTTATTTTTATTTTTTTCAATGATTCAGGTAGAAACATATTTTTACAACTTTCCAATATTGAATTCATATGTCCACTTCAAAAAAACAATATATTTTAACATTGGTCTTTTAAAAAAAACATTATTCTTTATCTTTCTTTTTTTAGAATTGACTTCTTCCAAACTATAGGCAATGTAGCCTTGTTTTCTCTTTTTGCTACACATTGAACTTATTTCAGTTTATAGAAATCAAATATTTAAATTACACATTGAACTTATTTCAATTTATAGAAATCAAATGTTGCATTCTTTATAACAACAAATAGCAATTAATGAATGGAAAAAAAAAAAAAGCAATGTACCTATTTTTTTTTTTTCTTTAAACACAAATTGAACTTCTATCAAAATATAAAAATCTAAGGTTTCATTTTCTAAACACACATTGAACTTTTTTGAAACTTACAAATGAGGACCTTGTTATGACCTTTTTCAATTATTAATAGGACCTTCATTATGAGAGAGTTTTTTTTTTAAAAACACATTGACCATTATGTTTTTTTTTTTTTTTGGTAAAGGAACATTGTTTGTTTACATTTGTTTAAACACATGTACTAAATTGAACATCTTTGGAAAAGAGAATGCCAGTATTTTACTTTTTCAAGATGACAGGAAAACGACAATATATTTCAACATTGGTGTCATGTAGGATAGGAATATTCACTAAAATATTAGTAGGTCATCAAGAGCCTATTTACATTATTCACAAAACATAATTATGGTTCACAAAATATAAGTAATGGCCAACAATGGGTCGAGTTCGTAAGTCTAAAGAAAGATTGTTGGAGTAGAGAGTCAGACTAACTAAGTACATATGCATTTCATATTATTTTGAACCATGGGAGTGCCGTCAGTCGTTGGAAATTGTTGTTGGGGATAGTCGTCGGAGACAGCACCGCTGGTTGCGGGATATGGTCGCCAACGATTGTCGTCAATCGTCGAAGAAGGTGGTCGGCAGTGGCCGTCAGTTGCCGCATATGGTCGTCGGTCGTCAGAGAAGGTCACTGGCGGTGGTGGGCGAAGGTGGTCATCGGTCACTGAAGGTGGCCGCTGGTCGTCGGAGAAGGTCGCCTTGGTGGTTGCCGATCGTTGAAGAAGCGATGAAAAAATATGTTAATAGAGTTACTGTACAAGTCGGTGAAGTTAATATCATAACACTGTAGCAAGTCGGTAGAGTTGAGTTTTTTTATGGGGAGTTAATTTCTCCATGGGGCAAACGGTGAGTTGGGTTTAAAACCCAACTCTACTCAACTCAACTCAGGTGGCCAAACGCCCCTACAAGTTTTGTCAATGCATGCATCTATTTGATCCCAAAACTTTAAAAAGTGTCTAATAAAATTTTAATTTTTTGTCTAATAGATCTCTAAACTTTAAAAATGTCTAATAACAAACTTTCAATTTTGTATCTTATAGATCCTTGACATATTTGAAATTTTTAGAAATTAACTAATCTATTAGTTATAAAATTGAATTTTATGTCTAATTGACTATATACTTTTAATTTTGTGTCTAATAGGTCCTTGTATTTTAAACAATGTTGAATAGGTCGAGAACCTATTAAACATAAAATTGAAAATTCAGGGTCCTATTGGACACAAAATTAAAAGTTTAAAAATTTATTATACACTTTTTAAAGTTCAATGACCTATTAAATACAAAATTGAAAGTTCAGAGACCTATTAGATACTTTTTAAAATTTAAAGTCCAAATAGACATAAACCTAAAAGTTTAGAGAGTAAACTTGTAATTTAACAAAAAAAAACATAGCTTAGTGGTCAAGGCACCACTATCTTTCTTTAGTTTGAATTCTCATTCCCACAAGGAAAGAGTCTTATTAAACACAAAATTTAATTTCATGTCTCATAAGTTTGTGAATTTTAAAAATTATTGAATAGATCGGGATCTATTAGACACTTTTTAAAGTTCAAGAATTTATTATACACAAACTCTATAGTTGATAGCTAAAGTTGTAATTAGTTTTTTTTTTAAATTACATTATTATGCATGAGCATGGCTCAATAGTTAAGACAATTTTACATCCTCTAAGAAGTCATAGATTTGAATTCTCCACTCCACACAATTGTCATATTCTAAAATATATATATATATATATATATATTAAATCGATTACAAAATTAAATAGGAATTATACTGTAGCTCAACTTATTGTGGCATTGGTTACCTAAAGGTCATATGTTTGAATCTCTACCTTTCGTATTTGAATGGTAAACTAAATTATAATAATGGTCCAACACAATATACTATTTCGATCAATCGAAACAAAAAACACAAATCAAAGCAAATGCAACTCAATCTACCATTCCATTTTATTCAATTCAATTATTGAAAACAACACAATGCTCTCACAACCAAATCTAATATATTTCATTCCATCCAAATAACCAAATTGACGCCTATCAAAACCAATCAATATATGTGTAATTATCACTATCAAATTAAAGTGATATAAATCCAACTAACATACTTATTTAGACTCTTACTCATGATTATATGGAATGAGTACCACATGTTGTGGTTGTTGTAGTGAAAAGACAATTGCCAATGATCTTGCTCGATTGTCTAGTGTCCCAAAACAGGATGCAATGTCGTTCAAGTCCACTACTTTGAACATATTTAGTCTTTCTATATCCTCAAAATATTTCTAATTAAGAAACATGTATCCCATTCTTTCATAAATGCATGAGACTATAGATAATTTAATCACTATAAATAAAATTATAGTATTATTAAATATATGTTTACTTATGCGATATGGACTAATATGCAGTTATTTAAACGACAAAAGAGAATTAGGATCGATTTAATTACAAAGGGTTTTTGGGAGTAGGAAGGCTGAATAAATATCGCACAAGGAAAGCTTGTGAATATTTCTCAATGTCTATTCTCTACAACTCGGAAGTCTTTTATAGACCCCGGATTTGAAATGAAAATTGAATCAAACTAACTAAGAGATAAGATTCGAATCGACAGGACATGTCCCTGATTGATTCCATCTTTCTCAATGAGACAAACAACTTTCTAAAAAGTAAAATCTACTTTACAAAAGCAGATAAAACAAACAACTTTAAAAACGAATAAAGTAAAGTGAAAATAATAATTACAAGACGACAAAAAAAAAAAGATAAACTTTGAAAAAGAAAAGATTGGGACGAATCTTTCACCACGTGCTTCAAACTGTGCTTGTCCTTTTATCTTTAATAAAGTAGCTTTATTAAAGTGATATGTCAGTCTTTCATTATTGCTCTTATATGATACTTCAAGGCTGTTGAAGAGGCAAGGTGTTACACCTATTTCTACATTTTGGAAAATATGTATATAATTGGAAAGTATGAAAATTGAGAAATTAAATATTTGGATATTTATGGTTTTGGTTGGAAGATAATGATTGGTTTCTTTTTATTAATTAAATAATGGAAATTAAAGAAAGAGAAAGTGGGATAAATATAATTGTTTATTAAATAAAAACATGTGGCTTTATTAGTTATTGTTTAATAAAACAAAAATGAGGGCTTTTGTTGGAGAAGTATTCACGTAAGGAAGAGGAAGAGGAAGAAAGTGAAGAGAAAAAGTGTGATTCTTGGGCTATTTTGAAGTGGAAAAGGAAAAAATAAACAAAGAGAACCTCTCACAACCTTGGATTGAAGCTTTTGGTAAGTTTTCTAACTTTTGATTAAGGTTTTTCATGAGTTCTTGAACCTAATTTGGTGGGTTTCCTTATGGGTTTTCTTCCTTTAGTTGGAAACTCCATAAACTAGCTTGAAAACTAAGGTGGTGGTGATGATTGAGTAAAAGAAGGAAATTTGATGAAAGTCATGAGTTTTATCAAAGTATAGATTGAAGGGGATTAGTTGTATGTAGAAATTGCAAACTTTTTAGGGAAAGAAAACCAATGAATTTATTCATGGAGAAGAAGAAATGAAAAGAATGAGATTTCTTATGGAGAAGGATTACAATGGAGTTTATTGGAAACTTTATTTTGGATTATGGTCTCAATTTCTTGGTAATTTGAAGAGTAAGATGATGAAAAGAATTGTTAATTCTTGGGTTAGGAAGAAATTTAAAGGCTTGGATAATTTAGTGTTGTTACACTTTAATTTGGCATTAAGAGGTTAGTAATATGTTGACAAATTATGATTTCAGGGCAAGCGGATATTGGATTCATTTACGACCCAAACAAACCTCGTTCGTAGTGGTTGTGAGTGGTTATTTTATAAAGTATTTCAATTATTTTAGTAATTGATGAGATTTTATGAGATTTGAAATCAATTGAAATTAATATTAATGCAAATGATTTAGTTATTTGAAAATTTGGAGGAAATTACGTGTATTTCACAAATTGTTTATTATTAAGATTGATGATTTACTAATTTGATAAGAAAGTGACATATGATCACTAAATTGAATTCTTGATTTAGCATATTTGAATTTGAAGAGATTTATGTTTATTGAAATTTAGCTACAATGACTTAATTATTTGAATTAATTAAGCTTATGAAAAGTGAATTTATGGAAATCTCTTGATTGTAGCCAATTGGCAAAAAGTTCAAATTATTTTAGGTGAAATCAAGTATTTGTGAGTTTTAGAAATAACTTGATTTTTGAATCATGATTTTAGTTGACCTTTGACTTATGGCTTAAAGTTATGAAACCACAATTTGAGAATGTGTGGGGTTTGAGAACTTACAATGATTATTATATAGAAATTGTTTTCAAACCACTAGAGTTTGTACCCATGGTTATTACCCATATGCTATAAGAATGTGTTTCTATAGTATGCTAGTGTGCTAAGGCCGCAGGGGATGCAGGGGAATGCCGGGGCCATTAGGTGCCAAATCGGGATTCCGAATCCTAGTCCAAATCCTGGACCTGAGGCATTACATATGTTAGAGTTTGTTTTACGTGCACGTATGACATAATTTGCTCTGCTATGTATCTGGAGATTACTCGATGCATAGTATGGCAGGGATTTGGGTACGAGTTTGGTGATGAGTGTTGTTGGCCTATTATTTTGTGCTTAGTTGATAAAGTTTTATTGAACTTTGAATTCCTTTTTAATATAAAAGGTTTTTGTCGAGAGATTATTTTTCCTATTAACTTACCACTCACTGGGCTCTATTAGCTCATTCTTTCTTCCTAAATTTTTCCTCCAGGTAGCGACTGAGTTTCTAACAAGCCTACAGAAGTCGATATCTGCCACCGGACCTGATATTTTGCATACCATTTTGTATGTACATAAATACAAATACTTCTTTTGTAACTAATGTGGCTAGTACGTTTTGAATGACTTAGCACCATTTTGGGATTTCCATTGGTTTGTAATTTGAAACCCACATGTCTATCTACTTTTAAGTTCGTGGGATTGTGTTGAATTTCTGAAATGGTGGTTGGAGTTTGAACATGTTAATTTTGGAGTGTATATATTTCTTTTAGGTGTGTTTTATTCAGTTTTCAGGGGAAACTCTGCCGAAATTTTTATATAATTTGGTGTTAACAAAGTTTTGGCTAGCCACTTGTGATTTTCAAAACTAAGATACATTTTGAAAAGTTTGACATTGGATTCCATAGTTTAGTAGGGATCTAATGTCGGCATGCCACATCCCAAGTTGGTTAGGGTAATTTGGGGTGGGGTGTGTCACAAGGGTACACCAGAGAGCTTACCAACGGATTCACTGCGCAAACCCCGCGACTTACTACCGAGAACAAAACTCCTAAAGACCCGCAGTAGGTCATCGTCTTCAACCTTTGATATCTTTAAGCAATAGTCTTTCACTGAAGCAAAAAGCAACTCCAAAGAGGCTGATCACGCTATCTTGTTTCCAAGTAGCAACTCTAAAGAGACATATTACGCCATCTGCTCTGTTGATGCGCTGGCACAAGTCTGGAAGTGGATGATGATTTTACTATGTACGATACAGAATCCAGAACTATGCAAGAGATTCTGTACACCTAGCACTATACATACTATTAATTATAGACTCAAAAATCTATACAGAGAAAAGATTTTCTTCCTAATGAACAAAATCTTGAAAATATAAAACTATAAGAATATACAGACCTCAACGTTAACCTAAAAAGAAAATTAAATTTACAAGATCTAAGAAGAATGTACAGGATTTAGTAAATGTTTCAAGGCTAACCATTGAAACATTCACTAAAGAAGAAATAAAATTTACAAGTGAGGTGCCGAATGTAAAGGGAAATGAAAATATATATATATATTTTTTAAATTAGACTCACGGAGGTTGTGAATCTAAAAAAGGATCGTCTAGATCATATTGAGTCTCTTCCTCGTCGGACGGTAGGCTGCCATGAGAGGAAGATGAAGCTTTGCTTCTAGCAGAATTGAGAACTCTCTGGAATTCATCGTCAGAGGTTGTTTGAGCTAGTTTCGCTATAATCTGAGACCGGGAATTCAGGAATTCAGAATTCTGTTGAACTTGGTTAAGATGTTCACCATTTTCGGCAAACCATTCTTTAACCTTATTGAGACGGATGTCGGTGATATCGTATTTTTCCCACCATTTGATCTTTATGACTTTGTAAAGTCTTTTGAGTCCTTCTCTTTCTTCTAGATGGAAGTTCCAGCAGAGAATCCAGGAAATTTTAAAATTGAGACAAAAACGAAACAGAGTGGGGAACTCATTTCTTTGAATATTTTGGACAAAGAAATGGTATGACTCTTGAATCGGAGTTGGGAAAATATCCTCCGTCAAACCGAAGGTATTCCACCAATTGATGAACCAGTATGGAAAATTCATACGGTATGCTCTTTGGCAAAATTGAATGAACCATGAGTGGTCATATCTGATGTACCACATCACGTTATACCATGCTCTGATGTAGTCATGGTATACATATGATCATATGATTGTGGCTTGAATGGTTTTGAGAACGCTCTTGGCGTGAATATACTCTGATTCCAATGAGATGGAGTCAGGACTTTGAAAATTTTTAGCTTTGGGAAGGCGATTAATATTTAATCTCTCTTTATAAATCCGTTAATTGAGAATATTAATATTTCATCAGGATGATCATATGCGACTCGATCTTAATCCTGAGTGAGTTATGAACTCCTACCTGTGAGGGCTTGTACTTTGATTTGCATGGGTGAGAGTGACTTTTATAGTCGATTCAATATGCCTACCATTTTGGGGACTTGACCAGATATGAAGCTAAGAACATAAGCTCACAAGTGGAATTCACTCCTTCCCATATAGGGTAAGTAGATGAGTAGTTCCCTTAAGTGCTGATTTCGGGACTTGAACAATGGGGCTCTACCCTCTCATTGGCCCAAGAGGGACTTAGTTTATAATTAGATTATAAACAGATTGTTCATTAGAGAATCAGTGATACTTAAGGTGCAAGATGTAATTATAGGGGTAAAACGGACTTTTGACCCAACTGTAATTACGAACAACTCGTGAAGGATCGACTTGCATGTAATGATTATATCTATGGACACAACTTGTCCTACAGTGCATAATAGTGCAACTCTGGGTCTATAGTGGAGTGACCTATAGTTAATGAATGAAAATTAATTAATTAAAGAGTTTAATTAATTAATTTTGTATCATTGAAACTTATAATTTGTAGGTCCATAAGGTCCCATTGCTAGCTCATAGTAACACTAAAAGATCAATTTAGTTGAAAGAAAATTTTGAAATGTTCAAATTAATATTAATTTGAAGTGTTCAAATTAATATTTAATATATTAGATATATTAAATATAAAAGAAGAAAATATATTTATTGTATTTGATACATTAAATATTAAAATAATTAATGTATATTTGATATATTAAATAAAAGATATTTATAGAATTTGAATAAGATTCAAATAAATAATCGTAGGAGATTTGAATGAGATTCAAATAAATATAAGATATATTTTAATATATTAGATATTAAAATATAATATTTTAATTATGACAAAGATTTTCTCTTGGTCCCTATAAATAGGATCCTTGGGTTGAGCCATTAGACACAATACACATCTCCTTAATAGAGAGAATTAGAGAATTCTCTCCAGACATCTTCCTCTTTAATCCCTTGTGGATTTTCTTTCAAGAGACTCCTACAAGCCTTGGTCTTGTGTTCGAATCATAGCCAGGAAGACTTTGTGGAAGAGATAAAAATCCGCCAGAAGAATCTCCATATTTTCAAGGTATGTTATGCTTAACCATAATATTATTATTTAATTCTAAATAAACTCTTTTGCTTGAGTTTAATTAGATTATTCCCTTCAAACAAATCAGTAGCTGAAATCACAAGTAACGTATCCCTAGAATCGATTGCCATTAATGCTAATTTATTCCTTCTTTGGATGTAGGAGAAAATATGGAAGGAGCCGTTCGGTAGAACAATGGGCACAAGTTGAAGGAAGATGGAACCCTACCCACATGTCTAGCTAAGATGGAAAAGGAAAATCAATTGGGCCAAAACTTGAAGGAGCCCAAAACCATTGAATATGTTTGCAAAGTGATTGAGTCTGATTGTGATGTTGGTTTGGATGACATAATGAATATTGACAATGGGCCTAACCCATTTCAACATTCATTTGGACAACGTTGGAAACAATTTTATCATAGCCTCTTCGGTCATAAATGTAAGTGTGTGGGCCGATAGACTAATTTGTAATTAAATAAAAATCCCACAAATGCAGCTAGTAAAATTAGTATTTCTTCCATCCATAATACAAAAAGGAAGATCGAGATAGAGGGAGAAGAAAGACATTATGAGAAGAAACAAAAAAGTAAGACCATAGATGCTCTTGAAGATTCATGCCCGTCGGGAACGATGAATCTCATAAATTGGAATGCTCGGGGTGCAGGGAATCTTTGGACATTTAGAGCATTGAAGGAGTTATTGCAAAAAGAAAAACCCCAAATGTTGTTTTTAATGGAGACAATTGCAAAGCGAGACAGAATGGAAAGATTAAAAGAACATCTACATTTTCATTATTTTTTTCTTGGTCGATAGTCAAGGTTTGAGTAGTGGATTGACAATGTTTTGGAATGATGAGCTTAATGTAAATCTCATTCTTTTTCAAAAGCACATATTTACACTAAGGTAGTGGTTGGAGGAAACTGGATACAAGTTATAGGCTTTTATGGCGAACCAAATCAAGATAATCACCATATTTCGTGGACTCTTCTTTGACGATTGCACTCTTGTAATTCACTACCATGGATCGATTTTAATGAAATTCTGAGTAAAGGTGAAAAAAATGGTGGTTTACCTTTCCATACAACTCATAGTAAAAATTTTTGGAAAGCTCTAAATGATTGTGATTTAAGGGATCTGGGTTATAATGGAAGCAAATTTACATGGGTGAATCAACGACTAGGAAATGCATTTATTAAAAAACACCTTGACTGATGCGTTGGTAGCACACTAGTATTTGCACTTTTTAAGTCTCTTTATGTTAATATTCTTGATTTTATGTCTTCAGATCATAGGGTTATACAAGTGTCTCTTCTAAATGTTTTCCAAGGTCGTTTTTGGCACAAAAAAACGTAGCAAATTTAAATTTGAAGAAGATTGGACCAATTACGAGGACTTTGAGTTGATCATACAGGAAGGATGGACAATCAAAAACCAAATTTCTGGAGCTAAACCATGTTGGGATTTATGCCCTAAAGCCTTATAATTAATAATTTATTTAATAATGAATAATAATTTTGATTATTTTATTTGCAATATAATATTATCCATTATATGAAAAATCCAAGGTTATTAGTGTAATCTTGAACAATATGTGGTTGACATACGAGAGGATCATGTTCAAGAAATAACCTAAAGGGTCATAGTATATGGATAAGGTTTGGTGCCTTATCTTGGTAACACTATTGATACAACCCACTTTATAATAGTTACAAATGATTTGATCCAAATCATTCATGTGGAGACATGCGAGTGTAGGTATCTTATACAATGAGTTTGTATAAGACTGGACCACGAAATATTTAATCTCTCTTTATAAATTCGTTAATTGAGAAGATTAATATTTGATCAGGATGATCATATGCGACTCGATCTTAATCCTGAGTGAGTTATGAACTTCTGCCTGTGAGGGCTTGTCCTTTGATTTGCATGGGTGAGAGTGGCTTTTGTAGCCGATTCAATATGTCTACCATTTTGGGGACTTGACCAAATAGGGAGCTGGGAACATAATCTCACAAGATGGAATTCACTCCTTCCCATATAGGGTAAGTAGATGAGTAGTTCCCTTAAGTGCTGATTTCGGGACTTAAACAATGGGGCCCCACCCTCTCATTGGCCCGAGAGGGACTTAGTTTATAATTAGATTATAAACATATTGTTCATTAGAGAATCAGTGGTACTTAAGGTGCAAGATGTAATGATAGGGGTAAAACGGACTTTTGACCCAGCTGTAATTACGAACAACTCGTGAAGGATCGACTTGCATGTAATGATTATATCTATAGACACAACTTGTCTTACAGTGCATAAGAGTGCAACTCTAGGTCTATAGTGGAGTGACCTATAGTTAATGAATGAAAATTAATTAATTAAAGAGTTTAATTAATTAATTTTGTATCATTGGAGCTTATAATCTGTAGGTCTATAAGGTCCCCTTGCTAGCTTATAGTAACACTGAAAGATCAATTTAGTTGAAAGAAAATTTTGAAATGTTCAAATTAATATTAATTTGAAGTGTTCAAATTAATATTTAATATAAAAGAGGAAAATATATTTATTGTATTTGATACATTAAATATTAAAAAATTGAAATGGTCAAATTTAATATTTAATTTGAAGTGTTCAAATTAATATTTAGTATATTAGATATATTAAATATAAAAGAGGAAAATATATTTATTGTATTTGATACATTAAATATTAAAATAATTAATGTATATTTGATATATTAAATAAAAGATATTTATAGAATTTGAATAAGATTCAAATAAATAAATATCGTAGGAGATTTGAATGAGATTCAAATAAATACAAGATATATTTTAATATATTAGATATTAAAATATAATATTTTAATTATGGCAAAGATTTTCCCTTGGTCACTATAAATAGGACCCTTGGGTTGAGCCATTCTACGCAACACACATCTCCTCTATAGAGAGAATTAGAGAATTCTCTCTAGACCTCTTCCTCTCCAATCTCTTGGGGATTTTCTTTCAAGAGGCTCCCACAAGCCTTGGTCCTGTGTTCGAGTCATAGCCAGGAAGACTTTGTGAAGAGATAAAGATCCGCCAGAATATTCTCCATACTATTATTTTCAAGTTATTTATTGCTTAACCCTTGTATTTTAGTTTAATTCTAAATAAATCAAAGACGATTCCTATGCTTCCGCTGTGGGTTTAATTCGATTATTCCCTTCAATCCATTCTTGGATCGTATTAAAAATGTCATGGCGCATCTAAGGAGATAAGGAAAATAGAAAGTGGGCAACTATAGAGATCGAATTCATGAGTTTGAACAAAAAATTAAAGATCTCCTTATGGCCCCCTCAAGCGACCAAATGTTTGAACAAATTCGCAGAGAGGAAAGACACATTGATAACATTCTCTTTGAAAAGGAAATCAATTCAAAGCAACGCTCTCATGAGGATTAGCTGAAATGGGCAGGCAGAAACACAAAGTGGCTGTTTGGGGTGCTGAATGGGTTATAATAGTATGAGTTATGATAGTCTGTGGAGTTATATAATATATATTTAGGATGCATAGTTGTTTAATCTGGGTTATAATAGTCTGTGTTTGGGGTGCAGAGTTATTTATCTCTACAGACTATTATAATCCACTCATCACCCCAAATATGCCCACAGTGTTTTCATTCCAAGGCTATGAACAAGAGGAAAACAAATAAAATCTCTAGGGTCCACAGCTCCACAAAAGAGTGGATGGATATAAGGGAAGATTTAAACAATGCTTTCATTGATTACTACTTGAATATCTTTAAAACTACTGCTCTTGATACGTAGGTTGTTGATGAGATATTGACAGCTACACCTATTAGGGTTACTGCTTGTATGTGAAACCAAATGGATAGAACCTTTACAGCAAAAGAGATTCAGGTGGATTTTCAACAAATGCATCCTATGAAGGTCCCGAGACTAGATGGACTACCCGCTCTGTTCTATAAAAAATATTGGCATATAGTTGGAAAGAACGTCACAAACAAATGCTTGAGGTGGCTAAATCAAGGATCCATCCTAGATGATCTCAATGCTACCACAATTGTCCTCATTCCAAAGCGAAAAGATGCGTCTACGGTGAATGATTTCTGTCCCAAAAGTTTATGTAATGTGTGTTATAAGCTGATTGTGAAAGTGCTTGCTAATAGATTAAAGGTTATCCTCCCCTGCAATTATATCTGAAAAATCAAAGTGCTTTTGTGTCAGGTCGGTTTATTGCTGATAATGTAATAGTAGGTTTTGAATGCATGCACTACATTAAAAATTCAAAGGCTACACGATATACTTTTGCTTTTTTAAAACTTGACATGAGTAAAATCTATGATAGAGTAGAATGACCCTTTACTTTATAGCATGACGAATAAAATGGGTTTTAGCTCTACTTAGATAAATTGGATCAAAATGTGTGTTGAGTAGGTTTATTTTTCCATACTTATTAATGATGAACTCACCCATACCTTTTTGCCAAGTAGGGGTCTGTGGCAAGGAGACCCTGGTCCCCTATTTGTTCTTAATCGGTGCAGAAGGGCTATATATTTTACTTCAAAAGGTTGAATGTCATAGTACTATTTCTAGGCTTAAAATTACACAAACGACTCATACAATCTCTCATATTTTCTTTGTAGATGATAACTTACTTTTTTCCAAGTATGAGGAAGCTTGGGAGGTCAAATGAATTTTAAAAACCGATGAGAAGGCATATGGACAGAGAGATTGCTTTTGGAAGAATGGCTCGAGTGACGCGCTAGAATAATTTGGCTTATATTTTTTAGGTCAAAGTGGTGTAGGACCATGGAAAATATATGAGATCTCCTTCCTCTCTTTCGAGAAACAAGAAGGCATATTTAAATTTCATCAAGGAAAGGATTCAAAAAATTTTACAAAGGTGGAAAGGTCGTTTTTTCTCTATAGCAGGGAAGGAAACTCTTATTAAAGTTGTGGTTCAGGCTATCCCACTTATACTTTAACTTGTTTTAAATTGCCTTTTAGCTGTTGTAATGAAATCAACAAGTTAATAACAAACTTTTGGTGGGGCAACTCGGAGCTTGGATAAAAAAATCATTGGTGAAGTTGGAAATTCATGAAACTTGCCAAGGAAAGAGGAGGAATGGAGTTTCGTGACATTAACCTTTTTAACTAAGCGCTTCTGGCAAAACACTCATGGAGAATAATTGATCAGCCAAATTCTTTCATTGCATGTATCCTAAAGGCTCGTTATTTCCCAGTCTGCGAGTTTTTAGAGGCATCTATGGAGTCATTGATAGCACACAAAATATGCTATTGTTAAGCCTTATTTTATTGCTAGTTTGTGTTATATTTCAGTACTTTCACGTATTTATCTGCTCATTTTGTAGTTTTCGAGCATTTAAAACAAAATCGGAGTGTTTGAAGTATATGTTATGAAAAGAGCCTTATTTGACATCAACTTAAGTCACCAATTGGGACATGAAGAGTTGTGATAGCATGCAATTATGCTATCTTATTTCTTATTATTTTAGCTAGTTTTGTTATGATTTTGTGTGCTTTGACATCTATTTTTGTATAAATTGTAGAAACCGAGCTAAAAGAGCAAAGTCGGAGTGTTTGGGGGTATTTTGGTCATTTTGGAGCTATTTTTGGTCATATTGGAGAGCCAAGAAGAGTGCAGATGAAGAATTAAGCATTTAGACCCGTGAGTTAGCATTGCAACACTGCCCCTGTTGCATTGCAATGCTAGAAACGGGCACAAGAGGAAAGCTCCATTCGTAGCGTTGCAACGCTACCCCTGTGCACATGCCAAAATGACAGTGTTTTAGACAGTGTTGCAACACTATCCCTAGCGTTGTAACTCTCTCGCAACTGCAACCTATTTATTCATCGCTTTGTTTCCAAATTAGGGGAGGCCATTTAGGGTTTTAGACCCCAATTTTGATTCCTACCCTCTTGGGACCTGTAGATATGGATTGGAGGTGTTCGGGAGTAAAGTTTGAGGCTTGGGAGTGCAGATTTCGAGGCAAAAGTTAAAATTTCGACATCGATAGTCTTATCTCTGTTTTCATTCCCTCTTTTCATGTATTTACTTGCTGCTAATCAAAGGATTTTGTGCTATTATTTGAATATGTTGGGCTAAATTTGTATTTAGGGAGTTAGAGCATGATTAGGTTTGGCTTATTGTTGTAATCGACACTTCAGTTTTTAATTCACTTGTTATATTTCATTTAATTGGGTTGTGCTTAATGGTTTGTATTAACTAGCCATTAATATTCTGAATTAGTCCTAAATTGAGCTTGACAGAGGATGTTTAGGGTAGACTTAGTCCAATTAACACTCCTAGATTGCCGAAGTGACATAGGAACAACAATCGAAGGGTGAGGCTTAACATGAGCGGGCTTAATCTTAATTAGCTAATCAATTAACGCTAAGGGGACATTAGGTAAGCGATTAGTTAAGCGTGTTCGAATGAGACTGATAGGAAATTTCGACCGGTTTAGCTCTAGGTCTATGAAATTCACAAGGTGTAATTAAACAACGAGTTAAGATTCTCATTAAATCAACCTAAGTGTGCTCGATGTTCGTGATAAAGGACTTGTCGAAGGTCCTATCAAGATTAAATTTATAAAAATTGGACCTCTAAATATTTTGCAATAATAGTGGCCAGGGTCATCCACAGGGATTGGAGTTCTTAGATTAATTAAGTATCACAATTAATTATGCCCAATTTTATTTAGAGAAACAAAACTTTAAAGTGATCAAAAAGACAAATAAAATCTAAACTACTATGTACATGCTTTGGAGTCCAATTTTGAGAAACATGGATGGTTGATTACCTTTAGCCCAACTTGAATTGATTAATAACTTGATTTTATACTAATAATCTTAAACCAAGAATTACTATGTTATCAATATCCTCTCTCGAGCTCAATTGAACTCATGCCTAGCAATAAATCAACCTCTCGGTCTATTTCTATTACTAAACATGGCATTAGGCGATTCTCTTAAGGCTTCTAGAATTAATCTACTCACTCTCATGCAATAGATTAAACATAGTCATGCATCTAGTGTTCTACAACTAAACTTACTCTCTCAAGCTAAATTTAGTTAAACATGCAAAACCATGGCCAAATGTTAAGACAATATAAAGAGATGCATAAAATACGTCAATATATAAATTAAACTAAAAATCAACCAAATGTTCAACAATTACAACAAAGCAAGGGTCTAAACATAGATTTACAACATGAGTACAACCCACAAAAACTCCTAAATTCAAGAGAAAAGGAAAATAAATAGAGAAGAAACTTAGGTCACATGCCAACACTCATCTCCAATGTGATGTCCACAATCTCGAGCTTTGAGTCTCCTCCTTGGCTCTCCAAAGGTCTTCTCTATGTCCTTAGATAGTGCTTAAATCGAGTTTAGGGTTTTTGGTCTCTCAAAACAGCTCCCCTTGCTTGAATGAATAAGCTCTCTTTTATAGAGTCGAGACAACGTTGCAACGCTAGGGGCAGCGTTGCAACGTTGTCCCTTCGAATTGTATAAAAAAGGGAAAAATAAATTTAGCTGGCGTTGCAACGCTATGTTTGCTGGTCTCCAAGGCTGAAAGGCTGCTGAAGTGGCATTGGAATGCTATACTCTCGGGTTCACAAGCTTGTTTCCTTCTCTTCAACGCTTGGATCTTCAATTATAGCTCCAATTTGCTCCAAATTCAACCAAATACTTCTCAAAACTCTGTAAATTATACATAAAAATACATGAAAGTGCACATGATCATAGCAAAACTAGCCTAAAACTAAGCCTAGAAATAACACACTTATGCCCCCTATCAGTCCCTAAATTCCCTTAATTGGTACCTCATCCCATTTATCTTGCTTTTTAAGATTAGATGTTTATTTTCTTTTTTTCCTCTTGCTTTGTGTTCTCTAAATAAAGTAAAGTGAGATTATTCGCGGTACGTAATTAAATTAAAAACCAATCCTAGTGGATACAATACTCGGTAGGAATACCATTTTATTATTACTTCGATCACGTGTGCTTGCGTGTCACACCAATCAAGTTCCAGCCAGACTTTTCAATAGGACAGCGTCTAGACGCCATCTAGAGCGTCAAAATGCTTTAAAAGCAGCATTCCAGCCTTTCAACCTGCAAGCACAGCGTCGAGACGCTCGAAAGAATCATGTCGCAAGCCTCTCATTTGTAGCGTCGAGACGTTACGTGTATCGTCGAGAGGCTACATGCATTTTTGAATCCTATTCGGATTTGGAACGACAACATTAATACGCTGTCCCTAACGTCTTGACGCTATTCTGTAGTATAAAAGAACGCATTGCCTTCGATTTTGGGGAGACCAATTAGAGGAAAAAAAGCCAAACTTCGATCTCTACTCAATTTTTGGGATTTCAAAGACACTCTTGAGAGCTAAGGAAGGAATTCAAGGCTTGAGATCGTGGTAGATCACATCAGAGACAAGGATTGGCATGCATCAGGGAGTTTTTATCTTTTTCTTTTTTCCTTGTCGTTTCTTTTATGGATTTTTAGATGAGTTTAAGTTTTTATTGTGAATTTTGAGTGACTAAACTCTATTCTTAGGATTTGTTGTTATTTGTTACATTCATGAACATTTTATTTAATTAACAATTTTTCTTTATATTGCAATGATTGGGTGAACTTTGGGTGAAGAAAAGTAAGTAAATACGTTCAACCTCAGTGCAAGTGCACACTATCGATGCAAGTAATAAAATAGGAGTATTCTTGAGTATCGATCCCATAGGGTACGATGTAACAAAAATATTGCTATGCAAAATGTAAGGAGAATTGCAACTTGGAAACTAAAATTGTAAGAAAACAAGGTTGAGATGGTGCGTTTGATAAAAACAAAATAATTGCAGAATCTAATTACAAGTTAAAGTGACAAATATTGCAAAACTGAATTACCGAATCAAAAATTGCAAGATTGAATATCAAACTAAATAAAATTGATAAAAGAAATGAAAATTGCAAAAGAAATTCTTTAGAGAAAGAAGGAGCTCAAGAATGTCATTGCCCTAAGTTGTAATTGCAAAACCAAAATTGCAAATCCAACCTACTCTACACACAATTGTAAACCAAAATTGCTACTCCTATTCACTTTGTAATTAGGTTTTTAAGAGGCTAAGTGAGTGACTTACATGTCTATAGTCCCTCTATCTTAGATAATTTGGCTCAACAATTTTATGGGGTTTAGAGTATTTAATCCCTATGTCTAAGGTAAAGAATTGGCTCATGTCTAAGCTCTTATCTCCATCACTTGTGCGAAATCCATTTATCACTAACTTTGTCGGTATTAGATTTAAGCTTAAGTTGCTACCCTAGTTGATCAATTTAGGATCTCAACGACATTTTATTCAACACAAGCGAACAATTGAAATGTAGGCTCGATTTTTGTTGGAATTTTGGCTACAATTACTTCTTAGGGAATTCACATTCTTGAACCCTCTAAAAAGTTTAGCTCATATTTAACTCAGAAAATTCAAAACAATTTCTAAAAACAAAATCCATATTGGAAACAAAATTACTTAAGGCTAAGTGTTATTGCAACTAAAACTAAAGGAAATTGAAAGCAATTAGAATTTAGTTTTAAAAGCAAGTACTGTAATAGACAATGAAAATTTTCATTCCATCATACCCATGAGCAATGGAAGAGAATTTTCAAAGAAATAAACTCAAATTAACTTTTGGACAAAAACCCAAGAACATGAAAAGAAAAGACAAAAGCTCTTGGAAGAACTACCCATTAAAAAAAATCCAGAAAATTGCTTTCAATTATTTCAACAATCTCAACTTAATTCCAAAAGCTTAATATAGTAGATAAGGAATAAAAAGCATGAAAAATTACAACCCAAATGAACTAAAACATAAATTAAATTCACCTAAACTAAGAACCAACTGGAAAATAGAAAACTTGAACAAAAACCCATTTTTCTTCTTTAGATTTCAATCAATTCAACTCTCACTATTTCTAGGAAGAGATCGAGTTTTAACAGCCCAAGTTTTCACTTGAATCAGACTGGAAAACTCGAAGAAAAATAGAACCAAATAATGCAGCAACCTTTCTGTGAAGAGAGATGAAAAACTGAAAAAACAGAGGAAGAAAAACTGAAAAAAAAAAGGAACTTTTGAATAAAACCCAGGAGCAAACTCCACCAAAAAAAAAAAAAAACCCTCCAAAATCACCTTATCTTCTCTCCTTTTGTAGGCCTTCATTAGGGTTGAATAATGCCAAGAATTCGTGATCAAAATCTCCCAAATCGTGCAAATTTAAGATTTTCATATATGGTTGAATGCATATTTTTTCTTTTTAAAAATTTTTCTGTTGTTCCAGAATTGCAACTTCATCTTGCAATTTCGGTTCTGCAATTTTCACAATTCAGAATTTTTTTTTTCTATTGCTCCAGAATTACAACTTCATCTTGCAATTTCGGTTATGCAATTTCCACAATTCTTACACACAAGTTTAATCACCCTAATTTCCTTCATTCTTCTTTCTTCCTTAAATTTAAGAATCTTTCAACTACTTCCCAATGATTTTAAGACAAAACAAGAATATTTTAAGTAATTGGGAGTTAAATAAGCCTTAATACTAAGGCTTATCATGCAACAAGTTTATTCATGTGTGTTTTGTGTTTTATGCTTTTAGTCTTCTGGCCAAATATTAATTGTTTTCTTGATTTAAGTTTTAGCTTGGGGGAGTAAAATTTAGATTAGAACATGGATACATGACTGTTAGTAATACTTGCATGAGAATAGAGATTTTTCTAATAGAAGCCATTAAAATAAGTTTCGATAATGCCTGCTTGATTGTAGAAAATAGATAGGAATGTTGATTTTATAATTAGGCAAGAGAATTAATTGGGCTTGGGAAAGTCAATTAATAATAATCATCTTCTTGGCTTATAAATTGTTGCATGTTAAAGTTGAATGAATTAATTAAGATGGAATTTAATAGAAGCAATTTAAGTTCTAAGAATGTTCCCTTTCGGTTATCTCCACTTTCTAAATAATTAATTTTAGTTTTTAATTTTTCTCAAATCTCATTTGATGGTTCTCTAGATAAAATCAAATGTTAGTAACTACGATAATCAATTAAATTGGAAACCCAATTCAGAGGATGATACTTGACACATAAATTCAGTATACTAAAACTTGACCCATATACTTGCGATTTTGCATTGCTTAATTAAAAAGGAACGCAACAGTCACAAACTTCCTATGTCTGGTGAAGTATTTTATGGGGAACAAAATTAGCTAAAAAAGGGGGTTGTTGAAGGATTGGTAATGGACAACTGATTGACATCTATGATGATTAGTGGATCCCTCGTAAATCCTTTTTTTTGCCTAAATATTTTTCAACGACCTCTCTCTGGTCGACGTGTCAGTAGCCTCATGATAGATTGTTTTGAATGGAATAAACTTTTATTAAAGGAATTGTTTAGCAAGGATGTAACACAAATAATCTTCAACATCCCAATTGGGGGAAGAGAAAACCGTGATAGGTTTTTCTAACACTATGATAAAAGAGGGATTTACTCCATAAAAAGTGGATACAAACTGGCCAAATTTGAATATGCAACTTTTCTTCTTCTCATTCCATAATCTCAGACTGATGGGAAACTCTTTGGGAGCTCCATAACTCTTTAAAGTTCAAAATCTTCATGTGGAGAGCATGCTCAAACATTCTCCCTACTAGAGCCTTCTTGTTCCAAAAGAAAGTGATTGATGATCCTACTTGTCAATTATGTGGAAAGAAAGCTGAAACAGTAGCTCATGCGCTCTTGAACTGTAAAAAAATAAAAATATATATATATTGGGCTGATCGGAGCCCAGTCAGACAATTTCTTAACATAGATTTTGCTTATATTTTTTACTTTTGTTGCAGGTTCCAAGAGGTGCATACTAATCAAGAGGTGACCAGAGTGCTTGTGGTCAGGCTTTATGCATGCTGGAACACACGCAATAAGATGGTGATGAAATCTCAAGCAACTAATAATGTAAATCTCATCACATGGGAGCATGAGTTTCTAGAAGAGCTCTCTTCAGTATAAGAGCGAGTTCGACTGTCTCACATTTCCCATGCGACTCTTAGGATCGACACATGGAGGTAGATAGAATATTACCTTGAGATCCCCACTCATCTCAATGGGAACCACCTCCTACCTCTCTATACAAGCTTAATATAGATGCCTCCAAATATCTCATCGATATAGGATTGGGAACCATCATTTGCAATCATAATGGTGAAATTATGGTGATTATGGAAGCTTATACGAATCTTCAAATCTCTATGGACCACTTTGAGGCACTTGCACTACGTCACGACATTCAAATGACGATAGATATGGGTCTTTTACCAATTGTTGAGATTGATTCCCAAGTAGTGTGTGATTTAGTTTTGAAAAACCAACATTACCAAAACAAAATCCAACTGGTGATTTGTGAT
Source organism: Trichosanthes truncata (assembly GCA_033996785.1). Lineage (NCBI taxonomy): Eukaryota > Viridiplantae > Streptophyta > Magnoliopsida > Cucurbitales > Cucurbitaceae > Trichosanthes > Trichosanthes truncata. Next base: position 25,869,855 of record JAWPNB010000009.1, read on the forward strand.
ATCCAATATCTCCTCAAGGCATATATCATATCCATCGGGACACTAATGGAGTTGCTCATATTCTTGCCACCCATGCCAGATTGGAGAATACAATGACCTTTTAGATTGAAGAAGCCCTTAATTGGGCTCATTTAGCTATACAAAATGATATCGATGCTATTCAAGAGGCTACTGAGTGTCTCCCTCAATCTTGTCTTTATTTCTGTTTTTGTGTGTTGTTGTACCTGTTTTATCTAAAAAAAAGGTGTAATTCAATAAAATTATAAATTTATGATAAAAATTGATACAACTCAATCCTAGGGGTTTTTTTTGTACATACAGTTTTTTTTTTTTGCATCCAAAACAAAATATGATCGAGTCTTTCAAAATAACGATTGATAATCTTAGAGGTGTACAAGGGTTGGGTTGGGTTGAGGGAGTTTTTGGACCAACTCAAAAATTCGGGTTGGTCGGGTCTACTACCAGAAAGAACCGAAAATGGTTGGCAACCCAACCCAACCCAACCCAACCCAACCGTTCTATTTTTGAGTTAGATTGGGTCAGGTCATCGGGTTGTTAAAAAATATAAGCTTTATTTTAAAAAATAAATAAAACAAGAAAGTAGAGAATAACAATATATCAAAATTTTATTCCAAAAATAATAAAAAAAAAAAACCAGAACATATCCATATACACACTGAAAGGGATTTAAAGAATTATCACAAACAAATTGATCTCAAATCAGAAAAACAAAGAAAGGTGAAAAAAGTAGTATATTTGATAATACTTGAGGGGGTGTTTAGGACTCCAATTTCCGTGGGTTTGAGTGGGTTATTTTAGCCCAACCAGTGTTTGGGCCTCAGGTTAAAATACCAGAGGGTAAAGGTTTTGATTATCCTTGTTTTGCTACAGTCCCCACTAACATTATCGATGGTTACTTTTTTGGTTTCCCGAACTTTCTCTCATTCTCCTTCATCTCTTCGTCTTTGCTTGTCTACTCCTTCATCCCATCGCCTTCGCTATGTCTCTCCCTCATCGCTTGTCTTCTATTCGTCTTCTCCCTTATCGCTTCGTTTTCTCCCTTATCGCTTCGTGGTTTCATCTTTTTTATTTCGCTTTCTCCCTCATCGCTGTTGTTTCTTCATTGGTGTAGCTGGCTTGATCGATTTCGTCTTCTCCCTTTTGCTCTTTAGATCTATAGTTTTTTAGTTTTTAAAATCTGTATTTTTTTACCAGATCTGAAAACCTCTCCACTCCCTATTTCCTTCGAATGATTTGTAGATCCATGGTCTTTTTAGGTTTCCATATCTGTGTTTTTTTATTAGATCTGAAAGCTTCTCGACTCCCTCTTTCCTCTTCAACATTCTCCATCACCCACCTCACTCCTCTCGCCGCTTCAAAAAGATCGATCCATCCCTTGCCGCTTCCTTTCCATTCCTTGTTTCGGTGAGGCTGGATGTTTTATTCGATGGTGGAGGTTGGGAGAACGCGAGGTAGGGGATGCACGAATCGCTTTTTGGAGCTTGGTGGGGGGACCAACTTCGAAGGTATGTCTTCTTTTCCTTTTTTGGCCGGCCGATGATGAATCCAACTTGCTGCTATCGTTTTTTTATCGTATTGCTTCATGTGATCTTCATTTTGCTATCTGATTTACCTTTGTTGCTAACTACTGTTGGACAATGTCATCCTGATTTTGCTGACTTTTTTTGTGAGCAATTTGTTGTATACAACTTGCTGGAATATTGTACATTTGCATTGAATATGCCATCTGTTTCTCAGTTTATTTTTATATTACTTTCATTCAATGGTCTGTTTTCTCCTAAATCTCACTATATCCTCTCTCTAATTGAGTTTATTGTTGACGTTATGGTAATATGAGAAATTCAAATAATTTTCACTCAATATTTGTTCACTTTGCTCCTACATCTCACCCTATGTTGTCCGTAATTTTAGTTTCTATTGTGTTATACATTTGGTTCTATTTTTTTTTTTGTTAATATTCTTGTTAATATGAGAAATTCAAATACTCCCCATGAATGAATTTCATATCTTTGAGGCTGGTTTGTTTATGCTTTGTTTTTTTCATTACTCATTCTGTTTGCTCCTAAATCTCACCATATGTTGTATGAGCATGTGAGTTTTTGTTTTGTTATAAATTTTAGTTTAGTTTTGTATTTTGTTCATTGATCATCCTATGAAATGAGAGTAAATTATCACAATTTTCACTCTTAGACCCCGCTAGAATTCGAGTTGTTTGCAGTCCGTTGTCAGTTTTGTAGCGATTATGTGGGTACTAATTTAAGCAAGCAAGAATGTTGAAAAATCTTCTTTTATTCCCTTCTTTGGTTGAGTATTTTCTGATTTTGGGCAGGTTTTCCCAGGTTGGTGAGCAAATTTTGTGGGCTGGAATGCTGAATTGGGTTGCCAATGCTACAGCATTGTAGCCCACATTCCTAATGAGGTTGCCAGTGCTGCAGCATCGTGAGCCACATCGGGACACAGTTTTTACGAAAAATTTACTGCTTGCATCACCATATAAGTCAGTATTTACTAAAAACCAAGCCAATAGCCTACTGCCACGTGGATGAAGAGAGCTAAATTAGCCCTTTTAGGGAAAATGAGAGGGGAATCCTCGGAGAGGAGAGTTGGAGAGACCGAAAAGGGGAGAAAAACCCAGAAAAATAGAAGAAGAAAGGAAGAGAGCTGCTGTTTTTAGGCTGTTTTCCAGAAGAAGAAGGAGATTCGTCATCTTCTACTCTCTCTTTCTCGTTTCCTTTCTAGTTTCTACCTTATAGTGAATGATTTTTGTATTGCCCTAACTTTTTATCAAGCTTTTAGCTACATTAACGTATTTTTGTACCCATTTTGGAGATAACTCTTAGATTAATTGCAAGATGTTGTTGATTTCTGAGTTTTACTGGTTTATTCTCTGTTTTAAGGTCATGGGCTAAGTATTTTTAGGGCTGAAATGTAGGGAATGATGTGGTTGGTTGAAACCTTTTGATTCAATGCTTTTCTATGAAGTTATACTTCCATTTGTGGTGTTTATTGTAAGTTCTTACTTGAGTTTGATCACCTTAGGTAAGACATAAGCTAGTTCTTAATACTGAAAGGGTTAAGAATGGGTGGATTAGCATAAATGGAGCAAGTAAATTCTTGGTAGAATTTGTGGGGTGTAGACATACATTCCAAGCTTGTGATTTTGGGGAATTTGGGTGTCATTAGTGTTATCTAGCATTGGGTTTTCATAGACATATGTTTAACTCAAGGTTAAAGATAAGAAAATCGAGTTCAAGTTGTTTTTGGGTCGGTTGTAAGTGAAAATTCCTTTATGTATAACAATGTGGTGTTTAATGTTGTAGCATTGATGACCTCATTTGGTAAAAACTGCTACTGCACCCTTAAATTCCAGCCCATTGTTTTCATCATTTTAGTACTTGTGTAGCCTCTCTAATCGTTGTTTAAAGTTATACTTTGCATTTCTAAGTCTCTCTTAGTTTAGTAGTTGGTTTTGTGCTCGTGCTTAGTCAATTTGCAAGTTTAGTTGCATTCTTTAGCTAGTTTTTGTTGGTAAGTTTTGTGCTTAATTCCAATAAATTTACTTGCATTAGTCCTCGTGGGATCGACCTTGTTTACCATTTACTACCTACGATTGCGTATGCTTGCGTAGTGAGTTTTTGCACAACAAGTTTTTGGCGCCGTTGCCGGGGACTAATTGTTTTGTGAATTTTGTGAAATTGAGTACTTTTATTTACTGTTTTTAGTTTATAGTTAACAAACACAAAAATTTTATTGGTTACTTGTATATCGTGCGAGGTGCTAATTTCCTTATATGAACGAGGAGCACGATCTTGAATTGCTACCCCTTGATCCCGAGATTGAACGCACATTTCATCAAAGAAGGAGGGAACAGAGAGGGTTGGCAATAGTTGAAAGGATGGCTGATCCACCATTGAGAGTTAATAATAATGGTGCAGTCGAGGTAGTGAATGATGAGCGGAACCAAGTTATTCAAGAATATGCTGCGCTAGTGTTAATTCCAGGAATTATGCCACCAGAGATAGAGGCACAACAGTTTGAACTAAAACCAGTCATGTTTCAGATGCTTCAGTACACAGGCCAATTTGGTGGTACGCCAATGGAGGACCCTCACTTGCATCTTCAGTTATTTATGGGCGTTTGCAAATCGTTCATAATCCGCGGAGTTAGTGAGGAGTCTCTTAGATTGACATTATTTCCTTATTCACTGAGAGGAAAAGCGTTGGAATGGTTAAATGCTATACCATCCGGGACTATCACAAGCTGGAATGAGTTGGTGGAGCAGTTTCTTACAAAATATTTTCCACCCACTAAGATGGCCAAGCTTAGGAGTGAAATCACGTCATTTCATCAGCAGGAGGATGAATCTTTATATGAAACCTGGGAGAGATTTAAAGAGTTATTACGAAAGTGCCCAAATCATGGTATTCAGATGCAGACTTTTTACAATGCGTTGAATACGCACACAAGAATGGTAGTGGACGCTTCAGTTGGGGGAGCACTTATGTCAAAGACATACAATGATGCCTACGAGATTTTAGAGAAGATTGCGAAAAACAACTATCAGTGGCCGACCTCACACCTTAACCCGACTCGACAAGTAGCAGGAGTGCAAGAGGCTAGTGCAGCAAACCTCGCGGCACAGATTGCTACCCTCACTAGTACGTTGAAATCATTGAATATGGGTTCAGGAAGTCCGTTTATGCCACCAGTAGCAGTGTCTTGTGTTTATTGTGGTGATGGCCACACCTTTGATGTTTGCCCATCCAACCCAGCGTCAGTGAACTATGTGGGGTATAACAAGAATTTTAACCCCTACTCGAACACATATAACCCGGGTTGGAGGCAACACCCAAACTTTTCATGGAACAATCAAGGAGTTGGGCCTTCTAATCAGCAAATAAGACCTCCTACACCTCCAGGATTTCATCAACAAGGATATAATCAGCAGAATTTTCAGCCTCCTAAGGTACAAAATCAAGATTCTACATCTTCGCTTGAAACTTTGTTGAAAGAGCATATGGCCAAAACTGATGCCATAGTGCAGAGTCAGGCTGCAGCCCTTAGAAATTTGGAGAACCAAGTGGGCCAATTAGCTTCAGCTTTAAACAATAGACCTCAAGGAACTTTGCCTAGTGACATCGAGAACCCACGGAACAAAGGCAAGGAAACATGTAAAGCGGTGCAACTTCGAAGTGGGAAAGAATTGAAGGAGCCTAAAAATAGAACTCTTAAGATAAAAGAGCACACTTCAATCCAAGAGGAGGTTAAGGACAATGAAAGTCAAGCAGCGTGTGAGAATGACCAGAACAATGCTGTAGCATCACCACAACATCAGGACAATGATCAGAGTAATGTGGTAGCATTACCTCAACACCAGAAGGCAGAACAGAAAAATGCTGCAGCATTGCCACAGCAACAACCAGCTGATCAGGTGAATACGAGACCACCACCTCCTTTTCCTCAGCGTTTTTCAGAAAAAGGAACAAGATAAGCAATTTGACAAGTTTTTGGAGATTCTAAAGGAGTTACACATTAATATCCCTTTAGTCGAAGCCTTGAAACAAATGCCGAATTATGCAAAATTTATGAAGGACATTTTGACTAAGAAGCGGAGATTGGGGGAATTCGAGACTGTAGCTCTTACTTCTGAATGTTCATCCATTGTCCAGCGAAAAATCCCTCAGAAATTGAAAGATCCAGAGAGCTTCACCATACCATGCACTATTGGGAACACATATTGTGGGCGAGCTTTATGTGATTTGGGGGCAAGCATTAATCTAATGCCCATGTCCATCTTTAAAAAGCTTGGCATAGGAGAGGCAAGGCCCACCACAGTCTCTTTGCAGTTAGCTGATCGATCAGTGGTATATCCTGAGGGTAAGATAGATGATGTTTTAGTAAGCGTGGATAAATTCATATTCCCTGCGGATTTCATCATACTTGACTATGAGGCTGACAGAGACATCCCGATCATCCTTGGGCGACCTTTCTTAGCCACGGGGAGGACGCTTATCGATGTTCAAAAAGGAGAATTGACAATGAGAGTCAATGATCAGCGGGTAACTTTCAATCTCTTAAACTCCTTACACTTTCCTAATGATATCGAAGAGTGCTCTCTTGTGCATGTATTAGACACGATAGTGGTGGATAGTTGGCAGGAAGACTTATTTGCTTCTAACGAATTTGAAGAAGATGAAGATGAGGCCGAATATGGTGATAAGGCGCTGATAGCTCTTGTGGGTGCTAAGCAATATGGCGGAGTGAATCGAAGTCAGTTTGAATCATTGGGGTTATCTGAGAGAACTTTTCTTGCAGCCAAGCCATCGGTGGAGGAACCACCAACTTTGGAGCTTAAGCCCCTTCCCTCACATTTGAAATATGCCTACCTTGGGAAGGAAGAGACTTTGCCAGTAATCATATCATCATCCTTAAGTGTTGAGTGTGAGCAAAAGTTACTAGTTATGCTGAGACAACATCAGAGGGCAATTGGGTGGTCTATGGCATATATAAAAGGTATCAGTCCAACCATATGTATGCACAAAATCCTATTGGAAGATGACTGTTCTAATTCAGTAGAGCATCAAAGGTGGCTTAACCCTATCATGAAAGAGGTGGTACGAAAAGAGATAATTAAGTGGCTTGACGCAGGTATCATTTTCCCTATCTCTGATAGCACATGGGTCAGTCCGGTTCAATGTGTGCCGAAGAAGGGCGGGATTACAGTGGTAGAGAATTTGAGCAATGAATTAATCCCGACGAGAACAATCACTGGATGGAGGGTATGCATGGACTACAGAAAGTTGAACAAGGCAACAAGGAAGGATCACTTCCCGCTACCATTTATTGATCAGATGCTCGACAGGCTGGCAGGCAAGGAGTATTATTGCTTCTTGGATGGGTATTCTGGTTATAACCAGATTACTATAGCACCAGAGGACCAGGAGAAGACCACTTTTACTTGTCCTTATGGCACCTTCGCATTTCGTCGGATGCCCTTCGGGTTATGCAATGCTCCTGCCACGTTCCAACGATGCATGATGGCTATTTTCAGCGACATGGTGGAGAAAACATTAGAGGTATTTATGGATGACTTCTCTACCTTTGGTGAAACTTTTGATGTGTGCTTGTTTAATTTGCAGGATATCCTTAAGCGCTGTGAGGAGACGAACCTAGTCTTAAACTGGGAGAAGTGTCACTTCATGGTTCGTGAAGGGAGAGTATTGGGTCATAAAGTCTCAAAGGTGGGAATAGAAGTCGATAAAGCAAAGATTGAGGTAATTGAGAAGATGTCTCCACCAACCACAGTCAAAGGAGTAAGAAGTTTCTTGGGACATGCGGGGTTCTACAGGAGGTTTATTAAGGACTTTTCAAAGATTTCTAAGCCTCTATGCATGCTTCTTGAGCAATCTAGGCCATTTGTTTTTGATGAAGAGTGCGAAAAAGCATTTGTGAGACTGAAGGAAGCATTAGTCTCAGCTCCAGTAATTGTCGCTCCTGACTGGTCTTTACCATTTGAGATGATGTGTGATGCGAGCGACTTTGCAGTAGGAGCAGTGTTGGGTCAAAGAAGAAGTAAGGTATTCCACTCCATCTATTATGCTAGTAGGACTTTGAATGACGCCCATATCAATTACACCACCACTGAGAAAGAGTTGCTAGCAGTGGTCTTTGCATTTGACAAGTTTCGAGCATATTTGGTGGGTACAAAGGTAATAGTGTTCACTGATCACTCCGCAATCAAGTACTTGATTTCTAAGAAAGATTCTAAGCCCAGGTTGATTCGTTGGATACTTTTGCTTCAAGAGTTTGACTTGGAGATTCGAGATAGGAGTGGGACACAGAATCAAGTTGCAGATCACTTATCTCGACTCCATGTTGAAGCTGAGCAGCACCAGCAAGGACCTATCAATGAGACTTTTCCTGATGAGCAACTTCTCAGTGTTAGTGAGCATCTCCCATGGTATGCAGACTTCATGAATTATTTGGTGAGCGGACTTCTACCTCCTGAGATGAGTAGGCAATAATTGAAGAGGTTTATACATGATGTAAGATACTTTTTCTGGGATGAGCCATTCCTTTACAAAAAGTGTGCCGATCAGCTTTTGAGGAGATGTGTTCCTGAAGACGAAGTTCAGAGTATTCTTTATCATTGCCACTCCGCGCCTTATGGTGGCCACTTTGGTGGGGCCCGAACAGCAGCGAAAGTGTTGCAGTCTGGATACTTCTGGCCCTCTCTTTTTAGAGATGCCCATCAGTTTGCCAAGAGTTGTGACCGTTGTCAAAGAGTGGGGAATATTTCACAAAGACATGAAATGCCTCTGAATAACATTCTTGAGGTTGAGCTCTTCGATGTATGGGGGATCGACTTCATGGGTCCCTTCCCACCATCTTTTGGACACCTATATATTTTGTTGGCCGTGGACTATGTGTCCAAGTGGGTCGAGGCAATCGCCGCGCCAACGAATGACTCCAAGGTTGTAAGTAAATTCCTCAAGAAGAATATTTTTTACACGTTTTGGTACGCCTAGGGCGCTCATAAGTGACGAAGGCACTCATTTTGGGAGTAAAATGCTTGAATCAATGTTAGCCAAGTATGGAGTCAAGCACAAGGTCGCTACAACTTATCATCCCCAAACAAGTGGGCAAGCGGAGGTGTCGAATCGTGAAATAAAGAGAATTTTGGAGAAAATGATGTGTTTGTCACGTAAAGATTGGTCAATGAAACTTGATGATGCTCTTTGGGCATACCAGATTGCATTTAAAACACCTATAGGTATGTCGCCATACAGGCTTGTATTCGGCAAGGCATGTCATTTGCCTTTGGAGCTTGAGCACAAAGCTCATTGGGCTATAACGGAGCTAAATTTTAACCTTCAAGCATCGGGAGATGAGAGAAAACTACAGCTTGTGGAACTCGAAGAGTTGAGACTCTTTTCTTACGAGAATGCCAAGATCTATAAAGAAAAAACCAAAGCATGGCATGATCGTCACATTCTTCCAAGAGAATTTCTACCGGGGCAACATGTACTCCTTTTTAACTCTCGTTTGAAGTTATTTCCGGGTAAGCTCAAGTCACGATGGTCGGGACCTTTCAAGATAGTGAATGTTTTTTCGCATGGTGCTATTGAGCTAATAGATGAAAAATCGGGGGATACTTTCAAAGTTAATGGGCAACGAGTCAAACACTATTGGGGAAGCATCATGGATAGAGAAAAAGTATGTGTGCTGTTCAAAGATGAATGACAAGCAAGGGAGAGTCGGGCTGATGACTAAAAAACCAAGCGCTTTGTGGGAGGCAACCCATTTGAGTTAAGTTTGATTGTGTTGAGTTCGTTCTATTCTTTGTTTTTGGTTTTTAGTTCAGTTTAGTGTCATGGTAGGCTTGATTTATAGGGCATGATGCTGCTAATGTTGTGAAAAATCATGTGAATGCAGGTGAGAAAAGAAAGAAAAAGGCGTGGAGTCTGAAAATTGAAATCTAGGCAGTATTCTGTTTTTCCAGTTCTGAAGGTCAGTGCTGTAGCATTAAGAGCATCAATGCTGAAAAAAAAATGTTGGAAACAATGCTGCAGCATTGAAGGCCACAAAATACAGGGGAGGTTTGGCGTAAAAAAAAAAAAAAAAAAAATCTTTTCGCGTTTTTTTTTTTATAAACAAAGGAGAACCCTCAGCCCTATTTTCATTGTCTTTTCCTCTTCATAGCAGTCCCCTCCCCCGAAGCTCCCTTTCCTTCATTTTTCCTTTTCTTCTTTGCAGAGAAAGCAAAAGCATCAAAAGCCCCTTTTCATCCATACTTTATTTGTAAACCCGGGATCTCTCCTAGTAATTTCTTTAAAAAAAAGTAATAAGTAAATTAAAAAAAATGTTTAAAACAAAAGAAAACAAAAAAAAATAATAATAATAAAAGGGAAAATGGAATGAGAATTATATATAAAAGAAAAGAGGAGTGGAGAAGTTTGAGTTTTAAAAAAAAAAAAAGAAAAGAAAAAGAGAGGAAAAGGGATCCCACCACCGCCAACTTCTTTCCCCTTTTAAACCCAATCTAAAATCCTTATTCAGGCTGTCATTATTCATCAAGAGCAGCAGAGTCTTCGTGGGAGGGTCTGACAAGAAGAAGAAGGAGATTTTGAAGGTGTAATTGAAGAAGAAAAGGAGGGAAGATCAATCCAAGTTGCATGGAAGATTTCGTGTTCAACCCTGACTACCTCTGATATTTGGAACGTTTTGAGCTCCACAAGAGGTATTAAGATGTGAGATTTGATTTCCTTAAAAGTTAACTCATTTTAGAACAATTTTCGTGAAGGAAGCTTGAGCAAAAACTGAAGTTATGTTATGGGTTTTTGAAGGGGAAGTCAGAGGAGTGTTTTTACTGTCAAATCCGGGGAACCTCTGGTTTTTGGGATGTACTGATCTGTAGACTTCGAATTAGAAGCTGTATTAGGTATGGATAGAAAGCTGATTTAATTTCCTATAACTATAATGAAGAAGTCGTGGTTAGAATTTGTTTGGAAATTGCTTTAAATTCCAGGTTAGTTTCGGGTCGCAGCAGGAAAACAGTTCTGGTTTAGCAGAAACGTGTTTGGGGGAAAATGACTTTCAAGGTAGTTACAGACACATCCTTTAGGAATTTCGATTTCACTCCTTCAGATAAGTTTTAGAGGGTTCAAAAAGGAAGAGTTTGGTATAAAGAACATCATTATTGAGCAAGTAATTGAAAAGTTATAGGTGTGTGAGTTTAGGGTATAAAATCTGTAAAGTGCAGGAATTAGATGGGAGGGTTTTTGCAATCCTAAACCTTAAATTCATGAGGCCAAGATTCTAATGCTTGGTTTTGTTTATTTAGCCGGCCAAGAAGGAATAGGACAAATTTACGGACCGAGAATCTAATATTAACGCTGTGAGTGACAAAATGAATTCTGAAAATAAATTCTATGCTTGAACTTGTGTTCATGAAAAGAAAAGACTTCCTAAGAATGATGTAGCTTAAAGATTTATGGTCTCTTGAACACGTATTCATAAGCATATATGGTTTCCTAAAAATGATTTAAATTGTTCGTTGTGAGCATATGTTTACTGATTTTCTGAAACTAGAAGAAATACCTTAATTCCAAGTCTACATGTGTTAGCAAAAACTGTCAAAGGTGTTCATGTGTTTCTATGAGACCCGAATGAGTATATGTTTGAGATTCTGAGCCCGAGGCTGTATAGTACCATGTGCACACAGGTTATTTCCTGTTGTCGACGTTGAGTGTACTCCGTGACAACAATGCTGTCGTGAGTGCTGGGCGAGCCCCACTACGACAAAGACGATGGGAGTGCTGGGGGGCCCCACTACATCGTAGAGTGATTGCTGGATTACTGAAAGAAGCTATTGTCTTTATAAGTTTATATTTAACGCTTGTCTGCCGACACATATGCTTGTAGTTTGCCAAATGTTATGATTTATGAGATGGTTGCTTAAAACCCAGTCACTCACTGAGCTTCCCAGCTCATTCTTTCAATGTTTTCCAACTTTTCAGGTAGAGATCGAGCTCCCGATGCCTGAGATCCTTCCACAGCCTGCTGAACGCTCTACGAGTCTGATATTTTTGTATGTGGATGGTGTAGTATAGCAAGTCTGCTCGTATTGTACATAACTTAATAGGGATGTGTAGTTATGTTGTATATGGAACTAGTGGTCTTGGGTGTATAAAGCACGTTTGGTCGTGTTTGGCTTGTTCAAGTTAGGTTTAACCAGAACCGCCCCGTAGGTATGTGTAATAAGATTCCTAGTTTCTGCTGTGTGGTATGTATAGTATCTCGTATACAGGTATGGATTGTTTATCAGGTACAACGTGGGTCGCGGATGTCGTTAGGAAGATAGACGATGTCTGTCGGCTTCACGCCATCTTCCGAGTTAAGATAGCAGGTAGTTCGGGAGGGGGTGTGACATTATTCCTCTGCAGCAAAACCTCTAGCCCTCCATTTTTTTTTTCTCTTCTTCTTCGCAAAACTCCCTACTTCTTCTTCGCGCAAATCAAACCGCCGACTTCTCCCCTGTTGCCTTTATTCTTTTTCATAGACCCAAAAGACAATTTAGGCTCCCCATTTTCACTGCATTTTCGATTTCTTCTTCGTGGGTACGAGTTTCAGCGGCCAAAATCAAGCTTCATTTCATTTCGAGATAGCCATTTTTGGTTGAAATTTCAGTTTGCTCATCAAGTAAGTAGCTTTCGCTTGTGAAAATTTCAGTTTGTTGTTGGTTTCTGGCTATAATTTCAGTTTCGATGGTTTTTTTTGTTGATGAAATTGGTTGTGCAAGCTGATTTGTTGAGCAAGTTGGTACATTTTTTTAAGGGGACTGAGTTATTTGCAGTAGTTTTGGTATTATAAGGGTTGGATAGTGTTTAGGTTTCTGACCGAAAAGAAAAAAAAAAAGGGGCAATGCAGAAAAATTGTTTGCAAAATCCAGAGGAAATGCCGCCCAAATCTCATGCTCATCACGTTGTAGAGTCCACTCACTTTGTTTCAGATGCAGCACAACAGCGCTATGTCGACATCAATACTCGGGGTCCTTATTGTGAGAAAGGTTTTATATTAACAAAGGATGAGGATTTAGGACTTCCGGAGTACATTTCAAGTGTTCTTTTGGCGAGAGGGTGGCTTAAATTTGGGGCTCAACCAACTCGGGTTATTATGCCTCTTGTGCATGAGTTTTTGGCAAATTTTGATGACAATGGCGCTTTTCAAGTGCATGTTCGAGGTATTGAGGTGAATTTTTCAGCAGCCCAAATCAACATGACTCTTGATTTGGAGAATTTTGAGGATGAGTTTGTTGAATGGAAGAGCACACTATCTGAGAGAAAGACCAAACGAGTGTTAAGGAAGCTAACGGTGCCAGGGTCTGATTGGATGGTTTCTCCAAAAGGGAAGCGCACTTGTTTACGAGCTAGTTTGAAACCAGAATATCGGGTTTGGTATCATTTCATTCGAACTAAGTTAATGCCAACGACCCACGATCATATTATTGCTGAGGAGAGAATGATGTTGCTTTATGCGGTGGTAAAGGGTAAGTCCATAAATGTTGGACAAATTCTAGAGCAAGAGCTCATTGCAGCAGCAGGGCGCAGTAAGGGCAAGCTTTTCTTCCCGTGTCTTATCACGGAGCTATGTATTCATGCGGGAGTGGATTATGCTAGAAACGAAGTGACTTAACTTCAGCCCCGTGGAGCCATCACTGTTATGACGATGAGCCGATTACAGCGAGATGAAGCCCCTATAGTTGAGAAAGCAAAGGATGAGGCTGAATCGTCTGGGATTTTGGAGGAGATTCGGGAGCGGCAAATTCACATGGAGAGTTCCTTTATTGCCTTGGCTTCGCATATTCGTGAGCGGGATATTGCTTTGCATAGGGCCCTTTCGCGCATTTCTCATAGGCCGATTCCTCCATTGCCATCATTTCCAGATCAGATATTGCGCCCATTTGCGTTCGAATCTACCTTCGCAAATGTTGATATGCCCAGTGGCCCGAATGATGCTGATTCAGGAAGCCAGAGCCACGACTTTTAGGGGAGTTTTCTGTCCTTTTGCTTTTAGCATAGTTTTCTTCAGTTTTCTTTACTTAGTCTGTTATTGAGCTGGTTAAGTCTAGTTTTGAGGAAGTATCTGGCGCTTTACTTTATTGTTTTGTCTAGTACTTTTCTAGTGTTGTGGGACCCAACACCTCGTAAGTTTGGGGGTGGCAGGAGCTTTCTTTAAATTTTGTGTATGTAGGGCAATGCTTGAAGAGGTTGGTTGAAGTTTCTGGATTTAAGTGATTGTGAGATTTTGCTTCTTGCTTGTGATCTTTTGTTTCTGATAATGGTTAATGCTGTGTTGGTTGGTGCTGCATTTGAGTTTTGTTGGGAATCTCTACTGCCTTAAGTTGTGTTCTGATGATGAAAATTTAGATTTAAATCTCTTAGCTTGCGAATGGCGTCTATGTTGAAAGGTATAAAAAAATGCATGTTTTGGTTAGTAACACCTCCACACTAAGATCCAAGATGCTTAGTTTGTGTTACTAAAAGAATCTTGGAGTCTTGAGGAGGATTTAGGGGCTGAAAAGTGCTTCTCTCATGTGTCTCTAGCTTAAGTTTGGAAGTAAAGTTTAGAGCGAGGCGCTAATTTTGTCTTTTTGTGTTTTGTATCAAGTTTGGGGGAGGCCTTTGAAAAAAAAGAGGGATATGAAAGTGAAAAAAAAAAGAAAAAAAAAGAAAAAAAAAAGAAAAAGAGATACTCCTCTATCTCTCGTGACTTATTAGACAAGGGCTAGTAATGACACCCATGTTTATCTTTGAGTCGAACGGTGGCAGTAGATATGAGTATGTGAAAGCAACCCTTTTTAGTGATAGTGCTCGTTGTTAGGCGTCTTCATCACCAATGTTGATGTTTAAATCGAAGGTGCAAATGACTAGTTGGGTTCTCTTTGAAAAAAAAAAAAAGAAAAAGAAAAAGAAAAAAAAAGTAAAAAAAAAAAGAAAAAATTTATGTGATTATGGGCCTCCTATCCTCGTTTGTGCTTCATCAGTTTTGTTATTTCTAGTTGTTTGGGAGAGAATAAAGATGAAGAATATGGGGTAGACATTCTTGTATGTTTTAGCTCGCTTGAATATGCTTTTGAATTTTTTTTGTTGTTGGTCATATGTTGGGTTGGCTTGAAGTCCATTAACTAAATCTAGGGAACCAAACTTTAAGAGGACTTTGGTAATGCAAAGCTAAGTGGTTAGGGTCTCGCACACACACACTTGGGTGTTATGCTTTTGCATGTATTTTTGGTCCTTTCCCTAAAATGCCATTTGTAGGAAAAGAGATGATAAACTACCTGAGGGCTAAGCATCTTTTGGTTGCCTTTGATTCCCAATTTATTCTCGTTGTGGTGTCGTTTCTTTTAAAGCGTTACTCGAGGACGAGCAACGGTCTAAGTTTGGGGGTGTGATAATCCCATGAAATGGGAGTAAATTATCACAATTTTCACTCTTAGACCCCGCTAAAATTCGAGTTGTTTGCAGTCCGTTGTCAGTTTTGTAGCGATTATGTGGGTACTAATTTAAGCAAGCAAGAATGTTGAAAAATCTTCTTTTATTCCCTTCTTTGGTTGAGTATTTTCTGATTTTGGGCAGGTTTTCCCGGGTTGGTGAGCAAATTTTGTGGGTTGGAATGCTGAATTGTGGTTGCCAATGCTACAACATTGTAGCCCACATTCCTAATGAGGGTGCCAGTGCTGCAGCATCGTGAGCCACATTGGGACACAGTTTTTACGGAAAATTTACTGCTTGCATCACCATATAAGTCAGTATTTACTAAAAACCAAGCCAATAGCCTGCTGCCACGTGGATGAAGAGAGCTAAATCAGCCCTTTTAGGGAAAATGAGAGGGGAATCCTCGAAGAGGAGAGTTGGAGAGACCGAAAAGGGGAGAAAAACCCAGAAAAATAGAAGAAGAAAGGAAGAGAGCTGCTGTTTTTGGGCTGTTTTCCAGAAGAAGAAGGAGATTCGTCATCTTCTACTCTCTCTTTCTCGTTTCCTTTCTAGTTTCTACCTTATAGTGGATGATTTTTGTATTGCCCTAACTTTTTATCAAGCTTTTAGCTACATTAACGTATTTTTGTACCCATTTTGGAGATAACTCTTAGATTAATTGCAAGATGTTGTTGATTTCTGAGTTTTACTGGTTTATTCTCTGTTTTAAGGTCATGGGCTAAGTATTTTTAGGGCTGGAATTTAGGGAATGATGTGGTTGGTTGAAACCTTTTGATTCAATGCTTTTCTATGAAGTTATACTTCCATTTGTGGTGTTTATTGTAAGTTCTTACTTGAGTTTGATCACCTTAGGTAAGACATAAGCTAGTTCTTAATACTGAAAGGGTTAAGAATGGGTGGATTAGCATAAATGGAGCAAGTAAATTCTTGGTAGAATTTGTGGGGTGTAGACATACATTCCAAGCTTGTGATTTTGGGGAATTTGGGTGTCATTAGTGTTATCTAGCATTGGGTTTTCATAGACATATGTTTAACTCAAGGTTAAAGATAAGAAAATCGAGTTCAAGTTGTTTTTGGGTCGGTTGTAAGTGAAAATTCCTTTATGTATAACAATGTGGTGTTTAATGTTGTAGCATTGATGACCTCATTTGGTAAAAACTGCTACTGCACCCTTAAATTCCAGCCCCTTGTTTTCATCATTTTAGTACTTGTGTAGCCTCTCTAATCGTTGTTTAAAGTTATACTTTGCATTTCTAAGTCTCTCTTAGTTTAGTAGTTGGTTTTGTGCCCGTGCTTAGTCAATTTGCAAGTTTAGTTGCATTCTTTAGCTAGTTTTTGTTGGTAAGTTTTGTGCTTAATTCCAATAAATTTACTTGCATTAGTCCTCATGGGATCGACCTTGTTTACCATTTACTACCTACGATTGCGTATGCTTGCGTAGTGAGTTTTTGCACAACATTCATATTCATGCTACTATGAGAAATTCAAGTACTCCTCATGAATGAATTTCATATTTCTAAGGCCGGTTTGTTTATGCTTTTGTTTGTGTCAATACTTGTTTTGTTTGCTCATAAATCTCACCATATCTTGTTGTGTCATAATTGTTATAGATGGGTTGGAAGGTGGTTGGTTTGTATTAAATGAGTCATATTTTTAAATATTAATGTCAATGTCTTTTCCCACTTGTTTTTCATAATTACTTTGTATTGATGACTTTTGTTCTTACAATGTTTTATTATTATTATTTATTCACTATTGTTATTTAATATCGTGGTTAGGTGCACTTATGATAATAAGTGCACCAATGTCTTTTTGTCATCTTTTACTCTCTTACTAATGCATCATCTATTTCGATTATAGGGTTGAAGTCCTTCCAAATCCAGTACATTTTCCTCACTGTTGATCGATCATTACCTCTTCTAATGTGACATGTCCTCTTCTTCTACAAGTTTTATTATAGTAAAGTTAAGTACTAATTTTCTTTTGTATGTCTTAACAGGGTCGGAACTAGTACATTGGTCCACCTTAGTTCGAGGTTTGTTTATTTTAAAGCACGAACATTTGCTTATGTATATTCTGTTTGTTTATGAGGAAAATAACATTTGTGTATGTATATTCTGTTTTTTTATGAGACAAATAACTTTTGTGTATGTATTTCTTTATATGGAATATTTGCTTATTTGTATATTCACTGAACTGATTTGTTAGTATTGGTGTAAGAATGTGTTTTTTTAGAAAAAAAAAACCTTGCTAATGTATTGTTTGTATTCATTGGACAAAATTATTTATTTTAAAGGTGACTATAATTTGATTAGGTATGTGCTTTTTTGTTATCATTGACTTCATGTTATCCATATTGGTTTTTGGAATTAGAATGAAAAAAAAAATCTTTATTCAAATATTATTTTATATGTTCTTTGAATAAATGGCTTTTATAAAATTGACCATGATTTGTTAATCACTCCAACAAGCTAAAATGAATGAATAAAATGAATATTTGAAATAGGAAACAAAGATAATTTATTGAAACACAAACATGGTTAATACTCCAATCTTTTCTCCTTTTCAAAGTCATGTCTTAGAGCAAAAAGAAAAAAAGTTAATTGATGCAATCATTTTTTCTAAATTAAGTAACAATAAGCAAAAAAAAAAAAGAATGAACTATGTCCAATATGTTTTTTTGAATTCAATCAGTAAGTGCACAAAAGAAATCAATTGATGACCAAGTTGTTTTTAAGAAAATAACGTTTTGCAATATGGTTTTTAACTAAATAATACAATATGCTTTTTAAATAAGAGATTTTTTCTAGAACAATTTATATCATAGGAGAGTGACCAATTTATATCTTAGTCAGGTATAGAAGAGAATGTTGTTTCTAGGATAAATATCATTTTCAAGTATAGAGATGTTTATACTTTTTAAACAAGAGAGGGATATTTTTTCAAGTAGAAATCAAACATGCTTTATTTCAATTGTGACAAAGATATTTATATGACATCCAATCACCAAATCCTCCAAACCCTAGACTCATAAACCAAATCTAAAAATAAGCAATCACTAAACCCAAAATTTATAAACCAAAACATAGACTCATAAACCAAGCCCAAAATTAAAAAATGAAACCCTAGACCCATAGACCAACCCTTAAATTTAAAAACAAAAAATTAGACCAATAAACCAACCCCAAAATTTAAAAACAAAAAATTAGCCCCATAAACCAACCCCTAAATTTCAAAACCAAACTTTAGACTCATAAACCAACCACAAAACTTAAAAATGAAATCCTAGACCCATAAACCAACCCCAAAATTTAAAAACAAAAAATGAGACCCATAAACTAACCCCTAAATTTCAAAACCAAACCTTAGACTCATAAACCAACCCCAAAACTTAAAAATGAAATCCTAGACCCATAAACAAACCCCAAAATTTAAAAACAAAAAATTAAATTTAAAAACAAAAAATTAGACCCATAAACCAACCCCTAAATCTCAAAACCAAACCTTAGACTTATATACCAACCCCAAAACTTAAAAATGAAATTCTAGACCCATAAACCAACCCCAAAATTTAAAAACCATACCCTAGACCCATAAACCAACCCCTAAATTTGAAAACCTAACCATAGACGCGTAGTAGAATGAAATTTGATTCATTGATTATAACTTCAATCTTAGGGTTATGGGGAAATCAAAGTTCTATGTCGTCTTCATTGGACGTAACCCAGGGATTTACACATGTGGGTTGAATGCCACCAAGAGGTGAACGGATTTAGTGGAGCGGTCCACAAGTCATATGTAAGCTTTGCGAAAGCAGAGTACGCATTGATGTAGTATAAGGTGGTGAGAGACGATAACTACTCTACAACTGAGCCTGAAGAAGTTGCATGTCGTACACCACACCCGAGTACGGGTCGGGAACCAAGATTACATAGTAGCGTGTTACTACTAGTAGGGTTCATTATTGGAATAGTCGTAATGTATAGTTTAGGAATTATGCTCAATAGTAAGTGATTCTTATGTGACCTACAGTTTTCGATGGTGGTAAATAATATATCAGTCATTTATCTTTCAGGAGAGAAGTTAAATACTTTCTTATATTATGGACCCACGGGAACTAGTTGCCATATTGGCAGCCTGCACCTCAACACAACATCAGTTACTTTTGATATTAGACATGTATATAAACGATCGTAGGAGAATAGAACACCAATCACCATTACTCAGGCATCACATTAGACAACTAGCATTCTTCCGACTCATCTACTAGTCTGACTTATGTTGTCATGAGAGTACAAGGATAGATATAAGATGTTTCGCCATTCTTTGTACCTTACTCAAGACTATAGGCAGTTTAGTCGGTACAAAAATTGTAGATGTGGAGGAAATGGTGGCCATGTTCTTGCACATCTTAGCCCACGACGTTAAGAATCGTGTAGTTCGTAGGCAATTTGCAAGGTATGGTGAGACCGTTTCTAGGCATTTCATATCTGTCTTTAACGCAGTGTTACGACTACATGATGTGCTGCTAAAGAAACCAGAACCAATCACTAACACCTGTACGAATGAGAAATGGAAATGGTTTGAGATACATATCACTTTTACATTCACCAATTGTAATCATGATGTGGGGTCCCTAGAGTTCTCCATATAAATGAATATTCTATTTCTTGTGTGACCGCAGAATTGTTTGGGTGCATTAGATGGTACGTACATTAAGGTCAATGTCAGTGCCACTGATCGACCAAGGTATAGGACGAGGAAAGGTGACATTGCAACTAATGTGCTTGTTGTGTGCGATACTACTAGAGAATTCGTATTCGTCCTACCTGGGTGGGAAGGTTTTGCAGCTGATTCTCGAGTGCTTAGAGATGCAATATCACGAACGAAAGGATTGAAAGTTCCAAAGGGTAAATGAACACTTTCTTAGTTAAGTTTCATAATACTAGACAATGGATTAAACAGTTACACATTGCACATGATATTATTATCTATGCGATGCTGGGTACTCTAATGCAGAGGGTTTTTTTGCACTATATAGAGGTGAATGATACCATCTATCTGAATGGCGTGGAGGAAGGAATACGCCGACTACTCTAAGAGAATTTTTCAACACGAAACATTCTTTTGCAAGGAATGTGATTGAGAAGGCATTTGGACTACTAAAGGGTAGATAGGCCATTCTTCGAAGAAAATCATACTATCTGGTACAAATCCAATGTTGAAATATCACAGCGTGTTGCATCATTCACAACCTTATTAACCGAGAGATGGGAGAAAGTGAGATGAACGATGACTTGGAAGAGGTTGACTCAGATTCAGCTACGATTGGGGGAGACCACATCAATTTCATCGAGACCTCTGATGAATGGAGCCAGTGGAAAGATGATTTGGGCCAACAAATGTTTTCTGAATGGGACTTACATAATAATTGATGCATTTTTGTTTTGTTTTGTTGTATTATGACTTTTTATTTTATGTTGTTCAATGTAATTGAACTAACTATTGCTTTGAAATCACAATGTTGGACTATAATTAAGTACGTTATGTATTTTACTTCGACAAGCAAACAAACAATCGTCTTACGTTCTAACTAATCCCTATAATGATAAACATATACATTTAGCAGAATGTCAGGTGCACCGAGAGCCCCCAAGCACTCATGGACGAAGCATGAGGATGCGAAGTTGGTGGAGTGCCTTCTGTACTTGGTCAAGTCTGGTGGGTGGAGATTAGACAATGGGACATTCTGACCTAGACACTTGATGCAACTGTAGCATATGATGAGGGGTTGGATAAAAGGCATTGAAATTCAATCAACCACCATCAATTGTAGAATTCGAATCCTAAAAAAATAATATCATGCGATTGCATAGATGCTAGGGGCAGGCTGTAGTGGATTTGGTTGGAATGATGAATTTAAGTGCGTGGATATGGAGAATGAGACTTTCGACGGATGGGTGAAGGTAAGGTTGCATACTCCCCTTATATATAACTGTTACGTGACATTATATAACATATATTTTTATCTTCATGCAGGGTCATCCGCCTGCAAAGGGATTGCGCAACAAGCCGGTCCCCCACTTTGATGATTTAGCACTTGTCTTCGGCAAAGACCAGACTAGAGACCCCGACGGATATGGCATCGAATGTAGGATAGCATATGGACGAAGATATTCACTTGGATGGCTCCCAGGAATACTATGTCCCAATTCCCTCAGTTTCAACCCAAAGAATGGACATGTCTTAAGATGAGATGCATAGAACACCCACCAATCGAAATAATGCAGTAGGTGCTTCAGCGTCTAAGGACAACAAGAGGAAGCGATCTCATTATCACTCTGATATGGTTGATGTGGTACGAGATGCTATGGATGTCAATTCGTCCCACTTAAAGATGATTGCATAGTGGCTCGAAGAGAAGCGTGCAGTGGAGGTCGAAGTACGCAAAAAAATTGTGGCCCACCTGTACAATATCCCAGAGTTGGATAATCGGGCCAAAGCGCAGGTTATGAATATCCTCTTTCGTGATGTCCAAGTGTTAGAGAGCTTCTTGCTTGTTCCTCCAGAGTTGCAATTAGAATACTGCCAGATCCTCATTGAGAAAAACGTCTGATTAACCATTCTTCAGAATAATTATCTTAATTTCGTTCGAAGTATGTATGTAGTATCCTATTCTTTTATACCATCCTGGTGGTGGATTGTGATTGTTAATTCTCACTTGTAGAAAAACATTTTTTTGTGTACCTAGGGATCTAGATTATAATGTTGCAGTTGTATTACTCCAAACATGGAGATTATATAAGGAATGATAACACTTCTTTTGTGCATCTCAAACTCCAAAATAGTTAAAGTATGGAACAAATTTTTGTATTTAAAATTAGAAAAATTGAAATTTTAATATAACAGTACTTGTGAAATCCATAAAATGTTGAAAAAAAAAATTGCCAGCTTAAACCCAACATTCAGAACTCTATGTTATAATAATTTGTACCCCAAATATAGACTATTATAATCCATACTAAAATAATCTGCACCCTAAACACAGACTATTATAACCCACAGACTATTATAACTAACTCTGCGCCCCAAACTGCCCATGAGTGTTTAAGAGAATGATATGTACAAGATTGTAACTTGACTTAAGAGGAAGAAAATTACACACAAATGGAATGTAATTTTAATCAAAATAGTGGTCAATGCATAGGATAACGAAAAAGGAATAAAAGGAAAAGAATCCCTCCAACATAAGATGTAATTGTCCGAATTGACGATTTACCATATCAGACTTATTCCTCCTTGATTTATGGATTGATTTGGTGTTGATAGCAAGTAGCTATTGACCTATGAATTTTCCAAGAGGGGAGAGAATTAAACTTGGATACCAAACCAATTAACCTTTTACCAAATGGGGGAGAGAATTAAACTTAGGCACAAATCAATTAACCTTTTGCTTAGTCGTTAGCTAAATTGTAGTTTCCTTCACATACCTCACTTCAGATCTCTGAATCTTCCAACCTAAACTCAAAATCACTAGCCGAACCTTCCAAATCCGCACCCGAAATCGTTGACTTACTTGCCTGATGTGTATCGGCAATGGCAGAGAGACTAGGATTCAAGTCAGAGAGCTTGACAGAGAAGTCGTTGGGATACTCGTGGCTGAAGGATACACGAGGGCCCAACCAACTGTAAGAAGAGTAAGTGATCCATGAGCCGTCAAGGAACTTCTCCGGCAACATTCCGACGTTGTTGATGCATGTGAAAGCCATGGATTATGGAGATCATGCAGAGTTTGAGATTCAACGCGATTGAGATGAGGATGAGAATGAAGTTCATAGAGTGAGAGAGCGGCGATTGAAGACTGAAATTAGGATTTTTAGACTTTCATTTATAATTATATATATATTTTAAAATAAATGAATTTAGTTCGGTTTGGGTTGAACCGAACCAAAAAATCCCAACATGCAACCCGAACCAAATTTTTGGTTATGTAAAAACCAACCCAACCCAAATCAGAAAAAAAATCCTAACCCAACCCAACCCTTATAGTTTGGGTTGGGTTGTCCGGGTTGTTCGGGTTATTTGAACACCCTTAGATAATCTTTTGCTTACGTCACATCGAGAGCGAGAGTACGAAAAAACCCAACGAGAGCTGTCACACTGAGAGCGAGAGTACGAGAAACCCTAATGAGAGCGAGAGGGACGAAAGTGAGAAAAACAACATCAACTCACGTCAGCACTCCCATCACCATCTTCAACCTTCCAGGTTTTGTTCGTGTTGAACGACACCGAAAATCCCGTCGTGCGTGAATGAGAAGAAGAAGGTGGTTAAAAATGGATTCAGAAAATGGTCGTTGAAAATAGATTTCAGATTTGACACCCACGCAAATGGATTCCAGATTTGATACCGACAGGATTTGCAAACCGACGGGATTTGCGTGGTTTAAGGTGGGTTGAAAATAGATTCCAGTTTTGATACCAAAATTTTAGATAGATTGGCATCGACGTGCATGAAGGAGTAGAAGAAGGTTGAAAATGACATCTGCAAGAAGAAGGTTGAAAATGGCATTTTGCTCTCGTTGGGTTTTATCTTACTCTCACTCTCAGTGTGATGTAAGCAAAAAGTCATTCATCGTTATTCTGAAACACCTGGTCATATTTCGTTTTGGCCACAAAAAAGGTTATCCTTTTCAATTTCCCAATCCTAAGCCCTCAAGGAGCAGCCCTGTTGGTTAGGGCTTGGGTCTCTTGGTCATATCGGCTTAGAGGTCTCAGGTTCAAGCTCTCGAGTGAGCTTAATAAATAAAAACTCTTGATGTCTCCTGGGTCTGGGTCTTGAGGAGGACGCAGTTACCCCCATGTTCCGACTCTTGGTTATCTAATTTTTTTTTTCCAATCCTTGGGTTACAATTTATTTTTTTTCCTTAAATGTACTTACAAAACCCAACGACAAGCCCAACAACAATTATTAGATCTTAGAAGAGAGAACTAAAGTTTGAAGAGGGTATATTGGTCAATTTAGTTTAGTCGGGAACCCTAAAGTCCTGATAGTATATAAAATCCTTCTCCAGTCACCAGCCAAAGATCTCCTCTGGTTTTCCTGCCTCTGCTGCTGCCGGGAATTATTCGGACTCCTTGCTTCTATCTACATTCGACATGGTGACTACAGTTTCTTCTTTGCTCTGTTTTCATTTGCGCTCTAAATTATTCGTTTAGGGTTCTATAATTGATTGTGTTTATTTGGCCTTTTTGTTTTGTTGCTTCTGATCTAGTCGCTGGTAGCAAACGAGGATTTTCAGCACATTCTGCGTGTGCTGAACACCAACGTGGATGGGAAGCAGAAGATTATGTTTGCTCTCACTTCAATCAAAGGTATTGGAAGGCGTTTTGCTAACATCGTCTGTAAGAAGGCTGATGTCGACATGAACAAGAGGTATTCTATACCCTACTGTTCCCCCTTCTCTTTTTCCTTCATTGCCGCTTGTCGTCTATTTAGTTCGAGAGAAAAATTCGAGCATTAGGAGTATTAGAAGGGTTTTGTCTGTTGTTTTTAATTCTTCCTCTTAGATAAATGCTAAGGATTTAAGGTATTTGTTCATAATTATTTGTAAATAAATTTGAGCTTTAAGTTTTACATAAGAAAACTCAAGATGTGAGATATTCGGAACAAAAAGTAGAGATGGGTATTGCTTACGGTGAATCGTTGTAAGATGTGTAATTTTGAAGGAGTTTATCGTTGTTAGAATAATAATACTGCAGTAAATATTTTATGATATTTTTCTGCATGATCAGGTCAATATCTACATAACATGTTTTCTGCAGTATTATTGTAACATCCTCTTTGGGTCAATTATCCCTCTATTTAATATTTTTCTAGAAGTTGATTCATGTCTGCGGCTGGAATCTGAAAGTAGGATGTAGGATGTTGTTGGAAGAACGAGAAAAAATACAATGAAAACAAAATGTGGAATACAGGACAAAATCCACGAGTCTTCTCTTAGGACAAATAAAAATACAATGAAAACACAAGGTGGAGTACAGGACCAGGACCTTTGAATTCATGAGCTTCTCTTAGAAAAACCTTTGCCAGGACAAGGATGTCAAAATATTAGTGAACTTTTTTGACAACTGGGTCTAGTTGACGTAAGAAAGATTACAATTCTGATTTGAGTTTCAAGAGGAAGAAAAAAAGAACAGGAATATGAACTGCCACTAGATTTTCGGTTACTGGAATTATCTGCTGCAGCTTCTTTCTTCCCTTTTCTTTGATATAATTTAACACCATATATTTCTTTGATTTAGTTTTAATCTGGGTCTGATATGAAAGCAATGTATGCACAGATGGCTGCAATTGTTTTTTAATGTATAGCTTTCATCGGATTAAAACTATTTCTTCTAATAACAAAACTGACAGCAACCCAAGTACAAACTCACTGACCCCACACTGAATGTTCAAAAGGACTAAACACCTAAACACAGCATGACCTTTCAGCTTAATCTAAAAATCATCCTAAAGACTATTACAAACTGTGAGAATAAACCGAGTGCCTCTAGTTCACTGAATAAAATGAGACCAAAATCTTAATGAAGACTTAATGGAAATTGCCACGTAATCAGGAAATCATGACCGAAGCCAATCACAATTCTGGCCCTCTTCGACATCAATTGAAATGTTTTGGAGAAATTTCAAATTTCCTCATACGCCATTGAGATAGAAACTTTTGTAGCATCTGAAACACCTGTTTGATGAGATCCTGTTTTCGTGATGACCTCTATCAACTCCTCTAGACTTTTGACAAAAGCTGATAACTTTAGCTTAGCCTTAGGGTTTTTCTTCAGTATAAGAGATAAACAGCTGCAACAGTCTTGTTGGTATTTGGAATATCTCGTGAGAGACTGGGTAGGAGCTGTTAACTCACATTTGTAACTTGCTGCCGTAGTTTATTTAGAAAGTTCATATGTTTGGAGTATTTTTTTTAGCACGTCTAACTTAGTAGTTTATATTTTCTTTTGTTATATGTTTAATGACCTCGAATGAATTTGGTTTTGAATTATTGTTCCTTTTATTATCAACTTAGAGGATGTTACAATTCAATTTGGGGAAAAGCTCAAGGTGGCTTGTTTAATTTACATCTTTGTTTTCATTTGTTATTTTTACTACCAGGGCTGGAGAACTAACTGCTGCTGAGTTGGACAATCTCATGGTGGTTGTTGCCAATCCACGACAATTTAAAATCCCAGATTGGTTTTTGAATAGGCAAAAAGACTACAAGGATGGGAAATATTCTCAAGTGGTTTCAAATGCATTGGACATGAAGTTGAGAGATGATTTGGAGCGGTTGAAGAAGATCAGGTAACTTCTGCTTTTGGTGTCAAACAACATGCACTGTCTTTTGGTAAAAGTTTTTTATGGTCCATTTCAAACTTATGCTAGTGTTCTTTTTAAAAAAATAGAAAGTAGAGAGTTTTCTGAGTTGTTAAACTTGTTTGTTTGACATGATAATTATTAAAATCAGTTTAAAAGAACAACAGAAAAAAATAAATATTTCGCTGTTTTTTTATGTGTTCTATTTTGTTTTCCGTATAAATTTATTGTTGATAATTGATATGTAATAATTAATTATTCTTGACGGATAGTTTGATCTATATTCTGTTGTATTTTTTAATTAATATAGAAAAGATAAATGAGAGCAGAACATCTTTTTCCAAACCGTTTTCAGAATTAAAAACAATAAAAAAAGCAGTTATAAAGGCTCAATCCATCAAGCAGCTTTTAGGAACAATATTAAAAAAAAAAAGCACCCCAAACATTCACTTAATGTGTTGGTGTCATATTCAACATGCATGCTGTTTTAGTTGTGAAGTACTTAAATTCTGTGAAATGTAATGCTTTTTATTGATTAGGTATTGTCCTTATCATTTTGTGCCACTAATTTGTAAATCCAGAAGGGGCATGCATATCTGACAGAAAACAGATAACTCCCGATCTGTTTTGGAAACTTGTAATCAATCCTATGGAAGCCCTTGTAGTCACTTCTTGCATTATACTGACGGATAATATTCTTGAAGTGTTTCTGCTAATGCTGATGTTTTCTTTTTTGGGATAATCCTGGGATATCGAGCCCTACTCCTTGCATTATGTATGTTCGTAGTCCACTACACTAATCACTAATCTTCGATGCAATGAATGCAGGAACCACCGAGGTCTAAGGCACTACTGGGGCCTCCGAGTCCGTGGTCAGCACACTAAGACCACAGGTCGCAGAGGGAAAACTGTTGGTGTCTCCAAGAAGCGTTGAGCTTTTCCCTGTTTTTATAATCGAGTTAAGTATGTGGTTGTTGGGCAAATCAGTTTCTTTGGCCTCTTAGTTGAACATTTGAGCTGTACTTTCTTTTTGGAATTTTTGCTTGGGGATGGTATTCTTGTTTAATTTACCCCCTTTTTTGAACTGTCTTTTTAGGCTAGAAAAGGTTGATAGTGGCAAATGGCAAAGCTTTTATGGATCTTGCTTATTGATCTTTTTGGTGTGAAAAAGTGTTGGAAGATTTTATTTTATTTATAGAATTCCTGTTTGGTGCAATTAGGTTTTGCTTGAAATCAGAGTGCAGTTTAATTGGGGTGTTGAGAAATTATCATCAATTTGTTGAAAGAGAATGTTGAAAATGTTTTTGGAAATTTTTATTTGATATTCAGAAAATTGTGTTGCTTATCTAATTAATTGAATTTATAAACTCTAGGGCTAACATGTGCACAAATTTGTAGACAGTGTTCTACAAATTTGATGAAAACCTTGAAACTCGCTGGGTTAAGAATTTAGTGGTACTAATGTTCAACCTTTTCTTATTTCCTCTTATAATATAAATGTGGAAACTATTACAAGTCAGTTCATCCCATTTTACTAGAATGGATTGCCAAAGGGTTTTATTCTTTAGACTTTTTTTGATAACTATTTTTAATTTTTTTTGTGTTTTTTAAAACAAAAATTCTCTTTGATAACAATTTGATTTTTAGTTTTTGAAAATTAAATTTACAAATACTACTTTTACTTTTGGGTTGATTTGTTTTGTTATCTATTTTTTTTACCTTGTTTTAAAAAATCATGCCAAGTTTTGGAAACTTAAAAAAGTAGTTTTAATTTTTTTTTTTTTTGGAATTTGACTAAGAATTCAAATCTTTTTTTAAGAAAGATGAAACTTATAGTAGAGAAATGATGAAAAAATTAGCACAATTTTTAAAAACTAAATGGTTATCAAACATGATAATATATGATTGATTTTTGTTTCTTGTTTCTAAAAAAAGAGAAAATCAAACTTGTTTTAAAGAGAGGAAAATGTGTAGAGACGAGAAAATAAAAATTCAAAGACTAAATGCTTTAGAGAGAAAAGTGTTTTTTTTTTTTAAAATTTTTTTGAGTACTAGAGAGAAAAGTTAACACATCAAATTTAGAGACATGAAAGAAAAATATTTAGAGAGAAATATGTTAGACTTTACATAAAATATTAGTTAGAGAAAAATAAAGAAAAGTTGTAGGAAAAGAGATAAATTTTGAGAAAAAAAAAGGTTAAATTAAAAGAAAAATTTTAGAGAGAGTAAAGTTAGGAGTAAAAAATACGTTGGAGAAATAAAGATAAATGAGAAAAATAAAGAAAAGTTGTAGTGAGAAAATTTAGAAAGAAATTTTTTAAGAGAACAGTTTGAGATATATTTAATAGAGAGAAAATGTTAGTTAAAGAAAGAAATTTATTTAGAAAAATATTATGACTACACGGTTAGATTTTTAATTTAATATTATCATTAATGTGGCCATATACATCTATTTCCGCCATATCTTTTGTAGTGGGCCAATTAATTCAAATGTAATTTATCAAATTAACACTCTAATGGAAGATGTATATACAAAGAAAAAACCCTAGGAATTGGTCATCTTTTGCCTAATCAAGTAGAATTTTCTCTCCATCAAGAAGACCTAATCAAGTTCTAAAGGAAGATCAAAAGAGAGAAACACAATCATTTACGAGATTAATATCATGGATTAAGATATGTTACTTTAATTTATGTTATTGTGAAAATCATCTTGTTTAAAGATCTTGACTTTTATTAAATCTAAAATGTTAGGGTTTTATTGTATAATCATGTAATCTAAAACTTACATGTGGTATAAGAGCCAAGTTTGAAAACATGTGGTTTTTCATTGATGTTTTAATGTATGAATTTATATTTCCGTTGTAAATAACTTTGTTTCGCTTTTCCTTAATAAATCAAGTGATCGAATTTAAGAGGAAGAAGAAGTTAATAATAATAATAAAAGTCGTTGGACGTTCTTGATTGATTTTCTAAAATTCATCAATTTTCGTATGAATTTAAAATTCGTCTGGATTGTATTTCAATATTAAATTCTTATTGGAATTCCAGTATTAAATTCCAATTTGGAATTCCATTATTAAACTCCAATTTTTAAATTCAAGTTTTAAATTCCATGTTCGAATTGAGTTTCTTTGAATTCAAGTATTAAATTCTTATTCGAAATTCTAGTATTAAATTTCAATTTGGAATTCCATTATTAAATTTCATTTTTTAAATTCCAGTATTAAATTCTCACTGGAATTTAAAATAAATAATAATAATAATAAAAATAATTGTTTGATTAGTTTAATTTTACTATTGTTAAATGTTCAAATTTGTATAATGTAGATTACATATCATTATTTTATTATGATGTCTATGTTATGAATAATTTGTTAGCTACCAAAGTAGCCGAATGAGTAAATTTTATAGATATCAAATTAAAGTTAATTCAATTACTCATGTTTATGTGATGCTAAGATATTATAAAATATTAAAGATTGTATCATGAGTATATTGATGTTCATTATTATAAAATACTTTGAATTGTCCAAAGGTTGATTAGTAGTTTTATAATTTTGAACCTTATCATGGTTAATTGTGGTGCTTGGTTAGGTATGTTTAGTATATCCAAAGATAACTAATGTATCTAATTTGAGTATTTTAATTACCAATTATGTGAAATTAAATCTAGCATCAATTGTGTGAATATTGTATATTGTATTTCTCAAAGGAGAACTTCAATGTATGATTAATGTTTGTTTAATTTTTTCAGAATATGCATTATATATTTAAGTTTATTTCTCAAAACAATGATGTGTAAGCATATTTTTGTATATGCAGTAACTGCTTCAATTTCTCTTCATTTGCAAGCCACATCTATTATTAAGCTTAATGGATTCAATTTCTCTTATTGGTGTGAACAAATCCGATTCCATCTTGGAGTTTTGGATCTTGATTTGGGACTCTTAAATGAGAAACTTGCTACACTTACCAATGCTAGTAGTGCTGAGGAAAGATCAATGTTTAATGTTTATACGAATGGGTTGAGCTTAATGTTTATACGAATGACTTTAGCAAGCAATATCAAGTCCACAATTGCAAATATTGAAAATGCTAAGGAATTTATGAAATTTGTAGAAAATTGTTCCCAGTCCGAGTTGGCTAATAAGTCACTTGCTGGAACACTGATGAGTACCTTAACCAACATTAAGTTTGATAGTTCTCATACTATGCATGATCATATCCTTGAAATGACAAACTTAGCGGCAAGGTTAAAAACCATAGGAATAAAAGTTAATGAAATTTTTTTGGTAACATTTATCCTTAATTCCTTACCTCCAGAGTATGGTCCATTCCATATGAACTACAATACTCTGAAAGATATTGTCCATTCCATAGCGGCAAGGTTAGAATGTGCATGAATTGCAAAGTATGATCATTCAAGAGGAAGCAAGACTTAAGGAATCAATAATTCACTATGTTAATCTCATGGGTCATAAAGGAGCTGGAAAGAAGTCAGGAAAGAAGAATGGAAAGGGCAATAACGGACAATTAAAGACAAATCAGTAATTTGTCCAGATCCACAAAAATGAACAAATTAAGGATAAGTGTCATTTCTGCAACAAGCCAGGACACTATTAGAAAGATTGCTTGAAACGTAAGGCATGGTTAAAAGTAAAGAGATTCATTATGACCCGAACCACAAGTCCAAATGAGAAATTCATCTTAATGGGAAACCGAGTCAAAGTTCCAGTTGAAGATGTAGGAACTTATCGTTTAATTTTAGATACTAGACATCATTTAGACCTCTTAAATACCTTTTATGTTTCTTATGTTTCTTGTAATTTGATTTCCTTATCTAAACTTGATATTTTTGGTTTTTGTTTTAATTTGGGAATGGGTGTTTCAGTTTATTCAAATAGAACATTCTTATTAATTCTGGTACCCTTTATGATGAAATACAAATTAAAGCTTGATAATTTTTTAGCTGAAACTCTTTTAACCTTGCATCACAATGTTGGTAATAAACGTAGTTTATTTGATGAATCATCAGTTTACTTATGGTATAAACATTTGGGTCACATATCCAAAGAAAGAATTGAAAGATCGGTAAATAATGAAATCTTTCCAAAATTGGATTTTACTGATCTTGAAACTTGTGTGGATTGTATTAAGAAAGTAGCCACAAGAAGGTCACAGCTCCTTGAAATTATACACACAAATATTTATGAGTCTTTTGATGTTCCATTTTTTGGTGGAGAAAAATATTTCATTACCTTTATTGATGATTTTTCACGTTATGGATATATCTAATTGTTGCATGAACATTCTCAATTGATTGATGTTCTAAAGATATTGAAAGACCAAAAGAGATGGTGAAAAGTGAAAATTTTAAGGTCTAATAGAGGTGGTGAATATTATAGCAAATATGATGGGAATGGACAGTGTCCTAGTCCATTTACTAAATTCCTAGAAAGTTGTGGCATATGTGCTCAATACACAATGCCAGAAACACCGCAACAAAATGGTGTTGCAGAAAGGCGTAATCGTACATTAATGAACATGGTCAGGAGTATGTTTTAGGAGTATATTAATTAACTCATCTATGTTTTAGGAGTATGCTAATTAACTCATCTTTACCCATATCGTTTTGGATGTATGCTTTAAGAACTGCTCAATACTTTTTAAACAGGGTTCTTAGTAAGTCAGTTCCAAAGACACCTTTTGAACTGTGGACAAGAAGGAAACCCAATTTAAGGTACCTGCATGTTTAGGGTTGCCAAGAGGAAGTAAGAATTTATAATCCACATGAAAAGAAATTGGATTCAAGAATAACCAGTGGTTTCTTCATGGGTTATCAAGAAAAATCTAAAGAGTATATATTTTATTGTCCTACCTATAGTTTGAGAATAGTTGAAACTAGAAATGCTAGGTTCATTAAGAATGATGAAATTAGTGGGAGTTTGGAACCACATAAAGTGGAAATTCAAGAAGTTAGGATGTAAATCCACTTCAAGAAGTTAGGGTGTAAATTTCTTCATCCATGACTTCTTCTTAAATTGTTGTTCTTGTAGTTGTTGATTGTGTTAATAGTTCAGAAGAACAACAATTTAATGATCAAACACCATATAATGATATTATAATGAATAAACCTACAATAGAGAACCACTAGAAACAGAATTAAGAAGATTTGTAAGGTAAAGAAGATTAGCTATTTTTGATTATGTGGTTTATTTACATGAGTCAGAATTTGACTTAGGCATTGATAATGATTCAGTTTCACAAGCCATTGAAAGTAATAGTTATGCTAAATGGTTAGATGCCATGAAAGATGAGTTAAATTCAATGGATCACAATGGGGTTTGGTGAAGGAATGAATGTTTCACTCTGTAGCGGAAACATTCGATCGTCTTTGACTTTATTTAAAATTAAACTAAAAAAATAAGGTTAAGTAAACTTACATGGAGTAAATATGGAGATATTTTTGGCATGTCTTTATCTCCTCCACCAAGTCTTCCTAACTATGACTTGAACACAGGACCAAGGCTTGTGGGAGTCTCTTGAAAGAAAATCCACAAGGGATTGGAGAGGAAGAAGTCTAGAGAGAATTCTCTAATTCTCTATTAAGTAGATGTGTGTTATGTCTAATGGCTCAACCCAAGGGTCCTATTTATAGAAACCAATGGTAGATCTTTGCCAGAATTAAAATATTATATTTTAATAGATAATATATTAAAATATATCTTATATTTATTTGAATCTTATTCAAATCTCCTACGATATTCATTTATTTGAGTCTTATTCAAATTTTATAAATATTTTTTATTCAATGTATCAAATATACATGAATTATTTTAATATTTAATGTATCAAATACAATAAATATATTTTCCTCTTTTATATTTAACATATCTAATATATTAAATATTAATTTGAACACTTCAAAATTTTCTTTCAACTAAATTGATCTTTTAGTGTTACTATGAGCTAGTAAGAGGACCTTATGGACCTACATATTATAAGCTCTAATGATACAAAATTAATTAATTAAACTCTTTAATTAATTAATTTTCATTCATTAACTATAAGTCACTCCACTATAGACCTAAAGTTGGACTCTTATGCACTGTATGACAAGTTGTGTCCATAGATATAATCATTACATGCAAGTTGATCCTTCACGAGTTGTTTGTAATTACAGCTAGGTCAAAAGTCCATTTTACCCCTATAATTACATCTTGCACCTTATGTACTACTATTCTCTAATGAACAATTTGTTTATGATCCAACTATAAACTAAGTCCCTCTAGGGCCAGTGAGAGGGTGTGGCCCCATTGTTCAAGTCCTAAAATCAGCACTTAAAGGAACTGCTCATCTAGTTACCCTATATGGAAAATGAGTGAATTCCATCTTGTGAGATTATGTTCTTAGCTCCTTATTTGGTCAAGTCCCCAAAATGGTAGGCATATTGAATCGTCTACAAAAGCCACTATCACCCATGCAAATCAAAGGACAAGCTCTCACAGGCAAGAGTTCATAACTCACTCAAGATTAAGATCAAGTCGCATATGATCATCCTGATGAAATATTAATCTTCTCAATTAACGAATTTATAGAGAGAGATCAAATATTTCATGGTCCAGTCTTATACAAACTCATGGTATAAGATACCCCCACTCACATGTCTCCACATGAACGATTTGGATCAAATCATTTGTAACTATTACAAAGTGGGCCGTATCAATAGTGTTGCTAGGATAAGGCACCCAACCTTATCCATATACTATGACCCTTTAAGTTATTTCTTGAACATGATCATTCTATATGTCAACCACATACTGTTCAAGATTACATTAATAACTTTAGATTTTTTATATAATGGATAATATTATATTGTAAATAAAATAATCAAAATTATTATTAATTATTAAATAAATCATTAATTACAAGGCTTTAGGGCATAAATCCCAGCATTTGGGACTTTGTAGAATTTCCTGAAGGAAGCAAAAGATTTAGACGTAAATGGGTCTTTTAGACCAAACGTGACTCAAATGACAATATTGAACGACACAAGACTAGACTTGTTGCCAAAGGTTTTACTTAGAAAGATAGTATTGATTATAAGGAAACTTTTTTCCCTATCTCTAAAAATTATTCATTAAGAATTATTATGACATTAATAGCTCATTATGACTTAGAGCTTCATCAAATGGATGTGAAAACTTCTTTTCTAAATGGGAATTTAGATGAAGTATTCATGAATCAACCTGAAGGTTTTGTGGTTGAAGAAAACGATCATATGGTGTGTAAGCTAAAGAGGTCAATATACGGACTTAAACAAGCTTCCTGGCAATGACATCTCAAGTTTAATGATACCATCACATCTTTTGGATTTAAAGTAAATGCCGTTGATCAATGTATATATCTAAATATTAGTGGGAGTAAGTTCATATTTCATGTTCTATATGTTGATGACATTTTGTTGGCTACTAATAACTTTGGTTTATTATGTCAAATCAAAGAATTACTCTCTAAAAACTTTGAAATGAAAGATATGAGTGAGATATCCTATATGATTGTTCCATGGTCGAGCACATGGAATGTTAGGATTGTCTTAGAAAGCATATATTAATAAAGTTTTGGAGAGATTTAAGATGGATGAATACTCTTCAAGTGTTGTTCCAATTCAGAAGGGAGATAAGTTTAGTCTCATGCAATGGTTTTTTTTTTTTTTTTTTTTTTTTTTAAAGAATTGGAACACAATCAAAGAATGAATTTATAGCATACTTTGAGCCTACAATTTGTGGTTTATGGCTGCAGAATTTTATTTAAGGACTTGAAATTGTCGACAGTATTGCCAAGCCGCTAAAAATTTATTGTGATAATTCTGTAGCAGTCTTCTTCTCACAAAACGAAAAATATTAGAAAGGTACTAAACATATAGAATGGAAATATTTTGTCATTAGAGAAGAAGTTCAGAAACAAAAGGGTGTCAATCGAACACGTTAACACTGACCTTATAATTGTGGGTCCACTAACAAAAGAATTACCACCTAAGACATTTAAGGAACATGTCAAATGTATGAGCATTAGTCGATACCATTATTGACATTATGATATTTGACACTCTGAGCTCATTTATTTATTGTTTCTGATTTTATTTTGTCACTCTTGTTTTTTATGATTGATATATACATAAATGAATTATGTCAATTAAACAGGATCTTGTCTTTGCTTTGACAAGGACACTTATTGTTGAATCATTATTGAATACCTTTATTATAGATCATGTTAGGTGAAGAACTAATTTTGTGATACATGGAAGGGATATTATGTCGATGCAATGACATATGACCACCATGATCCTTATTAGCTAAGAAGCACGGACACGGACACGGCGATACGTCAATTTCTAAAAAAGTAGGACACGAACATGTTGGGGATACGTTATTATATATATATACTTGTAAATTTAACATAAAACTACTAAATGTACTCCAATAAAAAGCATAAAATGTTAAATCAAGGTTCCCAATGGCCAACAAAACAAAATACATTATCCATATCCAACATTCACAAAGTTACAAAACCATGTTCCCAATGGCCAAAGCCCAATACAAACTAGAGTCTCAAATCTCCACGACATCTTCATCTTTATCACCAACAACATCATCATCATCAAAAACTGCAACCTCCAAATCTGGTTCATCCAAAGACAAATTAGCTATTTCAAGCATGCCGACATCTTCAAAAGAATCAAAAGCATCTCCAACAATATTCCATAACTTAGTCTCTCCTTTTAAATACTCCGGAGTTCTTCTTGACAAAAGATGAAGATTACTGTGGATAAATACCAAATCTTCTGCACGTTGAGGCGTCATTTTGTTCCTCTTGATGGAGTTAATAAAGGAATATGTGCTCCAATTTCTCTCACAACATGAAGAGAATGAAGGTTGTCCAAGTACTTTAAAAGAAATTGACTGAATCGTTGGTGCATATACACCATGAGTTACCCACCAACTTACAGGATCTATAGTATACCTCTGAGATATGGAATCATATTTAGCAAAATCTCCCGTTTTTGTAGAAAATCTAGCAAATTCTACATTCACTTTTGCACGGTCCTCAGGATTAGTAAAATATCTCTTAAAGCACTTCATTTTCTCTCGAGTTAGTTCCATATCTTGATGCGGAGCCATTTGATTAGGGTCTTGTCTAAGCCATCCTTCACTATAGTACCTAAATATAAGTTTTTAAAAAAATGTTAAAACTTTTATAAAATATAAACTATAAGATTAGAATAGGCCATAAGGATACAAAAATAGTAATTAAGTACCTTGGATGCAAAGAATGTGCTAAACAATGAAGTGGAGTATTATTCTTGTTCCAATGATCGATGAGAATGTTATGCACCACATCATAGAAAGAGGAGTGTTCACATGGTTGCAATCCTTCATGTCTATATATTGTTGTCTTCACCTTCTCAATCATTGTATCCCACATATCATACACCAAATGTAGACAAGGTTTGTTAGTATCACAAGCTCTAATCATATCATATATAGGTGAAGTGAAGGAAATAATATAATCAATCTTGTCCCACCATACATCATCAAGCACCAACTCCTTTACATGTCTTGCCTTTCCCACATCATCTTCTCTATAACTTGCCCATTGATCACTAATAACCATAGTTTGTAAACCACCTTTAATAAGTTTAAACCTCTTAAGCATGATGATTACTGATGCAAAATGGGTTTCAGCTATAGAAAGCAATTTAAGAGATACAAATTCATTAAACATGGCGAGCTTCATGGAATGATTCATAATAAAAATTTTCACTACCATGATATCACCAGCAATATCAGAGATCCAACTGCATTCCCCATATACAAGTTGATTGTTGTCAACATTTTTGGCAGCACATATGTTCTTCAAGGAAAGATTCAGGGTATGCACTACACATGGTGTCCAAATAATCGTCGAAAATTGTGCTTCAATAATTTGCCCTGCACCTTTGCAATTAGGAGCATTATCTGTTATCACTTGAATCACATTTTTAGGACCAACTTCATTAATCACTTCTTTCATCAAATTTGCAACGAAATACTTATCTTTGATCTCACCAGAGCAATCCACTGCTTTTAGAAACATTGGTGTGCCATCAGAAATTGCCATATAGTTAATCAAAGGTCTCCTTTGTGAGTCACTCCATTCATCACTCACAATACTCACCCCCTTTGTACGCCATTCACTTTTAATAGGTGTCATTAATCTCTCAATATTTTCCTTTTCTCATTGGAGAAGACTTGTCCTCAACAAATTATATCCAAGAGGCACATATCCCGACAACATATGGTTTGCAGCATAAGTAAATGCACCAATAAAATGAGGATTCCTTGCTAAATGAAAAGGCAAGCCAGCAAAATAAAACATTTGAGCAATGAGTGCATGTAATTGGTCTCGTGGTGACTTGTTGAATGATCTTTCAATTGCACTTGTACCAACCTTTCTTTTCTTTAGATCGCTTGTAATGGGAATGGGATAATTACTGACATTAACACCACCAATTGATACGATTGAAGGTGTAGGTGGTAAAGGAGCATTTTTTGGAGCTTTCTTTCCATTCGAGTTTGTGCCTCATCTTCCAACTTTTGCATATCGGCCATATCTTTAGGAGTGACTCTTAGTCACATTCCAATTCCTTGACCACTTATCTTCAACAAATGAGCCCTAACTCTTGTATAAGAGCTTTTCTTTATGGCGTGACAGAAATTACATTGCCATGAAAAATTTCCACCTCCATCACTCAATTTTTGAATCTTAGTCACATATTGCCATAGAGGTTTTGAATCATCTTCAACATTAGAGGAGGAGGATTCTATAGAAGGATTTGATGAATGACCGTGGCTAGAGGTTGAAGATGCCATCCTTTTTCCTTCCTAATAAAGTTATAAACTTATAATTTTATTGAATGACAATGTTAGAAATAAGAATTCAAGGAATTTGATACTAGTTTAGTTAATATACACCTACTTAAACTTATAAATTTAGTTTAAGTTTTATAGGAAGTAAGAAAGAAAAAAAAGCATACTATTTCGACAAAACAGAACAGCACGGTGGGAAGCCTCATCGATGGCGGCGACGGCGAACAAATGGACGGCGGGTGGCTGGCAGCAAACAGAGGACGCCGACAAGAGTGGGTGTCGGCAGAGAACGAAATGTGGATGGCAGCGAGTGGGCAACGAGAAAATGCGAGACTGCGAGGACTGGCTGGCTTTCTTCGTGAATGGATGAGTCGATGAGGATGAGGGGCACTACCGCACTGGAGAGACTAGAAAGTTCTAGGGCATTTCTCATTTCTTTTTTATTATTTGTTTTCATAAAAGAGACTAATTTGGGCCCAATATTACTTGGGCCCATAATCATAAGAGAGCTGCCTTTTTTTTTTGGTTTAACAATCATCCCAACGTGTCCCAGAGTGTCCAAAATAAAAAAAAGGACACGTCAAATTGCGTGTTGGACACGTGTCTGGAGTGTGTCCGGACGTGTCTATGTTCGACACGTGTCCGACACTGACACTTACCAAATATGAAGTGTTCGTGCTTCATAGCTTATTAGTTTCTTGACTTGACATTGATATCATGGTATGAGGATGAAATTTATCTTCCATACGCATTATGTTTGTTAACATATATGCAAAATAATGTCAAATGGGCCAAGTGGGAGAATGTTAGATTTTTAATTTAATATTATTATTAATGTGGCCCATATACATCTATTTCTACCTTATCTTTTTTGCTCACTACATTAGTGGGCCAATTAATTAAAAGGTAATTTCCTAAATTAACACCTTGATGGAAGGTATATATATAAAGATAAAACCCTAGGGATTGGTTCTCTCTCTGCCTAAGCAATTAGAATTTTCTCTCCATCAGGAAGACCTAATCAAGTTCTAAAGGAAGGCCAAAAGAGAGAAACACAATCATTTAAGAGATTAATATCATGGATCAAGGTATGTTATACTAATTTATGTTATTGTGAAACTCATCTTTTTTAAAGATATTGACTTTTATTAAATCATACAATGTTAAGGTTTTATTGTATAATCATGTAATCTAAAATTTATATACACTCCGAATGTTTCTCTCTAAAATAATAATACATGTTCAAAAGAGAATATTAAGTTAGAGTGAGATAAATTTTAAAAATTTATCTCTAAAATTTTTGTATCTACAAATTTTATTTTTTTAGAGAGACATGTTAGAAAAAAAATTAAAAGTTATAAAGGTAAAATTTTAGAGAGAGTACCTAAAAAAAAAAAAAGAGAAAATAAATTTTAAATTGTTTGATCGAAAAATTTGAATATTTTGACTACCTGGCAATTCCTCTTATTATGTAATACTGAAGGTATTAAACTATTTATATTTATTTTTTAATAAAATATGAATAAATTTAAAATAATATTATTAGAAATATGTAAACTGTCTTAAAAAAAGAAAAAAAGAAAAATACAAAAAATTCAAAAAATGAAAGAGAAAGAGGAAAAACCACATAAGAATGAAGAAGGAAAAAAAGGAACACTTGCCTGATGCCCACGCCCATCCCCAATGGTCAGTGTGCATTTTTTGAAGTTAAAAACTAAAAACTGTTTTTTTAAAAAAAAAATAAATTATGTTTTCAACTTTTCTTTCATCTCTTATAAATTCAAAAAACATTTTTGAAATTCTAAAAATAGAAAAATGAATTGGTTACCAAATAAACATTTTTT
Organism: Trichosanthes truncata; assembly: GCA_033996785.1. NCBI lineage: Eukaryota > Viridiplantae > Streptophyta > Magnoliopsida > Cucurbitales > Cucurbitaceae > Trichosanthes > Trichosanthes truncata. The sequence goes on from JAWPNB010000009.1 coordinate 25,909,990, forward strand.
TTTGAAAAATTAAAAATAAAAATAGAAAACAAAAAATTGAGTGGTTATCAAACGGGTCCTTAGATTTTACCAATTTTTTTTTATTGATTAAGGTTTCTTTTTAGTACTCAAAAAAAAGAATTTTTTTTTATAATGTTTTAATTTTATTTTGGTTTTCTATTTAGAAAATTAGGCTTATATAAATTAGATATATCTATTTTTCTTTATCTAGTTTTTCACTTGTTGAAAATAGAATTAGGTTTTCAATTTTAGAAACAAATTTGGAAGTGGATTAGAAAACAAAAAAAAAAAAAACATAAGTAAATTGGTAAAATTTTTAAAATAAAAAGGTTTAATTATAAGTTTAAATTTTCAACTTTCGAGGTTGGGTCTAAAGAATCTTTGAACTTAAAAAAATTTACAATAGGTCTCTACATTTGAATTTATGTTTGATAAGTCTCATATCGATGCACAAATCTGATCTAATCAAATTCACACGTGTTCAACGGGATTTTCGAGATGAAGTGACTTGCGAGATAAGAAAAACTGAACCCTAGTGTGGTGTTTGCCACACACCTCAATGAGAGAAAGAGGACTCTGTTGGGGATGAGGTGAGTTGCAAGACAAGGAAAGCTATACGTTGATGTGGTGTTTGCCACACACACTTCGATGAGAGAAAGAGGACTATATGTTGGACTTACCTCCATTAGAGTCATAATCTTATTATATATCTGATATTGACCTAAGGTTTCTGACTTTTCCTTTTGGATTGGACTGAAAGTGATTGAACTAGACCCGTTTAGGTTGTCCCCAAATTGAAGGGATGTGTGTTGACCGGATCGACTCGACACTTTGGGCTTTTGGCCTAACACGTAGCTTCCTTAGGGACTGCTTGTTCCCTGGGTTTGGTTGTTAGACCCAAGGCCGAGTCGGCCTTGGGTCTGTTTGAGCCCGAGATTGCTTCCACTTCGAGTTAAGCTCATTCGTTTTGATTTTTCCTTCAGTCTCGGGGTGTTAGGTTAGGTCCAATTTCACCCATAACCATAGCTTCCACTCTAAAGTTGGGATGATTCGACTTCTAACTATTATGAGTTGGGCATTCAAAACTCAATTTGGGAGTAAATCTCTTATGTAGTGTTACTTTGCATGTTTTGTCTATGCTTCAAAGATTCGTCTCAAATTTTTGGACTTGTTGGGAATAACTAACCAAGCCCATTGGGTTCTAACCAAATTTCAAGCTCGTGTTTTTTGCTTAAGAGCTAAGTTATGAGTTGGTAATGTTGTGCTCGACCTCGACAAGCCGATTTTGTTGTATTTGGGTTTTAACCCATTGCAAAGTCTTTCTTGAATTTTTGGGTTTGCTGGGAATAATTAACCAAGTTTATTGAGCTCTAACCAGCTTTTGGGCCCATATTATCCACTTGCAAGCAGAGTTATGTGTGAGTCATATTGTACCCGTCTTAGTGGATTGACTTAGACATATATGGATACAGGCTTGTTCTGGGGTAGGCCCCAAATTTGGGCCTTTTCCTAGTCTAATTGATCTGGCTCATTGGGTTGAGTTCGAATTTCAGACCTTCAATTGGTGATTTATCTTATGGAAATTCTTGATCGATCCAAACAAGATGACATGATTGATTACTGCATGTAAATGGAAAACAGACTATCATAGGTGGTTGTCGACCATGTGGTTGGCCCTGATGTGGTATCTTTTTTCCACGTGGCATAATACTAGCTAATGGAGGCGTGTGGTCACCTCCTGAGTGTGTACCAAACACTTGGTGAGCTAGGAGGAGGCACACGTCGGGACACGTGGTGTGAAGATACTAGCTAAGGCATGTGCTAGCCGTGTGCCCATCACGTTTTGGCACATGCCACGCCTGGTGCATGAGGTTGACCTTGGCCAGGTGATAAGCCTTAGAATTAAGGCTTATTTAATTCCCAAACTCTTAAAATATTCTTGTTTTGTTCTAAGACCAATTGAAAATAGTTGGAAGATTGTTAAATTGAGGGAAGAAATGAATATATTGGCATTTGGAATAAATTCTAAGTAAATTGATCTTGTTTTTAGGAATTATGGAAATTGCAAAATCAAATTGCAGAATCTGATTTTGCAATTCTGGGCAGCATGGAATGGCAAGGAATCTTCGAAAATTCTGGCGCAAGATAAAAAAGAAGAAAAACCCATATGAACGCACAAATTAAAGGATTTGAGCACGAAATTTGGGCAATCCTCAACCCTAATGAAGGCCTATAAATGGAGAAGAAGAGGAGGAGCTAAAGAATCGGGATTTGGAGGCGTTTTGAGGATTGAATTTCGTGGGTTTATTTTCGAAGCTCTGTTTTTATCAAAGTATTGTATTTTTTGTTTTTCAGCCAAGAATTTCAATTCGAGTTTAGTTTCTTCAGTTTTCTACTTGCATTATGGAGAGTTCTTGAAGTACAATCTCTGTTCTCCTTTTGATTTCTTCTTGTATTCATTTTAAGTTGTAATTTCAATCTTAGTTGGTGGGTTTATTTCAAGAACATTCCTCTGTTTTTCTGCAGGTTTTTGCTTTATGTTTTGCTGAGAATTTCAGTTTCTGTCTTTATTTTTTTTGAATTTTCTTCTTGTATCAAAGTTGTTGGTAGTATCATTTTGTTCATCATTTGAATTCAGTTTTGGAGACATTTTTGGAGCTTATTTCGTGGGTTTTAGTCAAAATTCTCCTATGTTTTCTCTTAGTTTTTCCCTTATGTTTTTCTTTTTTTTATTCTCTGTTTGTTGAACATTCATCATTGAGTTTAAGTGTGGGTTATTCAAAAACAAAGTATTGCTTGGTGAAGCAACAATTTTCATTTCCTTAACAAAGTAACTTTCAACAACAATTTTCTTTAATAAAGTATTGTTCATAAATAAGAAATTTTCTGTTTCTTTAGTGCAGTAACAATTTTCATTTCCTTAATGCAACAAACAATTTTAATTTCCCTTAAGCTTTATTCCTAGAGTAATATCGTAGCCAATTTTATTTCTACATGGAGCTTGTGTTAATTTTTAGTTTAGTTGCTTATAGATTTATTATGAGCTAAACTTCTTAGGGGGTTCAAGGATGAGAATTCCCTAAGAAGTAATTGTAGCCAAAATTTCAATAAAAACCAAGCCTACATCTCAATTGTTTGCTTGTGTTGAATAAATTTTCGTTGAGATCCTAGTTTGATCAACTAAGGTAGCAACTCAAGCTTAGATCTAATACCGACGGGGTTAGTGATAAGCGGATTTCACACAAATAATGGAGAAAAAGAGCTTAGACATAAGCCATTCCTTACCCTAGACATAGGGATTAAGGACTCCAAAACCCATAAAATTGTTGAGCCAAATGATCTAAGATAGAGGGACTATAGACATATAAGTCACCCACTTAGCCTCCTAAAAACCTAAATTCAAGGTGAATAGGAGATGCAATTTTGGTTTACAATTGAGTGTGGAGTAGGTTGGAATTGTAATTTTGGCTTGCAATTATGACTTAGGGCAAGGACATTCTTGAGCCCCATCTTTATCTAAATTCCTTTTGAAATTTTAGTTTACTATCTAATATTGCCATTTCTCAATTCTGCAATTAGATTATGCAATTCAATTCTGCAATTTTTTTTCCAACACACCATCCCAACATTATTTTTGCATTTTTAGTTTTCAATTTGCAATTTTCCTTACACTTTGCTTTACAATATTTTTGTTACTCCGTTCCCTGTGAGATTCGATACTTGGTACTCATATACCACTGTAGGCACACCACGACATCGACTATTTTTTTAAAAAAAATTGAATTCAAATTTTGGTTCTCAACCTACGCCTATAAATAGGAGAGTTTGAGCTCTCTCACTCCACACATTCTCCTTATTCTCTTTACTTTCTTCCAATGTAAATCCTCATGTTTTCTACTTATTTTTCTTTTTGTATGTCTAGTGAGGATAGTTATAGTGTCAATGAATCCTCTAATGTCACTTATTATGAGGCGAGGTTTTCTCTTGAGAGCTGTGAAGTTGGGTCAAGTGCTTATTCTCACGATTTTCCATCTTCAATAACTGAAGCTCAGTTTAAGCAATTGTGTTATGAGTATGATGTTCCTAAGGATGTGCACATAAGAGTTCCTAGTCCTAACGACTATTTACTAATAAAGAGCTTGTTGAAGACTCTACAAATATATTTATAAACCAGACCTCTAAAATTTGCAGTAATAGTGGTTAGGGTTGATCACAATGATTGGAGTTCTTAGATTAATTAAGTACCATAGTTACTCACACTTGATTTTATTTAGAGAACCTAACTCAAAGGGAAACAAAAGTCAACTAAACTATTATTTACAAGGTTGGAGTCCATTTAGAGAGAAGATTGGAGAGAACTAACATGAAGCGCAACTTGAATTGATTAAGAAATTGTATTAACATGTAGCGAGCATAAGTCAAGAATTACTAAATTATCTGTTTGACTCTCTCGAGCTCAAACAAACTCATGCATAAATATAAATCAACCTCTCGGTCTATTTTTACAACTAAGCATGACATTAACGGTATTCTTTTAACGGCTTCTAATAATAACCTATTCATTCTCATTGAACAAATTATTATTAGTCATGCATCCACGTTCTAAAACTAAGTTTATTTCCTCAAGCTAAACTCAATTTAACAAATATAAACCACGACCAAAAGCTTAAACAAAACACACAAAATGCATAAATCCTCGTTACGATATACTATAATTCTAAATGAAAACAAGTATAACAATACAAATCTCCAAGAATCTAATTACTCATAATTACATCAAATTCAATTCATAACATCCTAAAAACAACAGAAACAAAGTAAGGAAAAAAAGAGACAAAACTGGTAAATGCATGCCAACACTTATTCTCGTCGTGATGTCCCACGATCTCGAGCCTTGAGTCCCCTCCTTAGCTCTCCAAATTGCTCTCCAGGTATAATGACCTGACTTCTTAGACTGTATTTCTGAGGATCGCTACTACATGCATGCAAAACATGGACTTTTGAAAGTAAAGCGAAAGCTCGTGTAAGCGAAAAGAAAACATTTGGTTATTAAAACTGATCATAATTCACAAAACTTTGAGTTCGGGATCTCGATAAAATCTAAATTTACAAAACTTAATGGACTTTGAGCTTTTAAATAATCACACACAAATGGAATAAACAATCAGTGCATAAAACATGAAACTATGAATTTTCTAAGACCCTAAGGAACTCAGGTCTGACACTGTCTCCATAGCCTCGCCAAGCTGAACACCCTTGCCACATGCCTCGTAAGTCATGTACCGTCTGAAAAGAAAAGAAGGCTAGCATGGGTGAGTATAAAAATACTTTGTAAGTAACCCCACTTGAGGGCCAAAGCTGTAAATATTTGAAACATTTATGAAACTTGAAACATGTAGGGTCCTGAACAAAGTATACATTCATGTTCTACTACTTTAAAAGCCATAACTGAAAACATGACATTCTGTCATGTTGGTTTACACTACAAAGTGTTCTAATACATAATGCCTTAATTGAACACATAAAAACTTTATGTCTAGGTAAACAATTAACCTATCCCCAAGCTGAAAACATGAGGGAATGACCTCGTGATTGTAAACATGAGGGAGACACCCCTAAGCTGAAAACATGAGGGAACGACCCCCAAGCTAAAAACATGGAACATACATGACATGAGAAAACGACCCCCAAGATGAAAACATGAAACATACATGACACGAGGGGAAGGTAATTGTCACTAAACATCATCATCATGAACTTAAGATTAAACATGCATGTCACTAATGCCTTCATGACATGCTAGAGGTCATAACAGTCATTAACAACCCATTCCTGAATCGATCCCCTCTAAAACAAGCTAAACATTCAAAAGCTATTTGGTGCCGTTCTAGGTAAGCCATACATGAAGCTAGACATTCTATACTTTAAAAATATTCTAAACTGCCAACTAGTCCGTCAATCAACACAAGTAATCTGCACGCAGTCCACTCATCCAATATCGCGAGTAGCCTGTACACAGTCAACAACTCAAACATCTCAAGAAATCTATATACAGTCAACCATTCAAATATTTCAAACATACTATACTCAGTCAATCAATCAACTAACTCAAGCATTTTGAACTTTGTAGCTAAACAAACCTCCAGACATCCAAACATTCATGCTTATTCAGTTTAACACAACAACCCAAACATTCGTACTTAAGAAAAACTCATAACCATAGTCATACATGTATTCCAAAACTCATACTCCATATCCATGACTTAAAAGAGTTGTTTCAATTTGGCTACTTACCTCATAAGCCAACACAAAAATAATTAAAATTTCTTCTCCTAGAAAAAATCTTTTGCACCACCTAAGACAAATTACAAGAGAAAGTTAATTAATTCTTGGCATTCCAAAACATTTGAACCAAAACCTCCAACAATCAATTAAAAATTCAACATTCCACCAAAAACTTAGTTCTTTAAAAATTAGAAGATTACCCAAATAATTCAAAGATCGAAGCCACCCTCGAATTTTGAATAATCGATCTAAACTACACAATAAAGTCCAACAAAAAAAAATTAGCGTTTAAAACCAACATCTAAGCATGGGTCCAATTCGGTTGAGAATAAAATTACCCCTTAAACCTCACCAAAATGGAACCGAACCCTTGCTGGTTCTATGTCAAATTGATCCAATTTCGACGATCCGGCCTCTAAACATAATGGGTATCCTAAAATCAAGTTGGAAAAACAATGGGTTAGCTTCCAAATCACAAAACAACACTTGTAATCCACTTTAAACTCCAAACCAACCTTGATCCGTCACAGGGACACTTACCCACACCGATTCGAAGGCTAAACACGACTGCACAGTGGAGAACTTGTCGAAAAATGGGGCTGAAAGTGCAGATCGTGGGTGTGCAGAGATTTTTTTTTGACTTTGGATGTGGTGGTTGTGCGCGGTTCCAGTGTCGGTGGCAACGGCGACGGTGTGTGGTTCAATGGCAGTTAGAGCTTGTGATGGAAGAAGAAAACTCAACAATGGAGGGATGTGGGACGTGTTGTTGTGAAAGCCAAAAGAAGGAGAAGAAGATGGAGTCTTATAAATGCCTAGGGCTGCATGATGGCTTAAATAGCTTGGCTAACCTTAAATAGAGAGAAAAATTAAGGCTAGCTCCTTCTTGGCTTGGGTTTGGCTAAAACTCAAATAAATAACAAATATACCCCAAATCCAATTAATTCCCTTCTTCCTTCCAATTCTCTAATTTATACTTATGCAAGCCCCCAAATTTTAACTCCAACACACAAACTTAAACATGAAATTGGTCCCACAATTTAGTTAAATTTCAAAATTGAAACTTTAATTAATACCTAAAAATGTCGGGCGCTACACTAAGTCCCAAAACAATGCTTCAATCAAAATTAGGGTACTCCTTTCTAAAAAACGGCTCCCTTTTCACGAATGAATTTTTTTCTTTTTATATTATCGAGACATTTTCTTTTTATATTATCGAGACAGCGTTGCAACGCTAGGTGCATCATTGCAATGATGTCCCTTCGAATCGACTAAAGAAGGAAAATATTTTCTTATTTGGCGTTGCAACGCTATGCTCTCGAGCCTCTTTGCATGTGCACTTCTTCTCTTTGTCTCTTTGGCCCAAAATCTTTCCTTTAAGCTTTTTTTTTTGTCTTTAAACACCCCAAATCATCGGCTAAGCTCCAAATGCTCAAATTCTGCAATTCATAAGGTAAAAGCATCAAAGTCCACTAAAAATACACAAAACTAACCTAAATCTAAGCCTAGAAACAACACACTTTTGTGTACTATCATATATACAATCCCCATTATGGCGAAATAACTTTTTATCTAAATATGTTTCGCTTTGGAGTTTGCTTCCCTTTTCCCTTATTTCTCCAAAGTTTATTATCTTTAATTCAACTAGCCCCTGCAAATTATCCCCATTAGGTGGAGCCACCTAATTGGTTGCTATGCCTTTTGACCATCATACAAGGATGAGTATTGTATGAGTGCCTCCACTTTCATGTCTCGTCATAAATTGAGTCACAATCTAGATCATGACTATTTCTTGTATTATCTTTGTGCTCAAAAGAATGTCTTAGTTGAGGGTCCTTCTGATAAACATGTGTTATGAGCTTGAGATGTCTCTTGAGAGGATATTTGTTTTGTCAAGAACTTAGGTTAGTTGTTGAAATTCATATATGAATACTGTGATTTTGATTGCTTGAGGACAAACAATAACTCAAGTTTGGGGGTGTGATAATTCTCATTCATGATGATTATTTGGCCTTCAAACTTAGTTATGCTTATGGTTTTATTCATATTATTTGATAAAAGGGCAAGAAAAGAGTTGAAGTTAATTAAATTATGGTTGGAAGAAGTAAGTTAAGAAAAGAGAACAAAAGAGGAAGAAAAGCCAACTTACTTAATACTTTAGTGTAAGTTTTTGCAGAATGCAATAGAATTGCAATTGCAATTTCAACAGATCTGAAAATTAAAGGAAAATATGCAAATCTCCTATAATCTAGGAATTTTGTGGGATATTGTCTCCATGATTTCAGCTGTGATTTTGGCCATCATTGTGCATCATTCAAGAAGGAAACCCTAGCCCAAATCCTATATAAATATGGGAGGAGAAGCCACAAGAAAGTGAGATCAGTTTTCTGCCGTTTCAGCCACAATTGTTGCTGTTCCACGATTTGCTGCTGTCAATTTTCTGCTGTTAAATTTTCTGCTGTTAATTTTCTGTTGTTTTTATTTTTGTTTGCTACTGTTTTTTAGCCCCTTTCAACTTCAAAATTCAATCATTCATCAACGAAAATTGAAGGAAATGAAGACTCAATTCCCTTTGAAAAAAGTGGAGTTGAGTCGATTGAATAAGAAGTGAAAAATGAGCTGTATTCTTCCCGTTCTTAGAATTTAATTTATGTTTTATTTAAGTTATTTGCTTCTATTTTTGGAACTTAATTGTTGCTGTAATTTTGAGTTTTTAGCTACTGTTTTATTCTTCCCTTTTGTTTTTGAAATTAATTAGTTACTGAATTTATTTTGATTAATAGAATTTTGGTTGTTCTTTCATTATTGTTGAATTGTTATTCAAGTATTTATTAATTCTATTCTAGTTATGCACTTTGATTCTTTTAAATCATTATTTTCTTTTTTTTTAATTATGAGCTAATTTTTTCTTTGGGATTCAAGCATGTGAATGCCCTAGAGAAAGAAATAAATGCCTAATATGAAAGAGCAACCTTGCTTAATCTTATAGCATTGTTTGCTTTTATTGATTGAAATTTTCATTACTAGTTTAGATTGATCACCTAGATTAGTATACAACAATTTGAGTCTAATTTTGAAAAGGTTAGATAAAAATTGGGTTTTCATAAAAGCAATAAAGAAAAATAGCCTAGACATAGGAATTTGTTTTTGACCCTAGACATAGGGCAAAACCTTTAAAACCAAAAGAATTGTGTTTCAAATTTAACTAATTTCGTATTAGCCATAGAAATATCGGTTTAATTGCTTAGCCTCCTAAAGATACTTCATAGAAGGTCGAATAGGTATTGAATTTGGTTTACAAAGCTTAAGCGTTGAGTCAAAAGATTGCAATTGCAATTAGGCCGCAATTTCTTTCAATAGAGCAAAAGCATATTTGAATCTCTCTTTTATTTCCATTGATATTTTCAACAATTTTTCTTTCAAATCATTTTGCCCACGATTACCTTTAGTTGTAATTTGTAAACAATTGTCTGCCATTTTAATAAATTTTATTAAAACTCGTTCCCTTGGGTACGATACTCTGGAATACTTCCAGTTTCTTATTACTTCAATCACGTGCACTTGCGTGTAGCAAAAATTAGATCAATACCCTCACTCACATGTCTCCAAATGAATGATTTGGATAAAATCATTTGTAACTATTACAAAGTGGGCCATATCAATAGTGTTACCAAGATAAGACACCCAACCTTATCCATATACTATGACCCTTTAGGTTATTTCTTGAATATGATCCTTTCGTATGTCAACCACATACTGTTTAAGATTACACTAATAACCTTGTATTTTTCATATAATGGATAATATTATATTACAAATAAAATAATCAAAATTACTATTAATTATTAAATAAATTATTAATTACGAGGCTTTAGGGCATAAATCCCAATAATATGTCTATGCTCAGAATAATGGTTTCTCTCTCAACCCATGGTAGCTTGCAAGTGGTTTTTTTTATGTCTAAGACCCTTCAGTGAAAAGTACACGTTTTCTTTTCTTGGACGATCCACATACTCTAACCCTCTTGATGCACAAATGTGCTACTATGCCACTTCGGTTGGCCAAACAGAAGAAGGTAGTGAAAGAATCATAAAAGCCAAGAAAATGTTGAAGCTTTAAACAAACATTGCAATTAAGGCTAGGAAGATTGCATACTGGGTTCGTCTTTAAGCCATCCCCTTTACGACTTAGCTACTCATTTTTAGAAAATAAACAAAAAGTTCGAGGGAAAGAAGATGATCCATGAAATATTATTAAAGAGTAAAGTAGAAATGTTACAAGGAAGTTTGTACAAGAAAACGATGAACAACTAAAGATACTACAAAGTAAATGAAAGACAAAGTAACTAAACACAGAAATAAAGTAAACAAGAACACTGTGGTGTCGATGAAGAGGAAACAATGACTAGTCGGCAGCTTATTCTTCTTCCTCGACAAACAACACTGTCTTGGTACTGTTGAGAGCTTCAAGGTGTTAGTCTTCTTCACACGAGGAAGTTAATTTCCCCAAAAGTCGCTTAAAGGGGTTTTAAAGCTCATATTTATAGAAGTCTTCAGCCGTTAGGATCTTGCCACGCATTCAGCTTTCTGTAGAAGTGCCATTCCTTCTAGGTAGGTATGTACTGCACAACACAATCAGCTGACTAACATGTAGCTATTACACTCGTGCGGTGCATCTTCGTTGGGATCTGGCTACCTTGCACTGCATTGACTATGCTTGAACGCATAAGTGAGTTCTTCTTTCAAGATCGCTAGTTTCAACTTCTTTCCTTATGTGTCCAATGCAACTTGCATGTACTCTCATGAGAACTCATCAACACATGTGAATAACTTCTACTTAGCTAAATTCTCTTCATTCAACGCATGATTACTTCAAATGAAAAACTTGCAAAATAATATGGTAGAAATGTTAGTAACGCATGCTTTTTGGTTCTCTCAAAGCACTTTTGGTCTAATTCTAGGACTTAAATAACTTGCATTCTACAAGTTATCACTATTAGACAATTTTTGATAGGACATGTAGTTTGCAATAGGATATTTGGTACTACTTTTGAATACTTTTTCTAATGGCTATGGGAACATCAAGATCATATAAAACTGGCAAAGTATTTTGAATAGTTGAAGAAGTAGGAATGGAAGAAAGATTACCAGATTTTTCAGTTTCATTCCTCGAAGCCTTAGATTGGTTATGTGGAGGATCAACTATATGGTCTTGATTCCTTTGACTGAATTTTCTTCTAGTATAAAACTTAAACTTAGGAACTTGGTCAGTATGATCATTCTTTAGTATTTCTCCCCCCAATTGAGAAGTTTTTACACTTGGCATCGATTAGCAACATCAGGACAAATAAGACTAGGAAGAGGAATATAAATATCTAAAAACTTATCTTCCAAATTCGGTTTCTCCCCTTGAAGAGAATTTTAGGAAAAATATGGTTGATTTTCTAAAAAAACACATATATACTTACAAAAAAGTTTTTTTTTTTTTTTTTTGTCTGAGGATCAAAACATTTATAACCTTTTTTATCTGACTAACCTAAGAAAATTCATTTAACAGCTCTATGATCAAGTTTTGACAGAAAGTGACTGGGTATGTAAACATAAGTAGTACACCCAAAAGTTTTAATAGGTAAATCATATTATATGCGGAATGTTGGAAAAACATTTTTAAAGCAATCAATGGAAGTTTTAAAATTCAAGATCTTACTAGGCATTCTATTTATTAGGTAGGCAGCTGTGAGAACTGCCTCCCCCCATTAATATTTTGGAACATGCATGAAAAACATTATAGCACGTGCTACTTCAAGTAAATGCCTATTTTTTTTTTCAACAATCCCATTTTGTTGAGGAGTATCCCGATAGTAGACTGATGAACAATACCTTTATCTTTCAAAAACTCACCAAAAAATTCATTAAAATACTCAGTTCCATTATCAAAGTGTAAATGTTTAAAAATGTTTGTCACCTCAGGCTTTTTTTTTTTCCATTAAATGAACCCCAGATAAACGAGCATGATCATCAATAAAGGTAACAAACCATCTTTTTCTACTACGAGTGTTAATTTTAGAAGCACCCCACACATCATTGTGAATTAAATAAAAAGGTTTGGAAGCTTTGTAAGGTTTTGGTACATATAAGGAGTGATGACTTTTTGCTAAAATGAAACTTTCACAATCCAAAGAAGAACAATCAATTGCTTTAAATAAATTTGGAAATAAATACTTGATGTTAATGCTAAAGGTTTGAGAGAATCAATCTCACTATTCCATTCACTAAAGAGATATTTATACAAGTGTACAAGGTTAACCTAAGTAGAAGAAGGTAAAAAGACAATAAAGGACAACACAATTAATATATTTACAAAAATACAATTATACTAATATAATAACTCTAACACTCCCCCTCAAGTTGGAGCATATATATTCATCATGCCAACTTGTTAGAGAGGTAATCAATCCGTGCTCCATTTAATGTCTTGGTAAAGATATCTCCTAATTTCTCTCCAGTCTTCACATATGTCGATACCAAACCTTGTTGTATCTTCTCACGTACAAAATGATAGTCAACCTCCATGTGTTTAGTTCGCTCATGAAATACTGGATTAGATGCTATATGCAAAGATGCTTGATTATCACACCACAATTTGGTTGGTGTTGTGATAACAAATCCCAATTCAATAAGAAGTTGACGTATCCAAACTAATTCACATACAAATTGTGCCATTACTCTATATTCTGATTCAGCACTTGAGCGTGACACCACATTTTATTTCTTACTCTTCCAAGAAACCAAATTGCCACCCACAAATACACAATATCTTGAAGCTGATATTCTATCTTACGTAGACCTTGCCCAATCAGCATATGAGAAGCATTCAATGTTTATATGCCCATAACTCTTATATAATAAACCATGCCCGAGAGTTGCCTTCAAATAACACAAAATCTGTTGCACTGCAGCCCAATGATCAATGGTAGGAGAAGACATATACTGGCTCACAATACTCACTGAATAAGCTATGTCGGGTTGAGTTACTGTAAGATAATTGAGTTTTTCCACTAACCTCCTATATCTTTTAGGATCTTTCAGTAATTCTCCCTTTTTTGTGAGCTGTAAATTAGGCATCATTAGGGTACTACATGGCTTAACCCCTAACTTCCTGAAGGGAATGAACGTTTCACTCCATAGCGGAAACATTTAATCGTCTTTGATTTTATTTATAATTAAACAATAAAAATTAAGGTTAAGCAACACATACATTGAAAATAATATTATAGAGAATATTCTGACGGATCTTTATCTCCTCCATAAAATCTTCCTGGTTATGACTCGAACACAGGACTAAGGCTTGTGGGAGCCTCTTAAAAGAAAATCCACAAGGGATTGGAGAGGAAGAGGTCTAGAGAGAATTCTCTAATTCTCTGTTGAGGAGATATGTGTTGTGTCTAATGACTCAACCCAAGAGTCCTATTTATAGAGACTAAGGAAAAATCTTTGCCATAATTAAAATATTATATTTTAATATCTAATATATTAAAATATATCTTATATTTATTTGAATCTCATTCAAATCTCCTACGATATTTATTTATTTGAATCTTATTCAAATTCTATAAATATCTTTTATTTAATGTATCTAATATACATTAATTATTTTAATATTTAATGTATCAAATACAATAAATATATTTTCCTTTTATACATTTAATATATCTAATATACTAAATATTAATTTGAACATTTCAAATTTTTCTTTCAACTAAATTGATCTTTTAGTGTTACTATGAGCTAACAAGGGGACCTTATGGACGAACAGATTATAAGCTCTAATGATATAACATCAATTAATTAAACTCTTTAATTAATTAATTAATTAAACTCTTTAATTAATTAATTAATTAAACTCTTTAATTAATTAATTAATTTTCATTAATTAACTATAGGTCACTTCACTATAGAACTAGAGTTGCACTCTTATACATTGTAGGACAAGTTGTGTCCATAGATATAATCATTACATGCAAGTCGATCCTTTATGAGTTGTTCGTAATTATAGCTGGGTCAAAAGTCCGTTTTACCCCTGTAATTACATCTTGCACCTTAAGTACCACTGATCCTCTAATGAACAATATGTTTATAATCTAATTATAAACTAAGTCCCTCTCGGGCTAGTGAGACGGTGGGGCCCCATTGTTCAAGTCCCGAAATCAACACTTAAGGAAACTACTCATCTACTTACCCTATATGAGAATGAGTGAATTCCATCTTGTGAGATTATGTTCCTAGCTCCCCTCTTTGGATACATCATGAATTTGCAGAAGGTAAGTCACTTATTGAAGGTTTGAAAGTCGAACTTAGCCCAATGAGCCAAATTCATTAAACTAGGAAAAAGCCCAAATTTGGGACCTACCTTGGAACGGGCTTGGATCCACATATGCCTAAGTTGGTCCACTAGGACAGGCATGACATGACTCACATGTAACTTTGTCTGCGTGTGGAGAATGCAGATTTGGAAGCTTGTTAGAGCCTAATTAATGGACCTTGTTAGTTATTCCTGACAAACCCAAAAATCCAAGAAAGATCTTGCGATGGGTTAAAATTAAAATACCCCAAAAGTGGCTTGACGAGGTTGAACACGACATTACTAATGCATAACTTTGCTTTTAAGCAAAAAACGCAAGCTCGGAAGCTAGTTAAAACCCAATGGGTATGGTTAGTTATTCTTAGCGAGTCCAAAAAGTTGAGACGATGGGCCAATGTTTAAATATGCAAAGTTTTGGCCCACTAGGGCCAAACATGGATGAAACACACAAGGATAACACTACATAAAAGATTCATTCCTAAATTGAGTTTCAAATGTCTTGCTTCTAATGGTTAGAAGTTGAACCACGAATCCCAACTTGAGAGTGGGGACTACTATTATGAGTAAAATTGGATCTAATCTAACACCTTGAGACTGATGGGGAAGTTAAAAAGAAGTCCGAAGTGGTAGCGAACCCGAGCTTAAACAATCCCAAGGCCGACCCAACCTCGGGCCCAACCAATCACATCTAGGGCCCAAATAGGTCCGTGGAAAGCCACAACTTGGGCCAAAAGTCCAAGGTGCTGGGTTGGCCCGTGGACGACTCCATTAAAGTCAATATCTTTTCCTTATTATAGTTAGATTCCTAATTGTGAATTATGTTGTATTATATTTAGGTTAAATTACAAGTTTAGTCCCTAAACTTTAAAAAGTGTCTAATATGTTTTTGAACTTTTAATTTTGTGTCAAATAGGTCCCTAAAAAGTGTCTAATTGGTCTTTAAACTTTCAATTTTGTGTCCAATAAGTCCTTGAATTTTCAATTTTGTGTCTAATAGGTCCTTGACCTACTTGACATTTTTTTAAAATTAACAGACTTACTAAACACAAAATTGAAAGTTTAGGATCCCATTAGACATACAATCCAATTTTATATCTAATAAATCAATTAATTTATAAAAATTTTGAATATGTCAAGAAGCTATTAGATACAAAATTAAAAGTTTAGATACTTATTGGATATTTTAAAGTTTAGGGATCTATTAGACATAAAATTAAAAGTTTAGAAACTTATTAGACACTCTTTGAAAGTTTAGGGCCAAATAGACACAAACCAAAAAGTTCACGTTGGTTAATAGAAAATATTTTAATGCCAAAACTACAATTGGAAGAGAAAAAAAAAATGTTGTTGCCAAGAATACCATTGAATTAAAATTTAGGGTTTTAGGCCATAGTTTTTGTAAATGTATACGGATAAAAAGACTACTTGAAGAATTGAGAGTTTTTCAAAAAGCACATATGTCGGTTTATTGTGGCAATAAGATTGTCATCTCCACCGCCCATAATCCAATTCAATGATAGGACAAAAACATATCAAAGTCAACAAGTTCTTCTAAAGGAAAAAAATTAAGGTTGATTTGATATATATTCTCCCAACAACCGAGCAAATTGCTTATATGTTAACTAAAAGGGTCGCTAAAGTACAAATTGAAAAATTGATTGACAAGTCGCCATAGAAGATATCTTCAAACCAACTTGAGGAGGAATGTTGATTTATTCATAGTAAATATTAGTTTTAAATATAATATTAGTTGTATATATATTTAAGTTCTTTGTAATAATGAGTTGTCCAGTATGCTCATTCTTTTCTTGTAGAGGTATTTCTTAGGTTTTATTCATTGAAATAACATAGAAGAAGTCACCAATTGTTGTCTTCTCTTCTCTTCAATTAGGAGTTTGGATTAAATCCCAAATCTCCACGTCAGAACTTCATTGATAGTAGTCGTATTTGACAATAAAAAACTTACTAAATTTAATGAGTCATTCAAACGGATTTGAACAGTTTCAAGAAAAATAGAACTCTCCATCAGGAACTAGACGGATCCTAATCTTCTAATAGCAACCAAGACAATCTGCCCAAAGAAAATACCTGGAGTGAAAAGATATGGAGGTAAAATAAATTACATTAGACAGAAACTTATCAATGTTCAGCAGGCTACTAATCTGTGTTAGTTCCAGACAACATATACTTGAGTTAATGCTATGGAAAGTACATGAGAACTAGCAAACACCTAAAAACAATTGAACACATCATCATAAGGCCTCTAGGTCGTATGAAATGTCTAACTGTCTCACTATACACAACCATCTTGGCGAGAGGATATGTATACAGGACCAAACAAGGAATTATTGGACAATAATCTATGTTATCAGATAAGGAACATAACACGAATCGTCTCCGCAAATTCATATACTTCAAAGCCATTACATAACTGACAAACCTAAGCTTATACTGATGTCATAGGGAAATAGAGCAGCCTAATTCCTTGGCAGCAGCATGAAGAAACTGAGTTGATAGTCCGGTTGCAATTTGACTACGAATTTCCCATCCCAAGCACTTCTCAATATCCACTTTCCAGTCTGTGATACCTGAACTGAAATATTGATAAGAGGGATAGATGCCGTTTATGTTTACCGATTTTGAACTAGACTTTATTGAGCTGGTGTGCAGAATATCACGAAGAACTGATGTACTTAAAGCTCGAACATGTGCACTTGGATGAGAAAGGCATCGAACAGTAGCTGGTAGACGACACTGCAAACACAAACAATAGACATCAGCAAAAGGTACTGCATAGACATTAGGAAACATGCAATTATGTTGGCTTCTTTCCTTTTAGAATATTAGGATTCAAAACAAGGAGGTGAGGATTCAAATCTTTGAACTATAAGAGAGGCTATTAATGTCTTGACCAATTGGAGTTGTGCTTAGCTCGACAAGTATTTTGCTTCTGTTGCAAATAGTCATGTACATTAACAAATTGCAATACTAGATTAAAATGCTAAGAGTGAGGAGACACCAGAGAGACATACACTAGCACAGATAGAAAGGAGAGTAAACTTCTTTTATTCTTTTTTTATCGATGAATGACAGATGAATGGAGGCATTATTTATAGATTACAAGAGAAGACTAAATCTAGGGTTAGTTATCTAACTTCCCTAAAAATAAGAGATTTTCTTATAATATTTATTTGCTACTTAACAAACCACATAATCTAAACAACTTTCTAACTAATTCAACACTCCCCCTCAAGCTGGACTATACAGATTGAATAGTTTCAGCTTGATTACAATCTCTCAAACTCAGGTTTCAATAATCCATTTATTAAGACATTTGCAACTTGATCTGATCATGAAACATACATTAGGTTTATAATTTTCTCCTCAATCTTCTCCTTAATGAAATGCCTGTCAACTTCAACATGCTTAGTATGGTCATGATGCATTGGGTTGTGTGAAATAGCAATTGCAGCCTTGTTATCACAATAGACTTCCATTGGACTATCACACCTGATCTTGAGATCTTGGAGCAGAAGTTTCAGCCACATTATTTCACAAATACCATGAGAGAGAGCTCAGAATTCAACTTATGCACTACTTCTTGCAACACCTGATTGTTTCTTACTTCTCCATGTAACAAGGTTACCCCACACAAAGGTACAATATCCCGTTGTAGATCTCCTATCCTGCATAGATCCCGCCCAATCTACATCTATAAAAGCTTTCACTTTTCTCTCTTTATCTTTTCCAAAAAATAATCCAAGCCCTGGAGTACCGTTAAGATACCTAAGCTCTTAAATCTACATATATACTATATATACTATAATACCTTTAAGAGATTGGAAAGGCCATCAGCAATGGACAGTCCAGATTCTCCCCACTCCAGTACAGGCTGAACAGCTCTAGCAGTCGCTTCTAGTAGCTGAAATTTCCATAGGAAGTAGAGAACATTGGCTTATAATTAATAAGCTTGAAGATAAATAACATTTATAGAAGATTTTCTATGATAAAATTTATTTTTTCCCCTTGTGTGACTGAGGAATAGAAACACAATTCCCTTGATCCAAAATTTAGCTGCATTCTTACCTCTAGCTGAGGCAACGTACAGGCTTCTCCATCTACGAGCATCCCATCTGTGGCACGCAACAATAGATCTGAAGCACTCGCCAATACGACCAGTGATTCTGGAGCATCATGATTTCTCATTAGCTCAACTATCAATTTGATGATTCGCTGGTTGATTCTCCACATCTTCTGACCTTGATCATCATCTTTCACAATCCAAGGTTGCAACTCCCTCTCGGCCTGACAAGCACAGAGGGCCATGAAAATGACTAAATACATGAACCGTACTCATTAAGAAATGGAAAAAGTAAAGAATAAACGAATATTATTCATCCAAGTCAGCTTGCAGTCCTAGAAAGTATAACAATTCAAAATCACCATAGAAGTAAAGAAATGTGGACCTGAAGAACAATTGCTGTAGCCGCTTTAGCTGGGGAAGCTGATACCACGTTGCATAATGCATCAACTACCTATTCAAGAGAAACAGTGCAATTCAATAAAGATTAAAGAGTATTGCTCCTGTTATGATATATATAGTATTATGTAATATGTCTTTTATAGTAATTGAACATTCTTTAGTTAGGGTTTCTTTGTGTACCTATATATATGTTAGTCTTTCTTATGAATAATATAATGAGTATTTTCTCTCAATACTGATTACATGGTATCAGAGCCGCCCCTAGGGGTTTAGAATTTTTTATTGGCGATTAGGGTTCTCTCTTTTCCAAGTGGGGTTCGGGTTTGAAGTTTGGGTTATCACGTCAGAGTGGTTGTTTGCAAACACCACCTGCCTCAGGAGGAGCGCCACTGTCAGGAGAGCCAAATCACCGTCACCGTTTGCCAGAAACAGCCACGCGTGAGCTACATGTGTACCCGGATTTCACTTTCTCCACTGCCACGCACCGACGCGTGAGGTCGCTGTTTGATTTTCCGTAGCTTGGGTTTTTCTCAGGTTGATATTTCCAGCCAATCTTTACACTTGGTTTTGACGATATTGATCTGTTTGGCCTCGGGTTGTGCTATTTGCGTGCGATTAGGTTGTTTTTTCTTGCAGTCCAGATCTATTTTTTGTCTCTATTGGGTTTATCTGCTACCTTTTTTGTAACTAATGGCTGAGATGAAACCTATAGTGGTCTCTAATATGGTTCCTCTTTCGTCAAAAATCACAGAACACAAGTTAAATGGCTCTAATTACTATGATTGGAGTTGAACAATTCAGTTTTATCTACGAAGTATAGAGATGGATGATCATATTGATCAGGATGCATCAGAGGATGACAAAGATGGCTTGGCTTCGTGATGATGCTAGATTGTACATTCAAATCAAGAATTCAATCGAGACTGAGGTTGTTGGCTTGGTAAATCATTGTGATTCTGTGAAGGAACTGCTCAAGTTTTTAGAGTCTTATACTCAGGAAAAGAGCAAGGCAATAAAATGTATGAAGTTTGCATAGCCTTCTTTCATGTAGAACAGAAAAAACAGTATGTTACGAACTACTTTATGCAAGTTAAGAAGACGTGTGTAGAACTTAATACATTACTCCCATTTAGTACGGATATAAAGGTTCAACAAGCTCAAAGAGAAGATGGGTGTCATGAGCTTTATGAATGGACTTTCGCCAGAATTTGAGATGGGCTAGATCACAAATTCTATTTGGCTCCGAGATCCCTTCTTTAGACGAAGCCTTTAGTAGAGTCCTTCGTACATAAAATCTTTCATCTGATATGTCTGCTCCTCAGTCCAACAGTGCTCTCATTAGTCAGAATGATCCTAAGGTCACTCAAGGGATGAACATGAACACTTAGAGACCTGGTTCTGATAATCGACGACAAGATTCACAGGATATAATATGTCACTATTGTCGTAAGCCCGATCACATGAAACGTGACCGTCGAAAATTGTTGAATAAAGGTCGATGGCCTCAAGTTGCTCAGCTTGCTTCCACCAATGATACATCTGAGAGGTTGGTTACTATTTCTGAAAACGAGTTTGCTAAATTCCAGTTGTACTAGGAATCATTGCAAGCATCTTCTTCATCGAATCCTATTGCAATTCTTGCAGAATCAGGTAATAAGAATCATTGTCTCCTTACATCCTCCATTAAATGGGCCATAGACTCTGGTGCCACAGCTCATATGACAAGTAATTCTAGCTTATTTTCTACCTCTTTGTCACCTACACCTTTTCCCACTGTCACTTTGGCAAATGGATCAACATCCTTTGTTCTTGGATTAGGCACCATTAATCTCACCCCTTTTTTCCTTTGTCTTCTGTTTTGCATTTGCATCGACTCTCATTTAACTTGATTTCTGTTAGTAAACTTATTTGTGACCTTAATTGTTTTGTCTCATTTTTTCCTAGCTATTGCTTGTTTCAGGATCCTATGATGAAGAAGATTATTGGTAAAGGATATGAGTCTGAAGGCCTTTACATTTTTTATCAGCAGATACCAAAAACTATGGCCTGCTCTAGTGTTGCATCTCTGTTTGAAGTCCATTGTCATTTAGGTCATCCATCTTTGTCTGTGTTAAAGAAAATTCATCCAGAATTTCATTCTTTGTCTTCGTTGAATTGTGAGTCTTGTCAGTTTGCCAAATTTCATCGTCTTAGTTCGAGTCCTAGAGTCCATAAATGAGCTAGTACCCCGTTTGATTTAGTTCATTATGATGTTTGGGGTCCCTATCCTGTAGTGTCCAAACCTGGATTTCGATATTTGTTACTTTTGTTGACGATTATTCTTGTCTGACTTGGTTATACTTAATAAAAAATCGTTCTGAGTTACTTAGTCACTTTTGTACTTTCCATGCTGAAATTCAAAATCAGTTTAATGCCTCTTCTTAAAATTCTTCGAACAGATAATGCTAGTGAATATTTTTCTCACATGCTTGGATCTTACTTGTGTAAAAATGGGATTATTCATCAATCTTCTTGAACGGAAAAACCGGCATTTACTTGAAACTGCTAGATCATTATCCTTTCAAATGCAGGTTCCAAAACATTTTTGGGCTGATGCAGTTTCCACAGCTTGTTTTTTGTTTAATAGAATGTCTTCCTTTGTTCTTAATGGTGAAATCCCTTATCATGTTCTCTGTCCAACAAAATATTTGTTTCCTATTGCACCAAAAATATTTGGTTGCACTTGTTTTGCTCGAGATGTGATTCCTCATTGTACCAAGTTAAATACTAAATCCTTAAAATGCATCTTTCTCAGTTATTCTCGTGTTCAAAAGAGATATCATTGTTATTTTCCTAGTCTTAACAAGTATCTTGTCTCTCTAGATGTTACGTTTTTTGAAGATATGCCCTTTAGCCCATCAATGTCGAGTCCATGTCAGGGGGAGGATGACCTACTTATCTATGAGATCGTCTCTCCATCCTCCTTCCCTACCCAATCTCCTTCAGTATCTATCCCTCATTGTCCACCCATTACTCAGGTTTACTCCAGACAACCACCACCGCAACCTTCAGACACATGTCCTGTACCAGAAGATTCTTTGACATCTGACTTAGGAACATGTGATGAGCTTCCCATTGCCCATCGTAAAGGTAAATGCACTTGTACTTATCCTATTGCCTCATTTGTTTCTTATCACCAATTGTCACAACCAACATATTCTTTTCTTACATCCCTGATTCTACCTCTATCCCTAACTCTGTAAATGAAACTTTATCTCATTCTGGTTGGCATAATGCACTGATCGAAGAGATGAATGCTTTAGATAGTAATGGTACTTGGAATTTAGTATCTCATTCTGCGGGAAAAAAGGCAATTGGGTGTAAATGGGTGTTTGCAATTAAGGTTAACCCTGACGGATTAGTTGCTCGTTTGAAAGCACACCTTGTTGCTAAAGGCTATGCTCGTTTGAAAGCATTTTCTCCTATTGTTAAATTCACTTTTATCCGATTACTTATTTCCATGGCTGCTACTCAATGTTGGCCTTTGCATCAACTTGACATCAAGAATGCTTTTCTCCATGGTGATATTCAAAAGGAAGTATATATGGAGCAACCACCTCGGTTTGTTGCTTAGGGGGAGAGTGATAAAGTTTTTCGTCTTCGAAAATCATTGTATGAATTGAAACAGAGCCCACGAGCATGGTTTGGTAAGTTTAGTCAAGCATTTGAGCAATTTGGAATGAAGAAAAGTACATCTGATCATTTTGTTTTCTATCGACGATCTGAGAAGGGTATAACTCTGCTGGTTGTGTACGTCGATGATATCGTTATAACTGGGAATGATACATCAGGTATATCTTATTTTCCTTCAAAGTCAATTTCATACTAAGGATCTGGGAACATTGAAGTATTTTTTGGGTATTGAAGTGATGAGAAGCAAGAAAGGTATCTGCTCAAAATGTCAATAATGATGGAATAGAATATGTCTATTTCTCATTCAATTAGGGTTACAAGAGACCTATCTTAAATAGGAGAAAACTCTAAAGTATAAAAGGAAAGAATTTAACACATAATTACAATTCAATTATAACAAATAAATACAAATAAGGAAAGAATTAATCTCATAAACCAACACTCCCCCTCAAGCTGGTTTGAAGATATCTTCCATTGCCAGCTTGCCAATTAGTCTGTCAAATCGTAACTTTGGAAGTCCCTTAGTTAGCACATCAGCAATTTGCTCTGTTGTAGGGAGATAGGGAATACATATCACTCCAGTGTCAATCTTCTCCTTTATGAAGTGTTTATCAACTTCAATATGTTTTGTCCTATCATGAAGGACAGGATTGTGGGCTATGGAGATAGCTGCCTTATTGTCGCAGTAAACACGCACAGGTGTCATCTGGATGAATTTTAATTCTTCCAGTAGTCGTTTTATCCAAATACCTTCACAAATGCCATGAGCTAAGGCCCTAAATTCTGCTTCTGCACTACTTCTAGCTACAACACTTTGTTTTTTACTTCGCCAGGTAACCAAATTCCCCCCAACAAAGGAGCAATAACCAGAAGTGGATCTTCTATCTGTGGAACTACCTGCCCAATCAGCATCAGTGTAAATTTCAACACGCAAGTGGTCATGTTTCTTAAAAAGTATGCCCTTTCCTGGTGTTCCTTTCAAATATCTCAGAATCCTGTAAACTGCCTCAAAGTGAGTTGGACCTGGAGCATGCATGAATTGGCTTACCATACTAACTGCAAAAGCAATATCTGGACGAGTGTGAGATAAGTAAATAAGTCTTCCAACAAGTCTTTGGTATCTTTCCTTATCTTTTATCTCTTTCTCTGTTGCAGCTTGCAGTTTTAAGTTTGGTTCAATAGGAGTTTCTGCTGTCCTACAACCCAGTAAGCCTGTCTCTTCAAGTAAATCAATGATATATTTCCTTTGATTGACAAGAATACCCTCTTTTGACCTGGCAAATTCCATCCCTAGGAAATACTTCAAAGTTCCCAAGTCTTTGATTTGGAATTCATTTGCAAGTTTTTTCTTCAAACTGTTCAATCCAGCCTCATCATTACCTGTAAGAATGATATCGTCAACATACACTATTAAAACAACCATCTTGTCGTTTTCAGTATGTTTATAAAAAATGGTATGATCTGCTTGACTTTGAAGAAAACCATAACTTGTGACTGCCTTTCCAAAACGTTCGAACCACGCTCTAGGAGACTGTTTAAGGCCATATAGAGATTTCCTTAATTTGCATACTTTGTTAACTCCAAGATCCACTTCAAAGCCTGGTGGTAAGTCCATAAATACTTCCTCTTCAAGATCACCATTAAGGAATGCATTTTTGACATCTAGCTGATAAAGAGGCCAGTCTGAATTAACAGCAATAGATAAGAGCACTCTAATAGAGTTAATCTTAGCCACAGGGGCAAATGTTTCTTGATAGTCAATTCCGTAGGTCTGTGTAAAGCCTTTAGCAACTAATCTGGCTTTGTATCGTTCAATGTTACCGTCAGCTCTGCACTTTATAGTGAACACCCATTTGCACCCTACTGTTTTCTTATCTTTTGGTAGCTCTACTATCTCCCAGGTGCAATTCTGTTTGAGAGCATTCATCTCTTCCATAACTGCTAAATTCCACTTTGGATCATTTTGGGCCTCCTGTATATTCCTTGGAATAAATAGGTTGGTTATCCTAGAGGTGTAGGCTTTATGGTTATCAGACAGTCTATGATAAGAAAGATAGTTTGCAATAGGGTATTTGGTACAATTACGGACACCTTTCCTATGGGCTATAGGAATATCAAGGTCAGACACATCAGATGAAGAGGGATTACCTGAACTTTCAGTATCATTCGTCAAGGCATTAGATTGGTTCTGTGATAAGTCTACTATCTGATCTCTGTTCTTTTGAGTTTGTGCCCTTCTAGTATAAACCTGAAGCTCAGGATTTCGATCAGTAAGATCATTTTGTAGTATTTCTCCCCCTGAAACAGAATTTTCCATGTTTGGCATATAAGGACTAGGAATTTCAGAACATATGATATTCGGGAGAGGAGAAGTGTCCCAGAAATTTTCTTCCAAGTCGGTAGAGATCTCCCCCTGAAGAGAATTTTGGCTAAAAAATGATTGATTTTCCACAAATAAAACATCCATACTTTCAAAGTATTTTTTGGTTAGAGGATCAAAACACCGATAACCCTTTTTGTTTGATGCATATCCTAGAAAAATGCATTTAACTGCCCGAGGATCAAGTTTAGATCGAGAAAAATTAGGAAGGTGAACATAAGCAATACACCCAAAGACTTGTAACGGTAAATCTGAATACAAGCGAACAGTAGGAAAGAAAATTTTAAATTGATCAATAGGTGTTTTAAAGGACAAGATCTTAGAAGGCATACGATTTATGAGATATGCAGCTGTAAGGACTGCGTCTCCCCACAAATAATTAGGAACATGCATAGAAAACATAATAGCTCGAGCAACGTCAAGCAAATGTCGATTTTTTCGTTCAGCAATCCCATTTTGTTGAGGGGTATCCCGACAAGAAGATTGATGAGAAATTCCTTTATCCTTCAAAAAATTATCTAAGTATTCATTAAAATATTCAGTCCCATTATCAGAATGTAAGATACTGATTTTTGTTTGAAATTGATTCTCAATCAGATTGTAAAAGCGAATGAAAACATCTTTGACCTCAGATTTTTTTGTTAGCAAATAAACCCAAGTTAAACGAGTATGATCATCAATAAAGGTAACAAACCAACGTTTTCCACTATGAGTCAAAACTTTAGACGGACCCCAAACATCACTATGAATTAAGTAAAAAGGTTTGGAAGTCTTGTAAGGCTTTGGTAGATACGTGGTACGATGATTCTTGGCAAAGATGCAATTTTCACACTGAAAAACTGAGCAATCAATTCCTTTAAATAAGTCTGGGAACAAATACTTTAAATAGAAAAAACTAGGATGTCCTAGCCTACGATGCCAAAGCATGATTGTTTCTTTAACAGAGAGAGAACTAACACTACTCAAGCCCTGAACTTTTTTATCACTAGTTGGCGATTCATCAAAATAGTAGAGACCATCAAGCATCCTAGCACGCCCAATCATCTCCCCCGAGTCCTGATCCTGAAAGACGCAATGAGTGTCAAAAAAGGTAATGCGACAGTTAGCATCCTTAGAAATTCTACTAACAGATAATAAATTACAGGCTAATTTGGGAACATGAAGGACTGATTGTAGGGTAATGTTCCTAGTTAAATAAATAGTTCCCTTTCCTGCAATAGAAGTGAAACTACCATCTGCAATTCTAATTTTTTCATTGCAATATACAGGAGAATAGGAGGAAAATAGGTGAGAGGAACTGGTCATATGGTCAGACGCTCCGGAATCTATAACCCACGGAGAGGAATTAAGACAAGATAGGGCGAAAGGATAATTACCTGTTTGTGCCAAGGAAACACTAGGATTACCAGATGACGAAGTGACCTTTAGCAGTTTCAGGAGTTGATCAATTTGCTCTTGAGTGAGTTGACTGGAGTCAGCAACATTGGCAATGGATTGAGTGTTACTCTTCTCATTTTGCTTAGTACTCTTCCAATTTGCAGGCTTCCCATGGAGTTTCCAACAGGTCTCACGAGTGTGTCGAGGTTTATTACAGTAATCACACCATACTCGAGGCTTGGTTGGCTGGTTAGAAGCCTTATGTGCAGTTGCCTCAACCACCATAGCAGAGGTTTCGACAGTGCTAATAGATTTCTTGCCAAGCATAACATTGCGACGACTTTCTTCCCTGCGAACTTCAGAGAAAACCTCGTTAATAGATGAGAGAGGATTCTTACCAAGTATTCTACTTCTAACCTCATCAAACTCATCATTGAGGCCGGCAAGAAATTCGTAAATACGACTATCCTCCACAACTTTCTTGTGGTGAGTTTGATCTTTAGTTGACTCCCATTCATAAGTATCAAATAGATCTAGGTCTTGCCAGATTGTTTTCAGTGAGTGAATGTACTCTGTAACAGTGTTCTCTCCTTGACGAATTTTTCTTAGCTTGAGTTTCAACTCAAATACTTGTGATTGATTTCCCAGGTCAGAATACATCTCATTGACACTGTCCCATAATTCCTTTGCAGTCGAGTAACACATATAGTTGCGGCTTATCCTCTCATCCATAGAGTTGACTAACCACGTCATAACCATGAAATTTTCAGCATCCCATGTAGCAAACAACGGATCATCTTGGTTAGGTACTTTTTTCTCTCCAGTAATATAGCCAATTTTTCCTTGTCCGCGAATATACATCCGAACACTTTGGGACCAAAGAAGAAAATTATTCCCATTAAGTCGGATGGTAGTAATTTGGACATTGGAATGGTTGCGTGTGTCAGAGACCTTAGCTATCAACGGCTTGTCTTCAAACATCTTGCTAATTCAAAGAGAGATAAACCCTATCAAACAACACTCAATGAAATCCAAAAACAATACCCAAACCAAGCCTTAAAAAACAGACTCAAAAAAGCAGAGAAATCCCCTGAAAAACAGAGTAAGTCTGTCGAATAGGGGTCGGCGGCCGGAGACGTTGAACGGCGGACAGAAACGACCGGCAGGGATGAAGGATGCTTGACGGAAAGACAGAAACGACCGGAGATGAGCGGGTCGGACGGACGGACGCGGGTCGCGGTAGGGGAGCGGGTCGCGACTGCGTGGGTCTGCCTGCGCGCGTCTGTCTCAGTTGAACGGCTGGTCTGCTTCCGTTCACGTCTGGCGGCGGATCTACGGTGGGGTCTGGCGGTGACGGCGGCTAGGGCTCAGGCGTCCGGCGGCGATGGCTAGGGCTTTGGCTAAGATTAGGAATAATTAGGGTTTTTTTTTTTTTTGTTTTTTGTGTTGCTCTGATACCATGCTCAAAATGTCAATAATGATGGAATAGAATATGTCTATTTCTCATTCAATTAGGGTTACAAGAGACCTATCTTAAATAGGAGAAAACTCTAAAGTATAAAAGGAAAGAATTTAACACATAATTACAATTCAATTATAACAAATAAATACAAATAAGGAAAGAATTAATCTCATAAACCAACAGTATCTTTTTGTCTCAACGGAAATATGTACTTGATTTGTTATCTGAAATAGGAAAACTAGGAGTTAAACCATGTAGTACTCCGATGATACCTAATTTGCAACTCACCAAAGAAGGAGAATCATTTAAAGATCCTGAGAGATACAAAAGATTGGTTGGGCAGTTGAATTATCTGACAGTGACACGACCAGACATCGAGTATTCAGTAAGTGTTGTAAGTCAGTATATGTCTTCACCTACCGTGGATCATTGGGCTACAATAGAACAAATTTTATGCTACCTAAAAGCTGCACCTGGGTGTGGAATCTTATATAAAGATCATGGTTATACACAAGTTGAATGTTTTTCAAATGCTGATTGGGCAGGATCTAAAGAAGATAAAAGATCAACGTTTGGATATTGTGTTTTTGTAGGAGGCAATTTGGTGTCATGGGAGAGTAAGAAGCAGAATGTGGTTTCACGTTCAAGGGCTGAGTCAGAGTATAGAGCTATGGCACAATCTGTGTGTGAAATAGTGTGGACACATCAATTTTTGATTGAGATAGGTTTCAACATTACTATACTAGCTAAATTGTGGTGTGATAATCAAGCTGCACTTCACATTGCGTCTAATCCAGTGTTTCATGAGAGGACTAAACATATTGAAGTAGATTGTCATTTCATTCATGAGAAAATTCAACAAGGGTTGGTGTCCACAAGATATGTAAAGACTGGAGAACAATTGGGAGATATACTTACTAAAGCCTTAAATGGAGCAAGAATAAATTATCTTTGCAACAAGCTGGGCATGTTTGACATATTTGCTCCAGCTTGAGGGGGAGTGTTATGATATATATAGTATTATGTATATATGTCCTTTATAGTAAATTATACATTCTTTAGTTAGGGTTTCCTTGTGTACCTATATATATGTTAGTCTTTCTTATGAATAACAATGAGTATTTTCTCCCAATATTGATTACAGCTCCGACATATAAATTTCAAGATAAAAAAAGTACTACGTTGAACTTAACATTCAATAACTAAGGGTTTGTTTGGTAACATTCTCTTTTCTCATTTCTAGTTCCTTTTTAAAAAAATAAAGAAAAAAACATTGTACTTGGTAACTATTTCTTATTCTTTCTTTTTTATTGAAAAAAAAACGTAAATGTTTTTTTGTAACCATTTCTTGTTTTTTGTTCTCTCATATTTGAAAGTAGAAAAAAAATAAAAGTTTACATAAAATTAATTGTTTAGAGTTAAATATTCAAAATTTTATGGCATATTTAGCTTTTAATATTTATTATGCATTTTATTAGTGAACAATGATAAATAATATTGTTATTTTTATTTTTTGAAAAAAGGGAAAATAGAAACAAGAAACTTGATTTTGTTTTTTTTTTTTTTGAAATTTGTACACAATTTTGGAAATGTTTCTTAAAAATGAGAAACTAGAAACTAGAATAGTTATCAAATGCTTATGTTTCTCAAAAATTGAAAAAAAAAAAAAATTGAAAACAAGAACGTTACCAAATAATTCCTAAATGTTCCTAATACAAGTGCTATGTTGAACTTAGCACAACTAGGAAGAAACCAGTTAAATAGGCAAGTTGATTGTAAAAAGTTCGGGGCAATTGTGATATCATTATGAATACGATGTTAATTCCACCTACTTCAATTTTTTCAGTTTTCTTGGTATAAAAAGCATTGATCAAAAGTTATTCTTAGAATAATAAATATGGAAAACTGGTTTGTAAATTCTATGCTTGAGAGAATAAATCGCAACTATATGTGTTACTCGACTGCAAAGGAATCGTGGGATAGTGTAACTGAGATGTATTCCAACTTGGGCAATCAATCACAAGTGTTTGAGTTGAATCTCAAAATGAGAGACATTCGCCGAGGAGATACAGTTACAAAATACATTAACTCCTTGAAAACAATTTGGCAAGACCTCAATCTTTTTGACACTTATGAATGGAGTCGACTAAAGATCAAATTCATTACAAGAAAGTTGTAGAGGATGCCCGTATTTACAAATTTCTTGTTGGCCTCAATGATGAGTTTGATGAGGTTAGAAGTAGAGTAATTGGTAAGAATCCTCTCCCACCTATTAATGAAGTTTACTCTGAAGTTTGTAGGGAAGAGAGTAGCCGCAATGTTATGCTTGGCAAGAAACCTGTTAGTGCAATTGAGACCTTTCTATGGTGGTTGAGGCTAATGCAAATAAGGCTTCTGCTCCGCTCACTAAACCTCGAGTATGGTGTGACTACTGTAATAAACCCCGACACACTCGTGAGACTTGTTGGAAAATCCATGGAAAGCCTGCAAACTGGAAGAGTACCAAGCAAAGTGATAAAAGTAACAATCAGTCTGCTTCCACTGCCAATGTTGTTGACACCAGTCCCTTCAATCAAGAGCAAATTGATCAACTCCTAAAACTGCTAAAGGTTACTTCGTCATCTGATAATCTTAGTGTTTCCTTGGCACAAACAGGTAATTATCCTTTAGCTTTATCTTGCCTTAATTCATTTCCGTAGGTTATAGATTCCAGAGCATCTGACCATATGACTAGTTCCTCTAGGTTTTTTGCCTCATACTCTCCCTTATATTGCAATGAAAAAATTCGAATTGCTGATGCTAGTTTCACTTCTATTGTAGGAAAAGGAACTATCGGTTTGACTGAAAAAATTACCTTAAAATTCGTTCTTCATGTCCCTAAATTAGCCTGTACTTTGTTATATGTTAGTAAATGTTGTTAATTATAGTCAAAGTTAGGGCAATATTGTATTTTTGTATCTTAGGTTTATTATCTCCTCTTTTAATTTATATTCCTTTAAGTTTATTTAAGATTTGATTAGGGCAGAATATTCTTTCCTTTTATGTTTTGTGTTGTACATTGTATTTATACTATTGTTTTGTATAGTTGAAAGAGATGAAATTATTAGAAAACTTCATGGTATCAAAGCAAAAATAAAACCCTAATTTTTTTTAACCTAGTTCGCCGCTGCCGTCACCACTGTCGGAACTCTGACCGCCGTCGTCCGTATTCATCACCTCCGACGGTACCCTCGCGACAACCACATCCCTCAGAAACTTAGACCGAAAATCACGAAATCGCGCTTCCTCTCCAGTTGCAAACACCTTAGACACCTCCGACAGACTCCTTTGGCGCAAACACTTCCAGCGCAGACACCTCCGACGGCTAGATCGTGATTCAGCGAGCTTCTCCAAAATCGTGAAATCACGACCTCATGTCTGTGCAGTACCTCAATTTGATGCCGACTTGCGACTGCAGCACCTCCAATGCCTCCGACACCGACTCACCCATCGCCATCGACGACTCCTCTGACACAAGCTCCTCGCATCTGCCCTGGCTGTTAAATTTTGTTTTTGGACCTAATTTAATTTAGTACAGTACCTACACACCCTAGCTCTTTGTCCACTTATATCATCTGCAGGTGATATTTTTTTTACTATGTTTTCTTCCAAATCAATTGACCTAATCTCCAATGGTCAAGGAGGATATGATTCATCACCTGCCTATATCACGAGTCACAAACTGAATGGACACAATTATATCCAATGGTCACAATTAGTCATGATGTTCATCTGTGGCAAGGGTAAAGATGAGTACCTCTCAAAAGAGAATGTGTAGCCTAAAGCAACTGATCCGAAATTCAGGAAGTGGAAAGTAGAAAATAACATGATCATGTCATGGTTGATTAATTCCATGACTCCTGAGATCGGTGAAAATTTCCTTTTGTATGGAACAACAAATCAGATTTGGGAAGCTTTCAAGGAAACATACTCTAGTAAGGAGAACACTTCCGAATTGTTTCGAATAGAATCAATACTCCATGATATTCGCCAAGGTGATCACTCTGTCACTGAGTACTTTAATATTCTCTCTCGTTATTGGCAACAACTAGATTTATTTGAAGTCTATACATGGAAGTGTGCCGAAGATACAACCCAATACATGAAAATTCTTGAGCAAAAGAGAACTTTCAAATTTCTTCTTGGCCTTAACCACAATCTTGATGAAGTTCGAGGTCGAATCATGGGAACCAATCCGTTGCCAACTCTTCGTGAAGTCGTCTCTCAAGTAAGGCGAGAAGAAAGTAGGAAAAGTGTAATGATAGGCAAATTAGACTTAGTCCCTACAATTTTGGAAACATCTGTGCTTATTACCCGTAGTTTTAACCAACAGTGCATGGTGATAATAAGCAGAAACTAGAAAGACCTTGGTGTGAACATTGTAAAAGGGTGGATCATATAAAAGACACTTGCTGGAAGATTCATGGGAAGCCTGCTGATTGGAAACCTAAGCATCGCAATGATCGTGATGGTAAGGCATATGTTGCTAATGTAGCTCCTGATAATTCTGTCAGTTCAGAGGCAACACCATTTAGCAAAGAACAAATAGATGCACTGCAAAAGATCATCGATCACACAATTCAGGGAGCAGTACTGGTGGCACAGAAAGTTATACCTACTGCCTTGACAGTTAGTAAAGGAGGGATACAACCCTGGATTGTAGACACTGGAGCTTCAAATCATATGACAGAGAATGCATCTCTGTTCCAAAACTATCAAGCTGACACCTCCAACTCCTCTGTGAAAATTGCAGATGGGTCATATTCCAAAGTGGTTGGGATAGGTTCAATTAGAGTTACTCAACATTTATATCTAAACTCTGTATTACATGTACCAGACTTGGATTGTAATTTACTTTCAATAAGTAAATTGACTCGTGATCTTAAATGTGTAACTAAATTTTATCCAAACTTGTGTGTTTTTTAGGATTTGGAATCGGGGAAGACGATTGACAGTGCTAAACTTTGTTCTGGACTCTATCTTCTCAACTATGATCAAGGCTCAATAGCAATTGGAGACAAGTCTTCGTTTTTTATCTTCCTTTGCTTCTAGTAGTAGTCATTTTTCTTCTTCTGTCAACAAAGATAGTGAAATTATGTTATTACACTATCAGTTAGGTCATCCAAATTTTCTGTATCTCTCCAAATTGTTTCCAACTCTTTTTCATAATAAAAATCCTGCATTGTTCAATTGTGAGATTTGTCAGATTGCCAAGCATACTCGCAACCCCTATCCTCGCATTGCATATGAACCGTCAAGTCTGTTTTCTTTGATTCATAGCGATGTGTGGGGCCCTTCAAAAATAAAAAATATCTCAGGGGCTCGATGGTTTGTCTCCTTTGTTGATGATCATACACGGGTTACATGGATCTTTCTTATGAAAGAAAAATCTGAAGTTCACCAACATTTCAAATATTTTCATAATATGATTCAAACTCAATACCAAACCAAAATTCGTGTCCTCAAAACAGACAATGCAAAAGAATTCTTTAGTTCATGTCTTGGGGATTATCTATCAACTCAAGGGATTCTCCAACACTTGTGTTGACACTCCCCAACAAAATGGAGTGGCTGAACGCAAGAATCATCATCTTCTTGAAGTCACTCGGTGTTTGATGTTCTCTACTCATGTTCCAAAATTCTATTGGGGTGAAGGCATTCTCACTGCCACATACTTGATCAATCGTATGCCCTCTCGGGTCCTTGGATTCTCCACTCCTCGTCAAGTCCTCCTCAAATCATTTCCTCACCTTCGTGTTCAGTCTCTTGATTTGGTCCCTAAAGTTTTTGGGTGTAGTGCCTTTGTCCACATCCATTCCCAACATCGTAGAAAATTGGATCCTCGAGGCCATAAATGCATTTTCTTGGGATACTCACCAAATCAAAGGGGTTACAAATGCTACTCTCCTATCACAAAACGGATATATGCACTATGGATGTCACATTCTTTGAACATCTACCATACTATACCAAAACTTCTTGTCAGGAAGAGAACATGAGTGACAATCAGTTGTGGATCTCATTACTTGAGACCGAACCTGAATCCGTACTTCACCCTCATCCTTAAGTCACGATTTCAACTTCACAAGGTGTTCCTGTGTCTCTCCCAGTATCTCCTGAAACAAATCCAAGTGTCGTCCCTCAAATTGCTAGTGGAAGTCTCCTCACATACACAAGGAGAAACAAACAAGTTGAGAAAATAGATTCTAGAACAAATCAACCCTCCCAAACGTCTGAACCAATTCTTACTTTCAATGAATCCATAAGTGAGGATAAAGGTGAGCTAGAAGAAGTTGTAATTCCAGAAGTTGATGATTTAGACTTACCAATTGCAGTAAGGAAAGGAGTTAGGAGTTGCACCATTCACCCTATAGGGAACTATGTGTCATATGATGAGTTATCTGAATCATATCGAGCATTTGTTTCTATTCTTGATAATGTTCAGGTACCAAACAATATTCATGAAGCGCTGAAGCATCCTGGTTGGAGAAAAGCTGTACAAGATGAGATTGAAGCTCTTGAGAAAAATGGCACATGGACAGTGACAGATCTACCCAGTGGAAAACAAACTGTTGGATGTAAGTGGATATTTACAGTGAAACATAAGGCAGATGGGAGCATTGAGAGATTGAAGGCTAGACTTGTTGCTAGAGGATTTACTCAATCTTATGGGATTGACTACTAGGAAACCTTTGCACCGGTTGCTAAACTCAACACCATAAGAATTATCTTATCTCTAGCGGCCAATCTTGATTGGGGTCTCCAACAGTTAGATATTAAAAATGCTTTTCTGAATGGTGACCTAGAAGAAGAAGTATACATGGATATTCCTCCTGGATGTAAAGAGAATGTTAATCCAACAAAGGTTTGTAAATTGAAAAAATCTCTCTATAAGCTTAAGCAATCCCCTCGTGCTTGGTTTGGTAGATTTACAAACTTTATTCTCAGTCTTGGATACTCACAATGCCAGTCAGACCATACACTGTTTGTCAAAAGGAAGTCTGGAAATTTACTTGCCCTCTTAATAGTGTATGTTGATGATATCATTCTTTCAGGAAATGATGAACTGGAATTACAAAGGCTGAAAAAGCACTTGGCTCAAGAATTCGAAGTCAAAGATCTAGGAAATCTCAAATATTTTCTAGGTATGGAGGTTGCTCGGTCAAAAAAGGGTATAGTTGTATCCCAAAGGAAGTACGTGTTAGATCTCTCAAGGAGACTAGTATGTTAGGATGTAAACCAACAGACTCTCCTATGGACCCTCAAAAGAAATTTGGACTTAATCATGAGGGCACACCAGTGGATAGAGGGAGATACGAACGTCTTGTAGGGCGTCTTATATATCTTTCTCATACATGTCCTGATATTGGATTTTCCGTTAGCATGGTTAGCCAGTTTATGCATAGTCCCAATGAAGAACATATGGATGTTGTGTACCGAATCCTCGGATATCTAAAAATGACTCCTGGAAAATGACTGTTATTTCAGAAAACTGACAAGAGAAACATTGAGGTATATTCTGATGCAGATTGGGCAGGTGACATTACAGATAGAAGATCTACCTCAGGTTATTGTTCATTTGTATGGGGTAATCTTGTTACATGAAGAAGCAAAAAGCAGTTTGTGGTTGCAAGAAGTAGTGCAAAAGTTGAATTTAGAGCACTTGCTCATGGCATATGTGAAAGCAAATGGATTAAGAGAGTCCTAAGTGAATTAGGAAAGGATTGTTCATCACCAATACAGATGATGTGTGATAATCAAGCCGCAATAAGTATTGCCAAGAATCTAGTTCATCATGATAGGACAAAAAATGTTGAAATTGATCGACACTTTATCTCAGAAAAAGTCAATAATGAAGTGGTTCAACTCAACTATGTACCTACCAAGCAACAGTTAGCAGATATCCTTACCAAGCCTTTACCGAGACCTAACTTTGAAGATTTGAATTACAAGTTGGGATTGTATAATAATACAACCCACCTTGAGGGGGAGTGTTGTTAATTATAGTCAAAGTTAGGACAATATTGTATTTTTGTATCTTAGGTTTATTATTTCCTCTTTTAATTTATATTCCTTTAAGTTTATTTAAGATTTGATTAGGGCAGAATATTCTTTCCTTTTATGTTTTGTGTTGTACATTGTATTTATACTATTGTTTTGTATAGTTGAAAGAGATGAAATTATTAGAAAGCTTCAGTAAAATTTCTAAGGATGCTAATTGTCGTGTTACTTTCTTTGAAACTCATTACATCTTTCAGGATCAGGACTCGGGGGAGATGATTGGGCGTGCTTGGATGCTTGATGGTCTCTACTTTTTTGACGAATCTCCAACTAGTTATAAATAAACTCAGGGCTTGAGTAGTGTTAGTTCTTCTGTTAAAGAAACAATCATGCTTTGGCATCGTAGACTAGGACATCCTAGTTTTTTATTTTTTATTTTTTATATTTAAAGTATTTGTTTCCAAACTTATTCAAAGGAATTGATTGTTCGATTTTTCATTGTGAAAGTTGCATCTTTGCCAAGAATCATCGTGCTACGTATTTGCCAAAACCTTACAAGGCTTCCAAACATTTTTACTTAATTCATATTGATGTTTGGGGTCCGTCTAAAATTTTGACTCATAGTGGAAAACGTTGGTTTGTTTCCTTTATTGATGATCATACTCGTTTAACTTGGGTTTATTTGTTGACAAAAAAATATGAGGTTAAAGATATCTTTATTCGTTTTTACAATATGAT
Organism: Trichosanthes truncata; assembly: GCA_033996785.1. Lineage (NCBI taxonomy): Eukaryota > Viridiplantae > Streptophyta > Magnoliopsida > Cucurbitales > Cucurbitaceae > Trichosanthes > Trichosanthes truncata. The sequence continues at coordinate 25,946,785 of JAWPNB010000009.1, forward strand.
TGAGAATCAATTTCAAACTAAAATCAGTATTTTACATTATGATAATGGGACTGAATATTTTAGAATATTTAGATGATTTTTTGAAGGATAAAGGAATCTCTCATCAGTCTACTTGTCGCGATACTCCCCAACAAAATGGAATTGCTGAACGAAAAAATAGACATTTACTTGACGTTGCTTGTGCTATTATGTTCTCTATGCATGTTCCTAATTATTTGTGGGAAACGCAGTCCTTACAGCTACCTATCTCATAAATCGGATGCCTTCTAAGATTTTGGCCTTTAAAACACCTATTGATCACTTTAGGAATTTTTTTCCTACTGTTCTCTTGTATTTTGATTTACAGATCAAAATTTTTGGGTGTGTTGCATATGTTCACCATCCTAGTCTTTCTTGATCTAAACTTGATCCTTGTGCTGCTAAATGTATTTTTTTAGGATATGCTTCCAACTAAAAGGGTTATCGGTGTTTTGATCCTCTAACAAAAAATATTTTGAAAGTATGGATGTTTTGTTTATGGAGAATCAATCATTTTTTAGCTAAAATTCCCTTAACTTGAAAGAAAATTTTTTAGACACTTCTCCTCTTCCTAATATTATATGTCCTGAGATTACTAGTCCTTTTATGCCAAACATGGAGAATTCTGTTTTAGGGGGAGAAATGCTACTAAATGATCTCACTGATCAAAACCCTGAACTTCAGGTTTATACTAGAAGGGCATTAAATCAAAAGAACCGGGATCAGATAGTGGACTTGTCACAAAACCAATCTAATGCTCCGACGAATGATACTGAAGTTTCAGGTAACCAATCTTTATCTGATGTATCTGATCTTGATATTCCAATAGCCCATAGGAAAGGTGTTCGTAATTGTACCAAATATCCTATTGCAAACTACCTTTCTTACCACAGATTGTCTGATAATCATAAAACCTTCACGTCTAGGATAACCAACCTATTTATTCCAAGGAATATACAGAAGGCCCAAAATGATCCGAATTGGAATTTAGCAGTTATGGAAGAGATGAATGCATTCAAACAGAATTGCACTAGGGATATAGTGGAACTACCAAAAGATAAGAAAACAGTACGGTGCAAACGGGTGTTCACTATAAAGTGCAAAGCTGATGGTGACATTGAACAATACAAAGCTAGATTAGTTGCTAAAGGCTTTACACAGACCTATGGAATTGATTATCAAGAAACGTTTGCTCATGTTGCTAAGATTAACTCTATTAGAGTGCTCGTATCTATTACTGTTAATTCAGATTGGCCACTTTATCAGCTTGATGTTAAAAATGCATTCCTCAATGGTGACCTTGAAGAGGAGGTATTTGTGGACTTACCAGTAGGTTTCGAAGTGGATCTCGGAGTTAACAAAGTATGCAGGTTAAAGAATTCTCTATATAGCCTTAAACAGTCTCCTAGAGTGTGGTTTGAACGTTTTGGAAAAGCTGTTACAAGCTATGGTTTTCTTCAGAGTCAAGCAGATCATACCATTTTCTATAGACACATTGGAAACGACAAGATGGTTGTTTTAATAGTGTATGTTGATGATATCATTCTTATATGTAATGATGAGTCTCGACTGAATAGTGTGAAGAAAAAACTAGTAAATGAATTCCAAATCAAAGACTTGAGAATTTTGAAGTATTTCTTAGGGATGGAATTTTCCAGATCAAAAAAGGGCATCCTTGTCAATCAAAGGAAATATGTTATTGATTTGCTTGAAGAGACATGCTTACTTGGTTGTAGGACAGCAGAAACTCCTATTGAACCAAATTTAAAATTGCAAGCGGCAACCGAGGAAGAAGTAAAGGATAAGGAAAAATACCAAAGACTTGTGGGAAGACTTATTTACTTATCTCACACTCGTTCTGATATTGCTTTTGCAGTTAGTATGGTAAGCCAATTCATGCATGCTCTAAGGCCAACTCACTTTGAGGCAGCTTACAGGATCCTAAGATATTTCAAAGGATCTCCAGCAAAAGGCATACTTTTTAAGAAACATGATCACTTACATGTTGAAATTTACATTGATGCTGACTGGGCAGGTAGCACCACAGATACAAGATCTACTTCTGGTTATTGCTCCTTTGTTGGAGGCAATCTAGTTACCTGACGAAGTAAAAAACAAAGTGGGGTAGCCAGAAGTAGTGCTGAAGCAGAATTTAGGGCTTTAGCTCATGGCACTTGTGAAGGTATTAGGATAAAAAGACTACCAGAAGAATTGAAATTTGTTTAGATGACGCCTATGCATGTTTACTGTGACAATAAGGCAGCCATCTCCATAGTTCACAATCTAGTCCTTCATGACAGGGCAAAAAATATTGAAGTTGATAAACACTTTGTAAAGGAGAAGATTGACATGAGAGTGATATGTATTCCCTATCTTCCTACAACCGAGCAAACTAAGGGACATGCTGATGTACTAACTAAGGGACTTCCAAAGCTAGAATTTGACAAGTTGATTGACAAGTTGGCAATGGAAGATATCTTCAAATCAGCTTGAGGGGGAGTGTTGGTTTATATTATTGATATTTTCCTTAATTAGTTTTATGAACTATAATTATATTGTAATTACTCATGTAAGTTTTTTTCTTTTTTGTATTAGGCCTTTTCTTCTACTCAAGAAAGGTCTCTTGTAACTATTTGAAAATAAGAGAGAGAATAGACAATTATTCTATTCAACAGAAACTAATATTCAGCAGTAACCATATCAATAATTTTTCGAGACAGGTAAATACAATAAGAAGTACCACCATATGGCAATGCACATGCTGAACTTTTAACCTACAAACTCCAGTGATGAATGAAAATGAAATTTTTAAAAAAAAATCTCTCTCCAGAAACATATTCAACCAGCACCTTGAAATCTATCTTTTACACTACTCTGGCAGTTCGTTTTCATAATTGTCACTTTATATTACTTTTTAGGCACATTTAGTAAGACTATTGTAAATTTGAAGGTAAAGCTCGCAGAACAGAAATTCAACTATGAAACTGAGAATGAGTTTTGCTAAAGATACAATGAAATCCATAAAAACTGTCCCAGAATTTGAATTCAACGGTAAAAGTAAGATCAGAGGAAAGAGCAAAACATGTTTCATGTAGTGTGTTAATAGGAATAGAAAAGAAAGAGGAACGTCTGAGATAAAACCAAAGAAGAAGAACGTTATACAAGCTTACCTGCCTCCATCCTTGCTGGGCCGAAGTGCTCTCCACGCTAGGTTGAGTTTCAGGAGCTGTAATCAACTTGTGCCACAGTAGAGAAATAACAGAAAAACATAACGCCTGTTTCTCAGCCAGCACTGATCTCAAGAGAACTTGTGCGCAGCAGTTGAATCCTATGTGCCTGTCCATTGTGAGTAGGTTGGCTAAATCAGAAGCATCTATTGAGAAGCTAGCTAGACCTTTCCCTGAAGTATCTCCCAACTCTTCATTTGAATCTGATGCTCTCTCAAACACGAGTTTAGTTTCTGTATGGGCTGAGTTATCACACTTTCGGACAGATGATTGCCCAGGATGAAAGCAGGTACTGTCTTCATACTGAATTTGTTTTTTCCCGTTAAAACCAATGAGAGATTCCTTCCATTTCGGTAATTGTATTAAATGTGCTTCTAAAGGTTCAGCCTTGTTAACAATGGAAGCAACGGCTTTGCTGTGAATATCTATTAGGTTGTACAATGATGATGCCCTGGTATAAATTTCATTGTCCCACTTGCATCGCATCAGGATAGAGAGAGCATGCATGCAAGCCTTCGATCGTCTAAAGAGTTCTGAAACATGAGCTGCAACCATTGCTGCAGCAACTATCTCATTCGAACTATAACTCCATGAAGTTCCCACAGAAGATGGCTTTAGAGAAAACAGTGCTTCTAAGATGGCCAAAATTCTATGAGTGTGGCATACTGCTGAGCCAAGACTATTTTGAAGCTCGGTTGAAGAACCATTTACTTTGACCAGTTTTATCACTTCCTGTGAATCTGTAGTGTTTAAATGATCACTTCCCCTAACAGTAAAGGGAAATAATTGGAGCTCACAGGCAAGAGCACAAACAGCAGCCAGAACATAAGAATCAAACGCAGAAACAGGACCTTGCGTTTTAGTCTTTCTCCTTCTTATTCCTGTATGGTTCTCGGGTACTGATTGCAAGTCCTCAATCCTTTCACCAAGAAGATTACTTTGTTCACGTCTCATCTTCTTGCTTCCATTGGATTGAGCTTCATGACTAACACAAACAGTCAATACAACAAAAAGTAGTCGTGAAGCAAGCTCCACAGAAGCACACGATTCTAAGAAGAGTGAGTGGACCATGGTCCGAAGCTCTGTGACTGCAAGATTTTTAGAAGCAGAACCAAGGCTGGAAAAATATCTTGTTTTTCTAGTTTGTTCTCTGGGAGACTCAAAAGGAAATGTTCTTTGAAGAATTGATTCCACAGTAGCAACAAATATCTTCATCAGACATGCTTCAGATGGGCTTCCGCGTGGAAGATATTCAAGAACCTTAAGGAGAGGAATGTATAAATTCCATGATAGTATGGGAGGTTGCAATGGTGTTGCAACTATGATTTCAGGGAGGTCAACTACGTCGGAACTTAATGGAATTAAGCCATAAGCAGCTTCCCAGATTGTACAAATTCTCCATTCAACTTCAGGACCATGTGCACAAAGCATGGACGCAATTCCTTGTGCAGTAGCTTCAATTGTAGCTTCCGCTGCAGGCACTTCAATCTGTTATAAGTATACAGATGATATTTGTACTTGTTAGAGTTTAAAGCAAGACTAGATTAAAGGAACCCAATTAATTTACTATTTCAAGAAGCAGAAGCATGACCTATACAGAGATTATGTGCTATAAGGTTCATACCTGTTCCCTGTATGATGAATCATAGCCACCCAAAGATTCACATTGAGCATCAATTCCCTCAACTTGTCTTAGTGGTGGAAAAAGCAATGCAGGTTGGGACAGTATGCGAAAAAGCAAGGCTGCTGCAGCATCAGCAGCAATACCAACTCTCATGGACATTGCAGTACCAATGGCACGCAAGAAATGTAAGTGCATCCAGTTCCTAGGAAGCTGTATGAATGACAAATAGTATTTAATTCTTTTAAAGAAACTGTGCCAGGGTTCAATTTGACTGACTTTTCCAGTTCAGAGAGAGAACAATATTATTGTTGGTAGATGATGATCCCCAGTAAAGGATTTGAAAATTTCAAATATTTCCTTGAGGATGGGAGTGGCTTGCATCAAGAAAGGTTTGTGTGTCTCTTAAAAAATTGTCCCTGATCTCCTAAAAGTAACAGGTTTTGTCGAAAATCAAAGTGTATAATCAGGGATATTATTTATTTCCTCGTATATTTGTATAGCAATAATTTATCTTTCTTTTTTAGGTTTAGCTAATTGTTGATTTTTTGACTGGGGTCCTTCTATTATAAAATCTTACTATTCCTCACTCTATAAAATACACTTTCTTTGGTGAATTAGAATTCCTTGATGCCAAAAGCCACACGACACTCTTATATAGCACAGGCTAGAGTATCTAGGGTTAGCTAAAAAAGAAATAACAAACAGACTCTAAACTACTCCTAAAAACTAGCTAACAATATAGAACAAATATGATCTAAACAAACTGACCGAATAATATCTCAACAAACTAACAAACTATATACAAAGTTTGCTGACAGATAAAAGGTTAGAGGCTAATTTAGGAACATGAAGGATAGACTGTAAAGAGATATTTTCAGTCAATTTAATTGTTCCTTTTCCTACAACGAAAGAAAAATTGTCATCTGCAATTCAAATCTTTTCATTAGAATACGAAAGAGTATGAGTTAAAAAACATGAGGAGAACTAGTCATATGATCCGAAGCTCCAGAATCGATAATCCATGGAGATAGGTTACCACAGGAGAAAGCATTAGGATAAGTACTTGTTTGTGCCAAGGATATACATGAATTGTTAGAAAAAGCAGTTGGTAGCAATTTCAAAAGTTGATTAATTTGCTCCGTACAAAATAGCCGTGAGTTATCAAACTTGACATTGAGATTGCTCTTACTTACTACCACCATTTAATTTCTAGCCATTCCAATAAATAACTCTCAAATTTAAGAAATTTTGGTCAACGAAAGTTTACCTACTGTCCACGTTGGTGGAGATGGACCCGCAATAAAACACCCAGAAGCTTAAGCTTCTACCGCCCACTTGTTAAGGCCCAACTAAGAAGCCCACAACCAAAAAAAAGAAACCCCCACGGATGTGTGAGTACCAGAGGCATGATGCCAACAAACCCACGAACAGATGGGCAATCACACACGAACAAATATGCTAAGGAACCCACGGATTGATTAACCACGACTGAATGATGGCGTGCAAATCAATTGATGGGCAACTGAGAGACAGGAATGTTGGCGACCAGCAACAGTGAAATCCACAATCGTCGGCGACCAGAAACAATGAAACCCACGAATGCGTACGATATGAATCACCAAGGCACAAAGCGAACTCACCCTCGGAGTCGCCGGCAGCGTGCTGGAAGTAGTGTGCGCAGTTTAATACGGCTACTAGGGTTCCGGCGGCGGTGACGGTTAGTGGCGGCTAGGGTTTAACAATGACTAAAACTAGGATTTTTTTATTATTCTGCTTTGATACCATCTTAATTTTGGGAGCATAAATATGTATCTAATACGTGCAATTTAGGTCCTCTTATATTGGAGAAAGACCTATTACAAATATGAAAATGAATGAATGCAATAAAAACTAAATATTTTACAATTAATATTTACACACAAACATTCCTAAAGAGTAGAAATTCCAACACTTGGTATCTGAGCTTTTGGGTTGATTGATGATTTAACGTGGTATCAAAGCAGGAGGTCCTAAGTTCGAACCCTTGTAATGTCATTTTCTCCCCAATTAATATTGATTTCCACTTGTTGGGCCTCTTACAAATTTCTAAACCCACGAGTGACAAAGAGTGTGTTAGGCCTCCAATCAAGGCCCAATATCAACGTAGGAGCAAGAAGGGAAGTTCTCAGTCAGTTAGTTAGAAATGCGGGGGGGGGGGGGGGGGGGGGGGGGGGATTCCTTTTGGGGCCTGCAGCTAGCAGGGGAGTGAGAGCTCTATCTTTCTCTTTTCATTTTGGTTTTCATACTTATGTTTTTGGTGAGATTGCTCAAGGTAGCAGAGAAGGAGAGTTTCCCAACCCTCTCTATATTGGTTAGCGTTTTTGTATTGCCTTAGGGCAAGTTTTCTTCTTTGTTCTCTATACAATAAGGTTTGATACCTTACAGAGTGTTACAGTGTTGATATAATTAAATTTACCATAACCCATTAGGTTAAGCTTTTGGGTCGATTGGTGATTTAATAAAGGCTTTTTAGTGAGAAAAGATAAGTGTCATGTTTCGATTTTACAGTTTGCGGATGTTACTTTGCTTTTTTGTAAATATGATGATGCTATGTTTGAAGTTTTACTTCAAACTCTTGCTCTTTTTGAAGCTTGTTCTGGATTACAAGTGAATTGGGCTCAATCTTCCATATGTGGTATCAATGTGGATGATCAAAAGTTGCTGGATTTTTCTTCTCGTTTACATTGTAAGGTGGTGCAGCTTCCTTTTTTTATATCTCGGCCTACCCCTTGGAGGACATCCAAATTCTTTATCATTTTGGCAACTAGTTCTGGACAAAATTGGCAAGAAGTTGGCTAGATGGAAGCATTTCAATCTATCAAGAGGAGGGTGATCTACACTTTGTTCTTCAATTTTATCCAGTATACCCTTGTATTATTTCTCTCTTTTTGTTATGCTTTCTCAGTTGAGCCTTGAATTGGAAAGGATGCTGAGGAATTTCTTTTGGGAAGGTAATGAAGGGGGAAAGGTTACTCATTTAGTTCGCTGGAGTTTGGTTACCAAGGCACAAAGTGATGGTGGTTTAGGCATTGGTAGCCTTAAAAATTGTAATTTAGCTTTGATTGCTACATGGGGCCGGAGGTTTATGAATGAGCCCAATGCTTTTTGGCAAAATGTGGTCACTAGTATTCATGGTCGACCCTCTTTTGATTGGCACACGGCTGGAAAGCATGGTTCAAGCTTGAGGCGTCCTTGGCTGAATATTTCTAAGTTTTGGAAGTGTTTTGAGTTTTTTGTGGTTTTTAAAGTGGGCAATGGCAACTGGATTTTCTTTTGTCATGATGTTTGGAGTGGTGCGAATGATCTCAAAACTAGCTTTCTGAGGCTTTTTAGAATCTCCTCTTTTCTTGATGGCTCGATATGAGATTTTTGGGATTCTCATTGGGGGCTTAGAATATTGTCGTTCGAAGGTCTCTAAAAGATGAAGAAATAGTGGATTTGCAATCTTTGTTGAGCATTCTGAGTCCTTCAATCGTGGGTAATTCCAAATATGCAAAGTATTGGTCTCTTAGGCCTTTGGGAAATTTTTCTGTTAGTTCTTTAATTAGAAAGCTAGTTTCGGCTTCTCCCCTTTAATTTCACATTCATTGGACCATTTGGAAATCAAAAAGTTCTCGACGAATTATTATCTTGTTATGGATCATTTTGAATGGGAATTTAAACTCTTCAAAAGTTCTCCAACGAAAGATGCCTTTTTTCATGTTGCTTTCGGTTTGCGTTCTTTGTTATAAGGAGGGGGATTTTCTTTTTCACACTTTCTTCAGGTGTGTTTATGCGAAAAATTGCTGGTTCAAGCATTTCTCCATGTTCAAGATTCAATGGGTGTTCTCCAATTCATTAAAGGACAATGTTTGTCAACTTATTTCGGGTCCTTTATTCAACAAAAGATCTCATCTTTTATGGGTTAACGAGATCAAAGCTCTGTTATCAGAAATTTGGATGGAGAGAAATCAGAGAATTTTTGAAGACTAGTCTCTCCCTTGGTCTGATCGTTTTGACTCCGAAATTTTAAAGGCTTCTTTCCAGTGCATTCTCTCCAACTCTTTTGCTGGTTTTTCTTTGCAAGATCTATGTTTCAATTGGCATGCTTTTATAGTTCCTTTGTAATCTTTTTGAGTTCCTTTTATTTCTGTTTTTTAGCATTGTTCCTTTCTCACTCCTTTCATGGAGTTTGTATCTATTGAGCAATAGTCTCTTTTCATTACATCAATGAAAAGTTTCGTTTCTTGTTAAAAAAAAAATATTTGGTCTTGTATGAGAGATGTATATCAATTTTCCAACCAATCTTTGGTAAGTTTCCTTATTTATTGGAGGGCTCTCTTCAGTTGCACACAATCTATGATTTTGATTAATCGGTGTTCCCATTCGTTTGCTACCAAGCTTTCTTGTTTCAGAAAGTAAGTCAATCACATATTTCTGTTGTGATAAGAATATGCCCCGTTTAGAATAGGCGACTTCGATTCCAAGGAAATATTTAAGCTTTCCAAGTTCTTTTAACTTCAAATTCATTAATCAAACATTTTCTCAGTTGATCTCGTTCATTACTATCGATTCTTGTGACAACAATATCATTAACATAAACAGTTGTAATTCCCCCTGCAGCAGCAGAATGTTTTATAAACAATGTATGATCTCCTTGACTTTGTTTGTAACTCATCTTCCTCATAACCTGAGAAAATCTACCAAACCATGCCCTAGGAGGTTGTTTTAATCCATAACACGCTTATCTCAGTTCACAAACCTTATGTCTTGTTTGCTCATATCTTGGTGGAACCTCCATATAAATTTCTTCTTCTAAGAAACCATGCAGAAAAGCATTTTTTACATCATATTGTAACATGTCCCATCCACGATTTACAGAAAGGGATAGAAGTATTCGTACCATGTTCATCTTGGCAACATGTGCAAATGTTTCAGGGTAATCAATCCCATAGGTTTGAGTATATCCCTTAGCAACCAACCGTGCTTTGTACCTTTCCAGTGTTCCATATGCTTTATACTTCACAATATATACCCATCAACAACCTACTGCTTTCTTGTCTTTAGGCATGGTAACCAACTCCCATGTTTTATTTTTTTTTTCTAAGGCCTGCATTTTAAGATTCATTGCTTCCCTCCATTCTTCATGCTGCACTGCTTTTGCATGTCTTTGAAATATTTACATGAGTAAGGTTAACCACAAAACTTCTATACTTGCTTACTAGAGAGTTTGTCATAGGATAAGCAATTTGGAATTAAGAAAAGCAAGTCGGATCACTCTGTCTTCTACCGACGAACTAAGAGTGGTATCATTCTGCTTGTTCTATATGTTGATGATATTGTTATCACTGGAAATGATACATCAGGCATTTTATCTCTCAAAACTTTCCTCCAAAGTCAGTTTCATACTAAAGACTTGGGAACGTTAAAATACTTCTTGGGCATTGAAGTAATGAGAAGTAAGAGAGGTATCTTTATGTCACAAAGGAAATATGTGCTTGATTTGCTATATGAGACAGGAAAATTGGGAGCCAAGCTATGTAGTACTCCAATGATGCCTAATCTGCAACTTACAAAAGATGGAGAACCATTTAAAAATCCTGAGAGATATAGAAGATTGGTTGGAAAGTTGAATTATCTTACAGTGACACGACCAAACATAGCTTATTCAGTAAGCATTGTGAGTCAATTTATGTCTTCACCTACAATGGATCATGTTATAGTATATATGTAGATTTAGGAGCTTATTAATCCCTTGTCCTTTATTGTAATTTTACTTTCACTAGTTTAGGGCTTCCACGTATGCCTATATATATTTGGCTCTATTGTATAGAATGAAGAGAAAACTCTAATATTTGATCTCACAATAACATGGTATCAGAGCCACTAGGTCTTTCCTAGGCAATTAGGGTGTTGTGAGTTTTTGAGAATTGGGAACAATTAGGGTTTGCGGTTTGGAACACCTTTTTGGAGGGTTTGGTCTTCTACCTTAGGTTTTGTGTTTCACCACCGCTGCCAGGGTCCGCCGTCACCGGAATCCGCCGCCACCGGAATCCACCCCTGTTTCCAGAATCCGCCGCCAGCGCCGCCCGTCTCCGGCGTATTTTTTTGTCACCGCCCAGACCAAACGAAAGCCCATTTTCCGATCAGCAGGTACGTGAAATTTGGCCGGAAAAATCCCTGCGTGTGGACCGCACGCACCGCTTGAAGGTTTTAGCGTCATTCCCACGCGCCGGCGTGTGTGAGCGCGTGGGTCGTCAAAATTTGCTCCGATTTTGTGGCTTGCCATTTCGTCCAACTCCCGACCTGTTTATGTGGTTATTTTGGTCATAATTGGCTTGTTTTAGAAGTTGGTTTGGAAAAGAATTAGAGGTTTTTTAATTGGGCACTGCTTTCAGATCAGTTTTTCAGCAGTTTTTCAGCAGTTTTGCAGTCATTTGGGTCTGATTTCGTGGTTTCAGATTTGATTTTGTGGTTTCACATTCGTCATTGATCTATGGCAGAACGAGAACTCGAAGTGAGGTCTAATGTGGTTCAATCGCAGCCTCAATCCACCTATGGTTCATCTAAGAAGTCATTTGTTAATTCTATTGCCGAGTTTGCTAAATTTCAACAATACCAGAAATCATCGAAAGCATCTTCTTCATCATTTGCGCTTACCCCTATTACAACCATTGCTGGGTCAGGTAACATGAATCATTGTCTTCTCTCATCTTCTACCAAATGGGTCATAGACTCTGGTGCTACTGATCATATGACAGGTAATCCCAATTTGTTTTCCACCCTTTCTTCATCTACAACCCTTGCTAATGTTACTTTGGCAGATGGATCAAAATCATCTGTCCTTGGATCTGGCACAGTAAATCTAACCCCATCTCTTTCTTTATCATCTGTTCTACATTTACCTCAACTTTCCTTTAATTTGATCTCTATTAGTAAACTCACTCGTGACCTTAATTGTTGTGTCTTATTCTATCCTGACTATTGCTTGTTTCAGGATCTTGTGACGAAGAAGATTATTGGTAAAGGACATGAATCTAGAGGACTATCAAGTACCAAAAGTTGTTTGCTCTGGAGTCGTTTCTCCTTTTGATGCCCATTGTCGTTTAGGTCATCCATCTCTTTCAGTACTAAGAAAGCTTTGTCCTCAATTTCATAACTTGTCTTCATTAAATTGTGACTCATGTCAATTTGCCAAACTTCATCGTCTTAGTTTGAACCCTAGAATCGATAACCAAGCAAGTGCACCTTTCGAATTAGTTCATTATGATATTTGGGGTCCTTGTCCAGTTGTGTCCAAATCTGGATTTCGATATTTTGTTACCTTTGTTGATGATTACTCTCGCATGACATGGTTATATTTTATGAAGAATCGTTCTGAGTTACTTTCTCATTTTTGTAACTTTCATGCTGAAATTCGAACTCAGTTTGGTGTTTCCCTTAAAATCTTGAGAAGTGACAATGATGGTGAGTACTTTTCTGAAGCACTTAGTGCATACCTTTGTAAGCATGGTATTCTTCATCAATCATCTTGTGCTGATACTCCATCACAAAATGGAGTTGCTGAACGAAAGAATAGGCATCTTCTTGAAACTGCAAGAGCATTATCATTTCAAATGCATGTTCCAAAGCATTTTTGGGTTGATGCAATTTCCACAGCCTGCTTCTTGATTAATCGTATGCCTTCATCTGTTCTTAAAGGTCAAATTCCCTATCATGTTTTATTCCCAATAAAACCTTTGTTTCCTCTTGAGCCGAAAATATTTGGTTGTACTTATTTTGTTCGAGATGTTCGTCCTAATCTGACAAAATTAGACCCCAAATCTTTGAAGTGCATCTTCTTAGGCTATTCTCGTGTTCAAAAAGGATATAGATGCTTTTGTCCTAGTTCGAATAGGTATCTTGTATCTCGCGATGTTACTTTCTTTGAGGACAAACCTTTCAGTTCATCTTTGCCCGGTACGAGTCAGGGGGAGGATGACGATCGTTTTATCTACACACTTGTGTCTCCTACACCTTCCGATCCATCTCCTTTGACATCTGCCCCTACTCGCCCACCTATTACTCAAGTCTACTCTAGACGGCAACAACCTCCAAGTGAATGTCTTGTACCAAAAGATTCTTCGTCTTCAGATCTAGGACCAAGTGATGAGCTTCCTATTGCTCTTCGTAAAGGTAAACGTTCATGTACTTTTCCTATTTCTTCTTTTGTCTCTTATGACCACTTGTCATCTTCTACATGTTCGTTTATTGCATCTCTTGAATCTATCTCGGTCCCTAAAACTATTCATGAAGCCTTGTCCCATCCTGGTTGGCGCAATGCAATGATAGAAGAGATGAATGCCTTAGATGATAATGGTACCTAGGATTTAGTATCTCGTCCTATAGGAAATAAAGCTATTGGATGTAAATGGGTGTTTGCAGTTAAGGTCAATCCGGATGGTTCAGTTGCTCGATTAAAAGCCCGCCTTGTTGGCAAAGGCTATGCTCAGACCTATGGGGTTGATTACTTTGATACATTTTCTCCTGTCGCTAAATTAACTTCTGTCAGGTTATTCATTTCCATGGTTGCTTCTCAATGTTGGCCTTTGCATCAGCTTGACATTAAAAATGCATTTCTCCATGGTGATCTTCAGGAGGAAGTTTATATGGAGCAACCACCAGGGTTTGTTGCTCAGGGGGAGAATGATAAAGTTTGTTGCCTTCGCAAATCTTTGTATGGGTTAAAACAAAGTCCACGAGCATGGTTGGAAAATTTAGTCAAGCACTTGAGCAATTTGGAATGAAGAAAAGCAAGTCGGATCACTCTGTCTTCTACCGACGAACTAAGAGTGGTATCATTCTGCTTGTTCTATATGTTGATGATATTGTTATCACTGGAAATGATACATCAGGCATTTAATCTCTCAAAACTTTCCTCCAAAGTCAGTTTCATACTAAAGACTTGGGAACGTTAAAGTACTTCTTGGGCACTGAAGTAATGAGTAGTAAGAGAGGTATCTTTATGTCACAAAGGAAATATGTGCTTGATTTGCTATATGAGATAGGAAAATTGGGAGCCAAGCCATGTAGTACTCCAATGATGCCTAATCTGCAACTTACAAAAGATGGAGAACCATTTAAAGATCCTGAGAGATATAGAAGATTGGTTGGAAAGTTGAATTATCTTACAGTGACACGACCAGACATAGCTTATTCAGTAAGCATTGAGAGTCAGTTTATGTCTTTACCTACAGTGGATCATTGGGCCGCAGTACAACATATTCTATGTTATTTGAAAGCTGCACCTGGACGTGGGATCTTATATAAAGATCATGGTCATATGAAGATTGAGTGTTTTTCAGACGCCGATTGGGCAGGATCAAGAGAAGATAGAAGATCGACTTTAGGCTATTGTGCTTTTGTTGGAGGCAATTTGGTCTCATGGAAAAGTAAGAAACAAAATGTAGTCTCTCGATCAAGTGCTGAATCAGAATACAGAGCTATGGCACAATCAGTATGTGAAATAATGTTGTGGGTACATCAACTATTGATCGAATTAGGCTTCAATACTACTGTTCCAATCAAGTTGTGGTGTGACAACCAAGCTGCCCTTCATATTGCATCCAACCCAGTATTTCATGAGCGAACTAAACATATCGAAATTGATTGTCATTTTGTTCGTGAGAAAATACAACAAGGTTTGGTGTCTACTGGATATGTGAAGACTGGAGAACAATTAAGAGATATTTTCACGAAAGCTTTAAATGGAGTTCGAATAGATTATCTTTGTAACAAGCTGGGCATGATTAACATATATGCTCCAGCTTGAGGGGGAGTGTTATAGTATATATGTAGATTTAGGAGCTTATTAATCCTTTGTCCTTTATTGTAATTTTACTTTCACTAGTTTAGGGCTTCCATGTATGCCTATATATATTTGGCTCTATTGTATAGAATGAAGAGAAAACTCTAATATCTGATCTCACAATAACAGATCATTAGCCCGCAGTACAACATATTCTATGTTATTTGAAAGCTGCACCTGGACGTGGGATCTTATATAAAGATCATGGTCATATGAAGATTGAGTGTTTTTCAGAAGCCGATTGGGCAGGATCAAGAGAAGATAGAAGATCGACTTTAGGCTATTGTGCTTTTGTTGGAGGCAATTTGGTCTCATGGAAAAGTAAGAAACAAAATGCAGTCTCTCGATCGAGTGCTGAATCAGAATACAGAGCTATGGCACAATCAGTATGTGAAATAATGTTGTGGGTACATCAACTATTGATCGAATTAGGCTTCAATACTACTGTTCCAATCAAGTTGTGGTGTGACAACCAAGCTGCCCTTCATATTGCATCCAACCCAGTATTTCATGAGCGAACTAAACATATCGAAATTGATTGTCATTTTGTTCGTGAGAAAATACAACAAGGTTTGGTGTCTACTGGATATGTGAAGACTGGAGAACAATTAGGAGATATTTTCACGAAAGCTTTAAATGGAGTTCGAATAGATTATCTTTGTAACAAGCTGGGCATGATTAACATATATGCTCCAGCTTGAGGGGGAGTGTTATAGTATATATGTAGATTTAGTAGCTTATTAATCCTTTGTCCTTTATTGTAATTTTACTTTCACTACTTTCACTACTTTCATTAACATATATGCTCTCATATTTGATGTCACAATAACACTTCCTACCCAATCTGCATCAGTATAAACTTCTATTTGGAAGTGATTATGTCTTTGTAATAAGATACTTTTTCCGGGAGTTCCTTTTAGATACCTCAAAATTTTGTAAACAGTTTCAAAATGAGTCGGTCCTGGTGCATGCATAAAATGACTGACCATGCTTATGACATATGCAATATCAGGACACGTATGAGATAGATAAATTAATCTTCCAACAAGTCTCTGGTATGATTCTTTGTCCTTTATTTCTTCTGCTTCTGCTACTTGTAACTTCAAATTGGGTTCAATAGGAGTTTCTGCGACCTTGCAGCCAAGTAATCCAGTTTCTTCAAGTAAGTCGAGCACATACTTTCTTTGATTGACAAAAATACCTGTCTTCGATCTTGCAAATTCTATCCCTAGAAAATACTTCAACAGTCCCAGGTCCTTGATTTGAAACTCACTTGCAAGATTTTTCTTGAGACCAACTAGACCAGTTTCATCATCACCTGTGAGAATAATATCATCTACATAGACAATCAAAATTGAGATTTTATTATTCTCAAAGTGTTTATAAAATATAGTATGATCTGCTTGACTCTGAAGAAATCCACAACTAGACACAACTTTTCCAAAACGCTCAAACCAAGCTCTCGGAGACTGTTTAAGACCATAAAGGGATTTCTTTAATTTGAATATTTTACTACATCCAAGTTCGTTTTCAAAACCTAGTGATAAGCTCATAAAAACCTCTTCTTCAAGATCACCATTCAAAAAGGCATTTTTCACGTCAAGTTGGTACAATGGCCAATCTGAATTGACTACAAGAGACAAAAGAACTCTAATAGAGTTAATTTTAGCAACAGGGGCAAACGTTTCCTGATAATCAATCCCATATGTCTGAGTGAAACCTTTAGCTACCAATCTGGCCTTATATCTCTCAATACTACCATCTACATTGCATTTTATAGTGAACACCCATTTACAGCCCACTAGTTTCTTATCTTTTGGCAACTCCACTATTTCCCAAGTCCCATTTTGTTTTAGAGCATTCATCTCTTCCATAATTGCTACTTTCCAATTTGGATCTTCTAAGGCTTCATGTATATTCTTTGGAACAAACAAGTCATCTATTCTAGATGTGAAAGCTTTATGACCATTTGACAAATTTTGATATGACATGTAGTTTGCAATAGGATATTTGGTACCAAGAAGGCTTTGGTAAATTTGTACAAAATATACAAAAAAAAAAATTGTACAATATAATTTGACCGTCACTTTCAACCAATGCTTTGGTAAATTTGTCAAACTAGGACAAGGAGATTGTTTTAATTCGTACAAAGACTTTCTCATATACTAAGTTTTTATTGGACTTGTCTTCCATCCTTGGGGAACCAGCATATAAACTTATTCTTCAAAATCACCATTCAAGAATGCATACTTTGATGAAGAGGCTAATGTTGATTTACAACTACATATAAAAAGACACGTACAATATTCAATTTAGCAACAAGGTAAAAAGTCTCTTAGTAATCCATACCATATGAGTGGAGAAACTGTCTTATATTTAATCGTGAAAATCCATTTCCAACCCACTAGCTTCTTTCCATGAGGGAGCCTCGTAAGAGTCCACATTCCATTACTTTCAAGAGCTTTGATTTCTTCATCCACGACTTTTCTCCACTTGAGATCTTTAAGTTCATCTTGAATAGTTTGTGGAATTTAATTACTATCCTAGGCGCAAAAGCTTCACAAGAAGGAAGTAATTTTTCATTTGCAATATATTCTTCAATGGGATGACCAGTACAACTTCTGACACCTTTCGTTTAATCAATTGGCCGATTTTAAATTATCAATCAAAGGAGTCACATAAGTAATACTCTCATCGGTGGGAGTTCTTTATGTGTAAGAAATTGAGGTTTCATTGGGAGAAATAAAAGAATGTATAAGGGCATACAAAAAACAAGCCCACAAAAAAAAGAAGTCCAAACTGAAGTTTGTCTTGACTAGTTTGTGGAATTTAAATACTATCCTAGTCTCAAAAGCTTCACAAGAAGGACGTAATTTTCCATTTGCAATATATACTTCAATGGGATGACTAGTACAACTTGTGACACCGTTCGTTTAAGCAATTGGCCGATTTTAAATTATCAATCAAAGGAGCCACATAAGTAATATTCTCATCGGTGGGAGTTCTTTGTGTGTAAGAAACTGAGCTTTCATCGGGAGAAATGAAAGAATGTATAAGGGCATACAAAGAACAAGCCCACAAAAAAGAAGTCCAAACATTAACTACAGAAACATACTGTATGCAAGAGGATCAAGCCAAACTCATAAATACAAAAAGGTCGGGTAATATGCGCCCATAAGGAAGCCTTAAACCTAGCTACCTCCCATGATCTCTCAACCTCCCTAAAAATTCTGCTATTCCTTCCAAGCTAAATTTCCCACAACACGGCAAAGAAACAAGACTACCATAAAACTCCTCCCTTATATCAAACGAGGGGATTAAGGAGCACCTCCTTGATCATAGTGCCGCACTCTTGACCACGAGCCAAACATAAACCGAACAAACTTAAGCATTTGCTCCAAAGGGAATGAGCAAATGGGCACTCCCACAGGAAATGGTCAATATCCTTCTCATGCCTCCTATAAAGAATGTACCCCTACGGACACAACACAGCAGAAGACTGTCTCAGAAAACAATCCAAGGTATTAAGTTTTTCCATTCAAAACCTACCACACAAAGAATTTGACCTTCTTGGTGATTTTACCCTTCCAAAGAGAGGAGAATGGAGAAAAATCTGCCCAAGGGGGTTACAGAAAATATGGAAGAAAAAGCTATGGTCTCAGAATACAATCCAAGGTATTAAGTTTTTCCATGCAAAACCTACTGCACAAAGAATTTGAATTTTACCCTTTCAAAGAAAGGAGAGTGCAGAAAAATCCACGGGGGGTTACAGAAAATATGGAACCCTAAAAACATCCTACATTAAAGTTACGTTTGTGTATTATATTGCAAACGAAAACATCGGGTTATATCATATTATTGAGGTATTGTTAAAGTATTGATATATAATTAAGTTTACCTTAACCTATCAGCTTAAGCTTTTGGATTGATTGATAATTTAACATGGTATCAGAGTAGGAGGTCCTTTGTTCGAACCCGTGTAAAGCCGTTTCCTCTCCAATTAATATTGATTTCCACTTGTTGGGTCTTTCACAAATTTTCAAGCCCACAAGTGGGGGGAGTGTTAAAGTGTTGATATATAATTGAATTTACCATAACCTATCAACTTAAGCTTTTGCGTTGATTAGTGATTTAACAAGTATAGATTGACTATGAGCAATAACTGTTTGCCCCACATAGTGCCTTGTCCCTATGTAGAAACCGTATTTATTAGTCAATGCAGTTACATTATTTGTTAGAGCTATTTAATTGTTACGTTGGTCACCAAAAAGAGCATTTTGCTGATCATGATATTGTTATGAATTACTATTAGGAATATATATGGTCAAACTATGGTGAAAAGACTGCACACACCAGAAATTTAAATAAAGATTCATGAATGGCTTAACCCATATTCCTTACTGCATTGCATAGGTTCCAGCTTACCCTTATGCCAGTTGCATACTCTTCAGCAGCTCGAAGGAGTTCTACAAGCTGTACAGCTGCATCAAGTGCATCTGGAGCCCAAGATGGCGGTGCTTCTAAGAGTCCAAGAAGAAGTCTTTGGGTGGCACTGGGAGTAGCAATGGCATAATATCTGCGCTAGGGAGGAAAAATTGAATTACAAAAACCAACATAAATAAGGATTTAACGATTTCTTTTTCTTTGAAGGTTTAGATAAGCCAACCTATGAAACAAGCGTGCATACGGCTCAAGAGCTGGTAGCCCAGCAACTAAATGTTCATCCATAGCTGTTGTGGGGGGAGGAAGAAGGAGTGCAGGAACAGCAGCTGCTGTTAGAGTTGCAGTCTCATACCGAGAAACTTCTTCATCACAAACACTCAATATTACTCCAGCACCATTTGCGACGGCCCACCTTGGAGTTGATGGCATAAGTTGAGGGTGTTTTCCAGATCCACGAGAAGCTATAAACAAGAAAGCCAGCTCGGTAATATCCTTGCTTTAAGGATGAAATTAATACACATCTTCTAGTAGACAACATTAACACACTACCACTCAATAATATGATATGGTGTATTTTTACTTCAAGTCATAAGGCTTATCTATTTAACCAATAAAGAAATCAGGAAAGTAACTGTTGTTGTTTTTGGAGAGAAAAATATTTTCCATTATTTTACAAATAAAGATTACCCTGGGATAAAAAAGGAATGGTTAAACAAGAAAACTAATTTGATTAGACCCTAAACGTTCGGGATCAAAGAATAAATAACAGAAATATAATCACTTAACTTTCCTAAAGATATTTACAAGAATGTCCTAAACACTCCCTTCAAGATGGGTTGTCTATGTCATACAACTTGTTATTCAAACCTTCAAAGTTAGGTCTTGGTAAAGGTTTGGTGAGAATATCTACTATTTGTTGCTTGGTACATACATAGATGAGTTGAACCACTTTATTATTGATCCTTTCTGAGATGGAATGTCAATCAATTTCAACATGTTTTATCCTATCATGACAAATTGGATTCTTTGCAATATTCATTGCAGCTTGATTGTCATACATCATATGTATTAATATGTATTGGTGATGAATAACGGTAGATTTGTGTATATTTTAATTGTGTTTTTTTATTAATCTTTTATCTTTGAGTGTTTTTTTATTATCCTTTCCTTTTATAATTAGTTTCCTTAGTTGGAACTACTATTGTAATATATTTACCCATCATTGAGTTCTCAGTAAAATAAGAAAATTAATTTCTCCAAAAAATTACATGGTATCAGAGCCCAAGCTCTAGCCGTCGAAACCCTAGCTGTTAGTTATCATCCTCACCAGAGTCGTCTCCTTCCAGCATCACCATCTCCTTCCCACGTCACTTTCATGCAGCCATGGGTCTCGTCTGCAGGTGTTCTTTATCGAAGTTTTTTTTCGGTTACTCTTTTCCAAGCAAGCCTTCTTAGAGTTCTTTTGGGTTTCTTGTACCTTTTATTTTCTGTATTTTTGTTAGCTTTTGCTTTATTTTGCTTTCTCTATTTTTCTAGTCTACTCTTTGTAGACTGAAACCTTTATTGTTTTGTATTTCTCCTTTATTTATATTATCAATATTATTGTCTCCTTTTCCCAAAAAAAAAAAAAAAAGTTCTTCTACTCACAAATTTTTTTTTCAAGACCATCTTGTTCCCCCCCCACCCCACCATGGAGAATCAATATAAGCATAAAGAGATCTAAGTTCTTGCCATAAGAATTTTCTTTCCCTATAATTCGTTGGACTGTATAATTTGTTACCCATATCTCCTTAGAGTCTGCTAGAGATAATCTATTTGATAAAGAGTAGCCTCCTCGAAGAACTTCCAGGACTGAAATAGCACATTCATCCCATAAAATCAACACGTCCTGATCTACAAATTGAATATACACAAGCCCAACCAATATCCTTTGAACTCTGTAAATGCTAAAGGTTGGAAAGAATCATAATACTCAATTCCATTCACTAAAGAGATATATATACAAGTGTACAAGATTAACCTAAATAGGAGAAGGTAAAAAGACAATAAAAGACAATACAACTAATATATTTACAATAATCACGAAAGAATAAGACACAACAATTAAGATCGCGAGTGAGTTTACTAATATTCTCCATTTGGTTCATCTGTTTTTCAGTCTAACAGTGCTCTAATCAGTTGGAATGATCCTAAGGTTACTAAAGGGATGAGCATCAATACTCAGAGATTTGGTTTTGATAATTGGCGACAAGATTCGCAGGAGATTGTATGTAACTATTGTCGTAAGTCTGGTCATATGAAATGTGACTGTCAGAAGTTGTTGAATAAGGGTCAACGATCTCAAATTGCTCAGGTTGCTTCCACCAATGATACATCTAAGAGGTCAGTGATTTCTGCAGATGATTTTGCTAAATTCCAGCTGTACCAGGAATCATTGCAAGCACCATCTTCATCGAATCCTGTTGCAACCCTTGCTGAGTCAAGTAATATGAATCATTGTCTTCTTACATCCTCTACCAAATGGATCATAGACTCTAGTGCCACAGCCCATATGACAGGTAATTCTAGCTTATTTTCTACCTCTTTGTCACTTCCACGTTCTCCAACTGTCACTTTGGCATATGGATCAACATCCTCTATTCTTGGATCTGGCACCATTAATCTCACACCCTCTCTCCCTTTTTCTTCTGTTTTACACTTGCCTCAACTTTCGTTTAACTTGATTTCTATTAGTAAACTCACTCGTGACCTTAATTGTTTTATCTCCTTTTTCCCTGGCTATTGCTTGTTTCAGGATCGTATGACGAAGAAGATTATTGGTAAAGGATATGAATCTGGAGGTCTTTACATTTTTTATCAGCAAATACCGAAAGTTGTAACTTGCTCTGGTGTTGCATCTTCATTCGAAGTCCATTGTCGTTTGGGTCATCTGTCGTTGTCCGTGTTGAAGCAAATTTATCCAACATTTCATTCTTTGTCTTCGTTGAATTGTGAGTTGTGTTAGTTTGCCAAATTTCATTGTCCTAGTTCAAGTCCTAGAGTCCATAAACGAGCTAGTGCTCCATTTGAGTTAGTTCATTCAAAAACTGCATTTTTGGGCTGATGCAGTTTTCACAGCTTGCTTCTTGATTAATAGAATGTCTTCATCTGTTCTTAATGGTAAGATCCCTTATCGTGTTCTCTTTCCCACCAAACATTTGTTCCCCATTTCACCCAAAATATTTGGTTGCACTTGTTTTGCTTAAGATGTTAGTCCTCATCATACCAAGTTGGATCCCAAATCCTTGAAATGCATATTCCTCGATTATTCTCGTGTTCAAAAGGGATATCGTTGTTATTGTCTGAGTCTTAACAAGTATCTTGTCTTTCCTGATGTTACGTTTTTTTTGAAGATATGCCCTTTAGTCCATCTCTGTCGAGTCCGTGTAAGGGAGAGGATGATGTACTTATCTATGAGATTGTCACTCTAGCATCCCTCCCTACTTCATCTCCGTCAGTATCTGTCCCTTCTCGTCCACCCATTACTCAAGTTTACTCCAAACGGCAACCTTCAGGTACATGTCCTATACCAGAAGCTTCTTTAATATCCAATCTGGGACCAAGTGATGAGCTTCCCATTCCCCTTCGTAAAGGTAAACGCGCTTGTACTTATCCTATCTCTTCATTTGTTTCTTATCACCTATTGTCATCGCCCACATATTCTTTCATTACATCTCTTGATTCTACCTCTATCCCTAATTTTGTTCATGAAGCTTTATCTCATTCTGGCTGGCGTAATGCAATGATCGAAGAGATGACTGCTTTAGATGATAATAGTACTTGGGATTTAGTATCTCGTTCAGCAGGAAAGAAGGCAATTGGGTGTAAATGTGTGTTTGCAATCAAGGTTAACCTAACGGGTCAGCTACTCGTTTGAAAGCACGCCTTGTTGCTAAAGGCTATGTTCAGACTTATGGGATAGATTATTTTGACACATTTTCTCCTGTTGCCAAATTAACTTCTATCTGGTTGCTTATTTCCATGGTTGCTACTCAATGTTGACCTTTGCATCAACTTGACATCAAGAATGCTTTCCTCTAGGATGATCTTCAAGAGGAAGTTTATATCAAGCAACCACCTGGATTTGTTGCTTAGGGGGAGAGTGATAAAGTTTGTTGTCTTAGAAAATCGTTGTATGGATTGAAACAGAGTCCATGAGCGTGGTTTGGTAAATTTAGTCGAGCACTTGAGCAGTTTGGTAGGAAGAAAAGTATGTCTAATCATTCCGTCTTCTATCGACGATCTGAGAGTGGTATTACTCCATTTGTAGTAGACGTCGATGATATTGTTATCACTGGAAATGATACATCTGGTATATCTTCGTTAAAAACTTTTCTTCAAGGTCAGTTTCATACTAAGGATCTGGGATCACTGAAGTATCTTTTGGGCATTGAAGTGGTGAGAAGCAAGAAAGGTATCTTTTTGACACAAAGAAAATATGTACTTGATTTGTTATGTGAGACAAAAAATGGGAGCTCAACCATGTAATACTCCGATGATACCTAATTTAAAACTCACCAAAGAAGGAGAATCATTTAAAGATCTTGAGAGATACAAAAGATTGGTTGGGAAGTTGAATTCTCTAACAATGACACGACCAGACATCGCTTATTCAGTAAGTGTTGTAAGTCAGTATATGTCTTCACCTATAGTGGATCATTGGGCCACAGTGGAACAAATTCTATGCTACCTAAAAGCTGCACCTGGGCATGGAATCTTATATAAAGATCAGAGTCATACAAAAGTTGAATGTTTTTCAGATGTTGATTGGGCAGGATAGATATTGTGTCTTTGTAGGAGGCAATTTAGTGTCATGGAAGAGTAAGAAACAAAAAATGGTTTTACATTCAAGTGCTAAGTCAGAATATAGAGCTATGGCACAGTTTGTGTGTGAAATAGTGTGGATACATCAACTTTTGACTGAGATAGGCTTCAGTGTTACTATGTCAGCTAAATTGTGGTGTGATAATCAAGCTGCACTTCACATTACGTCTAATCCATTGTTTCATGAGCGGACTAAACATATTGGAGTGGACTGTCCTTTCATTCGTGAGAAAATACAACAAGGATTGGTGTCCACAGGATATGGGAAGACTGGAGAACAATTGGGAGATATTCTTACTAAATGGAACAAGAATAAATTATCTTTGCAACAAGCTAGGCATAGTTGACATATTTTCTCCAGCTTGAGGGAGAGTGTTACGATATATGTGTTATTATGTATAGTTGTCCTTTTTCGTAATGATACATTCTTTAGTTTAGGGTTCTCTTGTGTACCTATATATATATGTGTGACTCTCTATTCTAAAAAACGTGAAGTATTGTTCCCAATACTGATTACACTCCTTACATTATGATTGAAATACAGATATTTTATTCCATCTAAATTAAGCCAAACATTGATGAGAGGTAAATCTGCTTCTAGAGCACAAGCCTTAACTACTCAAATTTGTGACAGTTATTTTGTTATATTTTCCCGTAATTTCATTTTACGTATTTTATTACATGATTCTGTTTTCTCTTCTTTTCTTTCCGTTTTTTTTTTTTTTTGGTATCATGATTCTGTACTTTACTGCAATAATGATTTATATTTAATTTTAGCATAATTATTCGGCTTGTTCATTCTGTACAATTTGTTAACACACATTTCGCTATTTTCCAAACATAGTTAAGTTTCAAATCCGTTGCATCAGTGAAATACCACTTCATAGTTTGACATTTAGGTAAACTGTTCACAAACCTGATGTGGGTGGCCTGAGTTCTCCAGCAGCATATTTACCCATTACACCACTGCACCTGTTTAATGTGTAAAAATGTTTCTCAGTATTTCTTTTTCTAATAAGAAAAATTTTCATAGATGAGAAAAAATTACAAAGGAAAATCAATCACCACACCAAAAAGTGATTTCAAAAAGCTCTTCCAACTTAGTAAGATAATCAATACTATAATTGTTGAAAAGAGAGACAACTTACCCTAAGAAAAGCCATAAAACATGGGAGTCTAAAAAGCGATCAAGGGACTCTTTGTTGTTGAAGATTCTATTGTTCCTCCCTAGTCATGAAGACTGAGAGTGAGTAAAAGCCAAAGCATCTTTAGACTTCAAAATCGATAAGTGGTCCCTGGAAACAGAGATAATTTCCTGAATTGATGAATAAAACTCTACCTCTGGATTCCTGACATGAGAATCAATAAATCCTTCATCTTCCATAACTTGATTTAAACGGAAAAGGTCTGTAGGATTGGAAATATCACTTACTTGGAGCTCTCTATGAACAATATTTGGAGGATCCAAAGAAGCAATATCTCCAAAATGGAGAAAAATATTCCCTCTAAATTTGTCCTTTTATCTCAATGGTAGCAGGCCTGAATCCACATAAATTACGCTTAACCTGAATTTGAGCTTTAGAACAATTGGTCAAATTAAGTGTATCTAATGAAACACTTACCAAACCAACTAGGAATTTTTTTTATAGAGATCCAATGACTAAAGGAAGATTTTTTTTATAGAGATCCAGCCTCCATATCCCCCAATCCAACTAGGATGACTATGAAATTTTCTAGACCACTTTTCCCAACGCAAATGATAATCACCAAAAGGTTTCCACTTACCAATTGAATCTTCGAAGACCTTAAAATTAACATCACCAAATTTAATCAACGCTTTATCTTCAAATAACGGATTAATCCTTTAAATTAGCATGCTTTTATCAATACTTTATAAGTTGTATTTTGGTTTTGTTGTACATTTTTTTGTTATTTTCACTCCTCTGTGGAGTTTGTACTTTTGAGCAATAGTCTCTTTTCATCTCTTCAATGAAAAGTGTTGTTTCTTGTCAAAAAAAAATATATCGAATTAATCGAAACTTCCAAATGAAAGTGATCTTTTAAAGTAGCTTTGAATTCCTTGCACTCATTATGGGAAAAAAGCCTAGTCACCACCCATAAATTCTTGAAGTCTAATTGCAGCACCCCATGATCCTTTTTCACCCAATATGAACAATGAAGAACGATGAGAAGAGGGTCTTTTTGAATTATCCTTCACCATCCAAGGAAAACTGAATCTTGAATCTCTAACTGAATGCGAATTCACCACCTCTGCATAAGTCTTTTCAGCTCCCATCTGATGGAACTTAGCTGCCCTATTAAAAAGCTTTCTGAGTTTTCCGCAGATTGCAAAATCACCCCTCCTCAAAAGACTTTTCAACTCCTTTGGGATGAAACTTAGCCACCTGATGAAGGAACACGTTAGAGCCTCTAACAGAATGCCAACTCTTGAGACAGTCACTTAACAATTCCCAGAAAATAACACAACCCTTCTTCCAAGGACCCCAGGGACTTGAATCCACTTTCTTCCTCCTGTTGAAGGATACACTGTAAAAACTAACCTGAACGAAGTCTAATTTTTTCCAAACGGGTAACACCTGAATCATCACGAGCATGCTTGAAAAAGGGAGAGTGGCTGGGATGCTGCAAAAATTCCACCGTGGATTCTTCAAACCAACTCAAATGAGAAGGAGAAAGAGGAGTCACCTGATTAAAAGACGTATCTTAGGAAAATTCTTTATAGAGATCCATCCTCCATAACCCTTGATAAATTCTGGATGGGAATGCTTCTTATCAGACCAACGTTCAATTTTCAAATGAAGATCACCAAAAAGGCTCCACTTTCCATCAAAATTCAAATAAGAAAAATCATCCTCAGTCTTTATCAAAGCCCTGTCATCCATAAATGGATTAATTGAAATTCTGGATGGGAAATAATTTTCTAATTAGTAGTGAGCAAGCATCCTAGAAACCACCAAAATGATTTGAATTTTTGAAATTCAAATTCACCACTTCTCTGTGTTTCCTTACCCAAAAAGAAGAAACCTCTGGGGATTTCTCATGAAGAAAGCTTGACCCATGTTGAATCACTTCTGCATAACTTCTCAAGTCTTGCTTACTTTTCACCATTTCTTCCCGTGACATTTCAACTGTCCCAATCTGAGTAGTAACCAGGCACAAAATTTTAAGAGATTCTCTTACCATCTCCCAAAAAACAATCCAACAAAACCAGCAGGAACATGAACATTCTTTCTTCCTCCATAAGAAAGCCAAACAACGCACTTGAAGTGCCAACCATAGGAAGATCTAAATTTAGACATACGAATGGTCCCAAAGTCCTCCCTAAATTTCTTATGAAAAAACGAGTGTACCAGATTTTGTAAGAGTTCAACCAAGGAACATTCAAAACGTAAGAGAGAAAAGGAGAGAGAGATCTTCTGTTTGTTGTTCATTCCTTCCACAAAACACTCATATTTTTCACCCATATGCAAAAGTAAGAAATACGAATACAACAACTCTCCTCTTCCATAGAAGCTAGGTAGACTAGATAGCAACCAAAGTTAATGAAATCTATCAATGAATCATCCAAATCAGAATTGAGGATGAAAACCCACGAATGGGTATATAAGCTGGAGAGGAACGCCGACGGACACTACCCACAGAAGGATCGAATAGAGATGGAAAGCATCAGGAAGAAAGACGTGTAGTGAACGGAATGGCGTTGAAAAAATGCAAAGACGGACGAAGGCAAGAGAAAGAGGTGTGCGATGTAGATGAGGGCGTGGCAACAAACGAAAGAAACTTGATCAGAAAGGTGCTAAAACTCCAAGTCTTTGACAAGCAGAAACCTACGTGGACGAAAACGGCGAGTTTGCGGAAAGAAAGAGGTCAATCCGATGATGGTTGTGGTGGCTAGGGTT
Organism: Trichosanthes truncata; assembly: GCA_033996785.1. Taxonomy (NCBI): domain Eukaryota; kingdom Viridiplantae; phylum Streptophyta; class Magnoliopsida; order Cucurbitales; family Cucurbitaceae; genus Trichosanthes; species Trichosanthes truncata. Next base: position 25,974,745 of record JAWPNB010000009.1, read on the forward strand.
CTGGTAACGGCGGTGGAGGCTAGGAGTCCAAACACGGCAGTGGCGGTTAGGTTTCCGGTGATGACAGAGGCAACTAGGGTATTGGGGAAGCGAAAGGGTTTTTGGGAAGGGGACGGTTCCCTTTATCAACTTGATGTCAAGAAAGCTTTTCTCAATTGGATCTTGAAGAAGAAATATTTATGAACTTACCGGGACTAACAAAGTGTGTAGGTAAGAGAAATCTCAATATGACCTTAAACAGTCTTCTAGAGTGTTGTTTGAACGTTTTTGGAAAAGCAGTCACGAGATATTGATTTCTTCAAAGTCAAGCAGATCACACTATTTTCTAACATACCAAAAATGACAAAATTATTGTTTTTGTTGGAATTCCTACTATTTAGGAATGTTTGTGTATACATATTAATTGTAAAATATTTTGTCTTTATTGTATTTATTTATTTCCATATTTGTAATAGGTCTTTCTCATATATAAGAAGACCTAAATTGCACATATTTGAATATATAAAAAAGAGACTTATTCTCTCAAAATTGACATGGTATCAGAGCGGGAAACTTAACAACAAACCCTAGCTACCATTGCGCCGGAACCCTAGCCGCCATATAAAACGGCGCACCCTACTTCCGGCACGGTCAGCTCCAACTTCGAACGTTTTCATCATTCTCTCGCAGATCGATTTGAGCGTGTGCTTCTTCATTCACGTGCTCCTCGTCTCCGATCCGTCCGTCTCTGTCCAGATCGCCGTCCGTCTCCGGCGAACACCTTCAGAGCTTCGTCTTCGTTTGTCTTCGTCTCCAGCGAACACCTTCGGATCCGTTCGTCTTCGTCTATTCACTTCGTCTCCTTCTGTCTCTGTCCGACCGACACCCAGACGCCGCCAAATCCGCGAACATCTTCGATCGACACCCAGACGCCGCCAAATCCGATCGACACCCAGACGCGAACATCTCCGATTCCATCCCTATCGTCAGCTTCGACTCTTGGGTTGCAGATCGGTTTTGTTCTTCAAATCGTGGGTTGCAAATTATTTCTGGTTTGGTTCAGTTTTTTGGGTTGGTTCAAATATTCCCAGTCTGGCCGGTTCGGTTTATTTTTGGTTCAGGTTTGGTCTGATCCGGTTCGGTTTATTTTTTTCCAGATCTGGTCTGATTTGGTTCATTAAATTCTAGCCTTATTAGTTTCAAATTCTGGCCTAATTATCTGGTTTCTTATTAACCTGTTTTTGCTGATATGTCTAAGTTGATCATTGAAATGGCTCAAATACAGAGTAAGACCGAGACTCGGTTGTTCGATACCACAACCATTAACTCAAGTTCCTTTTGTAAAGAGCGAATTGATCAACCCTCTAAACGGTTGCAAACCAATTTATCATCTGGTAATCTTTGTGTTTCCTTGGCACAAATAGGTAACTTTCCTCAAGTTTTTTCTTGTAGTACTTCTTCTCCGTGGATTATTGATTCCGGAGCTTCTGATCATATGACTAGTTCTTCTAATTTTTTTAACTCATACTCTCCTTCTTATTCTAATGAAAAAATTCGAATTGCCGATGGCAGTTTTTCTTCCATTGCAGGAAAAGGAACCATTAAATTGACTGAAAATATTTCTCTACAATCTGTCCTCCATGTTCCAAAACTGGCATGTAATCTTTTATCTGTTAGCAAACTTTCTAGAGATTCTAATTGTCGCGTTATATTCTTCGAATCTCATTGTATTTTTCAGGATCAGGAATCGGAGAAGATGATTGGGAGTGCTAGGATGCTTGATGGCCTCTACTACTTTGATGAAGGTTCTTTCAGTAATAAAATAACTCAGGGTCTTAGTAGTATCAGTTCTCTTCCTATGAAAGAACAAATTATGCTTTGGCATCTTAGACTAGGACATCCCAGTTTTTCTTATCTCAAGCATTTATTTCCAAGTTTATTTAAGGGAATTGATTGTTCCTCTTTTGATTGTGAAAGTTGCATTTTAGCAAAAAATCATCGTTCCACATATTTACCAAAACCTTACAAAGCTTCCAAACCTTTTTATTTAATTCATAGTGATGTTTGGGGTGCCTCTAAAATTAGGACTCATAGTGGAAAAAGATGGTTTGTTACTTTTATTGACGACCATACTCATCTATCTTGGGTTTATTTAATGGAAAAAAAATCTGAGGTGAATGACATTTTTCAAAATTTTTACAATATGATTGAAACCCAATTTCAAACCAAAATTTGCATTTTACACTCTGATAATGGGACTAAGTATTTTAATGAATCCTTTGGTGAGTTTTTAAAAAATAAAGGCATTGTTCATCAGTCTACTTGTCGAGATACTCCTCAACAGAATGGGATTGCTAAAAGAAAAAATAGGCATTTACTTGAAGTAGCTCGTGCTATAATGTTTTCCATGCATGTTCCAAAATATTTATGGGGTGAAGCAATCCTCACAGCTGCTTACCTAATAAATAGAATGCCTAGTAAGATCTTGAATTTTAAAACTCCCATTGATTGCTTCAAAACTGTTTTTCCTACATCTCGCATATATTCTGACCTACCACTCAAAGTTTTTGGGTGTACTGCTTATGTTCACATACCTAGCCACTTTCGGTCAAAACTTGATCATCGAGCTGTTAAATGTATTTTCGTGGGTTATTCTTCAAGCCAAAAAGATTATAAGTGTTTTGATCCTCAGACAAAAAAACTTTTTGTGAGCATGGATGTGTCTTTTGTCGAAAAACAACCCTACTTTACCCATAGTTCTCTTCAGGGGGAGAAACCAAATTTGGAAGATAACTTTTGGGATATTTATACTCCTCTTCCAAGTCTTGTTTGTCCAAATATTACTAGTCCTTCGATGCCAAGTGTAGAAACTTCTCAATCAGGGGGAGAAATACTACAGAATGATCCTACTGATCAAATTCCTGAGTTTCAGTTTTATACTAGAAGAAATTCAATCAAAGGAACCAAGACCAGATGGTTGATCCTTCACAGAGCCAATCTGAGACTCCGACGAATGAAATTGAAAATCTTGGTAATCCTTCTTTTATTACTACTTCAACTATTCAAAATACTTTACCAATTGTGTCTGATCTTGATGTTCCCATAGCCATTAGAAAAGGTACTCGAAGTTGTACCAAATATCCTATTGCAAACTACATGTCATATCAAAATTTGTCAAATAGTCATAAAGCTTTCACATCTAGGATAAATGACTTGTTTGTTCCAAGGAATATACATGAGGCCTTAGAAGATCCAAATTGGAAAGTAGCAGTTATGGAGGAGATGAATGCTCTAAAACAAAATGGGACTTGGGAAATAGTAGAGTTGCCAAAAGATAAGAAACCAGTGGGCTGTAAATGGGTGTTCACCATAAAATGCAATGCAGATGGCAGTATTGAGAGATATAAGGCCAGATTGGTAGCTAAAGGTTTCACTCAAACATATGGGATTGATTATCAGGAAACGTTTGCTCCTGTTGCTAAAATTAACTCTATTAGAGTTCTTTTGTCACTTGCAGTCAATTCAGATTGGCCACTTTACCAACTGGACGTGAAAAATGCCTTTCTGAATGGCGATTTGGAAGAAGAGGTTTTTATGAGCTTACCACCAGGTTTTGAAAAAGAACTCGGATGTAGTAAAATTTGCAAATTAAGGAAATCCCTTTATGGTCTTAAACAGTCTCCGAGAGCTTGGTTTGAGCGTTTTGGAAAAGTTGTGTCTAATTATGGATTTCTTCAGAGTCAAGCAGATCATACTATATTTTATAAACACTCTGAGAATAATAAAATCTCAATTTTGATTGTTTATGTAGATGATATTATTCTCACAGGTGATGATGAAGCTGGTCTAGCTAATCTCAAGAAAAATCTTGCAAGTGAGTTTCAAATCAAGGACTTGGGATCGTTGAAATATTTTCTGGGGATGGAGTTTGCAAGATCAAAGAAGGGTATCTTTGTTAATCAAAGAAAGTACGTCCTCGACTTACTTGAAGAAACCGGATTACTTGGTTGCAAGGTTGCAGAAACTCCTATTGAACCTAATCTAAAGTTACAAGTAGCAAAAGCAGAAGAAATAAAGGATAGAGAACGATACCAAAGACTTGTTGGAAGATTAATTTATCTATCTCATACGCGTCCTGATATTGCATATGCCGTAAGCATGGTAAGTCAGTTTATGCATGCACCTAGACCGACTCATTTTGAAGCGGCCTATAGAATTCTGAGATATCTAAAAGGGACTCCTGGAAAAGGCATTTTATTCGAAAGGCATAATCACTTCCAAATAGAAGTTTATACTGATGCAGATTGGGCAGGAAGTACTACAGATAGAAGATCCACCTCTGGTTATTGTTCCTTTGTTGGAGCGAACCTGGTTACTTGGAGGAGTAAAAAACAAAATGTGGTGGCTAGAAGTAGTGCTGAAGCAGAGTTTAGAGCTTTAGCCCATGGAATTTGTGAGGGAATATGGATCAAAAGGATACTTGAAGAATTGAAAGTCCTTCTGAAGAAACCTATACGGGTTTATTGTGACAATAAAGCTGCCATCTCTATAGCTCATAATCCAGTTCTACATGATAGAACAAAACATATCGAGGTTGATAAGCATATTATTAAGGAGAAGATTGATGCAGGTACAATATGCATCCCTTATCTTCCTACATCAGAGCAAATTGCTGATATACTAACTAAAGGACTTCCAAAGAAGCAATTCAACAGATTGATTGACAAGCTGGCTATGGAAGACATATTTAAACCAGCTTGAGGGGGAGTGTTGGAATTCCTACTATTTAGGAATGTTTGTGTATACATATTAATTGTAAAATATTTTGTCTTTATTGTATTTATTTATTTCCATATTTGTAATAGGTCTTTCTCATATATAAGAAGACCTAAATTGCACATATTTGAATATATAAAAAAGAGACTTATTCTCTCAAAATTGACAGTTTTAATAGTGTATGTTGATGGCATTATTCTTATTGGGAATGACGAGGCAAGACTAACTACCTTAAAGAAAAAACTAGCTAATGAATTTCAAATCGAAGACCTGAGAATGGTGTCTATTGTTCTGTCTCAACCTGGTCCCTCTCTTTCTCTTATGTTGGGTTTCCAGCATTCTTTGTCTAATAGGTAAATGCTGGAGTAATAACATCCATTTACAATTCCCGCTCTAGTTAGAATCATGGAGTTAAGCAGTTGTTGCATAGGCAAAAAAAAATTCTCTATCATTCTTTTGAATAATGAGTTTTTCAGCATAGAAGAAAAGTCTGGCAGCTGCCTTTTTTCCATTTTTATTCATTTCAGGCGACTTCTTTGGCTTGATGAAGCCTTGGTCAACCTCATGCAACATCCGTTAAACGCCCACTTCTTTAGACATGCCATTGGTAATTTTGGGATCAGTAGATTAGTTGAAAAAATGACTCGTTTTGGTTGGTTTTTGGATTGCATCTCCTTCAATACTTTGGATAAGAAGAATGTTATAATGATTCCTGGCTTTAAGAAAACAGGTTGGCTTGTGTTCTGGGAGATGCTTTACGTAAAAGTTCTTCTGGTAAGATTATGCAACAAGTAGTTTTGAATTCACTTTCCAAAAATCCAGCAGCTACAATGCCTATTCTGAATGGTTCTAATTCCCCTGTGGAGGCTTTGCATTTTAATCAAGATGCAATGATCTCTTTATCTTCCAAGGAATTTTCATCAACAAGCTATGATTACCCGAATCCCTGTTCTGTTTCAAATAACCATTGTTGGGTCAGAAGGGAGAATGAGATTGTCAATATGGACTGGGGTTCCTTCATGGTACTTTCTCGATTAAATGCACATGATGATTGTAAAGAAATTTTAAAAAGAATTTTTTTTAGGCTACTTTTGTCCTTAACCCATTTATGGATGATAAAGCTTTACTAAAAATGGAAGATGGGAGGATCGTAGGAGGTCTCAGTCAAAGGGAAAATGGATGAATATCGGTTGTTTCCACCTAAAATTTGAAGCTTGGTCTTTTGAGAAGCATAACACTCCTGAGGTCAAAGTGGGCTATGGAGGTTGGATTAAGATTGTGAACTTACCTTTGCAATATTGGAGTAGACAAACCTTTGAAGCAACAGGTGTGTACTTTGGTGGTTTGATTAGGATTTCTTCCAAAACTCTCAACATGTTGGATTGTAGTGCAGCCCTAATTGAGGTGAAGAAGAACTTGTGTGGTTTTATTCCAGCAACAATAGAAATTCAAGATAAAATTAGGGGCAATACTTTCCTCAGATTTGGTGACATTTTATCGGTTGATCCTCCATTGAATTTGAGTTCTAATAAAAGAATTTTGATTGATGACTATTCCAATTCCTTGGATTTGAAACAAGTTAATTTGGTTATTGAAGATGAAAAGATCCCTGGGCAAAGCCCCTTAATTTCGTCCAAAGATGAGGATGAATTTGTTCTTCCAGATGCATTAAATGAGGTAGTTGAGAGAGGCTTTATTAATCCAGGGTGTGAAGCATTCATTTCGTCCAGTAAGGAAGTTATGGCTCCAACTTTGCATGAACAGGAGCTTTTAATTTCTAACAATCATTTACCTCCTTCCCTTGCGCCTTTTGAAGCCTGTTTCCAAGACTTTTAATGTCCCTGCCTCATTTAATGAGTTTCCAGATTCCCTTGTTTCGAAGTCTGCTGCCGAAGAAGTCCAAGGGTCTTTTTTGAATTTTGATTCTTCATTTCCTTTAAAGCATAAAAGAAATAAAGAATAACTTTATTAATGAGTTCTCAAAATTCTATACAAGGAAAAAGGGTCATGGATCGCATAAGTCTTCCTCCCAACAACCTTGTGGTTCATTCCAGACGTTTCAAGTCTCCAAGAAGTCTATTTCTTCTCCCCAGAAATTTCAAGAGTGTTTTAATTCTTCATTAATTGCAAACAATCAGTTGGAAGGTGAGGTTGAGAACTCATTCCAACAAGCACCTTTTGTGATTTCCGAGCCTCCCTTGGATGTTAATAAGGTGAAGAAGGGTTTTATTCCAGCCTTTGTCTTATATCCGTAAAAAAAGGGCCTATTCTTCCCTCCAACCATGTATGCAGGAAAATTCTTTGAATTCTGATTTAATTGAAGAATAATGTTCAAAGCTTTTATTGCCGTCTGATCAGCAAGTTGCCTCTTCACCTTCTATTGTCCCTTCACCTTCCCTGGCCCCCAACAACCATTTTGTTTTCTCCACTTTGGATCCGGACATAGGATTAACAAAAGGTGCTCTTCTCCCAAAAAAGGACCCTAACCCTATTCATCTTTCTTCTCCTTCACGTGGTGACGCCTTAGATGCTGTCTCCGAGGTAAGCTTGAGCAGTGTGGATTCATTCATTCAGCTTGTGGTTTTCAATAAGGAGAATGGTACTATTGAAGATTCTTATTCTGAAGCTTTTGACTTATTATTTCCGGATTGTGACAAGAAGACTCCTCCTCCTCTTCCTCCGTCCATGACAGCCAAATTTGTTTCACTTATTGAAGTTTGTGGTCTTTCATGAAATTCCTCCATCAGCTCATGAAGAAAGTTGTGTCAGTGTTTAGTTTTACCAAGATCGATTTTGCCTTCTCTAAGGGTTTTGATGTTTTGGTTCTTCTTTCAAGCGTTTCAGCTCCTGTCTTCAGCTTTGGTTAAAGTTTTTGATCTTGTGGTTCTTAGTTATTGGCGGTCTGCAAAGGTTTTCTAGAACCCTCATTCAGAGTTCGTTATTCATAACTTTGTTTGCTTTGGAAAATCCATTTCACAAGCATCTTTCTGCCTCAGATGACTTTCTTTCAGTGAGATCATTCTCTTGGCTTTTGGTTGTCTCTTCCACGTCGTATAGGGAGCTTTTTGATTTCGGTTATTTTGGTTTTAAGGCTGGTTTGGCTTCATTGGTCTTGTATTGGTTTGATTGCTTGAGTCCGTCAGATATTAAGATTCCCCTGGTGTTCTCTTTTAAAGTCTTTTGATGGATTTTCTTTTAAGGATATATGCTTATTTTGGGTTGCTTTTATTCTTCTTGTTTCACTCCCTTGTGGAGTCTTTATCTTTTGAGCATTAGGCTCTTTTCATTTATTCAATGAAAAGTCTCATTTCTCGTTAAAAAAAAAAATCGAAGAGCTGAGAATCTTGAAGTATTTCCTAGGAATGAAATTGCTAGGTCAAAAAATGGTTTCTTGTCAATCATAGGAAGCATATTATTGATTTACTTGGAGAGACATGATTACTTAGTTGTAGAACAACGGAAACTTCCATTGAGCTGAATTTAAAATTGCAAGCTACAACAGAAAAAGAGGCAAAAGACAAGGGAAAATACCATAGACTTCTGGGAAGACTCATTTACTTGTCTCACACACGTTCAAACATTGCTTTTGCAATTACTATGATAAGTCAGTTTATGCATGCCCTAAGATCGACTCACTTTGAAGCTATCTATAGAATCATAAGATACTTGAAAGGTACTTCAGGAAAAGGCATACTTTTTAAGAAGCATGGTCACCTACATGTTGAAGTTTACATTGATGCTGATTAGGCAAGCAGCCACCACAGATAAAAGATCTACTTATTGCTCCTTTGTTAGAGGGAATCTAGTTACATGGCGAAGCAAAAAACAAAGTGTGGTGGCCAAAAGTAGTGCTGAAACAAAGTTTAGGGCTTTAGCCCATGGCATTTGTCGTTGTAACAACTACTAGGACTCAAAAAACAAAAAAAAAGAAAAAAAGAAAAGATACTCTTCCTTCTAGAGAAAATTGAGTAACCAGAGGCATTCATGACACCCATGATTTCCTCTACATGAAAGGTTAACTTAGGAAGTGAGTATGTGAAAACGGTCTTAGTAGTGACTTGTGCTCGTAGTCAACTACTTTCACCACCAAGTGTTAGTAAGTTGGAATGAAGGTACAAGTGACAATAAGACTCATTCAAAAAATAAAAGAATTTCAAAAGAAAAAAAAATGAGGCCTAGCAGCAGTTTTAAATAAGTTTGAGGGAGAAAGAAAAATGCTTGTAATGTGAGTGAGTTTAGCTTGTTGAACAAAGAAGATCACCCTAGACTGTATAACCATGACTTAGATAGGATAAGCATAATAGGTGGGTTTGCATAAGAATGTTTTATCTTGAAAAAGAAAAGTAAAAGTTTTATGTGAGAAAATCTTGGAATTGTGTAAAGTACTAAGAATTGAGACTTCTCATGAAAGACAACATTTTCTTTTTTTTTTGTAAAAAACACCATTTGAAATCATTTTGTGAAATGTTTGCTTGTGTATGTTGCTAATTGTTTTCTAATTGCTTGAGGACAAGCAATAGCTTAAGTTTGAGGGTGAAAGGCTTATCAGCTTAACTGCAAACACCCATTTATATCCAATAGTTTTCTTTCTTACAGGACAAGATACTAAATCTTAGGTACCGTTATTATCTACGGCAGTCATCTCTTCTATTATTGCATTATGCCAACAAAGATGAGACAAGGCTTCATGAACAATTTTAAGGATCGAAATAGATTCAAGAGATAAAATAAAAGAACGTGTAGAAGATAACAAGTGGTCATAAGAGACAAAAGAGGAAATAGGAAAAGCGTAAGAACGTTTACCCTCACTAAGAGCAATAGGAAGCTCGTCGCTTGGTCCTAGATCTGATGACGAAGAATCTTCTAGTACAAGAAATTCGCCTAGAGGTTGTTGCCGTCTAGAGGAGACTTGAGTAATAGATGGACGAGTAGGGACAGATGTCGAAGGAGATGGATCAGAAGAGGGTGTAGGTGACACAAGTGTATAGATAAAAAGATCATCATCCTCCCCCTGAATCTTACTAGGCAAAGATGAACCGAAAGGTTTGTCCTTAAAGAAAATAACATCGCGAGATACAAGATACCTATTTGAACTAGGACAAAAGCATCTATATCCTTTTTTAACACAAGAATAGTCTAAGAAAATGCACTTCAAAGATTTGGAGTCTAATTTTGTTATATTAAGACAAATATCTCGAACAAAACAAGTACAACCAAATATTTTCGACTCAATAGGAAACAAAGGTTTTGTTGGGAATAACACATGATAGGGAATTTGACCTTTAAGAACATATGAAGGCACACAATTAATCAAGAAACAGGCCGTGGATATTGCATCAACCTAAAAATGCTTTGGAACACGCATTTGAAAGGATAATGCTCTTGCAATTTCAAGAAGATGCCTCTTCTTTCATACAGCAACTCCAATTTGAGATGGAGTATTAGCACGAGATGATTGATGAAGAATGTCATGCTTCCATAGGTATGACCTAAGTGCTTCAAAAAAGTACTCACTAGCATTGTCGTTTCTCAAGATTTTAGGAGAAACATCAAACTGAGTTCTAATTTCAGCATGAAAGTTACAAAAATAAGAAAGTAACTCAAAACGATTCTTCATAAAATATAACCAAGTCATGCGAGAGTAATCATCAACAAAGGTAACGAAATATCGAAATCCATATTTGGACACAACTGAACAAGGACCCCAAATATTATAATGAACTAATTCGAAAGGTGCACTTGCTCGCTTATTAATTCTAGGGCTCGAACTAAGATGATGAAATTTGGCAAACTGACATGAGTCACAAATTAATGAAGACAAGTTATAAAATTGAGGACAAAGCTTTCTTAGTACTGAAAGAGATGGATGACCTAGACGACAATGGGCATCACTAGGAGAAACAACTCCAAAACAGGCAACTTTTGGCACTTGATGATAAAAAATATAAAGTCCTCCAAATTCATGTCCTATATCAATAATCTTCTTCGTCACAAGATCCTAAAACAATCAATAGCCATGATAGAATGAAACACAACAATTAAGGTCACAAGTGAGTTTACTAATAAAGATCAAATTAAAGGAAAGTTGAGATAAATGTAGAATAGAGGACAAAGAAAGAGATGGGGTTAGATTTAATGTGCTAGATCCAAGAACATACGATTTTGATCCATCTGCCAAAGTAACATTAGCAAGGGATGTAGATGAAGAAAGAGTGGAAAACAAATTGGGATTACCTGTCATATGATCGGTAGCACCAGAGTCTATGACCCATTTGGTAGAGGATGAAAGAAGACAATGATTCATGTTACCTGACCCAGCAATGCTTGTAATACGGGTAAGCGCAAATGATAAAGAAAATGCTTTTGATGATTTCTGGTACGGTTGAAATTTAGCAAACTTGATTATAGAATTAACAAATGGCTTCTTAGATGAACCACGGATGGATTGAGGCCACGATTGAACCACATTAAACATCACTGCGAGTTCTCGTTTGGCCATAGGTCAATGACGAATGTAAAACCAGAAAATCAAATCTAAAACCACGAAATTAGACCTAAATGACTGCAGAACTTCTGAAAATCTGATCTGAATTGAGTTCCCAATCAAACTTTTTTTTTTTTTTAAAAAAAAAAAAAAAAAACTCCATTTCTTTTTCAAACCGACTTCTAACACGAGCCAATTATGACAAAAAATTACCACAAAAATAGGTTCGGAGTAGGACGAAATGGCAAGCCACAAAATTGGAGAAAATTCTAGCCGCGCTTGCTCCCTCATGCGCCGGCATGTGGGACTGATGGCTGAAAATTCCGATGGCGCGTGTGGCCCACGCATTGCTTATTTTCCAGCCAAATTTTGGGTTCCTGCAGATCGGCAAATGGTCTGTCTTTTGGGCTGGGCAGTGACGAAAAAATACTCCGATAACAGTCGACAATGGAGGTGGATTCCGACGACAGCAGATCCTGACGGCGGAGGTGATACACAAAACCCAAGGTAAAATACCAAACCCTCCAAGAAGGTGTTCCAAACCTCAAACCCTAATTGTTACAAATCCCTAAAACATACAAAACCCTAATTGCCCTAGGAAAGACCTAAAGCTCGATACCATGTTATTGTGAGACCAAATATGAGAGAATTGATATCATTCTACACAGTAGAGCCAAATATATATAGGCACACATGGAAGTCTTCTAATAATAGTAAAATTACAATAAAGGACAAAAGACTAATAAGCTCCTAAATCTACATATCAAAAGTGGCATTAGAGCCGCCAGAAAAGGTATGGTTTATTCCAATAAAGGGCAATATGTTCATACTCAAACTAATCCGCCTAAAATTTTTTCCCCCAAAACTACAACTGAACTCTTGCTATTGGTTGAACGGTCTCTAGGCGAATTACAAATAACAGTGAAAGAAATTCATAGCAATTCATAGAATTCTTGGGATAATGTCACTACAATCAGAGCTTTTGTCCCTAAATCAACACAATCGACAGAATCAAGAACTCCTTGAAGCTATGGAGCTAACAATCAAGGAAGCGAAAACACAAGATAAAGAAATCTGCAACTATGCAAGAAACGTAGCAAACCTAGTACAGACCCAAAGAATTTAAAATCAGAAAATAAGGGATCGATATTCCGACTACTTGAGCGAAGAGGAAGACTTTGTCCACCTATTCTAGGGAGAATGAAGAAATTAAAGAGAACATGCAATCCAGGAACAAGGGAACATACCCACTCAGTTTAAGATAAAAATTGACCTTCCCTCATTTAACGGAAAAATGGATTTAGAGGCATTTCTTGTTTTTTTTAACAAGAAACGAAATTTTTCATTGATAAAATGAAAAGAGACTATTGCTCCGGATGCAAACTCCAAAGAGGAGTGAAAACAAAACCAAAAAATGAAAAACAATTACAACTGAAAAGTAAAAGCATGCCAATACAAGCAAATGTCCTATAAAACCCATCAAAAGACTTAAATGCAACAAGAGGAAGCCTTTAAACATGTTGAATCAAAATGATCTGACCAAGGTAGCAACTTGTCTTAAAAAATTCTCTGGCTTCTTTCCATCCAAAGCTCCAAAAATAAAGCTTTAAACCCATTAATCCAAAGAAGTCTAAATCTCGAAACTAATGAAGGAACATTAAATAGCTAAAAACACATTATCTTTAACTGAATTGAAAAACACCTACTTTGAATAACTTCAGAAGAATTCAAACTCTTATTCAAAATAAACCACAACAGAATATTGATTGTTTTAGAACTTTTAGGTTTCTATAAAATAATTCTGAGCTTAGAGGGGAACCCGAGCCAAACTGGTGTGACAAAGAACTCATCGAAAACCTCCCTGAAGGTTTAAAAGACCAAATTTGAACATCCTTCAATGACCCAACAACCAATGGACCCTAAAAACACAACAAGGATTGTTGTATGTCATTCAAAAGAAGATTATTCGTGTATACTAATAATCACCTCCCTCCACAAAGCATGTGGCTCGTTCATAAAACGTCAACCCCACTTAGTAACTGTAAAGAAACTGTTTGCACCTTTTGAACTTCAACATTTATTCCACAAATCGAAGATTCAGCCGAATTCACCCTTAAACCTGAGCAAGCCACTACCAAACCTTTTATGATCCAAGAAATAATCCTCATCAAGAACTATAAGGAGAATGCAACACCTCTCTTACTGACAAATTGCCCCAATCGGAGATAATGGCAAAATTTCCTTGAATTGAAGCCCACTGGCTTTGATAAGTGCAGAGAATGTATCTAGGTTGGTTGATGGAATTGTGCCCAAAGACTTATCTTCATAAAATTTCTTCTGGCTTGAGTGATCTGCCTTTGATGGAGAATGAAAAAGTAAATTCAATTCCTCTCCTACCGAATTATCCCACAAAACTTTGTTCGAAACAGTAACAGAAGGGGGTAGATCAATTTCCTCACTACTAACACTGACCTCAAACTCATTATCCGAAATTTCAAGACCACATAGGGAATTTTCCTTTGTCACCATATTAAATTTAGGAGGTAATAAAACTTTTGTGAAAATCACCCCTTCAGACCCAATATTACAGCAATTAACTTCAAACTCCTTGTGCTTATCCAAAAACTTCGACTTAGAAAACGGATGAAACTCTTGAGGTATTAAAACCTTAGAGACAGCTTCTTCCAACACATCAGCATTAATCATAGAAACTTCATTTACAGAAGCTGGTCCTTTTTTACGCACAGAAATTTAGATATGACTTGCAAAAATTATCACGAAGTTCTTTAATGCTTGATCGAATCAAAGGATCCAAATAATCGGGCAGTTTAGGGCTTTCAATTACCGGATCTTCATTAAATTATCAGCCTTTTCCAAAAGTAAATTTTCTGCTAATGAAGCTTCACTTAAAATCAACGAATTGGCTGAAAAATTAGAATTCCCAAAAGGCTCAATAACTTCTTCAACATTATTCAAAAAAGTCTTGGGAGTAGCATCTTCGGTAAAAGGAACTTCCTATTCATGCAGCCCAATAGTAATTAACGAATCCTCCTCTTTCTCATTGATTGTCGAATTTTGAAGGTCATCAATACCATTCACACCATTTAAAACAATATTATCAGTCAAAGGATCTTCAACTAATAGATTTCTGGGCAAAGAAAATTCTTCTGAATTGGGAACCTCAATGTCCAAATTCTTACTAAAATCTTTTGCTAGCAACAAAGCAACTTCTTCTGGACAAGTAATAATTCTGATGATTGAAAAGAGGAGCCCAAAAGACAAAACGACCATTTTCAGAGGAAGCTGAATCATTAGCAGAATCATTAGCAGAATCATCCTCAAAAGATATCCCTTCATCTTCCATGACTTGATATAAACGGCTAAGATCAAAAGAATTGGAAAAATCTGTTAAGATTAAATCACCATGGACAATCTCAGGAGGATCCAAAAACTCAATATCACCGAATATGAGAAAAACATTTCATCTCTTCTTATCAATTATCTCAATTGTAGCTGGGATGAATTCGCACAAGTTTCTTTTGTCTTCAATACAAGCAACCTTGCAATCAACCAAATTGAGAGTTTGGGAAGAAATACTCACCAGTCCTCCAAAATGCTCACCAATGGCTTTAAAGGAGCTATATTTCCAATAACTGAGAGGTAAGTTTTTAATTGATATCAAACCTCCATATCCTTCAATAACATCCGAGTAAGAATAGTCTCAGACCATCTTTCAAACTTTAAATGAAAATCATCAAACTTCTGCCATTTTTCATTGAAAATCAAAAGTCTAGAAAGAACTCCATCATCCACCTTTAACAAGGCCTTATCTGCCATGAAGGGGTTAATTGAAATTGAAGTCCGGGAGAGTTTTTCCAAAACTTTTTTAATCTCTATCCAATTAATGTGTGCAAACAATTTGGTAATAACCAACAAATTGCTGAAATCGATCTGCACCACCTCCTGGTTTTTCCTCCCAAAAAGATTGAGCCAGAAGTAAAGTCTTACTTGAGTTCTTGACGAAAGGATCCTTAAGATGTTGCTGGCCTTCCAAATTCATCTTTACTACATTCACATAAGTCCTTGTGGGAGACGTAACTAGTCCAGTATCCAAATTCTTCTTTAAGGAAGCTGAAAATTGTGGGCCCCTAAGAAGCATGGACACGAACACGGCGACACGCCAATTTCTGAAAATGTAGGACACAGACACGTTGGGGACATGTTAGGGACACATTATTATTTTTTATTTTTTATTAGATAATATTAAAAAATCAAACCCAAAATATTTTACTTTTTTTACTAACTATTAAAACTAATTAAAATTTAAAAAAAAAATGAGTGAAAATATATTTGGCAATTCAATTTATGTTTAAATTTTACTATATATAAAACCCAATGAGCCCACTTCAACTTAATAAAGACAAAGGCCCACATGCTTACCCATTAAAAATCCATAAAATAAAATTTATTTAAAAGTTTGTAATTTAAAAGAAAACCATAACCCTAAAATCTATTTCCCTCTGCCGTTTCTTCTTTTCTTCCCCACCCCATTTATACTTTCCCTCTTCGGTTTTGCCCTTTCCCTCCCTCGATTCTACTTTTCATTCCTCTGTTCAATCTCCTTCCCTCTACCGATGATGGACTTCGCCGCAACCACCTCCAACGCCGCCTCCCCCCAATTCTGCTTTCCATTTCTTTGTTTGATCTCCCTCCCTTTGCCTATGATGGACTTCACCGCTGACCACTTAAAAGTTTGAGTTTTGTGAATGGCGTGTTCGTAGAGTGTCTGTGGCGTGTCCACCACGTGTCCAAAATTTAAAAAAATAATAAAAAAAAAAGGGACATGCAATTTCGCGTGTCGGACACATGTCCGGACGTATCCGTGTCCGACACGTGTCTGAAACGGACACTTTGTCAAAAACAAAGTGTCTATGCTTCCTAGGTGGGCCCTCTTGGTGACACTTAAGAAATTCCTTTATCATCTCCCAAAAAGCAAGCCAACCTTTTTTATCAACACCCATAGGCACCAAAACAAGCTTCCTTCCTCTCGTCGACGGCCAAACAATGCATTTACAAAACCAGCCTGAAGAAAATCTTCTCTTTGCCAAACGAATGACTCCACATTCATTACCAACTTGCTTAAAGAATGGCATGGAAAGCGGGAGCTACAACAAATCCACAAAAGAACTTTCCAACCAACTCAAATGGAATGAAGAAAGAGGAAGAATCAATTTCTGACTACATGAATACACATGAGGACAAGAAAGTTAAGCTAGTTGCAATAAAGTTGAGAGCAGGGGGCTTCAGATTTGCTTCAAGTTAATTGAAGAAGAGCTGCAAAGAGACCTCTACGAAATAGGCCAAGAATGCTTCGATTAATGAAGGATCGCCAAAAACCTGCCAACTATGAACAACTATAGTACCTTCAATACCAACGATGTTGCCAAGGAAATCGTTGTGCTGCTAATTACATGGAGAAATTCCATCGTTTAAGCACTCATATCAATCTTGCTGAAAATGAGAACAATCAAATTGCAAGAGTTGTTGATGGTCATTGCGAAGATATACAAGACCAATTGGACCTTCAACCCATATGTTTTCTCTCTGACGCCATTACTTTGGCAACAAAAATTGAGCAAAGGCATATGTATCCTTTTGACGTTTTCTGTTGGAGCATTTTTCTAATTATTTTTTTAATGTAATTCATTCAAATTGGGAGGCTTTCTTGTAAAGGTTGGGATGTAAATTGCAAAAAATTGTATAGTTGATCTGGACTGAGGCTTTTCTCCGTTATTTTCCTATGGAAGTAGCTTCTATTACTTTTTTTCAGTATATATTTTCATACATCAAAGACTCTGTTTCTGTTTCAAAAAGAAATATACATATATACCTGTTAAATCACCAATCAACCCAAAAGCTTAAGCTGATGAGTTATGGTAAATTTAATTATATATCAACATTTAAACACTTCTCCTCACTTGTGGACTTGGAAATTTGTGCAAGACCCAACAAGTGGAAATGAATAATTGGGGAGTAAACAACTTTACAGAGGTTCGAACACAGGACCTCTTGCTCTGATACTATGTTAAATCACCAATCAACCCAAAAGTTTGAGCTGATGGGTTATGGTAAATTTAATTATATATCAACACTTTAACAATACCATTCCAAACAGCACCTAAAGCTCAACATAATAACGTCCTTACCAGCGGAAATAGTCACTTCTGATGCCCAATGGTGCAGAGTGTAATATATCAGTAATCCAAGGGGACAAAGGTCTTATAGGTTTCCTTTCTTGTAGCAGAGGCACTTGAACAAATTCCCCCTCATTGGTGTCACTTGTCGTAGCAAGGCCGCCACTATTGCTTCTTTCTGTTTCACCATTTTGTCCTTCCACCTTGTATATCGGACGATTGTAATGAGTCAGGATCCGCAATATCTCCCCACATGCAAGGGCCCATTGTTCAGAATAATCGTTCTGATAGGGAAAAAAGGTATTTATAATGCATCTTCCCATCATTCATAACTAAAGAATAGATATCAGAAATAAAGCTACCTAAAAATAAAACACAAGATACAAAGTGAATTCATCCCATTAATTAAAAGAACTTTAGTTTCTTACTAAAATTTTGTTAGAGTTCTTATATTAGTATAATTGTATTTTTGTAAATATATTAATTGGATTGTCCTTTATTGTCTTTACACTTTCTCCTACTTAGGTAACCTTGTACACTTGTATATATATCTCTTTAGTGAATGGAATAGAGCATTCTGACTCTCTCAAACCATTAGCATTAACATGGTATCAGAGCTTTAGGTCAATTAGGGTTTTTTGTTTGGTTAACCTAGGGTTTTTTTAGAACCTTTGGTGTTGAGGTTAGAACCCATATGTTCTTTGAGGTTTTGTGGTTTCGTGAGCCCTGTTTTTCGATCAGCATCAAACTCCGCCGCTGATGCTCAACCACCGTCGCCGCTAGTGACTGCTGCCGCTGCCAATTTGGTCTTTTTTTCCGTCATTCTGTCTCACTGCCGGCACCAATAGAAAGCCCATCCTCCAGTTAGCATATCCCCGAAATTTGGTCCCAATCGGAGCTATGCGTGACTCTCACGTGCCGTCATCTTATTCTGCCCTGTTCTTCACGCGCCAGAGCGTGTGGGCGCGTGAACCGCCGTCGTCTACTCGATTTTTGTGGGTTTGTTCGAAATTGCCTTCTCCCTCCAATGGTGTACTTGTTTCAGTCATATATTGCTCGGTTAGGGTCAGTTGAAGAAACACCTCTTTGGCATCTTAGGGTTTCTATGGTACAGTTTTTTTTTTTGGATTTAAATCTGTTCTTTTTCATTTTTTTTTTTTTAGGTTATGGCTGAAAAGAAAGCTCTAGTGATGTCAGAGATAATTCCAATGGTGTCAAAGATTACAGAACACAAGCTCAATGGATCTAGCTTTTATGCTTGGCGAACAAACATTCGTCATTATCTTCGGAGCCTTGATATGGATGATCACGTGACCTCAAAATCACCACCGACAGATGATACTAAAAAGAATTGGCTATGAGATGATTCTAGGCTTATTTTACAGATAAAGAACTCCATTGAGAACAAGATAGTTGAGCTAGTTAACCATTGTGAATCTGTCAAAGAGCTCTTGGAATACTTAGAATTCCTTTATTCTGGGAAAGAAAACATTAGTCGAGTGTTCGATGCATGTAAGACTCTCTTTCAACCTGATCAAGGTGAGAAATCTCTAACGAGTTATTTTATGGAGTGCAAAACAACGTACGCAGAATTTAATGCTTTGTTGCCAGTTAGTACTGATGTGAAAGTTCAGACAGCCCAGCATGAACAGTTATTCATTATGAATTTTTTTGTTGGTCTTGCCTCTAAATATGATATGGCCAAAGATCAAATTCTGTCTAGCTCAGAAATCTCTTCGTTGGAAGATGCTTATACTCAAATACTTCGTACTGAGAAGTCGCACGCGATCTTGCCATCTGTGTCTAATAGTGCCTTGGTTGGACAGACATGTGAGTATAAAGGTAATAGAGGGGTTGGACCCAACACGTTTAGAGGACATTCGAACACTCAAAGAGCAAATTCAGGAGATATTGTTTGTCACTATTGTCGTAAGCCTGGACATATGAAACGTGACTGCAGAAAATTGCTAAATAAGGGCTCGAGGTTTCCGTTTGCGCATGTCGCCTCTACTCCTGATAACCCTGACAAGTCTATTTCGATTTCAGTTGAGGAGTTTACTAAATTTCGCTAGTACCAAGGGTCATTAAAGGCACATCTTCTACTCCCATTACTGCCATTGCCGACACAGGTAACACATCTACATGTCTTCTTTCCTCCTCTTCAAAATGGGTCATAGACTCTGGTGCTTCTGATCACACGATAGGTAATCCCAGTTTATTCTCTAACATTCGTCCGTCTAAATCTTCACCTAATGTTAATATAGCCGATGGCACCACCTCTCCTATTTTAGGATCAGGCACTGTCAATCTTACCAACTCAATTTCATTGTCTTCTGTTTTAAGTTTACCACAGTTCTCCTTTAACTTGATTTCGGTTAGTAAACTCACTCGCGATCTCAATTGTTGTGTCTCATTCTTTCCTGGTTATTGTTTATTTTAGGATCTTTTGACGAAGAGGACTATTGGTAAAGGGCGTGAATCTAGAGGTCTCTACATTTTTGAACCACAAGTATCTACAGCCGTTACATGCTCTAAAGTGTCTTCTCCCTTTGAGGAACATTGTCGTTTGGGTCATCCATCTATTTCCGTCTTGAAGAGTCTTCATCCTCAGTTTAATCATTTGTCTTCTTTAGATTGTGAGTCATGTCAGTTTGCTAAATTTCATCGTCTGAGTCTATATCCCCGAGTCAATAAACGAGCTAGTGCTCCATTTGAATTAGTTCATTCTGATGTTTGGGGTCCGTGTCCTGTTGAGTCCAAGAGAGGGTTTCGATATTTTGTTACCTTTCTCGACGATTTTTCTCGTGTAACTTGGTTATATTTAATGAAAAATCGTTCTGAGTTGCTTTCTCATTTTCGTAACTTTCATGCTGAAATTCGAACTCAATTTAGTGGTTCTCTTAAAGTTCTACGGAGTGATAATGGTAAAGAATACTTCTCTCATGCCCTTAGTTTCTATTTAAGTGAACATGGAATTCTCCATCAATCCTTGTGTGTTTATACTCCATCTCAAAATGGGGTTGCAAAATGCAAGAATCGACATCTCCTTGAAACAGTGAGAGCCTTAATGTTTCAGATGAATGTCCCAAAATATTTTTGGGCTGATGCTGTATCGATGGCTTGTTTCTTAATAAATTGCATGCCCTCTTCGGTTCTTAAGGGTGAGATACTTTATCGTACTTTGTGCCCCAACCTCCCTTCATTTTCTCTTAGACCCAAAATCTTTGGTTGTACTTGCTTCGTTCGGGACATTCGCCCTCACCTCACCAAACTAGATCCAAAGTCTTTAAAATGCATATTCCTTGGTTATTCTCGTGTCCAAAAAGGGTATCGGTGTTATTGTCCTAGTCTCGATTGTTACTTTGTCTCTCTTGATGTCACATTCTTTGAAGATTCTTCTTTTTTTCATCTTCGAGTCCGAGTAAGGGAGAGCTTAAAGAGGACGAGGATGATTTTCTTGTCTACACAATTTTCTCCTCTTGTGAGCCCTCTAGAGATTCATCTCCTTCTGTTCCTGTTTCTACTCACCCACCTATCACTCAGGTTTATTCTCGATGGCCACCCTCTTCAATTTCATGCCCTGTCCCAGAGGTTTCTTTGTCATTGGATCCAGGAATAAGCGATGATCTTTCTATTGCTCTTCGTAAAGGTAAGCGCCAGTGCACATATCCTATTTCCTCTTTTATTTCATATAACCATTTATCATCTTCTACATGTTCCTTCATTGCATCCCTACCGTCTCTATCTGTTCCTAAAACAGTTCATGAAGCTTTGTCTCATCCTGGTTGGCGTCCTGCAATGGTAGAGGAGATGGCTGCCTTAGATGACAATTGTACTTGGGATTTAGTTTCTCTTCTTGCCGGAAAGAAGCCTATTGGTTGTAAGTGGCTCTTTGCGGTTAAAGTCAATCCAGATGGGTCTGTAGCTTGGTTGAAAGCTCGCCTTGTTACTAAGGGCTATGCACAAACTTATGGGGTTGACTATTCTAAGACTTTTTCTCCTGTTGCTAAAATGGCTTCTTTCAAATTATTCATTTCGTTAGCATCCATTCATCACTGGCCCTTGCATCAGCTTGATATTAAAAACGCCTTTCTTCATGGTGATCTTGGGGAGGAGGTGTATATGGAGCAACCTCCAGGGTTTGTTGCTCAGGGGGAAAATGGAAAGGTATGTCACCTTCGAAAATCGTTGTCTGGATTAAAGCAGAGTCCACAAGCATGGTTTGGAAAATTCACTCAAGTGATTGAAAGCTTTGGAATGAGAAAGAGCAAGTCTGATCATTCTGTCTTTTATAAGCGGTCTGAGAGTGGTGTCATCCTGTTGGTTGTGTATGTTGATGATATTGTTATTACAGGCGTCGACACATTGGGCATCCAATCACTCAAGACCTTTCTCCATAGTCAATTCCACACAAAAGATTTGGGAATGTTGAAATACTTTCTAGGAATTGAGGTAATGAGAAGCAAGAAGGGAATCATGTTATCACAGAGAAAATATGTAATTGACTTGTTGACTGAAACAGGGAAGTTAGGGGCAAGCCATGTAGTACCCCGATGGTGCCTAATTTACAGCTCACAAAAGAGAGAATTATTGAAAGATCCTGAACGATATAGTAGGTTAGTGGGAAAACTCAATTATCTTACAGAAACTCGACCAGACATAGCTTATTCAGTGAGTATTGTGAGCCAGTATATGTCTTCTCCTACTGTTGATCATTGGGCTGCAGTGGAACAGATTTTGTGTTATTTGAAGGCAGCTCCTGGGCGTGGCTTATTATATAAGAATTATGGGCATATTAACATTAAATATTTCTCATATGCTGATTGGGCAGGGTCTAAGGAAGATAGAAGGTCAACTTCAGGATATTGTGTATTCGTGAGTGTTAATTTGGTTTCTTGGAAAAGTAAGAAACAAAATGTGGTGTCATGGTCAAGTGCTGAGCCAGAATATAGAGCAATGGCACAATTTGTATGTGAATTAGTCTGGATACGTCAACTTCTTATTGAATTGGGATTTGATATCACAACACCAACCAAATTATGGTGTGATAATCAAGCAGCTTTGCATATAGCATCTAATCCGGTATTTCACGAGCGAACTAAACACATTAAGATTGATAGTCATTTTGTACGTGAGAAGATACAACAAGGTTTGGTATCAACAGGATATGTGAAGACTGGAGACCAATTAGGAGATATCTTCACCAAGGCATTGAATGGAGCACGAATAGATTACCTCTCTAACAAGTTGGGCATGATGAATATATATGCTCCAACTTGAGGGGAATGTTAGAGTTCTTATATAAGTATAATTGTATTTTTGTAAATATATTAATTGGGTTGTCCTTTATTGTCTTTTCACTTTCTCCTACTTAGGTTAACCTTGTACACTTGTATATATATCTCTTTAGTGAATGGAATAGAGCATTCTGATTCTCTCAAACCTTTAGCATTAACAAATTTTATATATGAAAGAAGTCCAAAATACATTCAATCAGAAATCGTACCTCTGTGCCTGGACAGAATAAGGATATGAAAGAGGCAAATAGAGGGCCATTTCTGTTATATTCCAGGGTGCCATCAATTATACAAGAAATGATTGGAAGAATAATAGCATGCCCATGCTCGGGATGATGAAGGACAAACACAGCTGGAAATAAACATATGAGATAGATTACTCATCAAGAGATGAGAAGATCATTAAAGACTAAATTGTCATGAATTAAAGTGTCAGTACCTAAAACATCATCGAAGAGGAGCTTTTCCTTTGATTGGAAACGGCTGCGAATTAGCTGTCAATTGAATAACTATGAGTCTGCATATATATCAACTACTAAAGCCAAAAACTAAATGTCTCAAGGCTCTAAAATATCTTCTTTGCTAGCATACAAGTGAAACAATTTCCCTAATGAGTCAAATGATAGAATTAATTTGAGTAAGATCTTTTTCTAATTTTAGAAAAAAAGAACTTTCTACTCCAAAACACATTGCATACCTCAGCAATGTCCTCAGAAAATCGTTCTGATGTAAACTGACCCAAGTACTCAACATATGCAGAACACTGAACCTGTAAATGGAAAATGAGAGTGCATTAAGAAATACAGAGTTGCATCATATCTGTTGAAATAGACAAGCATCGACAATTTCAAACATATTCAAAAACAGCTCTTTCTTTTCATTTATCAATGAAAATTTTGTTTCTTGTTTAAAAAACAAAAAAAGAAGAAAAAATATATAATTGGTGCAAGTGTTGTATGTTTTTCGTTGTCTTGTTTTCAGCTTACATTAGCAATAAATAAGGCTAAATTTGTAATCCAACATGTATACATGCCCAATTTGAGGTAGTTGCTGCATGCCCAATTTGAGGTAGTTGCTGCTTTCAAAATAAGATAATCTCACTACATAATTAACTTCTTTTTAAAAAAACAAGAAACGAAACTTTTCATTGAAAAAATGAAAGGAGACTATTGCTCAAAGGATACAAACTCCACAAGGGAGTGAAACAAGAACAAAAAGACAAAAAATAAAAGCATCCCAAAGTAAACAAATAATCTATAAAGAAAATCCAACAGAAGACTTTGAAAGTGGACACCAAGAAACAAAACTTCTTTTGCGATGGGGCTGAGACTGCCAAAAGCCAGAATAAAGATCTCACTGAGAAAACATTAGAAGAGACTAAAAAACAATGATTGAAGAGAACCAAAACCCATTCAAGGCCACACAAAACGTCTAATGAGTCACAACAAACCAAAGACTACTCCCATCAAGCTGCACCAAGCTTCGAACCAGAAGGAAAAAACCTCAAGAAATCAAAATGAGGAAGAGCACAAATTTCTACTGCATATGACTCCATAATTAACAAGGCTTATCAACAGCTTTCTCATATCTAACCCCAAGTTCAACCGCTTTCTCATATCCAAATGTCTTTCCAAAAAAGAACCCAGCTACCATCTCCCCATTTGACACGACCTAAGTGAGAAACTTGCTGCCAAACTCTTGAGATACTCATCCAAGGACTTTTCAAACTTAAAATTTTCACTCCAGAAGTATGCCAACCCCCGAAGCTCACCCCATGAATACTTGCGATAACCTTTCTCCAAAAAGAAGTCGGTTCAAACATAAATCCCCAGCCCCAATTGGCTATTAAAGCCTGATTTCTCAAATTCAAAGCTCCAATGCCTAAACCTCCCGATGATTGAGATGTAGAACATAAACCCCCTGAGCTGCCAAAGACTTCAACATGAACCCAATTAATTTCCTTTGAACTCCAAATTGACTTTACAAAAAACCTATTAATTTCAGCCATCTTGGTTTTCTTGGATCAGCACCACATCTGGACACAAATTTTGCAAAAACTTCTTCAATCTGCACTTTTCGAACCATCCCCTAAGCCTCTAGTGTTCCGGGAAATAATCTTCATGATTGGGGTAAAAGAGGAGATTTGGAGCCTTGAGTAGATTCCTCAACAATGGAAGGAGAAATTTCTCAAAATTGAAGTCCACTAGCCTTAATCAAAGCCGAGAATTTATCCAAACCTGAAGGTGGGAGCAGCTGATTGGCAACAACTAAATCTGAAATACCTTCTGTTTGAAGATTCTGATCTTGAGAGTCAATACCTGGCGATTGGAAAATGGAGTTCAAATTCACAGCTGGAGAGTAAATTCTGATACATTTATTAATTTGAGAAAAATTTTCAGGGCTACTTAGACTTACTTCCGAATCGTAATCCGATTTTCCACCACAAGGAGGAGAGGAATTAATAGAAGGCAAGATGACTGAAGAAGAGGGGATGATAACTTTAAAGAAATTGGAACCTGAAGGACCAAGCTAACATTGATCTATGGTCAAGGAAGGATTATCTTGCTTCGTAACTTCCTTATCGACAAGATTTGGATGTTCACTAGGGAGCAAAATTCTGGAAACTGATTCTTCAAAATTATCCGCGTTAAACAGAGACGTAATAGGGCAATTGTTGAGTTGCAAATCACTGTCTTTTTTCCTTATATAGTACTTAGAGTATGTTGCGCAAAACCGATCTTTGACCTCTTTAACCGATGAAGGAATCGGAGAATAAAAAATCGAGGGAGTAATTGCCAATGGTCCACTAGAATTCGAAACATCAATAATGGGTTTTTCAGCAACCATCGAAGGAAAAGACTTTGGGATAGCAAATGCATTCAATGCTGACTGTTCCTTGGGAAGATTCTAGTCGAAAGAAGGTGGGGTCGGAATAAGCTCTTCTTTTTGAATAAAATTGGGACTTAAAATCGGATTAATGACCACATTAATCTCTCCCTTGCCTGAGACAAGCTCATTGATATTAGTAGGCGAAACATTCACATTAGGAATTACTGCTTCTTCAACTATTTGTGATACTTCGTTCCAAACCTCTTCGTCTTCCATTACCTTATAAAGACGAGCTAAATCTACATAATTAGAAAAATTGTTCAAACATAGATCACCGAAGATAGAACTTGGAGTCTCAAGAGAGACAATATCCCCAACCTTAAGAAGAAAATTCCCCCGAACATTATCTTTAATATCTATAGAAGCTGGGAGAAAACCACATAAATTCCTCTTGACTTGAATCTGAGCCGCAGAACAATCGATAAAATTAAGAGTATCTGAATGAATACTAACCAAACCACCAAAGTGATGACCAATGGCTTCAAAAGAACACCTCTTCCAGTATTTTAATGGCAAATTCTTCACTGAGATCCATCCCCCATAACCATTGATAAACTCAAGATGATTGTGCTCATTATCAGACCATTTCTCAATTTTGAGATGCAAATCATTGACCAGCTAGCTGCCACTTTCCAATTCGGGTTAAAATTGTGTCATTGATACCACCTTCCACCAAGATTAAGGCTTTATCGGGCATAAATGGATTAATCTGAATCTTAATAAGGAAATAAGATTCACGCATGCCTTGATGATCTTCCAGGAGATGTGAGCAAATAAGCGCGTAATTACCAATAATTTTCCAAATCCACACCCACCACATCCTCTGGTCTTCGAACCCATAGGGATTTTTGCTGGGAATACCATTCAAACTCTTCTTTACTACGGAAGCATAGCTTGCTGAAGAAACTGCAACCTTGCTCGATTGGACGAGGAAATAATCCTCATAGAAATAGGCTTTCGAATCACAATCCTTGATGAAATCTAAAAGCATTTCCCAAAAAATGGACCAACCTCTCTTTTTAAAACCTATCGGAATTTGGATAATCTTCCGACCACCAGTGGGAGGCCAAACAATGCAATCCACTTGCCATCCTCAATTGGAACGAGATTTTGATAGCCGAATAGCACCGTGATCATCTTTAGTCTTCTAATAGAAAAAGGAGCACTCTAGATGATGCAAAAGATCAATAAATGAGGATTCGAGCCATTTCAGATGGTTAAAAGTTAGAGGAATCTTCAACTTTTCTTTCATATCCTCAATGAACATAAACTTCTTCTCCTTCCAAATACAAATGAAGTTGTCGCTAATACAACAACTTCAAACTTCCATTTCCAAGCCGGCCGAGGAAAGACGAAAAAACGAAAGTTGAGCAGG
Organism: Trichosanthes truncata; assembly: GCA_033996785.1. Taxonomy (NCBI): domain Eukaryota; kingdom Viridiplantae; phylum Streptophyta; class Magnoliopsida; order Cucurbitales; family Cucurbitaceae; genus Trichosanthes; species Trichosanthes truncata. Next base: position 26,001,739 of record JAWPNB010000009.1, read on the forward strand.
AAGATTACTGCACCTGAGGAGATGAAAATCCAAGGCCGAGACTTGAAGAATCAATAAAAGAAGAAAACTCGAACAAAGAAGAGGATCGAAATCGGAGATATGTCAGAAGGAACTAGGAAAATGAAGACTCTGAAGGCCAGAGGTGACGGGGAAGGAGGAGAGAGACGAGAGAAACGGGGGGCCCACCAACCTTGCGGATTGATTATCCTTTTAATTAACTTTATTTTTTGGATACACATGTTAGTAGAAATGACCGATGAGGATGACTGGTCGCATAAACATACATGTAGATAGTTTGAGGATGCTAAACTGGTAGAGTGTTTTGTAGCCGTGGTTCAGGGAGGTTCATGGAGAGGAAATAATGGGATTTTTTTTTTTTTTTTGAAAAGGAAACGAAACTTTTCATTGATATAATGGAAAGAGACTAATACTTTAAAATACAAAAGCCCCAAAGGAAAAATAAAAAGAGAAAAGTAATAAGAACAATACAAAACCAGATTGCAATGGAAAAATAAATGCATTCCAATTAAAAAATATGTCCTTAATTGAATAATTAGCAAAGTGTTTGGAAAGAGAGCACCAGGAAGAAGCTTTAAGACGAGCTGAATTGAAACGATCAGATCAAGGAAGTAGCTTATTATGAAAATCTTAATTTTGAGAGAATAAAACAATTTATTCATCTAATAATATGTGCAATTTAGGTCTTCTTATATAGGCGAAAGACCAATTACAAATATGGAAACGAATTAGGACAATAAAGGTCAATTATTCGACAATTAATATTTACACAAAAACATTCCTAAATAGTAAAAATTCCAACACTCCCCCTCAAGCTGGTTTAAAGATGTCTTCCATAGCCAGCTTGTCAATCAATCTGTCGAATTGCTTCTTTGGAAGTCCTTTAGTTAGTACATCTGCAATTTACTCTGATGTAGGAAGATAAGAAATACATATTGCACCTGCATCAATCTTCTCCTCAATAAAATGCTTATCAACCTTGATATCTTTTGTTCTATCGTGTAGAACTGGATTATGAGCTATAGAGATGGCAGCTTTATTGTCACAATAAACCCGTATAGGTGTCTTCATAGGAACCTTCAATTCATCAAGTATCCTTTTAATCCATATACCCTCACAAATTCCATGGGCTAAAGCTCTAAACTCTGCTTCAGCACTACTCCTAGCCACAACATTTGGTTTTTTACTTCTCCAAGTAACCAAGTTCCGTCCAACAAAGGAACAATAACTAGAGGTAGATTTCCTATTTGTAGCACTTCCTGCCCAATTTGCATCAATATAAACTTCTATTTGGACGTGATTATGCCTTTTGAATAAAATACCTTTTCCAAGAGTTCCTTTTAGATACCTCAAAATTCTATAGGCAACTTCAAAATATCTATCTCATGCAATATCAGGACGTGTATGAGATAGATAAATTAATCTTCCAACAAGTCGCTGGTATTGTTCTCTATCCTTTATTTCTTCTGCTTTTGCTACTTGTAGCTTTAGATTAGGTTCAATAGACATTTATGCAACTCTGCAACCAATTAATCATGTTTCTTCAAGTAAGTCAAGGACATATTTTCTTTGATTAACAAAGATACCCTTCTTCAATCTCGTAAATTCCATCCCTAGAAAATATTTCAACATTCCCAAGTCCTTGATTTGAAACTCACTTGCAAGATTTTTCTTGAGATCAGCTAGACCTACTTCATCATCACCTATGAGAATAATATCATCTACATAGACAATCAAAATTGAGATTTTATTATCCTCAGAGTGTTTATAAAATATAGTATGATCTACTTGACTCTAACCAAGCTCTCGGAGATTGTTTAAGACCATAAAGGGATTTCTTTAATTTGCAAATTTTACTACAACCAAGATCATTTTCAAAACCTGGTGGTAAACTCCTAAAAACCTCTTCCTCAAGATCACCATTGAGAAAGGCATTTTTCACATCAAGTTGATGAAGTGGCTGTTATTGTGAGACCAAATATGAGAGCATTCAAAGTTTGTTACAAAGCTTGTTATTGTGAGACCAAATCATGCCCAGCTTGTTACAAAGATAATCTATTCAAACTCCATTTAAAGCTTTCGTGAAAATACCTCTCAATTGTTCTCCAGTCTTCACATATTCAGTAGACACCAAACCTTGTTGTATTTTCTCACGAACAAAATGACAATCAATTTCGATATGTTTGGTTCGCTCATGAAATACTGGATTTGATGCAATATGAAGGACAGCTTGGTTGTCACACCACAACTTGGTCGGAACTGTAGTATTGAAGCCTAATTCGATCAATAGTTGATGTACCCACATTATTTCACATACTAATTGTGCCATAGCTCTGTATTATGATTTAGCACTCGATCGAGAGGCTACATTTTGTTTCTTACTTTTCCATGAGACCAAATTGCCTCCAACAAAAACACAATAGCCAGAAGTCGATCTTCTATCTTCTCTTGATCCTGCCCAATCGGCGTCTTAAAAACACTCAATCTTCATATGACCATGATCTTTATATAATATCCCACGTCTAGGTGCAGCTTTCAAATAACATAGAATTTGTTGTACTGTAGCCCAATGATCCATTGTACTACGGCCCAATGACATAAACTGACTCACAATGCTTACCAAATAAGCTATGTTTGGTCGTGTCACTGTAAGATAATTAAACTTTCCCACCAATCTTCTATATCTCTCAGGATCTTTAAATGGTTCTCCATCTTTTGTAAGTTGCAGATTATGCATCATTGGAGTACTACATGGCTTGGCTCCTAATTTTCCTTTCTCATATAGCAAATCAACAACATATTTCCTTTGTGACATAAAGATACCTTTCTTACTTCTCATTATTTCAATACCCAAGAAGTACTTTAACATTCCCAAGTCTTTAGTATGAAATTGACTTTGGAGGAAAGTTTTGAGAAATAAAATGCCTGATGTATCATTTCCGGTGATAACATTATCATCAACATATAGAACAAGTAGAATGATACCACTCTTAGTTCGTTGGTAGAAGACAAAGTGATCCGACTTGCTTTTCTTCATTTCAAATTGCTCAAGTGCTTGACTAAATTTTCCAAACCATGCTTGTGGACTTTGTTTCAACCCATACAAAGATTTGCGAAGGAGACAAACTTTATCATTCTCCCCCTGAGCAACAAACCCTAGTGGTTGCTCCATATAAACTTCCTCCTGAAGATCACCATGGAGAAATGCATTTTTAATGTCAAGCTGATGCAAAGGCCAACATTGAGAAGCAGCCATGGAAATGAATAACCTTACAAAAGTTAATTTAGCGACAGAAGAAAATGTATCAAAGTAATCAATCCCATAGGTCTAAGCATAGCCTTTGGCAACAAGACGGGCTTTTAATCGAGCAATTGAACCATCAAGATTGAGCTATAAAGACCCATTTACATCCAATAGCTTTGTTTCCTACATGACGAGATACTAAATTCCAAGTACCATTATAATCTAAGGCATTCAGCTCTTCTATCATTGCATTGCGCCAACCAAGATGAGACAAGACTTTATGAACAGTTTTAGGGACCGAGATAGATTCAAGAGATGGAATAAAAGAACATGTAGAACATGACAAGTGGGCATAAGAGACAAAAGAGGAAATAGGAAAAATACAATAACGTTTACCTTTATGAAAAGCAATAGGAAGCTCATCACTTGGTCTTGGATCTGATGACGAGGAATCTTCTGGTACAAGACATTCGCTCGGAGGTTGTTGCCGTCTAGAGTAGACTTGAGTAATAGGTGGGCGAGTAGGGACAGATGTCAAAGGCGATGGATCGGAAGAGGGTGTAGGAGACACAAGTGTGTAGATAAAAAGATCGTCATCTTCCCCTTGACTAGTACTAGGCAAAGATGAACCGAAAGGTTTGTCCTCAAAGAAAGTAACATCGCGAGATACAAGATACCTATTCGAACTAAGACAAAAGCATCTATATCCTTTTTAACACGAGAATAGCCTAAGAAGATGCACTTCAAAGATTTGGGGTCTAATTTTGTCAGATTAGGACGAACATCTCGAATAAAACAAGTATAACCAAATATTTCCGGCTCAAGAGGAAACAAAGGTTTTGTTGGAAATAAAACATGATAGGGAATCTAACATTTAAGAACAGATAAAGGCATACGATTAATCAAGAAGCAGGCTGTGGAAATTGCATAACCCAAAAATGCTTTGGAACATGCATTTGAAATGATAATGCTCTTGCAGTTTCAAGAAGATGCCTATTCTTTCGTTCAACACCTCCATCTTATGATGGAGTATCAGCACAAGATGATTGATTCAAAATTCCATGCTTACATAGGTATGCACTAAGTGCTTCAGAAAAGTACTCACCAGCATTGTTGCTTCAAGATTTTAAGGAAAACACCAAACTGAGTTCGAATTTCAGCATGAAAGTTACAAAAATGAGAAAGTAACTCAAAACGACTCTTCATACAATATAACCAAGTCATGCGAGAGTAATCATCAACAAAGTTAACGAAATATCGAAATCCATATTTGGACACAACTGGACAAGGACCCCAAATAGCAGAATGAACTAATTCGAAAGGTGTACTTGCTCGGTTATCGATTCTAGGGTTTGAACTAAGACGATGAAGTTTGGCAAACTGACATGAGTCACAATTTAATGAAGACAAGTTATGAAATTGAGGACAAAGCTTTCTTAGTACTGAAAGAGATGGATGACCCAAACGAAAATGGGCATCAAAAGGAGAAACAACTCCAGAACAGGCAACTTTTGGTACTTGATGATCAAAAGTGTAAAGTCCTCCAAATTTATGTCCTTTACCAATAATCTTCTTCATCACAAGATCCTGAAACAAGTAATCGCTAGGATAGAATAAGACACAACAATTAAGATCACGAGTGGTTTACTAATAAAGATCAAATTAAAGGAAAGTTGAGGTAAATGTAGAACAGAGGATAAAGAAAAAGATGAGGTTAGATTTACTGTGCCAGATCCAAGGACAGAAGATTTTGATCCATCTGCCAAAGTAACATTAGCAAGGGATGTAATCAGTAGTACCAGAGTCTATAATCAGTAGCACCAGAGTCTATGACCCATTCGGTAGAAGATGAGAGAAGACAATGATTCATGTTACCTGACCTAGCAATGGTTGCAATAGGAGTAAGCGCAAATGATGAAAAAGATGCTTTCGATGATTTCTGGTATGGTTGAAATTTAGCAAACTCGGCTATAAAATTAACAAATGGCTTCTTAGATGAACCATGGGTGGATTGAGGCTGCAATTGAACCACATTAGGCATCACTGCGAGTTCTAGTTCCGCCATAGGTCAATGACGAATGTAAAATCACAAAATCAAATCTAAAACCATAAATCATACCCAAATGACTGCAGAACTTCTGAAAAATTGCTGAAAAACTGATCTTAAAGGAGTTCCCAATCAAAAACCTCTAATTCTTTTCCAAACCAGCTTCTAACACGAGCCAATTATGACCAAAATAACCACATAAACAGGTCAGGAGTTGGACGAAACAGCAAGCCACAAAAATCGGAGCAAATTTCGTCGACTCACGTGCCCACACGCACTAGTGCGTGGGAATGACACCATAACCTTCAGGAGGCACGTGAGGTCCACACGCAGGGAGTTTTCCAACCGGATTTCACGTACCTGCTGATCGGCAAGTGGGTTTTCGTTTGGTCTAGGCAATGACAAAAAAATATGCTAGCAACAGGCGGCGGCGGATTCCGACAACAGTGGCGAATTCCAGGGGCGGCAGCAACGGATTCCGGTGACAGTGGCAATGGCAGACCTTGGCAGCGGTGGTGAAACACAAAACCTAAGGTAGAAAACCCTCCAATGGTATTCCAAACCTCAAACCCTAATTGTTCACAAATCCCTAAAACTCACAAAACCCTAATTGCCCTAGGAAAGACTTAGTGCTCTGATACCATGTTATTGTGAGACTAAATATGAGAGCATTCTTATTCATTCTATAAAATAGAGCCAAATATATATAGGCATACATGGAAGCCCTAAACTAGTAAAAGTAAACTTACAATGAAGGACAAAGGATTAATAAGCTCCTAAATCTACATATATACTATAACACCAACATCCTATTCCCTCGTCCAGTGAAAGTTTAGAGAAAACTAATGGTGTGGCTGTAGAAAATTCAAACGATGTTAACTGAAGTAATTGTGCTTCAAATTCAAATGAAACGGTTGAGATTTCAAAGGGGGCTGACGGTTCAAAGCAGATGGGCATTTTGATAAATGCAAAGGATATTAATTCCTCGGTTATAATTTCCAATGGAACTTTAATGGCTATTGTTCCGCATGAAAGCCAGCATTTATTGCAGGCATCTATTACGAAGGATTTTCTTTTTCTGAGGAAGCTAATGGAGATATTTTGACTAAACTACCCACGGTCATTAATGGGTCCATTTCCAACATTGATAAAGCAAAACTTACCACGGATTTTAATTCTAAGTCCGATTTGACCCAAGATGACTCAAGTCCGTTGCATATTAAAACGGTTCTCACGGATTTTAATTCTAAGTCCGATTTGACCCAAGATGACTCAAGTCCGCTGCATATTACAACGGTTCTGAAGCGTTTTAATGAGGCCTTCCCCCTTCATTATTCTCGGAAACAAGAAAAAACTGTTAATCTTCATTCTAACCCTGAAAATTCAAGCTTTAATCCTGACACAATTGAAGAATCTTGCTCTAAACTTTTGACTCCTGCTTTGCATCGGTCAGGTATTCAACATTCAGGGATTCAGGAGGTGCCAAAGACTTCATCTTCCAGTCCTTTTATACATTCAGTTATTCCAGTCCTTTTATACATTCAGTTATTCAAACAAGTCCGTCTTTGACAAAAGGAGTTCTAATTTCAGAAAACAGTGAAGAAGACATTTCCTATTGACTCAGATGATGAATCAGAAGTGAGTGTTAGTAGTATTGAGTCAGAATCTCAGCTTTTGGTCAATGATATTAATGAATTTATTGAGGAAGATTCATTTGCTCCAGATTTTGCTTTAATTTTTCAGGATTGTGGTAAAGATTCTGCAGCACAGTTGGTTCTTGATGAAGTTCCGGTCTCTACTTCAGTGTTAGTTCCAAGAAAATTCTCCTCTTTTATTGAAGGTTGCGATATTCAATTGAAGGAGATCAATCCATTATTACCTCCAGCAAGTACCAGTAATTAGAAAGCTGTTTTTGTCATTAGTTTTGAAGTCTTTCATGAAGATTATTTCCTGTAATACCCGAGCCTTCAAGGATATCTCAAAGAGAGTAGCGTTGAAGAAGTTTTTGCAGCATCATTGGCCAGATTTGGTTTTAATTCAGGAGACTAAGATTGCTTCATTTGATCAGCTTTTAATAAAATCTTTATGGAGTTCCATAGATGTCAGTTGGGTTAACGTGAGATTGCGGGGAAAATCAGGAGGATTATTAGTTATGTAGGATGAGAGCAAACTGAAAATTTTGGAATTTCTTCAAGGTGGTTACACTCTCTCAGTAAAAGTCTCTTTTCAACAACAAAAAGAGTGTTAGGTTACAAATGTATATGGTCCCAATGATTAAAGGGAAAGAAAATTCCTGTGGGAAGAATTGCGATCACTATCCTTGCACTGTGAAGGTCCTTGGTGTATTGGAGGTGATTTTAATGTAACTCGTTGGGTCAACGAGAGATCTCCAGTAAGACGAGTAACAAGAGGTATGAGCCATTTCAATAGATTAATTCAGGAGTTAGGTCTATTGGAACTACCTTTGTCAAATGGCAACTTCACATGGTCTAAACCAGGGGATGGTCTCTCATTCTCTTATAGACAGATTTTTGGTTCCTGTTAGAGTTCTTATATTAGTATTTTTGTAAATATATTAGGTGTCTTGTCCTTTATTGTCTTTTTACCTTTTCCTACTTAGGTTAACCTTGTACACATGTATATATATCTCTTAAGTGAATGGAATAAAGTATTCTGATTCTCTTAAACCTTTAGCATTAACATGGTATCATAGCATTAGGTCAATTGGGGTTTTGTTTTTTTTTTAACCTAGGGTTTTGAGAGAACCTTCAGGTTTAGAGTTTAGAACCTGTTTGTTTTTGGGTTTTGTGAACTTAGTGTCTGCACGTAATTCCGCCACTGCTGCCGTCAATTTGGTCTTCTTTTGTCGTTGTTTTGTCACACCACCCATACCATTAGGAAGCTCATTTGCCGATTAGCGTGAGGCTCACTTTGGACTTTGTGAACCCCATTCTTTTTGCCTTTTCCTACTTAGGTTAACCTTTTAAGGCATCTCAACATTCGAGGAAGCCAAATGTACTTGACTTGGTATACTCTTATGTGTGTGGTCCTATGAAAACAAAAACACTTTGGAGGTTCATCATATTTTGTAACGTTTATAGATGATCATTTGAGGAAAACGTGAGTTTATACCTTGAAGACTAAAGATCAAGTGTTACAAGTGTTTAAACAGCTTCATATCCTTGTTGAAAGAGCAACTGGTGAAAAGTTGAAGTGCATTAGGACTAATAATGGGGGTGAGTATTGTGGACCTTTCGACGAGTATTGTAGAGGTCATGGTATTCATCACCAAAAAACACCTCCCAAGACTCCTCAATTAAATGGGTTTGCTGAGAGAATGAATAGAACACTAGTTAGGAGAGTGAGATGTTTGCTTTTACAATCTCAATTACCCAAATCATTTTGGGGTCAAGCATTAAGTATAGTTGTCATGTTTTGCATCTCACACCATGTGTTTCGTTGAGATTTGAAGTTCCGTATAGAATTTGGTCAAAAAAGGATATATCTTAAAATCACCTGCGTGTCTTTGGTTGTAAAGCTTTCGTTCATGTTCCTAAAGATGAGAGATCAAAGCTTGATGCAAAGACAAGACCATGTGTGTACCTTGGCTAGGGTCAATATGAATTCTGTCACATACTGTATGATCCAATGCAGAAGAAGCTCATTAAAAGTCAAGATGATGTGTTTTTTTAAACAAGGAACGAAACTTTTCATTGAATAAATGAAAAGAGACTAATGCTCAAGAGATACAAACTCCACAAGGGAGTGAAAAAGAAGAAAGCGGATAACAAAAAGAACATAAACACACTCAAAAGCCTCAAATAATGAACTAAGAAACTAAATAGAACAAGCTTGCTAAGAACATGAGGCTCTAACCAATCTTGAAACTCTAGAACCCACAAAAAAAGAGAGAAGATGCGGATAGAACCAAAGTAAGCGCTTGCAATTCTCTAGGAGAAATGTTCAACAACTACCCCATTCCCCTTTTGCTGAAAAACTCTCCATCTGCTTCTAGCATTGTTCCAAACTGAACCCTCATGTCCCAAATCATGTACATCACCGAACTACTTAAGAAATATGATTTGCAGAACTGCTGTGCAGCCTTAGCTCCTTTCTGATGCAAAATTTTTCCATTTCTTGTATGCAGACACCATAATCAGGTGGTCAGATTGCTGGTCATGACCACATGAATCACCCAAACCAATTCCCTCAACAGACTAAAGAGCCAATTTAGCTCGTTAAACATCCTGCCTCTCATCTTTTGGATAAATAAATGGAGATTTGAAGCTCAGAAATGCTGAAATTGAGAGAATAGAAGTCAGGCAACCAAAACTTCCGCCAAATAGCATCATCTTTTTAAAAGTACTTACAGTGTCAAAAAGCTGATCCCAAGCTTTAGAAACAAGAAAACGATCCAGCAAGGATTTAAGACCATCATCTTCTAGTCTTGACCAAGTGAACTTTCCAAAGACTTCTTCTTGGTGTTCTTTGTCAAAGTCTTTCCAGGGGTTTTCTTCACCCAATATTTGCCCCAATTGGAATGCTTTCTTATTTCCTTTTTAGTAACTTTTGTACTTTTTTTGGAACAAGAAACAACTCTTTTCATTGAAATGATGAAAAGAGGCTAGCTCTTAAGAAACAAACACCACAAGGGAGTGAAGAAAAAGCAATCTAAACAAGATTAAACAGGAAAAATCCAAGCATTCCAATTAAGGTATATATCCTTTATAGAAAAGTCTTCGAAGGCCTTTGAGAGAGAACACCAAGAGGAAGCCAACAACCGAGCAGAGTCCAACCTAGCCACCCAAAAAAACCTGCTTATTCTGGAAAATCCTTTGGTTTCTCTACAACCAAAGTTCAGACAATAGAGCTTTGACAGCATTCAACCACAAAAATCTAGGAAAATTCAATTGAGAACCCATCTGGCGCAGGAGCTTTACTTTTGCCAAGAATTTTAACAGCCCTCCAAATCTCTTCCATGGTAAAAGGAGCAGTTAACACTGAATTTTGAGCACTATCAACAGTCGGCCAAGTAATATTAGCTGGAAAAAATCTCAAGGCCAGTTTTCTTCTATATAAAGACTCATAGAATTCCAAAATTTCAGATTCAATATCATCAGAATTTAATAACAAGGTACCAGCCAGTCTTCTCAACTCAGTGATCATCGAATTCTTCTTCTTTGCTGCCAGGAATCTATGGAAAAAACTTGTATTTTCATCTCCAGATTTCAGCCATTGAAGCTTGCTTTTCTGAAGCAGATTGCTTTCTTCTAACAAAAAAATATCAAGAAGTTCACACTTCGCTTGAGATCTCACATCCAATTCAAAACCAGAAAGGGGAACCGATTCAGCCTTCGCATCTAAACGAGCAACTTCCAATAACAAATACTTCTCCTTACTTTTCCTGGAATTTTCACATTCAGCAAACCAGTCTTTAATTACTACTTTCAAGTTTCGAAGCTGGGAGGAAAGGACAAAACCAGCCCATCCATATGATCTATCTTGCACAAGAAAATCCTCCACAACCTTTATGCACTCCACCTGAAGCAGCCAAGAATTATAAAAACGAAAGGGAGATGGCCCCCAAACAAGACTTCCAGATTTGCAGCACAAAGGCCAGTGATCGGAAAAAAGTCTAACCAACTTTGTAACCTTAGAGTTTACAAAAAACAAATCCCAATCCTTTGAGATAAGGAATCTATCAATTAAAGATTGCGTTGAATCATCACCCGGCTTGGACCAAGAAAATTTTCCATTACAAAGAGGAAGCCCCAAAAGCTCAAATTCAGAAATAATTTTGTTGAAAGAACTCATACCTTTGGTTTGACTTCTATCTGGAATTCGTTCATGCAGCCAAAGAGTGATGTTAAAGTCACCACCACGGACCATCCACATAATCAAACAGGGATTGCAACTCACTCCATAAGTGTTTTCTTTCTTTGTATTTGTTCGGCCCATACACATTAGTTACCCAAAATTCCTTCTTGTTTAGAAAAGAGAGCTTACCGCAAACTACACACATCCACAACGTGTTTCATATCTCGCAATTGAAGAAGGTTATGGGCCGCACGTTGTGATCCAATCAAACCCCCCGGTACTGTCTGACAAGTTTGAGTGGAAATCTGAACCACAAGATGTTTTGGGCTTGCGCTGGAATGACGATCACGACGAGGAAGAATGGTTGATCCAATGGCAAGACAGACCGACTTGTGATGCATCCTGGGAGTCAGCATAATTCATAAAGCGCTAATTTCCTACCTTTCACCTTGAGGACAAGGTGTCTTTGACCCCCGGGGGTATTGTAAGGCCTCCTATCATTCATACATATATAAGGAAGGGTAAAAAGGGAATGGGGGGTTAATTCGGTTTGTTGCTGTGGGGACCAGTGGTGGGAACATGCATGTACAAGGTGTTGGAGGAAAGGGTTTTTGTAGGGGTTTTGGGGTTGCATTTTGGGTGTGGAATTTTGTAAACAGAGTTTGTTTAAGGGAGGAGAGAACCAGCTCTCTCTAAAAGCTGGGAGACTCTTGTTTTGTGATAGTTCTTGATGAATAGTAATCGGATCAACTCAATAACCCACTGTCTATTAGAGAGCTCTCAATAGGACAATGTTGGTTTTCCATTATTCTCTTGTTGTGTGTTTTTCTGCATGATTAAACAGGTTATTTGGCATTTGGATACCTAACAGTTTATTGCTAGGGTTCTCTCAGAAAGATTGAAGAAAGTGCTTCCTTACACTATATCGGATTATCAGTTAGCTTTTGTGCAAACATACAGATTATTGATGCCTCTTTTATGGTCAATGAATTGATTGATGAAAATTTTTTTAGAAAAGAACCAGGTGTTGTGATCAAATTGAATATGGAAAAGGCATTTGACAAAGTTGATGGGGACTTTTTAAACCTCCTCCCTGAAGCAAAGGGATTTGGACAAAAGTGGCGTAGATGGATAATGGGGTGTATCTCATCCACAAATTTCTCTATCATCATTAATGGTAAGCCTCGTGGAAAAATATTGGCATCTAGAGGCCTTCGTCAAGGCAATCCTCTCTCACATTTCATCTTTACCCTCATTATGGACAGTTTGAGTAGAATGCTCAACCTTGCTGAATCTAGAGGTTTGTGTTATGATATACATAGTATTATGTATATATGTCCTTTATAGTAATTGTACATTCTTTAGTTAGGGTTTCCTTGTGTACCTATATATATGTTAGTCTTTCTTATGAATAAAATGAGGTGTATTTTTCTCTCCATACTGAGTACATGGTATCAGAGCCGACCTAGGGTTTTAGAATTCTGTACTGGCGATTAGGGTTTTCTCTTTTCCAAGTGAGGTTAGGGTTTGAAGTTTGGGTCATCACGTTAAAGTGGCCGTTTGTCGACACCACCTACCTCAGGAGGAGCGCCGCTGTTAGGAGAGCAGAATCGCGGTCGTCGTTCGTCAGAATCAACCGCGCGTGAGCTACACGCGCCGCCGGGATTTGCTGTCTCTGTCCCCATGCGTCGGGGACGTTGTTTGGTTTCCACCACTTGGGTTTTTCTCGGATTGAGATTTCCGGCCAGTCTGTACACTTTGTTTCAAGAATACTGATCTGTTTGGCCTCGGGTTGTGCTATTCGTGTGGGATTAGGTTGTTTTTTCTTGCTGTCCATATCTGTGTTTGTCTCTATTGGGTTTATCTGTTGCTTTTTTGTACCTAATGGCTGAGATGAAACCTGTAGTGGTCTCTAATATGGTTCCTCTTTCGTCAAAAATCACAGAACATAAGTTAAATGGCTTTAACTACTATGATTGGAGTCGAACAATTCGGTTTTATCTACGAAGTATAGAGATGGATGATCATATTGATCAGGATGCACCAGAGGATGACACAAAGAAGGCTTGGCTTCGTGATGACGCTAGATTGTATATTCAAATCAAGAATTCAATCGAGACTGAGGTTGTTGGTTTGGTGAATCATTGTGACTCTGTGAAGGAATTGCTCCAGTTTTTAGAGTTCTTATACTCAGGAAAAGAGCAAGTTAATAGAATGTACGAAGTTTGCACAACCTTCTTTCATGCAGAACAGAAAGAACAGTCTGTTACGAACTACTTTATGCAGGTTAACAAAACGTGTGCAGAACTTAATACATTACTTCCATTTAGTACGATATAAAGGTTCAACAAGCTCAGCGAGAGAAGATAGGTGTCATGAGCTTTCTGAATGGACTTTCGCCAGAATTTGAGATGGCTAAATCACAAATTCTATTTGGATCCGAGATTCCTTCTTTAGATGAAGCCTTTAGTAGAGTCCTTCGTACAGAAAATCTTTCATCTAGTCCATCTGCTCTTCAGTCCAACAGTGCTCTCTTTAGTCGGAATGATTCTAAGGTCACTAAGGGGATGAACATCAACACTCAGAGACCGGGTCCTGATAATCGACGACAAGATTCACAGGATATGATATGTCACTATTGTCGTAAGCCTGGTCACATGAAACATGACTGTCGGAAATTGTTGAATAAAGGTCGCTGGCCTCAAGTTGCTCAGCTTGCTTCCACCAATGATACATCTGAGAGGTCAATTACTATTTCTGCAGACGAGTTTGCTAAATTCCAGTTGTACCAGGAATCATTGCAAGCACTTCTTCCTCGAATCCTATTGCAACTCTTGCTGAATCAGGTAATAAGATTCATTGTCTCCTTACATCCTCCACTAAATGGGTCATAGACTCTGGTGCCACAGCTCATATGACAGGTAATTCTAGCTTATTTTCTACCTCTTTGTCACCTGCACCTATTCCCACTGTCACTTTGGCAGATGGATCCACATCCTCTGTTATTGGATCAGGCACCATTAATCTAACCCCGCCTCTTCCTTTGTCTTCTGTTTTGCATTTGCCTCGACTTTCGTTTAACTTGATTTCTGTTAGTAAACTTATTCGTGACATTAATTGTTTTGTCTCATTTTTTCCTGGCTATTGCTTGTTTCAGGATCGTATGACGAAGAAGATTATTGGTAAAGGATATGAGTCTGAAGGCCTTTACACTTTTGATCAGCAGATACCAAAAGCTATGGCATGTTCTGGTGTTGCATCTCCATTTGAAGTCCATTGTCGTTTAGGTCATCAGTCTTTGTTCGTGTTAAAGAAAATTCATCCAGAATTTCACTCTTTGTCTTCATTGAATTGTGAGTCTTGTCAGTTTGCCAAATTTCATCGTCTTAGTTCGAGTCCTAGAGTCCATAAACGAGCTAGTGCTCCATTTGAATTAGTTCATTCTGATGTTTGGGGTTCCTGTCCTGTAGTGTCCAAAACTAGATTTCGATATTTTGTTACTTTTGTTGACGATTATTCTCGTCTGACTTGGTTATATTTAATGAAAAATCGTTCTGAGTTACTTACTCACTTTTATACTTTCCATGCTGAAACTCAAAATCAGTTTAATGCCTCTCTTAAAATTCTTCGAACTGATAATGCTGGTGAATATTTTTCTCATATGCTTGGATCTTACTTGTGTCAAAATGGGATTATTCATCAATCTTCTTGTGCTGACACTCCATCCCAAAATGGGGTTGCTGAACGGAAAAACCGGCATTTACTTGAAACTGCTCGAGCATTATCTTTTCAAATGCAGGTTCCGAAACATTTTTGGGCTGATGCAGTTTCCACAGCTTGTTTTTTTATTAATAGAATGTCTTCCTCTGTTCTTAATGGTGAAATCCCTTATCGTGTTCTTGGTCCAACAAAATCTTTGTTTCCTATTGCACCAAAAATATTTGGTTGCTCGAGATGTCAGTCCTCATCGTACCAAGTTAGATCCTAAATCCTTAAAATGCATCTTTCTCGGCTATTCTTGAGTTCAAAAGGGATATCGTTGTTATTGCCCTGGTCTTAACAAGTATCTTGTCTCTCCAGATGTTACGTTTTTTGAAGATGCACCTTTCGCCCTTCAATGTCCAGTCCGTGTCAGGGGGAGGATGACCTACTTATCTATGAGATTGTCTCTCCATCCTCCCTCCCTACTCCATCTTCTTCGGTATCTATTCCTCATCATCCACCCATTACTCAGGTTTACTCCAGATGGCCGCCACCACCTTTAGACACATGTCCTATACCAGAAGACTCTTCGACATCTGATCCCAGAACACGTGATGAGCTTCCCATTGCCCTTCGTAAAGGTAAACGCACTTGTACTTATCCTATTGCCTCATTTGTTTCTATCCCTAGCTCTGTTCATGAAGCTTTATCTCATTATGGCTGGCGTAATGCAATGATCGAAGAGATGAATGCTTTAGATGGTAATGGTACTTGGGATTTAGTATCTCGTCCTGTAGGAAAAAAGGTCATTGGGTGTAAATGGGTGTTTACAATTAAGGTTAACCCTGACGGATCAGTTGCTCGTTTGAAAGCACGTCTTGTTGCTAAAGGCTATGCTCAGACTTATGGGATTGATTATTCTGACACATTTTCTCCGGTTGCTAAATTCACTTCTATCCGCTTGCTTATTTCCATGGCTGCTACTCAATGTTGGCCTTTGCATCAACTGGGTTTGTTGCTCAAGGGGAGAGTGATAAAGTTTGTCGTCTTCGAAAATCATTGTATGGGTTGAAACAGAGCCCACAAGCGTGGTTTGGTAAGTTTAGTCAAGCACTTGAGAGATTTGGAATGAAGAAAAGTACATCTGATCATTCTGTTTTCAATCGACGATCTCAGAAGGGTATGACTCTGCTGGTTGTGTACGTCAATGATATCGTTATCACTGGGAATGATACATCAGGTATATCTTCTTTGAAAACTTTCCTTCAGGGTCAATTCCACACTAAAGATCTGGGAACACTGAAGTATTTTCTGGGTATTGAAGTGATGAGAAGCAAGAAAGGTATCTTTTTGTCGCAACGGAAATATGTACTTGATTTGTTATCTGAGACAGGAAAACTAGGAGCTAAACCATGAAGTACTCCGATGATACCTAATTTGCAACTCAACAAAGAAGGAGAAGCATTTAAAGATCCTGAGAGATACAGAAGATTGGTTGGGAAGTTGAATTATCTGACAGTGACACAACCAGACATTGCTTATTCAGTAAGGGTTGTAAGTCAATATATGTCTTCACCTACTGTGGATCATTGGGCTGCAGTAGAACAAATTTTATGCTACCTAAAAGCTGCACCTGGGCGTGGAATCTTATATAAAGATCATGGTCATACAAAAGTTGAATGTTTTTCAGATGTTGATTGGGCAGGATCTAAAGAAGATAGAAGATCAACGTCTGGATATTGTGTTTTTGTAGGAGGCAATTTGGTGTCATGGAAGAGTAAGAAACAGAATGTGGTTTTGTGTTCAAGTGTTGAATCAGAGTATAGAGCTATGGCACAATCTGTGTGTGAGATAGTCTGGATACATCAATTTTTTACTGAGATAGGTTTCAGTATTACTATGCCAGCTAAATTGTGGTGTGATAATCAAGTTGCACTTCACATTGCGTCTAATCCAGTGTTTCATGAGAGGACTAAACATATTGAAGTAGATTGTCATTTCATTCGTGAGAAAATTCAACAAGGGTTGGTGTCCACGGGATATGTAAAGACTGGAGAACAATTAGGAGATATCCTTACTAAAGCTTTAAATGGAGCAAGAATAAATTATCTCTGCAACAAGCTGGGCATGTTTGACATATTTGCTCCAGCTTGAGGGGGAGTGTTATGATATACATAGTATTATGTATATATGTCCTTTATAGTAATTGTACATTCTTTAGTTAGGGTTTCCTTGTGTACCTATATATATGTTAGCCTTTCTTAGGAATAAAATGAGGTGTATTTTTCTCTCCATACTGAGTACAGTTTGATTAAGGGGTTTACAATGGGTAGAAACCCTCATGCCGTCTCGATTTCTCATTTACAATTTGCGGACGACACCATCTTGTTTTCTTCTCCTCAGGCGGCTTATATTGACAACTTGTCCAATATTCTTAAAGATTTTGAGGATGCATCAGGGCTGAATATCAATAGACAAAAGTCTGAATTTTTTAATATTCAAGTTGCAAATCCAATTGCCTCTTCATTGACTTCGAATCTGGGATGTAGTTTGGGAAAATGGCCTGCAACTTACTTAGGGCTACCTCTCCATGGTAAGCCTAAAACTATAGCTTTTTGGGTACCCATTATAGAGAAAGTACAAAAAGACTTCATTCTTGGGGGCATTCACACATCTCTAAAGGGGGGTGTTTGACTCTTATACAAGCTACGTTAGTCAATCTTCCCATTTATTATCTATCTCTTTCTTCCATTCCCTCCAAGGTTGCATCAACCATTGAGAGGCTTTTTCATAATTTTTTTGTGGAAAGGAAACTCCGATAAAGGGGGATTGCATAATCTTAAATGGGAGAAAGCTAAGCTCCCACTGAAAGAAGGGGGGCTTGGGGATTATCGAACTTAAACAGAAAAATGTCTCCTTGGTTGTACATCTCCCCCAGTTGCTGTATTATGGGCAGGAACGATGGTGAGACACAAAATCATCTCTTCATTTGGTGAACACAAGCCAGAATCTTTTGGGATTTTTATTTTGGAAGCATTTGGCTGGCAAGCTGTTTTTCCCTTTGGCACAAGGGAACTTCTCCCATTGGTTTTCACGGGTCACCCGTTTAAGAAAGAAAAGTTTGTCCTTTGGCTAAATTTTATTTGGGCTTGGAGCGCAACTCTCTTGTTTTCTCAGATAAGGAACAAGACCTCATTCTCTTCTTTCTTAGATCATTTCTTATCTCTTAATTGGTGTAATTGAGCTCTCCTTGTTGTAATGATAGCCTTACAAATCTTATGACCAATTGGAAGTATTTTTTGTAATCCATTGGATAGGATCTCTCCTTTTGTAATTTCATCTCATCAATGAAATGTTACTCTGTTTCCTATCAAAATATATATATAGATATATACAAGAAAACCAACCCCCCAAAAGGAGGCAAACTAAAGAAAATGGCTCCACTTAAGCACGATAAAATCTAATGGATAATTACAAAATTCCATTCTCCAATTTGCGGATGATACCTTGATGTTTTGTAATCATAGTGATGATATGATGGAAGTATTAACGAAAACTATTGAATTACTTGAGTGGATATCAGGTATGAAGATTAATTAGGAGAAATCAACTTTACGTGGAGTTAATATTAATGAGACCTATCTTTAACGGCGGGAAAGTTGAATTGTAAGGTGGAGCGTCTTCCCTTTCTTTACCTTGGTCTTCCTTTGGGAGGTCATCCAAAATCTTTGTCTTTTTGGCAGCCGGTTCTTGACAAAATCCTTAAAAAATTGGATAGGTAGAAGCGTTATAATTTGTCAAGAGGAGGGAGAATGACGCTTTGTAACTCAGTATTATCAAGCATACCTCTTTACTATTTATCTCTTTTTCTTATGTTGGCCAAAGCTTGCTTATAGTTTGAAAGGATGATGCAGAATTTCTTTTGGGAAGGTAATGAAGGTGGCAAATCTTCTCATTTGGTTAGATGGAGTGTAACCTCTAGGTTGCAGTCAGATGGTGGTCTCAGTTTTGGGGCTGTTAAATATAGAAATATGGCTTTGTTAGCAAAATGAGGATGGAGGTTTATTGAAGAACCCCATGCCTTTTGGAGGAAAGTGATAAAAAGTATTCACGGCGCCTCGAAAAATGATTGGAATACTTTGGGAAAGGTTGGTTTCAGCCTTAGGAGTCCTTGGATGAGCATTTCCAAGATTTGGAAGAGTGTGGAGGCCTTTGCTGGTTTTCGGTTGAGGGCTGGAAACAGGATTTTGTTTTGGAAAGATAATTGGGCAGGGGTTTTGAATTTCTTTGAGAAATTTCCGCAGCTTTATTCTTTAACTTTGAAGCCTAACGCCTTGGTTGCAGATTTCTGGGATATGGAGACTTCATCTTGGAACTTGGAATTTAGAAGATTATTCAAGGATGAGGAGATCTCGGCTTTTGAAGCTTTATTGACAGTTTGATCTTCCTTTAAAGTTGGTGAAGGAGATATAGTGTCAGTTCATTGTTCCAGTCCTAATTGTCAACTTTGAAGCAGATTCTAACTCTATGAGCTATTTGAGCAATTGTCCACATGATAAAGGATTAAAAATTTAAAACACATCATAAAACAATATCATGCCTAAAAACCATATACAAAGAAGTGATCTAGGAAACCAATAAAACATTATTCAAGAACAAGGACTCGGCAGCTTTCTGAAGGATGATAAAAACAACGTCGGGCTTACTAACGAGTTATTAAAACAGACTAATCAACTTGGACTAAAAAACAATGTCATATTACGAGGGAAAGTAAAGTACAATCCGTAAATTAAAAAATGATTCAGATATAAAACATGAAAGTTTATGTACCTTTCGTTGCTGATCATCATCTGGGGGAGGCCAAAACAAGGAGGATAATTGAAGTCTATCGATCCATCTCTCACTCGAAGTTGCCATCTATTTTCTACAATCTTCCCTTCAAGCTACCTCTCTTCAATTACCAACAAATCAACCAGGTAAACGCACAAACTCCATCTTCATTTGCTACCAATCAAGAATCCAAATGTCGTAATTCAACATCCGAAAACCACAACCAATTTTGATTAGCCACGAATTGGAAAAAAAAAATGGCTTGAAGAAAAGTATCAAAAATCCAAATTCTAACTGCAGCTCCCTTAAGAAATTCACTGCAGCCCAAGCCTTTGTACTGCTATCGATTTTCCAAGTTTCAGTTTCTGAGCAGTTTACAATCCCATACACAGTTCCAAACTTACAATTGCCAGAAATATAATAAAACCAGACGTTTGCAAGATGAAATACAATTATTAAAAAATCCAAAAATAACGTAAATATGAATCATAAACAACAAAATTAAGTCAAAATGAAACCAAAGATGAACAACTCGGACCAAATCCCAAACAATTCCCACACAAGCAATTCAACTGAAATCAGAGCCAATCATCAAAGAAACAAAACGAAACAACAGCTTTCAGAAGGAATACAAATCAAAAATACCAGATAGTTGAAGCTTCAATTCAGATTTCGCAACTTCGTTTCTAAATGTCACCGATACACAGCCACAAACAAAAACAAAATACCTCCAAGAATTTCCCTCCCCTGTCTTCTCTCTCCCTCTAAATCGATTTCGCTTCACCTAAAAAATTTCACAAAACTGTAAGCCTCTCTCTCTCTCTCTCTCTCTCTCTCTCTCTAAAAGGTATATTCCTTCGTTTTTATACAATTAATTTTTGGTGAAGAGAGAGAGAGAGGATCTTTACAAAGGCTGTGAGTTTAGAGAGAGAGAGAGGAGATCTTTACAAGCGCTGTGAGAGCTCAACATTACTGCATACGTGGCACTGATATTTTTCTTGTTCCTCTTGGCACTGTCGATCCATGGGCATTCATACACATGCATGTACATTATAACTATTATGATATATCATAATGGATGTGAAAGTACGAAACTACCCTCAGCTGGTGAGAATATTATAATTATGAAGAAAGTTGAGTGCGTAAAAAAGAATTCTAGTTCTAAGCAAAGACAAACCGACCGTGAGGAGATATTTTCAAGTGGAGCTGGGATACGCTGTGACGCGGGTCTATGTTCTTCTCGTTTCTAGGCCGTTGATCTAGTTGATTGGTACATCCGAGGGATGAGAATTTTGTTTTTGGTGTGTTGGATTGTATGCTAGTGTTCTCTCTAATTTTGGTTGGTTTGTTATTATTATTGTTATTATTTTTGAAACTGTGGTTGGTTTGTTATTATTTGTGTATCTTTGTCTTTGACCATCTGATTTTCTTTGTTTTTTTTTTTGCAAAGTGACCCTATGATTTTATATTTTCAATCTTCCTTTTTTCAGCCAATTTTTTTATATTTTGAGATGGCAAAAGTTTTCTTTTACTAATTAAAATAACCTTTCCAAGTTTAGTTGCTTGAATGTGTACATATTTAAAACATAACTTTTTTTCCTTTTGAATTTTTTTGGAAGTTCTTAAAAAATAACTAAATAGCTGGTTGAGTATTCAATTAATTATAAATACTTCAGCCAAAGTGAGCATACAGCAGTAATTGGGATATACTCTCGACTAAGAAGTCAATTGTTCAAATTCCCCTACCCCACACGTTGTTGAACCAAGAGTCATAATGAATCTAAAAATTCGGATTCATTCACATCTTTAATGCATTATGTACCTATTAAATTAATGTATTTACATTTAATTTGGTTCATGTATGAGTTTGAAAGGTTGGGGGTTGCATTTAGACTACATAGATGAAGGGCTATGTCCTTTTATGGTGTCTATTCAATTAGTATAAATATGGCTGTCATTTTGTCATTTGAAGACAAGTTGAAGTTGAATGAAATTTTATATTTGAGTTTTAGTCTTTCAAGCTTTATGCTTTCTTTGTATTCTTGTGTTAGAATGCATGTTAGAACTTTTAATCTAGTTTGATCCATTAGATTGTGGAGAGTTCAAAATCTTGAAGATAGGAACAAGTTCTCCTTTTTTCTTGATTATCGATCAAAGTTTCCAAGTAAAAATATGTTTAACTTTCTTGGGGTTGTCTATTAATTCGTTAATGGGGTTTTCTTATTATTGTTGTGGGGGTTCACCTTGAATAAAGGGAGTTCTCAAGCATCATAAAGTTCATGAGCATAATTAAAACCTATACCTATGTCACATTTACTACGATTTTACAAATTACTATCACCGTCACTTAATTCTTGTCTTCATTTTAACGGAAAAGTTTACAAAATGGTTATTTTGTAACAAATTTAAAGCTTAAGGGTAAAAATAAAACTTTCAAAAGTTTAGGCGTTATTATTGAAACATTTTCTAAAGTTTAGGGGTATTTAAATAATTTAACCTAATCATTTTGATGTTAGCTATGTACTACGTTTTTCATAGCTTTTTAAGTAATTTTGGATTGTCGTGTTTGATAACAAAGAAACAGTAATAAAGAGATTTTAGAAGAGTAAGACATTGAGGATATATGAGGTGGTGGAGATGGGTAAAAGGGTTGTTTTTGCCCTTGGTGATGTTGTTGGGGGAATTTGCTTTGGGCGATGAGCAACCCATAGATTTTCATATTCTAGTGGAGAATATGGTAAGTGAGTTGTTCTTATTTTCAGTCTCAATAAGGGCATAGTTAAGAATGCCTCTTCTCTTTTTAGTCTAAAATATAAATTGAATCAATTAAGCGAGTTAAGAAATTATTAGTTTAAGGTTAACTGATTAGATTTGTTAAGTTTAGAATTTTAATTGATAATATAAATTGAGTCCCTTAAGTCAGTTTTTAACACATGAAATTATTAGTTTAGGATCTTAATTGACTCAACCGGTAAAGTTTAAGATTTTAAATGATAAAATTATTAGTTTAAAATTTCAATTAACTCAACTTGCAAACTTCAAAGGGTATAAATCAATTATTTTAATACATTCTAATTATATTCTCCTCTTATTTTTGTATTAACTAAGTTTTATATTTGTCTTTCAAACTTCCAAAATTTAAATAATCTCACTCTGTTCACACGAGATTTCGACAGGGAAATTTAACACGTGTAAATAACTTGTGTTTGTATTGATTTCAGTATAGTGAGTACAATCTCTAGTATTTGATCCTCTGATTATCTCTCCTACTTGTATGCTTTGCTCGAGGGCTGAATAGCTTGTTCTCGAGGTTGAAACTTCAATGGATTCTTGGAGTGTTCTTGATCTCCGTGACGTGTTCTTCGTTCAGATGGTGTTTGATTTTCAGGAGCTTCTAGAGTCTTCTGAGCTTTGTTTCTGAATTCTCTACGAGCTTCTTCAATTCTGACCCCCCTCAAATGAATGAGGAAGCTCTCTATTTATTGGGTTCCTCAAGGCCTTCAAATGGGCTTGGGCTTGTTGGATTGGGCCCAGTTGATTTTGGGCCAGCCTTTTTGGACTGAGCTTGGTTGACTCTGAGTCTAGCCATTTGGACTGGGTCTGACTGTCTTTTGGGTCTAGCCTCTGGACTGGGCCTGGTCGACTTTGGGCCAGCTCCTTTAGACTGGGCTTGGTTGCCTTTGGGCCCAGCCTCTAGACTTTGCCAATTTGGGCCTTCAATTTGGGCTTTTGTCTTCCAAACTTCAAAGAACCCAATTGTGTATTTGGACTTGCCATAATTTAATTTAGGAATCTTTGCTCATTTAATTAATCTCTAATTAAATATAATTTTGTCATCAATATTGGGTAATGACGTGGCAATTTTGGGTTGGTCGAAATTTCTATTCCAACAAATGCCCCCTTTTCGAGATTTATACACAAGTATGTGTGTGTGAATCTCAAAAAATTATTTTGGAATCAAAATTTAAGGTGCTCCTAATTTGGACTCCATTTGACGTGTCAATTTAATCAAAATATGGAATTTGGTTCACAATTTTGACTTTTTTTTTGACAATTTTTTTTATACCAATTCATCAAAATATGAATTTGAGTCAATATTTAGGTTTTCTTTTCTGGCATAAAATTTCAATTTGAATCTACTTTAATTCAAAATCTAAATTTGGGGCAAGGTTAAAATTCTATTCCAACTTTTATTTGAAATTGGATTAGGATTTAGAATTTCATCCAATTTTTTTGTTTGAATTTGGAATAGATTTTAAAACGTACTCCAATTTTGATTTGGAACAAAATTTAAAGTATACCCACATTTTGGATTGAGCAACTTAATTTAACTTTGCTCAAAACTTGGTTTGGGATAAATTTTGGATTATGCCCAAACTTTGACTTGAGATAAAACTTAATTTCTACCGAGATTTTTTCTTTGATAGAATTTTGAATTTACCCAATTTTGATTTGAATTTTAGAGAAATTTGAATATGCCCAAAATTTTAATTTAGCAAAAATTTTTCAAGATAATTTGAAGTTAAGGTGAAAGGCAAACAAGCATTAAAAATTGTCTTGAAATTGATTTGAGTAAAATTAAAAAATAATAATAATAAATAAAAAAGATTTTGAATTGGATTAAATTCAAAACTTGGCCTGAATTTTAGACTAATACCTTGAACTTAAGATCTGTTCTAGATTTTGATAAAAAATTTAAAAAGTGCCTTTATTTGGAATAAAAATAAATAAATAAATAATGAAAGAAAAAAACAAAACTGAATAACAAACTTAACCTTTTCAAATCATAAACCAAACCCTTTACCACTAATTTTGCCATGAATCTTTGGATTTCAATCTTAAGATTTATTTTTGAAATCAGTTTTCAAGTTTAGATTTGAAACATAAAAAATCTCAGCCCTTTTCCTTCACTATAAATATCGAGCCGCAGAAACTCTCTCCATCCAAGTCCCAAGTTCGTAGAGGTAGTGTTTCGTAGTCCCTGCCGTCGATCTCCAGCCGCCACCGTGCTTTGCTTGCCGTTGGATTCCGTGGGAGTCGCCGCGCAGCCGAGAGTCCAACTGCACCCATTGCTTAACGCTGAATCGCAGACGCCGGATCTTCAAGGTCAGTTCGCCGCTCCACGCCCAAGCCATCGCCGGATCTGTGAGGTTGGTCTCTGAGCCTTGTTGCCGTCGGACCGATCTGGAGAGTTGGGAGGGAGAGGGCGGCAAAAGAGAGAATGATTTGGGAAAATGAAGAGAGAGAGAATGGGGCGGGCTGGAGGTAGAAAAATGGAGAGAGAAATTTATGTTTTTTTTTTCTCTTTCTTTCTAGTTTACAAATGTTTTGTTTTTTTTTTCTTTTTTTTTAATAAAAAAAACCAGGCGAAAGGCCCAACCTTTTTTTTTAAATCATTGTTTAAAAAAAAAAAAACAAAATGTATATTTTTTTTTTGTTTTTTTTCTCTTTTTTTTTCCGATTTATTTTTTTTCAATTTTTTTCTTTTCTTTTATTCCACTTCTTTTTTCCAACTTTAGTTTTTTTATTTGTATTTTTTTTTTTGCAAACTTACTTTTTTTTTCCAACTTTTTTTTACAAGTCTTTTTTATTTCAAACAAACCCTTTTTTTTAGTTTTTTTTTTTTTTTTTTTTTTTTTTTTACAGAGACTTGCATATTGACCAAGACCTACAAATATTTTTTTTGGAGTGAGCCTTTAACAACCATGTATGCCTCTTTCCTTGTTTTTTTTCCTTACTGCAGCTAAGATGCCCCCCTTCCACTATGTTTCAACTCTAGAGGTGACCCAATTCTTTGCTAAGGCTGGTTCACCTTCACGGCGGCTTCAATTTCAAAACTGGAGGTGACCCAATTCCTTGCTAAGGCTGGTTCACCTTCACAACGGCTTCAATTTCAAAACTGAAAGTGACCCAATTCCTTGCTAAGGATGGCTCCTTTCATGGCAGCTTCCCTGCCGGAGAAGGATGTTCAACGCTGGAGGTGACCCATTGCTAAAGATGGTTCACCTTCATGGCGGCCTCAATTTCAAAACTGAAAGTGACCCAATTCCTTGCTAAGGATGACTCACTTTCATGGCGGCTTCCCCACCGGAGAATGATGTTCAACGCTAGAGGTGACCCCTTGCTAAGGATGGCTCACCTTCATGGCGGTTTCCCCATCGGAGAAGGATGTTCAACGTTGGAGGTGACCAAACCCCTGGCTTAGGCTAAGGATGACTCACCTTCATGGTTGTTTCTGCTCCAACACTGGAGGTGACCTCCTTGCTAAGGATGGCTCACCTTCATGGCTGCTTCAACTTCAACACCGGAGGTGGCTAAGTGGATCCCTCATTTGCTGCTTCAACTTTGACTAAGATGAAGTGAGGCCGCAGACGAAGAAGAAGACGAAGCCTCTTTACTTGGCAGAGGAGCGAGCGATGGCGAATGAAACCTCTTGACTTGACGAAGGAGCGAGCGATGGCGGCGAAGCCTTCTGACTTAGAGGAGCAAACGTCAACAAACGGAGCCTCTGGACTTGGAGATGCGAAGCAACGACGAAGTGACCAACTTGTACTTGTAGCAAGGAAGGCTCAAACATACTTGAACTTGAAGATGAGTGAAGCTCGAACATGAACTTGATTGCAATCAAAGCCCGAACTTGAACTTGAGGGAGCTAACACTCGGACTTGAACTTGAAGTGAGCAAAGCATGGACCCTGGACTTGGAGGAGCAAAGAACCAGACTTGGAGAGAACAAAACTCAAACTTAAAGTGAGCAAAGCTCTCTCGTATTCATCCGACTTGCCGCCTCTTTGTTAGCTCGTAGGTGAATACTTTCGCCATATGGGAAAGTACAATGAGCTGCAGCGTCGCACCCCTCCCTTGAAAAGAAAAGTGCACTCCAGCAGGAGTTTGAGCAAACACTTCTTGAGATTGAAAGGTTCAAAGTCCAACTCAAAATCTTAGAGTCTGATCACGAGAAAATTTTACTCCGCAGCTCAAAACAAAATAAGTCCTCAGATCAGCGACAATTGGAAATCTCCAAGATACGCGAAGAAGTGAATGCAGTTGAAAACACCCCCATCGCAAGTGAAGAAGACGCCAAGAGCCTTACAGTGCTTGGTGATTACTTAGAGGGTGCGCGACAAGAACTGCGAGACTACAAGTGGAAAATTTAGCCTTTCTTTTCCTTTGTCTTTATTGTTATCTTGTAGACGTACTATTGGCCCAATTGGCCCATTTGTAACTCTATTTGCTCATGAAATAATAATATCTTCAAATTCTACTTCTAGCTTGGATTTTTTTTTGTTTATTGCTTTGACTGAACTTAAAGTTTTTTTTGTTTCCTTTAAGCTGCCTACGTACCCTTTTAATGGAAGAGATCAAGTCATAACGTAGTTCATTTAATACATACATTTTTTTTCTTTCAAATGGGCCATTCACATTTTAAGCTCATGCGGGCCAGGAGCAACATGTAGTTTATACTCTTACGATTAGGAGTGTTTACATTTTATGCATAAAATTTTTTGAGAAACTTTCCGTTGATGGGGCCGATCCTTAAGCTGTCTTTGTCAACGATCTTGTATGCTCCATTTGTGTAAACTTTTTTGACAATGTAGCGACCATCCCATTTAGGTGTAAACTTGTTTCCCGTATGTCGCGTAGTGATGATTGGCCTCCGAATAGCGAGTACGAGATCACCAACTTGAAATGACCGCGGTCTGAGATTTTTATCAAATGTTTTTGTCATTCATGCTTGATAACATTCCAATGCTTGCTGAGCATCTAATCTTCTCTCATCAAGTGCTTCCAACTCCTGAAGGCGCAATTTCACATTATCTTCTGTCGTCAGCCTTTCCTAGACGACCATTCTTAATGATGGAATCTCTCTTTCCAAAGGAAGCACGACCTCTACCCCATAGACGAAGGAATAGGGTGTAACTCCAGTGAGAGTGCGATGCGTAGTCCTATAAGCCCAGAGTGTTTCACCAATCCTTTCTTGCCCTTCTCTTTTTGTCTTAAAGACTACCTTCTTCAGCAAGTTGCACAACGTCTTGTTGAATGCCTCTGCCAACCCATTTGCTGCAGCGTTATACATGGATGACTTGTACTGCTTGAATTTAAACTTCTCGCACAATCTATCCAGCAAACTATTGGAGAATTGCCTTCTGTTGTCTATTACAATACAATGTGGGATGCCATAACAGTAGATGATATAAGTTCGAATGAAGTCCACAATATTTTTCTTCTTGGCTTCTCTTAGTGCGACTACTTCAGCCCATCTTGAAAAGTAATCCGTTGCTGCAAGAATATAAGAGTGACATGCTGATGACTTAGGCATTATCGGACCAACAAGATCGAGCCCCCAAGCTTCGAAAGGCCATGAAGCAATAGTCGGATGTAGAGGCTCTGGCTGCTGATGGATGAAGTTTGCATGGAACTGACAGGCTTCACATTTCTTTGCATACTCCATTGAGTCATGGACCATCGTAGGCCAATAGTAGCCCATTCTTTTCAATTGGAAGTGGAGTTTTGGACCCGACTGGTGAGCCCCACAGACGCCTGAATGTGCCTCTTCTAGTGCTTTTATTGACTCATC
The DNA here is from genome assembly GCA_033996785.1 of Trichosanthes truncata. Taxonomy (NCBI): domain Eukaryota; kingdom Viridiplantae; phylum Streptophyta; class Magnoliopsida; order Cucurbitales; family Cucurbitaceae; genus Trichosanthes; species Trichosanthes truncata. Next base: position 26,029,974 of record JAWPNB010000009.1, read on the forward strand.
TGTTCCCAGGCATCGAAGGAATAGTCCTTCATAAGAGCGGCGATAACGGGTCTCTTTATAATAGATGAATTGGGAAGCCCTTCTTCGTACATCAGCCTTGCGTCGGGGTTCTGCAGGGAGCTTTCCATGTTGGAGGTAGTCTATAATGGAATGTCGCCAATCCTTTTCTTCAATAGTGTAGACTGATATTACGTTTATCTCTTCATGTTCGTCTTCGACGGGTGGCACGATCCATTTTTGGCAAAGTGAAATGTTCATCATCACATCTCCTGAAATCGTCAGGGCAGTGGCCAAGTTTGCTAGCGCGTCTGCTTTCTTATTCTCTACTCTTGGAATATGTTCGAGTGCTATGTTGTCAAAATTTTCCAGCAGTTGCCTTACATAGTCAGAATAAGGCTTCAAGTCCTCGTGCTTTACCTCATATTGGAGCGTGAGTTGATTAATCACTAATTTCGAATCGTCATAGACTTCTATGCATGTGATGCCGATCTCCATAGCCATCTGAAGACCGATTATTAATGCTTGGTATTCAGCCACATTGTTTGAACACAACTCACTGAGTATGACGTTGTAAGGAAGCATATGGTTCTCCGGTGAAATAAGGACAATGTCTGCCCTCGCTCCATCTCTTCGAGCCGCGCCATCAAAGTACATAGTCCATGGCTCCATGCTTTGAACATAGAAGACTTCCTCGTCGGGTAGGTCCTCGCACAACTTTCAGTTTAATGGAATGGGGTGACTAGCCAAGAAATCAGCTAACGCTTGTCCCTTTATTGCCTTATGAGGCACGTAAACGATGTCGTACTATTGAAGCAAGATCGCCCATTTAGCTAAACGCCCAGAAATTATCGATCTTGATAGGACGTACTTGATCGGGTCAGCCTTTGCTACTAAGTGTATTGTGAATGCTTGCATGTAGTGCCTTAATTTGTCTATAGCGAAGAAAAGAGCAAGACACATTTTCTCAATTGGAGAATAGTTTACTTCGGCCCCGTTCAAAGTTCTACTCAGGTAGTAGAGGGCTCGCTCCTTCCATTTTTCCTTTTCTTGTGCTAGAAGTGCTCCGAGCGATCTTTCCTGCGCGACGATATACAATATCAATGGCTTCCCTGCTACCGGAGCACTTAATACAGGGGGATTGAGCAGGTACTTCTTGATGCTTTCAAAAGCATTCTGACATGCCTCATCCCACTCGAAGCTTTCTCCATTCTTCATTAACCTTTGAAAAGGTTGGCATCGACCAGCCAGGTTGGAGATGAATCTCCTAATATAGGCCAAACACCCCTGCAGCCCTCTCAGCTCGCGTAAGAGGTTTGAAGAGGTACTCTTTTCTTCGTCTGCAGGTATACTCAACCTTTGAAGGGCCGAGGGTCGAGTGATATTAGAAGTTTGAACTGATAAGGTACTTCCCTCTCCTGCAGTGGGCTTGCTCAACCTTTGAAAAGCTGAAAGTCGAGTGTTGCCAGCATTAAGCATTGACTCCTCTTCCCCTGTCGCAGCTTCATCTAACCTCTGCGATACTAGAGTGCGTGCAATTGGCGACCTGATGCGCCTAAGAGCAGGAATCCTTTGGTTGGTGTTTTCTTTTTTTCTTTGACTATTGACTTCATTCACCGTTATGTGATTCACGTCTGCCATTCTTGCTTTCCTTTTTCTGGTTATGCGAACAGGTTCGGGCGACTTATATCCAAGTCCCCTTCTTGACGTAGGTAGGGTGCAACCCTTTTTTAAAAGCTTCTTTTGAGTCGAAGACAGTTCGGGTCTTTCGTCAATGATCTTCAGACTCTCGAACTTAGTGTGCTTCAAAAAGTCGTAACCTGCCTTTGCCAAAAGCTTATACCCTTTAGGGTCAAATCCATCCTTCGTTCGTCTCTCAGGTAACACTGCCTTTACTTGACCATCGTCAGGTGTCTTGACCTCTTGCTTTGCTATCTTGGTGAGAGGCATGATAAAGTTTTCCTTCAGGATTTCGATATCCCCGACTTTCAAATTCCTTAAACATTCAGCAAAAGGTGATTCACCCTTCTTGCGTCGAGATAGAGGGACATAGCGCAAGACAGGGGGACTTGGGATGTCTTTATCTTTCAAAGCTTTGCCTCCTGCAAGACTTGTTGAGGCTTCATCTTTTCTAAGGTCAGACATCTTTGCTTCTTTGACGACCTCATTTTTCTTCTCAATTTGTGGCTTTTGCTTGATCTTGTCACTGCCTTTGATCAAAGGGACCTCCGTGGGCACAGTTTCTCCTATGTTGTTGCCCTTCATGTAAAACTTTGCATCAGCAAAATGGGACTCAGCCTCTGAAAATGAATTTGTGTCAGCCGCCACTTTCTTGATGCCATCTTGGTAAAACTTGAAGCACTGATGCAACGTGGAAGTTATCACTCCGTTTCCATGGATCCAAGGCCGACCTAGCAGTGTAGGTGGTTTTAGAGTCGATGACATGAAACAGAGCTTCGACTTTTAAGTCACCGATGATGAGCTCCAAGCGGACCATGCCAATTGCTCATTGACCCCCTTGATTGAAGCCTTGGATTACCAATTTGTTGTTTGTCAACTCCTCTGTCGAAATGCCTAGCTGCTTCATAGTTGACTTAGGCATTATATTAACGGCTGATCCATCGTCAATGAGGATTCGACCGACCTTTTGTTCTCGAATGTATCCCGAGACGAACAATGGCCTATTGCGAGGCTTTGACCCTAGCAGCAAGTCTTCATCGATAAAACCTATTGACTTGCAGTATGAGACACATGGGCGCCATAGAGGTTGGGGCGCTTGCACTATCAGAACCTGTCAAGGCCTTGATGAGAGCACCTTTGGCCGTTTGGGGGAGTGACAACAAGTCTTCATGCTGAAGGAAGATGAGCTTCCTAGCTCGGTTGACCTCTCCAAGGAGCGTGTCGGATCTTCATTGGTGTTAATGGCATAACATGCAACAACCTCAAGTGTTCCTTCTCGACTGTTTTCTAGGAAATTACTTGAGAAGAATTTCGCTAAAGTAACTGTCTGTCAAGGCCGGAAAAACTCTTCATTTTCTTGCACCATAAGATTCGACTTTCTGGTAGTCCTCTTTGTTGAGATTTATGCCCTAAAGCCTCGTAATTAATTAATTATTTAATAATTAATAATAATTTAGATTATTTTATTTGCAATATAATATTATCCATTATATGAAAAATCCAAGGTTATTAGTGTAATCTTGAACAGTATGTGGTTGACATACAAGAGGATCGTGTTCAAGAAATAACCTAAAGAGTCATAATATATGGATAAGGTTGGGTGCCTTATCCTGGTAACACTATTGATACGGCCCACTTTGTAATAGTTACAAATGATTTGATCCAAATCATTCATGTGGAGACATGTGAGTGGGGGTATCTTATACAATGAGTTTGTATAAGACTGGACCACGAAATATTTAATCTCTCTTTATAAATCCGTTAATTGAGAAGATTAATATTTCATCAGGATGATCATATGCGACTCGATCTTAATCTTGAGTGAGTTATGAACTCCTGCCTGTGAGGGCTTGTCCTTTGATTTGCATGGGTGAGAGTGGCTTTTATAGCCGATTCAATATGCCTACCATTTTGGGGACTTGACCAAATAGGGAGCTAGGAACATAATCTCACAAGATGGAATTCACTCCTTCCCATATAGGATAAGTAGATGAGTAGTTCCCTTAAGTGCTGATTTCGAGATTTGAACAATGGGGCCCCACCCTCTCATTGGCCCGAGAGGGATTTAGTTGATAATTAGATTATAAACATATTGTTCATTAGAGAATCAGTGGTACTTAAGGTGCAAGATGTAATTATAGGGGTAAAACGGACTTTTGACTCAGCTGTAATTACGAACAACTCGTGAAGGATCGACTTGCATGTAGTGATTATATCAATGGACACAACTTGTCCTACAGTGCATAAGAGTGCAACTTTAGGTCTATAGTGGAGTGACCCTAGAGTTAATGAATGAAAATTGATTAATTAAAGAGTTTAATTAATTAATTTTGTATCATTGGAGCTTATAATCTGTAGGTCCATAAGGTCCCCTTGCTAGCTCATAAAAACACTAAAAATATCAATTTAGTTGAAAGAAAAATTTGAAATGTTCAAATTAATATTTAATTTGAAGTGTTCAAATTAATATTTAATATATTATATATATTAAATATAAAAGAGGAAAATATATTTATTGTATTTGATACATTAAATATTAAAATTTGAAATGTTCAAATTAATATTTAATATATTAGATATATTAAATAAAAGAGGAAAATATATTTATTGTATTTGATACATTAAATATTAAAATAATTAATGTATATTAGATACATTATATAAAAGATATTTATTAAATTTGAATTGGATTCAAATTAGGAAATAAATGTCGTAGAAGAATTTTAAACGGTTTGAATAAGGTTCAAAGTGGTTAGATAAATATATTTTAATATATTAGATATTAAAATATATTATTTAATTATTTTCCCTAGACCACTATAAATAGGACCATAGGGGTGAGCCATTATGCATTCTTCATACAACACACTCCTCAATAGAGAGAATTAGAGAATTCTCTCTAGACCTCTTCCTCTCCAATCCCTTGTGGATTTTCTTTCAAGAGGCTCCCACAAGCCTTGGTCTTGTGTTCGAGTCATAATCAGGAAGACTTTGTGGAATAGATAAAGATCCGCCAGAAGAATCTCCATATTTGGAATGTATTTACTGCTTAACCCTTGTATTTTAGTTTAATTTGAAATAAATCAAAGACGATCCAACGCTTCCTCTTGGGTTTAATTAGATTATTCCCTTCACTCTTGCCTTTTCTCCTCGGGAGTTTACTTATCCTTTTTTGCTCCCGAAACAGACGAGTTTCCTTCTGAACATAGTTTTGTTGTCGCTTTTTGCGACGAGTTACGACAATCCATCCGCTATTTTCATCTTCCATATGTTCGCACCTTTCTCGAGTGCTCTCCTATTGGTGGCTTCTTTCTTGAACATTCTTGCTTGAGGCAGTCTTCTGTGACCAAACCGCAACGGGTTCAAAGGACCCGACTGGATCATGCACTCTCCATTCTCGCGTAAGGGGATTGCAGATGGTTGAACACTTGAATTTTCCATAATTGCGGCGTGATTTGTTTGAGCTACCTTGTCGAGGTCTAGCTCAATTTTCTTCTCACGAGCCAATCTTAAAATCAGCTCTTTCAAAACAAAGCATTTCTCCACCGGATGACTAACAACACGGTGATGCTTACAATAATTAGGATCGCCTACCTTTCCGAGCTCCCCTGGTCGCTTGCTTTCTGGGAGCTCAATGAGCTTTTTCTCTAGCAATTGCTCTAACATGTCTGGGATGTCAGAGTTTGGAAACAGATAGACTTTCTCTTGTCTTTCTTTCAAAGTTGGGCGACGTCTCTCGCCTGCTTCTTGTTGCTTTTCTGGCTTGATTTCTTTTCCTTTTGAGGAAAACTTTAGAGGGGTCGTGTTGACTACCATGGATTCTTTGGCGGCGCTCTTCGTAGCCTTCTCTGTGCCTTTAAACTCTTTCCTTTCTTTCTTCACGTCTGGGACTAGGAGATCTTTATTCCCTCTGGCAGCGATGCTTAGCTCCAGGTCATGAGCACGGGTCGCTAACTCTTCAAAGGAATGCAGTTTTATTCCCTGCAAGATATAAAGTAGTTCCCAGTGCATACCTTGGGTGCACATTTCAACAGCAGATACTTCTGTGAGTCGGTCTTTGCAGTCAAGACTCAAGGCTCTCCAACGATTGATGTAGTCGATGACAGGTTCGCCTTTGCGCTGTTTGGTGTTGGTGAGTTCCATCATACTTACAGTTCGTCTAGTGCTGTAGAAGTGATTCAAGAAATCTCTCTCAAACTGCTCCCAGCTGTCAATCGTCTCAGGCTCTAAGTCAGTGTACCAATTAAAGGCATTTCCTTTCAAGGTACGAACAAACTGCTTGACCAGGAGGTCACCGCGCGTCCCGACATTCTCACAGGTTTCAACGAAATGGGCAATATGCTGCTTAGGGTTGCCCTTCCCATCAAACTACTGGAATTTCGGAGGCTGATACCCTGCGGGCATCCTCAAGTTGTCAATCCTCTTGGTGTACGGTTTGGAGTACATCAAAGGGTTTTGAGTGGGCCCACCATATTAAGCCCTGATAGAGTTCATGATCATGTCCTGCAGTTGTTGGACAAATAAGGAAGCAACTGAAGCAGGGTGCTGTGGTTGCTCATCCTGGATGATAGTCTTTCCCTTGTCATTCTTGAAAGAGTTAATATTAAGAAAGCGGAAGCAATTTTGGATCTTAAGCACTCTAATTACATCAATTTGATCAAATAAATAGCATGCTAAAAAACGGAAAAACAGAGAATAAGAACACTACCTTTGATGCTCAAAATTCTCCTAATCCTTGGCCAATTTCTGATCACGAACAATTCGTGGATCTCCCTTAGGATCTTCCCTACTATCCTCAGGCCTTGGAACGGATTGTGGGATCCTTAATTGAGAGAATTTTTGAGAGAGAGAGCAAAGGTCTAAAAACCGAAAATTCTCCAATTTTCTGCAAAATTCTTAAAATTCTTGTGTTTCTTCTCTAATTAAAGCAAACCAAAAGCTTCATTAAGCTTTGTGAAGAAGACAACACATGAATGGTGAGGATAAATCAAGAAGGAGGTGGAGAATTTTGGTGAATTTGAAAAAGCTCAAAGCTTATTCATCAAATTGTGTATTTGGTCCAAAACCCATTCCAAAATGAATTTGAATTTTTATTTTTATTTTAATTCAAAATTAATATAAAATCAATTTTAAATTAAAATCAATTTTTAATTAATTAAACAATTTAATTAATTTTAAATAATTATTTAATTTAATATCAAATATCAAATTAAATAATTGGACCAATCCCGATTTCTCAAATCGAACGTTCGAACATGAATCCCTATTCATGTTTTAAACCGAACCAATATTTAAATCAAATTTAAATATATCCACCTCTTCTTTATCATAGTTTAATTCATAATTAAGCTATGAAACGTTAAGTATATCGCATATAATTAACGTTTTCTCCCAAAACCGAATATGAACAATTCAAATTTTTTTCTCTCAAATTGTTACAAGGCTTAATCCGAGCTAGTAAGGGGAACCTAATGGACCTACAGATCATGAGCTCCAACGATACGAGATTAACCGACCAAACTCTTTAGCCTAGCTAATCAACATTCGTTAACCACTGGGACACTCCACTAAAGCCCAGTGGCTGCACTCTCCTCACTGTAGATATATTTATGTCCACTCGATATAACCATGGTTAGTAAGTCGATCCTTCACAGGTTGTTTGTAATTACAGCTGGGTCAAATAAACCGTTTTACCCCTGTAATTACTTCTTGTTCCTTAAGTCCCACTGATCCTCTAATGAACAATTGGTTTGTGGTCCGACCAACAAACCGAATCCCTCTCGGGCCAATGAGAGGGTGGGCCCTTTGTTCAAGACCCGGAGTCAGCACTTAAGGGAGCAACCTCTCTACTAAACCCTAAAGTGGGTAGGAGTGAATTCCATCTCGCATGACTATGTTCCCAACTATCTACCCGGTCTTATCTTCAAAATGGAAGGCTTATTGAGTCGGCGATCTCGGGTCACTCTCACCCATGCAAATCTAAGGATAATCCCGAATAAACAGGAGTTCATAGCACACTCAGGATTAAGATCGAGTTACCTAGGTCATCGTATGAAAATAGTCAGTTAAAACAATAAACGGAGTTAAAAAGTCTAAGTGACTATTTCGCGGTCCAATCTTATGCAAACTCATTGCATAAGACGCCCCCACTTTCATGTCTCCACATGAACGATTCAGGATCATATCGTTAGTACTATACAAAGTGGGCCGCGTCCATAGTGTCCCCAGGAAAAGGTACCCAACCCTATCCCTATACTATAGACCGTTCTGACTATTACTCGAACTTGATCCACTTTTATGTCATACATAAAGTTCAAGTTTACATCTTATAGTCAAGGGTTCTTAGTTCATTGGATTTGAGTTAAAAGGGCGCAATTCACTTTATCCAATAACACCTTTACTGAATAAACCTCAATAGCATCTTTATTGCAAAATAGAATATACATTGAGTTTACAAAACCACGAGTTTTAGGACATAAAACCCAACAATTCTTTCTTGTAACAGGGGTTTGACTTGACTCAGCCATTTCTTTGTTTTGCATTTGATTTTTCAGATGTGCGATTTCAAGATCTCTTTCTTCCACCGCTTTCATCAGGTGGTTGATTTTTCTTTCCATCTCCGCGCATCCTCTCATCGGGGTCTACATCAGCCATCATAACAGACATCACAGCAGGGTTTGATGTCTCCTTCAGTTGACCGGAAGCGGTAATGGGTTGGTCAAACAGCGGGTTGTCTTTGATAGTGACTTTGCTTTTGGCAGACTCATCAATCAGTTTTATGATTCTGCTTGCGATTGTGTCAGGGGTTCGGCCTTCACTTATTTCAGCCCCTCTCGAACGACTGCGAGTAACTGGTCCCGCGTATGCGTCGCTTGAAGCAGTAGTCTTTGATGCAGCTTTCTTTAGTGCCATGATTTGATTTAAAGGAGAAAGATATGAGAGGTAGAGGTGTCCCACTGGGCGTGCCAATCTGTTCACACGAGATTTCAATAGGGAAATTTAACACGTGTAAATAACTTATGTTTGTATTGATTTCAGTATAGTGAGTACAATCTCTAGTATTTGATCCTCTGATTCTCTCTCCTACTTGTATGCTTTGCTCGAGGGTTGAATAGCTTGTTCTCGAGGTTGAAACTTCAATGGATTCTTGGAGTGTTCTTGATCTCCGTAACGTGTTCTTCGTTCAGACGGTGTTTGATCTTCAGGAGCTTCTGGAGTCTTCTGAGCTTTGTTTCTGAATTCTCTCTGAGCTTCTTCAATTCTGACCCCCCTCAAATGAAGGAGGAAGCTCTCTATTTATAGAGTTCCTTAGGGCCTTCAAATGGGCTTGGGCTTGTTGGATTGAGCCCAGTTGATTTTGGGCCAACTTTTTTTGACTGGGCTTGGTTGACTCTGGGCCTAGCCATTTGGACTGGGCCTGACTACCTTTGGGTCTAGCCTCTAGACTGGGCCTGGTTGACTTTGGGCCAGCTCCTTTAGACCAGCTCTTTTGGACTGGGCTTGGTTGCCTTTGGGCCCAACCTTTAGACTTTGCCAATTTGGGCCTTCAATTTGGGCTTTTGTCTTCCAAACTTCAAAGAACCCAATTGTGTATTTGGACTTGCCATAATTTAATTTAGGAATCTTTGCTCATTTAATTAATCCTTAATTAAATATAATTTTTTCATCAATGTTGGGTAATGACGTGGCAATTTTGGGTTGGTCGAAATTACTATTCCAACACTCACTTTCAATCGCATTCGTCTATTCTTTTTATTATGATTATTTATTTATATATTGAGTTCAATAATATGTGTAGATAAGAATTCAAACTTATGATTTCTTAATCAAAGATATATATATCATAACTAATGGGCTAAGATTGGTATTTTTTTTTCTAGTAAAAAAAGGTTAACAATAAATAAACAAATAAACAATAGAACTAGAGTAAAGCATGTAGGGATCATATATGTATTTATGTGACAAATGCTTATACAACATGGCGCATGCGCAACACGGTGCGAGAAATTTATTACCCAAACCTCATCTTCCACTCTTCCATGATACGATAGGGACACATTTTGGTGGTTCCCACTAGAGAGAGATGATGGATGCCATGTGTTTTTTAAAATGATGATGAAATGAAATGTATGGTCATATATGTAGGATTTTTTTTATTAATATTGTAAATTTGCAAACTTATTATAAAAATATAGTATGTTTCAAACTATTTAAGAAAATATTGTAATTTTTATTAGCTGGATCAAGGTCGTCTCTTAAAGTGACGACATTTTGCTGCATTTTTAAAAAAAATGACACATGTATAGAAGAGACGACCTATACACGATTTATAAAACAAATTGCCACGCATACAGGTCGACCTGCATTGTTTTTTTTTTAAAAAAAATTCACATGAGAAGGTCGACATGCATTGTTTTTTTTAAAAAAAAATTCACATGAGCAGGTCAACCTGCATTGTTTTTTTTAAAAAAAAAAATTTCACATGAGTAGATCATCTCTTGAAGAGATGACTTGTGCCAAAATATAATTATAAAAGCATAAAAGCATAATGGTAAAAGTGGTTGGGTGTCCAGTATAAGATCCCTAAAAACTTGAGTTCAAGTCAAGGTATATGTAAGTTTTTCTTTTTAATTTTATTTAGCCTTTTCCTTGAGTCTTTTTTTTTTCTCTTTTTTTTAAGGACAATTTGTTTTCTTCTTTTTTCTTTTAAAAATTAAAATTGAAATAGAAATATTTTCTCTTCTCTTATAAAATAAAATAATTACTAATATAAATAACTATAACTAATGCACCAATTCAGTTTATAATATATACTAAAAAAAATCATTTCATAATATTTATTTACGATTCATTATAACTTTTTTAGAATTTTTTTATAAAAATTTCATTTAGTTTTTTCCTTGAGTTATTTTTTCTATTTTTGAGGACAAATTTTTTCTTCTTTTTCTATTTTATTTTATAAGAAAAGAGAAAATATTTCAATTCCAATTTTAATTCTTTAAAGAAAAAAGAAGATACAAACTGTCCTAAAAAATAGAAAAAAAATACTCAAAGAAAAAGCTAAATAAAATTTTAAAAAAAAGTCTAAAAAAGTTATAATAAATCATAAATAAATATTATGAAATGATTTTTTTTTAGTATATATTATAAACTAAATTGGTGCATTAATTATAGCTATTTATATTAGTAATTATTTTATTTTATAAGAGAAGAGAAAATATGTCTATTTCTATTTTAATTTTTAAAAGAAAAAAGATGAAACAAATTGTCATAAGGGGGAGGGTGGGGGGTCAAAGAAAAGGCCAAAAAAAAAAAAAACAAAAAAACAAAAACTTGCATTTACCTTGACTTGAACTCAAGTTCTCAAGGATCTTTTATTGGACACCCAACCACTTTCCAACTATGCTTTTATAATTATATTTTGGCACAAGTAGATGACCTACTCATGTGAATTTTTTTTTTAAAAAAAAACAATGCAGGTCGTCTCTTGAAGAGACGACTTGTTAGCATGGCATTTTTTTTTTAATAAATTGTATATAGGTCGTCTCTCGAAGAGATGACCTATACATGTGCCATTTTTTTTAAATGCAACAACAAGTTGTCTCTTCAAGAGACGACCTTCAGCCGCGTGTTCAAGGTCGTCTCTTGAAGAGACGACATTGATCCAACTAATAAAAACTACAATATTTTCTTAAATAGTTTGAAACATACAATATTTTTATAATATGTATGCAAACTTACAATATTAATAAAAAAAAAAAGTCCCATATATGTATGTATGTATGTGTGTGTTGATTTTTGATTGGATCTGTTGAAAAGCATATGCCACATGTTGAGTTGAGTAGTTGGCATTACTACTCCCAAAAGTCAATCGTCACTCTTATGTCAAATGACGATTTTACCCCCTTTCTCTTTGTTGGGAAAAGGGAGGAATAACTTTTAGTGGAGACCGTGGAGTGTTAAAAAAAATTGGGAAAAAATAATTTTTGATCCTAAACTGGGCAAGTTGTGTCACACCCCCTCCCGAACTACCTGTTATCTTAGCCCGGAGGAAGGTGTGAAGCCAACAGGCATCGTTTCACTTCTTAACGATACCTATGACCCTTTTAATTCCTGATAAACAAACCATACCTGTAAACGAAATACTTTACATATCACACAGCGGAACCCTGGAAAATTTCTACATATGCACACGGAGCAGATATAGTTCAAAACCTCACTTGAACAATCCAAACACAACCACTCGTTGTTTACACAACCACGACCACTAGTGCATACACAAATGAAACTATACGTTCCTTTTAAGTTATCTACACTATGAGCAGACTCGCTATATAATACCACCCACGTACAAAGTATCTAACTCTGAGAACCCTCGGCGGCGATGGCAGGATCTCAGGCACTGGGAGCTCGATCTCTACCTGAAAAGTTGGAAAAGCATTGAAAGAATGAGCTGGGAAGCTCAGTGAGTGACTGAGTTTAAAACTATTAACTCGTAAATCATAACATATAACATCAATAGCTTTTACAGAAGTCCAGCAAATGTGTCAAAAATATTAACCATTTTAAACATATGACAAATTAGTTGTGTAAGACTAGCCCAGTACAATCAATGTTCATTCTACGATGTAGTGGGGCCCGCCCAGCACTCCCATCGTCTTTGTCGTAGTGGGGCTCGCCCAGCACTCACGACAGCATTGTTGTCACGGAGTACACTCAACGTCGACAACAGAAAATGACCTGTGTGCACACGGTACTATACAACCTCGGGCTCAGTATCTCAACCATTAACTCATTCAGGTCTCAGAGAAACACATGAAAACCTTTAACAGTTCTTGCTAACACATGTAGACTTGGAATTAAGGTATTTCTTCTAATTTCAGAAAATCAGTAAACATATGCTCACAACGAACAATTTAAATCATTTTTAGGAAACCATATATGCTTATGAATATGTGTTCAAGAGACCATAAATCTTTAAGCTACATCATTCTTAGGAAGTCTTTTCTTTTCATGAACACAAGTTCAAGCATAGAATTTATTTTCAGAATTCATTTTGTCACTCACAGCATTAATATTAGATTCTCGGTCCGTAAATTTGTCCTATTTCTTCTTGGCCTGCCAAATAAACAAAACCAAGCATTAGAATCTTGACCTCACGAACTTAAGGCCTAGGGTTGCAAAAAAACCCTCCCATCTATTTCCTGCACTTTACAGATTTTATACCCTAAACTCACACACCTATAACTTTTCCACTACTTGCTCAAAAATGATGTTCTTTATACCAAACTCTTCATTTTTGAACCCTCTAAAACTTATCTGAAGGAATGAAATTGAAATTACTAAAGGATATGTCCGTAAATACCTCGAAACCTACTTCCTACAAAATAGGTTTCTGCACTTTCCAGACTCGTTTCCCTGCTGCACCCTGAACTTAACATGAATTTTAAAGCAACTTCTAGTAAATTTCTAACCACGACTTCTTCATGAAAGTTATAGGAAATTAAATCATCTTTCCAACCATACCTAATACAGATTCTAATTCGAAGTCCACAGATCAGAACATCTAAAAAAATAGAGGTTCCCCGGATTTGACAGCAAAAACATTCCTTCAAATCCCTCTTCACAAATCATTAACATAACATCAGATTTTGCTCGAGCTTCCTTCACGAAATTTGTTTGAAAATGAGTTAACTTTCCAGAAAATCAAACCTCACCTCTTAATTCTTCTTGTGGAGCTCAAAACAACCCAAATATCAGCAGTGAGCAGGATTGATCACCAAATCTGCCATGCAACCTTGAATTGAATCTTCTCCCTTTCTTTTTCAACTTCAAAACTAAGAAAATCCTCCTTCCTCTCTTTCTCTCATCCTCTCCCACGAAATGCCCTGTTTTTCTTTAATAAAAAAGAAGCAAATGGGAGAAAATGGGTTAAAAAAACTTATTTAATTATTTTTTGATGGTGAGTGCTCCAAAGTTTATCCATTCCCACATTTCTTTTTCCTTTTCTTTTTTTTTTTTTTAAACAAAACATACACCTTCCACTTTCCATTTCTCTTTTGTTTTAGTTTCTTCTTCTTTTTTTTTTTTTTTTTTTATTTAGAAAAAACAATACAACACATTCCACCTTTCTCTCTCTCTCTTTTTTTTTAACAAGCTTACCAATACATTTTTTCTTAAGAATTTTCAAGGAGGGATTCCGGGTTTACAAGTTGTATCAACTTTAACGTTGAACTTTCAATTTCATCAATTTAAACCTCAAACTTAGCAGGTTGTATCAATTTTAACCCTATCTTTTAATTTCATCATTTTAAACCTCAAACTTGAATAAGTGTATCAATTTACACTCTCAGTTAAGTTTTTCATTTCAATCTCCGTTAGAAAGGTTTTCCACCCATGTCTATAACAGATATGGATTTGTTATTTTTTTAAAAAAATAAAATTGTTGAAGAAAATTGGAGTAGACTCGCCATAATGTTTTTTAATTTCAGAGCATGACTTTTTTTTACTTCTTATCTTCTCTAATTCTGCTATTTTTTTTTTCATTTCATTAATTGAGGGTTTGTCAATTTGAAGGCAGGATTCTACTCGATCAATCGGCTTTTAGTAGAAACAAAGTTTATTTTGTGACGCCATGCATCTTTAGGTACAATTAATTTTCACATTTTGTCTGTAATTGTGGTGAATGTTTAAATTTTTTGTTTAAGGTTGATTCGAGAATATCGGAATTTAGTGGGTCAATTTAGGTAATTAAGTGTATATAATTTTAGGGAAAGGATTTCAAGTTGGATCAAATTTCTTAATTTTGGAAACTCACTTTTACCCAAAGATTTGCCCTAAATCTTATAGAGAATTTAGGTCCATAATTGGAGGTTAGAATTTAAATAGCTCTAACTCTTTTCTTTTTTTAGATATTGGGCTTTTTGTTTAAGTGAGAAAGAGGAAGAATTTTTTTTTTAAGAGAACCCAAGCCTCCAACTTCTTTTCTCTCTCCCACTCCTTCACGCCGTACGCGCATAGCCACTCCCTTCATCACCTTCTTCGATTTATTCTTCTTCCCTCTTACCTCATTTTCGCGCAACTGTTGCTTAGTAGAGTGAATGGAATTTTTCAATAAAAACACTCTTAATGTGTAGGTGTACACAATCTAATGCAGCAAGTGATAAATATGTTTTATATCATTCTCCTCAGGGATTAGTTAAATGAAATTTACAATGCTTGGGTTGGGTTTAGTGAGGTGATAGGTAACCAACATAAATTTGTGCAACTAAACTTAAATGACATAAAGTAAACAAAATGCTCAAAAGTATGCTTGAATAGCTAAAAAGACAGTAGAGGCAGTAACACACATTTTAAACCAAAGCAGTAAAAAGGGGATTGAATTAGGGGTGAAATTATGTTTCATCAAACTTAATGCTGGAGCTCTAAACTTGCTTCAACACTCAAAACAACTAAACTCAAGGAATCTTCCCAGATTTCCTTGCAAATTGATGATTAATTCCCATTAAACACCCTAAATCAGCTACTAGCTGTAAACACTAGGTGAGTGACTATCCCTAATCTCCTCAATCACCTGAGAGCAAGCTCTTAATCAGAACTAGTGTTATACTTTGAAATCAGTTTACTCTTCCTTTTCCAAGTTGGAATAAACAATGCTAAGATAAGGTGGCCAAACAAATCTCAGCTAAACAGTAAAACATAAAGCCTAAGAGTGAAGAAATTGCAAGAAATTACTCATTCATTAAGCTTAAATAAACATAATATCCCCTAATTCTCACCCCAAGGGTGATTAGTTCATACTAAGCATAAAAGAAAGCAATAAAACAGTGATTACAACTCCCAACATAATTAAAAACTCTAGTTACAATGTAAAACAGCACAATAAAAAAGAAAATAGAGAAATAACAGATGGGGAAAGCTCCAATAGCTCTTCCTTGATGGTTCCAGCTTTCTTCCAGAAGTGGAACACCTTCCAATATGGATATTCTTCTCCTTTGTCGAAATTCTCTCCAACGTTGTCACTCATTTACCCTAAATGGTCAAGCAAGCTTTTATATCCATTCCTTATTGAAATAAGGGCTGAATAGACAAGGCAAGGAAGTCTGGCAGCTTCTTATTGGTTATCAACAGCTCACATGGCGAAAAATTGTCCAGCTCAATTAATGAAATGTCTCACACGTGCGTAATTTGCACTCTACTATCAAAAAATGCTCCAACTAGCTTGATCCTTCAACATTTGTATAGCTCTAGTACTCTAAAGCTTAGCTTTCCACACTTAGCCATTTTCAACCCACCCAAAGCTCCTGTAAGGTCAAAAACAATATAATTCAGCAAGGAGATGCTTTTCAATGGCCTAAAGGTACTTCACAATTACTTTGTGACAATTAATACATGAAAGCACCAAATCATAGAGTTTCTAAAAGCTAAAATAGTAAAAAATGCATAAGATACCAATGAATAATCACATTAAAAGCTCAATCATAGCTCTTATTCTAAGAGCTAACAGCAACCCACCCATCTAGACACGTTCTTACTCTTCTTCTTTTCCCTTCACCGCCGGCGACCTTTCTCTCCATCTGTTTGTGCTCCAGCGACGCTAAATCAGTGGGTTTTGACGAAGATTGAACGTTGCGACGACTCAGACCACTGAAACCCATCCTCTCCGTCGTCCTTGGACAACAGCGACGGCGTGGGTGTGCGATTTTCGGTGAAGTCCAGCGGTTCTTGCGAGCGGTGTGCTTACGGCGACCCAAACAAACGAGCGGCAACTATTTGTGTGTTCGACAACAGCGTCCACTCATTCTAGGTGAGTTTCGACTTTGACCCATACTAAATCGCCCCTAAATTCGAGTTACCCACTCTCTAATAATTCCAAATTTTCAAGATTTGGCTTCGTTGAACACTTTTCGGCCCACACTCAAGTCTGTTCGATAAGATTCAGTGAGTTCCATCATGTTTTGTCCTTTTCGCAAATCAGTCTAAGTAGCGTAGCTTAGTGTCTGAAGGGTGGGAACCTTCCAATTGCAGTTTCAGACCAATTCAATTCCTTTCGAACACTAACCAACATCAATTCGGGCTTGTTTGGAGTAGTTCAGTAAGTTTCAACAATCCTTTAGATCATTTCAAACTCAAATAAGATGTTTTAGATTAATTTCTAATTCTTGTAAACTTGCGTTCGTAGATTGGACTTAACTTGGAGTGTTCAAGTAAGACTCAAAGCTCTTTTTATGTAAGAAAATCCTCCTAAATCCTCATTTAGTTTCAATCTAGGATTTGGAGTGGTTTTCTAACTTCTAAATCTTTAACTTGTTGTTTAGGAATATCTTGGACTATCTTAGGAACGTTATAGGTAAGTAGAATTCTATCGGTTGGGCTTGTTTGTTGTTTGCTAGCATGTTGTGTGTCTTAACTGTTTGTTTATGTATATCTTATCGAATTGCATTGTTCTTTGAGTTGAACATGTTTAGTATGTTGTGGTGAATTGGTGACCTGTATCATGATGTGATATTCCCTTGCGATAAACATGTTGATTTGTTGAGGTTATTGTAATTTTACTATGTGAATGCATGACGAGTTGTTAGCATTGGGTCCAAAAGCATGTCATGGGTGATTATGTAGTTTTGGGCATGAGTATGGTCTAGAAGCATGATGTGTAGGATTCCTCTATTCTAGTGAGATTGAGTGAGGTTCGTGAACCTTATATGAGATAAAGGAAAGTAGGGTGAATACTAGTGCGTCTCGGGTAAAAATGGTCGAGGGGTAGTATGTCACCGTTGAATCCAAAGAAACATCGAGGCCTTGGGTAAAAATGGTCAAGGGTCAAACGCTAAGCACTGTAGAGAATTGTTGAGGCCCTGGGTAAAAATGGTCAGGGGTCGGCGTGTCTCGAAGAAATTAGTCTCAAGTAGCATGTGAGGGCTAAACATGAGTGGATTGAGTGACTTAGTTGAGTTCTGAGTGAGCTTGTTGAGCTTGGGCAGTGGTTCCATATGCATGAGTCGAGCATGGTACATGTGTGAATACAATTCGTAAATTAAACATGATGTATGTGATGCTTGTATGAGATATATGTCTAGCTTGTTGTGGAAAGCATGATATTTGTAAGCATGTTGTTTTGCCTTGTATGCTGCTTGGTGGCTCTTTGGGTGTGAGCTACTTACCAGTACGTGTTATGTATTGACTCACCACTAGGTTTTGTAGGTGACAACGAATACTACGACCCTGGTGATGCTGAAGAGGAGGTGTGAGAAGAGAAATACTATAGTTGGATACTTATTCATCTAGTAGTTGTCTCAGTAGATTTCTAAAAATATTGAATATGACAAAATCCTATTAGACACAAAATCAAAAGTTTGAAGATACTAGTCACTTTAAAAGTCAAGGACATATTAGATACAAAATTACAAATTTAATGACCTATTAGACACTTTTAAAGTTTATGAACTTATTTGACAAAATTTTAAAAATTCAAGGACTAAATTGTAATTTATTCTTTCATATGGTTTACGGGTAGTAACTTACTTTATCTAAAATTGCTCTTTAAATTGTTTTTGGATTTTTATTTATTTTTTTCAGTACAGTTGTTATTGGAAATTACCCATATTAAAATGTTGGTTCAATCTATATATCATCATTATTTTATTATTTAAAGATGGTAAGAATTTTAAAAACAATTAATATATAAAAAATGAAATTGAAACTTTCAAAAGTGTATACACCAAACTGAAAAAATACCCTAATATTAGAAACTTTTAACATATATTTACCCCAAAAAAAAATTAGATGACCAGAAAATTTGATTAAACTCAACATGTGGGATGGGTTAGGTTATATACTTATTATTTATATGGGTAAATGAGTTGAATTTCGGCCAATTATCTTTGTAGTTTTTGAATTTTCAAAAATTACAATTAATCATTAGTTTTTGGGAGATTGTTCAATTTCGTCCATAGTTCAACAACATTTGATGGTGAAGAGATTCGATTGATCAAGGGCACATGTCAATTACTGCTAAGTTATGTTTACTTTGATAGTAACGGTTCTTGGCAAAAATCAATATATACTCCTAAACTTTGGAGTTGTATCAACCCGAAACTAATAATTATATCAATTTAAACCTTAAACTTTCATAAATGTATCAATTTACACCGTCCTTTAGATTCCGTTTGAAAAACGTTAATTCACACGTGTGCATATGTATAATTGTATTAATTACTCCTAAACTTTCATAATTGAATTAATTTAGACCATTCATTTCAAAATGCATGGACGATTTTCAAATGGAGGGTCTAAATCTTTGAAAAAGTCTATATAATTGATACACTTATGAAAGTTTAGGGTTTAAATTGATACATTTATTAGTTTAAGGTTTTAATTGATACAACCTCAAAATTTCGTGGTATAAATTTAATTTTGCCTCTTTTTTTTCCTTCAACTTTTTATGCTAATGTGACAAAGAAAATAATCTCTTTTACAATTATATATATATATTTTTTGTCATGGCATTTAAAAGGGAAAAGATTTCTCACTTCTTTTTTCTTCTCTCTCTCCTCTATGTATGTCTCACTCACTCTTGAAAAATTATTCAACGTGGTCCGCTAACCTCTAGACTGTTTGATACAATATCTCTGATGAGGTTGTTTAATAAGGAGATCCAGCCTCGTCAGAATTTTTAAGAAAATTCATTTCTAAAGATTGAGTTCTTTGATGGTTAAAGATGGATGTACACACATTTTAGTTCACTAGGACAAATGAAATAGAAATATAGTCATTAAATATTCATGTAAAGGTGTGAAATTTTCTACAATTGATTTTCAATGTTGACCCCAAAGAAAAAAGAAGAATGTAGAAATAGAGATCTAAAAGTTAGAGGGGTAAGAAAATATCTAGGAGGGTCATATTAGATGTATGTATAAATAAAGGGGATATTTGGGGCAAGAAGTAGGAGTTAGTAAGTCTGAAGTATTAGGAAGTCTGTGTTCGGAGTGCAAAGTTATTTAGTCTAGAGTTAGGAAATATGTGTTTAGGGTGCAGATTTGTTAAACTTGGAGTTCTGAAGTCTAACTCGATTTTAGCTATTTTTTTTGTACAATTTTTTGTACATTTTTTCAAATTTTCATTATTAAGGATTTGTTCCCATGAATTCTACACTTGGAATTTTTTGTTTTTATTAAATTATGTATATTTTACAAATTTCTTTAAAGAAGGAAAAAAAAAAGAATTTTGACCAAAATACCTCATATTCTTTTTCCAATATCTCTCACATTAATTATTCATTTGCCTTGAATAATTTTTAAATTAAAAAAATCTTACAATAATTTTTTAAATATTACATGTGATTTGCAAGATTTCAATCCATTAATTTAAATGGATCAAATATGTTTAAAAATTTCTATGTTTTTATTCTCTCAATTTTAGAAATAATATAGATTTGTTCCCGTCAATCATAAAATTAAGATTTTAAATTATATTATTTTATGAATATTTTAAAATTTTGTTAAAGACTTGTTTTCGTCAATTTGAAATTTTTGATTTCAGATTTGTTTTCCAAGATTAATAAAAGCTATAATTTTTTTTTTGTATAATTTAAAATTTTGTTTTTCTAACTAATCAATTAATGAATTGTTTGATTAATTTAAAAATAATATATATTCTTTGAAGTTTTAAAATAACTCAGTTAAAAATAAAATATTAAATATTTATGCTATTTTAAAATAATTAAGTTTAAAATGAATATATATTTTTTAAAACCATTCAAAATGAATATCACATATGTTATGGGTAAATTTGGACAACCGGATCAAATCCAAGAGAATAGAAGACAATTGGGTCAAATAAGATTTAAACGGAAACCCGGGATGAAATTGGGCTTGGAAAAGTAAGAGAATGACCAAAAGGCTAAGAGGCTCAACTCGGCCCGAACTGGGGCGAGTCGAGTCGAACTGCCCGACCCAGTTCTTGCTTACAGGGAAGTGCTCCACGCATGTCCATTGTCCAATATACCTTGAAGGGCCCCACCCGATCCTAAACCTAATCTTATTCGAGAAAGGGATGACCCTGTGTTATCCCTGTATAAATACTACATTATAACTCCATTGGAGGTAACTCATTCTCATTCTTCACTCTCTAATAGCTTGCTACACTTCTTTCCTCTCTAAATTAAGCATCGGAGTGGTTGTGGCAAGCACCACACCGGTGTGCAGGTTCTCTCTATTTTGCAGGTCATCTCTTTCCTCTCACAAATACAATTTCACTGTTGCATTCATGTGCAGATTAGGTGCATTCTTTTGCCCGGATTTGTGCATCAAGAATACATATACTTTTGTTCAAAATACTATTATATTTATGTTATTTATTGTAATAATTTTATTTTATTAAGTTTGAAAGGAGAAATTGTTTATCTTTTTACCTTGAATATGATTAATTTGAAAATCAATTTTTTTAATACGTTAACATTTTTAAATACTAATTTCTTAAATTGTAATATGAGTTAGTTTAAAATATGTTTTTTTATCTTCAAATCATAAAATTATATATATTTTTGAGCTATTAATTAAAAATAAGCTTAAAAAAGATAAGATTGTTATTTGTTATAAGTAATTTTAGTTTAAACTTTAAAAAAAATTGTAGATCAAATGTGGAGGAAGTAAGATTGGGAGATTTTTATCAATTAAATTTTTTTTATGTAGTACTCTAATTTACATTAGAATTTCTATTTAAATAATAGTATTATATCTAAAACATTTTTATATAATTTATATTTTAAAAAATAAAATTAGAAAAATATTTTTGTTAAAAAATTTATTAAAATTATAGGATAAAAAAATATTTTTGTTAATAATTATTTATATTTAATTATTAATTAGTAATAATGATGAGAAAATTTATATAAAAATAAAGAAATTAAAAAAATTATGTAAAAAAAAATGGAGAGAGAGAGGAGAGAAGAGAGAGAGAGATAGGAGTGAGGTGCGGTGAAGAAAATAGGAGATAGGAAAGTTGTGGGACTCACAATTGAGAGTTGAAGTTGGAGTTAATAAATTGTGGGGTCCACAATGGGAGAGTTGGAGTAGGAGTTAATAAGTTTGTGAGATCTACAATTGGAGTTAAAATATCATTGGGCTAAACAAGGAATTGAGTGGAGTTATTAACTCCTACTTCACCCAACTCCTCAATCCAAACACCACCAAAGTGTGTAGTGTGAACCTTTTGGCAGTGTTCGATATTTCTTACATAGCAATAAACAATAAGCTAGTAGAATTAACCACAGTCGCATATTGCTAAAAGTTTAAAGGTTGCAAGGTATGTGTTGGATATTTTTAAGCTTTATTTTATTTCTTTTTATTTAACCTTCTATCTTGGTCAATCCACTATTCCCATTAAATAGGAGAGAGTGGTTGTAGACTTGTTAAACAAGTCTTCCTGATAAAAGGGAGTACAAGAGAGTGCTCCCAAATAAAAAGGTTGCACTAGTTCCCCACATATGGCATATTCTTTAGTTGATCTTTGTATCATCTTTGACTCTCACTTCTCTGAAAACTAAAAGTTATTTTGTTTTTGGGTTTGATTTAGAGCATAGAAGTAATCAGATATTTGTAAGAGGGATTAGCTACACACAAGGTCTCTTGAAGGATTGTTGTATCTTCAGAGTGGAGTGCCAAATAATTCAGTGGGGAGGGGATTGAACTGATTTTTTTTCCTCTTTTGGAATTTTCGCTTTTTAATTTGGAAGATTTGTTTTTATTTTTTCAAGTTTCAAGTGAGGAATATACACACACATCAATATGAAGGGTAAAAAGGTAATTGAGTTGATTGAAAGAGATTGATTCGAATTAGAACTTTCTAGAATGATAACAGCATGACAAAAAGCTAAAACGATGACGTATTGGTCGGTTCCCCACTTCTCATTAAAATAAAGAAAGAATTGTATCTCAAGAGAGTCAAATTGATTTTTGGTCGGCACTAATGACCAAATATGCTTGTTGACCTAATTATATTATTATTTAAATTGAAATATAATATCTATCTTCTAATTCACGGTTCATGTCTTTTTCTTCGTCCAAATTTTAATGTGTGTGTATATATTACTTGTTATTTATTTTTTTTAAGGAAAAAATTCAATTTCAACCACTAGACTTGTTAAGTTGTATCAATTTTAACCCTAAACTTTCAATTTCATTAAATTGTAACTCAAACTTAGATAAGTGTTGCAATCTTAACCTCAAACTTTAAAAAGTGTTGCAATTTTAACTCTCTAATAAGTTCTCGTTCCAAATATCATTAAAAGAAGTTTTCTCTTATGCATTCAATGAACCATAAAATATATATTCGATATGAAATTGATAAAATTTTAGATAAAACCTACATTAGAGCTAAATTTTTTGTTAAAATTTATGAATTTTGGCAAAGATATTTAATGGTTAATTTGTGCATTGGTCATACTTATTTTTGTACAAAACTTTATTTTATTAAAATTAATGAATTTATGACAATGTTTACATTGTTTTTTTGTTGTTGTTAAAATTAGTGGGTGAATTAGCGAAAATTGAATCGAGGGTAAAAATTGCAATACTTATTTAAGTTTAGAGTCCAATTTGATGAAATTAAAAATTTAGGGTCCAAATTGATACAACCTGCCAAATTTATGGTCAAGTTTGATTTTTTTCCATTTTTTAAATTTAATTTTTGGTTTTTGATTTTCTATCTTTTAGAAATTAAAGCCAAATATGATATTCGATTTATGATAAAAAGAAATGATATCGTTGGCTATCTTTCTAAATAAAGAAAATTAAAAGTTTGTTTCATAGTTTTTAAAAATTATTTTTATTCGTTCTTTAAAAAAAAAAAAAATTTTGGTTACAATAACTATCAATTTATAATTTATTTTTTAATTTATAAAAAACAGATATAATTATTTTATTTTACCAATATAATTTTCAAGCTTTATCATTACAATAATATTTATAAATATTAGAGAGATATTTTTTAAAAGAAAAATATGTTAGAGAGAGGACAAGAAAATTTACATAAAAAGGAATGTTAGAAAATAGATGTAGAGCGATGTTAAATAGAGATGTATAGTAGAGGGGAAAGGTAAATTAGAGAGAGATATTAGAGACAGATAATAAGTTAGGTTGAATCTAAGGATAGAGTACTAAAAAAAAAAAACCTAAGGATAGAGAGAGAAATAAATGTTAAACACCTAAGGATAGAGAGAGAGAGATAAATGTTAAACAGAGGGAAGGCTACTTGTGAAAAAAAGTGATATTTTATTTGAGTAAATTATAAATTTAGTCCATAAATTTTAAGAATTGTGTATAATTAGTCTTAAATTTTAATTTTTTTAAAAAGAAATTTTGAAATATTTTGATGATTCAAAGGTACGACCTCTTTGAGGAAGTAATGATGCCTTAACCAGTAAATGTACTACGTTATTTTTCATTGTCAATACTATTGTATTACTTCAGTGTTGATATGACATTATTTATTGGAATCACTAAACCATCATAGATTGGTCTAGTAGTCAATAATGGTCATAGCAATAATAAAAGGTTTAGAGAAAATGAGTTCAATTTATGATGGTAACTTGTCTAGGATTTAATATCTTATATGTTTCTTGGCAACCAAAGATAGTAGGTTCAGACAATCGTCTCATGAGATTAGTTGAGGTGTGGGCAAGTTGACCCGGATGCTCACAAATATAAGAAAAATAAAAAATAATGATTTGGTTTGATATGGCAAAAGAAGTAAATTAGTTAGATAAATAAGGGTAAGGAACACTCAAAATCTACAATGTTACTGATTGAGTTTAATTGCAACAATTTTAGAAATTAAGGCTATAATTGTAACAATTTAATTATAACAATTTTATTTTAAGTTTAGAAAAGTAATAGTTACCATAAGAAAAATGAGGGGAAAACCCCTCTAATTGATGCGCCGCCCTTTGAGAAAAATGCAAAAACTACTATTAAAGTAGGAGCCATGCCTTAGTGTTGATTTCCTAGCCGTCCATTTTAAAAGCTAAAGACTTGGACGGTTGACAAAACCTTTGACTTTTTTTTTTCTTTTAATGAGTGTAGTTGACAAAGTTTCTTTTAAAAAATATTTTTGGAAATCTTTATTGACCCAACAAAAAAAAAAAAGAAAAAAAAAAGCATAGTTCTGGGTCATTGACATATACTTTCAACTAAGAGGTCAGATGTCTGAATCTTCCATCGAACAAAAAAACTGAATTTTTTAGCATTCTTTTCATCATTAGTTCATTTGTATTTTATAATAATGAAAGAAGCACCAAGTGGAATTCTACCCAACAATTCTGGTTGATTTTTTTTTGTTGTTGTTTTAATTATGAAAAAATTGCAAAAACCACCCCTGAGCTTTGGAGTTTGTTACAATCACACTCCTAAACTTTTAATTTGCCCTTTGAGCTTTGCTAAGTGTTGTTACCATACCTCTGAACTTTCAATTTGATCAATTAGCCCCATGTACTTTGTTAAGTGTTGCAATTAGCCCCATGCACTTTTTTTTTCTTTTCGTTTTATTTCCATATATGTTTTATTTTCCAGATCTGTCAATAATTAAGCTTGCTCTTCCTTCATACATGTGAAGCCTAATTGAATCCCCCACCCCTAAATGTTGTTGAATTAAAAAAAAAAAACAAAAAAGGAAAAAAAAGAACTAAGTTTTTTAGCCTTATTTTCATAATTAGTTCATTTGTATTGTATAATAATGAAAGAAGCACTTCGTGGAATTCTACCCAACAATTCTTTTTGATCTTTGTTTGTTGTTTCAATTATGGAAAAATTATAAAAATCATCCTTGAACCTTGGAGTTTGTTACAATCACACGCCTTAACTTTTAATTTACCCCCGAACTTTGTTAAGTGTTGCAATCATACCTCTGAACTTTTAATTTGATCAATCAGCCTCCCTGTACTTTGTTAAGTGTTTCAATCAGCCACCTGTACTTTGTTAAGTGGTGCAATTAGCCCCATGTACTTTTTTTTTCCTTTTCCAGATATGTCAATAATAAGTTTGTTCTTCCTTACTAATGTGTGAGTGATCAGGTGAACTTTGGGTGAAGAAAAATAAGTAAATACATTCAATCCCAGTGCAAGTGTACATTGTCGATGAAAGTATTAAAACAGGAGTATTTCTTGAGTATCGATCCCACAGGGAACAGTGTAACAAAAATATTGTAAAGAAAAGTGTAAAGAAATTGCAACTTGGAAACTAAAATTGCAAAAACAAGGTGGCAAAAAGAGAATAATTGCATAATCTAATTGCAAGTTAAAGTGGCAAAAATTGTAGAACTGAATTGCAAAATTAAAAATTGCAAAATAAAGTGATAAAGATTGTAGAATCGAAAATTTGCAATATTGAATAACAAACTAGATAGACTTGGTAAATGAAATTGCAAAAGAAATTTTAGAGAAATGAGGGCTCAAGAATGTCATTGCCCTAAATTGTAATTGCAAACCAAATTGCAATTCCAACCTATTCTACATTCAATTATAAACCAAAATTGTTACTCCTATTCACCTTGTAATTAGGTTTTTAGGAGGCTATGTGAGTGACTTATATGTCTATAGTCCCTCTATCTTAAATAATTCAACTGATAAGGAAATGAGCAATCAAGAATATCGTGAGGGAAGTCTACGAGATGAAAATCTAGCTCAATCAAGCTCAACCAAAGCTCAAGCTCAATCGAAGCTCAAGCTCAAAGTTAATGGAAGTCAGCTCCAATTTAACCCGATCATGAGGCAATCATTATGCCACAAGGCCCAATGACAAGAGCTAGAGCTAAGAGACATCAAGAAGCATTGAATATCCATTTCCAAGCTAAGGTGTCTATACAATGTGAAGAGTTGCAACTTTTCAAGCTTGATGGAGCACTTTTTCAACCAATAGTCATAATGAATCTAAAAATTCATATTCATTCACATTAATAATGCATTATGTATAATTTATTCCATGTATTTACATTTAAGAAGATTCATGCATGGAGTTGAAGAGTTGGGGGATGTATTTAGACCACATTGGTGAAAGGATGTGTCCTTTCAAGATGACTTTTCAAATAGTATAAATAGGGTTGTAACTAGAGATGTCTACGGGGCGGGGCGGGGCCGGGGAATGGATTCCCCGTCCCCGTCCCCGTCCCCTCGAAATTTCCCATTTAATTTTGCGGGGATCGGGGCGGGGATTCCCTGCGGGAAATTAGCGGGGATCGGGTTCCCCGCGGGGAATTTTTCCCCGTTCTTTTTTTTTTTTATTTTTTTATTATCTTTTTCATTTTTTTAAATTTATTCTCAACCATTATAAAAATTATTTCTAAATGAATAATTTTCAATATAATTCTATTTAAAAAAAATGTTATAAAATTTCCTAATAAAAATAATAATATACCATAAGTAAAAATACTATAATGTCGAAACAACTTAATTTCTAAAAATTCAAATTTCAATATTACAACATAGTTTTTAATTTTTTTATAACGAAACAATCTTAAACTAATTCCTACTATAGTTTTTTTTTAAAAAAAAAAAAATTCTATTTATAGTTAATATATATATATATATATATATATATATATATATATATATATATATATATATATATATATATATAAAACTAATCGGGGCGGGGTCGGGGACGGGGACGGGGAATATATTCCCCGTCCCCATCCCCGTTTAGCCAACGAAAAAAAAATGTCCCCACTCCTTCCCCCATTCCCCATGTAATCGGGGATTCCCCGCCCCTTTCGGGGCGGGTCCCCGCTGGGCCTTGGCCCCACGGGTTAAATGGACATCTCTATCTGTAACTTTGTCATTTGGAGACATGATTTAGTTGAATGAAAACTTGTTCTCTCAAGATTGAAACCTTCCAAGCATTTCTTGTAGTAGAATGCAACCGAGCCATTCAGTCCAACCTTGATCAAGTTAGATTGTGGAGTGACTCAATCTCGAACAAGATTTCCCAATCTTGCTTCTAGATCATTGATCTAAGAGGTAATCAATTTCTGGCCTTATCTCTTGGTTGATCCAAAATTTGTATAAGGAGGTGTTAACTTCTTAATTCAAGGGTTCTTGCTTAATCAAAGCTTGCATCTTTGGGCTGAGAGTTAGGGTTGCCTTATCATCGGCTCAACAATTTTATGGGTTTTGGAGTCTTTAATCCCTATGTCTAGGGTTGGCTTATGTCTAAACTCTTTTCTCCATCACTTGTGCAAAATCCTCTTATCACTAACCCCGTCGGTATTAGATCTAAGCTCGAGTTACTACCCTAGTTGATCAATCTAGGATCTCAACGGAAATCTATTCAACACAAGCATACAATTGAAATGTAGGCTTGGTTTTTGTTGGAATTTTGGCTACAATTACTTCTTAGGGAATTCACATTCTTGAACCCCTTAAGAAGTTTAGCTCATAATAAATCTATAAGAAACTAAGCAAGAAGTTAAAACAAACTCTATGAAAAAATAAAGTTGACTACTATATTACTCTAGAAATAACACTTAAGGGAAATGAAATTGTTTTACTAAATTTAATGGAAATGCAAATTGTTTTGCTATACTACAATAAATAGAACATCAATTGATAAAACCAACAATTTCACTAATTTAGCTTTGTAAAGATGGTATTGCATTCTGGACGAAATATTTAAAAGAAAACATTAACAAGCCAAAGAGAGTTGATTTATATTAGCTCAACCAAAGTAATATCTTATTCTTGAACAACCTACAAAATAATCTCATTCTAGTGATAAATATTCAACGAAAAAAAGAGGAGAAATCCAGAAAAACACCCATGAATCGTAAACTTCCAGCAAAAGTAGATTGAATTCCTTCGATATAAAATTGATCCCATAAGAATATCAAGTGTATTAAACAAAACTTGAAAATAACATCACTCAACTACCTTAAAACATAAACTAAACTTGCAGCAACTTCAGTAAAAAAATAGAGACGAAAAACTGAAAAAACAGAGGAAGAAAAAATGCAGAAAAACAGAGAGAAAAACGAGCGAAGACCCACGAAATTGACTCCAAAAATGCCTCCAAAATCGATTCTCTTCTTCACTCATCTTCTCTCCTTTTATAGGCCTTCATTAGGATTGAATAATGCCCAAATTTCATGCTCAAAATCCCCCAAATCGTGCAACAATTGATGATTTTCGGATATGAGTAAATGCATATTTTTTTTTCCTTTTTTGAATTTTTCTGCTGCTTCTAGAATTGCAGTTGAAGGGAATAATCGAATTAAACCCATAGCGGAAGCATAGGAATCGTCTTTGATTTATTTAGAATTAAACTAAAATACAAGGGTTAAGCAATAAATACCTTGAAAATAATATTATGGAGATTCTTTTTGCGGATTTTTATCTTTTCCACAAAGTCTTCCTGGCTATGACTCGAACACAGAACCAAAGCTTGTGGGAGCCTCTTGAAAGAAAATCCCCAAGGGATTGGAGAGGAAGAGTCTAGAGAGAATTCTCTAATTCTCTCTATTGAAGAGATGTGTGTTGTATGAACAATGCCTAATGGCTCACCCCTAGGGTCCTATTTATAGTGGTCTAGGGAAAATAATTAAATAATATATTTTAATATCTAATAGATTAAAATACATTTATCTAATCAATTTGAATCTTATTCAAACCGTTTAAAATTCTTCTACGACATTTATTTCCTAATTTGAATCCAATTCAAATTTAATAAATATCTTTTATTTAATGTATCTAATATACATTAATTATTTTAATATTTAATGTATCAAATACAATAAATATATTTTCCTCTTTTATATTTAATATATCTGATATATTAAATA
Source organism: Trichosanthes truncata (assembly GCA_033996785.1). Lineage (NCBI taxonomy): Eukaryota > Viridiplantae > Streptophyta > Magnoliopsida > Cucurbitales > Cucurbitaceae > Trichosanthes > Trichosanthes truncata. The sequence goes on from JAWPNB010000009.1 coordinate 26,059,473, forward strand.
TTAATTTAAACAATTCAAATTAAATATTGATTTGAACATTTCAAATTTTTAATATTTAATGTATCAAATACAATAAATATATTTTCCTCTTTTATATTTAATATATCTAATATATTAAATATTAATTTGAATATTTCAAAAAAAATTTCAACTAAATTGATCTTTTTAGTGTTTTTATGAGCTAGCAAGGGGGCCTTATGGACCTACAGATTATAAGCTCCAATGATACAAAATTAATTAATTAAACTCTTTAATTAATCAATTTTCATTCATTAACTCTAGGGTCACTCCACTATAGACCTAGAGTTGCACTCTTATGCACTGTAGGACAAGTTGTGTCCATTGATATAATCACTACATGCAAGTCGATCCTTCACGAGTTGTTCGTAATTACAGATGGGTCAAAAGTCCGTTTTACCCCTATAATTACATCTTGCACCTTAAGTACCACTGATTCTCTAATGAACAATATGTTTATAATCTAATTATAAACTAAATCCCTCTCGGGCCAATGAGAGGGTGGGGCCCCATTGTTCAAGTCTCGAAATCAGCACTTAAGGGCACTACTCATCTACTTATCCTATATGGGAAGGAGTGAATTCCATCTTGTGAGATTATGTTCCTAGCTCCCTATTTGGTCAAGTCCCCAAAATGGTAGGCATATTGAATCGGCTACAAAAGCCACTCTCACCCATGCAAATCAAAGGACAAGCCCTCACAGGCAGGAGTTCATAACTCACTCAAGATTAAGATCGAGTCGCATATGATCATCCTGATGAAATATTAATCTTCTCAATTAACGGATTTAAAGAGAGATTAAATATTTCGTGGTCCAGTCTTATACAAACTCATTGTATAAGATATCCCCACTCACATGTCTCCACATGAATGATTTGGATCAAGTCATTTGTAACTATTACAAAGTGGGTCGTATCAATAGTGTTACTAAGATAAAGCACCTAACCTTATCCATATACTATGACTCTTTAGGTTATTTCTTGAACACGATCCTCATGTATGTGAACCATACTGTTCAAGATTACACTAATAACCTTAGATTTTTCATATAATGGATAATATTATATTGCAAATAAAATAATCAAAATTATTATTAATTATTAAATAATTAATTAATTATGAGGCTTTAGGACATAAATCCCAATAGCAGTTTCATGAAATTGTAATTTTGGTTTTGCAATTTCCACAGTTCCTCAAGAATTGCAACTTCATCTTGCAATTTCGATTTTGCAATTTCCACAATTCCTACACAAAAGAAACTCTTCTTAGTTTAATTTTTCTCTTTTCTCATTTTTCCTTTCACATGCACTTCTCACAACTTATTGATGTTTTTCAAGCATTTTACCAATTTTCTCCTATGATTTCTAAAGCAAAGCAAGCATATTTTAAGCTTATGAGCATTATATAGGTCTTAATTCTAAGGCTTATTAGTGGGTCACACATGTGAAGCCCAATTAAACGGTAATTTAATAACAACTAATAGAAGGGGCTAACTGCAACAATTAACAAAGTTCAAGGCATGGGCGGGACTCAGATAGTAATGTTTGGGGGGTTGAAAATTATGTTACATAAATATAATAAAAAAATTATCACCAAAAGGTCAGAGGTTCGAATCCACATACACATCCCACATTACTTTGAAATAGAAAGAAAAAAAATTACAAGAGTTTAGTTCATGAACTTTTAAGTTTGTGTCTATTAGATCCCTAAACTTTAAAAAGTGTTTAATAGGTTCCTAAATTTTCAATCTTGTATCTAATAAGTTTCTAAACTTTAAACGTATCCAATAGGTCCATAAACTTTCAATTTTGTGTCTAATAGGGCTCTCACATAATCAAAAATTTTAAATGTTAATTGATTTACTAGACATAAAATTAAATTTTGTATCCAACGAGACCTGAAACTTTCAATTTGTGTCAAAATAATCCTTGAATTTAAAAAAAATGTCCAATAGGTCAAGAATCTATTAGATACAAAGTTGAAAATTTGATGACCTATTAGATACAAAATTGAAAGTTAAAAGATATGTTAGACAAGTTTTAAAGTTAAGAGATCTATTAGACTCTTTTTAAAGTTCAAGGATGTATTAGACACAAAATAAAAAGTTTAAAAACCTATTAGACACTTTGCAAAAATCATAATTTCCATTATAGAAAAGACACAATGTGAATATGTTTTCTTCATTTATAGACGGAAGGTTAAAAAATACTAAATTGTTTTTGAGTGGAATAATCTAATTAAAATCTAGTGGAAGTGTTGAAATGAGAGGAATTTTTGAAATACCTTTATGGGAAGAATAATATAGATGAATGTAAATTTGATTTACTACATTTTTGGTGGAGAATAAATAATGTCACCTAGATAGTTGATACAAGATCCACTTTCAAAATTTATTCTTTATTACATTTACTGTGCAATTCTTGGAAAATACTTAACATGTAGAATAGTTTCTACAGGTTGGCACCAGGAAACCCATCTCAATTAGTGTAGTGGGAGACATTAAGATGTCATTAAGTAAAGACTGTTACTTAATGTTGAATATGGTGTTGTTAGTAACCATAAAAGAAATTCAATTTCTCAAACTTTATTACTAAAAAGTTTATATAGTATGAATTACTTTGAAGTATTAAAATTTATATTTTCAAAATTGTTTGTAAATACATTCAGCTAAAAATAAGAACAATTTGTCTATGTTAAAATATTGACATATGCTATACTACAAAATGCTAAGATATTCAGGATTATAGAATCCATAAAAGAAAGACATTGTTTTCTCCTAATAAATAATACTTGACTTTGGCAGTTAAGGTTGATTAATATCAACTTGAATAAAATTAAAAGACTAGTAAGAGGTAATTTTCTAAAAAGTTAGTTAATTACTTTATATGTATGTAGATCTTGCCTTGTATGCAAAATAATCATTTGTCCTTTATTAGATAAAACTAGAAGGCCAAAGAATACTTTGGGCTTACACATTCTGACCCAAGTGGTATGGTGAATGTAAAGGCCAAAGAAAGTCATGAATATTTAATCACTCTAGTTGATGATCATTTAAGGTACAAGTATCTTTATCTAATACAACATAAGTCTAAATTTTTTGAAAAGTTCAAGAAAATTAAGATTAAAGTTGAAAATCAATTCGGTAAATCTATCAAGATATTATGATCAAATCATAATAGAAAGTACAAGAACCTTATCTGCTAAGAAAAATTGATAGAAAATTAGTTTTTATCCTAATTATTTTAAATATCAAGTACATTTATGTGAAATTGTGTTGCAAGGGGAGAAACAAGACTTTATTAAACATGGTCACATCAGTAATGAGTTACACACTATTACCAAACTTCGGTTAGGAAATGCAATAGAGATTGCATGGTGAATATGATTCTCTTCAAAAATGTCTACGAGACAATTTTAAGATTATAGAAGATTAGTAAAGTTGGTTTACAACACTTCACTATCTGGGAATGTTAAGTTCACATGCTGAAATAAGCTTAAAAAGCTTGTATACATTCAAAGATAAGTCTAAGTGTAGGCCATCCCTAAGGAGTACAAAATGGTTTTTTAGCTAATCCTAAAAAGAACAAGGTATTTGTATGAAAAATATCATATTTTATAAGGAATGTAAAATAAAAGACTACAAACCTTTAATAATGTAAGATAGTGTTAATAAATTGGTCCCAAGTAAAGCCACGAAATAGTTAACAAAAGTTCTTAACATTTTAATTACATTTGAAAGTCAAATGGATCTTAGTCATGAATTGGATTAGTCTCATCGTAGTGGGAGAGTTATGAGATGACTCAACCTTTACAAGAACTTAATTGAAGCCAAAAACTTGATCGTTATATGCTACACGCAAGTGCACGTGATGGAAGTAATAAGAAACTTGAAGTATTCCAGAGTATCGTACCCAAGGGAACGAGTTTTAATAAAATGAAGTTTAGATGGCACAAAATCATTGACAAATTGCAACTAAGTAACTGTGGGTATAAAAGATTTGTGAGGTGTTTTGACTTAAAAGAAAAATTGTTTGAAAAATCAATGGAAATGAAAAAGGGATTCAAGATGCTAATGCCCCTTTGGAAAGAAAATGTAACAAGAAGGAAATTGCAATCGTAGCTAACTCAAGAACTAAGTAAACCGAATGCACCTCTTATTCGACCTTCTATGGAGTATCTTTAAGAGATAAGTGATTAAACCTATATTTCTATGGCTAATCTAACTTAGATATTTTTGCTCACAACTCTAGTGGTTTTGGAGTCTCGCCCTATGTCTAAGGTCGATGTTTCAGGTCTTATGTCTAAGCCTTTTCCTCTATTGCTTTTGCGACATCCGCTTCCTTTAACCCTTTCAGTATTAAGTTTAGCTTGGCAAGCAACACTAGATGACCAACTAAGGTTTACCCAACATTGAACTCACCAAAAGCAAACAATAGTTCAAGAATTAGCTAGATTGTTTTGCTATCGAGCCTTACATCTTTCCTCTAGGGCATTCACAAACTTGAATCCCAAAGAAAATTTAGCTCTTCATAATGAAATTAACAAAAAACAGTAAGTTAACTTGTTAAAACTCATTGATACAAAAGAATGAAGATGTAAAACAACTAGCAATTTAAATTTGATTTCAATACCCAAATTACCAAAATGATTAATCTGGAATTAATACCCAAAATTCAAACAACAACCAATCTCCAATAAAAAAATTACAAAGAAGGAATGAGAAACTCAGTAACTAAAGGTTTTAAATTTAAATAACAAAATTGAAAATTACAGTAATAAAACAAAAGAAAATTACAAAAGAAAGCTACAGTAGCTAAAATTCATAAGTTAATTAACAGAATCTAAATTACAGTGTTTGAAGAAATTAAAAGAACAACAATACACCCATTCCTCTCGGCTCATTCGAACAAGGATTTGTTCATAACCACCACCAACTCTCGTTGTGATGGGATTGAGGAGGAGATTCGGGACTGAGATCTAGAAGAAAATAAAATAGAACAGCAACTCAAAACTGAAAATGAAAATTGCAGTCGGTGAAGAAAACCCAAAAAAAAAAATGAAAATCTTCCAAAATCGAGCTCTCTTTCTTTGGCTTCTTCTTCAATCTTTATAGGGACTTCATGCTAGGGTTTCTCTCTTGGTTGATGGACAATCACAGCTCATAATCTAACTAAAATCGTGGGTAATTCTCGCTCAAAATCTCGAAATTTGCTTTTTTCCTTAATTTCTAGATCTGTCAAAATTGCAATTGTAATGCTGTTGCATACTGTATAAATCTTGCATCAAAACATTAAGTAAGTGTAAATTTTTTTCTTCTTTTGTTTTCTTTTCTCAACTTACTTAATTTAAAGGTCTTCCAACAATAATGTGATTAAATTCAACAACTTTTCTATTTTTCATCAAATAATATGAATAAAAAATCACAAGTATAACTAAGTTTAAAGGCCAAATATTCCTCATGAATGAGAATTATCAAAGCTCAAGTTGTCATGTTAGATGACAAAGTAGAAAGACTTATTACCCTAAAAGTGAGACTAATGACAAAGGGTTAAACCTAATAGGAGAAAGTAGACTGCGAGTAAATTTTCTCACTTGTTGCCATACTAGAGTTTGTAAGCATTATTTAATTCATTGTTCGTATGAGATATGAAAAATGAATGTTTAGAATTGTTTTATAAAAAGAAATTTTAGATAATGCATCCACACAAATCAATTAGAAAAGTTTATATCCACAGATCAAAAACAAAAATGTTTGCAAAATAATAAAGGTTCATTTATTAAATGAATTTTACCATTAGATCTTTAGATATAAGGTTTGATAAAAGTATCAAAATCTATGACTTTGGATAAATATTAATGAAGCTTGTATAGACAAGAAAATCATTAATTGCTTAGTGAATTTTCTCATGTTTTATTTTGATAATATTTTACTCATTATGAATGAGGTAAGTGAAGGGAATAATCAAATTAAACCCACAGCGGAAGCATAGGAATCGTCTTTGATTTATTTAGAATTAAACTAAAATACAAGGGTTAAGCAATAAATACCTTGAAAATATGGAGATTCTTCTGGCGGGTCTTTATCTCCTCCACAAAGTCTTCCTTGCTATGACTCTAACAAAAGATCAAGGCTTGTGGGAGCCTCTTGAAAGAAAATCTTCAAGGGATTAAAGAGGAAGAGGTTTAGAGAGGATTCTCTAATTCTCTCTTTGAGGAGATGTGTGTTATCAAGAATGCCCAATGGCTCACCCCTAGGGTCCTATTTATAGTGGTCTAGGGAAGATAATTAAATAATATATTTTAATATCTAATATATTAAAATATATTTATCTAACCAATTTGAATCTTATTCAAACCTTTAAAATTCTCCTACGACATCTATTTCCTAATTTGAATCCAATTCAAATTTAATAAATATCTTTTCTTTAATGTATCTAATATACATTAATTATTTTAATATTCAATGTATCAAATACAATGAATATATTTTCCTCTTTTATATTTAATATATCTAATATATTAAATATTAATTTGAACACTTCAAATTAAATATTAATTTGAACATTTCAAATTTTTCTTTCAACTAAATTGATCTTTTAGTGTTACTATGAGCTAGCAAGGGGACCTTATGGACCTACAGATTATAAGCTCCAATGATACAAAATTAATTAATTAAACTCTTTAAATAATCAATTTTCATTCATTAACTCTAAGGTCACTCCACTATAGACCTAGAGTTGCACTCTTATGCACTGTAGGACAAGTTGTGTCCATAGATATAATCATTACATGCAAGTCGATCATTCACGAGTTGTTCGTAATTACAGCTGGGTCAAAAGTCCGTTTTACCCCTATAATTACATCTTGCACCTTAAGTACCACTGATCCTCTAATGAACAATCTGTTTATAATCTAATTATAAACTAAGTCCCTCTCGGGCCAGTGAGAGGGTGGGGCCCCATTGTTCAAGTCCCGAAATCAGCACTTAAGGGAACTACTCATCTACTTACCCTATATGGGAAGGAGTGAATTCCATCTTGTGAGATTATGTTCCCAGCTCCCTATTTGGTCAAGTCCCCAAAATGGTAGGCATATTGAATCGGCTACAAAAGCCACTCTCACCCATGCAAATCAAAGGACAAGCCCTCACAGGCAGGAGTTCATAACTCACTCAGGATTAAGATCGAGTTGCATATGATCATCCTGATGAAATATTAATCTTCTCAATTAACGGATTTATAAAGAGAGATTAAATATTTCGTGGTCCAGTCTTATACAAACTCATTGTATAAGATACCCCCACTCACATGTCTCCACATGAATGATTTGGATCAAATCATTTGTAACTATTACAAAGTGGGCCGTATCAATAGTGTTACCAGGATAAGGCACCCAACCTTATCCATATACTATGACCCTTTAGGTTATTTTTTGAACATGATCCTCTCGTATGTCAACCACATATTGTTCAAGATTACAATAATAACCTTGGATTTTTCATATAATGGATAATATTATATTGCAAATAAAATAATTAAAATAATTATTAATTATAAATAAATTATTAATTACGAGGCTTTAGGGCATAAATCCCAACAGTAAGGTTTCTATCTAACATAAAAAAATTGACTAAGTAACCAATTCCAAATGAGTGATTTGGAATGACGCGGTATATTTTATATGTCCAAAATAGAGATTTTAAGGACAAAAATGTTAACTTTGTCTCAAACATCTTATATTGACAAAATTATTGTCAAATATCTTATATTTAATTTGAAGTGTTCAAATTAATATTTAATATATTAGATATATTAAATATAAAAGAGGAAAATATATTTATTGTATTTGATACATTAAATATTAAAATAATTAATGTATATTAGATACATTAAATAAAATATATTTATAAAATTTGAATAAGATTCAAATAAATAAATATCGTAAGAGATTTAATTGAGATTCAAATAACTATAAGATATATTTTAATATATTATATATTAAAATATAATATTTTAATTATGACAAAGATTTGCCCTTGGTTTCTATAAATAGGACCCTTGGGTTGAGTCATTAGACATAACACACATCTCCTCAATTGAGAATTAGAAAATTCTCTCTAGACCTCTTCCTCTCTAATCTCTTATGGATTTTCTTTCAAAAGGCTCCCACAAGCCTTGGTTCTGTGTTCGAGTCATAGCAAGGAAGAGTTTTGTGGAAGTCTTGGAACACGAGAAGTAAAGAACTGCCATAAAATATCTCCATATATAATCCTAAGGTATGTTTGCTTGACCTTAATTTTGTGTTTAATTCTAAATAAATCAAAGTCGATTCCAATGCTTCCGCTGTGAGTTTAATTTGATTATTCCCTTCAGGACCTAATACCAAAAGAGTTAGTGAAAAGAGGATTTTGCACAAGAAATGGAGACAAGAGCTTAGACATAAGCTAGTCTTTACCCTAGACATAGGGCAAAAGACTACAAAAACATATAAAATTGTATGAGCCAATTGATCTAAGTTAGAGAAACTATAGACATATAAGTCACTCATTTAGTCTTCTAAGGGCCTAATTACAAGGTGAATAGGAGTAGAAATTTTGGTTTGCAATTGTTGTGTAAGGGTAGGATTGAAATTGCAATTTAAGTGGCAATCCACAAATTAGGGCAATGAGCATTCTTGGGCCCCGTCCCCTCTTCATCGAGTTAACCCATTGCATTTTTCGTTTCATTGCTGTTTCGCACCATATTGCAATTTGATTATGCAATTTAGTTTTTATTTCTTTGTTGTTTTACATTACTTACAATCTGATTTTTCAATATGTTTCTGCAAGTTGGTTTTCATTTCTTTTCTATTTCACACCATCTTGCAATTTTGATTTTGCAATTTAGTTACGAAGTTGCAGTTTTGAATACATTTTGCTTTTGCAATTTCTTTGTTACATAGTTCCCTTGGGAGACGATATTTAGGAATATTCCCTTTATTACTTGTAGTGGTAGTGTGCACTTGCATTGGGGTTGAACGTATTTCCTAACTTTTTGACCCAAAGTTTCACCCAATCAAATACTATCGAAACAACGTTGCAACACTAGGGGCAACGTTGCAAGCTGTCCCTTCGAATAAAATAAAAAGGAAAATTATTTTTGGAGTTGGCATTGCAACGCTATAGTCAACATTGCAATGCTCTGCGTGTTGTCTGCTGAAGTTGAAAGGTTGCATGTATGGTGTTGCAACGCTATGCTCTCGGGCTTCTTTTCTTTGACAACTCTTCTCTTCATGTCCTTTGCCCAAAAGCACTCCTTTAAGCTCATTTTGGTTAAATACTATCGAGATAGCGTTGCAAGTTGTCCTTTCGAATAAAATAAAAAGGAAAAGTCTTATGCTTATTCATAGTTATTTCTACTTTGATTGAACAAACAAATCAATTAATTTAGAAATTTCTTGGTTGTGCTAGATGTACTCATAGGTGTCCTCGGTCTCTAGCTTAATTTGAGTAGTAAATAGGTAGGTTGCCACGTCAGTTAAATTAAGTAGAATTGCTTAATTACGAGTACATGGTAGACCTTAGAATTGTTAGCACAAGCTTAGTTAATTTAGATCGACCAATCTTAATTAATTAACTTGTTTCGACTTATCCCTTGGGTGTAATGCGTTTAATTAATTCTTTTGGTATTGGTCGTGACAAATTAACTAATTAAATTATAGCTAATTAGGCATTTTGTAAATTGGTTTAATTAAGGGAGGCTCCTACGATGTCTCGAGGAGTTAAGTCGATCTTAAAACATTGGAAATTTCCTTTTATGATAGTTTTAATGATCAATAATTTGCACAATTACCTGTTTACCCCCGATTTAATGTCCGAGGTGAGATCTTTATCTTTATTGCTTTTTAGTCATTCTGTCTATCTTATGCTTCATCTTTAACTTCCCCCCTTAGTCCGTGTCAAATAAGAAACCTAGAATTTAGAAATCAATTATTCGGTTTATAAATGTATTTGATTGTGTGTGACAAGCACTTTCAATCATCTCATATGCTGTTGTCATGCTTTCTAGCTTTTTGGCCAAAACATTAGTTATGCTAACCAAAATATATACTCTTGCCTTTTCATTGGCCTTGATCTAGTGATCATATACATCACGAAAATTTTGTGCAGCATTAGCAGCAGATTCTTGAGGACATTCCTTAGTCAGAACGAATTTCATATCATCCATAACCAATATAGTGTTGATATTATTTTTTTAGGTTGTATAATTTTCACCAGTCAATTTTTCGGCAGCCAAAATAGAGATTAAAGAGCTAGACATTTTGCTGGAAAAATAAAATATAATAATCAGAAAAAAAAATATAAACATGATCTAATCAATTTTAGAATAGAAATAATTTTTTTTGATAATTTTTTGATAAATAATTTCTAATGCTATGGTATTTTAGTGATTTAGAACAAGTGCCGCCGTAGGGTAGGTCAAGTGTTATTTACTAAATTGAGACAATCTCAACCAAATATTATACCAGAAAAACTCTTATTTCTATAAGATTCAACTACTATTAATTTCGTCAAGGACATTATTAACAACTTTAATGAGCTCTTCGTAAGTGTGACCCATCATTTCAGATCCTATAATTTTATCCCAACAAGTATTGTCGTACGTAGTGTAGGTCAAGTATTGGAACAAAACTACAATCATATCATTCTCAAGAGATTTACCCTGATATTTACCCTTGCAAACACCTTCCGTAGGGGGACGGTCCAAAAGCCGCCACGAGGCCTCACATGGATCTCACGTTGTAAATCAATGATGGAGACCATAGGATGTGTTGTCACATATCCTTCTCATACTTACTATTTTGAAATAGGGTTTTCTTTTACTTAGACAAATTAGGCTAACCTCATTTGTCTAAGGTCTCAATCTATCATCCACAAATAAATAAATGCTTTTAATCCTATTAAAAACTAACTCACTTGGATAATCTTAAAATTCCACCATTGTAAACTCTTTAAAACAAAATTAAAAGATTACCCTAAATTCTAATCATATTAGAAACAAATGAAGATAAACTAAAATAAAAAATAAACTATTTTATACAAGAATCAAGAATATCTTTAATAAAAAGAAAGCCTAATCTCATTAGGAAAACATGCATTCCAATCAAGAAAGCAAATATCCTAATTCAATTTTCCAATCAATTTCCAAATATAACAATTATAATCAAAGATATGGAAAATATGAACTAATTAGGAAAACATCTTATTTCTATTAAGAAACAACTTAATCAAAAATTTCAAATATAACAATTATATTAAAAAAATAATAATTAAGATGCATGATCATCCTTAATCTATAGTGGGATTTTAATCTAAATGACATACTTTATGCAACGATCAAACAATTTAAGAGATACATCTCATGCATAATTAAGATAAACAACAGAATTGACCGACATTTTTGGCATATTCTATAAAATTTAAGACTATTTAAATTACAAATTTTAAATCCAAGACATATCTTGGTCTTCAAGATCCTTTTCCTTTTGGGTAATCTAAATTTAGGGTTTTGAAAAACCCTAAATTATGTCTTCTATGTTTATCATCAGCCGTTGGTCATCATTACCCTTGCACGTCACCACAAGCATGCAAACCAGTTTGAAATACATAAAGCATCATGTTGACGCCATCCTTGAACTTACACGACAACAAATTCATCCACCATTGATAATTGCTAATTATCTTTTAATTGGCTCACGTGAGATAATGGACTTATTGTCGGCAACACACACCAAGTTATACTCACCAAAATATATGTTATTATGACATATGTAATATTATAATATACACACTTGCAGCAAATCTTGATTTTTACATGTGCTCATTGTTAGCTTGATTCCTTATGTTTCAGCATCTTTTAGTGGCCAACGTGTGTTGGTTTTGAAAAATAAAAATAAAAAATAAAACTAAAGGATCCAACCTTTTACAAACAACACCTTAACCCTTATTGGTTTCACATTTGATCTAATCAAATCAATAAAGCTAATGCCAAATAGCCTAAACAATCAATTTGCAAACCACATATATCACATATATGAAATTAAAACACCCACCATATAAAACTGTAATTCTAAATAATATTCAAAGACGACTTTGATACCATTTGAAGGGAATAATCTAACTAAACCCTAATGGAAGCGTTGGAATTGATTTGAGTTTATTTAGAATTAAATAATAATAATAAGGTTAAACATAAACCATACCTTAAATGTTATGAAGATTCATATGATGTTCTTGATCTCTTCCACAAAGCTTTCCTAGCTATGGCTCGAACAAAGGACCAAAGAGGTTTGTGGAAACCTTCTTGAAAATAGAGAGAGGAAATGAGAGGAGAATTTCTAGAGTTCTTTTCTTTTATGTAGAATACACCAAATAATATATTTTAATATCTAATGTATTAAAATATATTTATCTAACCAATTTGAATCTTATTCAAACCCTTTTAAATTCTCCTACGATATTTATTTCTTTATTTGAATATTATTCAAATTATATAAATATATATATTTTAATGTATCTTAATACATTAATAATTTCTTTTATATTCAATGTATCACATACAATAAACATGTTTTTCCTCATTTAATATATCAAATATATTAAATATTAATTTGAACATTTCAAATTTTCTTTTAACGAAATTGATTCCTTATTGTTCGTATGAGCTTGTAAGGGGACCTTATGGACCTACAGATTATAAACTCCAATGATACAAAATCAATTAGCTAAACTTTTTAATTAATTAATTTCCATGTGTCATTGACTATAGGTCACTCCACTATAGATCTAAAGTTGCACTCTTATGCACTGTAGGATAAGTTGTGTACATCAATCTAATCATTACATGCAAGTCGATCATTCACAAGTTGTTCATAATTACAGCTGGGTCAAAAGTTCATTTTTCCCCTATAATTGCATCTTATACCTTAAGTACCACTCATTCTCTAATGAACAATTTGTTTATGATCCAACCATAAACTAAGTACCTCTCGGGCAAGTGAGAGGGTGGGGCACCATTGTTTTAAGTCCTGAATTAGCACTTAAGGTAACAACCCATCTACTTTTCCTATATGGGAAGGAGTGAATTCTATTTTGTGAAATTATGTTCCCAGCTCTCTATTTGGTCAAGTCCCCAAAATGGTAGGCTTATTGAATTGGCTACAAAAGTCATTCTCACCCATGCAAATCAAAGGATGAGCCCTGATAGGCAGAAATTCATAACTCACTCAAAATTAAGATCGAGTCGCATATGATTATCTTGTGAAATATTAATCTTCTCAATTAACTGATTTATAAAGAGAGATGAAATAATTCGTGGTCCAGTTTTATACAAACTCATTGTATAAGATACCCCCACTCACATATCTCCACATAAATAATTTGGATCAAATCATTTGTAACAATTACAAAGTGGGTCGTATGTTACCAGGATAAGACACCCAACCTTATCCATATACTATATACCCTTTAGGTTATTACTTGAACATGATCCTCCTGTATGTCAACTACATACTGTTCAAGATTACCATAATAACCTTAGATTTTACACAATATTGGATAATGTTAATGAAATGAATAATCTAATTATACCCAAATGGAAGCGTAGGAATCGGTTTGAGTTTATTTAGAATTAAATAATAATATTAGGGTTAAGCATAACGTATCTTGAAAATATGGAGATTCTTATGGTGTTCTTGATCTCTTCCACAAAGCCTTCCTAACTATGGCTCGGATAAATGACTAAAGAGGTTTGTGAGAACCTTCTTAAAAATAGAGAGAGAATGAGGGGAGAATTCTTCGAGAGTCTTTTTCTCTTATTTTTGATGTCCACAATGGCTTACCCTTAGGGTCCTATTTATAGTGGCCTAGGAAAAATAATTAAATAAAATATTTTAACATCTAATATATTAAAATATATTTATCTAACCGATTTGAATCAAATTCAAACTTTTCCAAATTCTCCTATGAAATCTATTTTCTTATTTGAATCTAATTCAAATTTAATAAATATATTTAATTTAATGTATCTTAATACATTAATAATTTATTTGATATTTAATGTATCATATACAATAAATATATTTTTCCTAATTTAATATATCGCATATATTAAATTTTAATTTGAACATTTCAAAAATTTCTCTCAACAAAATTGATCGCTATTTGTTCATATGAGCTAGCATGGGGACCTTATGGACCTACAGATTATAAGCTCAAATGATATAAAATCAATTAATTAAACTTGTTAATCAATTAATTTTTATTCATTAACTATAGGCCATTTCACTATAGACTTAGAGTTACACTCTTATGCACTGTAGAACAAGTTGTGTCTATCGATCTAATAATTACATGCATGTTGATCCTTCACAAGTTGTTCGTAATTATAGTTGGGTCAAAAGTCCGTTTTACCCCTATAATTACATCTTATACCTTAAGTACCACTGATTCTCTAATGAACAATTTGTTTATGATCTAACCATAAACTAAGTCCCTCTCGGGCCAGTGAGAGGGTGGGGCCCCAATGTTCAAGTTTCGAAATCAGCACTTGAGGGAACTATTTATCTACTTTCCCTATATAGGAAGAAGTGAATTCCATCTCGTGAAATTATGTTCCCAGCTCCCTATTTGGTGAAGTGCCCAAAATGGTAGGCTTATTGAATTGGGTACAAAAGCCATTATCACCCATGCAAATCAAAGGACGAGCCCTCATAGGAAAGAGTTCGTAACTCACTCAAGATTAAGATCGACTCGCATATGATCATCTTGTGAAATATTAATCTTTTCAAATAACGGATTTATAAAGAGAGATTAAATATTTTGTGGTCCAGTCTTATACAAACTCATTGTATAGGATACGCTTACTCACATGTCTCCACATGAATGATTTGGATCAAATCATTTGTAACAATTACAAAGTGGGTCGTATCAATAGTGTTACTAGGATAAGACTGTTGGGGTTTATGCCCTAAAGCCTCGTAATTAATGATTTATTTAATAAATAATAATAATTTTGATTATTTTATTTGCAATATAATATTATCAATTATATGAAAAATCCAAGGTTATTAGTGTAATCTTGAACAGTATGTGGTTGGCATACGGGAGGATCATGTTCAAGAAATAACCTAAAGGGTCATAGTATATGGATAAAGTTGGATGCCTTATCCTAGTAACACTATTGATACGGCCCACTTTGTAATAGTTACAAATGATTTGATCCAAATCATTGATGTTGAGACATGTGAGTGGGGGTATCTTATACAATGAATTTGTGTAAGACTGGACTACGAAATATTTAATCTCTCTTTATCAATCAATTGATTGAGAAGATTAATATTTCATCAGGATTATCATATGCTACCCGATCTTAATCCTGAGTGAGTTATGAACTTCTGCCTGTGAGGGCTTGTCCTTTGATTTACATGGGTGAGAGTGACTTTTGTAGTCGTTTCAATATGCCTACCATTTTGGGGACTTAACCAAATAGAGAGCTGAGAACATAATCTCACAAGATGGAATTCACTCATTCCCATATAGGGTAAGTAGATGTGTAGTTCCTTAAGTGCAGATTTCGGGACTTGAACAATGGGGCCCCACCCCCTCTCACCTGCCCGAGAGGGACTTAGTTTATAATTAGATTATAAACAGATTGTTCATTAGAGGATCAATGGTACTTAAGGTGCAAGATGTAATTATAGGTGTAAAACAAACTTTTGACCCAGCTGTAATTACGAACAACTCGTGAATGATCGACTTGTATGTAATGATTATATCTATGGACACAACTTGTTCTACAGTGCATAAAAGTGCAACTCTAGGTTGAATGAAAATTAATTAATTAAAGAGTTTAATTAATTAATTTTGTATCATTGGAGCTTATAATCTGTATGTCCATAAGGTCCCATTGCTAGCTCATAGTAACACTAAAAGATCAATTTAGTTGAAAGAAAAATTAAAAAAATTTAAATTAATATGTAATTTGAAGTGTTCAAATTATTAAATATAAAAGAGGAAAATATATTTATTGTATTTGATACATTAAATATTAAAATTTGAAATCTTCAAATTAATATTTAATTTAAAGTGTTTAAATTAATATTTAATATATTAGATATATTAAATATAAAAGAGAAAAATATATTTATTGTATTTGATACATTAAATATTAAAATAATTAATGTATATTAGATACATTAAATAAAGATATTTATAAAATTTGAATAAGATTCAAATAAATAAATATCGTAGGAGATTTGAATGAGATTCAAATCAGTATAAGATGTATTTTAATATATTAGATATTAAAATGTAATATTTTAATTATGGAAAAGATTTGCCTTTGGTCTCTATAAATAGAACCCTTAGGTTGAGTCATTAGAGAACACACATCTCCTCAATAGAGAATTAGAGAATTTTCTCTAGACATATTCCTCTCCAATCCCTTGTGAATTTTCTTTTAAGAGGCTCTCACAAACCTTGGTCATGTGTTCGAGTCATAGCTAGGAAGACTTTGTGGAGGAGATAAAGACATGCTAGAAATATCTTCATATTGACTTCAAGTAAGTTTACTTAATCTTTTTTTTTTTAGTTTAATTTTAAATAAAATCGAAGACGATCCAATGCTTCCGTTGCAGAGTGAAACGTTCATTTCTTTAAAGATACCCAATCTTATCCATATCCAATAGACTTTTTAGGTTATTTCTTGAACACGATCCTCTTGTATGTCAATTACATACTGTTCAAGATTATAATAATAACCTTGGATTTTACACAATATTTGATAATGTTATACACAATGTAAAATAATAAATTATTTATTAATAAATGAAAAAATGTTTAATTACAAAAAAAACGAACTTTAGGGCACAAATCCTAACAATTAAACATAATATAAAATAATAAATTATTTTATTTTATTATTATTATTATTTTTGAAATAATAAATTATTTTATTTAATAAATGAGAAAATGTTTAATTACAAAACTATGAGCTTTAACACACAAATCCTAATATTTTTATGTTAGTTTTAGCTTATGTGGGTTTTTGTTCCTCTTAGCCTATTCTTCTCTCCTCCATTTTCATGCATTATTCTTTCTCCTTGTCCAGGCGAGACCAAGGATTTTTTTTGTTTTTTCTTTCTCTCTCTTCTTTCGAAAGGAGAAAGAAACCCACAAAGATGATATCATACAAGGACCCAATCCATTTGCTTCTTGCCTCCATATGCTCTGCACTTATCTGAACAATGAGTTTTTTTAGCCAAACTACACAAGGTTCCAATTTCTTCTCCAAAAATTTCTCCACTGTGTATTACTTGTTTCTAACATGGGATTTTTAATTTCACCATGAGGATGAAAATAAAAAGGAGAAGAACACGAAAGAAAGCGAAAGTATAACGTTAGATTTCTGTGATTCTTTCTTTTTCTTAAATCAATTTGGTTTTCATAATCACAACTTTGTATTGCAAATTTGGAAGTCATTTTTGTTCCTCTTTGGCCGTGACTCAAAAAAATATGTGCACTGCCCATTCTTCTGTAGTTTGGCGAAGGGTTTTTTGTTATTTCTTTCTTTCTCTCTTCTTCGGATTAAAATCCAATTTCCAGGACATGATGTGCATCTGGAAATTTAATGACCGAAAACAGAGCTATAAAAGGGAAATTCCTTGGACCTTGTTGTTGGTCATGACACAAGAAAATTACAGAAATTGGGGATGATTTCAAAGGTCAATAAAACTTCTAGAAAGATGAAAGTTAGAAAAAATAATGGAATTGAAAGATGGGTGGGATTTTTGAATTCATTGGGCTGGAAAAAAAGTTAGTGAAGTCTCTACACTTTTCTTGTTTCATGAACAACTAGAAACACAAAAGAAATTTCTTCCTCATGTTTCATACCAACAACAACAATAAGAATAGGTTAATGAAGTTTCTGTAATCAGACCCGGAGTTGTTCCCATCTCTCCTGCTCCTTTGAACTTCACCTCCCCAAATTTAACCCAGCCTCCACCTAATGATAGGCACCCAAATGAAAATAGAAGAAAATCTAGACGCGAAGAAAGTTGTTTAGTGTGGCGACAGAGGGGAGGGAGGGCGACGGTCAATAGCACGGCAACAATCGGGAGTTCTGCAGTGGGCACTCGTGAGTGAAGGAGAAGAATGCATGAAAATGGAAGAGAGAGAAGGATAGGGTAAGAGGTAAAAAATCCCACAAGCTAAAACTAACATAAAAATTAGCCACATCATTTAAAAAATTGTCACCTCAAAATACCGCATCACTTTTCCGTTAGCCAATTAATGGTCAATTTAACTCTAGGGACCATTTAAAACTATTTTACAAACTTCATAGACTAAAGTGTCTATTTTGAAACTTTAAGGACCAAATAGACATCAACCTCAAACTTCAGAGAATAACATATAGACTATGTTGAAAACTTTGGGAGGCATGGGCCCCCTAGTCTCCAAAGAGATCCGTCTCTGGTTAAGGAGATTCCCCAAAGTTTAGGATGGTTTGTGCAATTTTTCCTTTAATTATTAAAGCACTTATAATTGTTTGATAGAATATTCATATTGAATTAGACTTACAAAACTAATTTTCCATATATGAAATAACTTTTTCCTGTCAAAATATAATTTGAAGGTTAAAAATTGCTTTTGGTCCCTTGAACTTTCATGCAAGTAACAATTTAATCCATGAACTTTAGTTTGTAATGATTTAGTCCTTGTATTTTCAATTTTGTAACAATTTAGTTATTAAACTTTAGTATGTAACAATCTAGTCTCTATACTTTAAAATTTGTAACAATTTAGTCTCTATCGTGAAAATTATTGTTAAGATTTAATGAATTTTCTTACATAGGTAAATCAATAAACTAATTAGAGACCCAATATGTTTATAAGCTACAAAGTCTAAATTGTTAAATAATAAAAATTAAGATTTAATTTTGATGAAATTTTTTACGGTAGGGATTATATATTGTTACAAATTTGAAAGCACATGAACTATATTGTTACATATTAAAGTTTATGGGCTAAATTATTATAAATTTAAAAGTACAAGGACTAAATTGTTACAAAATAAAGTTTAGAAACTAGATTGTTACTTTTATGAATGTTAGGGACTAAAAGTTTTTTTTAAACCTCATTTTAATAAGTAACAATTTAAAAAAAATGAAAATTTACCTACAATTTATAGTACTGTTTTTTAACTTAAGACAAGCAAGAAGAAATTTCTAATACTGTTTTTTTGGATCACACGTGTACACAGTAGAAAGAGCTAGAGCCATGAGAAATTTGTAGTTGGACTTCTACGACTATAAAATGACCGAGAGTGGTCAACGTAGTGGAGAAATTTCAAGTGATTTGGCATGAGATTCATTCTGATGGATGGCGTTGAGTGAAGTCTTTTTGAGCATCTCTTGTAATGACCCAACTTTTTTAACTTAAGCTACTTAAGATGTTACTACATGCATATGCTAATGACTTTCAAAATTCCTGAGGAAAAAAATGCTATAAAGATATAAATAAACTTTCATAAGATAATTTATAAAATAATTAAAAATGTTTATTTGGGATCTCAAGAAAAATATTATGAACAAAAGAATAAATGAATCGTTAAATAACGTTTTAAAAGAAAACTTGAAAACAAATAATAATTAATAAAAATCAAATTGAAACATGGTTATTATCAGCCCATTATTCATGGCCCAGCAACACTTAGACTTATTTGTTAATACTTCATCACTTAGAAATGGGCTAAATCTAGGACTCTCAGTCAAGTGGAATGAAAACAACTACACACTATGGAAGTCAATGGCTCTAGATGTTCTAAGATGACAGAGGTCGGATGGTTTCATATTGGGAACGAAAGCTCCACCAACAGAGTTCATAGTTGTTACCAACAAAGACAACTCCCCAACTGAAACCATTCTAAACCCAAAGTACGAAGAATGGATATCAGGTTGTCGAGGCCCGCTAAAATTAAACTAGCTTCCTACTATAACTTGTAGAAATAGTGGACTAGGTCTAATTCTAAGGGAACCAATCAAATAGTTTTTCAATGTTAAATTTCAATAAAAAGTAATGGGTTTTTTTTTTTTTTGGATTTTTGAGAAAACAATTAAAATCAACATAAAGTAATTAAAACAAGTGAAATTCACAATCTTACCAAATTCCAATTCAAGGGTAGAGTTGCATCCAATTGTAATATTGATCCCAGACATTCAAAACATGCTAACTTTTTTATGCAAGCACTTGGTCACTCATTAGGAAAAGCCATAACAAGTAATTAATCCGCTAAATTAATTGACTTTAACCAAGCAGCACAGTCAATACTTAACACTAACCAACTGGGCACGATAGTGTTCCATATTCATTTGACAAAAGCATTAAGCACATTGGGAAAGACCTAGATAAACGAATTAAGAGAGATAGCTATGACCTAACCAATTTATTTATTTAATTTCTAGAATTAATCATGCAAGCTATGTGATTTTAGAAAAGCCACAAAAACACACACATGGAATAATTCTATTGCTATTAGGTTCAATTAATCACAACAATTACGGATTATAGATCATGAATAGCAAGAAAGCATACAACAATAATTAAGGCGTCAATTTAATCAAAATTGCATGTTCATAAATCAAGAATTGAAATTAAAGAATACTTGCATTCAAAAGTAAACTACAATTAAACGCTCATGCCTTACAATAGAACAATTGGAATACAACCGACCTCTAAATCAGAAATGTGACCTAGCCACTCATCGTGATGATATGGCCAAAATTCAACATAGTTCGATTGATTACAAAGAGAAAATAGATGAAAAGAAGAAGAAAACTCCTAAGGTGTCTAAAAATAAAGGCTAGAGAATGAGATCCATTTTGCCCTAGAGAATAAGATGTATACATAAACGACTTCGTGGCGTCGAGACCCTCTGCTTGGCATTGAGACGTTGTGCCTTTGAATAAGGAAATTTCAATTTTGGCAAGGTAGCGTCGAGACGTTGCCTATAGCATCTTGACGCTACGGACGAAGAATCTGTGAACACGCATTTCTAGCGTCTTGGTGCTGGCAATGTTAAGAATAGTGCATCTGCAGCGTCGAATGAGGCTTCCTTGGTGTAATTTATCAAGCGTCTTGACGCCAAATGTAGCGTCTATATGCTACTCCCATGGTTTGTCTGGCATGGAAAGCTTTTGCAGCAGCGTTTTAAAGCCCAAAATGGGGTCTCAATGCTGTCCTGTTGGGTTCTCTTGCTTGGACTTCATTTTTCCTTGACTTAATTGCTCAAATTAGGTTCAATTAGCTCATTTGTAACCTCAATTCATCCAAAGCACTCCAATTGGTTCTAATTTTCTCAATCTCTACAAATGGATAAATAAACGCGTGAGGGAAATGAAACTAACATGAATTAAAGCTATAAAGATAGCACATTTTAGGTGCTATCAAGTGGATCAAGCCCTCTTAGGGTGGCTTTATGGCTCAATGGAACAATTCATTGCTCAGATGTTATAAACCACAAAACATCAAGGACCGTATGGACGACATTAGAACGAAGATATGGTTCTCACAACAAGGCAAGAATCAGTCTATTAAGATTAGCCTTGCAAAACACAAAGAAGAGTAATGTGAAGATGATAGAGTACCTTAAACAAATAAATAAAATAGCCAATGGGCTTTGCTTAGTCGGTGAAGGGGTAAGTGAACCTTACCTTATTTCAAGTGTCATTATTGAATTAGATGCTCAATATCTCCCTATTACATGTATGTTAAATGGAAAATATGCTTTGACCTGGGAGGAACTACATGCTACTCTAATATCATTTGAACAAACATTGGTCCATCTTAATATAATCTCTGATGTTAATGACCTATCAAATGCCACAACACACTTAGCCATACAAAAGACAGGCACAAACAATAATTACTCCAACAAAGCTAAAATAATAGTCACAATGGCATAAACCAATCCAATCAAAATGGTGGGAGAGATCAAAATCATGTGGAACATACCGAGGAAGGCACAGAGGTCATGGAGGTCGAAATAATGGAAATAGACCTATTTGCCAAGTCTGTGAAAAGCAGGACATACAACAGCAGTTTGTTACAACAAATATGATGGAAATTACATGGGGGCACCGCCAAATCATGGAAAAAATCAAACTACCTCTGCGTTTATTACAAGCCTAGAAATTATTAATGATTCCAGTTGGTATGCTGATAGCGGAGTCAACAATCACATCACTTCAAATCCAAACATGTTGAATCAGAAAACATAATACTCTGGTAAGGAAACAATGACAATAGGGGATGGAACTCAACTTGAAATATCACATATTGGTAATACTTCCTGCCTTCATTAGATAATCAAAAATTGAAGCTTAACAATATTTTACATGTTCCTAATATCACCAAGAACTTGTTGAGTGTATCTAAGTTGACTAATGATAATGATGCCTATATGAAATTTCACTCTGATTTTTGTGCTATGAAGGACAAAACCACGGGTCGAGTTATGCATCGAGTGAAGCTTAAGGAAGGGATATATCAATTAGAGTCAAGAAAGAAGTTGTTGGGATTTATGCCCTAAAGCCTCGTAATTAATATTTTAATATTTTTTTGCAAAGGTAGAAATATTTAATAATTAAGATTATCTAAGGTCAAGGCACAAATGTTTTAATATTTTAATAATTAGTTGATAATTATTTTATTATTTTTATTTGTAATATATAATATCTATTATACAAAAATTATAAGTTATTAGTGAAGGGAATAATCACATTAAACCAACAGTGGAAGCATTGGATCATATTTGAACTTATTTAGAATTATGCAAAAACTAACGTTAAGCAACCATACCTTTGAGATAATATGGAGAAAGTTCTGGTGGATCTTTATCTCCTCGTGTGCTCCAACTTCAACGTTGTTGAAACTCCAAATCCACAAAGCCTACTTACTATGACTCGAACACATGATCAAGGTTTGTAGGAGCCTCTTGAAAGAAAATCCACATCGAATTGGAGAGGAAGAAGTCTAGAAAAAATTCTCTAATTCTCTATTGAGGTGGTGTGTCTCTTATGGCTCAACTCAATTGTACTATTTATAGAGACCTAGGAAAAATCATTGCCATAATTAAAATATTATATTTTAATATCTAATATATTAAAATGTATATTATATTTATTTGAATCTCATTCAAATTATATATATATATTTCTTTAATGTATCTAATATACATTAATCATTTTAATATTTAATGTATCAAATACAATAAATATATTTTCCTCTTTTATATTTAATATATCTAATATGTTAAATATTAATTTGAACACTTTAAATTAAATATCAATTTTAACATTTCAAAATTTTCTTTCAATTAAACTGATCATTTAGTGTTACTATGAGCTAGTAAGGGGACCTTAGAGACCTACAGATTATTAGCTTCAATGATACAAAATTAATTAATAAGACTTTTTAATTAATCAATTTTCATTCATTAACTCTAAGGTCACTCTACTATAGACCTAGAGTTGCACTCTTATACACTGTAGGACAAGTTGTGTCCATGGATATAATCACTACATGCAAATCGATTCTTCATGAGTTGTTCGTAATAACACCTGGGTCAAAAGTCTATTTTACCCCTGTAATTACATCCTTGCACCTTAAGTACCATTGATCATTTAATGAACAATTTGTTTATGATCCAACCATAAACTAAGTCCCTCTCGAGCTAGTGAGAGAATGGGGCACCATTGTTCAAGTCCCAAAATCAGCACTTAAGGGAATTACTCATCTACATACCTTGTATGGGAAGAAGTGAATTCCATCTTGTGAGATTATGCTCCCAGCTCCTTATTTGGTCAAGTCTCCGAAATGGTAGGCTTATTGAATCGGCTACAAAAGCCACTCTCACCCATGCAAATCAAAGAACAATCCCTCACAGGCAAGAGTTCATAACTCACTCAACATTAAGATAGAGTCGCATATGATCATCCTGATGAAATATTAATTTTCTCAATTAACATATTTATAAAGAGATTAAATATTTTGTGGTCGAGACTTATAAAAACTCATTGTATAAGATCTCCCACTCATATGTCTTCACATGAACGATTTGGATCAACTCATTTGTAACTATTACAAAGTGGGTTGTATCAATAGTGTTACCAGAATCAGACACCTAATCTTATCCATATACTATGATCCTTTAGATTATTTCTTGAACATGATCATCTTATATGTCAACCACATACTGTTCAAGATTACACTAATAACCTTGGATTTTTCATATAATGGATAATATTATATTGCAAATCATAAAATTATTATTAATTATGAAATAAATCATTAATTATGAGGCTTTAAGACATAAATCCCAGCAATCTCCCACTTGCACTAAAGTCGGTGAGACATGTATCCTAGGACATATTCTATACCCAACATGTTCTCCTACTTGCTCTAGTGAATATGAGACATGTCTCGTAATCCAGACATTCTAGGTGACCCTAGCTTGGAGAGTCTTTTTATATAGATCAAAACGACTATCATTAAAATCCATCTTGGTCACTACCATGATGCTTTCTCTCTATTGATATGATTCCCTATACATTGGTGTTTTCTAGTTTCCTTAATATTAGTCTTTGCATTGTTGTTATCATAATAAAGAAGATAGACTAAATCATATATAAAACACATTTCAGATCTTTAAGGAACTATTAAAGTCATACAAGTTCTTTTGTTTCTTCATAAGCAAAAACATTAAACTTGTATACATTACTCTACCACTTAGGGCAAAATTTATCTTAACATAGATTTTCCTAAATCTTTGTAAGAACTAGTGAATCTTGTAAGATCAAATCTTTAACTCCGCACACAAAAATTTCTCACTATCCATAGATAATTTGAGAAAATTTTTAATTTTCTACTCAATGGTCATACCATTGGTTTAACCAATATATGCTAACCAACTGTATGTTAAATGTTAAGTCTCATTTATGGATTAATTGTCTCCCACCTAGAATAGATAATTAATCATATGCTCTCAACAATTGAGGTGTCTTAGGATACTCTTCCTTAGACATAAATATCAAATATTTGACAATAATTTTGTCAATATAAGATGTATGAGACAAAGTTAACATTTTGTACTTAAAATCTCCATTTTTGACATATAAAATATACCAAGTCATTCCAAATCACTCATTTGGAATTGGTTACTTAGTCAACTTTTTATGTTAGATAGAAATCTTACATATCATTCATAATGAGTAAAATATCATCAATATAAACATGAGAAAAATTCACTAAGCAATTAATGATTTTTTTTTTCTATATAAGCTTCATTAATATTTATCCAAAGTCATAGATTTTGATACTTTTATCAAACCTTATATTCAAAGATATAATAGTAAAATTCATTTCATAAATGAACCTTTATTATTTTGCAAACATTTTTGCTTTTGATCTTTGGAAATAAACCTTTCTAATTGATTTGTGTAGATACATTATCTTAGATTTCTTTCCATAAAAGAATTCTAAAGATTCATTTTTCATATACCGTATGTAACAATGAATTAATTAAAATTTATAGACTTTAGTATGTATGGCAACAAATGAGAAAGTTTACTTGCAGTCTACTTTCTCCTATTAGGTTTAACCCTTTGCCATTAGTCTCACTTTAAGGACAATAAGCCTTCAACTTTGTCATCTAACATGAAAACTTGGGCTTCAATTAAGTGTTTGTAAAGGTTGAGTCATCTCAGAACTCTCCCACTATGATGAGGCTTATCCAATTGATGACTATGTGGGCGCAACTTTGATCGCAACTAGGCATAACTTCTATACAAAAATACAAAAAGACATCAAATCCTTCAAAAATTGATTCCTTTTACACCTAATTACTTTCTTTTAACAACTCATGATTAAAGCATGTGCTTGGCTTGTTTTTACGTAAATTTTTCTTTATGACATGATTCACAACAAGAAACGCATACTTTCTAAATAATAAACTTAAGTTTCAGAGCTAAATAACTTTCATAAATGAGAGTTATCAAGGGATAAATTAGAAAGTGCTAATGTGTACTTATCTTAGCAATAATTAGTAGAATATTATGTACAAGTGTACACATGAGCTGTAGCAAGCAGTAAGTAAATTATCATATTCCATAAGGATTAGAAACTTTTCGATTTAGCAAGAATTGATTCTCAACAAACTCAATTGGTAACAGAAAATAGATTCGAGAAATGCTATGGAAAAATAACATGCTTAAGTAAAATTGAATGCTAAAACAGAGAATAAAGCATAGTAAAATAGAGTAAATGAATAACGCGTAATGAGCTTGTATTATAAACAAAAACAGGTTTGGATTAGGGAGAGGTTTGCATTGTTTTGAGTAAAGTGCTGCAGCAAAATCTTTGTTCTCTTAACACACACACAACTCTCACGGAATCTTCCCAAATTTCCAGATATTACGGCTTAATTCACATTAAACCTACTATTACTCAGTTGCTAACAATGTGCATTAAGTGAGTGATTATCCCTAACCTCGCCACTTAACTAGTTACCAACTCAAACACGGAGAATGTAATTTTAAATGTTCGGTCTCCCCTATTTTTTTCAAAACTCAAGGAGACAATATCCAAAATGGTTATCCAGACGAAATCGAACGGTTGCAATAAAAGCCCCCAAAACTAGATTAATTAAACAAAGAATATTGGTAACTTGTCTCAAAACATTACAAACATCCCTAATTCCCACCTTGAGGTGTTTAGTTCATGATACAAGATAAAAAAAGCAATAAAACGGTAAAAAGAATACATTCTTGCTGTAAGATAAAGAAAATAACAACTACCAGACTGGAGAAGACTTCATGATGGTGTTGTTCCCATAGCCTTCAATGGAATCTTTCCTCCTTGTGAAGTTGTTCCTTTGTTATCCGTTGCTCCCTCTCCTCGAGATCTACCTCTGAAGATAGCTGCTACTGCAATTTAAAGCTCTCCCCAAATGTAAAATGAGGGCTGATTAAACATTTCTAGACATGTGGCTATCTCCCAGTGGGTTCCACTTTTGATTTTGGCATATTCCGCTCCAGCTAAGTTTAATGAAACGTGGCACACATGCGAATTCCACACGAATTCCAGATCCAGAATTTGCTCTAGTAGATAATATCGCCTCAGCATCAATCATCCTTTTTGCTCATGCTTTATCCACTTTATCTTCTTCTAAAAAGTATCTAATTCAATCAATAAAGGCACATAAGTGGTATATAACTCTCGTAGCATGCACCAAGCAATAAAGACTAGAAATAGGAGAATTCTAATTGGAAAATAAGCACTATTTCTTCTAAAAATACCAAGTTTTAGCCATAAAAGCTATCCTGTAACTCTTATTTGAAGAGTTATTAGAAATCCAAGGAAGAAGGGCATGTAGCAGTAAAAGTCGAAGAAAATGATGCAAGCTAGGGCCCTCATAAATACCTGTTGGTTATTTTTCATTAAAATTTGGAGTTGGTATTTTTCAGAATTAGGGTGTATTTCTGGGCATCTTGTCCAATTTCTCTTATTTTTATCCATAAAATATTATGTTAGAATTTTAGGATCAAATCTGTCTAGGATATTTTGTTTGCCTATTTTATTTACTTTATTTAAAGTAGAAGGATATTTTTTTTCCTGACTTATTTTAGGGAATTATTTTTTATTTGATTAGGATTTATTTTATTTCCTTTTTAGTTTAGGAAAGATTTTTTCCTTAATTTTTTGGGAATTATATATTTAGGATTTTATTTTATTCTATAAGATTTGATTAGATATTCTTATGTTGAGAATCATGGTTTTATTTTCCTTTTTAAGAGCAACCTTTTATCTTTGTGAGTAGGGGTGTACAAATAACTCGATAACTTGAACAACCCGAACTACCCAACCCAAACTGTAAGGGTTGGGTTGGGTTATGAAATTTTTTGGTTCGGGTTGGGTTGGTTTTTTAGAATAAAAAATTCGGTTCGGTTTGTGGGTTGAGTTTTTTTGGTTCGGTTCAACCCAAACCGAACCGAACCCATGATTATATATATATATATAAATGTAAAAACAAAAACCCTAACTTTGTGTTATTTCAATCCCTCGTGCTGCGCTTCCTCCCTCTCGACTTTCACTCTCTCCCTCTCATCTTGAGTTTCAGCCTTCATCACTGTTCAGTCATCAGCTAGAGACTATCACTTCTTGTCCCCGAGAGTCTCGTCACTGACAAACATAAAATGCAGTCGTCATTCGCACTCTGCAATTGCTGTGTGGAGTTCTAAGCTCACCCTCGCCAGTCGCTCAACCTCATATTGTCACTCTCTCATCGTCGGCAAACATTGAAGGTTGTTTGCATGTTGTAGATCCAAGTCGCACACCCAGATTCAGATCTCATATGAGGTATGCACACTGAACTATTTCGATTTTTTATTTTTTATTTGGAATAAAGCTCTAATTTTGTATTTTATTGTTGTTCTCTACTCTGATATGGTAGTTGTTTTAATTTTTTTAAAAAAATAAAACTTTATGTTTTGAATAGAACTCACTGATTGATGGTTTCTCCAATCTCTTGGTTGATTTACTCACTGATCTCTTGGCTTCTTTGATTTCTTGGTTGATTTGATTGCATTATGTGTTAGGATTAGATAGAAAAAGTTGTATTTTGTGTTAGAGTTATGTTAGTTCTCACCATTTTGTGTTAGGGTTAGATGGAAACATTGTATTTTGTGTTTTTAGAAAATTTGAAAGGGTACATTGTAATTTGAATTTAGTTTTAAATAATTAAGAAAGTTTTTAAAGAAAATTGGATAACCCGATAACCCAACCCACCCCAACCTGAAAATAGAAGGGTTGGGTTGGGTTGGGTTGCCACCTATATTCGGTTCTTTCAGGTAGCCAACCCGAAATTTTCGGGTTGGTCCAAAAAATTTCCTCAACCTAACCCGTGTACACCTCTATTTGTGAGACAAATTTTGAGATTTTGATCAATGAGAGTTTTAGTGGTTTAAATCTTTTTAAGACCTTTCAATGGTGGTGTGCATTGAATTCATTTTTCTTTCAAAAAAATTGATCCTTTTAATGTTCATATATGAGCTAGCAATGAGACCTTATGGAGCTACAAATTATATACTCCAATGATACAAAATTAATTTATTAATCAACTAATTTTCATTCGTTAACTCAAGGTCATTCCACTATAGACCTACAATTACACTCTTATGCACTACAAGACAAATTGTGTCTATGGATATAATCACTAAATGCTAGTCAATCCTTCACAAGTTGTTCATGATTACATCTAGGTCAAAAATCTATTTTACCCCTGTAATTACATCTTATACCTTAAGTACCACTAATTTTCTAATGAACAATATGTTTATGATTCAATCATAAACTAAGCCCTTCTTGGGCCAGTGAAAGGGTGAGACCCCATTATTTAAGTCCCAAAATAAACACTTAAGGGAACTACTCATCTACTTTCCTATGGAAAGATTGAATTCGATCTTGTAAAACTTATGTTCGCAGCTCCCTATTTGGGCAAGTCCCCAAATGGTACCCAGATGTCTTTAACAGATTTATATAGAAAGATTAAATATTTTGTGGTCCAATCTTATACAAATTCATTGTATATGATATCTCTACTCATATGTCTCCACATGAACGATTTAGATTAAATCATTTGTAATTATTACATAGCGGGTTGTATCAATAGTATTACCAGGATAAGGCTCTTTAGACTCTATATTTTATTTCTTGAACATGATCCTCCTGTATGCTAACTACATACTGTTCAAGATTACACTAATAACCTTATATTTTCAAATAACGGATATTGTAAATTGCAAATTAATCAAATATTATTAAATAATAAAACATAAATTATGAGGCTTTAGGGCATAAATCCCAACAGAGCAAGCCAACCATAAACTAACACATTGTAACAGCCCACATTTTCCAATATGGTCAAGCTAACAATAACGCATAAGCATAACAATTGGAAACTTAAACAATTCAACATAAGCAATTTCTTACAAAAAAAAATTTCTAAGACAAACTATCGAATCCTTAACAACAACTTTCTAAGTCTTGTGCTAGAACGCTAAACTTCACTTCTTTCAGGACTATCACTTGATCATTCGTCTGAAAACATTGTAGAAAAACAAAAATGAGTACAAAAATACTCAAAAAGCAATTTCCACATCAAGTTCATAAATTTATTTTCTTTAAAACAAAACATAGAAATTCAATTTAACAAATCGTTGCAATAGTTGAATCAAAAGTCAAATATTCATTCAGTCATTTTCTTTCAAAATAGCCATAAACAAAAATACAAATATCCTTGCAAAACTTTTACTACAACTATCAAAACTTTCAGATAATCTATGACTTGAAAAAAACAAAAATCTTTCAATCAAACAAGTTTTCAAAACCAAACCTTTCAATTGAACAAAATTTTCATTTATCAAAAACTTTCAAACTAAAACTTTCAAATGTCACAACTTTCAATTCAAACAATACTTTCAATCAATCAATACTTTCAAATATCATAGTGGGAAGATGCATTATTTGGGTAGCACGTAAAACATATATGATAGTTACTTGTTGGTAACACTAATCAATCAATCAAAATATTCAATTAGAGTTGTCGATAAAAATCGACTACAACATTCAATACAATTACTTAAGTGTGAGGTCATATGAGTGAAACACACACATGAATCTTCATTCCAGAGGAATGCCAAACCACAAGTTGTGTCTTCTCACAAATAAGCTTCAATCAATCAGAGTTTTCAATCAGAGATGTCAATAAAATCGACTAGAACAATCAATATAATTACTTAAGTGTGAGGTCACGTGAGTGAATAACACACACATGAATCTTCATTCCAAAGGAATGTCAAACCACAAATGTGTCTTTTCACAAATAAGCCAGAATAATTCCATCAATTCCAATTTAGGTTACTCAAATCACCAAAGTATTCCCAAAACAGAAAATTAGCATATCTAGATAGCCCTATTGAATCAATCAAATACTTTTCAAAACATTCAAACAGTAAACATATACTTTTACTTAGCAAAAAAATTCAACACATACAAAACAATTTCAATCAATTTCAAATCACATAAAAAACATGCTTTCAGATATTTTGTCAAATAACAATAATCAAAATGGAATTATTCCAAATTTTCTATTTTGGAAGGGATGTGGAAACTACTTATCGCGATCGATAATCCTACAATTCTTAATCTCAATCTCAATTCTAAATCTACTTCCACTTTCTTGAAAAATCAACAACTTTTCCTAGAAATTTATCCAATACTTTATTGATCAGAAACCAAAATTCTATCTTAAAAGTCCAAAAGTTTGTCTAAAACATAGACAATCTTATCGATCCAATTTTTCCCATTCAAAACAATTTATGCATAAAAAGTTAGAAACAATAGGGTTCTTGGACTAAAAAAACAGCACTGAAAAACTAAGTTCAAAACACTTTAAAATCCAATTAAAAACGTACCAAAATCGATAAAATCAATTCTTTTCAACACACAGTAAAATATCAAACAATTTTCCAATTCCACAACTTTTAAAACTTTCAAAACTATCTTAAATTATAGACAAATAACCCTGAAATTTTTTTGTTTCATAAAATAGAACTCTTCAAGATTTTAACAATTAAAGAATCAAGATTTTTCACTTTTTAACACAAAAAACAAGATTTGAAATTTTTTTTTTTTTTTAATAAAGCTGCTGTAAAAACATTAAAAACATACTCTTTTAATGTAGAAATCAAAGCTATAAATCACACTGCAAAGAAACAATCACATGGTCAACTTTCTTATGCAAAAAGAATCCATAAAACAATTAAAACAGTCTGAACCTTGACGAAATTTAAAGCTGAAAAATTCTAAATTCTAGAAAATTTTCCATTATGAAAGCCTTCAATTTAAAACAAAAAACTTACTGCTTTTCTTTTGAAGAGGAGAGTGCAGAATGTCTTCTTCTTTTCTCTCTTTTTGTCGTCAAAACGTTTAGTCAAAAAATTAGGGATTAAAAAGAGACTTTTTAAAAGAAACCTAATTAAAATCCTTAAAAGATTATCTTTTTTTAAATGATAATAAAGATTTATCTCCTAATTTAAAAAGATGATAAAATTCTAATTCAAAAAGGTTTTTAGAAATTAATAAAACAAATAAAATAAAATAAAAATTTCTTTTTTTTTTCTGTTGTTACACACATGGTTGCTAATTGTGAAATTCTGGCTGACGTGGCATTTATGTGGCAGATGATGTGGCAGTTTAACAGTGAAATTTATGCTAAAGTGGCAAACACATGTTTAGGTGACATGGAAGTTTGGAATAACCAGTGTGCGACACATGACATAGTAGTTGGCGGCTAAGGCAAGAAAATCGTACCACTAAAATTGCAACACGTGGTTGGTATTTTGGAAAATTAAAAAAAAAAAAACTTGAAATGCCTACGATGTCCTCATTTACGTGCTAGACAAAATCCTCCTGACGTGTGTAGACCCCTAAATTTGTCCGATATATATATATATATATATATATATATATATATATATATTTCATAATTTAGAATTATTGTTGTCTTTAAGAAAAATAAACAAAAAAAAAGCAAATATTTTGATTGATTCTTTTCCTTTTCCTTTTCTTAGTAAAATAAAATAAAATAAAAGATTGTTTCCTCTTTTTCGTTGTAGAGATAATAAAATCTTAAAAAGATTAACACTCAAATCTTTCTTGTATGGAAAAATTATTTGATTGAACCAATTTTTGTAAGGAACCAATTTGGCCAAATATTCTTAAAATCAATTCAATCAATCAAATATCATTTGTTCCTTTAAATTTTGGTTTGATTTTTATTTTTTCCTAAATGAGATTGATTTGAGATTTCTATAAATTGGAGATCAAAGACAAGCTTTAGAGGGGGACCATTTGAAATTCAACCCTCTCATTCTCTCTTTTTCTCTCTCTAAGTGCTCCACGGTTTTCTCCTCCTACCTTTACAAATATTTTCTTTAGACTTATCTTTCTCTTTCTTTCTCCAACACTCTCTCAACTCTCTTTCTCCACTTTTTTTTTTCTTTCTCACAATTTGTTTCTCTCTTTATTTCTTTACATTTTTTTTTCTACATCTTTGCAAACAAATAATTTTTTTCTTGCATTTTTTTGGTTATTTAACCTTTATAGCAAATTTTCTCCTTTAACATTGAATTTTCTTTGCTCAAGAAACAAGATGGAACAATCAAGTGTTTTCTTCAAGTGGTAAGTTATTTTGTGCTTCCTTGAATGTATTTTTAAAAATCTTTGCTTTGATGTATCATTTACATTTAGTTGTTGGCATAACTCGTTAGCATAATTTCATATCGTAAATCATGTTTATGATTTTTTTTTTTGTATTATTACAAATTTAGATTCACAGTCATTACTTGCATTTGAAATATTTGTGATAAGAAGTTCGATTAATAATGTTCTCAAATGTTGTTTGATGAATATGTGAAATGTATGCTATGTAGTTGTTCATGTTTTTTTTTTATATTCTTTTATTTTATAGAAAATGTTTATGCATTTCCTTTAGTTAATTTGCATCTTGATTCTTTTTGTCAAAACTTACATAAGGAAATTTTCCGACGATAGAACCTTAAGTCTTCGGGAGGCCGATAATTTAAGGTTATCGAGGTGAAAAATCAATATCTTGGGATGCCGAGATTTGATTTTAATATTTTCCTTAAAAAAAAATAAAATTATGTTCAATAAAGTTTTTTTTGTGTGCAATTATTTATCTTTTCATGAATTCTTCCTTTCTATTATATTTTCTATAAAAATACAAAAAAAAATCTTTGCATGAAAAGCTTTTTTCTAAAAAAAGGAAGTTATTTAAAAAGGGAAAAAATTTGATTGAAGTTTTCTTTTTAAAAATTAAACTTTTTTTTTTATAAAGAGTACCAAAAATACTTTCATAAAGAGCATTTTTATAAAAGGGAGTTTTAAAAAATACAATTTTTTTTTATAATGAGCATTTCCATAAAATGATTTTCTTAAAGGAAATTTTGATTTCTCTAAAAAAACATCCCATTGATTTCTTTTCAAAGCATTAAATCAAATCTAAAATTTGTTTTTTCCATAAAAGTTTCACTTCTTTAAAAAAATAGAAAAATAATAAAGAATTTCCTTAAAAAGAATCATTTTTCTCACACATGTTTTTAAATTAATAAACCAAACATTTTCCTAAAAAAAAAAAACTTTCCTATGATGGAGATTAGGAAATCAAGATGTTGATTCCCTAATATTCTTGAGGTGATGAATTTATTTTTGGATGCCAAATTAAATTCAAATAAATTTTGAATGGCTTTATGCCACCCATAACTATTGCTCATTATTTAATTTAAGAATAATGATCAGTGTAACGACCCTATAGGCTCAACACGCTACCTAAGAGTCATTACTAAGTCACGTCGCTATATTACCGAAAATTTCGGCAGCATAACGGCGTAACTACGCGAAAACCAAAAATTTGACCCTTACCTGATAGGACATAGAAAAACACACTTCTAAGATTTTCAAACAACCTCCTAGCATCCAACAAATTTCTCAATATGATGCTAGGGTTCAAACAGCAGAAAGCCCAATACACGTGCACGATTTACAAAGAAAGGTTAAAAGACTTTGAAACATTCTCCTAAACATTTAAAAACTCGACATGAGTTCTATGTACATCCAGAAACATAAAAGAAGCGGAATAGCGATCGGTCGGCTCCCATGACTCGAGTAGCTGATCTCCGGTCACGCGCTAGGGCCGATCTTAGCCTTACCTGAAAACATTTTTAAAAAAAGAAAAGGGTGAGTATTAACGAATAATACTCAGTAAGTAACTCATAGTTTCAAAGCAAGAGTTTCAATCGCATGCAACATGTCATTTTAAATCATAAAACCATCGTAAACCATTGCTTTAGTAGGGGACCTAAAATTCGTTTTATAAACCATGTACTTTTCCTCGCGGCTCTCGTGAACGATTAAATTCTCCTGAGGGCCTCGTGAATAGTCCGAAGACATAGTTTTTCCATCGAATAGAGTCCTCCCTAACTCTGAGAGTTGAGCTCGAAAGCTAACATACATCGTGGAGTCCGAAGACTCAGCCCGAAGGCTACCATCGTGGAGTCCGAAGACTCAAGCCCGTCGGCTACCATCGTGGGGCACTCTCGAACCCCGGGAGCATAGAGAGTCCGAAGACTCGGGTTCCCTCATAACCCACATAAAACTTTTGGGAGAATTATCGTCACGGCCTTACATAAATCTTTTCATGAGCACACAACACATGCATGAGGTCCCATTCGTTTTAGAACATAGTTATGAATGCATAAATCAAGACAATCACATTTCAAAGACATACATATCATTTCCATTCTTTTTAACATGAAAACTCAAATAGAACTCATGGAAATAGCGTATAAAGGAATATACATATAAAACACTTTCTTTCTTAAATACTTAACACGAAAAACATAAACTTTCAAAGTAAATATAGAGCTAGCTTTAGGTTTCGAAAACTTCTTTCGTTGTGAGATCCCTTACCTTAAGTCTTTACTTACTAAAATACCCTTTCTCCACTAGTAATGAGTTTCTCGAGTTCCCACTCCAAGTACAATCCAAGGTCCTCGACAATTCACCTAAAAAGTTTCCTAAACGTGTCTTAAACCATCCGAATTACGCTAAAACACATTCTAACATTAATAACTCGACGAAACGGACCAAATGGCGAAATTTACCCAACTCCGGCGGACGGCGGCGCGTGGCCGGCGCGTGGACTTCGAATTTAGACAGATCCAGCCCCTTTCCTGTCGGATCTACTCGCAAACCGACGATTTTCTGTAATAAACGAACTCCGGCGAGGCAGAAACCGCAACACCGGCGAGTTCAGGGACTCCGGCGAAGCTGCGGCAGTTCGAGTGAGGAACGGCGCGGATCTGGGCAGACAGAGCTCGACGGGACCAGTCCGACGAGCTGAAAACGAGCCTCGGCGAGCTTCGTGCTGTGGCGACCGAACTCGCGAGCAGCGGCAGTCTGAACTCCAGGAGGTTCCGACGAGGTCGACGGCGTGCGACGGAGACGGGAGCTGGGTTGATATCGGCGGCTCCGTCTGCTGCTTGCGGCGGGAGAGTGAGAGAGAGAGACACGGCGGGAGAGAGAGAGAGAGAGAGAGAGAGAGAGAGAGAGAGAGATTTTCGGGAGAGGGGGCTGCGGGAGGAAGAAGAAAAGAAAAGAAAAAAATAATAATAAAAATAATAATAATAATAATATAATATAATAATAATAAAATAATAGTAAAAAGTGGATAAGGATGGGCCTTTTCTTTTTTTTTTTTTTTTTTTTTTTTTTTCTTTTTAAAAACAACTTTCCAATTTCCAAAAATGTCCCTTGACCAATCATTGCTTTCCAAATTTGCCCTTTTTCTCATTCCAAATTGCAAATTAACCTTAAAATTTAAATTACCCAATGAAAATCATTCCAACTTAATTTCCGTAATTTGAAATTAAACTCCTAAATAAGCCGGTCGTTACAATCAGTAAAACATGGGACATTTAAAAAATCAAAACCAAAAACTTTTTTTTTTTTACAAAGGTCATTTTCTTTTAAAATTACACAAGAAAGGTAAAATTTCGTTCCATTGAACGAGTGTTGTGGGGTGCTAATACATTCCCCGTACACAAACGACCCCCGAATCCAAAATCTTTTACACATTTTTGGGTTCCCAGTCACACGCTCTAAATAAAGGCTGGTGGCGACTCCATTTTCCTCCTATTGTAAACAAAGTTGGCCGCTCTGCGTCGCAAACCCGTAGCGACAGCTTGGCGACTCCACTAGGGACCTACACTTTAAAGTGGGTCTGTTTTATTTTTCTTGTGTTATTTTTATATATGGCAATTTATACTTCTTTTTTCTCTTGTGAACACCCACGTACACAAGCCTTCCACCCGAGCTTTACCATTAGGATTAGAATCGAGGATTAGTAGTGGCGTCCTTCGTGGAGCTATGACTCCCGTGTAGGCACATGAAAATCCTCACTCAGGTCGCCCTTATTCAGGATGCTGATAAGGGTGCTTCGAATTTTTCTTGGATAAAGAATAAATCGAGGATAGCTTGGGGACCTTTATCCTTTAGACAATAGAGCTTCACCACACGTGTTGTTATTTATATGTGTGCAAATGATTTATTATGATTTATTATTCTTTTTTTATCTCATCATGTCTTTTTATATCTTTAATTATTTGTATATCTTTGTAAACATATTCTTGGCGCTTTCCTTTTTCATATTTTGTTTTCTCGTTTTTTAAAGAAAAAAAAACTTTATTATTGATTCGTCACATTCATTACATGCTCATCATTTGTTGTACAAAATTTACAAAAAAATTGAAAAAATATCTTTGATTATCGGCACACCTTCATAAACATATTCTCGGTGCTTTCCTTTTACTTTTTTCCATATTTAGTTTTCTCAAGTCTTTTTTTTTTCTTTAACTTTTATTTTTGTTTCATCTCACATTCATCATTTGTTGTGCAAAATTTACAAAAAAAAATTAAAAATTGAAAAAAATAAACAAAAATTCAATCTTTATTACTTGAAATTTTGAACGATTTCAGACAAACTAGATACTGAGGTTGCAATGGAAAGAAAACCGATAATCGCAATCGAAAGCCAGAAACTTGTGCATCAATGGTGTCCAAACAAATGCAAGAAAAATGTGGGGACGTTGTTGAAGGATGTCTCAAATCAACCCACAGTGGCCAACATCTTCAGTCATGTTATTCCGAGCGCGAGAAAGAAAAGAGTGATTTAGGAGGGATTTACACCAGAGTAAAGGATGTCATTCATGAAGAAATATAGATACATAACAAGTTTTTATATATTTAGAGATGAAAATGCATTGGCAGCCTCATTATATTTTTGGGATCAAACTAACAAATGTTTTGTGTTCAATTCCTTCGACATGTTGTCTATCATTGAAGAACACTATAAGTTGCTCTGAAGGCCTATAACGTTTGAAACAAAAGCCTATTTCTTCGACGAAAGGTTGATTCAGAGAGCTTTTGCAAGGATTATCAATTGCTGCTGATGTAGAGGATCAACTCAAGATTAAGGGTGGAAGTGAAGGACTATCTTTATATTACCTCATAAACCTTGTTCCAACAGTAAAAAGATAATGAATTAAGTTTTAAGTTATTTGCACTATACATGTTTGGGTCAATCTTGTTCACAAATCTTTGTGGGTCGCCAAATTATTCAATGAAATCGAATAGGGCATTAATCTAATTTTATCCATCCTCGCAGAAACAATATGCTCATAAGATTTTTGTACATACAAAGGGAAAGGTAGATTTATTGGTCGCACGTTTTTGTTGGACATTTGGCTGATGAGTCATTTCAAACACCCACTTGAGTTTGGTCATCCACAAGTAAAATTCTCTAATTCATGAAACACTACTAGAAGCCCTATTATGGAATTTGGTTAGTTGAGCACAAAGCAGACATGCTAGGTAGAGAATTGTGGATATCATTCTTGAAAAAATTTGAAAAGTGAAGACATAATATGGAGGGCTGTGTGGACACCTCTACAACCAGTAAATTTCAGGATGTTCCACTGTTGGGCCCTGGAGAGGCACTGGTTATGCTTCCTTTAGTTCTACACCAAATGTGGATAGAACAGTTCATCCTTGTGACACATGGGATGAGGAACCTTGATTTTGATTACGAGTAGGAGGATTCAGGGCAATAAATTTTGCAGATGATAAAATGCTGAAGAGATGTAAAAAAAATAAATATTGAAAAGCATAGCGATGTCTCCACACTTGAATACAAGTCATGGTACAAAGCTATTCGAACATCGTACAAGAATGAAGAGGAACAAAGATCACTACTTCAGAAGGAGCCTGCTGATGAAAGTATTGACTGGATAGGTGATCGGTGGTACACGCAAGCGCACGTGATCGAAGTAATATAAAATGGTATGTGAGTACCAAGTATCGAATCCCACAGGGAACGGTGTAACAAAAATTATTGTAAAGCAAAGTGTAAGGAAAATTGCAACTAGAAAACTAAAATTGCAAAAATAATGTTAGGATGGTGTGTTGGAAAAAGAAAAATTGCAAAATCTAATTGCAGAATCTAAAAATGACAATAATTGAAATAACAAAATTGCAGAATTGAATTGCAGAATTTAGAAATTGCATTATTAGGTAGTGAACTAAAATTTCAAAAGGAATTTAGATAAAGATGGGGCTCAAGAATGTCATTGCCCTAAGTCGTAATTGCAAGCCAAAATTGCAATTCCAACCTACTCCACACTCAATTGTAAACCAAAATTGCATCTCCTATTCACCTTGAATTTAGGTTTTAGGAGGCTAAGTGAGTGACTTATATGTCTATAGTCCCTCTATCTTAGATAATTTGGCTCGACAATTTTATGGGTTTTGGAGTCCTTAATCTCTATGTCTAAGGTAAGGAATGGCTTATGTCTAAGCTCTTTTTCTCCATCACTTGTGTGAAATCCGCTTACACTAACCCTGTCGGTATTAGATCTAAGCTTGAGTTGATAACCTAGTTGATCAATCTAAGATCTCAACGGAAATTTGATCAACACAAACAAACAATTGAGATGTAGGCTTGGTTTTCATTGGAATTTAGGCTACAATTACTTCTTAGGGAATTCACATTTTTGAACCCCCTAAGAAGTTTTTGCTCATATTAAAAATAAAAATATTACAACTAATTTTGAGAGAAAATTCATATTAGAAGTTGGGTAAATTGAATAATTAAAACAATAACTTGTAGTGCTATTCTTGGCAAAACTATAAGGAAATCAATAAGAGAATTTCAATGGGATTTAAAGCAAAAACTCAAGGGCAATTGAACAAATTTTCATTCTTCCTTCTGCCCCTTAGATTTGATAAGCTTAAACATTCCCAAAGAAACTAATCTTTAATAAAAACAACATTCTCACATACTGGACTGAACAAAAACAAAGGATGAATTCAACCAATTTATTCAACAATTTTTCAGCACAACTCCTTCCATTCCAATTGACTCAATCTCCACCAATTTAGGAACGATTGATCTTAACGATTCAAGAACCACTTGAATCAATTTGGAAACCGAGAAGGAACAAGCAGAACATTAGATGAATTTGCGGAAGAAAACAAAGCAGGAAAATTTCAGAAAAACAGAGCATTAACGTGCATGAAAACCCACAAAAAGAGATTGAATTAAAACTCAAACTCAATACAAGAAGAATTCAAATGAAGAATAACGATTGTTCTGCAAATACTCTCCATAGAAATTGAAGAAAATTGAACTGAAACTGAAGTTCTATGCTAAAAACAGAAAAATAATTTATGCAAAAAAAAATAGAGCATCGAAAAATTGAAAACCCACGAGCTTAATTCCTCTCTGATTCCGCATCCTTAGCTCCTCCTTTTCTTCCCCATTTATAGGCCTTCATTAGGGTTGAAGATTGCCTAAAAATCGTGCTCCAATTCCCCCAATTATTGCTGTAATCAAGCTTTCCATAAATGAGTTTTGTTGCTTGCGTCGGCTTCATCTTCCATAATTTCCTTGATATTTCATGCTGTCCAGAATTGCAAAATCAGATTATGCAATTTGATTTTGCAATTTTCATAAATCCTAAAAACAAGATCAATTTACTTAGAATTTTATTCCAAATGCCAACATATTCATTTCTTCCTTAAATTTAAGCAATCTTCCAACTATTTTCAATTGATCTTAAGACAAAACAAGAATATTTTAAGCAAATGGTAGTTAAATAAGCGTTAATCCTAAGGCTTATCAATAGGTCGAAAAACTGTTGCTCCAATTGAAGAATGAGAGGTTACTTCAGGAAGTAAACTAGTGGAAACAACATGCTATAGAGGCATAAAGAAACTTGATCGAAACAAGGAAGTTGTTGAAAAAACCAAATTAAGCTTGAGAAAGCGGGTCAAGAGTTAGACTTTAAGAATAGACAGCTAGATAAAAATGTCAGGACGATGGAAAAAAAAGAAGATAAGGATGCTTTATAAAGTGCCCTAAAAGTAAAAGATTAACGAATTACTGACCTAGAAAGCCGTATCACTTCCATTTTGGCAACTCCCTTCTGAGTTAAATACAACGATCGATGCGCGAACTAAACAAGTTGTTAAATCTGAGGGAAACAATAGTGCATTGCATACGGTCAATGAAAGTATGGAGCATCGGATGCGAAAAATGTCAAAGTTCTGCGACGAAGATACTGTCAGAACATCAACAATTAAAGGGAAAGTATGAGTCACTGTTGAGTAACCAAGGCAAATCAAAGAATCTTCATCAAGAAAACTCGAGTTTAATCCAAAGTTGTAAAGACATGACAATCCAAATAAATAACATTGGGAAAAGGATAAGAATTGTGGCAAGAAGAGCTGGGGCATTCACGATGTATGGATCTGAACTTAGAAGAGGCATTTCACCATTGTAGTCCAATGAAGAGGAATTAAGAGAATTTTTGTTATTTTGCAAAGGGAATCATCCTACATCGATCTTTTCTTTTAAAGCAATGATAGTTCATTTTGAGTGTTTTGGGTTTGGTCTAGCATTTCGTTCAACTATTTCATTTAATAAAATTTGAAGTCTTTTGTTTCATTTTTGCACAACAATTTGAGCCCAAAACATTTTTTATCTCTTTCTTTTGTTTGTTTTTCTTTAGTCCTTCTAAGATTTAGGATAAAAAAACCATTTTGTAAAAAAAAAAAAAAGGCATTTCATATTTTTGTAGCATAATCGTTTTTTTTGCAAAAATAAAAGTCATGTATTTGTACATATTTTGAAGTATAACTCTCATGTTTCTAATAAAATCTTTGACTTTTTTTTTAAAAAAGAAATATTTCAAGGTAATGTTTTTGTAGCATAATTGTTTCTTAGCAAACAAAAAAAAATCATACATCATTGACTTGTACATATTTTGAGGTATAATTTTCATATTTTTGACTTTTGAAAAAAATTCGAAGTAATGTTTTTTAGCATACAATCTTTTCTAAAAAAAATAATCACATGTATCATTGACTTGTATATATTTTGAAGTATAAATTTCATGTTTGTAACAAATTCTTTGACTTTTTTTTCTAAAAAAAAAACTTTTTTGGAATCTTCTAGGTAATAAACTTATATTTTTTTTTAGGCTAATTAACTTAACTTCATTTTCCTTAACAGACAAACTTGAGGATCCAAATCATGTTTGAAAAAAAAAATGGAGTTCTTATCTGAAGAAGAAGCAAAAAAGGAAAAAAAGAAAAAAGAAAAAAGAAAAAAGGTCAAAAAAAAAAAGAGAGAGAGAGAAAAGAAAAAAATGTGGATGTCATCATGAACTCACTCAACTTGCCTATCAAACTTTTTCTTGCAAGATCTCCATCTTGACCATATTCTATCCAATATTTCATTAAACTTATATCTCACCACCCAATATCTTCGACCCACCTTTCTTTCTAGACCTAACACCACAATTTCTAACCATACAGACTTGAGCTTTGAGCAAATCAAAGACCTTATTGGCCTACACCGTAACATTATAGTGGGACAATTAGTTATTTTTCTCTTGATCTATACCATAATGTTGATATAATGGGGCAATTTGTTGCTTTCCTTATCCTTACCCATATATTTGTCAACTTTGCAAAGCATGTTGTAACGCCCTGCAACTTCAGGCACAATTAATTTCCATTTTATGTATATGTTTGGGGTGAACGTTTAATTTTTTTTTTCTTTTAAAATCGACTCGAGGAGTATCGGAGTTTAGTGGGTAAATTTAAGTAATTAAGTTTTTATAACTTTAGCGAAAGATTTTCGATCTAGATCAAATCTCTTAATTTTGGAAAGTCGCTTTTACCCAAAGAATTAGTCCTAAATCTCATAGGAATCTAGATTTTTGTTTGGAAGATAGACTTTTAAATAGCCCTAACTCTTTCCTTTGTTTTAAATAATGAGCTTTTTGTTTAAGATTAAAAGAAGGAATATTTTTAGTTGGTGAAAAGATAGCCCTAATCCCCAATTTTCTCCTTCCTCCCCCTTCTTCACGATTAAACACCATATCCATTCATCTTCTTCTTTTTCGTCTTCGCACAGGCAGCCCTCACACCTATCTCCTTCTTCTTCAATCTCGCGTTAGCAACCCACCATCCATCTCACTCTTCTTCTTCGTTCCGGCAAGTATCCCGTCGCGTTCGCGGATTTACTGCAGTTTGGAGCGTTTTCTGGCGAATTCGAGTTGTTCCGTGCGCTTTCTCTTCAATTTGACAAGGTTTGTCGCATACCCATACCCTAAGTACCTTTAATTTGTAGTTTT
This sequence comes from Trichosanthes truncata, assembly GCA_033996785.1. Taxonomy (NCBI): domain Eukaryota; kingdom Viridiplantae; phylum Streptophyta; class Magnoliopsida; order Cucurbitales; family Cucurbitaceae; genus Trichosanthes; species Trichosanthes truncata. The sequence goes on from JAWPNB010000009.1 coordinate 26,102,922, forward strand.
ATCTTGTTTGGACTCAAAACAACCCACATTTGAAGTAGTTTACTGTCAAAAACGGGATTGACAGCAGAGTTTTAGTCAGTTCGGCACTGTTTGGTAAGTTTTGACACGCTTTAGATCCTTTCAAAATCATTTAAAGTACCTTAGTTCAGTTGCTAACCTTTGAGACTTTTGTTTGTAGTTCCTAGCCAATTCGAACTCGTTCGAATAACCTTCCAATAAGGGATCAAGTTCGTATCGGTGAGTTTTGGTGAAAATAATTAGTTTAGACCTTTTCGCAACCTTTTTAAATGCCTTAACTTAGTCTCGTTCCTTGTTTAGGATTGGAATTAGTTTCGAACTATACAAACTAAGTTTAAAGTCGTTTTTGGGTAAGTACATCCCTTTTGTATACTCTTTTGGATTTGAATAAGGGTTCCAAATGGAGTTCTAGCACCTAACTCTTGTTTATATTGTTAGGAACCTTATCGACTTACTTTAAGGGCGCTTTAATACATTTTGTAAGTAGAATTCTACCGGTTGGGTTTGGTTGTTGCTTGTTAGCATGTTGTGTGTGTTCTAAATGCTTGCTTATGTATACTTTATTGCAATGAATTGTTCTGTGATTCTAAATGTGTTGAGTATGACATGATGAATTGTTTTTTTTGTGCTTAGCATATTGCCTTGTTGTGTTCGAATAATCTAGCGAAGCATAGCGAATTATTAGCGTTAGTTGTGAAAGCATGTTATGGTTGTTGCTTAGTTTTGGCATAATCAAGAACTAAAAGCATGATGCGTAGGATTCATACATTCTAGCAAGAATGAGTAAGGTTAGTGAACCTTAGGTGGGCTAAAAGAAAATGGATAAACACTAGAATGCCTTGGGTAAAAATGGTCAAGGATCTATACATTGTTATACATCGAGGCCTTGGGTAAAAATGGTCAGGGGTCGATGTGGCTAAGTCATCGTTTGCCTTGGGTAAAATGGTCAAGGGAGCGATGCACAGTTCGAGGCCTTGGGTGAAAATGGTCAAGGGTCGAACGCTGAGCACCGTAGAGGTCGTTGAGGCCCTGAGTAAAAATGGTCAGGGGTCGGCGGGTCTCGAAAGGATTAGTCTCAGGTAGCTTGTGACCGTTAAACATGAGTGATTTAAGTGACTCGGTGACGTTTGAATGAGTATGATGAGCTTGGGTGGTGAAACCATATGCATGAGATTAATAGGGTACATTTGTGAGTATAACTCATTGACTTAAGCATGTTGTATGTGCTGTTGTGAGAGCTTTATGTGTTTCTTATTTTGGAAAGCATGATACTTGCGAGCTTGTTGTTTTTTTTTTGTATGTTGATTGTGGCCCTTCAGGTGTGAGCTACTTACCAGTACGTGTTATGTACTGACTCACTACCAGGTTTTGCAGGTGATGACGTATGCTACAACCCTGGTGATGCTGAAGATGAGGCATGAGAGGAGAAAGGCCATAGTGGAACATTTATCTTTAATGTAGTCGACTCGTTGCGTTAGTGCAATCGAACTATAGTTATAATTGTCTTGAAATTTAGGCGTCAATATTGTTGTTCTTTTCCGCTTTAGAATGGACTATTAAACTTATTAGATAGCTAGAACTATAGGTTGTGATGCTTACTTTATAATTTATTTTGCGTCGAGACCTGTAAAAAGTTTGCTAGAGTGCCTTGTTGTCTTTTGATTAAACATATTTGTCTTGTTTGAAAGAAGACTGAGAAAGTTTTATCAATTCTAAATTTGAGTTGTCAAGTGACCCTAAACTTGTGGTAATTATCTGACTTGGAGTTTGGAATGGTTTTCTGGTTATCTGGTTATGGGAGTGCAAATTCTTGTTTAACAGGTGCTAGGAAATTTTTGGGTAACTCATAGTTATGCCGTTATGCTGCCGAAATTTCGGGGCTTACCGGTTGTAAGTTAGTAGCGTTCCCTAGAATATGCTAAATTTTGGGGTCGTTACACATGTGCTCATATGCTATAAGATGACTTTAAAAGTAATAAATAGTATTTATCTCTTATTGGCACCATCTCAAGTCATGATGAGAATTACAATTGAGTTTGCTATTTTATATATCTCAAGTTTCCTAATGACAAGCATAGTTCTTGCTTTTCCTGTCATTCACATTCAATTTATTTGTTTGTGCTTCCATAGTTAAATATTACCTTCTTGCTCAATCATATTTCCTTGATTAAAGTGAGTCATTAAAGTGAGTCAATTCTACTGTTCGTCTTTCCTTGAGTTGTCAATCCTATTTTTTATCTTCCTTGTTTAAAGTGAGTTGTCAATCCTTTCTTTCATTTTCCTTTGATTAAATTGAGTCAATCGGGTTTTTCATCTTTCCCTCGATTAAAGTGAGTCAACCCATATTGTTCATCTTCTCTTAAATTAAGTGTGTTGTTTCTGAGGACAATAATTCTAAGGATTAGATGTGCTAGCAATCTTGGAGTAGATCTCATTTGAAGAACAATGTTCAAGTTCAAAATGCAGGCAGATAGTAAGTTCACAATCGGTTTAGGACTACCATTAGAACAAATAATTTTTGTTTGTTTGAAGTCTAAAGTACAATTTGGTTGAGTAAAGTACTGAAGTGTCAAGGTAACATGATGCATTTGCTATAAAGAAGATTACCGAAGATCTCCAAAAGAGGGAAGCATAATGAAAAAAAAAAAGAAAAAAAAAGGGGTAGTTGTATCTTTTGAACCCTCGATATACTTTGGCAAATCAGCTTTCCATATCATAAGCAATCATATTTCGTCTTTGGCTTATAGAGGAATGAGGAATGAACAAATATTTGGTTGAAGACTGAAAATTAGAAAGTGTATGTGTCAAGGAGTCATGACAGAGCATCCTGATTTTGTGACACCATAGTGATAAGGTTTGACATTCACATTTGGTGATTTTCTCTCATGAAGTATATGTAGAACCAGTTATTATTTTTCAAAGCAAGCGATGTAGGAAATAGTCCTTGTAAAAAAAAAAAAAGAATATCAAGGACTAGCAGGTGCGAAAATCATATTTGAGACTTTGCTCCTAAGCTCCTTTAATGTTGAAGGTAAAGGATAAAGAATGTTTAGCTGGGTTATTTTCATTTTATTGTGAAACTTACAAGTCAGATCTGTTGGACACATATGTTGGGGACAACCACTGATAGATGAAGCTATTGAAGCAAATGCAAGAAATATGAAAGAAATGTCAAGTGATAAAATTATCATGTTATACGTCTTTTACTTAGTTTGGAAACATGCAAGACTCTTCTCTTCAAGTGGTGTGTGAAAGGCACATAGTCTAAAGAAATATTATTGGAAATCTCTTTGAAGACATCGAACGTGACATGAGAAGAATGATACTCATACATGACTATTTACTACTTGATACACTTAACTGGGGCAGTGAAATATCCTCAAAGTCATAGGATTAATTGTGACAACAGTCATGCCATCATCTCCAAGATCTCAACTAAGGAAATATATAATTTCATATGAAAAGAAGCTCCCCCAATAAAGTTCGAAGTTAAGTGATTACTGACGGATTACATAGGCATGTCATTTCTAATGAGTTTCTCGAGAAGTCATCTGCTTGCCAACACACATGGCCAATCTACTGCAGCATATGAGAGAAATCTTTAGAAGCTACGCCATCGAGTCTTGGAGGAGTTGTCTAAAGAATGCTTTCACTTTAGTCTTCCTTTCGTCTATATCTCTCAGTTTTCTCACATTTGTCAATTTTTTTAGCCTTCATTTGTCATCTTCCTTACTTTCTAGTCCTCATTTGTCAACTTCTGTTTGTGTCTCATACTTCCGTTGTTCAAATGATACTTTGAGAAATGATACTTCCTCATTCTTGTCGACCATTCTTATCTTTGGCCAAAAAAATAAAATCCTTCTTATGTCTCTAACTTGAAAGTCACTCATTCAGTTCATTATCTTTTGAAGCTTCGTTCTCACCATGCTTGTTGTTGAGTTAGTGAAATAGTCAGACCAAATAAAATGATGCTATGGATTACTTTTATCAGTCATTCAAATAGCATATGAGACAATTTTAGCCAAGCAAATCTCATTATGCCTATTGTGTATTGCCAAGTTTATCCATTGGAGCATCGTGGCAACAACAAACCAATTGCAATCATATCAAAATGAGGACATTCACACAAAAAAAAAAAAAAAGAAGAAAGATGATGAAGAAGAAAGAAAGAAAAAAAAAGATAGTTTCTATCATTAGACAAGAACAAAGGTATATTTCTCATAATTTAATATCACTTGGTAGTATGTAAAGGAGTTAGAGGCTAAGTAAAGTTAGTTATCTTTTTCTAAAACAAAAAAAGGGCAAAGCAAAACAAAATGAAAAAGCAAAAAAATGGAATCTCTTTATAAAGTCACTTTTTAAATTGGGTTTCCTTAAAAAATAAAAAGGGAAAAAAGCATTAATACTAGGGCAAATTTTGATGAGAGTCTTTATTCGAAGGCAGTCATCAAAATGTTTTCACCCATAAACACCTTTGAAAAATAAATAAATAAAGGGCTTTTGTCAAATAAAGATCATTCATTCATAAGCACTTAAGTTATAGATGTTTTGAAAAGTTCTCATCACATTTTTTACTATAATCGTGTCATGAGGTGCTTGTTTGACCCCTGGCCTTTGACATCTTAGCTGCGGAGGTGCTTGTTTGATCCCTGGCCCCCAGCATATCACTTTGCTACAATGACATTTATTTGACCATGTCATGAGGTGCTTGTTTGACCCCTGGCCTTTGACAACTTAGCTGTGGAGGTGCTTGTTTGATCCCTGGCCCCCAGCATATCACTTTACTACAATGACATTTATTTGACCATGTCATGAGGTGCTTGTTTGACCCATGGCCCTTGACATCTTTTCTGCGGAGGTGCTTGTTTGACCTCTGGCCCCAACATATCACTTTGCTGCAATGACATTTGTTTGACTACGTTATGAGGTGCTTGTTTGACCCTTGGCCCTTGACTTCTTTGCTGCGGAGGTGCTTGTTTGACCCCTGGCCCCCAATATATCACTTTGCTGCAATGACACTTGTCATGAGGTGCTTGTTTGACCCCTGGCCCTTGACATCTTTGTTGCGGAGGTGCTAGTATGACCTCTGGTCCCCAGCATATCACTTTGTTCCAATGACACTTGTTTGACCATGTCATGAGGTGCTTGTTTGACCCCTAGCCCTTGACATCTTCGCTGCGGAGGTGCTTGTTCCCTAGCCCCCAACATGTCACTTTATGGCAACTACATTTGTTTGCTCTTAGACATAAAAAAAGTAAATAAATAAATCAACAAAAAAAACGAACAAATTAAGGTCTACACCTTTGTCCATCATTTATTCTATAAGAATGAACAAAGGGGGGAAAATTGTAGACCCCTAAATTTGTCCGTTATTTTGTATTTTTGTGAAAAAAAAAAGAGAAAATAAAAGAAAAGGAGTATATCTTGGTAAAAATTAATTAGCCAAATTAAATATGTGAAGTTTGGTAAAAATTAATTAGAGCAAATATCTTATTGACTAATTAATTTGCCAAATCAAATATTTGAAGATTTGGTGTTTTTAATTAAGCCAAATATATTCTTTTATTTGGGAAGGAAATTTCATTATGGACAAATCAAATTTTGAAATTTTTGGAAGGATTAACTCAATCATTTATTTAGGTGTTATTTGATATTATTTTGTTTTATTTTATTCCCTTTACGTTTTATTTTATTCTTTTCCTTAATTGAAATTAGGGTTTGGGCTATAAAAAGGGAGGAAACCATCTCTTTTGGACACAATTTCTCTCCCTCACACAGCTTCCCACAATCACCCACATATTTCTCTCTCATCAAGCCATCTCCACGTTTTTTTTCTCGAACATAGAATATCTTCTCTCAAATTTCTCCCACATAGTCTCTCTCCTCCCACAAAAGTTCTCTCTCAAATCTCCCCCACATATTCTCTCTCCCCCCACAAAATCTCCCCCTCTCTCACTCACGATTTTTTACCCCAACATACATTCTTTTTTATTTTTTTTAATTTAAAAAGAGAAAATCCCCTTCTTTACTTTCTCCACTCAACCAATTAATCTCTCGCAAAGTAGCTTGCAACGATTTCTTCTCTCCGGTAATATTACCCTTTATACAACGGAAATCTATGGTGAACATTCTATTTTTCATTCATTGTTTTTATTTTTCCATCCTTTACTCAATTGTGTTCCTTAGCATGCTTCCTTAAAGATAATTTTTTTTCTTTGTTTGTTTAGTCTAAGTTTATTTTTTGTCATATTAAAATAAAAGCATGTTTAGATATTCTTTGTTTGCTATTATCGTGTTTTAAAGTTTTTAGTATGTAGGGCATTATGCGATAAATTCTAAGTTGTGTTTTTTTTAGCATAACAATTACAAGCATGTATTATGTCTTTTTATTTTTTATGTTTGCATGCTAGTTAACTAGGAACTTAACGTTATTTATCATATGAGTTTATGTGTTAGATTTGTAAATTCTTGTATTTATTATGTATGTACGTTTATGTTTAGTCCGTAGTCTTTTTTAGACTCTATTTGGAATAAGGAAATTTTCCAATGATGGAACTTTAAGTCTTCGGAATGCCGATAATTTAAGGTTCTTGAGGTGAAAAATCAATATCTTGGGATGCCAAGATTTGATATTTTTCCTTAAAAAAATAAAACTGTGTTCAATAAAGTTTTTTTTTGTGTGCAATTATTTATCTTTTCATGAATTTTGCCTTTTTTATTATATTTTCTATAAAAATACAAAAAATCTTTGCATGAAATTTTTTTTTTTAAAAAAAAAAAGTTATTTAAAAAGGGGAAATATTTGATTGAAGTTTTCCATCTTTAAAAATAATAACTTTTTTTTTATAAAGAGTACCAAAATACTTGCATAAAGAGCATTTTCATAAAAGGAAGTTTTTTTTAAGGAAACCTTATTTTTTCTAAATTTGAAGTTTTCCTTTTTAGAAAAACAAAAAAAAAAAATCTTTTGCATAAAAAAATACAAAAAGAAAATTTTTTATAAAGAGCATTTCCATAAAATGATTTTTTTAAAGGAAATTTTGATTTATCTAAAAACCATCTCATTGATTTCTTTTCAATGCATTAAATCAAATCTAAAATTTGTTTTTTCCATAAAAGTTTCACTTCTTTAAAATAGAAAAATAATAAAGAATTTCCTTAAAAAGAGTCATTTTCTCACACATGTTTTTAATTTAATAAACCAAACATTTTTCTAAAAAAAAAAAAGAACTTTCCTATGATGGAGATTAGGAAATCAAGATGTTGATTCCCTAATATTCTTGAGGTGATGAATTTATTTTGGGATGCCAAATAAAATTCAAATAAATTTTGAATGGCTTTATGCCACCCATAATTATTGCTCATTACTTAATTTTAAAATAATGATCAATAAAATATGAGACATTTAAAAAGTCAAAACCAAAAACTTTTTTTTCTACAAAGGCCGTTTTCATTAAAATAACACAAGAAAAGTAAATTTTCGTTCCATTGAATGAGTGTTGCGGGGTGCTAATACCTTCCCCATACACAAACGACCCCCGAACCCAAAATCTTTTATTCGTAGATCATCTTAACACATATTTGGGTGCCCAGTCACACCCTCTAAATAAAGACTGGTTGCGACTCCATGTTCCTCCTCTTGGAAATAAAGTCGGCCGCTCCTTGTCGCAAACCCGTAGCGACAGTGCATGTGTTTGTCTGATAAATCCTTCTGCTCGTGGATCTTCCCTTTACCATTTTAATCTTTTTTCAACTTTTAATTTTCCATTTGTTTTTATCTAGATCTAATGACTCAAATTAAATTTGATTTCAAACCTCTTTTTAAACTCAATTTTCCTCATATTTTCAAACACTCATCTTTTTATCTTTGCTTAAAATTTCTCTTCAAATGCTCTAATGTTGATGTCTTCAAAGCTCCAATTTATTTCATTCTTCTTGTGAGAGATAATTTTATCTTGAGATTAGATTGTTTCTTGAGTGCTTAAATTTGTAGCTCTACTCTTCTGAGACTTAGGTTGTGGGTTTTATATGTCTTTTATCACTTTATTGAGATTTGTATTAAGATGTAGGTACAACTTGAGATTGAGTGAGTGATTTAATCTTGAACCCGAAAAATAATTTTGTAGTGATTTGATCCTAAACCCGTTAGAAGGATCATAGTGGTTTGATCTTGAACCAAGGAAAAAGTTCGAGAGAGGTTGGATCTTGAACCTATAAAAGAATCGATAAAGAGGTTTACTCTTGAGCCCGCAAAAAGAGTAGTAAATCATTTTGGTTTTTACTTGTAAGAGGTGCCTTGCAGTAAAATACCTAAGAATGAGTCTCAGGGAGTAGAGTAAGGATTTACGAACCACTATAAAATTTCTAGTGTCATCTCTTTCTCTCTATTCTTTCAATTTTCACTGATTAAACATTTGTCTAATTAGATTGCATGTTTAGAAAACTTGTTATCTATTTATAGTAAATTTTAAGGTGCTTATTCAATGAGTTTAGATTGCATTAATTTAGTTTAGTTTGTAAAACCAAAAATTAATTTTATCAAGCAGCTCTATTCACTTTCCACTAGTGTTGTCATTCAATTCTACAGTAGTAACATGTAGAATAGTGGTATATGTGATATAGGTGGCAGGTTTCAATTATATCCATATTGTTTCAAAAGTTTCATTTTAACTCTTAACCTTTGAAATTGTATTGAAAACAACCATTTCATTAGATGTCTCTTTAAAATGAAGATGAAAAAGTGACGTGGTAGTGAGTTGTAAAAGAAATTGAAGAGTCTTAGTTACATTCGAAACGATGTCATAAAATTAAGGGAATGAGTGAATGAATTCAATGATTGAGGTAAAATATTGTTTTTCTCCTCTTGGTCAAAAGATTTTGGGGGAAACAATATTTTTGAATGGGTAAATAGACCACCGAGACAAACAAAATTTGAGGCTTTTATGTCACCATGAATTAACAAAAATTGAGGTTAGAGCATGAATGGAAACGAGAAAGAGATAAACAAAGAAATTCAAGACAATCGAACCTAGCTAGAAACCATTATTTCTCAATAAATTTCTAACTTTTGAGAATAAAAACGGTCTTCCTTTGCCACTCGATTGCTTTCTTTATTGTTCTCCTAACTCCCACAGATTCACGCTTTGACTCTACTCTTCCAAAATTTTTCTTTCATATATATATTCCTCTTGTGAATCTTCTCTTGAATCCTCTCACATCATACTTTTTCAATATTTGACTTTAAACTGGAGGTTGTTGATTTTTACTAGTGCACGACTTTTCTTTTAATATGTAGTTTTCTCCCTATTTCAACTGAAATTTTATCTCCTAAATCCATTTTTCCTTATACTCGAGACCATTTCGAATGAGATTAAAACCCTTTGATTGTTTTACATCTCACCGCTAAGTATTTTGCATGCCCACATGTAACCTCCATCTTTAACTAATTGAGACATCATATTTTAATCTTCGTTTTAATGAGAAAACTAATCAAATAGTTGTTTTGAATCAATTTCAATGATTAAAGATTAAAATAAGAATTTTGAACAATAATGGTATACTTAAAACATACCTTAAAGCATAGGAGCATAAATGAAACATACTATAAAGTTCAAGGGCATAATTGAAGCCTACCATCTCTGTCACATGTCCCATTATATTTTATAAAGTCATCGTCACATTACATTTTCATCTTCATTTTAATGGAAAAGTGACAAAAGGGTTGTTTCGAAACAAATTTAATGTGTAAGGGTAAAAATGAAACTTTAGAAAGTTCAGAGGCATAATTAAACTTATCTTAAAGTTTAGGGATATTTTGTATAATTTAACCATTTTTTTATACTAAAAGCATATCAATGAAATTAATTTATTTTTAAAACATAGAAACAAAATGAATGTGAACAATATACAAAAAAAACATGAAAAAACCATAAAATGTATAATTTAATCTAAATTTTTCTTTAAAAAATCAATAGTCAGAACTGATTTTGCAATTTTATTAAAGACCAAAATATAACGAAAATATGAAAATTTGAGCACGCTTAGCAGTTAAGGCCTCTATTTCTTCCCATCCCAGGAGGTTGTAAGTTAGAATTCTAGCCTCACATTTATTGTATGTATTGAAAAAGATGCCATATTTATTGTATGTATTGAAAAAGATGCCATGACAATTTTTTATAATTATAAAATCTAAAATGATAATTGAACAAAAATAGAAGTGCTACACTTCCAAGAATAAGTTCACTATTTGACTTCTAGGGTGGTCAATCAATGTTTGAATTGCAAAAGCTATTGCAATATTCTCAAATCTCAAAGTTTTAAAATGATAATGGCATCCAATCATATCAATATGCCAAGCCAACAACAAAAAAAAGTAACTTTTACAATATTAAGTATTCCACTCAATTTGAAATTCGATTTTCTCATGATATTCTGCACATTTTTAACATTAATAAAGTTAACAAAAGAAAAAAAAACGTTTAGAGAGAATGACTTTGACTCTTTAATTGAAATTAGATTTATGTTTTAGGTGTCTTTTTGATAATTATTTTACCTTTTTAATTATTTTTTTGCTTTATTAAAAAATTAAAATTATTTGAGAAGTCATTTAGTTTCTGTTTTTTTTTTTTAATTATAAACAATTTTTTAAAAAAACATCTCTCTTTCTATACTATAAGTCTATAACATCTTTCATTCTCTTACTTAACTTCCTTTTCCTTGCATCTCTGTGGCCAATATTTTCTCTTTTTAACGCATCTAGTCTACTCAAATTTGAAATTGGTTTTTCTTCTCTTAAATTCTCTAACTTTTTAGGAACATATCCTAGACTATTGAATTGACTTATTAGATTTAGGTCTTTGAATTTTTATCCTATCTTTATTTTGTTCTTTTAACATTTAAAATCTCATATTTAGTCTTTGCACTTTTATTAAATTCTACATTTAGCTCATAGAATCGAAAAAAAAAAAAAAATTTAGGATTTATAGTTTAGAGTTTAGAGTTTTAGGAATTGGCATGAACTTCCGACCTTAAAGAAGCAGTAGATGCTAATTAAGTGACACTTGGTACATGAAGTTTGGAAAATAATTCTAAATTATCCTTAAGTTAAGTTTTTTTTTAGTAATACAAATGAGAGTTATGTGAATTTGAACTTCCAACTTCAAGGGAATGAGTACATGTCAATTAGCATTGTGCTAAGGTCACTTTGGCGATCCCTAAATTAAGTTGATTGTTAGTTAATTAGCAAAAAAATGACATGACATATTAAGGTGGCAAATTTTAAATGAAATGATAATTTTTACCAAATATATTTTGTACATTGAAAAAAGAATAAAACAATGAAAGGTTAAAAAGTTAAAAAGAAAAATTCTTCAAGATGAAAAAAAAAAAGTTAAAAAAGAAATGAAATTAATGGCTCAAAAAGAAAGGAAGCCATCCTGCCAAAGGGTATCTCATTTGGTAGACCAATTACGTAAGTTTAGAATATAAAATGGGCCTTAAAGATGGGCCCACCACGTGTGAGTCACTATGCAGATTCCAATTTGGGCTATTTTCTTACACACACTTGAGAATAACATAAAATTTGTACCGTACGTCTTAAAGACTAAAACACCACGATTAAATTCAAAATTTAATCATTCACCACTAAAATCTATAATCTATAATTATATCAATATATACATTTGAGTTCTAATAACCGTCTACATCTTTTTCTAAGTGTTTATGCAAATGGCAAAGAAATATGGTAGTTTTATATAATTTGTTGCTTTTTATGTGCTTTTGTATTTTTTTTTTTTATCTCTTTTTAAATCTGTAAATACAAATCAAATTTATTAGTGAGGAGTCAAATAGTGACGACAATGAGGGAGGTCAACGACGTCAAAGCAAAGCTCAACAAGGCAAGAAAATCTTAGAAAATTTGGCTGAAAGATAAGATTGTTTTTATTTACCGTAGAAGAGAAGAGGTATTTCAATTTTCAATCGTGAAGGGAGCTGAGAAAAGTTGGAAAAAAAATCACTGTGAAGGAAAGGAAGTATGGAGTTGTTGTTTATTTACAGAATTGTCATTACTTAATTAAAAATAAAATAAAAAACAAAATACCATGGTATGTATGGTTATATAAGATGATTCTTATTTTGTTTTCGTTTCTAATAAAACATTGAATATCAAAATTTTATGATTATATAACATGGTTTAATTACAAAAATATAAGGAATGGTAAAAAATTTGTAGAACATTATATATATCAAAATTTTATTTTATTTTTAAATATTAAATAATAAAATGTGTTGTTTTAAATTCAATTTCATCTATAAAAAAAATTGCAAAAGATTATATGTTTTAATCCAAATTCTAATGAAAGACAATAAATAAATAAATATTCTTGAAGAATTGTAAGTAAATACTATATAATTTTAAAAGTTGATATATATATATATATATATATATATATATATATGAAAACAAATATAATTAAATAAAATGGTCTAATAAAAAATGTATAATTTATCATTCACATTTATTATATGTTAATTAATATAATTAAACAAAATGGTTTAATAAAAATGTATAATTTGTCATTCACATGTATTATGTGCTAATATTTTTTAACAAAAAAACAATTAAGATTAATTTCTAAAAAATTCAGATAAATAAGAATAAGAGGTTGATTTATATTTATTAAAAATTAATCTTGAATTATAATTAAACTATAATTTAGATTATAACTTATTAAGTAAATAGTTTAGAGAAGTTTTTAGAGTTTTTATCGTTGACACAAAATAGCAATGACAAAATAATCAAGCAAGCACAACAAATTCTGGCTAAGTGATAGGTTTATAGATGAACTAAGACTGTGTTTGGGATTGTTTTCCTAGAGTTAAATCAATTATAAAAGAATTTTAATTGTTAAAGTGTTTGGTAAAACTGATTTTTTTATAATTTGTATAAAATCACTTTCAAATTGTTTTGTTTTACAAAATCTAGTGAATTGTAGCTTTTGGAATTAGCTTCTGAAACAATCAGGCGCCTTTTTTCATATTTTTTTAAAATGCCCATTATATCCTTCTTGTTTCACGCCTCACACCTCTATATCTATATCTTTCTCTCTATATGATCTATCATTATGCCATGTTACATCCTCACATAATTCTCCTCGTCAAAAGTATCTGCTACTGAAACAAGGATCTCTCAAGATACCTAATTTTCTACACTATGCTTCTACATCTCTCTTCTTTATCCATATGTGAATGATATTTAATTCAATTTAATGTGGCACTATTACAATTTTCTTTTTCCTTTCTACATTGACTATTAGAAAAAATATGCTTCAATTTTTCAATAGTACTTGCCAATAAAAGCATAGCTCAAATGGCATAAAGTATATGCTTATGACTAAGATATCATGAGTTCGAATTCTCCTACTCCAAATGTTGTTGAACTAAAAAATAATACTTTTTCCAATGTTTGTGCTCCATTTTTCTAAATCTTTTTCTTTTTGGACTCAATTTTCTTTCTCTATCTAAAATTTGTCCAACTTCCATCCCTTGATATCTCTTCAAACTCAGTTTCCTCCATGAAAAAATTTCGTCCACAACTTTTTTTTTATTTTTTTGCTTTGTGTCAATTCTTGAAAATTCATATTTTCTATATTGAAAAAAAAAATCATCATGGTCAAAGATCTCTCTCCAAATATTCTAAATAGCCAGTTTGGTTCGTGATTCGTTTTTGTTTTTATGTTTTCAAAAATAAAATTGCAAAGAATACGATGAAAACATGCTTGATATACATATTTTCAAACATAATTTTTAAAAACACCTTCTAAAATAGCTTGTTTTCAAAAACGATAAATTGTTGTTTTCTTTGTTTTTAAATTTTGTTTTAAAAAATTATGAAAACAAGGAAATACACTCTTAAAAAAATGTGTTTTTATCAAACAACAAATTAAATGTTACAATCTCCATTTTTTTTCAAAATCTAAAAGCCCCTTCCATCTACAAAGTGAATCTCTCATCAATTCTTTATGAAAAAAAATTATTATAAGAATCACAAATAACAAAGATGAATAAATCAAAGTTACTGCACATATCTATGATTGATTATACCACTGATTTAACTGACTCAACATTGTATAAACATTAATCCTAAAAATTTGTCATATCTTTCTTTTCAATAAAAGATTTTTTTTTTCTCTCTTGTCATCTATTTTTTTTCCGATTCTTATAAACTTATCATCCATATTTCAAGAAACCAAAAATTCTTTCTCCTCCATTAATCTTCTTCTTCTACTATCTCTACTATATTCTATTCTTTGACCAACAACAAGAAGTTCAAATTATAATTATATTATATTAGTTTTTTTAAAGAATGAATTTTTTTATCACTAAATAAGTGGATTTTAACAAACACATATTAATCTTTTCCTACATTTTCAAATTCACAACCAAACAGTCCAGCTTTCAAATTTTGAATTCAAATTAAAAAAATTCTAATTATAACCAAACGTGTTTTCAGATATAGTAAAAATAAGAAATTTATTTTTTTTCAGCATAATTTTATGTTTTTGAAAATAAAATTTTGAAATACAAACCAAATGGGGCGTAAATTTAAAGGCTAGTTTTTTTTTTTTATAAAAAATTTTATATTTTTTTTTCTTTTAAAAAGTTTGATTTTAAAGATTCTATGATCTAAAAGATTTGACTATTTACTAATAAATTACTGGAAAAAATACTTTTTTGGTCCTCGAGTTTTCAAGAATAGGTGCATTTGGTTCTTGAGTTTTCAAGAACAAATATGTTTAAAAGGTCCCTCATGTCATTTTTTCAATTTTTTTATGAATTTTTTAAATTTTTTTTATATAACATTAATATTTTTTTATTAATATTTAATATTGAATGAGTTTTTAAATTAAAAAAATTCTCTTTCTCGTCTCTCCTCACCCCACCTTCCTTCCATCTTCTTCGTCTTTTTCCATTCTCCCCACTATCTTCTTCTTCCACAACTATGATTTTGATTGGTTTATCTTGAAGTGTAGAATGTGTTAAATCTAATTAAGCAAATTTTTTTATTTATACTTTTTAAAATCTCCACTGCATCGAATTTGATTAAGACCATGAACGATAGAACTTTGATTTGAAATCTTGAGAACGTGATAGACTTCCAATGGTTTATTGTTGTGTATTCTTTGATGTTTATGTTAATATTTTCTTTTTTCATTTACATTTTTTTTTTCTGTTTTGGATTTCGTTTTTAAGTTTCTCTGTTCGTGAAATTTATTCGTTTTTCCATTTGAAGCTTTTGTGGCCATGGTAATTCTTCCATTTGTTTTTATCATCATAATTTCACTGTTTTTTTCTTCATGATCATTCAAAATCATAGTTGTGGAAGAAGAAGATGGTAGGGAGAAGGGGAAAGATGAAGAAGAGGAAAGGAAGGTGGAGCGAGGAGAGAGGGGAGAGAATAAGGTAGAGAGGAGAGAGAGAAAAAATATTTTTTAATTTAAAAAAATCATTCAATATTAAAAATTAATAAAAAATATATTAATGTTATATAAAAAAATTCAAAAAATTAAAAAAAAATGACATGAAGGACCTTTTAAATTTATTTCTCAAAACTTAGAGACTAAAAATGTCAATTTTGAAAATTCAGAGACCAAATGCATCTATTCCTAAAGACTCAAGGACCAAAAAGGTATTTTTTCATAAATTATTAAATTTCTTTAACTTTAATTCTAGATAGTCATAACGTCTTTTTTAAAAAATTGTAATTGTAAAAAAAATCAGTTCTAAAGCTTTGATTGTTTGCAAATTATACATAATTAAGATAATATGTCTACTTTGGTCATTATAACTAAATCAAAGCAATTTTGTTTGAACGTACCAAATACTGTAACCTATTTTTTCATATTTGAAATTGAAATTTACCAAACACTAAGTTGCTTTATGCCACAGCTGATCTTTCTAAAAGTACAATTGTCAGCAATTATTTAAAAAGCTACAACAATCCCAAACTAAGCCTAAATTTGACCCAAACACTAATGAAATATCTCCTATAATCTCAAGATATTCAATGATGAAAATATTAATGGATGATTATCTCAAGATGTTCGGTGAAAAAAATCTTAATGGAGAATTCTCTCAAGATATTCAATGATGAAAATCCTTACAATGCTCAATGGTGAGAAATTTTTATTTTGTTCGCCCAAATTGTCACTTTGGACATTGTAAATGCAAAACATTTAAGTCTTTTTATCATGTGGAAATAAATTAGATTTTTGAGTTTAAAATTTTATGATTGTGTCAATTTAGTTTTTAGAGAAGTTTCAATTTTGTTTCTTTTTTACCTTCAATAAGTTTCAATTTGATTACAATAAGTTTGTGTTATTAACATAGTTATTTAAATGTTAATGTTATATACTAATTGGAAAGAAGGTCCCAAAAAAACTTATTTAACATAATTTAATATAATTGCTTACTATTTAGGTCAAGTTGATGAATTGAGAGGAGATGAGCACATATTTTCGTATATGTTTTTAAATTCTAAAATTTCCATTTGATATAGATTTTTGGTTTTGTTTTAAAAGTTACTTTGAAATTTTAACTAACTTAGAAAACAAAACATTGTTGTAAAATTGAGAGGCGAAACCGGGCACCAAAACTTTACCAAAACATATAATAATAATAATAATAATAATAATAATATAAGTGTTAGAATATAAAGGAAGTATATATATATATATTATAAACAAAAGAAAGTGGAGATTTATGGCAAATTAAAAACAAATGAAATTAGAGAAAATGGGAGAGAAAAAAGAAGATTGGAGAGATTTCTTTACCAATTGTCTCAATTTATTTATCCATCAAGAACCACTATATATAGGCAATTAGGAGAGCATGATGTGGTCCATTTGGACACCAATCTATGGTCTTTGTTGGACACATGGAAGACACTTTGGCTATGGATAAAATGCCACTTGGTATGGATATCAAATGGGCATGTGGAATGGGCATTTATATTTACAATACTCCCCCTTAAATGCCCATTTATAAAATATGCCTCGTTAAAAACCTTACTAGGAAAAAAAACCCAATGGGAAGAAAAAAAACCCTAGTGAAGGAAAAGAGTACATATTTTATATAGTTTACTATAATACATTCACTCCCCCTCATGGAGACATCACTTAAAGTCTTTGAGTCGCCGCATTCCAATGCTATATACTAATTTATCGAAGGTTGTAGTTGGTAATGCCTTCGTAAATAAGTCAGCCAGGTTATCTTTCGAATAAATTTGTTGTACAGTGATATCGCCATTTTCTTCAAGATCATGAGTATAGAAGAGCTTTGGTGAGATATGCTTTGTTCTATCTCCTTTGATATATCCTCCCTTGATTTGAGCTATACATGCTGTGTTGTCTTCGTATAACATCGTTGGAAGAGGTTTACTTGAAGACAAGCCACATGTCTGATGAATGTGTTGTGTCATCGATCTTAGCCATACACATTCTCGACTTGCTTCATGAATAGCGAGGATTTCAGCATGATTTGAAGAAGTGGCCGTTATAGTCTGTTTCACTGATCGCCACGATATAGCAGTTCCTCCACATGTGAATAGATAACCTGTCTGAGATCTAGCTTTGTGTGGATCAGATAGATAACCAGAATCTGCATAACCAACTAGATCATACTTTGATTTGTTAGAATAAAATAAACCCATATCAATTGTCCCTCGAAGATATCGGAGTACATGCTTAACTCCGTTCCAATGTCTTTTTGTAGGACATGAACTATATCTAGCTAATAAATTTACTGAAAATGCAATATCTGGTCTTGTGTTATTAGCCAAATACATAAGTGCACCAATTGCACTAAGATATGGTACTTCAGGACCAAGTAGTTCTTCACTGTCATCTCGAGGTCGAAATATATCTTTCTTTACATCCAGTGAACGAACTTCCATTGGAATGTTCAATGGATGTGCTTTATCCATATAGAATCTTTTTAAGATTTTCTCTGTATAAGTTGATTGATGAACAAATATCTCATCTGCTAAATGTTCAATTTGCAAACCAAGGCAAAATTTTGTTTTTCCAAGATCTTTCATCTCGAATTCTTTTTTAAGATATTCTATTGCCTTGGATAACTCTTCAGGAGTTCCAATTATATTTAAGTCATCAACATATACAGTTATAATAGCAAATCTTGACTGAGATTTCTTTATAAAAACGCACGGACATATTGGATTATTTTGGTATCCTTCTTTCAACAGATATTCACTCAGGCGATTATACCACATTCGTCCTGATTATTTTAATCCATATAATGATCTCTGTAACTTTATTGAATACAATTCCCGAGAACTTGATTCATATGTTTCTGGTATTTTAAATCCTTCCGGGATTTTCATATAAATGTCATTATCCAGAGATCCATAAAAATACGCCGTGACTACATCCATTAGATGCATATCAAGCTTTTCATATACAGTCAGACCAATCAAATATCTTAGCGTTATTGCATCCACCACAGGAGAATATGTCTCCTCATAATCAATACCAGGCCTTTGCGAGAATCCTTGTGCAACAAGTCTCGTTTTATATCTTGTGACTTCATTCTTTTCATTTCTTTTCCTTACAAATACCCATTTATATCCTACAGGTTTGACGTTTTCCGGTGTTGGGACTACTGGTCCAAAAACCTCACGTTTTGAAAATGAGTTTAACTCTGCTTGGATTGCTTCTTTCCACTTCGGCCAATCCATTCTACGTTGACATTCTACGATAGATTTTGGGTCAAAATCGTCACTTTCATGAATAATATCGTGAGCAACATTATAAGAAAAAATGTTGTCAATAATGATATCATTTCGATTCAATCTCTTTCCTGTTGTAACATAGTTTATAGAAATTTCATTATTATCCTCAAGCGTTTGATTTTCACCAATACTCTTTTGAGTAGTTGTATTCTGGATTTCTTCTAGAACATCCATACCTTTTATTGAATCATTTTGATTCTCAACTACTTTTCTTTTTCGAGGATTTTTATCTTTAGAACCTATTGGTCTACCACGCTTCTGGCGTGCTCCAGACTCATTATTGACAACTTGTTCCTTTGGGATATCAACTTTTGATGGAGCATTTGCAGCTGGTATATATGATTTAGTCACACTTTTAGTATCTGTGAATGCATCTGGTAGTTGATTTGCTATATTTTGCAAATGAATTATCTTTTGAACTTCAAGTTCACATTGATTTCTACGAGAATCTAAATGAGATAATAACGATGCATTCCATGTAATTTCTTTTTCCAACTTCTTAATTCCTCCCCCTAATGTTGGAAAATTTGTCTCATTAAAATGACAATCAGCAAATCGTGCAATAAATATATCACCCGTCAGGGGTTCAAGATATTTAATAATTGATGGGGAATCAAAACCAACATATATTCCTAACCTCCTTTGAGGACCCATCTTAGTACGTTGTGGTGGAGCAATCGGTACATATACTGCACATCCAAAAATTCTTAGATGGGAAATATTTGGTTGCTGGCCATAAGCTAATTGCATTGAGGAGTATTTATTATAAGCTACTGGCCTAATACGTGCCAGTGATGCAGCATGCAAAATAGCATGACCCCATACCGATGTAGGAAGTTTAGCTCTCATAAGCAATGGTCTTGCAATTAGTTGCAGACGTTTTATAAATGATTCTGCTAGACCATTTTGTGTATGAACGTGAGCTACAGGATGTTCAACACTTATCCCAATTGACATACAATAATTATTAAAAGTTTGGGATGTAAATTCACCAGCATTATCAAGTCGAATGGTCTTAATTGTATTATCAGGAAATTGTGCTTTTAACTTAATTATTTGAGCAAGTAATCTTGCAAATGCAAGATTTCGGCTTGATAATAAGCATACATGTGACCATCTGCTGGATGCGTCAATTAATACCATAAAATATCTAAATGGACCACTTTGTGGGTTAATAGGTCCACAAATATCACCTTGAATTCGCTCTAAAAATGCAGGTGATTCAATCCCCACTTTAGCTGGTGATGGTCTAATAATTAATTTCCCTTGAGAACAAGCATCACATGACAACTCATTGGATTGAAGAATCTTCTGGCTCTTTAAAGGATGTCCATGTGAATTCTCAATAATTTTTCTCATCATTATTGACCCTGGATGACCCAATCGATCATGCCAAACACTGAATATTTCTGGATTCATGAACTTTGGGTTCATTATTGCATAACTTTCGATTACTCGTATATGAGTATAGTATAATCCAGAAGAAAAAGCAGGCAGTGTTTCTAATATACGTTTTTCATGTGAAATAATAGATGTTATATAGAGACACTCTATATTATTTTTACAATCAGTTTCAACATGATAATTATTTTCACGTATATCTTTAAAACTTAATAAGTTTCTTTTCGATTTGCTAGAGAACAGAGCATTATTAATTGTAAATCTTGTTCCTCTAGGCAAAATAAAGTTTGCTTTTCCAAAACCTTCAATCAGATTTGCAGAACCTGATATAGTATTGACTTTTGCTTCCAGCATTGTCAATCTAGAAAAATATTTTTTATTTATGAGTATCGTGTGCGTAGTTGCGCAGTCTGCCAGACATAAATCCATTGCTCATTTTCGAGTTACTCAACATATTGAAATTGTTCATATTTCTTCATTGAAAAGAAAAGAAAAACGATTACAAAGAGTCTTAAATATATATACAAACAAAACAACAACAAAAACATACTAAACAGTACTTAATTATATATTTTCATACAAATCATCCTCTACTTGTTTGATTGCATCAATTCTCTCTCCAGGAGATTCAAAATAATCAGCTACATCAAGATGCATCATATTGGAGGGGTCAAACACATCATCTTCTTGAATGGCAAGATTTACCTCCACATTCTTTCCTTTTCCTTTTTCCTTCAGGGAAGCTTGATAGAGATCAACAAGGTGTTTTGACGTACGACAGGTACGAGACCAGTGCCCAGTCATTCAGCACCGGAAACATTTATGTTCATCACCTTTCGAACTTCTATCTTGTGGAGCATTTCCTTTATGATCATCACTTCGTGTGGGTTTCTTAAAATTATAATGCCCACCACAAAAATAGGTATTTCTTCCTCTATCGCTGTCCCGACCTCGACCACGACCACGACCTCGACCACGGTTATTAAAATTCACAGCATTCACTTCAGGGAATGGTGTTGCTCCAGTTGGTCGGGATTCGTGATTTTTCATCAATAACTCGTTATTTTGTTCAGCAACGAGAAGACATGAGATAAGTTCAGAATATTTTGCAAAACACTTCTCTCGATATTGCTGCTGCAGGAGCATATTCGAGACATGAAAAGTGGAAAATGTCTTCTCTAACATATCAACATCAGTAATCTTTTCTCCGCATAATTTTAATTTTGAACTAATTCTGAAGAGTGCGGAATTATATTCACTTACTGATTTAAAGTCCTGCAACCTCATGTGCATCCAATCATAACGAGCTTTAGGAAGAATAACTGTTTTTTGATGATCGTACCTTTCTTTCAAACCTTGCCATAGAACGTAGGGATTTTTTATTGTAAGATACTCCATTTTCAATCCCTCGTGAAGATGATGGCGAAGGAAGATCAGGGCTTTTGCTTTTTCTTGATTTGATGCATCATTTCCTTCTTTAATTGTTTCTCCAAGATTCATAGAATCTAAATGGATCTCAGCGTCAAGAACCCATGACAAGTAGTTATTTCCATTAATATCCAGGGCCGCAAATTCTAGCTTTGTAAGGTTTGCCATAATAACACTATCAAAAATAATAATATATTCATATTAGAAATTTAACATAAACCAAATGCGTAAAAATGGCTTATCTATAAGATTTACCTTTAGCGGGAAAAATGACAGAGTCTCGTGCTGATAACGTGTTGTTAAATTGAGAGGTGAAACCGGGCACCAAAACTTTACCAAAACATATAATAATAATAATAATAATAATAATAATAATAATAATAATAATAATATAAGTGTTAGAATATAAAGGAAGTATATATATATATATTATAAACAAAAGAAAGTGGAGATTTATGGCAAATTAAAAACAAATGAAATTAGAGAAAATGGGAGAGAAAAAAGAAGATTGGAGAGATTTCTTTACCAATTGTCTCAATTTATTTATCCATCAAGAACCACTATATATAGGCAATTAGAAGAGCATGATGTGGTCCATTTGGACACCAATCTATGGTCTTTGTTGGACACATGGAAGACACTTTGGCTATGGATAAAATGCCACTTGGTATGGATATCAAATGGGCATGTGGAATGGGCATTTATATTTACAATAAACATTACTTTTTTAAAAGACTTATTCATATAGAAGTGTTGAGGGAGAATTTTCTATCTTCCCATTTTGCTCTTTCTTTTTTTTATTATAATTATTTTTTTTAGTTTTATGTTCATTTATGAGTTTTTCTTAAATTAGGTTCTTTTAAAAATTAATAATAAGTTGGTGGTACAAATGATAAATTTTATGTTTCATGTCTTTTTTGTACTTCAACTTATGTATAACTAAATTGAATTTTCAACTTTTTAAACCACGTGCAACACACGTAGTTAAAACTAGTATACTTAAAGAAACTCGATGAAAATAAAATTTTATTTTTCTTTTATTTTTTAATTTTTAAAATTAATTTAATAATATATTTAAATTAATTATTAATAGTTAAATTAAAAATTCAATTCAATTTTTTGAATTATCAAAATATATTTTTAGTATATTAAAAGATGAGATGATTGATGTTGATCCACAAATTCAGGCAAAGAAAATACATCTAATATGCACGTTATTCAACAGTGAATTTGTGTTTTGACGGGAAAGAGGTGACCTACAAAACAAAAAAAACTACACACCATTGTGGTGCTTGCCACACACACTCTAATGCTTAAGTCAAATAATTCAAGGTGAAGCAAGCTTCAGGTTTAGAGAATTAAGGTTTCAGTTACTTTCATAATGGAGTATTCATAATTTATTTATATGAGAGTTGACCTAGGGTTTCATTTCCATTCTTCCAAATCGGTTTAGGAAAAGTTTTAATTGGGCATCTCTCGAACTTCATTAGGTCATGGGCGTGCGCGATACATGCTTACATATGCTCGACCCACCTAGGCTTGGCTCAACCCAACTTGGCTCAGCCCGAGGTGGGCTTTTGGGCCTTTTGACCTAGTAACTTCTGTATTTGGGTCCAATCTAGTCCTGGGTCATGTATAATCCCAGTTTGGCCCTTAATAGTCCCTATCCCTTTGGGTTTGATCATTTATCCAAATTTATCCATAACATTAAGCCCCCACTCCAAAGTTGGGATTTATAGTTTAGCTCTTCATGGGCTAGACACTCGAATCCCAATTTGAGAGTATAGATTTTATTTGTGAATTTGTCCTCGAGGAATTGTATTTAGCCAAATATAAGGCGGTCTTTGTATTTTTTGGGCTTTTGCCTTGGAATGTTCCATCAAGCCTATGGGGCTAACGTTTTGGCTTTCCCATGCTTTAAAAATAAAAACTTTGAGCTGGGCTCCAAATTTAATTTTGGAATGACCCATCAAGCCCATTGAACTATTTTTTTTCTAAGATTTAGAATTAATAGCTTCGGTGTAGGTTCCATATTTTATTTTGGAATGACCTATCAAGCCAAATGAGCTGATTTTTTAGCTTTTCAAGATTTAAAAATAAAAACTTTAGAGTAGGCTCCAAATTGAGTTCTGGAATGACCCATTAAGTCCATTGGGTTGATTTTTTTGGTTTTCCAAGATTTAGAAACAAAAACTTTGAGGTAGGCCCTAAATTTAGTTATGGAATGACTCATCAAGTTTATTGAGCTAATTTTTTAGCTTTTCAAGATTTAGAATAAAAAGCTTTAGCATTGGCCCTAGATTTAATTATTGAATGATCCATCAAGCCTATTGGGCTGATTTTTTGGCTTTCCAAAATTTAGAATAAAAAGTTATGGGGTAGGCCCCAAAATTTATTTAGGAATGACCATCGTGAGATTTATCTCGAATTTCTGGGCCGCTTGGATCAATTAACCAAGCCCCTTTTGAGGACCCAATTAATCTTTCAAGTTTGCATCCTTCGCATCGAAGTAGAGTTTTGCACATCATGCTCTGCAAAGCTTTATTAAGCTTGCTTAGTCATGCTCAATAGGGACCTATCATGAGGCGTACCTCAAATTTATAGGTTGTGAAGATCAGTCAACCAAATCTTTTTGTGGTTTAATCAACACTCTAGGCGGTTTCCTCTACACCTAAGTGCTTAAGAGTTTTGTGTGTTTCATGTTTCGTTTGCACGACATACTCAATCGTATCTAGAGTGGACTCTTAGATTTTTTACTCCAATTTTACCATATCTTAAGTTAACAACAAATTTTTGGTTTCAAAACTTGACACACTATCCCAATTTGATCAACAAGGGTAAAAAAGGAAAAATACCTAAAAAACAACAAGAAACGTGAGGCTCAGCTCGGCCTCACCTTTTTTTTTTTTTTGCTTCATTCCTGCTTATGGTCTATTCTTTGTGTTTCCAGAAATGGTTAGTTGCGTACCTTTTATGTTTGAACACTGAAAGCATAAAAAGACTTGAAAAAAGACGATCTTCCTTCGGCATCTATGGCCTCCCCTTGCCACACAAGGGAATGTTCGCATGTCGTCTCGATATCAGGTCGAGCCAACCCCAATGGGAGAGCCTAAAGGCTAGAGCTTTCCCTCGAGGATTCAAGCATTCCTTATTCCTGAAGACTGTTATTCTCTTTTGGAATTCTCTTTTGATGCTTTACTTTTGTTGAACTTTGCTTGGATTTTCCAACCTTTGACTAACACTAGGGATAGTGTGTAAGCTTGGGCTCGACCCGGCCATGGTGGCCTCAGCCAACCCCCAACCCATTGCTTTGACTTATTGGACTTGCTGAAATAGAGGGTGTGAATAACCTTGGCTTGGCTCGGTGATGCATACAAGATACGTTTCTGCAAGCTAATGGGTTAAGTAATATAAAACGGTATTCCTTCCAAGTATCAAATCTACAGGGATTGGTTTAATTCAATTAAATACCACAATTACTCTCACTTAACTTTATTTAGAGACATAAATCAAAGCAAAAGAGAAACTAAACAACTAACCTAGAAAGCTATGATCGGAGACACAAACACGAGAGATAATTATATGGACGTTGATTTTATTCTTTAGACTTTAATTTACTTAATCAATCAGGCAATCAAGCAAAAGAAAATGTTGAATTCATAATTCTAGAAGCCTAAGAACATGGAATCTTCTCGGACTCCTCCAATCTCAAGTACTAAATTAATTAACCTAGGTGTCTCTAGCGCTAACTAATTAGCATAAGCATTAAGACTTTTCATTACGAACCTCTATTGATTAATTATTAGCCCTGCTGTCACTCAAGTAATTAACCAACAGTCATGCATTCGGTTCTCGCCTAAGCTTCTCTCCATCGAATTTCCACTTAGAAAACAATTCAATTAAACAGTGTTCTATTAATTAACCTTTATCACCAACTACAATTAAGTACCCCTTAATCTCACTGTCACTCGGGTAGCTAATTAATTGCACATTAAGCTAAACTAAGTATCCTCTATCGAGCTCAAATTAGACATACCTCAATTAATTAAAGAACCCTATTTAAAAGCATTAAGCCCTAATGTATAAATGAACACAAACACCAAGCCACAATTACTGATTAATTAAGTAAATAAAGTGCAATAGTCTAAAGAATTACATAGAAATTAGGGATTTAACTACTAATAATTATAAATTACAATCATAAATCCCCAATTACAACCTAATCTAAATACTGAAAATAAAGAAAAGAGAGGAAATACTTAGGTCAATGTCGATCTCATGTTCTCAAGACGATCTACCAAGAACCCGAGCTTTATGATCTTCAATGCTACTTCAAAAACGTCCCAAAACCCCTCAATTACGCTATGTTATCAAGATTAGGGTGAAAACCCTCAGAATGGCCTCCCTTTGGATGAAAAGAATATGAATTTATACCTCTTATCGACGCAGCGCAAAACACTAAAGACAGTGTCAAGACACTGCGTTGAAACACTGTCGTTTAACTTTAACGTGCAGGTGGAGCGTCGATACGCTATCTCCAAAAGGAAATCACTGAGTGCACGTCGAAACACTGTCTTTTCAATTTAGCATGCAGGTGTAACGTTGAGACACTTTAGAGAGCGTCTCAACACTCTGGACGAAAATCATTGGGCACTCCTTTTTGAGCGTCGAGATGCCACTGGACAACATTGAGACGCTTGCTCTTGGGTTTGACACATCAAATGTGGTGTCTAGACGCTCTCCTATTGGGTTCTTTTGCCAAGACTTCTCTTATTCTCTTCTTGGATCTTTAAAATAAATCTAAAAGGCTCCAATATTTCTCATATCACTCCCAAACACTCGATTTTGCTTCTCAATCTTGATTTTTTTAAAATCAAGAGAAATAGGCACAAAATCTCACAAAATTATAACAAAACTAGCATAAATAATAGGTTATAAGATAGCATAATTGATGTTATAACTCGACTAGCCCCCAATCTTCATGCTTTAATCATCTTCTTGGTTGGAGCTTTAGCTCTTGGTTCGGTGATCGGTGGTCACGCAAGCGCACGCGATCGAAGTAATATAAAATGATATCTGAGTACCAAGTATCGAATCCCACAGGGAACGGAGTAACAAAAATATTGTAAAGCAAAAGTGTAAGGAAAATTGCAAATGGAAAACTAAAATGCAAAAATGATGTTGGGTTGGTGTGTTGGTGAAAAACAAAAATTGCAGAATCTAATTGCAGAATCTAAAATGACAATAATTGAAAGAACAGAAATTGCCGAATTGAATTGCAGAATCTAAATTGGCAATAAGCGAAATAACCAAAAATTGCAGAATTAAATTGCATAATCTAAATTGGCAAGATTGGATAGCAAATTAGATAAACTTAGAAAATGAAATGATAAAGGATGGGGCTCAAGAATGTCATTGCCCTAAGTCGTAATTGCAAACCAAAATTGCAATTCCAACATACTCCACACTCAATTGTAAACCAAAATTGCATCTCCTATTTACCTTGAAATTAGGTTTTTTAGGAGGCTAAGTGAGAGACCTATATGTCTATAGACTCTCTATCTTAGATAATTTGGCTCACAATTTTATGGGTTTTGGAGTCCTTAATCCCTATGTCTAGGGTAAGGATTGGCTTATGTCTAAGCTCTTTTTCTCCATCACTTGTGTGAAATCCGCTTGTCACTAACCCTGTCGGTATTAGATCTAAGCTTGAGTTGATACCCTAGTTGATCAATTTAGGATCTCAACGGAAATCTAATCAACACAAGCAAACAATCGAGATGTAGGCTTGATTTTTATTGAAATTTTGGCTACAATTACTTCTTAGGGAATTCACATTTTTGAACCCCCTAAGAAGTTTTAGCTCATATTAAAACTAAAAATCCTAAAACTAATTATTGAGAAAAAGTTCATGGTAAAAATGTGTAATTTAAATAATTAAAACAGAATTTTGTAAAATGAATTTTGGCTATTACTAAGAATTCAAGCAAGGATAATTAATGGAAATTAAGCCAAAACTTCAAGGGCAACTAAGTAATTTTGTCATCTCCTTCCTCTGCCATATCATTCCCACAGCCTTAATTTGAACAAATCATACTTCCACAAGAAAAATTGATGAACGAAAAACAGGGGCTGGAGTAAAAAAAAATTAAATTCCAACGGAATTCCCTACAAAGTAATGCATACTTGAATTCAATTGAGAACAAAGGAATAATTCCCACAAGCATTCATCATATAAGAAAGAAATTTTGATGCACTGTAAATCAATCCTTCGAGGAGAAGAACAAAAAGAAAAAAAAAAAAAAAAAAACAGAATATGGGTTTTAGAACAAATACCCACAAAACAACTTGAATTAAACTTGAAATTAAATCCAAAATACTTCAAAATGAGACTAGAAATCGTGCAACAATGTTCTGTAATACAAACTTGAAGGAAAACCAAGATAGAACTTGAATCAAATTGGTCAAAAACTGCAGAAATCCGAAAAACAGAGGATGCGAAAAAACTGAAAAACCCACGAACTTAATCTTTAAATCGACTCAGGAAATCCGAACTTATCCTTCGAGCTTCTTCCCCCCTCTTTTGTAGATCTTCTTAGGGTTCAAATCAGCCAAAAATCGCGCTCCAATCCCATGATTCGTGCGGAAATCGTTCTTCCCATATATGGGTTTCTTCGTACAAAACCCATAAAATTGATCCTAAAATTGCTCCCAAAAATCCGATTAATAGCTCCTCTTCTTCTTCCCGATTTATGGGCCTTCATTAGGGTTGAAGATTTCCCAAAAATCATGCTCCAATTCCTTGATTTGTGAGAAAATTGCTCTTCCCATTTATGGGTTTCGTCATTCACACGGGGTGTAATTTTTCCATATATGCTCTGCCCAGGATTGCCAAAACGGATTTAGCAATCTGATTTGGCAATTTCCAAAATTCCTGCTCCAGAAACAATTGCAAAATCAGATTTGGCAATCTGATTTAGCAATTTCCATAATTTCTGCAAAAAGAATCAATTCATTTAGAATTCTATTCCAAATGCTATCACATTAAATTCTTCCTTAAATTCAAGCAATCTTCCACTATTTTCAATTAATCTTAGGACAAACAAAAATATTTTAAGCAATTGGGACTTAAGTAAGCCTTAATTCTAAGGCTTATCATTCGGCCTCGGCCTTGTTGATTTGGCAAGTCCCCCGTTTCCTTTCTTACTTCATTTTGTTTTTTGCTTTTTGTTTAATAAGGAGGCATATCCCGTTTTGCTTGCTTTTTTGTTTAATAGAGAGACATATCCCCTTTTTCTTTTTGTTTAAGAGGAAGGCACATCCCCTGTTAAACCCCTTATTCATGGTGGATATTGCTTGTATGAAGATCGTGCTTGAGTACAAAACTTGTATTGATCAAAATGAGTGAACAATAACATTTGAAATTCTAGCAAGCAAAAGCTACTATTCTACTGATGAAATTTTTGATCTAACATTTGATATTTAATGAATTCAAAGCTGGGGGTCATGTTAGCTAATTGTTTTGAGTACATACCTCTAACTCAAAATATGATTTTGCTGATCCCAAGGTTGGTCACCTCGGGTCAGCTTCGTATCAACCTCGGCCTCAACCTTTTTGCTAGGCTTTCAAGTTTAATCTCGACTTCGACTTTTGAAATCGATTGGTTGGGTGACTAGGATGAGGTGACCTCGGTTCATCCATCTTCTATCTCTTGCCTCTTAGTTTGATTTCTTATTTGATCTTCGAAGTTTGTTACTCCTTTCAAACGAAGTAGTTCTTCTGCACTTATGTACTTTTATGCATGACCTTGCTCAAGGTTCTTTATTGCTTCTTCCATTCCACGACACTTATCAGATTTGTTTCTTTAGTGCTTGAAAAATTGTTCGCCTCAGCCAAGGCTTTTTGTCACTTCTTTTCCTCAATTATGCTTATTCAGTGCATTGATCTTAGGCTAGGTTTTTCCATCGCCTCGGTCAAGATGGCCTCGACCGCGGTGGCTTAGGCGTCGGCCTTGGCTTTGATTCCCTTTGCCTTGACTAACACTGCTTTATTGTCCGTCATGTCGCTTTCTTCATTCATTTCCTTCAAGGTTTAGGCTATTCTTTAGTTTTTGTATAAGGTTTTAGGCATTGGTATTACCCATATCCTCATCCATCAAGGCTTTTCTCATGGTGGGATCCCGAACGACTCTTAGATGTTCCAATTATTTCTGTCTTCGTTGTGCATCTTTGGTCGGTCTTCTCTCTTTTGGCAACATCGAGCATTCCTTCATATACACATTGGTCTTCAAAAAAAAAACCTAGGTCAACCTCGGCCTTCCATCAAGTATTAGGGTTTGACCTTTAACACGTGCTAGAGTAATGTGAATATTTCAGTAATAATATGATGTCTATGCGCAAGTGTACACATACATTTGTAGCAAGTGTTAAGTAAATTATCGTATCCACAGAGACTAGTAATTCTTCTATTTACCACAAATTAATTCTTAGTAACTCAATTCATAACGTAGAAAATTCATTAAGAAACTGAATTAAATTAAAATAACAAAGCTAGAACAAAATACTTGCTAAAACATAGTGAAACAGAGGAATCGTAAATGAACAAATAACAACTTGACTTGGTACTTTGAACTAATACAAAGGCTTGGATTAAAGGTAAATCATGCTTTAATTAATTTACAACTTGAGTACATATTCATTCCACTCAACCCACTACAGATTACACGATATTCTCTTGAATCACCTAAAATATACTGTTTCATTCCCCTTACTTCAGCATAGTTTAACCCACTGTATTGTGTGTGCATTAGGTGAGTGATTATCCCTAAGCTCATCACTTAGCTAGTTACTAATCCCAACAAGGAGCTAATGTGGTTTTTAAGCTTTCAGCGCCTCGTATTCTTCCTAGAAATCAGAGGAACACAAATCGGTTGGCCAAACGGAAATGAGCTAATGAAATAAAACCTCTTAAACACCAAACAGAAATGTACCTTGAATGATCATCATCTAGAGTAATGAAATATTCATGACTTTATTTGGCCTTTTACATTCACCAGACACTTGAGTCAGAATGTTTAAGCCCAAAGTATTCTTAGCCTTTTAGTCTTATCTAATAAAGGCCCAATGATTATTGATAATTCTCATTTATGAGGATTATTTAACCCTAAACTAAGTTGTTCTTGTCATGTTTATATGTTTTGTTAAATAACGAGCAAGCTAAAAATAGTGTTTATGAGATAAGTTCATTAAAGTTTATCGAAGTATTGAAAAAGAGAAAGAAGTGGAAAAAATAATGGAATTTAAGCTAATTGGTTGTTTTTGTGTAGATTTGGAGCATGTACGAAAATGCAATTGCATTCCACTTTCAAAATGCAATTGCATTTCCGTGGGAGAACAAGGAAAAAATGCAATTGCATTCCACTTTTGAAATACAATTGCATTTTCTAGAATTCTCACAAGTTGCAGGAATCATGGGAAATCACCAAAATTCATGTAGTTTATTCGATTTTTAGGAGATTTTTCAGCCTGATGTCATGCCTTAAAGTTGACCCAATATTGAAGGAGCACAAAGATGGAAACCCTAGCCCTCAATGTTTATAAAAATGGGGAGAATGAAGCAAAACGCATCTGGGTTTTTCTGGTTTTTCATTTTCGGACAGCAGCTGAAGTCTACATTTTCTATCATTTTCCAGAGTTTTATTCTT
The DNA here is from genome assembly GCA_033996785.1 of Trichosanthes truncata. Classification (NCBI taxonomy): domain Eukaryota; kingdom Viridiplantae; phylum Streptophyta; class Magnoliopsida; order Cucurbitales; family Cucurbitaceae; genus Trichosanthes; species Trichosanthes truncata. The sequence continues at coordinate 26,134,281 of JAWPNB010000009.1, forward strand.
GTATTTCACTCTGTAATTCCCGAGTTTGATCCCTCCTCAACGAAAGTTTCGAGGAGGTGAAGATCTAACTGCCCTTAAAGGAGTATTTGGTTTGATCAAAGCAAGGAATTTTCGTTAGCATCATTACTCTATTTTTGGTGTAGTTCTGTTTTAATCCCTCTGTTTTATGCTTGATTTTATTCATATAGTTGGTCTTTATTTTAATCAAATTTTTGTAAGTTGTTGAAGTTGAATTAATCAATGAATCTTGGGTTTTATCTTCTTTGTTTTTCTATAATGAATTCGTTGATTTGAGGAAATTATAGTTTCAAAAAGTTCTGAAATTTTTCATTAAGTATAATTACGACCTTGAAAATTTATTTGAAATTAGTTAAAGGGTAATCAAGGTGTTGTATTTGAATTCCAGTATTGGATTTTGATTCCCTTTGTGAGTATTTGCATATTTGGCTGTAATTCATACAACTTTATCCTTAGAAAATTCAATTTATTTTGCTCCATTATCCCAGAATTAATTCTCTGTATTTTGGTTATTAAATATGGGATTTATAACAATTAAATTGTGGGTTTTCATTTCTTCCATAATGAGCTAATTCCTCCTTAGGGATTCAAGTTAACACTAATTAATTCAAGTTAGTGAATGCCTTAGAGGAGAGATGTAAAGCTTAAAAGCATATTCAATCTAGTTAACACTCGAGACTTTGTTTCTTTTTGTTGAAATAACGTGGGTAAACCTAGCCGGCCAACTAGTGATTATTTGTCAAGCTCGAACTTAATACCGAAAGGGTTGAGGGAAAGCGGATATCACAAAAGCAATGGAGGAAAAGGCTTAGAAATAAGTCCTGAACATTGACCCTAGACATAGGGCGAGACTCCAAAATCGCTAGAATTGTGCATGAAATTATCTAAGTTAGATTAGCCATAGAAATATAAGTTTAATCACTTAGCCTCCTAAAGATTTTGAAGCAAAATTGAATAGGAGTCAAATTTGGTTTACTTAATTCTCTTGTGTTAACTATGATTGCAATTTCATTTTTAGTGACATTTCTTTCCAAATGGGCATAAACAACTTGGATCCCATTTTTCTTAATTATTGAATTTCGGTTATTTTCTTTAGCAAAAACAATCTCTCAAGCATTTTTACACCATTGGTTACAGCAATTGTATTTTGCAAACAAATTTTGTGTCATCTTAGAAGATTTTGTTAAAACCTGTTCCCTTGGGTACGATACTCTAGAGTACTTCCAGTTTCTTATTACTTCGATCACGTGCACTTGCGTGTAGCATCGATCAATTATTTTGCATGAAAGACAAAATTTACAGACATGTAAAGTAATTAATTCTAACTTTTAGAGAATTACCTCTTACTAGTCTTTTCATTCGATTCAAGTTGATGTTAATCAACCTTAAATGCCAAAGTCAAGTATCGTCTTTCAGGAGAAAACAATGTTTTTCTATTTTGGATTCTATAATCCTGAATATCTCAGTATTTTGTAGTATGATATATGTCAACATTTTAACATGTACAAATTGTTCTTACTTTCAACTGAATGTATTTTCAAACAATTTTGAAAATATAAAAAATAATTCATACTATATGAACCTTTTAGTAATAAAGTTTGAGAAATTAAATTTCTCTGATGGTAATAAAACACCACATTTAGTATTAATTAACAATTATTACTTAATGACATCTTAATGTCTCCCACTACACTAATTGAGATAGGCTTCCTAATGCCAACTTGTAGAAACAATTCTACATGTTAAATATTTTCCAAGAATTACATATTAAATGTAATAAAGAATAAATCTTGATAGTGGATCTTGTATCAACTATTCAGGTAGCATTATTTATTCTTCACCAAAAATCTAGTAAATCAAATTTACTTTCATTTATATTTTTCTTCCTATAGAGGTATTTCTAAAATTCCTCTCACTATGACTGTCCTGGCTAATTTAGGAACTATTTCCTTTTATATAGTTTCAGTTATTTGGTTGTTTTCTTGAAATTTTGTAATACTTAAATTCGAGATCATTTAGACAATTATCTAAATTCAGCTTATATTGACTTTAACATCTCATATATTGTTGTCATTTTCTTTATCTTCTAAGCTTGACATCTAACATGCCAACTAGGAGATACGTACAAACTATCTCGTTTACTTTTGATTCATTAATCATGAGCTTTACGAACAATTCGAATAACATAAGCAATAGCTTTTTTAGAACATTTCTCGATAAAGACAAATTCAAAATTTTACACTGCTATTATAGTATTAACATTACTTTTCCAAGTAATAAAACTTCTCAATTTTGACTTATCAATAATAAAATTAAAAATTATGAGGGAAACTGACATAATATTAAAATATATAAAATATATAATTTAACATCATGTAAACAATTATCCATCTAATTTTCGCATAGAAATCAAACAATTTGAAAAATGAATCATATAAATAATTTCTAATGCTATGGTACTTTAGTGAGCTAGAACAAGTGCTACCGTAAGGTAGGTCAAGTATTTCTTCACTAAACTAAGACAATCTCAACCACGTATTATACCAGAATAACTCTTGTTCCTATAATATTTAGTTACCATTAGTTTGGTCAAGAACATTATTAACGATCTTAATAAGCCCTTTATAAGTGTGACCCATCATTTTAAATCTCATAGTTTTATCCCAACAATTGTCGTCGTAGGGTAGGTCAAGTATTAGAAATAAAACTACAATCCTATCATTCTCAAGAGTTCACCATGATATTGACCCATGCAAACACCTTTCGTTGGGGGACGGTCCAAAAGCCGCCACGAGGCCCCTCATGAATCTCACGATATAAACCAATGATGGAGACCATAGGATATGTTGACACATTTCCTTCTCCCACTTACTATAACTCTTTCTCAAAAGATTCACCCTGATATTGATGCATTCTCCTCGGGTCTTCCTTTCTGTGGAAGAGGTTGAGGAGAGCTCATCCAAAGTGAATGGGACATGGTGATCTGAGGGGTTGGTCCCTTAACTTGAACTCTTCGCTGACGACAATTCCGGTCTATTCTGTTGACCTTCTTTTTCAACACCTCAGACTCCTCGGGTTGGCTCTCCCTTTGCGGAGGCCAAGGTGGGTTCTTCCTCAATGGTGGATTAGTCATTATTTGGGAAGTATCCTCCTTTCTCCTTCCCAAATGGTGTTCTTAGTCGGAGTTATCTCCTTCTAGGGCACGGTTCAAATCCCTTACCTTCTTGCTGATGTTGGTGTGCAAGTTTCCTGATAGAATACTCTCGTTCCCCATAGATAGCGCCAACAGTTGATGCACAAATCTGGACAACGAGAATGCATCTGATCTGCATGTGAATCAACGATGAATTTGTATTTCGAGGGAAAAGAGGTGGCCTGCAAAACAAAAAGAATTGCCCACCACTGTGGTTCTTGGCACACACACTCTAATGCTTAAGTCAGAGAATTAAAAGTGTAGCAAACTTTAGGTTTAGAGAATGAGGAACTCAAACAATGGGGGCGAAATAAAACTGGAAAGTTTAAATCTAGGATTGCTGAGGTTAAGGACCGGATCGAGAATCTGCATCTAACCATTTCGACGATGTCGCTATGGCACAACTAAGGATAGAAATGAAGCGACTGGATCATATTCTTACGGAGGAGGAGGTTTACTGGAAACAAAGCTCCCGTGAAGATTGGCTACGGTGGGGGGATAGCAATACAAAATGGTTTCACTCTAAGGCTACTCAAAGAAATGGGTGGAACAAAATCTAGAAGATTTTGGACAGATTTTGGACTCTAATGGAAACTGGGTGGAACGTAGGGAGGAAATTGAAAGTGTGTTTTTATCATATTATACTGAACTTTTTAATTCTTCTGATTTACATGCGCAGGAAGTCAATGAAATTTTACAAGCAACCGAGCCAGTAGTGACAGAGGCGATGACGCCTCACTCGATTGCCTATTTGGAACTCATGAAGTGGAAGAGGCTCTTAGACAAATGCATCCAACCAAAGTTCCTAGAGCTGATGGTTTTCTGGCCCCTTTTTACTAAAAATATTGGAGTATTATGGGGGCAAATGTAATAAGCACATGTCTTCGATGCCTCAATGATGGAGAAATCCCAAACGATCTCAACAAGACAACAATTGTGCTTATACCAAAGTCCAAAAACCTAAGAACGGTGAATGATTACCGACCCATACGCTTATGCAATGTGTGTTATAAAATTATTTCTAAAGTGCTTGCCAATTATCTTAAATCTATTCTTCAGTTTATCAATTCTGAGAACCATAGTGCTTTTGTTCCAGGCAGACTAATAGCTGATAATATCATTGTGGGTTATGAATGTCTACATTTTATTAAGTGTTCTAAGTCTAAGAACAATAGTTATGCTTCTATTAAATTAGATGAGTAAAGCTTATGATAGAGTAGAGTGGAATTTTCTAGGAAGCATGATGGCAAGGTTGGGCTTTAGTTCTTCCTGGATTCATAGAACTGGCATGTGCATCGAATCAGTTTCTTTTTCTATTCTTCTAAATGGAATTTGTACACAGATGTTTAAACCTACTAGAGGTCTTAGACAGGGTGACCCTTTATCTCCTTATTTGTTTCTCATATGTGCTGAAGGGCTCTCTAGTCCTTTAAAAAAGGCAAATGTCACTAATAAAATTACAGGCTTGAAAATAGCTCGAACTTCACCTTCTATTTCTCATCTCTTTTTTGCATACGACAACTTATTATTCTTAAAAGCTCGTCAATAGGAATTCATGGAGCTCCAAAGAATTTTGGAAGTTTATGAAGCTGCTACTGGCCAGGTTATTAATTATAAGAAATCAGAGGTTGCTTTTGGGCTAGGAACGGACTCTGAGACACAAACCTTATTAGCCAGTATTATGAAAATCAAGATTTTGGCGGACCATGGAAAATATTTAGGGTGCACTTCTTCCTTGTCTAGAAATAAGAATGCCCATATGATTCATATCAAGAATAGAGTACAAAAGGTGTTGCAATGGTGGAAAGGGCACTTGTTCTCAACTGCTGGAGAAAAGGTTCGTATCAAAGCAGTTGCACAGGAAATACCTACTTATACACTCACATGATTTAAGTTACCCCATGGTTGTTGCTATGATTTGATAGACTCATGGCTAATTTTTGGTGGGGTAGCTCTGAGCAAGGGCGGAAGATTCATTGGCTAAATTGGTCTTCTATGACAAAACCTAAAGACAAAGGTGGTTTGGGCTTTCAAGATATTAGAGTTTTCAACCAAGCACTCCTAGCAAAACATACGTGGAAGATTCTTTAGAGACCCCATTCCTTAGTGGCAACCATTTTAAAGACTCGTTATTTCACACAATGGAGTTTCTGGAGGCTAGATTGGGTGGGCGACCATCCTATGTTTGGAAATAATTTTATAGGGAAGAGAGCTTGCTATTCAGGGTGGGCGGTGGTGAGTTGGGAATGGTGAATCGATAGATATCTATGAAGATCAATGCATTCCTCGTAAGAAAACTTTCAAATTGTTGTCTATGCAACGACCTCTAATAGATCGACGGGTCAAATGTCTGTTTATGGGAAGCCAAGGGTGGAATGTTGAACTCCTGCAAGAATTATTTATGCAGGAAGATGTTGAAAAAAAATCTAGATATTACTATAAATGGTAGTCATCATTCAAACACTTTCTTTTGGCATTATGACCGAAAAGGGATTTACTCAGTTCGCAGTGGATACAAGATGGCAATGGATGCGGCTCACGGGGCATCTTCATTTGACAACACTGCTACTTTGGAGTGGTTGAAGACCTTATGGAATATCAACATCCCAAATAAAATAAAGATCTTCATTTGGCGTACTAGTCCCAATATTTTGACTACCATAATGAATTTCCTAAAGTTTCGTACCGATTGTGATCCAAAATGTCCTCTCTGTGGGCAAGAAAACGAAACAACGGTGCACGTACTGTGGGGCTGTAAATTGGTAAGGAAGCACTGGGCTCAATGGAGCCCAGTGCAAAGTCTTTTCCATTTTCATTTTTCTGATATGATGGATACAGGCACAGGTGTCTCTTCAAAAAAAGACGATGGCAATATTTTTGACAACTATTTGGGCCCTGTGGAAATGTCGAAATACTGTGGTGTTCAACGGCCTAATCACAAAAGGAGTGGCGAATGACCCAATCTCATGGGCTTCAAGCTATGTGGATGATTTTATGGCAGCGAACCAGTCTATAGCCTCAAGATGTCAGCCAACAGGGGTTCTTGCAAATGTAGGTGATGGAGGAAGTAGAACCACAACAAATCAGCCCAACGGCCATGCTGCCTCTCCCATCAAATGGGTACCATTGATCAACAACCAATATAAACTAAATGTGGATGCAGCAGTCCTCAACAGAGAGGTGGGTATGGGTGTTATTATTCAAAATTCTAAGGAAGAAACAATGGCGACAACAGAACTTTTCTTAAAGATGGGTTGTTTGGTTGAATGGGCGGAAACCAAAGCTTTTCTAGAAGGGGCTCGTTTAGCACAAGAGGCCGATCTTAATTCAATATGGGCTGAAGTTGATTCCAAAATAGTGGGGAACCATGTAACAGATCGTGATCATCACCAAAATGAGATTGAACCACTTATTGATCAACTAAAGGGTCTCCTCAAAGCTAATCACATAGTGGGGTTTCTTTTGACTCCAAGAGCAGGAAATGGGGTGGCACACACTCTTGCAACTCATGCAAGGCGAGAGAGGCATTCAGAAGTTTGGTTAGAGGATTGTCCTCCATGGGCACAACAAATTTTGATTTGAGAAGCAGCGACCATGGATACTTTCATTAATTGTTGAGATTTTTTTTTTTTTGTTTTTGTACTCTTCAAAAAAAATTTTAAGTTAAAGCTACGATATGGTCTCTTTTGTTAATTTTCTATTAGTTAGTTGTTACAGTAACAGAAAAGTTGATATGACATTCTCTTTAATTAATTTTATATAATTATTGTCGCTAGGGGTTTGCGATACGGAGCGGCCGACTTTATTTCCAAGAGGAGGAACATGGAGTCGCCACCAGTCTTTATTTAGAGGGTGTGACTGGGCACCCAAAAATGTGTTAAGATGATCTGCAAATAAAAGATTTTGGGTTCGGGGGTTGTTTGTGTATGGGGAAGGTATGTGTATGGAACGAAATTTTACTTTTTCTTGAGTTATTTTAACGAAAATGGCCTTTGTAGAAAAAAAAGTTTTTGGTTTTGATTTTTTAAGTGTCCCATGTTTTATTGATCACTATTTTAAAATTAAGTAATGAGCAATAATTATGGGTGGCATAAAGCCATTCAAAATTTATTTGAATTTTATTTGGCATCCCAAAATAAATTCATCACCTCAGGAATATGAGGGAATCAACATTTTGATTTCCTAATCTCCATCATAGGAAATGTTTTTTTTTTTTGGGAAAAATGTTTGGTTTATTAATTTCAAAACATGTGTGAGAAAATGATTCTTTTTAAGGAAATTCTTTATTATTTTTCTATTTTTAAAGAAGTGAAACTTTTATGGAAAAATAATTGTAGATTTGATTTAATGCTTTGAAAAGAAATCAATGGGATGTTTTTTAGAGAAATCAAAATTTCCTTTAAGAAAATCATTTTATGGAAATGCTCTTTATAAAAATATTTTTCTTTTGTCTTTTTTTATGAAAAAGATTTTTTTTTGTTTTTTGTTTTTTAAAAAGGAAAACTTCAAATTTAAAAAAAAAAAAAACAAAGTTTCCATTAAAAAAAAACTCCCTTTTATGAAAATGCTCTTTATGAAAGTATTTTTGGTACTCTTTATAAAAAAAGTTTTTATTTTTAAAGAAGGAAAACTTCAATCAAATATTTCTCCTTTTTAAATAACTTCTTTTTTTAATGCAAAGATTTTTTGTATTTTATAGAAAATATAATAAAAAAAGAAGAATTCATGAAAAGATAAATAATTGCACACACAAACAAAAAAACTTTATTGAACACAATTTTATTTTTTTAAGGAAAAATATTAAAATCAAATCTCGGCATCCCAAGATATTGATTTTTCACCTCAAGAACCTTAAATTATCGGCCTCCCGAAGATTTAAAGTTCCATCCTTAGAAAATTTTCCTTTTGTAAGTTTTGACAAAAAGAATCAAGATGCAAATTAACTAAAGGAAATGCATAAACATTCTCTATAAAATAAAAGAATAATAATAATAATAATAAACATGAACAACTACATAGCCTACATTTCACATATTCATCAAACAACATTTGAGAACATTATTAATCGAACTTCTTGTTACAAATATTGCAAATGCAAGTAATGACTGTGAATCTAAATTTGTAATAATACAAAAAAAGAATCATAAACATGTTTTACGATATGAAATTATGCTAACGAATTATGCCAACAACTAAATGTAAATGATACATCAAAGTAAATATTTTTAAAATATATTCAAGGAAGCACAAAATAACTTACCACTTGAAGAAAACACTAGATTTTGTTCTCTTGTTTCATGAGCAAAGCAAATTCAATGTTAAAGGAAAAAAAATACTACAAAGTTTAAATAACCAGAGAAAAAAAATGCAAGGAAAAAAAATAGTTTGTTTGCAAAGATGTAGACAAAAATGTAAAGAAATAAAGAGAGACAAAAACAAACTATGAGAAAAAAAAAATTGTTAGTTTGCAAAGGTGTAGAAAACAAAAAGTAAAGAAATAAAGAGAGACCAAAACAAAATATGAGGGGAAAAAAGTGGAGAAAGAGAATTGAGAGAAAGTGTTGGAGAAAGAAATAGAGGGAGAAGTCTAAAGAAAAGATTTGTAGAGGAGGAGAAAAACAAGGGAGTTAGAGAGAGAGAAAGAGGGAATGTATGCGAAAAAATGGTGAGAGAGTTGAATTCCAAATAGTACCCCATAAAGCTTGTCTTTGACCTCCAATTTATAGAAATCCCAAATCAATCTCATTTAGGAAAAAATAAAAATCAAACCAAAATTTAAAGGAACAAATGATATTAATTGATTGAATTGATTTTTAGAATATTTGGCCAAAATAGTTCATTCCAAAAATTAGTTAAATCAAATAATTTTCCATACAAGAAAGATTTGAACATTAATCTTTTCAAAATTTTATTCTCTCTAAACGAAACAAGAGGAAAAAAATATTTTATTTTATTTTTTTACTAAGAAAAGGAAAATAAAAAGAATCAATCAATATATTTGTTTTTTTTTTTTTGTTTTTTTTTCTTAAAGACAACAATAATTCTAAATTATGAAAGAAAATACACAATTAATAAAAATGATGAAAAAAATATATCGGACAAATTTAGGGGTCTACAATTATGTTGTTGTAATGGAATAAATATTAGAATGATATTTTCTCCCTTTCATCTTCACTACTTATTTCTTCATCATTGATTTTGAACTGTCGCGTTAACTTCTTATTTGTTAACACGTAAACTTTATTGTTTATTTATTTTTGAGAAAGTTATGAATTCTTTTGAAAACTTCAAAACTATATAAAATTTTGAAATTTAGTAAAAAGAAAATTCATAAACTCTAAGGACTATATATGTATTTTAAAAAAAAATGTGGAATCTTCTTCCCAATTTTTGTGTCAAAGATTTATTTATTGATTTTTAATCTTTTAAACTATTTTGTGGTGCAAATATAACAAAACGCCTAGCTAGTGATTAATAAATTAATATAAAGTTTTATTGTCTTTTTTTTTTTAAATGTTTTATTTGTCAGAAAATAATTACATGTGTGACGTCCGGCTCCATTAGGTACGTTAATTTTTGAATTTTGAAGTTTCTAAAGTTTTGGGTATGTTAATTAATCATTTGGGCTATTTTTTTAGAACGTTTGATTGATGGGGCAAGATTTAGAAATTTAAGAGTTGGAGGGGGGGGGGGGGGGGGGGAGCTTGCAAATTCTGACCTAGGGAACCTGTGAGAAAACCCTAATTGGGATTTAACTTGGACTGTGTGCAACTTTATAGAATACACTTTTGGAACCCTCCTTCTTCCTCCTCTCTTTTGCGTGTAACAGGCCAAGTGGGAAAATTCTGTCCGATAGTCCGGTGAGTCAGACTTCCTCTTATCTTTCTTTTTGTTTTTCTTTTCTTTCTTATTCTCTCCCAGCCCCACTGTCTGACCTCCCTTCCCTATTCACCTCTCCCATTCTCCTACTCCCTCCCCCCACTGTCTCCCTCTCCCCCACTGAACACCTTCTCCCCGTCCCTCTCTGTCCCTCGATCCCACCTCCCCCACCATCTCCCTCTCCCCCACCAAACCCCCTTTCCCTCTTCCCTCTCTGTCCCCCAATCCCACTTCCCTTCACTGCTCAGCCTCGATCCCTTTTCCCCTCACCGCCCAGCCCCTATCCTACTCCCCCTCCACCGTTCTGCCTTCACCCCATCTCCCCTACTCGTTTCCTCTCCCAATTTTCCCTCACCCGAGAGCTCTCTCTCTCTTTCTCTCTCTCTCTCTCTCTCGGCCATTCTTGGCCATGATTTTGCTTGTTGAACTAAATTTAGCTTGAAATAGTAGATTTAGTTAAAGAACATTAGATGCATGACTAGGGTTAATCTATTGCATGAGAATGAGTAAGTTAATGCTAGAGGCCTTAAAAAGAATGTCTTAATGTCGTGCTTAGTAGTAGAAATAGACCATGAGGTTGACTTGCTCATTTGCATGAGTTTAATTGAGCTTGAGAGAGTCAATTGGATAGTTTAGTAATTCTTGGCCTAAGATTGTTGTTTACAACTCAATTCATTAAACAATTCAAAGTTGGGCTTAATGGCATCAATCATTCATGTTTCTCAAAATTGGACTCCAAAGCATGTACATAGTAGCTTAGATTTATTTTTCTTCTTAATTCTAAGGTTTGTTTCTCTAAATAAAATTGGGTAAAAGTAACTACAATACTTAATTAAGTTTAAAGAAAACTAATCCCTGTGGAGACGATACTATATACTTTATCACTATATTAAAACTTGACACTGTACACTTGCAGTTATTTGCGAGTACTTAAAAATACACGCAACACAAATTCTGCATGAATGTAAAACTTCTACCAAAAGAAATTACAATATCTCGTTCTCTAAGGCTTTTAAATTTAGAAGATCTCATAAGCTACCCTTTGCACCTTCTAAATCTAGAGAAATTAAAGCATTAGATCTTATTCATACTGACTTGTGGGGACCAACACCAATACAACCTACCTATAGTTTTAATTACTACCTAGCCTTCTTGGATGATTTCACAAGATATACTTGAATTTACTCTTTAAAAAGTAAAAGAGAAGCTTTCACAGTTTTCAAGCAATTTAAAGCATAAGTTGGAAAACAATATGGAAGTAGCATTAAAGTACTAAGATGTGGTGGTGGAGGAGAGTTTAAACCCTTTTTACTATATTACAAATGACAAGGAATTGAGATACAACTTTCTTGTCCCTACACTTCTGCTTGAAATGGAAGGATCGAAAGAAAAGATCAACATGCAGTTGAAACAGGTCTTGCTCTCCCTGTACAAGCCAAAATGCCTTTACAATATTGGTAGGAGGCATTTCACATTGCTGTCTACCTCATTAACCGCATGCCCACACCAATTATTAAAGGTAACTCCCCTTATTTTTTATTAAAACAGCAGCAACCTGACAACAAAGCTTTAAGAGCATTTGGATCAACATGTTTCCCATGCTTGAGACCCTTTCAGAAGCACAATTTGATTTTCATAGTGAAAAATGTGTCTTTTTGGAATATAGTGATTACCACAAAGGCTATTAGTGCATGAATACTTCTGAGAAGATTTCCATTTTTAGATTTATTCCCTCAGAATGGCAGTTCATCTCCGACATCATCATACACCACAGTCACTTCATGGCTACCTATGTTCACAGCATTGCCATTCGACCAACCAACCAATCCATCAAATCCTTCAATTCCTCCCTTATCATCAATGCCCCCAGACATTCCCTTTCATACCTCTAAAACTGCCCAAACTCCCTCACTTACTCCCTCACTAGCACCTTCATCAGATCCCCAAGCCTCATTAATTCCCAAATCCCTTTTCCTCTGTCATTAACTCCTCTTAACCTCTTTTCTTCCTCAAGTTCGTCCACCTTTTCTCCCTCTTCCCCACCACTTTTACCTCCTCAAGTACCTTAAAATCTTCACTCCATGGTCACTCGGGTAAAGTCTGGCATCTCCAAACCAAATTATCCCATTATTAGCCATACTGAATCCTCTCTTGCCACTGATTGAATCAATTAGAACCCTATACCTTCAAAGATGTTGTGATTGTACCAGCATGGCAGTTAGCCATGAATGACGAATTTGTTGCCCTTCAACAAAACAAGACTTTGGAGTTAGTTCCTCCTTCCCCCCAACAACATTTAGTAGACACGAAATGGATCTACAAGATCAAACGAGATGTCGATGGTCGGGTTCAACACTACAAGGCTTGTCTAGTAGCCAAGTGCTATCTTCAACAACCTAGTATTGACTATGGTGAGACTTTCAGCCATGTTATCAAGCTTTCTTCCATTCGCATCGTTCTTACTTTGGCAGTTACTTGGCATTGGTCTATCAAACAACTCAATGTGAGTAATGTTTTCCTTCATGGAAATCTTTGTGAGGATGTCTTTGCTCTTCAACCTCAAGGGTATGTCGATCCTCATTGTCCCAATTATGTATGAAAACTGAAGAAAGCTTTCTATGACTTGAAACAAGCCCCACGAGCATAGTTTGACATGCTGCAAAAGTCTCTTCTTACCTAAAATTTTTGCCAATCTCAAGCTAATATGTCGCCATTTACTTATCACTCTCCTCGTGAAACCATTTTCTTGCTTATTTATGTTGATGATCTCATTCTCACGGGGTTCACTGTTGTTCTCCTTGATCAGATTATTGCCAAACTGTAGTCCATATTTTCTCTCAAGGATCTCAGCCCCTTCCACTATTTCCTTGGCATCCAGGTGCACCGTTCACCTACTGGTTTGGTGTTATCTCGGTCCAAGTATGTACATGATTTCCTCACTCAGCTCCATCTCACTCACCTTAAACTTGTCGCGGCTCCCATGGTATCGAGTGAGCAACTTCATCTTCATGTCAGCCCCTTACTTACAGACCCTCAAATTTATTGGAGTACACTCAGGTCCTTACAATATTTGCTCCATACCCGTCCCGACATTGCCTTTATGGTCAACAAATTAAGTCAATTTAATCAAGTTCTCACCATTAACCATTGGCAAGTCTTAAAACGTGTGTTGCAATATCTCCAAGGTAACCTTGGTCTCTCCATTCAATCTTCTCCCAACTTTCATATTACAGGTTTCACTGATGCTTCTTAGGTTGCTTCTCCTGATGATCGCAAGTCAATTGGCGAATATTGCATCTTTTTTGGCTCCAACCTCATCTCTTGGTCATTAAAAAAGTAAGTTGTTGTTGCTCGTTCAAGCACCGAATCTGAGTACCGTACTCTCTCACACACTGCTTGTGAAATTTTGTGGTTGCGGTCTATCCTCCATGAACTTCGAGTGCCTCACACTTTCACACCACTCATTTGGTGTGATAATCTCAACACTGCTGCCTTAGCCTACAATCTAGTGTTCCATGCTTGAACTAAGCACATTGAATTAGATGCTCACTTCATTCATGATCAGGTTCTTGCTCATCACATTCACATTCGACATATCCCCTCTCATGATCAAATTGAAGATTGCTTGACTATGCCTCTATCTCAATATTGTCATCAATTTCTTCAGGACAAACTCACACATCAATGGTGTTGTTAGAAGTTGACTTCTGTTGACTGTACCTTACTGGCTGCTCGCACTTTAGAGCTTATTGTTTGTTTAGTCATTTAAGTTTACTTGTAATCTTCTTGGATCATTTATGTGGTTTGACCTAATTAGTTGTAATCATTTACTTTACCTTTATCTCTTGTATCCTCTCCTATTTAAAGGAGGTTTGGGTTCATTTATTGAATAAGAAAAATCAGAGATTTACATCTCAAAACTCAATCATGATGATGTAGTGGGCGAATCTTTTCTCTCAGTCCTTTAACTTAAAAAATACTCATTTTTAGTTCTCTTAGTATTTGAGATTAATACCATTAACTTTTTATTTTTTATTTTTTATTCATTGTGAATACAAGTTAGTTCTATTTTGACATAATGTATGAATTGAACTAATAAGTGATAATTTAATATTGAAATAATGAGTGATAATTTGATAATAAGTGACAAATAAAATTAGCCAACTAAATGAAACAACACCTAACAAACTAAAAAAAAAATCGGTTTTAAATATATTTTTCTTCCTCATTTTAGAAACTAAGCCAACAATTTAATTAATAGTAGAATTTTATGCTGATAAGCATACTTTAAAAGTCTAAATATCTATAATAATAAAGATAAAGGTTAATGCTAAACTAATATTTCAATCTCATTGTTTTAGTTTCAAACATTATTTTCGTTTCTTTATTTTGAGACTCGTTCTATTTTAGTCTCTCTATAACTTCAAATGTCCAAATTTTCTACGAATCTTAAAATTAATTTTCATTGTTAGTTTGAAGTTAATTTTTCAAAATTGAAAAAATAATAATAATAATTTTCATTCAAAAAAATATACAATGTGAATATGTTTCTAAAATTTATAAAAAGAAAGCTAATAGATATTAATTTGTTTTTGAAAAAGTCAACCATAAACTAGGCGTAGGGACTAAATTCTTTATTGAAAGTACAATGACTAAATTTATATATTTCAAAATATAAGGACTAAAATAGAATAAATTTCAAAGTATATAGATTAAAATGATATTTTAACCTATTATTTTATTATCGATGACCCAAAATAGTTTTTTTTTTCTTTTTTAAAGGATGGACAAAAACACTGGATGTTCCCAACTGATGGATACCAAATAATCAATAATGCTATATTATTAAATTTATTTCAGATGTCGAAATCTATATCTTTTGATAAAGTAGAAATTTAAACAATTAAAAAGAAAGTCACATCAGTATCAAGCACCTCTTGATTCCTACCAATAAAATTAGAAAAAGCACAGAAAATCTCTTCCCTAGAAGGTGGATTCCCTAATTACGGCGTTGACTGAGAAAACTTTGAACCATTCATGGAGGTATTTGAAAAATGAAAGGTAAGATTTGAGGATGTGATGTGTTGAAAACAAGATATAATTGTGTTTAATATGTCATAATAAGATTTGTACACTGTGTTAATGTGAAATGAGGCTTGGTCCTTGAAAATAAGAAGAGAATTATGAAATTACAATATTATTAAGGGACTGTTTAAAACGCTGAATGAGTTATAATAGTTTGAATTATAATAGTATGTAAGTTATAATAATATGTGGAGTTATATAATCTGTGTTTAAGATGCAGAGTTATTTAATATGGGTTATAATAGTCTGTGTTTGGAGTGTAAAGTACTTCATAAATTATTATAATCCAGACTATTATAACTCACGGTCCAAACAACTTCTAAAAATTTTGTATACATGCTCTTTGTGTGGTATGAATTAGATGCTCCACGTTTTTACACTCATATGTTGTCAAATACTTAAAAGTACTGGTAGTGGTCAGGGTAAACAACATTTAGATGATGTGTGTTGAGTGGAAGGTAAGAAGGAAAGTTGTCCTTGGCTGAATGAAGAGAAAGAGTGGTCATAGGGAACCAAGAATAGGATGAGAAGCGTGTCTCTATAGTTTTGAGAAAGTTAGAATATAGTTCTTATGGTTTTGAAGGTTAGAATTAGTTCCCATGGTTTGATAAAACCTTCATGAATAGTGCCTAGCGATGGATTATTTATGAGGATTTTATCAAATCATAGAGGTTTTATCATACCATAAGGACGAAATTCTAATGTAGGACTAAATTCTACGAAAGTCTAATTACGACACATTTTTTAACATTAGAAATTAAATATTTTACATTTTTTGAAATATTGATACTAAATCATTACAAAAAAAGAGTAAAATGTTGCAAATTTTTTTAAGTACGAAAAGAGGCTCATATATATATATATATATCAAAAGCGTTATTAGAAAATGGCAAGACTTGGGTGCTGCTTGGGCAGAGCACCCAAGTGTTGTGCTGCTCACATCACAACCATCCATTTTTTTTTAAAGAAAAAAAAAAAACAAAACCCAAAAATTAAAAATGAATGGCTGTGATGTGGGAGCACAGTATTTAGGTGCTGCCCAAGCAGCAACCAAGTTTTTTCCGGCTAAACAATAAATTGAGAGGACAGAGTCAAATTTTCAGACATGCCGACTTTTGTGGGCGAAGTTTATATTTATTTTTTCTTTTTCTTATAAATATCTATTAAATATTTATCGTCGGTTTGAAATTCCCATCCCTTTCTATTCCGACTTCAAGTTTGCATTTAAAAGCCAAGAGAGTTTCAAAAATCTATTCAAAGCTCTGTTCATACATACGTGTTTACATCTTGCCTAATCTGTTGAAATTCTCCGTTGAACGTTATTGATTTCTTCCGGTGATCGAGTGAGTGATTTTCAATCTCTTTTACTATCTGAATTCTTATTGAATTTTCTTCGTCGTCTTCTCTGCGAATGATTTGAGAGTGTTTTTTGTTTGCATCTTGCCTCTTTACGATTCTCTGTTGAACATGGTTGATTTCTTCTAGGGATTTCAGTGAATGGTTTTCGTCTTTTGTACTTTTTGAATAGTACTTCTTCTCTTGCATTTTTTTTTTATTCTCTCACCTCCGACTGATTTTTCTTTGGCGTCTTCTTTATGGAGGAATTCTGTGTGATTTTTGTTTCTACTTTTGATTGTTCAATTGAAACTTGAGTTGGATATTTCTGCTGAAAGTTTGATTACTTTTCGCTAATTTGGTTTTTCATCTTTTACAATCTGATCGACTAAAAACAGAGGATAGAAGCTTCTGGATTGTTTGATTGTTCGTTGATTTGTGAATGATTCTCGTGTGTTTTCTCCTTTTCCAAATTAGTGTCTGTTGAGATTTCTAGAACTATAATCCTTCAAAATCTCATCGCGAATTTCACTTCGCCGTCAATTGGTTTTCCATCTCTCTGAAGATTCAGTTCGAATAATCGTTTTGCTACTCTACTCTTTTGATTTCAAAGAAACTCCGACTCTCCTCAATTTCTTTTCCAAATAAAATTCGAATCCAGAGTCAAAATCTCCACCGGAATTTCCGCTTCCACACTTCCGATTACCAATTCTTCTCTCTCAAACAACTATTAAAGCCAAAACGAGATTCGATTAATAACCACAGGCAATTTCACTTTCAGGACTTTCGAAACCGACACACAAAATGGCAATAAAGTCAAACGGATTCACAAAAGGGCATCTGCCAGAGGAATTAAAGAAATTACTCAGAGCAGTGGCGTCGGATTGGGGAGACAAAATCGAGGATATGGAAGAAGCACTGCAAGTGAGTCGATTAACAGGAGCGATGACGAACGAGGTGTACCAGATCAAATGGACCTCAAAAACTGGCGCGCAAGCTCGGAAGGTTCTGGTGAGAGTGTACGGAGAAGGAGTTGAAGTGTTCTTCAACAGAGACGATGAGATCAGAACTTTTGAGTGCTTATCCAAGCACGGCCATGGACCTCGTCTTCTTGGGCAGTTCTCTGATGGAAGAGTTGAGGAGTTCATCCACGCCAGGGTATGTAAGTTCTGTCCAACTTTAATGGATGGCGATGTTTTTCTTTTTCTTTTCTCTTTTTTTTTTCTTTTTTAATAATTTGGGGAAAAAACTGTAACTAACCAAACGAATCATCCAAAATCAAACAAACAAAATCACCCAAAATCTCAATTATACCCTTTCCCCATGTGAATGTTAAAATTGGCGTTATGTTTAATATTAGTGACGTTAGGCAAAATTTTAGAGGAGACATAATTAAACCTTCGAAATAAAAGTCTGAAAATCTTGCCAAATTCTTAAGAATTTTGCTTAGAATTTTGGAGGTGAATTTAGAAAATTAAGTCATGTTTGATAACAATTTCGTTTTTAGTTTTCTATTTTTAAAAATTGTATTTATTTCCTTACCATTTTCATACTGTGGTTTGTATCTTTAAAAGAAAACAATATAATTTTTAGTTTTCAAAATTTGGCGTAGATTTTAAAAACATGTTTAAAAGGTAGATAACAAAACAATGAAACTCATAAGTGAAAGTAATGTTTGTAAGTTTAATTTTTAAAAATCAAATAGTTATCAAACGGGACCTAAGTGATCTATTTTCTATTCTAAATTTTTTTCCAAACTCACTTGTATATGTATGTAAGTCTGTCATCAATTTTAACATTCAAGGACAAAAAAGGTAAAACTGAAAAAAAAATTAAGTTATAAAAAATTAAATTAAAACATTTTAAACAACATAGACTGAATCGAAAAAAAAAACTCAAACCATAGAATTTAGAGACTAAGACATATATTTAGCCTTAAAAAAAGGTCGCATTATAAGTTTTGTCACTGACTTTCAAATTTCTTGTGTCCAATTAGGACCTATGTTTTAAAAGATTTTTAATGAGTTCCTCAATTTTTAATTTTATGTCTATTAAGTCTAGATCATTAATTCTATGAATTTAATATTCACATGGTTTTTTTTTTTTTTTTTGAGTTCAACAATATTTGGAGTTGGTGGATTCGAACCTTTGACCTCTTGGTCGAGGTACATGCCAATCACCGCTTAGTTATGCTCACTTTGACCATTCACATGCATGTTGATTGTAAGGATGGTGTATGAATTAGCCTACCATATGATTTTTAAATCTTTATACGATTAATATGTTATGTAATTGATAATTGAATTAATAAGAATTTTTTAGACACAACTAAAAGTCTAGAGATATATTTAAAAAAAAAATTAATGTACAGAGATTAAATAGAATACCAAATCTATTAGAGGTTGTTTAGGGTACTAAATGGGTTATAATAGTTTTTAGAATTATATAATATTATTTATTTAATTTAAAATTATAATAGTATGTATTTAGGGTAAAGAGTATTTCATAGTTTATTATAACCCATGCTCCAAATTGTGCCTTAGTATTTTAAAAACATTGGAGAAAGTATGTACAATCCAAACTTGCAAAACCAGACGTAAATTCGAACGAGGACTAAAATATTCAAAGCTTATCCAAAATAAATGTTAAATATTATAAAACTATAAAAGTCAACATAGAAAATTTTGTGGCGAAGACTTCAAAATACTTTTCTTAAAAGCTATAACTACAACGCAACAAGTCTTATGCATAGTAATTTAAGGTTGAAATATCATTTTAGTCCAGTTACTTTGAATTTCATTTCATTTTAATTTATATACTTTTAAATATTTTATTTTAGTTTGTGTACTTTTAATAAATCTTAAAATTGGTCCTTATGGTTAGATTATTGTTAACTTTTCTAAAAAAAATTTGTTCTTTATTAGTCGTCATTCTATAAATTTTAGAAATATGTTCATATTGTGTTTTTTCTTGTATAAAAATTATTATTATTATTTAACCAATTTTGAAAAAAAATTAATTTCAAACTAACGATAAAGACCAATTTTAAGCTTTAGTAAAAGTACAGAGACTAAAATAGAATGAAACTCAAAGTATTGGAACCGAAATGGTATTTTAACCAGGAAGAGTATTTATTTCACAAGTTTAAAATATACTTTTTATTATTAAAATTAATTTAAATCATGATTTAAACATATTAGATACAAAATTAAAAATTGAGGGACTCGTCAAAAACCTTTTAAAATATAGGTACGTTTTGAACATTCAAATGTTTCATTTTACTTTGGGAACATTCAAATATTTTATTTTTAATCTTTTAGCTTTTTAATATTCTATTTTAGTCTTTAAACTTTTCATTAAAAGAAAAATTTAGAGATGAATCTATTTCAAAATTCAATACCCTCCTAAACAACTATAGTAGGGTATACTTGTCTATATTCATATAGTAAATGAACAAAATATATGTCTATGTTAAATTTAGTTAAATATTTAAAAAAAATTAACTACAAAAATTAAAATAATTTTTATTCCAAGTTTAAAGACTAAAATAAAAAAAAATTTAAGAGTACTAAATGAAATATCATGAAGATTTTAAGATTAAATTTTACTCCCTCAAGTAATCACATAGGATTTTACTTCAAAGAAGAAAAAGAAAAACCTAACTTGATTGTTTGATATATATGATTTTAAAGTACCTATAATAGAAAAATAGCATTGTCCAATAATAGAATGACCGCACTGGCTACAGATAAACAAAAGAACAATCAACACTAGATAGATCTTTAATTCACTCAACAATAAGTAAATGGTAAAACAAATGAAAATTTGTCTAAAATAATATTCTATTTAAATTTTGTTGCAATTATCTCTTAGCCGTAAAAGTACGGTACTAAATAAAGATAAGTTTGGAGGTGATAAAGTGGAACATTAGATTAGTGACTCGGATATTGAATATCCTTTGTGGGCCCGCAATTGGTTTTGTCCATAAAATAAATAGGGATCATTAATAACAGAAAAGTAGAAGTGTAGGACTCCAAATAATAATAATAAATAACAGAAATAGTACCCAAAAGTATTTTAAAAAAGGAGAAGAAAAAAAAAAAGAAATAATACCCAAAAGAGAAAAAAAAAACCCTTAATTTCAGAACCGTCCAAATGTCCAATTTAAGCCACAACCACACGAATCTTCTTGCAGTTTTTGTTTCCCCTTTCTATCCCTCTCTCTTCCTCCTTCTTTAGTACACAGTTTTAAGAATAATTCATGTATCTTATAAATTGTGAAATTTTTCTATGAGATTCCATCTCAAAACCAATTAGTTATAAGATGAGTAATTATGTATTTTATAAATTGTGAGACATCTCTTTATCTTTCAGATGTGAGATCCTCAATAACATACGTTCTCACATACTTTCCTTTTTGTTAGTTTGGAGTGATTTTGGAAAATGAAAAAGTATTTTTAGCTAGGAAAACACTTTTCAAGATTTTTTTAATGTTTAGATAGATAATTAAAAATGATTTAAAAAAACACTTGAAAGAGTACTTTTTAGAGATTTCTTTTTGAAAAAACTATCTTGAACTCATTTTTAGTTCAATGAGTTAATTTTGGCCTTAAGCTTTTAATTTTATCAAATAGAATCATAAAGTTGAATACGTGACAAAATTTATACCTCTTGGAAGCTAAATTGAAAAAAAAAAACTATACTTATGAATCAATTAATAAGTTTAAGATTTAATTGAGCTAATCCTTAGTTTTTGAAGAGAATTGAGCTAATCCTTAGTTGTATTTAAAAATACAATAGATATTTAATATAAAACATGAAAGTAGGTAGATACTCTAGATAGCATGTGAAATCTTTCTAAAATAAAGTTTTCCCAATACACTTTATCTATTAAAAGTAACATATTTAATTGATAATCATCTAACAGATTTTCAATCGTTTTCTTCTCTCTCTCTCTTTTGAGTATTCTAATCAATATTTCTCCTAAATCATGTCTATTGATATTAATATTTTCTTTATTTGATTTGCAATAGACTCTCATAAATTATCCAGCAAATTACTAAAATGACTATTTTTTCTTTATTTCGAAGTCTTTTTGCTATTGAAAATTGTAATTCATTACCACTTCTTTTTAATAGATTTATTTATTTAAAATAAATCTCTAAACTCCGATAGAAAATTTTCAAAATTCAATTTTACAATTTTTTCATTGAATAAAAATAAACTTTATGATGTATTAATTATTTTCATTTTTCATTTTTAATTGCAGACGCTATCTGCCAGAGATCTCCGAGACCCAAAAACATCAGCACTCATAGCAAGTAAATTGAGGGAGTTTCACAACCTTGACATGCCTGGTCAAAAAACGGTTGTCCTTTGGGATAGAATGAGGTAAAAATTTGAACCTCACCTTCAAAATTTTAATATTCATTCAAAGATTATTTTGTTTTTAGTTTTCATATAAAAATTAAATTTCTTTAAAGGAAAAAGTGGCCCCCTATTCTTATAAAATGGAGAAAAAAATGGCCTCCTATTTTGAGAAAAAAAAAAGGGAGAAAAGAGAGTGGCCCCTTTGAAAGAAATTGGAAAAGGGAAAAAAGAAAAAAAAAAACCTAAGATAGATAGTCAATGCATGTTTTCATAATTTGTTGGGTAAGAAACTAAATTAATTAACTTTGAAATTGGAAATATGAGATGTGTAATAATCCTTTTTTTTTTTTTTCACAAAAATGATCAGAAATTGGCTAACTGAAGCCAAAAGATTATGTTCACCAAGTGATGTGGAAGAGTTTTGCTTGGACACATTGGAGGAGGAAATAGACTTACTTCAAAGGGAACTCTCCAAAGATTCTCAACACATTGGCTTTTGTCACAATGACTTGCAATATGGCAACATAATGATGGATGAAGACACATCATCAATAACCTTAATTGTAAGATTTTTTTTTCACCATGACATTATTATCTTTTTTTTTTTATTATTATTAAAAATATAGTTAAAAGATAAAAGAAAAGTTAAATCATGATAATTGTTTATACTACACCCATTTTTAAATTTTTTTCATAAAATTATTTAAAAAATCAAAGGATACCATTGAAACTTTTGTATAAAATATATTTTATCTCATGAACTATGCTTGAATTGATTGTTCTATTTTTCGTAATATTATTTTATCAAATAAGTTGCATATTCCAACTTTTCTTTTTGAAAATATAGAACTACTTTTAATTAAAACTTCAATAGTCTAGCTTTTAATTTTCTCACAATATAGAGACTAAAAATAAAATAAATAAAAAAATTATGAGGATTGATAATTAAATTTAAAAAATTAAAAGAAAAAATGAAATGTTACTATTAATTGAAAAAATATTGAAATTTTGGATTTTTTTTCCAGGATTACGAGTATGCAAGTTACAATCCAATAGCTTATGACATTGCAAATCATTTCTGTGAAATGACAGCAGATTACCACTCTGAGACTCCCCATATTTTGGACTACACTTCATACCCAGGTCACAACTTTTTATTATATATTTTTATTCTTTTATAATTTTTATTTACATGACTCAATCTAATTGAGATGAAATACTGAAAAATAAAAGTATAAAACAGTATAATTTTTTTAAAAAAACTCTTATGTTTTCTTCAGTGAGTCAATTCTAAATTCTAAACTTCGGTTGAATCAAATTGAACACTAAATTTTTGACTTGACGAGATCAATTTTGTGGATACGGACTCTTTTGGTCATTTTGAATGCTTTTCAACTAGGTTGAGCATTTTTTTTTACATAATTTAGTGATCATAGCATTTTATGGTTGATGAGGCATTTTTTTTTTATTGAATATGACTACTTTATCAATTGAACTTTGTGTGAATCATCAGTATACATATCTAACTTGAAATGAAAATGGTGTGTTTAAATACTTTTATAAAAATATATATTCATAAATACTATTTTAAAAATGAAGCTAGCTACTCAATTTTTTTTTATAAATTTGGTTTGACCTGACACTTTTTCTCTACTTGCAGATCTTGAGGAACGTAAAAGTTTTGTTCGTGCATATCTCACCTCAGCAGGTCACTTTTATTTTATTTTATTTATTTACAATATAAGAAACTATTCATTGATATAATGAAAAGAGAAATACTTGGGTGCAACCCGGGCTACACCCATCTCCATGCAGTCCACTTAAAATACACAACAACAAAATATATATATATATATATTGCTGTCTAGAAAAGGTGAGCTGCATGGAGATGGGTACAGGACAGGCTGCATTCAAGTATTTCCCTAATGAAAAAAGACCACTGCACAAGATACAAACTGCAATATTTTTTCTATTCTTTGTTATCTCTACAATACTAAAAAATGACTAATTTGAACCCGTTTGATAACCAAGATTTTTGAAAATTAAGCCTACAAATACTACTTCTACCTATGAGTTTCCATGTTTTCTTATCTACTTTTTATATATGCTTTCAAAAACCAAGCACGTTTTGAAAACTAAAAAAAATAATTTTCAAAAATTTGTTTTTATTTTTAAAATTTGGCTAAGAATTCAAATGTTCTCTTAATAAAGATGAACCACATTGTAGAGAAATTATAAGAAAACGAGCACAATTTTTAAAAACCAAAAACAAAAAATCAAATAGTTATCAAACAAGGTCTTGATTATCTAATTGATAAATATTCTATTTTTTTTCTTTATTAGTGGTTAGTTATATGTCTTAAAGTTTTTTTTTTCTTTCGGGTTCCAAAAGACTATTTCTATAGAATAATCTTTTTAAAACTATTTCCTATTGTTTGTTTATGTATGTACGTACGTACTTGCGTGTACGTATGTATTCAAAAACTATTTGAAACTATGTCTTTTTTTTCTTCTTCTTATTTCTTCTATATATTAATTTTAAAACAAATTAAAAAGACTTGGGCATTCTTTAGAAGTCATGGTAAAAAAAAAAAGGTTTGTTGTTATTTAAAATTAAAAAATAAGTGATTTCCTTTTGGTGTAAAAAACTTATTTAGAATGATAATTTTTAAGAAAAAATAGTGAGTGCCTTTGATGTCATGTATGAAAACAGGGGAAACACCCACTGAAGAAGAAGTGGAGCAGCTAGTAGAGGAAGCTGAGAAATACACTTTACCAAATCATCTCTTTTGGGGCTTGTGGGGAATTATTTCAGTGAGTAATTCATATATTTTTTTCCCATACAACCTCATATAAATTAAACTTATGGGACATTGTATTCATGTTTACTTATTTTGAAATTTTCATGTAGGGTCACATAAACAAAATTGACTTTGACTATTTTGAGTACGCGAGGCAGAGGTTTGATCAATACTGGCCAAGAAAATCTAAGCTCTTAGTTTCTTCTATTGTTGATCACTTTCGTCTGATGATGAATGGATCGTAAAATGTACTAGATTTCTTCTTTTTTATTTGTATCACTAGTGTTTTCCCTTTATACCACTATGTATTTTTATAAAAAATAAGTCGACATTTTTATGTTGACTTTTGTCGTGTAGTTCAATTTTATATAATGTTTAGTAGAACAATACTTGTCATTTTTTAATTTTGAATGAAAGGTCGTGCCCTTTAGATGAAGAGTTGTGTTATCTTTTATTAATAGTTATATTGTTTTCATGAATTGTTGTCTCTTTTCATCTTTAAGCTTTTTACTTTTCTATAGTTTCTTTTCACATCTATAAATAAATAATGTTTTTTTTGTTCAAAAGGAGAATTCTTTGCTTGTCATCTCATTTTTAGAGAGAATACTATTTATGTTTGCTGGTTTGTGTTTCAAAGTACAACTAAAGATCAAGAAGAGAGGAGAATAGAAAAGTGATCATAAGTGTATTTCTCTCTTATTGAATCAAATGAGTTACAATTGTGTCATATAAAATAATAACAACAATACACTAGAAATAACAATAATTAGAACAATATGATAAAGAGCTAATGTGCTATCTTAATATCCCCTCGTCGATTTCTTCTGCACAAAAAACCCAAAGCTTTGAACGAAGTGGTAAAAAGGATCAAGCAGACAGTGGCTTGGTATAAGAATGTCTGCTATTTGAGCAGTGCGAAAGATATAAAACAATAAAGCCCTGTTTGTTTCATTGGGTTTGAGATGGGTTTTGGCAATGGTATAGAAAACCAATGTTTGTTTTATTGTTATTTACTTTTTAAAACTCAAATAATTATTACCCATAGATAAAAATAACCCATGAACCATAAGATTTTATTACCCATGTAGGAGATGAGTTTTTTTTACTTTGAACTTTTTCCCTAGGGAAATGGAGAAAAGAGAAGAGAGAAAAAAGTAATAATTACACTCCCAAATATTAATTTTCATCTATATCCAAACACATATATTTATTACCCATGTATTTACATCCTAGGTTTTTAACTCCTAGATATTCTATATTTGCAATCCAAACGGGCCGTAAGTTTTTGTTGGAGAACTAGATCACGAACGAAATAAATGTCGAGTTCTACATGTTTAGTACACAGTATGAAATGAGATTAGCATTCAAATGTACAGCTCCCAAGTTATCACATCACAGTATGAGCGGTTTAGTAAGATGAAGATGAAGTTCCTTGAGTAAGGAGGATAGCCAAATTAACCCTGTATCACCATGGGCAAGGCACCTAAGCTCAGCCTTTGTGCTAGATCTCCATATGGTGTGCTGTTTTTTGAACCCTGTGTGACTAAGTTGCCACCAAAATAAACGCAGAGACCAGATGTTAATCTTCTGTTGTCTACGTTGGATGTCCAATCAGCATCAACAAAAGCTTGAACAGAGAGATTCGTGGGTTTTGAGAGTAATAAGCCAAAATTAGAAGTTTCCTTTAAATAACGCAAAATGCATTTAACAGCCTGCTAGTGTGAGAGCTTAGGACTATGCATAAACTAGCGTATTCAATTAACGAAGTACGCAATCTTAGGTCTTGTTACAGTGGCATATTGTAGTGCCCTAACAACACTTCGATAGAAATGTGGATTATAAAAAAGTTCATTACCTTGAGGTGAGTCACAATGTTGGAATTCACAATGTGATTGGAGATCAAGGAACAAATTTCAATTGATAAAGAGCCTGTGATCACAATGTCATCAACATATGTAAGAACATAGCAAGAGGATGTTTTGGTGAGTCACATGAACAAAGAAGAATCAACTCTTGCATTTAAAAATCCAAGATGGAGTAGAAAAGTCTTCAATCGGACATACTAGGCATAGGGAGCCTTTTTTCAAGCCATAAAGTGCCCTTTTTTAACTAGTGAACCAGTGGAATAGAAGATTTGAGGAGATAGTAAAATCCAAAGGTTGCTCTATAAACACTTCTTTAGAAAGAATGTCATGTAGAAAGGCATTGTTGATGTCAATGTAGGGAGCCTTTAATAATTTATTTAATAATTAATAATTATTTTGATTATTTTATTTGTAATATAATATTATCCATTATATGAAAAATTTAAGGTTATTAGTGTAATCTCGAACAGTATGTGATTGACGTATGAAAGGACCATGTTCAAGAAATAACCTAAAGAGTCATAGTATATGGATAAGATTGGGGCCTTATTCTGGTAACACTAATGATACGACCCACTTTGTAATAGTTACAAATGATTTGATCTAAATCGTTCATGTGGAGACATGTGAGTGGGGTATCTTATACAATGAGTTTGCATAAGACTAGGCTACAAAATAGTTAATCTCTCTTTATAAATCCATTTATTGAGAAGATTAATATTTCATCAGGATGATCATATGCGACTCGATCTTAATCCTGAATAAGTTATGAACTCCTGTCAATGAGAGCTTGTCCTTTGATTTGCATGGGTGAGAGTGACTTTTGTAGTCGATTCAATAAGCCTACTATTTTGGAGACTTGACTAAATAGGGAGCTGGGAACATAATCTCATAAGATGGAATTCATTTCTTTCCATAATATGATAAGTAGATGAGTAGTTCCCTTAAGTGCTGATTTTGGGACTTGAACAATGGGGCCCCACCCTCTCACTGGCTCGAGAGGGACTTAGTTTATGGTTGAATCATAAACAAATTGTTCATTAGAGAATCAATGGTACTTAAGGTGCAAGATGTAATTATAAGGGTAAAACAGACTTTTGGCCCAACTGTAATTACGAACAACTCGTGAAGGATCGACTTGCATGTTATGATTGGATCCATTGACACAACTTGTCCTATAGTGCATAAGAGTGCAACTCTAGGTCTATAGTGGAGTGACATATAGTTAATGAATGAAAATTAATTAATTAAAGAGTTTGATCAATTAATTTTTTATCATTGGAGCTTATAACATGTAGGTCCATAAGATCTCCTTGCTAGCTCATACGAACAATTAGAGATCAATTTCGTTGAAAGAAAATTTGAGACATTCAAATTAATATTTAATATATTTGATATATTAAATGAGGGAAAACATATTTATCGTATTTGATATATTAAATACCAAATAAAACTATTAATATATTAAGATACAAATATATATATAATTTGAATGAGATTTAAATAAGAAAATATATATTAGGAGAATTTGAAATATTTGAATGAGATTCAAATGGTTTAAATATATATTTTAATATTAGATATTAAAATATATATTATTTAATTAGGAAAAGTTTTGCCTTAAGTGATCACTATAAATAGGATCTTTATGGATTAAGCAAAAGTATGTCTCTTCCCTTGAGAGAAAAGAGTTATCTCAATTCTCCCATTCATTCTCTCTCTTTCAAGAGGCTCTCACAAGCCTTGGTCTTGTGTTAGAGTCATAGCAATAAAGACTTTGTGAAATTCTTGAATATTTGACCTCGTTGGAGTTGGAGCAAAAGAAAATTAGAATTGCCAGAACTTTATCTCCATATTTATGTCAAGGTATGTTTTGCTTAGCCTAAAATTATTTTTCGTTTGATTCTAAAATAAACTAAAAGTCGATTACAATGCTTCCGTTGTGGGTTTAATTCGATTATTCCATTCAGTCAAGTTGTCGTATCTCCCAACTACAAGCTAGAGCCATGGTAAAAAGAACTTTAATGGTTATAGGTTTCACAATTGGACCATAAGTCTTAGAGTAGTCCAATATCCATTGTTTGATGGAAACCTTTTGCAACTAGGCGTGCCTTGTATCTCAAAATCAAACCATCAAAATTACATTTTATTTTAAACATCCACTTACAATCGATTACTTTCTTATTAGAAGAGAGAGAAACTAAATCCCAAGTATCATTTTTCAAGAGGGCCGTATATTCTTCATGCATTGAAGGAACCCAATTAGGACATTGAGGAAGGCTCTGTTTCAACAAATTCAGCCAAGAATACTTTTGGTTTCCATATACCATTCTTAGATCTAGAAATCATTCCATGAGAATTAGTAGTAGAAAAAGGTGGGGCCAACAAGGTTATCAGCTAAAGGTAGAGAACTGGATGAGGAAGTAAGACTAGCGGTTGAATGTATAGGTGAAGTAGAAGAAATAGAATCAGGTATTGAATGAGGAGGTGAAGGTGTGTTATCTGAAGCTGAATTTGGAGAGTTGGAAGAGGAAGAAACAATAGGTATGGAGGCAATAGTAACAGAGATTATTTGTTGGTCTGTATGAGTAGGAGAAGAGGAAAAGGGAAAGGTGGTCTCATTAAAAAGAACATGTCAAAAGATAAAAAGTTTTCCACTAACATCAAGGCATTTGTAACCTTTATGTAATGTACTATAGCCCAGAAAATTACAAGGAGAAGATCTTAACTGAAGTTTATGGTGATTGAAAGGTCTGAGATAAGGAAAACATAAACAACCAAAAATTTTAGAAAGTGATAATTCGATTGTGTTAAATTGGTGATGGTAATCTGTTAATTAAGAAAACATAAGTGGAGAAGGCATCATCCTAAAACTGTAAAGGTAGAGAGGAATGAGAAAGTAAGGTGAGAGTCATGTCAACTATATGTCTGTGTTTACGCTCAACTACACCATTTTATTCAGAGGTGTGAGGACACGTAAAACGATGGGTTATCCATGTTGTTTGAGAAAAGGAGTGAAGGAACAAAACTCTCATTCCCCATCGGTCTGTAACATTTTAATGATGGTATTAAGAAGTTTTTCAACATGGTTTTTAAAGGAAATAAAGGTTTGAAAAGCCTCAGGTTTGGATAGAAGAAAATAAATCCAAGTACGGCGTCCATATCAACAAAGCTCATATAATATCGGAAACCATTACGACTAATATGATGTGAGGGTCCCTAAAGATCATATTCTATGAGTTCAAGAGGTGTACTATAATGTGTAGTTGAGCTAGAAAAAAGGTAATTTATGAATTTTTCCAGCTGCACATGATGAACAAAGAGTAGGATTTTTATTAGCTAGAAGAGAAACATTACAATGTTGTAAAATGCTATTTACAATGGAAAAAGATGGGTGACCTAAACGATTATGCCACAAAGCATGATCAACAGAATCTAAAGGATAGGGAACAGAAGACTTAGTGTAAGTAATGTAGAGGTAGTAGAAAAATGGAGTTAGAAAATTTAAAGATTTAGAGGGATGATCCTTCACCATAAAAAATCGATACAATCCTTCAGGTAGATGGCCTTGAAGTAAAATTTTTCCGGTTTCCTAAGATTTCACAAAACAAACATCATAGCAATTGTTATCCTTTGTGAATTGACTAACACTCATTAGATTCTTTTTAATATGAGTTACATGAAGTAGATTTTGGATGGAAAATATATGAGAAGAAGATGAAGGAGAAATAGAAATATCAGAAGGAACAAGAAAGGATTGGCCAGTGTGAAGAATGTTTAAACATGTTCCATTGCCCACAAGAACTTGCTCACCTCCATTGTAGTCAGTCTGAAATGAAAGATTCTGCAAATCATTAGAATCGTGGTTAGTTGCACCAGAATCAGGATACCAACCATTACTATCATTGTTCTAAGAAATCGAAGCCATCAAAGCTTGGAAAGGAAGTTGTCCAAATTGATTATGGCCATTGAAAGAAGATTGTTGTGGTACCGTAGGAAAATTAGGGAAGCTAGAGGAAGCACCTCCAAGAATCTGATCATGAAAATTAGGATCATAGAAAGAATAACATTTCATGGCTGTATGAACGAATTTACCACAAAGTTGACATCCAGGTTTGGAATTATTTCAAAATTGTCCTCTTCCTCTGCCACGGTTTCCATTTCGTCCTCCTCCTCTGTTATTATTATGATTTGAATTCCACTATTGTTGATTCAAAGTCTTGGAATTTGGAGTAGGGTTTTGTTTCTTCTCTATGTTACCAGCAACAAGATTTTTCATGGGAAGTGTTCCATCATAATTAATGGAGGAATTTCTTTCAAGTCTATTTCATGAGTCATTAGAAGAGCATAAATTTCATGTAATGGATTCGTCTTTGATTTGGCAAAGATTACAGAAACAATTGAATCATATTTTGAACCCAGCCCAGACAAAATATAGACTACATGTTCTTGAGTAGAAATAGGATTTCCAACTTCATTCAAGGCACAAACAAGATTTTTAACTTTCGCATCGTAATTTTTAATAGACTAACCCCTTTCTTTAAATTTTGAAGTTGACTCTTCAATTGCATATAATCTTGAGGTTATTCGATGTAGAGTAAAATATGCTCCAAATTGATCCAGTTTTCCCTCGCTGTGGTGCAACCAACCATTTGAAATACTATATCTTCATTCATCAAACCTTTGAGCCACAAGCATAGAAGACAATCTTGTCTTACCTAGGTTAGATACTCTAGATTATCAACAAGATTGTTGGTTTCATTTGACTCTTCTTCTTGACGAATCTTCTTTGTCAGTCGATCACATCTTTAAGTGTGCTTTTCCAGAGAATAGCCATAGATCATGTTTAGAACTTGCAATTTCTATGATAGGTAATTGCTATCGGTCAACTTAATCACTGATAATTGATGACCCGGATTGATCACCAAAGAATTTTCTCTAGATGAAACTGTAGCACCAAAATTCGTCTATGTAGGACTAAGAGAAGCCATCGTTATTAAGCTAGGGCTCTGATACCATCAAAATACAACTAAAGAACAAGAAAGGAAAGTAGAAAAGTGATCACAAGTGTATATCTCCCTTATTGAATAGTGATCAAGAGTCCACACACATTTATAGAAGTGGTTGCTCAAATGAGTTACAACTGTCATATATCTGAATAATATTGCACTAGAAATAAAATAATTGGGAACAATATAATAAAGAGCTAATGTGCTATCTTAATAGTGCTTGTTTAGAGGTGGATTGTTGTATCCTATAAGACATACATTTTAGACTATATTACATTTTAGTGTGAGGCGGATTTTGTCTTAGAGCATTGCAATTTACGAGCCTTGCTTTTTTTTTTTCTTCTATCCTAGTCTATTCCTTTTCTATACTTGAATCCAACAATGTAAGATAGAAAGACTGTCTCACTATCTACTACCAAACTTTGTGTACTAAAAAGTTTCTTCTAACTTTTATCTATTGTTCATAAGATTATAACCTTAGCCAAACTTTTGAGAGTTTGTACACTCTTCTTTCTTCTACTTGACAAGAGTGATAACTCCTTACATTAAATTAACAAATGCACATATAATGTAACATAGATATAAGCATACATGAAACTAACAAATATAACTATCTAAAAGATTTTTTTTTTCTTTCGAGTTCAACAACAATTGAGGGTGGGGAGATTCGAACCTCTGATCTCTCTATCGAGGGTACATAGAGGTGCATGCCAATTATCGTTGAGCTAAGCTCATTTTGGCTATAACTATCTAAAAGATAAAACATATAAACATGTGTATAATTGAGTGTATAATTGGCCCAACAACGTAATACATCAACAATACATAGAAACTAACAAATGTAGCTACTTGCCCTTTCTCCCAAATTTAGTTCGCCTTGTGAAGTCTTCATCTGCTATAAGAAAGAATGGAAGGCCTATTACTATTGGATTATGTGGAGCCTAATCATCAAATAGGTACAATTTAATTCCATCGAGCCAATTGCTAATGGAAAGATCCATCGCAGCTCCAAAAGATCAAATTATTTAGAAACAGAAAAGATCCAATTATTCCTGTTTAAACAATCATTCTCTACCAGTTTATTCACATATTCAAGAGAAGATTGAAGAGTACTCTAGAAATGTTTTGCTAAGGCCAAGTATTATAGGGCTGTGGAGCCTAATCATCAAATAGGCTTTGTTCAATCCCAAGAGGAAGCTCATAACCAGCACAATAAGAATAGCAAAGGTAATATCTAATACAAAAATTCTTCTTTAACACAGGAATCAACAAGGTTGTTCCTAACTCAAAGCTTGATTTCTTCTCCTTGTGGCAGAAGGATTTCCAATCACATGCATATATAAAAGATCTTTAGGTAGATCAGGAGTAGCATCTTCTTGATAGCATTTTAAAAAGAATAAGGAACATTTGGACTATGATAGTTACGAGCAACTTGTAAGAAGTCTACTAATTGTTCTCTTAGACGCTACGTTGTCATAATTCAATAAGGGGTGAACTTGTATAAATACTTTGTATACTTTCTTCTTCCGTTTACTTTTCATCTCTCATAATATTGTGTTTATTCTGCCTATAAATTGAGAAATTAATAATCCTCCCAAACCTTCAAATTTTCCCAACTAATATCAATGCAAGATCCTTCAAATTATCCCAACAATCACAATCTCCTTTCCATGAGGAATTTTACTCATACAAAGAACCCTTAACAAATCCATAATGCAAAATTCCCCTGCAAGTACCAAAGATTGTAAATAGATAGTTAAAAGAAAATACAAAGCTAATAGGATAAAACTAACTATATTTAAAATGTACACATTCTAACAAGTCAGAACCAAAAGTTAGTTGCTACAAGTTTTCATAAAATTTATGATAAAAGTTCCAAAGAGGAAAAAAAACTCATCTGAACTATTGAGCCAAACCAGACAAAGAACGAAGATCATCATATATAGAGCCAATTACTGCATGAGAGGACTTTGTAGCAGCAAAAGCTAAATGCTTTGGCGCTTCACTTCTATCAAAGTAGAATGCTCCTGGCACCAACTTCTTGTTTGGCTGTAAAGCCAACCAAACAACCGTATCGGCCCCTTCCTCGCTCGTTCTTAGCTTCCCCGAGAGCCTGAAATGATCAAATGACAAATTGATAATCGAAAACTATTCATAGCCCTTTTCAAGTAACAAAGATTTTGCTAGTCATCCTTACGATTTAGAGAAACTTGGTAGAGATTTAGCAACTCCAGGTGTTTCGGCCCAGCCAGGGTGCATTGAGTAGAACCCGATCCCTTTGTTAGAGTACATCTCTGCCCATTTCTCTGTCAAAGCCACCTGAAAAGGAAGCTTCACTCAACTTAAGCTATCTCACAACACAATGCAGCAATGGCTAAATCAAGCAATCTTAAGATGTGTCACGTGAGGTTAAATTACACATCTATCCACGACGCTTCTTTGGGTTTCAACATATACATTTGTTTACTTTCTCTGCAGGTAATATCGTGCATTTTCAAAGACAATGAGCATGTCACATCACTATTTTGTTAATAATGTTAATGATATACTAAATAATGTAAACTTTTTGTTGTCTAAGAACTAAATAAATACAATGTTGAAAGTTTATGGATTAAATTTATAATTTAACCAATTATTTAAAATATATCTTTAAACAAAATATTCATTTGAATACATCTTCGTCTTTTTAGAAGATAAACTAATTTAAAATTTAATACTTCCATGAAAAAAGGTTTAAATTCAAAACAACATATTCAAAAGAGTCCTTGCTTTCATAATTCTTAAAATATAATTTTCTTTTCAAAGTAAATTCCATAATTAAAACATGCAAACAAAACTTCTATTTATTTATCTTTTTTTTGGTGTTACACTATACTTTTATAAACTTAACAATGTAGTCCCTATTGTGAATTATCTAGTTAAATCATAACAAAGATCTGATATGACACCATATGGATGTTAGTTCGGTATCTGTACAAGTTTTATGGTTGCATATGAGAAGTTGATGCTGCACTCTATCAACTTTTATGCAGTGTCACTTTAGCTTTTTTACAATATGTATAGATAATTCACATTGAGGATCAAGGAGATAGCTTTATAAGAGTACTAAAACAAAAATGAAACAAAAGAAAATACGAAGGCCAAAATGTTGAAACTGGTATAGTACATGGACCAGAAATATAACTTATTTCTCATTGCATTAATATTTTAGAACAGTTTATCAAAGGCAAAGCATCATATTCTTTTGACTTTGTGACTTGGGTTGTGTAGTCTGGGGTTGTTTCTTTGAAGAGTTTGACTTCCGTTTTGCAAGGCCTAGGAGTTGCAGAGAGATGATCGAGGAGTTCCTTCTTCATTCACCCTTTTGTGAGAAGGGGAAGTTTTTGTGGTGAGCCAGAGTATGTGCAGTTTTGTGAGGTCTTTGGAGTTCGATGAACAATAGATTCTTTAGAGGGTTTGAAAGGAATTCGAGTGATGTTTGGTCCTTTGTAAAGTTATATGTTTCTCTTTGGGCTTCGGTGGCAAAGTTTTTTTGTAATTATCTTTTAGATCTTAACTAGAGCCCCTTTTTATAGTTTGGCTCTCTTTTGTGGACTTAGTTCTTCTGTATGTCTTTTGCATTCTTTCATTTTTTTCTCGATTATTCAGAAAAAAAAATTAGAAAAAAACCTTTAACTTTTAACATTTGTAAGTGAAACCTAAAACAGGAAATTGCATTCTAACAGAATACAACAAATCAAAAGCATAGTGAATTTAGAACAAGATACATGGAGTGGTACTAACCTGAACTCGTTTGTTAAGTGAATACTGTTTGACGCCATCAAAATTTTCATCACTAAACTACAAGGAAACAAATAAAAAATCCAGTAAGAATCAGGTCCACCAAATTGGGAAAGCAGAGAAGTTTAAAAATGCAGCCCACCTGCAGATCATTGGTTAAGGGAACTGAATACATTCCACCAGAAGAAACTGTGATGACCTTTGCATCAGGTGAAGCTTTCTCCAGCAATGGCATCATTGATTCAGTCACTGTATAAGTGCCTAACACATTCACAGCAAAGTTCAATTCGAACCTGGAATTCATAAATTATTAAGAATTTTGGGCAACTATTCTTTAGAGGAAAAAGTTACAGATATAGAGAAGAGCCTAGTGAAGCACACAAATAATGGAGGTCGTACCCTTCAGACGTCGTAATTCGATTATGCTCGAGCAAGCCAGCATTGTTAACCTACATACAGTTAATAATGGAAATCAAACTGTTTTGTATCAAGTGATGAGGGAGAAAGTGAAACAACTAACTGTTTCCAACAAATTCATAGATTGTAGACAAAAGGGCTAGTTGATGAGAAATGAAGCAAATAGTTATGATTTTGCAGATATTTTGCATAAAAATGGGCTATAGCATACAATTTTTAGAACATAAAAGTGAAATGTTACAGCGACACAGAGATTCATTACCAAAACATGGACTGGAACGTTCTTTGCAGTTAAATTCGAAGCACATGACTTAATTTCGCTGATTGATGAAACATCACAGACCTGCAAGCTAAAGAAAAGTTATCAGATAACAAGAAAGCGAAAACTTTAGACCCCATTTGATAACCATTTGATTTTTAGTTTTTTAGTTTTTGAAAATTAAGCTTATAAATACTACTTCCATCTTTGAGCTCCTTTGTTTTGTTATCAACTTTTTACCAACGTTTTCAAAATCTAAGCCATGATCTGAAAACTAAGAAAAGTAGTTTTTAAAAACTTGTTTTTTTTTTTTGAATTTGGCTAAGAATTCATATGTTTCCTTAAGAAAGATGAAAACCACTGCAAACAAATTATAAGAAAACAAGCACAATTTTCAAAAATCAAATGATATTAAATGGGGCCTTAAAAAATAACATCGATAATGAAAATGAGTAGGTGCACCTAGTTATCCCAACTAAATTGAACTTGGTATCATTATCATTTAACCTATCCCAAACTATTATTAGTTATAGCACAAGAAAAAAAAAAAAACAGAACAGTTCAACAAAACCTAAAAAAGGGTCTGCCGCAAATATCATTTAAAGAAAAGAATTACAGAAGGCTCGAGGAGACCACCACCAAGTAGGAAAAACAATACTAGGACTCTTAGAAGCTAAAGAATCCAACAACACTGATTGCTAAAGGTTTTAATGGTGAAATCATTCTGATGTGAATGGTGGTTGGAAAAGAACTACCTCCAAATGGACATTTTGGTTTCCTGTTTTAGACTTTATCTCAGAGAGAGCAGCTTCTCCTCTTTCCTTATTGCGGCATACCATATAGACAGTAGCTCCACTGCAAAAGCATCACAAATTTCATCCTTCCACAATGAATCAATACTTTTTTTTACATAAGTTCTATTCCTTGTCGACTCAAAAGCTATAACAGAAATCGAAACGAGAGAGTCAAAAAAAGAGATCAAGACCGTGATGCTAAACCCTCTGCAGTTGCATATCCAATCCCAGAATTCGCCCCAGTAACAATGCAATTTTTCCCTTCAATAGTCGTTTGCATATCCTCTGGTTTGAACTGCTTAGAATGTTCACTATAGGCACAAAATATTCACAAGTTATTTACATTAACGATGTTAAAAACATTTCCATAAAGTGGTTAATGTCTAAACATCGCAAGAACTTCCAATTAGTGCACCAAACCAACAAATATACCATTACCTATTAGCTTAAGCTTTTGAGTTTAGTAGTAGTTTAACATTGTAAAAAGTAGAAAGTCCTATGCTTGAACTTTTGTAACTTCATTTTCTCCCCCAACTAATAATAGATAGTCAAGTATATTGGACATTGGACTATTTCTAAGCAGGGAACCATTACGAATATGAATAAAAGATTAAATATACTGTAACTCAGTTACAACTTAAACTTATGAGTTTAGTGGTAGTTCAAAAATTCACACTAAATCTCCAAAAAACTGTAAATCAAATAGGTTTCTTCTAATAACGTACATGTAAAATTATATAAACACGAATTTCTTCGAGGAAGTTCGAGGAAGTGAACATGTAATCAGCATACATAAAACCACTATGATCGAAGAGAAATTAAGCCCCAAACCAACTTAAATTCGCTTCATCCCTCGAATTCGAAATAGAATTCACGAGGGTAGTTTACAAATTACAAATGCCAGGTTTCCCTTAAAGTCCAAACGAACAACTTCCATTAAGAATTTCAAAAGAAAAAGAAGAGAAAAAATGGAAACAATGTTACATGAATCCAGATTTGGTGAAGTTGAGGTAGCCATAGACGCCGAAAGCTGTCCTTCTCCAGGCCTGAAAAAGACGAGAACAGGGTAACAATTTCCAATACAAAATCTCATCAGTATATCAAAGATTTAAGGCTTGAGAGAGATGATTCGAGAGGAAACTTTGCCTTGAGAAGAAACATTGCGAGAGCTCCGATGGAGATGTGGAATCGAACTTGCAGAGCTCCACGTTCCATGTTGAAGAATTTTGACGCACGAAACCGTTGGAAGTTGAAGGAGTGAATAGGAATTTTCCACGTTTTGTTCGTTATCAATATTCACCTTGTTCTTTCCTGCTTCTTTTAACATTTTCAACCTACACTTGTGATCTAATCTCAAATGTCGGTGAACTTTTTCAATTTATTCCTTATTATTTATCAAGTTTTAATTTCGTCCATTATATATTGATATCTTTCAAATTAGTTCATTATTGCTAATGAAACCATGATAAATTTAAGGGGGGCGTTTGGCACGCTTTTTTATAACTCGAAATATACTAATTTTTAGCTAACTATTTTTGTTTTCTTTATTTTTATTTTTATTTTTATTTTTATTTTTTTCAATCATTCAACTAAAAATATATTTTCTCAACTTTCTAATACTAAATTCAGATGTCTACTTAAAAAATATATATATATTTCAACATTGATCTTTTTTTTTTTTTAAAAAAAATCATTTTTTATCTTTCATTTTTTTAGAAATTGACTTCTTCCAAACTATGGGCAATGTAGCATTGTTTTCTCTTTTTGCTACACATTGAACTTCTTTCAATTTATAGAAATCAAATGTTGCATTATTTATAACAACAAATAGCAATTGATGAATGGAAAAAAGGTAATGTACCTGTATTTTTTTCTTTAAACACAAATTGAACTTCTATCAAAATATAGAAATCTAAGGTTTCATTTTCTAAACACACATTGAACTTCTTTGAAACTTACAAATGATAACCTTATTATGACATTTTTCAATTACTAATTGGGTTTTCATTATAAGGGAGATTTTTTTTTTTTTAAAAAAAAAAAAAAAATACATTGCCCATTACGTCTTTTTTTTTTTTTTTCAAAGGAACATTGTTTGTTTACATTTGTTTAAACACATGTATTAAATTGAACATATTTGGAAAAGAGAATGCCAGTATTTTACTTTTTCAAGGTGACAAGAAAACAACAATATGTTTCAACATTAGTGTCATGTAGAAGTTGAATATTCACAAAATATTAGTAGGTCATCAAGGGCCTATTTACATGATTCAAAAAACATAATTATGGTTCACAAAATATAAGTAATGACCAACAATGGGTTGAGTTCGTAAGTCCGAAGAAAGATTATCGAAGTAGAGAGTCAGACCAACTTAAGTACATGTGCATTTCATATTATTTTGAACCATGGGAGTGTCGTCGGTTGTTGAACATTGTTGCCAACGATAGTCTCTGGAGATGGTCGCAGGCGGTGAACTCAGATTGTCGGATATGGTTGCCAACAATTATTGTCGATCGTCGTAGAAGGTAGTCGGCAGTAGCCGTCAGTTGCAACATATGAGAAGGTCGCCGACGGTGGCTGTGCAGTCACTGGAGAAGGTCGTCGAAGGTGGCCGTCGGTAGCCAAAGAAGGTCTCCAGCGGTGGCCGCCAGTCGTTGGAGAAGCGGTGATAAAATATGTTAATAGGGTTGCTATACAAGTCGGTGAGGTTAATATCTGATAATTCTCAGTTATGAGAATTATTCAACTCTAAAACCAAGTTGTTCTTGCTAATTTTGAGGATTTTGTTGACCAACAAGCAAGATAAAAGTAACATTTTGTATAAATTCATGCAAGCTTGTTGAAACTTGATGAATAAAAGAATTTTGAGAAAAGATGAAGAAAGTAGCTTAAGTTGTTGTCTTTTGTGCAGTTTTGAAGACTTTGCAAAAGGAATGCAATTGCATTCCATTTGCAATGTAACGTGAAGAACAGAGGAAGGGAGAATGCGATTGCAATCTGAATTGCATTCTAGGGCACAACAAGGCAAGCTCGAAATTTACGGGAATCACCCTGATTCACGCGATTTGCACCAATTATGGAGAAATTCCAGCAAGATAATCTTGTCCAGATTTTACCCACGAATCATGGACCCAATTTTGGAAGGAGATGAAGCTCGACTTTGACTTTAAAAAGGGAAGAAGCCGAAGAGGAAGAGTAGTCATTTTTTGGGTTTTAGTTTCTGTCTTTGTTTTTCTCCCGAGAGCAGTTTTTCTTGGGTTTTAATTTCTTTTTTCCTTAAGCAATTTTTCTGGGTTTATTCCCTTCATAGACAGCAGCCATTCGAATTCAATTTTGTATTAGATCAGTTTCTTTTCAATTTGGTGTTTATTCGTTACACTGTACTCACGGAGATCCTCCGATTTTTAGCTTCAATCGACAAGAAGGCAATTTTCTGCATATTGTTACGGGTTTTTCCATTAGTTTTTCAGTTCTTGTTCTCGACTTCTGCCGTTTTGCAATTCTGTTCTTTATATCTCTTGTTGTTTTGGGTATTGTTTTGCCATATTATGGATTTTCCGTGGGTTTCCTTGTTCTTTTAAAATAGAAATTGATTTCCAGTATTTTTCTTTAGTTACCCGTGGGTTTCATTATTCTTTTGAAAACAGGATTTGATTCCAGTAGCTAATCTTAGGAGAAATTAATTTTCTTAATTTGATATTTTTCTTGTTGGTAAGTTACTTAGGTTTTCTTTAAAATTATTTTTCTCCTCTTTAAACTATGAAATTTTCAATAAATTATTTTGGGATTTTTGTTTTATCTACAATGAGCTAATTTCCTCTAGGGGTTCAAGTTGGTGAATGCCCTAAGGAAAAATGTAAAGCTCTAAATCATAAACAATCTAGTTAGCATGTGTACTTTGTTTGCTTTTGTTGAATTTAAATTTGGGTAAACCTAGCCGGCCAACTAGTGCTTGCTCATCAAGCTCGAACTTAATATCGAAAGAGTTAAGGGAAAGCCGATGTCACAAAAGCAATGGAGGAAAAGGCTTAGAAATAAGTCCTGAACATCGACCCTAGACATAGGGCGAGACTCCAAGACCACTAGGGTTGTGTGCGAAGTATCTAAGTTAGATTAGCCATAGACATATAGGTTTAATCACTTAGTCTCCTAAAGGTTTTGAATCAAAATCGAATAGGAGTTGAACTCGGTTTACTTAGTCTCACATGTTAACTATGATTGCAATTGCAAAGTGAGTCGCATTCTTCCAAAGGTGCTTGCATCACTTGAATCCCTATTTTATTTTTAATTCATTGAATTTTTACTCACTCTTGTTACAAAAAAAAACCAACTCTTGAATTTTGAAATTTCGGTTACCCCATTGCAATTTGCAAACATATTTTGTGTCATTCAAAATAGATTTTGTTAAACCCCGTTCCCTTGGGTACGATACTCTGGAATACTTCCAGTTTCTTTATTACTTCGATCACGTGCACTTGCGTGTTAGCGGATCAATATCCTAACACTCTAGCAAGTCGGTAGAGTTGAGTGTTTTTATAGGGAGTTAATTTCTCCATAGGCCAAATGGTGATTTGGGTTTAAAACCCAACTCAACTCACTCAAGTCAGGGGGCCAAACGCCCCCTAAGGGGACATTTGGCGCATAATTGAGTTGAGTTGGACAGAGTTAAGTTGGGCATAGTTAGTTTGTCAGTGAATTCAGAAGTTTATGTTTGGGGTGCAGAGTTAGGTTGAGTTGAGTTAGAAAGTTTGTGTTTGGGGTGCAAAGTTGAGTGGAATTGTGATGTAGTTTTTTGCAACCTGAAGTAGTAGACTGATTTTTTGCTTACTATTTTTGTTTCTTTTATTTATATTTTTTCCAATCATTCAACTAGAAACATATTTTCCCAACTTTCTAACACTGAATTCAGATGTCCACTTCAAAAAACACAATATATATCAACATTGATCTTTTTTTAAAAAAAACATCATTTTTTATCTTTTTTTTTTTTTTTTTTTTTTTTTTGTAGAAATTGACTTCTTCCAAATTATAAGCAATATAGTCTTATTTTCTCTGTCGGCTACACATTGAACTTATTTCAATTTATAGAAATAAAATGTTGCATTCTTTATAACAACAAATAACAATTGATGAATGAAAAAAAGGCAATGTACCTGTATTTTTTTTAAAACACAAATTGAACTTCTATCAAAACATAGAAATATAAGGTTTCATTTTCTAAACACACATTGAACTTCTTCGAAACTTACAAATGATGACCTTATTATGACATTTTTCAATTACTAATAGGATTTTCATTATAAGGGAGTTTTTTTTTTTTTTTTTTTTTTTTTTTTTTTTTTTTTTTTTGTGCAAAGGAACATTGTTTGTTTACATTTGTTTAAACACATGTACTAAATTAAACATCTTTGGAAAAGAGAATGCCAATATTTTACTTTTTCAAGATGACAAGAAAACAACAATATATTTCAACATTAGTGTTATGTAGGAGTGAAATATTCACAAAATATTAGTAGGTCATCAAGGGCCTATTTACATGATTCACAAAACATAATTATGGTTCACAAAATATAAGTACTGGCCAACAATGGGTCGGGTTCGTAAGTCCGAAGAAAGATTGTTAGAGTAGAGAGTCAGACTAACTAAGTACATGTGTATTTCATATTATTTTGAACCATGGGGTGCCATCGATTACTGAAAATTATTGCCGACGATAGTCTCCGGAGATGGTCGCAAGCGGTGAACGCCAATTGCCGGATATGGTCGCCAACGATTTTCGTCGATTGTCGGAGAAGGTAGTCGACAGTGGCCATCAGTTGCCGCATATGGTCATCGGTTGTCAGAGAAGGTCGTCGGTAGTAGCCGCCAGTCGTTGGAGAAGTGGTGATAAAATATGTTGATAAGGTTACTGTATAAGTTAGTGGAGTTAATATCCTAACATTGTAGGAAGTAGGTAGAGTTGAGTTTTTTTATGGGGAGTTAATTTCTCCATGGGCCAAACAGTGAGTTGGCTTTAAAACCCAACTCAACTCAAGTCAAGTCAGGGGGCCAAACGCCCACTAAGAGTTTTATCAAACTATAAGGACAATTTATGAGGTTTTATCAAACCATAAAAGTTCTAACTTTTAAAACTATAGGGATTAAATTTTAACTTTCGTCAAACCACAAGGATCAAATTTGTAATTTTAAATAATAGAGACTAAATTAAAAAAACATCCACACATTAAGGTCTAAAATATATTGTTGAATGAGAAATTTTTGCCAATTACGAATTGTCACGTCATTATTTATAAATTAATGACAAAATCACATATTATTAAATTTGGAACCAATTATATGTGTCCCAAATTAAATTTGAAGACAAAAAAATTCAAATCCCAAATAATGTCACATGTAGTGGCGAATCCAGAATTTTTGTTGAGGGGGGCTCCACTTAAAATTTCGTCAAAATAGTTTACAAATAAGTAATCCAAAAAAAAAAAAAGCATATATAAAATTGAACTATTGATTTAATATCATAATTGTCTTTGGTTGTAGATCTAAAAATTTATGTTTGAAGGCCATGAATTCATATAAAGATAATCTTAAATGCATTGATATATATTGATATTAATTTATCCACTCAGGAAGATAATTGATTTTTTTGTATAAATATACAAGAAATGAAACTTGAAATTTTAGGCCCCATTTGATAACCATTTTGGTCTTTGAAAATTGTGCTTGTGTTTCTCATCATTTCTCTACAATGAGTTTCATATTTCTTAAGAAAACATTTGAATTCTTAGCTAAATTCCAAAAATAAAAACTATTTTTTGAAAACCATTTTTTTTAGTTTTCAAAAATTGAAAACTATTTTTTTTAGTTTTCAAAAATTGGTTTGGTTTTTGAAAACATATGTAGAAAGTAGATAACAATACAAAGAAATCCATATCTTTATTATGACTGTTAGACTAATTAAGTTTAGCCTGATCAAATTAAGTCATATTGCGATCGGGCCCAAGATGAAATAAGGCTAAGAACAATTTGGCCTAAAGTTCAAATCCAAAGAGTT
Organism: Trichosanthes truncata; assembly: GCA_033996785.1. NCBI lineage: Eukaryota > Viridiplantae > Streptophyta > Magnoliopsida > Cucurbitales > Cucurbitaceae > Trichosanthes > Trichosanthes truncata. Next base: position 26,178,138 of record JAWPNB010000009.1, read on the forward strand.
AGACCCAAAGCCTACAAAGTCTATGTCGAAAGAGTTAGACCCAAAGTCAATTGAGCCCAAATCCAAATGGTTGGGCCCAAAAATCATTAAACCCCACGCCCACAATATACCTATAGGAAACTCTATAATTAGAAGAGTTATCCTTCATCTCAAAGGTTGAGAAAATTCAGAATCCAGAGAAGACTTCAAGAAGATCAGAAGACTCCTAAAACTCTTGAAGATCAAAGATTAAATAGAGCTCAAAACACCAATTGATTCTTCAAGAAATTGAAGATTCAATCTCAAGAACAAGCTGCAAAGCCCTCAAGAAAAATTCACATTCGAGAACAAGTTACAAAACCTAAATATTAAAGATTGTATACGAACTCTAAATTTAATAAAATTATATTTATCTCACGAATTAAATTTCTTTTGAAATATCGTGTGAACATATATATTTAGCCTACAAGTTAAAAGGCTAAATATGAATTATATATATGTTTTAGACTCAGATTTGATTCTTTTCTTAATTTGTCCTCTCATCTTTTAAAAGTTTCAATTTGACCTCTTACACATTATATTTCTTAAATCAAATTCTTATCATAACTAAATATTAAAAGGACTCTATGAATGTAAAAATAGTGATTTTTATGTTTTTTCTTTCAATCATTAGTATATAAACACTTTAATGGATTACATTTTTATAACAATCAGCTAATTTCTAATCAAAGTTAGTTTTTTTTACTCTTTTTTATTTTTTTTAAGAGAGTAAGTTCCTACATACTAAGTCATATAAAATGAGTAAGTTTTAAATTTTTTGAGTGAGTATTATACTTATTTTATCAAATTAAAATATAAAGTACTTTTTTAACTCCATTAATAAATGTATCTTGAAATTATATCATCATTTTGTTAATTAATTTAAATGTTTTGCAAGAATATGGACTCATTAAAAAATTCTATACATTAGAGATGAAATTGAAACTTATAAAAAATTAGGAACCAAACTAAAAAAAACCAAAATATATATTTAACTAAAAGTTTATTTTGATTTGTTATTATTGTTAATAAAAATATTTCATTAGATTGTTTTAAGTCATTTCTACCTCTTTGAGAAAATTGCAAGTACCTACTCCTTCCCCACACACTCTATATTGTCCTTTATAAATAATTCTTTAATACTATTGAACTTCACATAATTTTAAATCATATTGACATGGTTAAAAATGAATGGAAGTGATATCTATATTACCGTAGTAATGACTTTTTTTTCCCATCAGTTGGATTAGATTAGTTTTACATTTTTTTATTTCATATTTTTATTTTCTAGTTCAGAACTTGAAAAAAAAACACACACACTCTCTCATCTGGATTATTGAGTCAAACCAGACAAGGAACGAAGATTGTCATATATAGAGCCAATTGCAGCATGAGAGGACTTTGTAGCAGCAAAAGCTAAATGCTTTGGCGCTTCACTTCTATCAAAGTAGAATGCTCCAGGCACCAACTTCTCTTTTGGCTGTAAAGCCAACCAAACAACTGTATCAGCCCCTTCCTCCCTCGTTCTTAGCTTCTCCGAGAGCCTAAAATGATCAAACAGCAAATCAATAATTGAAAACTATTCGAAGCCCTTTTTGAGTAATAGAGATTTTGTTAGTCATATACTCTTGATTAAGAAAGAGGTTAGAGGTTCGAATCCTCCCACCCCTATATCTTATTGAACTCAGAAAAAAAGATTTTGCTAGTCGTCCTTACGATTTAGAGAAACTTGGTAAAGATTTAGCAACTCCAGGTGTTTTAGCCCAACCGGGGTGCATCGAGTAGAATCCGATCCCTTTGTTGGAGTACATCTCTGTCCATTTCTCTGTCAAAGCCACCTGAAAAGGACGCTTCACTCGCCTTAAGCTATTTCACAACACAATGCAGCAATGGCTACATCAAGCAATCTTATCTTATCAAGTGTCACATGAGGTTATATTACATATCTATTCATGGTGCTTTGTTGGGTTTCTATATATACACTTTGTTTTACTTTCTCTACATGTAACATCTTGAACTTTCAAACACAATCAACATATCATATTACCATTCCGTTAATAATGTTAACGGCAAAAACTAAACAAAAGTATAATTTAATGTTCCGGATAAGAATGAAAACCTTTTGTTGTCTAAGAACTAAATAAACACAATGTTGAAAAGTTCATGAACTAAATTTATAATTAAACCAATTATTTAAAATATACCTTCAACAAAAATATTAATTTGATACATCTTCATCTTCTATAGAAGATAAACTAATTTAAAATTTAACCTTTCCATAAAAAGGAAATAGCATTCTATTTTTTTTTTTAGTTCAACAACAATTGAGGGTGCGGGGATTCAAACCTCTGACCTCTTAGTCGAGGTACATGTCAATTACCGCTGAGCTAAGCTCACTTTGGCAAAGAAATAACATTCTATCAGCATACAACAAATCAAAAGCATAGTGATTTTAGAACAGGATACCTGAATTCGTTTGTTAAGTGAGTACTGTTTGGCCCCATCAAATTTGTCATCGCTAAACTACAAGGAAACGAATGAGAAATCCAGTAAGAATCAGCGTTAGACTATGTTATTCAAATTAGATTAGATTTAGTTTAGATTTGCAATTTGAATTAGGTTTGTTTCAGATTAGGTTATTTGGTTTAGATTTACTTTTGATTACTATAAATAGGTCTTTTAGTTTGTATCTCGTAATGCAATTCTATATCAATGAAACCCTAGCCATCTTTGTTTACTTTCTCTCTAAAGTTAACAATCAGGTCCACAAATTGGGAAGTCACAGAAGTTTAAAAAAAGAAGTCCACCTGCAGATCATTGGTTAAGGGAACTGTATACATTCCACCAGAAGAAACTGTGATGACCTTTGCATCAGGTGCAGCTTTCTCCAGCAATGGCATCATCGATTCAGTCATTGCATAAGTGCCTAACACATTCACAGCAAAGTTCAATTCGAACCTGGAAGGAATTCACAAATTATTAAGAATTTTGGGCAACTATTTTTTAGAGAAAAAAGTTAGACATACAGAGAAGAGACTAGTGAAGCACATAAACAACGAAGCTCATACCCTTCAGATGTCGTAATTCGATTTTTCTCGAGCAAGCCAGCGTTGTTAACCTACATACAGTAATGGAAACTAAACTGTTTTGTATCAAGGATGAGGGAGAAAGCAAAACCAACTGTTTTCATAAAGTTAAAAGTGACAAATTTATAGATTGTAGACCAAAGGGCCAGTTGTTGAGAGATGAAGTAAATGATAATGATTTTGGAGACATAATGCAAAATATGGGCTAAAACAGACAATTTTTAGAACATAAAAGGGAAATGTTACATAGACAGAGATTCATACCAAAACATGGACTGGGACATTCTTTGAAGTTAAATTAGAGGCAAATGACTTAATTTCACTGATTGATGAAAGATCACAGACCTGCAAACTAAAGAAAAGTTATCAGATAACAAGAAATGGTGCATTCTTTTAAAATAATAAACTTGATAATAGAATTAGTAGGTGCTTCTAGTTACCCAATTAAATTGACACAAACCTACTATCCTTATCATTTAACCTATAAAAATAGCATAACCTAAAAGAAGATCTGCCGCAAATATCATCTACAAGAAATAAGTTACAAAAAGCTCAAGGAGACTACCACATAGTAGGAAAAACAATACTAAGGACTTCTAGAAGCTAGAGAACCAACAACACGATTTCTAAAGTTGCAACGTTGAAATCAGATTTATTATAGAAACCACATTCTGATGTGAATGGTGGTTGGAATAGAACTACCTCCAAATGGACATTTTGGTTTCCTGTTTTAGACTTTATCTCAGAGAGAGCAGCTTCTCCTCTTTCCTTATTGCGGCATACCATATAGACAGTACCTCCACTGCAAAAACATCACAAATTTCATCCTTCCACAATGAATCAATATCTTTATATATATATACATAAGTTCTGTTCCTGACTCAAAGATATAACAAAAATCAAAACGAGAGAGTCGAAAAAAGAGATCAAGACCGTGATGCTAAACCCTCTGCAGTTGCATATCCAATCCCGGAATTTGCCCCAGTAACAATGCAATTTTTCCCTTCAATTTTCGTTTGCATATCCTCTGGTTTGAACTTCTTAGAATTTTCACTGTAGCCATAAAATAGTTACATGTTAATCACATTATCGAAGTTAAAAACATGTTTATAAAGTTATCAATGTTTTAACATCACAAGAACCTCTAATAATCAGTGCACCTATGAATGAAAGATTAAATATATTTTTACCTCAAACCTTTTGGGTTTAGTGGAGTTTAGCAGAATGAAACTAATCACCAAGACATACAAGAAAACGCATTCAAGTCTAAATCCCCCAAAAGCTGTTAAAATAAATGGAGGCTTTATAACATACAGGTAAAATTGTATAAAATTCACAACATGAATTTCTTCGAGGAAGTAAACAGCTGAAGAACGAGTTAATCAGTAGACAAACCATCATAATGAAAGTGAAATCAAGGATTTCGACCAACGTTGTTTCTAAAAGAAGCACTTCTTAGCTAAGCACTTTTAAAAGAAGCAGTCATGAAATGCTTCGCACTTTAGAATTTTGGTTGGGACTATCTAACCAAACACTGAAAATCTTGAAAAACGCTTATTAAAAGCACTTCAAACCCTTCCGAAGGTTACTATAAACTCACCCTAAATCCATCCAAATTCCTCCTATCCCTCAATTTCGAAATGGAACTCACGGGCATAGTTTCCAAATTACTAATCCAAGTTTTCCTAGTCCAAACATGACTCAAACAAACAACTTCCATTGAAAAATCAAAGAGCAAAAAGGAAAAAGAAAAGTTACATGAATGCAGATTTGGTGAAGTTGAGGTAGCCATAGACCCCAAAAGCTGAGATTCTCCAGGCCTGCAACAATGGGAATAGGGTAAATAACAGTTTCAAATACAAAAATCGCATCACTGTATCAAAGATTTTGGTGCTGTAATGAAATAAAATCAAACTTAAAAGAGATGATTTGAGAAGAATATTTGCCTTGAGAAGAAACATTGCGAGAGCTCCAGTGGAGATGTGGGCTCGATCTTGCAGAGCAGAGCGTCACGTTCAATATTAGTATAATGGGCGAACTTGACAATTACGACAGTACAAACGAAACCGTTGGAAGTTGAAGGAGTGAACAAGACTCTGCCACGTTTTCTTCTTTAGCATAAAATTCTATTGATCAAAATATCATTTTGGTTCTTGTACTTTGAGCTTTATTCTATTTTGGTCAATGTACTATAAAATATTAGGGCAAAATACACTTTTGGTCCCTGAGGTTTGAGATTGATGTCTATTTGGTCCTTGAAGTTTCAAAAGATACATTTTAGTCCCTGAGATTTGGAAAATGATTCTAAATGGTCCTTGGAGTTAATTTGACCATTAGTTGACTAACGAAAAATGATGTGGCAAGTTGATGTGGATAATTTAAAATGAGGTGGAAATTTTGGAATGAGGTGGCAAGTTGTCTTCTTCTTCCTCCTGTTAATCCATCGATCTACAGTTTCTGCAGATTCACCATCGATCTACAGTTTCTGTTTTTGTATGGCGTTCTCCTCTTTCTAAACATGGAGGATTAAGGGTCATGAAGCAGGGTTTCTTATAACAGTGCTAAATATAGGTTCATTATAACAGGATTTCTTATAAAAGCAGGTATTCTCTGCAAACTATAGGTTCAGTTTATAAAACAAGCAAAAAGCAACAAACATATCAAATTAAATTAATGAGGGAAAAAAATCAGATTTTTTTTCTCTCTCTTCTTCATCTTCGTTCTCCTCTTTCTTCTTATTTCTCTTCCTCCTCTTCCTTGTCTTTTTTCTTCTTCTTCTTCTTTTTTCCTTTCTCCTCTTTCTTCTTCTTTCTCTTCCACCGACGAGCTATCTTCATTCCTCCGACAGACTAGACGTTCAGATCTAGAACGAAATCATTTCGTCCAGATCTCATGAAATTATTCAGATTTGGTTCGAGTTCGCCGAATCCCCCAATCCCCCTCAATATCTCGGCCTTCGAAACCAGCATGATCTCTGGTCCGATTCTGATTACGGGTCAGATGTAATGATTGGAGTTTTCGACACTGGAATTTCCCCCGAAAGGCGAAGCTTCTCCAATGTCAATTTGGGGGCGATTCCTCGTCGGTGGAAATGGGTTTGCCGATCTCTGAGAGAAGCCGACGACCATGGTACTTAAACGGCTTCGACGGCTGCTGGGCGTCAAGCATTTCAGGCGAGTTTGGAGGGTTATGCTTCTGGAATCGCGAAGGGCGTAGCCCCTAAGGTGCGTTTGGCGGTTTACCAAGTTTGTTGAAAAAAAGCCAGGTAATCTTAAAAAATAATATAAAATAATAAAAATTTCCACCTCATTTTAAATTATCCACATCAACTTGCTACATCATTTTCCGTTAGTCAACTAACGGTCAAATTAACTCCAGGGACCATTTAGAATCATTTTCCAAATCTCAGGGACTAAAATGTATCTTTTGAAACCTCGGGGACCAAATAGACATCAACCTCAAACCTCAGGGACCAAAAGTGTATTTTGCCCAAAATATTATGTACGAAAGTTTAAAATTGGTCCCTACTATTAATTTATGGTTAATTTTTTTTTAAAAAAGTTAGTCTCTATTAACTTTTTCTCTATAAATTTTAGAAGTATATTCACATTGTATATTTTATTGTATTAAAATTATTATTATTATTTAATCAATTTTGATAAAAATTAACTTCAAATTTGTCATAGGGACCAATTTTAAGCTTTATTGAAAGTACAATGACTAAAATTGAACATTTAAAAGTATAAAGACCAAAATAGAACAAAGTCTAAAGTATAGACACCAAAATAGTATTTTAACCAATTCTATTTTCTGTCGCTTTTTCTCTGTCTCCTTGTAATGACTCATTTACTTCTCAGAAACCGAATTGGAGTAAAAATCCATCCGAATGAAATCAATTGAAACTGATATGTTATTCTTTTGATCTTATTTACTAAAATTTATCTGGAATGAAATCACAGTAACCCATTATATTGTTTACTACAAGCTGTTGAGAATTAGAATTAAAAATCATATATATTACCATTACTAAAATACCCATGTTGTTATAAAATAAGAGTAAACAAGAAACAATTATAGGGAAAAGTAGAGAAAGAAAAGTAGAGATAAAATGTATTCTCTATTTTATTAATATATTTAAGAAGGTACAACAATCACTACACAAGTCCTAAGAAGAAAAAGAAATCTTCTTTCAAATCCCACTTCGAAAGGGAAACTTGGAGGAGATAATGAAAGAGATAACTCGATAAGATAATTTATGAGATTACGAGTATCTAATTAGAATATTTAAATGTAACTAGATTTTACACGTGCGTTGCATGTGGCCTTTTGCAAGGAATTAGTTAAACAATATAATTTTAAATTTATCTAGGACTAATAATTGTTTTAAAATTAGTATTATGTTTATGTGACTGAATATTTATATTTGAAGTTAAGGTTATTGAAATGTAACCATAAGTTGAAAAGTATGTATGGATATAATGAATGAAGAAATTAGGTGGAAAACGTTTGATACAACAAACTTTGGATGCATGAATACATAGTGGTTGTAACCTCAATGAAGGCAAAAAAAACAAATATAATTCATTAGTTTATGCATTTTTTAATGTTTGAAACAATGGATGTATACTTAGACATAAATATATATAAATCATTTGATCATGAATTAGATAGTTATGAATGTTTAATATAAATCATGTATACAAATGGGATGATGTTGAGAAATGGATAGAAAAATAGTATTAATGCGAATAAACTCAAAATAGTACAATTATTCTCCCCTTCATAGGTATAATCCAAAGAAGTTAGTAAGTCACAAACCACAAATAAAAAAGAGGTAAGGAAAAAGAAATGACATGAAAATATACTGGTTAGCACCTAACTCGAAACTACATCTAGTCTTCTGGAACTGCAGGTTCTATTATAATGGAAATTACAAAAAGGTCTTAAACTTGCGCTTTAAATCGTCCCTCTAATAGCCCAACAAAGGCTACTTGACTTTGAAGCACCACAACCCAATAGCTTGGGATAAACAATGAAAAAGACCATGAACCCGACAACAAAACTGTTGCCAAAACAATTTACAACAATGCATACTTATGTCCACAATCATAGAAAGAAGTATAAACCTGTGAAATTTTTTCTTAATCTTCACAGTGATCTCAGTATTTTAATGACAGTCAAAATTACACATATATATGAATTTGCAAACATAGCTAAATTGTACTTGAAGCAAACAAATGGGCCAAGCTTCACAATTGAACTCATACGTGCGTGTCTCTTCGAATTTGGGTGGGGTTTTAATTCTTCACCAATTTTGGGTTCACGAATGAGACTACTCATTAATATAGATAGATTAATTTATTTGTAACATATATATGAAAATACACAACGTACATTAAAAACCCATATATTAATTATTGAATTGCATACGTTTTATATTTGTGAAGAAGCCTATATTCTTGTATGTCATCTAGCAATTCTCTTCACTATATCAAAAGTAAATTTAAATTTAGAAGAAAAGATTTATGTATGTATCAAAGATGATACTGTAATTCATAATACCTTTCTTGTAGAAGTATTTCTTTGTAAACAACATTTTTTTGTAAAAGTTGTCTTAGTTGCTGTAGGAGTATCTGATTTCATGAATGCCTTAGTTGTTGACATTGAAGTTCCTCTAGATAATGCCACATAAACTATCCATGAGAGAAAACATGTTATGGTAAATATGCCCCTACACTATTCCTTATTTATTGTCATTGCAAAACAAAGTCGTATAGGAAATTGCTTCCTCTTGAATTTGAATGGATATCCTTCATCATTTGTTGAACTAAGAGGAATTCGAGGGAGAAAGACTTGTTTACCTGCATGTTGACCAATACAGATTTCTGCATGTTTAACATGAGTATCAAATTCTTTGCATACCATTCTTGTCCCATTACATAATCCATTAGCCGAATCTAAATTTCTCATTAGCATAATTGGGCAATGTATTAAGAAACTCTTCTTGATAATAGTTGTTTGTGTCATCACATGCTTCATCAAAATTCACAAAAACTCTTGATTCTCCTAGAAATATGTTAATCAATTTTTCATTCAATTGGTCGACGTATTCATTTTTTGTTGCTAAAATTGCTTGACTTGTTATATATTCTGAATTTTCAACATTCTCTATCAAATTAGGGAAGATGCTCTGGATAAAGTTCATTTCAGTATCTGTTTCATTTTTTAATGGAATGAGCATTCGATCTGGCAAGGAAATGAGATCATTTAATTTTCTATACTTGTTTCTTCTCTATTTCCAACTTGCAATAAAAATCTTGCAAACTTTTGATCAAAGATGACTCTCATGTTAGTTGTTAACTTAAGCTTTTTCATATTTTCCCAAAGATATGATCTTACAAGACTAACATTAACTGTTTTTTTTCTTGTAGCTCGTGGGACTACTAGAAGAGCTTGGCGAAAGTGACCACCAAACACAAAAACCTTTCTGCCAAATGGTTCAACACTATTCATTATATCTCTAAATATTCTATCAACTGCTTCAATTACAAATCTTTTTGCCATTGATGCTTCATCCCATATAATAATTCTTTCCCTTCTTAGTAATCCAGCCTTACTACTTTGTTTCAATATGGCACACATAGAAGACTTTGTGGCTTGCAATGGTATGTGTGAATTGTGAATGTGCTATTCATCCTCCTGGCATTATTACAGCAGCAACACCTAAAGTTGTAGTTGCTAGTTCAATCATTCCATTTACTCTTATTGTTGCAAGTAATGCATGATATAAAAATATTTTCTCAGTCCCTCTTGGACCATCAACAAAGAATACACCAACTTTCCTTGTTACTCTTTCCAATATTTGATCATATGCAACTTTTTTCTCTGGGTTCAATTTTAAAAAAGCATCAATATCTTCCTTCGAGATCTTTATAGCTTCTTCATCAAGTATTTCTTTTGTATTCTTTGAATTTGCTTCAAATAAATTACATTTTATACCTAGCAAGTCATAATTACTCATGTTTTTTCCATAGACTCTAGAAATCTTCTCAAATCTATCAAAGTGAGTTGGATTTGATTATCAAGATTAGTGTCACCTGATTTTCTGTAGTCTTCTGACATTGTTTCAAAGTACAAATTGTTGGAATTTATGCCATAAAGCCTTGTAATTAATGATTTATTTAATAATTAATAATAGTTTTGATTATTTTATTTACAATACAATATTATCCATTATATGAAAAATTCAAGGTTATTAGTGTAATCTTGAACAGTATGTGGTTGACATACGAGAGGATCATGTTCAAGAAATAACCTAAAGAGTTATAGTATATGGATAAGGTTGGGGTGTCTTATCCTGGTAACATTATTGATACAACCCACTTTGTAATAGTTACAAATGATTTGATCCAAATTGTTCATGTAGAGACATGTGAGTGAGGATATCTTATACAATGAGTTTGTGTAAGACTGGACCACGAGATATGTAATCTCTCTTTATAAATCCGTTAATTGAGAAGATTAATATTTCATCAAGATGATCATATGCAACTTGATCTTAATCCTCAGTGAGTTATGAACTCCTGCCTGTGAGAGCTTGTCCTTTGATTTGCATGGGTGAGAGTGGCTTTTGTAGCCGATTCAATATGTCTACCATTTTGGAGACTTGACCAAATAGGGAGCTGGGAACATAATCTCACAAGATGGAATTCACTCCTTTACATATAGGGTAAGTAGATGAGTAGTTTCCTTAAGTGATGATTTTGGGACTTGAACAATGGGACCCCACTCTCTCACTGGCCCGAGAGGGACTTAGTTTATAATTAGATTATAAACAAATTGTTCATTACAGGATCAATGGTACTTAAGGTGCAAGATGTAATTACAGGGGTAACAGACTTTTGACCCAGCTGTAATTACAAACAACTCGTTAAAGATCGATTTGCATATAGTGATTATATCCATGGACATAACTTGTTATACAGTGCATAGAGTGCAACTCAAGGTCTATAGTGGAGTGACCCTAGAGTTAATGAATGAAAATTGATTAATTAAAGAGTTTAATTAATAAATTTTGTATCATAGGAGCTTATAATCTGTAGGTTCATAAGGTCCCATTGTTAACTCATGGTAACACTAAGGGGCTGTTTGGGGCAAAGAGTTGCAGGGAGTAGGAGTTAATATGTCTGGGGAGTTAGGAAGTCTGGGGAGTTAGAAAGTCTGGGGAGTTAGGAAGTATGTGTTTGGGGTGCAGAGTTGTTTAGTCTGGAGTTAGGAAGTCTGTGTTTGGGGCAAGGAGTTGCAGGGAGTAGGAGTTCTGAAATCTGTGTTTGGGGTGCAGATTTGTTAAACCTGGAGTTCTGAAGTCTAAGTTGATTTTATATAGTTTTTTTTCTACAATTTCTCAAAATTTCATTATTAAGAATTTGTTCCCATTAATTCTAAGATTGAGATTTTTTGTTTTTATTAATTTATGTATATTTTACAAATTTCTTTAAAGTAAAAAAAATAATTTTGAACAAAATACCCCACATTCTTTTTTTCAATATATCTCACATTAATTATTCATTTATCTTGGATAGTTTTCAAATAAAGGAGTCTTACAATACTTTTTAAAATATTACATGTGATTTGGAAATATTTCAATCCATTAATTTAAAGGGATTCAAATAAACTTCAAGATTTTTACGTTTTTATTCTTTCAATTCTAGAAATAATATAGATTTGTTTCCGTCAATCCTAAAATTGAGATTTTAAATTATATTATTTTATGAATATTTTACAATTTTATTAGAGACTTGTTTTCGTCAATTTAAAATTTTTAATTTAAGATTTGTTTTTCAAGCTTAATAAAATAATTTTTTTACATAATTTAAGATTTTATTTTTCTAACTAATCAATGTAATGAATTATCTAAAGTTTGATTAATTTGAAAATAATATATTCTTTGAAGTTTTAAAATAACTAAGTTAAAAATAAAATATCAAATATTTATGCTATTTTAAAATAATTAAGTTCAAAATGAATATATATATTTTTTAATATCATTCAAAATGAATATCATACATACTTTTGTTCAAAATACTATATATTTATGTTATTTATTGTAATAATTTTATTTTATTAAGTTTGGAATGAGAAATTATTTATCTTTTTACTTTGAATATGATTAGTTTGAAAATCAAAATTTTTTAATACGTTAATCTTTTTTAATACTAATTTTTTAAAATGTAATACAGGTTAGTTTAAAATATGTTTTTCTTATCTTCAAATCATAAAATTATATATATTTTTGAGCTATTAATAAAAAAAAAAGCTTAAAAAATATGAGATTGTTATTGGTTATAAGTAATTTTAGTTGAAACTTAAAAAAAAATTGTAGATGACAAATGGAGGAAGTGAAATAGGAAGATTTTTATCAATTAAAAAAATTGTTATGTAGTACTCTAATTTATATTAAAATTTCAATTTAAATAATAGTATCATGTCTAAAACATTCTTATATAATTTATATTTAAAAAATAAAATTATAGAATAAAAAGAAAAATATTTTTGTTAAAAAATTGATTAAAATTATAGAATAAAAAAATAATTATTTATATTTAATTAGTAATTAGTAACAATGATGAGAAAATTTATATAAAAACTAAAGAAAAATTTTCAAATTAAGAAATTAAAAAAAAATAATGTAAAAAAATAGAGAGAGAAAAGAGATGGGAGAAAAGAGAGAGGTATGAGTGAGGTGAGGTGAAGAAAAAATGAGATAGGAAAGTTGTGGGACCCACAATGAGGAGTTGGGGAAGGAGTTAATAAGTTTGTGGGACCCACAATAGGGAGTTGGAGAAGGAGTTAATAAAACTGTGGGGTCCACAATAGGAGTAAAATTATCCTTGAGCCAAACAAGGAGTTGGGGGGAGTTATTAACTCCTCCCAACTTTACTCCCCCCCAACTCCTCAATCCAAACACCCCCTAAAAGATCAATTTAGTTGAAAGAAAAATTTGAAATGTTCAAATTAATATGTATTTTGAAGTGTTCAAATTAATATTTAATATATTAGATATATTATATATAAAAGAGGACAATATATTTATTGTATTTGATACATTAAATATTAAAATAATTAATGTATATTAGACACATTAAAGAAAATATATTTATTAAATTTGAATTGGATTCAAATTAGAAAATAGATGTTGTAGGAGAATTTTAAAAGGTTTGAATAAGATTCAAATTGGTTAGATAAATATATTTTAATATATTAGATATTAAAATATATTATTTAATTATCTTCCCTAGACCACTATAAATAGGATCCTAGGGGTGAGTCATTGGGCATTCTATATAGAACACACATCTCCTAATCGAATTCAAGTTATGGATAAGGGATCCCTTACTTTGACTCAGGATGTACTGGAAAAAAGGACTCATTTATGTAATGATAAAACTAAAAGGGCATGTTTGGGGCAAGGGTTATAATAACCTGTGGAGTACTTTGCACCCCAAACACAGACTATTATATCCCCAGACTAAACAACTCTACATTTTAAATAATATTATATTATTTCACAGATTATTATAACTCACAGACTATTATAACCCATGTTATTATAACCCACTCAGTGCCCCAAACAGCCCCAAAAATATGATTTACAAAAAACATATGATCCTTTGTTAAGCGTACCTTACCGCAAACGAATCCATTTTTTTTTCATTCTCAAGGATAAATGAAACTTGTATAAAAAATGATAGTGAGAATGTTTGGACAAATAAGATTCATGTTATCTTTCTTAATACTAATTACCTACAAATTGAAGATAAATTTGAGTCAGAAGTTTGAATAAAATGTTAAAATTTTTATTTGATGCAGTTATAACTCCTTACAATGCTAAAGTAAGTCGTCAAAACTCAATTGGACAAAGATAAAACAGTAAAATAGCTCCTCGATGGTCATACAAATTAATCAATGATTTAGAACAACAGCAAGGAGAAAACGACAAAAGTATGGCAGAAGAATGTGTAATTCGTTCAAGAAAAGCTAAACATGTCATAATTTTTACTGATAATCTAGAAACTAGCGATACTTATACTAATACCACAAATACTAATAATTCTGATTAAACAAATGAAGTTGCTTTGATACGGTATTCCCAACAATCGGATTTTCATCGAGACATAATCAAAGACTCTATGCGTGCTCAAAGAAGTAAAACAATTACTTGAAAACTGTTTCAAGCAAATGTACATTCTTATCTTTTTTTTTTTTTAGACTAGACAAATCTTTTTGTTGTTTTGATATTCCCGGACTAATGAAAACACTTTTTAGACCTTGGATATGGAAAAACACATAATTGACTATTTCGGATAATACATAGGAAACGACAAGCGAAAATTAGAAAAAAGATGCGAACATAAGAGAAAAGCATGAAAGAGAGGAAAAAGCACGTATAGAAATAGCAGAAGCCTGGAATGTCATTCTATTTGCTCAAGTAATAAGATGTTTTTTGTTAGCAACTCAATCAATTTTTAGTAAATATATTGTCTTACCCTCATTGATAATAGCTAAAAATATTATCCGTATGCTATCATTTCAATTTTCTGAATGGTCGGAGGATTTTAAAAATTAGAATAAAGAAAAGCATGTAAAAATGCACCTATCATGGTGTTCAATTATCAGAAAAAGAATTTCCAAAGGGTTAACATAAGGTATTCAAATAAAGATCTTATTTCGTTTTCGTCTGAAACTGTGGCACACATCTAGGTTACAATCCCCTAATAAAGATTCAATAAAAAAGAAAGGACAAAAAAATGATTTCTTGTTTTTTAACAGGGAATGGAAGTTGAGTTGCCTTTTGGTTCTCCTCAAAAACAATTTTCGTTTTTTGAACCCATTTTAATAAAAGAACTCGAAAAAAAAATAAAAAATGGAGATAGAAGTGTTTTATAATTCTAAGAATTTTAAAAAAAAGAACAAACTTGTTCATAAATATCTCAAAAGAAACAAAAAAAAAATGGGTCATCAAAAAAAAATTATTTATAAAACAAATAATAAAAGAACTTTCACAAAAAAACCCAATTCGATTATTTGAATTAAAAGAAATATACAAGTTGAATGAAGCTAAAAATGAAAAAAAATTGATAATAATTAATTGAATGATCCAAGGCTCGTCCAGTATAATTCGATTTATGGATTGAATAAATTTTTCATTGAGAGAAAAAAAACTGATAGAACAAACACCATACTAAATAAAATTGAAAAAAAATTAGAAAAGACACAAAAAAGGAGTTTCTAAATCTAGAAATAAAAATTAGTCCTAACAAAGTAAGTTATGATGATCAAATATTAGAATCTCCAAATAATTAAAAAAAGAAATGTACAATCAATTCGTAAATCGCATCATTTTCTAAATTTTTTTGTTGAAAACATATACATAGATATCTTTCAACATATGATTAATATCCCAAGGATTATGTGCAACTTTTTATTGATTCAATAAAAAAAAAAATTACTAAATCCATTTCCAATAATGAAGCAAATCAAGAAAGAATTGATAAAACAAATCAAAGTATAATTCACTTTATTTCAACTATAAAAAAAGTCACTTTTTAATATTAGTAATAACAATGGAAAGATCTTTTAGGACTTATCATACTTGTTGCAAGCATATTTATTTTACAAATTATCACAAACACAAATTATTAACTTATCTAAGTTAAGACCTATCTTTCAATATCACGAAACTTCTCTTTTTCTTAAGAATGAAATACATGATTACAGAATTCTGAAATGAATCAATGGAAAAACTGGTTAAGTAGTCATTCTCACTACGATTTATATTCGATTAGTGGGCAAAATTACTACCACAAAAATGGCGAATAGAGTCAATCAAGATGGTACGGCCAAAAATAAAAATTTTAACCAATGTTATTCATATGAACAAACCGATTAATTGATTACAAAAAACAAAATTCTTTTGAAACACACTACTCATTACCAAACAAAAAATATAATATTAAATATATATATGTGTGTGTGATCTTTTATCATATAAATCTATTAATTATGAAGAGAATAAAGATTCATATACTTATGAATTACCAGTACAAGTAAAAAATAATCAATAAAGTTCTAATGAGTACAACACAGATAAATAGAAATTTTTTGATATACTGACGAGTATCCCTATCAATAATTATCTAGTAGAATATTTATAGATCTCAAAAAAATTCGAATAGAAAATATTTTGATTAGAAAATGTTGCATTTTCGTCTTAAAAATAAGGCTGATATTGGAGCCTGGATCAATATTGAGGCTGGCACAAACAATAATAAAAATACTAAAACTGGGGTTAATAATTCTCAACTGATTAAAAAAATGGATAAGAAAGATTTTTTTAATCTCACAATTAATCAAGATCAAGAAATCAACCCATCCAACAATAAAAAAGAAAAAAAAATCTTTTTTGATTGGATGAGAATGAATGAAGAAATACTAAGTCATTCCATATCGAATTATCTGGAACTTTATTTCTTTTTAGAATTTTTGATACTTTATAATACATTTAAGATTAATCTGTGGATCATACCAATCAAATCACTTCTTTTAAATTTGAATGGAAATGAAGTTTTTAGTAACAATAAAAACTAGTTGGAAAGAAAAAAAGATCTCTTTTTATATCAGGGAAGGAAAAGACTCTTAAATTATAAAATGGAAATAAAGGATAAAAGGTCTATGGCTGAAGAGGATCTTGAATTAGCTCTCTCAAACCACAAAAATATGTTCAAGAAGATTCCACGAGAGCATATGTGAAAAAACGTATAAATAAAAAGCAATACAAAAAAAAAACATGGAACTGATGTAATGCCCGACTTATTCAAGGGTATTAATTTCGAAATTTTAGATGTAAATTTGAATAATTCTCAGTAAGTATTTTGATTTGGGTTATTTGGAAAATTTGAGAGTTTAAAAAGGGCATTTTTGGAAAAAAAAAAGTTTATCTCATTCTTCTCCCTTATCACCTTCTTCTTCTTCTTCTTCTTCTTCTTAGTTATCATCTCCCTCTCATTCCCGAAATCTCTCTTCCTCACCGACACCCATCCATTTTCTTTCTCTCTCTCTCTTGAAACCCCATTCTCTTCTTCCTCTTCCTCTCATGCGAATGGATGGCTGCACAAAGCTCATCAGAACGCCACCACCGCACCGCGCTTGCCTCTGCACTATGAGCTCATCCGTTCGCTGGAATGCCACCGTTCGACTCACTGCGCAACTCCTCGCTATTTAGCTACCAGTTGCTGCACACCCTGTCTTCTAATCGGCGGTGCAGCATGCGTCAGCCCGTCGCCACCGCCTCCCAACTCCAACTGCTGTCGCTCTCTCTCCCTCTTGATTTTGTACAGACAGCAACATAGGTGTGTTTCGGGGACATTTTTTCGACAAGCCCAGCATTCATACAAACCACTTTTGGTCTCGATTTGGTGTGGGTAAGTGTTCTAACAACGATTCGAAGTGATTTATGGGTTGTAAGATTGGATTGAAGGGTTGGTTTAGGGATTTGAAACTAACCCATAATATTTTAGATTTTAATATAGAATACCCATCGCAATTGAAGGTCGTTTTGGATGAATTTGGATTGTTCGAGCTGCTGTCCTGCGAGCAGGAAAGTTAATTTGGGTAAGATTTATTGGAATTTTGGTAATTTTGCAACATGATTGAGACTAAGCTTGAGTTGGATTTAAATTGACCCATGTATTAGTATTTTCTATGAGTTTAGGGACTATTTTGGTGTTTTGAAAATTTAACCATAACGCGTTGGACTTTGTTCAAGGTTACCCATTGCACTAGGAGGTCGCATTGTCGAGTTCGGACCAATTTGACATCGATCTCAACAAGTGAAGGTGTTATTAGGACTTCTTTTGGCGATTTGGGATGCTTTGGAAGTGTCTATTATTGTTACTTAAAAAGGTAAGTAGTCATTTGGATTTAAGCCCTTTAAGTTCCTATTTGAATTTGATGTATCCTTGAAATTTGTGAATTGTCAAAGCATGAAATGTTTAGTGGATCGGTGTGGTGGTTGTTTGAGTTGAAAACGACCTAATTATGTGGCTAAAATGGAAATAGGAGCTTAAAATTGCGAGTTGTTTATAATTAGCATGCATAGAACTTTAAGAGTTTGCATGAAGTTGTAATTGACTGAGTTTGGCGTATGTTTAAGTGATCATAGATGTAATTCTTTTAAGTGTAACGTAAGCGTGTAACCATGTTGGTCGCTGGCTGTTTTGCTTAGTAAGTCTCTCAAGAACGAGATTTACCTGTTGTACCTCAACCCAGGATTTAAAGGAACTTGTCGATCTAGTTGGGTGATTTTGCAATAGTTGGGATTGCCAGTATGGTATTCAAGGGGTCTTGGTCAGATGTATGTTTCTGGAATTAACTTCTTGGTCATTGAGAGGAGCCTTGGAATGCATGTATGACCCTATTGTAGTTTCTAGATAAGCGTAAATGTAAAGAAAAGTTGACTTAAACTGAAGGGTTGGACTGTCTGTGTTATGTGGTTTGCGTGGAACCCAGAGTGGCTGTGGAACCCTGAATGCTTGAACTAATGGACTAAATGGTTAAGTCATGTTTGATTGTTGGAGAATTGTGTTTTGCTTGAATATGAATGAGACTGTGGTGAAGTGGGATTCAATTGAACCTATACTTAAGTCGTGTCTATTTATTCGTGTTCGATGTTCAATTTGTATCTTTGGTTTTGTTGGTAAACTTTGGTTAAGGAAGTGGTTGTGATTCTGACACGATGAGTGGTAATGTGAGCTTGTAACCCAGATGGGGGCTTTAAAGTGTTTGGATGTTGGCTCAGCCCATCAAGTAGGGTATTTGGGGTGATTCACCAACCCGTCCATTCTAAGAAGGGAGTTGGGCCTTGGGCTCTAGGCGAAGGCCCAAAGTTCATTGCTTTTCGAGTAGTTTTGGCATGGTGAGTTACCATATGGGTTTTCAGGAGAGTTGCGAATGAGCAAAAGCCTGTTGACTAGTGCCACCTACCTTTTTCTTTCTCTTCCGTGTGAGCATGTATTCCTAGGATGTTGTGTGATTAGAATGAGAGTTGTTTTCCTTCATTTAGTATGCTAGCTTAGGGGGCGATTCCTCTATTATGATTGAGCGTGAGGGTTGCTTTCATTCACCGAGTATGCTAGCTTAGGGGGCGATTCCTCAATTGTGATTAGAATGAGGGTTGCTTTCCTTCATTCGGTGTACTAGCTTGGGGGCGATTCCCCCATTGTGATGAGCATGTGGGTTACTTTCCTTCATTGCGTTATGCTAGCTAGAGGGGGAGATTCCCCCAAGAAAGCTTGAGGATTGCTTTCCTTCACTACTTTGGTCCTAGGATACATGACTCGCAGGTTGAGCTTAGGGAAAGGTGAGTAGGCACATAGCTAATTGAAGTGAAGGTTGAGTTTCACTTTGAGCAGGAGCTTGTGAATTAAGGTTGAACTCGTTGGTTTGTGGTTTTGAACCTTGGACCCAAGTGGGCTACTTACTGAGTATTTTTATACTCACTCGTGCTACATTGTGTATTGTGCACAACCTCAAGGCGGGTGACGAAGGTGATGACTTGACGAGGCTATGGAGACTCCACCAAAGTTTCTTTCTGATAGGGCCAACATAGTCCTATATTTTTATACCTAAATCATGTTAGTTTGGAGGTTTTAATGTAATTAATTGATCGTTTTGTAGGGATTTGAGCATAAGGCATGTTCCGAGAGATTCTACGTTGAATCACGATTCCAACGCATCAAATCGGAGGTCATTCGGACACCTGAGGGAAAAGTTAGAGCAAAAATAAGCAGTGTTGCGAGCTGGGTAGCGTCTAGACGCTGTCCAGAGCGTCTAGACGCTATCGGCAGTTCCCTGAAGCCTCCCTTGACGCTGCGGAGAGCCTCTGTGACGCTGGGAGCATCTAGACGCTGTCCAGAGCGACTAGACGCTCCGTCGATTCCTATATATAGATTTTTTCATCCTCTAGGTCAGGGGTCTCCGATTTTCAACCATCATAAGACCAATTTAGGCTTTCTCCTCTCTGTTTTTCAGTAGTTTAGGATAGATTAGGAGTTTTCCTCAAACCTCGGTGTCGGGCTACATCGTTTCGATGGATTGCTAGACTTTTGTCCCCATTTTGGGGTTGTAAATACGGTATTATGCATTTTATTGTGAGATTTGGTTGTTAATTTCAATTTCCAACATTGTTTTATGGCTTGCAAATTCTTGTGCTTATTTCTAGTTATTTCTACTTTGATTGAACTGACAAATCAATTAATTTAGAGATTTCTTAGCTATGCTAGATGTATTCGTAAGGGTCTTTGGTCTCTAGCTTAATTTGAGTAGTAAATAGGTCGGTAGCCACGTCGGTTAAATTAAGTAGAATTGCTTAATTACGAGTACATGGTAGGCCTTAGAATTGTTAGCGTGGGCTTAGTTAATTTAGATTGACCAGTCTTAATTAATTAACTCGTTTCGGCTTATCCCTTGAGTGTAATGTATTTAATTAATTCTTTTGGTATTGGTCGTGCCAAATTAGTTGATTAAATTAAAACCAATTAAGCGTTTGTAAATTGGTTTAATTAAGGGAGGCTCCTATGGTGTCCCGAGGAGTTCAGTCGGTCTTAAAACATAGGAAATTGCCTGTTAGGTTAATTTCATTGATCGATAATTTGCATAACTACCTGTTTACCCCTGATTCGGTGCCCAAGGTAAGATCTTTATTTTTACTACTCTTTGTTTAGTCCTTCTGTCTCTATTTTATGCCTAACTCCCCCCCAGTTCGTGTCAGTCCGTGTCATTAAGAAAACCAATTAATTGAAACCAATTTATTCGGTCCCCTGTGGTTCGACCCGGTCCACTATTTTACTACAAGTAGTTAATTTTAGATTGGTATTATGAATTGTATTTGATTGAGCCCTCGACAAGCTCGCTTCACTTTCCTATTGTTAGCTTTCAGTTGTGTATCTTAGTGCTTATAGTGTGTTGGTTGGTAATTATAAATATTCCTTAGTTTTCGTGTATTTGGTTATAGTTTCTTAGATTCTTTTGTCTGATGGTTGAGCTCAGAATATCTTATTGTAGTTTAGTGGATGCTGAGTGTTTTATCTAAGTTTTATAAGTGTTATTATTCTTATCAGATTTTTGTAAATTTTGGTTTTCTTGTAGTTACGCCGTCATCTGCCAAAATTTCAAGCATGAGCAAGGTAACTCAGTCGTGCTTCTGCGTTTAGAGGGTTGTGTTTTTAGGATTGTTACAATCATATCATAGTATATGGTCTCTTGCTTAGATTGATAAATCCTACAAAAATTGTTATATCCTCTATTCAAAGGAGAGAAATTAGTCTGGATATTCTAATAGTTCAGAAGAATTTAACTCTTACAGAATTAATGAAAAGGGGAATATTGATTATCGAACTGATTCGTCTGTCTGTAAAAAAATGATGGACAATTTATTATGTCTCAAACCATAGGTATTTCATTAGTTCCTAAGAATAAGTATCCAAGTAATCAAAGTCATCAAGAAAAAGGCTATCCTAATAAGAAGAGTTTTATTGAATCCATTGCAATACATGAAAAAATGAATGAAAATAGAACCAACAATCATTATGATTTGCTTGTTTTGGAAAATATCTTATCTCCTAGAAGTCGTAGAGAGTTCAGAATTCTAATTTGTTTCAAGTCTCGGAATAGAAATGATATCCATAGAAATACAATATTTTATAATGCAAATAAGGTGACACTGATGATGAAGTTTTGGATAAAAGAAGCAAACATCTTGATAAATATAAACATAAACTAAATAAATTAAAGTTCTTTCTTTGGCATAATTATCGATTAGAAGATTTAGCTTGTATGAATAGTTATTGGTTTGATACTAATAATAGCAGTTGTTTTAGTATGCTAAGGATCCATATGTATCCACAATCAAAAATTTGTTAATGCTGCATTGTTCCTATATTACCCATACCATATATGGTATATGAACATAAAGAAATACACATATGGCACTGTCTTACATTTTGATAGATGATATTAATTTAATTCAATGACATATCTATTCGATTTTGAAATGAATCAATAAAATATTCTTATTTCATTTTAAAATTTAATTTAAGTTTTAAGTCTAAATATTTTTTGTGTGTGCATAAATATACCAACCTTTTGTACATATACCTATATGAACCCAATTTTGAAAATTGGATTGCTAAATTTTATAAAAACAAAAAGAATAAAAATTCTCAATGAAATTAAGATTATTGTGTATATCAAATTAAAATGAGTAACATTATTATTAATGATCAATAATAATTTATTAAAAAAAAGAAAAATGGAGGGGAAGGAGATTTCATTTTATGGTAAAAAAAATCATTCAACTTAGTTATTTCACAAGTAGAAAAAAAAAAAAGAAAAGAAAATGGATGATCTATTGAATTTCAAGTAGTCAATTTCACCAATAAGATACGAAGACTTACTTCACATTTGGAATTGCACAAAAAAGACTATTTATTTCAAAGAGATCTACGTAAAATTCTCGGAAAATGCCAACGATTACTTTCTTATTTATCAAGGAAAAATAAAATGTGTTATAAGAATTAATTAATCAATTGGATATTAAGGAGTCAACAACTAGTAATAAGTCATTTTGAATTATTTGATTTATTAGAACTTGAATTTTTATGAACATATTTTCATTTTCAGCAATACATGGAATGACAAAAAACTTATAAACAGACCAGCTATAAGAAACGACCTCATGATAGTCAATATGGGACTTCACCACCCATAAATGCATGGTGTTCTTTTACTCATCCTTACTTTGGATGGTGAATATGTTATTGACTGTGAACCAATATTGGGTTATTTACACAAAAGGATGAAAAAAATTGTTGAAAACTGAATAATTATACAATATCGTCTACCTTATGTAACACGTTAGGAATATTTATCTACTATGTTCACAAAAGCAATAATGGTAAATGGTCCAGAACAGTTGGGAAATATTCAAGTACCTAAAAGAGCTAGCCATATCAGAGTAATTATATTAGAGTTGAGTCGTAAAGCTTTTCATTTGTTATGGCTTGGCCCTTTTATGGCAGATAATGGCGCACAGACTCCCTTCTTCTATATTTTCAGAGAAAATCAATTAGTATATGATATATTGGAGCAGTGGAATGATGCATAACATATTGGGGGAGTTGCGGCTAATCTACCTCATGGATGGATAGATAAATGTTTGGATTTCTGTGATTATTTTTTGACAAGGTTTGCTGAATATCAATAACTTATTAAACAAAATCTTATATTTTTAGAACGAGTCGAGGGAATAGGTGTTATTTGTGGAGAAGAGGTAATAAATTGGGGGTTAACAGGTCCAATGTTGTAAGCTTTCTAAATAACACTGGATCTTCGTAAAGTTGAACATTATGAGTGTTATGACGAATTCGATTGGGAAGATCAGTGGCAAAAAAAAGGAGATTCATTAGCTAGTTATTTAGTCATACTTGGTGAGATGACGGAATCTAATTCCAAGGGGCCTTATGAAAGTTTAGAAATATGATCTTTTGATCGAGGAAGGTTTCCAAAATGCAATGACTTTGACTATCGATTCATTAGTAAAAACCTTCACCAACTTTTGAATTGGCTAAACAAGAACTTTATGTGAGAGTCAAAGCTTCAAAATGGGAATTGGGCATTTTTTTTTTATAAGGGATCAAGGTGGCTTTCCTTGAAGATGGAAAATTCACCCATCTAGTTTTATCAATTTGCAAATTTTCCTCAGTTAGTTAAAAGAATGAAATTGGCCGATATTATGACAATACTAGGTAGCATAGATATCATTATGGGAGAAGTTGATCGTTAAAATGATAATTGATATATCACAAGTACAAGATATCAATTCTTTTTCGAGATTGGAATTCTTAAAAGAAATCTATGGAATTCCATGGGTGTTTGTCCCTATTTTGACTATTGTATTGGAATCACAATAGGTGTACTAGTAATTGTATGGTTAGAAAGAGAAATATATGCAGGGATACAACAAAGGATTGGACTTGAATATGCTGGTCCTTTGGGAGTTCTTCAAGCTTTAGCATATGGTACAAATCTACATTTTAAAGAAAATTTGCTTCCATCTAGAGGTGATACTCGTTTATTGTAACGACCCGACTTTTCCTATTTAGACTTTCTAGGGATGTTACTACATGCATGCTAATAGAATTTAGAAATCTATAACAATAGACAAAAAGAATTAAACTTCTTACTAAACAATTAAAGATCTTTTAGTTCGAGATCCCTTTAAAAATCATTTCAAAACATAATATGAATTAAAACGTTAAATCAGTTGAAATAGTTTCACAACACATTGTTTAATTAACAAAATATTTTTAGATAATACACAATCTAAATGCGGAAATCATGTTCTTCAAAGTCACCCATGACCCTTTCAGCAAACTGCCTTGTCAATCGCCTAATATATGTCATTGCCTTTACCTGAAAAGAAAAAATATTTTTGAAAAAAGGGTGAGTATTTAAAATACTCAGTAAGTGACCTCACTACCGGGGTCAGGATATGCAAACACATACATAATGAGTTTTAAAACCTTTTTCTCTAGTGGGACCTACAATCTTTTCATAGTGGAAACGTTTCCCTTTAACTTTTCCCTTCGGCTTTAATGTGGACAATTAACTCAACCTAACCATGCCTTTTCATTTAACATTTTTAGGTTCCTTTTCATTTAGTCTTGTCAGGCTTCTTTTCATTTAGCCTTATTAGACTCCTTTTCATTTAGATGTACATCTATAATTTTAGGAGGGTAAATGTCACAGCCTTCGAAATCATTTCATCATGAAAATACACATGTATGCATGAGGTCCTAAAGCATTTTCATTTCCATTCAGTGATGCAACATGAAGCAACATTCTCACATTATTCATCACAAATCATAAATCATAAATCATGCATCACATTCATAAGAATATTTGGCAATCACACATGTAAGAATTCCTTTTCACATATAATATTTTAAAATTCATAAAAAATCATAAATAAAACATTGATAAAATCTTTTCGTTTCAAATGGAAATTTTCAGTTCAGTTCCCAACTTACATTTAAGCATACCGGCATAAAGTCCCTTACCTTGGCTAAAAATAGCTTGCTTTCACCTTTTATGGAGATTTTTCGCCTCGACCTATAATGATTTCAAAAGAACTTATTACTTGGCAAACACAAATCTTGGAATAAGGCCTTCCAATACACAATTCATGAACCACAGGCATAAACTCACTCGAGGTACTATATACTGATCACACGAACCCACCATGGGTTTACAACATTAGATTATTCAACAAGAATAACTATATGTTTAGGCAACATTGTATAATCACAAATAGTCACCAAGATAAGATAAATTCATCCAACCACAAACTTTGGTAAATTCTTAAGGTACCTCACATGCTTTCCATAATGAACTCAAATCTTTAAGCCTCCAATTCCAATATAGCCATATACTTAATCCAAATTTATCTCAAAACAACTCCAGTTGAATTTCCTTAACCATAGCATGCTTCATAACTAAAATTTCATACATACTTTCATAAATTTCCAAACATCAACAGAGTAAAAAATAACTTAAAGGGGCTTAATCCAAATGACTACTTGCCTCGAACAGAATAATTAATATTATTCCGAGCAGCAAAAGTATTCTCCAAACTCAAGCCGCCTGCTTATCCTTCAATAACCCATATGAAAAATAAGAGTTATAACTTTAGATCAATTCCTGGTAAATTCTTAATCGTGCCTCCAATTAATCCAATTTTGGTTAATCTCTACTGAACCAACACTTTATTTTAAATTTACTGAGCCTTAATTTCACAGTCCTGTTTAATAGTCCAAAGCATCTTAAAAGTCCAAAATTGGCTCCAATTGCAACAGTGTTGAGTAAATAAGTCCAATGGATTTAAAGTTATTTTTAAATGGTAATTTAGCCCCTTTGATTTCTTATATCAAATTTACTTTAGTACACAACGCTCACCCAATCGAAATAAAACTGAGAGGCAGCTGTGTGGTACCGATTCCTTGCTGAATTTTTATCGAATTAACTCAAATTCAACAAGGGGTATCCTGAAATTAAGTTTGCCCAACAATTTAGCTTATCAATCAAACAAATTTCAAAATTCATAATCCAAAATCAGATCAGTGACCAAAATTACCCAAATCAGAATACAACTGGAGTACGCTGTTCGAAAGCCAAACGTTGGTCAAAAGGGGGCGGCGCGTGGGCACGTACGGTGGTGCATGAAGCGCATGGATTGTGAATCAAGGCAGATCTGAAGGTTTGATGGTCGGTCTGAGTTCCAGCGAGGTGTCTAAGCTCAACCAGTCGGCAGTGATGCGTGGTGCAACTCAAATCTCGCGCGTTGGCTGTAGCTCTACTCGCTGCAGACGATGTTGCAGATTTGGTAGGCGTGTGAAGTTTGTGGCGGTGTATAAGCAGATCTGACGAGGTTGAACGCGTGGGTGGTGCATTTAACGACGGATATGTGGCGTGCTGCTGCAGGTCATGAAATGGAGTCGACTAGAACTTAGATCTGGCAAATCGATCGACGGGCTTTTGTTCGGTGAAGGAATCCGTTTTTGGCATGGGAGACTGGTAGATCTGAATGCTCAAGTCTACGGTGGCGTGTGGGTCCATTGACAGTCGCTCAGAGGAAGAAGACGAAGAGGAAGAAAGAGAAGAAGAATGAGAGAATGAGATGGATGTTTGGGGAGAGAGAAGAAAATTTTAGTTTTTCTTTCTTTTTTTTTTTTGAAAATAACAAAACCACAAATGCTCTTCTACCTAACCAAATCCCCCAAGAATGCCCCTTGAAGACCTCTAAATAACCAATTTGCCCTTTAAAATTCTTTCCAAAATTACCCCTGCAAACTTTTCAAATTTCCATTGTAATCCACCAACCAAATAAACCAAATTTTATCCCCAAAATTACTCAAATTCAAGGGTTAATGTTGTTCAAAAAAATTTTGGGTGTTACATTTATTCAGCATCAAACCATCTATAATAGTCATATCAATTTTACTAAGCTATTCAGTAATTTCTTTTGGTTATCACCTTGTTTTAGCCAATCTTCATATAAGTATTTTTTTTTTTATGGATTGCCATTTCAAATGTTGCTCCCATCGAACTTCTTATGTCAAGATATGGATCCAATAATAAATATTCTTTTTTAGGTGGTCTACGAGTTGCTGCTCAATCAATTTGAGTTGAAATACCATTAACTCTATGTGTATTATCAATATCTCTATGTGTGATTCATTGAGACATAAACTTCTCCCACTTTTTTTTTTTTTTTTTTGAGAAAAGGGATGAAATGAATTGAACAGATATCTTCATTTTTATATTCATAATTTAGATTAATGAACTAGATCAGATAGTTATGTGAGTGAAAGAAAACAACTTATATTAAAAAAAAAAAAATTAGCAGTCAAAATATTAAGTCTCATTTTCTATGTATAATAGTTAGCAAAAATAAACATAGGCCTAAGAGAGCCTTTATCCCAAGATTGGTTGACTAGTTATCTTGTCTTGAAGTGGATTCAAAAGATCAACTAGATTGAGTTTTCACTGTTATTTGTATGTACTACCATATATATATGTATTACCATAACACGACCAATTGAACAAAAATAAGTTGATGGTTAGAAACACCAAGATATACAAAGAATTAGTAATGGAGATTTTCAAAATTATCCAAAAGGGAGAAGAACATTTTTGCAGAGTGCATAATATAAGAAGAATACGAATTGGGGCTTTAAGTTTGTAGAACTGATCAAGCAGTACTCCCCACGATTTCGATCCGGAGTATGTATTTATTCACCGATTAAATAAAAGACTATCATAAACGAAATAATCCTTTATTTAGTAAGTCCCCTTTTTCTCATAAAGAAGAATAGGAACGAAAAAAAAAATGGAAAGCATCCAATTACAACCAAAAAAAAAAAAAGAATTTTTTTTAATTGTTTCTTATCTCCATCTATTCCTCTATTATTTTCTTTCCTATCTCCCCATTCATAGAGATAAATTTCGTGTCTGAATTCATGAACTAATGGAATAGCCAAAAAAAAAAAATTTAGTAATTGAAAACGATGGGTTATTGATATTTATAATAAATAGTATTTTAGTGAAGAATTAAGTTATTACTCAACAAAGATTTTTTTTTATTAAAGGATGAGGTCAATTCAGAAGTACCCTTTTTCTTTATTATTATAATAGATAGAATTCTATTGGGTTAATTTGGGGCACACGATAGATTTTTATCCTATACTATTCTACAAAAAAGACATATCAAGATAAATAATTCCAACACGCTCCTTAGATTTATTTATGGCCCTTAAGAAGTCGTGTGAGGTGAAAATCTCATTTTTTGGTTCTGTAATAGCGATGAGAACAGTGATGTTATCATCGACTATGATTATCTAATAGTTTGAGTACAGTTGATATAATTGAGGCTCAATCAAAATATGGTTTTTGGGGGTGGAATTTGTGGTGTCAACCTATAGGGTTTGTTATTTTTCTAATTTCTTTCTTAGCAGAATGCGAGAGATTA
This sequence comes from Trichosanthes truncata, assembly GCA_033996785.1. Taxonomy (NCBI): domain Eukaryota; kingdom Viridiplantae; phylum Streptophyta; class Magnoliopsida; order Cucurbitales; family Cucurbitaceae; genus Trichosanthes; species Trichosanthes truncata. Next base: position 26,206,884 of record JAWPNB010000009.1, read on the forward strand.
CCATTTGATTTATCAGAAGAAAAAGAAGAATTAGTAGTGGGTTATCAAACCAAGTATTCAGGTATCATCAAATTTGGTTTATTTTATGCTGCTTCCTATCTAAATCTATTAGTTTATTTGTAACTGTTCTTTACTGGGTAGTTGGGATATCTCTATTCCATACATATTTAGTTATGAACTTTTTGAAATAAATAAAGCATATGAAGTCTTTGGAATGACAATTAGTATCTTTATTACATTAGCTAAAACTTATTTGTTCTTGTTCATTCCTATAGCAACAAGATGAACTTTACCCTGACTAAAAATAGACCAACTATTAAATCTCGGATGAAAATTTCTTTTACCTATATCTCTCAGTAATCTATTATTAATAACTTCTTTTCAACTCTTTTCACTATTCTATATTCAGGACTTGCTCAAACAAGAGAAAAAAACAAACAAAAAATTCTTTATAGGTATTACAATATGTTCCCTATGGTAACTGGGCCATGAATTATGGTTAACAAATAGTACGAGATGCAAGGTACATTGGTCAAGGTTTCATGATTGCTTTATCCCATGCACATCGTTTGCCTGTAACTATTCATTATCATTACAAAAAACTAATTGCATCGGAGCGTTGCTGTTGTCGAATCCAATTTGAAATTGATAAATGCATTGCTTGTGAAGTATGTGTTTTTGTATGTCCTATAGATCTCCCAGTTGTTGATTGGAAATTGGAAATAGATATTTGAAAGAAACGATTGTTTAATTACAATATTGATTTCGAAATCTGTATATTTTGTGGTAACTACGTTGAATATTGTCCAACAAATTGTTTATCAATGATTGAAGAATATGAACTTTCTATTTATGATCATCACGAATAAAATTATAATCAAATTTCTTTGGGTCGTCTACCAATGTCAGTAGTTGATGATTATACAATTAGAACAATTTTGAATTCATCTTGAATTTCAGTTAAAATAAGTAAATCCCTCGATTAAAGATTAGAGAGTAATTGGAAATTACTAAGGTTATGTTTTAATCTAAAGAAATGAGGTTTCTTTTGTTTTGTTTGTTTGGTCACCACCTACAAATCCAAACTATTGATTCATGAGCATTGCAACGTAATTTAGATTTCAATTTAGATTAAAACTATATATTTCAAAATATATAGTTTCAATCTACTCTACTCTTTCAGATGAAGACTAAGATTAATATTAATAACTGTACCTACATGAATTCACACCCCTAAAGATTTAATTAGGAATTGATTATCCATTTTTTCCCCTGTCAGGCCAATGAAAAATATTTATATCTTTGTTTTTAATACATATAATGGATTTTCCTAGATCGATACATGATTTTCTTGTATTCTTATTGGGATTAGGTCTTATATTAGGATGTATGGTAGTGCTATTATTTAGCAACTTCATTTATTCTACTTTTTTTGTTGGGACTGGTTCTTGTTTCTATATCGTTATTCTATATTCTAGCAAATGCCCAGTTTATAGTTGCTGCGTAACTCCTTGTTTACGTGGGAGCTTGGCAGAGCTCGTCACACTCGTCAAATAAATTTATAAACCAACCACAATTTGCAATAAAAAGTGGCTAGGTCAAACACAGGGAGGCGGAAATTATGGTTATTTAACTTTCTATCCTTAAACTACCAAAACAACAAACAAATGGGGGTTTTCATGCGAAGAATTTAAAATAACAGGAAATTAAAACGTGCAAGGGAATTAAAACAAGCTGAATTTAAATGCATGCAAGGAAATTTAAAGTAGGAAAAATAAATTGGGAACTCACAAATTAATTAAAGTGCTAATTCAAAGTAAATTGGGATTCGTTTTGCAACTCTGATCATTGAATTATTCTAAACATGCGATATTACAGGAATTTTAAGACTTACTGGCCTACTCGAGACACCGTAGGAGCCTCCTCAAAGAACCGGAGTTCTAAGACTCGGAATAGGTCAAAATGCAATAGGCTAAAAGGATGGGCCCTCCGTATTAAACTATTACATGCAAATTGTCCCTAAGGCCTACCATGTACACCCAATTAAGCAACTCTACTTAACTAACCGACGTGGCCATCGACCCTTTTACTACTCTAATTAAACTAGAGATCGAGGATACCTATGAGTACTTCTAGCATAGCAAAGCAAACTCTAAATCGATTGAGTTGTCAAGTCAATTAAAGAAGATAGAGCTAGGAATAAACACAAGAGTCAATAAGCCATAATACTCATTGTAATAAACTAAAATTAATACTTAAATTCTTACAATGTTGCAAAATTAGTCCCTAATAATTACCTCAAATTAGCTAAGAATTCTAGCCAAACATTGCTCCACCCGACATCGGGGCTATAATACAAGACCGAAATGAAAAATGAACTCAAAAGCTGTCTAAAACAATGAGAATAGAGGAAGAAATCGCAAATCAAGGGCTGGAGTTTAGAAGGAGTAACCCTAAACTCAAAAAGAATGAATTTATACTCATTGGGACAACGTCAACACTGTTCTGTAGCACGTGCATCTGGGACTTGTGACAGCGTCGCAATGCTATAGGTAGCATCGCGACGCTACTGCCTGGACAGTGCTGGTAATTTTTGCTTTAACTCTTCGCTCAGGTGTCCAAATGACGTCCAATTTGATACGTTGGAACCATAATTCGATGTAGAATCTCCCAAAACATGCTTTATGCTAAAATTCCTATAAAACAATCAATTAATCACATAAAAATCCAAAGCTAACGTACTATTTCAAAAATGTGTCTTGCACTCAATTTACCTATAAAATATGCAATATATAACTCATAAAATCACTAGAATAAGCATGATTTAGGCATGAAATAATAGAGACATTTTAGTCTCATCAGATCTATAAATGTTTTCATCATATCTGTTGTGATGTTCATGAAGGGTTCAGAATATTCAAAAGATTTTAATCTTTGGACCGTTGGGAGTGGAGTTACTTTTTTTGGTTTGTACAAGTATTTTTGTTTCACTAATGACTACTATTGTAGATATGTCATGGTATGGGATTATTTGGACTACAAGATCAAACTAGATTCTATAACAAGATTTAATAAGTAATAGTCAACAAATTGGAATTTATTTATCAGCATATTTTTCCTTCCATTTGAACTCATTTTGATCATTCTTTAGCTACTTTGATCGACGCAATTATCGTGGCTTGCCAGTAATAAATCTTTAGTTGGAAATAGCATAAATTAAACTTTGTTCTATGTTATCACACACATTCCCCTTCAATTCTATTTGAAGATTGTTTCTGTCTAAAATAATGATTGATTACCAATATATTCCCTTGTTCTGTACTTTTTTTTTATCAATTGAATTGAATCTATTAAATTTTTGTTCATATTGAAATGAATCGGAATTGATAAGGAGTTGGTCAATCATGCTCGAACATGTAGTTGTTATAAGTGGCTATTTATTTTATATCGGTATCTATGGATTGATCACAAGCCGAAATATGGTTAGAGCCCTTATGTGTCTTTAGCTTATACTAAATGCAATTAATATGAATTTTGTAACATTTTCTGATTTTTTTTATAGTCGTCAATTAAAAGGGAATATTTTCTCAATTTTTGTTATAACTATTACAGCCGTTGAAGTAGCTATTGTTTCATCAATTTATCGTAACCAAAAATCAACTCGTATCAATCAATCAAATTTTTTGAATAAGTAGTATTTATTTATTAGATAAATTATGATATTCATAAAGTAATATTATTTGTATGATACATAATCCATGATCATGTTTGCAAAAACGTAAAAAATCAAAGTATCTTGGCCATATCCCATGAGTTAATTTGAAAGTAGGTTGATTACAAAAATTCTGATAAATTATTGACTCATCTAGTGTCTAAATATATAATTCATTTACTAATTTACTTGATCGAATTTTTATAGTCTTAAAAAAAATTTCTAGATTCAATAAAGATTTATGATACACGTATAGGGTGTACTCAACGTGTCCGAGCTTTCCCCACAGATGTATTAGAAATGATACCTTGGGGCGGATGTAAAGCTAAGTAAATAGGTTCAGTTCCAAGAACAAAAGATTGTGCTCGTTGTAAGAGATGTGAATCTACTTGTCTGACGAATTTCTTAAGTGTCTATGTTTATTTATGGCATGAAACAACTTAAGGCATGGGTCTATCTTATTGATACGTTCTATAAACGTCCCCCTTGAATACATTTTATTTCTTTTCTACCGACAAAAACCCGTGCTCGAAAATAAATATGCATATATTTCTTTTTTATTTCATTTTCGAACATGAGTTTTTTTAGTCTAAGTGTATCTTGTTTTTAGTACGAATTATTTTTCTTGGTTAACAATAGTTGTAGTTTTTCCAATATTTGTTGGTTTATTACTTTTCTTTTTCCCTCATAGAGGAAAGAAAGTAATGAGATGGTATGCAATATGTATATGTGTACTCGAGTTCCTTCTAACAACCTATGCATTTTGTTATCATTTCGAACTAGACGATCTATTAATCTAACTGACGGAGGATTATAAATTGGATTCCTTTTTTTGGATTTTTACTAGAGATTAGGAATTGATGGACTTTCCATAGGACCCATTTTACTAACGGGGTTTATCACCACTTTAGCTACTTTAGCAGTTTGGCCAGTTACTCAAGATTCCCGATTGTTCCATTTTCTAATGTTAGGAATGTATAGCGATCAAATAGGATCATTTTCGGCTCGAGACCTCTTACTATTTTTTATCATGTGGGAGTTAGAATTAATTCTCATTTATCTACTTCTATCTATGTGGGGAGGAAACAAACAGTTGTATTTAGTTACAAAGTTTATTTTGTACATGCGGGAGGTTCCATTTTTTTGTTAATGGGAGTTTTGGGTATCGGTTTATATGGTTCTAATGAACCAACTTTAAAATTTGAAACATCAGATAATCAATCGTATCCTATAGCACTGTAAATACTATTCTATATCAGAATTCCTATTGCTTTTGCTGTCAAATCACAGATTATACCCTTACATACATGGTTACTAGATACCCACGGAGAGGCACATTATAGTACTTGTATGCTTCTAGACGAAATCTTATTAAAAATGGGAGCATATGGATTGGTTCAGATCAATAAGAAATTATTACCCCACGCCCATTTTATCTTTTCATCCTAATTGATCATAGTAGGCATAATTCAAATAATCTATACAACTTTTACATCTTCAGGTCAACACAATTAAAAAAAAAAAAAGGAATCCCTTATTCCACCGTCTCTCATATGGTTTCCATAATTGTAGGAATTGGTTCTATAAGCGATATGGGACTCAATGGAGCTATTGTACAAATAATCTCTCATGGATTTATTGGCGTTGCGCTATTTTTCTTGGCGGGAACAAGTTATGATAGAATATGTCTTGTTTATCTCAATCAAATGGGCGAAATGGCTATCCGAATTCCAAAAATATTCACAACTTTCAGTATCTTATCCGTGGCTTCCTTGCATTTTCGGGTATGAGAGCGGTTTGGTTGTAGAATTAATAGTTATTTTTGGAATAATTATTAGCCAAAAAAATCTTTTAATGACAAAAATAATAATTACTTTGGTAATGGCAATTGGAATTATACTAACTCCCATTTATTTATTATCTATGTTACGACAGATGTTATATGGATACAAGCTTTTTAATGTTCAAAATTCTTATTATTTTGATTTGAGACTGCAAGAGTTGTTTGTTGTGATCTCTATCCTTATTCCTGTCGTAGGTATTGGTATTTACCTAGATTTTGTTTTCTCACTATCAGTTGACAAGGTTGAAGCTATTTTATCTAATTATTTTGCTAGATAGTTTTCATTAAAAAAAATGAAACAACAATAAATTAATAATTATTTTTTAAATCGTTCGTTGCACAATAAAAAAAAAGATGTCTTTTTTCTTAAGTTAAATAAAAAAATGAATTGAACTTCCTCATAACTTTGGCTTTTGTGAGAATCATTTGAATCAAGTAATGTAGTGATTCAAAAGGTTCTCGATGTCTTATATACAGTTTTCTTGTCTATACTCTCCCATGTTTGTGTTCATTAAGCCCTTTCTTGAATTCATTTGATTAGATGTTAATGTAAATGAACCATAACTATGTAGCTCTGTCCCTAATGGATTGACCCCAAAATAGTATATTTGAATTATAAGAAACCCATAAAGGCCATTGTAACAACCCAAGCCAGATCGCTACTTAAAGCTCACTCAACACACACTCTTATCTAAGAAAAGGAAAGCTTTAAAAACAACTTTCAAACAAAAATAGAAAACATACTTTAATTTGGGATCTCGTTTCAACAAAAATACCTTAAAGCAAACATTTCCAAATTTCGATACAAGATCAGAGTAATACAACCCACAATAAACCAAAAGCAAAATAACTTTAAAACAAGGAATTTAAATGCAGAATCGCTCTACGATCTTAGGGAATAGGGACACGACCTGTATAGCCTAGCCAAGCCAATGCCTCGTGTCATGCGCCTCTAGAGTCTACTGGCCACCTGAAAAGGAAAATAGGGTAGCATCGAATGAGTATAAAAATACTCAGAAAGTAGCCCACTTAAGATCCAAGGCTCACATTCCAACACAACAACTAGTCAACTTCCCACGAGCCACTCAAGCTTTTGATCTTGATCAAGTTCTACACTCTATGGACTAAGTGACCACCTAACCTACCCCACCTACGATATAGCCTCATTGCAATACCCTAGAGCCATGCATCCTAACCATGGGTTTCATCCCCATAGCTAACATACAGTGAAAAGGTCCACGACCCCTAAGCCACATCTTGAAGACCCACTGGCCTTTTGGCTAGCACCTGCAAAGGAGAACACACCCTCTATACCATCACACATCAGGGTACATAACCCACTAGCTAGTCTCTACAATGAAGGACACACCTCGATGCCAACACATATTTGGGTACACAAGTCACTGGCCAATCACTGCAATGGAGGACACCCCCTCCATGCCATTAAACATCTGGGTACACAACCCACGAGCTCGTCTCTACAAAAGACACACCCTTCATGCCATCACACATCAGGGTACACGACCCACTAGCTAGCATCTCATAATCATCCTAAGCAAACAAGCTCTAGGTGGGGTAGTAGATGTCAATAGCCTAAGGGTCCTAAGTCATTCTCTAACCATACCAAGGTTCTCAAGACCTTACAACCACATTTTCACATCATCATAAATTTCAGAGTAATTAGGACCTTAGGATTAAATTCACAATCACAACAAATTAGAACTACCAATTCATAATTATAAACCATGAACTTCAGACACAAGATAAATTAGGAAATTTCACATGTCAATCAACACTTAGCTCACAACTTTAAGCCCCAAATCCACATGCCACATTCTCAGGCAAATTTCTCGATTCAAGATAATTTTTAGAGCCAACCAATCACCACATACTCCGTAATCACAACTCATGCATGCTCAACACAAATCACATAATTCCAACATGATCCAAAAATTTAATTAATACTTGAAGGTGCTTAGTCCAAAAGCTACTTACCTCTAATCAAGAATATATTATAATAGCTCAAGCAATCAAAAAGCCCTTTTCTGAAAAAGTACCACCTAGCAATAATACAACAGCCCATGAATTAGCTTAAAGCTTAGCAGAAAGTTACTCAACTAAAATTTACAAGAACTTTACTTAAGATTTACTCAAATTAATCATAATTTCTAAAGTGATTTAAAAGGTGGTGAAAGTCTCACCTTCTCGAATTTTTGGACAATAATTCAGCTCTTTGGAATTTGTGACAAATTGTCCAACTCCAAACTTTGGCCTTTTGGTTAACCTTCAATTTAATTCCAACGAATTTAATGGTCATTTAACTTTTAGAACAATCCCTAAAATTTCACGTAGGGGCCTAACATACCTCCAATTAAAACCAATTTACATTTAGTCTTTATTGTGTTAACACTTTGCCAGAATTTCACTAAACCTTAACCTTACAGTTCTGTTTAGTGATTTAAAGTGCCTCCAAAATGTCCCAAGTGGTCTCCAATTGCAATGGGTGTCCTGTAGAAATAGTATGATAGTTTAAGGTCATTTTAAATGGCCATTTAATAGATAAACCAATCCCTTTGATTCCATAGATCAACCTTAATTCAGAGCGAAGGCTCACCCAATCGAAAGGAAGCCAGGAAGTGGCTGTACAATACTGGATCCTTACTAGTTCGGTGTTAGTTTGATTCAAAATTGTCGATCCAACCTCCACGCACGATAATGTTTCCTAAACTCGAACTCAAAACGCTTTGGATTAATCTTAAACGGCCACCAAAGAACAAAACAACCCCATAAACTCAATAATTTCACCTTGAATTGATGTCGGAAACTTACCCAAATGAGCAATGCCGAAAACAGTTCCAAAACTCTCCCCCACTTGCTGTCTATACAAGCCAGAGAGAGGGAGGGCAGCGTTCGTCGACAACGATGATCCAACACAACATATCCGGTGGCGACACGTAGCGGCTGACTTTGTCTGACGAGGGGCATACGAATTTGGCGCAAGGATGTGACAAAGCTTGTTTTCAGCGCAAGCTCGAGCAGCGTCCGGTGACGGGGGATCTTGACAGCGAAATGTCTAGCGCGGCTTTTGGTGATGGGTGGCGATGATGGCTGTGGATTGGTTGCAACAAAAGATCGTGTGGCTGACGAGGCTTGCCCGAGGTTCGAGATTTGTGAGCAACAATTTTGTGTGAAGACATGCCTGCGGACAGTAGTGGCACCAGAGATCATGGCTGGTGGCGGCAGATCTGGTCAAAAAGGCAGGTAAATAAAATGAGAGGTGGGGGCATGGGGGACTATAGTTCGAGGAGGGAAGGGAGAGTGTGTGTGTGTATGTGTTTGAGCGAGGGATTTCAAGAGAGAGTTTGAGAGAGTGGGAGAAGTAAGAATAAAAACTAAGAATAAAAATAAAAAGGAATCCAAAGTGGGAGTTTGTAGTGAGAAACATGGACGGATTTAGGGAATTGTCTCTGTTGGGATTTATGCCTTAAAGTCTCGTAATTAATGATTTATTTAATAATTATTAATATTTTTTATTATTATATTTGCAATGTAATATTATCCATTATATGAAAAATCCAAGGTTATAAGTGTAATCTTGAACAGTATGTGGTTGACATACGAGAGGATCATGTTCAAGAAATAACCTAAAGGGTCATAGTATATGGATAAGGTTAGGTGCCTTATCTTGGTAACATTATTTATATGACCCACTTTGTAATAGTGACAAATGATTTGATCCAAATCATTCATGTGGAAACATGTGAGTGGGGGTATCTTATACAATGAGTTTGTATAAGACTGGACCACGAAATATTTAATCTTTCTTTATAAATCTGTTAATTGAGAAGATTAATATTTCATCAGGATGATCATATGTGACTCGATCTTAATCCTCAATGAGTTATGAATTCCTGCTTGTGAGGGCTTGTTCTTTGACTTGCATGGGTGAGAGTGGCTTTTGTAGCTGATTCAATATGCATACCATCTTGGGGACTTGACCAAATAGGGAGCTAGAAACATAATCTCACAAGATAGAATTCACTCATTTCCATATAGGGTAAGTAGATGAGCAGTTCCCTTAAGTGCTGATTTCGGGACTTAAACAATGGGGCCCACCCCTCTCACTTGCCAGATAAGGACTTAGTTTATAATTAGATTAAAAACAGATTGTTCATTAAAGAATTAGTGGTATTTAAGGTGCAAGATGTAATTATAGGGATAAAACGGACTTTTGATCCAGCTGTAATTACAAACAACTCGTGAATGATAGACTTGTATGTAATGATTATATCTATGGACACAACTTGTCCTATAGTGCATAAGAGTGCAACTCTAGGTCTATAGTGGAGTGACCTATAGTTAATGAATGAAAATTAATTAATTATATTGGAGCTTATAATCTATTCGAGCTTATAACCTTGCTAGCTCATAGTAACACTAAAAGATCAATTTAGTTGAAAGAAAATTTTGAAATATTCAAATTAATATTTAATTTGAAGTGTTCAAATTAATATTTAATATATTAAATATAAAAGATAAAAATATATTTATTGTATTTGATACATTAAATATTAAAATTTGAAATGTTCAAATTAATATTTAATTTGAAGTGTTCAAATTAATATTTAATATATCATATATATTAAATATAAAATAGGAAAATATATTTATTGTATTTGATACATTAAATATTAAAATAATTAATGTATATTAGATACATTAAATAAAAGATATTTATTAAATTTGAATTGGATTCAAATTAAGAAACATATGTCGTAGGAGAATTTTAAACGGTTTGAATAAGATTCAAATTGGTTAGATAAATATATTTTAATATATTAAATATTAAAATATATTATTTAATTATTTTCCCTAGACCACTATAAATAAGATCCTAGGGGTGAGTCATTGTGCATTCTTCATAACATACATCTTCTCAATAGAAAATTAGATAATTCTCTCTAGACCTCTTCCTCTCCAATCTCTTGTGGATTTTCTTTCTAGAGGTTCCCACAAGCCTTAGTCCCCTATTCGAGTCATAACTAGGAAGATTTTATGGAGGAGATAAAGACCCGCCAGAATATTCTCCATATTTATCTCAAAAGTAAGCTTTCTTAATTAATATTATTTTTAGTTTAATTTTAAATAAAATCAAAGACGATCCAATGCTTTCGCTGCGGGATGAAGAGTTCATTCTTATCAATTGGTATCAGATAAATCTTTGAGTTTTATTTAGAATTAAAGTGTTGTGATGCTGGGTATTTTAATTTGTCATATATTTGATATATTGTGGTTTGCAAATTGATTGTTTAAGCTATTTGGCATTAGATTTATTGCTTTGTTAGATCATTGTAAAACCCATAAGGGTTAGGATTTCATGTATTTTACTTGAATGACTACAATTGCTACAAATTTCGATTATATGGGCTGAAGAAGTCGACGGCGAAAAAGGTTCGTGAACAAAAAAAAAAACGTGAATTGAAGTCAACTTCTACAATTGAAAGTTTAGGATTTCTAAATCCTAAATTTGGAATGGTCCAAACAAAAAAGATTTGAAGACTAAGATATGTCTTGGATTTAAATTATTGTAATTTAAATTATTTTCAATTTCTTAGGATATGCCAAATATGTCGGTCAATTTTGCTATTTTTAATTTAATTATGCATGAGATGTATGTTTTAAATTGTTTGATTGTTGCATAAAGTATGCCATTTAAATTTAAAATCTCACCATAGGTTAATCATGATCATGCATTTTATCTACTTTTATATATAATTGTTATATTTAGAAAATTTGATTAGGAAGTTTTCTAATAGAATTAAGATGTTTTTTTTCTAATTAGTTTATATTTTCCATATATACTTGGAAAATTAAATTAGGATATTTTCTTTCATAAATGAAATCCTAATATGATCTAGATAATGAGATTAGGATTTCCTTAAAATAAAGATATTTCTAATTCATGCTTTAAATAATTTAAAATTTGAATATATTATATCTTTATTTGTTTCTAATAAGATTAGAATGTAGGACAATCTTTTAATTTAGTTTTAAAGGGTTTAAAATGGTAGAATTTCAAGATTATCCATAGTTTAAAAAAATTGAATTTAATTCATCTTTATTTGTTTCCTAATAAGATTAAATTCTTTTAAAATAAGATTAGATCTATTAATTTCAAAATAAGATGAGATCTTTTAATTTCCTAATAAGATTAGGTCTTCAATGAATAAAGATAATTTAATTCAAAGATAAAATAGTTTAAGTTTCGAATTTAATTTATCTTTTATTTTTTTTCTCTAATAGGATTAGAATAAAATATCCAAAATTATCTTTTAATTTGTTTTAAAGGGTTTAAAATGATGGATTTTTAAGACTATCTAAGTGAATTTTTTTTAATAGGATTAAAAACATTTATTTATAAATTCACTTATGTTCATTAATCTAATAATTAATAGTTAATTAAAGATTAATGAATTTGAAATAAAAATTGACTATAAGGAAACTCTGTCTATGGAAGGTTTTGTCTAGACTGAGGTATTTAAGCTGACCGAAAGGGAACACCTCTACTTGGGAATCGACCTGAGAGTTCAATTAGTCAAATTTTATTTAATTTTACTAAGCATGCTCATAATGTGATTAATTTTTTTTTTTAATAATTTAAAAACTTAGTAATTAAAATCAATCTAACCAACATAAGAGTTACAAAGGGTAGATTGAGAAACTTAGATAAATGAGATTAGTCTAATTTGTCTAAGAGAAAATCCTATTTTAAAATAGTAAGTGGGAGAAGGAAATGTGTCAACATATGGTCTCCATCATTGGTTCACATCGTGAGATTCATACGGGGCCTCGTGGCGGCTTTTGGACCGTCCTCCTATGGAAGGTGTTTGCATGAGTCAATATCAGGGTGAACTCCTAAGAAGGATATGATTGTAGTTTTGTTTCCAATACTTGACCTACCCTACGGCGGAATTTGTTGGGATAAAACTACGAAATCTAAAATTATGGGTCACACTTACAAATGACTCATTAAAGTTGTTAATGATGTCATTGACCAAACTAATGGTAACTAAATATTATAGGAATAAGAGTTATTCTGGTATAATACTTAGTTGAGATTGTCTCAATTTAGTGAAGGAATACTTGACCTATCCTACGACGACACTTGTTCTAATTCACTAAAGTACCATAGCATTAGAAATGATTTATAGGATTCATTTTTCAAATTGTTTGATTTCTATGCTAACATTGAATGGATAATTGTTTGCATGATGTTAAATTATATATATTTCAATATTATGTCAGTTTCTCTCATAATTTTTAATTTTATTACTGATAAGTCAAAATTGAGAAATTTTATTACTTGGAAAAATAACATTAACACTATAATGGTAGTGTAAAATTTTGAATTTGTCTTTATTGAGAAATGTTCTAAAAAACCTATTGCTAATGCTATTCGAATTGTTCGTGGAGCACATGATTAATGAATCAAAAGTAAATGAGATAGCTTGTATGTATTCTCCTAGTTGACATGTTAGATGTCAAGTTTAGAATATAAAGAAAATGACAACAACATATGAGATGTTGAAGTCAACATAAGCTAAATTTAGAAAAATGTCTAAATGATCTCGAAGATTAAGTATTACAAAAATCTAAGAAAAGAAACCAAATGATTGAAGCTATATAAAATGAAATAGTTCCTAAATTAGCTAGGACAGTCATAATAAGAGGAATTTTTGAAATACCTCTATAGGAAGAAAAATATAAATGAAAGTAAATTTGATTTACTAGATTTTTGGTGGAACATAAATAATGTCACCTAGATAGTCGATATAAGATCTACTATCAAGATTTATTCTCTGTTACATTTAATATGTAATTCTTGGAAAATATTTAACATGTGGAATAGTTTCTACAAGTTGGCACCAGGAAGCCTATCTCAGTTAGTGTAGTGGGAGACATTAAGATGTCATTAAGTAAAATTTGTTACTTAATGCTGAATATGGTGTTTTTAATAACCATAAGAGAAATTCAATTTCTCAAACTTTTGACTAAAAATGTTCATAATTACTCTGAAGTATGAAAGTTTATATTTTCAAATTTGTTTGAAAATACATTTAGCTGAAAATAAGAACAATTTGTATATGTTAAAATGTTGACATATACTATACTACAAAATATTGATATATTCAGGATTATAGAATCTATAATAGAAAGACATCATTTTCTCCTAAAAGATGATACTTGACTTTGGTTGTTAAGGTTGATTAACATCAACTTGAGTAGAATGAAAAGACTAGTAAAAGGTAATTCTCTAAAAAGTTAGTTAATTACTTTACCTGTCTGTAGATCTTGTCTTTCATGCAAGATAATCATTGAGCCTTTATTAGATAGGACTAGAACGTCAAAGAATACTTTTGGCTTACACATTCTGATCCAAGTGGTCTGTTGAATGTAAAGGCCAAATAAAATTATGAATATTTCGTCACTCTAGTTAATGATTATTCAAGGTACAAGTATCTTGACCTAATACAACATAAATTTAAATTTTTAAAAAGTTCACAAGAAAATTAAGACTAAAGTTAAAACTCAATTAAGTAATTAAATTTATCAAGACATTATAATCAGATCATAATAGAAAGTACAAGAACCTTACGTACAAAAACTAATTGATAGAAAATGAGTCTTTATCCCAATTATCTTAATACCGAGTACAATTTTGTGAAATTGTGCTGCAAAAAGAAGAAACAGAACCTTGTTAGACATGGTCACATCAGTAATGAGTTACACACCATTACCAAACTCCGATTAGGAAATGCAATAGATATTGCATGGTAAACACGATTCCCTCCAAAAGTGTCTATGAGACAATTTTAAAGATTATAGAAGAGTAGTAAAGCTGGTTTATAACACTTCACTATTTGGGAATGTTAAGCTCACGTGCTGAAACAAGCCTAAAAAGCTTGTATATGTTCAAAGATAAGTCTAAGTGTAGGCCACCCCTAAGAAGTATAAAATGATCTTTTATGTAGTCCTAAGAAATGTCAAATATCATTTTTATAAGAAATGTCAAATAAAAGACTACAAACCTTTAATAAGGTGAGATAGTGTTAATAAATTGGTTCAAAGTGAAGCCACTAAGGGGCCGTTTGGCCCATGGGTTTGGGTTGGGATGGGTTTGGGTTCCAAACCCAAAACCATGTTTGGCACAAGGAGTTTCAAAACACAACCCCATGGGTTACAACAGTGCAACCCCATGGGGTTTGTGCCATGTTTTCCTCTTCCATTTGCCGTTTTCTATTTTCGGCGACCACTTCGACAACAACTCCGGCGACCACTCCGATGACAACTCCGACGACCACATCGATGACCCGACCACTGCTAACGATTACCTCCGACGACCACTGCGATGAGAACTCTAAAGACCAGTTCCATTTACCATTCTCCATTTCTAGCGACTACTTCGACAACAACTCTGATGACAACTCCGGCGACCACCCAACAACCACCAATAACAACAACTCCGACGACTACAACGGTGACCCGACCACCGCTGACGATTACCTCAAACAACCACTGATATGAGAACTTGAGAGTCCAGTCTGACGATTACCCCTGCGACTCGACCACCCCAACAACTAGACACCCCGATAACCCAACCACTCAAACAACCCGACTTGCCAGAACCACCGACAACAACCACTTCAATGACCCGATCACCCGACAACCATAGTTGACGATCACCTCAAAAACCTGACCACCTAGCAACCACCGTAGACAACCACCTAGTGACCACTTCGATGACCTGACCACCCTAATGACTACTTCGGCGATTACCCCGACGACCTGGTAACCCAACCACCCAAAACCACCGTTGACGACCACCTGGTGACCACCCTGGCGACTCCAACAACCCAACCACTGCCACAACCACCCAGCGACCACTCCGGCAACATGACCACCCTGATGACCACTCCAGCGACCCAACAACTACTGCTGAAAACCACCCAACGACCATTCCGGCGACCTGACCACCGTGCAGTCACCACCGGCGACCACCTCGGCATACCCAAACACCCCATCAATCCAACCACCCCAACGACCACTCCAACAATCACCCTAGCGACCCAACCACCTAGTCAATATTTTAAAAGGGCCAGCGTGGACGAGCTATATGCAAAACTAAAGGCGATCCTAGGGATGACAAGGCAAGACTGAATGGCTGTTGCAAAGACTATTCTCTCAGATAGTATGATGTTGAACTCCTTTACATTCACCCCAGATTGGAAGTATGATTAGTACGTGAAAATTTTGGGGAAAGCACCTAGAACCTGACTCTCTTTTCATCACTTTCATCTACCACTCTTATGACTTACATTTGTGTTGGACAACTACTTCTACTTTCTTGTCATTTTATCTGGAATGTGTGTTATGATATTTTTAGAACTAGATCTTAGTTCTAATTTTTGGTTTTACTTTACCATTGGCAACACCATTCTTACATTGCACCTATTAATTATCTATTGCTACGCATAATCTTCAATTTTATGTCATCATGAGTGGAGTGAATGAGATAGCATATAGTTATACAAACTACACATAGTATAATTCAAATTGAACTATAGTTGTAACAATTGCTCTACATAATTGGTTAAATAGTTGGTATGTAACACACCAAAAAAATTATGAAGTTAAAAAAATGGAGTAGGAAAAAAAAACAATGTAAGATTTTTTAAAAAAAATAATAAACAGTTTGAAAAATTATAAAAAAAAAAAACAAACTAAACAAACTCAGCCCAACCCAACCCTGCACCCCAAACACAGGTTTCAGCAAACCAGCCCAACACAACCCTGAACCCCAAACACAGGAATAAAAAACCCCAGGGTTTCTGATTCCAGCCAAGAAACCCCAGGGTTCCAGAACCCCAGGGTTTCTGATTCCAAACCAGCGCGCCAAACAGCCCCTAAATAGTTAACAAAAGTTGTTAACAATTTAATTATATTTGAAATCCAATGGATCTTAGTCATGAATTGGATAAGTCTCATCGTAGTGGGAGAGTTATGACACTACAACAAAACAAGAAAATAATGATGGACAGAAAAAAAAGGCTCCTGGAAATAATGACAGACAAACAAAAATGTGCGAAAATTAAAAAAAAAAATTTAAAACACCTACAATCTCGGGCAATGCCCGACATTGTAGGTTACTTTTAATGGAGGTCAAAGCCTGACATAATAGGGTGTTTTTTTTTTAAAAAAATTCCTCTTTTTCTCTATTCATGCGATAGCTTTCATTCTTCACCAACCTCTCTCCTAGACACTCCTTCCCTCTTCTCTCACTTTCACTCTCACACGCACGAACTGGCTAATCGGTCGCCGGTCGCAATTCGCCATTCGTTGCTTTACTCGTGGCCGTGAGTTTACGTCCAGATCTACATCGAGGTTCCTTCGCCGTTCGTCCGCCGTCGTGGGTTTTGGTCTCGCCGTGGGTACCGTTTAAATCCAAATCTTCACCAGAGGTTCGCCGTGGGTACCATTTCTGATTAGAAATCTTTAGATCTACAGTCATATGGTGAGTTTGCTTCCAGATCTACACCGAGGTTCCTTCGCCGTCGTGGGTTTTGGTCTCACCGTGAAGATCTTGACCAGAGGTTCACCGTGGGTACCGTTTTTGACCGAAAATCTTCAGATCTACAGCCATGCAGTGAGTTTGCGGTTCCTTTGCCGTTCTTGTTGAGTTCTCCGTCGTTGTGGATTTTGGTCTTGTCGTGGGTTCACCGTGAAGTTCTTCACTGGAGGTTCGCCGTGGGTACCGTTTCTGACCAGAAATATTCAGATTTACAGTCATAGCCGTGGGTAGTCTCTTTCCCTTTTTTTTTTGTTGCTGAAAAAATCCAAGGAAAAGGAAGAGAATTTAGAAATGTGCTTGGGTACCATCTTTATGTAATTGATTTTGTGGGTATTGACTGTTTTTGTGTAGATCTGAAAATTATGTGCACTAGATTGACTGATGGGAAATTTAATTTTGTTGTAGGAGTTTGATTTTGTTTGTTTAGATCGCTTTTGCAGCTCACTGAGATATTTTGTTATATTTCTAAATTTTGCTTAATTTAATGATTGATATATGTTAAATTTTTATAAGTTTAGATTTTGTGTTGGTTTAATGAGTATAGTTGTGTCACGTGTGTGGTGGGGGGAGGTTGAGAATGTGGGGGAGGGGGGGATTTGAGAACTTTTAATTCTTGGTTTATGTTAATTTTTTATGAGTTTTGATTTCATAAGTTTATTTTTTGTGTTAGTTTAATTTGATGAGTTTAGTTGTGATGGAGGAGGAGTTGAGAACTTTTGGTTATTAAGTTTAGTAAGTTTGGTTAGATTCCTAAGTTTTGCTTAATTTTAATAGTTGGTTTATGTTAATTTTTGTGTTAGTTTAATGAGTATAGTTGTTGTGGGAGGAGGGTTGAGAACTTGAATTATGATGTGATAGGGGAGGGGTTTAGAACTTCCTATGTTTTGCTTAATTTTAATAGTTTGGTTTATGTTAATTTTTTACGACTTTAGATTTCATAAAATTATTTTTGTGCTAGTTATTTGACGAGTTTAGTTGTGATGGAGGAGGGGTTGAAAACTTTTGGTTATTAAGTTTAGTAAGTTTTGTTTAATTTTAATAGTTGGTTTATGTTAATTTTTTATGAGTTTAGTTTTTTTGTTAGTTTAATGAGTATAGTTGGGAGGGGGAGGGGTTGCGAACTTCCTATATTTTGCTTAATTTTAATTGTTGGTTTATGTTAATTTTTTACAACTTTAGATTTAATAAAATTATTTTTGTGCTAGTTTATTTGACGAGTTTAGTTACGATGGAGGAGGGGTTGAAAACCTTTGGTAGTAAGTTTTGTTTAATTTAATGGTTGGTTTATGTTAATTTTTTATGAGTTTAGTTTTTTTTGTTGGTTTAATGAGTATAGCTGGTGGGGGGGGGGGGGGGGTGAAGGGTTAAGAACTTGTATTAATTAATAATGTGATGGGGGAAGGGTTGAGAACTTCCTAAATTTTGCTTAAATTTAAATGTTGGTTTATGTTAATTTTTTATGAGTTTAGATTTCATAAGTTTATTTTTGTGTTAATTTAATTTGATGAGTTTAGTAAGTCTTTGGTTCTAATATCATTTGATATTAGAGTCCAAAATATCATGATGTTTACTTTTGTATCAACATCATGAACTTGATTGAACAATGAACTCCTTGATAATTTAATTTTTTCTTAGCTTCTTTTTAAGGACATATAGTAAGTACACAAGTTTAAGTAATCATTATTCTTTTTGTAGATTAAACTTTCAAGACACCAGTTTTATAGCTATGGATAAGTCGTGGATGTTAAAGAATCGGATGTCACCAGAATATAGTTTAAGAGTTGAGATGTTCATCAAAAATGGTCTACGACATTCAAA
The DNA here is from genome assembly GCA_033996785.1 of Trichosanthes truncata. NCBI lineage: Eukaryota > Viridiplantae > Streptophyta > Magnoliopsida > Cucurbitales > Cucurbitaceae > Trichosanthes > Trichosanthes truncata. The sequence goes on from JAWPNB010000009.1 coordinate 26,225,886, forward strand.
TAGGTCAGATGTCATTTGTTGTCCATGTTTGAAATGTGTAAATGCAAAGTCTCAAAATGTGAATGTAGTAAGAGACCATTTATTTATTTATGGTATCGATCAAAGCTATAAAACATGGATTTGGCATGGCGAATCATTATCGATTAAGAGAAACAATGAAAACGTCTCTATTAGTGGAAAAAAGGAAGTTGAAGTTGAAGATGAAGATGTTGATGACACAATAGGAATGTTTGAGGCTGCACATAGTTATTTTAATGACAAGTCCCCAATTTTAGAGGAAGTACTAGATGATGCCAAGAAACCATTATACTCAAATTGTAAGAATTTTACCAAAATATCTGCATTGGTAAAGTTATATAATTTGAAAGAAAATTTTGGATGGAGCGATAAAAGTTTCACTGAGTTGTTAGCATTAGTTCGTGACATCTTACCAAGTCCTAATGAAATTTCGAGTTCTACGTATCAAGCAAAAAAGATCTTATGTACTCTTGGAATGAAGTATGAAAAGATTCATGCATGTAGCAACGATTGTTGTTTGTTTAGAAAAGAGCTTTCCAATGCAGAAGTATGCCCCACTTGCGGAACATCAAGATGGAAGCTTCGTAGAAATTCTAAGGATGTGATGAAAAACATTCTAGCGAAAGTCATGTGGTATTTTTCTCTCATCCCAAGATTTGAACGAATGTTTCGCAATAAAGAAATATCGAGTTTGTTGACTTGGCCTGCCGAAAAACGAGTTATTGATAGGTACATACGACATCCTGCGAACACACTATCGTGGAAACAAGTAGACAATTTGTGGCCAGAGTTTGGTTTAGAACCTAGAAATCTTCGTCTTGCTCTTTCAACTGATAGGGTCAATCCACACGGTGATCTTAGTAGTAGATATAGTTGTTGGTCAGTTATGTTGGTGACGTACAATCTACCCCCATGGTTGTGCATGAAGCGGAAATTTTTGATATTAAATGCATTAATATCTGGGCTTAAACAACCAGAAAATGACATAGATGTTTATTTAGCTCCATTAGTTGATGATATGAAAAAACTTTGGAATGATGGAATTAAATGTTATGATGTATATCAAGAGCAATGTTTCACACTCAAGGCTATTTTATTGTGGACTATTAATGATTTTCCAGCGTATGGCAATTTATGTGGTTGTACAGTAAAAGGATATCATGCATGTCCAATTTGTGGGGAGAAAACGTCATCCACTTATTTGTCAAAAGGGAAAAAGATGGCGTATCTTAGACATCGAAAACATTTACCTCGTTATCATCCATATAGAAGATAGAAGAAAGCTTTTAATGGTAAACAAGAATTGGAATTCGCTCCCAAACCATTAAGTGGAGAGGAGATTCTTGCAAAAACAAGTAGACTTCAATATTCGTTTGGTAAAAAATCAAAAAAGGAAAAAAATAATGGAGATCTTTCAAACACTTATTGGAAGAAGAAGTTTATTTTCTTTGAGTTAGAATATTGGAAACATTTTCACGTGCGACATTGTTTAGATGTGATGCATATTGAAAAGAATGTGTGTGCAAATATTATTGGCACGTTACTTGAAATTCCTGACAAGACAAAAGATGGATTAAAAACTCGTCTAGATTTGTTTGAATTGAACATTAGATCAGAGTTGACCCCTCAAGTGGGAGAGAAAAGAATATTCTTACCTCTAGCATATTCTTACCTCTAGCATGTTATACATTATCGCGGATGGAGAAGTTGAATTTGTGTAAGACACTATCAGAAATTAAAGTACCGGAAGGTTATTCATTGAACGTACAAAGTTTAGTGTCACTCACAGATTTGAAACTTTACGGGCTTAAGTCGCATGACCACCATGTTCTTATGCAGCAATTATTACCTGTGGCAATACGTGGTATTTTACCCAAACATGTTAGATATGCAATTATTCGCCTATGTTTCTTCTTCAATACTATATGTAGTAAGGTAATCAATTCATCTAAGTTAAAAGGCTTGCAAGAGGATATAGTTGTCACTTTATGCTTGTTAGAGAAATATTTTCCACCGGCATTCTTACGATAATGGTACATCTTGTTGTCCATCTTGTAAGAGAGATAGAATTTTGTGGACCAGTTTATTTGAGGTGGATGTATCCTTTTGAACGATATATGAAAGTCCTAAAAGGTTGTGCGAAATAGAAATCGACCAGAAGGATGCATTGGAGAACATTATATTGTAGAGGAGGCTGTAGAGTTTTGTTCTGAATTTCTCTCTGGAAGCAAATTGCTTTCTTAAAGGAAGAAATCAGCTATAAGAGAATAGAAGAAAATCTTCAGCAAGAAGAAATACAGAAGAAGATTCAAATCTTAAAACAAAGATTTGAAGAAGAAGTTTGTTCAAATCATCCCAACGCATTTTGGGATAGAAAGCAACATATGGTAGAATTGCCATATGTCAAGGGTTTCACTGAATCCCAGATTCCAACAAAGGCAAGGCCAATACAGATGAATTTAGAACTGTTAGAGCACTACCGAAAAGAGATCATGACCTCCTTCAAAAGAAGCTGATCAGACCTTCCAAGAGCCCTTGGTCGTGTGCAGCATTCTATGTCAACAACCAGGCAGAAAAAGAGCATGGTGTGCCCCGTCTGGTAATCAACTACAAACCTTTAAACAAAGTTTTGTAATGGATTAGATATCCAATTCCCAACAAAACTGATTTTCTAAAAAGGATTTCAGGCTCAAATATATTTTCGAAATTTGATATGAAGTCAGGATTCTGGCATATTCAAATTTCAGAAAAAGATCGTTACAAGACTGCATTCAATGTTCCTTTTGGGCAATATGAATGGAACGTCATGCCATTCGGCTTAAAGAACGCTCCATCTGAGTTTCAAAAGATCATGAATGATATTCTTGATCAGATCTCCCAGTTTTCAATTATCTATATCGATCATGTTTTAATCTTTTCATCAGGTATAGATCAACATTTTTCTCACTTGAGAAGTTTATTGATATTATTAAACATAACGGTTTAGTAATATCTGTTTCAAAAATAAAACTGTTTCAAACAAAGATCTGAATTCTTGGATTTGAAATTTATATGGGCCAAATAAAACCCATACAAAGGTCCATTGAATTTGAGGACAATTTTCCAGACCAAATTTTAAACAAAACCCAATTACAAAGGTTTTTGGGCTGTCTCAATTATGTCTCAGACTTTATTAAAGATTTGATGCCCATTTGTAAGCCACTATTTCAAAGGCTTAGAAAAAATCCAAAACCCTGGACAGATGAGCATACGCAAGCTGTAAAGACGATTCAAACTTTAGTAAAATCAATTCCCTGTTTGAGACTTGTCAATCCAGAAGCAACTTTAATAGTGGAATATGACGCATCCGATATTGGATATGGAGGAATCCTCAAACAGTCTTTGGATAAACAAGAACAAATAGTGAGATTTTATTATGGAGTATGGAATGATACCCAGAAAAATTATTCGACGATCAAAAAAGAAATTTTGGCTATAGTTTTATGTGTTCAAAAATTTCAAGGAGATTTAATAAATAAAAGATTTACAATTAAAACGGATTCTCGAGCATCCAAATTTGTTTTAGAAAAAGATGTCGAGAATTTAGTTTCAAAACAAATATTTACGAGATGGCAGGCAATCTTATCATGTTTTGATTTTGAAATTTTGCCTAAAAAAAGCATTCAAAACCCACTTGCAAATTATCTCTCAAGGGAGTTCCTAACTCCAAAACTCTCTCTCCCCTCTTCTTCTTCTCTTCCCAAAAGTGATCGAAAAGAAGATGAGTAGTCGAAAGGGCAAGAGCCCAACGACACATGTCTCAAAAGTTAAAGAAAAAGCCTCAACTTCTCAAAATCCTGCTCCGATGACAGTAGATCAATATGCTTTAGACTCTGATTTCACACCGGTGGTCAGATCTAGAGACAGAAGATCTTTTGGAATCGTGATCAGAGATTCCATGGAGTCATCGACTCCACCTCCAAGGCCATCGGCCAACCTTACCCGTCCGAGAAGACGAGCAGTCTCTTTGACATCTCAAAGTTCTAGAAGAACTGTTACTTCGTCGGTTGCTCCCTCTCAATAGGGATCAACTTCGTCTCAAAGACCGACAACCTTCTCCATGACGGTTGTCCCTCAAATTAGGTTTATCCCCAAGCCGGAGATAAAAACCTATTTCCATAAACAAGTTCAAGTTTTTGAGCCCCTGGTTGAACCAGAGTTTGATGGTAACTCCATAGTGGAAGTTATCAAACACATGTTTCCCCAAGACTTCATATTCATGCCGAAAGAATTGGGGAAAACCAGAAAATTCTACGAATTCATTCTCATAGATACTAGATTGGTCGAGATAACTCACATCCCAGACTGTGATGATCTTAGAAGGATCGCCTTCTAAAAATTCAAAATTTTCAAAGTCCTGACTCCATCTCATTGGAATCAGAGTATATTCACGCCAAGAGCGTTCTCAAAGCCATTCAAGCACAAACCTACGTATACCGTGACTACATCAGAGCTTGGTATAACGTGATGTGGTTCATCAGATATGACCACTCTTGGTTCATTCAATTTTTCCAAAGAGCACACCGTATGGAATTCAAAAACACGTGTCCAAGAGGAATTCAAAAACACTTCTTCACTGAAATCCATTCACTTGAATGACAAGAAAACATAGGTATCTATTAAAGATAACGATAGAAAGAAACTGTAGAGTAATTTGAAATCCAATTATATGCTTAAGGTTCTTAGCCATTATAAACACAAAACATAAGCACCTATTAAAGATAACAAAATACAATGAGCAAAAGGTTCCTAAGCAAACATTTGAATTGCTTACAAAAAGCAAACAAGATAACATGCATAGGGAGAAATTGACGACTGCTTCAACCAATAACCCTCAGCCAACTGCAAGACATTAGTAATCAATAAAGCCAAAAAACCAATCATAGTTAGAATTTTAAGAGGAAAGAGAGTAAAATAGATGAATGTTGGTTAGAGAGGTAAGGAGACTACAAGCCAATAGGATAGATTCATATTGGAATATATGGAATATAAAGGTTAAACAAAAGGTTTCTCTTGAGATATATGATGGTAGCAAGAAATGTGAAATGGTTTCTCTTGAGATATATGGAATATAAAGGTTAAACAAAAAGGCATGAAATAATTCCTAGCCAATACAGTTGAGAAAGATCTATAAATTATGCAAAACTCACGTGTCCAAATAGTAATTGATTTAATCGATTCCAATGAGGCATTATTGCATCAATAAACATTTCTTTAATAAACTTCCAATCAATCTTTAATGCAAAGTATGATGATTTAAAAGGGAAATTGAGTCTTTCATTTCGTGGTTGATCGAAAAGCTTGAAATCATGTTGATTGAATCTTGGGATCATATAGTATAAAATGAATCATCTAGAATTGTTAAAACAGAAACAGAAGACAAACAAGAAATGCAGAAAATATAAAGCGACACATAGATTTACGTGGTTCACTAACGGTGTGTTAGCTACATCCAAGAGCAGAGGGAGAGGGTATTTTATTATCTTGAGGAGAAACTGAGTATAGAATAATACAAAGAAATCTCATATAAAAGTTTAGAGGTTTATATATGGTACCCATCTAACCCTAATACAAAATAGGCCCAAGAGCCAAAAATTATGAAAAAATAAACTAATCTCCATCTAACCCCCGTATTTGGTCATTCGGAGCACCAGATAACAGACTTAAGGCATTTCTACAAATCTCCACCTTGACTTAAATTCTCTCATAGATAATAGATGTACCAAATGCAACACATAAGTTACCAAATGTACCCAAACTTCCTCCCTTGCCTCAGAATGTCCCCCCCAAAGAGGGGATCATTAACAGCTTAAAACATTTAACAAGTCTAAGCAATGTTTGAACTTGCCATACTGAACAGGCTTTGTGAACATATCAGTACGATTATCAGCAGTACCAACTTTCATCACCTTCACCCTCTTCTCACTTCTTAGGAAATGATACCTCACATTTATGTGCTTAGTCCTCTCATGATGAACTTAATCCTTGGCTAGACATATTGCACTCAAACTATCACAATATATAATAGCCTGATCATGATGTAAACCAAGGTCACCAACTAGCCCTTTTAACCATATTCCCTCTTTAGCAGCTTATGTCAATGCAATGTACTCTACTTTAGTAGTAGACAAAGTGACTGTAGATTGCAGAGTTTCCTTCCAACTAACAACAGAACCACCAAGAGTAAATACAGAACTAGTCATAGACCTCCTACTGTCTACATCTCTAGCATAATCAGAATCACAATAACCAGTCACTAAACACTGTGTATTATTCCCATAAGCAAGACCAACATCAGATGCACCTTTAAGGTAGTGAAAAATCCTCTTCACAGCTTGCCAATGTTCCTTTCCAGGTTGTCCCATGAACTTGTTGACAACACTAACAACATGTGCAAGATCAGGCCTAGTGCAAACCATAACATACATCAAGTTTCCTACTGCACTAGCATATGGAACTCGAGACATGTACTCCTTCTCAGCTTTAGATTGTGGTGCAAACACAAAGGACAGACGAACATTTGCAGTACTAGGAGTATCTATAGGCTTAGCTGATGCAATGCCAAATTTGGACAATATCTTCTTAATGTAGCCTTTCTGTGTCACAAAAAACTTATTTTGATCTCTTTCCTTATAAATCTTCATACCCAAAATTTTCTAAGCAACACCCAAATCCTTCATTTCAAACTCAACATTGAGAAGACCCTTCAACTTCTGAATATCAGACTTGGACTTTGCAACTATGAGCATGTCATCTACATATAGAACCAGATAAATCATTGAACCATCATCTAACTTGCTGTGATACACACAACAATCATACGAACTCCTATTGTACCCTTGCTCAATCATACAATTGTCAAACCTCTTATACCATTGCCTTGGAGATTGCTTTAGTCCATACAAAGACTTCTTCAGCTTGCAAACATATCTTCTTTACCAGGACACTGGAACCATCTGGTTGGGTCATGTATATCTCTTATTCTAGCTCTCCATGTAGGAAGTTGTCTTCACATCTAGTTGCTTAATTCTAAAAATTGATGTGCAACCATAGTTAGTAACCTTTGATGGAAGTATGTCTGACTACTGGTGAGAAAATCAACTCCTTCTCTCTATGTGAACCCTCTTGCAACAACCCGAGCTTTATACCTAACACCCTCTGTAGGTGATATTCCTTCTTTTTTCTTGAAGACCCATTTACAAGTAACAATCTGCCTCTCCTTAGGTCGTTTGACTAGCTCCCAAGTCTGATTTTTATCAAGTGACTCCACTTCATCTCCCATTGCAGCAAGCCATTGAACAGACTCACTACATGAAACAACTTCATTGTAGGTGGATGGTTCATGAGGATCCACCTCTTCGGCAACTTGCAATGCATAAGTTACCATATCTTCAAACCATACCTCTTTGGAGGTCCAACGCCAACTCTTATAGATCTATCAAGAGCTATACTTGGTTGACGTGTTTCTAAAATAGAGGATTCTGGCATATTATTCTCTGTAGTAACAACTGGCATATCAGTTTATGTAGCAGCAATCGATGTATCAGTTTCAAGATCAACATGTTGACCTTCTCCACCTTAGTTCTATGATTCACTCCCATCTGAAGTGAATTGCAGCTCCACCTATTTGTCAGCATTACTGCTTTCTCCTACAACAGTGGACTTTACAATAGAGTTGAACATAGAATTCTCATCAAATATTACACTTCTACTAAGTATAACTCTATTCTCAGAAGGTGGCCAGATTCTATACCCTTTAACTCCATCCCCAAAACCCACAAATACACCATTTTTAGCTCTCAATTCTAATTTACCCTCACTTACATGATAGTAAACAGTACAACCAAAAACTCTTAGTAAAGAATAATGTGCAGGCTTACCAGACCACACCTCATAAGGCATTTTACAATCAATACCTGTGTGAGGTCCATGGTTAATCAGATAACATGTCGTGTTTGCCGCTTCTGCCCAAAATCTTCTAGCTAACCCAACATTAGAGAGCATACATCTTGCTCTCTCCAGCAATGTCTGATTCATGCATTCTGCCACCCCATTTTGTTATGGCGTGTCTCTAATAATACGGTGACGGGCAATCACTTCATTTTTTCAGAACTCATTAAATTCAGATCCACAGAATTCCAGGCCATTATCAGTTCGCAGTCTTTTATTCTTCTTCCCAATCTGATTTTCAACCAAAACCTTCCACTGCTTGAAATTTTTGAAGGCTTCACTTTTATGCCTCATCATAATTACCCAAGTAATTCTTGAGTAGTCATCAATTATAGACATAAAGTACCTGCTACCTCCAATAGATTCAACTCGAGAAGGCCCTCAACAATCAGCATAGATATAGTCAAGTGTTCACTTTGTACTATGAACACCCTTTGGAAACTTACTGCGATGTAGCTTCTCAAACACACAATGTTTGCAGAATTCAAGATCCTGCATCTTGTGCCCTCAAAGAAGATTCCTCTTTTACAGAATTTGCATTTCTCTTTAACTCATATGGCCAAGCCTCATATGCCATAGCTTGGTCATATCCTCCTTGTGAACTGCATATGATGCAACAACAGCACACCCTGTCAATGTAGAACCTGCCAGAAAATATGAAGTTCCCTGCTTGACACCTTTCATAAACACCTTGGAATCCTTGCAAACATACATAACTCCACCTTCACCTTTGAAACTGAAACCTTTACTGTCAAGTACACTCAAAGATAGCAGGATCTGTGTTATTAGTGGAACATGCCTAACTTCATTCAAGGTGCAGAAATAATCATCATGTGTCCATAACCTGATTGAGTTGATTCCAACTACCTTGCAGACATCACTGTTGGGCATAGTCACATTCCATCCATCTATCTGCTCATAGGTTGAAAACCACTACCTATTCGGACACATATGATAAGATGCCCCAGAAACAAGAACCCACACATCTTTATGATAGGTTTGTTCATTTGCAACTAAGGCTAAATCTCCTTCGAAATCGGTGCCAATTTCTACCAAATCAGCAGAACCTCTAGAAACTCCCTTCACTTTCTGCTGATGCTTATTTTTCTTAGGGCAATCATCATTCCAATATATTTTTTTCTTTAAAGTAATTGCAAATGTCATCAGGTTTAGGACCCCTAAACTTCGAATTTTTATAATTCAACTTATTTTTATCGGTTTCTTCTATCTCGTAACCCCTGTAGCAGTTAACTCAGAGGTCTGACTTTCTGGAACTGAACCAGCTACCTTATGACAGACCTCTCTAGTATGAAGAGCAGTTTTTATTTCTTCCAGAGACAGAGTATCTTTCCCACCAATAAACGAATCCACAAAATTCTCATATGACAAAGGCAAAGACACTAACAAAATTAAGGCAGCATCTTCATCATCTACTTTAACATCAATATTACGCAGATCTAACAGGATTGTATTTAATTGATCTAGATGATCCCTAAGAGGCCTACCTTCCTGCATACGCAGGCTGAACAAACGTTGCTTCAGAAGAACCTTCTTGGTTAACGACTTCGTCATGTACAGACATTCAAGCTTCAACCAGAGACCACCGGCAGTTTCTTCATCAGCAACCTCAACAATGACGTCATTAGCCAAACACAGCATGATTGTCGAATGAGCCTTCTCCTCCATGTTATTCCACTCATCGTCATTTACATCCACTTTCTTCGGTTTCCCAGATAGTGGTGCCCACAACCCCTGCTGCTTTAGCAAGGATTGCATATTGATCTGCCAAAGACCGAAACTATTTCTCTCGGTGAGTTTGTCGATTTTCACGTTCATAGCAGACATCCTTGTTTGTCAAAAATTAAAAACTCTAACAACCACGACTCTGATACTAGTTTGTTAAAATAGAAACAGAAGACAAACAAGAAACGCATAAAATATAAAGCGACACACAGATTTACGTGGTTCACTAACAATGTGTTAGCTACATCCACGAGCAGAGGGAGAGAGTATTTTATTATTTTGAGGAGAAACTGAGTATAGAATAATACAGAGAGATCTCAGATAAGAGTTTAGAGGGTTTATATATGGTACCCACCTAACCCTAATAGAGAATAGGCCCAAAAGCCCAAAATTACGAAAAAAAAAAACTAATCTCCATCTAACCCCCATACTTGGTCATTCGGAGCATCAGATAATAGATTCAAGGCCTTTCTATAAGAATAAAGTGCATGAGTCCATATACTTATAGTATAATGATTTCTTAATCAATCGTTCATCACATATTTTTTAACTTAAAATAATGTTTAACTTACAATGGGTTCAATTTTAAGAAATATCGTATTGTGGCTAACAATGAATTGAACTGAATAGCTGTAGATTGCCTATGAGAATGATTGTTTCAAGTTTGAACCTTCAATGTCTCCAAAAGCTAAGGTCAAAAGATGTGTGCAACCTATGAAGAAAACATTTTTCAGACGCACATCCACTAAGAAGCCAAAGGTAATAGCAAAAGAAACATAATTCCTCAAATTTTCATTTTCAAATGGCTAAAGTTTAATTCCATTTTTACCATCAGTTCTACATGAAGCATATCTAGATACAAGAAAAAATGAGAACCACACTTTATCCTGTACATGAACCCCTCCCAAAACCAACCATATTGACACTTATCAAGCATTTAAAAGCCCAAAAAAGCTAACAAAGATTGGAGGATTATAGTAAGTGACAATGAGGTTATAAAGAGGGGACTTGCAAAATACAATGGTACCTTTCTAATCACACACACACGACATATACAATATAGACAAATTAGAAGAATAAAATACAAGCTTGAAATTAATTTAAAATAATAGACCAAGTCAACTTTAAAGTAGTAGAATAAAAACTTGTCATAAAAAAGTGGCACAAGAACAACTAGTACCATCGCCAGAATGATAATGAGCCAACTCTTGGGCTATGATGTAATCCTTCCAAGAACTGCATTCATCTAAATTACAAAAAGAAAAAAAAAACACTTTAAGATGACTTTCAATGAAATAGTTCACCAATAGTTATTACAAAGGAAGAAACAAGGCCTTTTGAGATAGACTAATATAACCAAAATCACAAGTGTATAGAACCAGAATTTCATTCAAGATGCAGAAGACAGTAATTTAGAAAGGCTTGTATGATATAAAAGCAGTATTCTATGTCATTAGTCTTTTGGAATTATCTTAGATAATCAAAAGTGAACACAAGTATGATGACAAGTAAAATTTTCATAGTACTTTTCATCCAAAATGGATTATTAGATTGACAGAATATAACAAGATGATCAAATATTTCATATTGTGACTATGCCACTAATATAAATGAAGCAAGAATCAAAATCAGTTACAAATGACACCAACAAACCTGAAATCACAATATCCTCCATCCATAGTTTCTTTTTGTAGCAGTTCCCTCATAGCATAGAAGTAAGAGTGTAAACAAACATCACAAAAATCCCTAATATCCAAGAAGGATCCTTTTATGGTATCCCAAGTTCCATCCTGAAAGTCATTATGATATTTGGTATGGTGTTCTTTTGAATACTTTACCTTCTTCATTGTTGGATTTCTCATATTTGGAGAAAACATAAATCTAATACACAAGAATATCATGTCAAGAACTCAATGAAGTCACATCTTTGTTCTAGAATCACAACCCAAAATATGTGGGTACTCGAATTTGAATGCCAACAATAATAGGGGAAAGCAACTAACTTTCAATGTGACAACTATAACTATTAGTCTAGCAACAAAATTCGGCACCTAGGAATCAATATTGGTCACCAATATGAATTTTTAAGAACCACAAATAAAGTTAGTGACTCAATATGGTCGCCACAGCACCAGCCATGTCAGCAAGCAAATAAGAAGGCAGATGGACAAAATACAAGAGCAGATAAGCAAACTCATGGGCCAGAGATCAACAAACTAATCAGCAATTCATAGGTAAAGAAATTAGTCAATTAACAACAAAATCAAGCAACAGTCAGAAGCCAAATCAATAACTCAATTCCTGAAAAATGACAAAATAATCACACTCATTAACAGTAGGTTAATCCTCAACAGGAACAACAACACAATTGTGATCTATGGAGCATATTTCCCTTAAATACACTCCATGCACAATTGACCCAATCAAGTCATTTATTCCCAAATTAGAACCACTCAACCGTAAATTAAGGGAAATGATGTTGTGATTGATATGCAACTTACCATTGGAAATCAAGACAGTAGAATCACCAATTCTTAGCTTTCTTCTATTTACATGTGTTTTGTTGTTCAGTCATTTGATTTTATCAAAACGTTACTTTGTGGATGAGAATTATACATTCTTGATCCAAACCAACCTTATTTTGTTTAAAGAAGACATTGCAAATGGTAGTTGGTAAATTGTTATTATGTTTTAACTCTATTGTATTTATAAGGATAGTTGATACGGACACGGACACGACAAGACAACGATATGTCAATTTTAAAAAACTAGGACTCAGACACGTTGGGGATACGTTCTTTTATTATTATTATTATTTTAACATATATGTAAATATAACATAAAATACTAAATATACTCCACTAAAATGCATAAAATGTCAAGTTAATTAAGTTTAACTTACTCTAATTTAATTTAACTTATAGAAAGTTAAGGGAAAAAAACATAGATCTAAATGGTGAACAAATGGTGGTGAAGAGGACTAGCAATGGCGAAGAGAACTGATGGCTAGCGGCGAGGGGTCGGTGATGTTACTTGTTAGGGGTTTTAGATTTCATGATTTTATGTCCTTTTTGTTTTTTTTTTTTTAAATTTAAATGATTTGAGCTTTTTTTTTTTTCAAAATTTTCCCAAGCCATGTCTGAGCGTGTCCAGCCGTGTCCCAAATTAAAAAAGGACACGTAAGTGGGTTTTGTGTATTTGGAGTATGTGAAGACTCATGATCAAGTAGCTGATATCTTCACCAAGCCACTTAAAAAAGAAGACTTCACAAGGTTAAAAGGTTTGCTTGGAGTAACAAAATCAAGTTTAAGAGGGGGTGTTGAAATATAAACTTGATTTTGGGTAATTAGTATTTGGGCCTAGTCTAAATAAAAGTCTAATTTTTAGAAACATTAAATACTAGAATATTCTAGAGAAATCTTTTTGAAGATATTGGAGAGTATGATGTAGAATGCTCTGGAATGTGAGAGACAATGTGTATTTGTAAAGAACATTCTAGAAAGTCATTTGTAACCACTAGATTGTCTATGTGTTGGCAAAACTATAGCCATAAGTTTAGGAGGTGCAACTAGTTTAAATAGAGGTAATGTCTTAGAGTTTGTAATCAAGCCAGAAGCTAGAAGTGACCAATCATACAAGTAGCCTCTTTCTCAAAAATCTATCTTTCAAGTTTAACCTTCAATCTCCAAAAGTTTCTTTCCAACATACTATTACTCGTTCTAAACTATCCCTATTTGGTCAACAAAGTATGCCAATTCATGTATTCTCCCACAACTACACATTGGTAGGCAGTCAAGCGAAGTCTTCGATACTTAAAAGGTATGCTTTATCATAGTTTTGTTTTGTCTGGCCCTAATCATTTTGTTGCACGAGGATTTAACGACGCTGATTGGGCCTTCAATCCTAATGATTGAAAAATCGACGTCTGAGCATTGTTGTAACTCCCAACGTTCAGGTATTGACTTAAATTTAGCAAATGATTAAACTGAGTGGTCGATGTCTCAATTTTTTTCTTTTTGGACCAAAAAAAGTATTAAAGAGATGCTTGTGGGTTTAATTTTGGGTTGGAAGGAATAAAAAGAGGAGTTGGGGGGTGGGTTGGTCATTTTGTTATTTTGTTTAAGGAAAACAACAAAAAAAAACCCAAATAGAAATAAGAGACCCACCTTATTTCTTCTTCCTTCTTCTTTGCATGACCAACAAGAAAAAAGAAAGCAAGGGTTTTTTTGGTTTCTTTTCTTCTCTCGACCACCGAACGGCGCACAAAGAGAGAGGGACTAGCAATCGATCTACGTCAGCAGTGGACGGGCTGAGGCAGTGGTGACTTTCAATGAGGGTTTCTCTCTCTCCTCCGCTTTTCTCCCTCTTTCCCCAAATTTCTCTCTCTCTAATCTCTCTCATTCGTTTGCAAGATCGTGGTGGTCAGAAGAGGCAGCGGAGTAAGTGAAGAAGTGTTGGAATCAAATTGTCGGCGGATTCTAGCGTGGACAACAATGTTGGGGGCTGTTTGGGGTAGTTCGGAGACTGAATCGATGTGGGCAACACTTCTTTTGTCGTGGGTAATCATTTTTTTTACTTTGATTTACGTGATAATTGTTGGTTTAAGGTTGAGTTAGGCATTGTTTGAGTAATTTTGAGGCGACCCTAAAGGAATGAACGTTTCACTCCACAACGAAAGCATTGCATCGTCTTTGATTTTATTTAAAATTAAACTAAAAAATAAGATTAAGCAAACTTACTTGGAGTAAATATGAAGATATTTCTTGCGGGTCTTTATCTCCTCCACAAAGTCTTCCTGGCTATGACTCGAACACAGGACCAAGGCTTGTGGGAGCATCTTGAAAAAAAATCTACAAGGGATTGGAGAGGAAGAGATTTAGAGAGAATTCTCTAATTCTCTATAGAGAAAATATGTGTTGTTTTTAATTGCTCAACCCAAGAGTCCTATTTATAGAGACCAATGACAAATATTTGCCATAATTAAAATATTATATTTTAATATCTAATATATTAAAATATATCTTATACTTCTTTGAATCTCATTCAAATCTCCTATGATATTTATTTATTTGAATCTTATTCAAACTTTATAAATATCTTTTATTTAATATATCTAATATACATTAATTATTTTAATATTTAATGTATCAAATACAATAAATATATTTTTCTATTTTATATTTAATATATCTAATATATTAAATATTAATTTGAACATTTCAAATTTTAATATTTAATATATCAAATACAAAAAATATATTTTTCCCTTTTATATTTAATATATCTAATATATTAAATATTAATTTGAACATTTCAATTTTTTTCAACTAAATTGATCTTTTAGTGTTACTATGAGCTAGCAAGGGAACCTTATGGACCTATAGATTATAAGCTCCAATGATACAAACAATTAACTAAACTCTTTAATTAATTAATTTTCATTCATTAACTATAGGTCATCTACTATAGACCTAGAATTGCACTTTTATGCACTGTAGGACAAGTTGTGTCCATGGATATAATCACTACATGCAAGTCGATCTTTCACGAGTTGTTCGTAATTACAGTTGGGTCAAAAGTCAGTTTTACCCCTGTAATTACATCTTGCACCTTAAGTACCACTGATCATCTAATGAACAATTTGTTTATGATCCAACCATAAACTAAGTCCCTCTTGGGCCAGTGAGAGGGTGGGGCCCCATTGTTCAAGTCCCGAAATCAACACTTAAGGGAACTACTCATCTACTTACCCTATATGGGAAGTAGTGAATTTCATTTTGTGAGATTATGTTCCCAGCTCCCTATTTGGTAAAGTTCCCAAAATGGTAGACATATTAAATCGGCTACAAAAGTCACTCTCACCCATGTAAATCAAAGGACAAGCCCTCACAGGCAGGAGTTCATAACTCAAGATTAAGATCGAGTTGCATATGATCATCTTGATGAAATATTAATCTTCTTAATTAACGGATTAATAAATAGAGATTAAAGATTTCGTGGTCCAGTCTTATACAAACTCATTGTATAAGTTAACCCCAACTCACATGTCTCCACATGAACGATTTGGATCAAATCATTTGTAACTATGTGATAATTCTCATTTATGACGATTATTTAACCCTAAACTAAGTTGTTCTTGTCATTTTTGCATGTTTTGTTGAATAACGAGCAAGCTAAAAATAATGTTTATGAGATAAACTCATGTAAGCTTGTCGGAGTATTGAAAAATAAGAAAGAAGTTGAAAAGATAATGGAAATTAAGCCAAATTATTGTTTTTGTGCAGATTTGAATCAATGACTAAAATGAAATTGCATTTCCATGAGGAAAACAAGGTGGTGAACAAGGGAAAAATGCAATTGCATTCCACTTTTGAAATGTAATTGCATTTTCTGAAATTTTGAAGAGTTGCGGGAATCAAGGAAATCACCACGATTTATGGAAATTAATTGATATTTAGGAGATTTTCCAGCCAAAACTCATGTCCAGTCATTGACCCAAGGTTGAAGGAGTGTGAAGATGTAAACCCTAGCCCTCAATACCTATAATAACGAGGAGATCGAAGCAAAAAAAAAAAAAAAAAAGAGATGGGTTTTTCATTTTCGGACAACAGCTTTTATCTTCATTTTTTTGTCTTCTTTACAGCAGTTTGTTGTGTTTGTGCACTGTAATTCCCAAACTTGATCCCTCCTCAACGAAGGTTCGAGGAGGTGAAGATCAAACTGCCCTTGAATGAGTATTTGGTTCAATCAAAGCAAGGAACTACCATTAGGCATCATTGCTTTGTTTTTATTTGGTTTTATTCTGTTTAATCTCTCTGTTTTCTACTCGATTTGATACATTTAGTTGGTCTCTATTTTTAATCCAAATTCTATAAGTTTCGAAGATGAATTAACCAAGGAATCCCGAGTTTGTTCTCCTTTGTCTTTCTATAATAAAACAGTTGATTTGAGGAATTTCTAGCTCCATAAAATTCTAAAATTTTCATTAAGTACTGTACTACATTTGAAGTTTTGGTGGAGATTTAGTTAAAGGGAAATGAATGTGTTATCTTTGAATTTCAATTTGAATTGCCCTTGTGAGTATTTTAGGTTATTAACTTAGATTCACATCAGTAATTTCCTATTAAATTTCTGTTTGTGTTGTTCCATTAGACGAAAGTTAATTTATGAATTTTGGTTATTAATTATGGGATTTATAGCAATTGAATTGTGGGTTTTCATTTCTTTTATAACGAGCTAATTCCTCCTTAGGGATTCAAGTTAGTAAATTCCCTAAAGGAGATATGTAAAAGCATATTCAATCTAGTTAACATTCAAGACTTTGTTTGTTTTTGTTGAAATAACGTGGGTAAACCTAGCCAGCCAACTAGTGATTGCTTGTCAAGCTTGAACTTAATATCGAAGGGGTTAAGGGAGAGCGAATGTCACAAAAGCAATGGAGGAAAATGCTTAGAAATAAGTCTTGAACATCGACCCTAGACATAGAGCAAGACTCCAAAACCACTAGAATTGTGTGCGAAATTATCTAAGTTAGATTAGCCATAGAAATATAGGTTTAATCACTTGGCCTCCTAACGATTTTGAAGCAAAATTAAATAGGAGTCGAATTCGGTTTACTTAGTTCTCTTGTGTTGACTACGATTGCAATTGCATTTTAGTGGCAATTCTTTCCAATGGGGCATAAACAACTTGAATTCCATCTTTTTTAATTATTGACTTCCGTTTATTTTCTTTAGCAAAAACAACCTCTCAAGCATTTTTACACCATTGGTTACCACAATTGCATTTTGCAAACAAATTTTGTGTCATCTTAGTAGATTTTGTTAAAACCTGTTCCCTTGGGTACAATACTCTGGAGTACTTTCAGATTCTTATTACTTCGATCATGTGCACATGCATGTAGCAGTGATCAAGTTTTTTGCATCGTTGCTGGGGAACTGCATTTTCAATCAAATTTATTTTAAACACACAAATTGTGAGCAGGTTGTAATTGAATTGCAATTGCAATCCTTCTATTACAGGAAGTCCGAACTAGATTTGCAGGTACTTGCAGGTTGAGTTTAGTGCATGCAAAAAGAGCTTTGTCTCTTAGAGCTTGATCCTGAAATAGAGAGAACCTTCCACCAACGTTGTAGACAGTAGAGGAAGAAGGAAAAGGAATTGCAAGAGTTGATCGCACAGGAAGTTTGTGAAAAAACTACCTTACAGGAAGTACAAATGGATCCACCTGTAGTTAATCCTCAAGCAAATCCAGCAAATGGAGGAAATCAACAGAATGCAAACAATAGGCAACAACAAAGGGGAATTCCTCCAGCAAATCCCATCTTCATTGCCGAAGAGAGGGAAGGGGAAATCAGAGACTATGCAGCCACCACTTTTCAGAATTTGAATACAGGAATTGCATAACCAAACATCGAAGCCAATCACTTTGAGCTAAAACCAATGATGTTCCAGATGCTTAATGCAATGGGTCAATTTGCAGGACTAAAAAATGAAGACCCGCATAAGCATATAAAAACATTTCTCAAGATATGCAATTCTTTCAAATTAACAGGAGTCTCCAATGACACCCTAAAGCTCAAACTTTTCCCTTTTTCCTTACAGGGAAATGTTGAAGCATGGCTCGACTCTTTTCCTCCAAACTCAATCACCACATGGGATGAACTTGTAAAGAAGTTTCTTTTGAAGTATTTCTCACCCACTAAGAATGCTCAAATTATAGGAGAAATTATTACCTTCAAACAGGGAATAAATGAAGGTGTAGATGCACCTGGGAGCACTTTAAGAAGTTGGTGAGATAATGTCCACACCATGACTTGCCTGCTTGCCTCTTAATCGAGCATTTCTACAATGGGTTGACTCAAGCTTCGAAGACCCTAGTCAATGCATTTGCTAATCGATCCTTGCTCAAAAAGATGGTGAACGAAGCAAACAAAATCTTAGATGCAATGATATCCAATAATAGCCAATAGGGAGAAGACGAGTCACACAGCACCAGAAACGTCGCAAGAATGCATGAAGTGGATGCAATAGCAGCATTAAGTGCCCAGATATCAACAGGAATGCATGGTGTGATTCCTTCATTCCTTGGGTAAGTCGCTAAGTCTGGAAAAATTAAGCACCTTTCATTAGAGTGTTAATTTAGGAAATTACCTTTTAATTAATTGGCCCACTAATGTAGTGAGCCTATAACACTAAGATATAAATAAATGTATATGGGGCACATTAATGATAATATTAAATTTTAAAAAATATAACATTCTCCCAATTGACCCATTTGACATTATTTGTCAAGTATGTTAATAAACACAGTGCCCATAAAAGATAAATTTCATCTGCATGTCATGATATCAATGTCAAGTCAAGAAACTAATAAGGATCATGGCGGTCATACATCATTTCATCAACATAATCCCTTCCATGTATCACGAAATTAGTTCTTCACTGAATATGATCTATAACAAAGGAATGCAATAATAATGGTCCAACAATAATCGTCTTTTTTCAAGACAATGTCCTGTTTGATTTACATAATTCATTTATGTATATACCAATCATAAGAAACAAGAATGATAAGAGAAAATCTGAAACAATAAATAAATGAGCTCAAAGTGTCAAATAACATAATCATAATATTAATAATGGTATCCTATAATGCCTAGACATTCGACATGTTCCTTGAATGTCTTAGGTGGAAATTCTTTCATTAGTGGATCCACTATCATAAGGTTAGTGCTAATGTACGATTGACACTCCTTGTTTCTAAACTTCTTCTTTAACGACAAAATCTTTCAATTTCATATGTTTAGCACCTTTTGAATACTTGTTGTTTCGTTAGAAGAAGACTACTGCAGAATTATCACAATAAATTTTCAGCGACTTGGGAATACTGTCGACAATTCCAAGTCTTGAAATAAAATTTTGCAGCCATAAACCATAAATTGTAGCCTCAAAGCATGCTACAAATTCATTCTTTGATTGTGTTCTTTTTTTTTTCCATTGCATGAGACTAAACTTATCTCCCTTTTGAATTGGAACACACTTGAAGAGCATTTATCCATCTTAAATCTCTCCAAAACTTTATTATTATATGCTTTTTCTGAGAATATCCTAACAATCCATGTGCTCGATCATGGAATATTTCTATTCCAATCACATAGATGCCTCACCCATATCTTTCATTTCAAAGTTCTTTGAGAGAAATTCTTTGGTTTGACATAATAAACCAAAGTCATTAGTATCTAGCAAGTTGTCATCAACATACAAAACAAGAAATATAAACTTACTCCCACTAATCTTTATCGATCAATGACATTTTCTTTAAATCCAAAAGATGTGATGGTATAGTTAAACTTAAGATACCATTGTTGAGAAGCTTGTTTAAGTCTGTATATTCACCTCTTTAGCTTACACACCATATGTTCTTTTCCTTCAACCACAATCTTCAGGTTAATCCTTGAACACTTTTTCATCTAAATTCCCATTTAGAAAAGCAATTTTCACATCCATTTGATGAAGCTCTAAGTCATAATGAGCTACTAATGTCATAATAATTCTTAATAAATCCTTTTAGAGACAGGAGAAACATCTCCTCATAGTCAATACCATCTTTCTAAGTAAAACCTTTGACAACGAGTCTAGTCTTGTGTCGTTCAATATTGCCATTTGAGTCACGTTTGGTCTTAAAAACCCATTTATATCTAACTATTTTGCTTCCTTCAGAAAATTCTACAAGGTCTCAAATCTCATTGTGGTCCATTGATTTTAGTTCTTTTTCCATGGCATCTAACTATTTAGCAGAGCTATCACTTTCAAATGGTTTGTGAAAATGAAATTGGATCATTATCAATGCAAAAGTCAATTTCTGACTTGTGTAAATAAACCACATAATTATCAAAAATAGTTGATCTTCTTTGTCTTACAAATCTTCTTAATTTGGTCCCTCCATTGTAGGTTCATTCATTATAATATCATTATATGGTGTTTGATCATTAATTTGTTCTTCTTGTGAATTATTAACATAGTCAACAACTACATGAACAACAACTTGAAAATAAGTTACAGATGACGAAATTTGTACCCTAACTTCTTGAATTTCCACTTTACGTGGTCCCACATTGCCATTAATTTCACCATTCTCAATGAACCTAATATTTTTTGTTTCAACTATTCTTGCATTGTGGCCAAGGTTTAAAATGTCAATGTCGACGGAAATGTCGAAGTCTAAATTTTATGGAAATGTCGATGGAAATATCGATAAAATGTCGATGTCGATGGATATTTCTGGAAAAAATTTAAAATTAAAAAATTAAAAAAAATATATTTAAATTAATAAATAAATATTTTACACTTTTTAAATGAGTTAAAATCCTTGTTACAATATTATATTCACATTAAGTTACATTTTCTTGCTATTTTTTTAATATTTCATCAATTTTATACGGTATAGTGGAAATGTCGATTCCCCCCTTATGACCCATGGACATGTGGAAATGTCGATGGAAATATCGACATGTCGATGGAAATTTAATACCATGATTGTGGCTAAGACAATAAAATCTATACCCTTTAGATTTTTCTGGATAACCAAATGAAGAAACAATTGGTTGTTCTTGAATCCCATTTCTTTTCGTGTGGATTATAAATTCTTACTTCTGCTTGGCAACCCCAAACATACAAGTGCCTTAAACTGAGTTTCCTTCCTATCCATAATTCAAAAGGTATCATTGGAACTGACTTAGTAGGAACTTTGTTTAATAAGTATTGAGCAGTTCTTAACATACTCCTAACAATGTTCATTAAAGTACTATTATGCCTTTTTGCAATGCCATTTTGTTGCAATGTTCTTGACATTGTTTGTATTGAGCACAATATATGCCATGACTTTTTAGAAATTTATCAAATGGACCAAGGCACTGTCCATTCTCGTCATATTTTCCATAATATTCACCACCTCTATTAGACCTTACAATTTTCACCTTTTATCGAATTGTCTTTCAACTCATTGATAAATGTCTTTAAGACATCTATCGCTTAAGACTTTTCATGTAGCAAGTAGATATATCCATAACGTGAACAATCATCAATAAAAGTAATGAAATACTTTTCTCCATTAAAAGATGGAACATCAAACGACCAACAAATATATGTGTGTAACAAGGAGCTATGAGCTTCTTGTGGTTGCTTTCTCAATTGTGTATTTGTTTTTTTTCACTTCATACAATCCACACAAGTTCCAAGATTAGTAAAATCCAAGTTTGGAAGAATTTTATTCTTTACCAATCTTTCAATTTTTTTTTTAGATATGTGACTCAAACATTTATGCCACAAGTAGGCTAATGATTTATTATAAGGAACTTGAATGATACAATCAGAATCAATCCACCACGTATATTAAGGAACTTCAGTTAAATTTGATTTGAAACATGCTAAGGCATTATGTTTACCTTTACTTTCGAATTATGCCTTATGTTTCAGGCACTCTTTCCGATAGTGTCCTAATTTAGTTGTAGAAACAACGCTTATCCTTAATTTGTTCCTTTTGTAGATTTGGGCAGATGATTGATTTATCGTTAGTTGTCCATAATTTCCCTTTCCATACTTCTTTCCTGCTCTTTTATGACCATGAGATTAGTAGAGTAAATTATCGGTTTCTTAAGTCTTGCTTCTTCTTGAATGAGCATACTTTGAAATTCATGCACATTCCATGTATCTTCAGAGTATTATAGTTCATATGGAATGGACTATACTCTGGAGGTAAGGAGTTAAGGACAAACGTTACCAAGAAATCATCATTCTTCCATTCCCATATGGTCTTTAGCCTTTCCGCTAAGTTTGTCATTTCAAGGATATGTTCATGCATAGCATGAGAACCATCAAACTTATTGGTGGTTAAGGTACTCATCAGTGTCCCAGCAAGTGGCTTATCAATCGACTAAAATTGGGAACAATTTTTCACAAATTTCATAAATTCCTTAGCACTTTCTGTTTTTGCAATTATGGACTTGATATTGTTTGCTACATTCATTCACATAAAAATTAAGCTCAACCTATTTTATCTTTCCCAAAATTTATAGAAAGATCTTTCCTACGCACTGCTAGCATTAGTAAGTGCAACAGGTTTCTCATCAATGAATGTCAAATCAAGATCCAAAACACTAAGATAGAATCGGATTTGTTCACACAAATTAGAGAAATTGAGTCCATTAAACTTAATAATAATGTGGATGAAGAGAAACGGAAGCAGTTACTTACAAATACATAAAATATGCTTACACATCATTGCTTTGAAAAATAAACTTAAATATATAATGTATATTCATAAAACATTAAACAAATATTAAGAATACATTGAAGTTCTCCTTATAATATACAACATTCATACATAATTGATGCTAGATTTAATTTTACATAATTGGTAATTAAAATGCTCAAATTAGATACATTAGTTATGTTTGGATATACTAAAAATACCTAACCAAGCATCTCAATTAATCACGATAGGGTTCAAAATTATAAAACTACTATAATGAATTGATATACTCATGATGAAATCTTTAGTATTTTATAATATCATCTCATTCATTAGCATCACATAAACATGAGGAATACTAATTTAGCCACTTTGATAGCTAATAAATTATTTATAACACAAATATCATGATAAAATAATGAAAAGTAATTTACATTACACAATTTGTAAAACATTAATATGGAAAATAATTTTATCAATAGAAAATTTAAGAAAACTTCGTATATTCCAAATTGTGTAATTGAATTAACTTTAATTTGATATTTATAAACTTAATAATTTGGCCACTTTGGTGGCTAACAAAATATTCATAACATAGTGTTGACTGAGAAATTTTGGCCAATCTTCAATTGCCACGTCATTATTCCAAATTAATGACGAAACTACAAATAATTAAATTTGGGACCAATTATAAATTGACAAGTATGCCAAATTTAATTTGAAGACCAAAATTGGCAAATTCTAAAAATTAAAAGGCCACACGTATTCATTATGACAATTTGACCAAACAATTAAATTTAATTTGGTCAAATGGGTTATATGGAATTTGGGTCAAAGTTAAATAAATCTCAAATCCAAATGGTTAGGCCCAAAGCCAACTAAAGCCCAAGTCCATGGTTGGGCCCAAAAGCCATTATGGCCCAAGTCCACATGCCCATGGGAAATCTCTATAAATAAAAGAGCTCTCCTTCATTTGAGAGGTTCAGAAATTTGATTCTCCAGAGAATTCAGAGAGAATCCTTAAGGTCCTTAGGTGCTAAATACTCCCTAAATTCCTTAGGTGTCAAACACTCTTGGAGTTCTTAGGTGTTGAACACTCATTGAAGACCAAAGACTCTTCAAGACTTGAAGACTTCAAGACCCTAAAGATTGATTGAAGCTTCAACCTCGAGAACAAGCTGCATAGCCTTCGAGATAAATCTACACTCGAGAACAAGCTGCGAAGCCCTCGAGACAAATCTACATTCGAAAACAAGCTGTGAGGCCCTCAAGACAAATCTACATTCTAGAATAAGCTATGAAGCCCTCGAGACAAATCTACATTCGAGAACAAGCTGTGAAGATGTTTGAACATAAGAGAGAAAGAATCAGAGGATAAACATTAAAGATTGTACTCCACTACATTCGAATTAATACAAATTAAATTAATTTACAAGTGTCTCATTTCTCTTTCTTTGTTGAAATCACGTGTGAACAAATTGGCACGCCCAGTGGGACCATCTCTACCTTTCATCTCAACATACAAGTGAAGTAATGTCATCCAAAAAGACTTCTTCGATGACTGTTTTTATGAGTAACTTGTACACGGGTTCTGTTACTCAAAGTTGCTCCAATGAACTGAGGCTACAAGACGATAAAGTTGCTATTGTAGGCGAAGTAATGACACTGCTGGGGGAATCGACTATAACAAGTTTTCTATTAAGTTCAACCCCTTGTTCGATCTTGATTCTGACGTAGTGTCCGTCATGACAACTAAAGCAAGCACTGTGGAGGAAAGAATGGCAGATATGCAGGAGAAAATCAACAACTTGATGAAAACGATCGAAGAAAGGGATTCTCAAATCGCATACTTAAAGAGCCAGATTGAGAACCCGAATTTCGTTGAGTCAAGTCAAACTCCTACCGTCAAAGATCGTAATAAAGAGAGGGTCGTTGTGCAAGAAGATCAACCGCAACACTCCACTTCGATTGCTACACTATCTGTCCAACAACTTTAGGACATGATAATGAACTCCATTAGAGCTCAATATGGTGGGGCTTCTCAAAGTTCTCTCTTGTATTCTAAACCATATACTAAGAGGATCGATAATTTGAGAATGCCAACTGGATATCAACCACCAAAGTTCCAGAAATTTGATGGAAAAGGCAACCCTAAGCAACACGTTGCTCATTTCATCGAGACATGCGAAAATGCTGGTACACGAGGAGATCTACTGGTTAAACAGTTCGTACGAACGCTGAAAGGGAACGCATTCGACTGGTACACTGATTTAGAGCCTGAGTCAATAGACAGTTGGGAACAGTTCGAAAAGGAATTTCTCAACCACTTCTACAACACAAGAAGAACCGTCAGCATGTTCGAGCTCACCAACATTTGACAACAAAAAGGTGAACCCGTTGTCGACTACATAAATCATTGGAGAGCCATGAGTCTCGATTGTAAAGATCGTCTCACTGAACTGTCAGCTATGGAGATGTGCATTCAAAGATGCACTGTGGACTTCTTTACATCCTCCAAGGTATAAAGCCTCGTACCTTTGAAGAACTAGCAACTTGCACCCACGACATGGAGCTAAGTATTGCTAGTTGAGGAGATAAAGACCTTCTGGTCCCTGACAAAAGGAAAGAGGGAAATGACATCCATGAGACTTCAGAAGAAGTTATGGTTATCAATACAACCCCTATCAAGTTGTCTTCAAAAGGAAAAGACAAGAGGAATGAAAAGCGACCAGAAAATGAAAGGTATCGCCTAACTTTGAAGGAAAGATAGAAAAAAGTCTATCATTTTCCTGACTCTGACATTCCTGACATGTTAGAGCAACTACTGACACACGACTGATCAAGCTTCCAAAATGTAAACGGCCGGAGGAGATGGAAAATGTCGATGATCTCAAGTATTGCAAGTGTCATCGAGTTATCAGTCATCCAGTGGAGATGTGCTTCATCCTAAAAGAGCTACTTCTAAGATTAGCTAAAGAAGGAAAAATTGAGCTAGATCTCGATGAATTAGCTCAAACAAACCATGCTGCAATGACAACAGACACATGCAGTCAAATGCACTCTTGTCTGCTTCATGATCAAGGAGTGTGTCTAGTCCAATTTGGAACCTTGGAACCTGTATCTATTTGGTTTCAACATGAGGTACCAAAAAACAAACTTCAAGACATGGTCAAACCTACCAAACTTCACGATTTCCTTCCAGTGGAAAAAGGAGAAGAAGATTTGGCAAAATCATACTGCACCAATGTGGAAGAAGTTGATGATTCAAAAGAAGTCGAGCAAAGGACTTCTGTCTTTGATCCCATCAAGCCTTCAACTACTCGACCTTCAGTCTTTCAAAGGATGAGTATGGTCGCGACAAAAGAAGAAAGCCAAAGTCCAACTTCTGTCTCAACTTGAACTTCAGTTTTCCAAAGGCTAAACATCTCCACATCGAGGAAAAATCAACCTTCAACATCTATATTTGATTGTCTCAAAATAACAAACGATAACATGAAAGGAAGATGAGTTCCTTAAAGGCAGAATTGTTTGATGAAGTGAACAGTGACAAAAAGATTCACAGTCTTGTTCTTTCTCGTATGAAAAGGAAGTTCTCCGTTCTCACAAGCATGGAGGGTTCCTTGAAGGTGAAGAAAAATGTCATCATCTTAACAAATCCTACAAATGAAGGATCTAATCAAGACCATGATGAAGACAAGAACATCTAAGATGAAAAGAAAGCTCATTGTCGCAAGAGCCTAAACTACATGATGCTTCTGGCCCCACGAGCTTAAAAGGTGAACGACCCCTAAAAAAAAATTCTTTGAACTACATTTTGACTTGATCCCTTCCAATCAAAGGGTATGTAGGCAACTTAAAGAAAAATAAAACTTTAAGCTCAGTCTCCAAAAAAGTTTCCATCCCCATGAAAATAAAATGTTACAAGTTGGAAGCATACGAGAGAGCTTCATTCCCCTCAAATTCGGTCCGTCTCTCACTCCCCTAAAGTTTGAACTTCAACCCCCTCAAGTTTGGTTCGTTGCTTATTCCTCTAAAGTTCGAGCTTCATTCCCCTTAAATTCGATTCGTCGCTCACTCCCCTAAAGTTTGAGCTTTGTTCCCCTTAGGTTTGGATTGTTGCTCACCCCCTAAAGTTCGAGCTTCGTTCCCTTCAAGTTTGGTTTGTCACTCACTCGTTCTAAAGTTTGGGTTTCGCTACTCCACTAAGTCAGGAGGTTTCATCCGTCGTCGTTCGCTCCTCCCCCAAATTAGGAGGCTCCGTCCGTCGACGCTTTCCTGCCAAGTTAGGAGGCTTCATCCATTGACGCTTGCTCCTCCACCAAGTCAGAAGGCTTCGTCCTACGACGCTCGTTCCTCTGCCAAGTCAGGTGGTTCCATTTGTCGACTCTCTTCCTCCAAGTCAGGAGGCTTTGTCTGTCGACGCTTGATCATCTGCAAAGTCAGGAGGCTACGTCCGTTGATGCTCGTTCCTCCAACAAGTAAGAAGGTTTCTTCCATCAACGCTTGCTCCTCTGTTAAGTTAGAAGGCTCCGTCCGTTGAAGCTCTTCCGCCAAGTTAGGAGGCTCCATCCATCGACACTCCTCTGCCAAGTCAGAAGGCTTCGCCCTGCGACACCTCATTCCTCTGCCAAGTCAGGAGGTTCCGTTCGTTGATGCTCTTCCGCCAAGTTAGAAGGTTCCATCAGCCGATGCTCCTCCACGAAGTCAGGAGGCTCTGTCCATAGACGTTTTTCTATCAAGTTAGGAGACTCCATCCTTTGACGATCTTCCTTCAAGTCATGAGGCTTCGTCCTACAACATTAGCCCCTCCACCAAATCAAGAGGCTTCGTCTGTTGACGCTCGCTCCTCTGCCAAGTCAAGAGGCTCCGTTCGTCGATGCTGGCTCTTCCACCAAGTTAAGAGGCTTCGTCCGTCGATGTTTGCTCCTCCACCAAGTCAGGAGGCTCCATCCATCGACGCTCGCTCCTTTGCCAAGTGAGGAGGCTTTGTTGGTTGTCACTCAGTCTCAAGTTTGGAGGCTCTGTCCGTCATTGCTTACTCCTCCGCCAAGTCGGAAGGCTCCGTTCACCGTCACCCACTTCTTCACCAAGTCAGAAGACTTCAGGCCAACAGTGGTGTCATTGAGCAAATATTGAAGAACCCAAAAGCAAAAAAAAAAAAAAAAAAAAGCTAGAAGAAATATATGATTTACCTTGAAAGTTATCTTTACCAGCGGCGGGGCTGCAGGAACACCATAGGCCTCGTTAGGGTCGAGTGTTCTTAAGCTAACATCAAAGGGCGAGAGGTAGCTGTAGGTACACCTAGAACCGCTAGGGTCCCACCCAAGTGTACCGCGCTAAAGATGGTGAGTGTCGTAGCTACAAGAGCTAATTAACCGCAAACAGAGGTAACTGCAGGTACACCTAGAACCGCCAAGGTCCTACCCAAGTGTACCCGCGCTAAAGATGGTGAGTGACGTAGCTACAAGAGCTAATTAACCGCGAATAGAGGTAGCTGCAGGTACACCTAGAAACGTCAGGGTCCTACCCAAGTGTACCAGCGCTAAAGATGGTGAGTGTCGTAGCTACAAGAGCTAATTAACGACAAACAGAGGTAGTTGCAAGTACACCTAGAACTGCCAGGGTCCTACCCAAGTGTACCCGCGCTAAGATAGGCATCGTGGCTACAAAAAAAAAGAAAAAAAAAAGAAAAAATTGAATTACCTCAAATTCCTTTTCTCTAGTCGATAAGCATCAAAGAAAATGAGCTGTCAAATAAAGTTTCCTCTCTAAAAAAACCAGAGAGGGGGCAAAGTCAAATTCCTTTTCTCTAGTTGATAAGCAATAGGGTATTCCTCAAAGAAAATGAGCTGTCAAATAAAGTTTCCTCTCTAAAAAAAACAGAGAGGGGGCAAAGTCAAAAGGTGTTAGCCTAAAAAAAAAGAGAACAAAAGTTTGCAAAAAACAAATTGCAAAGAAAAAAAAAAGAAAAGAAAAGAAAAAAAGTTTGAAAAAAAGATTTGCAAAGAAAGAAAGTTAGCAATGTAAAAAAAAAAAAAAAGAGGTTACAAAAAAAAAAGAGAGAAAAGAAAAGAATTGGAAAAAAAAAAAAGAGAAGAAAAAAAAAAGAAGGAAACAAACTTTCCCTACAGCTGCAAGAAGAGGATGAAAAAAAAGGCAAAAGTAAAAATTAAAAAAAAAAATCAGAATTCTAATAGAAAAAAAAAAACTAAAAAAAGAAGAAGAAAAAAGAGTCCAGTTGTTGCCTGCCGTCAGCATGAAAGAAGAATGAAAAAAAAAAAGAGAAAAGAAAAGGAAGAAAAAGAAAAGAAGAAAGAAGGGCTGTAAAAAAAACAAAACCTGTTGCCTGCCGTCAACATGAAGAAGAAGAAAAAATTGTGACGTGAAGCTTAAAAAAAACCTCACATGCGCATATGAACAAAGAGGAGGAGGGAAGTTTAAAATAAAAAAAAATAAAATAAAAGGGTGAGGGTTGCTAAAAAAAAAAAAAAAACCTGATGCACCCGCAGGCGCCTGGAAGAAGAAGGAAAAAAAAAGGCTCTCTGACATGAAAAAAAAAAAGTAAAAGAGGTGGGGGTTGTATATTGTTGAAATTAAAAAGAAAAAAAGGGGGATACACATGATTGGAGGATACAAGCCTTCGCAAAAAAAAACTTGAAATTATAATTTAGCTCTAAGTTTGATTCAAATCATTTTTTAGAATCCTTGTCAAATTAGGAATTTTGTTCCAAATTATTGCAATATCATAATTCAAATTCGAAATCAAATTGAATTACGGTAAAATATGGATTTGATTCAAATCGATTTACAAATCAAATTCGAATTGGTCCAACTTTAAATTAAGTTGGATAAATTTTGAATTTAATTCAATTTGAATTATATTTCAAGAATTGATCGTCAAAATTTGGGAATAATCCAAATTTCATCCCAACTCAAAATTTGACTAAAATTCAAGTTCAAATTCCATTCATATTCAAGAACCTAAATTCTATCCAACGTAAAAATCATGGTAGAAATTCAATTTTGCTTCAAATCAAAGTTTGGGCACATTCCAAATTTTGTCCCAAATAAATTTCGAATTCAAGTCATTGATCTCAAATCAAGAAATTTTGGGTGCAATTACAATTCAATCCCAAAACAAATTTGAGTGGAATGCAAAATAAAACAAAGGTTATGCTTCAATCCATGTTAAAATTGGATGGAGTTTGGGCATTACTCGAAATTCAATTTGGAATTAAATCCAATTGAAATTCAAATCAAATTTGGTCGCCAAACAAGAAAAATCAAAATTCTGTCCAAAATTCAAATTTTGATTAATTGGGGCAAAAAGATGTGTAAAAAAAAGTCAAAATTTTGAGCCAAATTCATATTTTGATTAATTGACATGTCAAATGGAGTTAAGATTAGGAACAAAAAGCTTACATTTCGACTCCAAACTATCTTTTTTGAGATTCACTCACCCATACTTGTGCATAAATCTCGAAAGGGGCATTAGTTGACTGAGAAAATTCGGTCAATCTCTAATTGCCACGTCATTATTCCAAATTAATGACGAAACTACAAATAATTAAATTTGGGACCAATTATAAATTGACATGTATCCCAAATTTAATTTGAAGACAAAAATTGGCAAATTCTAAAAATTAAAAGGCTACATGTCTTCATTATGACAATTTGACCAAACAATTAAATTTAATTTGGTCAAATGAGTTATATGGAATTTGGGTCAAAGTTAAATAAATCTCAAATCCAAATGGTTAGGCACAAAGCCAACTAAAGCCCAAGTCCATGGTTTGGCCCAAAAACCATTATGGCCCAAGTCCACATGCCCATGGGAAAACTCTATAAATAGAAGAACTCTCCTTCATTTGAGGGATTCAGAAATTTGATTCTCTAGAGAATTCAGAGAGAATCTTTAAGGTCCTTAGGTGCTAAATACGCGAAGCCCTAGAGACAAATCTACATTCGAGAACAAGCTGTGAAACCCTCAAAACAAATCTACATTCGAGAACAAGCTATGAAGCCCTCGAGACAAATCTGCACTCGAGAATAAGCTGCGAAGCTCTCGAGACAAATCTACATTCGAGAACAAGCTGTGAAGACGTTTGTACATAAGAGAGAAAGAATCAGAGAATAAACATTAGAGATTGTACTCCACTACATTCGAATTAATACAAATTAAATTAATTTACACGTGTCTCATTTCTCTTTCTTTGTTGAAATCATGTGTGAACACATAGATATCATGAAATAAATAACGATAAGTAATTCACATCACACAATGTGACAATTTAATAATAGTAGATTAAAACAATCAAACAAATTATTATTAGTGTTATTTTTAACATTTATTTGATTGAAAAAGAATTTGTTTCAATTCCTGGAATTTGAATCTTTAAAAGTCAAATGTCGTACATAGCCTATTAAAACTTCGAAATCTTGTGGGACCCATCGCTTTTGGAATTTGATGTGTTTGTAATCAATAACATGATTGAACTCACATAAAATTCAATCAGCAAATCTTATTGGAATTTGAATTCTTGATCCGGTGAATTTAATTTGAATTCAATCTTGAATGCAGAAAGACAAATCAATTCAAGAAATTCATAGCCACCGGCGGATTCATCACAATCACTTTAAAACTTAAATATTAATCTAAATCAATCAAAAAACTCAATTCTTGAATGCAATCGCAATGAATTCTTAAATACAAGAATGAAAATCAGTCAAGATACAAAATTCTTGAATGCAAGAACGAACATCAATCAAGATACGAAAGTCTTGAATGCAATAACAATGAATTCTTTAATACAAAAACGAAAATCAATCAAGATACGAAATTCTTGAATATAATAACAATGAATTCTTGTTCCTTATAAATTCGTTCACTTGATTCATTAAGGAAAAGCCAAACATATATAGTTATTTGCAGCGAAAACATAAATTCATACATTAAAACATCAATAGAAAATCTCATGTTCTCAACGTTTCTCAGATACCACATGTAAATTTTAGATTACATGATTATACAATAAAATTCTAACATTGTATGATTCAATAGAAGTCAAGTTCTTTAAACAAGATGATTTTCACAATAACATAAATTAGAGTAATATATCTTGATCCATGATATTGATCTCATAAAGGATTGTGTTTCTTTCTCTTGGCCTTCCTTTAGAACTTCATTAGGTCTTCTTGATGGAGAGAAAATTCTACTTTATTAGCCAGAGAGATGATCAATCCTTAGAGCTTTATCTTTATATATGCATCTTCCATCAGGGTGTTAATTTGAAAAATTACCTTTTAATTAATTAGTCACTAATGTAGTGGCCCAAAACATTAAGATAGAAATAAATGTATATGGGTCACATTAATGATAATATTAAAAATAAAAAATCTAACATCAGATTCAACGATGATGGGCGGAAGTGGTTTGCAACCACAACGATTAATGTGCTTCGAGAATCTTGACTAGCCATTGATAATTAATCTTCTTGCTTCCAGCACAGATTGGAGATCCGCCAGAGTCACGGAGTATGCAACCCACCCCGCCACAGCCGGCTGCATCATTCCAGGCAGCATCCGAATCCACTCGTCTTGACTCGGATGGTTCTCCGATCTCCTCTAGCTCAGGTTTGAGACTCTGACTTTTGACTCCTCTGAGAAAATGTTGATCCCTCTGCACACTAAATTCAAGCTAGCTTTCTCCGACATCTGGTTTCCATAGGCAATTTGATTTCTGTGGTTCCAAAGATTCCACATAACAATAATAGCCAATTTGAGATCCTCCATAGACGAGAAATCTGCCAGTCATCTTCCAGTCATCCCTACACAATCAAACAAAGAGATGTTCAGTAAGCTTACAGCCCCAAAAGAGATGATTTCCGGCACAACGGGCAGAGAACGAATATATCAATCCCTCTTTTTTGAATATTTCCTAGTCGGGATGGAAGTTTTCATTTCATTTCTTGGTAAATAAATAGTATAAATTCAGAGGTTTTAGAATGACACTTGTCACTCATTATCATCAATTTTTATTATTTTTTTTTAGTACAACAAATGTGAGATATAGAGATTTAAATCTTCAATCTCAACAGAAGAATAAGATGTTAATTACCGTTGAGTTATGTTCATGTTAACTAATTTTTATTTTATTTAGAAGATGCAAATTAATAAACTAAAATTAAATTAAATTAATATATTTTTTACTTTATTCATAAATAAAATAACACAAACAATATAATGACAAAAGAGATATAGTTCTCTTACACACAATCAACTCTCAATCCTAATTTTATTTTAAAGGTTTAATTATCAAAAATACCCCTGAACTATGGGTTTGGTTTCAATTATACCCCTGAACTTTGAAAAGTTTCATTTTAACCCTTGAACTTTGAAGTTTGTTTCAAAACAACCCTTGAAGGCTAATTTTTGTTAAATTCATGGATGAAAAATGATGTTTTTGCATTTATATTGTTGCTTATGTGAACATATTTGAACATATACGTTGAAAAAAAAAATCAAAACGTATACAAATACATTATTTTTCGTACATAAATTTAACGGAAAAAACCTTCGAGGGTTGTTTTGAAACAAACTTCAAAGTTCAAGGGTTAAAATGAAACTTTTCAAAATTCAGGGGTATAATTAAAACCAAACTCATAGTTCAGGGGTATTTTTGATAATTTAACCATGGTTTCTACCCCTAGGCTTCATACCTACCTAGATCATCTCCTATTTCGAAAGGATTGATTTGCAAATTTTATTATGAAAAGACCTTCGAGTCTTCAATTCTAATCATTCCATTCACGGAGACCCTTCATTGAAATAAAATACATTAAAATAACAATATTGTTTATTTTGGACCTAACACAATACAATTTTACTTTTAGATTCTAGGAAAAAATACATTTATCGTCCTTGAATTTTTAGCAATAGGTTCATTTGATCCATCAATTTTTAAAATAGACTTTTTAGTCCTGGAGTTTTGATAAATAAATTTAAAAGGTCTCTCAAGTAATTTTTTTATTATTTTAATACCACATGGAAAATTAAAATATTAAAAAATAATAAACATAATAATAATAAACCTTCTATCTCCTCGCACTCACCTCCTGCCCCCACCCCCTCTTCTCCTCTTTCTCTCTCCTCTTATAGACCACCCTTCTTCTTCCTCCATGTTCTTTGAACAAAAAGAAGGTGGCCTAGTTGAACTGAATAATGAGTTACGGTAGAATTGAAAGAAATTTTATAGAAAGAAATGAGGGGAGGTTTTTTAGAGAGAGAAAAGAGTGGAAGAAGAGTTAGGGTTGAGAAAATATAGTTTTTTTATGCTTGGATAAAATGGTACAACGTAAACGGGGATGAAAAGAGTTCAACAGATCTTTGTAAGAATTCTTTTATGGGCAATTTTGGAGAAACGAAGAAAATAAAAGTGTGAAGAAGCTGGAAGAAGAAGAAAAAGGGGGTGGTCGTGTGAGAAGAGAGAGAGAGGGGAGAAGAGGGGGTGGGGGCAGGAGGTGAGTGAGGGGAGAGAGAAGGTTTGTTATTGTTATTATTCTTATGTTTATTATTTTTTAATTTGTTTAATTTTCTATGTGACATTAAAATAATAAAAAATTATTTGAGAGATCTTTTAAACCTATTTCTCAAAACTTATTGACCAAAATAAAATGTCTATTTTGAAAATTTAGTGACTAAAAAGATCTATTTTGAAAACTCAGAGACCAATTGAACCTATTGCTAAAAGTTCAATGACCAAAAATATATTTTTCCGTGAATTCTATCTAAATTATTTGATATCGATGGACATATTGTCTTGTCTTTTATATAAAGAATATTTAGCCATTTCAATCCATGTAAAACCTTATTCATATCCCTAACCATGGGATAAAAGAGCCATTAAGTATGCTCTTTTCTCTCTCATATACACAAAATAAAAAGAGAGGCTTGGTAAATATTGGAACTGATTTGTTCTCCTCAAGATGTTTCACATATACACTTAAAACAGCAAAATTACATTTCCAGAAAAATTGATTGATGGAAAAGAAACTTGGTAAGATTGAAACTGATTTATACTCATCAAGATATTTCAAATTGAAGAACCAAAACAAAAAATTACCAGAAAAGTTTTATATAACTATATTAAACTCTGATCTAAAACCTGACTTCCACTTAACCGGATACTGATTGTCTCTTATCAGACTGGCTGCTCCGGCCTCTGAATCCAACTACATTTAACTTCTGACCTGTAGATTTGATGGCGCTCCCGGGCCGCCTTCTGCTAGCCATTGGCTTCTTCAACTCAGAAGATGGTTTTCTCAGGTTGTTCCTCGACGATTTTACCAACTTAGAAACCCGAACAGCAGACTTCTGAGTCTTTGGTGGAGATGATGCTTTTCCAGATGCACCCTTTGAATGGATGGTTGAAGATTTTGTTGTTGCTGATCCTGCTGATGATGATGATTTAGCTCTGCTTCTCTCACTTGAAACCTTGACCAATTTTTCATTTTTCGTTTTCTGCTTGGTTATACGATCTCGTGCAATGTCTCTCCGCACATTATCTGCAGTGAGAGATTCCAAGCTCTCATTTTTCCGGATCGCTTCCTCTATGCGAGTGGCCAAAACATCATCCTTTTTAGCGACCAGGCTTGTCACCTTTCCTACACACAGATGTACAAATAACGAAGGATCAGCAAGGAAGTTCAGGTGGCCGATCCATCAAAAAGAAAGAAAAAAAAAAAGGAAACAAGAAAAAAGGGCATTTCATTGCAATCTCTCTGTGCTAAGCCCGGAACCAGAAGGAAACAGAATGGCATTGCACAAGCACAGAAGTTAAAAGAAAAATAAAATGGTATTGCCTGCTAACAATTGCTAACACAAAAAGTAGGAAAAAAAAATTCCCCCCTCATTGAATCAAATTTAACCTTGAATTTTCATAAAAAAAAACATTAAATTTTCAATTTCATCAACTTCAACCTAACTTGTATAAGTGGTAAAATGTATACCTTTAATTAATTTAGATTAATGGCTAGCTATAAGTATTATTATGGTCGGATGTGGCAACTTTTGTAAGTCCTGGTTCTTCTAGTCATAATACACTTTTTTTAGTTGGATTCAGATATTTTGTTATTGAATTTTATAACTTTTTTTCACTGATTTTGTGGTTTGGCCCAAGTATTTTCCTCCCTAGTTACCTAACGAGTGGACAGCATAAATCCATGTGAAATAACAGAGTTACGAAGCGTCAAGTACATCAAAGAGCATGCAGCAAACCTTTTGCACCCATACGGGCTGTTCTTCCAGTGCGATGAAGGTAGTCAATCTAAAAGGAAAAACAAATTATCATTTACGAGCTAATTTGGTACAAAAATGAAAAGTGCAGTCACAAAAAAAAAGGTGGTGAAAATAAGCAAGCCAAGTTGATCAAAAGATAATAACTCTTACAGAGTTCAAAGGGAAATCAAACATGATGACATGATCCACATCCAAGTCCAGTCCCCTAGCAGCCAAATCTGTGCAGACTAATGTAGGACAATCAGCATCATCACTCTTGAACTTCTTGAGATTCTCGACCCTGATTTTCAATGGACAGTATGTCTACAGTTATACGACATTATAGGGCCAAAGGGAAATAAACATATATGCCAGAATCTTAGGGTATGACATGATTGCTTGGACCCATGATGATTATGGTCGAAAAAAATCTGTTTGCTCTTTTTTCCTACTTCAGTTCAGAGTTAGAATTTCATTCCTCCAGATTGAATTAAAACAATAAAAGGGGAAAATCTCGCTGCAGATTTAAATATGTTGCTTCTTGATGATTTAAAAAGAAAAAAAAAAAGCATTGAAAATCTGAATATGGATTACTAAGAACAAACAAACTTCTTGTATCTAGTCGTTGTTTGCTGTTTTTCCATGTACGTCACTGCAACTACTTTGTAGTTTTTCATTTCAGCAATGAAATTTGTGTTTTCATTTAAAAAAAAAAAAAAAAAACCAACACTTCAGTACACCGTATGAAGGCTGTATTGAACAACGTTGGAGAAACAGCTAGAAACTATTGTCGCTGAGAAGAGTAAATTTTATAATATTGCAATGGAGTTCATCGTGGAAATTCCTTACCTCTTCTGTGCAGGCACCTCTCCGTGGTAATTCACTGTAGAAATTTGATTTTCACCAAGAAAATGATCCACAGCACGGCTGGAATTTAAAGTGTTACAGAACACCATTACCCTATTACCTTTCGCCAGACTTGGTTCGAGAACCTGCATCCTCACAAAATAATAAATATGAGGCCCAATAGACAGTGCAATAGTCCAGTCAGATAACGTGATGCTTCAAAACTTCCAGCTGTGTTCGGAATGATTTAGCTGGTTGATTCTTCTTTTCCATATTCATTTGTTTATCAATTACTTGGATTTATCTGTCTCCGTCTCAGTAATTTATTACTTTAGAGAATAAGTCTTATCCATACCATAGTATTCAAAGCTTGAATTACTAGCCCTAACCTAGAATACTTCTTTGCAGGAAAACATAGAACCGAGGATAACTGTCAAGCCAAAAAATATTTTTCTGCTTCTGGTAAGCATAGTGCATAGAATCTCTTTGCCGACTTAAGGTCAAATATGTTAAGCAAATGGAAAACTAGTGAAAAGGGAAAAGGGGCTGGAGGAATTTTAAAATACTGACACCGAAATCAAAAGACAATTGGCAATGCAAAAATAGTTGAGAATCAATCTTATACAGATTACTTCTAACAAACTCAAGAGGGAGTAACTACCTGAGGAGAAATCAATGAGATTCTTCATGTGGTAAATAGGAAAGATGGAACTCATGGATGCGTAAGTTCAGTTCCACTTGTTAAATATCAAAACCTTGTCAGGTGGGAGGTTGAAAACTTCATGGTCATGGCATGGCTTGGCAGTTTAACAACCCAGATATTGGCAGTTACTTTTACAGAGATCTTTAGAATTTTTAACACCCAAAGTCCATTTTCGTGGTCCTAGTCTCAATATAATCCAAGAACTCGTAGTATTTGATGCAGGGATATTTATGACATTTAGTGATTTTGGGTTTGTTGGCTTTAGTAGCCGTTGGGATGTGACTGTTGGTATGTATAACCAAGCTGGGGTTGTTAGGATTTAACCATTGGAGACTTGGAGTTAGGAGGTTAGTTAGGCTTCGGTCCGCTGCTTTACTTGTATAAATATTGGTTGTTTAGGTTGTATGAACTCAAATTTCTTAATCAATAAAACTTATTTCCCTTCGGCTACACCAAATTGGAAGTTGGTTTCAAATTAAAAATAAAATCCAGGAACAACAGGAATTAGTTTCTTGCTAGACTGATGCCTATTTCTTGTTGCCCTTGCTTTTCCTTTATATCCCATATGCACTGTGAACTCTTGAACATTTCTTCCTCTTCTCCATGGTCTTGTAATCTACCTCCTAGTATCTTTTCTTTTCCTCAATTGCCAGAGGGGTTAAGGCTGCCAATTTGATGAGAAAGATTCATACTTGAATGTTGCAGTCCAAAGCTTTCTTCCAAGACTGTCATACGTTTTAAAAGATCTTGTAAAGGGAGGAGGCAGTGTTATATTTCAAGCATCACCACCAATAGTTCGCAGGAAAAACAGCTTGTTTTTTGGATTTCTTGCTGCCAAAGGTCCCCCTTTTCTTCCATCAAATCAAGCAGCGCAATTCTCTTTTGAAGGAAAGCCATCAGTATTTAAGGTCTTTTAAAATATCGTTGTGACTCATGTACATGTTCTGAAACCAAAATACAGAGGATCCACTTTGAAACCACCAGTATGGAGTGGAATGAGGAAGTGGTCAGAAGTAATTCTTTCCAATTTCTCTACTCTAGCTTCTTGAAACAATCCAACTAACCCTTGTCTAGCCATAAGGGGCATGATGACCAGATGCCATACTCACTTCCTCCAGCTTATCACTGGCAGTCTATTTAGGGCTCAACCTCAATGATTGCAACTAAACATGAGGGTTGTGAATTTACAAGGCTCCTTGGACTGGGAATTTCCAAGACCAGGTGATATATTTTCTCTTCATCTCTCTTTTACTAAAAGGATAAAGAGATCCTATGGCTTGATCACGTTTGGGCTTTCTTTTGGAACCTATGGTTGGAGTGCGATGCCTGCATCTTCAACATGAGAGTTGTGCTCATTATAGGACTTAATCCCAGGCTTTATAAACCAGGAATCTAGCAATATAAGAGTGCAAATTTCCCTATTTCTTAAGCTGGACCACGTGAAGAGGGGCATACATTTAAATTTATAGAAAATAGAATAATGAATCTCAGTGCCCAAGCCAACCACAAAATCATGTATTTCATGGAAATAAGGATATTATGCTCTAAGACTCTAAGCTAATATTTATCAGTGCGTCCATAACCAACTAGGAAGTACCCAAGAGATAAATATAATATTCAGACCTGCAATAATGCTTCCAGCTTGTTTTCAGCACCTGAAAGTTTGATGAAATCATGACGAGCAGATGCAATCTTTTTATGCAAGGTTGATGTGCGTAAATGCACAATGCCTTGAAACTCCTCGTCAATCAGCTTTTGAACTGCCTGCAATGGCCAGACCGTACAAGCAGGAAAATTTTTAATTACCAAAATGTATACTGAAAGAAGAAATGCAGAATTTGTAAATCAAATCGAATGATTCAAAGGAAGGAAACTGATCTCACATTTAGAACATATTGTCAAAAGGATTCAAAGAACATTCAACACCCTTCTACCAAAATAGGGTTTCCATCAAGTTCAGCATGCCTAGGTTGGGATTTCGATTTTCTAACATCTAAATTATCAATCCATATTGATTTGAAGAAAAATTTCATCTCGACAAGGAAAAACAAAATACTTCCATCACATTGAAATCAATGACTTCACAATAACAACTAAGTATACCTTTGTCATTGTTGCAGTGACCAATATAGTTTGAAATCCTTGGTCATCATGTGATGA
This sequence comes from Trichosanthes truncata, assembly GCA_033996785.1. Taxonomy (NCBI): domain Eukaryota; kingdom Viridiplantae; phylum Streptophyta; class Magnoliopsida; order Cucurbitales; family Cucurbitaceae; genus Trichosanthes; species Trichosanthes truncata. The sequence continues at coordinate 26,265,872 of JAWPNB010000009.1, forward strand.
GGCGCGATGCTTTAATGGGCCAATAAACTTGCGAATGTCAGGTCCAAATCCATGATCAAACATGGTGTCTGCCTCATCTAGAACCTACTAAAATATTATCACAATCATGAAGGCGATAGTATACATGACAAAGCAAAATTACAAAACTAATGCAACACATGGACTGGACAAAATGTCAGGGAACTTAAAATTCTTTTGGTTGAATGCAACATCAAAACCATAATATTAGGTCCGCACCAAGTATTTGATGTCACCATACACAATGTTGCCTGCCTCAATGTGTTGAAGAACTCTGCCAGGAGTCCCCACCACCATGTCTATTGGATTACTTAATGAATCCTCCTGTGGTCTCAGCCGACCACCACCGCTTACCATGGTAGACCTGAATCGTGCATGATGACTGATAGATTTCGACACACGAAATACCTATTGAGATTATTTGATGTTAATAGGATACAACATAAAATTACATAGCAATAATCGTAATAAAACTAAGGCAACCTAAAGCAACCTGTTCCGATAGTTCCCTTGTGGGACATAGCACGACAGCTCGAGGACGCCTAGGCTTCATTAACTTACCAAACAATTCTTCATCCCGCCTCAGCAACTACAAATCAACAAATCAGAAATTGTACAGTCACAATATACTCATCAGCAGCTACATAGCACACAGTAATCAATACATAAACTTCCACATTAATAGGTTCCAGTGCCAATATCAACATTACAAACTCAAAGAGAGTGAAAAAGAAAAAGAAAAAGACTACCATTTTGCTTCAAAGGTGGAACCAGGAAAATCCATTGAGTTCAAAATGGAACAAGAATATCAATGAAGGTGGTAAATACTAAAAAAGATCCTTCTAAATTTAGAACATTGTAGAGTAACAGCACAAAGCACAATATCATAACCAGACTTCAAATATTAGAAGACAATTTTAATCTACAACAAATTTAAGCGAACCCCACAACAAAAATACTGTTGAATTAGAAAAACTAAAAGTACCTGAACAAGGGGTAGCAAGTAAGCCAGAGTTTTACCAGACCCAGTATGAGAACCCAAAATCACACTCTTTCCTTCCAAAACAGCTGGGATTCCAATGCACTGAATCTCAGTTGGAACCTCAATGCCCATCTCCCTCGCAGCCCCCATCACCTCTTCATTCAGACCCAATTCCTCAAAACTTTCAGCCAACTTCTTCTTCTTCTTCTCTGACTTCTTCATTTCATCCTCAGTACTTCCCACAGACTGTGTCAGAGTACTTCTCGTTGGCTTAGTTTTAGAAGCAGATTCCTTGAGATGCCTAGTCCTCAGCCTCTCAAGCAGAAGAGAATGCTTCAAGGGTTCAATCACCTGGATTGTTTCCGTGGATTCTGTGGAGGTTGAGGCGGTGGTAGCAGAGCAAAGAGGCCTAAATCCTGAGAAATTTCTTATTGGTTTCGGTATTTTGAGGAGTGAGAGGAATTTAGGAGGTGAAACACGAGAACTGATTAAGAGGTTTGTGGAGATTGAAAGAGAGAGGAGAGTTCTTCCTGTGCCACCCATGGCGTTTTCGATTATCCACTGCAATTTTTGCAAGAACTTTCGCCTCGTTTTTAAGAATCGGCAAACTGAATACCAGAGATGAAATGTGGCGCAGGAATAAAGGTTTTAAGCTGGCCCATTGCCCTCCCATCTTGGGTAAGACATTGCTAACTAAAACTCCTATTCGCTGATATTTTGGATTTTTTTCTTTCTGGGTTTAAAAAATAAGATTGATTATTCTTCTCCAAATTAATCGTAGCTCGGGAGTATTTGTTATATATTCCTTCTATATTGGAGGTTCAAATTCTTATACCTCACATTTGTTGTAATAAAAAATTTTAGTTCACAATCGGTAGAAGATTATACCATCGACCTTTGAAATGACACTTATCTCTTATCCACATACCTATATTCAAATTGACTATAAGATTGAATGCAAGGTTAAGATACCATTTTAGTTGTTTCATTTTGGTCTATGTACTTTCAAATATTTAATCTTTGTTCCTATACTTTCAATATATCTTAAAATTAGTCTTTATCATTATTTTGAAGTTTTTTTATTTGACTACATAAAATAATAATAATAATTTTCATTTAAGAAAATACACAATGTGAATATATTTATCAAATTTTTAAACAAAAGGTTTCTAGGGACTAATTTTTTTTGGAAAAAAAAAATCATTTTTGGCCCTAAACTTGGCAAATTGTATCAATTTTAGACCTAAAGTTTCAATTTCATAAATTTAAACCTCAAACTTGGCAGGCTGTATTAATTTTAACCTAAAACTTTCAACTTCATCAATTTAAACCTCAAACTTGAATAAGTGTATCAATTTACACCCTTAGTTAAGTTTCTGTTTCAATCACCGTTAGAAAAGTTTCTCACACATGCCCAAAGCCACGTGTTGTTATGTATTTGTTTGTTATTTTCAAAAAAATGTACCAAAAAAATAATTAAATCATTCCAAATTGGGTCACTACCATTCTGAAAAAACTACGAACTCGACTATCGAAAGTAGTACCCACAAGAAAACGGTTCCCCCTCACATTCAATGTCAATACCAGCGATGATGAGTGCGAAGAAGATCTAGGTGGTGACATCGGTTGAAGACGGCGACGACCATGGCAGTTTTTCCGACTTCGGTGGTGAGGAGTTTGAGCTTGGCTAAAATGCGGGAAAAAAAACAAGGAAGGCAGTGGTGGATAAAGCGATACTTATGAATACAATGAACTGGTCGTAGTCGACCCTGTCGACCCCATCAACAGTCTTCGGAGGATTAAGGCGACACTGCTGGAGAGAAAGTGAACAAAGATTCAACAAAGGTGATTCCAAAAGCCCTACACCCGTTGCGGCAAATAGAGGACAAATCGAGCTCGAGGCCAATGAGAAATAAAAAGAAAAGCAAAACCAATATTGACAATCGATTCAAGAATGGGAATACTCCATTCATGGAAAATCTTGTACAACTAATCTTTGTTTCTACTAATTAAAGTCGATGGACCGAGTATAATCCTACCCTGAAATTGAAAAACCTCCATTAATGAAATGGAAAAAGCAGCAGAATCAAAAAATATAAGAAGTTAAAAAAAATCTCTGCTCTGAAATTGAAAAACACTTTAGCGACTCTACTCTAATTCTCTTTAGCAATTTTATTTTTAAAAAAAATTAAAAAAATTATAGGTACTTATCATAAACCAATACGTGGCTTTAGACATGTGTGAGAAACCTTTCTAACGGGGATTAAAACAGAAACTTAACCGAATGTGTAAATTGATACACTTATTCAAGTTTGAAGTTTAAATTGATGAAGTTCAAAGTTTAGGGTTAAAATTGATACAACTTGCCAAGTTTAAGGTTTAAATTGATGAAATTGAAAGTTTATGGTTAAAATTAATACAACCTGCCAAGTTCAGGGTCAAAAATAATTTTTTTTCCTTTTTTTTTAGCAAAAGTTAATTTAAACTAACAATAAGGAGTAATTTTAAGATATATTAAAAGTACATCGACCAAATTTAAACATTTGAGAGTACAGAAACTAGGGGTGTTGACAAAACTACTTAAACCAACCGAAACCGCCATCGGTTTGGGTTCGAACCGGTTCAGTTTGGTGGCGTCAGTTTACATATGAAAAAAACTGATTATATTCGATTGGCTTCGACTTTGGCAAGGTCAGACTGGTTAATAACCCAAGTCGACTTAATATTGAATTTATATTAAAAATTGTTCATTTATAAACGGAGAACTGTGTGCCGAACTTACAAAACCGTAAGTTCAAGCGATTCAGCCATAATGGTTTATGCATAGTAGGGGTGAGCAAAAAACTCCGAAAAACCGATCCGTCCGACCGAACCGACGTCGGTCGGGCGGTTTAAAGAAGGCATCGGTCGGAGGTCGGTTTTGCAAAATGCAAAACCGACAAGTCGGTCGGTCGGTTTGGGGCTTAGGCCTAAACCGACCGACCGAATTTTTAAATAATAATAATAATAATAATATTATTATTATTATTATTTATATTATATAATATAAATAATTATAAAATACAAAAACTGTAAAATTTTATAATAATAATAATAATATTATTATTATTATTTATATTATATAATATAAATAATTATAAAATACAAAAACTGTAAAATTTTATATATATTATATATTATGAATAATAATAAAATAAAATTAATAAATAAAAATATATAATATATATATAAATAAGTTAAAATAAATAAATATATTTAAAAAATATATATATATTATATATATAAAACCGACCGAACCGACCGACCGAATCGAAGTCGGTTCGGTCGGTTTAAGCTTTATGCAAAAAAAAAAAATTTACCGCCCGACCGAACCGACATATGGTCGGTTCGGCGTCGGTTGGGGGGGAAAACCGACCCCCCCCCCCCCGACCGATGCTCACCGCTAATGCATAGTACCGGTTCGACTTCAATTTTCGTATATATTTGGCTCCAGTTTTTCACAGTAACTAAGCCCAACGGAGCCACCTGCACCCATAATAGGAATTAAAATGGAACAAGTCCCAAAGTAGGACCAAAATGGTATTTTAACCAAGAAACAATTTATCTTGAACTTTAATATGTAATAATTTAGTTATTGTACTTTTAAATTTGTAACAATTTAGTACTTGAACTTTACTATGTAACAATTAAGACCTATACTTTAAAATTTGTAATAATATAGTCTCTATCCTGAAAAATCTCATTAAAATTAAGTGTTATTTTTTCTTACGTAAGCCTTACACATTTGATTTTTGTAGGGACTTAGTTTTTATTACGTCGTAAGGACCTAGTTTTTGTAGTTTATATACACATTTGGTTTCTAACCAGTTTATCAATCTACAAATGTAAGAAATCTCATTAAAATTTTAAACTATTTTTTTCGATAGAACTAAATTGTTACAAATTTTAAAGTATAAAAACTAAATTGTTATATACTAAAGTTCATAAACTAAATCGTTTCAAAATTGAAAAATACAAGAACTAGACCATTACAAATTAAAGTTTAGGGATGAAATTGCTACTTCTATGAAAGTTAGGGTTTTTTTAACTAAAGTTAAGTGTCAACTTTGAAATTTTAAAGAATTGTTAGACTGACTTTTTAAATTTTAGAGACTGTAATAAAAGTTGGAGACAAACCATAATTTAGCTCTTTTTTCATTTTTTTTTTCATGCCACTTTATAAACTCAAAAAGGATTTTCTCAGAAAAGGAAAAAAAATCAAAGGGATATTTTCTTTCGAGAATGCCCTTCAAAATGCTTTAAAAAAGTGGTTTAAATTTTAGGCAAAATATAACAAATTGTGTCTAATATTTTAAGTAATTCTCAATTTTTTTTTTAATTTTACCATATATTGAAAATTCTCAATTAGATCTTTCCACTAAAAAAAAAAAATACAATTTGTTAACTAAAATATCAATGTGTCAATAAATTATTATTTTATGAACATATTTGAACATAAATGCCACTTAATAGAAATGAAATATTGTTGATGGGTGAGTTGGATTTTGTTAATCAGTAGATTAGGTTTCATGAGTTAATAACATTCAAGAGTCATGTCCATGTGTCTAAATATGTTAATAAAATAATATTTTATTGATTCATTGTTATGAGTAAATTTGGACAATAGGATCAAATTCAAAGGGATAGAAGATCTTTAGGGATAAGACCGAAGTTAGACAGAGCCCAAAACCATACTAGGCCCAAGATAAAATGAGCTTTGGGCCAAAAGGCCCAAAAGCTCAAACCAGCCCAGCTCAAGGTGAGCAATTTGTCACGTGGGCATGCGTCTTGCACACCCACAACCCAAGAAGATCTTGGAGAAGCCGGGTGCAACCTTCTTCTCAATCTATTTCGAAGGAAGGAAGAAAAATCATTGGTCAACCCCATATAAATAGAGAATTATAACTCAATTGGAGGTAATTTTGTCCTCACTTTCTAAACTTTAGCTTACTACACTTTCTTCTCTAACTTAAGCATCAGAGTGTGTGTGGCAAGCATCGCACCGATGTGCGGTTTTTCTATTTTATAGGCTACCTCTTTTTCCTAACAAACAAACTCACTGTGTTGAAGCACGTGCAAATTAGATGTGTACCTTTGCCCAAATTTGCACAGCAACATTCATCAACCTAAACAATACAACCTAAATATCACTCAACTAGTTAAAGCATTATGATCTCAACCAAAAAATCAAATGTTTGAATTTTCATTCCCATTTATTATTGAACTTAAAAAGGAAAAAAGAAAATCTTTGTCAACAAATTTTTTACTAAATGACCTAACTAGGTAAATTTAGTACTGTAAAGATAAAATTGAGAATTATAAAAGAGTACCAACCAGTTCCAAGTTTGCTTTATCTATCTTGTATAAAAAATGTATCTATCAATTATGTTTCTTGTTGTTTGTGGATCTTTACACTCTTTCATCTAAATATGATTTGATTTTTGTAGTCTCAAGTTGTCCAAAGCACTATCAATAACTTTTAAGCTTCCCCTTCCTCCAAATGATTCCAGATCCAATCAAAGTAATTTATTGAGCTCCAGTAGTCCCTATAATCAGAAATGAAAATAAAAAAATGTTAGGGTTAAAATATTATTTCCAAATTTCCTTTATTACCTTACAATTCCAGAAGAGGTGTGTTGTTGTTTCTAGTTTCTTTTGACAAAACTGGCACCAAGGATTTGTCTTTGCTTCCTTATTGAGTAGGTTGTTGTGGGAAGGGATGATTGCTTGGTTTCATAGGGGTATAAAAATTGATGTGGAATTGTTGCAAATTCAAGAGCATGCATTGATGATAAGGGATAAGGATTGATGTTTGCAGCATGCAGTAGTGGAATGCAAATCTGCCTACCCTACGTTTAGCAAAAGTGTACACCCAACACAAGCAAGTAATACTTGGAAAGTACTCCAAGGTCGAAACTAAGACTTGATGCGACACATTATTAAACTTTAGAGTATGGATGAACTTAAAATAAAATGCAACACAATAGAAAGCCGAAAATATAAGCAATGTAAAGTAAGCTGAAAAAGAAAATGTTATATGCGATGAACACTAAATGATTATAGAGGAAAACAAACACTGATGAGAAAATAGGATTTTGGCTACAGAATCCCACAGTATGCTCACTTCTTCACATTTTCATGGTATTTGATCGACTAAAAACGTGTGGGATTTAGAAGAAAACTTTTGAATAGAAAAAACTCTCAGTCTAATGTAAATGCACACTGTCAAACAAGTAGTAAATTAAAAATACTCCAAAGTATTGATCCCCATAGAGAACGATATAATAGAATTCAAAAAACAATCAAAGATTGTTCACACAAAGCAACCTCAGTAACCAATATAAAGATAATTGGGAAGGCCGTGTGTTGCTAGAAAAGATAAATAATAATGATAAAGAAAAGGAATTCAAACATGATCATATCCCTTTAAATGGAAATATGGCCTAACAAGCAATCGAAAGCTTAACTCAAACACCAAAGCACAGTAAAATGGGTACAACTACTATTCGACTTTAATGGAAAGATCTTTAGAAGCTTAAGCGATTAAATCAATATGTCTATGGCTAATATGAACTTAGTTAAATGAAAAAACAACTATCTTAGTCTTAGAAGCTTTGCCCTATGCCTAGGTTAAAAAACAAGAGCTTATGTCTAAGCTCCCTTCCTCTATTGTTTTTGTGAAAACTAAATCTCCCCTAACCCTTTTAGTATTAGATTCAATTTTTGTATGTTCACCTAGATGGCCAAGCTAGACACACAACAAGAAATTAAATCAATAAAAACAAACAATGTTATGGAATTGAGCAAAGTTACTTTTACATTTAGGCCTTGCTTCCTCTCTCTAGGGTATTCACATGTTTGAATCCCAAAGAGAGGTTTAGCTCATAATGAAGGAAGGAAATAACAAAACTTGAGACGAAGAAGATTTCATAATAAACTTGAAGAGAAAAATAACTTACTCAATAAAAGAAATAAAAATTGAACTTTAAAGAAATAAAGAACTTGTTGGAATTAAATTGAATGACAAACTTTATTAAATCAACTTGTTGTAATGTAAGAACAAAATACAAAGAACTCAAAGTCTGAAATAACATAAAGAAAAGTTGAAAATCAAAGTGTTATAAATGATAACAAAAACTGAAACTAAAGCCCAAAAAACAAAAGTGAATGCCGAAACTTGAAGAAGAAGAACTCTATACCAATCTCGGTCTAACCCAACTCAACCTTTGTCGAGTAGAATTGGGTTATAACAATCCCAGACTTTCGAATGATACTGGATTGAATTAGGTGCAACAACTATTCTCTCCTTGAATAGACCAACAAAAACATAGAGAGCAAAAAATTAGCATGGAGAACGACTCTCTCCTATTTGTGGCTTGTTTCTCCTCTATTTATAGCCTCCAAATGCTAGGTTTTGCATGAAATATGTCTAAGGAAAAGAATCGAACCCTCAAAACCTCGAATCTTGGAGAAAATCTTCAAAATAATCTGCTGAAAATCGGGCTCCAGATTTTTTGGAATTATGTCTTCAGGAGGAATTGTAAATATTGCAATTCCACTTGCAATTTTGGTCATATGAAAATTCCTATAGAAAATACCAAAAATCAACAAAGTTAACTTTTTTTTTCCTAATTTCATATTTCTCCTCTCAACATATCACTTTTATTGATTTGGGCTTAACTCATATCAATTTGTCAACAATTATAGACTTAAAATCATGCATTCATGCAAATGACTTAAGTAAAATGGACTAAAAGTATGTAAAATATGAGAATCATCAATATACTTGCTCTTACCTTAAACGGAGCATGGGTTCCTACTTATCCTAACTTTTCGAGAAGGATGTTAGCACACTATAATGTCATATGTCTATGCTCAGAATAGCAATTTCTCTACCTATCAATTTTATGTTTGCAAGTGGTTGTTTTATGTCTAAAATCCCCCAGTGAAAGGTACACTCTTGCTTTTCTTGGACGTTTCATACACTCTAACTCTCTCGGTGCTCGAATGTGCTAAGCTTCTCTTCGGTTGGCCAAACAGAAATCATAAGAGCCAAGAAAACATTGAAGATTAAAACAAGCATTCTATGTAAAGCTAGGAAGGTTGCATATTGAGTTCATCTTTAAGCCATCCCTCTTTTTCTATTTAGCTACTCATGGTGAGAAAGAAAATAGAAAGCTCGAGGGAAAAAAGATAATCCATGGAAATATTATTGAATAGTAAAGGGTAAAGAGTACAAGAAAGCTTGGTATAAGGAAATGATAAACTAGAAACATGCTATACTGTAAAAGATAAATCTAACTAAACAAGAACATCGTGGTGTCAGCGGAGAGGAGACAGTGATCGTTCTGTAGCTTCTTCTTCATCTCCAACGAACAACAATGTTTTGGCATTGTTGGGAGCTTCAATGGATCTTTTTTCGTGAGGAGAGTTGGTTCCCAAAAGTTCTTCAAAATGGTCTCCAAACTCATATTTATAGAGGATTTCAGTCACTATGCGCTCAGCGCACTGTAGAAGCACCATTCCATCTGCAGAGCAGGTGTTCTGCACCGCACAATCAGCTGACTGACATCTAACTACTCCACTCATTTGGTGAATCTGCTTTGGGATCTGGCGATTTTGCGCTGCGTTGGCTTATGCTTGGGTGCATACTTGGTTCTTCCTTAGAGAATGCTGGTTGATGCGTTTGCTAGAGCAATGTGAACAATTGTGCAAATTAGAGTGTCAATGTGCAAGTGTACACATCCTTTTTATAGCAAGTGGCAAGTAAAATTATCGTATCCACGGAGACTATTGATCTTTCTACTGAACCCAAATTAATTCTCAGTAACTCAGTTGGTAACCATTCAAAATTATCGATAGAGATGCAATAAAAGAAATCATAAATGCTGGAACAAAAGTAATGCTAAAGCATGCAAAACAGAGTAAAGATTCAGAAAACAGAGAACGATTAACTTGTACTTTTAATTAAACGAAAGGCTCGGATTAGAGGTAAGTCATGCATTAGCTAAGTTACGAACTGAGTACACATTCATTCCATTCGATTCACTACAGGCTACACGGTATTCTCCCGAATCACCGAATATATGATGTCGCAATTAAATTACTTCAGCACAATATACCCACTGTACTTTATGTGCGTTAGGCGAGTGGCTATCCCTAACCTACCCACTTAGTTAGCTACTAACCTAAACAAGAGGCTAACGTGGTTTTCAAGTTTTCAGCCCCTCCTATTCTTCCCAGAAATCAGAGGGACGATGTTCATAACGGCTGGCCAAGCGGAAACAAACTAAGAATAAAATCCCTTAAAAACCAAATCGAAGGAGAAGAAGTCTACTCAACTATAACATTAGCCAAAAACACTAATCCTCTAATCCTCACCTTATGGTGATTAGTTCATGCTACAGGAAAAACGGAAAAATAGTAGAAATGTAGACATAATGAAACTAAATACAGAAAACGACTAAATGACAGAAGAAAATATAGCAGAAGAAGTCGAAATGCTGCCCCAAGTTTCTTGCCCCAGCATCGGCGTCTGCTCCGACTGGAAACCTCCCGTTTTTGGCAAAACTCCGGCGGTGGCTCCCTAGTCGAAGCTTCTCTCGACAGCTCATTCCTCCCTTCTGTTATTTCGGGAACTTCACCTCTCTCCTCTTCCTCTTTTCAACAAAAACGGCTGCCCCATTATAATAGTCACCCTTTATGAAAATGAGGGCTGATTAGACTTGTCCTTGTGACGTGGCGGGCTCTGGTTGGTTGAAAACGAGTGACTGGACTGACAGATGCCAGCTCAATTAATGAATAACAGCTCCCACGTGCGAATTTCGTATAAGCCTGGAACGCGAAATTTGCTCCAGCAATTAGTTGTAAAACTGCTGCTCTTGGCTTCTTGAGTCCTCATTAATCCAACCTAATTTAATCACATAAAAGACCTTAATTAGGATAACTTTGCTCTAATAAAAATATTACTATATCAAAATCAGTCCTAGAGCAAAATGACTCCAAGCTAGGGAATTTCCAAGATATAATGAGATAAAGTATAGCAATTTAGTCCAAAAATACAAGCATATAACTCTTAATTTAAGAGTTATCACTGGTTTTAACGTCTTCTTTCCTTATGTGCCCAACGCAACCTACATATATATCCATTGGAACCCTTCAACGCAAGAGAATGGCTCTTAGTTAAATTTCATCACATGATCACTTAAAATGATATATTTGTGAAATAAGTGGTAGAAATGCTAGTAATGCTTTTTGGCTTTCTCAGTACACTTTTGATCTAATTCTAGGACTTAAATAATTTGTATTCTACAACTTATCAATGATATAATTTTGAATCTTTCAATTGTAAATTCTCGTCTTAGGAGAATGATATCACTAATTTAGTGCTATATTTATGCCTAATTATTAGTTAGTTTTGTGTTTAATTGTGAACTTTTACGTGATTATTTCGTATTTTTCAAGAAATCGAGCAATTTGGACCATAATTGATGAATTTGGAGCTTTGGGTGAATTGTGGAGCCTAATTAGACTACAATTGGAGCTAAGTATGAAGAAAGGAGGCTTCATAAGCTAATTTGGCCATGAGGAGGGCGTCTAAATACTGAAATGGGTGTCAAGACACCGTAATTTGGAGTTCACACCTGAGGGCTAGCATCGAGATGCTGTCTTTTGGCGTATCGACGCTAGAGTGAGGTGCACGCAATGTTCTTTTTCTAGAGAGTCGTGACGCTGCCCTCAGCATCTCGACGCTGAGGGCAAGCACATGTAAACTGTGCTTTTTGCACATAGCGTCTCGATACTGTGTCAAGTGCTGTTACATATTCATCGTTTCTTTGTCAAATTGAGAGAGACCAACTCAGGGTTTTTAGCCCAAATTACGATTTCATACCTTCTTTGGACCTGTGGAGCACGAATGAGAGTGTTCGAGGGCAATTTTTGAGGTTTAGGAGCGTAGAATTCGAGGCAAGAGTTGAGAATTCAGCGACGACGGTCTTCTTTACTGATTTCATTTTGTTTCATGTTTCTTAGGGTTGTAAGAATGGGATTACTATGCTGTATGTTGAACATTATGGGCTGATTTAGTTGTTTAGGGGTTAAAAGCACTATTAGGTTCATTTTTACGGTGTAATTGATTCTATTGCCTTTAATTGCCTTGTTAAATTTCATTAAGTTGATTTGTTCTTAATGCCATAAAGATTGTGAGGTTTATTCATCTTTCCGATGTGGGATCATCAATATGCCTTCTCAAGATGATACCTCTTTAGGTTGACCATTCTTGGACTGAATATATGTTTGGGCTTCATGGGCTCTGAAACCTTAGATGAACATGGAGTTCAATCTTAAAACTAATTGACAATAAGAAGAGTAACTTATGTATCTTATAAAGATTGTGAGGTCTCTTTATCTTTTCGATCGATATGAGATCTTCAACAGTTAGAGTTGTCTGCCATTTGCCGAAGGTCTGCAGATGGGGCGCCAGTTTCCTTCGTGTTTGTTGATTGTGGAATCAGATTCTATTACTGTAGTTCACCTGCTTCAGGGGATAGACGATGACCTCACGAAAGCAAAAAATATTGCCCGAAATATTTGGCAGCTGGCGGAGGATTTTCCAGCAATCTCCTTTACTTATATGGGTAGGACAAGTAATCTTGTGGTGGACGCTTTGGCAAGGAAAGCTATGTGTAATATGGCTTCCGAGAAAAGAAAAAAAGAAGAAGAAGAAGAAGAAAAAAAAAAGACCACCTTGAACTTACCAAATTTTACAATCAAGTTCTTAAATATTTTCTATATGCACAAAATCCTCGTATTATAGAATGGTTAGAATTTAACCCAATTAACTCTATATAATTTGAAAACTATAATATTTACCATTAGTTTTTTTTAGATCAATATTAACCCTACCATCTTGATTTAATAAAACAAATAGTTGATGTAAAGAATTTTGGTTTAAATGTAACAATCTTAGGCCCCAGTTGATAACCATTTGATTTTTGGTTTTTGGTTTTTGAAAATTAAGCTTGTTTTCTCCCAATTTCTCTACAATAGTTTTCATCTCCCTTAAGGAAGCATTTGAATTCTTAGCAAAATTCTAAAAACAAAAACAAGTTTTTGAAAACTACTTTTTTTAGTTTTCAAAACATGGCTTGGTTTTTTAAAACATAGGTAAAAGGTAGATAACAAAACAAGTAAATTCATGGATGAGAGTAGTATTTATAGGCTTAATTTTCAAAAACGAAAAACTAAAAACCAAATGGTTATCAAACGGGGGCTTATAGTTTGGAATTTGATTGGAACAACACTTATATAATTAAGGAGTGGTTCGTGCATTTTGCAATATTAAGAGTTTAATTGCAATCATTTTATAAGTTATAAGAGTGATAGATCAAATTGAAAATTCAAAAGTGTGATTATAATTACCTCTATAGTTTAGGAGTAGTTTTTACAGTTTTTTCTTTTCTTAGTTTTTGCAGTTTTTTCTTTTCTTCCTTAATGATTAAGCAAAATAATATAAAAATAATTGAGTCAAATTATAATTTTGGTATGTAAATTTTCTAACACTAGATAGATACCATTTCATAATTTTTTTTTTAGTTCAACAACATTTGGAGGTGGCGAATTAAACTTTTAACTTATTTGGTCAAGAATATAATACCTTAACCAGTTGCAACTATGTTCAGGTTGACTATAATTCTAAAAGTTTAGAGAACTATTAATTTTTTTAATTACATGAACGAAATAGACACAAGTTTATGATCAAACTTGTCATGAAACCAAATAATTAGTACATACTTAATTCAAGAAAGGTTTAAATCCCATTTTGGTTTCTGAACTTTCAGGTTCATCCTATTTTGGTCCATGAACTTTTGAAATGTCTATTTTAGTCCCTAAATTTTAAAGTTTGGTACATTTTAATCCCAAACTTTCAAAATGTTTGGCATAGTCCTCAAACTTTTATAATATAACTATTTTGGTCCTTGTTATATTCTTTGTCCATCTAATATCTACTACCCAATGCTCGTATTTAATCTATGTAGTTTGAAATCATGCTCATATTAACATGTTAGTTTTTTTTTAGTTCAACATGCTAGTAGTTAGTACACATACTTGAAGTTAGGTTGTTTTTTTTTGAAAATTCAAAAACTAAAATAAAACATTTTAAAAGTTTAGAGACTAAAATGTAATAAATCTAAAAGTTGAAGGACCAAAATGGATATTTTGAAAGGTTAGATATCTAAAGGAAAGAAACTTAAAAGTTGAAAGATTAGAGAGTTTAAGCCTTTTGGATGCTCATGATTTGGAGGAATTTCAAATGACTTCTATTGTTTGTCATCAAAAGAAAATGATTTCAAATCATGTTTTTGAATAACAAAATTTTCTAACTAAAAGGATAAGATTTTGTAGAATTTGATTTAGAGACAAATTACTTATTTAACTTGTTATATTATAATTTTCTATTAATAAATTAGAATTAAAAACCCATACGGGCAAACTTATTATTATTATTATTTTTTCAGTTATCATACAAACACAAAATTTTAAATATATTCATAGATAAATTATTTTGGGAACATTCCTGAATCCAAAACAGAGAGTTAAAAGAAATTATTTAGGCCCCGTTTGTTTTACTGATTTTGAGATGGGTTTTGGCAATGGTATAAAAAACCAATGTTTGTTTCATTGGTCTTTACTTTTTAAAACCCAAGTAATTATTAATGGGATTTTATTATCCATGTAGGAGATGAATTTTTTTTTACTTGGGACTTTTTTCCTTGGAAAATGGAGAAGAGAAGAGAGAAGAGAGAGAAAAGTAATAATTAACTCCCACATATTAATTATCATCCATATTCAAACACATGCATGAATTATTTTTATCCATGGATAATAATTACTTGGGTTTTAACTCCGAAATATTTTATATTTGCAATCCAAACGGGAGTTAGTTTTGAGATGGGTTTTGGCAATGGTATAAAAAACCAATGTTTGTTTAATTGATCTTTACTTTTTAAAACCCAAGTAATTATTATCTATGATAAAAATAACCCATGAATCATGAGATTTTATTATATGAGTTTTTTTTTACTTGAAACTTTTTCTCTTGAGAAATGGAGAGAAGAAAGAAACGAGAAGAGAGAAGTGAGAAAAAACTATTAATTAAACTCTTAAATATTAATTATCATTCATATCCAAACACATACATTAATTATTCAGATATTTGAATCCTAAACTTTGAACTTCCACGTATTTTATATTTGCAATCCAAATGGACCTAATTATAAATACCAATGAATTCTAAACACAACTTCCAAATCTCATTTTTCCACTTCCGAAACCGAAAAAGGGAATCTCCGGAGCATATAGAAATCGATCGTTCAATTGTTGTTTAATATTTGTTAAAAAGAAATCAATTCTTCTGTGCGTCGCAATCAGAAGGAATAATCTGTTCATCGGTCAGAGTTGACATTGTCAAATTGTGAGAACAAAAAACTCGAGAAAATCCAGCTGTTCGTTGCACCAGAGGAACGTGAAGCCATTGACGCGAGAGAAGAGGAAGCTTCCTGATCTCGCACGCATTCATCTTCTTCCTCCCAATCGGAAGACCATTCACATTCAGGTTTCAAATCTATCCAAATTTCCGACTCTCTGTTGTTTGTTCCTATATTATTCAAGTTCTAATGGCGAAAGCGAACGTTTCTTCATTTCCCCTGTATCTCGTTTTGCTGTTCTCAATTTCTCTCAATTGGCTTCTTAGTTCTTGGGCAATGTCCGGCCAATCCATTCCTGCCGTATCCAACTTCGCTTCCCCGGCGGTGCATATCGTTTACACGGAGAGGCCTCACAATGAAGAACCTGAGGCATATCACATCCGAACCCTAACTTCTGTTCTCGGCAGGTCTGTCTTCTCTTCTACTTCTTGTCTGTATCCTGTGGCTGGTAAACGGTGGAAATTGACGATGAATTTTGGTTTAATTTGTTGATTTGCAGTGAAGAGGCTGCTAGGGAGGCTCTTGTGTATAGTTACAAGAATGCTGCCAGTGGCTTCTCTGCTCGCCTTACTCCCGATCAGGTTGCGGAGATTACCAGTAAGTCGTGCTCTTAATTACATCATCTGCTTCAGTTTTTTCGTTCGATTTTACTTGTGGATTTATCTATCATCACTTGATCAATTGTTCTGTGAAATGGTGCATTATCTCGTCTACTTAAACGATTTATTCTGTTAGAAATTGATTCATTTGAGTTGGGGATATAAGAATTTGGTTCCTCGTTGCAATCACTTTAATCCAATGCAAGGTCGTGACTCATGTTAAATAGCTGATGATATTTTGAGCTTTTTGTGATCTGAACTGTACTTTTCTAGTTATGATAGGCTCTAGTTGTGCTTTTCTTGAACCACTATGTCATGGTTTCGGGTCAAACTAAAGTTCTTCACACTCTCAAGCTTGATTCTTGAAGTTCTTTAGGTCCCGTTTGATAACCATTTGATTTTTTGGTTTTCGATTTTTGAAAATTAAGTCTATAAATAATCCTCAAAAAGTAGTTTTCAAAAAACTTGTTTTTGTTTTTAGAATTTGACTAAGAATTCAAATGCTTCTGTAAGGGAGATGAAAACAATTGTAGAGAAATTTAGATAAAACAAGCTTAATTTTCAAAAATCAAATGGTTATCAAATGGGGCCTATAGATTATCCAATGAGTTGGATCAGGATTTTGATTGCCCTTTTTGCATTCATATGTTTGCGGCCCTGCTTGATTCTTGTTTGATCTTACAAGCTTTAAGCTTGCTTTGTCCATTCTTTGATTAAATGCTTGATTCTTGTGAGACCTATTCCTTGCATATGCTAATAGTCCACTTGGCTATGCTTTGAGAGGCTTTGCCCACCCCAAGGCTAGCTTCAAGAGATGATTAGAGTTTTAAGTTATTAATTTGATCAAGAGTTTTGAACCAAGGACTGTAGAGGGTATTCCGAAACATCCAAGCTCTTACCACTAGGAATCCCCTTGAGGTTTGATTAAATTAATACCTTTCAAATGAATAATAGGAAAATTGAGTGCTAAATATGTGACACAACTAAATAAGAGAATTAACACGCTTCGTTGACCTAGTGACCAAGGATGAGTTCTAATCTCAGACGTGCTTGAGGTCATGGATTCACATCATGGTATTAGATATTTTACCAGCTTTTCAATGCCAAATATTTAGAGATGTCTATGACGCGGGAATGGGGATAGCTTCCTTCTCTCCATCTCCATTTCTGCTCCTATTTTTCATTCTCCATTCCTGCAAAATTTCAAATTATTCCCCGTTTAATTTCTTTAAGAAAAAATTAATTAAATGATTTTTTTAAAATTTTAATTAAATAGTTAATTCTCCACCATGAATCCTCATTTAAATCGTTAATTCTTTGGAAAATATTATTAAACCTTTTAAATGAAACAAAATAATATTTTATATTAAGTTATTTAATTATCCATACACAAGAGTTTAAAATGGTTCAAACATATGAAACTATTCATACAATATCTCATAGATCATTAAACAATTAATAAAACCTTATATTTAAATATTACAATTTCATAATCACACACACACACACACACACACACACACACACACACATATATAATTCTTTTAAAAATAATAATAAAAATAAAAGGGTTGGGAAAACGAGGACGGGGAATGTATTTTCCATCGTCGTTTAGCTCGTGGAGATTTTTTTCACCACTCTTGCTCCCATTCCCCCCCTAAATGGGGATTCCCGTCTCGTTAAGGGCGGGTCCCCATGGGCCCTGACCTTGTGGTGAAAATGGACATCTTTACAAATATTGTATGATCAAGTTAAGTAGTTATCCCTGTGATTAAATTGAGACATACCACGTAAGCTATTTTTATAGATACTCATACTTAAAATTATTCGTTCTGTGCTTATTTCAACTAAGTCATTGTAGGTATCAGTTTTTACAATAAAACTGTACGTTCCGTATTCTTCAGCCGTTATCCAATCTTTTTCAATCGCACTCTGAAATTTATATGGTTAACATTATAGCTAAAATCATCTTTATCAAGCGTATACATCTCAAGAGCATCAATAATGTGTGTTGATATTCATCTTAGAATGTGATTAAGAGCCTGTTTGGATTGACTTTTTAAGTACTTAAAAAAGTGTTTTTAAGTGCAAAAAAAGTGTTTTTAAGAACTTAGAAAGTCAATCCACACACGCCCTAAATCCTCAAATTTACTTTAGTATAAGATAGTGTTTTCTTATTGAAATTTTTTTTTTGGGACTTGGTAGAACAACCAGGAGTTTTACATGTTGTCCAAAGCGGTAATAATAAGCTGCATTCAGGAGGAGGTGGAGTAGCAAGGCTTCACTAGAAGAACATCAAATTCTCTACGTGGAAATATAGGTCTGTTGCCTAAATAAAAGTACATTTTTTGTATATTGGCAGTATACTGAATACTCTATTTACTATAATACGTGTGCATGTGCCTTTTGACCATTGATAATGAAGCGAATGATTTGCCTTGGCTAAATATACAATTTGGTCCTTGATAAATTTCGCCCTTGATGTATGGAAATATTTTTATTTAGTCCCCACCATGTTAAAGTTTTTGAATAGTTTGTTGATGTGGTATTAAAATATTATTTATTTAAGTAGTATCAACGTGATTGACAAATGTTAATCTACAAGGAATATAATTGACATTAAATTTGCAAAAAATATTAGAAACTAGTTTCATATCAACTTGTTTTTGTAGTGTGGTTGACAGGAATGCATCTCCTCAAGAGACGCATTGGTTGAGGACGATTGGAAATGCGTCTCTTATTCCAATAATGATAAAACGGTGCCATATTTTCTTAAATAGCTTCATATCAATTTGTTTTTACCAATTTTTTTAACAACATTATTTTTCTAATTAACCCTATTTATGGGTTGTTTTTATGGAAAATATCAAATGTATTTTCATTGTTTTTCTTGTATTATTTATTTTCAAAAACATAAAAATGAAAATGGATCACAAACCAAATGGAGCTTTAGAAATCAAATACTGGGATCAAATTTATATATATAAAATTAAACAATAAAATTAGGAGAAAATATCCTTTTAGTCTCTTAGTTTTGAGCTTTTGAGCTAAGGGTTGGTTTGGAATGACATTCCAAGTGTTTAAAAACACTCTCTTAACACTTTAAAACTCTTTTCTAAACACTTAGAAAGTCATTCCAAACTTGCCCTTAGTTTCATTTGGTCCCTAGGTTTCAAAATGTCACCCTTATACCCTTAAGTTTTGAGTTTAGTATCTATTTGATACATTGGTTCCAAAATATTACATTTTTACACATGAGTTTTCACTAATGCTCATGTTTGGTCCTTGACATGACATACCTATTAGGATGTTGGGTCCATTTTACATGTATTATATCTTTAAAATTGTTGGGAGTGCAACCTAAGTCCCACATTGGCTAGATAAGGAGAAGATCATGGTTTCATAAGTGAGGGATACTATCTCCATTGGTATGAGGCTTTTTGGGTAAAACCAAAAGCAAAGTCATGAGGGCTTATGCCCAGAGTGGACAATATCATAATACCAATGTGGAGATCTATCGAGGGTCGTTGTCCCTAACAAGTGGTATTAGAGCCATGCCTATGACTTAACAATGTCGGTAGAATCCTCGAGTGTCGAACAAAGAAGGCAATCCTCGAAGGTGTAGTCATAGTGAATCTGTGGTTGAGCTTTCGAATGCGATGTGCTCCAATAAAGAGTTGACAACGCGGTGTAGTACTCCAATGAGGAGTTGACAGTAATTTGCTCGAGTGTAATTCGGAGGGATGACTACTTGAGGGGAGGCTTGAGGTGGTGCTTTGTTTGAGGGGGGTATTGTTGGGATTGTTCGGAGTGCAACCAAAGTCCCACATTGGCTAGATAAGGGGGAAGATCATGAATTTATAAGTAAGAGACACTATCTCCATTGGCATGAGGTCTTTGGGGTAAAACCAAAAGCAAAGTCATGAGGACTTATGCCCAAAGTTGACAATATCATACAAATGTGGAGATCTGTTGAGGTTCGTTATCCCTAACAAAAATAAAATTATTAGTTTAACAAAAATGTTTTTAACTAATTGATGAATTAAAGTTCCCTTTGATGCCTATTTTTTGCTTGGCAATGCTAACAATAGCGAGAATGAGTAGTGTTGTTTATTAGGCTAGCGTCGACTATTAGAGATGAATAAGGCGAGAAAGTGAGGTGGCTAAAACTTTTCAATCACTTGAATAATTAAAGCTCCATTTGATAATTAAAGCTTTACTATTTAGTTTTTGAAAATTAAACTTAAAAATACTATTCCACCTATATCTTCCTTTGTTTTGTTATCTCCTTTTTTAAAATTGTTTTCAAAATTCAAGTTAAAATTTGAATACTAAAAAAACAATTTTTAAAAGCTTGTTTTTGTTTTTGAAATTTGGTAAAGAATTGTAATGTTTCTTTAAGAACGTGAAAACAATAGTAAAGAAATGATAAGAAAACAAGGACAATTTTCAAAAACAGATTATCAAATGGAGCCTAAAAGGTGTGATTTGTGCCTAAAACGAGTTTCTATGTGGGTTGAGGTAGGTGTTTGAGAGTGGCAATTATATTGTTGTGGTATGATTCAAGTCGAGAAGCTGGAACTGAACAAGAGTATTCTATCATATCCAACGTAGTACAAGATCAACTAACTAGACATAACTATGTGTTATCTATTTTTCCCAATTTATCCTTATACAATATACACTCAATTGAATATAAAATTAGAAAAATTAGAGGAAAAAAATATTTACCTACAGACTTAGTAAGGTGAATCATTTTTGCCAAAATTTTCAATTTCATCGAACCTTGTTGCTAATGATATTATAATAGTGTAGGTTAGCTACAACAAATCCGAGTGTAACTCAACTTACTAAAATATATTTACCTTCGACTAAAAGATTAAAGGTTCAAATTTCCACCTTCCACATGGTTCTTGAACGGGAGCTAGTCACAATAATCTCACAAGTTGGAAAAGGTAACTGCTTAAGATAAGTGATAATTTCTACCCTCCTTGCAATGAAGGTTGCCTAGCTGACCAACAAAGCTACTTTTAAGGATCTCATTTTGTTATTATTTTGGGAGTTCAACATATAACATTTGGAGTGAGAGGATTCGAACCTTCAACTTTTTGACTAAGAGTATATCCTTAACCAATTGAGCTATCCTTAGATTGACATGGATCTCAAATTTCATTTTAATTCATTTACCGCTATTTGAATTGTCTTTTGTTAGGAGAGATGTAAACATACAACTTACAAGACCATGTTCTTGCTAAACAGGGCTTGCATTTACATTGCATGCTTTTACCCACTACTACTAAGGAATCGTCGGAAAAAAAAAACTTATAAAATTGTTGCAATTAGCAAGGCTTATGATCGGTATATAATTGTAAATATTTTCCTTTTCTAGTATATTTTTGCAATTACTCTACATTTATTTCAAGTTCAGAGGAGACATTTTAAAAGTTTATATGCCATAATGAAATAAGCTTGAAAGTTTTGGGACCAAAACGAAATTTAAACTATTTTAACCATGTTTAATGCTAATTGGTTAGATTTTTTGCTTCCCCTCCCATTGGCCTCTCATCTTCATTTCGATATCAAAAGAGATTGAGGGGAAAAAACCCACATCAACAAATTATTAGCTTCATTAATCCATGGTCCAAAGTCACAAGCACATGTATCATAGGAAAGTAGATACAAAATACACCAAATGGACTTAGTTTTATTTAGGCAATAGACCCATATTTTGAGGGAAAGAATTTTGAAGTTCTTCTATACACGGCTTTCTCCTCCTGATTGCATTGGAATTTTAACGCTTTGGACAACATTTAAAACTCCTGGTCTTTCTGCCATAGTCCCAAAATAAAAAATAAAAAAAAAAGTTCCATAAGAAACACTTATATATCTTAGGGAGAAGATAATATTAAGAACAATACTTACTGGAAATCTGCTTGACCTGATCGGGAGTGAGTTTAGCAGCGAAGCCACTGGCTGCATTCTTGAAACTATACACAAGAGCATCCCTAGCAGCTTCTTCACTGCAAATCAACAAAATTACACAAAAAAAAAAAAAAAAATCACTCTCAATCATCCATTTTTTTTCTGGGTCAAAAGACACTCGCAAGGGAGTTTTTAGAGAAATGAGAAATTATTCAATGAGGTTGTCCCGACGTGGCTAACTACCTAACCGTTGGATGTAAATTTGAAAATCTACAAGTCTTCTTAATGACTATTGGATACAAATTTAAAATATTTTTATAGTTTCTATCTCATACATTCAACGGTGAAAGATTGCCAAAGATATACCTGCCGAGAACAGAAGCTAGGGTTCGGATGTAATAGGCCTCAGGTTCCTCATTTTGAGGCTTCTCCGTGTAAACCATATGCACTGCCTGGTAAGCCAACTTGGAGTCAACGAGAATGGGGGCGGATTTGTCAGATATTGTCGCAGAACTAAGAAGCAAATTTAAAGAAACTGTGAACAACAAAACAAGATAGAAGGGAAATGAAGAAAATTTCATCATTGTTTTTTCGATTCTTCCAACTTAAACAATATACGAATAGAGACTAAAAAATTTTGACAGAATTGAGACAAATTATTTTTGTTATGTTTTTTTTTCAAAGGTATGGAGATGCATTATATAGAATAGGTTTCCAGTTCAGAGGAAGAAGATGAAGGTACGGGGAAAATTCCCTCCTCTCATTGCTTTGTTATGATCACAGGTTGGAATTTTTGTTTTTTGTTTTTTCTTTTCTGAGAAATTTCGTTTGATATTTGTTTTGAGGTGTTTGTTACTTGTTAATTATCTAAAAATAGAAATTTAAAAAGGATCGAATGAAAACAAAGTGTATTTCATGAGTTTTCTAATAGTAGAGGCGTATAAGGGCACAACAAGAAGTTGAAAAAGTATTCCAATCCAAGAGAAGGAACAACTAATCTATAAAAGATGGTTAGTGCCTTAACCTTGATTCGAATCTTTAACATTTTGATCGAGGAGATAATGCCTTAACCAATTGATCTATGCTTAGGTTGAGATTTTACCCTATGCATGCTTCACGCTCATAATTTGTATAACAATAAAAATGAGGATTATCTTTTGAACCCATCAATGTGTTTTAGCAATTATACCTCATAATCTATACTCAAGAAATTTTAAAAATTATAATATTAATTATTAAAAAAAATCTTTTAAATGTAATTACTAAGAAATTGACTATGAAAAGTTGATGATTGGATAATAAAAACTGTATTTTACATGTATTATATCTTTAAAATAAAATTACCTTTTTGACAAAAAAAAGTTGTTAACTAATTGAATAATTAGGTTCCCCTTGATGCCTAATTTTTTTGTCTGGCAATGCTTACAATAGTATGATTCGAGGGAAAAAGCTGCAACAAAACTAGAGTATTCTATCATATCCAAAGGAGTATAAAACCAACTAGATATAACCTCCAATAGACATATGTCTCAAGTTATCAATGTTTACTCAAGAACACGGCAGTGGATCAATTTTTATCCTAAATTTTTAATTTCATCAAACCGTAGTGCTAACGATATTATAATAATATAGGACTTAACCACAATAATCTCGTATGTTCAAAAAGGAAATTGCTAAGATAAGTGATAATTATGAATTCACATTATTGCACCCTAAACTTCTAGTAGCAATTACACTCTTTTACTTAAAAACTTGTTGCAATTAAACTAATAATATTATAACAATGTAGGATGAATCACGATAATCCGCTAAATTTAAAGAAGTAATTGTTCAAATTGAAAGTTTGAAGATGTTTCTAAGGACCTAATTTAAAGGTTTATTTTTCGTTGAAAATTTCCTAAAATCTCAGTCGTCTAGAATCATAATTAGTACAACCTTGAGCCATGAAAAATACCATCCAAGTCATGCTTCATATAATTTGCGACAAGCTAATAAAGAACCCTAGTGTTAGGTGTATATATATAAGAACCCCTTTATGGAATTATAGCCCTTATAACGTAGCACACTAAAACCTCAAATTCATGTTTCTATCTTTCTATCAATCCGAGGATGAAGTTAGAAGTGGTTTTACCTTGATGATCAAGAACAAAAGTAGAAAAAACTTGCTTCTAAACTAGAAATTTAAATCAGTCCACAAGTAGTTTGATCAATACTACTTGCACGATCCTAGCATTCAAATCCAAATGCAATAAAGAAACAGAGATTTAAATGAAATATGTTAACATCCTTTCGTTGTTACAAAGTCTCCTCCACTTATCTGGCACACATTTTACAGTACATAACTCATACGGTGCCTTAGTCATTGTAATATATATGCCACATCATCTATCTATTAACTTTTTAACAGAAATTTAACAACGATGATTAAAATGTTCGCTTATTAAGAATTTATGAACTAAAATAGGCGTTTTGAAAGTTCAGAAACTAAAATAGAACAAAGTTAAAAGTCTAGGGACCAAAATAGGATTTAAACCTAACATAAATTTATTATAATCAAAATTGAAACGGGTCTAAAATTTAAATTGATGCAATGATCAAAATTTTAAACCCTCCAAATCTAATTTATTTACACATGAGAAAGACTTTTTTTCCAACTTGAAAAACGAGAGACCTTTTAATTTCAGAACTCCAAAATGTACAAAAAAGTTTTGCATATATGTTGTCCAATAGGGAAATTTCAATGAAAAATAAAATCCCTAACCACTGAACAGTCGGAGGATTTTCACTGTATGAAAAATAAAATCTCACAGAGCACATATGTGGATTTTCGTCAAGAGAATCCCACATATCAAGTACTAAAAAATTTCTCAAAAGCCTTTACATTCACCGAAGACATTTGGGACTTCACTTCTGAAATGTGCCCTGCCCAAGTTCAAGAGGCTTCCAATGTCAAAACGACGACCCTGGATAAGGTTCTCGTAGGGGAAGTTTCGCGAAAAATGTTTTTTTATTCTTCTTCACACTTCAAAACTATTTTAAGGTGTTAATCCATACGAGTATTAGTTTGAGGTTTTAATTGATACAACTAAAATTATTATTTTTCTTTTATTTTAAACAAAATAACCCTATTTAGTTTGTATCAGGAGAATTTTGGAAACATTTTTTGAAATTTCTCAAATTTGCAATATTGAATTGCAACATAAAATAATTACTTAAGGAGAATACAAAATTAATTACTTAATTTTGTATTACATTCTTAGACATAAAATTCTTGTAGAAATACCTATTTCACAAACACTTTCAACACACAATATTTTCAATCTTCTCTTCTCTCTACTTTCTCATATTCCTCTTCTTTTGCTCTTTTAAGAGCAATTGGCCAAAAGAGGGTTTTTTTTTTTAATTTTTTAATTTTTTTTTTTAAACTCTTAGAATAATAGTTATTCCTAGAAATGCCTGACCTAAATCAGTAGTTCTTAGTAGTGTTTGTGCTGATTATATATTATTCAAAGAAATTCCCCCTATTTTGTACTTAATTGAGCAGTGCATGTCTATGAGCATTAAGAGTGAACACTTTAGCATTTTTCAATAACTTTAGAGAACTGATATGTGCACTTATTTTGTTGAATGAATCACAGAAAATGCTAGAGCAAAAGGATAGAAAGGTGTTGGAGCAAAAAGTACACCAGATTGCTACAAGAGTGGAGGTTGCTAAAGCATTTGGCAAACATAAAAATACCTTAAACCCCACGAGAGAAGGCAACTCATTAATTGAGTTGTCCTAAAGGTAGTTGAATCAGTCTTAACAACCAATCAGAAGCTACCATTTCAACCTTGATTCCATTATGGAGGGGACGGATGTGATCGATTAGAGGAAAAATGAAAGAAGAGAAAAAGAAAGAGGAGTTGATCCCAAGGAGTATCCCATTCGGAAAAGGAGATGGAGACAAGGAAAAACTGAAAAGGAAGCTTCTAAATTATGCTTTCTTCCTATTTTCCTCCTCTTTTCTTATGTAATCACTTGTGGTTGTTGTTTAGTTTCTTAATGGAGTTTATCTCAGTTTTCTTGTTTAGTAGCATCTATCATGAACTAATCACCTTAAAATGGGGATTAGAGGCTATGCATTGAACTATTACACTAAGTTGTTCTTATATTATGCAAATTTGAGATGGTTTTTTCGTGTGTTTATTGTTTATGTGGAATTTAGTTTGGCCATCTCTTTCCCTTACTATTTTATATCTTTTTTGGAAAAAATAAGAGTTAACAGAATACTCAAAACCATGATTAAAAGTTTTGCTCTCTGTTAAGTGTGGAGTTTAGGAATAAAAATTCACCTAATGCACTGTTTAATGAAAGTAAAGCATGTTGTTGTTTTAATAGAAAGTTTTAGCTACTGACTTATATTTTGGAAAGAATTCATGAGTTCGTTCAGTGGTTCAAAGGAGAATTAATTTTGCAACAATGTTCATGCAATAGCTAATCCGAGCCTGTTTTCTCAAAATAGTTACATCACTATTTAAGCATTCTTTCTATGTTGTTTTCTCTATATTTTGTGCACTTTAGCTGATTTTTATACCAGCATTTAGACATACATATCAAAAGCTTGTTTGGTTACCACTAATTCTCTTAGAATGAGCTTAACCTTGCAAATTTTATACACTAATCCCTGAGGAGGCAAACTTTACTTATCACTTGTTGCGTTAACTATGTACATTTGCACATACCCTACTGTGAGCTACACTTCGAGTAAACCAAGCATACACTGTTCAAGCAAACATCTTTATTTTGGAGCTTTGAAATCAACTTCTTTGTGCAGAGTGGTTTAATTAAGTTGTACAACATTTCAGTTGGATTGTTGTATCATGGAGGAAATAGGGTAGAGAAACCTACTGCACCTATAGTTAATAAAGAAATATATACTGCAAAAGACTTGAATCTCCTTAAAAAGAATGAGATATACGTACCTCAATCTAACTGTTTAGGTGTTTTTTCTCAATATTTACTTCAATTTTCTTTGTTATTTGTAATTCCCCTGACACCTTCTAAAGAAAGAGTCAAGCCAATATAGTCAAAAGTTATATAGATTCACTAATTTTTAAGTTTTTTTTCCCAACTTCTCATTCTCATTATATGTCCAAAAATGCAATTCGACCAAGTCATTTTAGAGTTTGATTTTTTTTAAAGAGTTTAAATCTCATTTTGGTTCTCAAACTTTTAAATTTATTTTCTTTTGGTCCATAAACTTTAAAAGTATCTATTTGATAGTCCTCAAACTTTCAAAAGGTACCAAATTTGGTCATTGTCGTTACATTTTCATTATTTATTGAACCAATGGATGATTGGGCTTCAAATATGTGTATCAACATGCTGGTGTGGGTATGTGTATAAAAAGTCACTTACATATGTTCACTAAGGAAATTATTGGATGGGGCAAATATTGACAATTAAATAAATACAAACATTAAAATAGACTTTCTTTTTTTTTTTTTTTTTTTTAAGTTTAGGGGAGACATTTTAGATATTTATATACTAAAATGAAATAAGTTTGAAAGTTTTGGGACTAAATTTAACCTAATATTGTAACCATGTTATAGTTAATGCTAATTTATTAACTTTTTGCTTCCCCTCTCCTCTCACATCTTCATTTTAATATCAAAAGAGATTGAAGCAAATAATTAGCTTCATTAATCAATGATCGAAAGTCACAAGCACACGAATGATAGGAAATAGATACAAAACACACCAAATGGACTGAGCTTTATTTAGGCAATAGACCCATATTTTGAGGGAAAGAATTTGAAGTTATTCTACACACGACTTTCTCCTCCAAGTTGCAGTGGAATTTGAACGCTTTGAACAACATGTAAAACTCCTGGTTGTTCTGCAAAAGTCCCAAAATAAATAAAAGGAGTTCCATAAGAAACAATTATCTTATGCTAATTGTGAGGATTTAATCACATTCTAAAGTTCTTATTAGGAAGATAATGTTAAAGAGCAATACTTACTGGAAATCTGCTTGACCTGATCGGGAGTGAGCTTAGCAGCAAATCCATTGGCTGCATTCTTGAAACTATACACAAGAGCATTCCTAGCAGCTTCTTCACTACAAATCGACAAAATTACACAAAAAATCACCCTCAATTCCCATCTTTTTGTGAGTCAAAAGACACAAGCAACGGAGTATTCAAAATAACGAAAAATTATTCAATGAGGTCGTCTCAATGTGACTGTCTCTTAATGACTGTTGGATATAAATTCGAAAATATATATGCATGTTTCCTAATAACTACGGGATATAGATTTGAAATACTGTTGTGTAGTTTCTCTCTCATACATTCAACAATGTAAAGTTGTAAAAAAACATACCTGCCGAGAACAGAAGCTAGGGTTCGGATGTAATAGGCCTCAGGTTTCTCATTTCGAGGCTTCTCCATGTAAACCATATGCACTGTCTGGTAAGCGAACTTGGAGTCAATGGGAATGGAGGTGGATTTTTCGGATATTGTTGCAGAACTAAGAACAAAATTTAAAGAAATTGTGAACACCAAAACAAGATACAAGGGAAATGAAGAAAAATACATATTCATCTTTGCCATTCTTCCAACTTGAACAATATAGGAATAGAGACTAAACAATTCGAACAGAATTATTTTTGTTTTTTTTTCAAAGGTATGGAGAAGCATTATATAGAACAGATGATGAAAGCGCCGGGAAGATTACATCCTCTCATTGCTTTGTTATGACAGACTGGAATTTTTGGATTTGTCATTTTTTTTTTTTTTTTTTGAGAAATTCCACTTGATTTTTGTTTTAGGACGTTTGTTACTTGTTAATTATCTAAAAATAGATATTTAAAAAAGATTTAATGAAAACAACGTTGTATTTCATGAATTTTCTTTCAATAGTGGTAGTAGTGGCATATAAGGGCGCTACAAAAAGTTAAATTAGAAGTATTCCAATTCGAGAGAAAGAACAGCTCGATAAAAGATGGTCAACATCTTACCTTGATTCGAACTTCTAACAAATTTTTTAAAAAACAATATCTTAACCAATTGAGTTATACTCAGATTGATATCTTACTTTGATGTTTCACATTCATAATTGGTGTAATAATAAATGAGGATTATCTTTTGAACTCATCTTCTTAGTGGATAATAAACCACAAACCAATTGAAGTTTTTTCTTTCCTTTTTGCATCAGCTTTTTGTTTGTAACTAGTTCAAAGGTCTTGGCAATGGTAATCTCTATTAGTGACAACTTGAAAAATACATAAAACACCACAAACTACTCAGTTATTCTCACCAAACCTCCAAATTATACGACTGGTTACAATTAAACCATCCAACTTCTTATGTTTTAGCAATTATACCTCATAATATTTAAACACAAGAAATTACAATTTTATAACATTAATAATGAAAAAATCTTCTGAATGTAATTACTAAGATGTTGACTATGAAAATTTGTTGATAGGATAATAAAGAGTATCGAGTTATGCCTAAACTGAGATTTTATGTGGATTAAGATAACTGCTTAAAGATAAGTGAAAATTATTGTTGTATGGTGATACAAATTAAAACAAGATGTAACCTCTAAGAGGCTATTTGAGGTATGAGTTATAATAACCTGTGAAATACTCTACACTCCAATCACAGACTATTATAACCTTAGGCTAAACAACTGATCTACATTTTAAACAATATTATATAACTCCACAAACTATTATAATCCATGTTATTATAACTTATTTAGTGTCCCAAACAGTTGCTAATTGTACAACACCAAACCAAAGTAAGTTTAATTCAATGGTAATTGACATGTACCCTCAACTAAGAGATATGAAGTTCGAATCCCCTCTACTCCCAATGTTGTTGAACTCAAAAAAAAAAAAAAAAAAAATTGTACAACACCAACTAAATATAACCTCTAATAGCGATATGCCTCCAAGTTATCTATTTTTCCCAATTTATCCTTATATATTTAATTATATATAAAATTGCAAAAATAAGGAAAAGAAATCAATGTTTAATCAAGAACACAGTAACCCTAAATTAGTAATTTTCTGATTATTTTATAATAATATAGGACTTAATCGCAATAATCTCGTAAGTTCAAAAAGGCAATTGCTAAGATAAGGGATAATGATCGATTCACATTATTACACCCTAAACTTCTAGTAGCAATTACGTACACACTTTCTCACTTACAAAATCGTTGCAATTAAGTTAACAATATTATTAACAATGTAGGATTAATCACAACAGTCTGCTAAATTTAAAGAGGTAATTGTTCAAATTGAAGTGTGAAGATGTGACTAAACGACTTAATTTAAAGGTTTCTTTTTCTTGGAAATTTTCCTAAAATCTCAGTCTTCTAAAATCATAATTAGTACAACTTGAGCCATGAAAAGTACAATCCAAGTCATGCTTCATATAATTTGAGACTAAGCTAATAATGAACCCTAGTGCTCAGTGTATATAAGAACTCCTTTGTGGAAATTAGAGCCCTTATAACACAACACACTAAAACTTCACATTTAAATTTGTTCCAATCCAAGGATGAAGTTAGAAGTGATTTTACCATGATGATGGAGATCAAAAGTAGAGAAAACGTGCTTCTAAAACAAAATATTTGAATCACTCCACAAAGTAGTTTTGATTAACAACACTACTTGGATGCCCTTAACATGCAAATCTAAATACAAAAAATGCAAAGAAAGTGCTCATCGCCTTTAAGCTTAAAAGAGTCATACCCATTCAAACATCATCAAAATCACTCTAATTTGCAATACAACCTCAATGACTTTATACAACCTACAAAATGTAATATAAAATTAACCGGTAAAGAAATTTTAAGAGTGTAACTTTCAAAACATCAAAGCCGTAATCAACCACTACTCAAAAGTAATGGAGTAGACTTAAAAAAATAAAAATTAGCAATAAATCTGAGAATTGAAGACTCCATCAGCGGATTAAGTCTTTGTAACCTTCCAAGATGTGTAAATGAAGTAGTTTGAAGTGTAGTTCCACTAATTGATGCTTCACTTGTCCTAAATGAAACTTGAGATGCAATCTTCTTAGATTGCAAATTCGTTCGTTGATTCCCTAGCCAGCGTACTGAGTGAAGAAGACCACTCAGCCCGAGTAAAGAAGAAAGCCTAAATAGGTCCAGTTCGCTCAGACCAATTCGGTTAGCTCAGACTAGTTTGATTTTATTGTGGTTCTTAGCTAATTTGCTTGATTCCGTCTACCTTGTTCAAATCTATTCAATTGATTAGGTTTAACTATGCATTGGTTCTAATGGAAGAAATTTATGAATCTCTTGTCTACATGAATTGCAAATTACATGGTCATAAATTTGTTAATTGTCCTACAATTGAGTGCATGTATTGCCATAAATGTAGTCAAATTTTAGAAAATTGCCTTACTCGACCACCTCTCCCTCCAGGTAGATCCACCAAACTAAGGAACTTATCTAAAGTTGGTTCGTCCTCATCTATTGTTGTTGCTACTTCTTCCTCTAATGATCCTCCTCACCGTAGGTTCCCCATCAGTGACTTTCAATATTTACTGAAATAGGTAATCTCCTCCAATTCTTCTGCCCTTGCAGTCACATCAGGTAACTCTTGGCTTTTTTACTCCGCTTGTTGCAATCACATGACCTTTGACATTTCACTTTTTTCTTCCCCAACTCTTGCTCCCTCACTTCCCCCTATTCATGTTGTTGATGGAAAAATGTATGTCTATTTCCCATATCAGTACTGTTGTGACATCATCTTTAACTCTTCCCAATATCTACCATGTCCTTAATGTAAATTTTAATCTTGCCTCAGTTGGTCAACTATGTGATCTTGGCCTTACTGTTTGTTTTTCTCCTAATGGTCGTTGTCAGGTTTAGGATCTGCAAACAGGACAGAGAGTTGGTACAGGACGCAGAATGGGATGATTGTTTGAGGTTTCATCTCTCTAGCTCCCTATTTCTCCATCAATCTCTGCCTCTGCCATTGATTCTACCATGTATCAATGGCATCTTTGCCTTGGTCACACCTCTTCTGACAAACTTTGCAAGTTAGCTGGCAATTTAAATAATGTCTCAAAATTTGCTCCCTTGACTGTTTAAATTTTAAACTTGCAAAACAACTTGTCATGTCTTTTCCTATTTCATCATCTTCATGTGACACTCCTTTTTGGCTGATTCACTATGATATTTGGGGTCATGCACCTACTCCTATTGTTAGTGGCTATCGTTATTTTCTTCTCTTCATTGATGATTATTCTCGCTTCACTTGGATATATTTTCTAAAAAATCGCTCTACCTTATCTCAAGTTTATATTACTTTTGCCAATATGGTCCATACACAATTTTCTTGAACCATTAAAATTCTTCGCACAGATAATGCCATGGAGTATAAGGATTCAAGTCTTCTCTCATTTCTTACGTACCCAACATGTCACTCTAATTCAACGCTCATGCCATCACACCTCTCAACAAAATGGACTAGCATAATGCAAACATCGCCATATTAATTAAATAACCAGATCAAATCCCGATCTCAAAACCGACCTCTCGAACTTGAATTCCTATTCATATATTAGACCGAACCCATATTTAAATCATTTTAAATATGTCCATCTCTCTTTCTCATAGTTTAATTCATAATTAAACTATGATATGTTAAATATATCGCATATAATTAACGTTTACTCCCAAAAAACGAATCGAACAATTCAAATTCTTCTCTCATACTGTTACAAGGCTTAGTCCAAGCTAGCAAAGAGGACCTAATGGACCAACAAATCATGAGCTCCAACGATATGAGACCAGCCAAACCCTTTAGCCAAGCTAATCAACATTCGTTAACAGCTGGGCACTCCACTAAAGCCCAACGACTGCACTCTATTCACTGTAGATATATTTCTGTCCACTTGATATAACCATAATTAGTAAGTCGACCCTTCACAGGTTGTTCGTAATTACAGCTGGGTCTAATAAACTGTTTTACCCTTGTAATTACTTCTTGTTCCTCAAGTCCCACTGATCCTCTAATGAACAATTGGTTTGTGGTCCAGCTAGCAAACCGAATCCCTCTCGGGCCAATGAGAGGGTGGGGCCCCTTGTTCAAGACCCGGAGTCAGCACTTAAGGGAACAACCTCTCTACTAAACCTAAAGCGGGTAAAAGTGAATTCCTTCTCGCAGGACTATGTCCCCAGCTATCTACTCGGTCTTATCCCCAAAATGGGAAGGTTATTGAGTCAGCAATCTCGGGCCACTCTCACTCATGCAAATCAAAGGATAATCCAGAATAAACAGGAGTTCATAGTGTGCTCAGGATTAAGATCGAGTTACCTAGGTCATCATTTGAAATAGTCAGTTATGATAGTAAACGGAGTTAAAAAAAGTCTAAGTGATTATTTCGCGGTCCGGTCTTATGCAAACTTATTGCATAGGACGCCCCCATTCACATGTCTCCACATGAACGATTTAGGATCACATCGTTTGTACCATACAAAGTGGGCCGCATCCATAGTGTCCCCAGGATGAGGTACCCAACCCTATCCCTATACTATAGACCGTTCTGGCTATTACTCGAACTTGATCCATGTTTATGTCTCCACATAAAGTTCAAGTATACATACTATAGCCTGGGGTTCTTAGTTTATTGGATTTGGGTTATATAATATGCAATTCACTTATTATTCAATAACATCTTCACTGAATAAACCTTAATAACAACTTCATTGAAAATAGGATTTGTTTACACATTACAAACTACGAGTTTTAGGACATAAAACCCAACAGCTCTCACCTCTGTCCATGTCATCAATTGTCTTCCATCCTTCGTTCTTCAGAATATATCTCCCTATGAACGCTTATATGGTACTCCTCTTTATTCTCATCTTAAAGTTTTTGGTTGTGCTTATTTTGTCCTCCTTCAATCTCATGTACATACCAAACTTGAACCATGTGCTCGCCTATGCTACTTTCTTGCCTACGACGCTGAGCATAATGGTTTTCGTTGTTGGGATCCTATCTCTAAAAGGTTACGTATCTCTTGACATGTTACCTTTTGGAAACATAGTATGTTCTTCAGTCTTTCCTCTTTCCATGCCTGTCTCTCTAGTCCCCAACCATTTTTTACTAATCTCTCTAGTGATCTTTTTCCCTCATCTAATTCTCCAAGTGCCCCCAACCTTGATCACTTAGCCTCTGACTCTGCTCCTCTAGACTCGACATTGGCTTCCAATGATCTAATTTCATTTCTCGATCCTCCACATATCTCTAAGCTTGATCAATCTGCTCCTACTTCTGTTGTCTCAAATCCGACATCTGCCTCCTTTATGGAATATGAACCTACACCTGTCACGAACACTCGTCGCTCCACTCGAGTAATAGAAACTCCTCATCATTTCTAGGATTATCACTGCTTTTCCACTATTCTGTCTCTGGTTGAACGTTCATCTTATCATGAGGCCAATATTAACCCTCTTATCATGCACTTATAGCAATGAATGTAGAACTACAGACTTTAGAAAAGACTCATACTTGGGACTACGTAGATCTACCCCTAGCAAATGACCTATTGGCTGTAAGTGGATTTATAAGATCAAATCACACGTTGATGGATCCATTGAATGGTATAAAGCCCATCTTGTTGCAAAAGGCTACTCTCAAGAATACGGTATTGATTATGAAGACACATTTGCACCAGTCACTAGAATGACATTTGTTCGTAGTCTTTTGGCCATCGCAGCTGCTAAACAGTGGGCCCTTCTTCAGATGGACGTTAAAAATGCATTTCTCAATAGCACTCTCTCTAAGGAAGTGTATATGAAACCACCTCATGGTACTTCTGTTCCACCTCAGAAAGAGTGTCTTCTTCGACGCACATTATATGGTCTGAAGCAAGCTCCATGAGCTTTGTTTGCCATGTTCACTTCCACCATAACCCAACTTGGGTTTACTTCCAGTCCTCATGATATTGCACTTTTGACTCATCAGACTCCTCGGGGTATGGTTTTTCTCCTTCTTTATGTTGATGACATGATTATTACAGGTGATGATCCTCAGGTTATCTCTGATTTACAATGTTACCTTGAGAAGCACTTTAAGATGAAATATTTGGGACCACTCAATTACTTCCTTAGTTTAGAAGTCACCTTCCGCTTTGAGGGTACTATTTATCTCAAGAAAAATATGCTTATGATCTCTTGACTCGATTTGGCCTTACCGACTTCTCCACATCATGAAAACCTCTAGATCCAAATGTTCGTTTGACTTCTTTCGATGGTGTTTGTAACGCCTGAGGTCAGAAGGGGTACATGAATTAACCGAGACCACATTCGAATGAGAAGGATCCTAAGGCTATGTAAGGCATTGTTAAGAAAGGCTTAAAAGAATTGATAGCTACTACCTATACCAACAAGGTGCACCTTCCTTTTTGGTGGCTTAATCATAGGAACTCCAAAGTTAAGCGTACTTGGGTTAGAATAGTATTATGTTGGGTGACCTCTTGGAAATGTTCCTAGGAAGCATGTGAGTGAGGACAAAGCATGCTGAAAGGACCCAAGTTGGTTTGTAGGGATAGTCTTCACTCTTAGAAGCAGTTCAAGACAAGTAAGGTGATGTGGCTAGGTCGTAGAGGATGCAGGGGAATGTCGGGGCCATCAGATGTCGAATTCGGATTCCAAATCCTGGGCCTAGGGCGTTACACATGGTATCAAAGTGGAACCTTTCCCAGTAAGATGTGGTTTGGGGACGAACTAAGGCAGAAGCTGGTGGGCATGTAACGCCCGAGGTCAAATGGGGTGCATGAATGAACTGATACCACATCCGAATGGGAGGGATCCTGAGGTTATGCAAGACATGGTTAAAGAAATGCTTAAAAGAATTGATAGCTACTACCTATACCAACAAGGTGCACCTTTCTTTTCGGTGACTTAATCATAGGAACTTCAAAGTTAAGCGTGCTTGGCTTGGAACAGTTCTACATTGGGTGACCTCTTGGGAATTTTCCTAGGAAGCATGTGAGTGAGGACAAAACATTGCTGAAAGGACATGTGTTGGTTTGTGAGGACAATCTTCACTCTTAGAAGCAGTAGACAAGTAAGGTGACATGGCTAGGTCGTAGGGAATGCTGGGGCCATCAAGTGGCGAATTGGATTCCAAATCCTGGTCCAAATTCTGGTTCTAGGGCATTACAGTGTTCCTCTCGAAGATGTGCTATGTATCGACAATTTGTTACATGATATTAGTGACTCACTAGTTATTGATCTTTCCTTTCCTCTTGTAGATACTCAAGGGAAAAATAATCCACGTGCAAATGCACTTGCTAACTACTGCAAGCAACAACACAAATGAAACTGTGAACATAAAAAATGATCAGCAAGAAAAATGGGCATAAAACATTCATCCTATGACCACTAGATGGAAATCAAAATAGCAACACAACTCCTTCCTCAGTAGGGTAGTGAACCTAAGAACTACAAGAAAGCCTTACAAATGACAATCTGGATGGATGCTATGAAGGAAGAACTCAAAGCTTTATCTGAAAATGAAACTTAGGACTTAGTCAAGAAGTCTCCAAATACTAATATTGTAGGCTGCAAATGGATATTCAAAACAAAATTCAAGGAAGATGGTTCGACAGAAAAGTACAAAGCAAGATTGGTAGCTCAAGGCTACTCACAAATATAAGGCTTAGATTATAAAGAAATGTTTAGTTTAGCAATCAAAAGCACCACCATACGATTTGTCCTTGCTATTGCAGCCTCTTCCAACTAGAAACATAGACAACTTGATGTGAAGAATGTATTGCTTTATGGTTATCTTAAAGAAGGTGTGTACATGACTCAGCCTTTAGGTTTCTCTAACCTTGAATTACCTAATCATGTATGCAAGTTGAACAAGGTCATCTATGGACTCAAACAAGCTCTCAGAGCCTGATTTGATCGTCTCTCTCAGTTCTTACTTCATGTAGGCTTTAACTATAGTCAACCAACCTTTGTTCAGTCCCTAATTCAAAAACTAGGTACATAATTTGCAATAAAATATTTGGGTCAACTCTACTATTTTCTTGGTATAGAAAATAGTAGAGTCACGATGGGATGGGAGCCTCATCTATTTCTACTAAAGATATATTGCTAAAGTCACGATGGGAGCCTCACATATTTCTACTTTTATGGCCTTGAGTCCAAATTGCTCACCAAAGAATGATGAACCAGTTGATCCTACACTATACAGAAGCTTGGTGGGATCTCTCCAATACCTCACACTAATAGACCTGACATAGTTCATGCTGTGAATAGTCTACCAAAATATGCAACAACCTCAAGTGAAACATCTCAGGGAAGTCAAAAGAATTCTTAGATATCTTGAAAAGACCATGCATCATGGAATTAATTTCTTCAAAAATAGCTATCTCAATCTATATGGTTTTTGTGCAAATTGGGGATGTCCAGTAACTAGATGAAGCACTTCAGGCTACTGTATCTTCTTGGGTTCAAACTTAATATCATGGTCTTCAAAGAAGCAACCTGAGGCAGAATATAGAGCAATGGCGAATGCAGCAACTGAACTCACATGGATTACATTCTTATTTCGTGACATGGGGATACTCTACACAAACCTCCAGAACTATTTTTTGACAACATGAGTGCCATACAAATATCTATCAATCAAGTATTCCACGCTCATACAGAATACTTCGAACTTGACTATCATTTTGTACGAGAGAAGGTAGCACTTGGATCATTAGTTACTCGATGTGTACCATCACATCAACATACTCGTAGACATCTTCACCAAGTCTCTTGCAAAAGAGACCTTTTGTAACTTATCTAGTAAACTTGGAGTTCGCAAAATCCCTACCTCCATTTTGAGAAACGATGTAAAAGAACACGAGAAACTACTACCAAAAAATCACAATGACAGGAGTTGTTTTTTTACCTTCAATTAAGCCTAGTATTGATCTCATAATCAGCTCCAAAGGATCCTAACCAATAGCTCATACTCTCTAATTTCTCTAGCGATTGGGTGAGAATATATAATATATGCAATCAATCACCAAATAATTAGTGATTGATTGCAGACCACTCAGCTCTATAAAATTACCATCTATGGTAATTTATTACCGTTAGTCCAAGGTCCTTACAACAGGTTTCTCTTGTCAATATCGACCATGATTAATGATTGTTTGATGGTTGATTTTCTTTCCTTTTTTGCTTTTCCTTAGTGCTAGTTAAATTGTAACTTATTCTCTGAATAATTAATATATTCTACAATACACCAATTTTTCATGATTTTGGAGTCTGCAACTAAGGTTAGGTAGAGATTCTCGGTAATTCGGTTTTTACTTTCCTTGAGTTGATTTTCAAAAAATTTTGGGGGCTTTTGAGATTGAGTTCTATGGATCTTGTTTGTTAGCAAGGGTTTTAGATCCAATCATCAAAGGCTTCATTAATATTTTAGTATTAGAGCTTCTTTGATTTCATAACATTTTGGTATCATAGCATCTTTGATATCTTTGATTTCTTGTCAAATAGTCGATCTGTTCATTGGTTAGCCCCAATCACTCACCTCACCTAGTGGCCATTAGGAAAAAAAAGATTAGTTTCTTAGGCAGTCACGGATTAAAGATATTAAAATTTTAGGTGTTTTTTTCTTCCTTTTCTTCCTTTTTTAAAATATGTTAAACTATTTGGTTTGATTTCTATTGTTTGACCTCTACTTACAATTTAGTTCTTATAATTTAAGAAGTTTTAATTTGATCTTCATAGTTTGGTTAAACATGACACATTATCACTAACTCATTTTTAACCAATACCATTAAATTATTGACAATAAGGAGAGACAAAATATCTTCTACATTTCTCTCTCCTAGTTGTATTTTCTCTTTTCTTGTATTCAATAATTTAATGGTGGTGTGCATGGAGATTCCTACACATCGTTATGCAGCTAAGTATTGTTCCTCATTTTTTACGTCTTTGGAAACTACTTGTTGCAGCAAAGATAATTTGTGAGATGTGACCAAATCGTTTGACCAAATTGAAAATTTTAAAACCATAGTGACTAAACCGAAACTAAGTTTAAATCATAGGAACTAAATTGGTGATTTAATGTCTAGAGTATTACAATTCAAACAAAGAAATTAAAAAAAAATTAGCCAATTGAAGTACACTTTTAAACAACAAATATTATGTCCAACCTATGTATAGCTTAAAGGTTAAAACACGTTATATATTTTTGCTAAAGATTAGAGATTCTCACCACCACACTAGGTTGAAAGTCCCCCTCCTCTCGATTATAATATTATATTATTTTACAAAAATCGAGAGAGAAATCCTTGCCCTAGAATTGTATTATGAGTTCTTCAACATCTACGAGCCTATTTGGTATCCAATCTAGATATTCAAGTTCTTATTTTTAGATTAACTAAACCAAATAATTATAGAGAGTACATTAAAGCAATCACCAAATACTCGATACACCCATTAATATTCAAACTCAAATCAATTTCCAAATAGGATTGGAAATTAATTAGAAAACTTTTGGACTGAAAAAAGGGGACAACACTCTTAAAAACAAAACGCCAAATAACCAAGGATGAGGGAGATCTAAACATGGTCTCAAAGCCTTCATTATTTTTTACCTTTCATGTGTTGAAAAATTACGGTTACACAAGATTCTATGACCAAAAAAAGTGAGAATCTGATAATTAATAATTACATTTTTTTTTTTAAAGTTACAAGTTTAGTCATTAGATTTTTAGATTTGTACTTATTTGATCTTTAAATTTTAAAAAGTGTCTAATAAGTCTTGAACTTTAAATTTTGTGTTAAATAGGTCCCCAGAACTTTAAAAAGTATATAAGGTTCTTAAATTTTTAATTTCGTATCCAATAGGTCGCTAAATTTTCAATTTTATGTCTAATAGGTCACTGACATATTTGACATTTTTTTTTAATTCACGGACTTACTAGACACAAAATTGAAAGTTTAAGATCCCATTAGACATAAAATTCAATTTTACGTCTAACAAATAAGTTAATTTAAAAAAGAAATTAAATATGTTAAGGACCTATTAGACACAAAATTGAAAGTTTAGAGATCTATTAGATACTTTTTAAAGTTTAGAAACCAAATAGATACAAACTTAAAAGATCAGAGACCAAACTTATAATTTAACCCCTTTTTTTTCTAAATATGCTACAAAACACCCTTCAAAAAATAATGAAAAAATAAAGAATACAACTTTATTTTCAATTTGAAAATTTTCAAACTTCTATCTTTAGACAACCAACAAACTCACCCTAAATATCGCCATCTAAGAAAAAATCTCTCTCCTGAAATTACATAATACGCACTCCACCAGAAAATCCAATCTGTCTAACAAAACAACGAGAGGAGGGAATTTTCCCCCACGCTTTCATCTTCTTCGTCTGAACCTGAAAACCATTCTATATAATTCGCCTCAATACCTTTGAAAAAAACACAACAAAAGTAATTCGTCTCAATTCAGTCCAAAATTGTGACTCTCTCTATTTCTACATCGTTAAAATTTTGAAGAATAATGTCAAACACAAAGATGAATTGTTCTTCATTTCCCTTGTATCCTGTTTTGTTCATAATTTCTCTGAATTTTCTTCTTAGCTCTGCAACAATATTCGACAAATCCGTCTCCATGTTCTCTTCATCGAGGGTGCATATCATTTACACCGAGAGGCCCCTCAATGAGAGTCTCGAGGCCTATCACATCCGAATCCTAACTTCCGTTCTCGGCAGGTCTGTTTTTCTTTAGAAATTATTCAAAGAGGCCGCTACAATCTGGCTAGGATGTATGAAAGAAAAACTGCAAAAATATTTTAAATTTTTATTAAGAAGCAGCTACATTGAGGCGGGTTCGTTAAATTAATTTTTTTTGTTGATTTGTAGTGAAGAAGCTGCTAGGGATGCCCTTGTGTATAGTTTCAAGAGTCCTATCAATGGCTTTGCTGCTAGGCTTACTCCCGATGAGGTCGAGAAGATTTCAAGTAAGTATCGCTCATGATATTATATATGCTCTTGGTAAGAACTTGGAATGTGAATAGATCCTCACACACTTCTTACTTTGGGACTTTGGCAGAACAACCAGGAGTTGTACAAGTTGGCAAAAGCCTTAGTTATCATTTGCAGTCAAGAGGAGAAGGCTTGAATAGAAGAACTTCAAATTCTTTCCCTTAAAACATGGGGTTTTTATTTTTTATTATTTTGAGACCCAAAATATGGGTTTGCTGCTTTAATAAAATGCATTTGGTGTATTTTATATATATATTTTTTCGAGTACAACAAATATGGGGTATGGGGATTTGAAACTCTCCAACCTTAAATAAAATAGTACATGTCAACTGAACTATGTTCACTTTGACATATTTCTTATGTGTGCTTGTGACTTTTGACTATTGATAATGAAGCTAATGGTTTGGTGACGAATGTTTTCTCTTTCCTCAATTTCTTTTGATCACAAAATGAAGAGAGGTGAGGGGAGGATAGTTATGGCTTGTTTGATAATCATTTGATTTTTAGTTTTTGGTTTTTGAAAATTAAGTTTATAAATATTACTTCCATTTATAAGCTATTTGTTTGGTTATCTACTTTTTAAAAATGTTTTCAAAATCCAACCTTAGTTTTGAAAACTAAAAAAAGTAGTTTATGAAAACTTGTTTTTGTTTTTAGAATTTGGCTATAACCCAAATGCTTCTTTTAAGAGAGTTGAAAAACACCATAGTAAAAAAATTGTGAGGAAATCAAGCACAATTTTCAAAAGTAGAAAACCAAAAACAGAATCGTATCAAATATGGGAAACCATTTTGGCATTTACAGTTATTTTTTTGTAAATGTTTGCTCCCTCTAATACTTGCTTTAAGGAATATATGTGACTTTAACACATATTCACAAACATGTTACATATTTGAAGCTTAACTGGATATCTATTTAAAATATGATGGAAATGCACCAACAATGACTAAAATTGTTATCTTTTGAAAATTTGAAAATTAAAATAGATATTTTGAAAGTTTATGGAAAAAATTAATAAATTTAAAAGTTCAAGAACTAAAATAAAATGGAACTTTAAAAAATTTCAACTCAAAAAATGACCTTGGTCAAAATTTATATGTAAGCATGTAATTAATGAGAAGGAGAAGTTGGACCCTAAAAAATAGTGATTCCATCCAACTTTGGACTATATCAGTTTATCATGAATGACTTGAATTGTATTTGACATAGCTCGAGATGTACTAATTATGATTCTAGATGAATGAGGCTTCAAGAAAAATTCAAAAACAAAAACAAATCACCTTCAAGATAAGTCGTTAGAGTCACATTTTCAAACCTTTTATTTGAACGATTATCTTTTCAAACTTACGTGTCGTTGCAATTAATCCTACACTGTTACAATATACTAAGTCTAATTGTAACAATTTTGTAAGTTTAGGAAGTATTAATCACTAATAGAAGTTTAGTATGCGTTAATGTGAATTCATAGTTATCACTTATCTTAAGCAATTAACTTTTGAAATTGGGAGAATTATTGTGGTTAAGTTTTATAATATGATAATATCATCAGCATTTTGGAAT
Organism: Trichosanthes truncata; assembly: GCA_033996785.1. Lineage (NCBI taxonomy): Eukaryota > Viridiplantae > Streptophyta > Magnoliopsida > Cucurbitales > Cucurbitaceae > Trichosanthes > Trichosanthes truncata. The sequence goes on from JAWPNB010000009.1 coordinate 26,308,532, forward strand.
AGGGTTTGATAGAAATTGAAAATTTTGGATATAGAAATTGATTTTTGCCAATTATATACTAAGCGTTCATGGGTGAACATTGATTTTGTTATCCTAATTTTTCTAATTTTAATTAAATTAACTATATAATGATAAATTGGGGAAAAGGGATAACTTGGAGACGTAGTTATGTCTAGTTGGTGTTGCCCTACAAAAGAAGTTGATATTATAATTTTTAAATTTTATTGAGTTTATATAAGGTATAATTGATAAAATCAAAAGAAGTCTGATGGTTTAATTGTAACATCTCATACATAACATTTAAATTTAAGGATTTAGTTGTAATAACTCAATAGATTTATGGTAGTTTATGAAAATTTTAAGTTGTCACTTAATAGAGTAAGTTTGAGACTGAAATATATGGACAAAGGTCGTCTCTTAAAGGAACAAACTCAATCCACGTATTCAAAATTAAAATATTTAAATAAATAGTTTGAAAAATAATATATTTTAATAATATGTTTAAAAAACAACCATATTTTAAAAAAAAAATCCTAGAATTAAATGAATTTAAGGTAAATTTATGTCACTGTTAAAGAATTCATGAGTTGTTTGAAAAAAAGCAAGAAGTATTTAAATATTGATTGATTATCATATACTCTAAAATTATATTTATCATTATAAACTAAAATAAATGGTTTATTATTATAAAACAAGAGAAACAAGAAGCAATTAGAGAGTAAAGTAGAGAAGAGTAAGAAATAGAGAACAAATGTAGTCTCTATTCAATTGTATAGTATAGAACTGAAAAAAATAATTGTTGTATCGTGGAAGAACCACTGCCTTGAAAGCAATTTTGGCATGACCTCGATGCTAAATCGTCTCACGTCAATTGCTCCCAAAGGTTAACACAACACCCTTCTCGAATATGCACTCGTCAAAGAAAGATTGGAATCAAGAAAGAAACTTTGCTCAGAATGATCTATGTTTTTGTTGAAAACCGATGAACCAAAACAATACGAAAGAAGGTGTTTTGTAATGAAGAAGAAAACGTTTTGGAATAAAAAGAGTTAATGACAAAAACATTTTCTAGATAAAGGTAAGAAAATATTAAAGGAAAAGGTCCAAAATAAAAGTATAAAGTAGTAAAAAACTACTTTTTTCGCGCAAGCGTGGTTACACGAACCCGCCTGTCAACTAAACAAACGACGACAGCGGCGTGCGTGTGGGGAGGGATTTTGAAACCACTCTATGCATTTTTACAAGCATAAAGGCAAGCTTTAGTAAATAAACCCCTCATGCAATTCTAAATCTTTCCATGTGGGACAACTTCCCACTACCAAGTATAATGGGCAAAAAGCCCAGTCATTCTCAACAATCCCCCATGAATGACTGAAAAATAAAAATATTTTCTGATTGACAAAATAATAGGAAAAAAACATTCTAAGCAAATAAAGGAGAATAAACTTAAGCATCAATATCTTTCGATTTGAATTAATGCATAGTGAAGTAGGGCAAGTGAAGAAAGTAAGTTACCTCTTGAACTTCTAATAGTTATGATTGAGACCCTCACAACACATTTCAATCCTTAAGTTTTCCTTGATTCTGCGATATAACAGTAAGTCGAGTGCTATTAAAGTCCATGCACATAAAACCTTGGGTCATCGTGAGAGCTGTAGAAAGAGACACTTTTAAACCCTTTTATAGAAGGCGGCCACACCTTCACAATCATTAATTGTTTCATCAAGTCTGTCATAGAAAAACCACCCAATAAAAGGCTATGAAGATTTAAAAGATTATCCATCAAGTCCGTATTTACACCACCCAAATAAAGGGCTATGGATTCACTTTAAGGGTTTGAGTCCCATACATGTCGAAGATTCTAAAATTACTCTCCTTGTTAGGCCTTTGGTGAGAGGATCCACTAAGTTCCTCTCGGACCTCACATACTTCAAGGAGATAACTCCACTCTTCAACAGTTGTTTCACAGCTTCGTGTCTTAGGCATATATGCCTTCTTTTGTCGTTATACTCGCTGTTTTTGGCAATGCCTATGGCAACTTGTGAATCACAATGCATAGAGACAGGTGATAATTCTCATTCATGAGGATTATTTGGCCTTTAAACTTAGTTATACATGTGAATTTTATTTTTATTATTAGATGAAAATCAGGAATACGATTGAATTTAATGACATTATTGTTGGAAGACCTTTTAATTAAGTAATTGATAAAAGAGAACAAAAGAAGAAAAAAATTCACACTTAATGTTTTGATGCAGGTTTTTTTTTTCAAAATGCAACAACAATGCAATTGCAATTTTGGCAAAACTGGAGATTAAGAAAAAAACACAAATTAAGGGATTTCGGGAAGAAAAATGCCCACAATTTCAGCTAGATTCTAAGCTGTAATTGTCCATCAACCAAGAGGGAAACCGTAGCATGAAGTCCCTATATATTTTGGAGAAGAAAGTCGTGAGAGAGAGCTCGATTTTGGGAGAAGAATCTCGTTTTTGTTTTTGGGTTTTTAAAGAAGTCTGCAGTTTTTATTTTCAATTTTTTTGTTGTTGATTTTGTTGTAATTTCTTCTACATCTCAGTTCCTAAACTTTCCTTCAATCCCATCACAACGAAAGTTGATGGTTGTTACGAACAAAGTCCTTGTTCGATTGAGCCGAGAGGAATGGCTTTATAGTGTAGTTTGTTCTTTCGAAATTTTCAAGTACTGTAAGTTTCATTTTGTCATTTACTTATGAGGTTTAGTTATTGTTAGTTTTTCTTTTTTAACATTTTCATTAAAGTTGGAATTTTGTTTGGTTCTTGGAATCTAGATTAATCCTTTTGATAAAGTGGTTGTCATCCAACTTGAATTACTAGTTGTTTTTCATTTTCACTTGTCTTTCATACCAATGAATTGCTTTAGTTTTAACACACTGTTTTTTGTTAGTTTTAATATGAAGAGCTAAATTTCCTTAGGGATTCAAGTTGTGAATGCCCTAGAGGAAATATATAAGGCTCGATAGCAAAAACAATCTAGCTAACACTTGAACTATTGTTTACTTTTGGTGAGTTCAATGTTGGGTAAACCCTAGTTGGCCATCTAGTGTTGCTTGCTAAGCTATAACTTAATACTAAAAGGGTTAAGGGAAGTGGATGTCGCAAAAGAAATGGAGGAAAAGGCTTAGACATAAGTTTTGAAACATCTACCCTAGACATAGGGCGAGACTCCAAGACCACTAGAGTTGTGCGCGGATATATCTAAGTTAGATTAACCATAGAAATATAGGTCTAATCACTTAGCCTCCTAAAGATACTTCATAGAAGATTGAATAGGAGTTGAATTCGGTTTACTTAGTTCTTGAGTTAGCTACGATTGCAATTGCCTTCTTGTTGCATTTCTTTCCAAAGGGGCATTAGCACCTTGAATCCCTTCTTCATTTCCATTGTTTTTCAAATAATTTTTCTTTTAGCCAAAACACCTCACAAACCTTTTTATACCCACGATTACTTTAAGTTTCAATTTATCAACAATTTTGTGTCATTTTAATACATTTTATTAAAACCTGTTCCTTTGAGTACGATATTGTAGAGTACTTCCAGTTTCTTATTACTTCGATCACATGCACTTGCGTGTAGCACTGATAAACAGGTACTGACACCCCCCACAATGGTACGTCTCCAAGTAGGCTTCTTAGCCATTATGCCTATTCCATGCTAACTCGAGAGCTATAAATTCATATTCCATGGTGGATCGTGCAATGCATGTTTGCTTTGCTGATTTTCCATGAAATTTCTCATCCACCTAAAATGAACACATACCCATTAGTAGAGTTCACCTCATCGTTATCTATTACCTAGTTAACATCGTAGTATCCTTCTAACACTGCAGGAAACTTATTAAAATGCAAGCAAAAATTCATTGTACCCTTAAGGTATCTTAATAAATGACAAAGAGTAATCCAATGATCGTTATCAGGCTTATGTGTATATCTACTCAATCTACTCACAGCATATGCAACATCAGGTCTAGTATAATTCATCATAAACATAACACTTCCTATAATTTTTGCATATTCAGATTGAGAAACACTATCTCCCTTATTTTTCTTAAGACTCATACTAGCATCATAAGATGTTCTTATAGGAGCATCGTCAAAACAATCAAATCTCTTTAACAATTTTTCAATGTAGTCCCAGAAGAGACAATCAAGCGTGTGAAAGCCTACGCACGAAAATTGGTTAGACGAGAAGAAAGAGAGGGAAGGAAAGTAGCTTGAGGCAATTGAGCTCACCTGTTGAAAGTCGTGTAGGCCCAAGATAAAGCCATGTCTCGGGTCGGAAAACCCTGAGTCCCCTTCCACGGGGAATTCTCCTAATGATCTCCAAATGTCAGAGGCCCTTTTTAGATACTCAACCTCATCAACCTCGGAGGAATAGGGCCCTTGAAACACAAATGGGTTTATGCAGGGAAGTTGGTTTTCCCCACAGTGTGATTGACGTAAAGAGAATCCATTTTTTATTTTTCTTATTTTAACACCAAGTATCACATCAGCCTCACCTAAATCTTTCATTTCAAAATGTGAAGATAGAAATAACTTGGTATCATTAATCACATCTAAGTTTGTATCGAAAATGAGAATATCATCGACATATAAACATATAATCACACAATCAGCATCAAACAATTTTGAGTACACACACGTGTCAGAGGAATTTACTTTAAAGTTGTCGTTTACTAAAGTGCTATTAAATTTCTCATATCATTGTTTGGGAGCTTGTTTAAGGCCATAAAGAGATTTTTTAAGCTTGCATGCCTTGTTTTCTTGACCAGAAATTACAAAGCCTTCAAGTTGTGTCATATATATCTCCTCCTCTAAATCACCATTAAGAAATGTCACCTTTACATCCATCTGATGTATTAATAGGCCACGAATAGCTACAAAGGCGATTAAGGTTCTAATAGTAGCTACTTTAGTTACTGGAGAATAAGTATCAAAATAATAAATACCTTATTTTTGTGTATATCCCACAACTACTAATCTAGCTTTGAATTTGTCGATTAAACCATCTGGTCTCATTTTTTTTTAAATCTATTTACACCTAATAAGTTTATTACCTTTAGGTAGATCTACCAAGTCCCATGTTTGATTCATAAGTAACGAATCTAGTTCACTCTTAATAGCTTCTTTCCAAAAACTAAAGTATACATAATTTAAAACCTCTTGGTAGGTTTTAGGATCTTCATCTATTAAGTACATGCAAGAAAATTGATTGTCTATCTTATCTAAAATTTCAGCTAGAACAACAATCAAAAAATCAAGTCCAAAACTTTTTTCAATCTTTTGTCTCTTACTTCTTCTAGGTTCTATCAGTATTGAGAGAAGAAGATACAGATACCTGGTTACTTCATGAAGTACTAACTGACTCATTGACTGCTTTAATCATGGAGAAAATGTGTTCAAAAAATTCAACATCTCTATGCTCGAAAATTGAGTTATCATTTAAACACATAAATCTATAAGCATAAATATTATGAGCATAACCAATAAACACACAATCAAAGGTTTTAGATCCAATTGTAGGTTTTTTAAATTCTGGATATGATACTTTAGCTAAGCACCCCCACACTCTTAAGTAGCTTAGGTTAGGCGAGTAACCTTTTCCAAGCTCGTACGGTGTCTTGTCCAGCTTTTTGTGAGGAACCCTATTAAGAATAAAACAAGAAGAAAACACAGCTTCCCCCCACATATTATTAGGTAATCCAGAACTTAGTAACATAGCATTCATCATTTCTTTTAATGTTCTATTTTTACATTCAGTTATGCCATTTTGTTGAGGAGAATATGGTGCACTAAATTCATGAATAATACCATTTAATTCACAAAACTCTTTGAGAGAGTTATCACTATATTAACCACATATGTTGGATCTTAACCTTTTTATCTTTCTATCCAATTGATTTTCTACTTCAGCTTTGTATTTCAAAAAACATACTAGATGCTTCATCTTTTGATTTTAAGAGATAAATTTTAGTATATCTAGAAAAATCATCAACAAATGAGATATAGTATTTTTTACCTCCTCTGCTTGTGGTGTTTTTGAAATCAGCTAAATTAGAATGGATTAATTCAAGTAATTCTGTACATCTATTTGTGACAGGTTTAAAACTACACAAATAGAGCATTTACCATTTTCATGTGATTCAGATGCATTAATAAGATTTAAAGTTTTAAGGCTTTTAATCGGTGCAATATTCACATGTCCTAGTGTACCATGCCACACATCAATAGATTCAACAATATAAGTAAAACAAGAACTACTTTCATTCATCAAAGTAGAAACATACATAGTGCTAAGAACAAATAACCCATCAGCTAAATACTCCTTACCAACAAAGTAACCATCTTTTGTGATGATAACCTTGTTAGCCTCAAAGACAATCTTAAGCCCAGCCCTGTTTATTAGATTGCCATAAACCAATTCCTACACAATGAAGGAACATACAAAACACCACTTAAGGATAAAGTTTTTCCATATGCAAGTTTTAAGAGAACATTCCATTTTTCAAGTACTCCAGCAGTGGTAGAGTTACCCATGAACACACACTTGCCATCAGCATAATTGTGGAAATCATGGAATAGGTCTTGGTTCGAGCAGAAGTGTCTCGAGGCTTAGTGTTGAGAATCCAGTTAGAATTATTCTCCACCAGATTGGCCTCCATGACTATGGTAGCAATGATATCATCCTTCTCAGTAAGATTGTAATGCCTCGCATTATAAATTAGGCTATCTTTGAGTGATAAGATCTATTCATTAGAGTTTTAATTTGAAAATTTTGAATTTCAAATTTAGCCCATTAAGTGTGGTAAATTAAATTTCTAGAATTTTAGAAAAGAGACTTTCTTAAATCATTAATTTCAAGGTATGAGAATTTAATTCTAGATTTTTATTCTCAGGTCCAAGAATGAACCCAAATTCCCTTTAATTAGACTTTATCTCAATCCTTTGGATATTTTCATTTAGAGTTTTAATTTTGGAAAGAAGACGAAATTTGGAATTTTAGAGACCTTATGATTTCTCTCTTTTATTTATTGGTAAATTATCTTTTGGTGAATTAAAGTTAAAAGAAAAAGGGGGAAATTAAAGAAAAAAAAAAAGAAATCTAAGTCCTTCTCCTTCTTCTCCTCTCTTCTTCATCTTCTCTTTCTCCTCTCTCACGCAAGGAAGCCGAAAACCCTTCACCCCTCATCTCTTTTGTTTTCTTCTTCTTCCTCATCTGCCTCTTCACATTCTTTCTTCTCCACTCAACCCATAAGCAGGCCGCTGACAATCAGTTTGCAAAGACCCACGTATAGCAGTACCTTCCGGCGAAGTGACCCCGCGTTCTCCTTCGTTTCGACAAGGTATGTCACTTACCCATGCCCAATCGACTTTAGTTTTGGGTTACCCAAACCTTAAACACCTTTGATTTGTAATTTTAGCTTGTTGAATTCCATACAGCCCTCATTTGAAGCCGCTTACTACCAAAAACGGGATTTCCAGCATACCCACATGAATTCCTTCTTGTTTGACGAGGTTTGACACATACCCATGCCTAATCGACTTTAGATTTGGATTACTCACCCCCTAAATGACATTGATTTGCAGTTTGGACCACATTGCACATCGCCTAGACCGAGTTTGAGACCTTTTGGTGCTTAAACCAATTTTCCAACAAGCGTTCTAGTCTCTTTGAGGATGTTCAGTAAGTTTCGCCATGTTTTGGACCTTTCGCAAATCCATGTAAGTATCGCAACATTAGTTCTAATATGTAGGAACCTTTAGTTTGCAGTTTGGATTGATTTGAACACTTTCGAACAGCAAAATGCAAGCATAAGGGCTCTTTTGATACGTTTTAATGCGCTTTAAACCTTTCGCAAATCACTTTAAGTGTTATAACTTAGGTTCTAATGCGTGAGAGCCTTTTGTTTGCAGTTTCAACCCAATTCGATCTCATTCGAACACTCCCAGCACGTATTCGAGCTCATTTGGTGTAGTTCATTTCGAAACAATTCGAACACTCTCGAACTCAACCAGCAAGGTGCAAGGCTTGTTCTGTTTGAGCACTCCAAATAATTGCCCATGCTATTCTTGTTCGGTTGGGTTCTAGAGCGTTCGCTTTACCATTTAAGGCTGAAATCTAAGAGCCTTTTGGATTATTTTTAGGAACGCCTAAGGTAAGTAGTTTTTACTTGGTGAGTATGTTTGATTGTGTGCATCATGATATATGTTTTCTTGCTTGATTTGTGCGCGTTATATCCATTTTATGTTTTTGAGCTTTTGACGAGCATGCTTGATTGACTTGTGAAGTTTATATGATGTTAGCATGATAATTAATTGAGCTTGAAATATATGTATGAGCATGTTTGTTTGGGCATGAGACATGGTCTTGTAGCATGCTTAGGTAACATGCATTTGGTGAGTTTGTGAGGAGGTTAGCTAACCTTGTGAGCTTGCTAAGGATTGTAGGGTAAGTACCAGTGCACCTCGAGTACAAATGGTCGAGGGATGTATTGTCACCATTGGAATAAGAGGAGCATCGAGGCCTTGGGGACAAATGGTCAAGGGTTAGTGTGATGAGTCTAAAAAGCATGTGTTGGGCGCTTGGGATATGGTCAATGCATTGCTAAGTCATCGGTGCACCTTGGGTACAAATTGTCAAGGGGCGATGCATAGTTCGAGGCCTTGGTAACATTGGTTAAGGGTTGAACACCGAGCTCCGTAGAGAAGTATTGAGGCTCTGGTAACAGTGGTCAGGGGTCGATGCTTCTCGAAGGGTCAGTCTTGGAGAGCTTTGGTGAGGGCTAAACATGAGTGTTGAGAAGAACAAAGCGAGCATAGCATGATGTGAGAATTCATGTGTTAGTTGCATGGCATGGTGCGAGAATTCATGTGTTAGTTGCATAGCATGGTGCGAGCATAGCATGTATGTATGGAGCAAGTTCACGAATACGAGAATCTCGTGGCTAATGTATTGTCTGAGGGAATGAAGATATGAGAGATTCTTCAAGCAAATGTGCTGCTTGACAAATTTCCCCCTTCATGGAGTTACTACTGTAACCATCTGAAGCATAAGAGAAAGGATCTGACCTTGCAAGAATTGATCAACCATATGCGCACTTAAGAAGCTAATAGACAGAAAGATAACCTGAACTCTCAATCTTTGAATTATGTTAATGCTAACCTTATTGAATCCTTTGTTACAAAAAAAGAAATGTTCAAAAATAAGGGAAAATAGGTTGCTAGAGACAAACCAATTCAGAAGAAGGAACATCAATTCAAAGCTGTTGGTGGAAGAATTGAAAAATCTAAACTAATATGTTATGTTTGCAAAAAAGCAGGACATAAATCCTATCAGTGCAACTAGTGGAAAGGAAGCCAGATCAAAGGCCTGCTCCACATGCCAATCTTTGTAACCCCCCCAAATTTTAACTTAACCTAGGGACATTACTGAGCTTACAACCATTATGCCTCAAAAATTTTGGCAGCATAACGACGTAAGTACAAGATAAAACTAAAATTTTCCCTAGTACCTGTTAGTAAAAAAGGTAACACTTCTATATCTAGAGTAACCAAATCATGATCTCCAACTCCAAACTCAAGATTCACAAACGAACCAACATGCAAAATATGTAAAGTACTAGACCATTTCATCAATTTCAAGCAAACAAAATCCACAAAGGTAAAGTAACCTAAATGTCTATTACTAAACTTTAAACATAAATAATACACCTAAGATAAACCAACTCAAACTTAAACTTTTTAAGAAGGAAATGACACTCCAATAACTAGCTTACAATTCAACAAAACCAACTACAAAAGTAATTTAACTAAACAAGGCTCAACAAGGACAACTACTAAAGTAATCAAAGAGCTAGCTATGGTCTCTCCCTTTTCGTATCCCCTCTTCAGCATCACCAGTTCCGTAGAGCTTCTCCTCAGCTACAAAATCTTTTGGTTGGGGGGAGTTAGTCAAGATCAACGTCAACGGACTGTTTAGATTGAGGAGGATCAAGATATGCAATACCTTTTGATTTGTCTGGATCTACAACAATGACACTTTTAGATTTGGCAAGACTCTCAGTGGTGAGAATGTAATCGACCTCCAATTACTCAAAGAAGACTAGAAACTTTTGGGACCAACGACGATAATTAGATCCATCAAGTGGTTCCAAATTGGACAGATCTGGAAGCACCTTCTCGAATTTGATTGACATGGAATAAATTGCTTTCAACTTGTAAGTACAAAATCGAAAAATACTAATCGTTGTGTCGTTGAAGAACCATTTCCTTGAAAGAAATTTCGGCACGACCTCTTTGCTAAATCATCTCACGTTAGTTGCTCCTCAAGATTAACACAACACCCTTCTTGAACATGCACGAGAGAAGGATTGGAATCAAGAAAGAAATTTTGCTTAGAATGATATATGTTTTTGTTGAAAACTGATGAACCAAAACAATACTGAAGAAGGTGTTTTGTAATGAAGAAGAAAACGTTTTGAAATAAAAAGAGTTAATGACAAAAACGTTTTCTAGATCTATAACTTATTATAAAACGGTAAGAAAAGATGTTATAACGATAAGAAAATATTACAGGATTTTGGTCTAAAATAAGAGTATAAAGTAGTAAAAAATTACATATTTTTTTGCGCAAGCGCAGTTACCCAAACTCCCTTGCCCGCTTGTCCGATCGGACGAACGGCGGCGGTGCATGTGTGGGGAGGGATTTTGATACTACTCTATGCACTTTTTACAAGGACAAAGACAAGTTTTAGTAAATGAACCCCTCATGCAATTTTAAATCTTTCCATGTGGGACAACTTCCCACTTATTCCAAGTGTTGCAATGGACCAAAAGCCCAGTCCTTCTCAACATATATGTATATTTCTAAAGGGTCCAACAACTACTATTTATAGGATTTACAAGATCTACACAAGTGCTAAAAGAAAAGAAAAATCTTCTTACAAATTCCAATTCAAAAGGAAAACTTAAAGAAGATAATGAGAAAGATAATTGGAGAAGATAATCTATGGGATTATGGGCATCTAATTAGAATGTTCAAATGTAATTTAGAATATCATAGTAATCCCCCTTTAAAGACCTATTATATATAGAATATATGCCTCGTTAAATCCTTACTAGAAAAAATCCTAGTGATGGACAAAAAGTACATTGTTCATATACTCAACTGCCTCATTAAAAACTTTGCTAAGAAAGTTCAATGGGATAAAACCATAGTCAAGGAAAAAAAAAGAATGCAATATATTTTCTCTCCCTCATGGAAATATCATTTGAGATCTTTGAGTTCTCGCATTCTAATGTTGTGCACCAACTTCTAAAATGTTGCAGTAGACAATGCCTTTGTAAATAAGTCTGCCAAGTTGTCTTTTGAAGAAATTTGTTGAACAATGATATAGTCATTTGCTTCATCGACTGTCATAATATAACAGTTCTTTCACATGTACTAAATAACATGTTCGAGATCTAACATTATAAGGATTATAGTAGGTATCTTCACAACCAACGGTCATATATTATTAGTAAAGATACATAAGTGCACCTATTGCACTAAAATATGGTACTTCAGTACCAAGAAGTTATTCTGTATAAGTTGATAAATCGATATTATATGTCCATGTAAAATTTTTTCTGTATAAGTTGATTGAAGAAGTTCCATCTGTTAAATGCTCAATGTCCAAGCCAAGGAAAAATTTTGTTTTATGAAATCCTTTATTTCAATTTCTTTCTTAAGATATTTTATTGTCTTTGAAATCTCTTTAGGAGTTCCAATCAACATATACAGCTACAATAGCAAATTCTGACTATGATTTCTTTATAAAAACATATGGACAAATATGGTTAATTTTATACCATTCTTTCAACAAATATTCACTAAGACAATTATACCACATTTGTCTGAATTGTTTTAATCCACATAAAGATCTCTGTAATTTAATCGAATATAATCTACATAAATATCACTTTAGGGATTTTTATATGAATATCATTATCAAGAGATCCATAAAAATATGTTTGAACTACATTCATAAGATGCATGTCAATCTTTTCATACACAGTCAGGACAATTAGATATCTTAATGTTATTGCATCCACCACAGAAGAATATGTCTCATCATAATCAATACCAAGTTTTTTTTGAGTTTTCTTGTGTAATAAGTCTTGCTTTATATATGATATTTTTCTTACAAATACTCGTTTGTATCCCACATGCTTAACATCGATCTTCTAATGATTTGACTTCTGGTCCAAAAATTTCACATTTTGAAAATGAGTTTAATTCTGTATGAATTGCTTCTTACCACTCAAGCCAATCCTTTCTATGTCTACATTTTTTTTTTAAAAAAAAAAATCTAGTTTAGAATCCTCATTTTCAAAAATAATATTAAGAGACATAAGAATGTTGTCAACAATTGTATTGGTTTAGTTTCATCTTTTTCCTGTCATGACATAATTTATCGAGCTCTCATTATTGTACTTGACATTTTTCAATATTCTTGTGACTAGTCATATTTAAGATTTCTTCTAGAATATCCCTATTCTCAATCAAGTTTTTTTGATTATTTAGTACTCTTCTTTTTCAAAGATTTTTATCTTTAGAACTCATCGGTCAACCACGCTTCTAGCATGTTGCAGACTTATTAGTTGTGACAACTTTGCTGTGTTGGGATATTAATTCTAGATGGAGTATTTGCAGCTGACACTTAATCACTTTCTTAGCCTCTGTAAATGCATATGGTATTTGATTTGCAATATTTTGCAATGAATTATCTTTTGAACTCCTAGTTCACATTGATCTATATGGATATCTAAATGAGACAATGAAAATGCATCACATATAATTCATTTTCTAACTTCTTAATTCCTCTCCTTAATGTTGGAAATTTTGTCTCATTAATGTCAATTAGCAAATTGTGCAGTAAGTATATATCACCGATCGGGGGTTAACAATACCTAATAATTGATGGGGAATTTTATTCAACATACGTTTCTAACTTCCTTTGAGGTCCCATCTTAGTATGATGTGGTGGTGCAATTTAAACATTTACTGCATGCTAAAAATTTGCAGATGGAATATATTTGGCTTCTGGCCATTAGTTAATTGTAATAAGTTGTTGGTTTAAATGTTGCATACAAAATAATATGATCTCGTTCAGATATTAGGCTTTTTGCTCTTATGATTTTGCTAGACCATTTTGTGTATCAACATGAACTATAGGAAACACTTATCCCAATCAATAAACAATAATTATCAAATATTTGGGATGTAAATTTACCAACATTTATCAAGACGAATATATATATAATTCTTCTCTGAACTTAATTATTTGCTCAAATGACCATCTACTGGATGCGTAAACTAAGACGATAAAAAAAATTAAATGCTTTATGGATTGATAGGTCTGCATATATCATCATAAATTTGTTCTAAAAATGAGAGATTTAATCCCAGTTTTAGCTAGTGAGGGTTGATTTAATAATTAATTTCTCTTAAGAGCAAGCAACACGTGATAATTTGAAGAATCTCTTGGTTCTTCAATGGATGTCCATGTGATTATTTTTTTTAATAATTATTCTCATCACCTTAGACTCCATCATGCCAAATAGTAAATATATTTTGATCAATGAACTTCAAGTTCATTGTTGCATATATTTCAATTACACGAATATATGTGTAATACATGTGTAATACAATTTAGATAGTTTCAAAATATATATATGTGTGTGTGTGTGTGTAATACAATTTAGAAGAAAAGTAGACAGATTTTCTAATATATATTTGTTTTATTTCATATGAGATAGTAGATAGATACTCTATATTATTCTTACTATCAGTCTCTATATGATAACCATTACAATGTATATATATATTTAAACACATATCAATTGTAAATTTTTCTCCTCTAAATAAAATAAATTTATTTTTCAGAAAACTTCTATCAAGTGTACAGGATTGATTTTTGCTTCCAGCATTGTTAATTTTGAAAAAAAATATTTTTTACTTTTAAATATAGTATGCAAAGTTATACTTATTTGTCAAACATAAATATTCATAATTTATATTCTCTTGAAGAGATCCAAAAGAATTTGCAACATTCATATATGTCATATTAGAGCGGGTCAAAAAGATTAATCATTTCTTCAAGAGATGCAAAAATTTATAACATCTAAATATATCATATTTATGGGGGTCAAAAAAATTAATTATCTGTCCAGGAGATTTAAACATATAAACATGTCATATTAGGGAGTCAAAAAGATTAATTATCTCTTCATGAGATTCAAAGAAATTTGTAAAATCCAAATATGTCAAATTTATGGGGTTAAAAAGATTAATTATCTCTTCAGGAGATTCATACAAATTGCAAATTTGGCATCCACACATTGATCCCTTTTCATGATTGAAACTTTAAAAGTTCAAAAACAACTTAAATGTATGACAGGTACAAGACTAATGCCTCTTTATGTATCACATCTACAACATGAAACTTTCCTTTTAATCATTATGTATATGTAGTTTTCTTGAAATTTGAATGGTCTATAACCACCATAAAATAAGAAATCGTTTCTTTCTCTATTATGATCATGACCTCGACCATGTTCACAATTATTAAATATTACAACATTCACTTCAGGGAATAATATTGAACTAGTTGATCAAGATTCATGATTATCCATCAAATGCTCATTTGCTTTGTTAATCTCAAGAAGATATGATATTGCTCATCTCAATATTTAAAATTCTCTTTCTCGATATTGCTACTACAAGAGCATATTTTATAAATGAAAATAAGGAGCATATATCTTCTCTATCATATGCTCATTAGTATAGAATCACTTATTGATAAGTTATGCAACTACATTTACATCTAATCAAAGTGAGCAATTCTTGATTTAAAATCATGCAACATTAGGTGCATCTTGATAGGAATGAATACTTCACCTCGTAATGGAAGACATGGTTTCTAAATAATTTAGAAATCTAATTTTGGATCGGCTTTAATTTATTTAGAATTAAGCTAAAAACATTGAGGTAAAGTAAACACACCTTTGAATTAATTGGAGATAATTCTAGCGAGTTTTTACTTTGTGTTCCAGCAAATCTCAAATCTTCACAAGATCTTACTTGCTATGACTCGAACACAGAACCAAGGTTTGTGAAAACCTCTTGAAAGAAATTCATAAAGAATTTTTTGTATAGAGAGCTTAGTTTTGGCGTAGCCCAATGGTCCTATTTATAGGAACTTTACGATAGAATCTTTGTCAAATTCAAATTATAATATCTAGTATATTATATATATTTAATATATTTAAATCTCATTCAAATATCTCCTACAACATATATTATCTATTTGAATTTGATTCAAATTTAATAATATATCTAATAATATATTTTCTTTTTAATAAATTTTTTCCTTATTTAATATATCCAATATATTAAATATTAATTTGAATACTTCAAATTTTTCTTTCAACTAAATTAATCATTTTAGTGTTACTATGAGCTAGTAATGGGACTGTATGGGCCTACAGATTATAAGCTTCAATGATATAAAATTAAATAATTAAACTCTTAAATCAATTAATTTTCATTCATTAACTTTAGGTCACTCCAACCTAGAGTTAACCATTACATGCAAGTCAATCTTTCATGAGTTGTTTGTAATTACAGTTGGGTCAAAAATTTGTAATTACATCTTATACATTAAGTACCACTGATCCTTTAATGAACAATTTATTTATAATCTAATTATAAACTAAGTCCCTCTCAGGCTAGTGAGAGGAGACCCATTGTTCAAGTTTCGAAATCAAACACTTAAGATAACTACTCATATACTTTCCTTATATATAAATGAGTGAATTTCATCTTGTGAAATTTATTCTCCCAACTCCTTATTTGGTCAAGTCTCTAAAATAGTAGGCTTATTAAATCGACTACAAAAATCACTCTCACCCATGCAGATTAAAGGACAAGCCCTCATAGGAAATAACTCATAACTCACTCAGGATTAAGATCAAGTCACATATGATCATCCTGTTGAAATATTAATCTTTTCAATTAACAGATTTATAAACAGAGATTAAATATTTCGTGATACAGTCTTATACAAACTCATTGTATATGATACTCCCACTCACATGTCTCTAAATGAACTATTCCAAAGTGAATCGTATCAATAATGTTATTAGAATAAGGCACACCAACCTTATCCATATACTATATAGACCCTTTAAGTTATTTCTTGAACATGATCCTTCCATATGTCAACCACATTGATCAGGTGAACTTTGTGGGTTAAAAATAAAAGAAGAATTCAGTCTAGTGCAAGTGCACATTGTCGATGCAAGCAATATAAAATTGGAAGTACTCCAAAGTATCAATCCCACATGGAACATATGCAACAAAATTCAAAGATAATAATCAAGAATGGTTGGCTTGCTAAAAAGTAAATTTTAAAATAACAAATATCATGAAAAGAGGAATTAAATATATGATCATGCCTGAGAATTGCAACTTAATTCCAATTGCAATCGCACCTTAACATAAAATGGTTGTCAACCAAATCAACTTCTATTCAATTTTGATTCAAAACCCTTAGGAGACTACGTGATTGGACCTATATGTCTATGACCAATTGTACTTAGATAATTTTAGATTGCATTCTAGTGGTTTTGGGGGCCCGTCCTATGTCTAGGATCAAGCTTTGCTTATGTCTAAGCTTTTTATCCCATTGCTTTTGCGAGATCTGCTCTCATCTAACCCTTTCAGTATTAGATTTAGGTTCGCAAGAAACCCTAGTTGATCAATCCAAGTTTACTAAAAATCAAATAAATCAACAAAAGCAAACAAACTCTGTGCTAAATTGGATTGTCTTTGCATATAAGCTTCACATTCTCACCTTTAGGGCATTCATACACTTGAATTCCTATAAGAGGATTAGCTCATATTGAAAGAATAAAACCAAAAATTATTAGTACAAAAATCGTCGACAACAATGAGTGAATTAAAAGAAAATTTTCTCTACCAGTTCCTTTTGCATGCAAAAATAAAAAGGAAAAGAAAACCTAAATGAATTAAAACTGAATTCATTTCAAGGTCCTCAGCCAGAACATATTCGATATAAATGAATGAAAGTAAACCTAATGAAAAATTCATGAATCAAAATAGAATGAACCTATTGCTAAAATGTCAAATACAACAGACTTTTTAAAGAAAACTTCTTCCAATCTATCATTCATCATCTTTAATCGATTTGTAATGCCTAGTAATTTTTTTTATGTACTATTGGATACATACCATTTGATAAAAGTGAAATGGAGCTAAGTTGTTCCTTTATTTAAAATTTTTGGTTTTGAAATTTGGAAAAGAAAAAAAATTGTGGGGGGGGGGGGGGGGGGGGGGGGGGGCAACTACTATCTAAATCCCTCCCCCTTTCACTCATAAGCCCCCATTTTTGGGATATTTTTCTATTTTATTATTATAGATTTTTTCCTTTTATTTAACTATCACACTCTCTCAAATCAAACCCCCATTCCCATATATTCCTCTATCCTTCCTGAAATTCTCTTTCTCTCTCTCTCTCTCTCTCCAAACCGCTAGGACCCTCTTCGTATCTCCTTCCTCTCACGCGCAATGGCCAGTCGCTCGAGCACAGTCGAAATGTTGTCCCTCGCCGCAAGGAGTCACCGTTGAATGCACCAAAAGTAACGTCGTCTGTTGAACCAGCCGTCGTCGTCACGCAAGTTCAGATCCGTCAGCTTCCATAGATTCCCGCAGGGTCGCATTGTCGCCGCGCAGCTGCCCTTGTCGAAATGTGCATATTTGCTCACCACGTCATCGGTAGCTGTGTGTCTAGCTTGAATCCACATGCCGACAGCCCAGTTAAAGTAGTCGTCGGTCGCCACTTCCCTATTTTCCTCTCGATTTGTGCTGACAGTAAAGGGAGGTGGTTTTTGGGATCTTTGTTTGGCATACCAACATGTACATAGTCCATTTCCATCAACATATTTTTTGGGTAAGCTTCCTCGGCACTGTTTCGAGATTGAATTATGGATTTACAAGGACTGATCTAAATATTAAAGTGCTATTTAAAGTGACCTTAATTGTAGGATTAATTTTCATAACACTCATCGTAATTGGAGGCCATTTGGGACACTTTGGAGGTACTTTAAGTCACTGTACAAAACTGTGAGGGTAAGGTTTGGTGAATTTCTGGTAAAGTGTTAACACAGTAAAGACAAAACATAAGTTGGGTTTAACTGATTGCATAATTAGGCTGATCTATTAAAACTTAGGGGTTTATGATATGAATTAATGATAGACGACTTGTCGAAGGTTGTATCAAGATTAAATTTATAAAACTAGACCTCTAAGTATTTTGCAATAATAGTGGCCAGGGTCATCCATAGGGACTGGAGTTCTTAGAGTAATTAAGTACCACAATTAATGATGCCTAATTTTATTTAGAGAAACACAACTTGGGAATCAAAGAAAAAATAAAGTCTAAACTAATATGTATATGCTTTGGAGTCCAATTTTGAGAAACATGCATGGTTGATTATCTTAAGCCCAACTTGAATTGATTAATAACTTGATTTTATACTAACAATCTTAAGCCAAGAATTTCTAAATAATCAATATCCTCTCTCGAGCTCAATTGAACTCATGCCTAGCAACAAATCAACCTCTCAGTCTATTTTCATTATTAAACATGGCATTAAGTTATTCTCTTAAGGCTTCTAGAATTAATCTACTCACTCTTGTGCAATAAATTAAATCTAGTCATGCATCTAATGTTCTATAACTAAACTTACTCTCTCAAGCTAAATTTAGTTAAACATACAAAACCATGGCCAAAGGTTAAGACAATATAGCAAGATGCATAAAAGACGTCAATATATAAATTAAACTAAAAATCAATCAAATGTTCAACAACTACAACCAAGCAAGAGTCTAAACACATAGTTACAACATATGTACAACCCACAAAAACTCCTAAATTCAAGAGAAAAGTAAAAGAAATAGAGAAGAAACTTAGGTCGCGTGCCAACACTCGTCTCCGACATGATGTCCACAATCTCAAGCTTTGAGTCTCCTCCTCGGCTCTCTAAAGGTCTCATCTATGTCCTTAGACAGTGCTTGAATCGAGTTTAGGGTTTTTGGTCTCTCAAAACGGCTCCCTTTGTCAAATAGCAAAACTTCTTTTTTATAGAGTCGAGGTAGCGCTGCAACGCTAGGGGCAGCGTTGCAACGTTGTCCCTTTGAATTTTATAAAGAAAGAAAAAATTTGTTTGAGTAGCATTGCAACGCTATGCCTGCAGTTCTTTGAGGTAGAAAGGCTTCTCAAATGGCGTTGTAATGCTATAAGGAGCGTTGCAATGCTATGCCCTCGGGTCCAATAGCCTTGTTCTTCTTCTTCAATGCTTGAATCTTCAAATATAGCCTTAAGTTGCTCAAATTTGTTCAATTCTCTCTCAATTCTCCAGTTTTGCTCCAATTGCTCGATTTCTAAGACATAAACATAAAAATACATGAAAGCATACGAAATCATCGCAAAACTAGCCAAAAACTAAGCCTAAAAATAGCACATTTATGTATGCTATCAATTAATTGACCCTTAAATTTGTTGGAATTAAATTGAAGGTTAGCCAGAAGGCCAGACTTTAGAACTGGCTAGTTTGGCACAAAATCCAACAAGCCGTGTTATTGTCTAGAAAGTTGGAAAGGTGAGATTTTCACCACCTTTTAAGGCAAACCACCAAATCTAATTTATTAGAATTTAATTGAAAATTTTTAGCCCTACGTCATGAGTTAATTTTTGTGCTACTTTATTGTTGCTATGTGCTACTATATATTTTCATAAAGAGATTTTTGGTGCTTGGAATAATATTAATTATTCTTGCTTAAAGGTAAGTAGCTTTTGGATTGAGCCTCTTTAAGTTAAAAATTAAAGTTTGGATCATGTTGGAAATATGTGAATTGTTGTAAGCATGCATGAGTTGTAATTATGTAGTATGTGGTGATTGGTGGTTGGCTCTGAAAATGATCTTGAATTAGAAATTGCCTAAGAATGTGGCATGTGGATTAGGGGATCAAAGTAGTGAGCTAAGTGTGATTGGCATGCGAAATTTCTTGATTAATCTTGTGTTTGAAATTCATGGTTTATGATTATGAACTGCTAACTCTGATTTGTTGTGATTGTGAATTTAATCTTAAGGCTCTAATTACCCTGATTTTTATGATGATGTGAAAATGTGCTTGTAAGGTCTTGAGAACCTTGGTAGGGTTAGGGAATGACTTAGGACCTTTAGGCTCTTGACATCTACTATCCCACATGGAGCTTCCTTGCCTAGGATGATTATGAAAGACCAGCTAGTGGGTTTTGTACCTTGATGTGTGATGGCATGAATGGTGTGTCCTCCATTGCAAGTGCTAGCCATAGGGTCGGTGTGCCTTCGAGGTGTGGCTTAAGGTCGTGGACCTTTTTGGTTGTATGTTAGTTGTGGGTATAAACCAATGGATAGGAAGCATGGCTCTGGGGTGTGACAATGAGGCTATACCGTAGGTGGGGGTGGTCAGATGGTCACTTAGTCAAGAGAGTGTAGAACTTGAATAAGATCAGAAGCTTGAGTGGCTTATGGTGAGTTGACTAGTTGATCTATTGGACTATGAGCCTTGGATCCTAAGTGAGTTACTTACTGAGTATTTTTATACTCATTCTATACTACATTGTTTTCTCTTTCAGGTGGCCAGTAGATCCAATGGGCACGTGGTACGAGGCATTGGCTTGGCTAAGGTATGGAGATCGTGTCCCCTATTCACTAGGACCATAGAGCTGATCCGTTTCTAAGTTCCTTGTCCTTGTGTTTTAAAATTTGCTTGTTTTTACATTATTGACATTTGTAGGATTTGAACTTGAATTGATGTTTTTGCAAGTGTTCTTATTTTGAATCGGGATCCCGAAGTAAAATAAGTTTTTATATAAATTGTTTCGCTGATCTTGCTTGAAAGTTGTTATATAACCTTCTTTGTTTGTAAATAAGAATATGTTGAGTAAGCTTTAAGTAGCGATCCTAGTCGGGTCGTTACACAATTCTTCTCAATCTCTTTCGAGTTGAGTTGAATCTTTAATTACGACTCAAGAGCTCTCCTAGGTTGGAATAAGTTGGATGAATTCGAGATATGAAGAGCTAGCGGCAGAAAGAAAAAGACAGAATGCATAAATAAAATGGGTTTTTCTTCTGGAGATGAAATTCCGCTTTTTGCCTTTGTTTTCCTCCATTTTAGAGCCTTTAAGCATCTAGGGTTTCTTCACACTCCATATACAGCTTGATGTATGAAATTGTTGCTTGATTAAGGAGAAATAAATGCTGGAATAATCTTCTAAATTTGGCCAATCCCAAAAATCTCGTTTTTCTACCTCCTAGGGTGCAATTGCAACTGCAATTGTGCTGCAATCCTCTCCTTTTGCTAAAACTACACAATAACCAACTAAATCAGCCAATTTCAACATTTTTATCTATTTCTTCTAATCTTAAGGATTCTCATCATGCTCAAAGATTCCTTAACACTTTGCTCAAATTCAAGAGATTTTTGAGATTCAACAAGATAGAAAAGACAAGAATAACCTTCCTTTGTGAGCTAAATAATTTAAAAAAATGAGAATTATCACACATTGTTCAAGATTACACTAATAACTTTGGATTTTCATGTAATGGATAATACAAATTGTAAATAAAAATAATTAAATAATTATTAAATATGAAATCAATAATTACGAGGCTTTAAAACATAAATCCTAACACATCTAATTAAAATGAACAATTCTTGATTTGAAATCATGCAACTTCAAGTGCATTATATCAAAATGAGCACTTATTGGGTTATGCAACTTGATAATTCTCATTTATGAGGATTATTTGACCCTAAACTAGGTTGTTCTTGTCATTTTTGTGTGTTTTGTTGTATGACGAGCAAGCTAAAAATGAGATTTATTAGTTAAATTCATAAAAGCTCGTTGGAGTAATGAAAAAAAGGAAAGAAGTTGAAAAGCGATTGAAAATTACACTAATTTGTTATTTTTGTGTAGGTTTGGAGCAAGTACAAAAATGCAATTACATTCCATTTTGGAAATGCAATTGCATTTGTTTGGGAAAACAAGTTGGTTGTTGTTTTGGAGCAAGTACGAAAATGCAATTGCATTCCACTTTTGAAATGCAATTGCATTTTCGTGGGAAAATAAGATGGTGAACAAAGGGAAAAATGCAATTGCATTCCACTTTTGAAATGCAATTGCATTTTCTAGAAAATCTGGAAAGTGCAAAAATCATGGAAATCACGAGATTCATGGAGATTGCTACGATATTTAGGAGATTTTTCAGCCCGAACTCATGCCCAAACGTTGACCCAAGGTTGTAGAAGAGAAAAGATGGAAACCCTAGCCCTCGATGCCTATAAAAATGAGAAGAACAAAGCAAAAAGGTGGCTGGATTTTTCTGCTCTCCCACAGTTCGTAGTTCAGCGTTTTTCTATCATTTTTACAGTAGTTTGCTCTTCATTTTGCTATGAAAATTTCGAGATTGATCCCTCCTAAACGAAAGTTAGAGAAGGTGAAGAGTTAATCACCTTTGAAAGTGTATTTGGTTCGATCAAAGTAAGAAGTAAAATTAGTTTTTTAGATTCTATTTTGTAGTTTCATTTTATTCAATCTTAAGAGTTTTTAGTTGTTGTCTTTTCTTACTTGTCCATGACTTTTAAGCTCTAAAATCCAGTTCCATCTCAACGTGAGTTGAAGGTGGTTAGGAAACAATCCCCTTGAAAAAGGTGGCGTTGTATTCGATTGGGCTAGGAGTGAAAGAAGACGTATTGTGTGATCTTATTTTTTCGAATTTGCAAGTACTGTTTCAATTTGTTATTCATATTTTAGAGTTTAGTTCTTATTTCTTTTCTTCTAT
Organism: Trichosanthes truncata; assembly: GCA_033996785.1. Lineage (NCBI taxonomy): Eukaryota > Viridiplantae > Streptophyta > Magnoliopsida > Cucurbitales > Cucurbitaceae > Trichosanthes > Trichosanthes truncata. The sequence continues at coordinate 26,331,519 of JAWPNB010000009.1, forward strand.
TGAAATTTCTTTATTGTAATGAATTAATTGCCAAAGTTTTGTTGTAAGTTGTTGAATGTTAGTGTTCATTTTAATACAAGTATCATTTCTTTAAATCTTCTTTGAACTCAAAGTTCTTCTCTTTCACTTCTCAATTTTTGTTACAGATTTTTAGAACTTTAGCTTACTGTTTTTCACTCTATTTTTTATGAGCTAAATTTCTTTTAGGGGTTCAAGTTGTGATTTCCCTAGAGAAAGGAATAAAGGCCTAATATGTAAGAGCAACCTTGCTTAATCTTATAGCAATGTTTGCTTTTATTGATTAAAATTTTCATTACTACTGTAGATTGATCACCTAGATTAGTATACAACAATTGAAGTCTAATTCTGAAAATGTTAGATAAAAATTAGGTTTTCATAAAAGCAATAAAGGAAAATAGCCTAGACATAGGAATTTGTTTTTGACCCTAGACATAGGACAAAACCTTTAAAACCAAAAGAATTGTGTTTCAAAATTAACTAAGTTCATATTAGCCATAGAAATATCGGTTTAATCAATTAGCCTCCTAAAGATACTCCATAGAAGGTCGAATAGGTGTTGAATTTAGTTTACAAAGCTTAAATGTTGAGTCAAAGGATTGCAATTGCAATTAGGCCACAATTTCTTTCAATGGGGAAAAAACACGTTTGAATCCCTCTTTTATCATTTTTATTTCTTCTTTTCAAAAATAACAAAAACCATCCCACTTTTTGTTTTACATTGGTTACCCACAATTGCAATTTGAAAACATCTTTGCTTATTCTCTTGAATTTTGTTATATCCGTTCCTTATGGGATCAATACTCTGGAATACTTCCAGTTTATATTACTTGCATTGACAGTGTGCACTTGCACTAGACTGGAGCTTGTTTTGAATTAAAAATCTTTTATTAAAAGCCCCCACGTTTCAGTCCGATCACAACTTCAAGCGCATCTAACCAAAATTAGCTTTAGGAAAAATAATTAACTACTATACATTTCTTTCAAACTTGCCACAAGATAATTCATATATTTGCAGCCACTATGAATTTCAAAAATTCATCCACATGAGAATAATTTATTTATATGACACCCAAATAAATTTCAACATCAAGTATTCATGACAAATAATTTTGACCATATATATCAAGAGTTTTAATTCTAATTTTGTCATGGTAAAATAAACAAATATATTTAAAATAATAATCCAAAAAAAAAAATTATGGGTTTTACAAAATATGTTCTTCTTGGAAGGAAAAAAAAATCCAAAAAAAACTTTGGAAAAATTACAAAGAACCCTACACCCATAAAGATTTTATAAATGATCAAATCAAAAGCTTAAACGACCAATTTACAAACCACCATATATCACAAATATGAAAAATTAAAGTGTCCACCATCTTTTGGAGATAATTACAAGTTAAACAAATAAATACCTCATAGAATATAGAGATAATTCTGGCTGGTCTTTAGCAGTTCTTGGTGTTCTAGCAAATCAACTTCAATCTCCACAAAAACCTTTTAGTAAAGAAAGTGGTAAAGACTCGTGATATGACAACTTGTCGAAGGTAGTATCAAGATTAAATTTATAAAACCAGATCTCTAAGTATTTTGCAATATTAGTGGTTGGGGTCGTCCACAGGGATTGGAGTTCTTTAGATTTAATTAAGTACCACAGTTAATTGTGCCTAATTTTATTTAGAGAAAAACTAATTTGGATTTGGTTTGAAAACATAAAATCTATCATATTATTTACAAAGTTGGAGTCCAATTTTAGAGAGACATTCGTTAATCTCTATTCATAAAGCCCAACTATGAAATTGATTATTGAATTGTGAATCATGCAACCGCTCTAAGTCAAGAATTACTAAATTATTCAATTGACTCTCTCAAGCTCAATTGAACTCATGCAAGAGATAAATCAACCTATCAGTCTATTTCTACAACTAAGCATGCCATTATGATATTCTGTTATCAACTTCTAGTTTTAACCTATTCATTCTCATGGAATAGATTAAACCTAGTTATGCATCCAAATTCTTGGTTACATTTACTTTCTCAAGCTAAATCTAACCTAACATACAAAGTTATGGCCAATAGCTAAGAATGCTAAATCAAGATGCATAAAAAATGTCACAATCACATTCAACAATCAAACATAGTTCATACAATCTTACAATTAACTAGAAAGTCTAAAAAGTACTCAGTTACATGCGAATTCAGTTCACTAAATCCTAAAATTGAGAAAGCAAGAGAAAGGGAAAAGAGAAAAATTGGACGTCGCGTGCCAACTCTCGTTCCCGACGTGATGTCCCGCGATCCCGAGCCTTGATTCTCCTCCTTAGCTCTCCAATGTGCTCTCTCAACCTCTCAAATACTACCTTTGTCGAAATTAGGGTTTAGGTCTTTCCAAAATGGCTCTCCTTCACTACAAGAAAGTTGACTATTTTCGGAGGTCACAACCTTCGAAAAAACACTTAATAGACCTTCGATAAATCCTTTTTCAAAGGTCAATTCAACCTTTGAAAAGTGTCGAAATAGATCCCGTCGAAAAAGTTTTTTTCAAAGATTTGTTAGCCTTCGAAAATTAATATTTTTCAAAGGTCACATTAACCTTCAAAAATTAATATTTTTCAAAGGTCACATTAACCTTCGAAAATTATTATTTTTCAAAAGTAACGTTAACCTTCGAAAATTATTATTTTTCAAAGGTCACATGTCTTAAAAAATTGTCAAATTATTTATCGATAATTATTTATTGGCAATTATTTTTTTTGAAGGTTTTTATTATTTTTAAAGGCTTATAATACTATTTTCAAAGATTTTAAAGCCTTCAAAAATACTTATTTACTGACAATTGTAAACCCTTCGAAAAACCTCTTACCAAAACCTTTAACACTTGAATACAATAGTAAATTTAAATTATATTAAACTAATAACCTTTTCAAGCCATAAATCTATAGCTCAAACACCAATTACCTAGTTGCAAAGTTCATAAACCTGTACTTAAGCTTTCCAACCCCACACTTCATAGATTCAAATATATAATAAATTTCTCAATGTAAATGATGAGCTTATATGAAATTGAAACTCAATCAAATGATACAACAAGTAAATCATGCCAACAATCTTATACTCCATCTTGCATTATACAACCACAATATTGAAACTATAAGAACTTTCTATCATAATTCCAAAAAAGTTCACCCAGTGAGATCCACAACAGTACAATATTTTGGACAGTCACAACTATTTGTACCAAGAGAACTTAATTTCAATGCTATATGTAAAACAAATTTGAATAATTTCTATAAATTTATGAACAAATCTACACATGAAAGATCTTCGTTTTGAATCTAACTTTCAACTAGTAGCAAATTGTTTACGCATCTCTGCCATCATTCCAATTGCATCCAACTCTTATCCATGTTATAAAATAAGCTTGTAGCAAGAATGCAGTACACTTCCTTGTAAAAAGCAAGAGATTACCTAGAAATGGGTGTGTAAAAAGAACGATAACTAATTAAATATAAAATAAAACTTATAATTAAGCAAAGTAAGATTTATTCTATAGCAAATAATGTGACATTTCTTTTATCTACTCAAAGAAAATAACAAGCAATGAACATTAGAAGAAATCATTATTTTAATAAAAACTCATGAATTCCATGAAGACATTATTGACAAAAATCAACTAGCTCTTACAGAGATTTATGTACATGAAGATTATTTAATGAAGTTGGTGTCTTCAAGAAATTGTGCAGTGTTTTATATACCAGAGTACTCAGCCTTGGACGTGGTTAGGAATAATAAGACCAAATGCAAAGACATTATGAAAATCTAGTACATCAAACCCTAGCTTTCTCCAAGGGCAAGGTAACGTTCCTTCTCTTCTTTAATAATCTCATGGTGACGATCTTGATAAATCCACGTCTGAGAGCTCGATGAAGAACCCATCAAAGTCGCCCCTAGAAGTACTTGGATAACTTTGAAGAAACTCAAATAAAGACCATCCCAAACATTGCACTCGCTCATCAAGTAATCTGATATAAAAGATGAAATCTTCTTTTTTTCTTCCATTTTCAACTAAAAACGCTAAAGCCAAAGAACAGAAAATGACTTATTTTCTGCACATGAGCTACTAGGTTCCATCAAATGATATCCATTTTCAACATCTAATAATAGGCTAGAAACCAGTTTCTACACAAAATCAAAAAAGTTGAAAAAGAAAAAGCAAACTCCAAATTGCCTTAATATAATAGAAAAGAAACTGAGAACTGTAACGACCGACATTTTCAAGTATTAATTAAAGTTTTAATTTTGAGATTTGAATTAATTGTAAGGCCAATTTCATGTTTAAAGTTGTGTTGAAAGTTAATTTTAGAAATTTGCATAATTGAAATTTGAGAAATTGGAGGGTGAATAGGGAAGAAAGAAGGAAAAAAGGGAATTAATTGGTTTGGGGGCAACTTTTGTTCATTAGTGACTTTGAGCCAAGCCCAAGCCCAAGGAGAAGTCAAGCCCAAATATCCCTCTCTATTATTTTTATTGAGCACGCAGCCCTAGGTCAAGCCAAGCCATCATCTTCTTCAACCTTCTCCTCTTCCTCCATGAAAAACAACCTCCACCATCAATCCCTCTCTCTCTCCCTTTCACTACCAAGAGACCCATCCATTCGAAAGCTTATTCTTCTTCAACAAACATCCATCGTGCGGTTACTGTTCAAGGCGAGGTAGTTCATCGACGGCACTGTTCATACTGCGGGGTACTGTTCACCGCGATACTGTTCACACAGCAGCACTGTTCACGACGCGCACTGTTCATACCGCGTATTGTTCATATCGCGATACTGTTGATACCGCAATTACTATTCATAAATCGATTACTGTTCATACAGCGGGTACTGTTCACGCTTGATTACTGTTCACGCCGCCGCCGTTCCGATCAGCCTCTTCCAGTCCGACGAGCCTTCAATTGTGGGTAAGCAATTGGTTTCTACATAGTTCTTTGATGATCTTGGTTGGGTAAGATTTAATTCATGAATCTTGACTTTGTTTCAAGGATAACCATTCCGTTCCGGCATCAAAATCACGAGCGTCGCTGTCCAGTAGGATTTGGACTGTTGGAGCGAAATTTTCGGTAAGTCACAAAGATCCTTGAGTTTTGGACTGTATGATAGATCAATTGAAAATAAGATTAATCCATGAATCTTATGACTTAAATTCAAATTTACCCACCAATTTGCGATTAAGTTAAATGCTATAGAATTAATTCTAACTTTGGGAATTTAGTTGGTGGAAGAAACTTTGGGCTCAATTATGGATTTTAGAGATCTTTACTAACCTTAAGGATGACTTTGATTAGGCCCTAAATCGTTTGACCGATGTTCAAGGCAGTAGAATTTTTGGTGAGCATTTGGGTGAATTGGATTCTTGAGCTTAGTCAAGGTAAGGGATCTTACGCCGGTATGCTTAAATGCAAGTTAGGAACTGAATTGAAAAAAAAAATTAAATTATTTCAAATGAAAAGTTTTATAAATGTTTTTAGTTGTGATTTCTGATGAATTTTAAAATACTTTATTTTATATGAAAATGGAGTTGCACATGTTTGATTTCCATATGTTCTTATGAATGTGATGCATGTTATATGATTTATGATATGAGGAATGACATGAGAACTTTGTTTTATGTTGCATCATGAAATGAAAATTTTAAAATGCTTTGGGACCTCATGCATACATTATGTTTTCATGATAAAAATGATTTTGAAGGCTGTGGCAATTACCCCCTAAAATTATTGATGTACATCTATATGAAAAGGAGCCTTACGAGGCTATATGAAAAGGAGCCTTACGAGGCTATATGAAAAGGAACCTGAAAATGTTAGATGAAAAGAAACCTGAAAAGGTTAAATGAAATGGAAAGGTTAGGTTGGGTTAATTGTTCACATTAAGCCAAAGAGAAAAGTTGAAAGAGAAACGTTTCCACTATGAAAGGAATTTAGGTCCCACCAAAGGAAAGAAAGAAAAAGTTTTCGAAAACTCATTATGTATGTGTATGCATATCCTGACCCGGTAGTGAGGTCACTTACTGAGTATTTTAAATACTCATCCTTTTTCAAAATGTTTTTCTTTTCAGGTAAAGGCAAGAACATATTTTAGGCGAGTGGCAAGATGGTTTGCTGAAAGGGTCATGGGTGTCATGAGGAGTATAGCTTCCGCATCTAGTTTATGTTTTAACTCAAATTATTTTGTTAAGTAAACTTAATTGAAGTGAACTATTTCATTTGATTTAACGTTTTGATTCACATTATGTTTTGCAATGGTTTTTAAAGGGATCCCGAACTAAAAGATTTTGATTGTTTAGCAAAAAAGTTTAATTCTTTTTGTCTTTTACCAAAGATTTCTAAATTCTACTAGCATGAATGTAGTAACGTCCTTAGAAAGTCTAACAGGAAAAGTTGGGTCTGTTCGCACGTAAATTTCAATAAAGAAATAAGAACACGTGCAAATGAAACTTTTGTATTTGTATGACTTTGAATGTAGTGGAATACAATCTCTAGTACTTGATCATCTGATACTCTCTCTTGCTTGTATGTTTCACTCAAGGGCTGTAGAGCTTATTCTCGAGATTGAAGCTTCAATGGATTCTTGGAGTCTCGAAGAAGTGTTTTTGATCTTCGAGGAAGTGTTTTTTGTTCAGAAGGTGTTTGATCTTCAAGAGCTCAAGGAGTTTTCTGGCTTTTGTTTCTGAATTCTCTCTGAGATCTCAAATTTCTGAACCTCCAAAATGGAGGAGGGGGCTCTCTATTTATAGAGTTCCCCAGGCCCCCCAAATGGGCTTGGGCTTGACTATTGGACTGGGCCTGGTGGACTTTGGGCTTGGTCCTTAGACTGAGCCTGATTGACTTTGGGCCTAGCCTTGTGAGCTGGGACTTATTGACTTTGGGCCTAGACTTTGTTGGATTAGGGCCTCCTATTTGGGCTTAATCTAAAATTGGCCCAAATCTCATATAACTCAATTGCATATTGGGATTTACTTTAATTTAATTTAGGGATATCGCAAATTTAAATAATCCCTAATTAAATAAATAATTTTGCCACTAATTTAAATTAATGACATGACAATTTTTTATTGGCCAAAATTTCTATTCCAACAGGATCGTTTCAAGAACCAACATTGAAACTTCAAGGAAATGGGAGAGTGCTCTTTTGCCATCATTTTCTATTCAAGTAAATAGAGTTGCTACTGCAACTTTAAAACTGCAGGCTATATAATATGAATGAATAAGTAAAATACTTGCATTGCAAGCAGTTTTTAAAAGCAAAGGGAACTTTATTGATGTTGATGACAGAAAAAGGGTATCTCTTCTAATTTCCATGAATTAAAGCACTTGTACACTTGAATTTAGGCTTCTTGTCTTTTCCTTCAACAATTTCCCTTGCACTCACAGTTTCTTTTCCAAACAACCCACTCCTCACAGCATTCCTTTTTCCGAATTTGAACATAGAATTTCCTTCCAGAACTTCTCTTCTTTAACATCCACTCATCAATCCATTCATCTCAAGCAAAACTTATTACCTAACAACTAATATGGCAAAGAATTTCCATTCTTTACTAAAAGCCAAGGAAGAAAACAATTTCCCATCTCTAATCTCTGAACTAAAGGCTTCTCAAACCCCCTTCAAACAATAGCAAGTTTTCATATTCTTTAATGTCCATAAACATAAAAAAGTAAAAATGTCGTTCAGTCAGTCAAGCAAGACATTATTTGCAGGGGATCTATTTCTTTAAGCCAACAACAAACTCATTTACAGAAAGTTTGAGAGATAAACAACTCATACTCAATATTATGCATTGTTCAGTTTAGTAAAAGATTTAGCAATGTTCAATATATACAATTCTTTGAAAATCAAGCTCAAATTTAGAGACAGTATTTTTACAGTCGCGCGAAAATCACAAAATCACTACCATTGAATCTCAAAACATACACTACATAACAAGAGATCAATTTCATTTCGCGAATGAAGATTATAAGTACCCGAAAAATGTAGTCAGTGACAAGGAAGCGAGGGGCTAAGGTTCCGCACATAAAAGCAGCAGAGCATACTCCAACAAGCAAACCAAATGCGGACGCTCGATTTGCTGGAGAAGTGTTGTCTACCAGAGAATGAAATCGGAGGATCAGATTAAGAAGAATAGGCGAAAATTTGCACGAAATTGGAAGTGGTGAGTGAAGAAATTACCAGATAAGCAAGAGCGAGGCAACTGGCGATTGCCGCCGATTTCACAGGTCATCTGCAAATTTCAAAATGAGAAACGAACCGGTTGTCACCGTATCCTCTTCCTCCTTCGAACGGTGTCTGGCAAACTTCACGCCGGCGGCCGAGTCGATCTGAAAGATGGCAATGACAGAGTAGAAAAGAAGATCGGTTTTCCTTTTCCAATTAAAGAAGATGTAGAAAAGAGAGTGAGATCAGAGGAGGCGTTAGGCCATTGAATCGATTTTTGAGAATTATTATTATTATTATTTTATTTTTTAATTTTACCTTTTTATGAATTAGGTATCTTGTGTGAGATGTGAATATAATATTAATTATATAATATTTCTATAATTATAAATGAAAGACAATTGAAAGAATATATTTAAATATAATATTAAATATGAAATATAATATCTTTTTTCAAGGGTTTTAAGAACCTTCGATAAAAGGTAGATATTTATCAAAGGTTTTTTAAATACCTTCGATAAAGGATAATATCATTTTCAAAGGATTTTAATGTCTTTTGATAAATATAATATCTCTTTCAAAGGTTTTTAAGAACCTTCGATAAAGAGTAGATATTTATCAAAGGTTTTTTAAATGCCTTCGATAAAAAATAATATAATTTTTTTATCAAGTAATATCTTTTTCAAAGGTTTTTAAGAACCTTTGATAAAGAGTAGATATTTTTCAAAAGCTTTTCAAATTGGGCTTGAATACAATGGGTTGGACAGATTATAAACCAGACTGGTTGATTAGTATTATAGAATCAGATATTTTGGATTGTAGCCTAATGGTCTTTGTTCAATGATTAATGAAATTATTCTTCTAAAAAAAAGTCATAAAAAGATAATATAATTTTCGAAGGATTTTAATGTCCTTTGATAAATGTAATATCTTTTTCAAAGGTTTTTAATAACCTTCAATAAATAGTAGATATTTATCAAAGGTTTTTGAATACCTTCGATAAAGGATAATATAATTTTCAAAGGTTCTTAATGTGCTTTGATAAATATAATATCTTTTTCAAAGGTTTTTAAGAACCCTCGATAAAGAGTATATATTTGTCAAAGGCTTTTTAAACACCTTCGATAAAAGATAATATAATTTTCGAAGGATTTTAATATCCTTTGATAAATATAATATCTTTTTCAAAGGTTTTTAAGAACCCTCGATAAATAGTAGATATTTATCAAAGGTTTTTTAAATACCTTCGATAAAGGATAATATATTTTTCAAAGGTTCTTAATGTCCTTTGATAAATATAATATCTTTTTCAAAGGTTTTTAATCGATAAAGAGTATATATTTTTCAAAGGCTTTTAAACACCTTCGATAAAAGATAATCTAATTTTCGAAGGATTTTAATATCCTTTGATAAATATAATATCTCTTTCAAAGGTTTTTAATAACCTTCGATAAATAGTAGATATTTATCAAAGGCTTTTTAAATACCTTCGATAAATATAATATTTTTTTCAAAGGTTTTTAATAACCTTCGATAAAAAGTAGATATTTATCAAAGGCTTTTAAATACTTTCGATAAAGGATAATATAATTTTCAAAGGTTTTGAGTTCCTTTGAAAAATATAATATCTTTTCAAAGATTTTTAAAAACCTTCGATAAAAAGTAGATATTTTTCAAAGATTTTTTAAATACCTTCGATAAATGGTAATATATTTTTCAAAGGAATTTAGAAATCCTCCGATAAATACATATCTTTTTCAAAGGTTTTTAACAACCTTCGATGAAAAGTAGATCTTTTTCAAAGGTTTTTTAAATACCTTCGATAATGCTTATATTTTTCAAATGTTTTTTATAACCTTCGATAAAAAATAGACCTTTTTTTTTTTTTTTTTTGTAGTGCTTGCTCGAAATACAACTTTTCCTTTTATAGAATCAGGACAGCGTTGCAACACTGTCCCTTCGAATTTTATAAAGAAGGAAAAAATCTGTTTGAGTAGCGTTGCAACGCTATGCTTGCGGTTCTTCTAGGTAGAAAGGCTTCTCGAATGGCGTTGCAACGCTATAAGGAGCATTGCAACTTTATGCCCTCGGGTCAAAAAGCCTTGTTCCTCTTCTTTAATGCTTGAATCTTCAAATATAGCCTTAAGTTGCTCAAATTTGTCCAATTATCTCACGATTCTCCGGTTTTGCTCCAATTGCTTGGTTTCTGAGAAATAAACATAAAAATATATGAAATCACACGAAATCATAGCAAAACTAGCCAAAAACTAAGTCTAAAAATAGCACATTTATGTATGCTATCAACTCGTGCTTATAACGTATTATAAAACAAAAGAAATAAGAAGCAATTAGAGAGTAGAGTAGAGACGAGTAAGAAGTAGAGAGCAAATGTATTCTCTATTCAATTGTGTATATATGTATATTTCAAAAGGTCCAACAACCACTATTTATAGGATTTACAAGATTTACATAATTCTTAAGGACTTGTTTAGAGCGTTGAGTTGGTTATAATAGTTTGAGTTATAATAGTCTGTGGAGTTAAATAATTTTTCACTCCAAACACATATTACTATATCTCAGACTAAACAACTCTGCATCCCAAACACATATTATATAATTTCATAGACTATTATAACTCACTCAGCGTCTCAAATAGTCTATAAGAGAAAAGGAAAATCATCCGCCAAACTCCAATTCAAAAGGAAAACTTGAAGAAGATATTGAGAGGGATAATTAGAGAAGATGATATATTAAAATTATAGACATCTAATTAGAATATTCAATTGTAATTTAGAATATTTTATGAAAAAAAAAAAACAAAGGCGGTTTTCAAAACTTGGATCTTACGCGATTGCTTGTCAAAAGCTAACCCTTTGATTCCTAACACTGAATGTGAAAGGCTTCCGTTTTTTTTTTTTTTTTTAAGAAAATCTAAAAGTGGAGTCTTTGAAAATGAAAAAGAGGAAATGGATGGTGTGATTATTTTAAAATACATGCATATCTTGGACTAATTTGTTAAAAAGGTAGAATAATTAAGGACTTGATTGTAAAGTTCTCTAGGTAGAGTTTTGAAAATAAATTTAATAGTAAATATTTTGTAATTAGATTGTTTATAATAGCTATACATCTCTATTTTATAAGTTAAAATACAAAAAAAAAAAAAAAAAAAAAAAAAAAAAAAAAAACCAAATTTAAGAGTTGGATGTAAAAACTCGAGCTCGTGCTTCAATTAGGCTTTATTATTTTGTTTTGAATCATGATTCTTTTAAGTTTGTAAATGTTATTTGGGTTATTTTGATACTATAAAAAATTGAAATTGCTGAAAAAACAAAAATTATTGTAAATATGACAAGTAAATGCCCATTCCACATACCCATTTATATCCATGCCAAGTGGTTTTTTCTCCATAGCCAAAGTGTCCTCCATGTGTCCAACAAAGGCCATAGATTGATGTCCAAATGGACCACATCATGCTCTCTAAATTGCCTATAAATAGTGGTTCATTTTGGATAAATGATATATGCATTTTTGGTAAAAAAACTCTCCAATCCTCTCTTTTCTCTTCCACTTTCTCTAATTTATTTGTTTATTTAATTTGCCATAAATCTCTATTTTCTTTTATTTATATTATCTATATATAATCCATTTATATTTTAACACTTGTATTATTATTATTATTATTATTATTATTATATATTTTGGTAAAGTTTTGGTGCCCGGTTTCGCTTCTCATTTTTACAACACGTTATCAGCACGAGACTCTATCATTTTTCCCGCTAAAGGTAAGTCTTATGGGTAAGTTTTTTTTTACACATTTGGTTTCTGTTAAATTTCTAATATAAATATATATTATTATTTTGATAGTGTTATTATGGCAAACCTTACAAAGCTAGAATTTGCGGCCCTGGATATTAATGGAAATAACTACTTGTCATGGGTCCTTGACGCTGAGATCCATTTAGATTCTATGAATCTTGGAGAAACAATTAAAGAAGGAAATGATGCATCAAATCAAGAAAAAGCAAAAGCCCTGATCTTCCTTCGCCATCATCTTCACGAGGGATTGAAAATGGAATATCTTACAATAAAAAATCCCTACGTTCTATGGCAAGGTTTGAAAGAAAGGTACGATCATCAAAAAACAGTTATTCTTCCAAAAGCTCGTTATGATTGGATGCACCTGAGGTTGCAAGACTTTAAATCAGTAAGTGAGTATAATTCCGCACTCTTCAGAATTAGTTCAAAATTAAAATTATGCGGAGAAAAGATTACTGATGTTGATATGCTAGAGAAGACATTTTCCACTTTTCATGTCTCGAATATGCTCCTGCAGCAGCAATATCGAGAGAAGGGTTTTGCAAAATATTCTGAACTTATCTCATGTCTTCTCGTTGCTGAACAAAATAACGAGTTATTGATGAAAAATCACGAATCCCGACCAACTGGAGCAACACCATTCCCTGAAGTGAATGCTGTAAATTTTAATAACCGTGGTCGAGGTCGTGGTCGTGGTCGAGGTCGGGACCGCGGTAGAGGAAGAAATACCTATTTTCGTGGTGGGCATTATAATTTTAAGAAACCCACACGAAGTGATGATCATAAAGGAAAGACTCTACAAGATAGAAGTTCGAAAGGTGATGAACATAAATGTTTCCTGTGCGGAATGACTGGGCACTGGTCACGTACCTGTCGTACGTCAAAACACCTTGTTGATTTCTATCAAGCTTCCCTGAAGGAAAAAGGAAAAGGAAAGAATGTGGAGGTAAATCTTGCCATTCAAGAAGATGATGTGTTTGACCCCTCCAATATGATGCATCTTGATGTAGCTGATTACTTTGAATCTCCTGGAGAGAGAATTGATGCAATCAAACAAGTAGAGGATGATTTGTATGAAAATATATAATTAAGTACTGTTTAGTATGTTTTTGTTGTTGTTTTGTTTGTATATATATTTAAGACTCTTTGTAATCATTTTTCTTTTCTTTTCAATGAAGAAATATGAACAATTTCAATATGTTGAGTAACTCGAAAATGAGCAATGAGGATTTATGTCTGGCAGACTGCGCAACTACGCACACGATACTCATAAATAGAAAATATTTTACTAGATTGACAATGCTGGAAGCAAAAGTCAATACTATATCAGGTTCTGCAAATCTAATTGAGGGTTTTGGAAAAGCAAGCTTTATTTTGCCTAGAGGAACAAGATTTACAATTAATAATGCTTTGTTCTCTAGCAAATCGAAAAGAAACTTATTAAGTTTTAAAGATATACGTGAAAATAATTATCATGTTGAAACTGATTGTAAAAATAATATAGAGTGTCTCTATATAACATCTATTGTTTCACATGAAAAACGTATATTAGAAACACTGCCTGCTTTTTCTTCTGGATTATACTATACTCATATACGAGTAATCGAAAGTTATGCAATAATGAACCCGAAGTTCATGAATCCAGAAATATTCAGTGTTTGGCATGATCGATTGGGTCATCCAGGGTCGATAATGATGAGGAAAATTATTGAGAATTCACAAGGACATCCTTTAAAGAGCCAGAAGATTCTTCAATCCAATGAGTTGTCATGTGATGCTTGTTCTCAAGGAAAATTAATTATTAGACCATCACCAGCTAAAGTGGGGATTGAATCACCTGCATTTTTAGAGCGAATTCAAGGTGATATTTGTGGACCTATTAACCCACCAAGTGGTCCATTTAGATATTTTATGGTATTAATTGACGCATCCAGCAGATGGTCACATGTATGCTTATTATCAAGTCGAAATCTTGCATTTGCAAGATTACTTGCTCAAATAATTAAGTTAAAAGCACAATTTCCTGATAATACAATTAAGACCATTCGACTTGATAATGCTGGTGAATTTACATCCCAAACTTTTAATAATTATTGTATGTCAATTGGGATAAGTGTTGAACATCCTGTAGCTCACGTTCATACACAAAATGGTCTAGCAGAATCATTTATAAAACGTCTGCAACTAATTGCAAGACCATTGCTTATGAGAGCTAAACTTCCTACATCAGTATGGGGTCATGCTATTTTGCATGCTGCATCACTGGCACGTATTAGGCCAGTAGCTTATAATAAATACTCCCCAATGCAATTAGCTTATGGCCAGCAGCCAAATATTTCCCATCTAAGAATTTTTGGATGTGCAGTATATGTACCAATTGCTCCACCACAACGTACTAAGATGGGTCCTCAAAGGAGGTTAGGAATATATGTTGGTTTTGATTCCCCATCAATTATTAAATATCTTGAACCCCTGACGGGTGATGTATTTACTACACGATTTGCTGATTGTCATTTTAATGAGACAAATTTTCCAACATTAGGAGGAGGAATTAAGAAGTTGGAAAAAGAAATTACATGGAATGCATCGTTATTATCTCATTTAGATTCTCGTAGAGATCAATGTGAACTTGAAGTTCAAAAGATAATTCATTTGCAAAATATAGCAAATCAACTACCAGATGCATTCACAGATACTAAAAGTGTGACTAAATCATATATACCAACTGCAAATGCTCCATCAAAAATTGATATCCCAAAGGAACAAGTTGTCAATAATGAGTCTAGAGCACGCCAGAAGCGTGGTAGACCAATAGGTTCTAAAGATAAAAATCCTCGGAAAAGAAAAGTAGTTGAGAATCAAAATGATTCAATAAAAGGTATGGATGTTCCAGAAGAAATCCAGAATACAACTACTCAAAAGAGTATTGGTGAAAATCAAACGCTTGAGGATAATAATGAAATTTCTATAAACTATGTTACAACAGGAAAGAGATGGAACCGAAATGATATCATTATTGACAACATTTTTTCTTATAATGTTGCTCACGATATTATTCATGAAAGTGATGATTTTGACCCAAAATCTATCAAAGAATGTCAACGTAGAAAGGATTGGCCGAAATGGAAAGAAGCAATCCAAGCAGAGTTGAACTCACTTTCAAAACGTGAGGTTTTTGGACCAGTAGTCCCAACACCGGAAAACGTCAAACCTGTGGGATATAAATGGGTATTTGTAAGGAAAAGAAATAAAAAAAATGAAGTCACAAGATATAAAGCGAGACTTGTTGCACAAGGATTCTCGCAAAGGCCTGGTATTGATTATGAGGAGACATATTCTCCTGTGGTGGATGCAATAACGCTAAGATATTTGATTGGTCTGACTGTATATGAAAAGCTTGATATGCATCTAATGGATGTAGTCACGACGTATTTATATGGATCTCTGGATAATGACATTTATATGAAAATCCCGGAAGGATTTAAAATACCAGAAACATATGAATCAAGTTCTCGGGAATTGTATTCAATAAAGTTACAGAGATCATTATATGGATTAAAACAATCAGGACGAATGTGGTATAATCGCCTGAGTGAATATCTGTTGAAAGAAGGATACCAAAATAATCCAATATGTCCGTGCGTTTTTATAAAGAAATCTCAGTCAGGATTTGCTATTATAACTGTATATGTTGATGACTTAAATATAATCGGAACTCCTGAAGAGTTATCCAAGGCAATAGAATATCTTAAGAAAGAATTCGAGATGAAAGATATTGGAAAAACAAAATTTTGCCTTGGTTTGCAAATTGAACATTTAGCAGATGAGATATTTGTTCATCAATCAACTTATACAGAGAAAATCTTAAAAAGATTCTATATGGATAAAGCACATCCATTGAACATTCCAATGGAAGTTCATTCACTGGATGTAAAGAAAGATATATTTCGACCTCGAGATGACAGTGAAGAACTACTTGGTCCTGAAGTACCATATCTTAGTGCAATTGGTGCACTTATGTATTTGGCTAATAACACAAGACCAGATATTGCATTTTCAGTAAATTTATTAGCTAGATATAGTTCATATCCTACAAAAAGACATTGGAACGGAGTTAAGCATGTACTCCGATATCTTCGAGGGACAATTGATATGGGTTTATTTTATTCTAACAAATCAAAATATGATCTAGTTGGTTATGCAGATTCTGGTTATCTATCTGATCCACACAAAGCTAGATCTCAGACAGGTTATCTATTCACATGTGGAGGAACTGCTATATCGTGGCGATCAGTGAAACAGACTATAACGGCCACTTCTTCAAATCATGCTGAAATCCTCGCTATTCATGAAGCAAGTCGAGAATGTGTATGGCTGAGATCGATGACACAACACATTCATGAGACATGTGGCTTATCTTCAAGTAAACCTCTTCCAACGATGTTATACGAAGATAACACAGCATGTATAGCTCAAATCAAGGGAGGATATATCAAAGGAGATAGAACAAAGCATATCTCACCAAAACTCTTCTATACTCATGATCTTGAAGAAAATGGCGATATCACTGTACAACAAATTTGTTCGAAAGATAACTTGGCTGACTTATTTACGAAGGCATTACCAACTGCAACCTTTGATAAATTAGTATATAACATTGGAATGCGGCGATTCAAAGACTTTAAGTGATGTCTCCATGAGAGGGAGTGAATGTATTATAGTAAACTATATAAAATATGTACTCTTTTTCCTTCACTAGGGTTTTTCTTCCCATTGGGTTTTTCCCTAGTAAGGTTTTAACGAGACATATTTTATATAAATGGGCATTTAAGGGGGAGTATTGTAAATATGACAAGTAAATGCCCATTCCACATACCCATTTATATCCATGCCAAGTGGTTTTTTCTCCATAGCCAAAGTGTCCTCCATGTGTCCAACAAAGGCCATAGATTGGTGTCCAAATGGACCACATCATGCTCTCTAAATTGCCTATAAATAGTGGTTCATTTTGGATAAATGATATATGCATTTTTGGTAAAAAAAACTCTCCAATCCTCTCTTTTCTCTTCCACTTTCTCTAATTTATTTGTTTATTTAATTTGCCATAAATCTCTATTTTCTTTTATTTATATTATCTATATATAATCCATTTATATTTTAACACTTGTATTATTATTATTATTATTATTATTATTATTATTATTATTATATATTTTGGTAAAGTTTTGGTGCCCGGTTTCGCCTCTCATTTTTACAACAAAAATAAATTAAAATGAGTGGTTTAAAGAATATTCGGTGCCCAATTATTCTTTGATTTGAGAGGTGGATATTGAAATTGGGTCCAAAAAACTATTTTAGTTAAATAATAATAATAATACATTCAAGTTGATCTAATTATTATTATTTTTTTTAATTTTTAGTTTATCTCAATTAAACTTAACAACTAAGTAAGTGATTAAAATAGTATTATTTAATCAATTAAGGCAGTTGGTGAATTAGTATAAATAGTGGCACTGTCCTCAAATGGCATAACAGTTTTTTCTTCCCCTCTTGGAGTGGTGCACAATTAGGTATATTTTCCTCCCTTTCTTCTTCTACTTTGTCTCTCCAATTTGGAGGAAGCATGCTTAGTTCCCTCCTCTTCTATTAGTAGTATTTATTTGTAATTTATTGTATATAAGTTTAAGTAATAATAATTAGAATTTCATTATATAATTAATGATAATATATGTTTGTTTTCAGAACTTCACACAATTAGTTTTAAAACATTATTTCTAACATTTGAAAGCAGTGTTGAATAGTATCATTAATTATGTAGTTCTCATTTCTTTTTTAATATATACATTAATTTAATATAGGTATCAAATTATTAGCATTCAATTTATCAACTATGAGCATTCTTATTGATTTAAAAAAAAAAAAAACAATTGAAACTAGATATACTTATGTTAAAATTTGTTATACATAGGTAGATCAATTCCTTTTATGTTGTAACCATATTATTGTAGCTCATTTCATAGTAACTACTAATAGATAAAAGAATATATAAAATCATAAATTATCCTTAACAAGTGGGTATTAGAGTCATGATCTTAACGTAAAGTCTGAATAGATAAATAGTGAAGCCTTATATAGTCATACGAAATTGTAGATGAAGGAGGAGATTAAAGGTGCAATTAATAGTTGGCGGCACTAAGTCGCTTTCGCGGATACATGAGGAGATTAAAGATTAAAGGTACAATTAATAGTGGATAATGTTAGATCTCTCAGTCACTTTTGTGAATACAGGAAGAGATTAAGGATTAAAGGTGTAATTAATAGTAGGCAATGTTAAATCCTTCTTAACATAAATCGTTACAAAAAGTGTTGAAGCGGTTAATCACCACTATGATCTATCTCAATAAAACCACTGCGATCTATCTCAATAAAATCGCTGCTATAGGGGGTACGATTGCAACGGTTGTGAAAAGTTCATTTCCAACAATGTTGAAAAGTGTTGCTAGATCCCTCTTAATACTGCTTTTGCCTGAAGTTCATAAATCGCTGCAAAAAGTGTTGCAGCAATTAATAACCGCTGCGATAGCTCAATAAAACTGCTACTATAGATCTTGTTTCTTGAAGCGATTGAGGTAAATAGCTTCTCTATCGTTATTTAGATTAAAGCATATATATGTTATAAACTGCTAACATTTATTACTTGTGTTGATATATGTGATTTTACTTGTGGTCATGTTCTTAAATATACTATATTATGTGACATGTTGAAAAAATCGTGATTTTCATTATGGGACCTCATGCATAGTGTATGTATATTGTTATGTGAATCTATGTAATTGTGGCGGCCATCTATTCTTCTTATACTACCGATTAAATGAGCATGTATATAGCATCTCTCTAGACCCAAACTTATATTCATGTATAGTGGCAATCATTGGATGTGATTCTGACTCTATTGAGTTATCTCCAGTATTATCATCAGCTAGAGTTTGGTCTTGTGTAAAATTTGTCTTTGTCTAGTTAGAGTAGTGGAATGCATATATATAGGATGAGTTTAGTTTAGTCACAACAAGATAAGTCTGGCATAATATATAACTTAAGACATGTTTATAATCTAATTGCATTTCATGCATGTAAGTGTTCATGCATTATGAACTTGTACTTACTTAGTATTTTCAATACTCATCCTTCAAAGACTTTACAGATGAGGAGAAACATAAGCAACTTTGATAAGAGACCTCTTGATAGGTTAGTCATATCAGATTTTTGGATAGTTTAGAGTCTATATTTTGGTTTGATCGCACTTATTACATTTGTTATTTTGAGTTTGGTTGGCAACATTATTATGTAATAGGTTTGTTAACTATATTATAGTTATATGTTATTTTGTTGTCTTAAAAGAATCCTAACAATGTTTATTTTAAATATTATGTAATAGGTTTGTTAACTATATTATAGTTATATGTTATTTTGTTGTCTTAAAAAAATCCTAGCAATGTTTATTTTAAATATTATGTAATAGGTTTGTTAACTATATTATAGTTATATGTTATTTTGTTGTCTTAAAAAAATCCTAGCAATGTTTATTTTAAATATTTATATTGTATTGGCATTTTGCAACATTTTCATGCATACAGTAACTTCCCTAGACATTTCAAGTATGGTTAGGGTTGTTTCATTGAAGATTTTAAATGGGTAATTGAGCAAAATGCCCTAATGAATAATACTAATGAATTATCACATTGCAATATTGCAAACATCATTCTTTGTTGAAGAAATTAGTACAAAAAGAAAGAGACAAGCACTTGATTTTTTTTTAAATTAAAAAAGTATAAGGATGGACACGTTTAAGAGCGTAACAAATCAACTTTTTCAACTTAAACCTTCTAGAGATGTTACTATATGCATGCAAGTAACTTTTGAAATCTTAAAAAATGTCCATAGAGATAAATAAATTCTCATAATATAAAACTAAAAACATGGTTAAAACTTTAACTTCGGGGATTATATAAAAGAATAGAAAGGAACGAAAAAGAAAGATATATGATAATGTAAACTAATAAATAATAATAATTCCAATGAAACAAAATCTTTTGAAATAAAACTAGAACAGTGAAATTGATGAAAATGTTAATTTCTTTTGCTAATGCGGTGACTATAACTCATCCAAATATTTTTATTACTCAGCCTTGCACCTTCATGCCATTGCTTAAAAAAATATAAAAAATGCGTGAGTATTAAAAATACTCAGCAGTAGTCCACTAACGAAGTCAAAGATGCATTCATATATAATTCATCATATTGAAAACATGTGGAATTTAAAACTTGTTAGCACTTAAAGTTTGGCTTGAGTGGACAATTAATCGTTCAAAAAAAAAAAAAAGTTATACCAACTCTTAGTGGTGCCTAAGCGAGTCTTGTGTGAGACTAAATCCCATCAAAAGATAATTAGCTATTCGCGAGTGGTGCAGGGCCTCACCCAACATAACACCTCATGAAAAGATGTATCTTATTATGTCAATTCTTGGTAGAGCCTAAATAGGTTTAGCGTAAGACCAAACTCCAATAGAAGATAATTTGACAATCTAGGTTTTCCCATAAAACCCCTCATGAATGTACGCAACATATTAAGAAAGGTAATTGTCATTAATTTTTCATGAAATTATATTCCTGATCATGTATGCATGAGGTCCCATCAATTTAAACATATTCTCAACATATAGTGCAACATGAATGACATACCTAACTAGTCATATAAACAATCCAACGTACATATCAAATCAATTTGAGCACATAACACTTTTTTTCCAACATAGCCCGAAGGCAAAATCAAAAGTTGAGACACTTACCTTAATAGCAAACCTAAAAAGGGTTGTTATATCAACCTAAAGCAAATTTCCAAAATTAATCAGAGTTATATTCTTCAATCAAAAAATATATCTAAAGGTAAAAATTGCAACATTTATTTAAGTTTAAAGTAAAATGTGCAACATTTGTTCAAGTTTAATGTACAATTTGATGAAACTTGCAGTTTAAATATAAAAATTGTTACACTTTGCCTAGGTCTAAGGTAAAAATTGACATTTTCTAGAATTAAACTTGATCTAACTAGCCTGTTTTTAGGTTCACTTAAAGAAAAATAGCTGAGTGTCATCGCTACAACCATGTACATTCAAAATATGATAGAGAGTCGAATATGTTTTATAATTTCTTTCTCATATATTTAATGATGTAAAATTGTTAAAGTAAGCTTAATTGGCATGTATATCTTCGATGAAGAGGTCAAAAATTCGAATTCTCCACCTCAAATATTGTTAAACTAAAAAAAAATTTGTGTAAAATTACCATCTATATGGGGTCTCCTCTAAAACTTCTTGGGTTCGAGGGCATTTTGACAAATATGTAATTTGAAGATAGGCATTGAATTTGAGCCCTAATTGCCCAATTTGAACCCAACATTAATTAACGAATCAAAACTATTCGATTTCCCAAATACCGACCTTTTATCTACTCTTGATTGATACTGTCTAGTATATCATGCACAAGTTGGAATGGCGAAGTTGAATTCTTCTTCATTTCCCCTGTATTTCGTTTTGCTGTTCTCAATTTCTCTGAATTTGCTTCTTAGTTCTTCGGCAATGTCTGGCCAATCCGCCGATTCCAAGTCCGCTTCTCCGGCGGTGCATATCGTTTACATGGAGAGGCCTCGCGATGAGGAACCTGAGGCCTATCACATCCGAACCCTAGCTTCTGTTCTCGGCAGGTTTGTTTTTACTCCCTTGTGTGTGTCTTTTGCCTAAAAAACGGTGGAAATTCACGGTGGATTTTGGTTTAATTTGTTCATTTGTAGTGAAGAAGCTGCTCGGGAGGCTCTTGTGTATAGTTACAAGAACGCTGCCAGTGGCTTCTCTGCTCGGCTCACTCCCGATCAGGTCGCGGAGATTGCCAGTAAGTTGGTTGCGATTTTCCTCGTTGATTGATCATGTTCTGTGAAATGCTATATTATTTCGTCTATTTAGTGGATTTGTGGAAGATGTTAATGCATTTGAGCAGACCAGGTAAAACTTTTGTGAAATTTCATTTTGGTTTGGCTTATTTGATTTTACCCAAACCTAAACTTGAATGATTTTTTAAAAATTTTGGTTAGCCATGAGTATGATTGTGGTTGGAAGAGACTTGTTTTGTGTACTAGTCATTTCTTTTCTGTTGGATACTCTTGTGACTGGATTTGGGTATTTCATGTTGAATTTAGGTACTTTTTTTCTATGATTGATCTTGTAGCTGGATTTTAGTGTTTTCATCATTGGATTTGGACTTTTTTTTTGCATTATCCAAAGAGATATACAAAAAAGGGGGAGATGAGATATCCACACCACACTGAAGGTATTACAAAAAGAACTCCCAATTGGTAAAAATTAGTAAAGACTTGTAAGAAGCTACAGTTACATAAATCTTTAGCACAGGCGCACCAAGAGGATATGAAGATCCTAACAAGATTACAGAAAGCATCAAGGCACACTTCCTCTCTCTCCTTGAAACATTCTCTTGTTTCTCGTGTTTCTCTTATAAGTTGTACCACAATCTCCACCAAAGAGCTACAACCCCATTTATCCATAGATAGCTCACTTGTCCTCAGAAATCAGTACCATTAAAAGAGCTGGAAAAAGGGCCTTTGGCTCACGGAAAAACCTGGGTGATGTTGAAAATTTTGAAAAAAACTCAAACCAGCAGGAAGCATCAAAGGTGCAGCTGGTTTTCCTCACGGTTTTTGAACATCACTCGTGAATATGGTTTAGGATTGGGCTTTTATGTTGCTAGATTTTAGTATTTCAAGGTTGGATTTGGGTATTTTCTTAGGTTTGATTTTAAGTGTTTTGTTGGTTGAATTTTGTGTAATTTATTAGTTAGTTTGTGGGCAATTGTCTAATTTAGTTTTGAGTAAGTATTATTATCACCCTTTATTCAAATTTAGGGTTCAATCAATGTAAATTGAAAATTTAAAGTTAATTGTCTAACTAAGCCATGTACGTGGATAGAAAATGTATGTTGACTTCTCTAGTTTTGATAGTGTCTAGTTGTGCTTTTCCAAACGTCTGGAGCTGCTAGGTTACCTGGTTTGGTACCTGAAACGTGAGAAGCAGTGTCAAACAAAACTTCTTACTCATTGAGTTTGTTCTTGAAGTTGCTTGGTTTGGTACCTAATCAGGATTTTGATTGTCCCTTTAAGCTGTCACATGTTTGCTGTCCTGCTTGGTGCTCATAACGTCTGGGTTAGCATGGTTGTCAAGAATAAAGCTATAAAGTCAGATATGTTTTAGGTTATGAGTTCAAATTATAATGATGGTTGACGACTTGCTTAAAGTATTAAATATCCGATAAAATTTTCAAAGCAAAATATTGTAAGATTAGTTAGTTGTCTTCCAATATGATTAATTTTGGCCCATTTTGTAAGCTGGCTTAGATACTCATACTTAAAACTATAAATTCCGTGCTCGCGTCAACCAAGTCCTTGTGGCTCTGTATTGGTTTTTACATTAACATTACGCATTTGCTATTCTTTAGACTTTCTCCAATCATTTATAATCTATGAAATGGACATCAGAACACTCTAAATTTGAGGTGTTTGATATTATATTTAAAATCATTTTTCTTTATGGAGCATGTCATGCACAATTTTATATTATATCTTGATAAGACTGTATAAAAGATTAAATAAACCATTTATAACCCATTGGGTTAAACTTAGTGTTAGTTTAACATGGTATCAAAGCAAGAGGTTGAAACTTGAGCCTTAGATTCATTTCCTCCCCACTAATGTTAATAGGTTACATGTTGGATTGTGCGCAACAAATTAATATTTGAGCCCACCCATGAGAGGAGTGTTAAGAATATATCAAAGATTAAATATATCATGATCTATCAACTTAATGGTAGTTTGACGTATTTGCATGTACTTTCCACATCTCTCAAGAGCATTAACATTAGTTCCTCAACAGTGTCGATTATATGTGCGTTGGTGTGTATATATTTAGATATTCATTTTAGAATGTAATTAAATCCCCACAATGACTACAAGGTACTGTTTCTTATGAACTTTTATCTTGGAACTTGACAGAACAAGAAGGAGTTTTACATGTTGTCCTAAGCGGTACTGTTCAGCTGCATTCAGGACCTGCAGGCCTTCACTAGAAGAACATCGAACTCTTTCCCTGGAAATATGGCTCTTTCCAACGGTTTGAAAGTGCATACCTAAATAAAAGTGTACTCTGTCTATATTGTGCTTGCTGAATAACCATATATCATATATCTATTTGCTATACTTATGTATCTATTTTCATGCCATAATATGTATGTGTTCGCATTTTTAAGATGGATTACAAAGTCGATGATTAACTAAAATAAACATGAGATGTAAAGGTTGGAATTCTTCCTCAAGAACCCTTCATTAAGGGAGTCTCGCGAGGCGTAGGGGCCATGGCTCAGCAGGCTTTTTAAATCACTAATGTGAAGTATATCGGCTTGACTTGAATCATATGAGAGTTCCTATTTGTCATGGCTCAAGGTGTTGGTTATGACCAAGGGTGGATTTACTTATATAGTAAGAAAATGGGTAAGTGTATTCAAAAGTATTTGTTGGTCTTGTGGTACCATACTCAAGTCTCCCCCCAAGAAGGCACCGGCGGCCTGAGTTCGAGTCCAAATTTTTGTTTTTTTGATACTTTTGTTTCAAATTATATAATATTAACGAACATTATATATTGTTGTTATTAATTTAAAAAATATATAAAAAATTTATTTATAGCAAAAAATTTAGACTTCTATATTGTAAATTCTATTTTATTTAAAAAATTATATGTATTATCTAAAAATATGAATATATATATATATAAAGACTTTTATACGGTAAATTTTATTTTCTTTAGAAAATTATATAAATATCTAAACATATAAAAATAAAAAACATGTGAGGTAGAGATTCGAACTTCTAACCTTTTGAACGAGAATAGTTATCATACAAGGCTATAATTTTATTATTATTTTTTTTTTATAATTTTGAATTTTTTTTTCTTATATCAAGTATAAATGAAAATTTAATAAAAAAAATATTTTAAAATTTTTAGTAAATTATTTTTAAGGAGAAACTATAATTTTTATATATTAAAAAAATCTAATTATTGTTTTGGAATTTGCATTTAATTATATAAGTATATTTACATAGAAAAATCAGTCATATATCAATATATATATTAATGTGTTCAAAATTATCTTCATACGAATTTAAGCCCTTCGACATAGAGTTCTAGATTTGCCATTGGTTATGACTCTTGGTCGTTGGGGGAATGAGCAGCTGCATTGTATTCATGAAAATTAACTAAAATAAAAGTGAGATGTAAGATTGGAATTCTTCCTCCTAGACCTACTCCTATATTTATAAGTATAAATATCTCTAAAGAGTACTTTTCTAATTTACCACAGAAAGGCATTTTCCTAGGATTTTGTCCCCCACCACCAATGTAGTGCGTTGATAAATATAACACATAGCAGAGGTAAACTTGATTACAAATTAAGAAAATTTATAGCAAAGTGTGATTAAAAATGATGAAAATTTATAGCAAAATTGTAAGGTTTACAGATTTTTGTAAATTATGTTGCTACTTTATAACGCATTTTGTCTCTGTACTTTAGCTTTGGTGACAATTTAGTTTGTATCTCTAGTCTTTCTACTTTAAAATAATAGTGCTTTATATTATTGAATAATCCGTTGACATGTGTAAAATATAAGAGGAAGAGACACATTGTGCTCCAATTAAGCAACCACCACTAACCAACCAGCTTACTAACATAACAAAAATCCTAGTGCCAATCCATTTCAATATGCTTTTGTACATTCATGGATTGTAGAATTGGAAGTAATACAACTTGCAGTTTGGATGTCACAAAATTAAAAGAAACTTTTTAGAATAATGTGACAACTCCAAACCAAAAAAAAAAAAAAATTCAAGCAATTATTTCATCAATATTAGCTTGTAATAGTACTATCATCAATGTAAAACCAATAAAATTATTAAGGTGTGTTTACTAAACCGTAATGAATTTGACACAATCATAATGAGATTGTCGCACAAAGGTAATTGAGATGAAATGGGATGAAACGCAATGGAATTACGATTGATTGTGTTTACTTAGCATACCTTTGGAATTAGAATGAAATAGATATAATTACCTTAATGCACTTTTATATTTATAATTAATTAAAATGCAGTAACTATGCTACCAGAATTAAGATTATCTTCTTCAATTTTATCTACTTATTCAAATTTTTATACTGAAAAAAATTTAATACCTAAATTTAAATTTAAAAAATGTAGGATTTTATAAAATAAAATAGTAATCATCATAAATTTCACTCATCTAATTCAAATTCAAATTTCAATATGGAAAACACACAATCTTGATATAAATATTTTTTAAAAAAATAAAACATGAGGCGTCTTAATGCTTCAGGCTTTTGTAACACTTGCCTCACGAAAAAATTAGTCAAGACAGTGATTGTATGTGCTTGAAAATAACGTCGTAATCTCCTAGCTGAGGTGACTAGTGCGAAGGTGAGCATTTCTACCTGTGGGTATCTAGTCTCAACCCCACCATTGCTCTGCTGGTGCAGTAAACTGGTCATTGATGACCACTTTCTTCCTTGATAAGGACAAAACTTACTGCAGTATCAGAGGCTGTCAATAGCAATTCGTCCCCTAGAATGGGCTTGGCAAGGAGGGGAGCTAAACCTAAGTAGGCTTTCAATTCCTAGAAAGCTTTCTCACTCCTTAGTCCACTCGAACTGGAGACCTTTCCTCAAGATTTTAAAGAAAGGTAAACATCTGTCAGTAGCTCTACTAACAAACATGTTTAGTGCTGTGATTCTTCTATTGAGACTCTAAAGTTGCTTGAGGTGTTGGCTAGGAAGACATCTCTAAGATGGCCCTTATCTTGTCAGGATTAGCCTCTATTCCTCTCTAGTGTATCATGAATCCAAGAAACTTCATTGACGTTACTCCAAAAGCACATTTGCTTGAATTCAACTTCATTTTATAGTATTTGGAATGCTTCATTGAGGTCGGCCTCATACTGGTCAACTTTGATGCCTTTCACGAACATGTCATCTACATATACCTCAATGTTCTTTCTAAGCAAGAGAGCGAATATGTGATTTACCATCCTTTGTTAGGTAGCTCCTGCATTCTTGAGGCCAAATGGCATGACCTTGTAGTAGTAGAGACCTTTATTGGTGATGAAAGAGGTCTTCTCTTAGTATGGTCCATGCATCTTGATCTAATTATACCTAGAGTAGGCATCCATGAAACTCAAATTCTCATGTTCAGCTGTTGCGTCCACTAACTAATCAATCATCGGCAGAGGATGACTATCCTTGGGACAAGCCTTGTTTAGATCAGTGAAGTCGATGCACATTCGCCATTTGTCATTGGTCTTCTTTACTAAAACTACATTAGATAGTCATTGAGGATAATATACTTCTCTAATGAAATCGACTTTAAGGCATCGCTTGGCTGGCTATGATTTCATTCCGTTCCTGGTTGAATGCTCGTCGCTTCTGCTTTATAGGCTTGAAGTCTCTACCAACATTCAATCGATGCACCATAACATTGGGATCTATCCCTAACATATCTTCATGTGACCATGCAAATAAGTTTGCATTGGCTCTAAGGAAATTGATCAGTCTTTCTTTCTCTTCAGCCTCCAGTTTAGGTCTAATATTTACCCGCGTGTCTTCAAATGTGAGTAGGATGGATTCCAACTCTTCTACCGAATGTCCTCTCTGGTCAGCCTCAGCCTCCTCCTATCAACCAAGGAGTTAGTCTGCCTCATGCTTTTTCATTCCACAAGGAGCTTGTTCCAATTCAAGTTGTCCTTCAGAAAAATAATCTAGTCAGCCTCGGGCATCAGGTATTGATTGGCCTCATCTGGTTTTCGACGTTTGATCTTTCATTTGCTGCTTTCAATTTGCTCTCTAATCATCCCTCCCCTGATAAGGCTGTAGTGATCTCATCACTGGAAGGAGGATCGTGTGAATGTTAAATGTTTGTTCCTTGACAAGAATAGTGGGGTCGACCTCGGCCAAGGGATGCTGGTCGGCCTTGGATGGCTTTCGACGCTTGCTCTTCCGTTTGTTGCTTCCAATTTACTCCTAGATTCTCCCTCCTTCGGATAAGGCGTAGATGACTTCATCACCAGAGGGATGATCTTGAAAACATGGAAGTTTTGTTCTTGAGTCCTTCCTAGATGGAGGAGAGATTGAGGTGACCTCATCAATGGAGGGAGGATCGCGGGGACATGGTTGGCTTTTTCCATCTTCTTGCTCATCCTTGAACACGATGTGTAAACTCCTTTTCGGCAGAACTTTCTCTTCTTCACAGACGACACCAACTGTTGTTCCCAAAATTCGAACAGGAAAAAACTCACCTGACCTTCACGTGATAGCAACGGTAAATTTGTTTGATGGGGGAAGACATGTCCTATAAAAAAAAGAAAGACTTGCACACAGGCTCTGATGCTTAAGTCAAAGAGAGTTATGAAGTGTGGCAAGGGTTTAGAGAATGAGAAAGAGCTTACCCTCTGAGGGTTGAAAAATAGCTATTATATGGGGTCAAACCTCTAGGGTTTTCCTTGTTTCCTTTACGAATTAGGTTAGGAAAGAATCGGACTAGATTGAATGGGAATTCCATGGGTCAGAACATGCGTGGCACATGCCCCCTCTTAAGGAAGAGGCTAGCCTAGGCCTCGATCTTATTTAAGAGGCTAACACTACTACAAAACAGGGAAACAATGACACTTAGAAAAAAACGCGCCTGGGAAACGATGACGCACAAATTTAAAACGCGCGGAAAATTTTAAAAAAAAAAATAAAGACATACAATGACGGGCATGGCCCGACATTGTAAGTCACCTATGATGGCGGGCAAAGCCCGACATCATAGGTCTTTTAAAAAAATATACATAGTTTTTATTTTCGACCCTCATCTCTCTTCCCGATCCTCTCTCTCTTCCCGACCCTCTCTCTCTTCTGCACTGTCACTCTCCCTCTCTAGCTCCGCTTCCTTCTGCCGTCCGTCCGCCGTCCTTCTGCCTTCCGTCCACCGTCCTTCTGCCATCCGTCCGCCGTTCGTCCGCCCGTCCTCAGCAGTTCGTCCGCCGTTGGTTGCTTCGTGGTTGCCGTGAGATTTTTTCCAGATCTAAACCGAGGTACTTCGCCATTTTCTCCTCCTTCGTGGGTTTTGATCTCGCCGTCGATTTGCAGTGTAGATCTTCACCGGAGGTTCGCGTGGGTAACGTTTTTGACCGATAGTCTTCAGATCTAGAACCGTGGGTACATCTCTTTCCCTTTTTTTTTTTTTTTTATTGATTTTGTTGCTGAAAAAATTCAAAGAAAATGAAGAAAATTTAGTAATTTGTTGTGGGTACCATCCTTAAGATGTTTATGTAATTTGATTTTGTGGGTATTGACTATTTTTGTGTAGATCTGAAAATTATGTGCACTAGATTGACTATTTTTGTGTAGATCTGAAAATTATGTGCACTTGATTTAATAAGTTTATGAAAAAATTCAAAGAAAATGAAGAAAATTTAGAAATTTGTTGTGGGTACCATCCTTAGGAAGTTTATGTAATTTGATTTTGTGGGTATTGACTATTTTTGTCTAGATGTGAAAATTATGTGCACTAGATTGACTATTTTGTGTAGATCTGAAAATTATGTGCACTTGATCTAATAAGTTTATGTTTGTGTTAGTTTAATTTGATGAGTTTAGTTTAATTTGTTGAGTTTAGTTTAATTTGTTGAGTTTAGTTGTGATGGAGGAGGGACTGAGAACTTTTGGTTATTAAGTTTGGTTAGATTCCTAAGTTTTGCTTAATTTTAATAGTTGGTTTATGTTAATTTTTGTTTTAGTTTAAGGAGTATAGTTGTTGGGAGAGGGGGTTGAGAACTTCATACAATGTGATGGGGGAGGAGTTGAGAATTTTCTATGTTTTGCTTAATTTTAATTGTTGGTTTATGTTAATTTTTGTGTTAGTTTAATGAGTATAGTTATTGGGGGAGAGGGGGGTTGAGAACTTGAAATATGATGTGATGGGGGAGGGGTTGAGAACTTCTTATTTTTGCTTAATTTTAATTGTTTGGTGTGTGTTCATTTTTTACTAATTTAGATTTCATAAAATTATTTTTGTGTTAGTTTTATTTGACGAGTTTAGTTGTGATGGAGGAGGGGTTGAAAACTTTTGGTTATTAAGTTTAGTAAGTTTTGTTATATTCTTAAGTTTTACTTAATTTGAATAGTTGGTTTATGTTATTTTTTTATGAGTTTAGATTTGATAAGTTTAATTAATTTTTGTGTTAGTTTAATGAATATAGATTAAAATTTCATGCCACAAGTTTTATAGCTATGGATAAGTCATGGATGTCAAAGAATCGGATGTCACCAGAATATAGTTTAGGAGTTGAGATGTTCATCGAAAATGGTCTACGACATTCAAATAGGTCAGATGTCATTTGTTGTCCATGTTTGAAATGTGTGAATGCAAAGTCTCAAAATGTGAATGTAGTAAGAGACCATTTATTCATTTATGGTATTGATGAAAGCTATAAAACATGGATTTGGCATGGTGAATCACTACCGATTAAGAGAAACAATGAAAACATCTCTACTAGTGAAAATGAGGAAGTTGAAGATGAAGATGTTGATGACACAATAGGAATGTTTGAGGCTGCACATAGTTATTTTAATGACAAGTCCCCAATTTTTGAGGAAGTACTAGATGATGCCAAGAAACCATTATACTCAAATTGTAAGAATTTTACTAAAATATCTGCATTGGTAAAGTTATATAATTTGAAAGCAAAATTTGGATGGAGCGATAAAAGTTTCACTGAGTTGTTAGCATTAGTTCGTGACATCTTACCAATTCCTAATGAAATTCCGAGTTCTACATATCAAGCAAAAAAGATCTTATGTACTCTTGGAATGAAGTATGAAAAGATTCATGCATGTAGCAACGATTGTTGTTTGTTTAGAAAAGAACTTTCAGATGCAGAAGTATGTCCCACTTGTGGAACATCAAGATGGAAGCTTCGTAAAAATTCGAAGGATGTGATGAAAAACATTCCAGCGAAAGTCATGTGGTATTTCTCTCCTATCCCAAGATTTGAACGAATGTTTCGTAGTAAAGAAATATCAAGTTTGTTGACTTGGCATGCCGAAAAACGAGTAATTGATGGGTACATACGACATCCTGCAGACACAATATCGTGGAAACAAGTAGACAATTTGTGGCCAGAGTTTGGTTTAGAACCTAGAAATCTTCGTCTTGCTCTTTCAACTGATGGGGTCAATCCACACGGTGATCTTAGTAGTAGATATAGTTGTTGGCCAGTTATGTTGGTGACGTACAATCTACCCCCATGGTTGTGCATGAAGCGAAAATTTTTTATGTTAAATGCATTAATATCTGGGCCTAAACAACCAGGAAATGACATAGATGTTTATTTAGCTCCATTAGTTGATGATCTGAAAAAACTTTGGTATGATGGAATTGAATGTTATGATGTATATCAAGAACAATGCTTCACACTCAAGGCTATTTTATTGTGGACTATTAATGATTTTCCTGCGTATGGCAATTTATGTGGTTGTACAGTAAAAGGATATCATGCATGTCCAATTTGTGGGGAGAAAACGTCATCCACTTATTTGCCAAAAGGGAAAAAGATGGCGTATCTTGGACATCGAAAACATTTACCTCGTTATCATCCATATAGAAGACAGAAGAAAGCCTTTAATGGTGAACAAGAATTGGAATTCGCTCCCAAACCATTAAGTGGAGAGGAGATTCTTGCAAAAATATGTAGACTTCAATATTTGTTTGGTAAGAAATCAAAAAAGGAAAAAAATAATGGAGATCTTTCAAACTCTTATTGGAAGAAGAAGTCTATTTTCTTTGAGTTAGAATATTGGAAACATTTTCAAGTGCGACATTGTTTAGATGTGATGCATGTTGAAAAGAATGTGTGTGCTAATATTATTGGCACGTTACTTGATATTCCTGGGAAGACAAAAGATGGATTAAAAACTCGTCTAGATTTGGTTGAATTGAACATTAGATCAGAGTTGGCCCCTCAAGTGGGAGAGAAAAGAATATTCTTACCTCCAGCATGCTATACATTATCGCGGATGGAGAAGTTTAATTTGTGTAAGACACTATCAGAAATTAAAGTACCGGAAGATTATTCATCAAACATACAAAGTTTAGTGTCACTCACAGATTTGAAACTTTACGGGCTTAAGTCGCATGACCACCACGTTCTTATGCAGCAATTATTACCTGTGGCAATACGTGGTATTTTACCCAAACATGTTAGATATGCAATTATTCGCCTATGTTTCTTCTTCAATGCTATATGCAGTAAGGCGATCGATTCATCTAAGTTAAAAGGCTTGCAAGCGGATGTAGTAGTCACTTTATGCTTGTTAGAGAAATATTTTCCACCGGCATTCTTCACGATAATGGTACATCTTGTGGTCCATCTTGTAAGAGAGATAGAATTGTGTGGACCGGTTTATTTGAGGTGGATGTATCCTTTTGAACGATATATGAAAGTCCTAAAAGGTTATGTGCGAAATAGAAATCGACCAGAAGGATGCATTGGAGAAAATTATATTGTAGAGGAGGCTGTAGAGTTTTGTTCTGAATTTCTTTCTGGAATTGAGTCTATTGGTTTACGCTCATCGACAAGGAAAGAGGATTCAGACATTGATAGACCATTATCTGTTGCTCATTATATCAATCCCAGTAAGGAACAATTGGATCAAGCTCATCTTTATGTTCTACAAAATGTAAATGACGTGCTTCCATATGTAGGGTACGTAAATCTCAAACCTTTTCACGTAATTTTCTAATTATGTGATGATCTAATAACTTTGACATTTTCGTATGTTGCATGAATTCAATAGGAAACACATGGAAACTTTATCTAAACTCAATCCAAGTAGATCCAAAAACAAAAAGTGGCTTCAAGATGAGCATAATCGCACATTTAGCAGTTGGTTGCGTGATCGGGTAATCTTAAAAGCCATAGTTTTTAATGAGTGGGTGTAATGTTAATTCCAACGTAATTTAAATCTTAATTTCAGGTTGGACTTGCTCTCGAGGTGCCAAACAACTCCATATCATCTACTTTAAGATGGATAGCTCATGGGCCTCGTCCAGATGTGGCCACATATCGTAGTTATGTGGTTAATGGTATTCATTATCATACAAAGAACTAGTGAGTAACATTAATTAAATTAATCACCATATAATCACCATATCTCTCGTAAGGGTTACGCAAACTTGGCTGCAGAACTAGTGAGTAACATTAATTAAATTAATTAAATTATTTCTTATGATTATATGTTAATGAGAATTAATAATGTGTATGTTCATATAGGAATTGCTAGACGATCCTTCCAATCGTGCAACTTTATGGAAGGAAGCCCGAAAAGGAAAGAATAGTGAATACTTCGATGACGACACTAAACAATGTGTTAGTCGAATTGTAAGTTTAAATATTTTTATTTTAAGCATATGTAGACATGATTCTTAGATTAAATGTCATATGATTATGTGTTCCTTTGATAATTAAAATGTGTAAATCTAAATGGTTGTGACATGACGACTTAGCTATGACACATGAGGGTAAAGATATTTTGACAGAAGCACTGGGCACGCCATAACATAGGGGGCGTGTTAGGGGATTGGGTAAGTTTGTTAAACCATCAGTTTACTTCAATGTCGTTAGAGGACAATCAAAACTGGGTGAAGAGTCTGGCAACAAAGGTGCAACTCGACGCTCGCAATCAAATAAGGGTTCAAGTGTAGGAAGTAATGTTTCAAATTCGAAGTCAAAAGGAAAAGAGATCATTTAAGATGTAGAAGAAATTTTAGAGGTAACTTTTATTTATATTGTGTAACTTGACCATATGGCGAGACACGTAACTTCTTTCTTTTAAATTTTTGAAGGGAACACCATGCCACTTGGCTATAGGATCAGTGGATAACATTGTTGCTGTAGGCACAATGTATGAGTCTGATGTTCAATTTCCAACTATCCATGGAGTTCCACTAGGAGCCAATAATGTTAGAGTTGTGGTAGATATGATCATGGGAGAAGATGTTACCATACCAATTCCTTTAATAGGAGAAGTAGAAACTTTAAGTCAAGCGATGGGTAACTTTGTGGCATGGCCTCGTGAACTTGTAATTTTGAATACGGCTAAAAAGGTATGTTTTTTGCCAACTTAAATATTTTTGTTTTTTTTCGTTTATAATTTCAATTTTGTTTGTGATAGGGTTCTTCTTCGGCCAAACCTAAGAAAGATGTTTCTGTCAATGTCTCTGTTTCACAATCTTCTAACTACACGGATGTCCACGTTACTATCAAGCTCTTGAATCGATATGCTATGCTTTCTATGCAAGAGAGCGATACAATTCAAATCAACTTGAACGAGCACATTTTCGGAAAGGAGAAAATAATTTATCTACATCGCGACGACATCATGCATTATTGTGGGATGGTGGAGATAGGCTATTCATGTATAGTCACATACATTGCGTAAGTATACAAAATTTATCACATTTTTTGATTTATGGACTACGTTTTTTTTAATGTTTTATGATAATTTTAATTTTCTTTAGGTATCTTTGGACTGTATGTGACTACGAAATAATCAGTAAGTTCATGTTAGTTGATCAAATAACAATTTCAAATTACGTGAAGTGTCAAGAAACTCGTTGCAGAAATCTAGCCAACAGATTAGACATGATTAATTTAGATTTGGATCAACGAGTACTCATCCCATATAACACTGGGTAAGTAATGAAAATTTAAATTACTTTAACTTAATTATATTTTTGTTTTATTCTTAAACAATGATATTAGAATATTCATTTCTAATAGTTGTCATTGGATGTTGATCGTTGTCCATCCGCGAGAGAACACTGTGTATGTATTGAACTCTTTACGTAGTAAACTCGAAGAAAGTTTTCAAGGAACCATAAATACGTAAGTGTTTTAAACTTTTATAGTTGCTGATTTCTACATTTATATTATTCTAATGTTTCAAGTTATTTAGATCCTTGAGAATGTGGCAAGCTAAACATTCACTCCCACAATATCGCTCTAATATCATTTGGAAACTTGTAAAGGTAAATTTACATTGATTATATTATTTATTTGAACTCTTTGATATGTTCTTATATGTATAACTTAAGTATGTTGTTTTTCAATTATTTTACATGTAGTGCCCCCGCCAATTGGGTTCTGTAGAGTGTGGATACTATGTGCAAAAGTATATACGAGAAATAGTGCACAACTCTAGTATCTCCATAAGTAACCTTGTACGTATTATTCATTTACCTTTTAAGTGATTATAACTATATGATTTATTCTCATGTTATATGTATATTTATTTTTCTTTGTAGTTTAACAGCAAAAGTGCATATAAACAAGGAGAAATTGACGAGATTCGAATAGAATGGACAGATTTTGTTGGAAGATTTGTGTAGAGCTATTTGTGGATGTTAAGAAGAGATTTGATGTAAGTAGTAGATTTACTTTATGTCTTTGTTACATGTAGAATGAAAATATTAGAAGTGTTTAAAGTTTGTGGAGGAAATGTAGTTTGTGGAGGGACGGGTGGTCTCATTGTTTGAAGTTTAGATGTAGTACTGGATCTTGTTGGGTGTAGTTTGTGGAGGAAATGTTTGTTTGTTGTGTAAATTGCATGTATAAAGAAAGTTGTTTAGATGTACATATGCATTCTTTCGAAAGTTGTTGTTGGATCTTGTCTTGTTGAATGTAGTTTGTGGAGGGACGAGTGGTTCCATATATGTGTAAAATATAGAAGTGAATTGCATTATTTCAGGTTAGTTTTTGGTAGTTGTAGTAGAGGTCATGCCGAAATTTTCAGTTTTTGATTCTTGTTAAGTTTTAGGAAATTAGATGATCAACTATGGTTTGTTTGTTGTGTAAATTGCATGTATAACAAAAGTTGTATAGATGTACATATGCATTCTTTCGAAAGTTGTTGTTGGATCTTGTCTTGTTGAATGTAGTTTGTGGAGGGACGAGTGGTTCCATATATGTGTAAAATATAGAAGTGAATTGCATTATTTCAGGTTAGTTTTTGGTAGTTGTAGTAGAGGTCATGCCGAAATTTTCAGTTTTTGATTCTTGTTAAGTTTTAGGAAATTAGATGATCAACTATGGTTTGTTTGTTGTGTAAATTGCATGTATAACGAAAGTTGTATAGATGTACATATGCATTCTTTCGAAAGTTGTTGTTGGATCTTGTCTTGTTGAATGTAGTTTGTGGAGGGACGAGTGGTTCCATATATGTGTAAAATATAGAAGTGAATTGCATTATTTCAGGTTAGTTTTTGGTAGTTGTAGTAGAGGTCATGCCGAAATTTTCAGTTTTTTATTCTTGTTAAGTTTTAGGAAATTAGATGATCAACTATGGTTTGTTTGTTGTGTAAATTGCATGTATAACGAAAGTTGTATAGATGTACATATGCATTCTTTCGAAAGTTGTTGTTGGATCTTGTCTTGTTGAATGTAGTTTGTGGAGGGACGAGTGGTT
This sequence comes from Trichosanthes truncata, assembly GCA_033996785.1. Taxonomy (NCBI): domain Eukaryota; kingdom Viridiplantae; phylum Streptophyta; class Magnoliopsida; order Cucurbitales; family Cucurbitaceae; genus Trichosanthes; species Trichosanthes truncata. The sequence continues at coordinate 26,368,247 of JAWPNB010000009.1, forward strand.
CCATATATGTGTAAAATATAGAAGTGAATTGCATTATTTCAGGTTAGTTTTTGGTAGTTGTAGTAGAGGTCATGCCGAAATTTTCAGTTTTTGATTCTTGTTAAGTTTTAGGAAATTAGATGATCAACTATGGTTTGTTTGTTGTGTAAATTGCATGTATAACGAAAGTTGTATAGATGTACATATGCATTCTTTCGAAAGTTGTTGTTGGATCTTGTCTTGTTGAATGTAGTTTGTGGAGGGACGAGTGGTCCCATATATGTGTATAATATAGAAGTGAATTGCATTATTTCAGGTTAGTTTTTGGTAGTTTTAGTAGAGGTCATGCCGAAATTTTCAGTTTTTGATTCTTGTTAAGTTTTAGGAAATTAGATGATCAACTATGGTTTGTTTGTTGTGTAAATTGCATGTATAACGAAAGTTGTATAGATGTACATATGCATTCTTTCGAAAGTTGTTGTTGGATCTTGTCTTGTTGAATGTAGTTTGTGGAGGGACGAGTGGTCCCATATATGTGTATAATATAGAAGTGAATTGCATTATTTCAGATAGTTTTTGGTAGTTTTAGTAGAGGTCATGCCGAAATTTCCACTAGATTTGATTCAGTTTTGGTAAATGAATGCTAAAGAATCTTGTTAGTTAATAGGTATGTTAGTTTTATGTTAATGTATTAATGCATTATGATATAGAAGTGAATTCAATTTAAGTGAATGAATATTAAAGAACCTTCCTTAAGCATTTTAAGCATTTTAACTTATTTTAGGATAGTTTTGTTAAATCTTAGCAAATTAGATCAATAACCTTTTTTATAATCGATTTACTTTTTGTGTGCATATGTATAACATTATAAAATATTTGTAGTGAATAAGTTGATTGTTGTGTTTGTAATAAGTTTTATCTTTGTTAAGTCATAAATAAAATTGTATGTTATGCAGAGGTTTGACGAAATGATAAATATTGTTGGTTAGCCACTCGGGCAACCAAAATTTTTTTTTATTAAATTATGCACAAAACGATGACGGGCATTGCCCGTCATCAAAGCTTTCAAAAAATGGACATTTAATGACGGACATTTCACGACGCACCTATAACATTTAATGACAGACGTCAATTTTAATGACCGACATTAAAACCCTGTACTAACTGTTAAAAACCGTCATCTATACACTAACATGACGGGCATTACCCGTCATTATATATTGACCGCATTCAGAGCAGTCCACTTAATTGACATTCAATGACGGTCATTGCCCGTCATTAAAAGACTAAACAGTCCACTTAATTGACATTCAATGACGGGCATTGCCCGTCATTATATAGTCACCGTCATCGTAAACATGCAGCACGCTTCACTTTTAATGACGGTCATTTGGTTTTCATGTCATACTTTGCCCGTCATGAAAGGTGCGCGTCATTATAGCCTACGATGACGGTCGCCTTTTAATGACGGGCATTGCCCGTCATGAAAAGGCGCCCGTCATCGTAGGCTATAATGACGCGAGTATTGATGACGGACGCGTGCCCGTCATTAAAACCATATAATGACGGGCATTGCCCGCCATTAAAAGCCGATTTTGTACTAGTGTAAAGGTCAAGGCTGAGGAGGGGCATTGGCCTTCGGCCCAATTCCTTTTTTCTTCCTTTCCTTTTTAGGCATAAGTCTTTTATGTTTTCTTAAGTTTGTTCATCGTTGGGCCCATTCTATCTTAGTTTTATCCTTCTATTTTGAGTTTATTCTTTAGATCCAAAATTAACGATAGTATATGACTTTACTTATAATTATAATCAATAATGAATTTTTAAAAGCTCTGAAAATTTTAATAGTTAAATAGTTTTTTAAAAATAAAGATATAAAAGCACATTTACATTGATAGGTTAAATGTATGCATAAAATTAATAAATGACAAGAACGTGAAAAGTTAGAATATAAAACTTTTTTTTGAGAAATAGAATGTAAATCTTTTGATTATAAATAATTTTGTTAATATATTTAAAAAAAAATAATTATAACAGTTTTAGAATTTTAATTATTTGGAACTTCTAGAACTATATAACAAACCCCCTTATCTATTTGCTACAAAAGTGGAAATCAGGACTGGTACCAAAACTATCACCTTCAAGTTTAAGGTGTGTGAAGCCAGCAGGGAACTGAGGAAACAGGACATTAAAATCATTGTAAGCGGTATAGGAAGAACCAAATTAGGAAAGGGGTCAGTAAGTTGGAACCAAAGGGAAAATTATTCTCGTAAAAAAACCATATCCTGAGATACGAACACTTGTTTGCGTTCAAATTCGGAGTAATTTTTCATACCCACGAATAACCAATGAACACAAAAGGAATGTGTTAAAATAAGTATAACGCTAACTATACGAAGCTTCTTAGAGTCCCTACATATCTATCTTAAATAAGTCATGTTAATTTTTCTAGAATTATCTTGATATTTTGAATTCAACAACATTTAGGGGTAGATGGGTTCAAACCCATGACCTCTTGGTCATAAGTACATACTTCATGTCAGTTGATCTATGTTCTTGTTAGCTAGAATTATCTTGATATTGTAAATAGGTATCTAAAAGATGTTCTAGAAATATATTAGCCTTTTCGTAGGCCCCAAGGAAATTCGAGAATTCCTTTAGATAAGGATAGACTTCAAAGAACCAAGAAGAGCCTAGAAAAATATTTTTGCTCGGACCCCAAGGATCTCATGCCTATAAATATGAAGTGTGTTCCAATAAGTGAGCTAAGTTAGAAAAAGTGAGTGAGTGAGGATTGAGAAACTGAAATAGTCCTCTCTCAAAAGTGACCATCTTTTTACTTTTTTGATAAAAGTCTCTTTGTTTCAAGTGTGTCTCACCCCTTTTGTGCTAATTTCTTCAACAAAATGGCCAAGTAGAGTAGAAGGAAAACAAAGACACAAACACCCAAAATACTTGCAAAGAAGGATAATTGACACGTCAATACCTCCTATGAGTGGCGGTAAAATTAATAGAGAAGGTAGCAGTAAGAACACACTCACTCCAAAATTTAATTGGAACACAGGACTGGACAAATATGGTTTGTTCCATGTTGAGCAAATGTTATGCTTCCCTTCAACCACAAAACTTTATTCAAGTCTATGCACACATGAATACTCATGTCTAACTCCATTAAATGTTGATGTATGTTCAAGTCTAGTGTTTAGTGATATCAAGATTTAACAAGACCAAAAAACCTAGGTAGGTAGGTAGTCACATCAAACTCATATCAGCAACAAAAAAATTCCAAGTACAATCATTAGCATTCACAAGATCAAAAGCACAAAGGGAGAGAAAGGAATATTAGATTGAAAAGAAATTAGCCTCCATTGTTTAGCTAGAGACAAACAAAACAGAGATGATAAGGTTGATCAAGATTCAAAACTGTCAATACATTTCAACTGTAAACCATCCCTCAACATATACAACCTTTTGCTACGTACTAATAGGCACTTTATCAAAAAGAATTACTAATGACCAAAAGTATCTTTTGCTATGTGCTAAAATAGGCACTTTCTAAAAGAATTTCAAACAATAGCTACGCACATCAACCCAAGTCAATCATCCTTAATGAGCTATAAGCCATGAACATGTTACCTTCAAAGATTAAAATATCCGTCGATATATCTGTAAATAGGAGGGTTCAATAAAATTAATAGATATCTCTGATATCTCATATAAATACCCATAAAACATAAAATATAAAAAAATATTATCAATTACAAGAATATCTATCAATATTGATATTTTATTGATATATCCATAAATTGAAGATACCAATATGGACATTGATATTTTAATCCTTGGTTACCTATGTTAATTGTTATCAAACTTGTCCTGCATAAGTAGATAAATCACCAAGAACAACCCCATTAACAGAATTCTCTAGTTAAAGCACACTAATAGACAACAAGTTGAACTTGAAGTCAGGAACCAAAACACAACACATTCTGCCGGATAATGAACTCGATCAATCGAACTGTGCCATAAAATGTATTGATATTTGTAAATGATTAGGCAAAGTGATGGTCACAAAACAAATCATGTACAAATTAATAAAGAAAGATGATAAGTCTATTATACCCACTAATCGAGAGAGCTTAAATAAGAATCAACAAAAAGGAAAGTACCTGCTACATTTGATTAGTGGACTGGAAAGTAACACCATCAACTTCTGTTCATCAACTGTTGACGTTGAGTTGAATAAAGGCTATACAGGAAAAATATTACCATTGCTTCCTTGACTTGTTGCTTCTGATGATCCATTACACAGGGTCGCCATGCAATTTGAAGCATTGATCAACTACATGGCCCCGAATTTTGCAGTGAGTACACACCGGATGTTCCTTCTTTTAAGCTCTACCATGAACTTCCCTCTGTTGTTCGTCTTGAATTGCCAGAGCAAATGCTTTATTCACAAAAGGAGGATTTGAATTGCCAGAGAAAATTGCAGTGAGATTTCAAATCTTTTTTTTTGAAAAAAAAAAATCATTCCAAATAGATTGGATTTGACATGATTTTAAGCCTAAACAAATATGTTTCCAAGTTTACCCAAGCATTTTTTTTTTAAAATTTACGCCTTACTATAGTTTCTTCGCTATTCAAGCAAAAGCCTCCCTCGCTCCCTATGCACTTCATATCTATCATGGTTTCTTCCATATTTAGCCTCAACGTCATTCAAACAAACTCAATGTAGGCTTCTATTTTGTTTCTACATTATATTATACTATTTTTTTTAAAATAGATAACAATAATGTCAATCTTTTTAATTCAGCTCCTCAATTCCAACAAGTTTTTTTTTAGCCAAGTAAACTAGAGGTGAGGCTTTTTGCTTTGTTCATCTTCTTAAACATTTATTTATTTATTTGATAAGAATAATATGTTTTTTTTTGTTCCATTTTATATATTGATTCAATTTGTATTTTTTTTTCTGGATCTGTATGTATACTTTTTTTAGTTTAATATTTTCATACATTGGTTGAAGAAGAAGTCAACAATTTTTTTTTTATTTTTCTTTTCTCCATGGGTAAACAGAACAACATAAATCTATAAAATAAATAAATAAAAACCTCACAGCATTGGAGCATTCGATATCAATATCAAAGATGAAAAAAAAATGGACAAACTGACAAATCAAATTGGACGGGTCCAAACCAACTAGTTTGATTTAGCACTTGTTTGGAATGACTTTCTAAATGCATAAAAACACTTTTTTTTTTCCACTTAAAAACACTTTTAGAAAGTCATTCCAAACATATCCTCAATTATATAGGAAAAAGAAGACACATTGTAACAGCCGGTATTTTCCAATACGGTCATTTTAACAATAATGCAGAAGCGTAATAATTAGAAACTAAAACAGATTTAAACAAATTCAGCAGAAGCAATTTCTTACAAAGGATTTCTAAGATAAATTATCGAATCCTTAACAACAACTTTCTAAGTCTTGTGCCAAAACGCTAAACTTCACTTCTTTCAGAACTATCACTTGATCTTTCGTCTAAAAACATTTTGGAAAAATAAAAATGAGTATAGAAATACTCAATAAGCAAATTCCACATCAAGTTTAGAAATTTATTTTCTTCAAAACAAAACATAGAAATTCAGTTTAACAAATCATTTCAAAAGTTGAATCAAAAGTCAAATATTCATTCGGTCATTTTCTTTCAAAACAATCGTAAACAAAATACAAATATCCTTGCAAAACTTTTAATACAACTATTAAAACTTTCAGTCAAAACTTTCAGAAAACAAAAATCTTTCAACCATACAAACTTTCAAAACAAAACTTTTCAATCGAACAAAACTTTCATTTAACCAAAACTTTCAAATATCAAAACTTTCAATCAATCAATACTTTCAAATATCAGAGTGGGAGTATGCATTATTTAGGTGGCCTTTAGAACATATATGATGGTTACCCGTCGATAACACCAATCAATCAATCAGAACATTCAATCAGAATTGTCAATAAAATCGACCAGAACATTCAATACATTTACTTAAGTGCGAGACCATGTGAGTGAAACATACACATGAATCTTCATTCCAAAGGAATGTCAAACCACAAACTGTGTCTTCCCACAAAGCTTCAATTAATCAGAGCTTTCAATTAGAGATGTTTATGAAATCGATCAGGACAATCAATAATTACTTAAGTGTGAAGCCACGTAAGTGAATAACACACACATGAATCTTTATTCCAAAGGAATGCCAAACCACATATGTGTTTTCCCACAAATGCGTCTTCTCACAAATAAGCCAGAACAATTCCATCAATTTCAGTTTAAGCTACTACCGCAAATAAGCAAAGCATTCCCAAAAACAAGAATTGGCATATCCGGATAGCCTTATCGAATTAATCAAATACTTTTCAAAATATTCTTGTAAATAAATACTTTCACTTAGCAAAACAATTCAAAACTTACAAAACAATTTCAAATCACATAAAAACACATGCTTTTAGATATTTTGTCAAATATCAGTAATCAAAACGAAATTATTCCAAATTTTCTATTTTGGAAGGGATGTAGAAACTACTTACATCGATCGATAATCCTACAATTCTCAATCTCAATTCCAATTCCACTTTCTTGAACAATCATCAACTTTTCCTAAAAGCCTAAGAAGATCCAATATTTTATTGATTATAAACCAAAATTCTATCTTAAAGGTCCAAAAGCTTATATAAAACAGAGACAACCTTATCTATCCAATTTTTCCCATTCAAAACAATTTTCTGCATAAAAAGTTAGGAAAAATAGGATTCTTGGACCAAAAAATAGTACTAAAAAACTGGGTTAAAAACACTTTAAAACCCAATTAAAAATGTACTAAAATCGGTAAAATCAATGCTTTTCAATGCGTAATAAAATACCAAACAATTTTTCAATTCTACAACTTTTAAAACCTTCAAAACTATCATAAATTATAGACAAATAACCCATAAATTTTTTTGCTTTATAAAACAAAACTCTTCTAGGTTTTAACATTAAAAGAATCAAGATTTGCCATTTTTTAACACCAAAAATTAGATCTGAAAAATGCCATAAAACTTCTGTAAAAACATTAAAAACATACTTTTTTCATGTAGAAATCAAAGCTATAAATCACACTTCAAAGAAGCAATCATTTGGTAAACTTTTTTGTGCAAAAAGAATCCATAAAACACTTAAAACAGTCCCAAACTTAAAGAAATTTAAAGCTGGAAAATTCTGAAAAATTTTCCATTATCAAAACCTTCAATTTAAAACAAAAGACCTAATTGAAAAAACTTTGATATTTATGCAAAATAAAAATCTAAAACTTTTTTTAAGGCAAAAGATTTCTCAATCCTGCCATTCTAATCAATCAAAAATGAAAATAAAACCCAAATTTTTTAAAGAAAGTTCAATCAAGAAAGAAAGAAAACAAACATCAAAATAGAAGAGAAGAAAACTTACTGCTTTTTCTTTAGAGGGAAAACTGCAGAACATTTAGTCAAAAAGTTAGGGCTTAAAAAAATCCTTTAAAAAGAACCCTAATTAAAACCTTCAAAAGATTATCTTATTTTTTTCAAAAAAAAAAAAAGATAATAAAGATTTACTTCCTAATTTAAAAAGAAGATAAAATCTTAATTAAAAATGGTTTTAGAAATTAATAAAACAAATAAAATTTTAAAAAAGTCTTTCTTTTTTTTTTTTTTGGTTGTTACACAGGTCGATTCTACTTTTTAAAAAATTAAAAAAATTTAGTTTGGTTGGATCATATGCTATAGAAAGTCAAACTGAACTAAGATTTATATAAGAGAAATTGTGGTAGATGAGTTGTTTTAGAACTAATATTTCATAAATGTCCAATATCAATAAAATTTACATATTTAGCTTTTGTTGCAATTTTTCGTTTGTTCTCTTATGAAAATATTGTTCTAGGAATTCTCTCTCATTTGATAAGTTGATTCAAATTATTCATTTCATAAATCAATTATGATAGGTAATATTGTAATTATATATAGAATCAAGATTTCAAAATATTGTGTCAAAGTGAGCTTAGCTCAGCGGTAATTGACATGTACCCTCAATCAAGAGATCATAAGTTCAAATTCCCCCACCCCCAAATGTTGTTGAACTGAAAAAAAAAATTCAAATATTGTATGCATTAAACCCTTTTTCTAATTGTTTATAAAGCTTTTTTCAGACATTTTTTATGCCATTTATTCAATAAATAATACTTTTATTTTTATTAAGTTACTTCATTTAAATTAAATTTAGCTCAACTTATGTATTTTATTGAATAAATATTATGTTCAAACCTAACATAGACAATAAATAAATAATTCATACTAGGATTAAACTTGATTTAATCTTACATATATTGTTATCGACGATTATATATATTGAGTATATATTCATTTTTTGAAAGGTGAACATAATGTAATATATTCATCACTTTTTCTAATCAAACTCTGATATATATCAAGAATAAATATTTCAAAATTCAATATTATCAAAATAAATGTATAATCAAAACCATGCTATAATTGCATTTTCATTAGTAATAAAAAGAAAAATTACACCAATATTCATAATGTAAGAATGATAAATTAAACATTAAACTGTTATCTATTATTCAAGATTACACAATAAAAGATTAAATGTTGGTCCATTAAAATCCTAGCTATTGAAAATTTTCTCGTTATTCTTTTCTTCTGTCGAACCAAACTTCAAAGTGACGAGTGATCTCAATATCTTCAACAGCATGAAAACTCTATGTTCAATTTTTCTCAATGGTTGTCCTAGATTAACAAGTTGCATATCTGTTACCTTATTTTGTTTCTTTCTGAATGAACTCGTCCCCCTTAGCCGCACAATATACACATATTATATTTACACGTGTATATGATATATATTATATATACCTATGTTTTATATAATCATTTATGTTTATATAAGTACTAATTCCAGTCATCTACGCATATTATACGAAGGTCGATCACTGGTATGAGAGGGATAATTATATTCCTCAATGCTTGTAACTCTTCTCAAAATATATGTTTTAACTTATACTCATTCATTTGCTATATTTACTTTGTAAATGTCAATGTAGTAGACGATGAATCAACGTGATAAATGTACGATATGAATATAATATAGATACCTCTATTTCTTGAATCTATTTTCAATCACGTACATTACATGCTAACATAGAGAATATATACAATGGCATATTAAATATATCATTTATGATATACATAATCTATACAACACAATTTTATCTTTTTTTTTAATATAGCAACATATATAATATATACACAGTCTTATCTTTTGTAATGCTCGGTAGGTGCGTTAATTCCAAATTTTTGGAGTTATAAACCTTAGGGTTTGTAAAAAAAAAAAGTAATAAAATATTAAAGATTTTTTTCCCTCTTCCTTATCTTCTTCCTCCCCCTCCTTCCCCGAAATCTCTCTCTCTCTCCCTCCTCTTGAGCTCTCTCCCTCTTCCTCCCTGAATTCTGTCTCTCTCTCCTCTCGAGCTCTCTTCCTCTCCTTCCCCGAAATCACTCCCTCTCCCTCTCTGAAATCTCTCTCTCTTTCCCAAACACTCTCTCTCTCTTCTGATTCCATTTCTTTTTTTAGTCTCTCTCTCTGTTTCTCTCTCTCACTTGTTTGTTGGCGTTTGGAAATTTTTTCGGCAACTCCTTGTGTTGACAGCAACGTTGGAGTTCGTCTCTAGGCGTTTTAGAGTCCGTTTTGGTGTGGGCTTTGCTCCTTTGGTCGTGGGTAAAAAATTTCAGTTTTGAATTAAGATGTTTAGTGAGTTAATTGCTTATTTAATCAACATTTGAGTAGTTTTGGGTTGACCTTGGTTTATTGAACTCACTCTAGGATTAACCATCACCGTTGGAGGCTAAATTATCAAAATTGGGGCGTGTTGGACATTAAACCAGTAACTATTAGTTGCGATGGTTGGTAAGTTTTAAAGTTTAGAGCCCTTGTAAAAGGTTTTTGGGGCCAAGCGAGTTTTAGGAAGTTGGTTTTAATTTCCTTGAGTTATTGCTGTGTAGTTGGAGACATTTTGAGCAAGTTAGAAGTTGGCGTTAGAGGTTTGTGTTTGCTTGGGTGGGTCTCTCTCACTTTTTGGGGTAAGTCTCTAACTTTAAAGGGTCAAGAACTGTACTGTAGTATTAGTTTGGATTAGAAGAAAATTGGAATTTTAAACTAAGCATAGAGACCTAGCGACTCATGTTGACTTATTTTCGTAGGTGGAGTTGACACCTTTCTAAGAAGAGGAGTTAATCGATTTTGAGTTGGCCAAGAAAGTAAGTAGCCATTTGGCTTTGCCTGCTAAGGTCATGTGTATAAAAAATGTATATGGTGCATGTTTTTCGTGAATTGTTAAGAAACGAATCTGCTTGAATGTCGGCGATTTGTGATTGTTTGATTATGTATGAGGCTTTGTTAATGTGGGTTTTGCTTGAACTAATGCTAACCGTGTCCTTTTAACCTTGTTAAACATTGAATTCGTATCTCATGTTAGCTTAGGGGGTGATTCCCCCACTGTATGTGCATGTAAATCTCGGGTCAGGCTGTGAGTGTGATTTAGACATGATGAGTAGGCTTAGTATTATGAGTTACCCTAGAGACTTCCAGAGTGTTGCGAATGAACAAACGATCGTTAGGCTAGTGCTACTTTCCCTTTTCCCCATGCGAGCATGTGTTCCTAGGATGATGTGAGTAATGAGCAAGAAGGTTGCTTCCCTTTTTGTTTATGCTAGCTTAGGGGTTAATTCTCCACGATACTTAGAATGGGGGTTGCTTTCTTTCATTCGATATGCTAGCGTAGGGACGATTCCCCACCTTTTCGAGCATGAGGGTTGTTTTACTTCATTGCGATACGCTAGCCAGAGAGGGCAATTCCCCCAAGATTGTAGGCATGAGGGTTGCTTTCCTTCACTACAATAGATTAGTCTAGGTTATGTGACTCACAGGTATAGCATGAGGCTATGGCCAGGGAGGGGTGAGATTTGGGGTAGGGTAGATGGGCATTTAGCTAAACGAGGTGATTGTTTGAAATCTGAGCATAAGCGTGAGTTCTAGGGTAGTGCCCTTCTTGGTATGTTTTCTTTAACCTTTGGACCCTTAAGTGGGTTTCTTACTAAGTATAATTATACTCACTCGTGCTACTTTGCTCATATCTTTTCAGGTGGCGCTCAACAGCGAGGTGGGTGATGGAGATGACAACCTGGTGAGGCTATGGAGATGTCATTAGTTTTCCTAGGCTCTTTATTTTTGTATATTCTTTTGTTGGGCCTTTCCTTGTTAGTCGTAAACTCTATGTTGTATGTTGTACTTGTGTTTTCTTATATCTCTAGTTCTTTTATTTCTTCGTCACTTGTAATTGTTGTTGGTAACCTCAGCCCTTTTGTGTAGTTTGGCGACTGCTGAGTGTCTTTCGAAATCATAGAAGTGTTTTACATCTTTTTCTAGGTTCTTGAAAACTTTGGTTTCCTAGTAGTTATGCTGTTATGCTGTCTAAATTTCGGGCATGAACGGGATAACTCAGTTGTGCTTCCGCATAAGGCTATTCTTAATTTTAGGGTCGTTACATCTTTAGAGTGCAAAGTATAATAGAAAGGAATTAGACTGTAATGCCTAACTTATTTAGAGGAGTTAATTTCGAAATTTTGGAGTTTTTAAGGAATTAAGTCTTGGTTAGTTGGTCAACTAAGTTGTAGAGAGGCCTAATTTTGGAATTTATAAAACTGAAGGGAAGTGTTTTACAAAAAAAAATTATTAATTAAAAAAACTGTTTTTTTCTCATCTCTCTCTCTTTCCTCCCTCCCTCTCCCTCGAAATCCCCCCTCCCGATCTTCCTCTTCCTCTCCCTCCCGATCTCCCTCTTCTCCAATCTCCCTCTCCCTCTCCTCTCGATCTCACTTCTCCCTCTCGATCAGCCCCCTCTCTCCTCCCCTGATCCCTTTCCCTCTCCCCCGCTGCTCTCTCCCTCCCGATCTCACTTCACCCTCCCGATCTCCCTCTCCCCCAAACCCTCCCCTTCTCCCCCGAGCCCTCTCCCTCTTTCCCAACCCTTTCTGTCTCTCTCTCTCTCTCTCTCTCTCTCTCTCTCTCTCTCTCTGTCTATCTCTGTCTCACTCGTTTGCTTGGTGTGTTTGGAATTTTTCGACAATTCCTTGCGTGGACAGCGGCTTTGAAGGTTGTCTTCGGGGAGTTCTAGAATTCGATTTGGTGTGGACTTTACTCTCTTGTCGTGGGTAAGCACTTTGGCTTTGTATTACGTTGTTTAGTGAGTTTAATTGCTTATTCAAACACTGTTTAAGTAGTTTTGAGTTGACCCATGGCTTATCGAATTCACTTCAGGGTACCCATCACAGTTGGAGGCTAAATTAATCAATTTGGGGCATGCTGAACATTAAACCAGCAACTATAGTTACTGTGGTTGGTAAGTTTTAAAGGTTGGACCCTCGTAAAATGGTATTTTGGGGCCAAGCGATTTTAGGAATTCACTTCTTTAAGTTACTGCTATGTAGTTGGAGGTTTTTTGTGCAATTTAGAAGTTGGCATTGGAGGTTGTGTTTGGGTTGGTCTTTCTCATTTCCTAGGGTGAAGCTAACGCCTTTATAAGAAGAGGTGGAGCTATTCGATCTTGAGTGGGTCGGTCTTTCTCATTTCCTAGGGTGAAGCTAATGCCTTTCTAAGAAGAGGTGGAGCTATTCAATCTTGAGTGGACATAGGAGGTAAGTAGCCATTCGGATTTAGCTGCTAAGGCCTTGTGTATAAAAAATGTATATGGAGCATGTTTTGTGTGAATTGTTGAGAAACGAGTCTTCTTGAATGTCGGTGATTTATGTTTTGCTTAATTATGTAAGAGACCTTGGTGATGTGAGTTTTGTTTCAACTTATGTCGAATCATGTCTACCTAAACTAGTTTGACATTGAATTCGTATCTCTGGCTATGCTTGTGAACTCCGGGCCAGGTTGTGGGAGTGGTTTTGATATGGTGGATTGGATTGGCATGGTGGGTTACCCTGGAGGTTTGAAGAGTGTTGTGAATGAACAAAAGTCCGCTAGGGTAGTGCTACCTACCCTTTCCTTTTTCTCCGTGCAAGCATGTATTCCTAGGATGTCGTGAGATAATATGGGCATGAGGGTTGCTTTCTCTTTTTCTTGTGCTAGCTTAGGGGGTAATTCCTCACGGTGTTTAGAATGATGGTTGCTTTCCTTCATTCAGTACGCTAGCTTAGGGGCGATTCCCCACCGTTTCGAGCATGAGGGTTGTTTTCCTTCATTGTGATGCACTAGCTAGAGGGGGAGATTTCCCCAAGATTTGTATTAGACCAGTCCAGGTTACATGACTCGGAGGGATGGCACTAGGCTATACCAGAGAGAGGTGGGGATTGGGGTAAGGTGAGTGCGCACTTAGCTAACTGAAGTGAATGTTTGAGTTTGAGCAAGAGCCTATGTGTTACGGCAGAGCTCTTCTTTGTATAGTTTTGTACTCTAATTGGGCTGCGTACTGAGTATATTTATACTCACCTTTGCTACCTTGAGGCGGGTGATGGAGTCGATGACCTAATGAGGCTATGGTGACATCCCCAGTTATCTACCTAGGCTCATAACTCTTTTATTGTACTTTTCAATCTTATGTCGTGTTAGATTGTGAACTCCGTTAGTAGTTGAAGTTATATCTTTTGGTTTCTCTAGTTTCTGAGGAGACTGTAGTATTCTTGACTGTTGTTTGTGGAACTCAGCCCTCTTTGTAGTTTGGTGGGTGCTGAGTGTTTTCTGGGAATTAAAGAAGTGTTATGTCTCTTTCCAGGTTCTTGAAAATTCTGGCTTCTCATAGTTACACCGTTATGCCGCCGAAATTTCTGGCATAGGTGGCATTACTTAGTTGTTATTTTGTGTCTTAGTTGTTATTTTGTGTCTAATCTATCTTTGAAATAGGGTCGTTACATAGACCATTTTAACATAATAGAAAAGCATTAGACCATTTTGATAAGGCATTTAGCCCTGCATTTCTTTTCTTCATAATGTAAAATCCTAAACATTGCAAAAAGTTTGCAAACCTTATGTTTCAATACTAAAACATTTAGCATTTAGACATACAATGGATGAATCTTGGAATATAATTAACATTAATGCCAAACTCACATATTAATTATATTGGAAAAACCACTCCTACTTAAAATAACGAGAAAAACATAAAATTCAATCTTGCTGGAAAAATAAAAGTCAAGTTTCATAAAGTAGTTCTTTAATAAAATCGCCTATAGTGCTTCCAATAACAATGAAATTGAACAAAGTACTACATCCAAATCTTAAACAAAACAGAAACATAATAAAAAAATTAAAGGCTAAAGATCGGAACTGGACTTATGAATAAAATCCTACTGATTTTCCTCTAGTTCTCAATCAATTAACTCTTTTTTTTCAAGAGAAAGTTAATCTTCACAACCCAGACCTTCATTTGGATCGGATTGGGAGCTAAGGACAAGCAGCTTGCTCTCTTAAATCAATGGACAATAGCTGGAAAAAGAGAGGAAAAGAAGAGCAGAAAAATTGAGAAAAATACAACAAAAAATGGGTTTTCTTCCATTGGAGGAATTCCGCCTTCTTTATGTGTTTTTCTTCCATTTTATAGTCCATGGCAGCTAGTGTTTCCTTCCTTGACTTTTCACAAATATGGTCAATTGATCTCACTGGAATCGTGGAGGAGAATCTTGAAAATATCCTAAAAATCTCATAAATCCCAAAATTCTGCATTTTCCAGATTTGTGAAAAATTGTCATTTTCAATTTCTATTCTGGATTGCAATTGCAATTTTTTCTTGTTAAAAATCGATTGCCAAATGCGATTCCAACTACAATTGAAAAGTACAATTCTTCCTTGTTCAAAATCCTTTTGCTAGCTCTTTACATAGCAAAAATCAAGCTAAAATTGTGGGTTTCCTTCTTTAATTGGATGCAACAATTTTTTTTAGATTCTTTCCATATTTGACAACCTCACGATTTCCAAATCCGAATGCAGTTCCAATTGTAAATTGCAATTCTTCAATATTCTACATCAAAACTCAATTTTAGCCATTTTTTTCTTCTTTCCACTTCATTTCGTTCATCTCTAACATGCTTACTAACTTTCACTAAATATTGCTAAGATTTCCTATGTTCATACACATAATTTCATGGAATAGTAAGCATAACTTGAGTCTAATTGAGATAAATAATCCTCAAAAATGGGAATTATCACACCCCCAAACTTAAGCTATTGTTTGTCCTCAAGCAATTCGATTCAATAGCAACATACACAAGAAAACGCTTTACAAAATGCTTTCAAATGGTGTTTTGAAAAAAAATGTTGCCTTTTAGAAGATGTCTCAAACTCTTAATACTTTACACAACTCCAAGATTTTCTCACATAAAACTTTTACTTTTCTTTTTCAAGATAAAACATTCTTATACAAACCCACCTATTATGCTTATCCTATCTAAGCCTTAGTCATAGAGTCTAGGGTGATCTTCTTTGCTCAACAAGCTAAGCTCACTTACATTACATACATTTTTCTACATACATTTTTCTTTCTCCCCCCAAACTTATTCAAAGCTGATGCTAGGCCTCATTTTCTTTTTTTTTCTTTTCCTTTTTGTTTTAGAGAGAGTCTTACTATCATTTGTACCTTCGTTCTAACTTACTAACACTTTGAGGTGAAAGTAGCTGACTACGAGCACAAGTCACTGTTAAGACCGTTTTCACATACTCACTTCCTAAGTTAACCTTTCATGCAAAGGAAATCATAGGTGTCATGACTGCTCTTGATTACTTAGTTAACTCTAGAAGGAGAAGTATCATTTTTTTTAGTCTTAGCAGTTGTTACAGCAGCATAATATTACAACAACATACTATTACAGTAGTATTACAAAACTCACCCCCCCAAACATAAGGAGGTCAATGTCCTCATTGACTGAGAACTAGAAAGAACATGGGTTAGGGCACATAGTTGGGTCACTAAACTTGCTAAGCATCGAAGCTAAACTCTCCTGAGTACATTAGATAGGATAAACACAATAGGAGTTTGAGTTCGAATGTTTTATGGAGAAAAAAGAATTTATCAAGTTTTATGATTTTGAAAGCTCAAAGTTGTGTGCAAAAACACTTGAAAGTTGAGAAAGCTCTAGGTATCATCATCAAGGGTTTTTTAAACAAAACACCAAGGAAAACAATTTGTAAACTTATTTTTGAAACATGATTTTTATGGCATACTTGTGCGATGTGTAGATTTTTTTTTTCTAGAAAGTGTGCTTAGAAGTAAATACAAACAAACATGACTAAGAAAATAATAAATTCTAACCTAACAGAACAAACTAAAGAAAACAAATAAATTTAATCTAATCAAAAGTAAGTAAAGATAGGGTTGAAGAAAGAACTTTCCCTAGGCCTCAGAAACGATGTCCTCACTAAGAAAACCTTGTTGCTCATTGAGAAGGATGGACAGGAAGTCATGAGATGCATGCGTTTTTTTCCTTTAGATAACATTAAAAGACATGAACGTATGCCCAATAAATCTCGTCATGCTCCTTTATGTAGGCAAGCTCAACTTTGAATTGTGCATAAGATAAGGCAGATGAGATGTATGCAATTGTGGTGGAGATGCGACTGCAATTTCCTATGAAACGTCAACTGGCCTTTCTTCAACTGTTGGTGGTGGTGGTGAGAACTAGTCAAATTTGAATTCTTTTTCTTTTGACTCTAATGTTGCGACTAAAAACTTGGCCACAACTTCCTCTTTTCTCTCTTTTGCTGAGACTCACAAGTAAATCATCAAAAAGTTCATGCACTTTAAGCAAATAAGAAAGATTTTTAATGAATTTCAAATTAAAAGCTTGATCAATTCAACTCCCAGGTAAGTTTCCAGGTAGAGGTGTTCCCTAACGATCAACTTAAGTACCTTAACCTAGATAGAACCTACCTTAGATAGAGTTCCCTCTTGATCAAAAACTTTTTATTTGAATTCATGGCCCCATCAGCCACACCAAAATATTTTTCTTTTTTTCTTTTTCTTTTCTTTTTCTTTTTTTGTTTTAAAGAAGATGAAAGAAAAGATAAACTTATCCTATTCCAGAATGGAGACCGCAACCGTGTTCCTTTATTTTGCACTTAGATCTCGATGATGGACGAGATTTCAATCTTAGTTGAGGTTCTTTAATCACAACGGGCTTTGCCTGCTCAAGAGATTTATATGTGCCTTCGAAAGTAGAAATTGTGGTTTCAATTTGTGTCACATACTGCAAATTGTCATCCTTCATGCTCTCTTCTCTATATTCATCTTCATTTATCTTTTCCTGCAAGCTGCAATAAGTGAAAGCAGGGCATTCTAGTATTGGGAGCAATTTGGATCTCATTTGCTGTGAAATTGCCACTGTATAGCTCACTGCAACCTCCTTTAGTGGTTCATTCTCTTCTTAAGGTAGTTCTTCTTTGATCTCTTCTCTCCCTTCTGGCTCCTTAGTGTTTTCAAGTATTGGAGTACTTTCTACTTCTACTGGGAGTTCAAGGTCTTCAAATTTCAATTCACTTCTAAGTGTCACCACCTTGCATTGTCCTTTTTCTTTTTGTTTTAAAGTCTCTATATTGTCAAGCAAGATTCCTTGGGACCTATTCTCCAATCCATTTGCCATTTGTTCAATCTGGATCTCCAAATTCTGTAGAGATACAACTTGACTTTGCATCACAACATCATTCTTTGCCCTATATTCCTTCACGAGTTCTTCGATGCTAGGCTTTTTTGGAATCATCTTCCCTTGCTAGAAACACTGGTACTGATGTTGATTTTCAAAGCTAGGTAGAAATCCATAACATAAAGAATCAGGATTATAAGGACAATTTTCAAATAAATGACTTCTTTTACAAGAAATACAAGAAATATAAAAGATAGGGTTAACAAGAGCTGTGGAGTTTTCCTTCATTAAAGTTTCCATCATGTAGCTTAATGATGAAGCTTGTACACTCAATGCTGCAATGATGTCTACTTCCATTCTATGGATTATCTCAAGCAATCAAACCTTATGTTATGCCTTTCTCCTTTTGCTATTGCTTTCCCTCAACCTGCAAAACAATGTAAACAAGAATTGGGATTTCTCTTAGAAAGATGACCATTGTAGTTGCAATCTGATTGCAATCTGTGCTACAAATATTGCAAGTGTAATCCAGCTCCTCCTACAATAGGAGAAATTATAGTTGCAATCTTCTGACAATCTACAATAGAAAAAAATTGAAGTTGCAATCTTCTCACAATTTGTGATAAAAATAAAATTTTGTTAGTAATGTCGTTCCCCAGCAACGGTGCCAAAAACTTGATCGGGTGAAAATTGTGGGTTAAAAATAAGAGAAATAATTTCAGCCTAGTACAAGTGCACACTATCGATGCAAGTAATAAAATTGGAAGCACTCTAAAGTATTGATCCCACAGGGAACGAATTTTAACAAAACTTAAGAATAGCACAAATATGTTCAAGAATTGCAACTAGGGTAACCAAAGTGAAACAAAGTTCTGTGGTGGTATGAAAAGCAAATAAAAACAGAAGGCTAAGTGGTAAATTTGCAAGAATAAAAAGGGGGCTCAAGAATGTTCATTGCACTTAAGACATGAATTGTCACTTAAATTGCAATTGCAATCCTTACTTATGCAAACAATTATAAACCGAATTGTAACTCATATTCGACCTTGATTTCAAAATCTTTAGGAGGCTAAGTGATTGAACCTATATGTCTATAGCCAATCGTACTTAGATAAATTTAGAACACAATTCTAGTGGTTTGGAGTCTAGCCCTATGTCTAGGGTCAAAAATGGCTTATGTCTAAGTTCTTTTTTCCATTATTTGTTTGAAATCTACTCTTCACTAACCCTTTCAATATTAGATCCAAGCTTTGTAAGAAACCCTAGTTGATCAATCTAGAATTACAAAGTCAATCAACTTAACACAAGCAAACAATTAGCGTGTAGGCTTGGTTGTATTTACAATTTAAGCTCAATTCACTCCTTAGGGAATTCACATCCTTGAACCCCTAAAAATGTCTTAGCTCATAATTAATTTAAAAGAAACGAAGAAATAAAAATGGCTATTCTTCATGCTAGCAAAAATGTTAAAAACAGAATTCTAAATGTTTAAATTAAGTCCTGCCTACAAAGAAATACTAAGAGTAAGGGATCAAAAACGTGGAGCACTATTAATAACTCAAACGAATAAACATCCCAATTGGAAAAGAAACCCATGAACAATCTTGCTGGAAAAATAAAATTCAACTTTCATAAAGTAGTTCTTCAATAAAATGGCCTCAGGTGCTTCCAATTACAATAAAATTGAACAAAGTACTACATCCAAATCTTAAACAAAATAGAAACAGAATTGAAAATTAAAGGCTAAAGAATAGAACTAGACTTACGAATAAAAACTCACTACTTTTCCTCTAGTCCTCCATCGATTAACTCTTCTATTTCAAGAGAAAGTTAATCTTCACAACCCAGACCTTCGTTTAGATCGGATTGGGAGCTAAGGACAAGCAACTTGCTCTCTGACATCAACGAACAGTAGCTGGAAAAAGAGAGGAAAAGAAGAGCAAATACAGCAGAAAACAAATTTTCTTTCGTTGGAGGAATTCCGCCTTCTTTATGTGTTTTTCTTCCATTTTATAGACCATGGCGGCTAGGGTTTCCTTCTTTGACTTCGCACAAATATGGCCAATTGATCTCGCTAGAATCGTGGAGGAGAATCTTGAAAATATCCCAAAAATCTAGTACATCTCAAAAAATTTGCATTTTTCAGATCTGTAAAGAATTGTCATTTCCAATTTCTATTCTAGATTGCAATTGCAATTCTGCCTTGTTCAAAATTGATTGCCAAATGTGATTGCAAATGCGATTGCAAAGTGCAATTCTTCTTTGTACAAAATCCTTTTGCTAGCCTTTACACAACAAAAATCAAGCTCAAATCATGGATTTCCTTCTTTAATTAGATGTAGCAAATTTTTGGGATTCTTTCCATAGTTGACAACCTCAAAATTTCCAAATTCGATTGCAGTTGCAATTGTAAATTACAATTCTTCAATATCCTGCATCAAAACTCAATTTTAGCCACTTTTTCCTTCTTTCCACTTCTTTTCTTCATTTAGTTCATCCCTAACATGCTTATAACTTTCACTAAATATTGCTAAGATTTCTTAAGCTCATACACATAATTTCATGAAATTTTAAGCATAATTTGAGTCTAACGAAGATAAATAATCCTAAAAAATGAGAATTATCATGAACTAAAAAAGAAAAAAAAAGATTCTCGGGGAGCTTTGCACTTAGATACACAAGAACATCATCTAGACAAACAAGTACAATTGAGGATGAACTTACCCACAAATTTAGTTGGAGAAGACACCACTAATGTGCCCAATATGGAACTTTTAACTTTACGTTTTTTCTTTCAATTCTATTTTGTACGAAAAAAAAACAATAGATATAGTACATTTCTGCATTCCATCCTCATAAAGTCATTGGATTCAATGAATGCAAGCGTGATTGGGTGGGGGTGGAGGTAGTTGCCATTGTCTGGCATCCCAAACTCATTATTTCTATTGTAAAAGGTGGATGAAACTTTCAAGGAATAGAAGTGTATGTAAAACTAACAAAAAAATGTTTAAATCAAGGGAAAAATCAATTTATACTCCCAAACTTTGGGAGTTGTATTGATTAAAATCCTAAGCTAATAATTGTATCAATTTAAATCTTGAACTTTCATAAGTGTATTAATTTACATCCTTCATAAGATTTCGTTTGAAAAACGTTAGTTCACACGTGTGCAAACTTATAATTGTATGAATTAAACTCCTCAACTTTCATAAATGAATCAATTTAGATTATCTGTTTCAAATGCATTGACGAGTTTCAAATTAAGGGTCTAAATTTTTTAAGAAGTATACACACGAGAGAATTGATGTAGGGACAATCATTTCTAATTCTATGGTACTTTAGTGAGTCAGAACAAGTACCGTCGTAGGGTAAATCAAGTGTTCCTTCACTATACTGAGACAATCCCAACTAAGTATTATACCAGAATAACTCTTATTCCTATAATATTTAGTTACCATTAGTTTGGTCAAGAATATTATTAACGACCTTAATAAGTCCTTTGTAAGTGTGACTTATATGTTTAGATCCCGTAGTTTAATCCCAACAAGTGTCATCGTAGGGTAGGTCAAGTATTGGAAACAAAACTACAATCCTATCATTCTTAGGAATTCACCCTGATATTGATTGATGCAAACACCTTCCGTAGAGGGACGGTCCAAAAGCCGCCACGAGGTCTGCATGAATCTCACGATGTGGACCAATGATAGAGACCGTAGGATATGTTGACACATTTCCGTCTCCTAGTTACTATAATACTTTCTCAAGAAATTCACCCTAATATTGACCCATGCAAACACCTCCGTAGGGAGGACGGTCCAAAGGCCGCCATGAGGCCCCGCATGAATATCACAATGTGAATCAATAATACAGACTGTAGGATATCTTGACATATGTCCTTCTCCTACTAAGTATTTTGAAATAGAGTTTTTTATTACTTAGACAAATTAAGGTTAATCTCATATATTTAAGTTCCTCAATCTACCCTTCATAACCCTTAGATTGATTTTAATGTGAATTACCAAGTTTTTAAACTATTTTTTTTAAATAATCACATTATGAGCATGCTTAGTGAAATTAAATAAAATTTGACTAATTCAACTCCCAGGTCAATTTCCAATTAGAGGTGTTCCCTTTGGATCAGCTTAAATACCTCAGTCTCGATAGAACCTTCCATAAACAGAGTTCCCTTATAGTCAATTTTTATTTCAAATTCATTAATCTTTAATTAACTATTAATTATTAGATTAATGAACCCAAGTGAATTATTAAGCCATATTTTTAGTCCTATTAAAAAAACTAGTTCACGTATTGGATAATCTTAAAATTCCATCATTTTAAACCCTTTAAAACAAATTAAAAATTCATCATGGATATTTTATTTTAATCTTATTAGAAAAAATAAAAGATAAATTAAATTCAAAACTTAAACTGTTTTATCTTTGAATTAAATTATCTTTATTTATAGAAAACCTAATCCTATTAGGAAATTAAAAGATCTAATCTTATTTTGAAATTAAAATATCTAATCTTATTTCGAAATAATATAATCTTATTAGGAAACAAATAAAGATAAATTAAATTCAAATTTTAAACTATTTAAAACATAAATCAAAATATCTTTATTTTAAGGAAACCCTAATCTCATTAGGTAATATCCTAATCCTATTAGGAAAACATGGATTTCATTTATGAAAGGAAATATCCTAATTTAATTTTTCAAATATAATGATTATATTCAAAGATATTTTCCAAATATAACAATTATATTCAAAGCTATGGAAAATATAAACTTATTAGGAAATCATCTTAATTCTATTAGGAAACATCCTAATCAAATTTTCCAAATATAACAATTATATTCAATAGTAATTAACATGCATGATCATGCTTAACTTATGGTGGGATTTTAATCTAAATGGCATTGTACTCGTAATTTCAAAATAGAAATGAAAAATGAGACACGTGTAAATATAAACTTGTATTTGTATTAATTTGAATGTAGTGGAGTACAATCTCTAATTTGTTCCTTTGATTCTTCCTCTCAAATATACATTTGTCTCGAGGGCTTTGCAGCTTGTTCTCGAATGTGGATTTGTCTCGAGGGCTTCGCAACTTGTTCTCGAATATGGATTTGTTTCGAGGGCTTTGCAGCTTGTTCTTGAATGTGAATTTGTCTAGAGGGCTTTGCAGCTTATTCTCGAATGTAGATTTGTCTCGAGGGCTTCGCAGCTTATTCTCAAATGTAGATTGTTTCGAGGGCTTTGCAGCTTGTTCTCGAATGTGAATTTGTCTCGAGGGCTTTTGCAGCTTGTTCTCAAATGTGGATTTATTTCGAGGGCGTGCAGCTTGTTCTCGAATGTGAATTTGTCTTAAAGGCTTTACAGCTTGTTCTCGATCTTCGAAGTCTTCTAGTCTTTGTCAAGGCTTTGGTTTATAGAGTATTTGATCTTCAAGAGTTTAGAGAGTTTTCTGGTTTTTGTTTTTTGAATTCTCTTTAAGTTTTATCTCTTGAGATTTTCAACTTCTGAACCTTGAAATGGAAGAGAGAGCTCTCTATTTATAGAGTTCCTGAAGGCCTCCATATGGGTTTGGGCTTGTCAGTCAGACTGTGCTTGGTTGACTTTGAGCTTAACCTCTAGACTGGGCCTGGCTGACTTTAAGCCTAGCCCTTTGGACTCTAGTCTAAAATTAGCCCAAATTTAACATAACCCAATTGTATATTGGAATTTTCCATAATTTAATTTAAGGATCTTTGCCAGTTTAATTAATCCCTAATTAAATATAACTTCTTCATCAATGTTGGGTAATGACGTGGCAATTTTTGATTCGCCAAAATTTATATTCCAACATGCATATTTTATGCAACAATCAATTAATTTAAAACATACATCACATGCATAATTAAATTAAACTTAGCAAAATTGACCAGCATATTTGGCATATCCTAAGAAATTGAAAACAATTTAAATTACAATAAATCCAAGACATATCTTGGTCTTCAATATCTTTCATTGTTTGAACCATTCTAAATTTAGGATTTAGAAATCCTAAATTTTCAATTGCAGCAGCCGGCTTCAAGAAACACATTTGAATTGAAGTATCTTTTCAACAATTACAAAAAATCCTAACCCTTTTGGGTTTTACAATTGTTCTAATCAAATCAATAAAGCTAATGCCAAATAGTCTAAACAATCAATCTGCAAACCACATATATTACATATATAAAATTAAAATATCCACCATCACAAAACTTTAATTCTAAATAAAAATCAAAGCTTTCTCTGATACCAATTGAAGGGAATAATCGAATTAAACCCATCGCGAAAGCGTTGGAATCAACTTTGATTTTATTTTAGAATTAAATTAAAATAATTTAGGCTAAGCAAAACATACCTTGAAAATAATATGGAGAATATTATGGCGGGTCTTTTTCTCCTTGTACTCCAACTCCAATGATGTTGAACTCCAAGACTTCCACAAAATCTTCCTTGCTATGACTCGAATAAATGATCAAAGAGGTTTGTAGAAACCTTTTTGAAAATAGAGAGAGAGAATGAAAGGAGAATTTCAAGAGTTGTTTTCTCTTATGAAGAATACACGCAATGGCTCACCCTTAGGGTCTTATTTATAGTGGTCTAGGAAAAATAATTAAATAATATATTTTAATATCTAATATATTAAAATATATTTATCTAACCAATTTGAATCTAATTCAAACCTTTCTAAATTCTCCTACAACATCTATTTTTTTTATTTGAATCTAATTCAAATTTAATATATATCTTTTCTTTAATGTATCTTAATACATTAATAATTTCTTTGATATTTAATGTATCATATACAATAAATATGTTTTCCCCCATTTAATATATCAAATATATTAAATTTTAATTTGAACATTTCAAAATTTTCTCTCAATGAAATTGATCCCTATTTGTTCATATGAGCTAGCAAGGAGACCTTATGGACCTACAGATTATAAGCTCCAATGATACAAAATTAATTAATTAAACTCTTTAATTAATTAACTTTCATTCATTAACTATAGGTCACTCCACTATAGATCTAGAGTTGCACTCTTATACACTGTAGAACAAGTTGTATCCATGGATATAATCACTACATACAAGTCGATCCTTCACGAGTTATTCGTAATTACATATGGGTCAAAAGTTCATTTTACCCCTGCAATTACATTTTGCACCTTAAGTACCACCGATCATCTAATGAACAATTTGTTTATGATTCAATCATAAAGTGAGTCCCTCTCGGGCTAGTGAGAGGGGTGGGGTTCCATTGTTCAAGTCCCGAAATCAACACTTAAGGGAACTACTCATCTACTTACCTTATATGGGAATGAGTGAATTCTATCTTGTGAGATTATGTTTCCAGCTCCCTATTTGGTCAAGTCCCCAAAATGGCAGACTTATTGAATCGACTACAAAAGTCACTTTCACCCATGGAAATCAAAGGACAAGCCCTCACATGCAGGAGTTCATAACTCACTCAGAATTAAGATCGAGTCGCATATGATCATTCTGATAAAATATTAATCTTCTCAATGAACGGATTTATAAAGAGATGTTAAATATTTCATGGTCCAGTCTTATACAAACTCATTGTATAAGATACCTCCACTCACATGTCTCCACATGAACGATTTGGATCAAATCATTTGTAACTATTACAAAGTGGGTCATATTAATAATGTTACCAGGATAAGGCACCCAACTTTATCCATATATTATGACCCTTAACGTTATTTCTTGAACATGATCCTCCCGTATGTCAACCACATACTGTTCAAGATTACATTAATAACTTTCGATTTTCCATATAATAGATGATATTATATTGCAAATAAAATAATCAAAATAATTATTAATTATTAAATAAACCATTAATTAAGAGACTTTAGGGCATATATCCCAACACAACTAACCATCAACCGAGGTAAAGCCTCAAGAGGGGCCCATTAAGCACCGAGGAGTTGGAAAGTTAAAAGGAAAACTCATGAGAGGTTGGGTTAATTGTCCACAATAAACTGAAGAAAAAAGATTAAAAAGGAAATGTTTCCAACATGAAAAGGTTTAAGGTCCCACTAGAGGAAACGTTGTTTCTAAAAAAATCATGTTGCATGTGTTTGCATATCCTGACCCAGTAATGGGGTCACTTACTGAGTATTTTAAATATTTATTCTTTTCAAAAATGTTTTCTTTCAGGTAAAGTCAAAGGCACCCAAGGTGAGTGATGGGGTTTGCTTCAAGGGCTATGGGAGAAGTAGATAGTCATGTTTCCACATTTCCTTTATCGTTTTGTTTTTCATTCATGAGATTTTATTTGAGAATCACTTTTGCTATGTTGTTTTGAATTAAGTTTTGTCCTTTTGAAACTTTGAGGCCTTGACATTAAGAGTTATGTTTCTAAATATTTTGTTGGGATCCCGAATAAAGCTTCTTTTTTTGTCTTTGTTGTTTTACTTTTGGCTAAGGTTTGATCAAAAATAAAAACATTCTTTTCTCTTTTGTGGCCTCCATAACATGCATGTAGAGTAATGGTCCTAGAAAGTTGTGTTTAGGAGGTAAGTTCATTACAAGGGGTGTGCACTGTTCACACGTAATTTCAACAGAGAAATAAGACACGTGTAAATAAAATTTG
The DNA here is from genome assembly GCA_033996785.1 of Trichosanthes truncata. Classification (NCBI taxonomy): domain Eukaryota; kingdom Viridiplantae; phylum Streptophyta; class Magnoliopsida; order Cucurbitales; family Cucurbitaceae; genus Trichosanthes; species Trichosanthes truncata. The sequence continues at coordinate 26,394,591 of JAWPNB010000009.1, forward strand.
TATTATATTAATATTGTGGGGTATACAATCTCTAAGAATAATCCTCTGATTCTCTCTCCTGTATGTAACACTCGAGGGCTGGAGCGCTTGTTCTCGAGACTAGAGGTTTGGAAGAGTCTTTAGTCTTCATAGAGTGTTCGACACCTAAGGACTGATCTTGAAGAGTCTTTGGTCTTCAAAGAAGATTCAGCACCTAATAACTTATTTTGGAGCGTTCAGCACCTAAGGACTTCAGGGAGCATTCAGCACTTAAGAACTTTGGCCTTCTTTGCTCACAATTCTCTCTGAGTTCTCTGGAGAGTAAAGTTTCTGAACCCTTCAAATGAAAGAGAGCTTTTCTATTTATAGAGTTTTCCATGGCATGTGGGCTTGGGCTTTAATGGCCTTTGGGCCCAATCATGGACTTGGGCTTTGGTTGACTTTGGGCCTAACCACTTGGATTTGGGTCTTATTTAACTTTGACCCAAAATCCATATAACCAATTGGACCAAATTAACTTTAATTATTTGGTCAAATGAAGGCATGTGACACTTTAATTTAGAATTTGCCAATTTTTGTCTTCAAATTAAATTTGGGACACATGTCAATTTATAATTGGTCTCAAATTTAATTATTTGTAGTTTCGTCATTAATTTGGAATAATGACATGGCAATTGAAGATTGGCCAAAATTTCTCTATCAACAAATACCCCCTTTTCGAGATTTATACACAAGTATGTGTGGGTAAATCTCGAAAAAGATAGTTTTTAGTCAAAATGTAAAAAAATTTTATTCTTGACTCCCTATAACATGTCAATTTAATCAAAATATGAACTTGGCTCAAAATTTTGACTTTTTTTTTGACACATTTTTTTTTACACCAACTAATCAAATTTTAAATTTTGGACAAGATTTTGATTTTTTTTTTTTAATGTTTGGCGACCAACTTTGATTTGAATCTCAATTGGATTTAATTCCAAATTGAATTTTTAGTAATGCCTACACTTCATCCAATTTTAACATGAATTTGAAGCATAACTCCTCTTTCTTTAATTTTGCATTTCACTCAAATTTGTTTTGGGATTGAATTGTAATTGCACCCAAAATTTCTTGATTTGAGATCAATGACTTGAATTTGGAATTTATTTGGGACAAATTTGGAATATGCCCAAATTTCAATTCAAAGTGAATATTAGATTCTATCGAAAATTTGGTTTGGATTTGGAATAGAATTCTAATATAGACTTTGTGGAATTTAATTTGGAGATAAAAATTTGATTCTTTCCAAATTCAATTCAATTCCAATCAAACTCGAAATTTATCCAACCTGTCTTTTGATTTAAAAGTTAGACCGAGTTGAATTTGATTTGTAAATTGGAGATAATTTGAATTAAAAAATTCTGATTTGATAAGGATTTCAAATTCAATACATGATCTAGCTCAAAATCCAAATCAATTCTGGATTCTAGGCTATATTTTCCACCAATATAACAAACCTTCACCCTTTTTTTGTTCTTTTTTGTTTTTTCCTTCTTCTCACGTTAGCAGGTATGCCTTTTCTCTCTTTATTTTTTTTTTAAATTTTACCTTCAGTTGCAAACAGCATGCCCAGATTTTCTTTTCTTTTTTTTTTTTTACCTTCATCTCCTTGGTTGTTCTTCTTTTTTTTAATGCAAACAGCAACCCAGATTTTTCTGTTTTACCTTCTTCTTATGTTTTTTTTTTTTTTTTTTGCAAACTTCAACCTAGTTTTTTTTTTTACGTTTACCTTCTTTGTTCTTGCCAGAGGAATGAGTATGGGAAAGGGAAAGAAAATGGGGGAGAGAAACTGTGTTTTTGAGGGAGATGAGAGAGAAAGAAAGAAAGAAAGTGGGGGTTTGTGAGAGGAAAGAATATGAAGGAGGGAGAAGGAAAGTGGTTTTTTGGAAGAGGAAGGAATATGAAGGAGAGAGAAAGAAGAGTGGGTTTTTTTTTTTGGAAGATGAAAGAATATGAAGGAGAGAGAAGAAGATGGGTGTTTAATTGTTTGTGAGAAGAGAGAATGTGGGGAGAGAGAGAGAGTGGGGGTTTGTGAGAGGATGAAAACGTGAGAGAAAGAGAGAGAGCAAGTTTTTTTTTCCCTTTTATTTTAATAAATGCCCCCCCTTTTTTTACATATATATTTTTTTCCTTTTTTTAAAAAAAAATCATTGTTTACAACCTTTTTTTTTTAATTTTTCTTTCTTTTGCAAACTTTTTTTTTTCTTTTTTTTTCTTTTGCAATATAAATACATTTATATATTTTGACACCTTTATTTTTTTTTTTACTTTTGACTTCTTCATACTCTGTCCTTTTTTTTTTCTTTTTTTTAGGGAGAAATTCTACTTTGCGGCTCATATTCTTTGAGTGATACATATTGTTCACCGGCTAGCAAACAAGAATTTAAGGTGATTCAACTTTCTTTCCTTTTTTTTTTTTGTGCAGCCACAATGCCAATCTTAGTGCGGGTACACTTGGGTAGGACCCATGCAGTTCTAGGTGTACCTACACCTACCTCTGTTCGCGGTTAATTAACTCTTATAACTACGACACTCACCCTCCTTAGCGCGGGTACACTTGGGTAGGACCCAAGCGGTTCTAGGTGTACCTGCAGCTACCTCTGTTCGCGGTTAATTAGCTCTTATAGCTACGACACTCACCCTCCTTAGCGCGGGTATACTTGGGTAGGACCCTAGCAGTTCTAGGTGTACTTGCAACTACCATTCTCCGGCATCAGCTCCTACAACTTCAGCGCTCTTCAGGTTATTTTTGTATATCCCTCATACTTATATTGATTTTCTTTTCTTTCCCCCTTTTTTCTTTTTTGTAGACCCATGGTACACTTTGCGGAACGCATCTCATCCAACAAGAAACAACTTGTTCTCTTGAGAGACAACAATCAACCCATAAAGAGCTGCATCAGCTTCTTCGTAAAGGAGTCAAAAACTAGTCTTCTTGCAGACAAATGGCCTAGATTACACCACCAGTACCTCTTACTAGCTTGGTCTATAGAGAAACCTTTAGACCAAGATTCTTCCTCTAAAGCATGGTTTATAGAATCCCAAATCCATAGATAGGGCACCAATCAAGATCCAAAAATGACCCTAGGACGTAGGATAATAGATGGCTCAGCACGCTGGGATTCTATATTAAAAATTTCATGCGAATTTCTCTTTATTTCTCGTTATTGGGAATGGCTGGAGTTCGTTGTCGGTCGAAACGAGGAATTACTTCACACATCTCGTTTGTTTGACGCAGTAGTGGCCTCTCTTTATACTTACGATCACAACAATGATGTGGTCTGAGCTTTTTGCGAGGCTTGGTGTCCTGCGACCAACACTCTTCATACTCAGGCTAGGGAACTTTTCATCTCCTTATGGGATCTTTGGAAGTTTGGAGGCCTCCCCATCAAAGGCATTTTTTATGAGGAGGTCATCCCCTGTCTTGAAAGTTTGACTGGTTCAGGCGAGCTAGGTAAATATCTCCCAAAAAGTTTTGAACACCTTTTTCACGCATTTTATCTGCTAAGTATTTTAAGGACCCATCATTCCCATGTCGCGATCAACTCTTGGATTACTTTTTGGTTTAAATGTGACCCGAAGTACGGGAGACCTCCCCATCGACGGCCTAAGAAAAGTTCTCTCTCTCCTTTGACCCACAACCCTGATGGTTCGAGCATTAAGTTTTGTGAGTGGTTAGATGGAGAGAATAAGTTGTTCCACGACCTTAACATTGAGGAAGAATTTAGGGATCAGACATACTTGGCTGCCTTTTTACCCTGTTGGCTTTGTACCTTTGTGTTTCCTCAGGGGAACGCTAACCATATTCGCCCCAGCGTTTTTAAAGCCGCCAGTTTAATGGCCGAAAGAGAAACTTTTAGCCTTGCAGTCCCCATTCTGGCTAACATTTACCATGGGTTAGGAAAAGTCACGAATGCCGCCAACTCGATTGGGCGCATGGAGGCCTGCTTCCCTGTACATTACATTTTTTGGCTGGCTTGCCTACTACTTAACACTAACTACAGAACTCCGAAGAAAGCTCGAGGCCTAGGCATGGTCCACTTTTCTGGTGAATGAGGGGCTAGATATTTCGATGAGTTTGAGGCTCGCAAATTAATCCATGGAGGTGCATCTGTGTCATGGCATGTGAATCTCCAAAACAGAAACAAGCATGAAGTAATAAAGCAGGAAAGTATCATGAGATTTTCACCCGCCTCATATTTCTCGAGCCTACTATCATGCTACCTATCAGCGCGGTGTTGAGATTCGTTGGTCATCAAACCCTACAGTCCATGTTGATTCAGTCGTCAGTTCGGATTCTACCAGGACGTACCCAATGACTTAAGGGAAGTTCGACCATCGGTTAACTTAGACAGTGTCCTATACCACTGGAGGGTCTACCTTCGAGCCAACGACGAGTCTCATGTGTTTCTCCCAGCTAGTACGTTAAATCCACAAGACCAAGTTACTGTGCAGTATATAAGTTGGTGGTTAAGTAAGCATGGTGACTACTTAGAAAAGAATATAGACAAACTGGTGGGCAGCAGCGTTCCATCTCAAGCCCAACCTAAATTACCAAAAAACAATGGAGCCAATCTTGGGGGAAAACATATTCGTTTAACTGAAGATAGAATATCTCCCATTGCCTCAGACGAGATGAAAAGAGCCAGAGTAGTACAGGGGACCATCATTGGAAAAGAGCCAAAAAATCAAAGAAAACCTTTGACCTTGGTGACCAATTTTTTCACAGTGTTCCTATCGCCTCTCGAATTCCTGACAACATTGAGACTTTGGTTAGCAACTTTTCACTTCCTTTATTGGTCACGTTCATCCCCCTTTTTTTTACCCACTTTCTTTTTCCTCGTTTCCTTCTTTTTGACTTTTTTTTAATTGTTGTAGCTCCACTTGGATGACTCGATAGAAGAGGGCGAAGATCAACACAGTGACCAGTCTTTGACAGGACCTGACGCCATAAATCTCATCACCAGGCCTACTGGAACTTCTCTGGTGCCAGCTAACAAACGAGTTATGATATCGCATCCTAACATCGTCAGTGAGCACCCTCGAAAAATTTTGGATGAAGCAGTTATTCCAACTCTAGGGGTAAAATGTGTCGTAGCCTTCCATGCAGTCATCATTAATTAACACACTCAACCGACTCTGAAGGGAATTTGTTCACACATAATTTCAACAGAGAAATAAGACACGTGTAAATAAAATTTGTATTGTATTAATATTGTGGGGTATACAATCTCTAAGTATAATCCTCTGATTCTCTCTCTTGCATGTGTAACACTCTAGGGCTGGAGCGCTTGTTCTCGAGACTGGAGGTCTGGAAGAGTCTTTTGTCTTCATCGAGTGTTTGACACCTAAGGATTGATCTTGAAGAGTCTTTGGTCTTCGAAGAAGATTCAGCACCTAAGAACTTGTTTTGGAGCTTTCAGCACCTAAGGACTTTAGGGAGCATTCAGCACTTAAGGACTTTGGCCTTCTTTGCTCACAATTCTCTCTGAGTTTTCTGGAGAGTAAAGTTTCTGAACCCTTCAAATGAAGGAGAGCTATTCTATTTATAGAGCTTTCCATGGCATGTGAGCTTGGGCTTTAATGGCCTTTGGGCCCAATCATGGACTTGGGCTTTGGTTGGCTTTGAGCTTAACCACTTGGATTTGGGTCTTATTTAACTTTGACCCAAAATCCATATAACCAATTTGACAAATTAACTTTAATTTGAAGACAAAATTGGCAAATTCTAAATTAAAGTGTCACATACCTTCATTTGACCAAATAATTAAAGTTAATTTGTAGCCTGTACAAGTCAAACAAATTTGAAGAAGTCTATAAACAGTCGACTATTATAATATTCCAGACATACTGTACTCAGTCAATCAATCAAATAACTCAAGCATTTTGAACTATGTAGCTAAACAAACCTCCAGACATCCAAACATTCATGCTTATTCATCAATCCAAATATTCGTACTTAAGAAAATTCATAACCATAGTTATACATGCGATCCAAAACTCATACTCCATATCCATGACTTAAAAGAGTTGTTCTAAATTGGCTACTTACTCTTTTTGAGCCAAAACAAGAGTAGTTAAAATTTCTTTCTCTTAGAAAAGTTTTTTGCACCACCTAAAACAAATTTGCAAGAGAAAAATTAATTAATTCTTGGCATTCCAAAACCTTTAAACCAAAAACTTCCAAAGCTAATTTATAACTTTACTTTTTAACAGCTAATTCTTTCACCCAACAAGATCCAAAGAAGAATACCCACACACTTACCAAATTAAAGCTGCCTTTGGACTCAATCGACCCACTGTCCAAAAAGTTCCTAAATTAGAGATAAAACTAAAATCCGTCAATTGATCGAACCCAAAACTTCACAATAACATTCCAAAAATCAGCGTTCAAATTCCAACAACTAATCAAGGGCTCAAACCAATTAAGGACTAATTTTACCAATTATATCTTCCCAAAACATAACCTAAACTTGCTAGTTTTGGTGTCGATCTAGTTCGATCTCAACAGTCGGGCCTCCAAACGCAAATAGTATCCTAAAATCAAGTTCGAAAAATAATGGGTTAACTCCCAAACATCAAAACAACACTTGAAACCAACTTTGGAAATCAATATCTACCTTGAATCGTTGCCGGAAGACTTACCCACACCAAAATGAGTACTAGTCGCAATTGAACAGTGCCGGATTCGCCAAAAAATAGTCCTGAACTCAAGCAACTCACCGGGGACGCCCAAAACGCTACAGAAAATGTGACCCCGACCCTTCCTTTTCAGCGCTGTCGTTCGCCTGAAACCAAAAGGGAGGGAGACCCACACAACCAAATCTATGCCCAGGCCCACACTCGCGGCTCACCAGAAAACGAAGAAGGACAACACGAAACCGCCAGATTTCTTGCTGCTGACATTGATCGAGTTCAGGCAAAGAGAAAAGGAGGAAGGTGAAGACGATGGTGTGAGCTGCTGGTTTGCTGAAGAAAAAGGGGCAACAATGGAGGTCCCTTGTCGTGGAGGAGAAGAGAAAGAGGAGGGAGATGATGCCTAGGGATCCATGCGACTTAGACTCAAAGTTTGGCTTGACTACACTTAAATAAAGAGAAAATTTTAGGGCTAGCTCCTTCTTGGCTTGGATTTGGCTAAAACTCAAATAAATAACAAATAAACCCCAAATCCAATTAATTCATTTCTCCTTCCAATTCTCTAATTTATACTTATACAAGCCCCCAAATTTCAACTCCAACACACAAACTAAACATGAAATTGGTCCCAAAATTAAGTTAAAATTCAAAATTGAAACTTTAATTAATACTTGAAAATGTGGGGCGTTATACCCCTCTTGCCCAGGTGCTAGTTTGAGTCTTCTAACATGCTCCCATTTAGATTTTTCATCAACTAAGAGGTCAAACGTTCGAATTTCGCACTCTCAAATGTTGTTGAACTCAAAAAAAATAATAATAACAAATACATAATATTATATTTTTTGTTTTAATTTATTCTTTGGTATCAAATATAAATGAAAAAGGAAGAAAAATATTTTAAAATTATTAAATTATTGAAATTAATACATCTATAATTCTTATGAAACAAAAAACTCTAATTTATTATTCCAACTTTTATTCTCTTTCTTATATATTTATATATAAAAAGATTAAAAAAACATTTATTATAGTTGTATGGGCTTATGACCAAGAGATCATAGGTTTGAATCTCCCCACCCCCAAATGTTGTTAAACTAAAAAAAAAACAATTTAGTCTCTGAATTTTAGTTGGCTACAGTTTAGTCCATGTACTTTCAATGTATCAATTTAGGCCCCGTTTGATAACCATTTAGTTTTTTGTTTTTGGTTTTTGAAAATTAAGCTTGTTTTCCTCCAATTTCTCTACAATGGTTTTCATCTCCCTTAAGGAAGTATTTGAATTCTTAGTCAAATTCTAAAAACAAAAACAAGTTTTTGAAAACTACATTTTTTAGTTTTCAAAACATGGCTTGGTTTTTGAAAACATAGACAAAAAGTATATGACAAAACAAGTAAAACCATAGGTGGGAGTAGTATTTATAGGCTTAATTTTTAAAAACCAAAAACCAAAAACCAAATGGTTATCAAACGAGACCTTAGTGTTTGAATTCCTTTAGTATGAAACAATTTAGTCTCTGCACTCTAAAATTTGTAAACAATTTAGTTTCTATCCTGAAAAATCTTGTTAAGATTATTGAAATTTCTTAAATATGGAGATCGATAAATTAATTAGGAATTAAATGTGTTTATAAACAACAAGACTAAGTCATTACATAATAAAAATTGATACTTAATTTTGATCAAAATTTTCATAGTAGACTAAGTGATCATTACATAATATATCAAACATCTCCTAACATAAAGCACTGGATCTGCCACTATCTGAAATTTCATTGTCACTTGTTTAAATATAATAATAATGTCGATGATAAGTAAAATTGGTAACAACTTATGCATTTAACACAAACATTTGTTTAAAGATATAATTAATTTGTCAGTTACAAACAATTTGATTTTTCATACTAAGAAACAATAAAATTGTTGGTCACATCTTTTGTAACTCATGCAAGGAGTAAGCGATAAGATGGTTTTAAATAAATGACATATTTACAATATTATTCACTAAAAATTAAAAGGGTAAAATGGTCTAAAAAATTTTTTTAGATATTTCTTAACTTTTAAATGTAGTATATATTATGATAGAGATAGAAATATGTTTTCTAAAAATAGACATGATCAACGTATTTTAAAAATCATCCATAATTGATTTTTCCTTTGCCAATAATGATCCTTCTGTTATCTTTATGCAAAAGCCATCAAATCTTTACCTAAATAAAGAGGTATTTGTTCCTTCAAAATAAATAAATAAAGAGGTATTTGAGTTCTCAAAAATAAAATAAAAAGGTATTTGAGCCTAATTTCATTTGTTCCTTCATAAGAGATCATAAATATTTTGTGAAAACAATTTAAAGACTTTCCTTTCATCTTATAGGTCAATTAAGATGCATTAATTATTCTTATTTGTTTTATCATCTACTTGAGCACAATTATGATTTCTTTAGTGGGGTTCCACCTCTTGAAATTTCATAAAAGATTCCATAGTTACCTATTTTTATTTTTTTTAAAACTATGATTTAAGTATAATTCTAACTATTCATAGATATTTTACTTCCATTCTTAAACTTTTTTATGTGACTTTTTCAACTTTCAAAGACTTCTTTTTAGTTGGTAACATCAGCATAATTCAACAGTAATTGAGACATCGAGGTTAGAGGTTCAAATCTTCATACTCCACATTTGTTGTTCTAAAAATGTATTTTTTTTCTAGTTATAGTTATTAGTTTTCACTAATTCTTTAACAAAAAACTAAATCCGTTTGATCTATTATATTTCTCATCAAGGACATGTCGTTTTTAAATTTCTATAAAAATATTGATTAAAATACTTGTTGGACATAATTTAGAGATTAAAATAGAATATTGAAAAAATTTTAAGGACTAAAATAAAATAAATATCTAAACAACTAAAATAAGATTTAAAGTTTTTTTTTTTTTTGAGAAATAAATTAAGGGATCAATTTTCACCATCATTCATGAATTGTGAGTGTTGTGCAACCCCCAACTATATGTTATTTAGGGGGCGGTTGGGTCGCCCACTTGGGTTAGGCTGGGTTAAAAGCCTAAATAGTATTTGGGGTGCTGAGATTTAAACTCCCCACTTTTTTTAACCAAGTCGGTGGAGTTCTATAGTGACAACTATAGAACTCCACGCATTTTGCCAACTCTCCACACGTTTTTCACTTGCCAAATCTCTCTCTCACATGACACTATCTCCCTTCAGTTCTCTGAATCATTTCTTCTCTCTATCGTTCTTCAATGGAGGTGGGTTCGCTCTAATTTTTGAAAGGGAGTTAGGGTTTCGATTCGTCAAGGTATGTACAAACCTCTTTCTCCTTCACCATCTCCCTTCTTATTTTTCATTTTTTACTTCAAAATCAGAACCCTAACCCTCAATGAAAATAGTCTGTCTTCTCCTTTCTAGATCTATAACCCTAACCTTCGATTCATGTTGTTTTACTCTCCACTTACCAAATCCAAAACCCCGCATGCCCTTCTTCTCCTTTTTAACCCCTAAATCGACATCATGTTCTCTATTTTTTTCCTTCCAGATCCGTAAACCCCTGCCAATTTACTTTCTTTTCCCTCACTCCCTTTGTCGTACCAAAATAATACTCTTCCTCAAGTCCCTTGCCGATTTCCATGCTCTTCCTCATGTATTGAACCATCTCCTCATTCACTACCAACCCTGTCTCCATTTGGCTTTGTACAACTGAATGTATGTTTGATTTGAGTGAATGAGCAAGGAAATTCTTGGTAGTGGACTTGGTTACCGAATTGGAGCTTGGTGGGGGGAGCCGAATCTACTTTGCTTATAAGTTTGTCCTATTTTCCTTTCGGTCGATGATGAACACTTGGGACTGACTCTTCTTGCATTTTTTTCTATCTCTCAACCTGCTGTTTATACGTTTTTTACACACAAAAAAAAAAAAAAAAATCCATAATTTTTGTCCTATTATTTATCCTTGCATACGGATTATGTTTTTGACAAAAACAAAATTCCATGGTTTTTGTCTTATTATTTATCCTTGCATACAGATTACTTTATCTTCCATACTTACTTGGTTGATGTCCTTGTTCCCTTGCATACTGATTTTTCCTGATGAGTTTAGTTAATTTTGGTTCTCATTAACTTGTGTTCATTGGCTTGTCTGCCTTGTTCATTTTCTGTGGACGGCCAAATCAATATGCTAATTGCTCCTTTCACATGAATGACTCCAATGTATTTCTGAGGCCGGTTTTCCTATTCTTATATGTTTATATGTTTTCTCTATTTATATGTTTCCTTGCATATTGATCTCATTTTTTACTTCCATTCACTTGAGTTCATTTTGGTTTTTAGTTGTGTATAACTTCTATCCATTTTTTTTTATGTTTTATTCTTCTGTCCATTTACTTGTATATTGATTTTCCTTTGGCATGAATGAATCTAGTCTATACCTGAGGCTGATTTTTCCTATTTTGATTTGTCTGATTATAGTTGTTGGTGTGATTAATTTGGATTGTTGGTCTTCTCTGTTTGGAATCTGGATCATCATGACAGTCATTTATTGCACTTTTTTTTAATACAATTAAATTTTTATCTACTATATTTATTGCTCTTATTTCAATTCTCAACCACCTATTTCATTTATGGTCAACTACAAAATGCTTACTATTGCTCAACTACCCTTCTTAGGTTAAGGTGAATTAATTGATTGCCATAAATTCCCACTTTGAATTAAATAGAGGTAGGTGGAAACAACCACATCTCTCTTCCCATATATCATTTCCCCCCCACGTTGTATCCTTTGAGAATCCTCCACTACCTATTTCCTACTTGTAGTTCGGTGAGTGAGTTCTAACCTTCTTTCCTTTTAATTCTTGATTTTTTTTTTCCATTCACACTGTTTACACGTAATTTCAAAACAGAAAGAAATGAGACACATGTAAATGAATTTAATTTGTATTAATTTTAATTTAGTGGAGTACAATCTCTAATGTTTATCCTCTTATTCTTTCTCTCTTATGCACAAATGTCTTGAGGGCTTTGTAGCTTGTTCTCAAATGTATACTTGTCTTGAGGGCTTCGCAGCTTGTTCTCGAATGTAGATTTTTCTCGATGGCTTCACAGCTTTTTCTCGAATGTAGATTTGTCTCAAGGGCTTTGGAGCTTGTTCTCGAGGTTGAAGCTTCAATCAATCTTTAGAGTCTTGAAAAGTCTTTGGTCTTCAAGGAGTGTTTAGCACCTAAGGACTTGTCTTGGAGGGTCTTTGGTCTTCCAAGAGTGTTCAGTACCTAGGGACTTGTCTTAGAGGGGCTTTAGTCTTCCAAGAGTGTTCAACACTTCAAGGAGTGTACAGCACCTAAGGACTGGTCTTGAAGAGTCTTTGGTCTTCAAAGAAAGTTCAGCACCTAAGGACTTGTCTTGAAGCGTTCAGTACCTAAGGACTCCAGGAAGCATTCAGCACCTAAGGACTTTGGCCTTCTTTACTCTCAATTATCTCTGAGTTTTCTAGATAATAAGATTTCTCCCCCTAAGATGAAGGAAAACTCATCTATTAATAGTGATAGGAATGACTCTTCATCCCGCAGCGGAAGCATTGGATCGTCTTTGATTTATTTAGAATTAAACACAAAATATATAAGGTTAAGCAAAAACTTACATTGAAATAAACATGGAGATATTTCTGGCGGGTCTTTATCTCTTCCACAAAGTCTTCCTAGCTATGACTTGAACACAGGACCAAGGCTTGTGGGAGCCTTTCGAAAGAAAATCCCCAAGGGATTGGAGAGGAAGAGGTCTAGAGATAATTCTCTAATTCTCTCTATTTTAGGAGATGTGTATATCGTAGAATGGCTCAACCCAAGGGTCCTATTTATAGAGACCAAGAGAAAATCTTTGCCATAATTAAAATATTATATTTTAATATCTAATATATTAAAATATATCTCATATTTATTTGAATCTTATTCAAATCTCCTACGATATTTATTTATTTGAATCTTATTCAAATTCTATAAATATCTTTTATTTAATATATCAAATATATATTAATTATTTTAATATTTAATGTATTAAATACAATAAATATATTTTCCTCTTTTATATTTAATATATCTAATATATTAAATATTAATTTGAACACTTCAAATTAAATATTAAATTTGAACATTTCAAATTTTAATATTTAATGTATCAAATACAATAAATATATTTTCCACTTTTATATTTAATATATCTAATATATTAAATATTAATTTGAACACTTCAAATTAAATATTAATTTGAACATTTCAAATTTTTTCTTTCAACTAAATTGATCTTTTAGTGTTACTATGAGCTAGCAAGGGGACCTTATGGACCTACAGATTATAAGCTCCAATGATACAAAATTAATTAATTAAACTCTTTAATTAATTAATTTTCATTCATTAACTATAGGTCACTTCACTATAGACCTAGAGTTGCACTCTTATGCACTGTAGGACAAGTTGTGTCCATAGATATAATCATTACATGCAAGTCGATCCTTCACGAGTTGTTCGTAATTACAGCTGGGTCAAAAGTCCGTTTTACCCCTATAATTACATCTTGCACCTTAAGTACCACTGATCCTCTAATGAACAATCTGTTTATAATCTAATTATAAACTAAGTCCCTCTCGGGCCAGTGAGAGGGTGGGGCCCCATTGTTCAAGTCCCGAAATCAGCACTTAAGGGAACTACTCATCTACTTACCCTATATGGGAAGAAGTGAATTCCATCTTATGAGATTATGTTCCCAGCTCCCTATTTGGTCAAGTCCCCAAAATGGTAGGCATATTGAATCGGCTACAAAAGCCACTCTCACCCATGCAAATCAAAGGACAAGCCCTCACAGGCAGGAGTTCATAACTCACTCAGGATTAAGATCGAGTCGCATATGATCATCCTGATGAAATATTAATCTTCTCAATTAACAGATTTATAAAGAGAGATTAAATATTTCGTGGTCCAGTCTTATACAAACTCATTGTATAAGATACCCCCACTCACATGTCTCCACATGAATGATTTGGATCAAATCATTTGTAACTATTATAAAGTGGGCCGTATCAATAGTGTTACCAGGATAAGGCACCCAACCTTATCTATATACTATGACCCTTTAGGTTATTTCTTGAACATGATCCTCTCGTATGTCAACCACATACTATTCAAGATTACAATAATAACCTTGGATTTTTCATATACTGGATAATATTAGATTGCAAATAAAATAATTAAAATAATTATTAATTATTAAATAAACTATTAATTACGAGGCTTTAGGGCATAAATCCCAACAAATAGAACTTTCCATGGCATGTGGGCTTGGGCTTTAGTGGCATTTGGGCCCAACAATGAACTTGGGCTTTGGTTGGCTTTGGGCTTAACCATTTGGATTTGAGTTTTATTTAACTTTCACCCAAATTTCATATAACTCAATTTGACCTAATGAAATTTAATTATTTGGTCAAATTGTCATAATGAAGACATGTGGCCTTTTAATTGTTTAGAATTTTCTAATTTTTGTCTTCAAATTAAATTTGGGACACATGTCAACTTATAATTGGTCCCAAATTTAATTATTTGTAATTTCGTCATTAATTTGGAATAATGATGTGGTAATTTGAGATTGGCCGAAATTTCTCAGTCAATACACACGTTCCTAATTCCTTCTTATTGGTAGTAGGTGGCCCTCTACAAGAATAGTCAGACTAAGTGCAAAGGTATGTTACATTTCAAAGCTTCCTTATGCATTCTTTTAAATAATAATGTGTCTATCTTTACTTTTCAGTTTGATAACATCCACTTTTGCATGTTCAAGGACCGAAAGACTCCTTCCGACCCATTCCGATCCACCTACGGGAAACCCTTCTAAGTTTAATATAGCATTTTTAAGTTCCATGTTTAAGTTGTATCTCCTTTTGTATCTAACTAATTATTTGGATTATGTGCAGACCCAAACTAATATTATCAAATACATTAGTTTGAGGTTGTGTTTATAATTTGAAATGCGTTTTTTTCCTTGTACACTTTTTGTTTGTATGTCACTGTCTTGTCTTGTTGTTCTGCTTATACACATTAGATTTATAATTTTGGCCATTAGTTATGTTTATATTCATTTGAAATTTTGTAAGTAATGTTGAAAGTATGTGTTTTGGTTATTATTTTCCTTTGTTGAAGCTTTTGTATACAATTTGGTTTTGTGACCATTTCATTCTCTTGTTATGTTTATGAACGTTGGATATTTTATAAGTGTTGGACATCATTTGTGTGTATATTTATTTGATATTTTTGTTGTAATGTTTGAAGTACGTGGTTTGTTATTATTTTTCTTTGGAAAGTTTTATACACAATTGATATTTCATTGACCATGTTGATGAATTTGAATCCTCTGTTTTAGTATTCGAATGTCGTACTACAAAATTTTCTAGTTCGATAACTTTATTTAAATTTGAACCTAACATTAATCAATGAAACCGTTTTTGATAAATTAGTTATTTTCTATTTTTTGTCATTACAATTTTTTCAAGCATGGTAGTAAAAAGAAAGAAAAGAGTGTATTTGTAAAAATAACATGATAATTCTAATCGGCATGTTTACCTAAAAAAACATTTGCATTCCCTACTTCCTACAAAAAAAAATTCAAAATACATGTGTATTTAAAAAAAAAAAAAAAAAGCAAGAAAAACAGTGAAATTGTTTTAAGAAAAGTCCATGCATTCCCTATTTCCTAAAAAAAAATTTAAAAAAATTATCTCATAATACAAGTGTTTTTAAAAAGAAAAAACAATTGGCATTTGTACTAAAAAAAACAGTGAAATTTAAAAAAAAAAAAAAGAAAAAGAAAAAAAGAAAAAAAAGGTCTATGCAAAAAAATTAAATAAAAATTATCTCATAATACAAGTGTTTTAACAAAGAAAAAAATAATTGGCATTTGTACTTAAAAAAATGGGGGAGAAACAGTTAAATTATTTTTTAAAAAAGGTCCATGCATTTTCCTATTTCCTACAAAAAAAATTTAAAAAAAAATAATTATCTCATAATACAAGTGTTTTTGAAAAGAAAAAATAATTGACATTTGTACTTAAAAAAGGGAAAAATAGTGAAATTATTTTTTAAAAAAAGGTCAATGCATTTCTTTTCCTATAAAAAATTTAAAAAAAAAAAAAAAAGGTCAATGCATGATACTTAAACCAAAACAAAAAAAAAAAAAAAAACATTGGTATTTCTTGTTTTTAAAAACAAATATCTCATAAGAAAATTTTCATTTGTTCTTAAAAAAAGTAAAATTGAAATGTCTTAATTTATAGGACACATAATGCATGTATTCTTTGAAACATGTATTTGTAGTGGCATAATGTTGTTACAATTTTCTATGTTATATCCAAGAATAATGCCAAGTGCTCTAAACCAACCAACATGCATGCATAATATACCTTAACCAACAATTTTACATAAAACCCCTAAACTCTAAAAAATGGCCCAAACCTAAAAACCCTACTACAAAACTCCTAAACTCCTAAAAAGACCTAAAAACCCTGTACCCTTAAAGTTGGCCCAAACCCCTAAAAAATCCTAAACAAACCTAAACCCCTAAAATCCTACAAAACTTCGAGACCCCTAAAAACCCTAAAACACTAAAATACCATACTTTACTACATGCTTGTAACTTCGAAAAATGTGTAGATATGCTCTATCGATGATATGAAGGTTAACTGCATACACTTTGACTTTAGGACTAATAGGTAAAACAAAGTTCTAGGTGGTCTTTATTGGCCGTAACCCAAGGATTTACATAAACTGGCATGAGTGCATAGACAAGTCCATGAATTTAGGGGAGCGATTCACCAGTCCTATGCAACTTTTGAGAAAGTAGATGATGCATATACCCAGTTTGTAGTCAAAACTAATTATCAGTGCATTGCAGTCGTGCTTAATGCAGTTGCATGCAACATGTCTACTATGAATAATGTTGATGTAGGACAATGTAATAGTACTATGTTACTTCTATTGGGGTTCTTTATTGGAAGGATCGTTATGTATGTATGGATTCGCTTAGTGGGACTTCAGTGATACACTTAACGTACACTACAATAGATGTAGCTACAAATAACAAATGACAGATTTGTGTTTCAGGAAAAACTCTCCTTCCCCTTTTTTTCTTCCTCTAAGATGGAAATTGTTAAAGAACTATTTAATATCCTGACAATCATAACCACCTCCCAAAAGACAAATGTTGATAAGTCTAGCCTTTCTTCTGAACAATTATCTAAGAATTGAGAACCAATCGCCGTACGATTAGATATCGCATTAGGCAATTGAATTTCTTTTTACCTCATTTACAAGAATGAGTTATGTTGTCGTGAAAGTACAAGAATAGATAGAAGGACTTTTGCAATCCTATGTAGTATCAAACTAACCCAATGTGTTGATATTGAAGAAATTGTGGTTATGTTCTTGCACATACTAGCGCACGACGTTAAGAACCGAGTAATTCACATGCAATTTGTGAGGTCTGAGGAGACAGTGTCCAAACACTTCAACTTCGTTCTCAACGCAGTCTTGCAACTTCACGAGGTGTTGCTAAAAATCCCAGAGCCAATCACCAACACATGCACTGATGATCGATGGAAATTGTTTCAGGTATAGAAAACATTTCTATCCATTAATTCTCATGGATAAAATGCACGTAATTTAGATGACAGAATTAACATCACTACCATGTCTTCAATGGATACAAAATTTTCTAGGTGCGTTAGATGGCACATACATCAAAGTTAATGTCAGTGTCACTAATATCGAACGTACTTGGAATTGTTTCCTCGAATGAAGAGTCTTCACATTCGTCATGCCAGGGTGGGAAGGGTTCGTAGTCGATTCTAGGGTTCTTAGGGATGCACTCTCTCGACCTAACGTCTTGAAGATTCTTAGGGATATACCATAAATTTAAATATTTTTAACTATTCATAGGTAAAAAAAAAAAAGTAAGCTTATCAATTAACTATTGGTACCTTCTACAGGATACTACTACATGTGTGATGCTAGGTACCCTAATGAAAAAGGATTCCTTGCACCGGATAGAGGAGAACGATACCATCTTTCAAAATGGCATGGAGCAAGAAATGCACCCACTACTCCAAGAAAATTTTTTAACATGAAACTCTTTTATGCAAGGAACGTCATCAAGAGAGCATTCAATGTTTTGAAGGGGAGGTGGACCATTCTTCGAGGGAAGTCACAGTTCAAGTATAATGTTGGACAATAACAACATGCTACCTTATTCACAACCTCATCACTAAGGAGATGGGGACAAATGGATGAGGTCGAGGAAGTCGACTCTGTGCCCAGTGGTGTCAGATGGGACAATATACAATTTATTGAAAGCTCCAACAAATAGATCGAATTCAGGGATAACTTGGCCGAGCGAATGTTTGATGCTTGGGAACAAGCATGATGACTTTTCTGGTTCTTTAATTCTTTTCTCTTCAATCGAACCGAAACTTACATGTACTTTTTATTTATGAGGTGTTTTATAATGCAATTCAATCATTGATAACTTTTCCATTTGTCCCTATTTGTATATCTGAGTTATGTGGTAATATAATTATGGGCAAAATATACTTTTGGTCCCTGAGGTTTGGGTTAGTTTCTATTTGGTCCCTGCGTTTCAAAACGTACATTTTAGTCCCTAGGTTTGAAAAATGATTCTAAATGGTCCTTGAGTTAATTTGACCATTAGTTGACTAACGGAAATTTGATGTAGCAAGTTGAGGTGGTAAATTTTAAATGAGGGGGACAACTTTACTAATTTTATATTGTTTTTAGATTACATGGCTTTTTTAACTTTTTTTTTTTTTACTCTTTCTATTCCTTTCTCTTTCCACTCCCTTTCTCTTCTTCTCTAAACTCTTCCTCCTCATCTTCACCGGCAAAGACCAACCCCACTCTTGGAAAGACTGTTGCCGTCGTTGCCAATGAAGCTGTAAACACTCATCCTGCATCTTTGCAAATGGATAACTAATCAAAAATCCTCCTCCTCTAACGCTGAGGAAGACAAGAAGGCATAGAAGACATAGATGAAGCATTTGTTGAATCATTCCTTTTTTAGAGTTTTGAATGTGGAGAGTTTTTTTATATGAATGATCTCTTCATCCCGTAGCAGAAGTATTGGATCGTCTTTGATTTTATTTAAAATTAAACTACAAAAATAAATAAGATTAAGCAAAAAATACCATTGTATATAATATGGAGAATATTCTGGTGGATCTTTATCTCCTCCACAAAGTCTTCCTGGCTATGACTCTAACACAAGATCAAGGCTTGTGGAAATTTCTTGAAAGAAAATCCTCAAGGTATTGGAGAGGAAAAAGTCTAGAGAGAATTCTCTAATTCTCTATTGAGGATATGTGTGTTCTATGAAGAATACACAATAGCTCACTCCTAGGGTCCTATTTATAATGGTCTAAGGAAGATAATTAAATAATATATTTTAATACCTAATATATTAAAATATATTTATCTAACCAATTTGAATCTTATTCAAACCTTTTAAAATTCTCCTACGACATCTATTTCCTAATTTGAATCCAATTCAAATTTAATAAATATCTTTTCTTTAATGTATCTAATATACATTAATTATTTTAATATTTAATGTATCAAATACAATATATTTTCCTCTTTTATATTTAATATATCTAATATATTAAATGTTAATTTGAACACTTCAAATTAAATATTAATTTGAACATTTCAAATTAAATATTAATAATTTGAACATTTTAAAATTTTCTTTCAACTAAATTGATCTTTTAGTGTTATTATGAGCTAGCAAGGGGACCTTATGGACCTACAGATTATAAGCTCCAATGATACAAAATTAATTAATTAAACTCTTTAATTAATAAATTTTCATTCATTAACCCTAGGGTCACTCCACTATAGACCTAAAGTTGCACTCTTATGCATTGTGTCCATTGATATAATCATTATATGCAAGTCAATCCTTCACAAGTTGTTCCTAATTACAGTTAGGTCAAAAGTCCGTTTTACTCTGTAATTACACCTTGCACCTTAAGTACCACTGATCCTCTAATGAACAATTTGTTTATGATCTAACCATAAACTAAATCCCTCTCGGGCCAGTGAGAAGGTGGGGCCCCATTGTTCAAGTCCCGAAATTAGCATTTAAGGGAACTACTCATCTACTTACCCTATATGGGAAAAAGTGAATTCCATATTGTGAGATTATGTTCCCAACTCCCTATTTGGTCAAGTCCCCAAAATGGTAGGCATATTGAATCGGCTACAAAAGTCACTCTCACTCATGCAAATCAAATGACAATCCCTCACTGGCAAGAGTTCATAACTCACTCAGGATTAAGATCGAATCACATAGATCATCCTGATGAAATATTAATCTTATCAATTAAAGGATTTATAAAGAGATATTAAATATTTGTGGTCCAGTCTTATACAAACTCATTGTATAAGATACCTCTACTCACATGTCTTCACATGAATGATTTGGATCAAATCATTTGTAACTATTACAAAGTGGGTCGTATCAATAGTGTTACCAGGATAAGGCACCCAACCTTATCCATATACTATGACCCTTTAGGTTATTTCTTGAACATGATCATCCCGTATGTTAATCACATACTGTTCAAGATTACACTAATAACTTAGGATTTTTCATATAATGGATAATATTATATTGCAAATAAAATAACCAAAATTATTATTAATTATTAAATAAATTAATAATTACAAGGTTTTAGGGCATAAATCCCAACATTTTTGTTGTTCTTCGTTGGACTTGTGTTGAGCTTGGTAGTGCACTAAGGGAAAGTTCTGGCTGTCTTCGCCCATTATGGTTGCAGAGGAAGGATGAATAAGACGATGAGGGATTGGTTTTAGAGAGAGAGAGAGAGAGAATTTTATAGGGAGAGTGGAAGAGCAGTTAGTGAATTGATTTTGAGTGAAATTCATTGCAATAGAAGGAGTTAATTTTGGAATGCGCCGACATGGGTCTATTTGGAGGGCACACCTTTTGGCTTTGGGTTTGGTTGTGATACTTCTTGAGTGGGTTGATGTTCTGTTTGTATTCATGGGGTTTGGTCAAAGATTTATGTGTGTATTGAGAGGAAAGTGGAGGAAAATGCAAAACTTGGATTAGTTATCCATTATAGCAATTGTACTAATATTCCCTCCAATTGCAGGTTCATTGGCGGCGACGGTTTTTGCCGGCGAAGAAGAGGAGGAGGAGGTTGGAGAAGAATGAGGGGAAGGGAGTGGAGAGAGAAAGGAATAGAAAGAGTAAAAACAAATAATTAAAAAAGTCATGTAATCTAAAAACAATTAAAATTATCCACCTCATTTAAAATTTGTCATCTCAACCTGCCACATCAAATTTTTGTTAATCAACTAACGGTCAAATTAACTCAAGGACCATTTAGAATCATTTTCCAACCTCAGGGACTAAAATGTTCATTTTGAAACTTGAGGGACCAAATAGACACTAACCCCAAACTTCAGGGACCAAAAGTGTATTTTTCCCTATAATTATTGTGTTTTCTACCATACGTATTCTCGAATCTAAATTTTTTATTGTATTCAATGTAACATTACTTGTGAAGGGAATAATCGAATTAAACCCACAACGGAAGCATAGGAATCGTCTTTGATTTATTTAGAATTAAACTACAAGGGTTAAGCAATAAATATCTTCCAAATATGGAGAATCTTCTGATGGAGCTTTATCTCTTCCACAAAGTCTTCCTGGCTATGACTCGAACACAGGACCAAGGCTTGTGAGAGCCTCTTGAAAGAAAATCCCTAAGGGATTAGAGAGGAAGAGGTCTAGAGAGAATTAGAGAATTCTTTAATTCTCTCTATGAGGAGATGTGTGTTGTGTAGAATGCTCAATGACTCACCTCTAGGGTCTTATTTATAGTGGTCTAGGAAAAATAATTAAATAATATATTTTAATATCTAATATATTAAAATATATTTATCTAACCAATTTGAATTTTATTCAAACCGTTTAAAATTCTCCTACAACATCTATTTCCTAATTTGAATCCAATTCAAATTTAATAAATATATTTTATTTAATGTATCTAATATACATTAATTATTTTAATGCTTAATGTATCAAATACAATAAATATATTTTCCACTTTTATATTTAATATATCTAATATATTAAATATTAATTTGAACACTTCAAATTAAATATTAAATTTGAACATTTCAAAATTTTCTTTCAACTAAATTGATCTTTTAGTGTTACTATGAGCTAGCAAGGGGACCTTATGAACCTACAGATTATAAGCTCCAATGATACAAAATTAATTAATTAAACTTTTTAATTAATCAATTTTCATTCATTAACTATAGGGTCACTCCACTATAGACGTAGAGTTGCACTCTTATGCACTGTAGGACAAGTTGTGTCCATAGATATAATCATTACATGTAAGTCGATCCTTCACGAGTTGTTCGTAATTACAGCTGGGTCAAAAGTCCGTTTTACCCCTATAATTACATCTTGCACCTTAAGTACCACTGATCCTCTAATGAACAATCTGTTTATAATCTAATTATAAACTAAGTTCCTCTCGGGCCAGTGAGAGGGTGGGGCCCCATTGTTCAAGTCCCGAAATTAGCACTTAAGGGAACTACTCATCTACTTACCCTATATGGGAATGAGTGAATTCCATCTTGTGAGATTATGTTCCCATCTCCCTATTTGGTCAAGTCCCCAAAATGGTAGACATATTGAATCAGCTACAAAAGTTACTCTCACCCATGCAAATCAAAGGACAAGCTCTCACAAGCAGGAGTTCATAACTCACTCAAGATTAAAATCGAGTCGCATATGATCATCCTGATGAAATAATTATCTTCTCAATTAACGAATTTATAAGGAGAGATTAAATATTTCGTGGTCCAGTCTTATACAAACTCATTGTATAAGATACCCCCACTCACATGTCTCCACATGAATGATTTGGATCAAATCATTTGTAACTATTACAAAGTGGGTCGTATCAATAGTGTTACCAGGATAAGGCACCCAACCTTATCCATATACTATGACCCTTTAGGTTATTTTTTGAACATGATCCTCTCGTATGTCAACCACATACTATTCAAGATTACAATAATAACCTTGGATTTTTCATATAATGGATAATATTATATTGCAAATAAAATAATCAAAATTATTATTAATTATTAAATAAACTATTAATTACGAGGCTTTAGGGCATAAATCACAACAACTTGGGTATACATACGCCTGCAGCAAAATGGCAGGTACATCGAAAGCTCTAAAACACACCTGGACTAAGGTGGAGGGTGCGAAGTTGGTGGATTCACTGGTAGCGTTGGTAGACGGTGGTTGGCGGTCTGACAACGAGACCCGGTGGTTGGAGGTCTGACAACGAGACCTTCAGACCTAGGTATCTACAACATCTCCACTGGATGCTAGTGGAGAAATTACCAAATTCTTCACTAAGCCAAAATACGATAGAGTGCAAGGTGAGAGCTCTGAAAAAGCAGTACGAGAAATTGCGGAGATGTTGAGTAATGCCTACAGTGGATTTGGCTGGAACGAAGAGTTTAAATGTGTTGATGTGGAGAAGGAGATTTTCGATTCTTGGGTTTAAGATCGTAGTATTATAGCATATTATCATCGTTATTTTAAACATATTAATATATTATTTGTTCACATACAGGGGCATCATACCGCCAAGGGGTTGCAAAACAAGTCATTCCTGCATTATAATAAGTTGACAATTGTGTTTGGCAAGGACTGAGCCACAGGGCTCGGCGCAGAGACACCCATGGAGATGGCCTCCAATGCTGCAAAACAAATGGAGGAATATATCTGATTGGGATCACAAGACTTTCTTGGCCCAGAGCAATAACCTGTAGAGAATTCAGGCACTGTGGATTTAGGGGAGTAAGAGTTGTCAAAAACTTCTACTAGTAAAAATACTCCATCTGGCATGTCTACTAAACAGAGCAAAAGTAAGGGGAAGAGATTGTCCTTCCAATTCGAGATGCTCGACATTGTGCAGACCACCATGGATATGCAAACGTCTCACATGCGTACACTTCTATCCTGGCAAAAGGAGAAATATGAATTGGAATCCGAACGGTGAAAGGAAGTGGTCGATCAGTTGTATGCAATAGAAGGGTTGACGGAGGATGATCAGATCATCTTTATAGACCTACCTGTCGCCGATCTCTAGAAAACGAACTACTTTTTAAGGGTCCCACCCCAATCAAGGAAGAGGTATTGCTTACGTTCCTGGGTAGGATTGTCTAACTCTCTACTCCAACCATCTTTCATCAGACTTAAGAACTTGACCCATTGTCAGCAATTACTTGATATTTTGTGAGCCATTATTATTTTTTATGAACCTTAATATTTTTTTGTGGATGATGTAAATAGGCAATTGATGACCTACTAATATTTTTGTGAATATTCCATGCATACATTTTAGTAATGTTGACTTCTTTCCATGAATCAATTGCCATTTGTTGCTACAAATAATGCAACAGTTGATTCCTATAAATTGAAAGAAGTACAATGTGTAATGCAACATTTGATTTCTAAAAATTGAAAGAAGTTTAATGTATAGCATAAAGAGAAAACAAAACTACATTGCCTATAGTTTGAAAGAAGTCAATTTCTATTTTTTTTTTTTTTAAAGAATGAACTTTTTTTTAAAAAAATATATCAATATCAATGCATTGAAACATTACTTTTGTGAATATTCCACTTATAAATTCCACTAATGGTGAAATATATTGTCATTATGAAGTTGACATCTCAATTGAGTATTGGAAAGTTGGAAAAATGTGTTTCTAGTTGAATGATTGAAAAAAAATTAAGCAAATAAAAACAGCCATGAAAAAATCAGTCCACTTTGGGTTACAAAAAATAACATCAGATACTCCTGACTTATTAACTTAACTCTGCACTCCAAATACAAACTTTCTGACTCAACTCAACTCTGCACCCCAAACACAGACATATTAACTCACAGACAAATTAACTCTGCACAACTCAACTCAATTCTACGTGCCAAATGCCCCCTTAAAGAGTAACATATTATTCAAGAAAGGTAGGAACCAGGGAATGCAAATTATCTCTACACTTAAGTCTTTGGTTTTTTCTTTTCTCTGTTTTAAAAAAATTGAGTGTTATTGTGCTTTATAACAAACTTTCTTACTTGTTCATTATAACTCTTTAAAATGACACACCATCAATATCCCTAACTCTATAATATTATTCTCTTCCCTATTTATATTGAAATAACATATTGGCTATAGATTCTAGCATCTACTTGTGACAACTGAAAATTCAATATAAAGATAAATGCTATAAAAATAACAACTAAAAAATAGTTGTAAGGATTGTACAAAGAATAGAACAAAGGTAGATGAGTGATTGTTACGATTATAATCCATCAATATCTAGGTTAATATTAATTATGTAAATCATTGAACATTACATGCAATAAAACTTATCGATTGTCATGATTAAAGTTAATCAATAATTAATTAATTAATTTTAAAAGATTTTGTATTTACCATTACTTTTTTTTTTATATTGAAGAAAGGTTATATTTGTAATTATTGATAAGAACCCAAATGTATGAATATTTAAAGTGAAACAGAAATGAGTATGAAAATGTAACGCCCCAGGCCCAAGATTCGGACCAGGATTTGGAATCCAGATTCGGCACCTGATGGCCCCTGCATTCCCCTGCATCCCCTGCGACCTGGCCACGTCACCTTACTTGTCTTGAACTGCTTCTAAGAGTGAAGACTGTCCCCACAAACCAACACAGGTCCTTTCAGCATGCTTTGTCCTCACTCACATGCTTCCTAGGAAAATTCCCAGGAGGTCACCCAACATAGGATTGCTCCAAGCCAAGCATGCTTAACTTTGGAGTTCCTATGATTAAGCCACCGAAAAGGAAGGTGCACCTTGTTGGTATAGGTATTAGCTATCAATTCTTTTAAGCCTTTCTTGACCATCCCTTGCATAGCCTCAGGATCGCTCTCATTCGGATGTGGTCTCGGTTCATTCATGTACCCCTCCTAACCTCGGGCGTTACAGAAAAGACAACATTTTGAAAAGAAGTTCACTTAATTTCAAATTTTCACATATTAAGTAGAATTTGAAATTAGGGGAGAGCATATTAATATGATATATTTATATATATAAGAGAATAATTCAAAATTACTTTCTTAATTTAGGTAGGTCCATTCTCTACTACCATCAATGCACACCTTTTTACTAGTTAGTCTAGGGTCCATTCTCTACTACCATTAATATACATCCTTTTACTAGTTAGTCTATGAAAGGATTAATTCAAATCCGCTAATTATTTTTTGCTAGGCCAAAGTATTTTCTCAGAGAAGCAATACGTATTTCTACCACGAAAAAGGTTGTGATAAAAATCGTTCAATCTTTCATGCTTGTGTTACTACTATACGTTTAGTTTGAATATTATGATTGAGCTATCATACTAATTAATAATTGTTATACTCAATTTGAGCCTAACTATAGTTAAAACACCAAGTTATTGATTAGAATGATTATAATTTTTAATTACCATGTATTATAGTTTTGGTTATATTTACCATTATTTTTTTGTTGCTATTTTTATTATCAAAAAAACATTTTTTAATGTAGAATATAATATAAAAAAGTGGAAACAAACTAGCATCATTTTAAAAAAAAATGGAAAATAAAAAATTAATTTATTATGAAATATTTTTAAATCAACAACTATATGTTGGAGATTGACCTATCGATCTTTAAAATATAATGAACGAAAAAGTAGAATATATTCTCATATATTTTTAGAAAACACTATTTAAATGGCTCACCTATTTGAGGAAGGAATCTACTTTTTACAAAGGTGTTTTCTTTTATGAAAAGGCTATTGAGAAAGTACCCTTTTTAAAGTGTTGTTCATAGTTAAAATTTAATTTAAAGCTGGTTTGATAATGATTTTATACTTATTTTTCAATTTAATTTTAATTTGGATAGATAATAATTTTATTTTTATTTTTCGTTTGAGAAATATATTAACATTTTATCTTTATATTTTGTTCAGTTTTAAAATATATTTTTTAAATTTAATAAAATTTCAGTCAAAATTTAAAAATAATACAAAGTAAGATTCTAACATACCACCTTGAAGAAAGGTGTTCTGTCATGCTTATATTACTAAGTAAACACGATATCGAACTCAAAAATTAAAAAAAAAATGAAAATAAACATGATATCTAAAAATAGAAATTTAAAGCCAACCAGATGATAGCTCAAATGACATAAAGTATGTGTTTATAACCAATAGGTCATAGGCTCAAATCTCCCTAATCCTAAATGTTGTGTTGAACTAAAAAAGTTAAATTACATTCTTTTTTTTTCTTATATCTTAACTTTAGTTTCAATTGTTCCAATGCTTTTAATAGTTTCATTATGGTCCATATTATTATATTTCTTAGTAATTAAGAAGTAATAAAAATTCATTTTTTTAAAAAAATAAAAAATCAATCTGATAAGTTATTTGTGGCATATCACTTTAGGAGTACAAAAATCTAATAGATATTATATGATACACTCTAAAATTAACAATATTAGCCCCAACTCTTTTGTACTTTTTATATTTAGGATAATATTTAAAATACAAACTAAATTCATATATTTTCGAAAAAATATGACTACCCTTACGTTATTTAAACAAAAAAAAATCACATGATAGAGCTAGAACACATTCACCGTACGTAGAGATAAATAACTATAGGTTTTTGTTAACTTTTCATTTAGTATAGAGACATCCGACAAGTTTTAGGTTAAACTATATAAGTTGTCAATTCGAATATAATTCAATGGATAAGATTCTAATTACCATCACCTAAGGTCGATGGTTCAATCCCCACCCACAATTGTTGAACTAAAAAAATATATATTAAACTATAAGTTCATTAATTTGATATGATATAACAAACCGATAGTAAAAAGAATTGACAATCAAGAACGAAGACATAAAAATAAGAACCAAAATATTATAAGAATGAAAATACAAGGATTAATAGTATATTTTAACCTAGTTGACACTTTTTTAAAAAATATAGAGACATCATTTGCATATTTAAAAAAAAAAACATCAATTATTGATTTTCCCTTTGTCAATAATGATCCTTCTTTAGGAATTTGAGCCTAATTTCCATTGAATTTCCTTCATATAATCATAAAGCTTTTCCTAGAAACAATTCTAGACTTTCTTTTGATTCATAGGTCAATTGAGATGAATTAGAACCTTGTTTGATAATTATGTGGTTTTTGGTTTTTGGTTTTTAAAAATTTAAGCTTATAAATACTACTTCTACTTATAAGTTTCTTTGTTTTGTTATCTACTTTTTACATATGTTTTCAAAAACCAAACCAAGTTTTGAAAACTAAAAAAGTAGTTTTCAAAAACTTGTTTTGTTTTTGGAATTTGACTAAGAACTCAAAGGTATCATTAAGAAAGAGATGAAAATCATTATAGAGAAATGACGAGAAAACAATTACAATTTTCAAAAACTAAAAATTAAAAACCAAATGTTTATCCAATGGGATATTTATTTTGCAATCTACCTGAGTATAGATATGATTTCTATAGTGGGCTCCACCTCTGGAAGATTCATAAAAGATTCCATAATTACATAACCTTTTAAAAAAAACTACGTTAAATATAATTTTTTTTAAAAACTACGGTTAAATATAATTTTAAGTTTTTACACATATTTCATTTCCATGAACTTTGAGATAGGTTTCAATTATGCATTTATACTTTATAAAGTTTCATTTTTACCCTTAAACTTGAAATAATTTGTTACAAAAATATCATTCAACTTTGAAATAATTGGTGCAAAAAATATCTTTTCCCTTAAAATAAAGGATGAAAATTGACATGACAGATAATGTGTAAAAATTTGAAGGTGCATGATATTATTTACAACTATATAGAATATTAAGATCGTCGTTACTATTTATCTCATTTCAAAATATATTGTTAAAATCATTTACACATCAACTGTCACATCAATTTACATGAATGATGTTGTAAATGATGTGGCTTTGTAAATTTTCATCTTATTTTAATGAAAAAAAAAACTCTCCAAAAGTATTTTTTAAAACAAATTCTATAGTTCGCAAGGGTAAAATTGAAACTTTTCAAAATTTAAGGAAATAATTAAAACATACTTTAAGGTTAAGGAGCATTTTGTATAACTTAACCTATATTTTATGCGAGAGTTTATCAACTTTTAACTATTCTATCTCAGATATAATTATCAACTTTTTTATTAATTACTTAATAAAAATCTAAATTCATTTTGAAATCCAATACATAATCTATTATATATATATATTTTTTTTTTGAAACATAATCTATTATATTTGATTTCAAATAATTGTTTACTCATAAGATAAATGAACAAAAACATATCTTTTTGAGAAGAACAAAAAGTCTTCCTTAAGTTTCAATAAATATTAACAATAATGATTAAAATAATTGTTTAGACATAATTTAAAGACTAAAATGGAATATTTGAAATAAATAAAAAGTTTCCAAACAAAATAAGATTTAAGCTTAAAACTATGGAATAGTGTCCCCTTCATGCTCATAATTAAGTTATGATGTGAGACTTGAGAGTAGTTGAGGAAGCTAAAAGTTAGTGCAAAACCCACCAATCAATGAGTGACATTTGTGGCTGAGTTGGACATGCATTGAAGCAAAAGTGTGAGGTGGATATTAATGGTTCATAAAACAAAAGGGATTATATAGGAGAAGAATTGCTAGTCTAATCAAACCTCTCTCTTTCAGTGTCGGTCCATAACAAATTTGAGTGTCCATTTCGAGTCGGAGGCTATCCATCATATTTAAAGACAACCTCGTGTCTTCGAGCAGTCGTAAATCGATCACATGCTGATTATTTACATTTGGCAAGTGGCTATGGCTTTGAAGGCACCATAATCTACTCAAGAAAACCAAAAAAAAAAAATAATTCAATTTCGTGAGTGTTGATCTTGTCATGAAGAAAACATCATTCTTAAATAAAAACATAATTTCCCATGTCTACATGCATAATATATACATAAAACTACCCCATACATACAATATTCATGTGCAATTGGTTTGATTAAAAAAAAAACCCCACCTCATTTTTCTCCTTCTTCTTTGTGGCTTCATCAAATCGAAGGGGAAAGGGTTTCTTTTTTTTTTTTTCTTCTTCTCTCAACCATCAAATGGTGTGAAGGGGAAGGGGCTGAAGGCAACTTGAGGCAACAACGGCCGTTGGGATTTATGCCACAAAGCTCGTAATTAATGATTTATTTAATAATTAATAATTATTTTAATTATTTTATTTGCAATATAATATTATCCATTATATGAAAAATTTAAGGTTATTAGTGTAATCTTGAACAGTATGTGGTTGACATACGGGAAGATCATGTTCAAGAAATAACCTAAAGGGTCATAGTATATGGATAAGATTGGGTGTCTTATCTTGGCAACACTATTGATACGACCCACT
This sequence comes from Trichosanthes truncata, assembly GCA_033996785.1. Taxonomy (NCBI): domain Eukaryota; kingdom Viridiplantae; phylum Streptophyta; class Magnoliopsida; order Cucurbitales; family Cucurbitaceae; genus Trichosanthes; species Trichosanthes truncata. The sequence continues at coordinate 26,424,875 of JAWPNB010000009.1, forward strand.
TTGTAATGGTTACAAATGATTTGATCCAAATCGTTTATGTGGAAACATCTGAGTGGAGGTATCTTATACAATGAGTTTGTATAAGACTGGACCACGAAATATTTAATCTCTTTATAAATCCGTTAATTGAGAAGATTAATATTTCATCAGGATGATCATATGTAACTCGCTGAGTGAGTTATGAACTCCTACCTGTGAGGGTTTGTCCTTTGATTTGCATGGGTGAGAGTGACTTTTGTAGCCGACTCAATATGCCTACCATTTTGGGGACTCGACCAAATAGGGAGCTGGGAACATAATCTCACAAGATAGAATTCACTCCTTCCCATACAGGGTATGTATATGAGTAGTTCCCTTAAGTGCTGATTTCGGGACTTGAACAATGGGGCCCTACCCTCTCACTGGCCTGAGAGGGACTTAGTTTATGGTTGGATCATAAACAAATTGGTCATTAGAGAATCAGTGGTACTTAAGGTGCAAGATGTAATTACAAGGGTAAAACGAACTGTTGACCCATTTGTAATTACAAACAACTCGTGAATGATCGACTTGCATGTAATGGTTATATCCATGGACACGACTTGTCCTACAATGCATAAGAGTGCAACTCTAGGTCTATAGTGAAGTGACCTAAAGTAAATGAATGAAAATTGATTAATTAAAGAGTTTAGTTAATTATTTTTGTATCATTGGAGCTTATAATCTGTAGGTCCATAAGTTCCCCTTGTTAGCTCTTAGTAACACTAAAAGATTAATTTAGTTGAAATAAAAATTTGAAATGTTCAAATTAATATTTAATATATTAGATATATTAAATATAAAAAAGGAAAATATATTTATTGTATTTGATACATTAAATATTAAAATAATTAATGTATATTAGATATATTAAAGAAAAGATATTTATAAAATTTGAATAAGATTCAAATAAAGAGATAAATATCGTAGGAGAATTTAAAGGATTTGAATAAGATTCAAATATATTAAATATAAGTATTTTAATATATTAGATATTAAAATATATATATTATTTAATTATGGCAAAGATTTGCCCCAGGTATTTATAAATAGGATCTTTGGGTTGAGCCATTATAGAACGTATCTCCTCAATAGAGAATTAGAGAATTGTCTCTAGACTTTTTCCCCTCCAATCCCTTGTGGATTTTCTTTCAAGAGGCTCCCACAAGCCTTGTGTAATGCCTCGCGCTATAATTTAGGCTAATTTTGGGTAATTAGATTCATTCGCTAGAGTTCTAATTTGAAAAATTAGAATTTTCGAGTTTATCCCTTAAGTTGGTAAATTAAATTTCTAACACCTTTGGAAAAAGAGATTTTTTAGTTAAATCTTGAATTCCTCAAGTTTGGAAGTTTAATTTTTGATTCTATCCACAAAATTCAAGAAAAACTCAAGTCCCCAATCATTTAGGATTTTTCAAATCTTTAAGAGTTTAAAATTGGGAATTTGTAAGTTCTAAAGCGTTCCATTTTGCTTATGGGTATTTTCATTTGGGAGAAATTAAAGCAAAAGAGAAAAGAAACTAGAACAAGCCCTGGCCCCTAATTTTATCTTCCCCTTTCTTCTTCTCCCTCCTCACGTTAGAAGCCCTAAGTCTCTTTTCTTCTTTTCCTCCCTCTCTTTTTTTGTGAAGCAAAGGTTGCCCTCCCTCTCCATTTTTTCGATTTTCTGTCTTCCTGGCAGACCCATTCACGGCACCCCCCTCTTTCTCGTTTTCTCCTTCATCTTTGAGCCTCCTGATATATGGCCTCATCGACCTACAACAACCACAAATAGCAGCAGAAGAAGTCTCATCTTGCAGATCCGAGGGTTGTGGTTGAGAACTTGTGGATTTTCTGCAGTTTGGAGCATTTTCTCGACAGGTTTGGGTTGTTATGTGCGATTTACTTCTTTTCGACGAGGTTGTCACATACCCATGCCCAATCGACCTTGGTTTTGGATTACCCATACCTTAAATGTCTTTGTTATTGCGATTTTAGGCTCTTTTGGACACCGACCAACACACATTCGAGGTTGTTGGTGTCGATCCACGAGTTCCAGCAAAGGCTCACTTGTTTTCACCTCAAAACCATGTCGGTACGTGACCCACATCCTAGTTAGCCTCTAATATATTTACCCACATCTTGTAAGGTTTAGCTTTGAGAGATCGAACTCGTTCAAACATCAAGCCTTTTCTCTAACGAGATCGAACTTGTTCGAATATCAACCAGCAAGCCTTTCAGTCCTTTTTGGTGTTGAACGGTAAGTTTCGCCACGTTTTAGACCTTTTGCAAATCAATTTAAGTATTGTAGGTTTTGCTTTAACGTGTAGGAACATTTGGTTTGTAGTTTAGGATCGATACAAATACATTTGAATAAAAAAACACAAGCGTAAGAGCTCTTTCAGTAAGTTTTAATGCATTTCAGACCTTTCGCAAATCACTTTAGGTGTTATAGCTTAGGTTCTAACGTGTAGAAGCCTTCAATTTGCAGTTTGAGGTTAATTCGAACACTCTCAAATACGAATCAACAAGGCATTGGGTCTGTTTTTGCAAGGTTATCACCCTATAAACTCATTCGGACTGAATTAGAGGATCTTATATTAGTTTCTAATGCTTGGATACCTTTTATTTATAGTTTTGAATACTTTCTTCTGTGACCCATAACCTGAATAGCTTCTTTTGAGTTTACCCATAAGCCATAGAAGTCAAGTTAGCACAATCGGACCAATTCGATCACCTATCAGCAGGGTGTTGGGTATGTTTTGGTAAGTTTAGTACACTTTAAACACATTCAAACTCTATTAAAGCCCTTCGGATGAATCTCCAACCCTTGGATAGTTGTTGCGTGTAGTTTCAGACCAATTCGAAGTCCCCCTGAACACTTTGCAGCAAGCATTTGAATCAGTTTTGGTGAGTTTAAGTGGTCAGACTTTGCTTAGGCCATTTTTAAGCAAGTGTTAGATGCTGGAAAATTAGTTGCTAATCTTGGAATTTCTGTTTGTAGTTCGACTTTGTTCTGGAGTGTTCGCTTTAGCATTTAAAATTGTTTCTAAGTAAGTATACCCCTATTTGAGCATGTTCTAATTTGCTTAAAGGTTTTCGAACTAAGTATAGCCTCTAAAGATTATTCTCTTGGTTTAGGAACTCTTGGAATATTTGTAGGAGTGCTCTAGGTAAGTAGTTTCTACTTGGTGAGTCTGTTTGACTACATGAAGCATGTTGTATGTTTCCTTGTTGATTTTTTTTATTCATTATATATATATATCCATGATTCATTATATGTATGTTGAGCATGCTTATATGTGATGTGTGCTATGGTTATGTGATGATAGCATGTTGGATTCTTGAGATGTTTGATTATGCATAATATGTGTGTTGTGAATTAGTTGTTTTGTTGGGAGCATAAAGCATGGTCTAGGAGTATGCCTAGGAAACATGCATTCTAGTGGGATTGTGTGTAAGGTCAGAAGACCTTAGGTGTGATAAAGGAAAGTTGGGTGAATACCAAGTACCTCGAGTAAAATGGTCGAAGGGTGGTATGTCATCAATGAATTTAAAAGTAGCATCGATGGCCTAGTATAAGATAAGTTATGGTCGATGCGTTGAGTTTAGAAAGGCAAGTGTTGAAGATTCTCGAGAACGTCGATGACCTTTGATGAAAAATTAGTTGGGGCCGACAGAGAGAGTCGATGGCCCTAGATGCAAATAGTTGGGGCCTGAAGGGAATAATCAAATTAAACCCACAGCGGAAGCATAAGAATCGTCTTTGATTTATTTAGAATTAAACTAAAATACAAAGGTTAAGCAATAAATACCTTGAAAATAATATTATGGAGAATATTCAGGCGGATCTTTATCTTTTCCACAAAGTCTTCCTGGCTATGACTCGAACACAGGACCAAGGCTTGTGGGAGCCTCTTGAAAGAAAATCCTCAAGGGATTGGAGAAGAAGAGGTCTAGAGAGAATTCTCTAATTCTCTCTATTGAGGAGATGTGTGTTGTGTAGAATGGCTCAACCCAAGGGTCCTATTTATAGTGACCAAGGGAAAATCTTTGCCATAATTAAAATATTATATTTTAATATCTAATATATTAAAATATATCTTGTATTTATTTGAATCTCATTCAAATCTCCTACGATATTTATTTATTTGAATCTTATTCAAATTCTATAAATATCTTTTATTTAATATATCAAATATACATGAATTATTTTAATATTTAATGTATCAAATACAATAAATATATTTTCCTCTTTTATATTTAATATATCTAATATATTAAATATTAATTTGAACACTTCAAATTAAATATTAAATTTGAACATTTCAATTTTTTAATATTTAATGTATTAAATACAATAAATATATTTTCCTCTTTTATATTAAATATTAATTTGAACACTTCAAATTAATATTAATTTGAACATTTCAAAATTTTCTTTCAACTAAATTGATCTTTTAGTGTTACTATAAGCTAGCAAGGGGACCTTATGGACCTACAGATTATAGGCTCCAATGATACAAAATTAATTAATTAAACTCTTTAATTAATTAATTTTCATTCATTAACTATAGGTCACTCCACTATAGACCTAAAGTTGCACTCTTATGCACTGTAGGACAAGTTGTGTCCATAGATATAAGCATTACATGCAAGTCGATCTTTCACGAGTTGTTCGTAATTACAGCTGGGTCAAAAGTCCGTTTTACCCCTATAATTACATCTTGCACCTTAAGTACCACTGATTCTCTAATGAACAATATGTTTATAATCTAATTATAAACTAAGTCCCTCTTGGGCCAATGAGAGGGTTGGGCCCTATTGTTCAAGTCCCAAAATCAGCATTTAAGGGAACTACTCATCTACTTACCCTATATGGGAAGGAGTAAATTTCATCTTGTGAGATTATGTTTCCAGCTCCCTATTTGGTCAAGTCCCCAAAATGGTAGGCATATTGAATCGGCTACAAAAGCCACTCTCACCCATGCAAATCAAAGGACAGACCCTCACAGGCAAGAGTTCATAACTCACTCAGGATTAAGATCGAGTCGCATATGATCATCTTGATGAAATATTAATCTTCTCAATTAACGGATTTATAAAGAGAGATTAAATATTTCGTGGTCCAGTCTTATACAAACTCATTGTATAAGATACCCCCACTCACATGTCTCCACATGAATGATTTGGATCAAATCATTTGTAACTATTACAAAGTGCGACGTATCAATAGTGTTACCAGGATAAGGCACCCAACCTTATCCATATACTATGACCCTTTAGGTTATTTCTTGAACATGATCCTCTCGTATGTCAACCACATACTGTTCAAGATTACACTAATAACCTTGGATTTTTCATATAATGGATAATATTATATTGCAAATAAAATAATCAAAATTATTATTCATTATTAAATAAATTATTAATTACGAGGCTTTAGGGCATAAATCCCAACAGGGCCGACAGAGAATTTCGGTGGCCCTGAGTAAAATCAAAGGAGATCAACATGTCTCAAAGGAATTGATCTTAGGAGGCCTTGTGAGAACTAAATTATGAGTATTGAGTGAGCTCGTAGAGCTTGAGTGTGCAAGGCAGAATGTAGAATTCGTGTGTTGTGTGAATTTTATGTTTACTTTACTTGCTATGTAAGTTGAGCAAGAAACTTGTGTTATTAATATTGATAAGCATGTTTGGGTGCGTGTGAACAACATGATGTTTGTCTGTTTGATGTTTGGTGATTCACCAGGTGTGAGCTACTTATTGAGTACTTTTGTACTTACTCCCCCCCCCCCCCCAAACCAACAGTTTTGTAGGTGCTTGAGAAGAACTTGGTGGTGAATAGGAGACACGACGATGAAGGAGACCATTTAGCTAGTTTTTAATCTTTTAAACTAATTCTTTGTCTTCATTATAGTTGATGTTTAATTTGAAGACTACGCTTGTGTGGTGGTTTACTGCCTTTATTGTCTAAGTTTAAAAAGGTTATTAGATTGCTAGCTGTTGTTTCTTTAAGTAGTTCTGTTATTCATTAGTGGTTGAACTTGTTAGGTTGCGTTATCTTTTATGGTTTGTGTTGTTGGAGTTTAGTGAAAAAGTCTAGTTATGTCTATGTTTGGAATGTTAATTGGTTCTGACTCTTTGGTAGTTCTTGAGTTGAAGTTAGAATAGTCGTTTGGTGATTCTGGCTTTAGAAGTGTGTTTATCTTGTCTAACAGGTATTAGTAAATTTTGGGTATTGTTATAGTTACGTCGTTATGCTGTCGAAATTTTTGGGGTATGTTAGTCGTAAGTTTAGTGATGTTTCCTAAGTTAGGTCAAAATTTGGGGGCATTACACCTTGATCCTGTGTTCGAGTCATAGCTAGGAATACTTTATGAAGGAGATAAAGACCCACCTGAAATATCTCCAAGGTATGTTTTGCTTAGCCTAAAATTGTATTTTAGTTTAATTTTGAATAAATCAAATGCTATCCAATGCTACCGCTGTGGGTTTAATTCGATATTCCCTTCAGCAACTTCCCAAGGTCACGGTGGTCTAAAGTGCAACGGTGGTGGTGGTACATTTGTGAGCACGAGCGATCGTTTTCTCCAAAGAATGGCGAATGCAAACATACCTGTGACGCCAATGTCTTGACGAGCTTCAATGCCCTTTTTTGGGCGATTTGTAGCGCTAAGCGAGACCCACACTTTGATTGAGGCTAGTTCGACTACCCATAGCCTGACAATTTTAGAATGGCGAGGTGAGTTCGTTTTAAGTTAAGGATTTGTGTTACTCTTGTATTTTGAAGTTAACCCATAGTCGATTTGACTTGGTTTTAGACTGCCCAATAACTTTTGGGTCTTTGATTTGCAAAATCAAGCTTACTTGGAATCAAAGTAGCAAGCTTTCGATTCATGTCGACATGGGTAACGCTCTGTTTGTCGTGGGAGACCCACAACGTGTGGAGGCCAAATTGTCTAATTCGAACCAGTTCACATCAAATTTAGCAAGTGAGGGTGTTGTTTTGGGTTAACTTTATTGGGTAATTTCCTTCTCAACTCAATTGAACTCATCGTTGGATTTTAGAACGGTTTGTTAATTATATTTAGGACTTTGTTTGGCAATTTAGGACCAAGTATTCGAGTTTCGGGCTGCATTGAAACTTGGAATTATTTGGGTGGTGCTAAGGACTTCTAATTATTTTGAGGTGCTTTGGAAGTATCTAATTATTGTTGCTTAGAAAGGTAAGTAGCTTAATGGGATGACTCCCTAATGCATTGGATATAGAATTCATGGATTTTGTAATACTGGTTTGATTGTGTGATTGTGAGTATGTTTCTTTTAAGTTTGTGCCTAAGCATGTTAGTCAGTGGAGGATGCGCTTAGTAAATTTCTCAAGTAGGAGGCTTACTTTATTATACTTTAACGTCATGTTTAGGGGGGGTTAGGTGACTAATTGTGATTGGTTTGCATTATCCGTGAATCTTATTATGTTATTCGGGGGGGTAGAGACCATGTGTTTGTTTCTATAAGTAGTTGATCGGGTGAACTTTGGGTGAATAAAAGTAAGTAAATACGTTCAACTCCAGTGCAAGTGCACACTGCCGATGTAAGTATTAAAATAGGAGTGTTCCTGAGTATTGATCCCTCAGGGATCGGTGTAACAAAAATATTGTAAGGCAAAATGTAAGGAAATTGCAACTTAAAAATAAAAATTGCAAAAATAAGATTGGGATGGTGTGTTGGTAAAAAGAAAATAATTGCAAGTTAAAGTGACAAAAATTGCATAACTGAATTGCAGAATCAAAAATTGCAATATTGAGTGATAAAGATTGTAGAATTGAATTGCAAAATTGACAATTTGCAAAATTAAGTAGCAAACTAAATAGACTTGGTAAATGAAACTTGCAAAAGAATTTTTAGAGAAATGAGGAGCTCAAGAATGTCATTTCCCTAAGTTGTAATTGCAAACCAAAATTACAATTCCAACCTATTCTACATTCAATTGTAAACCAAAATTGCTACTTCTATTCACCTTAAAATTAGGTTTTAGGAGATTAAGTGAGTGACTTATATGTCTATAGTCCCTCTATCTTAGATAATTTGGCTTAACAATTTTATGGGTTTTGGAGTCTTTAATCCCTATGTCTAGGGCAAAGAATTGACTTATGTCTAAGCTCTTTTCTCCATCACTTGTGCGAAATCCGCTTATCACTAACGCCTTCGGTATCAGATCGAAGCTTGAGTTGCTACCCTAGTTGATCAATCTAGGATCTCAACGAAATTTTATTCAACACAAGCAAACAATTTAGATGTAGGCTTAGTTTTTGTTGGAATTTTGGCTACAATTACTTCTTAGGGAGTTCACATCCTTGAACCCCCTAAGAAGTTTAGCTCATATTAAAAGTAACAATCCTACAACTAATTTTGGAATTAAAATCCATGCAAGTAGAATTGCTTAAACACCTATTTGCAACCAAAAATTAATTGAGTTAAAGACAGCTTGCTATCATAATTGAATTAAAAATTTGAATAATTGAAGCAATAGACAAGCATACTTAATTTCTAGACAACCCACAAAATAAACAAACATCAATAACATAAATATTCAGCAAAAATCTGAAATAAAACTCATAAAACCACCATGAATCATACACTTTCAGCATAAGTAAATTGAATTCCTCCAATATAAATTGAATCCAATGAGAATATCAAGTGTATTAGAACAAAGTTTAAAAAGAACACAACTCAACTAATTAAAATAGAAACTGAAATTGAAATCGAGTACTTCCAACAACATATGATAAATCTTCACTTCTTTTTCAATCGATTCAATCCCTCAATATTTCTAAGAAGAGATTGAGTCTTAACAACCCAAGTTTTCACTTGAATCGGACTGGAAACGACAAAGGAAAACAAAAGAAAGTATCACAGCAGCTCACGAAAAAAAAACAGAGGAAGAAAACTACAGAAAAAATGAGAGGAAAACCTACGAAATTGACTCCAAAAACGCCTCCAAACCCCCCCCCCCTTCTTCATTCATCTTCTCTCCTTTTATAGGTCTTCATTAGGGTTGAATAATGCCCAAATTTCGTGCTCAAAATCTCCCAAATCGTGCAGGAATTGATGATTTTCGGATATGGGTAAATGCATATTTTTTTTCCTTTTTTGAATTTTTCTTCTGCTTCCAGAATTGCAGTTTCATGAAATTGCAATTTCCACATTCCTGCAAACAAGCTTAATTTTTTTAGAATATACTCTAATTGCCTTCATTTTTATTTCTTTCTTATTTTCAAGCAACTTTCAACTATTTCCAAATGATCTGAAGACAAAACAAGAATATTTTAAGTAATTGGGAGTTAAATAAGCCTTAATTCTAAGGCTAATCAGTAGTCAAGTTGAAAGAACTTGGTTATAGAGTTGAGCCTTGGAATGCATGGATAAGTATGATTATGGTCTCTTGATAGCACACAAAATGTATTATCTCTAGGCTTTACTTTTGTTAGTCTTTATAGTTATTTCAGTGCTTTTCATGACTTTATTTATTTAAATTTCAGTTATTGAGCAATGGGAGCGAAACTGGAGATTTTGGAGATACCATGGCGAGTATAGAGCCAATGGAACTTAATTTGAGAAGCCATGTGAAGAAAAGAAGCAAAATGGACCAAGAAACCCGAGGGCATAGCGTTGAGACACTATCAGTAGCGTCTCAATGCTACAATGGTAGCCAAACAAGCCATTGAATTTGCATAGGCAACATTGAGACGCTGCTGATAGCACACAAAATGTGATATCTCTAGGCTTTACTTTTGTTAGTCTTTATAGTTATTTCAATCCTTTTCATGAGTTTATTTATTTAAATTTCAGTTATTGAGCAATGGGAGTGAAACCGGAGATTTTGGAGATACCATGGCGAGTATGGAGCTAATGGAACTTAAATTGAGAAGCCATGTGAAGAAAAGAAGCAAAATGGACCAAGAAACCCGAGGGCATAACGTTGAGACGCTACAATTGCAGCCAAACAAACCATTGAATTCGCATAGGTAGTGTTGAGACGCTGCAATCTAGCATCTCAACGCTACCTTTCCTATTTCAAAAACACGCGTTTTGGAAGGACAGCGTCTCGACGCTGCAACCTAGCGTCTCAACACTATCACAATTTCTATAATTATTTCTTTAATGGTTTGCGGAAAGATAGAGCCATCTTGGAGAGAATTGAACCCTAATTTTGATTCTACACATTTAAGGAGTCTAGAGGATATTCTTGGGGAGCGAGGAGCGAAGGTTTAAAGCTCAAGATCGTGAAGATTACATCGAAAATAGGAATCAACACATCACAAGAGTTCTTCTTTTCCTTTTACTTTGTAGTTGTCATTATGGATTTTTACATAAGTCTAGATTTATTTCAGTGATTATGAGTGACTAAACTTGTCATTAAGGGATTGATGTAGCCATTCAATTTATTATTTTAGTTGTTAATTCATACTTTGATTATGTTTTATAACTATTTGTGTTTGAATATTTTTAATGCTTGTTAACTTTTGGCCAAGGTTTGCATGTTTTGTTGGTCTAAATTTATGCTTGAAAGAGTGGCTTTTAGACTAGAATAATTTTAAACACAACTATTAGTAAATTATTGCATGTGAAAGAGTGTCATTAAGGGATTGATGTAGCCATTGGACCGTTTTTTATTTTATTTAAAATTAAACAAAAAATTAAGGTTAAGTAGACTTACTTGGAGTAAATATAGAGATATTTTTTGTGGATCTTTATCTCCTCCATAAAATCTTTCTGGCTATGACTCAAACACATGACCAAGCATTGTGGAAGCCTCTTGAAAAAAAATCCACAAGAGATTGGAGAGGAAGAGGTCTAGAGAGAATTCTCTAATTCTCTATTGAGAAGATATGTGTCGTGTCTAATGGCTTAACCCAAGGGTCCTATTTATAGAGACCAAGGGTAAATATTTGCCATAATTAAAATATTATATTTTAATATCTAATATATTAAAATATATCTTATACTTATTTGAATCTCATTCAAATCTTCTACAATATTTATTTATTTGAATCTTATTCAAATTTTATAAATATCTTTTATTTAATGTATCAAATATACATTAATTATTTTAATATTTAATGTATCAAATACAATAAATATATTTTCCTCTTTTATATTTAATATTAATATATCTAATATATTAAATATTAATTTGAACACTTCAAATTAAATATTAAATTTGAACATTTCAAATTTTAATAATTAATGTATCAAATACAATAAATATATTTTCCTCTTTTATATTTTATATATCTAATATATTAAATATTAATTTCAACACTTCAAATTAATATTAATTTGAACATTTCAAAATTTTCTTTCAACTAAATTGATATTTTAGTGTTATTATGAGCTAGCAAGGGGACCTTATGAACCTACAGATTATAAGCTCTAATGATACAAAAATAATTAATTAAACTATTTAATTCATTAATTTTAATTCATTAACTTTAGGTCACTTCACTATAAACTTAGAGTTGCACTCTTATGCACTGTAGGACAAGTTGTATCCATGGATATAAACATTACATGCAAGTCGATCATTCACGAGTTGTTTGTAATTACTGCATGTAATTACAAATGGGTCAAAAGTTCGTTTTACCCCTGTAATTACATCTTGCACCTTAAGTACCACCGATTCTTTAATGAACAATTTGTTTATGATCCAACCATAAACTAAGTCTCTCTCAGGCTAGTGAGAGGGTGTGGCCCCATTGTTCCAGTCCTGAAATCAGCACTTAAGGGAACTACTCATATGCATACCCTGTATGAGGAGGAGTGAATTCTATCTTATGAAATTATGTTCCCATCTCCCTATTTGGTTGAGTCCCCAAAATGGTAGGTATATTGAGTCGGCTACAAAATCCACTCTCACCCATGCAAATCAAAGGACAAGCCCTCACATGTAAGAGTTCATAACTCACTCAGGATTAAGATCGAGCCGCATATGATCATCCTGATGAAATATTAATCTTTTCAATCAAAGGATTTATAAAAAGAGATTAAATATTTCATGATCCAATCTTATACAAAATCATTGTATAAGATACACCCACTCATATGTCTCAACATGAACGATTTGGATCATATCATTTGTAACTATTACAAAGTATGTTGTATCAATAGTGTTACCAAGATAAAGCACCAAACTTTATCCATATACTATGACCCTTTAGGTTATTTCTTGAACATGATCCTCCCGTATGTCAACCACATACTATTCAAGATTACACTAATAACCTTGAATTTTTCATATAATGGATAATATTATATTGCAAATAAAATAATCAAAATAATTATTAATTATTAAATAAATCATTAATTACGAGGCTTTAGGGCATAAATCCCAACAAGATTTATAGTAGTGCATCAGGTCAACTTGACTTAGAAGAGTCTTGTGATATTTTTACTTTTTGCTTATAGTTTTGCATAATCATAACTGCGATTAATTAACTAAAATAATGGTTCAATTGGTGAAGTCAATTCCCTAGGTTTTATCTTCATCTTTATTTTACTTATTTTTGTTAATCACTATTCTTTATTTATCACTTCTCTAAATAAAATTGGATGTTAATATTCATGGTAATCAATTGATCTAGAAAGTCATTCCTAAGGACGATACTCTACACTCACTAACCACTATACTAAAACTTGACATCGTACACTTGCGGCTTTGCATGGTCACAAAATCACCCAACATCTCTCTATTAGTATGAATGCTTGAGTTGTTGATTTACATCGAATGCACATAAACATTGGACTATCTGACATGCTTGTTTCGCTACAGAGTTCAGAATGTTTAAGCTATTGAACTAATTGATTAAGTAGTGTCTACATAAGATGTTTGAATGTTTGACTAAGTATAACATGCTTGAAATACTTTAGTGGTTGGTCAGGGTTTAGCTTCTTGAGATACTGCTTGTAGAATGTTTGACTTATCAGGCTGGATGGCTGGCAATTTAGAGCACTTTAAAAGTATACAAAGTTTAGGGTCTGATTCATGGTTCTTGTGTTTAAAATGGTTCAGGACGACTTGTTACTTTTAACATGTTTTAGTTGGGCTTGGATGTAAAGGGGAGAATAATGACCGTTATGATTCCTAAAGTGCTTAGGGGGTTAGCATTGAAAGGAATTGCTTAGGGCTATATGCTGCTAATAACTTCCTAAAAGAGGAAGAAGTTGGTATCTTTCGTGCTGGCCTAAAAGGTAAGTAGTCAATTAGACTAACTTGTTAAAGCCGTGTATGTGGAGAATTTATATGGGCCATGCTTGGTTTGAATATATGGGGAGCATGTTTGCTTGAGTGGTTATGTAGCATGTTTGCTTGAATGTGTACGAGGCATTGGTGGTGAATGTATTATTCTGAACTTATATTTGAATTGTGTCTACCTAAGCATGCATGGTGTTGAGTTCTTGTTTACTGTTATGCTTAAGATCCATCGGTCGAGTTGTGAGTGAGGTTTATGACCCATTGGGTGGTGAATCCATTGACGATCTAAGTGTGTAGTGACTGAACAAAAAGCCCATTAGGCTAATGTCACCCCCCTTCCCAACTTACTTGCCTACCCTAGGAAGAGATGTAAAGACATAGACAATCAACCCTTTTACTAGCTCTCTCTGACCATCCCAACATATATCTGAAAATGAAGGTAACACAACACGTTTGAACAAGTAAGTTTGGAACGCTCAAATACACATATGAGCAAGACCCATTAACTTTCAGTACTATGTTCTTTAACAAGTCATAACATTTTATAGTTATTACAACCCCGCTAAAATGCTTTTACTACAAACTATATACATAAGAAAGTGTATATACAAGGAGCTAAAACGGCGTGGTGGCAAACAGGTCTTGTCAAGGCTAAGCACCGGGAACTCGTCTGCTACCTGGGAAGAGAAAACATAATAAAAACGTGAGTTGGGAAGCCTAGTGAGTGTCTATCTTAAAAACATTATAAGCTCAAAGATGAAACATAATGATGGACAAGCTACAAGTTAGAGATAACTTATCACTTATTTGTAAACATAATCAAACCATGCTACCCATTTACAGGTTTAAGTCACCACATTATGTATAGCATAGAAACTCATAATGTAGTATCATACTGAAGAATAGACATTTCAAAAGCGTAGAAGCTCATAACAATAAAACTCATATCATGATACCACTTTCGAACCTTAGCTGTGGTAGAGTCATCTCTATACCAACAACGTTCATACCTCTCTCACGTGCACGTGGAATTCCATTGACACACTGGTCTTCCCTAATACCTTCTCTATGTCCTTCAGTATTGGGTTAGACCAGTTACTACCCGAATACCTTCTCTTTGTCCTTCAGTATCGGGAAATCATAATTCCTCCCTCCCAAGTACCTTCTCAATGTCCTTCAGTACTGGGGGTTAACAACATACCGGGGCATACTTTGATTACCTTGGAAATCATGTTTTGATAACACAAACAACAAATTCTCAACATTTGCACTTTTCCTTTCTAAACATGTTTCCAAGTGGATTTACACAAAGCATTTTCTAAAGGAAGTCATACTTCCATAATTTAGTTTCCATGTTTGAATGTATAGTTACAAACTAATTCAAATCATGCTTAAGTTTCATCAATGACATTCTATTAAAAGCTCCATGAAAAGTATACAAAAGTAAGTCAAGCATGTTTCAATGATCAACATTTATGCTTTTGAAGCAAAACAAAGGTCAAGCATAGTTTTAAAATAGATTCACTCACAATCACCAAAAGGGTTCCAAGGATTATAAGCTATTCCTATCTCCGTTTGCCCTGAAAAAAGAAATTAATAACATTAATTCCTTTCCTTATACACCTTAAAAACATATCTAATTCAGTCCCATAACTCAATTCATAATAACCATATGCACTTGGGTGTAAGGTATAAAGAAATGGAAGCACATCTCCTTCAATCTCTTGCTAGCAGTTTTCTTTTTCTTGCACCTAAAATTTCAGGTTCAACTTTCAGCTTGGGTTCCTCAAAATTTAGCAAAACAACCACCTAATATTTTTTGATAAACCTCAAGTAAAACATCTTAGCTTACTTACCTCAAAGTTTCAGCTTCTAATTCCTCCTCAAGAGCTCAAAAGAAACGGATTTCTTCACACTGTTCTGCTACCCGAGAATTATGTACCCTAAAATTCCAGGTTCAACTTTCAGCTTGGGTTCCTCAAAATTTAGCAAAACAACCACCTAATATTTTTTGATAAACCTCAAGTACAACATCTTAGCTTACTTACCTCAAAGTTTCAGCTTCTAATTCCTCCTCAAGAGCTCAAAAGAAACGGATTTCTTCACACTGTTCTGCTACCCGAGAACTGTGAACACCTCTCGGTTTTCTGCTATTTTCTCCTCCTTCCTCTTCTTATTTTCAAAACAGCCACCCACTTTCGTATTCTACACTCAATTTATGAGAGTTTGACTCAAAAATCATTGAATTTGGTG
This sequence comes from Trichosanthes truncata, assembly GCA_033996785.1. Lineage (NCBI taxonomy): Eukaryota > Viridiplantae > Streptophyta > Magnoliopsida > Cucurbitales > Cucurbitaceae > Trichosanthes > Trichosanthes truncata. Next base: position 26,440,380 of record JAWPNB010000009.1, read on the forward strand.
CAGTAAATTAAGAGATATGGCTGTTTGAAGTTGATCCTCTTCCAGAAGCTTCGAGCTGGACAGCACCCACTTGTCAAAGATAAATTCGTGGCTCCACAAATTTTTGCCACCTCCTACTTCCTTATTTACATCTTAATCCCCCTTTTTTAAAAAAAAAAAAACAAAACAAAGACAATATATTCACCTATCACATTTAGTCAACTTTACTTAAGTTTGTGAGAAATAAGAACTTTCATTCAATACATAATGCACCTAAAATTTACCCAACTTGTTAATGACCTTAACTTACTTCAATTCAACTCTTAATATGCTTATTCAATGGCTTACCTATCTCCTTATGAAGCTTTATACACATTATAGTTCACAATCCAAAAGATTCCCAAATCTCATCACGACATCTTTTAGTGCAACCTATATCAATTTGCATATGTCAAAACTTCAAATATGAGCACAATATGATCAAAAGAGAGTTTAGGGCATATAGCTAGTGTTACATACTCTTCCCCCATGTAAGCATGCTTCCTAGGATGTTGTGAGATGTGATTGGCATGAAGGTTGCTTTCCTTTTGCATTCTGCTAGCTTAGGGGGCGATTTTCTCACTGTGTTTAGAATGAGGGTTGCTTTTCTTCATTTAGTGTGCTAGCTTTGGGGCGATTCCCCCACCATAATGAGAATGAGGGTTGCTTTTCTTAATTTAGTGTGCGAGCTTATGGGCAATTTTCCACTGTATCGGGCATGAGGGTTGCTTTCTTTCATTGCATTATGTTGGCTTAGGGGGAGGAACACCCCCACGGATATGTTGCATGACTCATAGTTATAGCGTGGGGCAATACCAGAGAGGAGATGAGCATGGGGTGAGGTGAGCAAACACTTAGCTAATTGTAGATAACATTTGAGTTTGAATAGGAACCTGTGGTTTAGGGCGGGATAATTTGTTATGGGGTTTTTGTACGGATGACCCCTTTTTCAATTGTTTAATGTGATTTGACCTGTCATCCCATTTCAATGAAAAATGACTCATTTTGACGTGGCAACGCTCGCAAAATTACCCAAAAGGGCAGTTTGAGACCGGATCGCTTGTTCACGCTCTCGGATAGGGTCACGCTCTCGCTGAATATTCTCGCTCTCGGTCTCGTTTGCCACGTCAGCAACTTTTTCATTCATAAAATATTCTCGCCCCGGTGACTCGTTCTCGCTATACGTCGTACTCGTTTTCGTAGTACTCGTTCTCGCTCTCACGTTGACGTTTCTCGCAGTACTCGTTCTCACTCGTCACTCAAAATTATCTGTACTGCTCGCTCTCGCATTGAACATTATTTGTCGTCGCTTGAACGTTGTACTCGTTCTCGTAGTATTCGTTCTCGCTCTCACGTTGACTCGTTATCGTTCCTGCTTTTAACAACATTTTTCGTTAATTATTGCTCCCAGGTTTGTTTCTGTTGTTAGTTTAATGTGAATCCATGCACGACGACAAGAACGTTGCAAAATATAAAATTTCATTGTCTGTTTGGGAGTTCAAACAAAGAAATTTAAAAAAAAAAAAAAAAAACACCATTCCCGAACCTACTCGGAGTCGGATGATGATATTATCACCAGTTGCAGCCTTTTGTCATCAACTCTCTTCCTTTTATGCTTATCGAGCGTGCGGCTGGACCCTTCATCAGCAGAAGGGGATTTCTTTTTCTTCTTTCTCCGGTCGCTACCATCCTTAGGCACGTTCACAGAACATGCTGAAGGGGCTGGTTGCGGTGTGGGTAGATGGGAAGTAGGTGGTGGTGTCTTCTGGCAAGACTGTTCTTCATTCAGCCAATCAGCCAGGAAGTCTTCCAAATCGTGCTCCGCTTCAGTGGAGGACATGGTTGTCGTGGCCGGGTGGGAGGGGTTGGCGGGTCTGACTCCTCTGACAACAGTGCAGATGGGTATTCTAGAAAATTGTCATCGGATGAGCAGTCCATTGTAGTGATTGTGTTTAGTGAATAAACCATTTTAGGGCTGGTTTATTAATAGGCAAAACGGAATGAAATGACAACGGTCACCATTAATGGATTGACACCACTGCAAGTCACCCTTCCGTCTCCCCAATCACGAATAACGAGCATGCAAGATTACCGTGAAAATACGAGAACGAGAGCCCAATTACGAGAGCGAGAGATGGAATAGATATTACTCTCGTTCACGTTCTCGCGCTCGCTATGTAAATGACTATCGTTTTCGCTCGTATTTCATTAAATTGGGTTGGTCTATTAATTAATAGGAATAGATTGACATGACTGCAGGTCACACTTCCGTCTACCCAATCTCTAATCACGAGGATGCACGATTACCTTGAAACGGCGAGCGCGAGAACGAGATCCCAACTACGAACTGCGAGAACGGGAGCCCCACTACGAGAGCGAGAACAAGACGAGACCGAGAGCGATATTATACTTTTTCATCGCTAATTATCGTTCTCGTCGTTCTCGCTCTCGTAGTTGACACTCGCTCTCGCTCTCGTTCTCCACCGTTCTCTCACGCTCTCGATTCAGTGGTCGGAGGCATCATTTAAAAAAACAAACCAACAGTATTTCTCTCACTTCTTTTACTTTACATTAAAAACTCACTCTCTCTCCATCGATAGAGGCTCATCACCGCCAAATTGCTTTGTCACCGCCGTCCATCTTCACCAGTGACTCGTCGTTTCTCTGAAACAGTAAGCCTAAACCGACCAATTCCTTCGTTTATTGTTTCGTTCGTGATTTTTCTGGTTTTATGCATGTTTGCGATATAGGGCGAGGTTATGGTTGTTTTAGTTCTGTGCATGTTAGCCATTGTTTGTGGATTTGATGAAGTTGCAGAGCTAGAGCGAGCGTACAGGGACGAGAGTGATAGAGCTAGAGCGAGAATGCATGGACAAGAGCGATAGAACTAGAGCGAGTAGTTAGGGTTATGAGTTGAAATCGATAGATTTGGTGAACGAGTGCGTGAATACTATAGTTATAGAGCTAGGGTTTCTGCGAACGGAAGCTTAGGTTCCGTGAATGAAATGAAGGATGTGAGCCGTAGGGATAGCGAAACTACGAGAGCGCGAGCAAAACTACGAGAGCGAGGGTGCAACTGCAAGAGCGCAACTGAGAGAGGGCAACTGGGAGAACGAGAGCGCAACTGCGAGAACCATAGCGACACTGCGAGAACGAGAGCAACACTGCGAGAACGAGAGCGACACTGCGAGAACGAGAGCGGGAACTGAGTTTCAATATGCCATACTATGTATGCTGTGTGTTTGTATTTTTTCCCTTCTGTGTTATGTTTTTCTAATTGTTTGTGCAATTGATGCAGTACCGAGATGGCAGCAATTCTAAGAATCCTCAAGGAGGATTGGTTCCCCGGCCAGGCTTCTAGCCTTGCCCACATAAGTTCTGCAAATAAAGTGGTCAAGGAGAAGTTGACCATTGGGCAGTTGGAAATGTTCAAGAGGACCGTTTTTGGGCAGTTCGTGGATGTTGAATTAGTTTTCAATAGCCCGTTGGTCCATCACATCCTATTGAGGGAGGTTGTTGACGGTCCGGATGATGCAATGAGGTTCGGCCTTAAAGGTATAGTCGTGCAATTTTCGAAGGCCGAATTCTTCTTGATGACTGGGTTGTGGCCATCACCCGAGGGAGGACACGAGGCAGGGGTATCAAATGAAGTCCTACGACACAAGTACTTTGAAGGCATGGGCACTGAAATTCGTCTGGATAATTATGAAGCTGCATATAAGAGATTGCAGTTTGAGACAGACGAGGATACAGTGAAGGTGTCCTTGATTTACTACACCGAGATGGCCATGATGGGTAAGAATAAATCAAAGGCCGTGGTTGATAGGTCCCTATATAGGGAAGTTGAAGACCTTGAGTACTTCAATAGTTTGGACTGGGGGAGCAGACTTTGGGATAGGACATTGCGTGGACTTAAGGCAGCCTTGAAGGACAAAGTTGCAACCTACAAGTTCAACGCCCGGACGAATAAGAATTATATTGTTAAGTATAACCTCCCTGGATTCCCTCATGCTTTTCAGGTATGTATTTCACTTTATATAATAAAGTAAAAGTAGCTTGTTATTTTTATGTCGCATATTGTAAACTAACTATGGTTATTTGGTTATAGGTATGGGCGTATGAGACACTTTCGTCAACAGCGGGTCGCTTTGCGACTCGACTTAATAATGACGCAGTGCCTCGAATGTTGAGATGGTCATGCTCCCACTCAGTTTCATTAGGGTGTTGGAACGAGATGTATTCGATTCCCCTGAGGTTAGAATGCACTCATTTCGGTATTACACAACGTAGTTTCATGTAGTTTTATTATATTAACATGTACTTGTTTGTGACAGACGGTAGTCACGTCGGTACTGGTCATGTCAGAGGTCGAGATACAGTACCGCGATACTCAGATCGGGCAGAGGGTCCATGACGACGACGACGACGACCGAGAGTTTGAGATGAATTTTGAGGGTCAGACTGGAGAGGGGCATGTTGACCCTCAGATCATAGAAGAGGCCGGTGAAGTTCATACTGGAGAGCGTTAACCCGACCCTCAGGTTAGGGAGGATACTAGAGAGGGTCAATCTGATCCTCTTACGAGGGACGAGACTGAGAGTGATCGCTCCTCTCCCCATTTGCGACCTAGACACGGTGGTTCATCTAGTTTAAGTTATCTTCGGAGCATCGATGCTCGTGTCTATAAAGTCGAGCAGTTTGTGGATGAATTGAAGTCACAAATGGGAGAATTGAAGTCGGAGATGGTAGAGGTGAAGTCCCATTTGATCACCGTATCTATGTTACTCCGCAAACTGTTCAAGGTATGTGATACAATATGTAGACAATATTTGGATTATTCTCACGATCTCGACTAACTTTGATTATTTGTTTAATGCAGGATGCAGGCCACGAATGGGTTGAGTCACCAAACATACATGTCGATCAGTCGATGGAGGCCATCCACATTCCAGCCACCACTACCACCTCGCCCACCGAGTCCACCCTCCCCATTCCTTCCACCACCACCACCGAGTCCACCCTCCCCATCACTACCACCTCTCCCACCGAGTCCACCCTCCCCATTCCTTCCACCACCACCACCGAGTCCACCCTCCCCATCACTACCACCTCACCCACCTAGTCCACCCTATCCATTCCTTTCACCACCACCACCGAGTCCACCCTCCCCATCACTACCACCTCGCCCACCGAGTCCATCCTCTCCATTCCTTTCACCACCACCACCGAGTCCACCCTCTCCATTCCTTCCACCACCACCACCGAGTCCACTCTCTACATTCCTTCCACCACCACCGAGCCCACCCTCCCCGTTATCCCCATCACCATCTCTCTCCCCATTCCCACTTCCACTGCGACATTCACAGACCTCATCATCCCAACCTCACGTATATCCAGCATCCCTGATTTCGACCCCCCTGACTCGGTGATCTCGGCCACCCTACAGAGCCTCAAGTCGATCGCCTCCATCGACTACGACACTAGTGACATAGTTCTTGTTGACACTGAACCCACTGGTCTCGCCGACTTCACTGGCCTCGCCGACTCCACAGGCATCGGCATTGAGGATGTTGATGTCACCATTCCCATTGCCAGCGAGAGCCCCACTGGCTCGGTCGCATCTGAACCTGTTCTTCTCCCTCGAAAGGGTATCCGGAAGAGGAAGGCATCGGAACGGTATACGCCTTCAGATGAGGCAAAGAAACTGAAGGAGGAGTCGCCGAGACCGCGAAAGGAGAGTAGATATCCACTTCCTGGTTTGATTACCACCCTCCATAAGCCGTTGATCGTTTACAATCTGGCACACGATGTTGACTCCCGCATCTTCGACGCGATGATGCAGTGGATCGAGGATTCGAGCACGGACGCGGAGGTTCGACCTGGCCCCATTACCACGGCAATAGGAATGGGGAAGAAATTCTTTAAAGACTTATTAACACCAAGCTATTGGGTCGAGTGCGATGTAAGTACCTTTTCTTCTGTAGTTGGTTTATTATTTAATTATGTCTAGTTTCACATGTAATGACTAATGGCTTCGTTCATTCAGACTATAAACACGTTGTTCATGTTTATCAAGCGGAAGCTATCTGCTCGACCGGATATGTGCATACATCGATTCACTATATTGCCTACGGGGATCCTGATATGTATTGTCTTTTGCGAACTCATTTAAACTTGCGAACTAACTCACATTTAAATTTGCGTTGGCTTTTGCACGTGTTGGTTTTTTCAGGCCCATTTAAATTTGTGAACCAAAGAGAGCATATACAACAGGATTCGGAGAAAGCAGTTGTTCAAGGCCGCGTTGATATGGGGATCAGAGGATACGTATATCGAGTACGTGAATGGAGTTCATGATGACTACAAACCTGCTTGGCAGGATGTTGACTTCGTGTACTGCCCCGTCAACATGAATGAGCATTGGTTCCTGTTGGCCATGGACATGAACAGAGGACAGTTGTTGGTGTACGATTCATACCCCTCGTACATCACAATGGAGCGTGTCGCGAAGTTTCTGGAGCCCCTCACGCACACTCTACCCTCGATGCTATACTTTTGTGATATCACTCGCACCAAGCCAGGTATTCGAACATCCGCGTGGCCCATCTATTGTGCAAAGAACCGCGACATACAACATGATTCATTGGACTGCAGGATATTCTGTGCTAAATGGTTCGAGTACTTGGTGACAGGCGCAGATACGTCCGGACTTGTACAGGAGCGGATGACGGACTATAGCACACAGTATGCATGTCAACTGTGGTCTAACACATATTCATTTTGATGTCATTTTGATGGGGGGGATGTGTTTTTCATTTTTTGGTACATAACTGTAATTCATTCGTTTTTTTATTTGTACAAAACAGTATGAATAACATGTTTTCGCAGATACGAGAGCAGTTCATTTGGATTCTGCATTTACACGAGCTCGAGTATGAGAACTTAAAGCGAGAGCGAGTAAGCGAGAGAGAGAGCGAGAGCGCGTAAGCGGGCGCGAGTAAGCGATAGCGATAGCGAGATCGAGTTCGAGAGGGAGTAAGCGAGAGCGAGAGCGAGAGAGAAAGCGAGAATTATTTCTGTACTCTTACACATCATACAAACTGGTTCAATTATATACATAAATATAGTATACAAAAAGAAGCATTTATACTACTCCGGTTGGTTGAATATTGTGGTTGACAATGGTTGATTGCATGACTACTGGTTGTGTCCGACATTACCACACTTACCACATTTTTGTGTTCGAATGTGTTCGCCTGCAGAAGGGATTCTTTGTATCCTTCTTCGTCCAACTCGAGTAACTCTCTTCGGTGGAAGTATTTGCATTTCCACATATTCAAGTGGTTGTGGCCATTCTGATACATGCCCAACTGGGTATATAGGCTCCGCATATACTGCCTTAAGAGCTTCAACGGTATAGCACTTATTACACAGGCTAGATGGGGTGATGTTGCGTTCCCTAGCAGCAACAATAACATAGGAACATGGTATTTCATACGAGTCGAATTCTTTGCACATGCATTGTCGAGTTTGAAGATTAACAATACCATCCAACCGACCGTCTCTTACATGACATGTGTAACAATCAATTGGGTCAACTTGGTATCGTTTACCTTTATCGCAATCTGTGGCCATTCGTTGCTCAGCATAGTCGGACATCAATGTAGTACGCGAAAACCAATAGTTTCGCCTTTCATAAAACCACCCCCGTAGATGCCCTCTTATAAAATCGAGCAACTGAACGATGGGGAGCAGTCGTGCTTCTGTAGTCAACGAATTGAAGCACTCTGCACTGTTCGAAGTCATATTGTCATAACGTTTATTTCTCTGAAAACATCGTGCCCACCGTTCAATACCAACGCTCTCCAAATATCGAGCTACAACACCTCCACGTAAGTGCAGAAGTTGATCTCAATATATATTGAATTCTGACTCGCGGAACGCCCTAGCGACATTGTTGAACAATTTCACTGCCGCCTTGTCCTTGAAATTATTCAACACATTAGACTGTAGATGGTAGGTGCACACTCCATGAAAAGCTGTGGGGAATACAACTTGAACACTATGCGCAATACTCGCGTGAGGGTATGAAACGATAACCAAGTTCGGGGAGTCTCCAATGGCTATCTTCAGTTTTGTCATGAACCATGTCCATGACCGATCGTTCTCATTGTCCACGATCGCATATGCCAATGGATAAAGTTGATTATTTCCATCCCTCCCTACACCAACCAACATGCATCCTTTGTACTTTTCCTTTAAATGGGTTCCATCAACAACGATGACATCTCGCATGCGCGCATAACCTCTGATGCAAGGCCCCAATGCCATGAATGCATATTTGAAATAGAGGGAGTCTTCAATTTCTACTTCAAACATAGTGCATGGGTTAGCAATTTTCAGTGCTTCTCCATACGCATGGATCATTGTGTACGAGTCTTCTAGAGTCCCCCTAGCAAATGCATGTGTCATTTCCCTAGCACACCATGCTTTGTCGTAACTTATATTCACTCCATACTCTTGCCTGACGTCCTCAATGATGTGCTTTGGCTTATACACACGACCGACTCCTTCAAACTTATGTTTAATTATGTGTCCGATCACTTCAGCACTCGCTTGCCGATGGTCGTGATTTAACAGTTCAATGGAGCATGTGTGTGTGCTCGCATACTTGTTTATCTTAAACATTTCAGTTCCCGCCATCTTCACCGCCCGGAGCCTCCATGTACAAGCCTTGTCAATGCATCCCACAGTGTACAATTCCTTTGTGGACTTCTTTACTCTAAACTCAAAATTCTTGCTCATGGCCAGCAGCGACAGTCTGTTCTTCAAGTCCTTCTTACAAACAAACAACTCACCAACCTCAATATCAACACCATTAGCAGAGCCAGAAGAAGATGGACCTGTCAAAGAAGTGCTCGCCGGTCTAACTTGAGAATGGGCATAATCATGTGCCCTTGGAGTTGGAGTATGCCTTATCTCATTCTCAACAACTGCATGTTGACTTTGGACTCCTTCATTTCGACTGGCATGGATTGCTCTATGTAAGTTCCATGCTTCATTTCGGTCCATGTGATGATCTTGAGAACTATGGTGAGTATAATATGAATCCCATGGGTTATTGTTGTCGGTTCCTAGGGACACCCCCGTCTCATATAATGGTATATATGCCTCCTCTGTATACCCGCTCATTGATTCAAAAATTCCCCCATCCGTAACATCGTTCTCGACTATCACATGAGAATTGTCGTCATAAGCTTGCTGCACATCCTCATCTAGCCGTATGTTCCCATCATTCTTTTGTACAGTTATTATATATACTTGCAACCTTGAAACATTTTCTTGAAAGAGGATAAATTCAACATCACGATCATTCCTTATGTACATCGGAGGGGATTGTTCTTCCAACTGCACTTTCACCATCATTATAATGTCAAGCATCACCGGACTAATGTTTGTAACTTCATATATCAGACCTTTCAACTCATCGTATTTGACATTGCTCGGCATGACTACCCCTGTTAGCAAACCTCCAATGTAACAGTCATCAGTCTCATTCCAACTGCCACTGTATCGAATGAATAATGATTTCCTTTCCATCCTGAAAAAAAAACGTAATAACTAATCAGTAGCGGCAAGTAATTAAAACCAATTCTCGCTCTCGTTCTCACTCATTTTGTGATCGCTCTCGCTCACGCTATCGTTCACGCTCTCGCTCACGCTGTCGTTCACGCTCCAGCTCTCGCTCTCACTCTCGCTTTAATACTATCGCTCCAGTTCAACCAGTATCGCTCCAATGCCAATGCCATAGTAACCAACGTTCTAAAACTAAAAAAAAAACTTTCAAAACATAACACGTTTATACCATAAGACATAAGACGTTTGTTCAATGTTTCAAAACCCTGAAACATAAGACGATTTTTCAATGTTTGAAACGTAGAAAGATGTCTTCCAGAAATATAAAACAAGTATTAGACCGTAACCTATTTTTTGAATGTGGATTGGTTGATGCTCGGACGTTGAACACTTGAAAGGAGAAAATGTTTTAAAGTAAAGTAAGTTTGAACAAATGAGAAAACGAAGGAAGCTAATGAATACAATAAAAAATTATGTTTGTTAGACATATAAATCATAGTAATTTTCTTTAATTTATTTATTTAAAAGGTTTATTGGGAAATGTTGATGTTGAAAGTATGTGTGGAACTGATTGAGGTCTTTTCTTTGTCAGTATTTTTGGCGGATAAACCTCCAGTGTACGGAATTGACGTAAAAGAACGACCACGAGAGCGAGAACGAGTACAACGTTCGAGTGAGGTAGAGTGACGAGTGAGAACGAGGCAACGCGTGCGAGAACGAGAACGAGAGTGAAAACGAGTACAACATTCTATACTTGGCAAATAATGTTCGAGTGTGAGAGCAATCCGAACAAAAACGAGAGCGAGAATGAGTAGTGCGAGAACGAGTCAACATGTGCGAGAAAATATGCTGACGTGGCAAACGAGACCGATTTGCAACGTTCTTGTCGTCGTGCATGGATTCACATTAAACTAACAACAGAAACAAACCTGGGAGCAATAGTTAACGAAAAATGTTGTTAAAAGCGGGAACGATAACGAGTCAATGTGAGAGCGAGAACGAGTACTACGAGAACGAGTACAACGTTCGAGCGATGGCAAATAATGTTCAATGCGAGAGCGAGCAGTACAGATAATTTTGAGTGACGAGTGAGAACGAGTACTGCGAGAAACGTCAACGTGAGAGCGAGAACGAGTACGATGTATAGCGAGAACGAGTCACCGGGGGCGAGAATATTTTATGAATGAAAAAGTTGCTGACGTGGCAAACGAGACCGAGAGCGAGAATATTCAGCGAGAGCGTGATCCTATCCGAGAGTGTGAACAAGCGATCCAATCTCAAACTGCCCTTCTGAGTAATTTTGCGCCCGTTGCCACGTCAGAATGGGTCATTTTTCATTGAAATGAGATGACAGGTCAGATCGCATTAAACCATTGAAAAAGGGGTCATCCGTACAAAAACCCCATTTGTTATATGGTTGTGAACTTTGGACCTTTAAGTGAGATGCTTACTGACGGTATGCTACACGCAAGTGCACGTGATCAAAGTAATAAGAAACTGGAAGTACTCTAGAGTATCGTACCCAAGGGAACGGATTTTAATAAAATTTATTAAAATGACACACAATCATTGACAAATTGCAACTAAGTAACTGTGGGTATAAAAAATTTGTGAGGTGTTTTGACTTAAAAGAAAAATTGTTTGAAAAATCAATGGAAATGAAAAAGAGATTCAATATGCTAATGCCCCTTTGGAAAGAAAATGCAACAAGAAGGCAATTGCAATCGTAGCTAACTCAAGAACTAAGTAAACCGAATTCACCTCCTATTCGACCTTCTATGAAGTATCTTTAGGAGACTAAGCGATTAAACCTATATTTCTATGGCTAATCTAACTTAGATATTTTTGCGCATAACTCTAGTGGTTTTGGAGTCTCGCCCTATGTCTAGGGTCGATGTTTCAGGTCTTATGTCTAAGTATTTTCCTCCATTGTTTTTGCGACATCCGCTTCCCTTAACCCTTTTGGTATTAAGTTTAGCTTGACAAGCAACACTAGATGGCCAACTGGGTTTACCCAACATTAAACTCACCAAAAGCAAACAATAGTTCAAGAATTAGCTAGATTGTTTTTACTATCGAGCCTTACATCTTTCCTCTAGGGCATTCACAAACTTGAATCCCAAAAGAAATTTAGCTCTTCATAATGAAATTAACAAAAAGTAGTAAGTTAAACTAGCTAAAACTCATTGATACAAAAGAATGAAGATGTAAAACAACAAGCAATTGAAGCTTGGTTTCAAAAACCCAAATTACCAAAAGGATACATCTGGAATTAATACCCAAGAGAAATTCATACAACAGCCAATCTCCAATAAAAAAATTTACAATGAAGGAATGAGGAACTCAGTAACTAAGGGTTCTGAATTTAAATAACAAAATCGAAAATTATAGTAATAAAACAAAAGAAAATTACAAGAGAAAGCTACAGTAGCTAAAATTCATAAGTTAATTGACATAATCTAAATTACAGTGTTTGAAGAAATTAAAAGAACAACTATACTAAAACCCATTCCTCTCGGCTCATTCGAACAAGGATTTGTTCATAACCACCACTAACTCTCGTTGTGATGGGATTGAGGAAGAGATTCAGGACTGAGATCTAGAAAAAAAAATAGAACAACAACTCAAAACTAAAAATAAAAACTGCAGTCGGTGAAGAAAACCCAAAAAAACAAAAACAAAAATCTTCCAAAATCGAGCTCCCCTTCTTCGGATTCTTCTTCAATCTTTATAGGAACTTCATGATAGGGTTTCCCTCTTGGTTGATGAACAATCACAGCTCATAATCTAGCTGAAAATTGTGGGTAATTCTCGCTCAAAATCTCGAAATTTGCGTTTTTCCTTAATTTCCAGATCTGCAAAAAATTGCAATTGCATAGCAATTGCAATGTTGTTGCATTCCGCAAAAATCCTGCATCAAAATATTAAGTAAGTGTAATTTTTTTTTTCTTTTTTTGTTTCCTTTTCTCAACTTACTTAATTTAAGGTCTTCCAACAATAATGTGATTAAATTCAACCACTTTTCTATTTTTCATCAAATAATATGACTAAAAATCACTAGTGTAACTAAGTTTAAAGGCCAAATAATCCTCATGAATGAGAATTATCACGTACTGAGTATATTTATATTCACCCTTGCTACTTTGTTTTGTGTCTTTTTAGATGGTGTGCAACCTCGAGGCGGATGATGGAGACGATGATCTTGCGAGGCTATGGAGACGTCACTAGAGTTTCTTCCTAGTGTCCTAGTTTAGTTTTTGTCCTGGTCTTGTATCATGTGGTAGGACTATGGAATTATAGTTTCCTTTGTTTTTCTTACCTTTAATGTCTTTCCTTAGTGCTTGTGTCTGTTGTTACTTGAACTCAATTTTTCTCATAATTTGGTGGATGCTGAATTATTTCTCTGAATTATAGAAGTGTTTATATCTATTTCAGTTCCTTGTAAAAATCTTGGTTTTCTTGGAATTACGTCGTTATGCTGCCGAAATTTCGAGCATAAGTAGCATTACTTAATTTTAATTTGTGAGTAACCTATCTAGATTTTAGGGTCGTGACTCGTTACAATAATCTAACTCAACCAAGCTAATTATTATTTAAAGAGTAACTCATCATTTAATAAAGGTAAGGAACAAGGGTATGCGAAAATTTAAGGCATGAGTTATGAGTTTCATGCAACATCCAACTAATTATTATTTGGCAAATGGATATGGCTTTAAAAATTTGTCATTACTGTGCTTGATAGCAAACTTCTAACTTGGACATTAGAACTCCTTAGGACCAGAACACCACCAATATCTCTAACTCAATAATGTTCTACCCTTCTTTATTTGTAGTGAAATCAAACATTGGCTGTATATTTCTAATATATCTACTTGTGATAACTGTTAAGGATGAGAGAGACCTCACAATTTATAAGATATATGAGTTTCCCCTTTAATTGTCAATTGATTTTGAGATGAAACTCCATGTGTTGTCTAATATGATATCAAAGCTCAAGAAGTCCTGACGAGCATTCGGTCCAAAAATTAGGATCTGACCTAATAATGGTGAATCCAAAGAGGCATCATCTTGAGAGGTTGGTTTTGAGATGAAATCTCATATTTATCTAATGATAACTACAATTAATTAGATATAATTAAACATAAAATGATTTAAAATAGTGGTAAAAAGAAAAGCACACTTGTAAACCGGTGATCATTATGATCATTATAATCCATCAATATCTAGGTTAATATTGATTATGTAGATTGATGACCATCTCATAAAAATAAAACATATTCATTACTATGATTAAAAGTATTTAATTATATGATCTAAAAAAATTAATAATATATTATTTTAGTAATTATAACACGATGATACCTTAAATATTGATTGATATAATTATAATACTCACTAATTAATATTTGTTTTCTTTACTGCATATTAATATTTGTTATAGTTGGGATAGCTATAATTAAAGCATTAATAATCTTTTCTATTGGTGGAAGATTTAAATCCTTATTCCCATGATTGTAGATCAAGTCATTAATTATAATGATTATTGTACATTGTAATTGCCATGCGTTATATTCATAATTTTTTTTTAAGGATATTCACAATTTTTTTTACAATCATTCACAATTATTTTTTAGTTGCTATTATTACCATATTTAATATGTATTACTTTTTTATAGCAGATTTAATATATTTTTTCTGTGTAGTCAGATTTAATATTTTGTATACTATATTTATAGTTAGCCCAAATATGATTAATAGTTATACATGACTCATTTAGAAAATATCAAAGAAAATATATGAAACAGCAATATATTTTTTTAGGTGATAATTATTACAATAATTATCTTATCAAATAACAAATATTATTTTAAATTTGGACTTCCAAATAGACCTTTAAAACTTTTTACTACTAACCTTGCTTCTCAAAACTTTTTGATATGGTTAAATATAACCAACTTTTAAGGCAAAATAAAAACTTCCAAAGTATTTAATTAACCTTCTTTGATAATAATTTTTCAAAATTATTTATTTTAAAAATTAATTTTTTTTTACTAATAAAATTATGTTAAAATTTTCTTTATATTTTTAAAAATATGTTCAAGATCTTAACTAGTTTTAAAGTTAAAAAATAATTAGATTTATAATTTTTTGGTAGGTTATAAACAAGGTTTAAAATGTCGATGTCGACGGAAATGTCGAAGTTTAAATTGTATGGAAATATCGATAGAATGTCGATGTCGATGGATATTTCTGAAAAAATTTTAAAAATAAAAAATTCAGAAAAAATATTTAAATTAATAAATAAACATTTTACACTTTTTAAATGAGTTAAAATTATTGTTACAATATTATATTCACATTAAGTTATATTTTCTTGCTATTTTTTTTTAATATTACATCAATTTTATACAGTATAGTAAAAATGTCGATTCCCCTCTTATGTCGATATCGAACCCATGGGCATGTGAAAATGTTAATGAAAATATCGATATGTCGATGGAAATTTAATACCATGGTTATAAACTAAAAAAAAATGAAAATAAACTAGTGTCATTTTTGAACAAGTGGGAAATAAAAAAGATTGTTATGAAATGAATCTTAAAAGATGTCAGATGAGTTTTTATTCTCTAGTTTGTAGAAAACACTATTTAAATGGATCACCAAGCACGGCATTCTTTTTTTAAAAAAGGAATCTACTTTTTACAAAGTATTGTGATGAAGGCTACTTTATTACGAAAGTACCATGGTAAAAGTGTTGTTCATACTGAAATTATTTTAAACTAGTTTGATAATTAGTTTTTCCTTCTTTTTTTTCTTCATTTGAAAATTGAAGCTCACAAAATTACTTATATCAAAATTTTATTTATTTATTTATTTTTTCACTTTATAAAATTTTAGTGAAAATTTAAAAATAATGGCACTCCACTCAAGTATAAACATGATATTAAATTTCCGTCGACGTGTCGACATTTTTATTGACTTGAGATGAATTGGCATTTTCATTATACAGTAAAAAATTGATGAAATATTAAAAAAAAAAAAAGAGCAACAAAATGTAACTAATGTTATAACTTTTATTAAGCTTGGAAAACAAATCTTAAAATAAAATTTTAAAATTGACGAAAACAAGTCTTTAACAAAATTTTAAAATCTATTTAAAAAAAAAACAAAATTTTAAAATATTCATAAAATAATATAACTTAAAATCTCAATTTTAGAATTGACAGGAACAAATCTATATTATTTCTAGAATTGAGAAAATAAAAACATAAAAATTTTGAAAATTATTTGGATCCCTTCAAATTAATGGATTGAAATCTTTCTAAATCACATGTAATATTTAAAAAAAATATTGTAAGGCTTTCTTTTATTTGAAAACTATCCAAGACAAATGAATAATTAATGTGAGAGATATTGAAAAGAGAATGTGAGATATTTTGGTCAAAATTCTTTTTTTTTTCTTTAAAGAAATTTGTAAAATATACATAAATTAATAAAAACAAAAAATCTCAATATTAGAATTCAAGGGAACAAATCCTTAATAATGAAAATTTAAAAATTTGTAGAAAAAACTATACAAAATAAACAGCTAACATAAACTCAGACTGCAGAACTCTAGATTTAACAACTCTTCACTCCAAACACAGATTTATCATAACTCCAAACTAAACAACTCTGCACCCCAAACACAGATTTCATAACTCCCTAGACTAATTAACTCCATACTTAATAACTCCTACTCTCTGCCTCAAACAACCCCTTAAAAGTCTAAACTTTTATTTTTTTTGAATTTTTTTGTTTTTAAAATATTTTCAGAAGTATCTATCAACATCAATATTTTATCAATATTTTCCTTGACATTTCCATAAAATTGAGACCTCGACATGTTAAACCTTGCGTATAAGTATAAGGTGAGATTTGAATATACGTCCTTCAAGAGAGGTTACTACTTACTAATGTCTTTTTTGTTTTTTTTTAGAAAAGTTATTGAAATGATCTAATTACATGCAAAAATATTAAACTATTTTTTTATAAACTTAATTAACAAACATTTAAAATTATTTATTGATTGTAATGATGAATTAAAAAATGGCAATTCATCTCAAGTCAATAAAATATTGATGTTGATAGATACTTCTGAAAATATTTTAAAAACAAATAAAAGGATCATGCCCAAAAAATACTCTCAACAAGGATATTACAAATTTTGAACAATTGAAAGAGAACAAACAAATTTGCTCTATGTCTTGTGCAAACAAATTTGCTCTATGTCTTGTGCAATGCTCCAATGCCATGGTATATAAATAAATAAATAGAATTGATAAAAGAAGGAAGGTTAAAATTACTTAAGTCAGAATCTCCTCAATTAAAATAAAAGAATCAAATTAGAAAAAGAAAATTCCAAATTGAGAATACAACGGCTGTAAGGCACACGTACACAAGACAATTGGAAAGACATTAAAAGAGCTTAATTTCAATTTTGAATTCAAATTCAAACATACTATAATTAAAGAAAAATGAATCATGAATAACGAAAAGTTGAGTGTTTTTGTTAAAAATGACAATAAATAAATTTACTTTTAGTTATTAATGCAACTTTTGAAAGGTCAAGAGTATTTTTAAAACGAGGTACTAACGATTTATGTCCATATATTAACGGTAAAAGTATTTTTGAACTTTTTGAAAGTTTAAGGGTATTAATGAAACTTTGGAAAATTTATGAGTATTTTTTAAACAAAATACTAACGGTCTCTATCCAAAACTAACCGTAAGGGTATTTTTGAACTTTTTTTTGGAAGTTTAAGGGTATTAATGAAACTTTTAAAAGTTCAGAAGTATTTTGAAAACAAAGTACAAAGTTTAAGAGTATTTTCTATAATTTAGACTATTTTTTAAAAGTTACAATTTTGGACATTTTCTTTTGCAAAATTCACATTCTATATAAAATGAAAACACTTTAATACAAAGTTATGACAACTTTTTAATAAATTTGTTGAGTGTAGTGTTGGGTTGAAATTGTGATATAAAGAATGAGATAAAAAAGATAAAAATGGATCAAAATGGTTATTTTTTAAAAGTATATGGACCAAAATAGATATGACTAAAATGGACAAAAGAGAAAAGTACCAGAATCAAAATAAACTTTATGAAAGTACATGTACTAAAATAATAATTTTTTTTTCTTTAAGTTCATCAACATGTCGGGTGAAAATTTAAAACTTTGACCTCTAGACATGAACTAGCTATGCTTGAGTTCGCACCAAAATAAGATTTTTTTTTGAAATTTAACCTAATAAAAAATGATATCAATAGATTCCAAATTATCCAATTCAAAAAAAAGGAATAAAAAAAAAAAAAAGGTTTTCAAAGAACACATAAAAAATTACGAAGAAATCAAGGGGCAAAGTGGGATCCTAAATCCCAATTATTCCACCAGATAGGCTGACAGGAGGAGATGGATTTCCCCTCCATGACCCACTTGAAGAAGAAACTCTTTTCTACCCACCAAACCCAAACAAAAATCCCTTTCAATCCCATCTCTCCACTCTCATTCCTCGATTAAAATCCCCCAGAAAAAAAAAATGCAATTCCAATCCCTCTAGTTTCAAAGATTCAATGCTCGTAGGACCATCCGTGAAGTTACAAGCGACGATGGCGACGCAAATTCCCTATTCCCAGAATCAATAAACCAGACCGACGGCAACCGTAGCTCGAAACTTATTCATCATCGATTATCAGAATCAATTTTTGTTCCCATTTCTCATCTGGGTTTGATGGAGAAGCCGATCAAAGCATCGCAATCGTCGTCCACGAAGGTCACCTCTTCGGTTTTGCCGTATCAGACCCCGAGGCTTAGAGATCATTACCTTCTCGGGAAGAAACTCGGGCAGGGCCAATTTGGAACCACTTATCTTTGCACTCATCGAGCCACAGGGGACCTTTATGCCTGCAAATCAATCCCTAAACGCAAGCTTCTGTGCAAAGAGGATTATGAGGATGTTTGGAGGGAGATTCAGATCATGCACCATTTGTCTGAACACCCTAATGTTGTTCAGATCAAGGGGACTTATGAGGATTCTGTGTTTGTGCACTTGGTGATGGAGCTTTGTGCCGGTGGGGAGCTTTTTGATAGGATTTTGCAAAAGGGTCATTACAGCGAGAGAGAAGCGGCTAAGCTTATCAAGATAATCGTTGGAGTGGTCGAGACTTGCCACTCTCTTGGAGTCATGCATAGGGATCTCAAGCCTGAGAACTTTCTGTTTGACAACCCTGGTGAAGATGCTAAGCTTCAGGCCACGGATTTTGGGCTCTCTGTTTTTTACCAGCCAGGTCAGTTTCTTGATTTTTGCTCCCTCATTCATGTTATTCGTGTTCCCATTGCCATGATATTTGTGTTATTTTCTTCTTTTGCTCCCATGATTTATTTGTTATATTTGTGAGCTGAACTCTGTTTGAATCTCTTTGGCGCTTTTTACTTGATTTGGGTCATTAAAGAAAAGGAGAAGAATATATGCCACATGCCCATTAATGGTATATGCTTTCAGGTGTTACTTGCTGCTGAATATACTGATTATGTCCAGCCGTTTAGGTACCTTTATGGAAGCATAGGCTTGTAACCAAGAAGAGATGAATATCAACTAAGGCAGTCTTGAAGTTTTAGCCTATTTTCTTTTTAGCTTCCTTGTGACTTGTGAGTGGCATGTTGTTTGAAACTTTGGTGTTAAATATGTAGATGTTGCCTGCGCAGGATATCCATTCTGAACCTTCCATGAAGGTTCATGTTTCTAAAAGTATCTATTTTGGCTATTTGCAAATGATGATGTAAAATTGTAGGTGAATCTTTTCAGGGCATCTTCAATTTAACTACTGTACCGACTGAGATTCTTTATTTGAACTCATGCATAAACACTTCAATCTTCATTGCTATTGCTAGTTTATTCATTCTATCCTTTTATTTGTATATCGATCTGGAATTAGTTTCATCCCTTGAAAATTTTCAAATGGTCAGCCATCTCCAGTTAGTTTTTCAATAACATGCTTTCAAATATTAAATGCTAACTGGTGGATAATGGTACTATTTTGGGTCTCTTTTTCCTGACATAGGCTTTTGTGCATGTTGATATTTTTAATTTGGATTATTCTGTTCAAGCTATATGCTTCTCCTTCTTTCTTCAGTTGAAGGTATATTTTCTTATAAGAATATGTTTATTTTTTAAAACTGCTATTTAGTTTTCTGTTTATGTATTTTTCTTTCTAGGACAATCTTTCTGTGATGTAGTTGGAAGCCCCTATTATGTTGCCCCAGAAGTGCTCCGTAAGCACTATGGCCATGAGGTTGATGTATGGAGTGCAGGTGTTATCCTTTACATCTTATTGAGTGGTGTTCCACCTTTCTGGGCAGGTACATGAGTACAAATCTGGACCCAAAATTGTTTGTTATGAGTTTTTTTTTTTTTTTTTCATATTATCTCTGAGGCTCTTTTTCCCTCCATTTTGTATCTCAAACAGAAACTGATTCAGGGATCTTCAGACAGATTTTATACGGCAAGCTAGATTTCAACTCTGAACCATGGCCCAGCATTTCAGATAGTGCTAAAGATTTAATTAGGAAGATGCTCACAAGGGACCCAAAGGAGAGAATCTCAGCCCATGAAGTTCTTTGTGAGTGATTTTAGACACTTCTGTAGGAAAATTGTTGTTTCCACTTTGTAACAACATTGAGCATTTGTATAATTGCTTCTAACTCACAAGAATGATGTTCTTTTTGGTGTCAAGGTCACCCATGGATTGTAGACGACACAGTTGCCCCTGACAAGCCTATAGATTCTGCAGTTTTGTCTCGGCTAAAGCAGTTCTCAGCAATGAATAAGCTGAAGAAGATGGCTCTACGTGTAAGATTCATCCGTTGTAGGGTTTTTTCCTATATGATCTGATAAACTAAAATATTCCTGGTATGGTATGAACTTCATTTAGGGCTGTCTCACTGCTTTACAATGAATCATGCTAAGATAATTACATAAATCTTTAGGAGTAGGATATAAACAATTGAGATATATAAATACCAGCAAGAAAGAAAATATAGAGTACAGAAGAAAGTAGAAGAAACATATATCAAGCTCCTAAAGTGATAATCGTTGCTTTTCACAGAAGAAAAAGGACAATGGAAGGAGGTTGTATTGAGATAACTCTCTGATAGATTATCACATACATCACAGAATCTTTTGGTGCTTGCATTTTTTTTTTCTTTTTTGGAAGGAAACTTTGATTTTATTGATTGAATGCCATGTACAAAAGGAAAGGTAAATGCCTTTCCAAACTTGGCGAAGATGGATTCGAGGGTGTATATCGTCAACAAATTTCTCCATTATTATGAACGGAAGGCCTAGGGGTAAATTAAAAGCCACTAGAGGTCTTCGCCAAGGAGACCCCCTTTCTCCTTTCCTATTCGTTCTTGTGGTCGATTGTCTTAGTAGAATGCTTTTATTGGCGAACCAAAAAGGAGTGATTGAAGGCTTCAATGTTGGTAATCCTCCACAAGTAGTTTCTATCAATCACCTTCAATTTGCTGACGACACCATCCTTTTCTCTCCACCCAATGAAATCTATCTACAAAATCTCTTTCAAGTCATTCATGATTTTGAAGAAGCATCTGGTTTAAACATTAACTGTCAAAAATCAGAATTTTTGGGGATTGGTATCGACACAAAAGAAATTGAGTATCTTGCTTCTCTTTTCGGTTGTAGGGTTGGCTGTTGGCCTTCCTCATATTTGGGTCTCCCGTTGAAAGGAAACTCCCGATCGACAAGTTTTTGGACTCCAGTCATCGAGAAGATAGAGACTCGTTTGCATAATTGGGGAAATTCCCATATTTCCAAAGGAGGGCGACACACTCTCATCCAAGCTACGCTCTCCAATTTACCCACCTATTATTTCTCCATTTTCCTTGCTCCATCAAAAGTCATAAAAGCTATTGAGAAGCTATATAGAACTTTTCTTTGGAGGGGAGGTATCGGAAAAAAGGGAAGTCATCTTTTAAGATGGTCCACTTTACAAGCACCTTTTGCGGAAGGCGGGTTGGGTCTCTTTGAATTACACAAACGAAACATCTCCCTTTTGGCGAAATGGAATTGGCGGTTTTACACCGAAAGGGAGGCATTATGGCGAAGGGTGATTGCGGCAAAATATGGTACTAGCCACTTTAATTGCAAGCCGGGCAGTTTGTCTTTGAAAACTTCCAAGGGTCCTTGGAAATCTATCCAGAATTTACAGCAATTGGTTTATAGCAACATTGAAGTCGTTGTTGGAAAAGGTGACAAAACCCGGTTTTGGAAGGATGTGTGGCTGGGAGCTCAACCTCTTCAGTCAAAATTCCCCTCACTTTACCTTTTATCTCTCAAGAAAGATTTGCCTGTTATTGACCATTGGAATCAAAGGGCTGAATGTTGGAATCTCTTTCTAAGAAGAAACCTCAACGAGATTGAAATTGAAGAATGGGCTTCCTTATCTCACCTTTTGTCTTCCTTCATATTCAAAGAGCAAGAGGATAGATGGTCTTGGTCACTGGAAAAGGATGGTCTTTTCTCTACCAGTTCGTTAACTCATAGGCTTGCATCGAATGGGAACATGGATAAATCTGCTTTTTACAAACAATTGTGGAAGGGTCACCATCCAAAAAAAGTTAAGTTCTTTGTTTGGGAGCTTAGCCATGGGTGTATCAACACTTTTGATATATTACAGCGAAAATCCCCTGGTGTGGCTATCTCCCCCAATTGCTGCCGTCTTTGTTACAGAGATAATGAATCACAAATACATCTCTTCAGCCATTGTGTCTTTGCCACTGAAATCTGGGCCTTCATCCAGCAAGAGTTTGGGTGGTCAACAGTCTGGCCTAGGGATATATATACTTTGCTAGATATGCTAATCTCTGGTCATCCATTCAAAAAGGAAAAGAAGACACTGTGGCTCAATTTCATTTATGCGTTTCTATGGAATATATGGCTTGAGAGAAATGCCAGAGTCTTCACAGAAAAGCACCGAAACATTCATTCCCTCATAGAATCTACTACTTTCCATGCTTTATCGTGGAGTAACCTATCTCCCCCTTTTTGTAATTATGGCTTAACTACTCTTTTATCTCACTGGAGATCTCTTTTGTAGCTATCTATGATAGTCATCTTTTGTATCTATTTCAATCATCAATGAAATGGTTTCTCTGTTTCCAATCAAAAAAAAAAGGTAAATGCCTTCCAAACCATCAAGGATGGATTACAAAGAACTTCTCCATCGAGCAAGAAGATTAGAGATACTATAATTGTTAAAAGGCTGTGAGCATTTACAGAAGAAGAAAGCATGAAAGAGAACCAAACCTGAAAGTTTTGGTGCTTGCATTGTCTTATTATTATTATTATTTTTTCTTTTTCTTTTGTTTCGTTGTGCGTATGTTTGCATGAAACTTTTTTTTTCCTTTTCTTTTTCTTTGGCCGGGAGTTTGGGATCACTTTTCTAAGTGATAAGATCACAACTTCTATGCTAGGGAACTAAAGGGCCAAATAGGGGAGAGCAAGATTCTTGAGTTTGAAAAAAGAATCAATTGACATTTGCTTAAAGGAAGAAAGACAAGTTCTACAAAGAAAGACAATTTGATGGCTTAAAGGTGATGAGAACACAACATTTTCCCTTAGATCGTTGGTGGCAAAGAAAAGAAGTAATTGTATTTCTGAGTTAGTTTCTAAAAATGGCTATAGCTTCTTTGAGGACTCAACAATGTAATCTAAGCTGATCTTCTTCTTCTACCTTTTTTTCTTTTAAATTTTTATTTATTTATCATATAATAATAATGATGATGATGATAATCCTTGGAATGAAAGAAGGCACTAGATTTATTGATATTCCTATTGGTATTGATTGTCAACCAATGTCTATGGATCAATGTGTCTGTCTTGAGTGATTTTTTGATGAAACTGAAGTATTTGTGGCCTTGAAGAGCATGCGTTGTTCAAAGGCTCCTCAGCCACACAAGTGAATTCCTTAAAAGTTTTGGTGTGTTCTCAAGTTAGAAATAATGGATGTATTTCATGATTTCTCTCTAAATGGGCACCTTAAATGTGGGGTCTCATATGAGTTTTCCTTGGTTTGATTAAAAAGAAAGGAAAGGCTCTTCGTGTCAAAGACTTTAGGCTGATCAACTTGTTGAATGGAATATATAAAATATCCTTTTATAGGTAGGCGACAAATGGTGGACCTGATCTTACCAATGAAGTTATGAAGGAAAGAAGGATTAGAAAGGAGAATAGGTAGTTTTTTAGAATTAGTTTAGAAAAGGCTTATCATATGACTGATTGGTGGTTCCTAATGGTGGTCTTGGTCTTGGAGAAAAAATGTTTTAGCACGAGGTGGATTGTGGATAAGAAGGATGTGTTTCCTTCACAATATTTTTTTTAATTTTTATATTAAATTTTTTTTTTTATTGGTAACTAGGCAAAATGAGTTGGGAAGAGTACATTGGCTCATTCACGGAGGTTGGAGTTTCGTGTTTTTTTTTCCCTTCACAATGTTTTCTATTTTCCTTGATGGAGCCTTTGAGAGGTCTTAGGCAATGTCTACTTCCTCCTTCCCTTTTTGTGTTGTAGTGATGTCTTAAGTTGAGTGTTATCTCATGGAGTGAGGTTTGAAGTCTTGGAGGGGTTTCGTGTAGGAAGGGAGAAGATTCCTCTTATGCATCAGTGGATAAGACTCAAAGATCGGTGGCTTGATCTCCACCTCTGCAATTGTTGAAATGAAAGAGAAAAAATCTCTCTAACATGGTTAGGACTTTTGAGTTGGCATTGGGATCAAAGGTGAATCTGGGAAAAAATGTAGCTTGTGGAAAGAGTAGTTGACATGACTACTAGGTCAGATTGTTCCTCAACTGCACATGACTACTAGGTCAGGTTATTCCTCAACTGCCTTACACATTACATAATTGGGCACGCCTTTGGGGTGTTAACTCAATGGGAGTGGACTTTTGGAAACAAATGGATGAATTGCAATCTTTCAAAGGAGGATGACTTTGGCTAATGTAGTACTTTCTAATCTCCCAATGTATTATAGGTCTATTTGCTATCCCTACACTACACTTGAAAGGAAGTTGAGTTGTGGGACTTCATTTCAGGATTCAGATGTAGAAAAAGGGAAAAAGAGAGTCCTGTAATCGCCGATAGAGGGAAGCAGAAATGGGGTTGACCTTCACGAAGTTCTTCAGCAGGCTCTTTTCCAAGAGAGAGATGCGCATTTTGATGGTTGGTCTTGTTTCTGCTGTTAAGACCTCAATCTTGTACAAGCTGAAGCTCAGAGAAATTGTTACCACCATCCCCACTATCAGATTTAATGTGGACATTGTAGAGTACAAGAATATCAGCTTTACTGTTTGGGATGTTGGTGGTCGAGACAAGATCCGTCTACTTTGGAGGCACTATTTCCAGAATACACGGCCTTATTTTTATTGTGGATAGCTATGATAAGAACCGAGTTGTCGAGTCAAGATATCTGCTTGGCAAGAACCCCTTCTCTCCACACATTTTATACACACACATATGTAGAATATTTGTTTATAGATTTAAGTATGAAAGCCTGTTAACCATATTGAAGCTCTATATCTCATTTTAATCTCTAATTAAAGTTAGTCACTTTTCATTTTTTCAATGAAAAGTTTTGTTTCTTGTTAAAAAAAAAAAAAATAATAAAGTTGTATATTATGACATTTTTCTCATGGCAATGTGTATTTCTCTCAAATTTTAGACAACGTGGTTGGCAGGTCATAGCAGAAAGACTGTCTGAAGAAGAAATTGGTGGCTTGAAGGAATTGTTTAAAATGATCGACACTGATAACAGCGGGTCCATAACATTTGAAGAGCTTAAAGCGGGGTTGAAAAAAGTGGGCTCTGAACTCATGGAATCTGATATCAAGTCTCTTATGGATGCGGTAGATAACTTGTCAAAAACCCTTGTGGAAATATTAAACATCATGTTTGGGGCAGTTTAGTTTTGATTTTATATATTTTGGTTAAATTGCAATTTTAGTCTTTGAACTTTATGGTTATATTTATTTAGACCCGGAATTTAAAAAAGTATGAACTTTTAATTTTAATTTTAATAAATGCCTGTCCATATTTTAAATGTTGATGTAACATACTGACTAGAATAACAATTGATGATTTGGTACGATATGGTACAAGGGAGTAGGCAACCAGTTAAACTATGGCTGGGCGGGCAAAAAAAATCAATGGAATGGATGCGTAAAATGCATATGAAACAGAAATTTTCCCCATGCTTGCTCTTACTTTATCCAACTAGAATGCTCCTTTTTTCTACCTTATGCCACATTGTGCTAAATCATCACTTGGTAGTCCATATAAGCATTTAAAAAACTCTTTGAAATTTATCTAACTAGATGCAATTATCATGGCTCAGAGACTAAATTTATAATGTAACCATATATTTTCTACAATGATTTCTACAAATTCTAATTGAGGCATTCTTTTTCTTTTTCTTTCACAACCATTTCTAATCTATATGACCTGCATTAACTTGTTACCTCATTCATTTGAACAGGCTGATATAGACAACAGTGGAACTATAGACTATGGTGAATTCCTTGCAGCTACATTGCACCTAAATAAGATAGAGCGAGAGGATAATTTAGTCGCCGCTTTCTCCTATTTTGACAAAGATGGTAGTGGCTATATCACCATTGATGAGCTTCAACAGGCTTGCAAAGAGTTCGGTTTGGGCGATGTCCATTTGGATGAGATAATCAAAGAAATTGATCAAGATAATGTAAGTCTTGGTTTTAGCCTATTCAAATATATAAATGTTATTCTGTTACTATTTCTTCTCACTTTTTTCACATTTTAAATCTGTTGTGGTACATTTCTTGTTTTCTACCTCTTTTGTCATTCTTAATATAATTGTCTTCTGATTTCCAAGAAATTTGTTTATTGCCTATACAAATAGGACTCGGATTCTTATTGGACTTATAGATCTGAAGGAGCTAGAGATTTTTATTTGACTTTATTAGAAGGATATTGTTTTAGCAGTTTGAGGGATTTGTGATAAATGATACAACCTTAGGAGCTTAGGTCTTGTTAGATAGGGGTTCCAACCCCTATTTGAACCATGAAGCAAGTAGAATCCTAGCATTTTAGTTGGATTGTGTGATCATTTAGGATTGGTGATGGTGCGCCATTAGCCTAATGCAAGGGGCCATACTTGAGTTATATATGTGTGTGTATGCATATATGTATGTATGCATGCATGCATATAGTTCTCATTAGCCTAATGCAAGGGGCCATACTCGAGTTATATATACGTGTGTGTGGATGTATGTATGTATGTATGTATATAGTTCTGGAAAATGGATATCTATGCTGATAATAGATCTGTTTCTGCATTTATACTTGAATCAAATTTGCTTGTTTCATCATTTATCAAGGATGGATAAAATCTATTTGTTTTCATTTCTGGTAAATGACATATCTTTTTCCAAAACTACTACTAAAAATGTTTTCTCTAAACCTGAATGTTGACTTTGCTGTTCTACTCTATCTTTTGCGGGATGTTTCAGCAGTTTGAGGGATTTGTAGTTTTTTACTATTGAAAATAGGATAAGTTCTTTTTTGTTTTCTTTCTCCCACTTTTTAACGATCTTTTAAAATTTTAGTCAAAATTGGAACAGAAATGCTACTGAAGCACATTTAAGGAAAAAAAATTGGTTACAAAATAAAGAAATATTGGTAAACAAGCTTAATTTTTTATTGAACAGGGGCTCAGTTTTCTTGTTTTATGTTTTAACTGGGGTATTGAGGGCCCATTTGTTGCATTATGCTCATGGCCCACCCGACTAATCTCGAGAAGGCTTTGTTTATCCAAGAGCTGCCACCTCTAAGACACGTGCACCCCTTGGGGGTTGGTTTTCTTGTGGTTTTCCAACCCCTATTTGAACCATGCAGCAAGTAGAATCCGAGCATTTTAGTTGGATTGTGTGATCATTTAGGATTAGTGATGGTGAGCCATTAGCCTAATGCAAGGGGCCATACCCGAGTTATATATATATATATATATATATATATGTATGTAAGTATGTATGTATGTATATAGTTCTAGAAAATGAATATCTACGCTGATAATAGATCTGTTTCTGCATCTGCACTTGAATTAAATTTGCTTGTTTCATCATATATCAAGGAGGTAGATTTTGCTGTTCTACTCTATATCTTTTGCTTTTGCAGGATGGCCGCATAGATTATGAGGAATTTGCTGCGATGATGAGAAAGGGCGATGGAGGAGGCGTCGGGAGAAGTAGAACTATGAGAAGCAACTTGAACTTCAATTTGGCTGATGCTTTTGGAATAAAAGACAAATCTTTAGCAAACTAACAGGAACGATGGTGCCTAGGTTTTTTAATTTGTATAGTTGGCTAACTGTTCAAGTGCAGAAGTATATTATTCCATAGCTTCATGACTAGGAGCGTTTGATTTTCATTTTTGCTCTGAAATATGCCTTTTTCTATTCTTGAAGTTCTTAAATGCGAAGGCTCTGAATTTTCCTGACACTGCATGTGAATTTCAAGAATGTTTATTCATTATTTAACTGTTAAATGAGGTCGAAGAAGTCATGCCAAGAATGTTTGTAGAATAAACTAAGGTAGTTTTTATTTATTACTATCATTAGGTTTTTAATAACGGTAATTATGATATTGGTTTGATTTTGTTGGACTGGAATTTATTTATGTAGCTAGTTTTTGGACTCTTCTTTTGTTTGGACTTCTTTTTTGTATGCTCTTATTTTTCTTTTATTTCTTTCCATGAAAGCTTGATTTCTTTAAAAAAAAAATAACAACGGATAATGTGTAGAATTACGAACCAAATTTTGATGACTTTTTCTAAATGCAAGTTGAGTATTGTTCTTGTAGGAAATCTGTGTAAGCTGACATCTTACATTGTTTAACACTACCAAATCCGCTCTCCACTATCAATCAGTGTGGTGTCTATCAAATACCTTTCGAGGCTATTGTCTTGTTAAATTGATGACTTAGATCAAGTAGAGCACTTGTAGTCTGCACTGTTTGAAATGCTTAACATCATTAGTTAGTTGTTGAGTGCCTTTTATCAAGAGTTTTTTTAGGGACTTTAGCTCGAAACTATTTTGATGCATCTTGAGCTCATCTTCTCGGATTCAAATGTCATGCCTAATACTTTTCGAGTGATCGAACTTGTCAATATGACTATTACCTATAGACTTCTTAAGTACAATTCAAAAGTGAAGTGATCTTGAGTG
Source organism: Trichosanthes truncata (assembly GCA_033996785.1). Classification (NCBI taxonomy): domain Eukaryota; kingdom Viridiplantae; phylum Streptophyta; class Magnoliopsida; order Cucurbitales; family Cucurbitaceae; genus Trichosanthes; species Trichosanthes truncata. The sequence continues at coordinate 26,469,348 of JAWPNB010000009.1, forward strand.
GGTGATTTAAACTAAGCTCTTAACTTGGTCAAAGAATTGGTTGTAGAGGTCAGTTGTGTTTAAGTTGGCTTGGCTTTTAGAATGAGCTTGGGTGCATAGCAAACTTCATTTGACTATTGAATTTATATGTCTTACTTTTAAATTTAGATAAATTCATCCATAACATTTAATAATAAAGGTTTTAGTCTTTACAACTACAATGTTGCATTCCTTTAATGAGGATTGGTGTGGTTCAGGGCTAAAGAGAGCACGTGAATAAATATTTGTTGAAAAAAATTATTAGGACAAATTTATTGGTTAAAATGTCATTTTGCTCCCTGTATTTTTAGGTCTCATTCAATTTTAGTTTATGTACTTTCAAATGTCCAAATTTAGTTTCTGTACTTCCAATAAAGGTTAAAATTGGTCTACACTTTAGCTTATTGTTAACTTTTCTAAAAGAAATTTAGTCTATCAACATTTTTTTTTATAAAATTTGAAAATATATTTATGGAAATTATTATTATTATTATTTAACTAATTTTGTAAAAATTAACTTCAAATTAACAGTAAATTTGAACATTTGAAAGTATAGGACTAAAATAGAATGAAATCAAAAGTTCAGGAACCAAAATAGTATTTTTAATTGAATTTATTTCTCTTTTCCCCTTTCTATATTGGTAATTAATACAAATAAGATTTCATTTAAAGAAAAAAAGACTGCTTTAAGTTAGTTTATTGCTGTTAAGGGATGTAAAACAATTTGGTTCTGATTCCGATAAAAATTAGGGTTAACTACATGGATAATCCATTTGGGACATCATTTACATAAATGAAACAATTTCTTATTAATATCATCTTTGTTAATTTGTAAGCCAAATATAAGTCAAATATATATGGTCATATTACTCATTTACTCCTATTTATTATTTATAATTATAATAAATAAAAAAAATTAGATTTTAACCATAATCGTTGTTATTCGTCCCTCCAAACAATAATACCCATGATTTATTCCCAAAATTTAGGGATTATGATTTCAAAACCCTCTCTCTTTATGGTTCAACTTTTTGAAAACACAAAAAATTAGAGAGAGGTTTCAATCGACGACAATAAGGATTATCGAAGGGGGTTTGTATTCCTTATCGACGGTGGCGAAAAAAACGGAAGCAAAAGGAGGTCTTGTAGTCGATGATGTGCACTGTGGGTTCTCGGTGTATCGAAGGCGAAAAAAGGTATGTCTAAAATAGTGGGTTCTTTTTTTTTTTTTTTCTATTTTCAAAGTCAGTAGGTTTTCGGCGTCCGTGGGTTAACTACAGTATAGCGACTAGACTTTTTTGGTTTTACATATTATAATAGTTTTGTTTGGGTTTATATGTTATGTTTAGGGTGTATATTATGTTTAACAAGCTTCTCTTTTATCCTATTCAATCTATGAGGCTTCTGTTTAGGGTGTATATTATGGTTTTACATGATTTTTGACTTCTAAGCCTATATTCGTCGAAGAATAAATTTTGCCATAGACAATGCTTCCATTGGAGTAGTATATGGGTCATAGCAATGCTAATTCCATTCGATGAATGAATAAGTCTAGTGAATAATCATTTATATTTGCGTTGTTTGCTTGTAGCTTGTAAAAATAAGCAATTTCATCGATCAATAGAGCTACATTTGGTGGTTAAATTATTATGAACTTTTCGACTAAATAAAGGTATAATTTTTAGATTGAATAGACTGGGCATATAACATATAATCTTATAATAATAGTTATAATAGAACCTTTCATTGTTTTGGATTTATATAATATAATATAACCGTGCATTGTTATATTTTAGATTTATATAATATAATACAACCTTTCATTGGTATATTTTGAATTTTTATAATATAATCTTATAACAAAAGTTGTGAATAGGCATGGTATATATGATATGAACCTAATTTGTTTATGTGTATGGATTATATAATTATGAAAAGGGTATATATGATTGTTGCCTGTCAGAAATTAAATTTAATATTTCCTTTAAGATTAAAATGTCCTCTAATTCTGACTGAGTATATATGGGATCTGATTGGTTATATGGATGTTTCTGACTGAGTATATAAGTTATTCTTTTTAATATATTTGGTCATACATTAGAATATATTATATTATCCACATTTATATCATCTACATTTTTCACTAAAATGAATTTGTATCTGTATATAGTTATCCCTACTAGACAATGGTGAGACTAAAACGAATTTCACGTATATGTTATATAAGTCTTGATTGGGTATAATCTAAGATTACGAGTTATCATGTACTAAATATGGTTGAAAAACAAATCCCTTCTTTGAATTGGTATATTTTGGGTTTATATAATATAATCTTATGACAAAAGTTAAGATTAAGCTGTGTATATTTGATATGAACCTAATGTGTTTCTATGTATACATTATATAAGTATGGACTGGGTATATATGATTGCCGTTTGACAAAAATTTAATTTAATCTTTCCTCCACATTGTGTACTTAATCAAATTTTTATGTGTATATAGTTATTATACTAAGCAATTTAGAAAGTAAAAGGTACTGTTAGTCTGACATCAAAGATTGTTCGGGATGCCAAGAAAAAATGATAGACTCTTGCACGACGTCGACCTCTAAAAAGATAGAGCTTTGAGCGACAATGATTTTTTGTTTCTATTTTTGGCGAACAACATCAGATGGTGTCGACCTTCAAAAGAAGAGACATTTGAAGGAGATAGTCACTCGCGAGCAACTCCAGCGTCATCAGTAGTTTTTTTTTTGTAAATAGTATGTTGGTGGTGGCATCAGTAGGGTCCATCATGGTTGTATAATTGTTTCATACCATGTATATAATTCCTAAATGTATGAGTATATATTTAATAATATGAGGTATACATTTTTTATACAATTTTCTTTAGAAAAAATATATATACCGAATATATATTTGAAAATGACATGATGGTGGTGACAAACAAAGATACTGAGTATATATTTGAAAATAACTAGATATACCGAGTGTGATGAAATCCGTAATAGGTGGAATAAATATTTCAATAAAGATGGAACAATAGATATAAATGTAGTATATATGTGTGGATTATAGTAATTTAATATTATACAAAAAAAAAATTCAATATTTGTGGCTAAATAAGCAAAACAAAAAAAACCTTACATACATATTATCTATGAGGTATATATGGAGTTATATACAAATGTCAAAATGAAAGTAAATATATTAAAACAAAAACTATTTTTTAAAAATAAATTAGACATGTAATAAAGGGATTAAATGGTTGCCTTAAATGAAAATTTGGATGAATTTTGCAGGTGGAAATTTTTTAATGTTGACATCAATATATATATATATATATTTGAAAATCATAATTGTGTAGTAATTATAAAATATTGTGTGTAATAATGAGAAGCATATATTTTTGAAAATCATATTTTTCATAAATATATGAAATAATGCCTTAAATGAAAATATGTATATTAGGAAAGTATAAATTCAAAATTGAGAATTAAATATAGAGAGATGATATTAAATTAGGGTAAAATTGTAAGGAAAGAAGAGCAAAAACTCAAGCAAAGCTAAGGCTGAATTTTTTTTTATAAAAGTTGACATTTGTGAAATATGGTGTTGCAAAACGTGCTCTTTGACATAATTTCCCTAAAAATTAAATTATTGGAATAGGTGGATAAGGTAAGAAGGAAAATCAGACCCAATTATTCAATTCTAAATAGTTTAAATTATATAAAATACCATTCAACTTAATGGTAGGTTTCAATAGTACTCCTAAAAAGTTTCATTTTTATCCTTAAACTTTAAATTTATTATAAGCTCCATCAACTTTTCCATTAAGTTGAAGATAGAAAAATGACACGACGGTGACTTGTAAGATAGTGGTACATGAGACATAGGTGCATCATAAATGTTTAAATTATGCACATAAACTTTTGGATAGGTTTCCATTACACTCCTGAATTTTAGGATAGGTTTCAATTCCCTTATCGTTTCAAAATTTTCATTTTAACCTTTAGCCTTTGAAATCGTTTTAAAATAACTTCATTAGCTTCCCTATTAAAATGAAGAAGAAAATATATATAATGCGAGGATTAGTTGAAAAATAAAGGTTACACTTGGGCGTACTTTGGCAATGAGTTGTAAAAATGTTGAACAGTTTTAATCACATTCAAGTTTCGATTAGAGGGAGAAATAGATTCAGGAGATAGAGTTTTAGTTGAAATGGTGGGGGTAGTCACTGATAGCACACAAAAGGTGCTATCTTTAGAGCCTATTTATTGCTAGTTTTGTGGCTTCGTTCATATTTGTTTATTTTGTAGAAATTGAGTATTTGGAGTAAACCGAAGTTCTAAAAGAATTATGATGAAAATTGGGCTAATTGAACATGGATTTAAGAAGCCAAGTCGAGATACTACCAAAGAACATATTCTTGATTCGAGTTAAATTAATTTTTTCCCCTTGGTTCCCTTGTACTTCTAGAGTACTTAGCCACCTATTTATGGTTTTGAAGGCTTATAATTGGTTTATATGATCTGGATGCTTATTGTCACCTCGAAAGAGTTTTGGAACTGATTATATGGTTAACTTGCTTGATGTTTTGTAATGCTACTGATGGAGGCTTCGCAACCTAGTGCATGTACACACTGTCTACCAAGCAATAAAGGAGAAAGTACTCCAAGTATCGAATCCAAAGGGAACAGAGCTAACAAAAATCCAATTTAGAAACAAAGATCTCCTCTAAGTATGCGATCGAAGTAACTAAAAGTAAATAAGTGATGTTGTTGGGTTTTGTAAGGCATAAGCTAAGTAAATCGAAACGTAAAAGATTGATATAAACACAAATTAAAGAAGGGGGATCCTAAACTGTTTCAACCCCAGAGGATTATGTGCCCACCTATGCGCTTGCAAGTCGTCTCAACTAGGTGAGGCTTGTCACACCCCCTCCCGAACTAACCGCTAACTTAGCCCGGAAGATAGCGTGAAGCCATCAGACATCGTTTACCTTTCTAACGATACCTGTGACTTTGTAACATCTGATAAACATACTATGCTGGCTTATGAAATACTTTAAACACAACACAGCGGAACTTTGTTAATTACTATACGCGTAAGGAGCGGCTCTACTTAAACCTCACTTGAAAATTAAAATGGGTAGAGAGCACTACAACCCAAAATATACCCAACCATGATTTACACAACCACCACCACTAGTGCATACACGAACATAACTATACGTTCCTTCCAAAATATCTACAATGTATATACGGACTCGCTACAAAACCCCACCCACGTACAAAATATCAAACTTAGAGAGTGTTCGGCAGACTATGGCAGGATCTCAGGCACTGGGAGCTCGATCTCTACCTGAAAAGTTGGAAAACATTGAAAGAATGAGCTATGAGGCTCAGCGAGTGACTTAGTTAAAGCTACTAACTCGCAAATCATATCACCTGATAATCTATGAGCATATGAATCTGTATTCAAGCGTTAAATATAAATGTATAGTCACAATAGTTTTTCTTTTCAGCACTCCAGCAGGTATGTCATTAAAATCTCACAAGGCATATCAAGAATATTAACCTTTTAAGGAAAAACCATGTGACGATCTACGTTGTGTAGGGCACGCCCAGTACAACCAACATTCATTCTACGATGTAGTGGGGCCCGCCCAGCACTCCCATCATCTTTGTCGTAGTGGGCCCCAACCAGCACTCAGTACAGCATTGTTGTCATGGAGTACACTCAACATCGACAATAGAAAATGACCTGTGTGCACACGGTACTATACAGCCTCGGCTCAATATCTTAATCATTTCCTAGGAAACCATGTATGCTCTTAAGTATGTGTTCAATGTTTAAAAAAAAACATAAAGCATTTAAACTAATTCATTCTTAGGAAGTCTTATATTTCCATAAGCATAAATTCAGGCATAGAAATCGTTTTCGAAATTCGTTTTGTCACTCACAGTGTTAAAACTAGATCCTCGGCCCGTAAACTTGACCTACTTCCTCCTGGCCTGTCAAAAAAAAACCAAAACCAAGCATTAGAACTTCAATCTCATGACTTTCAAACTTAAGATTACAAATATCACTCCATCTATTTCCCAGCATTCTGCAAATTTCATACTCTAACCTCACATACTCATAACTTCTTCATTACTTGGCCAAAAATGATGTACTTTATACCAAACTCTTCTTTTTTGAACCCTCTAAAACGTATCTGAAGGAATGGAATCGAAATTCCCAAAGGATGTGTCCGTAAATACCCCGAAACCTACTTCCCTAAAATTAAACTTCTGAAATTTCCAGAATCGTTTTTCTGCTACACACCACACCTGATCTGAATTTTAAAGCCACTTCCAATTATTTTTTACTCACGACTTCTTCATGAAAGTTATAGGAAATTAAATAAGCTTTCCAACCATACCTAATGGAGCTTCTGATTAAAATCCTACAGATCAGCATGTCTCAAACACCAGAGGTTCCTCAGATTTGATAGCAAAATCTCTCCTCTGACTTCCCCTTCACAAATCAATAATTTAAAGTCAAATTTTGCTCAAGCTTCCTTCACAAAATTTGTTCGAAAATGGGTTAACTTTCAAGAAAACCAAATCTCACCTCTTAACTCTTCTTGTGGAGTTCAAAACGTTCTAAACATCAGTAGTGAGTAGAGTTGATCACCTAGTTGCCATGGAGGCTTGTGCTGAGTTTTCCCCGCCTTCTTCTTCAACTTCCAACCCCAGCAAGCTCTCTTTTCCTCTTTCTTCCACCTTCTCCCACGAAATGCTCTGTTTTTCTTTAATAAAAGAGAAGCAAATGGAAGAAAATGGGTTAGAAAGTGGAGTTAGTGGTGAGTGCTCCAAAGCTTATCCATTCCCACATTTCTTTTTCCTTTTTTTTTTAAAAAAAAAACAAAATATACCAAACACCTAGCTCCTTTTTTGTTTTCCCTTATCCATTTCTTTTGTTTTATTCCTCTTTTGGATACAACAATTTCCCAAAAAAAGTTTTAACAATTATTATTATTATTTTTTCCCTTTGTTTCTTTTTGTAAAGAAATTTCAAGGAAAAATCTTGGGTTTACAAGGCTCATAAGTGATTGTTGCCCATATGCGTCCGCATCTCACTCTTTTGAGTTCTGTATGGTTTGAGCAAAATGCAATCTGAATACGCCCGTAACCTATCCTTTTCGATACTTACAACTGTGAGTCAAGTTCCACACCTATTCAACTCTTTTCTAAGTGCTTTTAGGAGCTTATATAATTCATTAAACACATATGTCTACTGCTAATTGAACTTAGATTAAAAAAAAAAGAAGCAAACAACTTAAATGACTCTATAGGTTTTGACCTATGTCTAGGTTACAAAAATAAAGTCCTATTTCTAGGTACTTTTCACACATTGCTTTTATGATGATCGTGCTCAACCCAGCATTTTTAGTATTGAGTTTTGCACATAGTATGCTAACCTAAGTGATCAATTTAAGTTAACAATGAAACTTAAACTCAATAAAAGCAAACAGTGCAAAGTGTTGAGCAAAATTGCTTATGCACAAGGTTGAACTTTCTTAGGGTATCCACAACTTTGAATCCCCAAGAAGGAACTTAGTTCATAATTGAAAGGAAGATAAAATTGAAAAAGTAAAGAATAGAACTTAAATGAATAAAAACTGATTTCATTATGTAAGAAAGAATGTAGTACATTTGAATATGAAGGAAAACAATACAACAATTGAAATCGAAATACACAACAACCAAAATGAAAAATAGAAACTGAGCTAAGAAAGAAAAACAATAAACATAAACCTAGCTTGTTCCTCAATCTAACTTTCTCAACCTTTTTCAAGGAGAGACAAGTGTTTACCCTCTTCTTCTTTCAAATAAAGGGTCCAAACAAGGTTGAACAACACTAGGGAACTCGGAGTGGCAACTAGATACTAAGAACAAAGGATGAATGAAAACTATCTAATAATGAAATTTGTGTAGCCATCTGAAGTTGTTGAAAATGGGAGTTCTAGCTGCCTTTTATAGGTCTCTTAGGTCTAGGGTTTTTGCCGAGATCAGTGTGAAAGGTTGTAGCCGACCATAATCTCGTGATTTGAGGATAATGAGTGGAAAATCTTCCAAGAATTTGTCAAATTCATGATTTCAGGAAGATCTATTGATTAGGTCCAGTTGCGGTTGCATGTCGGGCGCATTTCTCATGTTTTCTAGCTTCAGTTGAAGTTTGCCTTTTGACTAAATATGAGGTCGCATTCTTGGGGACATATGGGTCCTTTTTACAGTTTCTGCACAAAAACATTAAAACTTAATAAATTCTTTACAAAATTGCATTTTTTTCTACCTGTTTACTAACTTTTTATTAAATCATAATTGCAAACACATGCTTAGCTTATTTTTACTTAAATTCACTCAAAATGACATGGTTTATGTTAATAAATACTCACTTTCTAAACAATAAACTTAGTTTTTAGAGCTAAATAACCCTCATAAATGAGAGTTATTAGTTACTCTTTGGATAAAATTCATCCTTATCTGCTTTTCATTATGTTAAATAAAATAAAATGCTTTACTTTTAAATTTTAATGACAAAAATAGCTACCTCTACTGTGATCAGTTAGGAACACTTGTGAGTAAAAGTGCCATGGGTACGGGTCCCTGCAGTGGATATGTGAAAGCTAGTGTCCATCAAATTAAAGAAAAATTCAAGTTACGGGAAGTTTCACCCCGTTTATAGGTACCCTAGTGGCTTAGTACTTTCTTAAGTATAGGAAAGCTTGATAATTGGAACTTAGGGCTAAGTAGAGGAAAAACAAATTGAGGGTTGTATAAAACTGTTCCAGGCAGGGTTATAAAGGCTAAAATATGAGAGGCTTCATATGCACAGGTGAGGGATGAAAAGAATTAAATTAAATTAAATTTCTTGATGAATTGTTGTGGTCTTGTACTTTCTTCTATTGTGGATAATTTTCTATTTCAAACATTGAGACTTGAGTCACTTGTATGCAACGATTGATTCAGCGAGTGGTTTTATTTTATTTTACTTGAGGACCAACAAAAGCTTAAGTTTGAGGGCATTTGATAGCACACAAAATGTGTTATCTTTAGAGCCTATTTATTGCTAGTTTTGTGGCTTAATCGGTTACTTTCACGTTCATATTTGTTTATTTTGTAGAAATTGAGTATTTAGCAAATAAGAGTTTCTAGAAGAATTATGGTGAAAATTGAGCTAATCGAATATGAATTTAAGAAGCCAAGTCAAGAGAATGAAGGAATCAAGCCAAAAATTTCGAGGAGATAGCATCAAGATGCTACCAAAGCGTAAAAACACTCATATCTGTAGCACTCAAGCCAATTATCCTGCACGGAGAGCGTTAAGACGTTACGAACTTTCACCTTCTGTCATAAAAACACACGTGAGCATTTCACGATTGGGACTTTCCATTTGAAGTGTCACGACGCTCCCATTCCTTTTCACGTTTTTAAGGACAACGTCTCAATGCTGTCTCTAGCGTCTTGACGCTGTGGTATGATACCTATATTCATCTTTTTGCCAACGATTTCGGAGAATCGATTTTGAGACTACAACCCTAATTTCGATTTCTACACAATTTGAAGAGTTAGAGGACAGAATTGGAGAAAAAAAAAAGAGATTTTGGAGCTTGAGATCGTGGAGATTGCAACGGAGAGGGAAGATCAACACACAATTCTAGTTTTCTTCTTCTTCCTTTTTAATTTTGTAGTTGTAGTTATGGAGTTGTATTTGGTTTAGTTGTTGTAATAGTGAACATGAGTGGCTAAATTCATTTGTCTTAAGGATTGATTTAGCCATTAGACCATATGATTTAATTAATTGAATTTCATGATTGATTGTCTTAATTTCATTCCTGCTTTTATATGCTTAATGCTTTTAATCTCTTGGTCACAGATTAATTGTTGAGTTGGTCTAAATTCATACTTGATAAAGGGTGGTTTAGACAAGAACTTAATTGCATGACTAAGGATAGTTCTAACTTATCAATGATTAGGGCTCATTTAGAGGTTGTTTAAAGATGGATCTTAATGCTTTGCATGTTGTTAAATGCTAAACATTCACATCAATTTTATAATATTACAAGAGAATTACGTGCCCTCGTTAGAGTCATTTATGATTTAGGACTTCTTGACTTATGGAATTGTAACGTCCCAGGCCCAAGATTCGGACTAGGATTTGGAATCCGGATTCGGCACCTGATGGCCCCGGCATTCCCCTGCATCCCCTGCGACCTGGCCACGTCACCTTACTTGTCTTGAACTACTTCTAAGAGTGAAGAATGTCCCTACAAACCAACACGGGTCCTTCCAGCATGCTTTGTCCTCACTCACATGCTTCCTAGGAAAATTCTCAAGAGGTCACCCAACATAGGATTGCTCCAAGCTAAGCATGCTTAACTTTGGAGTTCCTATGATTAAGCCACCAAAAAGGAAGGTGCACCTTATTGGTATAGGTAGTAGCAATCAATTCTTTTAAGCCTTTCTTAACCATATCTTGCATAGCCTCAGTATCCCTCTCATTCGGATGTGGTCTCGGTTCATTCATGTACCCCTCCTAATCTCGGGCGTTACAGGTATGTTTGCATGCTCAATCTGGTTTGTTTTATTAATTGAATCATGGGTTTAATACGTGAAATCAATTTCTTAGGATATTTTTCTCCTAATTTGTCTCAATCTTTATTTTTAGTTATTTCTTTAGGTTCGTTTTTGACTTCACCACTCATTTCCTTTCTCTAAATAAAATTGGATGATGGTATTTGTGGTATTTAAGTGAACTAGGACCCCAATCTTGAGAACAATACTCTGACAATCTTATCAGTACTATATTAAAACTTAACTTGTACACTTGCGATATTCCACTAAAAATCACGCAACGGCCACATTATGAGAAAAGTCACACACTGGTGAAAATCAACATCTCTTTGACTGTGGAAAATCAAATATTAGAAAAGTTGAAGGAGGGAGGAGTCAAGGGAGAAAACTTCATGTGAAAGGAATATGTTTATGAGAGAAAATTTGTAGAAGAGTGGAGTTAATTGAAAGTGTTGGTGGTGAAAGGTAGGAGAACAATAAAGAAAAAGATTGTCTGACGAAGAAAGATACTTTTCATCCTCAAATATAAGAAATCTATCAAGAAACAATTGTCTTTAGGTATTTTTGTCTTGAATTTCTTTGTTTGTCTCTTTCTCTTCTCCATTCATTCCTTACCATTAATTTTTGTTAATTGATCAAGATTAATGGTGAGAGGAAAACAATAGTTTTAGAGATAAAGATTCCAAATTTCGTATGTCCTTTGTAGTCTACTTCAAATCTTTTAATGGTGAGAGGAAAACAATAGTTTATCCCAATCTTCAAATTCGTTCCTCTGCCCCCAAATTTTGTAATGTCATTTCGAATATAACTAAGAATGTTTGATATTTTTTTACAACTTGCCACCACATCATATTTTCACCTTCATTTTAAGCTAGGGTTTAAGGTTAAAATGGTTGTTTTGAAACAATTTCAAAAGTTAAAGGTTAAAATGGTTGAAACGATAAAGGCATAATTGAAACTTGTCCTAAAGTCCTGGGGCATAATTGAAACATATCTTAAAGTTCAGGGGCATAGTTAAAACCCGCACCTATGCCACGTGTACCACTATTTTAGAAGTCACTGTCATGTCACTCTTTGGTCTTCATTTTAATGGAAAGTTGATAGAAGGGTTATTTTAAAACAAATTTAAAGTTTAAGGATAAAAATAAAACTTTTGAAAGTTCATGAGTATTATTAAAATCTACACCAAAGTTCAAGAGTATTTTGTACAATTTAACATTTTAAATATTATATATATATATTTTTAGTTCGACAACATGTGGGCGTTGGAAATTCAAATATTTGACCTTTTGGTTAATAATACAATGTTTTAACCAGTTGAGCTATGCTCAAATTAACATTCAATTCTAATTATTGATGTTTAGATGGATTGAACTAATCAATTTGACCTAAAACTTTCAAATTTCATCATAATTTAACTTTAAATTTGGATAACTATTTCAATTTTTTCCTTATGTTAAACTTTTACTACATTGTCAATCTAAACATAGTTCAACTAGTTAAGACATTCTCACATTGACCAAGAAGTTAGAGGTTCAAATCCCCATCTAACTAAAAAAAATGTTAAAAATACCATTTTGGTCCCTATACTTTGAGTTTTATTCCATTTTAGTTATTGTACTTTCAAATGTCCAATTTTAGTCCATGTACTTTTAATAAATCTTAAAATTAGTCCCTATGATAAGTGTATTGTTAATTTTTTTCAAAAAAATATTTAGTCTCTATTAGTTTTCCCTTTATAAATTTTGAAAACATATTCATGTGGTGTATTTTATTACATGAAAATTATTATTATTATTTAACCAAATTCGTTAAAAATTAACTTCAAAAGACTAATTTTAAGATTGATTGAAAGTACATAGACTAAAATTGAATATTTAAAAGTACATGAACCAAAATGAAATGAAATCTAAAGTATAGAGAACAAAGTGGTTATTTAACCAAAACAAACTTTCACTATATTCACTCGCTAATTAAAAAAAATAACATAGAAAACTCTCAAAACTCACTCATTTCAACAAAAGTCAAACCCTAACAAACCAATGCACAAAATTGAGCTTGTACAAATCACAAGATCAACGACAAAGTGAGCATTGTTGTAATTGGCATGTACTGTGACCTCTGTTGAATTAAAAAAAAAAAAAATCTCCTACCCCCAAATATTGTGGTACTAAAACTCCATCCATTTCTTATGCGACTCTGATTTCCTTTTCGTGATCCATTGAAGGTATGTGAGGATTCTTTTCAAAATTCTTTTTTTCTTCCTTTTCTTGAAGAATCTTTTTTCTTTTTTCAAAATTTCCTTTCAAAATTCTTAAAACGAAAGCTTAACAAAGATCCAATTTGATAAATTGAAAGTTTAGAACAAAAATAAGCCATAAAATTGAACTGGGTTGGGGGTATAATCGTCTTTTAGAACTGGAAATGGATAGGATAGGCCTGAAGTTCAAAACCAGCAGAGCCATGGCTAAAACTAGAACGAATCACAGTTATGCTCTTTCATTGTTACTAGACAAAGAGGACCTTGAAGGACTCTTCCATGGCGTCCCTGACTCTTTCCCTCTGCTCAAATTTCGCCACTCATTGCCGAGTCTTCAGCAAGCAGAATCTACCTTCATCAACCCCAAATTTCCCCTCAAATTCCCACCATGATTCGTTCAATTTCGCCCTTTCTAGTTCGTCATCTTCCCTCAAACTCTCTTCTTCTTCGATTCCTTCTTCCCGCCCTGCATTTCCATTCGTCCTCAAGTCCTCGGAGTCTGAAGCGGCAGTAATCGAGTCTGAGCCTGCTGCTTTCCAAACCGTTGAAGTCCCCTCGGAAGAAGCCACCAAGCGCGAGGAAATCTTTGCGGTAGTTATGGTTAGTGTTTAATTTCACTACACTAGCTTCTTGCATTTTGATTTCAGCTCCTCCTTTCCCTTCAAGTTACTTTCGTTCTGTATTTGTGTAAAATGGTGAATTAATCTGTTACTGTTCAGACGGGATTTTTGTACTGCGATTTACTTTTATATGTGTTTGTGTTTTTTTCAATAGATTGGATCCCGCCAATATATAGTCTTTCCAGGGCGTTATATCCATACCCAGAGGCTGAAAGGAGCTAACGTCAATGATAAGGTTGGCTTCTTGAATACCCTACTCGTTGTTTATTGGATTATCTGAGTATCTTAGTCTGTGAGTATGAATGTTGTATTAGGAGATGTAGAGTATTCTTGCATTGTATGAATTTTATGGTCATACATTGTGATAAGCAATGATTTGTATTGTGTTTTGCCACCTCCTTCCGGATAGTTACCTAAGAAGTTAGAAAGTAATTTTAGGAATTGATTGAGAGACTTTTGATATTATTTGGGTAAAAGTTTCATCTCTTATTCTGATGTGTTACTCTTATCAAAGTGATAGAGTTTCCATTTTTCATTTTGGCATTAATATGTTTGGCAGAGTCTTCCTAAGTTAGAGCCATTATTACGCAATAGTAATATAATTGGTTCAGAAAACTGCGTTGGGAATTTAAAAGAGAATAATGAACATAGTCTAAAAACTAGCAAGAAATATGCAACAAAATTATGGTTTTTTTTACATGTCTTTGTACTTTATAATAAGTACTTTACCGTTATGGACATGTCTCCATCACAAAGGTCAATCACTATTGGATAAATTTTGATCCTTCATGGTCCTAAGCTTTCTTTTGTTAGTGAAAATTGGTTTCCAGCATGTGTAAAATATAATATGGAGCTCATATTTAGCGTGCTTAAATTAGATAGTTTGAGCTAGAAGCCTGTTATGAAACATTTGATTTATCCATGAGGGGTTTGAGATCTGGATTCCTTTACTAACTGCATAGAAGAACCTTTTTGGCTTTTCATTGTTAGTATTATGATGATAATTTTGGAACTTGCTTGATATTATTTCGTGAATGGCGTTGCTGCTTGGCATCCTGGATGCTATCTGTTGGACATCAAGGGGAAAAAGTGTGAGATGGTAAGAGAATCAGTAAGAGCGAGAGAATTTTGTTAGGTTTGGAAGAAATGTTGAGAGAATCTAGAAAAGTCATTCCTGAGTAGTGGTGCTAGAGCTTGATCTTGGGGCAGTATCTTGGGTCAGAGACAGTTTGACAGGAGCTTCCTCATAGCCTAAATCTTTTGTCCTTTAGAATGACATACTCCTTAGCTTAGCTGTGATTCTTTTATACATTTCATCAAATAATCGGGGTGTTTTTTTTTCAGATTTCATTGGATGACCTCTTTATGACCAGTTGACCTTGAATCTCGAGACTTATCTATTCTTCTTCTCTTGTTACAAAGAGTTTGTCTTTTCCCTAGCTCTTGCAATTTTTGCTTGTTCATTCATGGACTCTCAAGTCTTGCAACCTTTCCTTGTAAGTTTCCTTTTGCTCATTTGTTGATCTTTTTCAGCCCTCTAGTCCTCATTTCTTCGCTAAAGCTAAAATCTCAAAGAAGCTTAGGTTTTTTCTCCTAGTTGATCATTTTGGGAAGGATAGACATGGACCTGGTCCATGTTAGTGTATGGTTTTGAGACCCTAGTAGTGTGTGCTATACAATAAGGTAACATAAGATTTGGATAATGTATTATGAAGGCGTCACTTTACTATAAAAGTTTGGAACAGACTTCTTGAAACGTTTTGTGCTAGTTTGGCTTCTTCTAGAGGTTGATGGGACATGAAAAAAGGAGGTGCTCATTAATCTTCCTTTGCATAATAGTTGATGGGTTCTTTGGTAGGTAGGAGGGGGTTTGGATTGAGGCTTACTTCAATGCTTTTCTTTGGGTAATCACTACATATTTTTTTCTTTTTTGTAATTGTTATGTTTTTTTTCTGTTTTTTTTCCCTGAAAAAGAACAGCTTTCATAGGATAGGAAGAAAGAATACAAAAAGATTACAAATCCATAAAAGCACTCTAATGGGCAGAAATAGCATTGACTGGGTAATTACTAAAAGAATTGCAAAGAAAACTCCAATTTGAAACCGAAGAAACTAACATATCCTAAACAGCATCACTAGAAATTTCAATCTCCTGAAAAATTCTTATATTTCTATTTAACTACATCTCCAAGAGGCATCACTGCATTGTTATAAGATTTTACTTTTTCTTTTAACAAACTCCCACAAATAATATGCTTAGTAGTTTCTTTGATGTTCTTTGGAAAGTGCCAGTGGATATTAAGGATTTGGATGGAGACATACTACCATTTGGAAGCAGATTTGCAATTGTGGAAAGGATAGTCAAAATTGTTTCATCTTTCTCTTTGCAAAAAAAAAAAAAAAAAGAGCACCAATTGGGAAATACGCAAATGTTTTAATGGGACCTTTGTTTTCTGTCCTTAGCATGGATTCCCTCTGACTGTGATGGCCGAAGGAAGAACTTCGATCTTCTTCTGATTTAGCTTTGTGGGGAATTCTCTATTCTTTTTCATCATGGAATTTACTGCTGATCATCTGCTAGAGAAAAGTCGTCAAGTTCTAGCTCCCAACTTCCGTCGTCTTTACTTTTTAAAGTAACACTTTCTAGGTGGCTATTGAGAGTACTCCTTTCATCTATGTTGTCTTTCTGGAGATTTCTTCTGAAATTCACTTTTAAGAGCTTGTCAAACCAATGGATTAAACGAAGAAATTAGCTTTAGAAATGTAACGAGAGTAACTATTGACCAAAATTTATTTGAAAGCCACCACATATGTACATACATTTGTGAATGTTGATTCAGGTTGTACTTCTTCGAGTCTACATTGAGTAACTAAATGAATTCCATCATAGTCGACAAAACTAACAGATTGATTATATGATAACAAATAGATCTCGTCTCATCTATTTATGTGCAATGCATTATGTGATACTG
This sequence comes from Trichosanthes truncata, assembly GCA_033996785.1. Classification (NCBI taxonomy): domain Eukaryota; kingdom Viridiplantae; phylum Streptophyta; class Magnoliopsida; order Cucurbitales; family Cucurbitaceae; genus Trichosanthes; species Trichosanthes truncata. The sequence continues at coordinate 26,485,841 of JAWPNB010000009.1, forward strand.
TGACCATCTTAAAAGGTTTTTTAAATTTCTGATTGTGCAGATAACTCTGAACAAGGTTTTGCTCGTGGGAACAAAAACTCAGACATACATTGGAAAACCCGTAGTGACAAATGCTGCTGTTCATGCCGTTGTCGAGGAGCAGGTAATGCATCAACTTACTGATCATCCCCTCTTCATCGGAATAAAAGGGGAAGACGAGGAAATAGAACACGCTTCTTCTTTTGTTAGATTGTCTTCTTGTTTTTATTTCTCTTCCTAATTGCTCATTTGTTTCTCTTATTCAGGGATTAGATGAGAAAGTAATCGTCTTCAAGTACAAGAAAAAGAAAAACTACCGAAGAAACATTGGACATCGTCAGGTATTTCTCAGTCTGCGCCTCTCTCTACCCTTGTTGTATTACACAATTTTGCACCATGTTCTTGGTGTTTGCCTCGTCCACCCGATCTCTCTCTCTCTCTCTGTGCTGTCATTCAACTGCTTCCATAGCTTCAACTTCTGAACTGATTCACTGATCATAGGAATTTTTTATGTGCATGAGTTTAGAGAATTCTGTGAATATTCACATTCCTCTTTGTAATTTCTGAATGTGTTTTATTCGAATGATGCAGCCGAATACGCGAATTAGGATAACGGAAATCACTGGATATCAAGACTATCCAGCAGCCACACTTGAGTCGTAGAAACAAATTCTGATGAATTGATCAGCTGCTTTGAAGATCGTATCGTTATTTCTTGCTCAAAATTCCCCCTTTTTGTATGTAAGTTCTTGTGAATCAAATGTTTCAATTGAGTTATTTCTATCTGATAATGAATCTCAGAAAATCACTAGTGAACCATCTGCCAATTTTTCAAAGAAATCTGTTGCTAATATGGAGTCCTAGACATTTACCAATTAAGCTTAATATTAAAGGGTATCTAAATTCATTGGGCGTATTTTAAATATGGTATATTTATTTTTCTTTTTAATCAATTATCTTTTTACATTATGTAATAAGAAGAGGAAATTGCAATAAGAGATCTTCAAACAATTGCATGTATTAATTTTAAATTTATTATTACTTGCGTAATCCTTTCTTGTTCATTCAATAATTTTTCTTGAGCTATACAGTAACTGTGGATAAAAAATGTAAAAACTACCTTTGAATTATAATTATATTGCAACTACATATTGCTATGAATAACTCTATTGTTTACAATTTAAATAATGTGCAAACTACTCAAACTATTGTTACAATTCAACCTCAAGTCTTCATTTCTACTCTATTCATGCTCAAATGTAAGGGGTTTTTTTTTCCTTGTGAATATTCAAATAAATTTATGCCTACTTTAATTAAAAGACTAAATTATTCAAAATGCTCTTAAACTTTAATTTTAGTTTTAATTATAATTGATTTGAATATGTCCCTAAATAATTATATTGATAGAATGAATGACAAAAATTGACAGTGTTGAAATGTAAATAGAATGATGGCAAACATACTGTGAAAGTACCTATTAGTTATCAATACTTGCTAATTTTGTCATTCACTTTTTAAAAGCTTTCTATCATTTCTTTCGTTTACAACTTAGTAACTACATCAATTTCTGTCGGTCACTCATTTTAAGTTAAAATTGTTTTAAAATATAATTAAAGGTCACTCATTTTAAGTTAAAATTGTCTAAAAATATAATTGAATGAATTTAACAGTAGAAGTGAAAATTTGTAAACAATAGATTTATGATTGAAACTAACTTCAAAGTTCAAAGATACTTAGATAAAATGTTCAGTTCCATTTTCCCTCTTAGGTTGTTAATCTATTCATCTTTTTTTTTTTAGTTCAACAATTGTAGAGTAGAGAGATTGAACCATCAATATTTAAGATGGTAATTCGTACTTTATCCATCAAACTATGCTCAATTTGACAATCTATTCATTTTTATCATGCATGTCAAGCAGCCAATCCAATCATTTTTATCATGCATGCAAAAAAATTCATAGCGTTCCTAGACTCACCTTTTTAACCTAGAATAGAAAACAAGTTTGCAAAAACAAAAACCCTCACCCACCATAGAAAGTTCCATCTTCAATTCAATTCACATCAGAATCTGCAGTCCACAACTATCATTGTAATCTTCTTTTGAGTCTTAAGTTTACCATTAGCTTTTATACCTGTGATACATATTTGTAACATCTAAAGACAAAATTGAAGGGAACTAAGAGTTGAGATCTAAACTGAAATTCAAAGACAATACAATTTTCCCAATAAGATAATTAGGATATGTAGAAATCTATAGAAAAAAATATAGTTAGTTTTCAATTTGTAACCTGTCTAGACCCTGTGTGCCTTTTCAATATATAATGCAACAAAAATGATAATAAATATAAATAACCTATATTGAGTGTAATCAGCAGCTCCTAATATGAATTAAAATATCTTCATCTAATTTTTCTTTTTAAAGCCTCCAACCAACTGCCTATTCATCTACTGAACGTATAATGTGAGCTATAACAGCTTGATGGTACACAGTCTGCATCTGAACCGCCACGGTATCGCCATGGTTAGTATCATCAATCAGAGCACTTGAAACCAATATCAATCTGTACAGAACAAGGAAACAAGAGGGAGTCGGTATATAAGATGTAGAACTAAGCAAGGGAGAACATTCGAAAAAATGTGATTCGAAAAGCCAAATCCAACCAAAACTGACGTTCTGTGTGTTGTGTAATGCAAATGGTTTAAACTATGCACTTTGCTGTGACTACATATAAAGAGCAATGAATTTTATATCTTGACTGCATCAACTTTGTAGCATCAAGGCCATCTCTTATGATCATTGTGGTAAAATGGTATCTTCGAAATGACAAGTTTTCTTTTGAAGGGGATGAACAAAATGCCATTTCTAGACAGTACTTCCATGACTAGCAATAAATCTTAAAATTGTAAAATAATAGATGTCATGCTAGATGATAGTCTGAAGCAGATCAGCCTATAAAGCCTATAAGACTGGCTCCATGGTGGCACATAAGATGAAATGAGTTTTAGATGATATATGTTGGAAAATTTTCTTTCCTTTAGTTCAAAAATTATGTTTCATGGGGAGACACAAAAATTCATACTACAAAGACCTGTTATAGCAGCCATCCATACAAATGGCTCAGGCAGAAATGACGGAGCCCAAAAAATTGCCTTCATTCGTATACTCGCTTCCTCTTTAGAAGAGTAGGTAGAATGGAGATAAAACCAATAAAGAAAAGCACAGACAAAGTTTTGAAATCGTATAAATCCTTGACCGATTTCAGATCCCCCAGTGCAAGTCCAGCCTGATAATAAGATAATGAGTTGACAGTTAGCTAATTAGCCAAACACATTCTTAGATACCTTTCTGGTCTCAAATGTTACATTCTTAGATACCTTTCTGGTCTCCAATGTTTTAACCCACAATTAGAAGATAAATAAATCATGCATATTATCTTCAAGATGCTTGCAAAAAATACAGCTACGAATGTAAGATCTTACAAGCAGTTGATAAAGAACCAAGACGATCTAAATACGTAACCAAAGTCAGGCAAATTCCAACCAAATATGGTGCTTGTAGAGGGAAGAAATGAGCAAAAAATAAAAATGTACAGAACAAAACAAACATAATGCTCTAATTTCCTAAGAAAAAACAACGTCAACAAAAAGGTTAAAAATTTTAGTCTTCAATCAAGCAACCATCACATATAAGCCAATCCAAGATGTGATAAGAGCCATGCCTCTCCATTACCAAGTTATATTAAAGATAAGGTCGACCAAGACATCAGACACAACAGCCATTTCTCCACTGCATTCAAGGGAAACTCAAATTTCAAGTATTCTATTTTTCTTATGTGTTAAAGGAAAAAAAAAATCAAATTTCAAGTACTCTCCAACAGTATTTACATGGAAAGCAATCTATAAATATATAAATACAGCTGACTTAAGAGAGATTTAATATATTGAATAGCAAACAGGGAGGAACAGCAAACAATAAAAAACGTTGAAAAGGTTGCTTTGCGATAGAATGAAAACTACAGGAAAAACAAATCACAACATCAACAATGGTAGAAATTTACCCTGACTGTGATATAGGATGCTGGAACAAGGCCAATTAAAGTTGCCAAGAAGAAAACATGAAATGGGATGTCAACAATAGGTGACGCCAAGTTGATAAAAAGGTTTGGTAATGTCGGAGTTATCCTTAGAAAAAGCATATAATTGAGCAGCTTTTCTCGATGCTTTGCTATCTGGATACTCAAAGTCAAGAGTTCAAAGCAACGTTAGATGTGATTAGAGAGTTCTCATATGATCGAATTCGAACAAAAATTACAGTAAGTAAATACCTCTGCCTGGAACATTTTCAACTTTTCAGGCCACATCCAATAAACTAAAGGTCTTCCAATCAACTTAGACAGAAAAAAGCAAGACGATGCACCAGCTGTTGCATTAAAGACAACTAACAGAAGACCTCTGATAACACCAAATAGAGCTCCAGCAAGCAATGACATGAAAATTGTTCCAGGAATCATGAACGTTTGCATGAATATGTAGGTTGAGCAATAACCTAGAATGAATTGTGCTGGATGATCTTTGGCATAATTTGCAAAGAGATCCCTAGAGCATAATCAAACAGAGAAACTAATTAGGAGACAACAAATGGAGCATTAAGAATCCTAATGCTGAGGAACTAACTCAACATGCTGACCGATAACAGTAATTTGCATGAACATTCTGTTAAACTACTAAACTCAAGCTTATGATATATTTAACTTTTATACATATTCTTAACATTCTCCTCAAAGCTTGAAAATTAGAACATGACTCAACAAGTGTTTATCAATATTTTTTGGGAGGAAATGACATTACATGGTTTCAATCGAATAATCTTTTACTCTGATACCATGTTAAACTGCTGCCAAAACCAATAGTTTAAGTTGATGGATTATTGTATGTTCAATCTTTTAACCATATTTTTCACACATTCAACCTATGATATGTACTGACAAGCGAAAAAATAGCAACATCGAACCTATTCTGCAATTTCAAGAGTTAGTATACATAATCAAAAGACCCCATCCTTCTATCCAAGTAATAAAACCGCATGAAGTGTTCCTCATCCATTCTCAATTAGCAAGAAACCATCCTCATCTTTCAGTACTCCAATCCTAATCCCACCCTCAGCATCCCCAAAATCGTTTCAAAACCAATTTCCTTCAATTCTCGAAATCAACTTCATCACAACATCTCCACCCCCTCTCTGTTTCAGACAATCAAAAACTTGAAAAAGAACAACCACACCCTCCCTTCCAATTTCACAAACCATCAACAATCATATCACAAACCCCACATGGCACAAGGGGAAAGAAGGCAATAAAATGTCCCCAAACGAAAAGGGGCAGAACAGAATCAGACATACTTGAGCACCCGAAGATCCGAAAGGGTCCTTGGTAGCTTAACGCTCTGGTATTCTGCAGAAGGAATCGTCAAGTACACACACACGAGGCCAGTGGAGCACACAAGGAATATGCCAAGAGCCGCAGCTAGCTCCCACTTCGTCAATGGAAACCTCTCAAATTTAGGCTTCTTGGCCGTCGGAGAGTCATCTTCCTTCAGCTTCTCCTCATCCCTCATCGCCACATTCCTCGAAGCCGCCATTAACCGATCGAACTAAAGATTTCCCCAAAATTTTCACACGATTAGAAGGAGAATTCAAAAGGGTCACCCGAGAAAAAAAAAGGGTTCCCAAGAAAGTACCTACACGACACTGATACGACGTTTGTGCGTTATCAAACGTCAAATTGTGGTCAACAGCATCATCATTGAAACAAATAATGAAGGCAGATCTGGGAGTTGGTTCTGTTGTTGGGAACTTGAGACAATCGCTACTGAAAAACGGGAGAAAATTGTGTTTAATTGAGAAATTGGGCAATCTGAGAAACGTAGAAAACAGGGGAATGGTGAGAAATTTGTGGTTAATTTATGAAGAAGAGTTTCAGTGGGGAAGGAGTCTTGTAATGTATATATGGCTTTAAGCCACCGTCTGATCTCGGGGAGTAATGGAGGAAGACCGAAGACGGAAGGCGGTGAACTCATCAAAATTTTGACCTTCTTCTCTTTCCTTATAGCATCTTCCTCTTCCCCCGCTTATTCTATTATTTGGCTTTTATTAAAATATTATTTTAGTCTACGTACACGTCTAGACTTTATTATATTTTAGTTCCTATATTTTTAAATTTCTAATTTTAATCATTGTAAAACTTAAAATTGAAGTTAAATTTTATCAAAATTAGTTCAATAATAATAATAATCTATCTAGACTTCACATTTTTCATTTTTAATTTAAAGATTTTTCCTTCCGTTAGATTCAATTTGAATAAAGATTCTAAAATCTTTACGAATGTGATCTCTAATTTAAATAAAAGTTCTAAAATCTCTACTATCTCCAATTTTCTAACTAACTAATGCATATTTGAATAATTTGAATAATAAAATGATAAATTAAACACATTTGAATAATAAAATGATAAAAATATATTATTAAACATATTTGAATAATAAAATGATAAAATAATACTTATATCGAATCTTCTAACTAACTAATGCATATTTGAATAATTTGAATAATAAAATGATACAACAATACTTATTTATTTATTATATATTAAATAATATTTACTGCATATTTAAAAAAAATAAAGTAATATTTAAAGATTTTTTAACGAGTATATAAAAAATTAATAACAAAAAACAAAATAATATTTTTAAACCTATGTGTTTTCGAGAATATGAAATTATTATGAAAGATTTTTTAAAAAATAAACTAATATTTTAAAAAAAATTAATGCATATTTAAAAAGTGAAGAATAAAAACTTTTAAAAATTTTGAACAACTATTTTTTGAGAATATGAATTAAAATAATACTAAAATACTTTTTTTTAAAATAAAGATTTTTTTTTTGAAAAGTCATCTGTCTTAAGAAAACATTTGAATTCTTAGCCAAATTTCAAAAACAAAAACAAGCTTTTGAAAACTATTTTTTTTAGTTTTCAAAACTTAAATTGGTTTTTTGAAAATATATGTAAAAAGTGGATAACAAACCAATAAAATCATAGGTGGAAGTAGTATTTATAGGTTTAGTTTTTAAAAATAAAAAACAAAATACCAAATGATTATCAAATGGGCGTTAGATTTCTCTTTTTAGTAGATTTTCGTTACTTCATTTTTCAGTGGGCAATGGGTTTTTTTTAATTCGGGGATAGTCTAATTTTTTTTAGCTTTTTGTTTTTCAAAAGAGGTCGTTTATGCTTGTCAAGAAATTAATAAAATAATTAAAACTGATTTGATAATAATTTCGTTTTTAGTTTTTTTTTTTTTTTTGAAAATTGTGTTTGTTTTTTCATAATTTTTTTTACTATGGTTTTCATCTTTTTTTAAACAAACATTTGAATTGTTAGTTAGATTCCAAAAACAAAAACAAGTTTTTTAAAACTATTTTTTCTAGTTTCAAAACTTGGCTTGATCAATTTTGAAAACATCATTAGAAAGTAGATAATAAAAAATAAAAAAAAAAAAAAAACTCATAGCTAGGTAAAAGTAGTGTTTATAAGCTTAAATTTCAAAAACAAAAAACCAAATGGTTATCAAATAGGCCTAAATAATCAAATACACTTTTTTTTACTTATTGGATGTATATTGGAATGTGTCTGACACCAACAATACTTGAAAAAAATAAATGGAAAATTAAATATTAATTTTAACGTACAAGTTATATCAATTTTAACTCTAAATTTTTAATTTTATCAAAATGTCTCTTAAGCTTCGATAAGTGTTGCAATTTTCACCTAAAAACTTTAAAAATAAGTGTTGCAAAATTTACCTTATACAGTATGTTTTCATTCCAAGAATTGTTGAAAAAAATATACTCCCATGTGCTTCCAATGAATTATAAACACATGTTATACTCATGGAAAAGTCTATAAATAGAAGAGTCATTTTTCATTTTGAGGGGTCGTAGGTCAGAAGATTGAGAAAGCTCCAGAAAGATTCTTTGGAGAAGAAAATTGAAGGGAATTGAAGATTGTTAAGGTGTGATATAATTAAATTACCATAACCCATCAACTTAATTAAACTTTTGGGTTGATTGGTGATTTAATAAAAACTAATATAAGAAAAAGAGTCTAGACATAGGATGGCACATATAGGCAATTTCACTTATTAGGGCAGAAACTCACTTGAATCTCCATATTACCATTTACATCCTCACGCTTTTCTCCATATTACCATTTACATCCTCACGCTTTTCTTAAATTACTATTAGTTGGTTTCTTAACCAATGTTTTTCACTAAACATTCGTTTGCATTCACACTAGTCGCTATGGATCGATACTCTGGAATATTCCAGATATTACTTATGGACAATGCATACTTGCACTTGAGCTTGGCTAATTATATTTTCTTTTGTAGAGTCCAACAGTTCACCTTTGCTACAATTCAGCCACGACATTCGCATTCACCAAAACACATATTTTTAAAATATAGTATTAATTAATTATAGATGGAGATTCTAACCTTCAACTTATAAAGAAGAGATACTTTAACCATTGAACCATATATTCATGTTGACTAGTCTACCATTCTCATTTTAATCGCAAACTGTATTGTGAGGATATGCCACTACTTTTTTAACCATGGTCTATAATGAAAGTATAAACCAAATGCTTGCTTGTCTAACCATGGTATATATCGTGGGAAATTAGACAACAATTATTATTCTTTTTTTTAGTACAACAAACATAGAGTATGAAGATTTGAACCTCCAACCTTAAGAAAAAGAGTATAGGCAAATTACTGTTGAACTAGGCTCACTTTAGCCATAATTGTTATTAATTATGGTCTATGGGTTGTTGAGACTTAATCTTCTTCTACATTGTACAGTTGTACTTTAGTTTACTTGTCTAACTTTCCTGTAATCACGTGTAGCTTAGGTGGGTTGGTATTGCTTAGTCAAATCTCATTTATTGTTATGTTGACTTCTACCCTTGTTAAATAGGGGTATGAATAGTTTGTTCAGTGATAAGAGGAGAAACAACAATAAAGACAAAGTGAGTGGGTTCTCTCAAGAAGATTGCTTTCTTACATTTCAAAACACATCAAAATCGTTCCTGGTATCAGAGCTTACTAAAATGGCTGACCACTCTGTTTCAAATCCTAGAGATGAAATACCTAAAAGACCAGCCCTGATTGATCCTCCAATCACTCCCACAAGGGTATCAACACAGACTACTAATGAAGTACCTGCTGAAAGAGGAAAAATCCAGGTACGCTCGAAGGACTGCCCAGTAGGAAAATTTTCCTTCACTAATCTCCTGAATCAGACAACATCCCTCAAACTTGATCACGAAAATTTCCTTCTCTGGCAAAGTATCGTGATACCGATCCTTAAAAGCCACAAGTTGGAAGGTCATTTGACAGGAGCGACACCCAGCCCAGAACACTCCATTATCATCCCACCTTCAGAGGATGAACCAGACGACCTGTTACTCCAAATCCAGAATACGATATCTAGAACACTGCCGATCAACTCATAGTAGGCTGTTTGTATACTCGATGACTCCTGAAATTGCAGTCCAGGTTATGGGATACGACACAACAAAGCCTCTATGGGATGCTATATACGATTATTATGGGGTGCAATCACATTCCCAAAAAGACCATAATAGGCAGATGTTGCAGCAAACAAGGAAAGAAAATATGAAGATGAGAGTTATCTCAATTTGATGAAATCATATTTTGATAATCTTCAACTGGCCGGGTACCCCATGGACATGAGAAGCTTCATCTCATTCGTAATCAATGGACTAGATGAGGAGTATAACCCCATCGTTTGCTTTCTTAGAAGCCAAAATATATTTTGGTTCTCACTGCAATATGAGTTGTTGTCCTATGAATTAAGGCAGGAGAAACTTCAAGCCTTAAAGGGACTGAATCGATCAATCAGGCATCAGTCAACTATGCCTCGGTGGAGAGAACAAGAACACCAAATCACCATTCCAACTCCCCTCAAACTATTCGAGGTTCCTATTCTTCTTCATCTGGTCGAGGAAGTAAAACTAGAGGTAGAGGACGTACTCACCACATCCTCACAATAATCGACCAATATGCCAAATTTGTGGCAAGATAGGGCATATTACTTCCATATGCCACCATCGTTATGAGAAGAATGATTCCCGAGGCAATTTCTCCAGCATTACTACCAATCCACACTTAGGAAGTCAAAGTAACATCAATACTGCATCGGCCACAGCTCTCATGGCTTATCCTGAAACACTTCAAGACTCGGCTTGGTACCTTGACAGCGGTGCTAGTAATCATGTCACATCCGAACTTGGAAATCGAAACCTTAAAGGTGAGCCTTCTGAACTTCAAACTATTATAGTAGGAAATGGCAGCAAAGTTCCTATTTCTCATATTGGTACTACTTATCTTAGCACAAATGGTTTGAAATTGATACTCAAAGATGTCCTTCGTGTTCCCCTCATTAAAAAGAATCTGATTAGTGTATCTAAACTCACTAAGGACAATGATGTATTTGTTGAATTCCATGATTTGCTTTGTTTTGTTAAGGAAAAGAAGTCCAAGGTGGTATGGCTAATTAGAAAACTTGGGAATGGGCTTTACCGTTTGGAAGATGCTTATGCTAAGGCCTCATTCATGAAACCAGTACAAGCTACAAGGAATTTTGGAGATGGACAACCATCCTGTGTGAGAGCTCTAATTCCACCTGCTAATGAAGACTTGATATCTACTGCTCCATCTGTTTTTTTGACTTGTACAAAAACTATATGGCATCAAAGATTAGGCCATCATTCCCCCCACATTTTGAATCAAGTCTTGTCTTATTGTAATGTTTCTACTACAAGGAATGATAAACTAGTCTTTTGTGAAGCTTGCAAATTGGGCAAAGTTTATAAACTTCCATTTTCTCTATCCCATTCACGGGCCTCTCGTCCACTTGATCTTATTCATTCATATTTATGGGGGCCATCCCCAATTCAGTCTATCAATGGCTACCGGTATTATGTTGCTTTTCTTGATGATCATAGTCGATACATTTGGTTATATCCTTTACGAAACAAGAGTGATGCGTACTCTACCTTTCTTCAGTTCAAGGCTTTAGTTAAGAATCAATATGCAACAACTATTAAAACCATAAGGTGTGATGGGGGAGGTGAGTTCAAGCCAATCATTCAGTATGCTATTGCTAAGGGAATTAATGTTCAGATTTCCTGTCCATACACATCCGCCCAAAATGGTCAAGTTGAGAGGAAACACGTAATGTCGTAGAAATCGGGCTAGCCCTTCTTGCCCAGGCTTATATGCCACTTCACTATTGGTGGGAAGCCTTTCACACCTATCTGATTAACAAGCTGCCATCCTCAGTGATATCTCATCAAAGCCCTCTTCAGATTTTGAAGCATGAAGCTCTGATTATCATCAACTTGATACTTTCAGCTCCACTTGCTATCCCTATCTACGGCAATACCAGCAACACAAGTTCAATTTTCACACTGAAAAGTGTGTGTTTATTGGCTATAGTGACCACTATAAGGGATACCAGTGCCTCCACCCATCTGGCCATATTTATATCTCACGACATGTTTCATTTAATGAGGAAGAATTTCCATACTCCACCTTATTCCTTTCCACTGCACCTGCCTCTACTCAAAGCTCAGAATCTACCTTGACTTGGCTTCCCTTACCACCAACATCCTTACCCACATTAACTCCTACCACTTATGCCCCCCCCAACCACCCATCATTCATTCTAACCCTCCGTTACATAACTCACCATACCATTCCCCACATATTAACCCTCCTCCTCCTCACATACCTCTCTCACTATACCTCACCACCCAACCTCAGTGTCCCATCCTTTTTCCTCCCCACCTATTGCCTCCTTTCATTCTCTTTCACCTTCCATACCAATCATTCCTCTTAACTAACATCCTATGACCACCCGTGCCAAAGTAGGTATCACCAAACTGCGACAGTTTTTTGGAGGAGTCACCATGCTGTCTTCCTCTCCTTATTGGTCTCAATTAGAACCAACCCATTTTCGAGATGCTGAGACTTTTCCCTTATGGAAAAATGTTATGAATGCTGAATTCGATGCCTTACAACGCAATCACACTTGGGATCTTGTTCCCTTTCATCCTACTCAACATTTTGTCGGTACAAAATGAGTTTATAAAATTAAAAGGCACGTTGATGGCCATATTGAACGTTACAAGGCACGTCTTGTCGCTAAAGGCTACCTTCAAATGCCTGACCTCGACTATGGGGAGACTTACAATCCTGTGATTAAACCTTCATCGATCAGAGTTGTTCTTACTCTTTACCTCACTTGGAAGTGGCCTATCAAGCAACTCGATGTAAGTAATGCCTTCTTACATGGTACTCCTCGTGAAGAAGACTATACCTCTCAACCCTTAGGTTATGTTGATCCTCAGCTCCCCTCTTATATATACAAACTTTGGAAAGCTCTTTATGGCCTTAAACAGGCTCCCCGAGCCTGGTATGAAGAACTCCGAGCCTGTTTATTATCATGGAGGTTTATTCAATCAAAGGCCTATTGCTCTCTTTTCACTTATCACTCCGAGGTGGGCACTGTTTTTTTTGTTAATCTATGTGGACGATCTAATCCTCACTGGCTCTTCGGGCTGTTTGGTTGACAAGGTTATTCATCCCTTGCAATCTGCGTTTTCCATTAAAGATTTGGGTTGTCTTCACTATTTCCTTGGCATTCAAGCCCACTTCACGAATACCACCCTTGTTCTCTCGCAATCCAAATACATCCAAGACCTCCTCTTTCGGTTGGTCTTCAACATCTCAAACTTGCCCCATCTCCTATGGTCTCGGGTCGACAGTTATCTCAACATGATGGGGAACTAATGAGTGATCCTCAAATCTATCGTAGCACACTTGGTTCTCTCAAATATCTATAGCACACTCGCCAAGATATTTCCTTATCTGTCAACAAACTGAGCCAGTTTAATCAGGCACCTAGGCTACCCCATTGGTGTGCTTTAAAGCGTGTGTTGCGTTATCTTCAAGGCACCATTTCTCTCGGGCTCTCCTTACATCCAACGTCTCATCTATCTCTCACCAATTTTGCAGATGCAGACTGGGCCTCATTTCCCGATGATCGTCGATCTGTGAGTGGCTATTGTGTTTATCTTGGTTCATCCCTCATCTCTTGGTCCTCCAAGAAACAAGCTATTGTGGCTCGCTCAAGCACGGAATCGGAATATCATGCTCTCTCCCACCTGGCTTGTGAATTGTTGTGGCTTCGATCCCTTTTGTCGGACCTTCGTGTCTCCTCCACTCCTATTGCATAGTGTGATAACATCTCTGCAACTGCTATTGCTTGCAATCCACGCCCGTACGAAGCATATCGAGATAGATGCCCACTTCATTCGTGATCAGGTTCTCTCCCATCAAATTGATCTACGTCATGTTCGCTCACAAGACCAAATTGCTGATTGTCTGACCAAGCCGTTATCACCTACCCACTTCTCTATTTTGCGCAACAAACTCGGTCTTCAGCTCTCTCCTTCGCCTCGTTTGAGGCGGCATGTTGAGACTTAATCTTCTTCTACACTATACAGTTGTACTTTAGTTTACTTGTATGACTTTCCTGTAATCACGTGTAGCTTAGGTGGGTTGGTATTGCTTAGTCAAATCTCATTTATTGTTATGTTGGCTTCTACCCTTGTTAAATAGGGGTGTGGATAGTTTGTTCAGTAATAAGAAGAGAAACAATAATAAAGACAAATTGAGTGGGTTCTCTCAAGAAGATTGCTTTCTTACATTTCAAAACACTTCAAAATCATTCCTGGGTTACTATAAAAAAAATATGGTCTATGGGGGGAGTTTAAACCACAATTTTATTTGAACTGTGATTGCAAAAGTGCATCAAATTATTTTAACTATGGTTAGAACTAATTATAGTTATTTTTAACCATATGATATGTTAAGAATATGTGGTCTAGTTTTCAAAAGACAAGTGTGGGTTAAAACCCTTTATCGCAGTGGGACAAAATTATAGAAATAAAATGAGACTCTTTAAGAATATAAAATGAAATTTTGATCCAATTGTAGTTTTCAAACCATTTGTAAACAATCAACTTATAAATGATGGTTATATTTATGAGCATAACTTAATTTACCATGCATGTGAGATCATAATCTCAATTTTTATAGAGTTATTTTGAAAGTAATGAGCTTAGATTAATTAATTCAATATCATCAATTGGAACTCAGAAACTTCAAGAAGTCTATTATTTTCATTATGTTATACTTGATATTATGAACTTATGTATTTGAAAATCTTAGTCTCGATCTGATAACTCTTTAATTTTTCTTTTTTAAAAATTAAACTTATAAATACTACTTCTACCAATGGATTTCTTTGTTTTGTTTCGTATTTTTTTACATACATTTTCAAGAATCAAATCAAGTTTTGAAAACTAAAAAAAAGTAGTTCTTAAAAACTTGTTTTTGTTTTTAAAATTTGGCTAAGAATTCAAATGTTTTCTTAAGACAAATGAAACTCATTGTAGATAAATGATGAAAAAATAAAGCATAATTTTCAAAAGCCAGAAACTAAAAACCAAATAGTTATCAAACTGCCTTAATTTGAAAACTTCAAATTAAATAGTCTTAATATGAAGGATATTAAGGATTGGATATCCATGTGACTAATATTATGGATGACATCCATTTCATTATTTATTCTAAGAGGCTTATGCATAAAAAGGCTCATTGAGCAGCCCATATAGGGCTTTAAAATAAGCCCTTGTGGTTGCCAGCCTCATTTAATAGCAAGAAATAGACTATTCTTTTTACGCACTCTTACATGCAGATCCATTATGGCAAGTGATGAATAAAAAAAAAAAAAACTTTTTTTTTTTTTTTTTTGCTAAGGCTGCAAAGAAAGAAGCTTCTTCTTCTTCTTATCATATTTTTTATTCAAAAAGTACTTAGCCAATCAAAATTTTTGAGCTAAGCAAGAATTTTTTTTAAATAAAATAAATTAAAAAAATTTAGTAGCTAGACTCATTTAGGCCCGGTTTGTTTCACTGGTTTTGAGATGGATTTTGACAATAGTATAAAAAACCAATGTTTATTTTATAATTTTTACTTTTTAAAACTCAAGTAATTATTACCCATGGATAAAAATAACTCATGAACCATGAGATTTTATTATTCATGTAGTAGATGAGTTTTTTTACTTGAGGCTTTTTTCCTTGAAAAATGGAGAAGAGAGAAAAGTAATAATTAAACTCTCAAATATTAATTATCATCCATATCCAAACACATACATGTGTTATTTTTATCCATGAGTAATAATTAGTTGGGTTTTTAACTCTTAGATTTTTAACTCCTATATATTTTATATTTGCAATCCAAACGGCCCTTGTAAAAAGGAAAATCAAGGTTAACTGAAGACTCCACAAATGTGTTAGTGTCAGCTATAGTAAAATGAAGGTTGAAGCTTTTGACTATTGAGAGCTCAACAGTATATACCACAAAGCTACAACTCAATATGAAATACCAAAAACCACACCTTAAAAAATCCATCTCAAATAATCATATTTTTATAATCTAAAGTTCCAAGCATCACATTAATTTTTTTAATCCATCTGAATTGATTGTCCAAGTAATTAAATAAGTTTTCACTTATCCCAAAAAGCTTTCAAAATTAGAAGAGTGATGAGAAAATAATATATATTACTACCAAATAATTAATTAAACACAAATATCTTATTCTTAAGAAAATCAACTTCATTGGATCACTACATGCATGCATATTAATTTTTGTACATGCAGTGATACATTTACAATATGAAACAACTTTCTTATCAACCCTAATCAATCAGATATCAGTTTCAATGAAGAGAGACCATTCACTTTGTAGCTGATCTCTCTCTTTATACTTACACAAAAAAAGGCACTCTAAAAAAACACTCTAAAATCTGCCAATGAAGCTTAAGTTGGCTTTAATATCTTTGAGCCTTTGCTTTCATATACATGATTACAAAAGTCAACAAAAGTTGCCAAATCCACAATGGTTCTGTGCTTGCAGTTCAATAGTTTGGGGCAAATTAGGGTAAGAAGAAGGCGACGTTTCTGCAATTTGTGACGACGACAGTAAGTCATCCAAGTTAACATTCCATTCGAGGCACGGATCGTTGTGATTTCTCTTTGTCTCGTTAGTCCCAAAACTCGTCGAGAGCGTCGGGCTCTCGAGACTCGGGAGTTGGACGAGTTGGTTTACGTCGAAACAAGAGGAATGATTGTTGTTGGGGAGAAAATGTTGTTGTTCATAGGGGTGGTGCAAATTTGAGAGTTGATGATCTGAGGAATTGAGCATGTGGGTTGGGGTCATGGCATCTGAAAATGAAGGGGACCTAATAAGTTGAGTGTTGTTGTTTTTGAGATCATAGTAGGCTTGATTTTGATGATGATAGCTATTCCAAGCTCCAATGGGTTGGTTTTGATTAGGGCTTGGCTTTTTGAATGCTCTACAAACCACCCATCCTTCTTCCTGCATATATCCAACAAAAATGTTAGGTCATGTTTGGTAATACACAATTTTGTTTTAATGATTAAAACTAACAATATATATTTTTTTGGAGGCTTTTGTAACATTGTGGTGGCCATGCTTAAATGTAACAACCAGAGTTTCAGTCGTTGAAAATCTTGTAGAACGAACTAATTGAATGGAAAAATAACTAAATCCACCTTTAATTTTTCTTTTTTTTAATCATAAAGTAAATCCATCCATTTCATTCTCTTTTTAGTTTATTTTAATGAAAAATCTAATCTAAGATATTTATTATTACATTTATGAAAATAAAAGACTAAATTGTTAAAAGATAGTATTACAAACGCAAACATCTCGAAGAGTATATGGAATAGAAGTATATTTTTAGGTATCTTTAAACAATTATTTAGAACAAAAAAAAAAAAAAAAAACGAAAAGGAAAAAAAAATTAATGTGAAAACAAAATTAATTCAAATCTCCCTAACCCCACTCTTACGTTCATTAAGAATAATAGAAAGACCTACTTTTTAAAATGCATTTTAGTTCAATAATAACGTAACATTACATCACAAACAAATATGTTTCTAGAAAGAATTAATTTTTCTTATAAAATTTAGTTCTTCACATTGAATGCAAAATGAAGTTAGAAACTTGCCTGAGTAGGAGCAAGTTCAGAGGTTTGGAGACGATATTCATGCATAATCCAATCAGTTTTTCTGCCATTAGGAGCTCGACCTTTATAAAACACCAATGTCTTTCTCATTCCAATCATTCTATTCTTTGACACAACTGCCTTATCCCTCCCTGTCGCCTTCCAAAACCCGGCACTTGTAGCTCGGTTTGTTCGGGTTCCCGTCGGGTACTTTCGGTCTTTGTGACTGAAGAAGTACCACTCTTTCTGCTCTTCGTAGCCAAATTTACAATTAGCTGCACCATTATATATGTAAGAGTGAGTTTCACATGACTTTCGTAATCGGAAGGATTTTTAGCTGATTGAAAGTACTTTTCAAATATACATTGATGTTTGACTATATTGATAAAAATGTTCTAGAAACACTTAAGTGCAAGTGTCTTTAGAGAATACACTTAGTTAATTAGTGTTTTATTTTCTTCCTAATGTTTCTAAAAAAGTGTTTTACTAAAAAGTACAACTCTCAAAGTCTATGCATTTCAATAAAAAAAGACTTATGTTATGGCTAGCTAGATTTAAATTTAAAGTTTTTAGGTCACTTTCTCATATGGTGTATATAGTTTAGATTGGTATAAGTTAAGAAATATTCTTGAATTGATTCAATTATTCCAAATTGCAATTTTTTTTTTTTTTTTTTTCAAATTTGAGCAATATATTTAGATGGTAAGCAAGCTTACTCAACTATATGAGATATTTGGATCAAATTATTTAGTCCATTGAGAATCAATATCGAAAATAAAATGTTTCATTTTAACGGTTGAACCATACTTATGAAGAGCGGATTACCAGCAAAGTAGGTTCCACTCATTGAACATAACAAAAAGTAGTATGAAAACAAACCAAAAATCTCAGGCTTTCAAAATGACCAAAGTTAAAAAAAGTGGAGCCTAGTTTTTATAGAGTGAATGAGAAAGTCCAAGTAGGGGAAATGGATTGTGTTTGGAAAATGAAAAAAAAATGAAAAAGGGAAAATTAAAGAAATGGGTTTGAAGCTAACTTCCACTAAAAACTTGACTATAAGAATTATTGTAAATTGAATTACCTTGGATGTCCCATGGCTCCATTTTGTAAAGATCAATATCAATAATGACATCTAAGTCAATCTTCTGTGAGTTGATCTTCCTTTTGAGATAATAACCAACAAGTTCTTCCTCAGTTGGATGAAACCTAAAGCCTGGTGGCACACAAGACTCCAAAATCTCCATTGATGAACTTCTTCTATAACCAAAAAAGAAATGTCATTAAAACAAAACCCTAAAGCTTTGTATATGAGCCAAAATAAAGTTTTGGATTTTTAGGGTTAGTTATTTGATCAGAAAATAATGGCAGACAATAATGGCTAGAACCCACACAAAAAAATAGAAAAAAATTGAAAAGAAGAGAGAAAATTTTATTTTGTGGTTTAAATTATTGATATTGTTTTGAGACAAGAATCCTAATTTTGGCTGATTTTCGAGCTGCATGAATTGAAACTACTGTTTTTTGGGGCCATTTTTGTTTTCTTTTTAATAAAATAAAAGTTTGCCGAAAAGCTTGACTTTTGCTGCCACAAAGCATGTTACATTTCTTTGAGTGCAGTTCACTTCCTTATCTCTCTCTCTCTCCTCTTGTGGTTTACAGACAATTTCACACCACAACCACCCTTTCTCTCTCCTCTCTCTTTTGTAAGTTACACGTGTGGAGTTCGCAAATGACAAACTTATAAACTTCGCTAATATATATTCAAGTTAATTTCCTCATGAACTTCCAAACCCATGTGAATTAAACTCTAAATCATACAACCCACACTCTGTCCCTAGAAATTATTCGAGCGTTTAGAAAAATGTGGCTGACAATTATATAATGTCATATGTATAAGAGATAGTTTAAAAACGATACACTTTTTAAGAACAGAAAAATTCTGATCATAAACTTGCATCAAACAGTTATTAGGGAGCCATAACGAATCATTTGATCTCTTCTCGTGAGTGCAAAATGACGTGTTTTAATAGCTTCTTAAATTCAATCTTTTTAAGACTTAGGAGGATGAAAGAAAAAGAAACAAAATCCCACAAACAACGTCCAAAACAAAACCCTAAGAAATGACAGGAAAAAGACGTATACATATTACATACTCACAGAAAATTCTCCTTCTTTGTGATCTGATCTTCAAAGTTTTGATTGGTAATGGAAGGTAGAACAAGAGAGAGAAAAATGGATGATTCTAGAGAGAGAGAGAGAGAGAGAGAGAGAGAGTATAAGAAAGGGAAGTAAATGAGAGAAGATTGAATGCAGAATAAGAAAAGACGAAACTGAGAGAAGACATATATATAAAGAGAGAAAAGAAGGGGTTAAAAAAACATAACAAGTGTAAAGAAAAAACTAAGAGGGGGGGTATTGATTGCGCGTGGGGTGGCAGATGAATAGAAAGGTTTGTTTGGACGGCGTGAAACCATTGTTTTCACGCCACCACCCCCCCCTAATTCTCTTCTTCTCTTATGTTCTTCCCACCGCAATTTTGTCTTTCAAGACTTTCTATTTACTTTTTTTTTTTCTTTTTGATATAGATTTTTTCCTTATATTTTATGTTGCAAACCCTAGGAAATTAGGTAAAGATTGGTCGATACATTTGTTTATACATCAAGTTGTACGTTCTAGAGGGTTTTTTTTTTCTTTTTTTCATGATGGTTAAATCACTATATGTGCTTGGGAATACTTTGAATTATACTGTTAAATATAAGTTAAGTGGTGGGGATATTATTTAAGAGGTTGGAATGATGTGGCTGGTAATTCTACATTGTTGAATGTATGAGTGAGAAGTTAGAAAACTATTTTTGATAATTGCGTATTAATTGGTTATTAGGGGGTATATTAGATTGTGAACATGCATTATTGGACGATTATTAGGGGATGATTTTTTCAAGTTGTGGAGAAATTATTCTAGGAAGCTGCCACAATAAGGTTGGTAGTTTTGCACCATTAAATATATGAGAGAGAAATTGTAAAAGTACCTTGATTTGTATCTAGTGGTATTAGGGTCAGATTAATTTTAAGATCTAAACCCGAAGGTTTTAAGGAGGCAACTTCATTATAGCGAGCTTATTGAATAATTTGTCCAAGTTGTGGGGGCCGGTTTGAAGAATGTAGAGAGAGTGTTTGGAAGTTGATATAACTTGAAATTAAGCAGTTGAGTCTGTGTGGCTATAAACTTAAGTTGCACATCCTAGACTGATAAACTATACACTGTGTGGAATTCATAAAATATATATATATATATACTCACAGTGTGTTATATATTCTTTTAACTTTTACCGTCCCTCATG
Source organism: Trichosanthes truncata (assembly GCA_033996785.1). NCBI lineage: Eukaryota > Viridiplantae > Streptophyta > Magnoliopsida > Cucurbitales > Cucurbitaceae > Trichosanthes > Trichosanthes truncata. Next base: position 26,506,444 of record JAWPNB010000009.1, read on the forward strand.
AGAAGTAAATCTAGGTTTTTATAACTCAATATTTCTTTGTATAAACCTAAACAAGTACTGTACACACAGGCTTGAGCCAAAACACCACCTACATTAAATTTTATCATCAAGGCCTCATTTGGATAGATCCTAAAAAATAATAACGACTTTATTTTTAATTTTATGTTTTCCGCCCTGCACCCACCCCCGAGTATATGCTTCAACAGGATGCTAGTTGGTGCATCTTTGTCGGCTATGATCAGCAGAGGTTGAGGTGCATTGATCCGACTACAAAATTTGTATCTCCACATGTCGTTTTCGATGAGGCATCATCATGGTGGTCCTCCGAAAATGTAGTACTGCCGGATTCCGGGATGCTAGACTTCCGTATGCGGGCACAAGCACCTGAGCAACAAGAGCATTTAAAAACTAAGTTTGTTTATTAAAAACTCCTTTTATTTTTTACTTTTGAAAAACATTCTTGAAATTTTATATATCTTTCTTAGTTTCCAAAACTCAACAACCATTTCAAGAATATTCTAGTAAACAAAAACTAAAAACAAAACCATTATAAGGCAAACCTTAATGTTAATCTATCTCAACATTATAATGTAAAATAAATGAAATGGAAGGTTAAGACTTTTTTTTTTTTTTAAAAATTGTGATAGATGAGTTTATTTTTCCCAATATTTGTGTGAATATTAACATCATTAATTATACTAAGTATTTAATTTTGTCGTTTTGCAAAATGTAAAACAAAAAAAAAAAGTGATTTTAGATTAAACAACCAATAATGAAGAAGTTGAGCATAAGGAATTGTCTGTTTCAGAAAAGGTCGCTTTCTGTCACTCCCACAATCCAGCTTTGGCTGTCTCCTTTGGTGAGCCGCCCTTTGCCATTTGTCACCAACCCCTTCTTGCCACGGGTCCTTCCATGTCAGACTTTCCAGCTTGTTCTTATGGAATTGCTAATCATTTGTGTCCCCCACATATTTGATTTAACATCTCTTCCCCTTTCTCTTTCATTCATTCACTGTTTCTTCGGTACTTATTAAGTACTCTCATTATTCAAGGATTATATGCTCTAATCTCTTTTCTAAAATATTTACCTTTTTTGTTGTAATTTCAAAAAGTTGGAGTGTGAGTTGTGTTAAGGGTGAAATTATGAAGGTAAGTCAAAAGTCCGTTTACTTAGGAGTAAGGCCACCTAGTCAATCACCCAAAATTTCAAAGGGTGTAGAGTCCAAGTCCATAACCCAAAGAGGCCACTATCAAACGCTCGAAGAGGGCGGAACGAAAACTAAAGTAGACTTGGGCTGAACTATAAAGGCCACCCACCTACGTGAGAAAGCCCAAGCCCAACAGGCCTTGGCTAGCCCAAGTGGTCGACCCCCTAGGGGGTCTGCCTATGCCGATGATGTTGAGGTCGGTTCAGGCCTTGGCCACGACCAAGTAGCCAACCCCAAGGGAGTCGACATAGGTCGATGAGGTCGAGGCTCAAATGGGCCTCAGCCAAAGCCAGGTGGTTGAAAGGCCGAGGCCCGTTCGGGGCTTGGCCACGACCAAGTGGCCAACCCCCATAGGCTGAGGCCCAAATTGGGCCTCAGCCAAAGCCAGGCGGCCGACCCCCTTGGTCGATGAGGTCAAGGCACAAGTGGGCCTTAGCCCAGGCCAAATGGCAGATGAGGCTAAGAGACCCACTTGAGCCTCATCCATGGCCAAATGGACGACGAGGTCGAGACCCTGAGTCCTGGTCAAGGCCAAACAGCCGACCTCCCAGGGGGTTGGCTTAGGCCAATGAGGCCGAGGATCAAGTGGGCCTCGACCAAGTTCAAGGCACATTCAGGTCGTGGCTAAGGCGAAAGTTAGATACCTAAACGGGCCTGTCAGACGGTAAGTCGTCAACCGAGTGGGAAGCTAAAGGAGACAAACTGAAAGGATCAATATGATCACTTCATAGGGCGGGACCCATTTGATTCCTTCAATCATGCAATCTCGAGATTCTAGCCCTAGTTAAGGGTGGAATTAATAATCATCTTCAATTACACTTCGGCAAACCTTATAAATAAATGATCGACTGAAACATGTGGGCTTAGAATAAAGATTTTTTGTTTCGAAAGAAGCTTCAGTCTAGTACAAGTGCACATTATCGATGCAAGTAATAAAATTGGAAGTACTCCAAAGTATCAATCCCATAGGGAACATATACAACATAATTCAAAGATAGCACAATGATGTTCAAAAATTGCTACTTTGGTAACCAAATATATATAAAAAAAATTGGGATGGATTTTTGTGGAAAAACAGAATAATAAAAAAAAGGGATCCAAGCACATTCATACCCCTTTGATTTGAATTGCGGCATAATTGCAATTGCAATCCTTTGACTTAACACTTAAGCTTTGTAAACCAAATTCAACATCTATTCGACTTTCTATGAAGTATCTTTAGGAGGCTAAGTGATTAAATCGATATTTCTATGGCTAATACAAACTTAGTTAAAAATAAACACAATCCTATTGGTTTTGGAGGTTTTGTCCTATGTCTAGGGTCAAAATCAAAATCTTATTCCTAAGCTCATTTCCTAAATTGCTTCTATGAAAATCCAATTTTATCTAACATTTTCAGTATTAGACTCAATTTTTGTATGCGAAACTAGGTGATCAAACTAAACTCACAATAAAAATTTTAATCAATAAAAGAAAACAATGCTATAAGATTAAGCAAAGTTGCTCTTACACATTAGGCTTAAATTCCTTTATCTAGGGCATTCACATATTTGAATCCCAAAGATAGGATTAGTTCATAATTAAAGAAGAAAATAAATAAGCTTTAAACAAAAGAAACTTCATAGCTTGAAGGAATTGAACTTGTAGAATAGTGAGGAAAAAATAAAATTCAAATAAGAGGGGTTAAAAAACAAACTGACATCAAACTTTATTGAAATAACCTTGCAAAAACGAAATGTCACCAAATTTGGAATTATAGAACTTAACTAAGTACTGAATAAAAGAAGACGTAATACAACAACTTAAACGTAAAAAAATTCAGCAACTAAAACATAACCAAAACTAAATAAAAGCTGGACACCCTCTAATGCCCTCTCTTTCAATCGAACTCACTCCAACTTTTTTCAAGGTGAAATGGGTCTTCACAATCTAAGGTTTTCACCTAGATTGCATTGAGTTTCAGGGGCTATAGAAGATGAAGAGGGACGATCAACACGATAAAAGAAGAAGAAATGACATAATGTGACTTGAACAATCGACATCTTTTTGAGTATGTTAGCTTCCTTTTTATAGCCTCCAAAAGTTAGGATTTTTGTAAACTTTAGTGCATGAAAAGACCCATGCCATTAATGTTGAGAATTAGGGAAGGTTTCTTGAGAATATCCAAAAAATAGAGCAAAATTCGAAATTTTCATTTTTATTCCCATTTTTCTATGTTTGCCCAGATTTGCAATTAATGCAATTTCATTTTAAATTGCAATTGCATTTTTTCACTGTCGCTCATTCCTGCATTGTCCAGAATTGCAATTGCAATCTATTTTTTGGATTGCAATTGCAATTTTTCACAGTTTCTCATACTTGCATAAAAAAAATAGAAAAATCAACAAGTTTATGCCTTTTCCAACATTCTCTTGCTATTTTGACATATTCCTAACATGCACAAGTGATTTTGTTCAAACTTGCTTCATTCTACTAAACTTTGTGGATCTAAATAGACGAATTCTCAAGAATAACTTGAATTTAAAAGCTAAATAACCCTCAATAATGAGCATTGTCAATAAACGAGAAGGGGCATTTGCCAAGGTACGTCCAAAATAACACAAAAAATTCTCTGGTCTGAGCTATTTGCCAATAATGATTTACTTACTTGATCGTTGGAGTGCAGGTGGCTCAGCACCCACACCGGTGTTTAATCCTCATTTCTCCTTACATTGTATTCGTTTGTTCCCAATCCTATACAAATTTACCGTTAAACCAAATTCAGGTATCAACAAGTTGTTAGAACATGGGTACTGTTACATTAATCACCATTGATTGTTATAAATATAAATTAAGGTTAACTTTTAGGTTTTTTATTTCTACTTTTGAAATTTTAAATCTTTATCTCGATATACTTTGGTGTTAAATCTTATGAATTTAGTGGATGGATTTGATTTTGATGAAAAATTAGAGTGTGTTTAGTAGTGATCTAAAAATATGCATTTGAAAATAAAAATTTAATGAAATATTACAAAGTTGTATTGTATGTTTGGATTGTATTTAAATACGTGTTTGATAGCAAATTTAAGATCTAAGAACATTGAAAATTTGTTTTAAGAAATTTAAATTTGTAGGTTATGGAATTCAAATACAATGAAAATAATTTTTTTTTTTGTAATAAACCCATCACACAAAAATTCATTCAATTCATTTGATGTAGCAAGACGAAATTAAGCAAAACAAATTGAATTTAAAGAAGATATGTTCTTAATATTAAAAAGAAATTAGTAAGTCCATTTTATAAAAGACCTGTTTAGTAGGCCATCTTAAAAATTAATTTTGAAAACAAGCGATTCAATGAAAACAAAGTTGTATTAAATATTTTGAGATGTGTGTTTGGTAGCAAATTTGGATATTAGATTCTAATTTAAATAATTGTTCAAAATGTGTTCTATAATATATTTATAGATCATGAAACTAGTTGCAGTTGCAAAATTAAATATTAGGTTCAATATAAACAATTATTAATTAATTTACGAACATATTTTTTATTATAAATTTTGTATAATTATGATTTTACAATATCATATAATTTATAATATATTATATTATACATATTTTAATTTAACAAAAATAAATTGAGTTTATAACATGAAATACTATATTTATTAAAAATTTTATATATTTTTTAATATAATTATGCATTTTAAAATTTTATATTCAAAATCTATACACAACGAAAACATAAAATGTTGTGTTCAGAATTTCCACTATTTAGATTACAGAATTTGGAAACAGTTTTCGAAAACACATTTGTCAAATGCATATTAATTCAAGTTGAAATGAATCTTTTAAAAATATATAGGCAAAGCTGACATAAAATCTCAAAAAAATAAAATAAAAAAGCTAGAACTCAATAAATATAGTTCATTCTTTTGACACTTGTCTCACTTGTTCACAGAAAAGAAAATAATACTTTTATAAAAGTGTTTTTTAGTGTATTATTTTAAGTGTGTGTTTGTTATACTTTAGATAAGTGCTTTTAAATGAAATAATTATTATTTAAGCATATTTAAAAAAAACACACACACATCTAAGGAGTACTTTTAATTATTAATTGGTAAAAAAAGACGTTTTTAACCACTTTTTTTTTTAAATTTTAACGAAGCACTACCTAAATTTTAACCTTCATTGTCCACCAACTTCATACTAGACCTCTATTTATAATTTATTGAGCATATGTGAAAAATATCTTTTTAATGATTCTTCAAGTAAAACTATAGCTAAAGATAAAAATTACAATATCTATTCAAATTTAAGGTCTAATTAGTTGATGGAATTTAAAATCTTAGATTAAAACTTTTTTTTTTCTGGGAAAAGTACTATTGGAAATAATTATGGATATTCATCAACAATGGAGGAGATATTTTTCTGATTTCACATGAACTGGGGGGAAAAAAGAAAAATTATAGTTATGAATATAAAGTTGTCATAATACTGCCAAGTCTTCTCGTGATTCGTGAAGTTAATTATTTTATACAGCTGAGTTATTAATTGTAGTATTTTTTTTAATATCCTAAAAATTATTTTGATTGGTTAAAAATACAAAATATATTTTTAGACCTTTATGTAGTGTTTGTATAAATATATCAAAACATACTTTAAAAAGTTCAATGGTGCGGCCATCACTTGATGTTTCTGTTTTTGTTAAAAAATGTTGCAAAGTGAAAATACACTAAACTTGAAACTTGTTGAATTCTTCTAAAAGGAGTTTAAAAATAAGGTTTTAAAGTAAAATTTTAGTTCTTGGAGAAACAATTTATTCCTTAAACTTCAAAATTTTACCAATAAAACTACTCCAAACGATTTTGTTTTTTCAAACATCATGAAAACTCTAAAAGTATTACTTTTAATAAGTAAAATACTTTTAAGATATTAAAAATACACTCTCAAATAGATTATAGTAAGTTGAGAGTTTTTTTTTAGTTCAACAAACAAGATGTGAGGATTTGAACCTCCAACTTTTAAAGAGGTAAGTAATACTTTGACCAATTGAATTATGTTAAGGTCTAATAGATTTGTTTATTTTTTATTTTTGTTAAAAGAACACTTTTGGTCGCAGTAATTTTATTAAAGTAATAATTTAGTATTTGAACTTTAGTTTGCTATGATTTATTCTGTGTACTTTTAAATTTGTAACAATTTAAGCTCCATTTGATAACTATTTGGTTTTTGAAAATTAAGCCTTCAAACACTACTACCACTTATGAGCTTCTTTTTTTGTCATCTACTTTTTACAAATGTTTTCAAAATCCAAGCTAAGTTTTGAAAACTAAAAGAAAAGTTGTTTTGGAAAATTTATTTTTGTTTTTAAAATTTGGCTAAGAATTCAAAAGTTTCCTTAATGAAGATGAAAACCATTGTAATGAAATAGTGAGAAAAGAAGCACAATTTTAAAAAACGCCAAAAACAAAAATTCAAATGATTATCAAACGAGACCTTAGTCATTGAACTATAGTATGTAACAATTTAGTTTTGTCCTTTCAAATTTATAATGATTTAGTCTTTATCGTAAAAAATGTTGCTAAGATTTAATGAGATTTCTTACCTATGTAGATTGATAAACTAATTAAGAACAAATGTGTTTATAAACTACAAGGGAATAAATTGTTACATAATAAAAGTTGACACTTCATTTTGATGAAATGACACTTCATTTTGATGAGATTTTTCATAGTAGAGACTAAATTGTTATAAATTTGAAAATATCGATACTAAATTGTTTGATATTAAAATTTATGGACTAAATTATTGTTACAAATTTAAAAGTATAAGGATTAAATCGTTATATATACTAAGTTTAAATACTAAATTATTACTTAAATAAAAGGACAAGAACGAAAAGTGCTTTTTAAAATTAATTTTTTTTCTGTTAAGGAATCCAAACAAAATTTTATGTTATAATAAGAGAGAGAGAGAAGGGGAAAATGAAACTTTTCTTAGATCTCACAATACGCTATATGCTATTAATATTTAAATGCACTTTTTGTATGGTTTTTGAAAAGATTACTTAAAAAAACATATTTTAAATAAAAAATAAATAAAGTTTTCTTCTTTTTGTTTATTTATTTGTTTATGTAGTACTCTTACACATTACTTCTATAGTGAGTTCTAAGCAAAGTTATATTCAGATCAATTGCCAACTATTTTATATTATGAGGTCATCATTCCTTGCCCATATAATTATATATCCTTTTTCCATTTATTAAAAAAGACCCTACAATTTCATTACTTATTTAATTTTTTTTTCCTAAAAAATGTTATAATCATCTCTTTAGAATGCACTTTTTGGACTAACTTAGGTGAGGTTTGAGCTTTTTGAGAATGTTTGGACCACAGGCATGGAGGAATGTTTGCTTCATAATTATAAAGTGATCTAGAATCGTGTATGTGTAATTTGTGTTTAGATTATGCCATTGAAATATGAATTACAAAACTTGAGTTTGTGTCATCTATATTTAGTTTGTCAATTGAATTCTATTTCTTTCTTCTTTTGTTTTTTTTTCTACAAAGGTATTAAATTCTAGGTTTATTCTTATTGAACATTGATTTTTCAAAATTTTTAAAAATAAAAAAATAAAAATGGTTCTTGTCATTATTCTACCATTAAAGTGTTTAACAGATGGATTACTTGACTTAGAATATGTGTATTCTTAATTTGATGACATGAATATACGTTAGAGCCACATATGAATTTGCTAAGATGAATATTAAATGAAAAACATAATTAAAAAATAAAAATAATAAGTTTTTTTTTTTAAGCTTGAAGACTAAAATAAACATGTTTAAAATTTTGGAAATCAAATGATTGTTTTTATTTTAAAATTTGGAGACTAAAATAAACCTATTGAAAGTTTAAGAATCAAAACAAAATATATTCATTTGTGATTTTATATTCTGTAGTAAATTAAAAGGAACGAACTCAGAAAAATAAAAAAATAAAGGTTAAATTACAAATTTGGTCCCTATAATTTTGAAAAAGTTAGAATTTAGTCTCTATAGGTTTAAATAGTAGAATTAGTCCCTATGGTTTGATAAAACTCTCATAAATAGTCCATACTATTATGATTTTCATGTATTTATGAGGGTTTAATCAAACCATAGGGACTATTTGTGAGGCTTTATCCAATCATAAGGACGAAAGTCTAGCTTTTAAAATCATAGGGACTAATTTCTAACTTTCTCCCAACCATAAGGACCAAATTTGTAATTTATCTAAAAGTAAAAAAATAAAAAGAATGGTCATATAAGTTTGAATATATGTGTCTCAAATTTATATAACTTGTGATATTAGAAAATTTGAAAGTTTGGGATAAGCCAATTTGAGTTTAGTTTTTTTTTTCTTTTTCTTTTTACTCCGAATTATACAAAAGGAAAAAAATTGGGTGCAGCTAAGTGCTGTGTCACGGTCGTACATTTCCAACCGTGCGGTGCCATGATTTTTTCACCTAATCATGGCCAGCCTTAAGGGGAACTCAAGCCCCAATACATTTTTTGCCCAGCTTTGTGGCTTAGTCGGACCTTAGGCGAGGTTCTTTCCCTCAACCAAGCTTCATTCAATCTTGCAGCGGAAGTATACTTGGCCATACACGTCGCCCGTACGTGTATTTTCTCTCAAACGCGACTCTAGCCGACTTGACTCTACTCTAGGCCAAGTCCTAAGGCTCAACCTTGCCTCTACAATAGGCCAAGGTCATTAGAACGCAACGTCGCTTCTCGGGACATCGTCCCTCAACTCGTCCCTCAACTCTCCAACATGCCCACAATGCTTCAACATCAGTCTGGAACGTCACCGGGACTCGTTCGGGCCAACGAAGGGGGCCCAACGAAGGGTCCAAACGAGTCCTGGTGAAGTTCCAGACTGATGTTAAAGCATTGTGGGCATGTTGGAGAGTTGAGGGACGATGTCCCGAGAAGCAACGTTGCGTTCTAATGACCTTGGCCTATTGTAGAGGCAAGGTTGAGCCTTAGGACTTGGCCTAGAGTAGAGGCAAGTCGGCTAGAGTCGTATTTGAGAGAAAATACACATACGGGCGACGTGTATGATCAAGTATACTTCCGCTGCAAGATTGCATGAAGCTTGGTTGAGGGAAAGAACCTCGCCTAAGGTCCGACTAAGCCACAAAGCTGGGGGAAAAAGTAGATTAGGGCTTAAGTTCCCCTTAAGGCTGGCCATGATTAGGCAAAAAAATCATGGCGCCGCACGGTTGGAGATGTACGACCGTGGCACTGTGCAACCCACTTCTATACCACAATATTTAAAAAAAAAAAAAAACCAAACTTTTTTTGTGTAGTTGTGAAATGGGTTGAACAAGACTTAGGTGCAGCCTAGGCTGCACCCAAGTCGTGCTCTATACAAAACTAATCTTTATCGAACATCTCCTTTAAATATTGTCCTAAAAGACTGAAACAAATACTCATAGTTTGAGAAAACTGTGGAGATCAATTAATCATAGCGACATTATAATTTTATATATGGTAAATATTTCTTTTTAGCAAAGAAAATACATTAGTGAAGATTTCTTTCTAAATTTCTTTTATTTGTAAAGATGATAATTTCCAAGGTTTTTGTGTGTTTTTTTAATATAAATATTATATTTAAGATAATAGTATGTGTTGTATAATTAAACAACATCAATTTTTTTTTATTTCTTAAACTCTTGAAAAATTAGGAGGTCATTTGCTAAGGGGTGAAATAATTTTTCGTTTCTTTATTTTATGTTTTCAATCTTTAAGAAACGTACGTATTTGGTAACTATTTTTTTTTCTTCTCATTTCTTCCTTTTAAAAAGCATTCCTAAAATTGCATACAAATATTGAAAATAAAAATTTAAGATCCATTTGATAATGTTCACATTTTTTTCATTTACTATTTCTTGTTTTTTCATTTTTATTTTTATTATTTGTTAGGGGTGAAATTGGACTAAGAGAATAAACTCGATTTACAAGAGTAATCAGAGGTGAAATAAATAGGGAAAACCTATTGAGGAACAAATTCAAGCCAATACGAAAGGAACGACCAACAAAGCAAAGGAGAAGAGAAGAACTTGGGCTGAAGCCAACATTCTCCCTACTTTAGGCCAAGGTCAACCAGGTGGTCGGCCTCTCCAGGGGGCACATGCCAAGCATGCCTTCACTTTGTTGTTCCCGATTTAGTTCAATCTGGTTTGCCTTAATCCTAATTCACCAAGGAATAGAAGAAAACTTAAAAGGGTCATATAAATACTCAACCTAAAAAAAGGAAAACTCTTCCTAATATCAAAAACCCTAACTTGCTACACTTCTACCTCCCTAACTTAAGCATCGGAGTGTGTGTGGCAAGTACGTGGCCTGCAAAAGAACAAGAAACTACACACCTATATGCAGTTTCTTGTTCTTTTGCAGACCACATTCTTCCCCCTCAAACAAATTCTACCGTTGTTGTTAAGTGAAAGCTAGGTACATTACCCTATCCATATTTTGGCAACAACAGTTGGCGTCGTCTGTGGGGAAGAAAAAAGCTTGCTTATGAAATCTGTATGCCGAAAATTTGCAAGGATGAGCAAAGAGGTCAAGAATCACCATGAACTGAATGAAGATGATTCGGATGGAAACCACCATCCAATGAGGACGAGGCCGACCACACCTCCTCAACCTCGTCTTGACAAAAGCCGACTAAAGGCTTAACTTGAAGCCCTAGAAAAACAAGTGAGCGACATGGATCGCAATCTCACTTACATCTAGAACATCCTTGATAATTGATCAGATTAAAACATGAGGTCTTTAAGAAAGGATTTTTACGTTAAAACACAGCTCTAGTCTAGTGCAAGTGCACACCATCGATTGCAAGTAATAAAACTGGAGGTATTCCAGAGTATCGTACCCAAGGGAACAGATTTTAACAAAATCTATGAAGATGACACGAATTTGTTTACAAAGTGTATTTATGTAAAAATATTAAGGGGTTCTTTTTGCTAAAGGAAATAAGTGAAAAATCAATAAGTACGAAAAAAGGGATTTCAAGTTGTTCATGCCCATTTGGAAAGAAATGCCACCAAAATGCAATTGCAAATCGTAGTTAACACAATGAAACTAAGTAAACCAAATTCAACTCCTATTCATTTTTGCTTCAAAATCTTTAGGAGGCTAAGCGCTTAAACCTATTATATTTTTATGGCTAATCTTGAAGGGAATGATCGAATTAAACCCACAGTGGAAGCATTGGATCACATTTGATTTATTTAGAATTAAACTAAAATACAATTTTAGGCTAAGCAAAACATACCTTGAAAATAATAGGGAGAATATTCAGGCAGATCTTTTTCTCCTTGTCCTCCAACTCCAAAGAAGTTGAACTCAAAGACTTCCACAAAGTCTTCCTTGCTATGACTAGAACACAGAACCAAAGCTTATGGGAGTCTCTTGAAAGAAAAGGAGAGAGAAGAAGTTCAGAGAGAATTCTACAATTCTCTGTAGAGTAGATGTGTCTCTTATGAAGAATGCATACAATGGTTCACCCCTAGGGTCCTATTTATAGTGGACTAGAGCAAATAATTGAATAATATATTTTAATATTTAATATATTAAAATATATTTATCTAACCAATTTGAATCTTATTCAAACCTTTTAAAATTTTCCTACGACATCTATTTCCTAATTTGAATCTAATTCAAATTTAATATATATGTTTTCTTTAATGTATCTTAATATATTAATAATTTCTTTGATATTTAATGTATGATATACATGTTTTCCCTCATTTAATACATAAAATATATTAAATTTTAATTTGAACATTTCAAAATTTTCTCTCAATAAAATTGATCTCTATTTGTTCATATGAGCTAGCAAAGAGACTTTATAGACCTATAGATTATACACTCTAATGATACACAATTAATTAATTAAACTCTTTAATTAATTAATTTTTTTTCATTAATTATAGGTCATTCCATTATAGACCAAGAGTTGCACTCTTATGCACTGTAAGTCAAGTTGTGTCCATAGATATAATCACTACATGCAAGTCGATCCTTCACGAGTAGTTCGTAATTACAGCTTGGTCAAAAGTTCGATTTACCCATGTAATTACATCTTATACCAAAAGTACCACGGATCCTCTAATGAACAATATGTTGATGATCTAACCATAGACTAAGTCCCTCTCGAGCCAGTGAGAGGGTGGGACCACATTGTTTAAGTCCCGAAATCATCACTTAAGAGAACTACTCGTGAAGGATGTGAGAGCTCCCTATTTGGTCAAGTCCTTAAGAGAACTACAGTGAGAGGGAAGAAGTGAATTCCATCTTGTGAGATTATGTTCCCAGCTCCCTATTTGGTCAAATCCCCAAAATGCTAGGCTTATTGAATCGGCTATAAGAGCCACTCTCACCCATGAAAATCAAAGGACAAGCCCTCATAGGCAGGAGTTCATACTCACTTAGGATTAAGATCGAGTCACATATGATCATCATGATGAAATATTAATCTTCTCAATTAACGGATTTATAAAGAGAGATTAAATATTTCGTAGTCCAGTCTTATACAAACTCATTGTATAAGATACTTCCACTCACATGTCTCCACATGAACTATTTGGATCAAATCATTTGTAACTATTACAAAGTGGGCTGTATCAATAGTGTTACTAGGATAAGACACCCAACCTTATCCATATACTATGACCCTTTAGGTTATTTCTTGAGCATGATCCTCTTGGATGTCAACCACATACTGTTCAAGATTACACTAATAATCTTTGATTTTTCATATAATGGATAATAGTATATTGCAAATAAAATGATCAAAATTATTATTAATTATTAAATAAATTATCAATTACGAGGCTTTAAGGCATAAATTCCAACAAATATAACTTAGATAGTCTCGCGCACAATTCTAGTGGTTTTGGAGTGTAGCCCTATGTCTACAATCGATGTTCAGAACTTATTTCTAAGCATTTTCCTTTGATCGGTGTGACACTCAAGCGCATGTGATCGAAGTAATAATAAAACGACACAAGAGTACTGAGTATCATATCCATTGGGATTATTTTTTAATTCAATTAGTTACCACGAACAATCTTACTTTAATTTATTTAGAGATTGGAAGACAAGAGGAAACAAGGGAATAAACACTAATCCTAGAAAGCAAAATAAATGGGAGACACAAATCAAAAGGTAGTTCTATGGGTGTTGATTGCACTCTTGGACCTTAACTTACTTAATTAAGCTAGCAATTAGGCACAACCAAGTGTTCGATTCATAAATCTTGAAGCCTAAAATTATGGAATCTTCTGTCGGTCTCCTCCAAACATCGGGTGTAATTAATTAAATCTCGTGTTTGTCTCATTAATTAATTCTCACCTGGCATTACGACCCTTCATCATGGACCTCTATAGATTAATTATTACTCCTTCTGTCACTCAGGTAATTAATCTATAATCATGCATCTAGTTCTAGATTAAGCTTATCTCTATCGAGCCTCCATTTAGTAATTAATCAATTAGATGGTGCCCAATTAATTAATCTTCAGCACTAACTACAATTAATTAACCAATTATCCCACTGTCACTCGAGTAGCTAACTAATTGTGCATTAAGCTAACTAGGAATCTCTTATTGGTCTCCTTCTAGTCCTACCTCAATTAATTAACGAACACAATCTAAAGGTGTTAAGCCTAAAATGTATAAATGAACATAAACACTAAATCAAACCAAAATCAATAACTAAATTATGTAAAATTAAGTGCAATGATCCAAGAATTACAACAATCCATCGAATTTAGGGATTTAACTAAACATATTCAACAATTACAAATCAAAAACCCCTAATTACAACCACTAAAATAACTATAAATGAAAGAAGAAGGGAAAGAAAGTGCAAACGAAGGACGATCCCGCATTCTCGAGGTGATCAATCTCGAACTCGAGCTCCAAGGTCTTCAATTCCGCTCCAAAACGTTCACAAATCCTTCCAAATACCCTCAAATATGGTATGGAATCGAGATTAGGGCTAAAACCCTTAAATTGGTCTCCTCTTGGACGAAGAGAATGCGAAGAACTTATATTGTCTATCGAGACAGCGTTGCAATGCTGTCCAAAATGACATCGTATTCTTGTGCGCATAGAGGTAGCATTGTAATGCTGTAAGTAGCGTTGCAACGCTATGGACGAAACTTCGAGTGAGGGTGCATTTCTAGCGTTGCAACACCACAGGCAATGTTGTAACACTAGCTCTCAGGTTTGCACAATGTAAATGGATGTTGCAATGCCATTTCAAGCGTTGTAATGTCGTCTTCTCTGCCTCAAATGCTTGTGCAACATCTCTTCTCTTCTTGGCTCTCCAAAATATCCCAAAATAGCTCCAAAATGACTAAAATACCCTTGAACACTCCAGTTTTGCTTTTGAAGCTCATTTTTTGCAATTTAAATACAAATAAACATTAAAGCACACAAAATCATACAAAACTAGCTAAAATAATAGGAAATAAAATAGCATAATTGCATGCTATCATCCTCCATTGCTTTTGTGACATCCGTCTTCCTTTAACCCTTTCGGTATTAAGTTCAAGCTTGACAAGCAACACTAGTTGGCTGGCTAGGTTTACCCAACGTTAATTCAACAAAAACAAACAAAATCTCAAGTGTTAACTAAATTGTTTGTACTTTTAAGCTTTACATCTTTCCTTTAGGGCATTCACGAACTTGAACCCCTAAAGGAAAATAGCTCATCATGGAGGGAATGAAAAAAACACTTGAATTGATACCAAACTCATAATTAAACAGTTGAAATAAAGCAATAAAACTCCAGAATAATAAAGCAACCCAAGTTGAAATTTTATTAAGAAAAGACTTGGTGAAATCACTCCAACAATTGACAAAGCTCTCACAAAGGAGATTATAAGGACAGTAGCAACACTGAAAAGAATTTCAACATCTTATGGAAATAGAATTCCAAAGAATAGTCTTTTTGCTAAAGAAGAAAATGGAAATCAAAAGATCTCAGCACTTAACTAAAATTCAAAGCACGTACAAGAAAGAAATTAGAAAACAGCAGTTAGCTAGAGAATAAAACTAAACAAAATGGAAGAACAACAATGAACTAGTGGTTTCCTTGCTTCAATCGATCCAAATACACCTTCACAGGTAATTGGATATTCACTGTTGCTTGATTTTGTGACCATGCAAAGCCGCAAATGTACGGTGTTAAGTTTTAGTATAGTGGTTAAGTGCAAGTATCGTCCACAGGAATGGTTTTTCTAGATCAAATAACTATTATAGTTACTGATACCCAATTTTATTTAGAGAATAATAATTTTAGAGAATAATGACAAACAAAATAATTAAAAAGGGTTGAACTGCAAAGAGAGAAAACCTAGGGAATTGGCTTCACCAACTGATAGCATGCATAAGTGTGCTATTTCTAGGCTTAATTTTAGGCTAGTTTTGCTATGATTGTGTGTACTTTCATGTATTTTTATGTATAATTTACATAAACCGAGCAATTGGAGCAAAATTGGTGTTTTGAGAAGTATTTGGTTGAATTTGGAGCAAATTGGAGCTATAATTGAAGATCCAAGTGTTGAAGAGAAGAAAACAAGCTTGTGAACCTGAGAGTATGGCGTTGCAACACAATCTGTAGCGTTGCAACGCCATTTCAGCAGCCTTTCAGCCTTGGAGATTAGCAGACATAGCGTTGCAACGCTACTTACAGCATTGCAACGCTAGCCAAATTTATTTTTCCCTTTTTTATAAAATTCGAAGGGACATCGTTGCAACGCTGCCCCTAGCGTTGCAATGTCGTCTTGACACTATAAAAGGGAAGTTTGTATTTCGAGCAAGGGGAGCCGTTTTGGAGAGACCTAAACCTTAATTTTGAGAGAAGCATTGTTTGGAGGTCTAGAGCACAACTTGGAGAGCTAAGGAGGAAACTCAAGGCTCAGGATCATGGGACATCACGTCGGAAACGAGTGTTGGCACGTGTCGTCCAATTTTTCTCTCTTCCCTTTACTTTGTGTCTTTAATTTTAGGATTTAGTGGACTGTATTAGAATGTATTCGAGTATTATAGACTCTTAGTTGATTGCATTATTGTTATAAATCTATGTTTGACTTATTGAATGTGTTTGTAACGTCTTTCATACATCTTGAACTAATTTTTTAAGCTCCTAGCCATAGCTTTGTATGTTAAGTTAAATTTAGCTTGAGAAAGTAAATTTGACTAAGAACTTAGATGCATAACTAGGATTAATCTATTGCATGAGAATGGTTAATACTAGAAGTTATTTACAGAATTTCATAATGCCATGTCTAGTTGTAGAAATAGACCGAGAGGTTGATTTACTTCTTGCATAAGTTCAATTGGGCTCGAGAGAGTCAATTGGATATTTTAGTAATTCTTGGCTTAGGATTGTTGCATGTTTCATAATTCTTTAGTCAATTTCATAGTTGTGCTTCATTAATTGCAATTAACAATGTTTCTCTAAAATTGGACTCCAACTTCGTACATAATAGGTTAGGTTTTATGTTTTTGTCAAACGAATCAAATCAAAGATAGTTTTCTCTAAATAAAATTAAGCATAATTAACTATGGTACTTAATTAAATCTAAGAACTCCAATCCCTGTGGATGACCCTTGCCATTATTATTACAAAATACTTTGAGGTTCGGTTTTTTATAAATTTAATCTTGATAGGACCTTCGACAAGTCCTTTATCACTAACTAAACTAATGTTTTAGTTAATTAACTCAAGATTGATCATACAACACACTGAGCAGGAAGTTTAAAAGACCAAAAGACTTTCTCAAGCCCAATTGAAACTTGTGAAATTTTATAAGTCTAACGTGTCTGTCTAAACTTTAATAAAAGAACACAGAATTAAGCTACTTCCTATGATGGTTCTAAAAGAACCCTCCATACTCATGCAAGGATTTACAGTTAGATGTGTAATTAATTGGTCTAGCCCTAATTGATTCTTTTACAAGCAACAATCAAAGCCTATAAAACAAGTAAACTTTGGCCAAAAGAATACTAGCATTAAGAACATAAAAGCATACAACGTTGTGATGTAAAATCAATTCAAAAGGTTAAACTAAAATATCGAGTTTAGTGGCTACATCAATCCCTTAGATAAAAGTCTAGCAACTCATTACCACAAAACTGAAATCTAGACTTAATACAAAGTCCATAACAAGAACTACAACAAAAAGGGGAAAGAAAAGCTCTAATCACGCATCGATCCTCATTCCTGATGCACGTCCAATCTCAAGCTTCCAACTATTGTCCTCAACTCCTAAGAATGTTTCTTGCCTCCCAAATAGTGTAGAAATCGAGTTTAGGGTTTAGGTCTCTCCAAAATGACTCCCCTCACTTGATAAGCAACTTTCCTATTTATAATATTAGGACAACGTTGCTACGTTATCCCTAAAAATCGCACAAAATTGGTATAAATCAGGTAGCGTTGAGACGCTATACCGCAATGTCTCAACGCTATGGATATGACGGGTCTTCAAATGCGTGATTCGGGTGTTGCAATGCTACAGTACAACGTTGCAACGTTGTTCGTGCGGGATCTTGGACTTGAGCAGCTTCACCTATAGCGTCTCAATGCTATGCTCTTGGGTATCCCTGCCCAATTCATTCATTTGCTTCATATGGCTTCTTAATTTATGTTCCATTAGCTTCTTATTTGGCGTGGTATCTCCAAAATCTTCGATTTCACTCCAATTACTCAATAGCTGAAATTTCAATAAATAACTCGTAAAAAACACCAAATAGGCTATAAAAACCAACAAAAGTAAAGCCTAGAGATAGCACATTTTGTGTGCTATCAAATACCCCTAAACTTAAGTTTTTGCTAGTCCTGAGCAAAACAGAATAAAACCACATCACGATTTCACTAATGCATAAATATAAATCGAGCCTCAAAGATCTAAATAAGAAAATCACACAATCAAAGAAAGAACTTAATACAACCATTCATTAGGAAATTTAAATTTCATCCTACTCATCCCTTGCGTGTGTGTATGCTTAACCATCTCTCTCTTTTAGTTTTTTCTAGCCTAGAACAATTTTATAAAGTCCTTCGTTTAATTTTCCCCTACACTGGCTCTAAGTTCCAATCATTAAGCCCTCCTACACTAAAGAGAGTAATGACTTATTGAAGCACTAAAAATCATAAATTGGGTTAGACAACCCCCAAATTTGCCTCTTTTTTACTTTTAAATCAAGGACCATAACTTTCACAGATCCACTGTAGGGATCCTTACCCAGAGCACTCGTTCAATGAGTGGCCTAACTGATCACAGTGGAGGTAGCTCTTTTTGTCCTTGATCCTTTTAAACACAACATATTGACTCAAACAGGATTTTTTTTTCTTTTCAACATGCAAACAAAATCAATATAGGCAACATTATCACATAATTTTTGATGTAGATTTACAAACTATCATGAAGATTGTCCCTCAAATAAGTTCTTAAGCCTATCGAGGTGACATCAAACTTTCAAACAAAATAAGCTTGTTCTAAGCATTCAAAACTAAAGGAAATAAGGTTAAGTGCTCAACAGTTGCAAGGGAATCCAAGAAAATTTTAAATTTATCTCAACTTCAGGACATGCTCTCGTTTTTCAAAAGATTGTAAATTTTTTTATTAATTAGATCACATCCTGGGTCATTCTAATCATGAATATGCACAAGATTCATCAGAAAATTCAGAACATGCTCAAGACTCTCAACATTAGGTACAAAGTACTCCCACCCTCAAACTTAAGACATGCATTGTCCTCAATGTATAAAATATTCAACATGCACAAGGACAAATAAAAGATGAGGGAGAGGACAATACTGTCCTAATTAAGGGAGATACAATATTGTCATCATCTCTAATAAGCAAGGTTGAAGAATTCGAGTTACTATAACACAAATCAAAGGAAATAACATAACAACACATGACTGAAAACTATGAAAATCAAATCAAAACTAACACAAAAAAGGGTAAAAACTTGGGTTGCCTCCCAAAAAGTGCTTTGTTTAACGTCTTTAGCTAGACAGGGTTCATGTGTATGCATTAGGGTGGTTTCTTGTTCTTAAACTCACCTTCTTTCAACCCTCTCCTTATCCCTTATATACTGTATCTAGGGAATCACTTAAACTACACACTTTTCGCAGTCAGATTATAAAGAATTTGCTAACTCAACTCTTAAACATGCACTTACCTCATCATCTGAACTTTGGGGTTTAAAGATTTAAAATTCTAGATTTCTCTCTCCCACCTATAAGGTTAGTGTACCTTTATGCATGCTTATCTCTACCTTACTGGTAGTTAGGAAAGGTCACCCCAGTATGATTGAGATCTCAGCATCCTCCTCCATGTCCAGTACTGCACAATCCACAGGGAATAAGAACTTATATACCTTGACTAGGACATCTTCCACAACACCTCTAGCGTATGTGATGGAACGGTCGGTTAGTTGTAGTCATATCATCGTTGGTTGTACTTCCTCCAGACCAAGTTTCCTGTAGATAGAAAGAGGCATCAAATTAATACTTGCTCCAAAATCAGATAATGCTTTAAAAGAGGAATTTCCTATTGAACAGAGAATAGTGAAATTCCTTAGATCTTTAAGTTTCTGAGGCAATTTTCTTTGAATGATTGCACTACATTCCTCAGTAAGATTAATTGTCTTGTAGGCCTTAAGCTTCTTTTTGTTTGACATGATCTCTTTCATGAACTGCGCATAATTTTGTATCTACTCCAAAGCATCTACAAAAGAAATATTTATGTGAAGCTTTCTGAAAATATCTAGAAAAATTTCAAATTGACAGTCAAGCTTTGTCTTTTGAAAACGCTGAGGATATGGAATAGAGTTAGGAACTATAGAGATAGGAGACTTAGAAGATTTCTCAAATGTGTGTTCATGGATTGCTTTTGGAATCTCCTAATCAGGTTCATGTACCTCTTCTGGGATTAAATTCTCAACTGGCCTTTTCTTCGAGTCAATCAATGCCCTTACACTTTGCAGGGTGATGGCCTTGCAAGTTTTCCTTGGTTTACCTCAGTATTAACGGAAAACTTACCTATTTGTAGAGTGTTCAAGGTAGTGGCTATCTGACTGATTTGTACGTCCATGTTTTTTATGGCTGTACTATGCCCATTGACAATGCTTTCCAACTGGTTAGTTCTGCTCCTTGGTTCGGTGATGAATTCCCCCAACATATCTTCAAGGGAAGACTTCTTTTCAGCTTGATAGGAGGTAGATGCATAACCTAGGGGAGGCTGCAGAACATTCTTATTTTTCATGATTTCTCAAACCTAGATGGTAGTGAGATGGAAGATTGTTTTTCATCTGATGTTCCTCATAGTTGGAATTTCTATTGTTGATGTACTGGGCTTGCTCTATGGTAGATTCCCCTCCAACTTGAAAGGCTTGAGCTGCTACTAAGGAGGCTATTGACTGTGGAGTACCTGTACCTGCAAGTTTGGATAAAGCATGAGTTAGAGATGCCATTTGAGATTTAAGGGCACTTACCTCATCCAACTCATAAAGATTAGCCATTGTTCTATGATTTGAGTGCTCATTCGGCCACTGATAGCTTGTAATCGACATTTCTTCCAATAAGGCTCGAGCTTCCTTCACAATTTTAGCCAAGATAGTGCCTCTAGCTGTTGCATCTAAAATAGTCTTAGTACTGCATGTGAGCCCATTGTAAAACAGCTGGACTTGGTCCACTCAGGGTATCCGTGCAGAGGGAATTTTATTAATAGCTCTTTGTACCTTTCCCATGCTTCAAACAACTATTCCCCCTCATGTTGTTTGAAGATTCCTATTTCAGTCCTCATCTTGGCGGTCTTAGCATGTGGAAATTTTTTTGTCAGAAATTCTTGGGCCAACCCTTCCAGAGTGGTGATGCTTCTAGGCTGTAGAGATCCCAACCAATCTTTCAACTTATCCTATAAAGAAAGGGGAAACAATTGTAAGCGAAGGGCATCATAAAAAACACCATTTAACTTAACAATGCCACAAATTTCTAAAAAATAATGAGAATTCGGGTTCTTTGTGGAAAATCCTCTAAATGCACTGTATCTCGTCATCCGAATAAGGTCTATCTTCAATTCGAAGTTGTTGGCATTGATTGGTGCATGGACTATTCCGGATTGATCAACATTGAACATCGATTGGAAGTAGTCCCTTACGGCTTTAGGCTCTTCCTCCTCACTTTAGTTTTCCATAACTATACCTTGAGCTTTCCTTTCTCTAAGGTTTCTCTTGCAGGTTCTTTTAATTTCAGAATCAAAAGGTGTAAGGAGTGCCTCCCTATTCTTTAGCATACACTGCTTGAATCCTAAAAAAAATCAAAACAAAATAAATAAATAAATAAATAAAACAAGAAAGCAGAAGAAAACTCTAAACTAAGACTAGATGCTTTTTCCACAATATCAAATGATCTAAATATGCACCATTCCCCGGCAACGGCGCCAAAAACTTGTTGCTTGATTTTGTGACCATGCAAAGCCGCAAGTGTACAGTGTCAAGTTTTAGTATAGTGGTTAAGTGCAAGTATCATCCATATGAATGGTTTTTCTAGATCAAATGACTATTATAGTTATTGACACACAATTTTATTTAGAGAATAATAATTTTATAGAATAATGACAAACAAAATAATTAAAAAGGGTTGAACTACAAGGAGAGAAAACCTAAGAAATTGACTTCACCAACTAAACTAATGTGTAAGTTAATTAACTCAAGATTGATCATACAACACACTGAGCAGGAAGTTTAAAAGACCAAAAGACTTTCTCAAGCCCAATTGGAACTTGTGTAAGTCCAACATGTCTGTCTAAACTTTAATAAAAGAACACATAATTAAGCTACTTCCTATGATGGTTCTAAAAGAACCCTCCATTCTCATGCATGGATTTACTGTTAGATGTGCAATTAATTGGTCTAGCCCTAATTGATTCTTTTACAAGCAACAATCAAAGCCAATAAAACAAGTAAACTTTGGCCAAAAGAATAATAGCATTATGAACATAAAAGCATACAACGTTGTGATGTAAAATCAATTCAAGAGCTTAAACTAAAACATCGAGTTTAGTGGCTATATCAATCCCCTGGATAAAAGTTTAGCCACTCATTTCCACAAAACTAAAATCTAGACTTAATACAAAATCTAGAACAGGAACTATAACAAAAAGGGGAAAAAAAACTCTAATCACGTGCGATCCTCGTTCTCGATGCACGTCTCGATCTCAAGCTTCCAACTCTCGTCCCCCACTCCCAAGAATGTTTCTTGCCTCCCAAACCGTGTAGAAATCGAGTTTAGGGTTTAGGTCTCTCCAAAACTGCCCCCTCATTCGATAAGCAACTTTCCTATTTATAATATCGGGATAGCGTTGCAATGCTAGGGACAACATTGCAACGTTGTCCCTAAGAATCACACAAAATTGGTATAAATCAAGTAGCGTTGAGATTGTATACCATAGCGTCTCAATGCTATGGATATGACGGGTCTTTAAACACATGATTCAGGCTTTGCAACGCTACAGTACAACATTGCAACGCTATTCGTGGGGGATCTTGGACTTGAGCAGCTTCACCTATAGCGTCTCAATGCTATGCTCTCCGGTATCCTTGCCCAATTCATTCCTTTACTTCACATGGCTTCTCAATTTATGTTCCATTAGGTCCATATTTGACATGGTATCTCCAAAATCTCCTGTTTCACTCAAATTGCTCAATAGCTGAAATTTCAATAAATAACTCGTGAAAAACACCGAATAGGCTATAAAGACCAACAAAAGTAAAGCCTAGAGATAGCAGATTTTGTGTGATATCATTCACCTCGTCTAACTTTCGTTGAGGAAGTATCAAACTCATAATTTCATAGAGCGAAAAATGAAGAACAACTAGCTGGAAAATTGTAGAAATCGTAAACTAAAGACTACTGTCCGAGAAGAAAAAAACCCTCCCTTTTCTGATTCGTTCTTCGTTCTTTTATAGGTATTGAGGGCTAGGGTTTCCATCATTTCTCTTCTACAACCTGGGGTCCACTTTTAGATTTGAAATCAAGCGTAAGAATCTCCCAATTCTCGCAAAATCTCACAAAATCTCGCCAATTCCTGTAATTTTGGCAAACTCCAGGATTTTCTAGAAATGCAATTGCATTTTTTTTTTGCTTGCTCCCAAACCTGTTTTCCAAAAGAAATGGAATTGCATTTCCAAATTAGAATGCAATTGCATTTTTGTACTTGCTCTCAAACCTACACATAAATAACAAATTAGTGTAATTCTAACTTCTTTTCAAATTCTTTCATCTTTTTCATTACTCAAACAAGTTTTTATGAATTTTTTAATAAACACTACTTTTAGCTTGCTCATCATACAACAAAATACACAAAAATGGCAAGAATAACCTAGTTTAAGGGTCGAATAATCCTCATAAATGAGAATTATCACACCCCCAAACTTGAGTTATTGCTTGTCCTCAAGCAATCATTAACACAAACAAAATAGCCATAACATTTCTCAATCAAGTTTCACAAGTGCTAGAAAGAACAACAACTCCTCTTAGGGGACATCTCAAACTCATAACACAATTTATTACAACCAACTCCAATCCTAGCTTAGTCCAACCACAACACTTCTTACCCACACTTCCACTAAGTTTACACCCCTATTATTCTAGTTGGGTCTTTCTTGCTTCCTATATAAGCCATTTTTAAGAGAGATTCCCTGACTTGAAAAAAGATTTCCCCCCAAACTTATGCAAAGCTGTCAGGCTATTCAAACTTGATTTCAGAGGGAGTTCCTTAGTCAATTGTACCTTTGTTCCAACTTACAGACACTTTGTGGTGAAGGTAGTTGATTACGAGCACATCACTATTTGAAACCTTTTTCACCTACACATTTCCAGAATCAACATTTCATGCAGAGGCAATCATGGGTGTCATGACTTTCCCTGGTTACTTGGTTGATTTTAGAAAGAATAGTATCCCTCTATGATTTTTTTTCTTATTGAACCTTGGCAGCGTTCATACAAAACTCACATCAGTCTATATCAGTATATATGATGAATCCAAACTAAAGTTGGGTTAACAACAAAATAACTACAGAATTGCAATTGCATTCCATTTTGGAAATTGCAATTTCATTTTTGCACTACTCTCCCCCCATACTTAGGATAAGGCAATGTCCTCATTGACTAAATTTTGCTCTAGGGTGGGTGGAATTGTCACACTCTTTCCCAGCTTACTTGCCTAACCTAGGAAGAGATGTAAAGACAGAGACAATCAACCCTCTTACTAGCTCTCCCTGACCATCCCAACATATACCTGAAAATGAAGGCAACATAACACAACACGTTTGAACAAGTAAGTTTGAAACGCTCAAATACACATATGAGCAAGACACATTCACTTTCAGTACTATGTTCTTTAACAAGTCATAACATTTTATAGTTATTACAACCCCGCTAAAATGCTTTTACTACAAACTATATACATAAGAAAGTGTATATACAAGGAGCTAAAACGGCGTGGTGGCAAACAGGTCTTGTCAAGGCTAAGCACCGGGAACTCGTCTGCTACCTGGAAAGAGAAAACATAATGAAAACGTGAGCTGGGAAGCCCAGTGAGTGTCTATCTTAAAAACATTATAAGCTCAAAGGTGAAGCATAATGATGGACAAGCTACAAGTTAGAGATAACTTATCACTTATTTGTAAACATAATCAAACCATGCTACCCATCTACAGGTTTAAGTCACCACATTATGTATAGCATAGAAACTCATAATGTAGTACCATACTGAAGAATAGACATTTCAAAAGCGTAGAAGCTCATAACAATAAAACTCATAACATGATACCACTTTCGAACCTTAGCTGTGGTAGAGTCATCTCTATACCAACAACGTTCATACCTCTCTCACGTGCACGTGGAATTCCATTGAACACACTGGTCTTCCCTAATACCTTATCTATGTCCTTCAGTATTGGGGTTAGACCAGTTACTACCCGAATACCTTCTCTTTGTCCTTCAGTATCGGGAAATCATGATTCCTCCCTCCCAAGTACCTTCTCAATGTCCTTCAGTACTGGGGGTTAACAACATACCGGGGCATACTTTGATTACCTTGGAAATCATGTTTTGATAACACAAACAACAAATTCTCAACATTTGCACTTTTCCTTTCTAAACATGTTTCCAAGTGGATTTACACAAGGCATTTTCTAAAGGAAGTCATACTTCCATAATTTAGTTTCCATGCTTGAATGTGTAGTTACAAACTAATTCAAATCATGCTTAAGTTTCATCAATGACATTCTATTAAAAGCTCCATGAAAAATATACAAAAGTAAGTCAAGCATGTTTCAATGATCAACATTTATGCTTTTGAAGAAAAACAAAGGTCAAGCATAGTTCTAAAATAGAGTCACTCACAATCACCAAAAGGGTTCCAAGGATTATAAGTTATTCCTATCTCCGTTTGCCCTGAAAAAGAAATTAATAACATTAATTTCTTTCCTTATACACCTTAAAAACATATCTAATTCAGTCCCATAACTCAATTCATAATAACCATACTCACTTGGGTGTAAGGTATATAGAAATGGAAGCACATCTCCTTCAATCTCTTGCTAGCAGTTTTTTTTTCTTGCACCTAAAATTCCAGGTTCAACTTTCAGCTTGGGTTCCTCAAAATTTAGCAAAACAACCACCTAATATTTTTTGATAAACCTCAAGTAAAACATCTTAGCTTACTTACCTCAAAGTTTCAGCTTCTAATTCCTCCTCAAGAGCTCAAAAGAAACTGATTTCTTCACACTGTTCTGCTACCCGAGAACTATGAACACCTCTCGGTTTTATGCAACTTTCACCTCCTTCCTCTTCGTATTTTTAAAACAGCCACCCACTATCGTATTCTACACTCAATTTATGAGATTTTGACTCAAAAATCATCGAATTTGGTGCAGTAAATTAAGAGATATGGCTGTTTGAAGTTGATCCTCATCCAAAAGCTTCCAGCTGGACAGCACCTACTTGCCAAAGACAAATCCGTGGCTCCACAAATTTTTGCCAGCTCCTACTTCCTCATTTACATCTTAATCCCCTTTTTTTAAAACACCAAAACAAGTCAATAAATTCACCTAACACATTTAGCCAACTTTACTTAAGTTTGTGAGAAATAAGAACTTTCATTCAATACATAATGCACCTAAAATTTACCCAACTTGTTAATGACCTTAACTTACTTCAATTCAACTCTTAATATGCTTATTCAATGGCTTACCTATCTCCTTATGAAGCTTTATACACATTATAGTTCACAATCCAAAAGATTCCCAAATCCCATCACGACATCTTTTAGTGCAACCTATATCAATTTGCATATGTCAAAACATCATATATGAGCACAATATCATCAAAAGAGAGTTTAGGGCTTACAGGAATGGCTATACATACTTAACAAGGTTGATCGTTCTTGAACTCTAGTGGCATAAACTAAGGGAGATGGATGGGTGTTGAGTACTATGGAAAGTAAGGAAGTCATGGGGTTGTTGTGAAAAGAAAGAAAATGTTTAATGAGCTGAGCTTATTCCAAAGTCTCGTCTTTGAGGGCTTTTATTCTTTCTAATTATTTTTATTTATATGTTTGTTTTGAGCATTTATTTAAAACAAGGAACATGGTTACAATTACGGCTAGAACACTGAAAATCAAAGCACAAAAAAATGCAACTTAATAATATATTACTGAAAATAGAAAGCACAAATAGAATTGAACAACTACTTTGAAGGAAAATTTAAAAAAATTTGCATAAAAGAAAAATGAAAGTGCAGCAACTCCTTTATTCTTCTTCTGAAATGTCATCCTCTTCATCTTTGAAAATTGGGCTGTCAAGTATGCCTTCGAAGAAGTCTAGGAAGGCTGGTCCTTTGCCCTTAGAAAGCATTGACAGTGTTTGTTGATTGATTCGTCTCGTTCCTTGACATAGGCCTAATACTTTCTGTTTTTCTCCTTCATTCTCTTCAATTTGGCCCTTATTGAAATTTTGCCACTGGCATGCAAATGGGTTGCAATTGCATTTTCAGCCCCTTTGCTTGTTGCCTCCGTCTTTTCACTTGGCCGTGAGTGCTTGTTGGCTTTTCTAGCATTGTGGATCATCAATGACCTTACCTCAGTTGCATCCAGAGGATGAGTTTCTAAGAGGTTGCCTTCTATGGGAAGATTTTCTTTTTTGCATAATTTGGTAATGAGAGAAGGAAAGAAAAGTTTTCTAGCTTTCGTTTTTCCTCTCGAAACCAATTCATTTCTTATTATTCTACCCACATTGAGTTCCAGCCCTTTGTAAATTCTATACAATAGCCTTATTTGAACTTGAGAGATAGTTGAACCATGTGATGTGGGCATTATGCAGTTTCTAATGAATTTTTCCCATACCGTGGGTTCATTCTTTAAATCTCTAGTTGCTAGATGGCTCTTCCCGCATTAGGCAATGTTCCATTCGTGCCTTCACGAGCTACTAGTAGTAAAGCTTCTGTCAATTGCTCATCTGAGGGATTTTCCATTGCCTCATTCCCAACAAGATTTCTCAAAGATTTGAGTTTGTAAGTTTGGTTTATGTCCCTTGTTGAGTACTTTACTGTTTCCCTCGAATGACGATTTCATTCATTTGGTCGCTTTCCCATGTGAGCATATAACTCTACAACCAGTTCGTGGGAAGCTGGACTCGGATGTTTACATAAATTTTTCCACCCTCTTGTTTGGATGATTGATGTAATGAATTAGGGTAAAGTTTCTGCATCGCTAGAAAAGCCCCTCTCCCCTTTTAGTGTTAACTTCTCAAAGATTTTTCTTCTTGCCTGCACATCCACAACCTCTTGAACAAATTCTAGTCCATCTTCTTCTTTAATTACTCTTTTTCTTTTTCTCCTAGAGGTGGGCAACCATTCTTTTGCCTTAATTTCTTGCATCTCTTCCTCTTCCTCTTCATTTTCTTTTTCTGTTTCTTCATTCTCCATCTCTTCCTCCCTGTCCACTTCTACATATTCATCTTCATTTTCAGTCTCCTTCCCTTTTTCCACCATCTCTTCTTCTTTCCTTTCCAATCCTTCTTTTTCAGAATTTGCGCAGCATAACTCTTGAGATTCACCTTGCTCATTGTTTCCATTCCCCATCTACTAGGGGAAGAATCCCCCCTAGACTCTAATTCATTTATTTCAGCGGCATATATATTTTTAGATTTGTAAAAGTTAGAGAATTGTACCTCCCTTTTTCCCAATTCTTCTTTAGATTCAATATGCTGCTTCTCAGCCTCTGAATATGCTGCAGACCACCAAGAGTCTTTTTGTGCTAACCCCTGCTGCCATATGCTGTTCATGAAACATCTTAGCCAATTCTTTGGCATGTTCAGCAGCTTTTTATGGCCATTGTTCTTCAGCCGAGGAGTGAAATTCTGCATTCTCTTGGACTCGTGGTGGAGGCATTTTATCCACATATTTTCCCATAGTTTCCTTTTTCTTTCTCTCTTCCCCTTCAGATTTCACTTTCTTCTTTAGCAATTTCGGATTCATCACTTGCTTCCTTGCAAGGTACTTTCTTTTGCTTGATTTCAAATTTGAAGGGGTTTGAAAATTTACCTCTTTTTTTGGTTCAGGGGCTGTGCGAATCTGGACTTCCTCCTCTTCCTTCTCTTTTTGTTGCTTGTGGCTGGATTGGGTTTCTTGCGATGCCGAAATCTGTGGGCCCGATGGTGTTTCTTCCTCTTCTTCCTCAGAGCTGTACTGATGCCCTAAAAGATTCTTCTCAATTTCTTTGACCCTTCTCCTTTCATGCATCATCCGAATTTGGTCACGACATTCTTGAGTTCCTCTTTTTGCTTCACAAGGCTTAGATGAAGTAGCTTTTGATGGAGATGCTATCGGTTTCTAAGATTAGAGCGGTTGTTCCATCTCCATTTGTTGTTCCTATTGCATGTCCGATAGTTTGTGCAATTTCTCCTTCCACTCTTTTGTACTAGGTTTCAAGGAGAAAAGGCCTCGACCCATAGTTTCTGTGTTCTCTGAAGTGGGTGGAGGCAAGGTGGAGGTGGGCTTGCGGTTTGAAGTGCCAAAGCTTCTCCCACCGAATAGTATTTTGATCGGCACTTATAGGTGTTTGAGAGAGCACTCATCGTGGTAGTTGGGAGTGTTGTATGGCTTGAATGAGAAAGTTGGACGGATTGAATTAGGAAGAATATGAGGGAAGAAAAAAGACGAAATCGTTTTAGTTCAATTTTACAAGGAAAACGATCTACATTCTTTATTTAAAAATGCGAATTGTCTTTTAATCCCCTTTTCTTCCTTTTTTGTTTAAAGCATGGCCCTTATCCTTTTTTCCTTGAAAATTCAATTGCATTTCATTTGCTTTTCTCCCCTTGTGCTGGATGCTTTACTTGTGCTTTTGCAATTGCATTCCATTTTCATTTCTGTTCTTAGTTTGGTTCATTCTTCGCGAATGCTATTACATTTGCACTTTTATTCCTTGTGATTGGAATTTGATTCTCCTTTTTCCTTTTCATCTTAACTCAAAAGTAAATTGTTAAAAAGTTCACACAGGCTCGAAAAAGAGTTCATGCTTTCAACACTTTTTTTTTTAATATTTCCTTATTTCATTTTGCATTTTTGAAGTTCTTAAAAAATTTCTCAGGTAGGTCCCTAGGTAGAGGTGTTTCCTAAATGGTCAGCTTAAATACCTCATCCTAGGTAGGATTTTTCCTTAGATAGAAATTGCTTAATTATTTCTTAATTCACAGTAATAAGGGTTTTTTTTTTCAATTGCAAGTGTTATTTATAAAGTAACAATACCTGATGCCCTTTCATTCGATTTCTATTAAGGAAATTGAAACCTTATCTCTGCTCATACATTCTCCCCAGTAAGGCTTAATCCTCTGACCATTTACTTTGAAAATATTTTCTTTCTCGTATTTTAGTTCCACAGCCCTGTGTTGGTATACTTTTTTTAATGAGAAATGGTTCTGACCACTTGGATTTTATCTTACCTAGGAAAAGCTTCAGTCATTGGTTGAATAATAACACCTATTGTCTTGCTTGTAGGTCTTTATTTTAATTCTTTGATCGTGCCATTTTTTCATTTTCTCTTTGTATAGCTTTGCATTTTCTTAAGACAAAATTCTCAACTCCTCAAGCTCATTTAATTGAAGCTTCTGCCTGATTCTTGCCTAGTTTAGATCCAAATTTAATTTTTTTAGTGCCAAATAAGCTTTATGTTGTAGCTCTAACGGTAGATGGCATGCTTTTCCAAATATTATATTGTGCGGGGACATTCCCAATGGTGTTTTAAATGCATTCCTGTTGGCCCATAATGCTTCATATAATCGTAGAGACCAATCTTTTCTTGAGGGTTAGACTGTCTTCTTTAAAATTGTCTTTATTTCTCTGTTGGATAGTTTTGCCTGCCCATTTGTCTGCAGGTGATAGACGGTTGTAATTCTATGGTTGACATTGTATTTAGCTAGTAGGCTTGTCATAGCTCTATTTATGAAATGTGTACCTTTGTCACTTATTAGTGCTCTTGGGGTTCCGTATCTAGTGAATATGTTCTTTAGCAGGAATTTCTCTATTGCCTTTGCATAATTTGTTATGGTTGCCACTACTTCTATCCACTTAGACACATAGTCTACTGCTAGCAAAATATATATTTTTTCATTATGATGGGGGAAATGATCTTATGAAATCAATCTCCCATACATTGAAAATTTCGACTACAAGTATGTAATTCATTGGCATCTCATTTTTAGTAGATAGGTTTCCTATTCTTTGACATCGATCACATTGTTTTGCAAATTTCTAAGCATCTCTGAATAGTGTGGGCTAAAAGTAGCCACTTTGGAGCACTTTTGTTGTTGTTTTAGTGCTTGCGAAGTGTCCTCCATATGGGGCTATGTGGCAAGCTTCCAACACTTTCAGCATATCCTCATCTGCTACACATCTTCTCCAAATTTGGTCTGGTCTAAGCTTGTAGAGATACGGTTCATCTCAGTAGTAGTTACGTATGTCATGAAAAAATCTCTTTAATTATTGTGGATTTGCATCTGGTGGTGCTAATCTGCTCACCAAGTAATTTGCTACGCCTGCATAACATGGGGTTGAATTTGTCTCTACTTCCAATAGCATTTCATTTGCGAATTCATTCTGAATTTTCTCCATTTTTGCTTTCCTGGCCTCTTGCCCTAATCTGGACATATGATCTGCAACTTGGTTTTCGTTAGGGGTGTACAAATGAACCGATAACCCGAACAACCCGGCCTACCCAACCCAAATTTTAAGGGTTGGGTTGGGTTAGATTTTTTTTTGGGGTTGGGTTGGGTTAAAATTTGGGAGAATAAAAAATTTGGTACGGTTCTCGAGTTGAGAGACTTTTGGCTTGATTCAACCCAACCTGAACCGAAAATAGGCTTTTTTACTTTTTTTTTTATTTATAATATCTATATCTATATATATTTAAAGTAAAAAATAAAAACCTAGCTGCTCAATCTCACTTCACGCACGCCCAACGCTCAAAGTAAAAAGGCTCTCTGCCCATATCTTCGACATCTTCGCAGTTTGCAGTCCTCACTTCAACTTTCTGCCGCTCAGTCCTCACTTCAGCTCTCTGCCCATTTCTTCGCCGCAGTCTCACATTCGCTCACCTCACAAAGGCAGTCGCAACTCTCCAGTTGTCGTCGCTCTCCTTTTTAGTCTTCCTCTCCCTCTCCGGCCGTCGCCCCTGTCTCTCTCCCCGCCATCGACATCTAAGCTTCCAGTGACGGTGAGTATTCTTCTTCAGTTCTTTTTTTTTGAAACCTAGTCTTCTTCTCTCTCTCCGCCATCTTCATTTGAGCTTCTAATGGTTGTGAGGGATTGCATATTAGAGTGGGAGAGTGTTATTTTTGGAGGAGTAGGTTAAGAAAGGAAGAGTCAAATCAGTCAATGGAGAGCTAAAGTTCATGAGAGTATTGTTCTGATTTAATGTTTTGATTTCTAATTTTCTTTGTTCACTCCTTGCAAAGGCTGAGACTTGTGCCTGAGGAAATATTCATTCTAGATATTTCAGTAGGAGTTTAGTTCAGAATAGTTTTATTTGCAACTTCTGATTAAGTTAGATTAGCATGGATTTGGAAGTAAGGATTAGGATTTAGATGTTAATGCCCAAGCTGATATTACTTCGAGATTTATTTTAGCGGTCGGTTCCTAGAAGTCCTTACTAAAGGAAAATGATCTCTTATTAAACAAGGTCTCCTCGATTTCTCAGTAATCTTTAGAAAATCCAGAACTTTCTTTGGCTAACCTTGTTCAATTGAATGAGACTCAGTCAAACCTTTTAAAGGAGGCTTCGGTAGTAAGGTCTGGTGATTTTAGGGAGGAGGTAATTTCAAAAAATGTTGCTGAGTTCGTATTCAATGAGTAGATTAAGATTTCCAATGATTGCTTTGATGCATCTGTTGATCAGCAAGGTATTCCAAGTGTGAAGGCAGTAAAGGATAACTTTGTGGCTGCATTTTCCAAATATTATACCATGAAAAATCACTTGAACCTTCAACTTCTAATAGTATCACTGATTTATTGTTTCAACTTTAGTTTGTAACAATTTAGTTTGTAATAATTTATGGTTCAAAAACTTTGATTGCTGTTCTTTTTTTTTTTTTTTTAGAGATGGAAAGCAGTAGTGCTAGTGGATGTAATAATCAAACTCCTTATAGTAATGAAATTGATAATACATCTAAGCCACCATTACCTACAAAATCTAGCAAGAAGAGACGACCTAGTAAATCAACTTCTACTGTATGGGATCATTTCACTAGATTGGAAGACAAGAATAGTAGGTGTAGGTGTAATTATTGTGATAAGGAGTATGCTTGTGATACTACCTCTTGTGGAACTAGCACATTGTGGAAGCACTTAAAAAATCAGTGTAAAAAGTATCCCTATAAGGAGGAAGAAAAAGGACAAACCATTTTAAGTTTTCAACCTTCACTTGATGGAAAATGTGGTAGTAATTTTGTGGCTACCATATTTAGTCAAGCATGTAGAGGGGCATGTGCTAGGATGTTAATTGTTGATGAGTTACCGTTTAGATTTGTAAAACAATAGGGATTTAGACATTTTTGCAGTGTTTTAAACCCTAAGTTTGACCCTCCATCAAGAGTAACAATTGCAAGGGACGTATTTCAACTTTATCTTGATGAGAAAAAAAAGCTAAAATCTTTTTTAGTCAACAATTCTCAGAGGGTTTGTCTTACAACTAACAATTGGACTTCATAGCAAAATGTTAACTATAGGCACACTTTGTTGATTTGGAATGGAATTTGCATAAAAGAATCTTGAACTTTTGTCAAGTTGCTAATCATAAAGAAGAAACTATAGGCAAAGTCATTGAGAGCTGTTTATTGGAATGGGGGATTGATAAAGTTTTTTCCATCACTGTTGATAATGCAAGTTCCAATGATGGAGCTATTTCGTATATTAAGAAAAGACTTACAAGTTGGAAATCGCTCATCTTAGATGGAGAATTATTACACATGAGGTGTTGTGCTCATATAATTAACTTGATTGTGAATGAGGGGTTGAAAGAAATGCATAAATCCATTGTTAGTGTTTGTAATGCTGTAAGGTATGTTAAATCATCTCCTAAGAGATTGGCAAAATTTAAAGTTTGTGTAGAACAAGAGAAAATTGAATGTAAAGCTCTTTGTTGTTTAGATGTGGCAACTAGATGGAATTCTACTTATCTGATGCTTGATCATGCACTGAAATTTGAGAAAGCTTTTAAAATATTACAAGAAGATGTGTTAGATTATAAGACCTACTTTGAAAATGATGATCATAGAAACAAAAAATTAGGGCCCCCAGCTTTTACTGACTGGAGAAATGTTGAAGTGTTTGTCAAGTTTTTGAAGGTGTTTTATGATGTCACTGTGAAAATAAGTGGTTCTTTGTATGTGACTTCCAATTCTTACTTTCATGAACTTTGGGGTATTCATGAACTTTT
This sequence comes from Trichosanthes truncata, assembly GCA_033996785.1. NCBI lineage: Eukaryota > Viridiplantae > Streptophyta > Magnoliopsida > Cucurbitales > Cucurbitaceae > Trichosanthes > Trichosanthes truncata. The sequence goes on from JAWPNB010000009.1 coordinate 26,540,700, forward strand.
AATTGGTTGGAGCACGAATTCAAACTCTCTTTATGTGATATGGCTAAAAGTATGAAGATAAAGTATGACAAGTATTGGGGTTCAATTGACAAAATCAATAAGTTGATATTTCTAGCTGTGGTGCTTGATCCTCGTTACAAATTGGATTATGTAGCCTTTTGCTTTTCGACTATTTATGATGATGATAGAACTAAAGAGATGATCGACAGTGTCAGGATGTATTTGGTTCGTTTGTATGATTTTTACAAATCACATGATGGTACTTCTAGTACTCAAAGTTGTGGTAGTGGTAATCAACAGTCAGAATCAAGTGGATCTTCCATGAGTACGATAAGTAGTGGTGAAATGAGCGAGAGTGGTGCATCATTAATATTATCACGGTACAAGAGGAGAAGAGAAGAGAAAAGTTCTTTAGAAATAAAGAATGATGTAGACCGGTATTTATGTGACCCTAGTGAGGAACTTAATGATAATTTTGATGTTCTGGCTTGGTGGAAACTGAATGAGTTGAAGTATTGAGTTTTGTCAAAACTTGATCGAGATGTTTTGGCAGTTCCAGTGTCTACGGTGGCTTCTAAATCAGCATTTAGTACGGGAGGGAGGATTCTCGATTCTTTTAGGAGTTCTTTGACGCCTAAAACAGTGGAGGCTTTGATATGTTCACAAAATTGGATTCGTGGCAAATCAATATTGTTGGATCTTCCTCCACAGCATGAAGAATTGGAATATTGTTCTCAACTTGAGTCAGGTAAATCTAACTTATTTATTGCCTACGTGTTGTGGACAATTATGTATTATTATATGTTAAACATATTGTATGCTTCTATTGTTTTTCCAGAGGTTATAGGGTCTTGCATCACTTCAATACATAAATAAATCTCATCGGATTGATCATTTTCATTGTGAGTAAAATATTTTCATGGTAATTTTTTTTTTGTTATGCATGGTTTCTTTAAACTAATTATTTTTTTTTTCAATTTTCAGGACCTAGCGTAATGCTCGTGATGCCAAATGTCTTGGTACTAGGATGTTGTGGCTTCATTCTTGTTATGCAAATTTAGTGGGACTAGATTTAAGAATTTAATTGTTGTAGTAATTGTATTAATGAACTTGTATGTTTATTTGGATGATTGAAATTATGAATTTGTGAACTTATAATACTTTTCATTTAGGATTGTAACAGATGTTATGAACTTTAAAGTTTAATATTTGAATGTTATGTGTAGTTCTAGAAGAAATTATTGCAAATAATTAAGAAAAAAATTTAAAGAAAAAAAAAACAAAAAAACCCGGCAACCCAACCTGAAACTCTTAGGTTGGGTCGGGTTGGGTTCCCTTCTATAATCGGGTCATTCGGGTTATGAACTCAACCAACCTGAATTTTCGAGTTGGTCCCAAAAAACCTCCCAACCCAACCCGTGTACACCCCTAGTTTTCGTTCCCTGATAGGACCATTTTACCCCTCCTTTGTGCCAATACAACTCCTACTGCAAAATCGTTGGCATCACACATAAGCTCAAATGTTTTTGTCTAGTCTGGTTTTATCATGATGAGTAGAACTTAGTGTTTCTTTTAGTCTCTCAAGTGCAATTGAGCATTCTTGGTTGAACACGGATGGTTGGTCTTTCTCCAATAATCTATACAAGGGCTTGGAAATTTGAGAGAAGTTTCTAATAAACTGGCGATAGAATCCTGTATGTCGTAGGAAACTTCGAATTTATTTAACTGATTTAGTTGGTGGTAACTTAGAAATTAGCTCCACCTTTGTTGTGTCAACTTCTATGCCCTTCTTGGATATCCGATGTCCCAACACTATTCCCTCTTGTACCATGAAATGACATTTTTCCCAGTTGAGGACCAGATTGGTTTCTTCACATCTAAACAAAACATGTTCAAAATTTCCAAGGCAATTTTTATATGTCTCTCCGAACATTGAGAAGTCATCCATGAATATCTCTATCGTCCTCTCCACCATGTTTGAGAAGATCGCCATCATACATCTTTGAAATGTTGCTGGTGCATTGCATAATCCAAATGACATTCTTCGATACACGAAATCCCATATGGGCAAGTAAAGGTTGTCTTGTGCTGGTCGTCTGGTGTAATCATTATTTGGTTGTACCCTAAGTACCCATCTAGGAAGCTATATTATTCTTTTCCTACCAAACGATCAAGCATTTGATCGATAAATGGAAGAAGGAAATGGTCCTTTTTAGTTGTGTTGTTCAATCGACAGTAATCCATACAGATTCTCCATCTAGTAACTGTCCTTGTTGGGATAACTTTATTCTTCTCATTCTCGACAATTGTCATTCTGCCTTTCTTAGGTACACACTGTATAAGACTCACCAATGGGGTAAATTATTCCTGCATTGATCCATTTTATGATTTCCTTTTGAACCACCTCTTTCATTATAGGATTCTACCTCATTTGACTCTCAATTGAGTTCTTTGCCCCCTCTTTTAAATTGATTTTATCTTGCAGAACGAGGGACTGATGCCTCTAATTTCTACAATATCCAACTGATCGCCCTTTTATGTCGTGCAAGGACCTGTAATAGGGAAAGCTCATCTTGGTCAGTAAGAGTCGATGAGATGATCACGGGTAGTGTCTCATCGTTTCCAAGGAAGTTGTATTTTAAATGGGACAACAAAAGTTTAAGCTCGAGCTCGGGTGGTTCCACTATAGATGGCTTAATCTGATCTGCCTTTTCTTCTGATGATCTTAAAGGGTTGATATAAGTGATGTCTTTCTGTTCATCTTGGTTTATTATTTTTTCTTCACCAGTCTCTTCATCATAGCTTTCAGCTTCTTGTACTTATCTATAATCTTAATCCTTGAACATTCTTCTAAATCCCCTGGATATCTTAATGCATTGAAAACATTGAAGGTGATTTGTTGGTCGTTAACTCTCATTGTGAGTTCTCCTTTTTTTACATCGATCAATGTTCTACCAGTTGCTAGAAATGACCTTCCTAGAATGATTGGGACTTCTCTATCTGCTTTGCAATCAAGGATGATGAAGTCAGCAGGAAAGGTGAACTAATATACTTTTACCAACACATCCTCAATCTTCCCTGTTGGTCAGGCTATTGACCTGTTTGTCAGTTGCAATGTTATTGTAGTAGGTTGTGCCACGCCAATTCTTAATTTTTTGAAAACTGATAATGACATTAGGTTGATGCTCGCTCCTAGATCGCATAGTGCCCTTCCTACATCTGTGTCTCCAAGTGTATCGTGAAACTTCTTGGATCTTGCAGCTTTGGTGGCACTTTACTCTTAATTAGAGCGTTGCAATTTTCTTTTAGGGCCATAATTTCGAATTCTCCCAATTTGCGCTTCTTCGTTCAGATATCCTTAAGAAATTTAACTTAATTAGGGATCTGCTCAAGCGCCTCCACTAACAGAATGTTAATGTGGAGTTTGTTAAGGATGTTTAAAAATTTGTAAATTGTGCGTTCTGATTCTTTTTCTTGAATCTTTAGGAAAAAGGGGGTGGTGGTTTGTACTCTTGACTGGTTGATGTTGAACTCTTTATTGTTGTTGTTTTCTTTTCCTAATCTTGGTGCTTAGCGATCACTTTGTCTATCGTTTCACTTGATTTTTCTTCAATTGGTTCTTGAGCATTTTCTTCTGCTATGTGCTCATTCTTTTCCTCTTCAGAATTCTTGGTCTTCTTGTAATTCTCTTGTTCCTTAGGCATCTTTGGGCCTTCATAATTGAGTCCACTTCTTAATGTGATTGCCTTACAATGCTCCTTTCGCTCGCGTTGTGGGTTCTCTATAGTGCTTGGTAACGCACCTTGTGGTCTATTTTTTACTCATTTGCCAACTGTCCAACCTGTATCTCCAAATTGTGTAAGGATACTGCTTGGCTTTGAATGATAGCATCATTTTTCTCCATAAACTCTTTCATCATATTTTCCAAGGATGGACCCTGCACTGCTGATTGCTGTTGCATTGGATTTGCATTTTTTTTTTTGTGTATGGCTGTTAAGGCTGGTTATTGAATCCTAGTGGCGTTCCCTGCTTTACATATTGATTATGATTTGAATTTCCTACATTTTGTCTACTCCAGAAAAAGTTAGGATGTTGTCGCCAACCCTGATTGTATGTATTTGAGTATGGGTTTGATATGTTTTGCCTTATATAATACACATAAACAAAGTTGTAAGGAAGTTTGTCGAAGATATGATTGTCATTACAATAAACAGAAGTAGAGTTAGAAGTTTTGTTTATTGCAGCAATTTGGGCTTGATTTCTTAAAGTAAGATTATCCAACATGTTATTCATTGCTAATATTTGTGTGCTTAGTGCTGCCAGTGCGTCAACTTCATGAATTCCTGCAATGATTTTTGTGTGATGAGGTTCATCCTCTCTCCATTGACTGTTGTTTGAGACCATAGCATCCAACATCTCATTGGCCTTATTCACCATTGTTGCATAATTTTTGTGCAATACCGCAAGTTTACGGGTCAAGTTTTAATATAGTGAAAGAGTGTTCGAGTATCGTCCTCAGGATTTGTTTTCTAATTCACTTAAATACTATGAATATTATCGCCCAATTTTATTTAGAGAATAGAATTGAATGATGGATGCAAGATTTAAATAAAACAATTATAATAAAAATTGAAACAATCAGAGGAGAGAATATCCTAGGGAGTTGATTTCACCTTATTAGACTAAAATAAATAAATTACTTAAACATCCAAGATTGATCAAACAAATATTTCATAAGTCTAGAAGTCTTTTATCATGAATGACTCTCTCGAGGACAAACAATTCTTATGCAATAAGGCAAAACCTACATCTCTGATGATTTTTAACGTTATGCATAGCATTAAGTTCCTTCATTAACAACTTCGAAAGGAGCCCTAATCATTATCAAGTTAGAACTACCTTTAGTCATGCAATTAGGATCTAATCTAAATTACCTTTCTCAAGCGTGAATTTAGACCAACATAACATTTAATCCGTGATCAAAAGATTAAAAGCATTAAGAATATAAAAGCATGAATGAAATTAATGACAATCAATCATGGAATTTAAATAATTAAAACATAAGGTCTAATGGCTACATCAATCCCTAGAATAAGAAAAGAGTTTAGCCACTCATGTTCACTATCACAAAATCTAAACTCTTAAACAACATTTAAATACTAAATAAAATAAAGGAAGAGAAAAACTATGCTGGTGTGTCAATTTTCCGTCTCCGTATGATCTCCACAACTTGGCCTTGAATATTTCCCTCAGGTCTCTTCTCACTCTCGTATGTAGAAATTTAGAGTTGTGCTCTCCAAAGTTGAATGCCTTGAAGTGAAGAGAATGTGGGTATTTATAATGGGTTAATCCATATCCTAATCTAATTAGGAATTCATTATTTAATTAAGAATCCAAAATCTAATCAAATTAGGAATCCATAACCTAATTAAATTAGGAATATTTTTCTTCTCCAAAAATTGTCCCCAAAATTGGTTGCTGAATTAGCACATTTATCACCATATTTCTTCTAAAATCTTCATTTTGCTCCAAATGCTCAATTTCTACAAAATAAACAATTATGAACGTGAAAAGCATGTTTTTAAGTCTCAAAACTAGCATAAAATGAAGCCTAAAGATAGCACATATTGAGTGCTATCAACCATCTTTTTCAACAATGATCCATTGGCTGATGCGTTAACTAGGGTATTTGATGCCTAAGTTAATCCATTGTAAAAATGCTCTATGAAGAGACAAGTTGGCAGGCCATGGTGTGGGCATCTCCTTACCAATTTCTTGAAACGTTCCCAAGTCGTGTCTACCCCTTCATTTACTCCTTGCTTTAAAGTGATGATTCCCCTCTAATTTGTGCGTTCTCTGTGGGAGAGAAGTACTTCAAAAGGAACTTTTCAGCTAGCTCATTCCAAGTTCTTTGTGGGAGTTAGGGAGAAATGAATCTAACCAAGTTTCTGCATTTCCTTGCAAAGAAAAGAGAAACTATTTTAAGCGTAATGTCTCACTCGAGATCTCATTCATTTTAAATGAATTGAAGATTAGAAACATCTTGATGTGCTTGTGGGGATCTTCATTGGGTAGTCCTACAAATTGGCCTATGGTTTGTAACATCTAGAACATCACTGACTTGAGTTCAAAATGATTGGCCTCAATATTTAGTTATGTAATTCCTGCATACTATGTGATTGCTTTGTCCCTCTCTTCTACAATGAAGATGAGATTTCCTGGAGGAATTGACCTTTGTGGTTGCCCATTGTTTGCATTTTGTTGGTTTTCTCCATTTGCTGGATTTGCTTGAGGATCAGCTACAAGTGGATCCATTTGTACTTCTAGTGGAATAGTTTTCTCACGAATGTTCTGTGTGGTCGACTCTTGCTGTTCCTTTTTCTTCCTCTTTTGCAGTCTACGACGTCGGTGGAAGGTTCTTTCTATTTTAGGATCAAGCTCCAAGAGACAAGGCTTTTTTTGCATGCACCAAACTCAACCTGCAAGTATCTGCAAAACAAATTCAGACTTCGTAATAGAAGGATTGCAATTGCAATCCAATTGCAATTTGCTCACAATTTGTGTGTCCAAGTAAACTTTATTAAAAATGTCGTTCTACAGCAACAACGCCAAAAACTTGATCGGACTGAAACGTGGGGTTTTTAAGAAAGGATTTTTAAGTTAAAACAAGGCTCTAGTCCAGTGCAAGTACACACTATTGATTGCAAGTAATACAACATGAGGTATTCTAGAGTATCATACCCAAGGGAACAGATTTTAACAAAATCTATGAAGATGACATGAATTTGTTTACAAAGTGCAATTGTGGTAACCAAGGATGTAAAAGTATTGTGAGCTTGTTTTGCTAAAGGAAATAAGTCAAAAATCAATAAGTATGAAAAAGGGATTTCAAGTTGTTCATGCCCCTTTGGAAAGAAATGCCACCAAAATGCAATTGCAGATCGTAGTTAACACAAGGAAATGAAGTAAACCGAAGTCAACTCCTATTCAAATTTACTTCAAAATCTTTAGGAGGCTAAGTGATTAAACCTATTATATTTTTATGGCTAATCAAACTTAGATAATCTCGTGCACAATTCTAATAGTTTTGCAAGTCTTGCCTTATGTCTAGGGTCGATGTTCAGAACTTGTGCGCATAGAGGTACGACCTTTAGATCCACTAGCCTACTCAAGAAATTCGAGACCAGTTGTAGTATTGCAACACTATGGACGAAACTTCGAGTGAGCGCTTATTTCTAGCGTTGCAACGCTAGCTCTTGGGTTTGCACAATGTAAATGGATGTTGCAACGCCATATCAAGCATTGTAACGCCATCTTTTCGGCCTCAAATGCTTGTGTAACATCTCTTTACTTCATGGCTGTCCAAAATGGCCTGAAATAGCTCCAAAATGACTAAAATAGCCTCAAACACTTCAGTTTTACTTTTTGAGCTCGGTTTCTGCAATTTAAACACAAATAGACATCAAAGCACATAAAATCATACAAAACTAGCTATAATAATAGGAAATAAAATAGCATAATTTCATGCTATCATCCTCCATTGCTTTTGTGACATCCGCCTTCCCTTAACCCTTTTAGTATTAAGTTCAAGCTTGACAAGCAACACTAGTTGGCCGACTAGGTTTACCCAACGTTAATTCAACAAAAACAAACAAGATCTCAAGTGTTAACTAGATTGTTTGTAGTTTTAAGCTTTACATCTTTCCTCTAGGACATTTACGAACTTGAACCCCTAAAGGAAAATTAGCTTATCATGGAGGGAATCAAGAAAAATAATTGAATTGATACCAAACTCATAATTAAATAGCCGGAACAAAGGTAATAAAACTCTAGAATGATAAAGCAACCCAAACTGAAATTTTATAAAGAAAAGACTTGAGTGAAATCACTCCAACAAATGACAAAGCACTCACAAAGGAGATTATAAGGACAGTAGCACCACTGAAAAAAACTTCAAAATCTTATGGAAATAGAATTCCAAAGAATAGACTTTTTGCTGAAGAAGAAAACGGAAATCAAAAGAACTCAGCACTTAACTAAAATTCAAAGAACGTACAAGAAGAAAATTAGAAAACAACAACTAGCTAGGGAATAAAACTAAACAAAACGGAAGAACAACAATGAACTAGTGTTTTCCTTCCTTCAATTGATCCAAATACACCTTCACAGGTAATTGATTCTTCACCTCCTCTAACTTTCGTTGAGAAAGGATCAAACTCAAAATTTCAAAGAGCGAAAAACTAAGAACAACTTGCTGGAAAATGGTAGAAAGCAATAAACTAAAGATTGCTGTTCGAGAAGAAAAAAACTCCTCCCTTTTCTGATTCGTTCTTGCTTCTTTTATAGGTATAGAGGGCTAAGGTTTGCATCTTTTCTCTTCTACCTTGGGTCCACTTTTAGGTCTGAAATTGGGCTGAAGAATCTCCCAATTCTCACAAAATCTCCCAAAATCTCGCCAATTCCTGTGATTTCCACAATCTCGAGAATTTTCCAGAAATGCAATTGCATTTTTTTTTGCTTGCTCCCAAACTTGTTTTCCAAAAGATATGCAACTGCATTTCCAAATTGGAATGCAATTGAATTTTTGTACTTGCTCCCAAACCAACACATAATAACAAATTAGTGAAATCCTAATTTGTTTTCAACTTCTTTCCTCTTTTTTATTACTCCCACAACCTTTTATGAATTTTCTAACAAAAACTACCTCTAGCTTGCTCACCATACAACAAAATACATAAAATGGCAAGAATAACCTAATTTAAGGATCAAATAATCCTTATACATGAGAATTATCAACAATCAAAATTCTCATGATGTGAAAGCCCAAGTAATTTGTAGTTAGGAGCCTTTTGGTTATTTGAACCCCTAATTAACAAATACTAAAACCCCTAAATCAATTGATTTCAATCCCAAGGAAAAAGGACTAGATGTGGATTACCTTTTGATTGAAGACCAAAAGATAAGGAGAACTAGTTCCTCACTCAAGGTTTGAACACTCCACAAGCAAGCTGATTAGACTTACCTGAATATTCTTGGCATGCAACTCTAGATCCAATAATTGCAAAGGGATGATGATGTGGCTCAAACATCAAACACAAAAAACTTCATTCCAAAAGCCAAGTTTTGCATACAGAGTGCCTTCGAGTTTTTAACTTAGGGATTTAACTAATTAGCTAAAAGACCAAACTGCCCCTCAACACAAGTTTCCAAAAAACTATAATAAATATAAAATAAAACCCTAATTAAAGTCATAATTTAAGCAAAACATAAACACCTAAAATTAATAAATCTTGCTACCAAAATTACAATAGTAAGTTTCCTAACATAAAGCTCCATTTCCTTCTTGTAGCATCATCTGACAAAGTGTATAGAGTTTTTGTTCTTTTTTCATCCCTTGACCTTCATTGAATGAATTCATCATTGTTTGTATGTGAGAATCAAAAGCCAATTGTAGTTGTTTGACCATTAAGCGTACGATGGGTTCTGAAGGTGAAGCGAGAGCATCTTGGTTCATATCACTTCCGAAGAGGACTCAAGAGGAGATGCTTGTGCGAGATTCGGCTAAAGGAAAAGCATTGATGGTTGAGGACATGGGAGAAACTGATGTCGTTGTCCAAAATCAAAAGAGAAGCCGATACTTGGCTGGAATTTGTCAAAGTGGTCACTATCGAACGAGTAGAGATGTCCATGGGGCGGGGCAGGGCCGGGGAATGGATTCCCCGTCCCCGTCCCCGCCCCCCATTTCATTCCCCGTCCCCACGAAATTCCCTGTTTAATTTCGCAGGGATCGGGGCGGGGATTCTTCTCGGGGAATTCGCGGGGATCGGGTTCCCCGCAGGGAATTTTTCCCCGTTCTTTTTTTTTTTTTTTTTAAATTTATTCTCAACCATAATAACAATTATTTCTAAATGAATAATTTTTAATATAATTCTATTTAAAGTAAATGTTATAAAATTTCCTAATAAAAACAATAATATACCATAAGTAAAAATACTATAATGTCGAAACAACTTAATTTCTAAAAATTCAAATTTCAATATTACAACATAGACTTTAATTTTTTTTTATAACGAAATAGTCTTAAACTAATTCCTACTATAGTTTTTTTTTTAAAAAAATTCTATTTATAGGTAATAATATATATATATATATATATATATATATATATATATATATATATATATATATATTATTAATCGGGGAATCGGGGCGGGGCGGGGCGGAGAATATATTCCCCGTCCCCGTCCCCGTTTAGCCAACGGGGAAAAAAACTTCCCCGCTCCCTCCCCCATTCCCTGTGTAATCGGGGATTCCTCGCCCCGTTTGGGGCGGGTCCCCGCGGGGCCCCGGCCCAGTGGGTTAAATGGACATCCCTACGAACGAGTGCACTAGAGCCAACAAGGTCAGTGGACTGAAATCTATAGTCCAGACTATCCCAAGGAGTCCCAACCAAGGCAGAGGTCGAGGTCGACCTTCTGATCGGCCTTCCACAGCCAAGCACAAGATGACAGGCTTCGATCTACAAAGCCTGATCAAAAGCAGAAGCTGAAGGGGATCACCGAGGTCAACCCTCATTGGAAAGTCGCTTTGTTGAAGACCCAAAAGGAATTGGGGGCTATCCAAGGAAACATCCAGACGAGAAGTCTAAGGTTTGTACCTGGAAGCCTTGATTGAACAAATAGATCCTTTTGTCTCAAACGAGATAATGGAATTTGAAATTCTTGCAAAATTCAAGGTACCTACTATGAAAACCTACGATAGTAAGAGTGATCCAATGGAACACCTGGACGCCTATCAACCATAGATGGAACTCCACGAAGTCTTAGATGCAATTCGATGTCATAACTTCTCTTTTATTTTGACAGGACCTGCGAAAGAATAATTTAGAAAGCTAAAGAGGAGTTCAATTGGTTCTTTCAAAGAAATAGCCCATGCATTCGTTACACAATTCTTAGGAGAAAGAGATCAATGCAAGCCTCAGATGCACCTGCTAATAATCAAGAAAAGATCAAAAGAAAGCCTATGAGAGAATGTTGCACGCTTTAATAATGAAGTGCTGGAGATTAAAGGATACACTGACAGAGCAACTTTGATTGCCATAGCAGATGGACTGCAAAATAAGAGGCTCATTCGATCTATTGGTAAGAAAAGTCCTACCTCTTATGTATAATTCATAACTACGACACAAAAGTATATGAATGCTGAAGAGTTGCTGAGGTTACAGGCAACAACAACTGAGAACAGACAGGAGATCGATAGATCTTATGACCGAGACAGGATCATGGAAGGCTCACATTCTAACTCAAAGAATATGGGGATGGAGAATAGGGACGAGGCTGAGGTCGAGGCCAAGTTAACCCTAGGGTCAGCCAGCTTGGAAAATTCAATAAATACACCTTGACCTCTATCCCATTAGAGAAAATTTTCATGGAAATTTGTAACACTGATTTGATCAAGTATTGAAAGAAGATGAGAACACTTTTCGAGAAAAGAGACAAGAACAAATTCTGCCTCTTTCACTAGGATCATGGACATCAAGCAGCGATTGCTATCAGTTGAAAGACGAAATTAAGACATTGATCTAGGAAGGGTACTTGAAAGAATACGTGACAAATGATGACCAGAGGAGGTTGAAGTCGACCAGAGATGGTCGAAGGCGAGCAGATGAAAACCCACCACAAAAAATTTGAACCATGTTTGATTGCAATAGCAGCTGGATTACAAGATAAAAGGCTCATTCGATTTATCGGTAAGAAAGAGCCTACCTCTTATGTAGAATACATAACTAGGGCACAAAATACATTAGTACTTAAGAGTTGCTGTATGATCGAGACAGAATTGGAGAAGGCTCACATTCCAACTTAAAGAAAAAGGGGATAGAGGACAGGGCCCGAGGTCGAGGCTAGACCCTAGGGTCAACCAACTTAGAAAATTCAATAAATACACCTCAACCTCTATTCTTCGTAAGAAGATCCTCATGGAAATTTGTAACACTGATTTGATCAAGTATCGAAATAAGATGAGAACACCTTTCAAGAAAAGAGACAAGAACAAATTTTGCCTCTTTCACCAAGATCACGAACATGAAACCTGTGATTGATATCAACTGAAAGATAAAATCGAAACATTGATTCGAGAAGGGTACTTGAAAGAATACGTGACAGATAATTACTAGAGTAGGTCGAGGCTAACCAGAGATTGTCGAGGGTAAGCAGATGAACACCCACCAAATTTGAACCATCTTTGCTCGCTATAGCAGCTGGACTACAAGATAAGAGGCTCATTAAATCTATTGGTAAGAAAAAGCCTACCTCTTATGCAAAATTCATAATTAGGCACCAAAATATATTAGTCCTGAAGAGTTGCTGAGGTCAAAGGCAACAACAACTAAGAATAGACAGGAGATCGATAGATCTTATGACTGAGACAGGATCAGGGAAGGCTCACATTCCAACTCAAAGAAAAAGGGGATGGAGGATAGGGACTAAGGCTGAGGCCGAGTTGACCTAGGGTTGGCAAACTTGGAAAATTCAATAAATACACCTCGACCTCTATCTCGCCCGAGAAGATCCTCATGGAAATTCGTAACACTGATTTGATCAAGTATCCAAAGAAGATGAGGACACTTTTCGAGAAAAGAGACAAGAACAAATTTTGCCTCTTTTACCAAGATCACAGACATGCTACCTACGATTGCTATCAATTGAAAGACGAAATTAAGACATTGGTATGGGAAGGCTACTTGAAAGAATATGTGACAGATGAAGATTAGAGGAGGTCGAGATTAACCAGAGATTGCCGAGGGCAAGTAGATGAAGACCCACCATGGGAAATTTGAACCAACTTTGATTACCATAGCAGTTGGACTGCAAGATAAGAGGCTCATTCGATCTATTGGTAAGAAAGAGCCTACCTCTTATGTAGAATTCATAACTAGGGCACCAAAATATATGAGTGCTGAAGAGTTGCTGAGGTTAAAGGCAACAACAATTTAGAACAAATAGGAGATCGATAGATCTTATGATCGAGACAGGATCGGGGAAGGCTCACATTCCAACTCAAAGAAGAGGGGTGATGCATCGCAACCTAGTGTTTAACCCGAACACTCTCTCAAGTAGATTGAAACATAAACACTAAGAAACAAAACTCAATTAGAACAACTCAAAGGGAAAGTCAGGGATCGAATTACCTTTGGATAGTTGGTCAAAACTATGAAGCAAGACAACTTGAATGCCCAAGAACTATTCACAAGCCCATTCACTTCAAGGAAAAACACTCCACAAGTTTGATGACCAATCAACTTGAATGTTTCTAGACGTGCAATTCTAAGCTATGTAGAAGAATTACAAAATGGGGTTCTATGCTCTCGCAATAGACAAGTTAAAAGACTTACGGAATTCAATTTTCATTCATCATCAACTTCTTCTACAATTGAAAATAGTGAGGCTTTTATGGCCTTGAGGTAGACAACCACAATAAGTAATAAATCCTAAATTCTAGAAGGATCTTTCCCAAAACAATTAAGGAATAATGTTCAAAATAAAATAAAATAAAATAATCTTTTTCTAACTTACAAGATGTTGGAAACTAAATTCTAAAAGCAAAGATTATTTCCAAAACGTCTAAAGCAAACATAGAAATTTCAAATAAGGAAAGTTTTTGGATTGGACAGTCTTCAGTATTTTGTCCATAACTTGTTCTTCAAGATTCGGATTCATGTATTCTTTATATGGCTAGAAAGATCTCTCAGAGAGCTTTAAAATGGTATCAATTTGGCTATATTTTCAATCGTGATTAGCATGATAATTTCAATTGGATTCGACACTAAGTATTCTCGATTACAACAGTTTTTCTGCATGAGCATTGATCACTCAAAGTATTATAACTTCCATAATACTAGATGGAATGCAATGAATATTATACATTTGGAAATATAATTCAATAATATTTGATTTGACACCAAATTTGAATATATTTGATGCCCATAACGGTATGATATAATCTATCAAAGTTGATATATAAATTTATAATCTCAACAAAAGATCTCAATGGTTGAGATTTTGAAGAAAGTATGGCTTCCTTGCAATTAGGATGATATCAAGGAGGATGGAGGACAAGGACTACGCCGAAGCTGAGTTGACTTAGGGTCGGTCAACTTGGAAAATTCAATAAATACACCTCGACCTCTATCTCACCTGAGAAGATCCTCATGAAAATTTGTAGCATTGATCTGATCAAGTATCTAAAGAAGATGAGAACACTTTTCGAGAAAAGAGACAAGAACAAATTTTGCCTCTTGCAACAGGATCACAGACATGCAAACTGCGATTATTATAAACTAAAAGAGAAATCGAGACATTGATATGGGAAGGGTACTTGAAAGAATACCTGACAGATGATGATGAGAGGAGGCTAAGGTTGAATATAGATGGTTGAGGGCGAGCAGATGTAGACCCACCAAGGGAAATCTGAACCATCTTCGATTGCCATAGTAGCTGGACTTCAAGATAAGAGGCTCCTTTGATTTATTGATAAGAAAAAGTCTACCTCTTATGCAAAATTCATAATTAGGACACAAAAATATATGAGTGTTGAAGAGTTGTTGAGGTCAAATACAACAACAACTGATAATAGATAGAAGATCAATAGATCTTATGACCGAGACAAGATCGGGGAAGGCTCACATTCCAACTAAAAAAGAGGGGGATAGAGGACATGGACCGAGGCTGAGTTTGAGTTGACCCTAAGGTCGGCCAACTTGGAAGATTTAATAAATACACCTCGACCTTTGTCCCATATGAGAATATCCTCATGGAAGTTCGTAACACTGATCTGATTAAGAATCCAAAGAAGCTGAGAACACTTTTTGAGAAAAGAGACGAACAAATTTTGCCTCTTTCCACAGGATCACAGACATTTAACTTGTGATTGCTATCAACTGATAGACGAAATTGAGATATTGATAAGGAAAGCGTACTTGAAAGAATACATGACAGATGATGACCAAATGAGGTTGAGGCCGACTAGAGATGGCTAAGGCTGAGCAGATGAAGACCCACCATGGGAAATCTTAACCATCTTTGGAGGACCTATAGGAGGAGAATCTAGCAGGAAGAGGAAAGTTATAGATAGAAAAGCTCAGTTTAATCTTGAGTATAGGTGTATGTATTCTGTCCGTCTTGAAGATGAGAATCCAATCTTAGAGTTCATTGAGGCTGAAGCAATGAACATTCATCAGCCATATAATGATGCTTTGATAGTTACTCCAACAATTGCTAATGTAGTCCATAGAATCCTGATTGATGGGGGAAGTTCAGTTGATGTTCTATCCTTAACAGCTTTCAAATCCATGAGATTGGGGAGAGAATTGTTAAAGGCTAGCTTAACACCTTTAGTGGAATTTGGAGGAGAAATAAGAACTCCAGAAGGCAGCATAGAACTCCCAGTAACTTTTGGAGATGGACAAAATACTGTGACAAAAATGATCAACTTCCTAGTTGTAGATTGTACCTTAGTATACAATGCAATGTTAGGAAGACTGACTTTACATGAGCTCAAAGGAGTGGCTTCAACTTACCATCAATTGTTAAAATTTCTAACTCCAAATGGAATAGGGATGGCGATAAAGGAATAAAAGATTTTTAGAGAATGCTACTATATGACATTGAAGGAAGTCAAACAGATAAAAGAGTTGGCTCCCTTTCACCACAACAAAGTCAAGGCCTGTCACACCCCCATGGAGTCTTAGAAGTTTTTCCTCTTCTTTACTTTGTCCTTTATTAGTGGTCGGGTTGTCGAGGCCTGCCAAAATAAAATTGGTTTTCTATTGTAGCTTGTAGAAATAGTGGACTAGGTCAAACTCTCAAAGGAACCAACAGAATCAGTTTCTCAAGTTAAATTTTCATAAAAAGGTTAAAAAAGGGGTTTTGTATTTTTATGAATAAATAAAATAAGACATAAAACAAATAAAAGTAAATATATAACAGATCTTACCATAATTTTCAATTCAAAGGTACGGTCTCATCCAATTGTAATTATGATCCCGAGCTTACAAAAAATAAATCAATTATTACTCAAGTACTTAGTCTACTTATTCGAAAAAGCCAAAATAAGTTTTACTTTCCTAATCTAATTGATTTTAACAAAGCATCAATACCAATTCTTCTTACCTAATTAACTTGGGATGATAGTGTTCCATATTAATCGAATAATAACATTAAGAGCTGTGAGAGGACTAAAATGATATTTATCAGGCGAGATACCTACACCTAATTAATTTTTTCTTTAATCCTAGAGTCTATCATGTAAGCTATGTAGTTAGAGAAAAGTCATAGAAAACACACACATGAGATAATCCTATTACTACTAAAATTCAGCATTCATTTACACTACAAGAATTTCCTTCTCCCGACGTATAACTTCCCAACGCAAGTTAGGGCGTCAGTAGAGGACCCCTTCTCCTAATGCATATTAGGTGGCGTCGGGAGCCTTTGTGGTGGGGTATCTCTACTAATGCCATCAAAACAACGGCCTTAAGAGAGGGGGTCTTTGTCGATGTCGTTTTGACGGTGTCGATCGAAGGTATACACCTCTCGACACTGTCATAATGACGTTGGGAGATGGTATATCTCTCCAGACATCATCAAAACGGTGTCGGCAGAGACTCGATAAAAACCTAGATTTTCCTTCTTTCTCAAATCGCATTGATTTCCCTTTCTTTCTTCTCTCCCATCTTAGCAAACAAGTTTCTATTTTCTCTCCCCTCTTTGCTGCTGTCGCTGCTGCTATGTCACCAACCATTGTCTACCGTCACTGTGGGTTTGTTGCCACCACCATCTCTCCCCCTTTTGGTCTTTCTGCCATCGTCGTCTGTTTGCATAATAGCCGCCGTTGGTTCTCTTCTGCCTCTGCTATCGGGTATGCAGCATAATGTTTACAATTTTTTTGGGCATTATAACCTACTTTCATGGTATTTTTGTTTTTGTGTGGATGCAGAAATGTCCAAATTTGTTTGATTCTTTTTGATGTTTTGGTTGATTTGGTTCAATTTTATTCTTTTTTATGTAAGTTTTGAGTCTTGAAAATTATTATATTCATAAATCATGTTTTTAGGAGAGGGAATGATAGAATTTGGAAGATAGGAAGTGGAGGTGGAAAATAACCTAATTTGTTTTGCCCAATATAAGTTCTTTAGTTTAAGTCTCTTTAAGTTTTCTTTTGCATTTGCATTAAGTGGAGCTAGATATAGTATGTTGTTAAAATTTGTATGATTTAGTTTCTTCCTTGTATTAGATATTGGATATAGTTTCTTTGAGTTGTAGGTTTAAATTGAGACTGAACTTTTTTCAAAAAATCAAAAAAAATTGGGACTGAACTGATCGGACTGAAATGTGGGGGCTTTAAGAAAAGATTTTTAGTTTAAAAGCAAAGCTCCAGTCCAGTGCAAGTGCACACTGTCGATGCAAGTAATAAATCTGGGTTATTCTAGAGTATCGTACCCAAGAGAACATATTTTAACAAAATCTATGTAGATGACACAAATTTGTTTACAAAATGCAATTGAGATTGTTTTTGCTAATGGAAATACGTGAAAAAACAATAAATAAGAAAAAGGGAATTAAAGTTGCTTATGCCCATTTGGAAAGAAATGCCACCCAAAAATGCAATTGCAATCTTAGTCAACACAAGAAAACTAAATAAACCGAATTCAACTCCTATCCAATTTTACTTCAAAATCTTTAGGAGTCTAAGTGATTAAAACCTATATTTCTATGGCTAATCTTACTTAGATAATTTCGGGCACAATTCTAGCAGTTTTGAAGTCTTGCCCTATGTTTAGGGTTGATGTTCATGACTTATTTCTAAGCATTTTCCTCCATTGATTTTGTGACATCCGCTTTTCATTAACCCTTTCAGTATTAAGTTCGAGCTTGACAAGCAATCACCAGTTGGCCGACTAGGTTTACCCAATGTTATTTCAACAAAAACAAACAAAGTCTCGAGTGTTAACTAGATTGTTTGTACTTTTAAGCTTTACATCTTTCCTCTTGGGCATTCACTAACTTGAATCCCTAAAGGGAAATTAGCTCATTATGGAGGAATTAAAAAACAACAATTTAATTGCTATAAAACTCATACTTAATAACCGAAATACAGAAAATAAACTCCAGAATAATAAGGCAAACCAATTTAAAAATTTATTAAGAAACACTTTGATGAAAAACCAGTCTAGCAAACTCAAAACAGTCACAAGGAGATTCAAAGACAGTAGCAACACTTGATGAAAATTCAAAATCCTGTGGAGATGTAATTCGCAAGAACAAACTGACTTTTTATTAAAGAAGAGAACAAAAATCAAAGGATTCGACGGCTAACTAAAATTCAACAAACTTACAAAATTGAAATTGAAACAACAACTAGCTAAAGAGATAAAATTAAACAAGTAGAAGAACATGATGAACTTAGTGTATTCCTCGTTTTGATCAAACCAAAAGCACCTTCACAAGCGATTGGCTTTTTACCTCTTCTAACTTTTGTTGAGGAGGGATCAATCTTGGAAATTACAGAACAAAAAATACAAGAATAAGACATTAGAAATTACAGAACAAAAAATACAAGAATAAGACATTGGAAATTGACAGACGGTGATGTCTCATGCTGCTGTCTGAAAAATAAAAACCCAGATCCGTTTTTGCTTTGTTCTTCTCGCTTTTATAGGTATCGAGGGCTAGGTTTTCCATCTTTTCTCTTCTTCAACCTTGGGTTCACTCTTAGGTTTGAATTTGGGTTGAAAATCTTCCAAATTGGATAAAATTTCCACAGATCTTGTTAATTTCTATGATTCCCGCAGTTTCTAAAATTTTCTAGAAAATGCAATTGCATTTCAATTCTGGAATGCAATTGCATTCTCGTGCTTGTTCACCATCTTGTTTTCCAGAAGAAATGCAATTGCATTTCGAAAATGGAATGCAGTTGCATTTTCGTACTTGCTCCAAATCTACACAAAAAAAGCAAATTAGTTTAATTTTCATTCTCTTTTCAACTTCTTTCCTCTTTTTCATAACTTCGAAAAGCTTTCATGAATTTATCTCATAAACACTATTTTTAATTTGACACTATTTTTAATTTGCTCGTTATTCAACAAAACATACAAAAATGACAAGAACAACCTAGTTTAGGGTTAAATAATCCTCATAAATGAGAATTACCATGAACCTATATAGAAAGGAAATTTTGAGGAAGTTTTCATATTTAGTTTGGATAAGAAGTTTGGGAACAAGATGGTTGCCAATAGTAATATTTTTATTTGGATTTCTAAGGCCCCTTTGATAATTAACCATTTTGTTTTTAGTTTTCGTTTTTTGAAAATTTAGACATCTTAGAGTTGATAATTTTGACATCTTTCAAGAAATTGCTTGCAAGTTTGCTAGTCGATCTCCTTTGATTTGCCGACGGTGTGGTTCATTGTTGTCGCCAGCCTTGTTTCGCCACCTCCGCTTTCGTACTACCTACTATTGGCTAAAATAATATTGTCTATCTTTTCTTTAATTCCCATATTTCTTTGTTATGTGTTTTCTACCCAATTCTTCACCCTTCTTTCTCTATATTTCCTTTTTTCTCTATCTCTTTGGAAGTTTGAACAAAATTAAAGGTTGGTCCTTTGTTTTTTCTTGGTTTGTTTGTTTGAAAATGGAGGTGTGAAAGTTAAAAGGGCAGAGATTGATACCAAAAAGCCATTTCGTTTTGTCAAAGAAGCTGTTTCTTTGTTTGGTGACAAAGTTTTGGTCGTAGAACTTTATACCAACAAGCTTAAATAAGTTTTATCCCTTGTTACCCTTTTTTTACTGGTTGAATTAATTCTTAGTATCTAGTTGTTGGTGTGGTGTTGGTATATAAAGACGGAACGCATGAGTGATGTAAAAGTTACAAGATGTGAGGGTAATGATGCAATGGGGTGGATGATTATATGCAAGGTCGTGCCCTTAATTTCTACCCTACAGAACTGACTAGTTTGCTGATACCTAATGCATTGGTGGATGTGCACACCAATGAGCCAGCAAGTAGTACCTGGTTCGTATTCTAGGGTCGAGATCCATAGGGTAAGTGTACTATTCTTTTGATGCAATGACAAAATTTCACTGCAAAGTGTTACTTAGCAGATTTCGTGCAATACTCGAAGTATTGTGAGACGGTGATTTTAGTGCACAAAAATAAACAAATTTAAGATAGAATAACTGACTGGTAACAATGTTAATAAGATAATGCAAGGAGAAACTAATAAAAAGGAAACTCAAGACCTAGCCCTGGTGCCTTATGCCAACCCACCCAATTATGCAAAATGCTAATGCTGCAGAAGTATTCACTCAACCTAGACTTCGAGACCTACGGCTGCCTCCCTCCCGGTATTACGTTCACTCACAATAGAAGTTAGATTCTTCTATCAACTATTGCTCAACAACTACCGCCCCATTCTACCGCCTGCAAAAGATTGAAATATCCCTAAATCAATCTGCCAACTAAGTGTTACCCTTTCTCCTCTCAAGTTCTTTCCACATGCTTTGACCCTCCCGGTGCCTTAAACATGCTACTACCCGAACTTCCCAACAATTCTTTTTCAAAACTCCAAGATCCCTGAAGAAAGTAATGGGAGCAACAATACGTTTTTCTCTATATATGGGAGTTTCTTTCTGACATATCTTTCCAGCTTTCATTTTTTGTTTCTTTTGGTTTAAAATTTAGTTAGGTTCTTTCATGCTTTCTTTGGTTATTTTCTCTGGAAAAAAAAAAGACGATTGCGAATGCTTTTGACTTATTCAAATTGACAAACACATTTCTTGTCTGATTTCTTTGAGTTTTGTTCTTGTTGAATACCCTTAATGATTTCTTTGAGTTTTGTTCTTGTTGAATACCCATTATGACGGGGATGAAAAACAATAAATGAATGGATACAAAATTCATAATAAACAATTGATTGAAAAGAAGAGAAAAATTAAAAAACTAAACAACCCACTAATTTTTATTAAGAAAATACTTGAGTAAGTTTAATCTAGCAATGTCAAGAATACTCACAAAAATTCAAGGGAAAAAACAATATTAATAGAAATTCAAAATTTTGTAGACATAATTCTCAAGAACAATCTGTCTTTAGTAAGGAAGAGAATGAAAATCAAAGGACTCAACACCTAACTAAAATTCAACAAACTTACAAGAATGAAGATTAAAACAGTGACTAGTTAAAAAATCAAAATGCACAGAAACATAAAAACAACAATAAATCAGTGTTCTCCTTGCTTTGATTGAACCGAATACACCTTCAAAGGCGATTGGATCTTCACCTCCTCGAACTTTTGTTGAGGAGGGATCAAACTCAGAAATTACTAAGCACCACGACGCACGAACTGCTTGAAAAATGGCAGAAAAATGAAGAACTAAGAACTGTGGGCGAGAAGAAAAAACCAGCCTCATTTTTGCTTGGTTATTTTCATTTTTATAGGCATTGGGGGCTATGTTTTCCATATTTTCTCTTCTACAACCTTGGGTCAACGTGTAGGCATGAAATCAGGCTAAAAAATCTCCCAAATCTAGCAACAATCTCCATGAATCTCGTGATTTTCGTCAATCTCGCGTTTTCCAGATTTTCCAGAAAATGCAATTGCATTTCTGTTCCATTAGTTTTTAGACCTGCCAAAATTTTCCATAAATGCAATTGCATTTCCATTTTGGAATGCAATTTCATTTTGTGCTTGTTTTCCAGACTTGTTTTCCGAAGGAATGCAATTGCATTTTCGAAATGGAATGCAATTGCATTTTGTGCTTGTTCACAAACTTGTTTTCCTGAAGAAATGCAATTGCATTTTTTGTACTTGCTCCGAACCTACACAAAAACAACAAATTAGTATAATTTCCAATCTCTTTTCAACTTCTTTCTTTTTTTTCATTACTCCAACTTTATCTAATAAGCACTATTTTTAGCTTGCTCGTCATACAACAAAATACACAAAAATGACAAGAAAAACCTAGTTTCGGGTCAAATAATCCTCATAAATTGGAATTATCAGACATGCATCACTTTCATGCAGTCAAATTAAATAGGATGAGGAGAGAATCTTTTTTTTTTTTTTTTTTTACATTTCATAACTTTTATGAACATACACACATGCATGAGATCCTACATAAAACATCAGTTTCATATCGTGACGCAACATAAGAGCTTGTTCGTTCAATAAGCATCCTCACTCACATACATGTCATACATGCTAACTCATTCAATCATATAAAGTTTACGACTTTCGTAAAATAATTCATGACTTTCATAAATAAATTGATGACTTTCTTTCATCAAACAATTCATGCCTTTTGTAAAATAATTCATGGCTTGTAAAATATTTCATGACTTTTATAAAATAATTCATGACTTGTAAAATACTTCATGACTTGTATAAAATAATTCATCACTTGTAAAATATGACGAAAGCTACATTTTTACATAAAACATTCCATACAACAGAAAACACCCAATCAAGCCCTAAGGCAATCCAATAGTAAAGTCCCTTACCTAACTATGAACTTAAGAAGAAAACTAAACACCTCCTACTTGAGAAAACTCCTGGCCAACCTATAATTAATTTTCCATAAATTAGCATCTAAATTACAACCCCTGAATTCTAATTCTCCAAAGAAAATTGCAGTACCTTAAAAGATAACTCAATCTTACCAAAATCAAAACCAAACCTTGTTGGTTCAAGCTTGCTTAGGTTGAATTTTGCAAAATCAAGCCCCAAACATTGTGGATATTCTTTGAAACGATACAAAACTCATGGATCATTCTCAACTCTTAATTACTCAGTCCAAATCTAAACACAACATAATCCCAAATGCTAGATTAAAATTTTTAGCAAATCCAAGGTTCAAATGGGTTAGGAATGAATATATCCCCTATCCCTTACTCAAAATAGAACCAAAAGCTTGTCGGTTCGATGTCGAATCAATTCAATTTTTGCCAAACTAAGTTCCAAGTGCAATGTTTATATGAAATTAAGCCACATACACATTGGGAAACTTGAAAACACCAAAACCATCTACATCTTGATATGGAAATCGAACCTCACCTCTCGCCGAACAAAGAATTAGTCGAATCTGAAGCCGATTAAACGAAACCACACCCCTTGCCAAATCTGAAACACTCGAATCGTTGCAACTCACGAGCACCCAACCACTGACGCCTAAATTCGAAGGTTGCAGCTGTTCAAAAATGCGAGGAAGGACACACCCACACTCAAAATGCTCACTGGATTGCGCTGTGAGTCATCAGAGCGACGCGCAGACGTGGACAGAGTCAAAATCAACATGGGTTTCACGCGCTTGTGGAAGAGAACGGTAGCTAGAGACCTTTGTCACCGTCCTTTGTGGTTGCCGCCACCGAAACAGAAACATCGAGGATGCTATCGATTTTTGTTGGCTGGAGAAAGAAGTACTAGAGGTGTGCCTAGGGTTGTGTGCCCAGTAAAGACAAAAATAGGGTTATTTAATTTTGTTTTCGAAACCCTTATCCACTTTTCTTTCCATCTTTTACCATTTGACTTCTTCTTTCCCTCTTTCTTTCTCTAACTCCAAAGAAACAACTAACTAAGGCCCCGTTTGATAACGTTCTTGTTTCTTGTTTCTTGTTTCATGTTTCTGTTTCTCGTTTCTTGTTTCTGTTTCTTATAAACTAAAAACAGAAACATGTTTGATAACTATTTCTGTTTCTTGTTTCTTGTTTCTTGTTTTTTGGTAAAAATAAAATTTAGTACATATACTATAATAAAACATATAACATGCATTAAAATAAAAATAAAACAATTATAAAGAGGTTATAATATTTTATTAAGGCCCAACACCTAATTAATAATAATAATAAAAAAAGTTATCCTTCAAATTTTGTTCAAATTTGATTTGCAATGTTATTTCTTATTTCAATCAATTCACCTTGAACGATTTTGACTTACAAGAGTTAGTTCAATTAGACGAATTTGTAAATTGTCTAAGGTAAGAAAATCGAACATACCCACATTTCTTTAATTTAATAATAAACTTTATTTTTATTTTTCTTTAAAAATGCATTAGCCAATAATACACGCAAGTAAAATCAGAAAAAGAGAGAGAATGTATATATATATTTTAAATTTAATGGTAAACATGAAATACATTATTAGTTTATTTATTTAATAAAAAAATAAAATTGTACCAAAAGAAAAAATAATAGAGAATTAAATAGAAAATAATAACTATAAGCTCGTTAATGTAAAGTAAAAGAAAATAAGAAAATAAGAGAGAAGAGAAAAACATAAACGAAAAGAAAAAAGTAAAAAAAAAAAAAAGAAAAAAAAAAGATAATGAACTATTAAAAGAAAAAAGATTATGATGAAAGAGAGAGAACGAATAGAAAGAAATAAATCAAAGAAGAAAAAAAAATGAAGAAAAAAAAAGATTAAAAAGTATTAAAAGAAAAAAAATAGAATGGAAGAGAGAGAAAGAAGAGAGAGGGGAGAGATGAGTAAAAATAGAAATAGGAATACATGCATGAAAACTGTAAAAAAAAAACAGAAACAGAATTTGAGAAACTACTTTTTGAAGTTTCTCAAAATCTGCCATTTTTTTAGAAACGTTTCTAAAAAACTAAGAAACAAGAAACAGGATCGTTTATCAAACATGTCTGTTTCTGAAAAATGAGAAACGGGAACAAGAAACAGGAAACAGGAACGTTATCAAACGGGCCCTAAAATTTCAAACAACTCACAAAATTTGGCTAAACTTCAAATTAGTTCAATTGAACTCAACTCTCCAAATTAACCTTCAATTGACTTCAATTGACCAAAAACTAAAAAGGTAACCCCTTTTTTTTTGGCATTTTCAAACTTAAACTAAAAATCATAAGAGAAATTAAATTCTCAAACTATGAATTTGAGACTAAGTTAATAAATCGTTAATCCATAATTTGAAGTTTAATTATCTTAATTTAACTCATTGATGTTTAATTTTTCTCAGCTTAAACTTCAAACTATAATCCAACAAATCCAGTCAAATCAAAATAAACCCCATATTAATTAGAGGAGAAAAATTAAACCACAATTGACTCCAAAGTGAACATTAAACTTACTAGAAAACGTGAGGCGTTACAATGAGGAACACTATTCATTTGGAAAGAATTGATCTTTTCAGCCATGCTAGTTGATGAAGCAGAGAATCGACCAAAAGCCTGAAAAAGAAGACATTAGTCACTAAAAGCATCCAAGCAAAAGGAAGATAATGAAAGAAGCAAAAAAAATATTTGCATGGTGAAGCTCATAGAGAGCTTGAGTGATGACCTCTGAAGGGTCATTGGTCCCAATCTCCCTAGTGGGATGACTCGGGCCCAACCCGTGCCAAAGCTCAAAGCCTAAAGCTCTAGTTGAGGAGGTCGACCACTCTGGTATAATCCTCTAGAAGGACAAAGGTCTGCATTCTTGCTGGGAGTTCATCATGGGATGAAAATGAGGCCAATTTTGCCTAAACCTACGAAGGTTTGGAGTAGAAGAACGAGGAGGAGCAAGTGGAACCTGAGCACCGGGATTGTCATCTTAAGTGAGGTCAGTGACATCGGCTCCAGAATTTCCTTTAGAAATCTCCGCTTCTCCATGGTTTTTCTTCTTCGATCTACTATTCATGTAATCAAATAAGGATGTGGATCGAGGTGGCATATCTGGAAAAAGAACACACAGAAGTAGTGAGAAAAGCATGGAAAGAAGCCAAGGCCGACCCCAACCTATGAGGCTGAGGCTGACTAGAGCCCATTAGGTCGAAGCCCACCAGCTAAAAAGGGATAGAAAACATGCAAAAAATGCTCACCTCTTAAGGATGGAGGTGGAGCAAGACCTGAAAAAATAAGATTACTCTGACAAACGAGAGAAAGACCTTCTTGAACAGTATCTTCAAGCCTTCGAACAGATTTTGCAAACTCTTTGGCAACAGTGGAATGACAAACCTCACGAAGAACTGAAAGAAGGAAACCAAAAATAGTTAGATAACATGAACAAAGAGTGGTTCTAAACAAGAAAAGGAGAATAAAGAGATGCTCACCATACTCTCCAAATCTTATTGGAATCTCGTAAGTGGAATTTTGGGGCCACAGGCAAGCCAATTTCCACTTACCAAAAATCAGCCATTTTTTTCATTTATGGACCGAGGACGACCCACCAACTAAAACACCCATTTGAGCACTTAAGTAGTAAAAAAGATGACTGATTAACTAAAAATGTGTGGGCTTTAGTAGAAAACTTTTGATGGAAAAGATCTCAGTCTAGTGCAAATGCACACTGTCAAGCAAGTAGTAAGTGTAAGTATTTTGGATATCGTGTCCCAAAGGAATGGATATAACAAAATTTCAAAGAGAGTAACAGATGTGTTCACAATGCAACCTCGGTAACCAATATGGGTAAAATTGGGAAGGTTGTGTGCAATTGAAAAGTAGAGAATAAAGATGAATAAATAGAAGGGATCCAAACATGCTCATGCCCCTTTGAATGGAATTGCGGCCTAATATGCATGACTCAATACCAAAGCAATGTAAACCAGATTCAACTTTTATTCAACCTTAATTAAGAGAATCTTTAGAAGCCTAAGCAATTAAAGTTATATTTCTAGCTAATTCGAAATTAGTTATTTCAAACACAATACTTTTAGTTTTAGAGGCTTTGCCCTATGTCTGGGGTAAAAAACAAAGTCTTATTTCTAAGCTGTTTCCTTCAATTACTCTTATGAAAACTAAATCTCATCTAACCTTTCAGTATTAGACTTAATTTTAGTATGTTAATCTAGATGATCAAACTAGACTCACATTGAGAAATTAAATCAATAAAAGTAAGCAATGCTATGGTACTAAGCAAAGTTACTTTCACATATTAGGCTTTGCTTCGTCTCTATAGGGCATTCACATATTCAAATTCCAAAGATAGGTTTAGCTCATATTAAAAGAAGAAAATAACAACACTTTGAAAAAAGAGAACTTCATTTTAAACTTGAAGAAAGAATTACAAAACTGTTTAACAAAAGAATAAAAACTCAACTTCAGAAAGAAGAATGAACTAGTTGGGACTAAACTTAAATACCAAACTTATGAACTCAAATGTTGTAACGTAAAGAATGGGAATACAAATAACTTGAAGTCTGAAAGAAAAGAAAGAAAAACTAAATAACCAAAGTGCAATGAACAAAACTTAAACTTGAAATCCGAAAACAATAAAGAATGCAGAGGCTTGAAGAAAAACTTATGGACTAAATCTTGATCTAACTCGATTCAACCTTTGTCAAGGAGAATCGGGTTGTAACAGTCCAAGACTTTCGACTGGACTGGATCAATGTAAGTGCAACAACTTAATCATTCTTGAATCGACTAAAAGAAACGTGAAGCAAAATTTTAAAGCAAGAAATGAATTCCCTTCTTGGTGTATTTCCTCCTCTATTTATAGCCTCCATAGGTTAGGGTTTATACCGAAATAGGTGTATGGAATAATTCGAACCTTAGAGTCGTGAATCTAGGAAAATATCTTCAAAATCAAATCGCCAGATTTCTCGAAATTCTGCTACTTTTAAAAATTGCAATTGTAATTGCTTTTCGCAGGCCCAATGTTTCTGCTCAAAATCACAAAAAATAAGTAAATTTCAACTCTTTTTAGCTCATTTTAGAATTCTAAGATCACAATAGCAGGTTTATTGATTTAACTAACATGAATTCCTACAAATAACCTAAGTTTAAGGGCTAAATTATCCTCAATTATGAGAATTATCAATGACCAAAAGAGGGATTGCGACTTAAAGTATGTAAAGATATAAAAGTGTGTGGAGTCAACATAGTTCCATCACCATAAGTCAACCATAGGATGTGGAAACCAAGAAGATAGCTCCAACCATTTGGGACTATTTGGGGAGAGCTAAGCCAACAAAAGTTAAAGGCAAAGGAAGACAAATACAAAAACAAAACATTGCAAGATAAAAGGCTACTTCTCCCATAGGAGGATTATTTATACAATCAGCAGGGCCAAGAACTCTTATATGTATGTGATAATTCTCATTTGTGAGAATTATTTAGCTCACAAAACATGGTTATTCTTGTATTTTCTATCTTGTTGAACCCCAAAAATCTCTTGAATTTGAGCAAAGTATTAAGAAATCCTTATGCAGGATGAGAATCCTTAAGATTAGGAGAAATAGATACAAATGTTCAAATTGGGTTGATTTAGTTGATTATTGTGTAGCAAAAGAAGAGGATTGTCGCACAATTGCAATTACAACTTGGAAGGCAGAAAAACGTGAATTTCAAGAATTACTCAAATTAGAAGATTCTAACATTTATTTTCCATTAAATCAAGCAACAATTTCATACATCAATCAGCATATAGAGTGTGAAGAAACCCTAGATGCTTGAAGGCTATAAAATGAAGGAAAATGAAAGCAAAAAGCGAATTTCATCCACTGATGAAAACTCATTTTTATGCACTTTTTTTGTTCATCATCTTACTGTCCATTTCATTTGTTCCTCTCTTTTCCTCCATACTCACTCCAATTTAGGTGAAATCCTTAGATTGTTAAGACACACTTCACCTTGAAAACGATTAAATTGAGTTCGATTGAAGAAAGTGGCAAAGAAAGGTGTTTTATTATACTGTATTTCGAGCAATTTTTTTTAGCATTAGTTCAGTGTTGCTTTTTGTTTTGTTCAAATTTCATTGGCTGTAGTTGTTAGATTTAAGTTGCTGTATGTTTTCCCCTTAAATTCTAGTATTCGAATTCAAGTTGAACTTTTAGTTTCTGCTGAATTGTTCTTGGAAGATTACTTCAATAAGAATTAAATTTTAGGCACACAAGGCAAAGGAAAAGGGCAGACACGCGAGGTAGAGGAAAAGGGCACGCCTCTACCTCGACTAGCTTGCACCTGGCTAGGCGCGTGTCGCAGTCTATTGACCACACACCTAGCACATTCCTTCCTTCATCCAAATTGTGCCATGTGTCTCGAACCATTTTCTTTACTTCTCAAGCTGTAAAAAACTGCCACATGTCAAAAAAATACACCTATACCAGCTAGAGGCAACCTA
This sequence comes from Trichosanthes truncata, assembly GCA_033996785.1. Classification (NCBI taxonomy): domain Eukaryota; kingdom Viridiplantae; phylum Streptophyta; class Magnoliopsida; order Cucurbitales; family Cucurbitaceae; genus Trichosanthes; species Trichosanthes truncata. The sequence continues at coordinate 26,569,808 of JAWPNB010000009.1, forward strand.
AAACACCATTAGATATCAAGGAAGAAAGGAATTTGGCTAAAAGCCCAAAAGGACGAGGCCCAATTCATCAAGTATGAAGCATGCGTTTAGCATGCCCCCGGCCCATAGCAACCTTGGTTAGCCTAGTCATCTTTTCTAGAATCCGATTGAGACAAGAAGTGAAGCCCTAGGGAATGGATCTGATGATGATCAAACCAGAAGTAATAAAATATACCACTTGATGGTCAAAAATTACCTCCCAAGAAATTGATTTAATTTTCATCTAAGCCATAAACTACCATTTCAACACAAAATCGATATTCATCTTTCCAGAGGATAATCTTACATCTATGGAAGACTAGAGTGATCCCTTCGAAGTTTGATGAGAAATCCTATAGATAATTCGAGGAATCACCTTGGAGCACTAACATTTTCTCAAGGAAATCGATATTCATCTTTTCAGTGGAGATCTTACACCTATAGAAGACTGGAGTCATTCCTACGGAGTTTGATGGGCAATCCTAAGGATAATTCGAGGAATCACCTTGGAGCACTAATATTTTTTCTAGAAAATTGATATTCATATTTCTAGAGGAGAATCTTACACCTATAAAAGATTGGAGTCATTCCTATAGGGTTTGATGGGTAATTCTAAGGATAATCGGAGGAATTCCCTTGGAGTACTAACATTTTATCTAGGAAATTGATATTCATCTTTCTAGAGAAGAATCTTACACCTATAAAAGACTGGAGTCATTCCTACAGGGTTTGATGGACAATCCTCGGGATAATCTGAGGAATCACCTTAGAGCACTAACATTTTCTCCAGAAAATCGATATTCATCTTTTTAGAGGAGAATCTTACACTTGTGAATAATTGGAGTCATCCCTACAATGTTTGATGGGCAATCCTAAGGATAATATGAGGAATCACCTTGAGCAGTAACGTTATCCAAGAAATCGATATTCATCTTTCCAGATGATAATCTTATACTTATGGAAGACTGAAGTCATCCATATAGGGTTTGATGGGCAATCCTAAGGATAATCTGAGGACTACCTTAGAGAATTTAAACCTAAGAGAATACATATTCAAAATTAAAAGGGTTATACTCCCAAATTGGGCTTCATACTTTCAACCCATAGCAACAAGCCAAACCTGTTAGGATTTATGCCCTAAAGCCTCGTAATTAATGATTTATTTAAAATTAATAATAATTTTGATTATTTTATTTGCAATATAATATTATCCATTATATGAAAAATCCAAGATTATTAGTGTAATCTTGAAAAATATGTGGTTGACATACAAGAGGATCATGTTCAAGAAATAACTTAAAGGGTCATAGTACAAGAGGATAATTTTGTTGGTTCTGTCCATCCATCAGACATGATCATGCAGCCAAAAGTTTTCCACTTTTTTTTCTATTCCTGAACATATTTTTCCATATCTTCACACTCCATATCCAAATATTTATTGCGAGTTTTGTACGGTAAGGGTACTTTAACTCCCATACCTACAAAATGAAAACTCATTTGAATTGGGATTTATGTAAGTACAATTGTATTACAAAAAACAAACATGCTTGAAAATAGTTAATAAGCACACTTACCAACTTTTTGTATTCCCACAGCCATATTTTTAAAATGAGGTGACCTTAGTTTATTGGGTGCGATATTATCATAAATAAAAAAACGAGAGATTAGGCATCCAATATTTTGTCTAATGGCTCCTCTTGACAACATATCCTTTAATTTTTTTTGTTTGGCTCCTTCAGACTTGTAGTCTGAGGGCTCCATCATACTACTAGACCGTTGAAATTGACTAGAGCCTTGACTCGCTCAAGTCCACTTCGTCGCATATCTTCCTCCTCTTGGGTCATCTTTCTTGAGTTACATATAACTTCACGATACTGTTTTCTTTCCGAGTAACTCATAGTCATATCAAAGACTTCAATATCCTCGTCACTACTGTCATCAACTTGATGACCTTTTAGACCGGATCGTAAATCCTCTTGAATTTCTTTCATTTTTTTTTTTGCTTCTCTAATTTTTTTCGTCTCCTTCATTTTCAGTTGATCTGCAATTTATTTTTTCACCACTAGTGGCACATTCAAACAGGGTTTGGTGTTCTTTTTGGGATCATTTCCAGATAAATGATGTTTGAATCTGGTGATGCCACCGCTTTTTACCACCAACTGGCAAAAATTGCATACAGTGCCAGATTTGTTTCCATCCAATGGAATGCAATAAGCCCAATGTGGGTCTAAACGTCCTCCTTCCATCTATGAACACTATTAATAAACCAAAAAATAATAATAAATATACAATCTATACTTTTTAAAAACTAAAATAAAATTATCACCACTAACAGAATATATTATTTACTTCACAAACATTAAAAAAAAAAGATTGAATACAAATGACTAGCTCTATTTCCAGTTTAGTTCCCAAGTAGAGGTGTTCCCTTATGGTCAACTTAAATACCTTAGCCTAGACAGAACGGTGTGTTGAAGAATAAAGTATAGTCAATTTATTCAAATTACAATAAACTAGTATATAAATGAATTATTTAATTCATAAACAATATAACTAATAACAAAATTATAAAATTAAGAAACATAAGAACAATCACTTCAATATCAATCCATAATAATAACAATTATAACAAAAAGAAAAAAGATAGATTACGCAATGAAGATAATAATAACAATTAAAAAATGAACATAGATTAAACAAAAAATAATAATAATAAACAACCATTAACTAACAACGATAGTTTAAATGAACTAAAAAATAATCTATATTATTAATAAAACAAAAGTTAAATAATAATATAAAGAGATAATAACCTTGAAAGTTGAAACTTAAAAGTAATGTAGATAGACTAAAAAGTAAATTAGAAGCTACAACTCCTAATTTAAGAAGGGAATTTGAGAGAATTAGAGGAAAATTGAAAGAATTGAGAGAATTGAGAGAATTGAAATGAGAGAGAGAGAATTGAGAATTGGGAATTAGTTGTTGTTGTGGAGTTGGAGTGAAGAAGAAAGTGAAATGAAGTGGGTATTTATAGGTAGTAAAAAATAATAAAAAAATAAAAAATCTACAAAAATGAAAATAAATAAGAATATTTTTTGTGATTTAAAATATGTTTGGGAAATTGAAAATTTTGATTTTGAAGTTTGTAAAGTTTGATGGGATTTTGATGTGAAAGTGATAATTAAATAAGATAAATAAATGAAAATATTAAAAAAAAAATGAAGAAAAAAAATACAAAAAAGAAATATGTATTTATTGAAATTGAAAAAATAGAAATATGTAAAAGTAAAACTTTGGTTAAATTGTTTGCTTTGTAAATTGAGAATTGTTTGCTTTGTAAAGTAATAGTTAATCTTAAATTCTTAATTGAGATTTGAGAATTGTATCAATATGATATATGATAATAAATTCTTAATTGAGATTTGAGCATTTCTGACAAAATTTTAAAAAACAAAATTTTGGACAAATTTATAAAATAAAATAAATAATAATGATAAATGATATATAGTATATTAATATATAAAATCTAAATTATATAATATTATATTAAAATTAATATTACATTATTAATTTATTAGATTCAAGTTTCAATTTCAACAATTACGATTTATGGAAGAAAAAAAAAAAGTTGAAGTTGACTCAGGAACACAACGATGAAGCTTAGACTAATTGGACAAAACCACGCAGAGACTCAGAGCTCCTTCATAATCTAATTTTGGCTTTTAAGTCTACTTTACATGCACTTCATTTATTAATCCATATTAATTATTCTTAAAACAAAGAATCTTATAAATTAATGTTCTGATGGTTACAGACAGAAGGATAGATGTGTTTTCTTTAATTTATCAATTAGTAATCTTAATCTATATGGCAACGGTATTATTTTAGAAATTTTATGTAATCACTTTTTTACTTAGTTCAATTGGTTAAATTTAATATTAAAGTTACTTATAGTTCAATTGGTTAAATTTAATATTAAAGTTACTTATTTCATCACATTAATTCTTCAGCTTTAAAAGGTGGTGAAATTAATACCCCAGTTAAGTGATTGTTTATTTTAGGAAGATTTATAAATGTTTTTAAATGCTGATCTTTGTGGTTGTGTTGGATTTTTATTTTTTACTGGGTTTGAGCATTTTTTCTGTTGGATCTTTTTTAAAGTTGATTTGGTTGTTTTATTTTAGCTATTGTTTTATCGGAAATTTGGGTGACATTCATGTATTTTGATAGAATTTTCCAACCTAATTTTAAAAATGGCTATTAATTTCATCCCTCATACAAATTTATAGTTTAATTTTTGGAAATTAAATTTCGTTCATTCTTTTAGATATTAAAATTTCAAATTTATAATGGCTTAAAAATAAATAAAATATTTATACTTTATCATTTATGAAGGGGAAAAAGAGAGAGAGAATTGAAATGTGATGTGACAACGCAAGACCTAACAAGATTTCAATGTGTCAGACGCCTGTTGGTTGTTGCATTTGAAGGTTGAGTGCACGCCAAAGCTGACCAATTAAAAAAAAATGAAATACGCTGACATGTTGTCGAAAGGGGGAAAAAATGACACTCCCCCCAAATGACATGTCGAGCAACATTTAACACCATGATTATGCTCAGGTTGACACATATCAATCTTCTCTTGAATTCTCGAAATGGTGATCACTTCTAAACGTTCCTCTTCATTATGTCACCTCATGAAACGTCAAGTAGGTGAACATATCTCTTAGAAAATTGAAAATAACTCTTTTCCCAAACACTGTTTGAACAGATACTTGGAAGAGAGGGTGGGAGAATAATTGTCATTAAACTCTTAAAACTAGGTATTCCCTTTGAAATGGATTATTGCTGAAACTTGTTCACTCCAAGGATCTTTATTTATAAGCTTTTAAAAATTAGAAAGCTCTTGTCTTGGTAAAGAATCAATTTCCCTACTACAATAAAAGCTCTTGGCTTTTTTTATTCTTTTTTTTAATGGCAAAAATTCAAAACTAAATGTTTTAGGTCAAACTCATTTTATCTAATTAATTGTTTGAAATAATATATTTTAAATAAAAAATGTCATATCTTTGATTATTCATGCCCGTTTAAGAACTATGTTTGGTAATATTAATTTCTTTTCTTTTCTCTTTTTTTTTTGAATTTAATAAATAGAAAACCAAATATGTTTGATAGATATATTATTTGAAGTTCTTATTTTAAGTTCGACTAAGAAAGAGAAAAGTTAGAAAGATTGAGAGCTATGCTAGAGAGAGATTACAAAATGATTGATCCGTTAGAGAGAGAAATGTTAGAAAGAAATTGAGAATATAGTTGTAGAGCACGAGAACATTAGATATAATTAAAGAATATAAGAGAGATGGAAATTAAATTAGTTATAAAGAGAAAATTTTTAAGAGAGAAGTTAGACAATGGAAATACATCTCAGATATCTCTTCTTCTTGGAGCTTTGCACTAAATAAGTGGTAAAAAATCTTTTCAATATAAATCCTTAGAATTTATTGTTTTGTTCTATACTAGTACAAATTTGGGTTTTAATGACGGGTATTGCCCGTCATTAAAAGGAAACGATGACGGACATGTGTCCGTCATCTTTTCAAGTGTCATCGTAGCCTATAATGACGGTCAACTTTTAATGTCGGTCAATGTATGTCATTAAAAGTCGATGTCTATCATTAAATGTCTGTTTTGAATGTTTTAATGACAGGCAATGTCCGTCATCTTTTTCTTAATAATTTAATAAAAAAAAATTATTGTCCAACAATAGTTTTCTTTCTCGACCGAAATAAAATCTCAATAATATTTTTACATAACAATCAACTCAACAAATATAACTTTAATTAATAAAATGTAATATATATATATAAATACACTTCATCTTTGATTGTTGTTATATATATTAAACAACATGAGAAGCCAACAACAACATTAAGAATAATAAATGCGAAATTAGTCATAATAAACTGAAGTTTGAAGCCGGTTCAACTCGATGAATCAAATGAGAAAATCCGACTTGAGTTGATATCCATCCAAGGCTTCGTAAGCCCTTTATATATCTATTCAAAATCTCCCCCTTCGAGTAGTTCGATCGCGCCAACTTCTCACCTAATACCCCATATCTATAACAAGTTCCACAACATATCAGAATATTGAACAAATGTCAAAACAAAACTTACATAAACATGAAAAAACAAGCTTATTTGAAAGAGAGTTTAACAATTATTTTTAGGACCCTACAAACTCTACAATTTTAACTGAAAACATAGCTAATTAACACAAACTCCCATCCAAGTATAAAAACAAACAATAAGAAACTCAACAAACAAAGTAAAACCAATCCTTCAAATTTCAAAGGTACTCTGGAAGCTAAGATAGAAAAATATTTAGTAAAAATTGCAAGTTATCTCCTATGACAATTTCATCCTTTAACTACAACTTACTTCAAGACAAATTTCTATGCCAAACAAACACATACCCAATGAAAAGGAAAATAAACAACACAACCCATTTTCAACTTGAGACACTAGAAATCAATGTATCCAACTACATTTTCTTCAACTTAAGGGATATCTTTCATGATGGGTAATGATCATCGCATAAGAAATTTGTATGGAACATGATCAAACTCAAAGCGGACCAACATTTTGCAATTATTCAATGACAGTTCAACATTTCTAAAATGGCTATCATTCAACTTATCCCAACACAATCAAACCACCAAACTCAAAACAAAATTTCATCACAAAAACCAAAAAGAATCAAACAAACAAACAAACAGTTTCAACCAAAACAAGAAAAAACAGTTTAAGTAGAGGAAATAACATAAATTGGAAGATATTTTCTAAACTTGGACCATTCTTGATAGCGGATGCAACATCCATGGAAATATAACTAGGAAATATTTATGTATTCCAATGTTTAATTAACAGCTTGGCTTCAGAATACACGAAGCAATATAATTCTCAGTGATCAGAAATATGGCGAAGTTATTAGCAGTGTAATTGCAACAGTAACTGATTATATGAAATGGCTCATAAACTATAGATTGTATATGCTTATGTCTAACAAAAAAAAAACTTCCTAAATTAGAAGATGAATATGTGGTGGTAAAAAGTTAGCCTTCAATTCTAGTTCACACCAAGAGGAAAACATTATGCAGTTGTGAAATTGTAGAAGTATAGATAGTCCAACATTAGAGTGCTCTGTTTTACTGCCTCAGGCACAGTCAAATGCATTTATGCATCGATTACAAGTCACAGAACTAAACTTACTTGTTGAATGTAATTTTTATTGGAACACCCGATCCCGTCTTTGGCTGCAATATCTTGTTCCTTTTCTTCCTCAACCTCTCTTCCATCTGTAATTTTGGATGGCTCTTACAAGTTAAACATCGAAACATGAAATAATCAACGAAAAGTTTCATACCAAACTAGATCGAGATGTTTTTACCTGTAATTAAAGCTAAGAACATCAAGAAAAAGTGAAGCAACAGATTCATTTATACCAAACGACAATACGAGCACAATTCATAGAAATGTAAAAGCAAAACAATCAGAATCTGAACATATCGAACTGATTTTGTAAATTTCATGCACAAGATGAAGACAAATAAAAGAAAAGATGAAGGAAAAAAAGAATAAAGAAAACATGAAAAGCTTTATCATACCCAATTCTAGCATTGTCTATCATACTGTTGACTCTATCTCATTTTATCAAATTTACTTTCTTAAAAAATACTAATATGGTGCACAAGTTAGCCAACATAATTAAAAAAAAGAATAGTGCACTAACTGAATATAATTAAAATAAAATATGGCATTTTGCATCTATCCAACTAAGAATTCTGAAAATGAAAGTAAGATTGAAATACCAACCTTGTATTTCATGTCTTGGCATCTAATGCCAACCACTGCATAGTTACCTATTTCGTTATTACACCCAATGACTGTACAACCAGGAAAAGGTCCTCACCAAACTATAACGCCACTGCCTGCCTCAAGCCATTTATGATTCTTTCTTCATTCCCTTGGCAAATCTTCAAAAGCACAGGTTCTTGGATTTAGAATACAGTTATCATCTCAAAGTAGGTTCTACAATTAGTTTGGAAAGATTTTTTTATTTTCCTATTACACCAACACATTTTAATTACAACACTACACCAACCACAAAGAAAATGATATTATAAATTTTCTAGGCAAAAAAATCAGTAATTGAATGAACTAAAAGAGATTCAAAATCCATGAGCAATAAACATCCTAAGGAGAGGAAAAGCTTAAGCCTAAAGATACAATTTGATCTCCATATAATATCATTATCTCCAGTGCTAACATTAGGATGAAATGTACATGTAATTTCGTCACGAGGTTAAAAACAAATGAAAGAAATACAATTTTCCCTTTTTCCTCATCACATGTTAGTAAATTCAACATCACAATATAAATGTCAGCTCTAACACAGTTTTATGGGGTTCTATTTCATTTCATTTGGTAGCACCTAAGCGATTTCACCGAACAAAACATTACTACACCTACACTATACTAGTTCTACATCTACCCTGACCATATTCTAAAAAGAATATTCTAAATGCTATCTTTCATGATTTAAATTTTCTAATGATTTTTCACGCTATGATTGTTCACCAATCTCTTATTTCATGCAATCATATGGAACCAGAGCTTTTAAAAAAATAGAATTCAAATATATTAAATGGCAGCACACAATAGACAATACATACACAAACACGGAGATTAAAAGTAAATTACCTATCACCCTTGGGTTTTCTCATGCTATCTCCAATACTAAAATTAGCCATAGTGTGTACTCACAGTACACTTAAAAGAGATAACAATTTCAGACAATGGATTACCAATGGACTAGATTAAGAATTTCGAACTCCAAAACAAGGAAGAAGGAAGGGTTTAGAAAAATCCGGACAATTCTCAATGTAAAAACATAGTTCGAAAAATTCTAAATTGAAGTAGTATCTTCCACTAAATTCTCCAAACAGAATGTGGATAATAACGATGCCAAAACAAAGAGAAACATCACCTCATTCAACCTAATCTTCAGAAACTTTTTTGTGATATTTTGACAGAACTATCTATTCAATGATAGTTCTACATATTCCAAAATAAAAGACAGGAATCACAATTTACACAATGTTACCTTATTGTAAGTAATTCAATTGTCTATTTCTCAGCATCTTGCTTAGATTGTAAGGTAATTTGCGAATATGCTCACATCTCCAAATGTCAACCTCAAATACTGAGCAACAATTTGAAAGAGTGGTTAAATGTGCATATAGAATAAGCAAATGGCATTGATATCATTAGAGAAATAAATGAAAATGTGGTTAAAGGTTGAATTCTTAGCGAATGCAATTGATGTCACAAGATAAATAAAATGCTGACCATAATCATATTCAACTCCATCAAGAACATGATTCCTTCGGCTATTAACTGGTCCATCAACAACTTCTCCAATCTACAAATTAAATTATAATTTCATAAAATAGTTCACATGACAGAAAAGCCCATGTGCACCAATTTCAAATATAGGGCTTGATTCGTACTTAGAAAAATACTTATTACAAGACTTGCTTAAAGGGTAGGCAATATTCAAAGTAAATGAATAATCACAAAATTCTAATTTTCTCGATCTGTTAAGAGAATCATCAACACCTATAACCTAACTTAGATTGTTATATGACAGTAGTAATCACCCAATACTGAAAATAGGGTAAATGAAATAAAAATTAGATATAGATATATAAAATATATGGCTTAAAAATGGATTCTATATAAGCAAATTGGATACAAAGAAAGATCCAAACTCATTCTTCTACACGAAAGCTACTCGAATGGTAATGATAACAAGCAAGAATTCCACACTCTCACATGGAGTGTGTTAGAAACAATTGAAATCAACTAACACATCAACTCTTCAATGTCTATAAATACAAGTCTAATTCATTCAGAGTAATGAGGATTGAAAATTACTTGTGAATTGAAAATTACCAACTTTTCTCCATCTTCCAATTCTGCTATTTCTGCAATTTTTCTTTGCGTTTGGCTTTTGCATGTGGTAATCTGAAAGCAGCACAAAGTTTAGTAAAGTTAATTGCTGAAAAAGAAAAGGAAAGACGTGTGGTCTGTGTCTTGCTACGTGGAAGTGTTTTCTTCTTGGGCTTTTTGGTGTTTACAAGCCCATCAGAGTGGAATTGAGAATTTGATGAACATTTTCTTTTGCCAATAATAATCCTGGAAAAATAAACACAAAAAGACAGAGAAGAAGAAGAAACAAACGCCAAAGAACTAATGGGCTCTGTTTTATTTATTTTGCTTATTTTCTTCATTCCCAATCCCCGCCGTCGAAGGTGACCGGAATCGTACTCTAATCGGAGAACCCCCCAAAGAAATCTGTTTCCGCCACCGAAAACAGCGGATTCCCCCACCAATCCACCAAGCCAACCAACTCGAACTCATTCCACAACTCAGCTCTGACTTCCTCTTCAATAGTGGGCAATTTCATAATCATTCTTAATGCTCTGTTCGGTAAAGGCAAAAAATGAATGAAGGATGACTCTCTGTACCCTTCACTCAATCGAGGCTTATTAATCGTACAGCTAGGTTTTTCTTTTCGTCTCACGACCTCCATGGCCACAAATGGTTACAACCCACTAAAAGATACAATGAACAACGTTCGATCTGCTACCCACGACTTCCATGACCTTAGATCTACTACCCACGACGACTGAACGACACGAGCAACCCAAGCGAATGGCGATGACAGACCGTGGACGCAAAACCCACGAGCAATTTGTAGAGAGTTTCAAGTCCTTAGTTTAGTATATTTTGCCCAGTTGAAAGAAACCATACCTTACTCATGATACCGGAGCCTAGCATCCAATTTGTAGAGAGTTTCAAGTCCTGATGACGGCGGTAGAAGCAAGCGGTGACGGCAAATGGAGATGTAGGAGATGAGATTGAGGTTGTCGAATGATCTAGGGTTAAGGGAGAATAGGGTTGTCGCATAAAAGGGAAAGACCTTAATTCGATTAAAAAAAAAAATTAAATACTATATCATGTCGGGCAAAGCCCGCATTAAATCCTTTTTTTTTTTTTTTAATTTTCGCACTTTTCTTCTGTCTGTCATTGTATCCATGCGCGTTTTTTTCCTGTCCGTCATTAATGGTATAATTTGTAGTAGTTTGTGATCACTTATGATTTGAATTCTTAAAACTTATTGAGCATCTCTCAAATCTTAATTTTTTAGAATTGATTGATATGACAATTTAAACTTCAATTAACTTCATTTAGCAGGTTAGCAGGTTGATTTCCAGTCCTCTCTCTATAATTAGGCCTCTCTTGCACTTCATTATGATATTGTACTAGATGCATCTCGAACCATCAATATAACTAAGAATTTTGATGAACTAGTGGCTTTAACTCGAATTAACTTATCCAACATTGTTTGACTTTTGATATAATGTGTAGATGATCTATATTTTTATGTAAAGAATTTGTAATGAAAGACCTAAACAAGACAACATTGTTGAGATGCATTTTGATAGAATAAAAGTCAATAAACTTTTTTCCATTTTAAACACAATGTACATTTAAAAGTTATATGAAATATTTTTTTTATATCTCAAAGTAAAAATGTATAGTATCTATCGCTATTGCACAACATTTCAAACGTGATAGAGTACATACAAGAAAAACTAGAGAAGTCTAGAGTACATTATAATTATGTTGGTGCGGTTGAAAATATTTTTATATCTACTCCATAGTATGTACATTCTCACACTTTAATTTTGACATATGCATCAAGTATAATCAATAAATTCATGGCCAATTTAGAGAAGATGGATTGACATGCTACAAAATGGATTATGAGATATATGTAAGGAACTTGGAACTAACATTCTGGCCGTGACAATCAAGTTGGTTTTCGAAACTACTTCTCATAATGTAAGTGAGTCGGATAAAAGAAGTTGAATACATGACAAACAATCATAAAAGTAACTGAAGAAATTCTCCTAATAAATGGATTACTTTAATTAGAACAAATGATATTCAACCAAAAAAATTGAAATTAATTGCGATGGTAAAATGTACAAGTCTCACAAAAAAAAAAATCAAAATGTCTTTCATGATAAAATCAAACATATAAAGGTGAAGATTCATTAGATCGAGATGACATAGTAAAAGTAGAAATCTTTGTAAAGAATATCAATGTGGAAGATAATCCAACATATATTATTATAAAACTGGAGAATGCGTATAAGAACAACAAATTCTTGAGTCTCTTAGAAGTAACAAGGTTAAAAACACGGTAAGATTTACCTTTCGTGAATCTATTATGGTGTACGATTTTTATTTATATTATTTTTAACATTTAGAAATCAAAGTGAAGATTTGTCAAAACTCAAAACCATAGTTAATAAAGACAAAACTAAATCATTTGAAATTGTTCTTTTAACACCATGAAAACACATCAAGTACTAGATTGTACTCCATTCCAGCCCAAGTATGATATGGGTAAAAATGTACAAACACATAAAGAAATATTGGAATAAAAGGTGCATGTGTGTTAATATATATATAGAGCAAAAAAGATCAGCATTGGTTTTGAAGTCCTACCATCATATCTATGTTAAAAGAAGCAAAGGAACAAAATCATTTCATCATGCATGCCCACCAATATTCTTAATTGACTTCAATAACCCTAAGGAGACCAAACACACACACAATAACACTATTCCTAGAACGAACTTGATCATGAAAGAGAGAGAGAAAAAAAAAGCATGCAGTAAAAGAAAATATTCTCTATATATCTACATAAAAACAACAATTTCAAATGTTAAGAATAGTTCATTTTGTTAAACTCTACTGGTTAAAACAATATACGTTCCACCAAGAAGTTAGAAATTCCCTCACTCTCATATATTGTTGAACTTCTTTGAAAAAATAACACTTCTTTTTCCTAATAACTTCAATGCTCGATTATATATTCTGAATAGTAGTAATCATTTAGTTGATAAAAAAAATTGATTTGAAGAGTTATTAACATATTACTCTAGGAATGATTAGAAATGAGGGATGTGAGTTTGTTTATAAATAAATTTCAATGCTTAGTTAACATACTTTTTTTTCTACTAGATTATTACTATTAAGTTCAAAAATAAATTATACATAATCTACATTGTTGGGATTGCGACCAAAGTCTTACATTGGCTAGAGAAGGGGAAGATCATGGATATATAAGTGAGGGACAACATCTCTATACTGGTATGAGGTATTTTGGGTGAAACAAAAAACAAAGTCATGATGGTTTATGCCCAAGGTGGACAATATCATACCAATGTGGAGATATGTCGAGTTCATTTGTCCCTAACACACATTTAAACTATGCATTATTTGCAACTAGATACACCTATTACCTTTTGTTATGGGTGAAATTTGACCAACAAGAATGGGCTGGCTAAAGGGCTGCAAAGAAAGGGCCAAACTAGGAAAGAAGCCCAATACGAAGTCAAAATGGACCGAAACCGACAGGAGATCGGCCCTGAAATGAGAGAAAGGATAAACGAACTTGGGCCGAAGCCCAAGCCCATGGTCAGCCTAGCCAAGACCGACCACATGGCAAGGCGTACTTTTGGCCTTGCCTTGGTCCCTCATGGCCCATGTACCCCTGGTCTAGCTCAGTCCTGTCCTTTCGTTCCCAATCGAAGATGGAAACCCATGAAAACCTTAGGAAGGAAAGTATTTAAGCTCTCTCTAGAGGAGAGAGCAAGGTAAGTTCATTCCAACCTCTAAAACTCTCATAGAACTCCTGAATTCTCTCTAAACCCTTTCTAAACCCTCTCTGACTTAAGCATCGGAGCCTGTGTGCCCTACACCAAACAGGTGTCCAGGTTTTTCTTGTCTTGCAGGCCGCGTTCTTCCTCCAAGAATACAAATTCATCATCGTTGTCATGTGGAGGTCAAGTGAGATTTCTCCTGTCCAAAATTTGGCAACAATAGTTGGCGCCATCTGTGAGGAACGACAACGCTTGCTTGAAAAACTGGTGCTTAAGTCAATCCTACAAAAAGATTAGCAGAATGCTGGAAAACAAGCACTAGAACGAAGATGGAGACGATTCTAATCAAGATCGTCATTGACGACGAACAAGAGAGGCCACTCCTCCTTGGCCTCATACTGGCACATGTCGACCAGAGGAGGAAATGATCGAGCTGAAGAACAAGGTCGACAACATGGACAAGTACCTGTTGAATATTCTGGAAAAGCTCGACAGGCAAGACCTTCAGAAGGAAGAAAAATGCGAGATGGAACCATCTCTCGTGTGATATCTAAGAAAAGGAAAAGCGAAGGTGGTTAAGGGGATGAGAGAGTCAAAATCTCATACCCAAAAACCAACCGAAAAGCTAATCCTTGGAGGAAACGACAAGCCACGTCAGCCCTCGCCAAAAGGAAGGCGAGCAAGACAGGTAAGTTAAAATATGTTGTGTAGGTTTTCTCGAAGGCTAATGGTCGAGGCCGACCAGGTGTTGTTGGGTGACGATCACGAAGAATACTAAAGCGACATCAGGCTTATGATGTCTGATCAACCTGAAGCGGAAGATGTAGGCAAGGCCGACCAGAAGGAGGTCGAGGCTAAAGAGATGAAGTTCAGGTACGAAGAACAAACCCAAAGCCTCCATGGAAAGTAGACATCCTGAAAATCCAAAAGCAGTTTGGAGAGCTTCAAGGCAACCTCAGAACTCGTGAGATTGAGAGGTGGGATCTCGAATCTCTCATCGAGCAAGTTGACCCTCTTTCATTGATGAGATTGATAATCCCATGAAATGGGATTAGTTTAGCATCTTCTTTGCTTATTCTTGGTCAAAATTGAGTGGAAAGCACACTTTTTTCTTGTTTTTAGTAAAGTTCATTGTTAAGTTTAATTAAGAGTTGGATTTTTGTTTAGTTTTCCTTTTTCTTATTTCTTTTACTCTTTTTAGTCTTTTGTTGCAGTTGGTTTAGTGTGCTTTGTTTTCCTTTTGTTTTGTTGTCTAAGAAGTGAAAAAATGCTCGTTGAGGTACTGATGCTATAGCATTGTGTAGCATTTCTCAGCATCCTATAACATTAGCAATCTGGCAGAAAACGAAAAATGTGGGCCCATTTTTGATGACGTATTAGTAAGCTTTTGGTTTTTAAACCCATTTTGATGGGCTGAAAATGGAAAGGAAAAAAAAAGTCCAAAGCAATTATTGGAAGAAAGAAAACCCTAATTTAGGGGGTATGTGACCAACGTGAGAGAGGGGGAAGGAATTTATCACAAAAAAACATAAGGAAGGGGAGAAGAAGGAAAAAATGCAGTTGTAGGAAGAAGCTTCTTCTGGATCTTTCATCAGCCACCCATTTTCACTATCTTCTTCTTAGTTCTTGGGTTTATGTATCTTGCTCTTTAATTTTCTTGAAGATTTAGTTAGGCTAAGTTGTTCCTAAGGTTGTTATTTTGTGAATTTTTGTTTAAACCTAAGGTGTTTATGAGTAGTAGCTTGTTTCTGTTTATTTTCCTTCTAAAAGCCATGAACTAATTTCTTAGGCTGGAATTTATGGAGCCATAACTCTACTTTTGGAGCCCTTTTTGCTATGGAATGCTATAGAAGTGTAGTTTTCTTATGAGTTTTTTTATTTCTTATTGTTCTTCTTAAGAGCAATCAACATAGGAAAGAATATAAGTTTGTTTTAATCTTGAAAAGGTTAAAATAAATGAAAATAGCGTAGGCAATACAAGTAGGTTCATGTCTTGAATTAGGGATGAATTGAAGGGTATAGACATATACTTTTGGCTTGTAAACTTGGAGAAATTGGGCTATCCATGTATTTGAAAGCTGGGTTTTCATAGACATATGTTAAACTTTATTTTAAAACTGCAATTCGAGGATTAGAATTAATTTTTGAAATTAATTTTTAAGATTTTCCGTTACTAAATAGTGCAGTAATGCTGCACAATGCTATAGCATTACGCAGCATCTGGGAGCCAAATTTCGCAGTAAAATTTCATAAATTCCAGCACCTTAGTCACTCGATTCTCAACTTGTTTATTATCAATTTTAGCTGCTTATGTCGCTTGTTTTTTTGTTAATTTTATGTCGCTTAATTGCTTTAAAATCAGCATTAATGATATTCAAGTTTACAAAATTTGCTTTATTTAGTCCTCGTAGGATCGATCTTGTCTACCAATTACTACCTACGATTGCGTATGCTTGCTAGTGAGTTTCTGCACAAATGAGAGAGAAGGTTCTTGAGAAGTTCAAAGTGCCGACCATCACCCCATACGATGCCCAAACTAATCTTGTAGAGCACTTGGACACCTATCGATCTCATATGGAGCTCTATAGAGTTTTAGAGGCAATCAAGTGCAAAGCCTTCTCTTCTACACTAACAAGACTCGCACGAGAATGGTACAGGAAGTTGAAGAGAAAGTCCATAGGCACTTTTAAAGAGTTAGCTAGAGCAACGCAATTCTTAGGAGGTCGAGACCAACATAAGCCTCAAATGCACTTGCTCACCATAAAGCAAGGGCCAAATGAGAGCTTATGCAATTATGTTTCTCATTTCAACAAGGAGGCGCTACAAGTTGAGGGATTCATAGATACTACTGCCCTGATTGTCATTGTTGCAGGTTTGCAGGATAAATGCGTGCTTAGATTGATTGGCAAGAAAGAACCAACTTCCTATATTGAGTTCATAACTAGAGCCCAAAAGTATATGAGCATTGAGGAGATGATACGTTTGAAAGAAGCTATATCTGATCGTGAAAGAAGCAACAGACATGCAGATTAGCAAGATAGAGATCTGGACAACAATTTTTTCAGTTTGAAGAGGAGGAGGGTCGATGCTGACCATGCCCTAAGATCGTCCTCGGTCAATGGCTCGAGAGGTATACTTCCACAACTCTCTCTCTCGAGCAAATCTTGATGGAAATTCGCCACTTGAATTTGGTGAAGTTTCCAGAAAAGATGCGAACTCCAGCTGGAAAAAGAGACAAAGATAAATATTATTTCTTTCACCGAGATCATGGTCATGAAACTCACAATTGCTATCAGCTACGAGACGAAATCGAAACCCTAATCAGAGAAGGGTATCTGAAAGAATACGTCAGTGTAACGACCCTATAGGCTCAACACGCTACCTAAGAGTCATTACTAAGTCACGTCGCTATATTACCAAATATTTCGGCAACATAACGGCGTAACTACACGAAAACCAAAATTTTGACCCTAATAAGACATAGAAAAACACACTTCTAAGATTTCAAACAACCTCCTAGCATCCAACAAACTTCTCAATATGATGCTAGGGTTCAAACAGAAGAAACCAAATATACGTGCACGATTTACAAAGAAAGGTTAAAAGATTTTAAAACATTCTCCTAACATTTAAAAAAAACTTAACATGAGTTCTATATACATCTAGAAACATAAAGGAAGCGGAATAGCGATCAGTCGGCTCCTCATGACTCAAGTAGCTGATCCCCGGTCACGCGCTAGGGCCGATCTTAGCCTTACCTGAAAACATTTTAAAAAGGAAAAGGGTGAGTATTAACGAATAATACTCAGTAAGTCCATCATAGTTTTAAAATAAGAGTTTCAATCACATGCATCATGTCATTTTAAATCATAAAACCATCGTAAACCATCACTTTAGTAGGGGACCTAAAATTCCTTTTATAAACCATATACTTTTCCTCGCAGCTCTTGTGAACGATTAAATTCTCCCGAGGGCCTTTGAATAGTCCGAAGACATAGTTTTTCTGTCTAATAGAGTCCTCCCTACCTCTGAGAGTTAAGCTCGAAAGCTAACATATATCATGGAGTCCGAAGACTCAGCCCGAAGGCTACCATCGTGGAGTCCGAAGACTCAAGCCCGTCGGCTACAGTCGTGGGGGCACTCTCGAACCCCGGGAGCATATAGAGTCCGAAGACTCGGGTTCCCTCAAAACCCATATAAAACTTTTGGGAGAATTATCGTCACAGCCTATATAAATCTTTTCATGAACACAACACATGCATGAGGTCCCATTCGTTTTAGAACATAGTTATGAATGCATCAGTCATAGCAATCGCATTTCAAAGACATACATATAATACACTTTCTTTCTTAAATACTTAACATGAAAAACATATACTTTCAAAGTAAACATAGAGCTAGCTTTAAGTTTCGAAAACTTCTTTCGTTGTGAGATCCCTTACCTTAAATCTTTACTTATTACAATACCCTTTCTTCACTTAGTAATTAAGCTTCTTGAGTTTCCACTCCAAGTACGATCCTCGATCCTCGACAATTCACCTAAAAAGTGTTCTAAACGTGTCTTAAACCATCCGAATTACGCTAAAACACCTTCTATCATTAATAACTCGACGAAACGGACCTAATGGCAATTTTACCCAACTCCGGCGAGCGGCGGCGCGTGACCGGAGCACGGCGGCGCGTGCGGCGGCGGACGGCGGCGCGTGGAGCTTCCGATCGGCGCGTGAGGGCGCGTGGAGGCTCGTTTTCGCGCGAGGCTCTCAGATCTGGGTTTTCCGGCAAGTTTCGAGGCGTTCAGGCTGTAATTCCGGCGAGCTTATGGCGTTCACTGGCGTGGGTTGTGAGTTGAAACTTCCGGCGAAGAGGAAGACGAAACCGGTGGCTTGCAGCGTGGCCGGCGTTCGTGAGCTTCGGTGGTCGTTGCGATGGCTGGACGGCGAGTGGTTGGAGCTTCGCGGTTCTCGGACGTCACCTCCGGCAGCGGTGGACGTCTTCGGCGAGCGGCGCTGCGATGGAAAAGAAACCGGCGGCGTGCGGCGGCGACATCCCGAGGAAGAAGAAGAAACAGCCGGCGATGGATGGTGGTTCAGTCGGAGAGAGCGAGAGAGAGAGAGAGAGAGAGAGAGAGAGAGAGAGAGAGTTCGGGAGGGAGAGCGCGCGCGAGAGAGAAAGAGAGAAGAAATTTTTATTTTTATTTTTATTTTTTTTTTAATAATAATAATAATAATAATAATAATAATAATAATAATAATAAAATCAAAATATCTTCTCCAAAAGACCAAAATGCCCTTTTCTTTTCCAAAAATCACCAAATTACCCTCAAAATAATTAAATTCATAATAAAACTTTACCAAAGAGTATCGGGTGTTACAGTCAGGGACGAGTCGAGGCCGACCAAATAATGTCTGAGGTCGAGCAGATGATGGTCGAGGCCGACCAGACGAAGAACCCCCACATGAGATCAAACCCCACATGAGATCAAAACAGTATTTGGGGAACCTGCAGGAAGTGAATTTAATAGGAAAAGGAAGGCAATTGCTCGTGAATCCAAACACGATCCAGATTTCCAAGGTATGTATTTAGTTCATTCTGAAACTCTGAACGAAACTTTAAAATTCACAGAGGCTGAAGCTAGGGTCATCCATTAGCCTCATAATGACACTTTGGTAGTTACCCTAACTATAGCCAATGTGAAGGTTCACAGAGTCCTCATAGATGGGGGAAGTTCACCTAATATTCTTTTTCTGACTGCCTTTAAAGCAATGAAGTTAGAGAGAGAACTACTAAAGGAGAATGTAACTCCCTTAATTCAATTTGGGGGAGAAAAGTAACTCCTGAGGGCAACATCGAACTTCCAATCATCTTTGGGGATGGACTGAATGAAACTACTAAGATCATTAACTTCTTGGTAGTGGATTGCACATCAACTTACAATACCATATTAGGAAGACCAACACTCCATCAATTGAAGGTTGTAGCTTCCACCTATCATCAGTTACTGAAATTCCTTACTTTGAATGGAGTAGGAATAGTAAAAGGGGAGCAGAAAGTTTCAAGGGAGTGTTACTTCACAGCGCTCAGAGAAGTGAAAAGATCAAGGGACGAGCAAGAAGCATACCTCGGCAAGACCCAGGTCGAGGCCGACCATACCCCTATGGAGCATTAAGGGGCTTCTCTTTTCTTACCTCTCCTTTAGCTAGTTTTATTTTTATCAATTCCAGCAATTCATGTAAGATTCAAATTTTATTAGCAATAAAATTTACTTTTTCAAGCTATAAATTGTGTCACTCAAGCATGATCTTCAACCAAAAACTCCTACTTGAGTAGGGGCTACTAAGGGGATATGTCTCCTTATTAAACAAAAGGCAACGAAGCTACTAAAGAGATATGCCTCTTTAATTGAACAAAAGGCAAAAGCTACGCAAAATGAACCAGAAAAGTTAATAACTTTAGAGAAGTCAAGGTCGAGGCCAACTTCATAGGCTGAGGCCGAGCACCTACAAGTAAGTGATTTTCTTTGGTTTGTGATTTGAACAAAAGGCTGAAGTTACACAAAACGAGCCAGAAGAGAGAAGTCGAGGCCGAGGCTGAGCAAGTTGCCAAAATCACTTTAGTTGCAAGTAAGTCACTTCATTGGGTTTGGTGGCTTATGTTCATGAGTGAGCGACTCCTTTTTTTTTTTTTATCAATTCATCTTGTTTAGTAAGACTTAAGTAATTCTATTTGTTAGTGTTCATCCTTTTTAAGTAAAATTCATTAAAGGGAGATAAGGATGATGAATAGAAATTAAACTTTCATTGAATAACAAAAGAAAAGTCTTACATTGAGATTGAAAAGATAAAAGGGACAAGCAAAATACAACACATAAATTATGTAAGAAGACTAGCCCTTATTCATGTCCACTCCTCCACTACCATTAGAGTCATTTGAATCAGAGAAGGCAAATGGATCTTTCTTAAAGGAAGCATAATCTTCTTGAACGATCTTGCAATTTACGTCCTTGTGATGTTTGGCAAAGAACTTGACGACCTAGTTAAATCTGTAGTCAAAGATCTCATCCTGCATCAACACATATTCCTCTGTCTTCTTGAACTCTTTAGCCATATATTTTGCATTGATTAGATGGGCCTTGGCTTCATTCAACTGTGTACGAACTGATTGGAGCTCAACCCTCGTAGAATCAAGCTCAATTCTAGGCTTAGCTAAAAGACAGTTAGCCTGAGCCAAGCTAGCTTGAGCTTGAACTAGCTCCGCCCTAGGAACACTAGTCTGTTGGAGAAAGGAGATCTTCTCAGCCATGGTCATGGTAGACATAGTAAGCTGACCAAAAGCCTAAAGAAAAAAACAATGAGAAAGTTAGTTGTAAAGAAACAAGTGCAAGATAAAAGAAGACATGTAACAAATGAAAAGACTTACATGGCGCAACTCATGAACTCCTTGGGGAACAATCTCTCTAGGATCTTCCATTCTGTAACTTGGAGGATGATCATTACCAACACCCTCAAGAGCTCAAAACTTCACCCCAGAATGTCAAATCTCATTACTTACCGTAGAGTAATCTTCAGGAAGAGCAAAAGTGGGAAGATCAGAAGGAACATTCTCCTCAGGAGAGGAAGGAATGCTCATTCTAGTGTGGCAAGTACTGACACCAGAAGGTCGATGAGGAAGGTTTGAAGTCTCAAAGGAAGGAGCACCTCCTATATCTGAACTAGAACTGCCAGCCCTTGAGGGCCCAACTCCCTCGGTGGCTTTCTTTTGATTCTTATGCCTTTGAGCTTCAAACAAAGAAGTAGATCATGGAGGCATATCTCGAAGATAGAAGAAAAAAATTATGAGTTATAGAAAACACACGAAGCAGAATCATAAACAGAGAAGCTGAGGCAGAGTGGTCGAGGCCGACCTCTTCTTAGCACAATAATTAAAAGAAGAATATGAATCTAAATCCAATCTTCAGGAAGAGGGGTGAAGCAAATACGATTCTAACTATGTTCTCTTGACTCACAAGAGAAAGACTGAGACGAGCTGGAGCTTTCAAACTCCTTACAGCTCTCACAAATGCTCGAGGAGCAACAGAACGACGAATCTCAATTGGAACTGAAATGGAGAAAATGTAGTATGGTTAAATAAAGGTTTATAAAAGCAATTTTCAAAAAGAAATGGAGAATAAAGAGAGTAACTCACCATAATCCCCAAACTTCATGACAACTGCTAGGTAGAATTTTGGGGACCACAAGCTAACCAAATTTTTATTCACAAAAAACTATTTATTTTTCCATCCATGAACCGAACTTGGTCCATCAATCAATTTACCACAAGAGGAACTCAGATAATAAAAGAAGCGACCAAAAGAGAGGTTGTGGCTTAAAATATAGAAAGACATAAAAACATGTGGTGTGAGTGGACTATCATCGTCATATGTTGTCCATAATATATAACAGCCTATGAGATAACTCCAACTGTTTGGGACAAGTTGAGCAGAAGCCAAGCGAACCAACATCAGAAGGCTTTATAAAAATAAAGGCAAGAGAAGACGAACTCCAAATTTAAACATATCAAAATAAAAGGAAACTTTTCCAAGAGGAGGGTCCTTGATGAGGTCATCATGTCCAAGAGCCCTCAATTGTACATCAAAGGGAATATCATACTTCTACCATAGTTGCTCAAGATGAGCCTCGGTTACCAAAGATGATATAGCCTCGAAATATACAGAAGGCTTGCTGAAAAGATGATCAAAAGATGATTGAGCCTTATAATAATTGGTACTAAGAGACTCATTTCCAAAGGAAGACCCCTCACCTTAGGAGAAGTGGTAGAACATTCAATACCCATCTCAACAAGCAAAAAAAAGAAAAAAAGAAAATAGAAGAGTAGTAGAACTACAAGCTACCTTAAAAAGAGAAGGAGAAGATGAGAATGGTGTGAGAATGTGAAGAAATGAGCACCTATTTATAGGAGAAGGATGATAAGAAATTGGAGGGAATTTTGATTTAAAATTAAAAAAAAATTCATTAGGCGCCAAGGTCGAGGAGGGCCTGCAATCTCCAGAGGCCGCAAGCATGACAGGCAGGCTTCAGCCTTAGCCTCTGCCTCAGCCCGGTCAAGGCCGACCACATGCGATTCAACTGAATCGACCTGGTACGCCTAACCAAACAAGTGTGAAACGTGTCTGGATGACTTTTTCTCCTCGATTTGCACTCCGTGGCTAATCCTCTCATCTCCTTTATTCTCTCGGTATCGGCCTAAAATGAAGCTACAGTTGTTCAGAAAATGCTTAGCTATGAGGCTACTGAATAGCCAATAATTTCTTCAAGCAGGAGGTCATGAAGCTACATGGCTACTAGATGGCCAAAATTCCCTCCTATGGGAGGTCGGGAAGTCCAAAATAGTCCCTACGATGTTTGATGACAATCCCACTTCGAATTTATATATTCTCTCCAGGAAAACAACATAGAATGCGAATTCAAAGAAGAATCTTAGCCCCCAAGAAAGATCGAAATGTTCCTTACGGGGTTGGATGACAATCTTGGAGAGATCCAAAGAGAACCTTGAAGCCCTAAATTTTCTCCAGGATGTGGACGAACACACATCTAGAGGAGAATCTTACCCACCAGGAAGACACTGACCTACGGGGGTTAGACGAAAATCTTGGGGATGATCTGAGAGGCAAGATAAGCATCACGGAATCCTAAAATTCATATAGAAAAATGAAGAAATCGAGACTCAAGATAAGCATCATGGAACCCTAAAATTTCTACGATAAATTACGAAGTAGCTGACACGCTAGGAGACTGAATATCCTCATAAGGATGGACAACAATAACTATAGAGAATTCGAGGCAGACCTCGAAATGTCAACAATGACTCCAAAACTTAATAGGCTACTCGCAAGTCAGGCTCCATGCAATTACTTCACACGCTCCTAATCTCGAATCCTAACTAGGGAATGAGGGCTAATATTCTTGGTGAAATTGGACCAACAAGAATGGGCTGGCTAAAGGGCTATAACGAAGGGATAAACGAGGAAGAAGCCCAATACGAAGTCAAAATGGACTGAAACTGATAGGAAACCGGCCCAAAATGAGAGGGAGGAAAAACGAGCTTGGGCCAAATCCCAAGCCCGTGGTCGGCCCCTCCGAGGCCGACCACATGGCAAGGCCTACTTTGGGCCTTACCTCGGTCTACCTCCGATCCAACCCAGTTTGGTCCTTTCGTTCCCAATCGAAGGCGAAAACCCTAGGAAAAAAGTATTTAAGCTCTCACTAGAGGGGAGAGTAGGGTAAGTTCATTCTGGCCTTCAAAACTCTCTTAGAATTTCTGAATTCTCTCTAAACCCTCTCTGATTTAAGCATCGGAGCCTGTGTGGCCTACACCACACTGGTGTCTAGGTTTTTCTTGTCTTGCAAGCTGCGTTATTCTCCCAAGAATACAAATTCATCGTCGTTGTCACGTGGAGGTCAAGTGAGATTTCTCCTGTCCAAAATTTGACAACAACACATTTTATTTATTTATTCTGTAATTTCTATTTTTTTTTTCAAACTAATGTATCTCTCAAGCGTCAGCGTTTCCAAACAATTTTTGTCTCATAAAGACAACTCAAGTTCATTGTTTAAAACATTTTGAGTTTGAATTTCTATCATTTTTGGTTGTGAAATATAAAATTAGTATATAAATTTATTAAAATTTCTTTGACCTAGAGTTGATTGTATTACCCTAAACATACTTTTGGCTTAGCTAAAAATATATTTCATTTTTTTTTATATATTTTCACTACACATCAAAAGGTTGTTTTTAAATTTCTTGAAAAAGCACTTAGTTGTCACTTTTTAAAAAGTGGTAGGAGAACAAAAAAAATAATAATAATAAACAACAGAATACAAACATTATTTATCAAAGAAATTTGGGTTTTGTTTGATAACCATTTGATTTTTAGTTTTTTGTTTTTAAAATTTATGCTTGTTTTTTTTACAATTTCTCTACCATGAATTTCAACTTTCTTAAGAAAACATTTGAATTCCTAGCCAAATTCCAAAAACGAAAACAAGTTTTTCACAACTACTTTTCTTAGTTTTCAAAACTTGACTTGGTTTTTGAAAACATGTGTAAAAAATAGAAAACAAAACAAGAAAATCTATAAGTAGAAGTAGTATTTATAGGCTTAATTTTCAAAAACCAAATGGTTTTCAAATGGGGCCTTTACTTTTGTGAAGCGAGCTTGTCGAGGGCTCGTCAAATTAAAATTTATAAACCGATCCTAAGCTACTTGTAGCATTGAGTGGACCGGATCGATCTCAGGGAACCGAATACTAATTTCTCAAGTTAAATTTGTAAAGGAGAAAACAATTAAAAAGGGGGGTTTTGTGTTTTTATAAATAAAATGAAACATAAACAATAAAGATAGAGATAGATCAAATCTTACCAAAATCCAATTCACAGGTACAGTTTTATCCAATTCCAAAATTGATCATAGGCACACAAAATGTGTAACTTAATTATGCAAGCACTTAGTTAACTTTTTAGGAAACCCCAAAAGTAACAAATTCCCTAAAATCATTAACTCTAACAAACGTCAAAGTTAACGTTAATTACCTAAACAATTTTTTACGAAATCGCTTCAAATTATTTAGATAAAGGCATTACGAACTTTGGAACGACCAAGACAACCAATAAGGTAAAACAACTTTCACCTAATTAAGAAGCTTATTTAATTCCTAGAATTAAACATGCAAGCCATGTAATATGGAAACCCACAAAACATACACATGTGATAATCCTAATGCTACCGGTTCATTCAACATGACAATTACGGATCATGATCATGATTAGCAATAAAACAAGCAGAGTGATTAAGGCGTCAATTTAATCAAAATACATACTTATAAAATTGACACGGGAATCAAAGAATACTTGCAATTGAAAGAAAACTACATTAAAATAAAAGCCTCACAACATTGCAATTGGCTACACCAACCTATGAATTGGAACACTTACCTTAGCCGCTTAGTTCAACAATTGTGGTGTGAAGATCGAACGATCAACATATGAGACACTATGTACCTTATATTATCCACTGAGTTATTGTGAAGATCGAACGATCAACATATGAGACACTATGTACCTTATATTATCCACTGAGTTATTGCGTGGATTAACTATAGTTCCATAGTTGCAATAAATTTAAACTTTATAATATATAGATACAATGATATAAAATAAGATCTATCACTCCGTTGGCATTTCAAAGTCATTAGACCACAAAGCTTAGTTTATTTGATGCCCAAAAAGCTTAATTTTTTTATTGAGCTAGAAAATATCAAATTATTTAATGTATTCTTATGAAACAACATTGTAGGGCTTTATCAAACATGCTAAATCACTATCAAACCAAAACCTTAACTATTGAATTAAAATAAATTTAATAAATTAATATATTGTTAAAAAGCAACAGCTTAGGGATTAGAAAGTTTTTTTTTTTGAATGGTCCTAGGGATTAGAAAGTTGAAGATATATGTCATACTTTGAAACCATATTAAATTGTCATCAGACTCAATAACTTAACTTATCAATCTATATTTAAATTTCATCATTTGATATATTCTCAGTCTAGCTAGGATTGTTTACATCGAGTTGGTTCAATCCTAATTTTATTTTTTTTTGTGAGTGATATAATATGTATTGTTTCATATTCACTCTCAATTGTTGAATTGTTCTAAAGTCTCGTGGATTAATCCAAATATGCACGAATCAATCTCAATATCATGTTTTCTAAAATAATCACAAACATGTATTTTTAAAAGTAATTATAATTATTTTATGTTAAAAATATTTACAAATACTTATTTGTGACTTTTTGAAAAATAAAGCAAATATCATTTTTGTACAATAAATGTTGGTTTACGTAATTAATAACCCACCTCGATGTTGATTAATAACAATAGTATAGTAATCCTTGGCTGATTGATGAGTTTGTTCTATATTTATAATATCAACCAGTTTTACGTTGGTGCTAAAGTGAACTTAGCTCAGTAGTAATTGACATGTACCATCAACTAAGAGGTTAGAGGTTCGAATCCCTCACCCAAATGTTGTTTGCACTAATATATGTATATATATTGGTTAAATGTTATGAATTTGATCCCAATTTGTCTTCTATAGTTAAGTAAAATTTCATAAATTATCATTGTCATAAACATATTGAATATGTGACACATTTTGTTTTTAATTTATGTACCGATGAGCTCATGTTTTCTATTCAGTTGATTGTGTTAGTTGACATATTAAAGTTTAGTTGTTGAGTAAAAAATATGAAAAATGGATGAATTTTTGGAGTGGGTAAAATACGGTTTAGGGACAATTTATGAGATTTAACCAAACCATTAAAATAAAATTGAAATTAAACTTTTAAAATTATATATAAGGATGAAATTAAAACTTTTTAAAATCATAGAGGCCAAATAAAAAATTCTAAAATCATAAGGACTAAATTGAAATTAAGCCCAAACTGTAGAGGCTAAATTGAAGCATTAAAAACCATTGTGACCAAATTGAAATTAACTTCTGGTTATAGACACTAAATTTGTAATTAACTAGGCTAAATATATGTTTTAGTCCCTAATGTTGGAGTACTTTTTCAATTTAGTTAATATTGTGTTTAAAGAGAGTTTCAATTTAGCCCCTCATGTTTTAACATTTTTTTAATATAATTTGGTAAATATTAAAATTGGTAGATAATAAATTTACACCAAATAACACTGGCATAACGAATTGGTAGAAATTTAAATAAAGAAGAAATGTCATCTAAAGGAAGAAAATACGAAATTTCTACGAATTTCTTTAAATTAGAAGTTGTCCTCTCTTAGATGACATTTTTTCATTTTTATTTTTCTATCCATTCACTAAATATCATGCTATGTAAGTTTATTATCAACCAATTTTAATATCTATCAACGATGAAGGACTAAATTGAAAAATTTTAAGACATAAAGGACTAAATTGAAAATTCTTAAACTAGAATCAGTTAATAGAGAGTAAAATATACATTTAATCTCTTGACTAAGTAGTATTTATTATTTAAGCCAACACTTCAAAAGAAAAGAAGAAAATGGAAAAGGAAATGAATTAGAAAGAGGGAGAAGGAAGCCAAAGGGGGCCATGTAGTAGAAGATCAAAAAGAATGATTATAGCAATCTGATAAAATGATAGCAATCTGATGCGATCTACCGACTTTCCATTCTTAAAGTTAGTACTTGAAGTTAACTAAAACTAAAAGTATGTGAAGTCAGCAACGTTTTCAGACAATACTCATGAGATGTCAAGACATTGGAATTTGATAGTACCATTGGCCAATATTTCACTATCACCTTTCCATTGAGTGCCAAATTGTTTAATGCAATTGGGATACTTAATTATTTCCATATCAATAAATCTTAAAAAATCGACCTAAACATAAATTATTTTAATTAGTGAAGACATTAGCCACTTCATCAATTTAAAGAAATATTATTGGTTTAAATCCTATTTTGATTGCTGAAAATTTCATATTCATTTTTTTTTTGGTCCTTGAATGTTCAAATGTTCCATCTAAGTCCTTCAATTTTAAAGCATTTTGTTTTTATCTTTAAAGTTTGCATAGAAATGATTTTAGTGATCGTTTTTGTTAACTTTGCATTTAATATATATTTAATAAAAATCTAAATCCATTTTTTAAGCTTGATTTTTTGATCTATTATGAGAAAATGAACCAAACATTTAACTATGTTAAGTTTTTATTAAATGTTTACGAAAATCCAATGTAAAGGACAAAAGTGATTTTTTTTTCATGCTAAGTTTAGGAATTGAAACACAACGTTTAAAAGTTTAAGGATTGAAATGAAATAAATATAAAAATTTAGAGATCGAAATAAAACTTTACCTTAATTAGATATACAAAAATGAATTATAAGGCATTGCAAAATTTGATATATCCAACGTCTACCACATGATATTGTAATATGTTAAATAACAATTTTAGTCTTGTCGAATCTATTTAGTTTCAAGATTTTATTAAGTTTAAATTATGTCTTTAAATATTAAAATTGAAATTTAATTTTGTGTAGCGGCTATTATTGACTAAATGATTATGATGCTTGCAAATTGAATAAATGTTGGCTGATTTAGCATAACATGATAAACAAAGAGTAGAAGAAAGTAATCTATTCAACATATTATAGAGTGGTATACCTTACGTACACACTTTTTGAGACAACATATCAAATTTCATTTATATAGACTTGTTGCTTTGTATTTTGTCCACTTTCTTCTACTATATGTCTATTATAGGTTCATTATATGTCCCACCAAATTGACCAACTAGCTTTGTTCAATAAGCGTACATGCCACTTTGATGTTCAATTAATAATTTTAACAATAAGAACTATATAAAATCAAAAATTCAAATTTTAAAAATGTTATTGAAGCTTTTTGAAATCAAAGTGCTAAGTACACGTAATCATAAAAATTTATGGGTTAAATCTATGCTTGTACATGAATCATCTTTATTTATGTCATTTTAGTGTTTTTTCCCCCCCCAAAAAAAAGGATTCTACATGTTTATTAGCTAACCAATTTTTTTTTTTAATGTTTTATGCATTTTAAAAATATTTCCTTTTTTAAATCAGTCATCCAAGACATAAAAGTTCATTTTCTATAATTCTACTTTTATTTTTAAAATTTAGCTAAGAACTCAAGGACATCTATCAAGAATAAAAGATAAAAAATAATAATAATAAAGATATATACAAGTAAGGAAGGAGACCTCATAGTCTCATATACATGTAAGAAAAAAAATTAATCTCAAATTTTTATATATTATATAGACTTAAAATAAAGTCATTTTTAATTAGTGAATATGTTAAAAGAAAGTGATGTCATAGACTTAAAATGAAGTCATCTTTGATTAGTGAATATGTTAAAAGGAAGTAACGGTAACATGAGGAAATGATAAAAATGAATTAAAAGAAAACTAAAGAAAATCTATAGTAGGGGAGAGACATAATGACAATTAGATCAAATTCCAATCAGTATTGTGGGCTGTTTGGTTGGCTAGACTTTTCACACTACAAAGCTTGCCAACCCTAGCCACTAATAGTTATGAATAATTATGTCAAAAGATTCCATTTATCGTAAAACAATAAAAATATAAATAATGATCGTTGAATGAGAAATTTTGATAAGTCACAAATTGCCACATCATTATTTAGGAATTAGTGACAAAATCATAAATAATTAAATTTGGAACCAATTATAGATTGACATGTGTCCCAAATGTAAATTGAATGCAAAAATTGGCAAATCCTAAAGTTATAGGGCCACATATCTCCATTATAACCATTAGACCAAATAATTAAACTTGATTTGATCAAATTAGGTCATTTGAAATTTGGGTCAAAGTTAAACAAGACTCAAATTCAAATGATTAGGCTCAAAGCCAACAAAGTCCAATTCCAATAGTTGGACGCAGAGGCTATTAAAGCTTAAGGCCACATGTCATGGAAAGCTCTATAAATACAAGAGCTCTCCTTCATTTGAAGTTAGAAAGAATTCGGAAAATAAAAAAGATCAGAAGACTCCATAACTCTTGAAGATCAAACACTCTTGAGCCAAAGCCTTGAAGATCAGAAATCTATTTGAAGAACTAAAGACTTCAAGACAACAATTGACTTTTCATTAAGTTGAAGATCAATTTAAAGAATGATCTGCAAAGCTCTCGAGACAAATCTACGTTTGAGAATAAGTTACAAAGTTCTCAAGATAAATGTATATCAATATAAATTAATTTCATTTATACGTACTAAATTCGTTTATACGTATTAAATTTCTATTTTGAAATTAAGTGTGAATAGAATCATCTGTAAAAATGAAGATAGAGTTGGTGTAAAAATGAAATTGTAAGATTGTAAAACTTTAAAAAAATGGTAGATGCAAGCATGAAATAGTAAAGATGGAAAATTAAAATCTTAATATTGACGTCAAACATAGACATAATCTTGACTTATTAAGTAACTCAAATAAAGTGAAACTTAATTGATTAATTAGTAAATAAATTAAAAGCGATCATAATTTTAAAATACTTTTAAAAATTCAATAAAAAAAAGTTGTCCATTACAAATTTCCTTCAAGGCCGGTTACTTGAAGCAGATGGGAATCAAGAGATGAGAAAGAAAATTTCTATTCTTATTGACGGTGTTTACCAAAGTCTAGGAATAGAATTAATTAGTGGGACCCACCACTGATTAAGAAATCCGTACCTAAAAAAAAAGTAATCTCATTCTTCTCTTAAACTCTCATAATTCCATTTCCATTCATTATTTTCTGGGTCTCACAACATTTCCATTAATTACTTTACATCTTTACCATTTCTCTCTCATCTATAATATGAGGAAAAATTATTTGGTGAGGTACTACAATGTGGCTGACAGTTTTTTACCGTTGGATGTAAAAAGAGAAATACCTCGAATTTAGATCCAATAATTATTAAATGACATGAAAATTATTATATCTACATCCAACGGTTATCTTATTATGAGGCAACCACATTGAATAATTTATCTAAAATGAGACCCACATGTCACAACCTTTTTATTACTTATTTTACAAAATTTTCTCTTTTATTCACACTATTAATAATTATAAAAAAAAAACGTACGTATCTATTTTTTTTTAAATTACATCTCATGTTTTTATTTTCTATTTAATTTGTTAAATATTTAATTATTAATTATTTTTTTAAAATAAAACATTTGTATTAGATAACATATACAAATAAAAGTAGCATATATTCTTTTAACAAAAAATTCTTGTAATATTTTTTTAGTTGATGTAATTTTATTTTAATTAGTTATTATTTTTTAATATTAAAGAAATTATTAAAATAAAAATATTACTATCAAATAAAATAGTAATAAAATAAATTTAAATTTCTATTGATTATTATTACTTTAAAGATTATATTGACATATTATTTAGTAATGCATTTTAATGAGATTCAAATATGTTAAATATATATATTATAATATATTAGATATTATAACATATTATTTGATTGTGACAAAGATTCTTCCATAAGTCCCTTGGGTTGAGTCAAAAATAGACATCTCTTTATAGAGAAAATTGAAAATTCTCTTTGAACTATTTCTCCCAATTCGATTTTTCAATAGGTTCCCACAAGTCTTGGTCCTGTATTTGAGTCATAACGAGAAAGATCTTGTGGAGATTCAATTTTCTGGAACACAAGAAGTCTTCAAGACCTGTCAAGACTATCTTCATATACTTCAAGGTATTTATGCTTAGCCTTTCTTTTTTTCTTTTTTCTTTTTTAATTTTAAATAAATCAAAGTCGATCTCAACTTGATTTCTAAATTGTTTAGAAATCATAGTCTTCCACTGTGGGTGAAATGTTCATTCCTATCACATTGATTGGTCTCCTGGCTTGCTGATATGCTTTGATTGGCCTTCTGGCTTGTTGATCTACTTGAATTGGCCTTTGGCTTATTTATATTTTTGGATTAATCTTGGCTTGTTGATCTGCTTGGATTGGCCTTTATCTTGTTAATCTTTTAGATGAGCCTCTAGCTTGTTGATCTTTGGGGATGACCTTGGCTTATTGATCTTCTTGAAGAATTAATTGAAGTCTTGAAATTTTGTGCACTTTAAATGTATTCAACTTGTCTTCAAAGTCTTCCGATCTTCAAAGTATTCAAGTGTTCAGCGAGCCGTCTATCTTCAGAGCATCTTTGGTCTTTAGAGAGTCTTCAACCTTTTGGAAGTTTTCTCGAAATATTGAATCTTTTGAAAGTCTCTGAATGAATTGCATTGGAAGGTGACTTTTTTTATTTATAGAGCTTTTTATAGACATTGCGTTGGCTTGGATTCAGTTGTCTTTGGACCCAACCTTTTAAACTTGGGTTTTGGATCCAATTGTCATTTAATTAGCTTTTGGACTTATCTGATCTTGGGTCCAATTGTTATAGAGGTAACTACACGTATGCATTTGAAGACCCAATTTACACAAATATTCACATTTCAAAAAGGAAAATTGTAAAGAATAGCTACAAAAAAAAATTAGTCATAATGAAAAACAACTATAAACTAGAGATATTCGAAATTATAGCTATCATGATTTTAGGAGAAAAAAGTGAATGATTTTTGTTCCATTTATACCCCTGGTATATACTTGTATTCACAGTCAACCCTTACCAACTGCAAATAGATTTTTTTTTTTTTTTAATATCTTCAGTATTCTCTTACTGCCTCTCAACATATCTATCTTTCCCCTAGATTTATGCATTTTTAAATTCTCTCTTATGTTTTGAATTTCTCCATCTTTAAACACTTCAACTAAATCCTAGATATCAATCTCCTTTATTTATTGTCTTTTTTAATAACAAAATCATTGTTAAAAACTTTTGCTGAATTATCAATATAATATTTTTTTGTCATTTCTTTAATTTTTCAATATGCAGCGTTCACGAATAAAAACTGTGCTTGGGTAAATGGAAGGAAAAGAAACATAGAGAGAGAAGGAATAAATCAAACACATTCGATTTTTGAAAGCAGAAATGGTGGTAGGTAGAAATATATACCTCATGAATTTGACCAGTTGACAACCCCTACTCTACCCGTTTCTATCGCTAGAGGCTGAGGGGAAATGAAACAAAGCTGAAGATTGAAGGAAATTGAACGGATAGGAGTTCAAAAGAAATGGGTTGTTTGGAAAGATTGAGAGTTTGAGATGACGTGGGTTAATTGCTTGGGAAGATGGAGGGTTTTCGATTGATTCATTAAATGGTGGTAAGTAATTATACTCTCGATTTGACTTTTTTTTATTGGTGAATGCAATAGTTGGTTTAATTAGTATTTTATTTAAAAATCTTTCAATGTTGTTCATTTTACATTGGCAAGTTAAGGCTACTGATAGAGCTTATCGATGGCTCGTCAAATTAAAATTTATGAATCGATCGTAAGCTACTTGTAGTATTTAGTGGACCGAGTCGATCACAGGGAACCGAATATTAATTTCTCTTAATTACATTTCTTTACAACAAAAATAGGAGCGGGCATTTTCCATAAAACGCTCCGAAACACTCCGTTGCTCGATTTCCTATAAAATGACCAATTAAGCACATAAACTCCATCAAACTAGCATTATTTAACATGATAAAAATAGGTCATTTTAGGTCCTATCAAATTACCCCCAACCTTAATCTTGCCAGTCCTCCAGCAAGGCACAATTAAAATAATTAAAGAATCATAGGTTGAAATCATATGACTCTAGTCTTTGATAACACTCATTTATGAGTGTTATTTAGCTCTAAAAACTAAATTTATTGTTAAGAAAGCAAGTGCTTATTGTTATATTTGATGCTAATTAGAGTGATTTTGAGTAAAAACAAGCTTTGCATGAATTTGAAGACATGATTTGTGATATATAAAGAATTAGGTGTAAATAGAATAAATTTTGTTAAGAAAGTGTTAATTTTTGTTGTTTTTGTGTAGATGCTGTAAATGAGCAAAATTACACCAAGCTTGCGACTGCAATCTGAAAACAAGTGTAGAAATTTGTCTAAGTGTTGAAGCAGCGAGATTGCACTAGCTTTGCGGCCACCACTGGACCAACTCGACAGAATCTCCCAGATTTGCAAGATTGGCAGATTTTCAGAAGATCTTCAATCAAATCTCCTTGAATCAAGGAATCTTTCCATAAGACTTATCACACTAATCTCAGCAGAAAACCATAGACCTTGAGGTCTATAAAAGGCAGCTCAAGCTTCATTTTTGAAGGAGCTCAGATCCTTACACCCCTAACATTCTTCCACCTCTTTATTTTATTTTACCACCGCAACTCTGAGTTCCTTGTAGGTCTTGTTCATACTCCATTCAGACACTAACCTCGAAAGAAGGAGGTATAAAGTCTTGTTCTCCTTGAAAAAGGTTGAATAAGATAGAAATGAGGAACAAGCCTAGGATTCTTTGCCTTTCAATTTTTGTATTTTTTGTTTTGTTACAGCTTTTAGTTGCTAGTTTTTATTTATAATTCAAGTTATAGTTTTTGTTTTAAGTCTTTGAATTCAAGGTTAAGTTGTAGTTTTGCATCTGTTTTCCAATAGAGTTTTACTTTTCATTTAAAAATATTAAGTTGTACTCTCATTCTTTAAATTCAATGGAGTATTGTCATTTACTTTCAAGTTTCGCTTCTTTATTTTCTACTTTTTGTTTCTCTATCACTATGAGCTAAACTCCTTGGAAGGGATTCAATGATGTGGATACCCTAAAAGGATGAAAGCCCCGCCATAAGCTTAAGTAGCTTTGCTCAACATTTAACGTAGTTTACTTTTATTGAAGTTTAAGTTTCATTGTTAGCTTAAACTAGCCAGTTGAGTTAGCATAGGTTGTGAGTTTCAATACTGAAAAGGTTGGATTAAACACGTGTTTTCATAAAAGTAATCAAGGAAAATATTCTAGAAATAAAACTTTGCTTTTTGTACCTAGACATAAGACAAAAACCTTTAGTGGTCGTTTGGGGGGGGGGGGGGGGGGGTTGAGTGGGTCATAATAGTTTGGGTTATAATAGTCTGTGGGTTATAATAATCTGTGGAGTTATATAATATGTGTTTAAAATGCAGAGTTATTTAGTATGGATTATAATAGTTTGTGTTTAGGTTGCAAAGTATTCCACGGACAATTATAACCCACGCCCCAAAACAGCTCCTTAGAGTCTTAAAGTTGTATTCATGATTCACCTAAGTCAATTCAACCATAGACATATGTGTTTGAGTTACATAGTCTCCTAAAAGCTCTTGGAAAAGGGGCTGAATAGGTGTTGAACTTGATTCACTATGTTAAGTGTTGATTAGGGTAGATTGTGGGCACAATTCAGTAGCATTCTGTCTGAACCGTACTAAGCTCGAAAGAGGGTGCATATAGGTATCAATCTCTAGACAAGCCTAAGCCTAGATGGACAAGTTGCGGGAGCATGGTGGACGCATATTCCTTAGGGTTGAACTAGAATTGAATCCCCTATTTCTCATCATTATTTTCATTATCTTTTTATCAATTCAGATTCTTTTCACTTTTTCACTCACTTCACAAAATTATTGTTTTTGGTCACCTTGGGTTGTAAGTTTTGAGGAGGTCTTTATTGATTAAATTGAAAAAAGTTTGTTAACCATTCTCTTGGGTTTGACACTTGGAATACTCCATATATTACTTGTTTAACAACGTACACTTGCGCTTTTGCATAGTCAGTTCATTAGTCTCAATGCTTAAAATAACAAATCATTTGGAAAAGAGAAGCATAGTAAAACACAATCCATCAATGAGGTACTTATAGCTCTTTCCTATCATTTCTTTGCATGTGTGTGCGTAGCCTCCCTAATGCAGTCTTTAGAAGCATAGGGTAGGTTTATAAGACCCTCAATCTATCCTCCCCCAACACTGGCCCCAAGAACTAG
This sequence comes from Trichosanthes truncata, assembly GCA_033996785.1. Lineage (NCBI taxonomy): Eukaryota > Viridiplantae > Streptophyta > Magnoliopsida > Cucurbitales > Cucurbitaceae > Trichosanthes > Trichosanthes truncata. The sequence goes on from JAWPNB010000009.1 coordinate 26,606,114, forward strand.
CTATTAAGCCATCAAACAATCAAGAAAGTAATGTTTTACTAAGGCGCCTGAAAAACAACAACAGGGTACCCCTAAACTTGCATCATTTTAACTCAAGGGCACTAGCTTTCACACTACTATTGTAGGGACCCTTACCCAAAGCACTCGCTCAATGAGTGCCCTAACTGATCACAACGAAGGCAACTCTTTTTACCCCTGAGCACTTTTAAACACTACAAGCTTAGTTTCTCTTTTCTTTCTCTCTTTGTTTTCTTGAGCTCAAAATTTTCTTTTCTTCCACAACAGGCAAATAAGCACACTTTTTCCTCCTAAGCAAGACATTACAGACTATCATGCAAAAAATCAACCATCAAACTAGTCCTTAAGCCTATCGGGATGACAACACATATAGACCACATAAAGCTACTCTAAGCCTTCAAGACTAGAAAAGGTATGCTAGTGTGCTCAATACTTGCAAGAAAATCAAGAAATTTTGTTTTTCAAATAGGCTCAAATTAGGACAACATTCTCAAACTTCAACAAATGAAAATAAAAAGGTATAGAAAGCATCTCATAAACTATCTTAATCATATAGAATTCAACCAAGTCATCCAATAGTTGATGCTCAACAAAATTTAAAGTCTGACGCACAGATGCTCAGAACTTAACAATATACAATATCCACCCCAACCAAACATGTGTTAACACTCATTTAGTGCTATATTTATCCTAAATATTTAGCTAGTTTTGTATAGAAAATGTGAGTTTTGACATTAATTTGTGTTTAATTTCATGAACTGGGCAATTTGAGAGAATTCAGTGATTTTAAAAGATATTTAGAGTCAATTTTGAGGCTAAATATGGAAAAGAAGCCAAAAAGAGTAATTAAACTTGTGAATAGAGCATTTAGACATAAAAAATGGAGTCAAGACGCTACATTTCAAGTTGCAAACCCTGAGGGCTAACATTGAGACGCTATCCTACAACGTCTCAACGCTATAAATGTGCTATTGGTGAATTTCCTTTTGTAGCGTCTCGACGCTAAAGGTTGCATGCACTAAATGAATCAATTCATTTGATAGCGTCGAGACGCTATTTTGATAGAGGTATAAAGTCATCTTATTCTTGCTCAAAAAGGGGGGAGAGAATTCAGACCCATTTTACCAATTTGACTACTTGGGAAGCCTTTGCAGACCATTTTTGGTACCTTTAGACAGTGGATTGAGACTTGAGAAGCATGAGATTGAGGTAGAAGTCAAGATTATTACAAGTTTCTACGGTCTTTTTCCTCTTTATTTCCATTTTAGTTTCTATATTAGGATTGTTTTAATGAGTTTTAGGACTATAATAATATTAATTAGTGGCTAAACTCTTAGTTTAGGGAGTTAATGGATCTATTTGGACCTTGGTTAATGTTAAATTGAAGTTTATTGATATTGCACTCGATATTGTCACTCATTTTAGTTCTTTATGCTTGAGTGTGCTTAATGCCCTTAAACTACCGACCATATTTCAATTGATCCTCAACTTAAATTGAGCTTGAATGAGAGTCTTTAAGCTTAGAAATACCTTACATGACCTTTAATTCTCACCTAAGTGACATAGGATTAATGGGAATTAATTGAAGCTAATAGTTAAGGTTCGTAAAGTCTTTTATTAATTAATTAGCGCTAGGGACACCTAGGTTAGTTAATTGATCTAAGAAAATTAGATGAACTCAACGGAGAAATCCATGGCAATAGACTTCTAGGATTAAGAATTAGGTGAGTTGACGTATCAACTGTTCAATTAAGCATTTACCTGGTCCAATTAGTGAAATTAACCCCTAAATGCCCTAATCTTTGGTGTTCTCAATTAATTGCATACTTTTGTTAGTTTTAATTGCTTGTTCAAATGCCATTCTGATTATTTTCCTAAATAATTTCGGTCTTAAATATTTTTCAGTAATCAATTTTCACTAAGTACAAGTTCTCTGTGGACTCGATACTCAGTAGGAATACTTTTTTATATTACTTGATTGTGTGCGCTTGCATAGTTTCACTATGTAAAACACACTAACAAAATGATACATTATCTCAATGTATGACTTAGTAAAAATGCAAGGTAAAAAATAGAAAGGGGAGCAGAAAAACTCCCATGAAATGGTTCGCGCATAGGTGGTGGTACATTTCCCTCCAAGAATGATATTCTTTTCCTTTATGTCAATTATTACCTACAGAAGAAAAAACAAGACTAAGCTACGAAAAACAAAAACTGAAAGTAATAAAGAAAGTAAGTAAGTTTTGTCGCCTGGCTGCCTCCAGGAAGCGCAAATTTTTATAATCGGTTGCTCGACTCGCTGTGTGGCACACGTCAGGGCACGTAAAAATTCTCATATTTCTTCAGCCCCTTTTCCCTGAATTTATAGAGTCCACTTAAACAAGTAAGCTCATTAGCATCTCGTGGGCACCATAAGCAAAATTATTTTTGGTATTTTCATTTAATAAAAAGAAAGGCGAAAGATTAAAATAACAAGACTTTGACTCGGACTCGTGAGAACAAGGAAAAAAATATTCATAAATAAGAGATGACTGAAAAGATAGAATAGACTCGGGCTTTTCAGCCCAAACTCTATCACTTGAATCTCTTCTTTGTGGTTGGGCTCAACTTCTTTCCTTCTCTCACACACCTGGACCTTGCATGGCACAAAATTCTCAAACTCGTCATCGCTTAAGTACATCTTCGCTTCAGCCTTAGTGTTCTCGATAAATTGTTGCTCTTGCAGACTCTCCAATCTTCTCACTGAATCAGCCAACTGGGTGATTTAGTTACACAGGCTTTGCATCTCAACCCAAGTCTCCTCTTGAAATTAGAGATTTTCCTACTGAAACTAGAGAGTACTATTAGCAATATTTTGAACTAAATCCTCTAGAGACATACTTGAGTATGAAGTTCGATGGTATTGGTTTTGCTGCTCCTCCTAGTATCCACAGCTATAACTGGAATCGTCCCCCTAAAGGAGCTTATCGAAGGCTCAATCAAATACAATTAATAATTACCGATTTAAAATTAACTACTTGTAGTAATTAATAGTAGACTGGGTTGAACCATAGGAAACCGAATAAATTGAATCTCTCTTATTTGGATTTCTTATTGACATGGACTAACATGGGCAAGGGGGGATTAAACATGAAAAAAGGAAAGCAACAGTTAAAAACAGTAAGATAAATGCTAATGGTTAACCTCATGCACCATTTCGGGATCAAGCTATTTTCTAACCACTATTACCTTCTTGACTCACTGTAAAGTCGGCTAAGCCTGTAAGATAACTTAATTAGCCATAATTAGCTAGGCATGATAACGTTCCATAATAATGTAGCTAATCGCCTTAAGTCTTAGGGATTGATTAAGACCAATTAATTAAACTAAGCATGCATTCCTAATTTGATTAAATGAGAGACTAGCCTTTACGATGCAAACACGAGCTGATCTTATTTCTAGCTAAAATTACAATCGTGAATATGTTGTCAATCTATCTACCAAAGAATACGTGCTTGGGCATTCAAGCAAGAATCAAGAAATAATAGAACATGCTGGAAGATACTGAAAATATGGAATAAATCTCACAAAAATAATATAGTACCTTGCTTACAACCCGAAACGGTGTCGATAATCTAGCCGAACATCGCTACAATGTTGCTTGACACCAAAGATTAACCAAAAATACCTAAACTATCATATTCTAACCTAAAACTAAGATAAAGCAGTCAAATGGAGGGAGAGGAAGCCTATGGCGGATGTACAAAACTGGGGCTTAATGACCTGGAGGGGAAGCAAATGCTTGTATAGAAATTGATGTAGCATTGAGACGCTACAAGCAACATCTCGACGCTACCCTTAATTAGACCAACATCGAGGAGGGCTTGGCGCAGTGTCGTGCGACGGTCACTGTTACAGCATAACGACACTGTGGACAGCGTCTACATTCGCGTGTTCTGTCTTCTTTGATATCTTGACGCTTCATGTAGCATTGAGACGCTTTCGTTAGGGATAAAATGGTTATTTCGCTTATTCTTCTAACTCGGTTGCTCAAATGACCTCAAAATTGGCCCATTTAACCCCAATTGGATGCAAAAGCTCTAAAATACTTCTCTTGCTCGATTAACTACAAAATAGATAATTAAATACATAAAAACTATCAAACTAAGGAGAATTAGGCACAATAATATATGACTATTTTAGTCTTATCACCCCCAATCCAGGATAGTAGGGATCGTAGCTCATTTGGTCAGCAGGAAATCCTCCCTCCATGGTGTAGGCGTTTGGCATGAAATCCCGCTGCAACTGAGGACATGCTTTTGAAGGGTGTCCTTGAAGCGAGCATCCTCTACATGCCTCCACTTCTTTCAACCTCTCATCAACGTTCGAAGCTGCTCCACCAAATGCCCAGTACTACTGAGAACTATTTGCTATTAAAAAACAGGGGACAACAAAAGACACAAAAGGAAAAATCTTTTTGTATTATTTTTTTATTTTATTAAAACAAGAAATCCAACATAGAGAAATTAATTAATTGGTTCCCCGACAACGACGCCAAATTTGACAGAGCTTGTCAAGGGCTTGTCAAATTACAATTTATAAATTGATTCAAGCTACTTGTAGCATTTAGTGACTTGGGTCGATCACAAGGAACGAAATATTAATTTCTCTTAATTGGATTTCTTTAAAAACCAAAACATGGAGAATTTTGCATAAAACGCTCTAAAACACTCCATTTGCTCGATTTCCTGTAAAATGACCAATTAAGCACATAAACTCCATCAAACTAGCATTATCTAACAAGATAAAAATAAGACATTTTAAGTCCTATCTTACTCATTTTCATGCTCAACAGGCGAATCTATATGTTCCTTAATACTCATATTTAAGCCTACCATAATGTAATCATAGATCATCATTTTTATCAGTTTTTTAATCTATAATTACTATTATTTATCCCAAAAACTATTTTCTTAAGTCTCTATACACATTTTAGTTGTTAAATTAGCAATACCATTATCCAAAAAGAATTATAGAATGAAATTGTAATTTGTGCTTACACAATTCATCGTTTTGATCACTGCGCTTATCACTTGGTGTGATTTATGCAATTTGCAGTCTCTTGATCTGCAATATTAATAATTTAAAGTTTTTTTGGAAGTCGTGTTAGTTTAAGAATTTAGATTTTATCCAAATGTGTTACATTTTGCAAATTGCATATCTCTCCTCCTTATAACGTTGCATTGTTTTAGGCTTTTCTTTAATTTTTTTAAAAACTAAAAAACTATAGGTTAAAGGTATTTACGTCCATATCTAATTTAAAAAGCATATTATTAAAAATAAAAAATTGTAGGTTCAGATATTTTTCTATAAAATCTAAATCGTTTAGTTATTTTCCAAATTAGCCTATTAATATTTAGCTATATATCTTGTTGCCCCTTTCAATATATATATATATATATATATATATATATATAAATCACAGCTTTGTCAATAACTCAGTGGATTGAAGTCCAATACATATATGCTCATTAGGTTATTTTGTAATTATTGTGAATTCAAAAATTAATTAAAGATTTGGCCTTAATAAAAACTTAATAGAAGTAAATAAAAATAGAATAAATAGTTGACAGAAACTCTGTCTAAGAAAATGCTGTCCAAAACTAAGTAATTTAAGTTAAATACAAGAAAAAAAATTCTCAAGTTACACATAAATTTACCAGAGATCGAATTAGAAGCATAAATGAAAAGATCCAAACTTTGGTGGGATAAAATGTTGCACCCAATATGAAGGAGTGAGTCATAAGAAAGCTTTCTTTCTTGTTAACATGTTTAAAGTCTACTCACTCATTCATGGTTACATATTTCAATTAAAGAGGGATGGAAAATAAAAGTTAAGATCCCTACTGGAATGGAACTTTTGATGAGAGCATATATACATAGATTAATTAAAGGAATATATTGTCTCAGGTGAAGAGTAAAAAATTTGCAAATTAAACAAGAGTGTCATGCAAATGGAATCTGTAGGAACCTGACTTTTGGGGTAAAGTTGTTCTGTAAAAGGTTAAATTATACCAAATATCCCTAAACTTTAGGATAAGTTTTAATTATTGATCTAAACTTTGAAAAGTTTCATTTTTACCATTGAATTTTAAAATTTGTTCCAAAAGATGCCCATGGAGAGTTTTTGTTCTTAAAAATAAGAAGGAAATTGATATGACGACTAATGTGTAAACATTGGAAGGCATAGGTGACATTATTTACAACATCATTTTCATGTAAATCTACGTGACAGTTAATGTGTAAAAATTGATTATATAAATGATTTTAACGATACCTTTTGAGATGAAATAAATAGTAATAACGATTTTAACCTTCTATACAGTTGTAAAAAATATCACGTACACCTTCTAATTTTTAGGCATCAACTCTTACATCCATTTTCATCATTTGTTTTAATGAAAAAGATATTTTTTGATTAATTTCAAAGATCAAGGTTATTTTTTGGAACAAATTCTAAAGTTCAAGGATAAAAATTAAAATTTTCAAGATTTAGGACATAATTGAAACTTAATCCAAAGTTTAAGAGTATTGTTTTATAATTTAACCTAACTCCTTTAAATGGTTACGGGGTCAGGGATGGAGATCCGTGCCCCTAACATCATCTCCGACACTAATCCTTGATCTTCGAGAAATAATATTTTAATTATATATATGTACTGTCTCGACCATTCCCCTTTTCTCTCAGCCACTTCTATGTGCAACTCCCTCTCCTTCTCTCAACAACTGCTCATATATTTTTGTGCTTTCAACTCCCTCTAAAAAAAAATTAGAGTGTCACATGTTATTGCAACCCTCTCTTATCAAATGTCCTTGCATGCAACTCCTCCAAACTAAAAAACAACTTCCCTTTCCTTCTTCCTCTTACATGTTTAGGGCTATAGCCTCTATGAACATTACTCTCTCTTGACATGTTTTCTCCTTTTTTATTTTAAATTAAATTTTAAGATTTGTTATAAATAAGGAAAAACTTTTCATATGAAAAACATGTGGTATCTATAGCAAATACGCGTATGAATTTTTGCCCCGATTTATGAACGATCTAATGGGATATTTACACAACTATATGAGGTTATTTTGGAGAGCATACATGGGATGAAGAAGTCTTTCCCGTCCCTACCCCACACCATTGTATTCTTAATTGCAAATTTCAAAGATTTATTTATGAAGCTAAAGAGGCATCATAATCTTAACTCTTAGATTTCATATAACTATATCAAAATGTATAGCTTTGAATAAAGTAGCAATAATGAACTTTGTGAATAAAAGAAGATCATCATAAAATTAGTGGTTTTTCTCGTCAGGTAGATAATATCTTATAGGAATAACATAATCGATTCCAAATTAAGTGTTGAAGGAGACTAAGTTATGTTGAAATTTAAATAATAATAGATTGCAACACACAACATACAAAGGATCCAATCAAGAACATTATCAATATATCTATGAAGAATGAGAAAGCAAAAATGCTTGTGTATGGTGTTTATATATGATAGATTCTAACCAATGAATAGTAGGTGAACTTCCACCTAGTCTTAATTTATTTTTATTTTTTTGCAAAGTAAATATTTATTGAAAATATAATGCAATAGTTTCATGCATATTTAGTGAAATTTTCGATTGAATTTTTTTTTAAGGTAGCTTTGGAGTTAAAATTGAGGTAACCTAATGATCTAGTTTAATTATAGGATCCTCAAATCTTCGGTGCAGTAATTTAATCTATTTACTTCAACAATATGTAGTATTTGTAGATTGTACATATCTTGATCTATATGGTCTATCTATATTAGGACGATTCAAAGGTTGCATGCCTAAACTCCAACCCGACCTGAACTATCAAGGGTTCATAGGTCATATGCATCCCTTATCTAACCTATTAAATCTGAGTAATGCAACAAATTCAACTGGTAGGTTTGAGTCACTTTTCCTCACATTTATATAAATGGATGAGATCTAAATTTAAATGTTTTTTAAAAAAAATTCTAATTTCACTCATCATGTGAGTTTAGGGAACAACGTAAGGAAAACCCAACTTACCAAATTATTCTCTCTACTATCGCTCTAAAGTTTGTTGGTGGTAAATTATTGTACATGTTTAAGTGGCTGGATTTATTTTTGATCTTTGATTTTTTTTTTTTTTTGAAGAAAAAGGTATATATCTTCATCATACAAGGGACAAATTTAACTTTTACTATAAAACCTTTTTGCACATAGTAGATCTTTAAAAATTTCAACATGATTCTTGTTAGGTATCAAATTGGAACACGAGGACAAGTTGAGAAAAGCATGACAATTAAAAGCCCAACAAGGTAAAGAATCCCATACGAATGAAGACAGAACGAAACCGAACGAGAACCGATCCAACAAGCAAAGTAGAAGGAGGATGGACTTGGGCCAAAACCTAAGTCCATGGTCGGCCTTAGCCTAGGCCAAGACCGACCACAATACAAGGCCCAATTAAGGACCTTGTCCCTTTCCCTTAGCCCGTGCAGCCCCAATCCAGTCCCATTTGGTCCTCTTGATCCCAGTTCAATGAGAAAACCCATGAAAAATCCTAGAGATGAGGTATTTAAACTCTCTTTCAAGAGAGAGTACATTCATTCCAGCTATTTACTCACAAAGCCCCTAATTCTCTCTCAATTATCATATTGACTTAAGCATCGGGGCCTGTGTGGCCTAGACCACACCGAGATGCATATTTTTCTTGTCTTGCAAACCGCGTTATTCCTTCCAAAATTACAAATCTACCGTTGTAGTCACTTGGAGGACAAATGCGTTCTTTTGTCCAAAATTTGGCAATAATAGTTGGCACCGTCTGTGGGGAAGACTACGCTTACATGAAGAATCTATTAGACTTGCTCAGTAAAAAGATGAGCAAGAACATGAGAACAAAAACTGGAATGAAGATGGAGATAATTGACATCAGGTCGTCACCCACGAAGAACGCGAGAAGTCACACCTCCTCGGCCTCATACTGAGGTAGGCTTACCAGAGGAGGAGAAGGTCGAGGTCGACCCACTAGTACAATTTTGGGTTTTAATGACGGGCATTGCCCGTCATTAAAGGGAAACGATGACGGACATGTGTCCGTCATCTTTTCGAGTGTCATCGTAGGCTACAATGACATGCTTTTTAATGACGGGCATGTCCGTCATCTTTTCGAGTGTCATCGTAGGCTACAATGACATGCTTTTTAATGACAGGCATTGCCCGTCATTAAAAGTTGTCTGTCATTGTAGCCTATAATGACGGTCAACTTTTAATGTCGGTCAATGTATGTCATTAAAAGTCAACGTCTGTCATTAAATGTCTGTTTTGAATGTTTTAATGACAGGCAATGTCCGTCATCTTTTTCTTAATAATTTAATAAAAAAAAATTGTTGGTTGTCCAACAATATTTTTCTTTCTCGACTTATGCCCGAAATAAAACCCCAATAATATTTTTACCTAACAATCAATTCAACAAATATAATTTTAATTAACAAAATGTAATATATATAAATACACTTCGTCTTTGATTGTTGTTATATATATTAAACATGAGAACCCGACAACAACATTAAGAATAATAAATGCGAAAGTAGTCATAATAAACTGAAGTTTGAAGCCGGTTCAAATGAGAAACTCGATGAATCGAATGAGAAAATTTGACTTGAGTTGATGTCCATCCAAGGCTTCGTAAGCCCTTTATATATCTATTCAAAATCTCCCCTTTCGAGTAGTTTGATCACGCCAACTTCTCACCTAATACCCCATATCTGTAACAAGTTCCACAACATATTAGAAAAATGAACAAATTGCAACACAAAACTTACATAAACATGAAAAAACAAGCTTAGTTGAGATAACAATAAGAAACACATCAAACAAAGTAAAACCAACCCTTCAAATTTCATAGGTACTCTAGAAGCTAAGATAGAAAAATATTTATTAAAAATTGCAAGTTATCTCCTATGACAATTTCATCCTTCAACTGCAACTTACTTCAAGACAAATTTCTATGGCAAACAAACACATACCCAATCAAAAGGAAATGCAGTACTAAACAACCTTTATTAAAGTGATATTCTCAAGTTTCAAATGCAAGTAAAGTTGCTCCACTATGTTTAAAGTTGACAATACATAATCCATTACAAATATGAGTTTAACATTGCACAATAAGAAAAGTTAATTCATGGATCAGGATAACAACTTATCGCACATCAGTTGCAATTCAAACAACATTAGCAAATATTCAATAACAATAACACATTGACTCCATCACAACAATTTCAAGAATTGAGCTTCAAGTCATCCTTAACCAAATTCTGACCAAATTTCAAGAACCAACAAGGATACAATATGCATACAAAACATACCAACAAATGGAGTAATCTAACCCCACCCCCCCCCCCCCCCCCGCCCCCAACCACAAAATAAGAAAGCAAGAACACATGGTTCACCTCCCTCTCAAACAACTTACATTGATTTGAAGTATATGGCTACACCTCTGTTATTGCCAACAACGCAGCAACAACAAAGTAAGTCCATAGCAGTAGGTCAACAACGCAACAATTACACATATGGTAGTCTTCCCATGTCATGATCAAAATCAGCTAGCTGTCAGCCATATGGCCTTTCTTTTTAACACTGCAAGGTTTGATATCTATTTCATATTTATAACTTAAAAATTAAATGGAGTTCGAAGAGATCCAAAATCTTATACTCGTGTCTTACCGCTCATGAAAAAAAATAAGTTTTCTCTTGATCTCCCGAGCCAACATATCTATAGTTTGGCGATAACTTGCTTGGTATGATACCAGCCTCTGTTAGAGCTGACAAAAATACATGACAAAAATTCATTTTCTGCTACAAGCCTACAACCAACAAAACAGTTTCTATAAAACAAAAAAAATAACAAGAGAAAACCTCACCCTAAATGGACTCAAACTCTGAATCTTTAAAACTTATATCATCAAAAGCCTATGAATTCTATTTCAAAATGCCAACCAAAATTCACAAAACAACAATAAATAGTAAAGTTACTTGACAAAAACAACAAGAATCTGAAAAAAATATAGTAGAAAATTGTCGAGTCATGCCTTACGTGATGCTCCCTAGTGCTCTGAATGCAAGACGCTCGTCTGTGATCAAAAGAAGAATGAAGAATGAATTAGGCAAACTTCTCATGGTTCAAAACTCCAAATTTTATTTATATTTAAATTATTATTACAATTTCTATCCAAGGGCATAACGATTACAGTTATCATAATAAAAAAAAAATAGAACCATATTTACCTATATGATAAGTGACTGTTGTAAAGAATATGACTAAATATGAAGAATAATGGGGATTTGATTTTGTTAAAAATGGCAAGATATCTTAAGGTTTTAACTAATGGGCATTTAAGTCATTTTGGTACATTGGTGGTATTTTTGAAATTAACCTCCCTTCTTGCCTTTAGGGCTGTTTATCGTGAAACAAAGTGATAGGGGAGTGAGGGTAGCCGCATGACAGAGAGAAACAGAGTGAGAGAGAGCAGCAGTCGCACGAAGAAAAAAAATAGAGAGATTGAGAGGGAAAAGCAGCACAGTTCAGCAAAAACGAAGAAGAATAAGCCTTGGGTCTTCGGTGTACTGTGGGTCTTCAGCTTTTTCGATTGGGTCTTCGTTTTTGGGCAGTGAGTTCGGCGACTTGGATCTCCTGCGGTGTGAGTTGAGTACAGGGACTGTAACCGCCGGCGAGGATCTCTTCTTCTTTGTGAGTCTCGATTTTTTGAACAGAAACGTGTGGGTCTCGGTTTTGAACATTAATGCTGCAGAGGTGTTCGGTGTTATGGATTTTCTTAGCAACCAAAAAACAGAAAATAGAAAACAAAGTATAGATCTGAATGATCAACTCACCAGAGAAGAAGAAACAGTATGTAGATCTGAATGAATAGATCTAAAAACTTCTAGTTATAAACGATACCCACGGTAAACCACGATGAACCTCTGATGTAGATCTTCACAACGAACATGCGACGAGAATGAAACCCTCGACGGTGGAGAAATCGAGACGAACGGCCACGAGTAAAGCCACAACGACAGAGAAAACGATGTAAATCTAGATGCTAACTCACAACCACGACCAAAGTCACAACACAGCGGACGAACGACTACCCACAAATGGTGGCTAAAACACAGAGTCTCTGGTGTAGATCTTCATGGCGAACCCACGGAGAGAATGAAACCCACAACGGCGGAGAATTGAGACGAATGGCCAAGAGCAAAGCCACAATGACGGAGAAATCGATAATGTGTGTAAGAAAAGTGAATGTTATGGCTATCAGATGAAAGAGAAAAGAGTAAAGTGTTTTTATTTTTTTAAAATAAATAAATAATAAAAATACCCTATAATGTCGGGCAATGCCCGACATTGTAGCCCCTTCTACTTTTTTTTTAATTTTTGAATTTTTTTTGTCCATCATTATATCCACGCGCGTTTTTTCCCTGTCCGTCATTAAATGTATAATTTGTAGTAGTGACCAGAAAGAGACCAAGGTCGACCAGATCGTTCAAGCTACACAACAACGCAAATTTAAAGGATTGCGTGAAGAAGCAACATAGAGAACTCTTGACCAGCTCCTCAACCAACCCGAAGAGATTGAGGCCGACCAAGGGGCAAGCTTCTGAAGAACTAGAATCTGTCCCACCCACTTTAGAGGATAGGTGATCGACTGAAACTTGTGGACTTTTGTAGGAAACTTTTTGGGTTAGGAAAAGCTTCAGTCGAATGCAAGAGCACACTATCATGCAAGTAGTAAGTGGAAATATTCCGGATGTCGTGTACCAAGGGAACGTATAGAATCAAAATTCAAGAAAATAGCAAGAATGTGTTCATAATGCAACCTTGGTAACCAATATGGAAATAATTGGGAAGGTTGTTGCTTGAAAAGAAAATTGAAATACCAATGGTAAAAAAAAGGGATCCAAGCATGATTATGCCCCTTTGAATTGAACGTGGCCTAAATGCAATTGTAATTATTGACTCAACACTTAAGCAATGTAAACTTGATTCAACTTCTATTTGACCTTAATTCTTAAGTGATACAAGCATGATTATCCTTCGCAAGAGCATGATAGTGAGCAAGCTCAGAAATGCTGATGAAAATGCAATTGCATTTTCTGGAAAATCTGGAAGTTGCAAAAATCATGAAAATCACGAGATTGAAGGAGATTTTTACGATTTTTAGGAGATTTTTTAGCCCGAACTCATGCCCAAACCTTGACCCATGATTGAAGGAGCATAAATATGGAAACCCTAGCCCTCAATTATTATAAAAACGAGGAGATCAAAGCAAAAAAGGCATGGGTTTTTCTGGTTTTTGCATTTTTCAGACAGCAGCAATAGTTTTCAATTTTCCTTTTTCTTCCAACAGTTTATGCTCCGTTTTACCTTGTAATTTCTGAGTTTGATCCCTCCTCAACAAAAGTTCAAGGAGGTGAAGATCCACTGCCTTTGAAGGTGTGTGTGATTCGATCAAAGCAAGGAATTTTCGTTAGTGTTTTTACTTTGTTTTTTTTAGTTTCGTCTATTTTAATCCTTTTATTTTCTGCTCAATTTTGTTTATAGAATTGGTCTCAGTTTAATCCAATTTTCTTGTATGAATCATTGAATCTTGGGTTTCGATTTCCTTCATCTCTAATAATAAGCTTGTTAATTTCTGGAATTTTCGTTTCCACACAGTTTGAATTTTCCCGTAGCTTCAATCACGAAATTCTGACATTATCTTGGAAGCTTTGTTAACTTTTGGAAGAACTTTGGAAGCATTATTTAAAAGTATTCAATTCTGGGTTTGAAACTTTTTCTTAATTTTAAATATAAGTTAGAATTGTTTGTTTTTCGAAATTCTGGGCTTAAGTATTAAAAGCATTATCTTGGAAGCTTTGTTTTTTTTATATTTCCTTTGTGAATGTTTCAAGTTGTAGGATTAGTTTAATGACAGAGTATTCTTAAATAATTTAGATTGGCTGCCTTATAACTTTGAAATTTATTTTCCTTTATTCGATCGATTAAATATGAGATTTATAGCAATTAAATTGTGGGTTTTCATTTCTTCCATAATTAGCTAATTTTCCCTTAGGGATTCAAGTTAGTGAATGCCCTAGATGAGAGATGTGAAGCTTAAAAGCATGTTCAATCTTGTTAACACTCGAGACTTTGTTTGTTTTTGTTGAATTAACGAGGGTAAACCTAGCCGGCCAACTAGTGATTACTTGTCAAGCTTGAACTTAATACCGAAAGGGTTAAGGGAGAGTTGATGTCACAAAAGCAATGGAGGAAAAGGCTTAGAAATAAGTCATGAACATTGACCTTAGACATAGGGTGAGACTCCAAAACCGCTAGAATTGTGCATGAAATTATCTAAGTTAGATTAGCCATAGAAATATAAGTTTAATAACTTAGCCTCCTAACGATTTTGAAGCAAAATTAAATAGGAATCGAATTCAATTTACTTAGTTCTCTTATGTTAACTATGATTGCAATTGCATTTTCAGTGGCATTTCTTTCCAAAAGGGCATAAGCAACTTGGATCCCATTTTTCTTAATTATTGACTTTCGTTTATTGTCTTTAGCAAAAACAACCTCCCAAGCATTGTTATACCATTGGTTACCGCAATTGCATTTTGTAAACAAATTTATGTCATCTTAGTAAATTTTGTTAAAAACCATTCCCTTGGGTACGACACTCTGGAGTACTTCTAGTTTCTTTATTACTTTGATCACGTGCACTTGCGTGCAGTCGCAGTCAATCAACTATAAAGACGATCAACCCATTATCTACTCAGAGAAGGTGAACTTTATAAGAGCAGCTACTCAATGCCACTACTAAAATGTCTCACATCTACTAAAGCAGAGTACGTGATGAAGGAAATCCATGAAGGAATATGTGGCAACCATTCTAGATGGTAATATCTTTGGGTTGGATTTCCTGTAGTCCAAGTTTCCTAAACAAAGATAAATGCATAAGGTTAATGCCTGCTCCCAAATCATATAACGCCCTATCTATAGTTAAACTACCAATTTCATAAGGAATGGTAACACTCCCTCGATCCTTTTGTTTCGGGAGCATCTTCTGTTTCAGGATGGAAGTGCTTTTCTCAACAGGCTGAGCATTGCATTTATCTCAAGCTTTTTCTTCTTTGACAGCATTTCCTTCATAAATCTCCCATAGTTAGGCATTTTAGCAAGAGCATCTGCAAGAGGGATATTAATATGGAGCTTTCTAAACATATCTAAAAAAATCAACAAATTAGGCATCTAATTTAACATCCTTAAACCTATGAGGGTAAAGTAACTCCTTTTACTCAAATGTCGGGCATTCACCGAGCCTCGTAGGAGGACTAATGTGTGCACCCTTATCCAATGGCCTACATTTTGACATCTCATAATCTTCTCTTATCAATGACTCTTGAAATGCCTTCTCTTTCATCTTCTTTTCTTTCTTCTCATTTTTCTTTTCTAATTTCTGGGGGTTAGTGTCATGAGCAGTAATACAAGGAAAAGAAAGAGAAGGGAGCTTACTTGATGTGATTTTTTCTGCCACAGCCTCTTCTCTTGCAATCTCGTCCCTTTTAGTTTCCACCTTCTTCTCAGGGTCGCCAAACTGAGTCCCACTCCTCAATGTAATCACCTTACACTGCTCTCTTGGGTTCACCTCAGTGTTGCTCATAAATTTGCTCTTTTGAACTGTGTTTACGACGCTAGGAATCTGACCAATTTGACCTCTATATTCTTCAACCTCGTGTCATGGCCACTCACTGTAGTGGCTAGGGTGGAAATAGAGGTCTGCAACTACTTGTTTACTCCCCTCTGTTCTTTTATAAAAGTTTTGAACATATCTTCCAAGTTCAACTTTTTATCTTGGTTTGATGTTCCTACAAACTCAGGTTGTTGCAAAACATTCTTCTAAATAGCGTAAGAGAAATTTTCTTAATTATTCAAACCGGACAGTAATAATTGGGTAAATCTGGGTTCTTGTGGTCTTGAAATCCATATCATCTATTCTGAACATACTGGCACTACTCCACAGATTGCTCATCGACTCCTTTTGAGTTCAACGCTGCTAACGAGGCAATAGATTGTGTGGCTCCTGAAGTAGAAAGTTTATTCAAAGCGTTAGTTAAAGAAGCCATCTGAGCTTTTAAAGCACTTACCTCGACAATCTAATAAATTCCAACAGAGACCTTGATGTGGAGGTGGAACGGTCTGATGGCCACTGGTAACTTGTCACAACCATTTCCTCTATCTACCTTCTTTGTAAGGAAACTACCTCCTGCACTCGTATCAAGAATGGTTTTAGTACTAGAAGATAATCCATTATAAAATAATTGTACCTGTAATCAGTTTGGATAGCCATGTTGAGGGCATTTCCTCAACATCTCTTTATATCTCTCCTAGCTTTCATATAATTGCTCCCCATCGAGCTGGCGGAATGTACCAATCTCCATCCTCAGCTTCATCATCTTTGCTAGGAGAAAAACTTCGTTAAAAAGGCCTGGGCTAACTCATCCCATGAAGATATGCTACCCGACTTTAAGGATTCGAGCCAATCCTTCGTTTTATGGTGCAACGAAAAAGGAAAAAGTCTCAGTCTAATTGCATTAGGATAAACCCATTTAACTTTACCGTTCCACAGATCTCAAGGAAAGATCTGAGATGTGAATGTGGGTCCTTTGACGAATGTCCCTTGAACGAGTTATCCTGCTCGTCTTCAGCTCAAAATTATTCTTCTGGATGGGTGAATGCACAATCCCAGAATGGTTCGTCGGGAGTACAAGCTAGAAATAGTCACAGATCAATTTCCTTTCCTCTTCATTACACTCTGCCATAGTGATTCGGGTTTCTTTCTTTAACCTCCTGCAAGTCCTATCAATTTCAAGATCTAACAGCAAAAGGCTAGCCCCCTTATCACTACACATATACCACTCCAGCCTCCTCTGTAACGACCCTATTTTTCATACTAAACCTTCTAAGGACATTACTACATGCATGCTAATGGAATTAAAAAAAAAAAACTTAAATAACAACACAAAAAGAAATAAACTTTTGCTAATCAATCAAAAGCGTTTACCTCGGGATGCCTTTAAATAGATTTCAAAGCATAAGAATAAATCAAAACATTTTAGCAATTGAAATGACTTCCAGAATACTTCAACTAAGAAAATAAAACATTTCCAAAAGTGCTAATAATGAAGAAAAATTGCGGAATTTAAGCTCCTATAGGTCACCCATGGCCTTTTGCATCAACTATCATGTCATTCGCCTACGATGCCCTTGCCTTTACTTGAAAAGAAAAACATTTTTGAAAAGGGTGAGTATTTAAAATACTCAGTAAGTGACCTCACTACCGGGGTCAGGATATGCAAACACATACAAGTGATTTTTTTTTAAAACTTTTTCCTCTAGTGGGACCTAAAACATTTTCATAGTGGAAATATTTTCCTTTTAACTTTTCTCTTCGGCTTAATGTGGACAATTAACTCAACCTAACATTTCCTTTCCATTTAACCTTTTCAGGTTCCTTTTCAATTAGCCTTTCAAGTTCCTTTTCATTTAGATGTACATCTATAATTTATGTGGTAATTGTCACAGCCTTCGAAATCATTATATCATGAAAATATACATGTATGCATGAGGTCCCAAAGCATTTTAAATTTTCATTCCATGATGCAACACAAGCAGCATTCTCATATCATTCATCATAAATCATAATCATAAATCTTGCATAACATTCATAAGAATATTTGGCAATCATACATGTCAAAATCCATTTTCATATTAAATAAAGCATTTTAAAATTCATCAAAAATCATAAATAAAACATTTATAAAACTTTTCATTTTGAATGTAATTTTTTTTTTTTCAATTCAGTTCCCAACTTGCAGCATACTGGCATAAAGTCTCTTACCTTGGCTAAGCTCAAGAATCCAAATCACCCAAATGCTCACCAAAATTCTACCGCCTTGAACCTCAGTCAAGCGATTTGGAGCCTAATTCAAATCATCCCTAAGGTTAGAAACAATTCCTAAATTTCATAATTAAATCCCAAAGTTTCTCCCACCAAACTAAATTTAGTTCACCTAAAACTCCCTATGACACTTAGAGAAAAGCCAAACAACCCAAATTTTAGAATTGAAGCCTAGCATATACTCAAGGATTTGCTTGATTTTAGAATGAGAATTTTACCTCCGCTCTTTCTCCAAAACAGAACCGAGCTTTATCGAATAGAGGACGATTTGATTTATTTTCGTCGAGCCAACTCCCACGTATGATGGGTATTCTAAAATAGAGTCCGAAAATCAATGGGTCAACCTCCAAATTACCATAACAATGCCCAAAACCAAAATTCCAATATGAAAACCATAAGAAAGCAATACGAAACTCTTACCCACGCGAAAATAGAGGCAACCCACGATTGAACAGTACTGAAACTCGTCGAAAATTAGCCCAAAATGCATAGCAAACCCGTCGGGTACATAGATCTGTAGCAACGGGGGTCCGGTCTAGCGGTTTGCGTACATCACGCGGTTGGGGACGCTTCACGAAGGTGGTTTGCGTGTGTGGCGAGCGATGATTCATGGATTCGAGCGGCCGTTAGAGGTCTGCAGCAGATCTGGCGATGGTTTGCGTGGGTCTGTGTGACGACGGAGCAGCGGTTCGTGGTGGTTCGCGACAATCGGGTCTGAGGAGGCGGTGACGGAAGTTCGGTCTGAGATGACATGGGCGGTGTGAGCTGCAGGAGGGAAAGAAGAGAAAAGAAAATATGCTTCAAGGTGGTGGTTGTCGAACACACAAGGGGAAGAAGAAGAAGTTGGAGAAGATGATGGCTTGGCTTAGCTTAAAACTCACCTAGGGCTGCGTGCATTTAAAATAATCGAGAGGAGAATTAGAGCTTGACTTCTACATGGCTTGGCTTCGGCTTAAACTCACCCAAATCACAAAAATACCCCAAACATCAATTAAATCTTTTTTTCCCCTCTTTCTTCCCAATTTACCTTCCAATTCTCAAATTTCAATTATGCAAGTCCCAAAGTTCAATTTCAATGCACAACTTTAAACATGAAATTGGCCTGACAATTAATGTAAATCTCATAATTAAAACTTTAATTAATACCTGAAAGTGTCGGTCATTACATCCTCAGAAAAAAAATCAAACAAAAATAAGCAAAAACACTAAAAACTTAAGAAAGCACAAAAAATACAAATATGTACAAAAAATCACAACAAACCCCTAAATTAATTCATCCTATTTTCTTCCTAATATTAATCAACTAAATAAAACTGAAAAGAATGAACACTTTATCCTGCAGTGGAAGAATTGGATCATCTTTGATTTTTATTTAAAATTAAACTAAAAAATAAGATTAGGCAAACTTACTGGGAATAAATATGGAGATATTTCTGGCTGGTCTTGTTCTCCTCCACAAAGACTTCCTAGCTATGACTTGAACAAAGGACCAAAGCTTGTGGGAGCCTCTTGAAAGAAAATCCACAAGGGATTGGAGAGGAAGAGGTCTAGAGAGAATTCTCTAATTCTCTATTAAGGACATGTATGTTATGTCTAATGACTCAACCCAAGGATCCTATTTATAGATACCAAGGGCAAATCTTTGCCATAATTAAAATATTATATTTTAATATCTAATATCATAAAATATATCTTATACTTATTTGAATATCATTCAAATCTCCTACGATATTTATTTATTTGAATCTTATTCAAATTTTATAAATATTTTTATTTAATATATCTAATATGCATTAATTATTTTAATATTTAATGTATCAAATACAATAAATATATTTTTCTCTTTCATATTTAATATATCTAATATATTAAATATTAATTGAACACTTCAAATTAAATATCAATTTGAACATTTCAAATTTATTCTTTCAACTAAATTGATCTTTTAGTGTTACTATGAGCTAGCAAGGGGACCTTATGGACCTACAGATTATAAGCTCCAATGATACAAAATTAATTAATCAAACTCTTTAATTAATTAATTTCAATTCATTAACTATAGGTCACTCCACTATAGACCTGGAGTTGCACTTTGATGCACTATAGGACAAGTTGTGTCTATGGATATAACCCTTACATGCAAGTCAATCATTCACGAGTTGTTCATAATTATAGTTGGGTCAAAAGTCCGTTTTACACCTATAATTACATCTTGCATCTCAAGTACCACTGATCCTCTAATGAATAATTTGTTTATGATCCAACCATAAATTAAGTCCCTCTCGGGCCAGTGAGAGGGTGGGGCCCCATTGTTCAAGTCCCGAAATCAGCAGTTAAGGGAACTACTCATCTACTTACCCTATATGGGAATAAATGAATTTCATCTTGTAAGATTATGTTCCCAGCTCTCTATTTGGTCAAGTCCCCAAAATGGTAGGCATATTGAATCTACTACAAAAGCCAATCTCACCCATGCAAATCAAAGGATAAGCCCTCATGGGTAGGAGTTCATAACTCACTCAGGATTAAGATCGAGTCACATATGATCATCCTGATGAAATATTAATCTTCTCAATTAACGGATTTATAAAGAGAGATTAAATATTTCGTGGCCCAGTCTTATACAAACTCATTGTATAAGATACCCCCACTCACATGTCTCCACATGAACGATTTGGATCAAATCATTTGTAACTATTACAAAGTGGGCCGTATCAATAGTGTTACCAGGATAAGGCACCCAAACGTATCCATATACTATGACCCTTTAGATTATTTCTTGAACACGATCCTCCCATATGTCAACCACATACTGTTCAAGATTACATTAATAACCATGGATTTTTCATATAATGGATAATATTATATTGCAAATAAAATGATCAAAATTATTATTAATTATTAAATAAATCATTAATTACGAGACTTTAAGGCATAAATCCCAACAAAAACCTCACTGCTTCCCCAACAACGGTGCCAAAAAACATGATCGGAGTACATGCAAGTGCATGTGATTGAAGTAATAATAAAATGACACTAGAGTACTGAGTATCGTATCCCACGAAGAAGCTAGATGGAAGCCTTTTTCTAGTTAATTAATTATTATAAAAAATCATAATTGGGATTATTTAGGGTGAAAACTAGGGATAAAGGAATGCTTGAAAAATAAATCTAAACTAGAAAGCAAATTAAAAGGGTTGAAGATACCAATTCAAGGAGAGTTTAGGGGATCAAGCACAATTTAGGTTGCAATTATTGGAATTGAACACGCAATAAATTCGTTCTTGTCAATTTCATAAGCCTCGAGCTAAACCGATTGAAATCTCCTGTCGGTCTCATTCGAACACGCTTAATTAATCGCTTACCTAAGTGTCCTTAGCGTTAATTGATTAATTAATTAAGATTAAGCCCACTCATATTGAGCCTCACCTGTCAATTATTCCTAAGTCACTTAGGCAATTTAAGACCATTAATTGAATTAGGTACATCCTAAATTCTCTTTTTCAAGCTCAATTTAGGACTGTAATCAACTCATTAATGGCCAATTAACAAGAGGCATTAAGAACAATACAACTAAAAAAATTAAAAAAGGCAGATAAAAGCAATAAAATCCCATCACACCATAATTACAACACTGAAAGTGCTCTTAACCCCTGAACTAATTAAATCAGCCCATAAACATGTCTAAAAAGAACATACACAGTAGTTCCTAGGAATCATGAAAAAGAGGAAGAAAATAGAAATAAAGACTGTTGGCACCGAATTCTTGACTCTCGCCTCGAATCCTGCATTCCTAAGCCTCAAAAACTACTCTCGAATCCTCCAATTTGTGCTCTATAGGTCCCAAGAAGGTATGAAATCGAGATTTAGCCTAAAAATACTAAAAAGGTCCCCCTCAATTCGGCAAAGAAACAATGAATATATAGTAGTACTTGATGTAGTGTCGAGACGCTAGGGACAGCGTTGAGACGTTGCCTCAAAATGCCCCGTTTAATTAAGTGTGCGCGCCCTCAGCATCTAGACGCTGAGGGCAGCATCGAGACGCTCCAGAAGAACTCCATTGCGTGTGTCTATCTCTAGCATCAAGACGCCACAGAACAACGTCTTGACCCTAGCTCTCAAGTATAAGCTTCAAAATGAAGTGTCTCAATGCCCTTTTAAGTGTCAAGATGCCCTCCTCACAGCCAAACACGCCTATATAGTCTCCTTTCTCCATACTTAGCTCCAAAATTCACCTGAGGCTCCTAATTCATCAATTTCAATTCGAATTGCTTGGTTTTCTGAAATATACAAAATAATCACGAAAAAGCTAACAATTAAACAAAAAACTAGCAAATAATTAGGCATAAATATAGTACTAAATTAGTTATATCAAATTCCTAATCCAAATTACTTTTCCTTCAACAATGAAGCTACAATTGTGAAAGAAACACTTTCGAAAAGTGAGAAGCTACAAACGTCTCAAGATGGCCAAGAATTTCATCTTACAGAATACGAGAAGTCCATAACAATCCCTATGAGGCCCCTACGGGGTTTAATTCCAACCCCACTTTAAATCAAGGACTCTCTTGAATTTATATTTTATCTAGGAAAGCGACACAGATTGCAAATCCATAGGAGAATCTTAGCCTCCAAGAAAGACCGAAAATGCTCCTTACGAGGCCGAACAACAATCTTGGGGAGTTCCAAGGATGAACCTTCAAGGCTTAAATTTTCTCTAGGAAAGTGGACGAACACACGAATCCATAAGAGAAGGTTACCCACCAAGAAAGACCAATATATTTACTACGAGATTAGACGACAATCCTAGAGATGATCTGAGGTGCGCCTCGGAACCTTCAAATTCCTATGAAAAAATTGACAAACTGACACTCTAGGAAGACTGAAATATTCCCCACAGGGTCAGATTATAATCCTAGAGAGAATCCGAGGTATACCTCAAAGTGTCATAATGACTCCAAAATTTTAATAAGCTAACTCCTAAGTCAGGCTCCATGTAATTAGCTCACACGTTCACATCATGAATCCTAACTAGGGAGTGAGGGCTAATGTTATAGGTAAAATTGTACTACAAGGATATCTGAGAAAAGCATAGCAATTAAAAGCTCAACAACTAAAAGAAATAGGAAAAATACTTGAGGGATTCCGCTAATATCTTGTGTGGTATTTGTGCAAGTGACTAGATGCTCAAACCAGATGTTGATGATAAAAGCGTGTGAAGGAAATTCAACAAAGTTTTTGTACCATGTGAAGATTGTGTACATCAAATTATGAAAAATGAATGTTCTCATATATAAAATAACAAGCATTACGGAACTCAAATTAAAGTACACAGAATTTCTAATCAGACAAATTAGGAAATTATTTAATTAAAAATCATGATTAAAAAAATTGTCATCACAAAGTTTGAGATTTGATTGGAGGACTCTTAGAGATATTCACGAATCAGGTGATTGAAATGGTGTAGAGCCCTTGTTCCAAATTAAATAGGCTTTCGATGATAGGCAGATGTTATCATTTAAGACACATAGTCATTCTCCAAGTTGAGGTAGGAGCGGAATCATAAATGTTCATTGATAAGACAAAATCTTACCTTCTAACTTTATATATATATATATGTAACATTTCCCTTCTAAACTTTTAGAGGGAGTAAAATAGAAGAAAAACCTTAAAATCTTACTTTTCCACACAATCTTTTGAATGATTTAATAGACGAAGTTGTGTAATGTCACATGACGGGCACCTAACATAATTTCAAATGTTGGTCTAATCATCAACACTATCATATCAAATGTGTAACACACACCTATACGACATGAGCAAATAAATAAATGATATTCGTCGTACTAATAATTAAATTGCTCTCATCTCAATTAGTACATCATTATTCCCTATGTTTACAATTACTTGTTTTTCAAACTATCTCCTTAAGATTCATCCGTCTAATTATTACATCAACAAATGTCTCTAGTGCTTTTGCTACCCCTAATACTCATAGCCAGACAAAGAAGAAGTCAAAAGTGAAAATGGAGTTGACTTTATTTAACCTTGATTAATTTAGTGGACCATTCAGAACCGCACAATCTCAATTAAAAAAAAAAAAGAAAAATAAATTGAAAATCTTTCCATATTATTGTGGATAAGTACTATGTACACTTAGGGGCTTTGAAACTTTGGTTAAAGTCAATGCCCCAAATTCTTTATTTGGTCGGCTATCAAATTTGCCTCTATCATGGACTGGCGGTTCCCACACTTATATGCTTCATAAGTGGACTCAATAGGATATTCCAAAGAATTCTAAGGAAATATTTGGTACACACATTGAAACTTTTTTTTTTTTAAAATATATATGAGTTTGCTTATCTTGGCTTATTATGCATCGTGCCAAATAAGTGTAACACATGACAATTACTTGACGTTATAGATATTCATGTCCTTCCTCGAGATGAGCTGATGTCATTGATGGGTCTTCGTGTGATTATTTTTAAGATGTAGACTTGCATATAAAATTTATTAATCTTACCAACTCCTTAAACTCCAACTTTTTAAAATTTAGTTTTCTTATTATATGTTAAATTTTATAAATTAGATATACAATCATAGAAATTCAAGTTTTTAAATCATTCATCCACATAATGTCAATAAACATTGAGACTTTTTTTTTTTAAAAAAACCTACAGTTCAAATGCTATAAAAGACATTTTAATATTCTCCTTCACTTGTGAAAAAATTGTACGAAGTCCCAACAAGTGATTATCAATATTAATTAGAAACAAATGACATTAAAGGTGTTCAAATATAAGACATTTTTTGATATCATGTTAAATCATCACCAAATCTAAAAGCTAAAATTGATGGATTGTGCTAAATTTATTATTTTATTAGTAGTTTAACAGTTAAAATATATCTCTCTCAAAGAGATTGTAAGTCCTTTGAATTTTCCTCTCATATTTTTCATGTAATCTTTTTTTAAAAAGGTTCATATCTATATATTCCTTTTCTTTTTCTTCTCATCATTACCCTTCAAATGGACCACTAAGTGTGATTCTGATAATATATATTTATAACCTCTAATCCAATTTATAAATCGTATGAAATGTTGTGTAATATAACTTATCCCATGCTAGATTTGATATTATAGTAATCTTAGAGTTTTGTATTGACCAAAAGTTTCTATTATATTTTCAAACAATATATAGTTTGTATGAAATTTTTATAGAGCACTTCACCTCTATTTTTTTTTTTTTTTTTGAAAATAAAAGAAATTAATCTAGGTTTATGAAAATTTTTATAATTCAACAAATAATCGAGAGAAATATGGCTCAAATAATAGTGATATTGAATATTGAAATTAAGGATGAGATATTGTTTATATATTATGAATATTCAATCACTTTCGTAGACATAATCGTAGGTACCAATCGAATGGTTGGAAAAAAAAGTCAATTCCATCAATATAGAATTTTATGGACCATATTGGTATTTTACTTTATTTTTATGTAATAAAACTTGAATCATATGTTTTACATCAAGATAATGGATATTTCAATTAATCACTAAACTTGAATATTTATATGTAAATATTTGTTTCCCTTTGTCTTTTATATGTAAACGATAATTAGGTCAATGCATGTTTGATTATCCTATTATTCAAATATTCTTTTTAGATTATAAGAAATATTCTCTAGCTATTATTGTATACAGCTTAATTTACACAACTTAATATGTAAAGTATATAATATTACAATAATTTTATTTTATTTTAGTTCAACGTGTGTGGGATGAAGTTCAACGTGTGTACAATATCTTAATCAATTGATGTCTGTTTAAGTATGTTGGCTAAATTTAAGATATCATATTTGAATTCCATATTAAAGTACTAATAGATTTGAATATTTCATCCCTACTTAGATAACATTTGTTTTTTAGTTTTCATTTTTTAATAAATAAATTTTTTAATTTATTTTTTATTTCTTAAAAATACTTTAAAAATGTTATCAATTTTAAAATGGTTAAATTATACTTTTTTTTTTACCATATGTGGGTGGGGAATTCAAACATCTGACCTCTTGGGTCGAAGGTATAAGTTTTATGTCAGTTGACTTATGTTTATGTCGGCGGTTAAATTACATACTATTAGACCTTGTACTTTAATTCTTATAATATTTTTAACCTCATGTCTTCATGTGTAATGATTTAATTCGTTGTTTTTGGACTTCACAAATGTAACATTTAAACTTTTCTTAAGAAATTTGATTGAAAAACATAATATAAACATGAAATATATATATATATATATATATATATATATGAACAAGTAAATGAAATTGGTGGGTCTCCTAACACAAAATCTATCCAAGGGGGTTTTATCTTGTATGTTTTGGCTACAAAACAATTTATAATGCTGGACTCAAATTGTTATATTTTTTAAAAGCACATAGGCTAAATTGTAACAAAAATTAGTATAAGAACAAAATATCGTCAAAGACAAAGTACAATATACAACAACTAAAACTTGTGTTTAAACTTTTAAAGAATAAACCAAATGTTATTAAAAATTATCTTTGTATAACTTTAAAATACAGTCAAATTATTACAAAATAAGGAAGTTGCTAATAATTAATTTTTTAAAGAAATAAAAACTAACTAATTATTATCACAAAGAGCACTTATGTCTAAAGAGAAAAAAAAAACTCAAAAAACTATTAAGGGGCAACAAAAAAAAAAACAGTTGAAATAGATTAAAAGAAATGGTATAACTTTATAAGACAAGAAATGGGCCTCATTTTAATTATTTTTATTTTGAAAGTTTATGTTTATTTTTTCTGTTCTAAAGGTTGTGGTAGGGTTGCTTTAGCAAACAAGAAACATTGTATATAAAGCAAGTGGGAAAATTTGGGGCGGTTTGTGGGACTAATGCATCCCACATATCAATATAATAATGCAAAATACAATTTTTAGAAAACAAAATTATCAAAGCTCATCATAAAAAATAACTTTCAAAATATTTTCCAAACCCTAATTCCTTCCCGTGAAAAAAACTTCTAGAGTAAATTTAAAAATATTTCTTTTCTTTTTTATTTAAATCTCTAATGATATTTCATACTTATTAACTTTTGATCTTTAAATTTTCATATTGTTACGTTTTAGTCTACAATTTTGCATAAAAATCGATTTTAAGTAGTTATTATTAATTCTTTGGACATCATATCTAAAGAATATTAAATATAATAATGATGGACGACTTTTGTTCATTTACCTTATACAAATAGATATTTGCTTAGAGCTAATAGGAACATAATTCAACTAGTTCACATATTACCATCTTCACTTAAAGGTTAGATATTTGAATCCTTACTCTAAACCTTTAAAAAAAATGTTTATTTGAACGAGTATCTATCCATAAAAAATAAATAATGATTAAAATATTATTTAAACTTGTCTTTAAAATTTTAGATGAGTGGATTTGAAGGGTTCAATATCACCTTGTCATAATCAATCATTTCCCATTTAGAGAGAGAGAGGTACTTAGGGTGAGAAGAGTTTGATGTTGATAGTCATGAATTGGGTTGGGGAAATTTTTTGGACCAACCTAAAAATTCAAGTTAATTGGGTATGCTACCTAAAACAATAAAAAAATGGTTGGCAACTGATAACATTAAAATAGTGCTATCTTATAGCTTATTATTTAGCTAGTTTTGTGCTTAAATTTGTATGCTTTGATGTCTATTTATACTTATTTTGTAGAAACCAAGCTTGAGAAGCAAAACTGAATATTCGAGGGTATTTTGAAATTTCTTTCATTTTCCTTTCAATTTAGTTACTGTAAGGGACTTAGTAGATTATTTTGGTGATTATGAGTAGCTAAGTACCTAATTTTTGATAGCACACAAAATGTGCTATCCCTAGACTTTACTTTTGTTAGTATATATCGCTTATTCAATGTTTTTCACAAGCTTATTTATTGAAATTTCAGTTATTGAGCATTTGGAGCGAAACTGGAGAATTTGGAAGTACCATATCAAGTATAGAGTTAATTGAACACAAATGTAGAAGCCAAGTGAAGCAAAGGAATAAATTAGATAAGGATACCCGAGAGCATAGCGTTGAGACGCTATATAGGTGCAACCACACAAGCCCAAGATCCTGCACGAACAGCGTTGCAACGGTGTATTGAAGTGTTGCAATGCCTGAATCACGCGTTTGAAGATTCGTCATATCCGTAGTGTTGAGACGTTGCGGTATAACGTCTCAATGCTACTTGATTTTTACCAAGTTTGTGCGGTTCTTTGGGACAACATAAAAAAGAAAGTTTGCCTATCAATTGAAGGGAGCTGTTTTGGAGAGACCTAAACCCTAAACTCGACTTCAACACTATTTTGGGAGGCAAGGGACATTCTAGAGAGTTGAGGACGAGAGTTGGAAGCTCGAGATCGTGACGTGCATCGGGAACAAGGATCGACACATGACTTAGAGTTTTTCTTTCTCCTTTTAGTTGTAGTTATTGTTATGGATTTTTGTCTAAGTTTAGATTTATTTTCAGTGATTATGAATGGCTAAACTTTAGTTAGGGGATTGATGTAGCTATTGAATTTACTGCTTTGATTGTTAATTTAGAATTTGATTATGTTTATAACCATTCATGCTAATATGTTCTTAATGTGTGTTAACTTTTGGCCAAAGTTGCATGTTGAGTTGGTTTAATTTTGTGCTTGAGAAAGTGATAATTAGACTATAATAAGTATTAGCATGACTATTTATAAATTCTTGCATGAGAATGATGAGTTCTCTTAGAAGCATAAAAAGAAGTCACTTAATTCCATGTTTGTTATTAAAATGTTGACGAACACGTTAGGTTTATAACACTGCATGAGATCAATTGCACTTGGGAAGGTCTTTTGAGTATTTACAACTTCTTGCTTATGGTTAGGCATGATCTTTTCTTAGATTAATTAATTAAAACAATAGTTCAATTGGTGAAATCAATTCCCTAGGTTTTCTCTCTTTAATTTTTCTCATTGTTTTTAGTTGCTTTTCCAATTATTATTTTCTTAAAATTCTGTTTCTCTAAATAAGATTGGAAGTTAGTATTCATGGTAGTTAATTGATTTAGAAAACCATTCCTGAGGACGATACTTTGCACTCACTAATCACTATACTAAAACTTGACACCGTACACTTGTGGCTTTGCATGGTCACAAAATCACATAATTTCTATGGGATTGATGTAATTGATTGGATGCTAGCTTAATTAATAAATTTTTATGGATTAATTGTCTTTTATATTCATTTGTGTATTTAGCTCTTAATGCCTTTAATCAACTGATCAATGACTAATTGATTCATTTTCTAAGTGGAAACTTGACGGATAGAAGCTTAGTTTAGAATCGAATGCATGACTATTAATTAATTACCTAAGTGGCAGCATGGCTAATAATTAATTAATAGAGGTTCATAATGAAGAGTTTTAATGCCTTGTATAAATTAGCTAACACTAGGGACACCCAGGTTAGTTAACTTAGCATGTGAGATTGGTGGAGACCAATAGGAGATACAATGCCTTTAGAACTTATAGACTTATGAGTTCACTATTATTTGGTTGTAATTGTCTGTTAAATTGAGTAATTGTTCTAAATTTCCAAGATATCCCATAGGTTTGAGTCTCCCATTTATTTTCTGCATTTATTTTCTATTGTTTAGTTTAGCTTTGTTTTCTTTGCTTTCAATGTTTGTTATCTAAATAAATCTAAAGTGAGAGCATTCACAGAACTTAAATAAATTAACAATTTTAATCTCTATGGAGATGATATTCGGTAAATACTTACCATTTTTATTAGTTGACCTGTATGCTTGCGGAAACGCTAAATTGTACGCATCAAGTTTTTGATGTTGTTGTCGCGAACTGGTAGTTTAATTTGTTTAAATATTGTGAAGGAATTGCTTGGTTTTAATTTAGAGGTTTTATTTTTGCTTTTAAGTTGTCTGTCTGTCTTATTATTTTTTTGTTTCTACTTTGAGTCCTTGTCTTTTATTTCTTGTTGTGTTGATTATCTAGTGTTGCTATTGAGCCTGTGTTTAGTTCTTTTATTAATATTTAGATGGACTCTAATAAATTTGGGTGGCCCTTTAGGGAATTTGAGCTCGAAGTACCAGCACCACCTTCTAGTCTTTTTCCTTTTAGTTATTCCTTTGTTAATCCTTTTCAGGAAGCCCAAGTAGAGAAAAAAATCATCCTTAGAGAGAATGTGTAGAGAGTATACAAGGGAATGTAGAGCTAGAAATTTGCAATTTGTTGATGTGCTTAAGGGACTCCAAACCTTAGGGGTGGTTAGTGAAGTGGGATCCACTTCTTTAGGATGTCTAGTGAATCAATTGGCCATTGATTCACTGATAGCCTTGCAGGAGCCTAATTCTTCGATATCACTGAGGTTGGACAATTGAGGGAGAGTTGTGTTGATAGTAGGGAAGAATTTGAGAGTTTAGATATACACCAGGATCGAGTCGGTGAGGAAGAAAAAGATGATGAGCCTAGTGTTTTAGTAGGAGATATTCAAGGGGTAAAGTTTGAGGCTAGAAGGTCTTCATTTTTTTTATCTCCCGATTCTTCTCTTTGTCCTAAGTGTTCTTTTTCTTATTCTCACGAGTCTGTGTCCGAGTCTTAGTTTTTTTTATCTGTCGCCTTTTATGCTCTTATTTATTAAAAATACAAAAAATATTGTTATTTCAGGCGGCCCATGAGAAGCTAGTGATCTTGCTAGCTTTGGTATGCTTCATCGATTCTACGAAGGACAAAAAAAAATGAGAGAATTTCTATGTACTTTCCACACGAGCCCCGTCTAGCTAAAGATGTTAAATAAGTGCTTCTTGGGAGGCAACCCAAGCTTTCTTTTCTTTAGTTTTTCGTTCTTGCTTTTCTTTTATGTTTTTCTTTTAGTTGTTTTATGTTGATCTCATGTTCCCATTGGTTCTCGAGAATCAAATTTCTTTCACATTGCACCACATTTGATCAGGCTGACATCGATGATTCTCTTACACTCTAGGAAGCTCGAGAATTTCTTTCACCTTGCACGGGAATTAAGTGTTCAGATTGACATTAAGGATTCTCTCGCACTCTAGGGCAGTATCGTTCTCCTTTTGATTCCTTTTTAATTACCTCTTTGCATGCTTAATTTGTCTGGGTAGTTTATACATTAAGGATAATGTATGCTTTAAGTTTGGAGGAATGCTCTGCTGTTCTGATCTGAGTTATCTGAGCTATTGAAAATTTTATAAATTATATGATGATTCTGTTGCATTTGTGTGATGAGGATGGCTTGTGATGTGTTTTGATTAGCGATTTTTTTGCAATTTCTATGAAATATGAGAGCATGTTTGGGATTTGAGTAAATTTAATTTTTCTGCTTGAATTTTCTTGCAAGTTGTGAGCACTTAGCCTATCTATTATTAGTTTTGAAGGCTTAGAGCAGTTTTATATGTCTAATGTTTGTTGTTACTTCAATACGCTTAAGCTTTAATTTGATGGTTGACTTGCATAATAGGGTATAATGTATTACTTAGGAGAAAAAATAAGTTTATTTGCTTGCAGAAAAAAAAAAGAATAAAATAAAAGAAAGAAAAAGAAACTTGTAATGTGTATAAAATGATTAGAAGTAAAAAGAGTTGCCTCTATTGTTATCAGTTAGGTCACTCATTGAGTGAGTGCTATGGATAAGGATCCCTGTAGCAGTAGTGTGCAAGCTAGTGCTCTTGAGTTAAAATGATGCAAGTTTGGGAGACATCCATAATTTCAGGTGCCCAGTGGGATATTACTCTCTTGAGTATACGAATGCTAAATAATTGGTGTTTAGGGTCAATGTAGGGGGAAGATGAATATGGAAGGCTCTTTAAACCTATTATGGACTTGTAAAGACTAGTTTGGAAGTCTATGCACACACATACGTAAGAAATGAAAAGCTTAAGTTTAAACTTCTTGACGAATTGACATGTTTGATTGTTTCATTTAAATTGTTTTCATTTGTTATTTAGAACACTGAGGCATGAGTCATTATGATGCAATGATTGATTCATGTATGTGGTTTTGTTTTAGCTTTGCTCGAGACTAGCAATGGTTTAAGTTTGGGAGTATTTGATAACACTCAAATAGTGCTATCTTATAGCTTATTATTTGGCTAGTTTTGTGCTTAAATTGTATGCTTTGACGTCTATTTATGTTTATTTTGTAGAAACTGAGCTTGATAAGAAAAATTGAGTGTTCGGGGGTATTTTGATGATTTTGGCCTCATTTGAGCCATTTTGAAGATCCAAGAGAAGTGGAGTTTTAGCAAAAGAACCCAAGAGGAGAACGCCTAGACCCTGAAGATAGCATCAAGATGCTATATTTGGAGTGTCAAACCCGAGAGCAAGCGTTGAGACCTTATCCTATAGTATCTCGACGCTAAAAAAGGCACGCCCAACAATTTTCTTCCGTAGCATCTCGACGCTACTTAGCCTCGCTCGCATAAAACGATAGCAAGACGTTGCATCGATAAACATTATATAAGCATCACTTTTCTTCGTGAAAAATGAGCCAAATCCGAGGGCAAAAGCCCTAATCTAGATTCCAGATTAATTCTGAGGGTTTTAGGAGTATTTGTGAGCATTTTTTGGAGCAAAATTGAAGAATCCAAAGCTCAAGGGTTGTGATGACCACGACGGAAATGCGGGATTGTCTGTTTGCAATTTTTTCCTTTTCCTTTCGATATAGTTACTGTAGTGGCTGTAAATAAGGGGCTTAGTAGATTATTTGTTCTCTAAATAAAGAAAAAGTGAGAATATTTGAGGTACTTAAATAAATTAACAATTCCAACCCTTACATAGATGATATTCGATAAATACTTACCATTTTTATTACTTGACCCGTATGCTCGCAGAAACACTAAATTGTGCGCAACAACAACCCAACCCAACTCTTCTATTTTCGAGTTGGGTTGGGTTGTCAGGTTGTTCAAAAATACAAAATTCATTTTAAAAAAATATAATAAAACAACCAATTAGAGAATAACAATATATCAAAGTTTTATTCCAAAAAAAAAAAACTAGAACATATCCATATACACACTGAAAAGGATTCAAAGAAGTGTCACAACCAATTGGATCTCAAACCAAAAAAACAAACAAAGATGAAAAGAGCAGTATATTCGATAATACTTTAGTGTTTACAAGACACTGATGTATACAGGATTGTAACTTGACTTGAGAGGAAGCAGAGTACACACAAATGGAATGTAATTTGAATCAAAATAGTGGTCAATGTAGATAATAACTAAAAAGGAATAAAAGGAAAAGAATCCTCCAACAATAAGGTGTTAATCGTCCAAATTAATGATTTACCATATCTCATACTTATTCCTTTTTTATTTATGGATTGATTTTAGTGTTGATAGCAAGTAGCTATTGACCTTGAATTTTCCAAATAGGGAGAGAATTAAACTTAGGCACAAATCAATTAACCTTTTGCTTAGACATTAGCTGAATTGTATTTTCCTTCATATACCTCACTTTGGATCAACGGATCTTCCAGCCTAAACTCAAAATCACTAGTTGAACCTTCCAAATTAACACTTGAAATCATCGGCTTACTCGCCTGAGGAGTATCAGCAATGGCAGAGGGACTAGTTTAAAGTTGAAGAGCTTGGCGGAGGATTCGTTGGAATACTCGTGGATGAAGGATACGCGAGAGCCCAACCAACCATAAGAAGTGTAAGCAGTCCGTGAGCCGTTGAGAACTTCTCCAACAGCATTCCAACGTTGTTGACAAATGCAGAAGCCATGGATTATGGCGATCATGCAGAGCTTGAGATATAACGCGATTGGGATGAGAATAACGATGAAGTTCAGTGAGTGAAAGAGGCACAAGGATGAGCGGCGATTGAAGACTGGAATAATTATGGCTTTTATACTTTCAACCTGCGAATCGAACCAAATTTTAGATTCTACAAAAAACCAACCTAACCCAAACCGAAAAAATTCATAACTCAACTAAACTCATACGGTTTGGATTTAGTTGTCCTGATTGTTTGGGTTACCGAGTTATTTGTACACCCTAATTCTTGTTGTTTTTTCTTGTCCTGTACGTGCTTAAAAGTTTTTAGAGGAAAATGAATTTACTCAATATAGGAGTTAGATAAGTGGGTTTGTTTATATTTAAGATACATAAAAGAATTATTTCACTTGTTTTAATACTCTTAGCCTTGGGTGAATTTGAAAGTAAATGTATATTTTATGGTTAATTGCATTATTAATTCATGTTTTAATCTTAGCTTTAATTTAGTGTTTACACTTGTAGAAGCTAGTTCTATTATTGTTTACTTCATTTTAATTGAAGTTCTCTAAATTATGTCCCTGTCTTAGCGTAGAGAATAACAAAAATCTAACATATATCTAGTCTTCTAAGTTGAGAACTTTTTCTTCTTCACATTAATTAGTTTATTACTATTAATGTTTTACTTTAAATTTTGAAAACTTTCTATTTAGAGTCTTAGGATTTATGAATATAAAAGTATGTTTAGATTTTATTTAGAATTTAGAGTAGGTTTAGATTTTGTTTAAAATTTAAAATTTAGAATTTAGGGTTTTACCTTTTTTTTTGTTTATGAGTTCAATAATAAAAGGTTGGAAAATTCGAATCCATGACCTCTTGGTCATAAGCATATATTTTATGTTAGTTGAGTTGTGCTCTTGTTCGCAGTTTAGGGTTTTGCATTAAGATAAATTTATATATTGTTTTAATAGAATAAAATATTATTTATTTATATTTTATTCAAATTTCAGAACTTTGATTTTTTTTTTCTCCTTTTTGAAAATCCTCAATCTCCTCCTTTGTGCCCTCTTTCATTTTGCTCGCTGGGTGTCCGGGCCCTTTTTTTTTCATCAATCAACTATAGTATTATAATTGTTTGGGAAAGTGAGATACTTTTGTTAAATATTTATTATATATAGAATGATTATGTAAATTTCTCGTTCTTTTGCCAGTTCCCTCTAGAAAACCTACTTTTTTAGTACTTGTAAATATGTATTTTTCTAAAAGTAATTATAAATATAATATTTTTTTAAAATTGATAAATTATTAATTAACTTAAATAATTTTAACCAATAAGTTATTTTTTATTTTATTTTATATGATAATCAATATTAATCTGGATCTTGATTTATTATAATCATAGTATTACTATTAACTAATTAATCCATATATTGATTAACAATAATCACTGTTACTTGACAACTATGTTTCATTGAACTTCACCAAAATTAATCTTAGTATCAAAGCTTCACTCAAAATTGCTTCCACCCTTTCTTACCCAAAAAGAGCACTAAAAGAGTAATAGGGCTAAATAGCCCAACCCAAAAATCACAACTATCGAACCATAAGAATCCTCTCTTCTCCAACATACCTTTGCCTACTTTTCAAAAATAAATAAATAATGCCCCGTTTAATAACCATTTGGTTTTTAGTTTTTAGTTTTTGAAAATTAAGCTTATAAATACTATTCTCATCTATGGATTTAATTATTTTGTTATCTACCTTTTACCTATGTTTTCAAAAACCAAACCATGTTTTGAAAACTAAAAAAAATAGTTTTCAAAAACTTGTTTTTGTTTTTAGAATTTGGCTAAGAATTCAAATGTTTCTTTAAGGAGATGAAAACTATTGTAGAGAAATTGGGAGAAAACAAGTTTAATTTTGAAAAACCAAAAACCAAAAACCAAATGGTGATCAAACGGGGCCTAAATAAATAAAATATCATTTTAGTTCTTGTACTTTGGATTTTATTCCATTTTAGTCCATGTACTTTCAAATGTTCAATTTTAGTTCTTGTACTTTCAATAAAGCTTGAATTTGGTCCTTATTGCTAGTTTATTGTTAACTTTTCTATAAAAAAAAAGTTAGTCTCTATTAGTCATCCTTCTATAAATTTTAGAAATATGTTCACATTGTCTTTTTTTGCATGAAAAAATTATTATTATTTAACTAACTTTGAAAAAAATTAACTTCAAACTAACGGTAGAGACTAATTTCAAGATTTATTGAAAGTACATAGACTCAAATTAAATATTTAAAGTATAAAAACTAAAATGGAATGAAACTTAAAGTACAGAGACTAAAATAGTACTTTAATAGAAGAAGGAGAAAAAAAAAACCTTTGGCCCATTGTCCCATAAACCAATAAACACTCAGCCAACTGCACCCACAAGTTGATGCTCACAATGGAAACAATACCCCATTTGGAAACACTTTTGAACTAAGTACTCTTGAAGTTGAATGAGAATTTTTATTTTGACTTTTGAATTAAATGGTTTAAAACAGTCTTAAAAGAGGCCAATGATGGCATATTTGGCTTCTACTTGGTCTTTAAAATCCAATTTATTTTGTGATTATAACATTCTCACCATCTCTCTTAATTAGAGTGCTTTTAAGTTTCTTTTTATTGTATGCGTCTCACATACATATCAATATACGAGGGAACCTCAATAAAGCAAGAATCCTAATCAAGATTTTTTGAAAAATGGATAATGTTGTAAGACCAAAGCGCTTTTGTGATGACTATATGAGCCAATCGAATTACAAGATATATGTTTGGTTGGGTGAATAAAGCAAGAATCCTTCAACCAAAGGTTACCTTGAAAAACACCTAAAAAAAAAAGTTTAAATCACTATCTTGCACACATGAAATTAAGGTTATGTTTGGTAACCATTTTGTTTTTGTTTTTGGAATTTTACTAGAAACACAAATGCTTCCTTAAGAGAGATGGAAACCATTGTAGAGAAGATGAAAACTAATTGTAAAGAAATGGTAAGAAAACAAGCATAATTTTCAAAAACTAAAAATAAAAAACCAAATGGTTATCAAACGGAAACTTAAGCAATTTGCTAGTGAACAATCTCTTGCAAGTGAAAATTAAACGTCTTAGCAACTTTTCCAACCAACTTTAACTATAATGAGATTCTTACCTCAGAAAGAAGCTCAATGCATGCTTATTTGAAATGACTTTTCAAGTACTTAAAAAAGTATTTTTAAATACTTGAAAATTAAGTCATTCCAAACAAACCCGACATCTTTTATTATCTTTAAAACACTATGATATATCTCAATTAATGTTATACCTATCAACACAGATTTCTTGAATGCTCAAGCCAACTTAATTGTCTTTAAACAAGAGCAACACTTGTTCTAACTTTAATTTCATTGTCAATGTAACGACCGACACTTTCAGGTATTAATTAAAGTTTTAATTTTGAGATTTAAATTAATTGAAAGGCCAATTTTATGTTTAAGGTGTGTTGATGTTTAATTTGAAGTTTTGCATTTTTGGAATTTGAGAATTGAGGGTATATTGGGAAGAAAGAAGGAAAAAGGGATTTAATTGATGTTTGGGGTATATTGGTTATTTATTTGAATTTTAGCCAAGCCAAGCCCAAGAGAAGCCAAGCCCACAAATATCTCTCTCTAGTATTATATTTTTGCACGTAACCCTAGGTGAGTTTCAAGCCAAATCAAGCCAAGCCAAGCTACCTCATTCTTCATCTTCTTCTTCTTCCCTTTGTATTTTCGACAAGCACCCCCATTGAAGCAAGAAGCTTTTGGTTTTTTTCTGTTTTCCCAGCAGGTCTGACCGCCACGCACCGCCGCCCGCACCCCGAACAGCCGCTCACCGCCCATCGCACCAGATTTGCTGCAGACCGACGCGCCTCAAACCGAACCGCAGTGCAGACTGCCGCACGCCCACGCCGCACAAACCGCCTTGCCGTCGCGCAACCCCCCACGGACCCAAACCGACTGCCACTCGCCGTCGCCGGGAACCGCTGCCGAACTCCACTAACCGCCGCCCGATCTGCTGCAGTTTGATTTTTCAGCGAATTTTCGGTACTGCACAGCATCGTTTCGGCTCCTTTCGCACGTGGGCAAACTTATTTTCGCTATAATCTTACGATTTTCAAATAATAGATCTAGTTTTGGGCATTGATATGAAAGTTTGGAGATTTATCCATTAATTTTGGGCTCTATTTTGGAATACCCATTGTAGGTGGAGGTTGGTTTGACAAAATCGAATCAAACCATCAGATTAATCGGCAAAGCTCGGTTCTGTTTTGGAGAGGAACGGAGGTAAAATCCAAATTCTTTTTCTAAGTTTGGACTTTAGGTAGATTGGACTTTAGGTGAATTTTAAGTATGAGCCTTGGAACACATGTATGACTATGAGTATGAGTTCCTACTAGCTATGGGTTTCTTGGAATAAGTTGATTACTAAACCAACGTCCTAGGTTGTTTCTGGAATTGGAGTTTAAAGAATATGAATGTTAAGCTTGATTTTTGAAAATTGTTATAGGTGCCAAGGGATTTCTGAAATAGGAGTTTGAGGATCATTTCTTGAGCTTAGCCAAGGTAAGGGATCTTACGCCTGTATGCTTAAATGCAAGTTTAGGAACTGAATTGAAAAAAAAATATTAAATTATTTCAAATGAAAAGTTTTTATAAATGTTTTTAGTTGTGATTTTTGATGAATTTTAAAATACTTTATTTTATATGAAATTGGAGTTGCACATGTATGATTGTCATATGTTCTTATGAATGTGATGCATGTTATATGATTTATGACATGAGGAATGACATGAGAACTTTGTTTTATGTTGCATCATGAAATGAAAATTTTAAAATGCTTTGGGACCTCATGCATACATTATGTTTTCATGATAAAAATGATTTCGAAGGCGGTGGCAATTACCCCCTAAAATTATTGATGTACATCTATATGAAAAGGAGCCTTACGAGGCTATATGAAAAGGAACCTGAAAAGGTTAGATGAAAAGGAACCTGAAAATGTTAAATGAAAAGGAAAGGTTAGGTTGGGTTAATTGTCCACATTAAGCCGAAGAGAAAAGTTGAAAGAGAAACGTTTCCGCCATGAAAGGAATTTAGGTCCCACCAAAGGAAAGAAAGAAAATGTTTTCAAAAACACATTATGAGTGTGTATGCATATCCTACCCGGTAGTGAGGTCATTTACTGAGTATTGTTTACTCACCCTTTTCAAAAATATTTTTTTCTTTTCAGGTAAAGGCAAGGGCATCATGGGCGAATGACTTGATAGTTGCTACAGAGGCCATGGGTGACGTAGAGAAGTTTTATTTCCGCAAAACTCTTATAGGCTAGCATTTTATTTATTTATTTATTTATTTGACCTTTTAACTGTCGAGTTCTACAAATTATTTTTGATTTTAAGTGTTTTGGTTTATTCTTATGTTTTGGATAAAGGGATCCCGAGCTAAAGTTTTTGATTGTTTTAATAAATGATTGGATCCTTTGTGTCTTTATTAAAGATTTCTAAATTTATAGTAGAATGTATGTAGTAGCGTCCCTAGGAAGTCTAATTTGATAGGTAGCGTCGTTACAGTCAACCATACAAACCCCAAAATTATTTTCAAGGAAGAGGCCAAAGGAAAAGGATCGATACAATAATCTTGGTAATGGAGGAGGTTGAGAATCAAATAATTTTAAACCCTAATATGTCCAGTATGTGAAAAAGTGGGTAATAGCCTTGCAGTAATATTTTATATATTTTCAATATGATTGGTGATCAGCTAAGGATGGAGTAAAGAAGAGACAGGGAGAAATTGCCCGTGTTGCATCGCCAAAAATTCTAATGACTCTGGTATATTTAGGGTTAGGTTGGAATGTCTTTCAAAAACAAATATTTTTAAGTGAGATATTTAGGGCTCGTTTGATAACGTTTTCATTTTAAGTTTCTGGTTCATGTTTTTCATTTTTCAAAAAATAGACATGTTTGATAACTCATGTTATTTTTGTTTCTAAATTTTGAGAAACGTTTCTAAGAGAGGGGCCAATTTGAGAAACTATGGCCCCGTTTCATAACCATTTGGTTTTTAGTTTTTCGTTTTTGAAAATTAAGTCTATAAATATAATTTCCATCTATGGATTTCCTTATTTTGTTATCAACTTCTTACATATGTTTTCAAAAATCAAGCCATGTTTTGAAAACTAAAAAAAGTAGTTTTCAAAAACTTGTGTTTGCTTTTGGAATTTGGCTAAGAATTCAAATGCTTTTTTAAGAGAGATGAAAACCATTGTAGAGAAATTGGGAGAAAACAGGCCTAATTTTCAAAAACTAAAAACCAAAAACCAAATGATTATCAAACGGGGCCTATAGTTTCTCAAAATTCTTTTTCTGTTTTTCTTTTGTTTTATGTATGTACCCAATATATTTCTCTCTCTCCCCTTTTCTACACGCTTCTCTCCTATTTCTCTCTCTTCCATCGTAACTTTTTGTTTTCTTTCAATATTTTCTTACCATTTCGTTTTTATTTTTTTTCTCATATTATTTTTGTTTTTGTTTTTTCTTTTTAATTTTTCTCTCTCATTTCCTTTTCATTTTTTTTTTCATTTGCGAGACTTTAGTTATTATTATTTTTATTTAAATCTCTATTATTTTCCCTCAATTTTGGTAGGTTTTAATTTCTTTTTATTAAATTAATAAATTAATAAGATATTTCATGTTTACCATTAATTTTAGAATTCTTTTTGTGTTTTTTCTCTTTTTAGATTTTATTTGTGTGTATTTGGCTAATGAGAAACACAAGTATTTTTTTAAGAAAAAATAAAAATAAAATTTATTATTGAATTAAAAAAAATATGTGATCAGTATGCTCGATTGTCTAACCTTAAATAAATTTCTCATTGCCAAGTCGACACAAAAAATATATATCAATAGTATGTTGGATAATAAATTAATGATTGTTAAAATTTTACAAAGTTTGTCGAACAACTTACAAATTAGTTTAATTGAACTAACTCATGTAAGCCGACATCTTCGAAGGTAAATTAGTTGGAGTGAGAGATGACATTGCAGATCAAAATTGAACAACATTTGAATGCTAAAAATTTTTATTATTATTTTTTAAATTTTGTTTGGGGCTGAAATTGTGTTAAATAAATTGATTAGATCGTTAATTTGAAGGGAATGTTTGAGGCTTTGTTGGCTTTTCCAACAAGGCAAGTTGAGTGTGTTTTATTATGAAATTATATCTTTAGACACCTATGATTGGCGTTGCACAAATTAATCTCGATGTGATTCTAGATTGGTGCCTGGTTAATTAGTCTAATTTCTATCTTTAGTTTTCATTTACATTTTTACAATTTAATTCAGTGCAACTTACATTTTTGCATTAAAACCCCCCAGTTAAGTTACATGATCAATCAAAAAGAGAAAATTACCAATAGAAGGCTTCCCCTATGGTTCGACCTAGCCAACTATTACTGCAAGGTTTTAGTTAAGTTCGGCTTATAAATTATTTGATGGAATATGCATTAGAGCTCTCAATCATACATGAACTTACGAGGCGTGTGGCGAGGGCATTCATTCTAGCGAGGCTATGAAGACAGTGACAGACCAGAGTTCTTTAGGATCTTAGGAATTCCTAGCTTCATATTTTTATGCATTATTTATTTATTTGTAATTACTTAAATATTCTTTCTCCATTTAGTTTTGGAAATAAATTTTTGAATAATCTTTCTGAATTGTTCTAAATGTTTTGTTGGGATCCCGAACTTAAGTTTTCTTTTGAAATTTAAACTAGTAGATATTTATGAAATTAAAGTAATTTGTTAGCTCAATTGATTTTTCGCTTTACTTGTAAAGTCATCTTTAGCATGCATGTGGTAGTTGGGATTTATGCTCTAAAGCCTCGTAATTAATGATTTATTTAATAATTAATAATTATTTTATTTATTTTATTTGTAATATAATATTATCCATTATATGAAAAATTCAAGGTTATTAGTGTAATCTTGAACAATATGTGGTTGACATACAGGAGGATCATGTTTAAGAAATAACCTAAAGGGTCACATTATATGGGTAAGATTGGGTGCCTTACCTTGGTAACACTATTGATATGACCCACTTTGTAATAGTTACAAATTCGTTCATGTGGAGACATGTGAGTGAATGTATCTTATACAATGAGTTTCTATAAAATTGGACCACAAAATATTTAATCTCTCTTTATAAATCCATTAATTGAGAAGATTAATATTTCATCAGGATGATCATATGCGACTCGATCTTAATCCTGAGTGAATTATGAACTCCTGTCTGTGAGGGTTTGTCCATTGATTTGCATGGGTAAGAGTGGCTTTTGTAGCCATTTTGGGGATTTGACCAAATAGGCAGCTAGACACATAATCTCACAAGTTGGAATTCACTCATTCTCATATTGGGTAAGTAGATGAGTAGTTCCCTTACGTGCTTATTTTGGGACTTGAACAATGGGGCCCCACCCTCTCATTGACCCAAAAGGGACTTAGTTTATGGTTGGATCATAAACAAATTGTTCATTAGAGGATCAGTGGTACTTAAGGTGTAAGATGTAATTATAAGGATAAAATGACTTTTGACCCAGCTGTATTTACGAACGACTCATGAAAGATCGACTTGCATGTAGTGATTATATCTATAGACACAACTTGTTCTACAGTGCATAATAGTGCAACTCTAAGTCCATAGTGGAGTGACCTATAGTTAATGAATGAAAATTAATTAATTAAAGAGTTTAATTAATTGATTTTGTATCATTGGAGCTTATAATCTGTAGGTTCATAAGGTTCCCTTGCTAGTTCATATAACACTAAAAGATCTATTTAGTTGAAAGAAAAATTTGAAATGTTCAAATTAATATTTAATATATAGTTATTTTAAATATAAAAGAGGAAAATATATTTATTATATTTGATACATTAAATATTAAAATAATTAATGTATATTAGATACATTAAAGAAAAAATATTTATAAAATTTGAATAAGATTCAAATAAATAAATATCGTACGAGATTTGAATGAGATTCAAATAAGTATAAGATATATTTTAATATATTAGATATTAAAATATAATATTTTAACTATGACAAAGATTTGCCTTTGGTCTTTATAAATAGGACCCTTAGGTTGAGCTATTAAAAACAACACACATTTTTTCAATAGAGAATTAGAGAATTCTCTCTAGACCTCTTCCTCTCCAATCCCTTGTGGATTTTCTTTCAAGAGACTCCCACAAGTCTTGGTCATGTGTTGGAGTCATAGCCAAAAAGACTTTGTGGAGGAGATAAAGACCTGCCAGAAAATATCTCCTTGATAATCCTAAGGTATGCTTGTTTAACCTTAATTTTATGTTTAATTCAAAATTAAACAAAGACGATCCAATATTTCTGCTACGGATGAAAAGTTCATTCCCTTCAATAGCGATGTTCAGTATTCCAGTCTAAGAGAAGTCAAGTCGTTACAAAAAATAAAACTATAGTTTTTTTTCTTTTTACATTTTCTTTTACAAAAATCATATGTCCATTTTGTTCTTGATCCAAAAATTGGTTTTCAAAAACACTTTTGGTTTCAATTTAAAAACTTTAAATTTTGAATATGGTTTGGTTATGAATTTGAAAAATATAGGAAAAGATGAATATGTATTTGGTAAAATCTATTCTTTAAAAAACTAATTTAGTATGATTTATTTTTTATTATAATGAATTTGAATCTGTTGTTGCCAGCAAAAGAAAGGAAGATGGTGTGGAGGGAGAAAGAATTCTTAGTTTTTTTAAATACAAACGATAAAATTTATAAGAGAGAAAGAAATCATTTCTGACAAGAGAAAAGAAAAGAAATCCTTTAATTTCTTTTCAAAAAAGAAAGATATGACAAATTTTTAGGATTAATGTTTATACAATGCGGCGCCAATTAAATCAATACTATAATATAATTATCTATAGATATATTCAATAACTTTGGTTTAATGATCTTTACTATTTTGTGATTTTTATAACAAAATTTCTTTATTGATGATATATCCACTTTATAGATAGAAGTGGGCTTCGAAGTTTTGAACAAAAAAGAAAAATCGTAACATTTAGTTTGACTTTTGACATAAACATGTTCTCTAAAGAGTGTGTCCTTGTTTTTAAAATAAAATTATTAAACAAAGAAAACAACAATTTATTTTTTTTGAAAATATGTTATTTTAGGAGTTTTTTTTTTTTAAAAAAATTGTTTTGTTTGTAAAACAAGTATACAAAACGTATTTTCATCTTTTTCCTTGCATTTTTATTTTCAAAAACATAAAAACGAAAACGAATCACGAACCAAACAGGGTCATATATTTTTTTTGCGAACCGAATTTTTTTTTAGTAATTTACAAAAAATTTTAAAATATTTTTATACATGTACATTCATAAACTTGAGTTTTTTTTTTTTTTTGTTATCAGGTTATAAACACTGAAAGACTAGTTTTGTACAAAATATATAGTAAAAACATTTAGAATATGTTTCAAATTTTATTTTATAAAATCTTTCCAAAAATCAATTATACTCCAAGATGTTTAAAAAATATATTTTCTAAAAGTTGGTTGTAGAATAAAAATTCTAAAAATAATTATCAAATAGAATTTAATTGATATAAGAATAAGTTATACTTTTAATCACTCTAAAATTTTAACATTTATATTTTCTAAAGTTATGGTTTAAAC
The DNA here is from genome assembly GCA_033996785.1 of Trichosanthes truncata. Lineage (NCBI taxonomy): Eukaryota > Viridiplantae > Streptophyta > Magnoliopsida > Cucurbitales > Cucurbitaceae > Trichosanthes > Trichosanthes truncata. Next base: position 26,650,727 of record JAWPNB010000009.1, read on the forward strand.
TTAAAGTTTCAAAGTTTCATTATTGCAAGGAATTCTAGAACTTAAGGCCTGGCAGGAGAGGCTACAAGCATGAATTTTAATTAATATAAGAAAAATCTAAAGTTTTTAGATTTTTGTCCAATTGATCTCTAGCTTTCAAGATTTATTTAACCATAAAGTTCTATTATTTGAGGCAACTATGAGGCCCTGGACAAAAAATTTTACTAGGCGCTTTTTTTTCTTTTGGGCAAAATGCAATTCAAAGATTCCTTCATCTTCATTTCGAGTTTGAATAACTACTTTCATTCTCACAAAGTTTAATCCATTTCTTGCTCTTTTATTGTGTCTTTAGCATTCTATGTGATGGAATATTAAAGAGAGAGAAAAGAAAAAATTATTGGTGATGAGAAATCAGTAAATGCACCCGATTATCCCAACTATGTTGGCACAACCTTAGCACCCTCATCATTTAACCCATCCCAAAGTAGTATTGATTAAAGATGATAAATTACATTCAATGTCATAAGTAACTATGTTGTCTACTTCATTCTGTCCAATCAATTCTTGAAACTCTCTCATAGAATCAAGATTCTCGTTCAAATCAACCGTTTGCTTGACCTTGTCTAGAGCTTCTCTTGCAGCTCGTCTTTGTTCTTGTATAGAGCATGTCCTTGGAATAGCAACACAACGATCAATACCAGAATTGGGAAAAAGTGCCTGTTGAGCTTTCAAAATGGTACCACCAAATCTGGCTTTCAACATTTGTACTCGAGCAAGCTTTGTGGGTGACAATGGTGGAGTTTTGAATTGAGATGATTTAGAATCACCATGAAATTTGTTGGTTCGAATAGTGGTAGAAGGTTTTACGGTGGTGGTAACTTTTCTTGAAAGAATCTTAGGGATTGAAGAACGACAAGCCAAATATCTCCGTTTTGTTTGCATCATCTTCATCTGTTGAATGAATGAATGATTCCAAATTAAAGAGAGAGTGAGAAGAAGAGGATTGAAACAATAATACCCATAACTATGGGTTCCGTTCATGAAATAATTAAAGTGAACCCCAACAGAAGAAGGATTTTAAACCCAAACTTGAGCGGCGACTGAACGGTGACTTTCCGGCGAACAACGAAAAATCACACACTTAAAAACACAGCAGAGAAGAAGTTTTGGTGGGCCGATGCCATTCCGACCGACTTAAATACGAAGCACTTCCATCGCAAAAATTAGTTTACGTTTTCCTACTGAAAATACAATCATATATACCTTTCTATGCTCGATGATTTCTCCGGCTTCTTCGCAATATTGAAACCCACTCACTCTTCTATCATTGGTATGAGGTTTTTTGAGAACCAAAAGCAAAGTCATGAGGGTTTATGCTCAAAGTAGACAATATCATACCATTGTAGAGATATGTGGAAGTCTGTTGTCCTTATCAGTTTAGTGCCAAGCTTTAATTAGATATATAGTATTTTGGATTGCTGATTTTCTAAAGCATCGGTTGAAGAGATGTACTCAAATATCTCAATTTAGTTGATTGATATATATATCTTAGTTATGAATTAATATTAATATTATATTCAACAAAATACACTTTAGTTTCTAGAGTATAAATTAAATTGACACGTGTCCCAAATTAAACTAATTAATTATGACAAAATTAACATGTGTCCCAAATTAAATTTAAAGACAAAAATCAGGAAGAAGAATTTAAACCCAAACTTCGAGCGGCGACGGGGATGAAGGGTGAGTTCGTAAGGCACAAATAAACACAGAGACGAACTGGAAGGGCAATGACTACTGAACATTGATTAAATATACGAATTCGAACAAACACTTCCATCGCAAACATATGAAACAACATGTTTACGTTCATAAGCTTTTTCAAGAATCATATATATATATATATATATATATATTCATATCTAAACAATATAAAAGAAAATTTCAAAAATAATACAAAACCAATCATACCTTTATGCTCGATGATCTCTCTGGCGATTTTCTAAAGCTGTGGATTGAAATATATATGCAGGCCGACTTAAGGTAATACTTTGGGAGCCAAATCACAATTAATCATATATATTACAAATTTAATCATATATATATATATATATAGAGGAGAACAAAGTAAGTTCATTCTAGCCACTTAAACTCTCTTAAAACTCTCTAACTCTCTCAAAGATTTTTTCTGACTTAAGCATTGGAGCCTGTGGCTTACACCACACCGGTGTCCAAGTTTTTTTTTTAAATTTTGTAACTTCCAACCCCCACCACCTTTAGTTTTTTTTTCTTCTATTCCTTCTTCTTTACGTCAGAAACTTACTGAATTTTATTTTGTTTTATTTTATTTTTTAATGTTGCAGCTCCTTTCTTCTTCTTCTTCCGTCTGTATCAGGTGTGTTATCTTGGTTTTTTTTTTTTTAAATAACGTTCTTCCTCATCTTTATCTTCTTCTTCTTTCATCAGGCAATAGGTGGATCTTTTTCGTCTTCTTCTTTTTTTTTTTTTTTTTTTAAATTCTAGCCTTCTTTTTCATAATATTTTTTTGACTTATTCTTCCTTTTTTCGATGATGTTCACGTCGATGTTTGCATTTTTTTTCTTTTTCTTTTTTTTAAAAAAAATTTTATGGTTTTTTCTTCAAGTCTAGTCGCTATTTTCAATGGAGTCGTCGGAGAATTCGTGGGTCGTTAGTCTAAATAGTCGGGAGTTTCTCATGCGCGACATGTAGGTGGCGGTTGAGTAGTGGCCGTCGTCTGAGTTGCCTAAGATTGCCAACAAATTTTTTAAAGGAGAAGAAAATAGCAACGATGATGATGCAAAGATTAAAGCTCCAGTAGTTGCTTTTCATCACTTTGATTCATGGCATATGATCGAATTGAGGAATGTGAAAGGACAGAAGAAAGCAATGGTTTTGGGCCAAGTTTGAATTTGGGCCCATGCCAAATTAGGGATTGGCACGGAAATACCATACCCCTTTTTTCTTAACTTCTTTTCCTTTTTTTTTCTAATTATTATTTTTTTTTAAAAAAAGGTTGCTTGCTTTCCTTCTTTTTAACATGCTCTTTTTTTTCTTGAATTGCCCCATTCTTTTTTTCTTTTTTTTTTCTTTGCCATTTTTTTTTGTTTTCTTCTTTTTTCTTAAGCTAACACCTCTTTGACTTTGCCTCATATTTTTTTTAAGGAATAAACTTCATTCGGCGGCCCTTTTTTCTTGAGGAATACCATATTGCTCATTAACTAGAGAATAAGAATTTAAGGTAATTCAACTTTTTTTTTTTTCTGTAGCTACAATGTCAATCTTAGTGTGGTTACACTTGTGAGACACTAGTGGTTCTGGGTGTACTTGCAGCTACTATTGTTCGTCGTTAATTAGCTCTTGTATCTATGACACTCTTCCATCTTAGCGCGAGTACACTTGTGGGCCCTAGCAGTTCTAGGTGTACTTGCAGCTACCCTCACCATTCAATGTTAGCTCAGGAACACTCAACCTTAACGAGGCCTATAGTGTTCCTGCAATCCCACTGCTCTTCGATGTTAGCTCAGGTACACTCAACCCTAACGAGGCCTATGGTGTTCATGCAGCTTTGCTGCTCTTCGATGTTAGCTCAAGAACACTCGACCCTAAGGAGACCTATGGTGTTCCTGCAGCTCCGATACTCTTCGATGTTAGCTCAGGAACACTCGATCCTAACGAGGCCTATGGTGTTCTTGCAGCTCCACTGCTCCTTGATGTTACCTCAAAGAAACTTTCAAGGTAAATCACATCTTCCTTCTTTTTTTTTTTTTTTTTGTATTTTGTTTTTGTATTTTTTGCTACAAGGTTCTTCGATATTTGCTCAGTGACACCACTGTTGGCTTGAAGCCTCCTAACTTGGTGAAAGAGTGAGCGGTAGTGAATGAAGCCTTTTGACTTGGCAAAGGAGCAAACTATGGCAGACGAAGGCTCCTAACTTGGTGAAGGAGTGGGCATCGGCAGACGGAGCCTCCTGACTTGGCGGAGGAGCTAGCACCGACGGATGAAGCCTTCTGACTTGGCGGAGGAGGGAACATCGATGGACTGAGCCTCTTGACTTGGAAGAGGAGCGAGCGTTAGCGGACGGAGCCTCCTAACTTGGCGGAGGAGCGAGCATCGGCAGAAGGAGCCTCTTGACGTGGCGGAGGAGCGAGCATCTGCAGACGAAGCCTTCTGACTTGGTAGAGAGCGAGTGTCGACAGACGGACCCTCCTGACTTGGCGGAGGAGTGAGCGTCGATGGACGAAGCCTCCTGACTTGGTGAAAGAGTGAACGACGACAGTTGTAACCTCTTGACTTAGAGATGGAGCAACATCTAAATAGTCCTCTACGAACTAAATTCTAACTTTTCACAAACCATAAGAACAAAATTTGTAATTTAACTTATCTATATACATATTAGTTATGAATTAATATTAATAATATATTGGGCAAAATACTCTTTAGTCCTTAGTATTTTGAAAATTGGTGTTTAAGTTACTGTTAGTTAGTTGTTTTTCTTGTTCTTTTTGCTTCCCTTCTTCTTCCTCTCTCTTCCATTGTGAAGAAGAAGCAATCACGCCTTTCGAATTGTAACTTAAATATATAATTTTCTTTTGGAATTTAAAAAGGTTTATATATAAGAAATAGAATTCTAAAATTATTTTAAGAAGGAGAAACACATTTCTCCTTCTCACCTAGGCAAATGTAGCTACAAACATTTTATTAAAATTATTTTGAGAACAGTGTATTTCTCCTCTTTAAAATTAACCAAACTTTTGTAAAACTTTCAAAGCATAAAACGGCCGCATCGTAATAAAATTGTTTCAAAGGAATAAGATGGAGGAAACCAAGGGAGGAAAAATTAAAGGAAGAGAGACTGTGGGAAGGGTAGAAGAGAGAGAGAAAATTTATTCAATGAGGTCACCATAATTGACCGTTAGATGTGGATTCAATAATCTACATGTTCATATTGTATACAAATTCAAAGTAATTTTGCAGTTTCTCTTTCATACATCCAACAATGTAAACTGTCAACCAAATTGTGGCGGTCTCTTCAAATAGTTTCTCGAAAGAGAGGAGGGAGAGAGAAATTGAAGGGAAAAGTAAGAAAAAAGAATCACATAAACTTTAAATAATATAAAATTTGATACTCCATTGAGAAATGGTCACTTCAATATGCCACATCATTTTTTTTATTAATCAATTTATTTTAGGATGAACAATTTTTCAAACTTCAACGACTAAAAATATCCCTTTAAAACTTTAGAGACCAAATAGACCAATTCTAAACCTTAGGACTATAATTTTGCTCTATTATATTATAGGTTAAAATACCATTTTGGTCCCTATACTTTGAGCTTTATTCCATTTTGGTCCATGTCCTTTTAAATGTCCAGTTTTAGTCCTTGTACTTTCAATAAAGAGTAAAATTGGTCCCTATGACAAGTTTGAAGTTAATTTTTATCAAAATTGGTTGAATAATAATAATAATTTTAATACAAGAAAATACACCATGTGAACATATTTTCAAAATTTATAGAGGAAATGCTAATATATACTAACTTTTTTTAAGAAAAATTAACAATAAACTAATAGTAGGGACCAATTTTAAGCTTTATTGAAAAGTACAGGGACTAAAATTGGACATTTGAAAGTACAAGGACCAAAATGGAATAAAGCTCAAAGTACAGGGACCAAAATGGTATTTTAACTTATATTATATAAACCTCTAAAATGAGCCCTAATTTTGATGAAATATTATAAAAATATAAGTTAAAAAATAAAAAACCAAATATAAATAAGGATACACAAAATATCGGTTATAGTCGGTTACTATAAAATATAACAAAAAAAAAACCAATATATAATCTAGTTAGTAATTTTCTTTCCTTATATATAGCTAATCACTATATAATTTAATTAGTAATTATTATTATTATAGTTAATCAATATCTAAATTAAACATTACTATATTAGATATATCAACCTATGGTAATCAATAACTATCATATGAAACTTAACAGTTTGGATGACTGATTGTGATTGGTTTGCAATGTTTATGAATCTTATTGTAGTTCTCTAAAAGTACTTGCTCATGGATTATTGATTTACTCGGAGAGCATACATATGTTTGGACAGTCAGAGATACTTGGTTGCTGTAGGACTCAAAGTGCTTGAGTTATTAGCTAAATAGTATGTAATGTCTGCTCGGGATGGTTGGATGTTGTCCGAGTGCAGCGTGCCTAAAAGCTCGAATGATTGGCTGGGGTTGGCAAATTAGAACACTTTAGATATATATATATATATATATATATACTATGTTCAGGGCCATTGTTTTATGTTTCCTGAGTTTAGAATGGTTTGAAACGTCTTGTGGTATTTAATATGTTTTAATTGGGCTTGGATGTAAACATGGGCATAATGACCATTATGGTTCCTAGCAAGCTCAAGGAGTTAAAGTTTGAGCGGTATGGTTTGAGGGCTATATATCGCCAGCGTGCATAGAGGCTATGGTTAAGTGAAGTTCAGGTTTAAGAGTGTTGTCGAGCTTGTGCATGAGTTTATGCTCGAGGTTCATGATGTGTGGTTAGTTGAAAAAGAGGTCACACTCATGCTATTGTTGTTGCTTGTTAATGAGTGGCCTTGGGTTATCTGCCGCTAGTAACTTCCTAAAAGAAAGAGAAGTTGGTTGCTTTCGTGTTAGCCTAGAAGGTAAATATCCAGTTAGACTACTTTGTTAAAGGTCAGGTTCGTGAAAAGTTTAGGCGAGCCTTGGTTCAAGTGTGACTGGGGCATAATTATCTGAACACTTTTGTAGCATATTTGCTTGGATAAGCAAGAGGTGTAGTCGGTGAGTGGTTGTTTCGAGTTTGTGCCTGAACCATATCTACCTACGTGTGTTTGTTGTTGTGCTCGTGTTTTCAGTTGTACTTGAGAGCTATGGGTGGATTTGTGGGAAAGGTTGGTGACTTGTTGAGTGGCTAGGCATGGTGATACCTCTTGACATTCTAAGTGTGTTGTGAGTGAGAATAAGCTCGTTGGTTGGCATCATTTACCCTTTTCCCATATGAGGCATAGGTGTTATGAGATATGAAGAGCATGAGGGTTGCTTTCCCTTTTTTCTCTTGTTATCTTAGGGGGCGATTCCCCCACTTTATTTAGAATGAGGGTTACTTTACTTCATTCAGTATGCTAACGGAGAAGGCGTTTCCCCATTGGATGTGCTTGGGAACCTCGGGCTAGGTTGTGGGTGTTGTTCTAATATGATGAGTGGGTTTGGCATTGTGAGTTACCTTGGAGGTTTCAAGATTGTAACGAATGAACGGAAGCCCGTTAGGCTAGTGCCAATTACCCTATTCTTTCTCCCCGTGCGAGCTTGTATTCCTAGGATGTTGTGAGATTGGAGGAGCCTGAGGGCTCCTTTCCCTTTTTGCTTGTGCTATCTCAGGGGGTGATTCCCCCACGATATTTAGAATGAGGGTTGTTTCCCTTCATTCGGTATGCTAGCCTAGGGGCGGTTGTCAACCGTTTCGAGCATGAGGATTGTTTTCCCTAATTGCGTTGTGCTAGCCAGAGTGGGCGATTCTCCCAAGATTGTAGGCGTGAGGGTTGCTTTCTTTCATTGTATTAGACCAGTCTAGGTTACATAACTCGTAGATATGGCACGAGGCTATACTAGAGAGGGGCCAAATTAACCTTGAACTGACGAAAAAACTCTAAAATGCTCCTTACACTCGATATCCTACAAAATAGGCAATAAACCTCATAAAAACTATTCAAAAGAGAACGAATTATTGGAGTTATGATAGGACTTTTCTGGTCCTATCAATGTACCATTTGAAAAGAAAATGCTCCTTACACTCGATATCCTACAAAATAGGCAATAAACCTCATAAAAACTATTCAAAAGAGCACGAATTATTAGAGTTATGATAGGACTTTTCTGGTCCTATCAATGTACCATCTGAAAAGAAAAGAAAGGTATAGCATGAGTGAGTATAAAAATACTCTGTAAGTAGCCTCACTTGAGGGACTAAAGCTACATTCATAATGAAAGCTCATGATACTAAATACATGCGGGGTCCTAACTAATTATACACAAATGTGTTTTGATACATATGGGGTCCTAACTGAAGACATGGAAACATTATGTCTAAGTGAGCAACTAACATATTCCAAAACTGTACCAACTTTGGTGCCTGTGTGGGTCAGTCATGTAAGGCCAAGCACCATTAGAGGTTAGTTGGCAACCCTCTGGTCGTACGAGGCCTATCCCAACACAGTACCTCATGAAAAACATTTTGGATAAACATACAGGAGAGCTACCCCCAAGCTGTACCAACTATGGTGCCTATGTGGGTCAGTTCTATAAGGAAAAGCGCCACTAAAGGTTAGTTGGTGACGCTCTAGTAGAACTAGGCCTATCCCATTATAGTACGTCATGAAAACATACATATCATCCATGGAAAGGTAATTGTCACTAACAATCATCATGAACTTGAGAATAAGCTTGCATATAATTGAGGCCCTCTAACTACCATGCTAAGAATCATAAACATTCAACACTAGTCCATTAAATAATTAGACCCATCTAATCACCATGCTAGAAAACATACTTAAGCAAATCACATACTTAAGAAAATCACAGGTCATTCTGAACATATCATCCAATAACCAACATGCATTCCCAATTTCATGTACTCCTTTACCCAAGATTTTAAGGTGTTCTATCCAATTAAGCTAATTATATTATAGTACTGATTTAATTGGCGCCACGTCATATAGATATTAATCCTAAAAATTTGTCACATCTTTCTCTTTTATAAAGGATTTCATTTCCTTTCTCTTGACATAAATTAAAAGATTTCTTTTCCTTTTTCTTGTCAGAAAGGATTTTTTTATCTCTCTACAAAATTTTGCCGTTTGTATGTGATGAAATAAAAAATTATTTCTCCCTCCATCATCCACCATCTTCCTTTCTCTTGCAGACAACAACAGGTTCAAATTCACTATAATAAAAAATAATTATATTAAATTAGTTTTTTTTTAAAAAATAATCTTACCAAATATATATTCATCTTTTCCGATGTTTTAAATTTTAAGGCTTTATTTGGTAATAATTTTATGTTTTGATTTTAAAGTTATTTTTGAAATCTAAGTCAATTTGAAAAACAGTTTAAAAAGCTATTTTGTTTAAATTTTTAAATTTAATTAAGATTTGAATAACATTTTTAATTCAACTTGATTCCATTTTAATTCTGGAATATCAATATAATTTAATTCTTTCAAAAAAATTATAAAATAAATAAAGCATAATTTATCATTATCATTAATAGGTTACAAATTTTGAAAAGTTTTACACTCCTTTTTGGTTCCTTAACTTTCAAATTTGTTCTATTTTAGTCTTTAAACTTTCAAAAAATAATAAATATTTTGGTGCTAGAAATGTCTATCATAGTCCCTAAACGAACCAAAAAAAAAAAAAAAAGAGAATTTTAGTCCTTTCTATATTACTTTGCTACTTAAAATCTTTATCTTATCTAATATTTTTCTCCAACCCATATGTTAGAATGCATGGTCACTTATACGTTAGTACACATGCTTGAAACCAAAATTATCAATTTCTTAAAACAAAATAAAGGGTAAGAATCAAAATGATTATTTTTTAAAAAGTTCAAGGATTAATTTTGACATTTTGAATGTTCATTGACCAAAATATGATAATTTTGAAAGTTTAGGAACCAAAATAAAATTTAAACCATTTTAAAATTATATAAAGGATGAATAAGTTAAAAAAAATGATTATCAACATTCTCAGTGATAACTTGTAGAATACACGTTATTTAGGTCCTAAAATTAAACCAAAAGCACTTCGAGAGACTCAATGCATAGAGAAATAGCATATTGTCACTTCATTTTGCAAGGTTTCCTTTTTAACATAGACATGCGCTGGAAGAACTAAAATTTATTAAGTGATGCTCCGTTGCGTCGAAAATGGAACCTAATTGATTTGTTATGCAGGATGCGCTGGAGATCAAGCAACAAGGAACCGAAGTCAGTGCGCTAAAAAGAATCTTGCATTGTTCTAGAAGTCAATGCAGTGCAAGGTAGCCAAAGATCCCAATGCAGGAGGCACTGTTGGTATGAAAAGAATGTCAGCTGATTGTACGGTGCCAAGACAAACTACCTTTCATATGGAGTGGTGCGTTTACAGTGAGCGGGGCACGTATAAAATTTCTAACGGCTCTTAAACTCTATAAATAGAAGACTGAGACTCAACTTTTAGGACTTGAAGCTTCCGCGCGAAAGAGATTCTCCTCCATTCAAGCACCCAACAGTACCAGGGCATCGTTGCTCGCTAGAGAAGAAGACATCACCGACCGGTTGCTCCCTTCTCTGTCAACGCAATAGTGTTCTGTTTATAGCTTTCCTTTAGTTTCCTATCATTTCTATCATAGGAGTAGAGTGGAATTGTTACAACCAGTTTTTATAATACAATCAAGTTAATATTCATTTTCTTCTTGCTTTAGCTTGTACTGTACCAATCTTTCTGCAATAAAGCTATCTTGTTTTATCTTCTTTTCTTTACATCTTTTCTGTTTATTTTCTTGGTTTGCTTAGTTAGTAAAATAGGATTGGTTTAAAGAAGAACCTTGTATGCAAACTTAATTCCTCATCATTCATGCAAAACTTGCTTTACTTTACAATGTTTTCTTGGTTGTTACTATTCTTTCATTACCTTCTTCCGTTTGGCCAACTAAGGTGAGGTAGTAGTACATTCGAGCACCGAGAGGGTAAGTGATAGCACACAAAAGTGTGCTATTTTTAGTTTTATATTCTTGCTAGTTTGTGGCTTTAAAGTGTGCTTTCATCTAAATGATCTGTTTATTTTGTAAGATTCAAGCAAATAAAGTGAAATTGAGCCTTTGGGGAAGATATTGAAGTAATTGGAGCGTAAAGGTGTGTTTTGGAGCATTGGAGTTAAGGGGAAGATAAGCTGCAACTATAGAGCCCGAGAGGACAGCCTCTCAATGTTGTCCATGGTTAATTTTAAAGTGAAGAAATACAATGTTCTCAAAATAATTTTAATGAAATGTTTGCCGCTACATTTTCTTGGGTGAGAAGGAGAAGTGTGTTTCTCCTTAAAATAATTTTAGAATTCTATTTCTTATACATAAACCTTTTTAAATTCCAAAAGAAAATTATCTATTTAAGTTAGAATTCGAAAGGCTTGATTGCTTTTTATTCACAATGGAAGAGAAAGAGAGGAAAAATAAGGGAAGCGAAACGCAAAAAAAAAAAAAAAAAAAAAAAAAAAAAAAAAAAAAAAAAAAAAAAAAAAAAACATCTAACTAACGGTAACTTAAGCACCATTTTTCAAAATACTAAGGACTAAAGAGTATTTTGCCCAATATATTATTAATATTAATTCATAACTAATATATATATAGATAAGTTAAATTACAAATTTCGCTCTTATGGTTTGTGGAAAGTTAGAATTTAGTCCATATGGGACTATTTATGAGAGTTTTATCAAATCATATAGAAGTCTATTTATGAGAGTTTTATCACATCATAGAGACTATTTATGAGAGTTTTATCAAATCATAAGATGAAACTCTAAATTTTAAAATCATAGGGACTAAATTATAACGTTGTACAAAGTATAGGGTCAAATTTGTAATTTAATCACACACACATACACATACACATATATATATATATGATTAAATTTGTAATATATATGATTAATTGTGATTTGGCTCCCAAAGTATTACCTTAAGTCGGCCTGCATATATATTTCAATCCACAGCTTTAGAAAATCGCCAGAGAGATCATCGAGCATAAAGGTATGATTGGTTTTGTATTATTTTTGAATTTTTCTTTTATATTGTTTAGATATGAATATATATATATATATATATATATATATATATGATTCTTGAAAAAGCTTATGAACGTAAACATGTTGTTTCATATGTTTGCGATGGAAGTGTTTGTTCGAATTCGTATATTTAATCAATGTTCAGTAGTCATTGCCCTTCCAGTTCGTCTCTGTGTTTATTTGTGCCTTACGAACTCACCCTTCATCCCCGTCGCCGCTCGAAGTTTGGGTTTAAATTCTTCTTCCTGATTTTTGTCTTTAAATTTAATTTGGGACACATGTTAATTTTGTCATAATTAATTAGTTTAATTTGGGACACGTGTCAATTTAATTTATACTCTAGAAACTAAAGTGTATTTTGTTGAATATAATATTAATATTAATTCATAACTAAGATATATATATCAATCAACTAAATTGAGATATTTGAGTACATCTCTTCAACCGATGCTTTAGAAAATCAGCAATCCAAAATACTATATATCTAATTAAAGCTTGGCACTAAACTGATAAGGACAACAGACTTCCACATATCTCTACAATGGTATGATATTGTCTACTTTGAGCATAAACCCTCATGACTTTGCTTTTGGTTCTCAAAAAACCTCATACCAATGATAGAAGAGTGAGTGGGTTTCAATATTGCGAAGAAGCCGGAGAAATCATCGAGCATAGAAAGGTATATATGATTGTATTTTCAGTAGGAAAACGTAAACTAATTTTTGCGATGGAAGTGCTTCGTATTTAAGTCGGTCGGAATGGCATCGGCCCACCAAAACTTCTTCTCTGCTGTGTTTTTAAGTGTGTGATTTTTCGTTGTTCGCCGGAAAGTCACCGTTCAGTCGCCGCTCAAGTTTGGGTTTAAAATCCTTCTTCTGTTGGGGTTCACTTTAATTATTTCATGAACGGAACCCATAGTTATGGGTATTATTGTTTCAATCCTCTTCTTCTCACTCTCTCTTTAATTTGGAATCATTCATTCATTCAACAGATGAAGATGATGCAAACAAAACGGAGATATTTGGCTTGTCGTTCTTCAATCCCTAAGATTCTTTCAAGAAAAGTTACCACCACCGTAAAACCTTCTACCACTATTCGAACCAACAAATTTCATGGTGATTCTAAATCATCTCAATTCAAAACTCCACCACTGTCACCCACAAAACTTGCTCGAGTACAAATGTTGAAAGCCAGATTTGGTGGTACCATTTTGAAAGCTCAACAGGCACTTTTTCCCAATTCTGGTATTGATCGTTGTGTTGCTATTCCAAGGACATGCTCTATACAAGAACAAAGACGAGCTGCAAGAGAAGCTCTAGACAAGGTCAAGCAAACGGTTGATTTGAACGAGAATCTTGATTCTATGAGAGAGTTTCAAGAATTGATTGGACAGAATGAAGTAGACAACATAGTTACTTATGACATTGAATGTAATTTATCATCTTTAATTAATACTACTTTGGGATGGGTTAAATGATGAGGGTGCTAAGGTTGTGCCAACATAGTTGGGATAATTGGGTGCATCTACTGATTCCTCATCACCAATAATTTTTTCTTTTCTCTCTGATCTATAATGTTCCATCACATAGAATGCTAAAGACACAATAAAAGAGCAAGAAATGGATTAAACTTTGTCAGAAGGAAAGTAGTTATTCAAAGTCGAAATGAAGATGAAGGAATCTTTGAGTTGCATTTTGCCCCCAAAAAAAAACCCTAGTAAAAATTTTGGTCCAAGGCCACAAAGTTGCCTCAAATAATAGAACTTTATGGTTAAATAAATCTTGAAAGCTAGAGACCAATTGCACAAAAATCTAAAAAATTTAAAATTTTCTTATATTAATTAAAATTCAGTTGATAATTATTTTTAGATATTTTATTCTTTAGCAACTTTTAGAAAATATTTTTTAAAATTTTTGGAGTATACTTTTTTTATCAAATAAAATTTTATCAATGTTTTGAAGGGCTAATTTTCGCAACAGGCCTCCACATGCTTGTAGCCTCTCCTGCCAGGCCTTAAGTTTTAGAATTCCTTGCAATAATGAAACTTTGAAACTTTAAGTTTAAACCATAACTTTAGAAAATATAAATGTTAAAATTTTAGAGTGATTAAAAGTGTAACTTATTCTTATATCAATTAAATTCTATTTGATAATTATTTTTAGATTTTTTATTCTTCACCCAACTTTTAGAAAATATATTTTTTAAACGTCTTGGAGTATAATTGATTTTTGGAAAGATTTTATAAAATAAAATTTGAAGCATATTCTGAATGTTTTTACTATATATTCTGTACAAAACAAGTCTTTCAGTGTTTATAACCTGATAACCAAAAAAACTCAAGTTTATGAATGTACATGTATAAAAATATTTTTAAATTTTTTGTAAATTACTAAAAAAATTCAGCACGCAAAAAAAATATATGACACCGTTTGGTTCGTGATCTGTTTTCGTTTTTATGTTTTCATAAATAAAAATGCAAGGAAAAAGATGAAAATACATTTGATATACTTATTTTAAAAAACAATTTTTTTTTAAAAAAAAAAAGTCCTAAAATAATTTATTTTCAAAATTAATAAATTTGTTGTTTTCTTTGTTAATTGATTTTGTTTTAAAAAATTACAAAAACAAGGACACACTCTTTAGAGAACATATTTATGTCAAAAGTCAAATTAAATGTTAAGATTTTTCCTTAATTTTTCTCATCAATGTTTTATAAAAAAAAAAAAAAAAAATTGTTATAAAAACCACAAAATAACAATGATCATTAAACTACAATTATTGAATAATCTATAGATAATTATATTATATTACTGATTTAATTGGCGCCACGTCGTATAAACATTAATCCTAAAAATTTTTCATATCTTTTTTTTTATAAAGGATTTCATTTCCTTTCTCTTGCAAGAAATTAAAGGCTTTTTTTTTCCTTTCTCTTGTCAAAAAGAATTTCTTTCTCTCTTATAAATTTTATCGTTTGTATCTAGAGAAACCAACAATTTTTCTCCCTCCATTATACACCAGCTTCCTTTCTCTTGCGAGGAACAACAGATTCAAATTCACTATAATAAAAAATAATTAGATTAAATTATTTTTTTAAAGAATAAATTTTACCAAATACATATTCATTTGTTCCAATATTTTCAAATTCATAACCAAACAATTTACAAATTTTAAATTCAAATTTAAAATTTTTAAAATGGAACCAAAAGTGTTTTTGAAAACCAACTTTTGGGTCAAGAACCAAATGGGCCTATGATTTTTGTAAAAGAAAAAGCAAAAAAAAAAACAAACGTTTCTTTCTGTAATGAACCGACTTCTTAGCTGGAATTTTGAAGATCGCTACCACATGTATGCTAAAGATGACTTTGTAAGTAAAGCGAAAAATTACTAGAGCTAACAAATGACCTTTCATAAATAGAGATACTGGTTTAAATTTCAAAAGAAAATTTGAGTTCGGGATCCCAACAAAACATTTAGAACAATTTTAAAGATTATTCAAACATTTATTTCCAAAAATAAATGAAGAAAGAATATTTAAGTAATTTCAAACAAATAAATAATGCATAAAAAGATGAAGCTAGGAATTCTTAAGATCTTAAGGAACTCTGGTCCATCACTATCTTAATAGCCTCGCCATAATGAACGCCCTCGCCACACGTCTTGTAAGTTCATGTATGATCGAGAACTTTAATATAGACTCCATCAAATAAATTTATAAGTCGAAACGTAACTAAAACCTTGCAGTAAAGTTGGTTGGGTCGAACCACAAGGAAGTCTTCTATTGGTAATTTTCTCTTTCTAATTGAATCATGTAATGTAATTAGGGGGGCTTTAATGCAAAAATGTAAATTGCCTTGAATTAAATTGCAAAAATGTAAATGAAATATAAGGATAGAAATTAGACTAACCAGGCACCAATTTGGAGTCACGTCGGGATTAATTTGTGCAACGCCAATCATAAGTATCTAAGAATATAATTTCAGAATAAAAAAGTAATGCCCGACTTATTCAGGGTCGTTAATTTCGAATTTTGGAGTTAAAATTTGGTTGTTGGGCTAAATTAAAATTTACTGAGTTTGGAAGGGGCAAAATTGGAATGAAAATATGGTTTGAGGGCATTTTTTGTTTTTGGATTAAATGAAAAAAAAAAAAAGAAAAAAAATATATGTTCTCTCTCCCACAATTTTCTTCTTTTTCTTCTTCTTATCTCCCTCTCTTCTTCTCGAAAATCTCACTCTCTCCCTCTCTCTCTTTCCCTTCCCCGAATTGCAGACCCATGCCCCACCTCCTGTGTTTTCGTCTTCCTCTCACACACAACTATTTGCCGGAACGCTGCTGAACCACCGCTCGCTGCTCCCCTCTGCATCATGAACCCAGCTGCCAGTTTTCACAGATCGCTCGCCGGAGTCACACGTCGCCCTGTTGTCAGATCTGCTGTCAATCAAAGCTTAAACGCGCCGCCACTGCTCCTCCACGCGTGGGCAGTGGCGTTTTCGAGTACCCACGGCCTGACAAGTCTGTTTCTACGAGGTAAGTCTGTTTAAGGCTTGGTTCTTGGCCGTTTTTCGTATTTCGAGTGTGACCCATGACTTGTTGGACTCCATTTCAAAATACCCATAACCTTTGGATATCAAATATGTGAATTTGGACCTTTTGGAGCTAAAACTAGCAAGCTTTCAGTTCGTTTTGAAGTGGGTAACGCTCTTTTTGTCGTGGGTAAGAGTTTCGAAAATGATTCTAAGTAGTTTATGGGTTGTTTTGATGTTTCAAAACTTGTCCATAATGCGTTGGACTTTTTCAAGGTTACCCATTGCATTTGGAGGTCGGGTTGTCGAGTTCGGACCAAGTCGACGTTAATTTCAGCAAGTGAAGGTGT
This sequence comes from Trichosanthes truncata, assembly GCA_033996785.1. Taxonomy (NCBI): domain Eukaryota; kingdom Viridiplantae; phylum Streptophyta; class Magnoliopsida; order Cucurbitales; family Cucurbitaceae; genus Trichosanthes; species Trichosanthes truncata. The sequence goes on from JAWPNB010000009.1 coordinate 26,667,463, forward strand.
TGTTTGGATAAGTTTTTTTAGGTAATTTCCATCTCAACTCTATTGAACGCTCATGGTTGGATCTTAGAATGGTTTGTTAACTATTGTTAGGACTTTGTTTAGTGAGTTGGGATCAAGTATTTGAGTTCCAAGTTGCCTTAAATCTTGGAATTATTTGGATAAATTCTCTACCACAAAGGGCTAAGTTTACGTTGTTGCTGGAAGTGTTTTGCAAGTAGATTTTGAAATTCCAATTAAAGTTTGTGTGATTGCAAATACTAAGCATTATCACCTTTGAAATTACTTTAGGTGGTGCAAAGGAGTTTCTAGGCGAAGGAGTTTTAAATTCTCTTGTACTCACTATTGAAAGGTAAGTAGTCAATTGGATTTAAGCCCTTTAAGTTCCTATTTGAATTTATTGTATGTTGGAAATTTGTGAATTGTGCAAGCATGCCCGATTTGTGTTTATGAAGCATGTGTAGTGTCTAAATATGTGTACGTGAGACATGGAGTGTTTGTCTGATTTAATCTGAGATTTATCGTGATGGGCTTAATCACATGGCTAATGTTGTTAAGAAAACAAAATTGCAAAGTAATGCTTGGTTATTGTGATCAGTGTGTAGAACCTTGGATGAGTCTGCCCGAGGTTATGAATGGTATCCATGTTCGTGTATGCATAACAGTTTGGATGACTGATTGTGATTGGTTTGCAATGTTTATGAATCTTATTGTAGTTCTCTAAAAGTACTTGCTCATGGATTATTGATTTACTCGGAGAGCATACAGATGTTTGGACAGTCGGAGAAGCTTGGTTAGGCTGTAGGACTCAAAGTGCTTGAGTTATTAGCTAAATAGTATGTAATGTCTACTCGGAATGGTTGGATGTTGTCTGAGTGCAGCATGTCTAAAAGCTCGAATGATTGGCTGGGGTTGGCAAATTAGAACACTTTAGATATATATATATATATATATATATATATATATATATATATATATATATACTATGTTCAGGGCCATTGTTTATGTTTCCTGAGTTTAGAATGGTTCGAAACGTCTTGTGGTATTTAATATGTTTTAATTGGGCTTGGATGTAAACAGGGGCATAATGACCATTATGGTTCCTAGCATGCTCAGGGAGTTAAAGTTTGAGCGGTATGGTTTGAGGGCTATATATCGCCAGCGTGCATAGGAGCTATGGTTAAGTAAAGTTCAGGTTTAAGAGTGTTGTCTCATGAGTTTATGCTCGAGGTTCATAATGAAAGCTCATGATACTAAATACATGTGGGGTCCTAACTAATTATACACAAATGTGTTTTGATACATATGAGGTCTTAACTGAAGACATGGAAACATTCTGTCTAAGTGAGCAATTAACATATCCCAAAACTGTACCAACTTTGGTGCATGTGTGGGTCAGTCATGTAAGGCCAAGCACCATTAGAGGTTAGTTGGCGACACTCTAGTCGTACGAGGTTTATCCCAACACAGTACCTCATGAAAAGTATTATGGCTAAACCTACAGGAGAGCTACCCCCAAGCTGTACCAACTATGGTGCCTATGTGGGTCAATCCTGTAAGGAAAAGCGCCACTAAAGGTTAGTTGGTGACCCTCTAGTAGAACTAAGCCTATCCCATTATAGTACGTCATGAAAACATACATATCATCCATGGAAAGGTAATTGTCACTAACAATCATCATGAACTTGAGAATAAACTTGCATATAATTGAGGCCCTCTAACTACCATGCTAAGGACCATTCAACACTAGTCCATTAAATAATTAGACCCATCTAATCACCATGCTAGAAAACATACTTAAGAAAATCACAGGTCATTCTGAACAGATCATCCAATAGCCAACATGCATTCCCAATTTCATGTACTCCTTTAACCAAGATTTTAAGGTGTTCTATCCAATTAAGCTAATTATATTATAGTACTAATTTAATTGGCGCCACGTCATATAGATATTAATCCTAAAAATTTGTCATATCTTTCTCTTTTATAAAGGATTTCGTTTCCTTTCTCTTGACATAAATTAAAAGATTTCTTTTCCTTTCTCTTGTCAGAAAGGATTTCTTTATGTCTCTAAAAAAATTTGTCGTTTGTATGTGATGAAATAAAAAATTATTTCTCCCTCCATTATCCATCATCTTCCTTTCCCTTGCGGACAACAATAGGTTCAAATTCACTATAATAAAAAATAATTATATTAAATTAGTTTTTTTTTTAAAAATAATTTTACCAAATATATTCAATTTCGATGTTTTAAATTTTAAGGCTTTATTTGGTAATAATTTTATGTTTTGATTTTAAAGTTATTTTTGAAATCTACGTCAATTTGAAAAACAGTTTAAAAAGCTATTTTGTTTAAATTTTTAAATTTAATTCAGATTTGAATAACATTTTTAATTTAACTCGATTCCATTTTAATTCTGGAATATCAATATAATTTAATTCTTTCAAAAAATTATAAAATAAATAAAGCATAATTTATCATTATCATTAATAGGTTACAATTTTTGAAAAGTTTTACATTCCTTTTTGGTTCCTTAACTTTCAAATTTGTTCTATTTTAGTCTTTAAACTTTCAAAAAAATAATAAATATTTTGGTGCTTGAAATGTCTATCATAGTCCCTGAACGAACCAAAAAAAAAAAAAAATTTAGTCCTTTCTATATTATTTTGCTACCTAAACTCTTGATCTTATCTAATATTTTTCTCAAACCCATATGTTAGAATGCATGGTCACTTACACGTTAGTACACATGCTTGAAACCAAAATTATCAATTTCTTAAAAACAAAATAAAGGGTAAGAATCAAAATGATTATTTTTTAAAAGTTCAAGGATTAATTTTGACATTTTAAATGAATGTACTTAAGAAAATCACATGTCATTCTGAATAGATCATCCAATAACCAACATGCATTCACAATTTCATGTACTCCTTTGTCTAAGATTTTAAGGTATTCTATCCAATTATGCTAATTATATTATAGTACTTATTTAATTGGCGCCACGTCATATAAAGATTAATCCTAAAAATTTGTCATATCTTTCTCTTTTATAAAGGATTTAGTTTTCTTTCTCTTGCCATAAATTAAAAGATTTCTTTTCCTTTCTCTTGTCAGAAAGGATTTCTTTATCTCTAAAAAACTTTTCCGTTTGTTTGTCACAAAATAAAAAATTCTTTCTCCCTTCATTATCCACCATCTTCCTTTCTCTTGCGGACAACAACAGGTTCAAATTCACTATAATAAAAAATAATTATATTAAATTAGTTTTTTTTTAAAAAAATAATTTTACCAAATATATATTCATCTTTTCCTATGTTTTAAATTTTAAGGCTTTATTTGGTAATAATTTTATGTTTTGATTTTAAAGTTATTTTTGAAATCTAAGTCAATTTGAAAAACAGTTTAAAAAGCTATTTTGTTTAAAATTTTAAATTTAATTAAGATTTGAATAACATTTTTAATTTAACATGATTCCATTTTAATTATGGAATATCAATATAATTTAATTCTTTCAAAAAAATTATAAAATAAATAAAGCATAATTTATCATTATCATTAATAGGTTACAAATTTTGAAAAGTTTCAAATGAAGGGAATAATCTAATTAAACCCAAGCGGAAGTGTAGGAATCAATTTGAGTTTATTGAGAATTAAATAATTATATTAGGGTTAAGCATAACATACCTTAAAAATATGAAAATTCTTCTGGTGTTGTTGATTTCTTCCACAAATCCTTCCTAGCTATGGCTCAAACAAAATACAAAGAGGTTTGTGGGAACCTTCTTGAAAATAGAAAGAGAGAGTGAGAGGAGAATTTCAAGAGTTTTTTTCCCTTATTTTTGTGATATTCTCAATGGCTCACCCCTAGGGTCCTTTTTATAGTGGCCTACGGAAAATAATTAAATAATATATTTTAATATCTAATATATTAAAATACATTTATCTAACTGATTTGAATCAAATTCAAACCTTTACAAATTCTCCTACGACATCTATTTCCTTATTCGAATCTAATTCAAATTTAATAAATATCTTTTATTTAATGTATCATAATACATTAATAATTTATTTGATATTTAATGTATCATATACTATAAATATATTTTGTATCATTTAATATATCACATATATTAAATTTTAATTTGAACATTTCAAAAATTTCTCAACGAAATTGATCCCTATTTGTTCATATGAGCTAGCAAGAGGACCCTATGGACCTATAGATTATAAGCTCCAATGATATAAAATCAATTAATTAAACTCTTTAATCAATTAATTTTCATTCATTAACTATAGGTCACTCCACTATAGACCTAGAGTTGCACTCTTATGCGCTATAGAACAAGTTGTGTCCATCGATCTAATCATTACATGCAAGTCGATCATTCACAAGTTGTTCATAATTATAGCTGGATCAAAAATCCATTTTACCCCTATAATTACATCTTATACCATAAGTACCACTGATCCTCCAATGAACAATTTGTTTATGATCCAACCATAAACTAAGTCCCTCTAGAGCCAGTGAGAGGGTGGGGCCCCATTGTTCAAATCCCGAAATTAGCACTTGAGGAAACTACTCATCTACTTCTCTTATATGGGAAGAAGTGAATTTCATCTCGTGAAATTATGTTCCCAGCTCCCTATTTGGTCAAGTCCCCAAAATTGTAGTCTTATTGAATCAGCTACAAAAGTCATTATCACCCATGCAAATCAAAGGACGAGCTCTCATAGGCAGGAGTTCATAACTCACTCAGGATTAAGATTGAGTCGCATATGATCATTCTGTGAAATATTAATCTTCTTAATTAAAGGATTTATAAAGAGAGATTAAATATTTCGTGGTACAATCTTATACAAACTCATTGTATAGGATACCCCCACTTACCTGTCTCCACATGAATGATTTGGATCAAATCATTTGTAGCAATTATAAAGTGGGTCGTATCAATAGTGTTACCAAGATAAGACACCTAATCTTATCCATATACTATAGACTCTTTAGGTTATTTTTTGAACACGATCCTCCTGTATGTCAACTACATATTGTTCAAGATTACAATAATAACCTTGGATTTTACACAATATTGGATAATGTTATACACAATGTAAAATAATAAATTATTTTATTAATAAATGAGAAAAATGTTTAATTAAAAAAAAAACGATCTTTAGGTCACAAATCCTAACATCTAATTCCTTTTTGGTTCCTTACCTTTCAAATTTTTTCTATTTTAGTCTCTAAAATTTTAAAAAATAATAAATATTTTGGTTCTCGAAATGTCTATCATAGTCCCTAAACGAACCAAAAAAAAAAAAAACTATTTTAGTCCTTTCTATTTTACTTTGCTACTTAAAATCTTGATCTTATCTAACATTTTCTCCAACCCATATGTTAGAATGCATGGTCACTTACACGTTAGTACACATGCTTGCAACCAAAATTATCAATTCTTAAAAACAAAATAAAGGGTAAGAATCAAGATGATTATTTTTTAAAAGTTCAAGGATTAATTTTGACATTTTGAATGTTCATTGACCAAAATATGATAATTTTGAAAGTTTAGGGACCAAAATGAAATTTAAACCATTTTAAAATTATATAAAGGATGAATAAGTTAAAAAAAATGATTATCAACATTCTTAGTGATAACTTGTAGAATACAAGTTATTTAGGTCCTATAATTAGACCAAAAGCACTTCGAGATACTCAACACATAGAGCAATAGCATCTTGTCACTTCATTTTGTAAAGTTTCCTTTTTAACATAGACATGTGCTGGAAGAACCAAAATTTACTAAGTAATGCTACGTTGCGTCGAAAATGGAACCTAATTGATTTGTTATGCAGAATGCGTTGGAGACCAAGCAACAAGGAACCGAAGTTAGTGCGCTAAAAAGAATCCTACATTGCGCTAGAAGTCAATGCAGTGCAAGGTAGCAAAGATCCCAATGCAAGAGGCACTGTTGGTATAAAAAGAATGTCAGCTGATTGTGCGGTGCCAGGACAAACTACCTTTCTTATATGGAGTGGTGCGCTTATAGTGAGCGGGGCGCGTATCAAATTTCTAGCGGCTCTTAAACTCTATAAATAGAAGGCTGAGACTCAACTTTTGTGACTTGAAGCTTCCGCACGAAAGAGACTATCCTCCATTGAAGCACCCAACACTACCAGAGCATTGTTGCTCGTTGGAGAAGAAGATGTCGCCAATCGGTTGTTCCCTTATCTGTCAACGCAATAGTGTTCTGTTTATAGCTTTCCTTTAGTTTCCTATCATTTTTATCATTGGAGTAGAGTGGAATTGTTACAACCAGATTTTATATTACAATCAAGTTACTATTCATTTTCTTCTTGCTTTAGCTTGTACTGTACCAAACTTTATGCAATAAAGCTATCTTGTTTTATCTTCTTTTCTTTACATCTTTTCTGTTTATTTTCTTGGTTTGCTTAGTTAGTAAAATGGGAGTGGCTTAAGGAAGAACCTTGTATGCAAACTTCCTCATCACTCATGGAAAACTTGCTTTAGCCTACAATGTTTTCATGGTTGTTACTATTCTTTCATTACTTTCTTCCGTTTGGCCAACTGAGGTGAGGTAGTAGTACATTCAAGCACCGAGAGGGAAAGTGATAGCACACAAAAGTGTGCTATTTTTCTTTTTTATATTCTTGCTAGTTTGTGGCTTTAAAGTGTGCTTTCATCTAAATTATCTGTTTATTTTGTAGGATTCTAGCAAATAAAGTGAAATTGAGTATTTGGGGAAGATATTGAAGTAATATGAGCGTAAAAGTGTGTTTTGGAGCATTGGAGTTAAGGAGAAGATAAGCTACAACTATAGAACCTGAGAGGACAGCCTCTCAATGTAGTCCATGGTGTCTCAACGTTGTCAAAGCAATCAAACAAAGCTTCACTTTCCGCAAGAGTAGCTTTGAAATGCAACTTTTTCTTTGAAAGTTTTACAAAAGTTTGGTTAATTTTAAAGTGGAGAAATACACTGTTTTCAAAATAATTTTAATGAAATGTTTGTCGCTACATTTTCCTAGGTGAGAAGGAGAAGTGTGTTTCTCCTTCTTAAAATAATTTTAGAATTATATTTCTTATATATAAACCTTTTTAAATTCCAAAAGAAAATTATCTATTTAAGTTAGAATTCGAAAGGTGTGATTGTTTTTTCTTCACAATGGAAGAGAAAGAGAGGAAGAATAAGGGAAGCGAAATGAAAAAAAGAAAACATCTAACTAATGGTAACTTAAGCACCATTTTTCAAAATACTAAGGACTAAAGAGTATTTTGCCCAATATATTATTAATATTAATTCATAACTAATATAAATTAATATTAATAATATATTGATAACTAATAGATAAGTTAAATTACAAATTTCGTTCTTATGGTTTGTGGAAAGTTAGAATTTAGTCCATACGATTTTAAAAGTTAGAATTTAGTCCGTAGGGGACTATTTATGAGGGTTTTATCAAATCACATATGTTTACATGTGATTTCAACCAAGAAAGGGAAATACGACATGTGTAAATGAATTTAATTTTATATTAATTTGAATGTAGTGGAGTACAATCTCTAATTTGTTCCTCTGATTCTTCCTCTCAAATATACATTTGTCTCGAGGGCTTTGCAGCTTGTTCTCGAATGTGGATTTGTCTTGAGGGCTTCGCAGCTTGTTCTCGAATGTGGATTTGTTTTGAGGGCTTTGTAGCTTGTTCTCAAATGTGAATATGTCTAGAGGGCTTCACAGCTTGTTCTCGAATGTGGATTTGTTTTGAGGGCTTTGCAGCTTGTTCTCGATCTTTAAAGTCTTCTAGTCTTCAAGGCTCTGGTTCAGAGAGTGTTTGATCTTCAGGAGTTTAGGAGTCTTTTGGTCTTTGTTTATGAATTCTCTCTAAGTTCTCTAGAGAATTTCAACTTCAGAACCCCTCATATGGAGGAAGGAGATCTCTATTTATAGAGCTCCCTAAGGCCCCCAAGTGGGCTTGGGTCTGACTGTTGAACTGGGTCTGGTGGACTTTGGGTCAGGTCCTTTAGACTGTGCATGGTTAACTTTGGGCTTGGCCTTTGGACTGAGATTGGCTGACCTTGGGCCTAGACTTTGCTCGATTATGGCCTCCCATTTGGGCTGTCTAAAATTGGCCCAAATTTCATATAACCCAATTGCATATTTGGATTTGACTTAATTTAATTTAGGGATACATGCAAAATTAAATAATCCCTAATTAAATAAATAATTTTGTCACTAATTTTAATTAATGACATGGCAATTCTGATTGGCCAAAATTTCTATTCCAACAAATCCATCCTTTTTGAGATTTATGCACTAGTATGTGTGAGTGAATCTCGAAAAAGATACTTTGGAATCAAAATTTAAGGTATTTGCTCCTAAATTGGACTCCATTTGATGTGCCAATTCATCAAAATATGAATTTGGGTCATAATTTTGATTTTCTTATTTGGCATAAAATTTTTATCTGAACTTAGTAGAATTTATGTTCCACCTTAATTCAAATTATGAATTTGGGGTGGGGTTAAAATTCTACCAATTTTTTTTACTTGAAATTGGAATAGGATTTGGAGTTCTATCCAACTTTTTTTTTTTGTTTGAACTTGGAATAAAATTTGAAATTTACTCCAATTTTTATTTGGGATAAAATTTGAATTATGCCCAAATTTTGGCTTTGAATAGAATTCAAATTTTACTTGCTTTGAATTTGGAGTAAAATTTGAAGTTGGATCTTAACCAAATCTTGATTTGAGGAAATTTGGATTATGCCCAAATTTTGATTTGAGAGATAAAATTAAAATTCTACCATAATTTTGACTTCAATAGAATTAACTTTATCTAATCTTTGATTTGGGATAAAATTTGGATTATGTCCAAATTTTGCTTTTTTGAGATAAAATTGAAATTCTACCATAATTTTGACTTCGATAGAATTAATTTTATCTAATTTTGATTTGAGCTAAAATTTGGATTATGCCCAAACTTTGCCTTTTGAGATTAAATTGAAATTCTACCATGATTTTTACTTGGATAGAATTAATTTTATCTAATTTTGATTTGGGATAAAATTTGGATTATGCCCAAACTTTGCTTTTTGAGATAAAATTGAATTTCTACCATGATTTTGACTTCGATAGAATTAATTTTATCTAATTTTGATTTGAGATAAACTTTGGATTATGCCCAAACTTTTCCTTTTGAGATAAAATTCTACCAAATTTCAACTTTAGATTTGGAATATAATTTTAATTTGGCTTGTAGTCAATTTTTAATTTGAGATAAAATATGCCAAAATTTAATTTGAGACGAAATCCTATCCAATTTCGATTTGGATTTTGGAATAGAACTTGAATTTTGAGTTTGTAGTCAACTCATCCCAAAATTCAAACTTTAATATCACAAAATTTGAATTTTGTATGGTCTTTGGATTCAAATTGGTTTTGATTTGATCTTCTTGGTATTATCTTTAAATTTAAATCAAATGTAATTTTATCTTTTCCTCCACTATAAATAGAGGAGATGGGTCTTCCATCAATTCACATCAACAAAGAGTGAGTGGAGCTTCGCACCGAGGAATGAGGAATATGCAAGTCCCAATTTTTTTCTTTAGATTTTTTTTCTTTTTTTTTCTTTTTTTTTTCACGTTTTTTTTTTGCATTTGCAAGATTTGCAAATACTTTTACTATAGAAAAGAATATCGTATTAATCCACAAAAAGGTAAACATGTAGGTAATTTTTTTTAATATAATACATGCCTCTTGTTGTTATTCTTGATTTGCAGCTAAGATGTCTTCTTCAACTTTGAAGGTGACCAACCCTTGATTCAGGCGGAATTAAGGATGGCACTTTCAGCAGCTTCGATGTCTTCTTCAACTTTAAAGATGACCAACCCCTGATTTAGGCGGAATTAAGGATGGCACCTTTAGCAGCTTCGACGTCTTCTTCAACTTTGAAGGTGACCAACCCCTGATTCAGGCAGAATTAAGGATGGCACCTTCAACAGCTTCTATGTCTTCTTCAACTTTGAAGGTGACCAACCCCTGATTCAGGTGGAATTAAGGATGACACCTTCAGCCGCTTTGACATCTTCTTCAACTTTGAAGGTGACCAACCCCTACTTCAGGGGGAATTAAGGATGGCACATTCGACAGCTTCGACGTCTTCTTCATCTTTGAAGGTGACCAACCTTGATTCAGGCGGAATTAAGGATGGTACCTTCACAACTGCTTCAACTTCAACATTGGAGGTGACCAAACTCCTGGCTTAGGCTAAGGATGACTCACCTTCACAGCTTCTTCTACTTCAACTTTGAAGGTGACCAAACTCCTAGCTTAAGCTAAGGATGGTCCGCCTTCCACTTTGTTTCATCGTGGTCCTGCTTCACCCTTGGATTCGTTCCAACTTTGGAGGTGGCCAAATCCTTACTCAATTCCTGACTCAGGTGGAGTTAAGGATGACCCTCCTTTTGTTAGCTTCGTCCTTTTCTTTTTTGCAAAATTGTTTTGTTAACTTTTTCCTCAATTTTTATTAGGAAACTTTACCTCATTGTTTCTCCAAATAACCCTCATCAACTTGACGATGAAGCGACAAAAATCCTCAAACTTGAAGATGGCGGAGTGGCAGCGAAGCCTTTGAACTTGGAGATGAGGCGATGGCGTAACCTTCGAACTTGGAGGTGGCAGGGCGATGGCAAAGTCTTCAAACTTTGAGAAGAAATTATGATGAAGCCTTTAAACTTAGAGAAGAAGCGACGATGAAGCCTTCGAACTTGGAGAAGAAGCAACAACGAAACCTTCGAACTTGGAGAATAAGTGATGACGAAGCCTTTGAACTTCAAGGTGAGGCGACAGTGCAACCTTCGAACTTGGAGACGAAGTGATGACGTAACCTTCGAACTTAAAGAAGATGAAACCTTCAAACTTTGGAGAAGAAGCGACGACGAAGCCTTCGAATTTTGGAGAAGAAGCGACAGCGAAGCCTTCAAACTTGTGAGAAGAAGCGACGACGAAACCTTCGAACTTTATTGGAAGTGAGCGACGAACCGAAATTAAGGAGAACGAAGCTCAAACTTTAGAAGGAATGGGCGACAAACTGAACTTGAAGAGGTCAAAGCTCTAACTTTAGTAGAGTGAGTGACGAACCGAACTTGAAAAGGTTGAAGCTTGAACTTTAGTGGGAGTGAGCGACGAACCGAACTTAAGGATAATGAAGCTCAAACTTTACAGGAAGTGATTGACGAACAGAACTTGAAGAGGTTGAAGCTCAAACTTTAGTGTAGTGAGCGACGAACCGAACTTGAAGGGGTTGAAGCTCGCTCGTATGCATTCAACCTGCAACGTCTTGTTTCCTGGGATGAAAAAATATATATATTTTTTGGAGACTGAACTTAAAAGTTTTTTAAGCTGCCTACGTACCCTTAAGGAAAGGGATCAAGTCATAACGTAGTTCAATGGATTTTTTTTTAGGCTGTTTACCTTTTAAGCTCATGCGGGCCAAAAGTATCATGCAATTTAGGCTCTTGCGATGAGGAGCTCTCTTTACATTTTAGATGCTTTTGTCTTCATCATAGTCTTGATCAGATCCTTCATTTGTAGGATTTGTTATGATGACGACATTTTTCTTTACCTTCAAGAAATACTCCGTGTTTGTGAGAATGAAAAACTTCCTTTTCATACGAGAAGGAACAAGACTGTGAATCTTTTTGTCACTGTGCCTTTAAGGAACTCATCTTCCTTTCTTGTTGATCGTTTATTACTTTGAGACGATCAAATACAGATGTTGAAGGTTGATTTTTCCTCGATGTGGAGATGCTTAGCCTTTGGAAAACTGAAGTTTGGGTTGAGACAGAAGTTGGACTTTGGTTTTCTTCTTTTGTCGCAGACATACTCATCCTTTGGAAGACTGAAGGTCGAGTAGTTGAAGGCTTGATGCGATCAAAGACAGAAGTCTTTTGCTCGACTTCTTTTGAATCATCAACTTCTTCCACATGGTGCAAGATGAACTTGCCCAATCTTCTTCTTTTTCCACTGGAAGGAAATCTCTCGAGAAGAATTCCTTTAAGGTCACCGATTGGCAAGGTTGGGAACACTTTTTATCTCCCTTCCTCTCAGGTTTAAGTTTCCTTGAATTTTTCTTCCTTTGATATATGTCCTTTATTCTGAAGGGGCGATGTTCCTTCTGAACAACATGTTGCTCTGGTTTCTTCTGATGAGACATAATGGCCAACCCTTTGTCTTCATCATCAAGGGGTTTGACCACGTCTTGGAGTTTGTTTTTTGGTACCTCATGTTGAAACCAAATAGATACAAATTTCAAGGTTTCAAATTGGACTGGGCATATTCCTTGATTATGAAGTGGACTAGAGTGTATTTGACTGCATGTGTCTTTTGTCACTGCAGCATAATTTGTTTGAGCTAATTCATCAAGGTCAAGCTCAATTTTTCCTTCTTTCGCTAATCTTAGAATTAGCTCTTTTAAGACAAAGCAATTCTCTACTGAATGACTGATAACTCGATGATACTTGCAATACTTGGGATCATCGACTTTTTTCATCTCTTCTGGTCGTTTACATTCTGGAAGTTCAATCAGTCGTGTTTCCAGTAATTGTTCCAACATGTCAGGAATGTCAAAATCAGGAAAATGATAGATTTTTTTCTGTCTTTCCTTCAAAGTTAAGCAACACCTTTCATTTCCATGTCGCTCTTCATTCTTCTTGTCTTTTCCTTTTGAAGACAACTTGAGAGGGGCAATATTAATAACCATAGCTTCTTCTAAAGTCTCCTGGATGTCATTTCCCTCTTTCTTTTGTCAGGGACTAGAAGGTCTTTATCTCCTCGACTAACAATACTTAGCTCCATGTCGTGGGCACGAGTTGCTAGTTCTTCAAAAGTATGAGGCTTTATACCTTGGAGGATGTACAAAAGTCCCCAGTGCATGCCTTGAATGCACATTTCGACAGCAGATAATTCAGTGAGACAATCTTTGTAATCAAGACTCATGGCTTTCCAATGATTTATGTAATTGACAATGGGTTCACCTTTTCGTTGTCTAGTGTTGGTGAACTCGAACATGCTGACGATGCATCTTGTGCTGGAGAAGCAGTTGAGAAACTCTTTTTCAAAATGTTCCCAACTGTCTATTAAGTCGGACTCCAGATCGGTGTACCAGTCGAAAGCATTTCCCTTCAACGTTCTAACGAACTGTTTAACAAGAAGATCTCCTCACGTACTAGCATTTTTGCATGTCTCGATGAAATGAGCAACGTGTTGCTTCGGGTTGCCTTTTCCATCAAATTGCTGGAACTTTGGTGGTTGATATTCAGTTGGCATTCTCACATTATTGACTCTCTTAGTATATGGTTTAGAATACAAAAGAGAACTTTGAGAAGCCCCACCATATTGAGCTCTAATGGAGTTCGTGATCATGTCCTGAAGTTGTTTGACAGATAGTGAAGCGATCGAAGTGGAAGGTTGTGGTTGATCTTATTGCACAACAACTTTCCCTTTGTTGCGATCTTTGATGGCAGGAGTTTGACTTGATTCCGCAACATTTTGGTTCCCAATTTGGCTATTTAGGTATGCAATTTGAGAATCTCTTTCTTCAATCGCTTTCATCAAGGTGTTGATCTTTTTCTGCATCTTTTCCAACATTTCTTCCATAGTACTTGTTTCAGTTGTCATGACAGACACTATGTCAAAATCAGGATCGTACAAGGGGTTACACTTAACAGAAAAACTTGTTAGTCGATGCCCTCTGTAGTGTCATTACTTTGCCTACAATAGAAACTTTATCGTCTTGCAACCTCATTTCATTGGAGCAACTTTGGGTAACAGAACCCGTGTACAAGTTGCTCATAACAGCAGTCATCAAAGAAGTCCTTTTGAACGTCATCACTTCACTTATGCTTTGAGTTGAGTGAAAGAGATGAAAGGTAGAGATGGTCCTACTGGGCGTGCCAATTTGTATACACGTGATTTCAACAAAGAATGGGAAATGAGACACGTGTAAATGAATTTAATTTTGTATTAATTTGAATGTAGTGGAGTACAATCTCTAATTTGTTCCTCTGATTCTTCCTCTCAAATATACATTTGTCTCGAGGGCTTTGCAGCTTGTTCTCGAATGTGAATTTGTCTTGAGGTCTTTGCAGCTTGTTCTCGAATGTGGATTTGTTTCGAGGGCTTGTAGCTTGTTCTCGAATGTGAATTTGTCTCGAGGGCTTTTGCAGCTTGTTCTCGAATGTGAATTTATTTCGAGGCTTTGCAACTTGTTCTCGAATGTGAATTTTTCTAGAGGGCTTCGCAGCTTGTTCTCAAATGTGGATTTGTTTCGAGGGCTTTGCAACTTGTTCTCGATCTTTAAAGTCTTCTAGTCTTCAAGGCTCTGATTTAGAGAGTGTTTGATCTTCAAGAGTTTAGCGAGTCATCTTCAAAATACTTATCAAAGGTTAAGGAATCCCTTGTTTCATTCTCAAAACATGAGTTTAAGCAAAATCCAAGAATCAAAATGCAATTGCCAATTAGCAGCAACATATGAGACAAAATTAAACAAGAATAGTTCCAATAGAGATATTATTCTACATGCAAAGGAAGCAACTATAGAAAACAGAACAAAGAGAGATCGATCATATGACTGAGATAGAGTTGAAAAAACTCTCATCCCAACTTAGAAAGAAGGAAAGTAAAGGTCAAAGATGGCCGAGGCCAACAAGATATGGCCGAGGATAAGGCCGACTAGAGAGATGACTATAGGTCAAGAAGCTTGGCACGAACCTAAATTCAAAGGTATGTACTCAATTCATCTACAATAGCATGACTCCGAGTTTGGAATTCACTAAGGCCAAGGCAAAAAGCAAAATCAACTAAGGAATCTAAGGAAAAGGAACCCATTTGCCTTGCAAGGGGAATACAAACATCAAGGAAAGTCCATGAATTCTTCAAAACAAGATTTTGGCACAATGAGTCAATCCACTCTTAGTTAAAACTCAAGTTTGTTCAACCTAAGGGTTTAATAGAGACTTAGAAGGATGAATCAAAGGTCAAAGGCTCAAAATGAGCATCTTAGTCGAGCCTAAAGTGACCGAGACCGAGGTGACACAAACACTATCTAGGTGTTCACCAAGCATGCTCCTACATCGGACAAGCCATACCACAGGCGAAAAGTTCATGTGACCACCTCGGCCTTAGCCTCCTTGGTCTTAGTTCCAAGTCAAGGAAACCATTTAAGCTCGGTTCAACTAATCCAAGTAAAGCCAAGAAATAAAATTTTATTTTTAGAAATTGCATATTGAGCTATTCATACGCCCATATTAGTTTGATAGCACAACTATACTCAAGAATGACTTTCTTACAATAAAATCCTCCTTAAGTAGGGGCTACACAGAGGATATGCCACCCTATCAAACAAAAAGAAAGGAGAAGAAGATACATACCTCTGTCAAATAAAAAGCAATTGAAATTCGGAAACGCAAGAGAAAATAGAAGAAAAATATCGCAGAATTTAGAAAAAGTTGAGGCCGATCCTAGCTTCATAGGTTGAGGCCAACCATGGTAAATAATTTTATTTATTTATTTATTAGAAGCATGTGGACAAGGGGCTACCGAAAGCAAAATATTGCAGAATCTAGAAGGAGCATAGGCTGACCCTAGCCTCATAGGTCAAGGCTGACCACAGTAAGTTAGTATCTTTGTTCATTAATCAGAGGCATGTGAACAGGGGGTTATTGGAAAGCTAGAATTCTGCATTCGAGTTTATGGTAAGACTCTAACTTGTTGGATATTGCTCTTTTGAATTCAAATTCATAATTGAAGCAAACCAATGAAAAAAGAATATGAGTCAAATAGATGATTTCATTCGATGGAAAAAAGAGTCATTACCTCATGAGAAAGGAATGCAAAGATCTATAATCAAGCCAAAAGCTTAAAAGCCTGAGGTGGCCGAGGCCGAGGAGACATAAATGTCACCTAGGGGTACCTCAAGCACGCCCCCACCTTAGAGAAGATGAATTAAAGGCTAAAAACCCAAAAATTCACCTCAGCCGAGATGGGCAATTCATTGCCAAGGTGTGTGTTTTACGAAGCCTCAACCCAAGCAAAATTCAAGAATATGGCCTCGACTAACCAATCAAATTCAATTTTCAAGTACTACACCATCACAAAATGAAGCTTACCAGCGCATGCATAGGAGCAAATCTCAAAATTCTACAAGAAAAATGCCAAGACTGAAATTGCCTCATGGTAAGTCAATAATCCTTACAAAATGAGGCCTAGTTAGAGACCAGAAGAAGAAAAAAAAAGAGTTAAACGAGAAATAAAGAAAAGCAACAGATGACCCTACGGGGTCCTAGATGAGGAAAAGAATTGGCCCAAAACCCAATTCCTCTCCTTCCGAAGCTGAGGCCAAGGCCCATTTTCATCATTAAAGGGGCATGCTTCAAGCATGGCCTGGTCCAAGGCACCTTTGCTGAACTCATTTCCCTTCACCGATCCAAAACCGACAAAAATGCAGAACCACGAGAGGATTTCTATGCAAACACATTCCAAGCTAAAAAAGAAAAGGAAGTAAAGGAAGAAACTGAGACAAAATGGGCAGAAGGATGACTGCACTAAAAAAAATAAAGTGATTAAAGGCTAAGAAGCAACTCGAGACTCTATAAAGTCCTGGAGAATGGAGGAATTGGGTCAAAATCCCAAAATTTCACCTTAGCCTTGGCCTAGGCTAGTTTTTCACCTTGAGGGGCGTGTATCCCTCATGCCCCAGGTCCATGATTTTCTCAATTCGTTCATTTTTCCTTTCTCCAGGCCGCTTTAAAGCCATTTGAATTAACAGTTGCATCATGATCATGCAAGCAAAAGGCAATAGTAAAACACCACTTGATGGTTAAAACAAACTCCTAAAAGGATAATATTAAACCTAAGGAAAACCAGAGTCATCCCTACGGGGATTGATGGGAAATCCTAAGAATAATCCAAGGACTACCTTGGAGTATAAAAATAAACTCCTAAGAGGAGAAGATTAAACTTAAGGAAGACCAGAGTCATCCCTATGGAGTTTAATGGGCAATTCTAGGAATAATCAAAGGACTACTTGGGAACGATAAAATTTTCTCTAGGAAATAGAATCTAGAAGAGAATCTTACACCTCAAGAAGACCGGAATCATCCCTACATGATTTGATGAGCAATCTTAGGGATAATCCAAGGACCAACTTAGAGCCTTGAAGTTTCTCCAGGAGAGTGATAAGTTCATAAATCCAAAGGAGAATCTTACACCTTAGGAAGACTGGAGTCATCCTTACAAGACTTGATGGAAAATCCTAGGGATAATCCAAGGATCACCTTGGGCCTTTCAAATTAACTTCCAAGAAATTGATTTTCATCTTTATAGAGGATAATATCATACTAGAGGGAAAATAACCTAATAAGGTCAAATAGAAATGTCTCAAGAAAGAGACAGCTAAAATCAAAGAAATTACTCCCAAATTGGGCTCCATGCAGTTAGCTTATAATAATAAAGCCAAACCATGAATCCTTACTAGGGAGTGGGGGTTAATGTTATGGGTGAAGTTGGACGATAAGGACAAGCACGAAATACAAAGAAAATAGAGGGGAAAATAGGGTAAGAAAGCACAACACAGGCTAAAACGAACCAAAACATGGAAAAGATCGGGCCACCAAACAAAAGAGAAGGGAGAAACTTGGGCTGGAACTCAAGTTCCCTAATTGGCCTCATTAAAAGGCCAAGGCTGGCCCTAGGGTCAGTCTCATACGGGGCACGCGTCCAGCATGCCCCCAGTCCATTTAATCCCAGTCTAGCTAGCTTCGATCCTCTTTTCACCTAATTCTAAAGGGATTCAGCGAAAAACCCTAAAAGGGTCATATAAATACTCTTCTTCAACCTGCAGAATGGAGATCAACTCTCATCCCTAAATCCTTGCTACACTAAAATTCCTCGTAGCTAACTTAAACATTGAAGCATGTGTGGCAATCACAACACCGGTGTGTAGGTTTTTCTTGTCTTGTAGGTTACGTTCTTCTCCCCAAAGTATAAACTTTACCGGTACTGTCACGTGAAGGTTAAGTGATATTCTTTGGCCTCATTTTGGTAACAACAACTAATATATATTTTTTATTTTAGTAATAATAGATTAACTTAATTAATTGTAATTGATATAATTTTTCATATGATAGTTTTTTTCCCTGAAAAGTTTCATATGATAGTTATTGATTAACATAGGTTGATATATCTAATATAGTAATGTTTAATTTAGATATTGATTAACTATAATAATAATAATTACTAATTAAATTATATAGTGAGATTACCTATATATAAGGAAAGAAAATTACTAACTGTTGTAAAATTGAGAGGCGAAACCGGGCACCAAAACTTTACCAAAACATATAATAATAATAATAATAATAATAATAATAATAATAATACAAAAGATGAAATATAAAAGAATATATATATATATAGTATAAACAAAAGAAAGTGGAGATTTATGGCAAATTAAAAACACAAAAATTAAAGAAAATGGGAGGAAAAATTGGTGTATTTTCTTTTCCAAAAATCTCTCTATTTATAGGCAATTTAAGGGAGGATGATGTGGTACATTTGGACACCAATCTATGGCCTTTAGAAGACACTTTGGCTATGGAGAAAATGCCACTTGGCATGGATAACAAATGGGCATGTGGAATGGGCATTTACATATGCCATATTCACAATACTCCCCCTTAAATGCCCATTTATATAAAATATGCCTCGTTAAAACCTTACTAGGGAAAAACCCAATGGGAAGAAAAACCCTAGTGAAGGAAAAAGAGTACATATTTTATATAGTTTACTATAATACATTCACTCCCCTTCATGGAGACATCACTTAAAGTCTTTGAGTCGCCGCATTCCAATGCTATATACTAATTTATCGAAGGTTGCAGTTGGTAATGCCTTTGTAAATAAGTCAGCCAGGTTATCTTTTGAACAAATTTGTTGTACAGTGATATCGCCATTTTCTTCAAGATCATGAGTATAGAAGAGCTTTGGTGAGATATGCTTTGTTATATCTCCTTTGATATATCCTCCCTTGATTTGAGCTATACATGCTGTGTTGTCTTCGTATAACATCGTTGGAAGAGGTTTACTTGAAGACAAGCCACATGTCTGATGAATGTGTTGTGTCATCGATCTTAGCCATACACATTCTCGACTTGCTTCATGAATAGCGAGGATTTCAGCATGATTTGAAGAAGTGGCCGTTATAGTCTGTTTCACTGATCGCCACGATATAGCAGTTCCTCCACATGTGAATAGATAACCTGTCTGAGATCTAGCTTTGTGTGGGTCAGATAGATAACCAGAATCTGCATAACCAACTAGATCATACTTTGATTTGTTAGAATAAAATAAACCCATATCAATTGTCCCTCGAAGATATCGGAGTACATGCTTAACTCCGTTCCAATGTCTTTTTGTAGGACATGAACTATATCTAGCTAATAAATTTACTGAAAATGCAATATCTGGTCTTGTGTTATTAGCCAAATACATAAGTGCACCAATTGCACTAAGATATGGTACTTCAGGACCAAGTAGTTCTTCATTGTCATCTCGAGGTCGAAATATATCTTTCTTTATATCCAGTGAACGAACTTCCATTGGAATGTTCAATGGATGTGCTTTATCCATATAGAATCTTTTTAAGATTTTCTCTGTATAAGTTGATTGATGAACAAATATCCCATCTGCTAAATGTTCAATTTGCAAACCAAGGCAAAATTTTGTTTTTCCAAGATCTTTCATCTCGAATTCTTTCTTAAGATATTCTATTGCCTTGGATAACTCTTCAGGAGTTCCAATTATATTTAAGTCATCAACATATACAGTTATAATAGCAAATCTTGACTGAGATTTCTTTATAAAAACGCACGGACATATTGGATTATTTTGGTATCCGTCTTTCAACAGATATTCACTCAGGCGATTATACCACATTCGTCCTGATTGTTTTAATCCATATAATGATCTCTGTAACTTTATTGAATACAATTCCCGAGAACTTGATTCATATGTTTCTGGTATTTTAAATCCTTCCGGGATTTTCTTATAAATGTCATTATCCAGAGATCCATATAAATACGCCGTGACTACATCCATTAGATGCATATCAAGCTTTTCATATACAGTCAGACCAATCAAATATCTTAGCGTTATTGCATCCACCACAGGAGAATATGTCTCCTCATAATCAATACCAAGCCTTTGCGAGAATCCTTGTGCAACAAGTCTCGCTTTATATCTTGTGACTTCATTCTTTTCATTTCTTTTCCTTACAAATACCCATTTATATCCCACAGGTTTGACGTTTTCCGGTGTTGGGACTACTGGTCCAAAAACCTCACGTTTTGAAAGTGAGTTCAACTCTGCTTGGATTGCTTCTTTCCACTTCGGCCAATCCTTTCTACGTTGACATTCTACGATAGATTTTGGGTCAAAATCGTCACTTTCATGAATAATATCGTGAGCAACATTATAAGAAAAAATGTTGTCAATAATGATATCATTTCGGTTCCATCTCTTTCCTGTTGTAACATAGTTTATAGAAATTTCATTATTATCCTCAAGCGTTTGATTTTCACCAATACTCTTTTGAGTAGTTGTATTCTGGATTTCTTCTGGAACATCCATACCTTTTATCGAATCATTTTGATTCTCAACTACTTTTCTTTTTCGAGGATTTTTATCTTTAGAACCTATTGGTCTACCACGCTTCTGGCGTGCTCCAGACTCATTATTGACAACTTGTTCCTTTGGGATATCAACTTTTGATGGAGCATTTGCAGCTGGTATATATGATTTAGTCACACTTTTAGTATCTGTGAATGCATCTGGTAGTTGATTTGCTATATTTTGCAAATGAATTATCTTTTGAACTTCAAGTTCACATTGATTTCTACGAGAATCTAAATGAGATAATAACGATGCATTCCATGTAATTTCTTTTTCCAACTTCTTAATTCCTCCCCCTAATGTTGGAAAATTTGTCTCATTAAAATGACAATCAGCAAATCGTGCAGTAAATACATCACCCGTTAGGGGTTCAAGATATTTAATAATTGATGGGGAATCAAAACCAACATATATTCCTAACCTCCTTTGAGGACTCATCTTAGTACGTTGTGGTGGAGCAATCGGTACATATACTGCACATCCAAAAATTCTTAGATGGGAAATATTTGGCTGCTGGCCATAAGCTAATTGCATTGAGGAGCATTTATTATAAGCTACTGGCCTAATACGTGCCAGTGATGCAGCATGCAAAATAGCATGACCCCATACCGATGTAGGAAGTTTAGCTCTCATAAGCAATGGTCTTGCAATTAGTTGCAGACGTTTTATAAATGATTCTGCTAGACCATTTTGTGTATGAACGTGAGCTACAGGATGTTCAACACTTATCCCAATTGACATACAATAATTATTAAAAGTTTGGGATGTAAATTCACCAGCATTATCAAGTCGAATGGTCTTAATTGTATTATCAGGAAATTGTGCTTTTAACTTAATTATTTGAGCAAGTAATCTTGCAAATGCAAGATTTCGACTTGATAATAAGCATACATGTGACCATCTGCTGGATGCGTCAATTAATACCATAAAATATCTAAATGAATCACTTGGTGGGTTAATAGGTCCACAAATATCACCTTGAATTCGCTCTAAAAATGCAGGTGATTCAATCCCCACTTTAGCTGGTGATGGTCTAATAATTAATTTCCCTTGAGAACAAGCATCACATGACAACTCATTGGATTGAAGAATCTTCTGGCTCTTTAAAGGATGTCCATGTGAATTCTCAATAATTTTTCTCATCATTATTGACCCTGGATGACCCAATCGATCATGCCAAACACTGAATATTTCTGGATTCATGAACTTCGGGTTCATTATTGCATAACTTTCGATTACTCGTATATGAGTATAGTATAATCCAGAAGAAAAAGCAGGCAGTGTTTCTAATATACGTTTTTCATGTGAAACAATAGATGTTATATAGAGACACTCTATATTATTTTTACAATCAGTTTCAACATGATAATTATTTTCATGTATATCTTTAAAACTTAATAAGTTTCTTTTCGATTTGCTAGAGAACAAAGCATTATTAATTGTAAATCTTGTTCCTCTAGGCAAAATAAAGTTTGCATTTCCAAAACCTTCAATCAGATTTGCAGAACCTGATATAGTATTGACTTTTGCTTCCAGCATTGTCAATCTAGTAAAATATTTTCTATTTATGAGTATCGTGTGCGTAGTTGCGCAGTCTGCCAGACATAAATCCTCATTGCTCATTTTCGAATTACTCAACATATTGAAATTGTTCATATTTCTTCATTGAAAAGAAAAGAAAAACGATTACAAAGAGTCTTAAATATATATACAAACAAAACAACAACAAAAATATACTAAACAGTATTTAATTATATATTTTCATACAAATCATCCTCTACTTGTTTGATTGCATCAATTCTCTCTCCAGGAGATTCAAAATAATCAGCTACATCAAGATGCATCATATTGGAGGGGTCAAACACATCATCTTCTTGAATGGCAAGATTTATCTCCACATTCTTTCCTTTTCCTTTTTCCTTCAGGGAAGCTTGATAGAGATCAACAAGGTGTTTTGACGTACAACAGGTACGTGACCAGTGCCCATTCATTCCGCACCGAAAACATTTATGTTCATCACCTTTCGAACTTCTATCTTGTGGAGCCTTTCCTTTATGATCATCACTTCGTGTGGGTTTCTTAAAATTATAATGCCCACCACGAAAATAGGTATTTCTTCCTCTACCGCGGTCCCGACCTCGACCACGACCACGACCTCGACCACGGTTATTAAAATTCACAACATTCACTTCAGGGAATGGTGTTGCTCCAGTTGGTCGGGATTCGTGATTTTTCATCAATAACTCGTTATTTTGTTCAGCAACGAGAAGACATGAGATAAGTTCAGAATATTTTGCAAAACCCTTCTCTCGATATTGCTGCTGCAGGAGCATATTCGAGACATGAAAAGTGGAAAATGTCTTCTCTAACATATCAACATCAGTAATCTTTTCTTCGCATAATTTTAATTTTGAACTAATTCTGAAGAGTGCGGAATTATACTCACTTACTGATTTAAAGTCCTGCAACCTTAGATGCATCCAATCATAACGAGCTTTTGGAAGAATAACTGTTTTTTGATGATCGTACATTTCTTTCAAACCTTGCCATAGAACGTAGGGATTTTTTATTGTAAGATACTCCATTTTCAATCCCTCGTGAAGATGATGGCAAAGGAAGATCAGGGCTTTTGCTTTTTCTTGATTTGATGCATCATTTCCTTCTTTAATTGTTTCTCCAAGATTCATAGAATCTAAATGGACCTCAGCGTCAATGATCCATGACAAGTAGTTATTTCCATTAATATCCAGGGCCGCAAATTCTAGCTTTGTAAGGTTTGCCATAATAACACTATCAAAATAATAATATATATTTATATTAGAAATTTAACATAAACCAAATGCGTAAAAATGGCTTACCTATAAGACTTACCTTTAGTGGGAAAAATGACAGAGATTCGTGCTGATAACGTGTTGTAAAATTGAGAGGCGAAACTGGGCACCAAAACTTTACCAAAACATATAATAATAATAATAATAATAATAATAATACAAAAGATGAAATATAAAAGAATATATATATATATAGTATAAACAAAAGAAAGTGGAAATTTATGACAAATTAAAAACACAAAAATTAGAGAAAATGGGAGGAAAAATTGGTGTATTTTCTTTTCCAAAAATCTCTCTATTTATAGGCAATTTAAGAGAGGATGATGTGGTACATTTGGACACCAATCTATGGCCTTTAGAAGACACTTTGGCTATGGAGAAAATGCCACTTGGCATGGATAACAAATGGGCATGTGGAATGGGCATTTACATATGCCATATTCACAATACTAACTAGATTATATATTGGTTTTTTTTTGTTATATTTTATAGTAACCGACTATAACCGATATTTTGTGTATCCTTATTTATATTTGGATTTTTATTTTTTAACTTATATTTTTATAATATTTCATCAAAATTAGGGCTCATTTTAGAGGTTTATATAATATAAGTTAAAATACCATTTTGGTCCCTGTACTTTGAGCTTTATTCCATTTTGGTCCTTGTACTTTCAAATGTCCAATTTTAGTCTCTGTACTTTTCAATAAAGCTTAAAATTGGTCCCTACTATTAGTTTATGGGTAATTTTTCTTAAAAAAAGTTAGTCTCTATTAGCATTTCCTCTATAAATTTTGGAAGTATGTTCACATGGTGTATTTTCTTGTATTAAAATTATTATTATTATTTAACCAATTTTGATAAAAATTAACTTCAAACTTGTCATAGGGACCAATTTTACGCTTTATTGAAAGTACAAGGACTAAAATTGGACATTTAAAATGACATGGACCAAAATGGAACAAAGCCCAAAGTATAGGGACCAAAATTGTATTTTAACCTATAATATAATAGAGCAAAATTATAGTCCTAAGGTTTAGAATTGGTCTATTTTGGTCTCTAAAGTTTTAAAGGGATATTTTTAGTCGTGTAAGTTTGAAAAATTGTTCATCCTAAAATAAATTGATTAATAAAAAAAATAATGTGGCATATTGAAGTGACCATTTCTCAATGGAGTATCAAATTTTATATTATTTAAAGTTTATGTGATTCTTTTGTCTTACTTTTCCCTTCAATTTCTCTCTCCCTCCTCTCTTTCGAGAAACTATTTGAAGAGACCGCCACAATTTGGTTGACAGTTTACATTGTTGGATGTATGAAAGAGAAACTGCAAAATTACTTTGAATTTGTATACAATATGAACATGTAGATTATTGAATCCACATCTAACGGTCAATTATGGTGACCTCATTGAATAAATTTTCTCTCTCTCTTCTACCCTTCCCACAGTCTCTCTTCCTTTAATTTTTCCTCCCTTGGTTTCCTCCATCTTATTCCTTTGAAACAATTTTATTACGATGCGGCCGTTTTATGCTTTGAAAGTTTTACAAAAGTTTGGTTAATTTTAAAGAGGAGAAATACACTGTTCTCAAAATAATTTTAATAAAATGTTTGTAGCTACATTTGCCTAGGTGAGAAGGAGAAATGTGTTTCTCCTTCTTAAAATAATTTTAGAATTCTATTTCTTATATATAAACCTTTTTAAATTCCAAAAGAAAATTATATATTTAAGTTACAATTCGAAAGGCGTGATTGCTTCTTCTTCACAATGGAAGAGAGAGGAAGAAGAAGGGAAGCAAAAAGAACAAGAAAAACAACTAACTAACAGTAACTTAAACACCAATTTTCAAAATACTAAGGACTAAAGAGTATTTTGCCCAATATATTATTAATATTAATTCATAACTAATATGTATATAGATAAGTTAAATTACAAATTTTGTTCTTATGGTTTGTGAAAAGTTAGAATTTAGTCCATAGGGGACTATTTATGAGGGTTTTATCAAATCATATAAAAGTCTATTTATGAGGGTTTTTATCAAATCATAAGATGAAATTCTAAGTTTTAAAATTATAGGAACTAAATTCTAACGTTTTTCAAACTATAGGGTCAAATTTGTAATTTGATCTCACACACATACACACACACATAGATATATGATAAAATTTGTAATATATATGATTAATATTGATTTGGCTGTCAAAGTATTACCTTAAGTCGGCCTGCATATATATTTCAATCCACAGCTTTAGAAAATCACCAGTGAGATCATCGAGCATAAAGGTATGATTGGTTTTGTATTATTTTTTATTTGTTTTTTTTTATATTGTTTAGATATGAATATATATATATATATATGATTCTTGAAAAAGCTTATGAACGTAAACATGTTGTTTCATATGTTTGCGATGGAAGTGTTTGTTCGAATTCGTATATTTAATCAATGCGCATAGTCATTGCCCTTCATCCCCGTCGCCGCCCGAAGTTTGGGTTTAAATTCTTCTTCCGTTGGCTTCGCTTCTTCCTGAAGAAACCATGCAACATTGCAAAACTCAAATACACATAGACACGTGTCATTATTTGATATTTGCCAATTTTTATCTTTAAAGTTAATTTGGGATACATGTTAATTTAATAATATGAAATTTTGTCATAATTAATTAATTTAATTTATACACTAGAAACTAAAGTGTATTTTGTTGAATATAATATTAATATTAATTCATAACTAATATATATATCAATCAACTAAATTGAGATATCCCAGTACACCTCTTCAACCGATGCTTTAGAAAATCAATAATCCAAAATATTATATATCTAATTAAGCTTGGCGCTAAGCTGATAAGGACAACAGATCTCCACATATCTCCACGATGGTATGATATTGTCTACTTTGAGCATAAACTCTCATGGTTTTGCTTTTAGTTCCCAGTTGGTATATAACTAGAAGAGAGTTGGTATTTATTAAAGGATAGAAGAGTGAGTGGGTTTCAATATTGCAAAGAAGCCAGAGAAATCATCGAGCATAGAGAGGTATGTATGATTGTATTTTCAGTAGGAAGTTGTTAATTTTCATATTGTTTAGAGATGAATGATTCATGAGAAAGCCTTTTTGAGAACGTAAACATGGTGTGGTAGTAAGAAAGAAAAACGTAAACTAATTTTTGCGATGGAAGTGCTTCATATTTAAGTCGGCGGAATGGCATCGGCCCACCAAAACTTCTTCTCTGCTGTGTTTTTAAGTGTGTGATTTTTCGTTGTTCGCCGGAAAGTCACCGTTCAGTCGTCGCTCAAGTTTGGGTTTAAAATCCTTCTTCTGTTGGGGTTCACTTTAATTATTTCATGAACGGAACCCATAATTATGGATATTATTGTTTCAATCCTCTTCTTCTCACTCTCTCTTTAATTTGGAATCATTCATTCATTCAACAGATGAAGATGATGCAAACAAAACGGAGATATTTGGCTTGTCGTTCTTCAATCCCTAAGATTCTTTCAAGAAAAGTTACCACCACCGTAAAGCCTTCTACCACTATTCGAACCAAGAAATTTCATGGTGATTCTAAATCATCTCAATTCAAAACTCCACCACTGTCACCCACAAAGCTTGCTCGAGTACAAATGTTGAAAGCCAGATTTGGTGGTACCATTTTGAAAGCTCAACAGGCACTTTTTCCCAATTCTGGTATTGATCGTTGTGTTGTTGCTCCAAGGACATGCTCTATACAAGAACGAAGACGAGCTGCAAGAGAAGCTCTAGACATGGTCAAGCAAACAGTTGATTTGAACGAGAATCTTGATTCTATGAGAGAGTTTCAAGAATTGATTGGACAGAATGAAGTAGACAACATAGTTACTTATGACATTGAATGTAATTTATCATCTTTAATTAATACTACTTTGGGATGGGTTAAATGATGAGGGTGCTAAGGTTGTGCCAACATAGTTGGGATAATCGGGTGCATCTACTTATTCCTCATCACCAATAATTTTTTCTTTTCTCTCTGATCTATAATGTTCCATCACATAGAATGCTAAAGACACAATAAAAGAGCAAGAAATGGATTAAACTTTGTGAGAATGAAAGCAGTTATCCAAAGTCGAAATGAAGATGAAAGAATCTTTGAATTGCCTTTTGCCAAAAAAAAAAAAAAAAAAAAAAACCCTAGTAAAAATTTTGGTCCAAGGGCTCAAAGTTGTAACGACCCTACTTATCAATTTAGACTTCCTAGGGACGCTACCACATACATTCTACTATAATTTCAGAAATCTTTAATAAAGACACAAAAAGATTCAATCATTTGTTAATCAATCAAAAACTTTAGCTCGGGATCCCTTTATTTCAAAACATAAGAATAAATCAAAACATTTAAAATCCAAAAAAATAATTTGTAGAACTCGACAGTTAAAAGGTCATAAAAAATAAATAATTAAAATGCTAGCCTATAAGAGTTTGCGGAAATAAAACTTTTCTACGTCACCCATGACCTCTGCAGCAACTACCAAGTCATTCGCCCATGATGCCCTCGCCTTTACCTGAAAAGAAAAATATTTTTGAAAAGGGTGAGTATTTTACAATACTCAGTAAGTGACCTCGCTACCAGGTCAGGATATGCATAGGGACGCTACCACATACATTCTACTATCTGGGCTCTAATACCAACTGTAACGACCCTACTTATCAATTTAGATTTCCTAGGGACGCTACCACATACATTCTACTATAATTTCAGAAATCTTTAATAAAGACACAAAAAGATTCAATCATTTGTTAATCAATCAAAAACTTTAGCTCGGGATCCCTTTATTTCAAAACATAAGAATAAATCAAAACATTTAAAATCCAAAAAAAATAATTTGTAGAACTCGACAGTTAAAAGGTCATAAAAAATAAATAATTAAAATGCTAGCCTATAAGAGTTTGCGGAAATAAAACTTTTCTACGTCACCCATGGCCTCTGCAACAACTACCAAGTCATTCGCCCATGATGCCCTTGCCTTTACCTGAAAAGAAAAATATTTTTGAAAAGGGTGAGTATTTTACAATACTCACTAAGTGATCTCACTACCAGGTCAGGATATGCATACACACACATAATGAGTTTTCGAAAACGTTTTCTTTCTTTCCTTTGGTGGGACCTAAATTCCTTTCATAGCAGAAATGTTCCTCTTTCAACTTTTCTCTTCGGCTTAATGTGGACAATTAACCCAACCTAACCTTTCCTTTTCATTTAACCTTTTCAGGTTCCTTTTCATATAGCCTCGTAAGGCTCCTTTTCATATAGATGTACATCAATAAATTTAGGAGGGTAATTGCCACAGCCTTCGAAATCAATTTTATCATGAAAACATAATGTATGCATGAGGTCCCAAAACATTTTAAACCTTTCATTCCATGATGCAACACAAGCAACATTCTCACATTATTTATCATAAATCAAAACCATAAACCATGCATAACATTCATGAGAAAATTGGGAAACAAACAAGTTAAAATCCATTTATATATATAACAAGCATTTTAAAAATTTATCAAAATCCATAATAAAATATTTATAAAAGCTTTTTATTTCAAATTAAATTTTTTTTCTTTTTTCAATTCAGTTCCTGACTTGCATTTAAGCATACCTGCATAAAGTCCCTTACCTTGGCTAAGCTCAAGAAAGGATCCTCAACTCCTATTCCAGAAATCCCTTGGTACCTATAACCAATTTCAAAGATCAAGCTTAACATTCATAGCCTTTAAACTCCGATTCCAGACTTATTCCAAGAAACCCATAGCTAGTAGGAACTCATACTCATAATCACTCATGTGTTCCAAGGCTCATACTTAAAATTCACTTAAAGTCTAATCTATCTAAAGTCCAAACTTGGAAAAAGAATTTGGATTTTACCTTCGTTCCTCTCCAAAACAGAATCGAGCTTTGCCGATTAATCCGATGGTTTGATTCGATTTTGTTAAACCAACCTCCACCTACAATGGGTATTTCAAAAAATAAATCCCAAAAATTAATGGGTAAATCTCCAAACTTCCATATCAATGCCCAAAATCAGAATTCTATTGTGAAATCCAGGAGTATACAACACGAGTTAGCTTACCCACGCGAAAACGGAGTCAACCCACGGCTGTACAGTACCGAAACTCGCCGGAAAATAGCCCAAATACAGAAAAATCTCGCCGGAAAAATGAACTGCAGCAAGATGCTGGCGTTCGGCGTGGACGGCGATCGGCGATGTGCGTGGATGACGTGGACGGCGACTTCAGCGTGTGGGACGGCGGTGGTCGAGCGACGGCTTGGTTCCTGCGGCGTGGGCATGCTGCGGCGAGGGCGTTCGGGTCGGTTCGCGAATCCGGCGTTCGGGGCGGCGGTTGAGTGCGACGGCGGGTGGATCGTGCGGCGGCGAGCGGTTTGTGGCTGGCGGTGCTCAGGCGGTCTGAGGTGGTGGTGAGAGCTGCTGGAAAAACTTCTTCCTTGCTTCAATGGTGGTTTTCGAAAACTCAAGGGGAGAAGAAGATGAAGATGGCGGCTGGCTTTGGAGGCTTGGCTTAGAGCTTATATATAACCTAGGGCTGCGTGCCAATTAAAATAACAGAGAGAGATAATAAAGCTTGGCTCAAACATGGGCTTGGGCTTGGCTTGAAGTCTATTAATTTACGAAAACGCACCAAACAACAATTAAAACCCATTTTTCCTTCTTTCTACCCATTCTACTCTCAAATTCTCTAATTTCAATTATGCTATAACTCCAAAATTAAACATGATACACATCTTAACATAAAATTGGCCTTTCAATTAAATTAAATTCTAAAATTAAAGCCTTAATCAATACCTGAAAATGCTGGTCGTTACAAAAGTTGCCTCAAATAATAATAGAACTTTATGGTTAATAAATAAATCTGGAAAGCTAGAGATCAATTAGACAAAAATCTAAAAAATTGAGATTTTTCTTATATTAATTAAAATTCAGTTAATAATTATTTTTAGATATTTTATTCTTTAGCACCTTTCAGAAAATATATTTTAAAATTCTTGGAGAATACTTTTTCTTTTTTTATCAAATAAAATTTGATCAATGTTTTGAAGGGCTAATTTTCGAAAGAGGCCTCTACATGCTTGTTGCCTAGCTAGGCCATAGGTTCTACAATTCCTTGCAATGATGAAACTCTGAAACTTTAAGTTTAAATCATAACTTTAGAAAATAGAAAGTTTAAGGTTAAATCATAATTTTAGAGATCAAATAGATACAAATGTTAACTTTAGAGACCAAACAGATACAATAATGTTAAAATTTTAGTGATTAAAAGTGTAACTTATTCTTATATCAATTAAATTCTATTTGATAATTATTTTTAGATTTTTTATTCTTCAACCAACTTTTAGAAAATATTTTTTTTAAAGTTCTTGGAGTATAACTTATTTTTGAAAAAATTTTATAAAATAAAATTTGAAAGATATTCTGAACTAATGTTTTTACTATATATTCCGTACAAAACTAGTTTTTGAGTGTTTAAAACCTGATAACCAAAAAACTCTAGTTTATGAATGTACATGTGTAAAAGTATTTTTAAATTTTTAGTAAATTACTAAAAAAAATTCAGCACACAAAAAAAATATATGGCCCCCGTTTGGTTCGTGATCCTTTTTCATCTTTATGTTTTCAAAAATAAAAATGCAAGGAAAAATATGAAAATATGTTTTGTATACTTATTTTACAAAACAATTTTTTTAAAAAAAGTCCTAAAATAACCTATTTTCAAAAACAATAAATTGTTGTTTTCTTTGTTTATTAATTTTATTTTAAAAATAAGGACACACTCTTTGAACACGTTTATGTCAAAAGTCAACTTAAATGTTACGATTTTTCCTTTTTCTTCAAAACTCGGAAGCCCACTTCTATCTATAAAGTGGATATCTCATCTATAAAGAAAATTTTGTTATAAAAATCACAAAATAATAAAGATCATTAAACTAAAGTTATTGAATATAGCTATAGATAATTATATTATAGTACTAATTTAATTTGCACCACATCGTATAAACATTAATCCTAAAAATTTGTCATATCTTTCTTTTTTATAAAGGATTTCTTTTCCTTCCTCTTGCCATAAATGAAAAGATTTATTTTCCTTTCTCTTGTTAGAAATGATTTCTTTCTCTCTTATAAATTTTATCATTTGTATCTAAAGAAACTAAAAATTCTTTCTCCTTCCATTATCCACCATCTTTCTTTCTTTTGCCGGCGAGAATAGTTTCATTCATTATAATAAAAAATCATTATATTAAATTTGTTTTTTAAAGAATAAATTTTACCAAATACATATTCATCTTTTCCTATATTTTTCAAATTCATAACCACATAGTCTTCAAATTTTATAGTTTTTAAATTGAAATGAAAAGTGTTTTTGAAAAACGATTTTTGGATCAAGAACCAAATGGATCTATGATTTTTGTAAAAGAAAATGTAAAAAAAAAAAAAGTATAGTTTTATTTTTTGTAACGACTTGACTTCTCTTAGACTGGAATACTGAACATCGCTACCACATGCATGCTAAAGATGACTTTTCAAGTAAAGCGAAAAATCAATTGAGCTAACAAATGAATTTAATTTCATAAATATATACTGGTTTAAATTTCAAAAGAAAACTTAAGATCGGGATCCCAACAAAACATTTTGAACAATTCTGAAACATTATTCAAAAATTTATTTCTAAAAATAAATGGAGAAAGAATATTTAAGTAATTACAAATAAATAAATAGATAATGCATAAAAATATGATGCTAGGAATTCCTAAGATCCTAAGAAACTCTGGTCCGTCACTGTCTTCATAGCCTCGCAAGAATGAATGCCCTCACCACACGCCTCGTAAGTTCATGTATGATCAAGAGCTTTAATGCATATTCCATCAAATAAATTTATAAGCCGGACCTAACTAAAACCTTGAAGTAATAGTTGGCCAGGTCAAACCATAGGGAAGCCTTCTATTGGCAATTTTCTCTTTCTAATTGATCATGTAACGTAACTGGGGGGTTTTAATGCAAAAATGTAAATTGCACAAAATTAAATTGTAAAAATGTAAATGAAAACTAAAGATAGAAATTAGACTAACCAGACATTAATCCAGAATCACATCAGGATTAATTTGTGCAACGCCAATCACAGGTATCTAAGGATATAATTTCATAATAAAACACACTCAACTTGCCTTCTTGGAAAAGCCAACAAAGCCTCTAACATTCCTTTCAAATTAACGATCTAATCAACCTGTCATCGATTAAATCCAAAACTGATCCTATGGAGTTACGCATGATAGCGTTCCATACACCTCAATTAGCCGATTAAGTTCTTAAGGACTATTAGTTTAAGTGAGACGATTAAACTAATCTAAGTTGTCCCGCCTAAATTAAATCTATCACTTTTTTACTTCTGAAGGACCTAGCTTCTTTAAGTCATTTATGGGAATATAAACTCACCGCCGCACAATCCCTATGCTACTGAAATTAAGCCCGTTCTCTCAATAAATAAGCTTTCTAAAGAAACGTGCATAAGCAATGTTAAACACACTCAATGCGTATAGGTTGTCAATCTACCATATGTCTTCACTTGACAAAATAATTAAAGTTAAATTTTGTCTAATTGGGTAATGTGAAATATAGGTTAAAGTTAAATAAAACCCAAATCCAAATAGTTAGGCTCAAGTTAAATAAAACCCAAATCTAAATGGTTAGGCCCAAATCCAACAAAGCCCAAGTCTTATGGTTGGGCCCAAAAGCATTGAAGTCTAAGCCCACATGCCCATGGAAAGCTCTATAAATAGAAAAGCTCTCCTTCATTTGACAGGTTCAGAAATTTTATTATCCAGAGAACTCAGAGAGAATTGAGAGCAAAGAAGGCCAAAGTTCTTAAGTGTTGAATGCTCCCTAAAGTCCTTAGGTACTGAACGCTTCAAGAAAGTCTATGTTGAACCCTCTTTGAAGACCAAAGACTCTTCAAGACCAGTCATTAGGTGCTGGACACTCTTTGAAATGTTGAACACTCTTGAAAAACCAAAGACCCTCCAAGACAAGTCCTTAGGTGTTACATGTTCCTAAAAGGATGAAGACTCTTCGAAGACCAAGGATGCTTTGAAGACCAAAACTTGAAGACTTTAAAGACTAAAATATCTTTGAAGATAAGTCGAAGGCATTTGAAGCGTACAAGACTCCAAGACTTCAATCGTATCTTTAAAAGGATCAACAAACCAAGGGTCAATCCAACGATCAACAAGCCAAGGACCAATCCAACGATCAACAAGCCAAAGGCCAATCCAAAGATTAACAAGGCAAAGGCTGATCCAACAAGATCAACAAGCTAAAGGCTGATCAGAAAAAACCAACAAGTGTGCTCGAGAACAAGCTTACAGCCCTAGAGACATTTGTATGTGAGAGAGAAAGAATTAGAGGAACAGATTAGAGATTATACCACACCCACAAAATTAATACAAAAATAAATTTATTTACATGTGTCTCATTTCTTTCTATTTTGAAATTACGTGTGAACAAATTGGCATGCCCAGTGAGACCATCTCTACCTCTCATCTCTTTATTTCATCTCAACATATAAGTGAAGTAATATCATCCAAAAAGACTTCTTCAATGGTCGTTGTCATGAGCAACTTGTACACGAGCTCTGTTACCCACAATTGCTCCAATGAACTGAGGTTGTAAGACTATAAAGCTTCTATTGCAGGCGATGTAATGACACTGCTGGAGGCATCTACTAATGAAAAGTTCCTGGTTAAGTGTATCCTTTGTTCGATCTCGATTTAGACTTAGTGTCCGTCATGGTGACTGAAACAAACACTATGAAACAAAGAATGACAAAGATGCAAGAACAGATCAATACCTTGATGACGGCGATTGAAGAAAGGGATTCTCTAATCGCATACTTAAAGAGTCAAATTGAGAGTCAAAATGTTGTTGAATGAAGTCAAATTCTTGCCATGAAAGATTGCAACAAAGGAAAGGATGTTGTGCAAGAAGATCAACCACAACCTTCCACTTCGATCGCTTCACTATCTGTCCAACAACTTCAGAACATGATCAGAACTCCATTAGAGCTCAATATGGTAGGACTTCTCAAAGTTATCTCTTGTATTCTAAACTATATACTAGGAGAATTGATCGTTTGAGAATGCCGATCAGATACCAGCCACCAAAGTTTCAACAATTTGATGAAAATGAGAATCTAAAACAACATGTTGCTCATTTCATCAAGATGTGTGAAAATGCTGGTACACGAGGAGATCTTTTGATCAAACAGTTCGTCTGAACACTTAAAGGGAATGTGATAACACTAATTTAGTGCTATATTTATGCCCATTTATTGGCTAGTTTTGTATTGAA
Source organism: Trichosanthes truncata (assembly GCA_033996785.1). Taxonomy (NCBI): domain Eukaryota; kingdom Viridiplantae; phylum Streptophyta; class Magnoliopsida; order Cucurbitales; family Cucurbitaceae; genus Trichosanthes; species Trichosanthes truncata. The sequence goes on from JAWPNB010000009.1 coordinate 26,702,421, forward strand.
TTAGTGAACTTTGATGTGTATTTCTCTTGCTTTTGTAGAAACCGAGCTAACGGAGCAAAATCGAGTGTTCGAGATTGCTTTGATGGATTTTGGAGCTTTTTGGAGTTTTGTTGAGAATTCAAGAAGAGAAGAGAAAATTATTAAAATGTTAAGTAAGAAAGTTTTAATTTTGAAAGTCCAAGTTTAAGACTTTCAAGGTGAAAGCTAAAAAAAAAAAAACCGAAACAGGCGCCTAGGCACCCAAATCGGCGCCCAAGCGCCTGAAGCAAATTGGAAAATAGAGAGGGCAGCGCCTAGGCGCTACGAATACAGCAGAAACGCTGTTTTTTCAGATCTGCTCGATTTCTGGTATAAATACATCGTTTTCTCTTCGATTTTGGGAGGCCAAACCGAGGGTTTATGCCCTAAACACAACTCCATGCTATTTTGAGAGGATTTGGGAGCATTTGTGAGTGGATTGAAGCAATATTGAAGATTTGGAGCTTGGATTCTTGGGATAACACCTCAGAAACTTGAGATCTCCATTTGTTTGCAATCTCTTATCTTTTATTTTCATTTTTAGTTAATTTTGTGGCTGTAAAGTAGAGATTTTTTGGTTGTATTGACTGATTTTGTATGATTTAATCCCTACTTACTTGGGTTTATTGTTAAACACTGTTTTATGCTTGATTGTTGAAAACTTTGGATTAATTTCTTAAGTAATAGATGTTTATTTCTTTTAGGGCTTTGAATCATTTATACAATTGTTTCTTAATGCCTTTAACCATTGTTTCTCTAATTAATTGAGGTATATCTAAGTTGAGCTCGAGAGAGGATACTTAGTTTAGCTTAATGCGCAATTAATTAACTACTCGAGTGACAGCGAGATTAATAGCTAATTAATTGTAGTTGGTGATGAAGATTAATTAGTTGGGCATTGGTTAATCGATTAGTTTTCTAAGTGGAAACTCGAATGAGAGAAACTTAGACAATAACCCAATTGCATAACTAGTGTTTATTTACCGGAGTGACAGTCGAAATTAATAAATAAACATTAGAAGTTTGTAATGAAGAGTCTTAATGCCTTGTATGAGTTAGCTAGCGCTAGGGAGACCTAGGTTAGTTAATTGGTACATTGAGAGTGGAGGAGACCGAGAGGAGATTCCACGTCTTTAGAGCTTCTAGACTTATGAGTTCACCGTCTATTGGGTTATAATTGTTTGTTAACTTAGTAATTGATCATTTCCCAAGTTATCCCTCGTGTTTGTGTCTCCCATTTATTTTATGCATTTATTTTCTTTTGTTAGTAATTTATCTTCTCTTGATTTCAGTTCTCTAAATAAAGTTAAGTGAGAGTATCCGTGGTAATTAATTGAATTAAAAGCCAATCTCTGTGGATTCGATACTCTGTAGGAATACCGTTTATATTACTTGACCCGTGCGCTTGCGGAAACGTATTTGTACACCCATCAGAATGCTTCAACTGGTATATTGATCTAGAGCCTGAGTCAATAGAAAGTTGGGAGCAATTCGAAAAGGAGTTTCTAAATTGCTTCTACAGCACAAGACGAACCGTCAGCATGTTCGAGCTCACCAACAGTAGACAACGAAAAGGTGAACCCATTGTCGACTACATAAATTGTTGGATAGTCATGAGTCTCAATTGCAAAGATCGTCTCATTGAACTGTCTGCTGTCGAATTGTGCATTCAAAGCATGCACTGGGGACTTTTTTACATCTTCCAAGGTATAAAGCCTCGCACCTTTGAAGAACTAGCAACTCGTGCCATGACATGGAGCTAAGTATCGCTAGTCGAGGAGATAAACACCTTCTAGTCCCTAACGTAAGAAAAGAGGGAAATAACATCAAGAAAACTTTAGAAGAATATATGGCTTTCAACACAACCCCTTTCAAGTTGTCTTCGAAAGACAAGAAGATTGAAAAGCGACAAGAAAATGGAAGGCATCGCATAACTTTGAAGGAAAGATAGAAAAAAGTATATCCTTTTCCTAATTCTGACATTCCTGACATGTTGGAACAATTATTGAACACACGACATATCGAATTTTCAGAGTGTAAGAGGCCAGAAGAGATGAAAAAAGTCGATGATCCCAAGTATTCTAAGTATCATCGAGTCATTAGGCACCCGGTGGAGAAATTCTTCGTCCTAAAAGATCTAATTCTAAGATTAGCTAAAGAATGAAAAATTAAGCTAGACCTCGATGAATTAGCTCGAAAAATTATGTTGCAGTAATAACAAACACATGCAGTCAAATACACTCTAGTTCGATTCATGATCAAGGAGTGAGCCTAGTCTAATTTAGAACCTTGGAGCCTGTATCTATTTGGTTTCAACCTGAGGTACCAAGAAACAAACTTCAAGGTGTTGTCAAATCTATCGATAATAAAGACAAAGGTCAAGTTCTTGTGACTCATCTAAAGAAGCAAAGACAAAACTTAGCCTTAGACGAGTCTCACAAATTTAAAAGCCACAAACAGGACAAACATCAAAGAAAGAAGAATCCAAGAAAACCAAACCAGAAAGGAAAGGGAATAAAAATTATTTCCAACCTTCCCAATTGGTGACCCTAAAAGAATTCTTATCGAGAAGTTTCCTTCCCATGAAAAAAGAGGAAGGAAACTTTGCAAGTTCATATTAAATTGAGGTGAATGAAGTTGATGATGCAAAAGAAGTCGAGTAAAGGACTTCTGTCTTGGATTGCATCAAGCCTTCAACTACTCGATCTTCAGTCTTCCAGAGGATGAGTATTGCTGTTACAAAAGAAGAAAACCAACGTCCAACTTATGTCTCAACTCGACATTCAGTCTTCCAAAGGCTAAGCATCTCAACATCAAAGAAAGATCGACCTTCAACATCTGTTTTTGATCGCCTCAAAGTAACAAGCAATCAACATGAAAGGAAGATAAAATCCTTGAAGGTCGAATTATTCGATGAAGTGAACCACATCAAGATTCATAGTACCACTCCTTCACATATGAAAAGGAAATTCTCCGTTCTCATAATTACAAAGGGTTCCTTGAAGGTGAAGAAAAATCTCGTCATTAATAACAAATCAGACAAATGAAAGATCTAATAAAGACCATGGTGATGATAGGGGTATTTAAAATGTAAAAACTTCTTATCGCAAGAGCTTAAACTGCATGATGCTCCTTGTTCACACGAGCTTAAAAGATGAATGACCCTAAAAAAAATTCTTTGAACTACGTTATGACTTGATCCCTTTCACTCAAAGGGTACATAGGTAGCTTAAAGAAAAAAAAACTTTAAGTTCATTTTCCTAAAAAAAAATGTTTCCATCCTTATGAAATAATACATTTCAAGTTAGGTGAATACAAGAAGGTTTCGCTCATTTTATGTTCGAGCTTTATTCCCCGCAAGTTCATGGCATCACTTGCCTGCCTTAAGTTCGTAACATTACTTATTTCAAATTTGAGGCTTCCCTCACTTCCAAATTTAAGGCAAGAGCTTCCTCGCCTGAAGCTCAAACTTGAGGCTCTTCGTTCAATTCATGTTTATGTTCGAGCTTTGCTTACTTGAAGTTTAAGTTTGAGTTTCACTCACCTTCAAGTTCAAGTTCGGGTTTTACTCCCTTCAAGTTTCACCTGTTTGAGGTTCAAGTTCAAGCTTAGGATTCCAATCCCTTCAAGTCAAAGTTTGAGCGTCACTCACTACAAGTTTAAGATCAAGCTTCACTCATTTCAAGTGCAAGATCGATTGAGTGTTGCTCAAGTTCAAGGATCAAGCGTTGTTGTTCAAAGTATGACGTTATGCCTCCAAGTTGAGCATCTCGCTCGTTCCAAAGATCGGTGCTCGCTCATTCCAAGTTTGGCATTCCACCTTCAAGTTTTACACTTTACCTCCAAGTACGATCTTCCATCCCCGAGTTTGGCATATCGCCTCTAAGTATGCGTTATGCCCCCAAGTTCAACGTTTTGCTCCCTCTCCAAGTTTTGAGATTTTTTCGTCGCATCGTCTCTAAGTCTAAAGACTTTGTCGTTGCTCCATCTCTAAGTCAAGAGGTTACAACTGTCGTCGTTCACTCTTTCACCAAGTCAGGAGGCTTCGTCCATCGACGCTCACTCCTCCGCCAAGTCAGGAGGGTCCGTCTGTCGACACTCGCTCTCTACCAAGTCAGAAGGTTTCGTCTGCAGATGCTCGCTCCTCCGCCACGTCAAGAGGCTCCTTCTGCCGATGCTCGCTCCTCCGCCAAGTTAGGAGGCTCCGTCCGCTAACGCTCGCTCCTCTTCCAAGTCAAGAGGCTCAGTCCATCGATGTTCCCTCCTCCGCCAAGTCAGAAGGCTTCATCCGTCGGTGCTCGCTCCTCCGCCAAGTCAGGAGGCTCCGTCTGCCGATGCCCACTCCTTCACCAAGTTAGGAGCCTTCGTCTGCCATAGTTTGCTCCTTTGCCAAGTCAAAAGGCTTCATTCACTACCGCTCACTCTTTCACCAAGTTAGGAGGCTTCAAGCCAACAGTGGTGTCACTGAGCAAATATCGAAGAACCTTGTAGCAAAAAATACAAAAACAAAATACAAAAAAAAAAAAAGAAGAAGGGAGATGTGATTTACCTTGAAAGTTTCTTTGAGGTAACATCAAGGAGCAGTGGAGCTGCAAGAACACCATAGGCCTCGTTAGGATCGAGTGTTCCTGAGCTAACATCGAAGAGTATCGGAGCTGCAGGAACACCATAGGTCTCCTTAGGGTCGAGTGTTCTTGAGCTAACATCGAAGAGCAGCAAAGCTGCATGAACACCATAGGCCTCGTTAGGGTTGAGTGTACCTGAGCTAACATCGAAGAGCAGTGGGATTGCAGGAACACTATAGGCCTCGTTAAGGTTGAGTGTTCCTGAGCTAACATTGAATGGTGAGGGTAGCTGCAAGTACACCTAGAACTGCTAGGGCCCACAAGTGTACTCGCGCTAAGATGGAAGAGTGTCATAGATACAAGAGCTAATTAACGACGAACAATGGTAGCTGCAAGTACACCCAGAACCACTAGTGTCTCACAAGTGTAACCACACTAAGATTGACATTGTAGCTACAGAAAAAAAAAAAAAAGTTGAATTACCTTAAATTCTTGTTCTCTAGTTAATGAGCAATATGGTATTCCTCAAGAAAAAAGGGCCGCCGAATGAAGTTTATTCCTTAAAAAAAATATGAGGCAAAGTCAAAGAGGTGTTAGCTTAAGAAAAAAGAAGAAAACAAAAAAAAATGGCAAAGAAAAAAAAAAGAGAAAAAGAATGGGGCAATTCAAGAAAAAAAAGAGCATGTTAAAAAGAAGGAAAGCAAGCAACCTTTTTTTAAAAAAAAATAATAATTAGAAAAAAAAAGGAAAAGAAGTTAAGAAAAAAGGGGTATGGTATTTCCGTGCCAATCCCTAATGTGGCATGGGCCCAAATTCAAACTTGGCCCAAAACCATTGCTTTCTTCTGTCCTTTCACATTCCTCAATTCGATCATATGCCATGAATCAAAGTGATGAAAAGCAACTACTGGAGCTTTAATCTTTGCATCATCATCGTTGCTATTTTCTTCTCCTTTAAAAAATTTGTTGGCAATCTTAGGCAACTCAGACGACGGCCACTACTCAACCGCCACCTACATGTCGCGCATGAGAAACTCCCGACTATTTAGACTAACGACCCACGAATTCTCCGACGACTCCATTGAAAATGGCGACTAGACTTGAAGAAAAAAATAAAAAAATTTTTAAAAAAAAGAAAAAGAAAAAAAATGCAAACATCGACGTGAACATCATCGAAAAAAGGAAGAATAAGTCAAAAAAATATTATGAAAAAGAAGGCTAGAATTTAAAAAAAAAAAAAAAAAAAAGAAGACGAAAAAGATCCACCTATTGCCTGATGAAAGAAGAAGAAGAAGATAAAGATGAGGAAGAACGTTATTTAAAAAAAAAAAAAACCAAGATAACACACCTGATACAGACGGAAGAAGAAGAAGAAGAAAGGAGCTGCAACATTAAAAAATAAAATAAAACAAAATAAAATTCAGTAAGTTTCTGACGTAAAGAAGATTAAGGAATAGAAGAAAAAAAACTAAAGGTGGTGGGGGTTGGAAGTTACAAAATTTAAAAAAAAACCTTGGACACCGGTGTGGTGTAAGCCACAGGCTCCAATTCTTAAGTCAGAAAAAATCTTTGAGAGAGTTAGAGAGTTTTAAGAGAGTTTAAGTGGCTAGAATGAATTTACTTTGTTCTCCTCTATATATATATATATGATTAAATTTGTAATATATATGATTAATTTTGATTTGGCTCCCAAAATATTACCTTAAGTCGGCCTGCATATATATTTCAATCCACAGCTTTACAAAATTAATTACAATTTTTTTTTTTTTTTTTTTTTTTTAATTTTTTTTTTTTTTTTTTTTTTTTTTTCATGAATGGTCTCCCTAACAAAATTGAAGCAGATTTTGAATGTGAATTACTATCCATTGCTAAGATGTAAAAGTCAACAGGGAATATGAGTTCATTAACTTGCACTAGGACATCTTCAACAACTCCTAGAGGGTGAATATAAGAACGGTCAGCTAATTGTATTACTACACCAGTTTCTTGTAAGTCATTTAATTTTAATTCTTGATAAATAGAAAATGGCATGACATTAATGGAAGCTCCTAAATCTAACATGGCACGCTCTATTTTCTTATTACCAATAATACAAGGTAACGAAAACATACCTGGATCCTTACACTTTTCTGGCATATTCTTTTGCAAGATAGCCGACACATTCTTACTTACCACAACTTTTTCTTTTTCTTTTGTTTTTCTCTTCCTTGTGCACAACTCCTTCAAGAACTTTGCATACCTGGGAATTTGCTTGACAGCATCCAACAATGGGATATTAATCTCTACCTTCCTAAATGTATCAAGGATCTCCTTTTCATGTTCATCTTCTTTTGGCTTTGCTAACCTGCTAGGAAAAGGAGGTAGTGAAGTATGTGAAGGAAAAGATAGAGGATGATCAAGTTTTACCCTATTTGGTGCCTTAGAATAAGCTTCTTCTCCTTCTTTTTCCTTGCTTAATTCTTTCTCCTTTGGTGGAATCTCTCCTGAGGGAATCTCTTTCCCACTTCTCAGCATAATTGCACTGACATTCTCCCTTGGATTCACCTCTGGTTGTGAAGGTAACTTTCCGGAATTTTGGGCTTCCAATTTACTAACTGACGTAGCCAATTGAGTAATTTGGTTGCCCAAATTCTGCATGCCTGCCCTTGTCTCCTGTTGAAATTGAAGAGTACTGTTAGCTAAAGTCTTAACAACATCTTCCAAAGACATACCTGAGTTTGAAGTCTGAGCTTGCATAGGAGCTTGTGGTGGTCTACCAAAATTCTGAGGAGGTTGTCTTTGTTGTCCTCCTTGATTTCCGTAGCTGAAGTTCGGGTGATCTCTCCATCCAGGATTGAAATGGTTAGAGTAGGGATCATACTTCCTTTGAGGTTGACCAGAAAATCCTCCTATGGCATTGGCTTCTTGAAAGGAATCTTGTTGCAGTTGAGAGCACGCTTCTGTAGGATGTCCTGGAAGTGAACATATTCCACACACTTTTGCTGTATGTAATTGGCCTACAGCCATTTGACGAACTAGAGCAGTTAGATCAGAAATTTGATTTTTAAGTTCACTAACCTCTTTAACTTGCTGAACAGCTCCACCAGCCCTGGTCCCAAATTGCTGGGAATTCTCTGCCATGTTTGAAATTAATTGTTTGGCTGCTTCAGGTGTCTTGTTTACTAATGCTCCACCACTTGCTGCATCAATCATGCTCCTATCCATTGGCAACAGTCCCTCGTAAAAGTATTGGATTAGGAGTTGGTCAGAAATTTGGTGGTGGGGAAAACTAGCGCACAATCTATTGAATCTCTCCCAATATTCGTACAACGTCTCCCCAGTGATCTGCGTTATGCCATAAATCTCCTTCCTGATGTTTGCAGCTCTTGATGCTGGGAAGAATTTCTCCAAGAACAATCTTTTCATCTCATTCCATGTCCTGATCGAACCGGAAGGTAGGTAATAGAGCCAATCTTTTGCTTGATCCTTTAAAGAAAAAGGAAAAGCTCTAAGATTGATTTGCTCTTCTGTGACACCGTGGGGTTTCATTCCGGAGCATACGATGTGGAATTCCTTCAAGTGCTTATGAGGATCTTCACCTGCACATCCACGAAAAGAAGGGAGTAAGTGAATTAAGCCTGACTTAAGTTCAAAATCACATGCAATTGTAGGAAAAGTAATGCATAAAGGTTGTTGATTTAAATCAGGTGCTGCCAGCTGCTTGAGAGTTCTCTCTGCCGTGTTGTCTGCCATCTCCTCTTGAAATTGATCTTGAAATGTAGATGTGTCACCACTATCAAAATCTCTATTGGCTTCCTCTCTAAGACGACGTTTTCTTTCTTTAGTCTCCTTTCTTAGTCTACGTGCTGTCTTCTCGATTTCAGGATTGTACTGCAATTCAATATTTCGAGAAGAACGACTCATACACTGTAAAATAAACAAACAAATTAAACAATGAGAAACTAAAATAGTTCCCCGGCAACGGCGCCAAATTTTGGTCGGGTTGTCGAAGCCCTCCAAAATATTTACTGATTCTCTAGATCTAACTTGTAGAAATAGTGGACCAGGTCGAATCCCAAAGGAACCAATTGAATTAATTTCTCAAAGTTAATAAATAAATAAATAATAAAATAGGGGGGGTTGAATTGTTGAACAAAAATTGTAATTAATTAAATAATGAATAAAAAAAATGAATAAAAAAAATCAACTTTATGAAAATTCCAATTCAAGGGTATAAATTTCATCCAATTGTAATTTTGATCATAGGCTTAAAAAAAATCAATTTCAATTTCTCAAATTCAAGAACTTAGTCTACTTATTTGGAAAAGCCATAACAAGTGTAAATTCTCCTATTCAAACCGACTCTGACCAAGTATCAAAATCAAACCTTACCATTTAATCAATTGGGTACAATAGCGTTCCATATCGATTAAATAATAGCATTAAAAACAATGAGAATGACTAAACCAAAATTAACTAATCGAGATAGCTACAAATTAATTAATTTTGTTTATTTGTTTCCCTAGAGTCTATTATGCAAGCTATGTAAAATGGAAAAGCCATAATTACACACACATAAGCCAACTCTCTACTACATATTTTAATCAATTGTGACAATTACGGATCACAAATCATAAATAGCAATAAATCAATTGATACTAAATTAAGGCGTCAATTTAATTCAATAACAATCAATCATAAAAATAAGAACAAGAAACAAAGAATTCATGAATTAAAGATAAAATTTCAATTTGGCCCAAAGCCTCACAAAATTACAATTGGAAATTAAATCACCCTTGAACCAGAAATTAAAACTTAGCCACACATGGTGGAAAAGCAATAATAACTGTAAAGAGGAAGCAACATAAAAATAAAATAAAACTCAAAGAACTAAAAATAAAATAAAAAACCCAAAGAAATTGGAAGCACCAAACTTTACACTCTCTAAGCTTTTTCACAAAGAATGTTGTGGAGAAGAAGAAAAATGTTGTGTTCTTCATTGCTCCTCTTCTGCTCCTTTTATACTTGAGGAAGAGAGAAATCTCTACTAAAAATAGACACTTTCATCCCTTAATTCAGCCAAACAAAAAAACTCCTTTGAAGAATGTTGAAGAATTCCTCCCTAAAGCTTTTGCCCAAGATGTGGAGAAGAAGAAAAAGTCTTGAGAGGTGTCCACCAACTTCCTTACATTCTGCCACCTAATTTAAGAATAACTTCAATTTTCCTTTTTTTAGATATAAAAAAAATGAACTTCAATTTTACAAAGCTTGCAAATTAAACATTCAAACTTCAACTTCATATATATTAATTTTTCATTTCAAACTGCCACCATTTTTTTTTCTTAGTTTAAAAAGTACTTTTAAATTGAATTCTACCAAACTTTTATATTTCACCACCTAAACTAAATTAAACACAATTTTAATAATTAAGCACAATATTCAATTAAAATGCAAGGAAATTGGATACAATAAATGTGGTTATTTAATACTTATCAGAGATCATCGAGCATAAAGGTATGATTGGTTTTGTATTATTTTTGAATTTTTCTTTTATATTGTGTAGATATGAATATATATATATATATATATGATTCTTGAAAAAGCTTATGAACGTAAACATGTTTCATATGTTTGCGATGGAAGTGTTTGTTCGAATTCGTATATTTAATCAATGTTCAGTAGTCATTGCCCTTCCAGTTCGTCTCTGTGTTTATTTGTGCCTTACGAACTCACCCTTCATCCCGGTCGCCGCCCGAAGTTTGGGTTTAAATTCTTCTTCCTGATTTTTGTCTTTAAATTTAATTTGGGACACATGTTAATTTTGTCATAATTAATTAGTTTAATTTGGGACACGTGTCAATTTAATTTATACTCTAGAAACTAAAGTGTATTTTGTTGAATATAATATTAATATTAATTCATAATTAAGATATATATATCAATAAACTAAATTGAGATATTTGAGTACATCTCTTCAACCGATGCTTTAGAAAATCAGCAATCCAAAATACTATATATCTAATTAAGCTTGGCACTAAACTGATAAGGACAACAGACTTCCACATATCTCTACAATGGTATGATATTGTCTACTTTGAGCATAAACCCTCATGACTTTGCTTTTGGTTCTCAAAAAGCCTCATACCAATAATAGAAGAGTGAGTGGGTTTCAATATTGCGAAGAAGCCGGAGAAATCATCGAGCATAGAAAGGTATATATGATTGTATTTTCAGTAGGAAAACGTAAACTAATTTTTGCGATGGAAGTGCTTCGTATTTAAGTCGGTCGGAATGGCATCGGCCCACCAAAACTTCTTCTCTGCTGTGTTTTTAAGTGTGTGATTTTTCGTTGTTCGCCGGAAAGTCACCGTTCAGTCGCCGCTCAAGTTTGGGTTTAAAATCCTTCTTCTGTTGGGGTTCACTTTAATTATTTCATGAACGGAACCCATAGTTATGGGTATTATTGTTTCAATCCTCTTCTTCTCACTCTCTCTTTAATTTGGAATCATTCATTCATTCAACAGATGAAGATGATGCAAACAAAACGGAGATATTTGGCTTGTCGTTCTTCAATCCCTAAGATTCTTTCAAGAAAAGTTACCACCACCGTAAAACCTTCTACCACTATTCGAACCAACAAATTTCATGGTGATTCTAAATCATCTCAATTCAAAACTCCACCACTGTCACCCACAAAGCTTGCTCGAGTACAAATGTTGAAAGCCAGATTTGGTGGTACCATTTTGAAAGCTCAACAGGCACTTTTTCCCAATTCTGGTATTGATCGTTGTGTTGCTATTCCAAGGACATGCTCTATACAAGAACAAAGACGAGCTGCAAGAGAAGCTCTAGACAAGGTCAAGCAAACGGTTGATTTGAACGAGAATCTTGATTCTATGAGAGAGTTTCAAGAATTGATTGGACAGAATGAAGTAGACAACATAGTTACTTATGACATTGAATGTAATTTATCATCTTTAATCAATACTACTTTGGGATGGGTTAAATGATGAGGGTGCTAAGGTTGTGCCAACATAGTTGGGATAATCGGGTGCATCTACTGATTTCTCATCACCAATAATTTTTTCTTTTCTCTCTCTTTAATATTCCATCACATAGAATGCTAAAGACACAATAAAAGAGCAAGAAATGGATTAAACTTTGTGAGAATGAAAGTAGTTATTCAAACTCGAAATGAAGATGAAGGAATCTTTGAATTGCATTTTGCCCAAAAGAAAAAAAAGCGCCTAGTAAAATTTTTTGTCCAGGGCCTCATAGTTGCCTCAAATAATAGAACTTTATGGTTAAATAAATCTTGAAAGCTAGAGATCAATTGGACAAAAATCTAAAAACTTTAGATTTTTCTTATATTAATTAAAATTCATGCTTGTAGCCTCTCCTGCCAGGCCTTAAGTTCTAGAATTCCTTGCAATAATGAAACTTTGAAACTTTAAGTTTAAACCATAACTTTAGAAAATATAAATGTTAAAATTTTAGAGTGATTAAAAGTATAACTTATTCTTATATCAATTAAATTCTATTTGATAATTATTTTTAGAATTTTTATTCTACAACCAACTTTTAGAAAATATATTTTTTAAACATCTTGGAGTATAATTGATTTTTGGAAAGATTTTATAAAATAAAATTTGAAACATATTCTAAATGTTTTTACTATATATTTTGTACAAAACTAGTCTTTCAGTGTTTATAACCTGATAACAAAAAAAACCTCAAGTTTATGAATGTACATGTATAAAAATATTTCTAAATTTTTTTGTAAATTACTAAAAAAATTCAGCACGCAAAAAAAATATATGACACCGTTTGGTTCGTGATCTGTTTTCATTTTTATGTTTTCATAAATAAAAATACAAGGAAAAAGATGAAAATACATTTGATATACTTATTTTAAAAAACAATTTTTTTTTATTTTAAAAAACAATTTTTTTTAAAAAAAAAAGAAGTCCTAAAATAACTTATTTTGAAAATTAATAAATTTCTTGTTTTCTTTGTTAATTGATTTTGTTTTAAAAAATTACAAAAACAAGGACTCACTCTTTAGAGAACATATTTATGTCAAAAGTCAAATTAAATGTTAAGACTCTTCCTTAATTTTTCTCATCAATGTTTTATAAAAAAAAAAAATTGTTATAAAAACCACAAAATAACAATGATCATTAAACTACAATTATTGAATAATCTATAGATAATTATATTATATTACTGATTTAATTGGCGCCACGTCGTATAAACATTAATCATAAATTTTTTTCATATCTTTCTTTTTTATAAAGGATTTCATTTCCTTTCTCTTGCAAGAAATTAAAGGCTTTTTTTCCTTTCTCTTGTCAAAAAGGATTTCTTTCTCTCTTATAAATTTTATCGTTTGTAACTAAAGAAACCAACAATTTTTCTCCCTCCATTATCCACCAGCTTCCTTTCTCTTGCGAGCAACAACAGATTCAAATTCACTATAATAAAAAATTATTTTTTTAAAGAATAAAATTTACCAAATACATATTCATTTGTTTCTATATTTTCAAATTCATAACCAAACAATTTACAAATTTTAAATTGAAATTTAAAAATTTTAAATTGGAACTTTGAAAACCAACTTTTGGATCAAGAACCAAATGGGCCTATGATTTTTGTAAAAGAAAAAGTAAAAAAAAATAGTTTTTTTTTTCCTGTTATGAATCGACTTCTTAGTTGGAATTTTGAAGATCGCTACCACATGTATGCTAAAGATGACTTTGTAAGTAAAGCGAAAAATTACTGGAGCTAACAAATGACCTTTCATAAATAGAGATACTGGTTTAAATTTCAAAAGAAAATTTGAGTTCGGGATCCCAACAAAACATTTAGAACAATTTTAAAGATTATTCAAACATTTATTTCCAAAAATAAATGAAGGAAGAATATTTAAGTAATTTCAAACAAATAAATAATGCATAAAAACATGAAGCTAGGAATTCTTAAGATCCTAAGGAACTCTGGTCCGTCAGTGTCTTAATAGCCTCGCCAGAATGAACGCCCTCGCCACACGTCTCATAAGGTCATGTATGATCGAGAACTTTAATATAGACTCCATCAAATAAATTTATAAGTTGAAACGTAACTAAAACCTTGCAGTAAAGTTGGTTGGGTCGAACCACAGGGAAGTCTTCTATTGGTAATTTTTTCTTTCTAATTGGATCATGTAATGTAATTGGGGGGGTTTTAATGCAAAAATGTAAATTGCCTTGAATTAAATTGCAAAAATGTAAATGAAATATAAGGATAGAAATTAGACTAACTAGGCACCAATTTGAGGTCACGTCGGGATTAATTTGTGCAACGCCAATCATAAGTATTTAAGAATATAATTTCATAATAAAACTGTAACTCCTAACTTATTCATGGTCATTAATTTTAAATTTTGGAGTTAAAATTTGGTTGTTGGGCTAAATTAAAATTTAGTGAGTCTGGAAAGGGACAAAATTGGAATGAAAATATGGTTTGAGGGCATTTTTTTGTTTTTGGATTAAATGAAAAAAAAAAAGAAAAAAATATATGTTCTCTCTCCCACGATTTTTCTTCTTCTTCTTCTTATCTACCTCTCTTCTTCTCGAAAATCTCACTCTCTCCCTCTCTCTCTTTCTCTTCCCCGAATTGCAGACCCATGCCCCACCTCCTGTGTTTTCGTCTTCCTCTCACACATAGCTACAAGCTTGCCGGAACGCTGCGAAACCGCCACTCGCTGCTCCCCTCTGCATCGTGAACCCAGCTACCAGTTTTCACAGTTCGCTCGCCGCAGTCACACGTCGCCCTATTGTCAGATCCGCTGTCAATCGAAGCTTAAACGCGCCGCCACTGCTCCTCCACGCGTGGGCAGTGGCATTTTCGAGTACCCACGGCCTGACAAGTCTGTTTCTACGAGGTAAGTCTGTTTAAGGCTTGGTTCTTGGCCGTTTTTCGTATTTCGAGTGTGACCCATTACTTGTTGGGCTCCATTTCAGAATACCCACAACCTTTGGATATCAAATATGTGAATTTGGACCTTTTGGAGCTAAAACTAGCAAGCTTTCGGTTCGTTTTGAAATGGGTAACGCTCTTTTTGTCGTGGGTAAGAGTTTTGAAAATGATTCTAAGTAGTTTATGGGCTGTTTTGATGTTTTAAAACTTGTCCATAATGCGTTGGACTTTGTTCAAGGTTACCCATTGCATTTGGAGGTCGGGTTGTCGAGTTCGGACCAATTCAACGTTAATTTCAGCAAGTGAAGGTGTTGTTTGGATAAGTTTTTTTAGGTAATTTCCTTCTCAACTCTATTGAACTCATGGTTGGATCTTAGAATGGTTTGTTAACTATTGTTAGGACTTTGTTTAGTGAGTTGGGATCAAGTATTTGAGTTCCAAGTTGCCTTAAATCTTGGAATTATTTGGATAAATTCTCTACCACAAAGGGCTAAGTTTACGTTGTTGCTGGAAGTGTTTTGCAAGTAGATTTTGAAATTCCGATTAAAGTTTATGTGTGTGCAAATACTAAGCATTATCATCTTTGAAATTACTTTAGGTGGTGCAAAGGAGTTTCTAGGCGAAGGAGTTTTAAATTCTCTTGTACTCACTATTGAAAGGTAAGTAGTCAATTGGATTTAAGCCCTTTAAGTTCCTATTTGAATTTATTGTATGTTGGAAATTTGTGAATTGTGCAAGCATGCCTGAGTTATGTCTATGAAGCATGTGTAGTGTCTAAATATGTGTACGTGAGACATGGAGTGTTTGTCTGATTTAATCTGAGATTTATCGTGATGGGCCTAATCACATGGCTATTGTTGTTAAGGAATCAAAATTGCAAAGTAATGGTTGGTTATTGTGATCAGTGTGTAGAACCTTGGATGAGTTTCTGCCCGAGGTTATGAATGGTATCCATGTTCGTGTATGCATTGGGAGTAATTTCTTTGATTTTAGCTATCTCTTTCTTGACAAATTTCTATTTGACCTTATTAGGTTATTTTCCCTCTAGCATGATATTATCCTCTATAAAGATGAAAATCAATTTCTTGGGAGTTAATTTGAAAGGCCCAAGGTGATCCTTGGATTATCCCTAGGATTTTCCATCAAGTCCTATAAGGATGACTCCAGTCTTCCTGGGGTGTAAGATTCTCCTTTGGATTTATGAACTTATCACTTTCCTGGAGAAACTTCAAGGCTCTAAGTTGGTCCTTGGATTATCCCTAAGATTGCTCAGCAAACCATGTAGGGATGATTCTGGTCTTCTTGGGGTGTAAGATTCTCTTCTAGATTCTATTTCCTAGAGAAAATTTTATCGTTCCCAGGTAGTCCTTTGATTATTCCTAGAATTGCCCATCAAACTCCATAGGGACGACTCTGGTCTTCCTTAAGTTTAATCTTCTCCTCTTAGGAGTTTATTTTTATACTCCAAGGTAGTCCTTGGATTATTCTTAGGATTTCCCATCAATCCCCGTAGGGATGACTCTGGTTTTCCTTAGATTTAATATTATCCTTTTAGGAGTTTATTTTAACCTTCAAGTGGGGTTTTACTGTTGCCTTTTGCTTGCATGATCATGATGTAAATGTTAATTCAAATGGCTTTAAAGCGGCCTGGAGAAATGAAAAATGAACGAATTAAGAAAATCATGGACCTGGGGCATGAGGGATACACGCCCCTCAAGGTGAAAAACTAGCCTAGGCCAAGGCTAAGGTGAAATTTTGGGATTTTGGCCCAATTCCTCCATTCTCCAGGACCTTATGGAGTCCCGAGTTGCTTCTTAGCCTTTGATCACTTTATTTTTTTTAGTGCAGTCATCCTTCTGCCCATTTTGTCTCAGTTTCTTCCCTTACTTCCTTTTCTTTTTTAGCTTGGAATGTGTTTGCATAGAAATCCTCTGGTGGTTATGCATTTTTGTCAATTTTGGATCGGTGAAGGGAAATGAGTTCAGCGAAGGTGCCTTGGCCCAGGCCATGCTTGACGCATGCCCCTTTAATGATGAAAATGGGCCTTGGCCTCAGCTTCGGAAGGAGAGGAATTGGGTTTTGGGCCAATTCTTTTCCTCATCTGGGACCCCGTAGGGTCATCTGTTGCCTCTCTGCCCGAGCTCTTTCTTTATTTCTCGTTTAACTCTTTGTTTTTCTTCTTCTGGTCTCTAACTAGGCCTCATTTTGTAAGGATTATTGACTTACCATGAGGCAATTTCAGTCTTGGCATTTTTCTTTTAGAATTTTGAGATTTGCTCCTATGCATGCGCTAGTAAGCTTCATTTTGTGATGGTGTAGTACTTGAAAATTGAATTTGATTGGTCAGTCGAGGCCATATTCTTGAATTTTGCTTGGGTTGAGGCTTCATAAAACACACATCTTGGTAGTGAATTGCCCACCTCGGGTGAGGTGAAGTTTTGGGTTTTTAGCCTTTAATTCATCTTCTCTAAGGTGGGGGCGTGCTTGAGGTACCCCTAGGTGACATTTATGTCTCCTCGGCCTCGGCCACCTCGGGCTTTTAAGCTTTTGGCTTGATTATAGATCTTTGCATTCCTTTCTCATGAGGTAATGACTCTTTTTTCCATGGAATGAAATCATCTATTTGACTCATATTCTTTTTTCATTGGTTTGCTTCAATTATGAATTTGAATTCAAAAGAGCAATATCCAACAAGTTAGAGTCTTACCATAAACTCGAATGCAGAATTCTAGCTTTCCAATAACCCCCTGTTCACATGCCTCTGATTAATGAACAAAGATACTAACTTACTGTGGTCAGCCTTGACCTATGAGGCTAGGGTCAGCCTTTACTCCTTTTAGATGCTGCAATATTTTGCTTTCGGTAGCCCTTTGTCCACATGCTTCTAATAAATAAATAAATAAAATTATTTACCATGGTTGGCCTCAACCTATGAAGCTAGGATCGGCCTCAACTTTTTCTGAATTCTGCGATATTTTTCTTCTATTTTCTCTTGCGTTTCAGAACTTCAATTGCTTTTTATTTGATAGAGGTATGTATCTTCTTCTCCTTTCTTTTTGTTTGATAGGGTGACATATCCTTTGTGTAGCCCCTACTTAAGGAGGATTTTATTGTAAGAAAGTCATTCTTGAGTATAGTTGTGTTATCAAACTAATATGGGTGTCTGAATAGCTCAATATGCAATTTCTAAAAATAACATTTTATTTCTTGGCTCTACTTGGATTGGTTGAACCGAGCTTAAATGGTTTCCTTGACTTGGGACTAAGACCAAGGAGGCTAAGGCCGAGGTGGTCACATGAACTTTTCGCCTGTGGTATGGCTTGTCCGATGTAGGAGCATGCTTGGTGAACACATAGATAGCGTTTGTGTCACCTCGGTCTCGGTCACTTTAGGCTCGACTAAGATTCTCATTTCGAGCCTTTGACCTTTAATTCATCCTTCTAAGTCTCTGTTAAACCCTTAGGTTGAACAAACTTGAGTTTTAACTAAGAGTGGATTGACTCATTGTGCCAAAATCTTGCTTTGAAGAATTCGTGGAGTTTCCTTGATGTTTGTATTCCCTTTGCAAGGCAAGTGGGTTCCTTTTCCTTAGATTCCTTAGTTGATTTTTCTTTTTGCCTTGGCCTTAGTGAATTCCAAACTCAGAGTCATGCTATTGTAGATGAATTGAGTACATACCTTTGAATTTAGGTTCGTGCCAACCTTCTTGACCTATAGTCATCTCTCTAGTCGGCTTTATCCTCGACCATATCTTGTTGGCCTCGGCCATCTTTGACCTCTACTTTCCTTCTTTCTAAGTTGGGATGAGAGTTTTTTCAACTCTGTCTCAGTCATATGATCGATCTCTCTTTGTTCTGTTTTCTATAGTTGCTTCATTTGCATGTAGAATAATATCTCTATTGGAACTATTCTTGTTTAATTTTGTCTCATATGCTGCTACTAATTGGCAGTTGCATTTTGATTCTTGGATTTTGCTTAAACTCATGTTTTGAGAATGAAGCAAGGGATTCCTTAACCTTTGATAAGTATTTTGTCATTCTTTGACGAGCTTCAATTTGTTCCTCATCAAGAGACTCAAGTAGGATCCATCAACAAAAAGGTTCCACAATTAGTGATGGTCGGCCCCAGCTCCCTTATGGTCAACCTCGGCCTCCTTATGGTCGCCTCAGCCTAAGGGGAGTGTAGCTTTGCTATAAAATCGACTATAGCTTGTCCATTCATTGATGTTTTAGGTTGAATGTTCGTCTCTTCTGCTTTACAGGCTTGATATCTTTATTAACATTCAATATATGTACCATAACCTTGAGATTTATACGTCCTAAAAATTTAGTAACGAATGCACGAGCTAGTTCTTTGAAAGAACCAATTGACATTCTTTTCAACTTTCTAATATATTCCTTGGTCGATCTTATCAAAGTACAAGAGAAAACTTATATGAAATCGGTTTAAAAACTCCATGGAGTTCCATCCACAATTTGCACGTATCTAAGTGTTCCACTAGATCAGTTTTCCCATCATAAGCTTGATGGCTAGAACTTTGAACTTTTGGGGAACTTCTTCTCTTATGATCTCTTATGTGAAGGGATGATCTACTTGCTCAATGAAAGCCTCTTAGATCCAGTCTTTCAATCTCGAGCGGCTTTAGAAAACTTTCATGGATGTTTTCTATGATGTTTCCCTGCATGCTTCCTAATTCCCTTTGAATTTTGAGTAGGTCAGCCTTCCATGGAGGCTTTTGACCTTAACCTCGGTTTCAGCCTCTTTGGCTTCAGCCAGTTGCTTTCTCCTTTCCTTGATCAGACATGGCAAAATCGATTTTGTCGCTTCGTCTTTTCAAGACTTCGTCGTCGTGCTGCCCTCACCTAGTCAGTCTCGACTCACACTCTTTATCACTATCTGGATTACAGACTTGACCCTGCCTATCGTACTAGTTGTACTTTGATCTCCCTGATGGGTTCTTGTCTGGTTTCCTACAAGAACCATTGATGCTTTCTCCTTGGCGAGGTCTTGAACAAGTCTTTTCTTATGAGTCTCTGGTGGAAGGTTTTGGTTGTGATAGGAATGAACATAGGACCAAGGCTTGTGGATGCCTCTTGAAAGAAAATCCACAAGGGATTGGAGTGAAAGATGTTTAGAGAGAATTCTCTAATTCTCTATTGAGGAGATGTGTGTTATAATGACTCAACCCAACGGTCTTATTTATAGAGACCTGGGGCAAATTTTTGCCATAATTAAATAATATATATTTCAATATCTAATATATTAAAATACATATATTTAATCTATTTGAATCTTATTCAAATGTTCTAAATTCTCCTACGATATTTATTTCTTTATTTGAATCTTATTCAAATTTTACAAATATCTTTTCTTTAATGTATCTAATATACATTAATTATTTTAATATTTAATGTATCAAATACAATAAATATATTTTTCTTTTTTATATTTGATATATATAATATATTAAATATTAATTTGAACACTTCAAATTAAATATTAATTTGAACATTTCAAAATTTTCTTTCAACTAAATTGATCTTTTAGTGTTACTATGAGCTAGCAAGGAGATCTTATGGACCTACAGATTATAAGCTCCAATAATACAAAAATAATTAATTAAACTATTTAACTAATTAATTTTCGTTCATTAAGCTCCACTATAGACTTAGAGTTGTACTCTTATGGACTATAGGACAAGTTGTGTTCATGGATATAACCATTACATGCAGGTCGATCCTTCACGAGTTGTTCGTAATTACAGCTAGGTCAAAAGTCTGTTTTACCCTTGTAATTACATCTTGCACCTTAAGTACCACTGATTCTCTAATGAACAATTTGGTTATGATCCAACCATAAACTAAGTCCCTCTCGAGCCAGTGAGAGGGTAGGGCCCCATTGTTCGAGTCTCGAAGTCAGCACTTAACAGAACTACTCATCTACTTACTCTATATGGGAAAGAGTGAATTCCATCTTGTAAGATTATGTTCCTAGCTCCCTATTTGGTCAAGTCCCCAAAATGATAGACTTATTGAATCGACTAGAAAAACTACTCTCACCCATGAAAATCAAAGGACAAGCCCTCACACGCAGGAGTTCATAACTCACTCAGGATTAAGATTGAGTCGCTTATGATCATGTTGATGAAATATTAATCTTCTCAATTAAGGGATTTATAAAGTGAGATTAAATATTTCATGGTCCAGTCTTATACAAACTTATTGTATAAGATACCCCCACTCACATGTCTTTACATGAACAATTTGGATCAAATCATTTATAACTATTACAATGTGAGCTGTATGAATAGTGTTACCAAGATAAGGCACTCAACCTTATCTATATACTATGACCCTTTAGGTTATTTCTTGAACATGATACTTTCGTATGTCAACCACATATTGTTCAATATTACACTTAACCTTGGATTTTTCATATAATGGACAATATTATATTGTAAATAAAATAATAAAATTATTATTAATTATTCCTTTTCTTTAATGTATCTAATATACATTAATTATTTTAATATTTAATGTATCAAATACAATAAATATATTTTCCTCTTTTATATTTAATATATC
Organism: Trichosanthes truncata; assembly: GCA_033996785.1. Taxonomy (NCBI): domain Eukaryota; kingdom Viridiplantae; phylum Streptophyta; class Magnoliopsida; order Cucurbitales; family Cucurbitaceae; genus Trichosanthes; species Trichosanthes truncata. The sequence goes on from JAWPNB010000009.1 coordinate 26,723,523, forward strand.
TAATATATTAAATATTAATTTGAACACTTCAATTAAATATTAATTTGAACATTTAAAATTTTTCTTTTAACCAAATTGATTTTTTAGTGTTACTATGAGCAAGCAATGGAACCTTATGGACCTACAGATTATAAGCTCCAATGATACAAAATTAATTAGTTAAACTCTTTAATTAACCAATTTTCATTCATTAACTCTAGGGTCATTCCACTATAGACCTAGAGTTGCACTCTTATGCACTATAGGACAAGTTGTGTTCATGGATATAATCACTACATGCAAGTCGATCATTCATGAGTTGTTCGTAATTACAGTTGAGTCAAAAGTTCGTTTTACCCCTGTAATTACATCTTGCACCTTAAGTACCACTAATTCTATAATGAACAATTTGTTTATGATCTAACTATAAACTAAGTCCCTCTCGAGTCAGTGAGAGGGTAGAACCCCATTGTTCAAGTTCCGAAATTAGCACTTAAGGGAACTACTCACCTACTACTACCCTATATGGGAAGAAGTAAATTCTATCTTGTGAGCTTATGTTCACAGCTCCCTATTTGGACAAGTCCCCAAAATGATAGGCTTATTGAGTCGGCTACAAAAGCCACTCTCACCCATGCAAATCAAAGGACAAGCCCTCACAGGTAGGAGTTCATAACTCACTCAGGATTAAGATTGAGTCGCATATGATCATCCTGAGAAAATATTAATCTTCTCAATTAATGGATTTGTAAAAAGAGATTAAATATTTCGTGGTCCAGTTTTATACAAACTCATTATATAAGATACCCCCACTCACATGTCTCTACATGAACGATTTGGATCAAATCATTTGTAACTATTACAAAGTGGGTCGTATCAATAGTGTTACCAAGATAAGGCACCCAACCTTATCCATATACAATGACTCTTTAGGTTATTTCTTGAACATGATCCCCCCGTATGTCAACCACATACGGTTCAAGATTACACCAATAACCTTAGATTTTTCATATAATAGATAATATTATATTGCAAATAAAATAATCAAAATTATTATTAATTATTAAATAAATCATTAATTACGAGGCTTTAGGGCATAAATCCCAACACTGGGGGCACGTGCCTATATGAGGCCGACCATTGGAAGTCGAGGCCGACCAGGTAACTTGGGTTTCGGCATAAGTTTTTCTATTCTCTTTTGTTTGGTGGCCCAGTCTTTTCCACGTTTTGGTTTGTTTTAGTCCATGTTAGGTTTTCTTGCCTTATTTACTCTTCGATTTTTTTTTGTATTTCATGCTTGTCCTTATGGTCTAATTTCACCCATAACATTAGTTATTATTTGTTTAGAAAAATAAATTATAATCAGTATTAGAAAAATAAATAGGTACAACAAATTTTAAAATTAAGCTACCCCATTTAAATTCTTAAAGAAAAATCCTAAACATGTACATAACTAAATATGCGTACTAGAAAAAGGTAAATATATTAAAAGTTCATCAATATTTTAAAAAAAAATGATACTTATAAAACATGAATATTTTATAAAAGAAGTTAGAATAAATCTATTAAAAAGTTAATACATAACCTTTTCCCAATAAATCTATTAAAAAGTTAATACATAACCTTGTCCCACGTATGCAAAACTCTGTATAATTACACTACTAAATTATATAAAATATCCATACACTTTTGAGTAAGGTTTAATTATGCCTCTAAATTTTGAAAAGTTTCATATTAATCCTTGAACTTTGAAATTATTCTCCAAAGCAATTCTTTAGCAAGTATTTCTATTAAAGTGGTAAATGAAAATTGACACGTGGCAACTGTTGTGTCAAAGCCAAAAGGCATACATGACATCATTTACAATATCATTAAAATAAATTGACATGACAACTAATATGTAAAAGCTTATTTTATGATTAGCATTGTAAATGATGTCAACAACATCTTTTGTAAATGACAATAAGGATGATCATAATCTTTAAGGGTTGTTTGGGGCGTGAGTTATAATGGTTTGGGTTATAATAGTCTGTGGGTTATAATAGTCTGTGGAGTTATATAATATAATTTTAGGATGCAGAGTTATTTAGTCAGAGTTATAATAATCTGTGTTTGGGGTGCAGAATTATTTAACTCCACAGACTATTATAACCCAGATTATTATAACCCACTCAGCTCCCCAACATCTTTTGGAGTAAAGTTAAAATTGAGTTGATAAATGATATTTTATAAGCCTTTCTATTTTTACACACCAGCTGCCATGTCAAATCCCATTCATCTTAGTCTTTTATATAGTTAAAATTGAGTTGATAAATGATATTTCATAAGCCTTTCTATTTTTATACACTAGCTAGCTGCCATGTCAATTTCCATTCTTCCTTTTCACAGATAAACTCTCCAAAGTTTTTTTTGGGAATATTTTCATAAGTCAAGGGTTAGAATGAAACTTTTTCAAGTTTAGGGGCATAATTAAAATCTACCCAACATTTTGTTTGATGAAATATTATAGAAGAAAAAAAAGAAATTATTGGTGATGAGGGATTAGTAGATGTACTCAATTATACTAATTAGGTTGGCACAACCTTAGCACCCTCATTATCTAATCCATGCCAAAATAATATATTTTTTTTTATGGCATGCCAAATTGGTATTAATTAAACATGATAAAATACATTCAATGTTATTATTAAGTATAATATCTTAATTTTTGAAACTCTATCATAGCATCAAGTTTCTTGTTCAAATAAATCATTTGCTTGACCTTGTCTAGAGCTTCTCTTGTAGATGGTCTTCTTTCTTGTATAGAGCACATCTTCGGAGTAGTTGATGTGGGTTATCGAGACCATCAAAACATCATCGATCCTAACTATGATTTGCAGACAGAGAACCATGTAATTAATTGCTCGAGTTGGATTTGTGTACCAGAACAAGGGGTTTTACTAAAATGGTAAAAATACGCAATTTAAAGTGAATTAAATGAAACTAACACAAGAAAAATTAAAACGATCTCATCAAGCACCGACTCAAAGATTATCGAGTTAATTCATAGTGTTGATCATCGACAATTCAAATTAAACTCAAATTAAATATCAATTTTTTAATTAAAAGTTCAATCTACTTAACCAAAAAAGCCGTGAAAAGTACCTAAGGTCCTCTAATTCAATTAATTAGACAAAGCATCCTAATTAATTCTAAATTAACCAATTAGTTGGGCACGATAGTGTTCCATACTAACAAACTAACCGCCTAAAGCTCGAGAAATTAATTGAGACACCCTAATTAAACTAGATACCCTAATTTAATTAGAAAGCTCACTTAATTCTAAAGCCTATTATGCAAGCTATGAATTAAAGAAAAAGCCTCTAAATCACACTCATAAGTCGGCCTATTGCTACTTAAACCCACTTAGTCACAACAATTATGGATCATGATCTTGTGCATAGAGGATTGAACATACGAGTGTAATTAAAGCATCAATTTAATCAAACAAGCATGCTTATGATCTAAGCAAGAATTAAAAGATATTTAATTAAGGAAATCAATAGTAATTAACAGGAAATCTCACAACAATACGTAATGAAGCCCGACAAACCTCCGAATTGTCAAATTTAGCCGGCCATCGAAATAGAGGAACCCAACTCCATGGTTCGATCCAAAACAACTAAACTAGAACCAAAGAGCTAAAAAATAGTAAAAAAAAGCTTAAGAACTGCTAATTATTGTCTAATGAAAGTGGCTAAAACAATCTAACAACGTTTTGACCTAATAAAAAAGATGCTTTGATGGTAAACTTGAGAGCATCGAGATGCTGGTCCAATCGTCGAGATGCTCCAAACGTTAAAAACACAAGTGTTCCTTTACAACATTGAGACGCTGGTAGCAACAACGAGATGCTACCACTGTCGAATGCTGCGTTTGTAACTGGGGTAAAAATAATATGTGAATGCATGCAAGTGTAATATCATGCGTTGAGTTTTATATAGATCATGTGTTCAATATGCATGAAATTGATTTACAACTTTTGTCCACCCCGCGTTGAGCCCAAGTGTAAACTCAATGTTAGCAAATAGTACTTGGAAGCATTCCAAGATCGAATCAACAAAGACTTAATTCATTCTTTTATTTTCAACTATAATTTGTGGATGCAGGGTAAAAAGATAAATAAAAAGATGAATGTTGAATGCATAGAAAATGAAGAAAGTTGAACATAAGGGAATACAGTAAAGGAAAACGAGTTTGGCTTAGGATTCTTCTATTATCCACTCTTCTGTTTTGCATTGGCATACATGTATTATCTCGCAACTAAACATGGGTTCCAACTTACCCTAACTCTCTCAAGAAAGATATTAAACACACTATAAAGTCATTTTTTTATGCTCAGAATAGTATAATATAATCCGACCCATTTGTTGGGATTTATGCCCTAAAGCCTCGTAATTAATGATTTATTTAATAATTAATAATAATTTTAATTATTTTATTTGCAATATAATATTAACCATTATATGAAAAATTCAAGGTTATTAGAGTAATCTTGAACAGTATGTGATTGACATACAAGATGATCATGTTGAAGAAATAACCTAAAGGGTCATAGTATATGGATAAGGTTGGGTGCCTTATCTTGGTAACACTATTGATATGGCCTACTTTGTAATAGTTACAAATGATTTGATCCAAATTGTTCATGTGGAGACATGTGAGTGGAGGTATCTTATACAATGAGTTTGTATAAGACTGGACCACGAAATATTAATCTCTCTTTATAAATTCGTTAATTGAAAAGATTAATATTTCATCGAGATGATCACATGCGACTCGATCTCAATCCTGAGTGAGTTATGAACTCCTGTCTATGAGGACTTGTCCTTTGATTTACATGGGTGAGAGTGGCTTTTCTAGCTGATTTAATAAGCCTACAATTTTGGAGACTTGACCAAATAGAGAGCTGGGAACATAATCTCCAAGATGGAATTTCATCTTTCCCATATAGGGTAAGTAGATGAGTAGTTCCCTTTCAATGCTGATTTCGGGACTTGAACAATGGGTCTCCACCCTCTCACTAGCTCGAGAGGGACTTAGTTTATGGTTGGATCATAAACAAATTATTCATTAGAGGATCAGTGATACTTAAGTTTCAAGATGTAATTACATGGGTAAAATGGACTTTTGACCTAGTTGTAATTACAAACAACTCGTGAAAGATTGACTTGCATGTAGTGATTATATCCATGGACACAACTTGTCTTACTGTGTTGATAAGCCTTAGAATTAAGGCTTATTTAGCTCTCATAATCTTAATTTATGCTTGCTTTATACTTTAGAAATCATAGGAGAAAGTTGGTAAAATGCTTGAAAAACATCAATAACTTGTGATAAGTGCATGTGAAAGAAAGAATGAAGAAAAGAGAAAGATAAACTAAGAAAAGTTTCTTTTATGCAGGAATTGTGGAAATTGCAAAATCAAAATTGCAAGATGAAGTTGCAATTCTAGAGCAGTAGAAAAAATATCAAAAAAGGAAAGAATCTTCATAGAACCAATATGAAAAATCTTTATTTTCTGCACGATTTGGAGGTTCTTGAGCACAATTTCTGGACAATATTCAACCCTAATGAAGGCTTACAAAAGGAGAAGAATAGGAGGAGAAATAGGGGGTTTTCATAGGGCGTTTCTTGGAGTTGAAGCCGTGGGTTTTTTCCCAATTTTCCTCTGTTTTTCTTCTAGTTTCTCCTCTATTTTTACGAAGAGTTGCTGTAGTTTTTTGTTCTATTTTTCCTTAGTTTTTCCAATCTAATCCAAACAAAAACTTGGTTGAAAATGATTCATTCTTTCCTAGAAATAGTTGGGATTAAGTCGATTAAAATCTAAGGGAAACAATGGATTTTGTTCAAGTTTTCTTTATTTCAGTTCGTTCTTAGTGTAGTTTGAATTTGATTTTTGTTTTGTAGTTCATTGGGTTCTAATTTTTCATGCTTTTTGTTCCTTACCTACTGTATTAAGCATTGGAATTGAGTTGAGATTGATGAAACAATTGAAGTTGATTTTCTGAAAATTTTAGTCCGTTGGTTTTTCTTCCTTCCCTTTATTTTATTTCTTCTGTTATTGACTTGAAGACTTAAAAAGAGTTTTGTTTTGTTTTTATTTTTTTAAGCTACAGTTTTATATTACCCTTTGTTAGAATGAAGAAGGCCCATTGTTCTTTCTTGATTTCTTTTACTCTAAATATGTGCTAAAGCTTCTTAAGGGGTTCAAGGATGTGAATTCCCTAAGAAGTAAATCTAGCCTAAATTATAATAAAAATCGAGCCTATATTTCAATTGTTCGCTTGCGTTGAATAAAACGTTGTTGAGATCCTAGATTGATCAACTAGAGTAGCAACTTAAGCTTAGATCTAATACCGACGGGGTTAGTGATAAGTGGATTTCGCACAAGTGATGGAGACAAGAGCTTAGACATAAGCCAATTCTTTACCCTAGACATAGGGATCAAAGACTCCAAAACCTAAGAAATGATTGAGCCAAAATTAACTAAGATAGAAGGACTATAGACATATAGGTCACTCACTTAGCCTCCTAAAACCTAATTTCAAGGTGAATAGGAGTAGTAATTTTAGTTTACAGTTGAATGTAGAATAGGTTGGAATTGCAATTTTGGTTTGCAATTACAACTTAGAGCAATGACATTCTTGAGCCCCTCCTTTCTATAAGGAATTTCCCTTGCAATTTTCATCAGTTGGTTAACATTCTGCTACGGTCAGTTTTTGTTCAAATTACCATTTCTTTTATCAAGTCCGTTTTGTTTTGCTATTCAATCTTGCAATTTTCGATTATGCAATTCAGTTATGCAATCTTTGTTTTCCTTACTTAACGTTTTTGTCACTTTAACTTGCAATTATTATGTTTTTACCAAACACACCCTCCCAACCTTATTTTTGCAAATTTTAGTTTCCAAGTTGCAATTCTCCTTACATTTTTCTCTGCAATATTTTTATTGCACTGTTCCCTATGGGATTGATACTCAGGAATACTCCTGTTTTATTACTTGCATCGACAGTGTGCACTTGTACTGGGGTTGAACATATTTATTTACTTTTCTTCACCCAAAGTTCACCCGATCAAGTGCATAAAAGTGCAACTCTAGGTCTATAGTGGAGTGACCCTAGAGTTAATGAATGAAAATTGATTATTTAAAGAGTTTAATTAATTAATTTTGTATCATTGAAGCTTATAATCTGTAGGTCCATAAGGTCCCCTTGCTAGCTCATGGTCACGCTAAAGGATCAGTTTAGTTAAAAGAAAATTTTGAAATGTTCAAATTAATATTTAATATATTAGATATATTAAAAATAAAAGAGAAAAATATATTTATTGTATTTGATACATTAAATATTAAAATAATTAATGTATATTAGATATATTAAAGATATATATATATATATATTATATATATATATATATTTGAATTTTTGAATAAGATTCAAATAAGTATAATATATATTTTAATATATTAGATATTAAAATATAATTTTTTAATTTTGGCAAAGATTTGTCCTAGGTCTCTATAAATAGGACCCTTGGGTTGACCCATGAGAGACATCTCCTCAATAGAAAATTAGATAATTCTCTCTAAACCTTTTCCTCTCCAAGCCCTTGTGGATTTTCTTTCAAGAGACTCCCACAAGCCTTGGTCTTATGTTCGAGTCATAGCTAGGAAGACTTTGTGGAAGAGATAAAGACCAGCCTGAAGTATCTCCATATTATCTCAAAGGTATGTTTTGCTTGGCCTAAAATTATTTTTCGTTTAATTCTAAAATAAAATCAAAATCGATTACAACACCTCTGTTGTGGGTTTAATTCTACCTAAAACTTCCTAATGAAGGATTCACTTTTGCTCTCCTTGGAAGTTCCACACACTCTTATCCTCTTGGTACTCAAATGTGCTATTACCTTACCTCTGTTGATCAGACGAAAAAAGACAATGAAAGAATAGTAAAAGCCAAGGAAAAGTTGAGTTTTCATACATGTTTACCATTGCAAACTAGGAGTTATATAATAGATTCCTCCTTGAGCCAACCCTTTATACGTACTAACAAAGCATACACAAAAGTAAAGAGAAAGAAGAAGAAATGAAATGAAAGTTCAAAATATTAAGATAAAAGAAAAGGGAATACAAGTTACAAGAGTTAGCAAATAAAGGAAAGTAATAAAACTTTAGCAGAAAGGTGAATGACAACTCCTTTGGTGAATTACAATAGTGAAGACCAAGGAAGAAGATGATGAACAGGGGCTATAAAGGAAATAAATGAAAATGGTGTTTGGATTGATAGGGGAGAGGGAGCTCTCCTTCTTCAAGACCATTCACTACTATTTAGACATCTATGCATCTAATAGAATGTTGCCACAAGTTTGATGTTGATGCAAGCTCATACCTCTGTAATTTCAAGTTGAACCTTTGGTTCAATCAAATTCATCCATGATAGTCCCATAAGTGAAGGTCCAATGAATGCATGCCACATCAACTCTTGGAGCTTTGATTCGTCTATAATCATGTAATGATGAGTTGATGTGACGTCTTTTGGGTGCATGTTCTGACTTGCACTGGAAGTGGCTTGCGAACACATGGTAGTGCAATGCTTCGATTCATGGTAGTTGGAAGCATGGTATGTTGGAAACATGTTTAGTTGGAAGAATGGTTTGAACGTGACGCCCAACTTCGACTATGCATTGAACGTGAATTCTACTTTTCTTTCTAATGCACAACTTTCTCTCATTTCCTGCAAGATCGAAAAAGTTGTGTATAGTATGGTTTGAATGAACACTTGGCTATTTTTATAGAAAATCATGCAATGCATGCATACCTCCTATGCTCTCAAAGCATAAATGATCAAATTATGAGCGTAAATAACTTGTCTTTTGACAAGTTATCATCAAGCATAGTGTATCTGTAGGGTCGGGTGACTCCTTTCCACAACATTTTGACACTTGAATATAGCATTGAGATGCTATCCCCTTGGAAATTTGGGCTTTATTTTCACTCTTCCATGCCTTAATTTATATTTTTGAACTTAAAATTTGTCCCTTTAGCCCAAAGATGAGTGAAACAGCCTGATCTACCTGTTGTTTCTTGATTCCTGTAAATTGACAATTAAACGCATAAGATTTCCTTGAACTAGCATTAATTAACCATATTAAATAGCACATTTACAGTGCTATCAATAGCAAAATAACAACCAATATCACAATTGAAAAAAATTACTTGTTCAGCTTTCAAAATGGTACTACAAAATCTACTCGAGCAGTGTCCTTATGGGTGGCAGCACAACATTCTTTGGTGGCGGAGTTTTGAATTGGAATGGTTCAAAATTATCACCATGAAGTTTGTTGATTTAGACAATGAAGACAGTTTCAAGATGGTTGTAACTTTGGATGCATGAGCCTTAAAGTTTGAATTATCTTCATTTGTGAGAGAATCTAATAAGAAGATAAGAAAACTCACACTTACTTAATGTTTTGGTGCAGGTTTTTGCAAACTGCAACAAAATTGCAATTGCAATTTCAACAGATCTGGAAATTAAGGAAAATCGCAAATCAAGGGATTTCGAGAAGGAAAATACCCACGAATTCAACTGAATCCTTAGTTGTATTTGTCCATCAACCAAGAAAGAAACCCTAGCACAAATTCCCTATAAATTATGGAGAAGAAGCCGTGATGAGAGAACTCAATTTTGGAGAAGAATTTTGTTTTTGTCTTTGGGTTTTTGTACTTGTCTGTAGTTTTTATTTTCGTTAGTTGCTACTGTAATTTTCTTCTACATTTCAGTTCCTAAACTCTCCATCAATCTCATCACAACGAAAGTTGACGGTGGTTAAGAACAATTCCTTGTTTGATTGAGCTAAAAGCAACGGGTTTGAGTGTAGTCGTATTTCTATTCGATTTCTCCAAAAGTTGTATTCCTGCTTTTGTCATTTAATTTTGAAGTTAGCTTCTGTTATGTAATTCCCCTTTTAGCATTTCATTAAAGTTAGAAATTCTTTTGATTTTGAATCCAGAATATCCTTCGGCAAAGTAATTTTTTATACAAGTTTGATTTGCAAGTGTTCTTTAGGTTATCTTCAATTCTCTTTTATACCAATGAAACCCTTCAATTTAATCTTGCTGTTTTTGTTAGTTTTATTATGAAGAGCTAAATTTCCTTAAGGATTCAAGTTTGTTAATGCCCTAGAGGAAAGATGTAAGGCTCGATAGCAAAAGTAATCTAGCTAATAATTGAACTTTGTTTGCTTTTGGTGAGTTCAATGTTGGGTAAACCTAGTTGTCCATCTAGTGTTGCTTGTTAAGCTTTAACTTAATATCTAAAGGGTTAAGGGAAGGTGGATGTCGCAAAAGCAATGGAGGAAAAAGCTTAGACATAAGTTTTGAACATCAACCTTAGACATAGGGCAAGACTCCAAGACCACTAGAGTTATGCGCAGAAATATCTAAGTTAGATTAGCCATAGAAATATAGGTTTAATCACTTAGCCTCCTAAAGATACTTTATAGAAGGTCGAATAGGAGTTGAATTTGGTTCACTTACTTTCTTGTGTTAGCTATGATTGCAATTGCTTTCTAGTTGCATTTTCTTCCCAAAGGGCCATTAGCAATTTGAATCCCTTCCTCATTTCCATTGTTTTTCAAACAATTTTTGTTTTAGCCAAAACATCTCACAAACCTTTTTATACCAACGGTTACTTTAGTTGCAATTTGTCAACAATTTTATGTTATCTTAATAAATTTTATTAAAACTCGTTCCCTTGGGTACGATACTCTAGAATACTTTCCAGTTTCTTATTACTTCGATCACGTGCGCTTGCGTGTTTAATCGAACTGAAACGTGGGGCTTAAAGAAAATATTTGTAAATTAAAACAAAGCTCCAGTCCAATACAAGTGCACACTGTTGATGCAAGTAATATAAAACTGGAAGTATTCCAGAGTATCGATCCCACAGGGAACAGAAACAACAAAATTCAAGAGAATAAGCAAAGATATTTTCAAATTGCAATTGTGGGTAACCGGTGTAAAACAATAGTTGGGATAATTTTTATTTTTGAAAAGAAAATGATAAAAGAGGGATTCAAATATGCTTTTGCTCTATTGAAAGAAATTGCGGCCTAATTGCAATTGCAATCCTTTGACTCAACACTTAAGCTTTGTAAATCGAATTCAACACCTATTCGACCTTTTATGAAGTATCTTTAGGAGGCTAAACGATTAAACCGATATTTCTATGGCTAATATGAACTTAGTTATTTTTGAAACACAATTCTTTTGGTTTTAAAGGTTTTGCCCTATGTCTAGGGTCAAAAACAAATTCCTATGTCTAGGCTATTTTCCTTTATTGCTTTTATGAAAACCCAATTTTTATCTAACCTTTTCAAAATTAGACTCAAACTGTTGTATACTAATCTAGGTGATCAATCTAAACTCGTAATGAAAATTTCAATCAATAAAAGCAAACAATGCTATAAGATTAAGCAAGGTTGTTCTTACATATTAGGCCTTTATTCCTTTCTCTAGGGCATTCACATGTTTGAATCCCAAAGAAAGACTTAGCTCATAATTAAAGAAAAGAAAAATAATGATTTAAAAGAATCAAAGTGCATAACTAAAATAGAATTAATAAATACTTGAATAACAACTCAATGATAATAAAAGAACAACCAAAATTCTATTAATCAAAATAAATTCAGTAACTAATTAAATTCAAGAACAAAAGGGAAGAATAAAACAGTAGCTAAAAAATCAAAATTACAGCAACAATTAAGTTCCGAAAATAGAAGCAAATAACTTAAATATAACAGAAATTAAATTCTAAGAACGGGAAGAACACAGCCCCTTTTTCACTTCTTATTCAATCAACTCAACTCCACTTTTTTCAAAGGGAATTGAGCCTTCACTTCCTTCAATTTTCATTGACGAAGGATTGAATTTCGAAGTTAAAAGGGGCTGGAAAACAGTAGCAAACGAAAATAAAAACAGCAGAAAATTTGATAGCAGAAAATTGACAGTAGAAAATCGTGGAACAGCAGCAACCGTGGCCGAAAATGGCAGAAAACTTGATTCCGTTCTTGAGGCTTTTTCTCCAATATTTATAGAGGAATTGGGTTAGACTTTCCTTCTTGAATGATGCACAAATACGACTATAATCCCAACTAAAATCGTTGAGACAATATTGCACAAAATTCCTAAATTCTAGGAGATTTGCAGATTTTCCTTTAATTTCTAGATCTCTCAAAATTGCAATTGCAATGCAATTGCATTTCTATTGCATTCTTCAAATTCCTGCACAAAAACATCAAGTATGTTTTTCACTTTCTTTTGCTTTCTTTTCTCCATTTACTTAATTTAAAAGGCTTCTAACAATAATTCGATTTAAACCAACTATTTGCTATCCTTTTTATCTAATAACACACATAAAATAACAAGAATAACTAAGTATAAAGGTCAAATAATTCTCATAAATGAGAATTATTAGTGTTACACCGATCAGAAGACGATAATCTAAACAATACTTATAAACTCACACAAAAGTACATGGACAAAATCTAAAAGTACTAAAATTATCACTTTCAAATAGTTATAGGGGCTAAAATGAAAGTTTTGTAAGTACAAGAAATATAATGGATAAAAGAAGTAAAGATGAAGTTGAAATGATGATTTTTGAAAATCTAGGCTCTATTTGATAACATTTTCGTTTCCTGTTTCTAGTTTTCAGTTTTTTTTTTTAAGAACTAGAAATAAGAATATGTTTGATAACTATTTTTGTTTCTTGTTTCTTGAAAAAACACTACTCTTTTGAAATTTAATGACATTGACAAATTGTCATAAACACATTTCTTGACATTTTTTTTAGTCATTCAATCGCCCCTCAAGGAAACTTTATACATGACACTATAAAAAAAATGTCAAAATTATTTTTTTTTTTATGGCACTTAATAGTTGTAAGAAAATGTATAAAGGACATTTGTTAATCATCAAGTTAATATTCTTACGACAATTAAACATTATTAGTAAATAACTCCTAAAAATCACTTTCTATCAAGATATATATATCAACAACACTTTTTAAACATCATAGAAATTTTGTTAATGACAATATTTTAGTGTCAAACAAAGGTTTTCTTTGATAATTTTTAGTTGTCAACAAAAAACATGTTATGACAGCTTTGCGTCTATTTTTATAGCATTTTAGATTATTGTGAAAAATGTGATAAGTTGGATGTCATTATGTTCTAGCTGCTAGTAGGGGTATTGGTGTCATTGATTTATACGATATAGAGGATCCTCATTATCAGGTATCTAACATTATTTTTTTCTCTATTTTTTTAATGTTAAATATAAAATGACAGTAAAATCTATCAATAAAAATGTCATAGTTGACAGTACACAATGTAAATTATAGTTATAGTTGACGACTATAAAACGTCAAGAAATGATTATATTGACAACCAAAAGGTATCAATAAAAAGAGTATTGTTGACGTTTTAGGTATGAAAGTTGACGGTGAAAAAACATCAACTTTAATTTACGTTAATGGCTGAAATATGTCAATAAAGATGTTAAAGTTGACAGATTTTGGTTATAGTTGATAGCTAAAACATGTCAACATTGACATTGTTAATGGTCAAAAAACGTCAAAAAGACATATAAGTTAACGTTCAACAACCGTCAACTAAAAGAGTATAGTTCACATTTTTATATAGTTAACGCCGACAATATTGACAACCAAAAAACGTCAACAAAAGTAATTGTTGACATTTTTTAGCCATCAATAAAGGCCAAATTCGTAGTAGTGATTTTACTTTTTATACTCAATGATCAATTAGAAACCAAGTTCAAATTTCAATGATCAATTGAAAATCAATTTCAAACTTCATGGATGAATTAGAAATACATTTCAAACGTTGAAACCAAACATGTCATTTTAGAATCTCAAAGCAAATAGAAACTAAATTCAAATCTCAAGGACAAAAAATGTTATTTTTGAAAATTTAAGGATCAAATAGTAACTAAGTTCAACAGTACATTCTACTCATGAATAAATAAATACATTAATGAACTAAAAAATTACAATTGGGTATCAACCCAAAACTAATTTAGGGACTAAAAGTATATTTTACTCATGAATTAATAAATACAATTAATGGACTAAAATATTAGTTCGGTTCGGTGTCAACCCACATGCTTAACTCATTTCCAACTTGTGACCTATAACCTCGTTTAAAAAGATCGCTTCCCCATAAAATACTTTTCCAAACGAAAGATGAGTTATATGCTTCCGCTCGATTTGTAGGAAATGACCGGTCTTGAAGTAACGACTACTTAAAATCCTATATAAAGTAAACTATTTAGGCGTTCCTGAGCAACCTCCAACTTTGCTTGGCTAACATTGCCTCGTGGTTGAAAATGATGAGATCTCAAAACTCAGTTCTCCTTAATATTTCCCTAGGCAAAGACATTTTCAACTATGCCAATGAATCTTCTTCTCCATTTTCAAAGAACCCCATCAAAAATTTGCACACATGTTGATCTTTCTACATAGTTTAGTAGGAGCTTGAAACAACTCATAAGTCAGTCCCTGAGTGTTCACACATTAGTTGTCAAAAAGACTAATAGGAGTTTTTATCTTTAAAAAGTTGATTTTCTTTTTGACATTTATAAAGTTGACTTCTAATGAGAGTTGACGTTAATTGAACCACATTTACTTTTCTAGAAATAAGGGTTTAGTCTTTAATTTTTTTTTTTCAAAGTATAGTCCCTAAGCTTTTGTATATAACAATAAGACATTGTAGTTTAAACTTTGTAATGATTAGTTTTTAAAGTTTAGTATGTAATGAATTATAATTTAAAATTTGTAACAATTTAGTTCCTGTTTAATAATCATTTCAGTTTTTGATTGTTTGTTTTCTTTTCTTTTTTTTTTTTTAATTTTTAAAAACAAAACAAACATATATGTTTGATAACTATTTTTGCTTTGCTGTTTTTAAAAAAGCAAAAAAGCAAACATGTTTGGTAACTGTTTTAAAAATAATAATAAATCAAACATGTTTGGTAACTGTTGAGAGGTAGAAGAGAAACATGTTAGAGAGAGAAAAAATGCAGAAGGTAGGGAAGAGAGATGGTTGTTGGAATAGAAATTTTGGCCAATCAGAAATTGTCATGTCATTAATTAAAACTTGGTGACAAAATTATTTATTTAATTAGGGATTATTTAAATTTGCAAGTATCCCTAAATTAAATTAAGGCAAACCCAAATATGCAATTGGGTTATATGAAATTTGGGCCAATTTTAAACTAAGCTCAAATAGGAGGCCCTAATCCAGCAAAGTCTAGGCCCAAAGCCAATAAGTCCCAGCCCACAAGGCTAGGCCCAAGGTTAATCAGGCTCAGTCTAAGGACCAGACTCAAAGTCCACCAGGCCCAGTCCAGTAGTCAAGCCCAAGCCCACTTGGGGAACTCTATAAATAGAGAGCTCCCTCCTCCGTTTTGGAGGTTCAGAAGTTGAAACTCTCTAGAGAACTTAGAGAGAATTCAGAAACAAAGACCAAAAAGCTCTCTAAACCTTTGAAGATCAAACACTCTCTGAACCAGAGCCTTGAAGACTAAAAGATTTTAAAGTTCGAGAACAAGCTGCAAAGCCCTCGAAACAAATCTACATTTGAGAACAAGCTGCGAAGCCCTCAAAACAGATTCACATTCGAGAACAAGCTGCAAAGCCCTCGAAACAAATCTACATTCGAGAACAAGCTGTGAAGCCCTCGAAACAAATCTACATTCGAGAACAAGCTGCAAAAGCCCTCGAGATATATTCACATTCTAGAATAAGCTGCAAAGCCCTCGAAACAAATCTACATTCGAGAACAAGCTGCGAAGCCCTCGAAACAAATCTACATTCGAAAACAAGCTGCAAAAGCCCTCGAGATATATTCACATTCGAGAATAAGCTGCAAGGCCCTCGAGACAAATCTACACTCGAGAACAAGCTGTGAAGCCCTCGAAACAAATCTACATTCGAGAACAAGCTGCAAAAGCCCTCGAGACAGATTCACATTCGAGAACAAGTTACAAAGCCTTCGAAACAAATTCACATTTGAGAACAAGCTGCGAAGCCCTCGAAACAAATCTACATTCGAGAACAAGCTGCAAAGCCCTCGAGATAGATGTAAATTTGAGAGAAAGAATCAGAGGAATAAATTAGAGATTGTACTCCACTAAATTGAAATTAATACAATTTAAATTCATTTACACGTGTCTCATTTCTCTTTCTCTGTTGAAATCTCGTGTAAACAATGGTTTTTTTAAAGAGAAAATTTAGATAGAGTAGATTTAGAGAGATAGACAAAAATATTTAAAGAAAGAAAAATCAGAGGAAGAGAAAAAAATGTTAAAAAGAGAAAACCTAGAGCAAAAGTTATGCAAGAGAGAGAATATTAGTTAGAGAAATCAAAAGAAGTGCTAGGAAGAGAGAAAATTTAAAGATAGAGAGATAGGTTAAAGAGAGAATATTAGTTAGCAAAAGAGAAAGAAATGTCAGATAGAAAGTTAAAGAGCTAGAGATCATGAGATAGAAAATATTAGTTAGAGAAAGAGATAAAGAAAAGTTATAGAGAAATTTATATTGAGAGATAAAAGTTAAAGAGTGAGAGATGTGTTAGATAGAGAATATTAGTTAGAGAAATAGAAAGAAAAATTATAGAAAACGTTTGAGAGAGAAGAGTTAGAGAAAAAGGAAAAAAAAATTAGAGAAAAAAAACATTAGGGAGGAAATGAGAAATTTTAGAGAGAAATTTCGTAGATCGGTAAAGTTAGTGAGTAACAAAGACAAACCAACATGAGCATATCTTTACTGGTATAAAGCTTGTACTCTCTACTAATAGGTCAGAGATTCGAATCTCCTACTCCACATGTAACGCCCCGCATTATAAATTATGCTATTTTAGAGTAATCAGATCTATTCGTTAAAATTTTAATTTGGAATATTAAATTTCTATAATTTTGGAAAATGAGATTTTGAATTAAATCTTTAATTTGGAGATTGAATAATTTAATTTTTGAAGTTATTCTCCAAGTTAAAAAAAGAACCAAATTTCCTTTTAGTTAGATTTTATCCCAAATTTTTAGGGCCATATATGGAGTTATTAGAGATTATTTTAATTAAAAGAAAAGGAAACTAAAGTGAAAAAAAAAAAAAAAGAGAGCCCTAAGTTCTTCTTCTTCTCCTCCCTTTCCCTCATGCAAGATAGTTGCCACAATCCCCCTCTTCCTCGATTTCTCCTTCTCTGGCGAAGCCAACACTGGCAAACTAGTTCAACGACGGGGTGCACGCGAGCCTTGTGCTTTCTCTCTCTGACGACACGAGCGAAGACCCACGACGTTCTTCTCTGTCTCTCATGCATTTGCAGCCGCTGGAGCACCTTCCCCCTTGTGAGCGCCAGCCACACGAGCAACAACTCCCTCACCGATGCACGCACAGTAACTTAGCTCCATGAGTTTCCAACAGCTTGCAACCCACGAACATTCGCATTTTTTAGTAATACCTACTTGAACTCAGGCCTCGAAATCACTTCGGTTCGTGACCCACACTCCATTCCACCTTGATTCGAGTTACCCATAGGCCGTGAGGGTCAAATTTTCATTTTCGAACGTTGTCAAACACCAATCAGCGAGGTTTCGACGTCTTTCGGTATGTTTCTTCACCCTTTCGAACTCTTTTAAATTGTTGTAAATCAATTTCTAATGTTTGGATACCCTTTATTTGTAGCTTCTAACACTTTAGGCTGTGACCCACAACTCGAATAGCCTAGAATCGAGTTACCCATAGTCTAAAGTGTTCTAATTCGCAAAATTGAACCTCGTTGAACACAACCCAGTAAGCCTTTCAGTCCTTTTAGCGTTGATTGGTAAGTTTCGCCACGTTTTAGACCTTTTTCAAATGAATTCAAGTGTTGTAGCTTAGGTTCTAACACATGGGAACCTTCTATTTGCAGTTTCAAACCATTTTGATCCTACTCGAATACTCCAAGCACCTATTCGAGCTTATTTGGTGAAGTTAGGTAAGCTTTAGTGCCTTTTAAATCCTTTTGAACTCAAGTTAAGTGTTTTAGATTGGTTTCTGACCTTTGGGAAGTTTTTGGTTGTAATTTTGGACTCACTTGGACACCAACCAACAAGTTTTCGAGGTTGTCCTGTGGCGTTCAGTAAGTAACAACACCTTGTAATTCCTTTCAAATCATTTTTTAAGTGTTGTGAGCTAGTTTCTAATCAATAGGTTCTTTCTACTTATAGATTCAAACCAATTCGAATGCATTTGAACAGCTTTCCAACAAGAACCCAAGTCAGTTTCAATGAGTTTAAGGTATTAAAGTTTTGTTCTGGCATTTGTGAACTCAATTAAAGAAACTTAGATAAGTCTCTAATCTTGAATACTCTTCGACTTAGGATTCGGTTGAGTTTCATAGTGTTTGAACTCAATTTAAGGTTGTTTTGGGTAACAACATTTCTCTTGAATACTCTTCCAATTTTAGATAACAATTTCGAGCTGATTTTTAATCTTCAAAAATGTTGTCTCTACTGCTTAGGAATCTCTTGGATTACCTTAGGAGCGTTTTAGAACGTGCTTGTAAATAGAATTCTACCTGATGAGTCTGCTTGAATGTGTGAAGCATGTTGTATATTTTCTTGTGATGTTATTATGCAATCTATTTATCTCTCCATGAGCTGTTATGAGTTATATGTTCTGATATGTGTGAGTTGTTGTGATGTTAATTTATTTACGCTTGTAGTTTGGAAAATGCTGAATGTTGAGACTGTTTGATATTGGATGATGCTATGATGTTTATGTTGAAAACATGATCTTGTGGATATTGGGTTGTAAGCATGGTCTAGAAAGCATGTTTAGGATTGCATTCTGGGTTGTTGTGAACCTGATTAGTGAGGTTAGAAGACCTTGAGTTCTTGATAAAGGAGGATGCTAGGGTCTTGAGTATAAATGGTTGAGGACTAGCATTGAGATAACAAAAAGTGATTTGGGTATCAGGGCCTCGGGTGTAAATGGTCGAGGGCTGGTATCGTTTAAGGAAAGTAAGTGAATATCAAGGCCTCGAGTATAAATGGTCGGGGGTTGAGAAACACCAATGTTGGATTAAGAGGAGCATTGAGGCCTTGGGTATAAATGGTCAAAGGGTAGGTGTGATGAAACTTGAGGCAAGTATTGAAGCCTTGGGTATAAATGGTCAAGGGTCAATACGTTGTTAGTTATCGAGGCCTTGGGTAAAAATGGTCAAGGGTAGATACACAGTTTGAGGCATTGGGTAAAAATGTTCAAGGGTCGAATGTCGAGCTCCGTAGAGAAGTGTTGAGGCTCTGGGTATAAATGGTAAGGGGTCAATGCAACTCAAAAGGTTAGTCTTGGAGAGTTTTTGTGTAACAGCTAACTGTGAGTGTTGAGTGAGCTCATGGAGCTTGAGTGGAGTTTAGTGTACATGGCATAATGTGGGATTTCATGTGTTGGGCAATTCTCGTGTTTTACTTGTTTATGTGCGTTGAACATGTTAAATGTGTTATTCGTTTTAAGAGCATGTCGGATGTGTGTGAAAAGCATGTTGTTTGTCTTATTTGATGCTTGGTGGCTATCAGGTGTGAGCCACTTACTGAGTACGCGTTATGTACTACCAATAGTTTTGGACGTTACTAAAGTTTCCATGAACTTGGTGGTGAGAAGGAGACGTTGGAAGAGACCATTAGCTGATAGCCTTTCTTTTAGTAATTGTTTTTCGCTGAGCTTAGTTTAGTTTAACTATATTAGCTAGCTACCTGGTTTTATTTCCTTTAGTAGTTGAGCTAGTTGGAGATTGGGTTATTGTGATTCATTCAGATAATTCTTCGTTTGTTGTTGGAGAAGGTATTAGTAATAGTTTGGCGATTGTCTTGTTTTTAGAAGTTTAGCATTGGGAGTTATTAGAATCGCTATGTACTTTGAGATGGTCTTGAGACGTAGTAAAGTATAATGTGTTTTCTTTCTTAATTGTTGCAATTGGTTGATGAAAAACTTTATTTCCTTAGTAGTTGTGACTTTACTAACTTTAACAGGAGTTAAATGGCACGAGGTCGACTCGTTCTTGTAGTTTGGGGAATGTTGTTTTGTTTCTAGGTATAGAAGTGTTGTTTCTTGTCTAACAGGTGTTGGAAAAATTTTGGGTAACTTGTAGTTATGTTGTTATGTTGCCGAAATTTTCGGAGCATAATGGTTATAAGTTTAATAGCGTTTCCTAGATTTGGTTGAATTTTGGAAGTTTTTTATATTGTCAAAAACAAAAGTACTAACAAAGACAAAAAATAAAAAAGAGAAATTTATGTTATAGAGGGAGAAATTTTAGAAAGAGATAAGAGAAATTTTAGATAGAAAAAATGTGATAATAATACTAAAATTGTAGAGAGAGAAAAGTGATAAAAATATATTATAAGAAAAAGGAAAATAAAAGTAATAGAGAGATGATAATTTTAGAGAGAATTTTTTTAATGAGAGAAATTTAGAGAGTGAAAAAACTTAGAGAGACAAAAATTAGAGATATATATGTTAGAGAGAAAAATAAATTCAAGAGAGGAAAAGAAAAGTTAAAAAAACGAAACTTCAAAGAGAAATGTTTGAAAAAAATATTAAAATTTTAGAGAGATATGTTAGATAAGAAACATAAATGTGAATTAAAAAAAGAAAGATAAACAACAGTAATGAGAAATGAAAATTTTATAGAGAGACCATTCTTTGTTCACATTGAAGATAAATAAAAGTAATGAGAAATGAAAATTTTATAGATATACGATTCTTTTTTTTTTTTTTGGAGTTCACATTGAAGACCTTTCTTTGTTCCATTTTATATTTCAACAAGTACATATAACATTCTTTTCTCAACACCCAGTCAACTATTGTCAAATATAAAACTGCCACATGAAAAAAAAAATTGTCAATATGATAATAATGATAAAAGACAAAATTGAAACTTCCTATCACTATATGGACTAAATTAAAACAAAATCCAAATGTTATCGACTGAATTAAAATTAAGACCAAACTTTAGGTCTAAACAAAAACTTTGAAAATTATAAGGATCCAATTGTAACTGTCCAAATTACATGAACCAACTCTATGATTTAAATATATATATATATATATATATATATATATATATATATATATATATATATCAGCATGCATTTTTAAAATCTGCTTTAACGTAAATTAAAATACAGGATACTGATCCTTTAAAAAAAAAAAAAAACAATACATGATACTGAGAATAAACAATTTGCTTTAAAAAGTGGACTTTCTTTTTGAAATTTATAAAGTTGACTTTCTTTTAGAAATTTATAAAATTGACTTCTATATGTAATTGGAGTTGACGTTAATGGAATCACATCTACTTTCATATATAAATAGGATTTAGTTTTTTTTTTTTTTTTTTTAAGTATAGTCTTTGAACTTTATATGTAACAAGTAGTTGTATTTTAAAATTCAAAATTTCTAACAATTTAATCTTTACAAAGAAAAATCATATCAAGATGAAGTATTGATCTTAAGTAGGTACCGTTTTGGTCCTTTTAAATTAATTTGGTAACTTATATTAATCTACCTATGTAAAAACTTCTATTCTCTCACAACGAAAATTTTCACGTAAGAATATATTAAATCGGTTGTAAATTTTAAATTATTAAAACTAAACCATAGGTAAAACCTTCCCTTTCATGTAATAAAATTTAGACACTAAATAACTTACATTTTAAACTACAAAAACTAAATTTTACCTACTAAAGTTTAAAGATTAAATAGCATAGAGCTTCAAATATCTTTTTTAACTAAAAAACATTTAAAGACCGTTCTTTGTTCTATTTTATAATTCAGCAAGAACTTTTAACACCATTTTCACGACACCCCATACAATTTATTTCAAAAAGTCAAACTGTCTAGCTTGAAAAAATTATTTGAGGAGGTCGCTACAATGTGGCTAGGAGTTTTGCACTGTTAGATATGTGAGAGAGAAATTGTAAAATTACTTCGCTTTTGAATTCAATAATTATTTAGTGGAGCAGACATATTTTTGGATCTATATCCAACACTTTATTAAGAGGCGACCACATTGTGGTAGCTCATTGAATAATTTGTCGTCAACTTGAGCTACTTGACTACAATAATGCCAATAGAATCTTTAATTATTTTATTGAATGAGTTTATAAATGCAGAGATTTTGCAAGTAATATATAAATATATAGGTTTTAAATTACAAGTTTAGTTCTTCAACTTTTAGGTTTGTATCTATTTTGTTTCTGAACTTTCAAAAGTGTCTAATAAATTCTTGAACTTTCAATTTTGTGTCCAATAGATCCTTGATTTTTCAATTTCTTGTCTAATAGGTCCTTGACCAATTCAACATTTTCTAAAATTCATGGATTTATTAGACATAAAATTGAAAAATTATGATTCCATTAGACATAAAATTTAATTTTATATCTAATAGATCAATTAATTTTTTTTAAAAAAATCGAATATGTCAAAAACTTATTAGACACGAAATTGAAAGTTCAAGAATCTATTAGACTTTTTTAAAGTTCATTGACTTATTAGACACAAAATTGGAAGTTTAGGGACTTATTAGATACTTTTAAAAGTTCAGGGACTAAATAAACACAAATCAAAAAGTTCAAGAACTAAACTTGTAATTTAACCAAATATATATATTTCAAATTTATAATTTTTATAATATGAGATGTTAGATAAGAAATTTGAACAATTTTAGAAGGGAAAGTTGAATTTTATTTTATCTATCTCAATTATAAGTTAAATGATATAAAGTGCCCTTGAACTATAAAATTGATATCAATTGTTTCAAAAGGTTTATTTTAACTCTCAACTTTTTAAGTTGTCTAAAACGTTCTCGTATTGAATCAAAACAAACTTGTCATTTCTCTCACAATCTTCAGACAAAAACTGGAGTCTCTTTTAGAATAACCGATGAAAAAAATGCTTTTGAAACAAAATTGATTTTTCTATAAGCATTCTTTGAAAAAAATTAACAATTTAAGTGGGTTTAGTACAACTTATTGAATCATTTTATGTGATCAAAAGTGGGTTAAAAAAATCTTAATGAATAACGAGTGCTTTAAAAAAAATTGGATTAATTTAAAAACATTTTTTAATAAACACTTGATAGATAAATTATCTAAAAATTACTTTAAATTGATTAATTAAAAATCCTCAAAATATGTAATAAAAAAATAATAACGAATTTATAATTAATAGAATCACTTTTGAATATAGTGCAACAAAACAAATTTGTTATTTAAAACACTTTTAAAAAATGTAAGATATAATAACATTTTTATGAAAAATATTTTTTGAAAAAATGTTTCAACTAGAAGGTATTCCAAACGGACCCTTCATATTACAATCAACTAACAAAAATTAGGTTGAAGCTATAAAAATGTTAACATCATATTAGCCACTCAACCTATATATCATCAGGGAGAAAATGATTGCACTATTGTAGATGAATGTTGGCATTTGATAACTTAATGGACAATTAAGTTCTGCAAATAACTTAAAAGTTTAAGGGTTAAAATGAAACTTTTAAAATAAGAGCGACACAATTCAAGTCAATTGCAAGGTGCTTTTATATAATTTTGACATAAATAAATAAACAAATGGTCACTCCCTCCTTTGGACAAGTTCAAGCGCCCTGGTGGCAAGCAATAAAATGGGCGAACTATCCAATTTTTGTTTTTTTATGCTAGTTTATTATCATGTTGCAAGTATACTATTTTTTTTTTTAATGTAATTTGATTTTATAATAACATCAATAACGAAATAAACAAAAATACCATTAGTTATTAAAAAGATAGTAATTAAGAAGAAAATTAAGATGTATCTATATAGTTGTTGCATAAACACCACTACACACATTTTTCTTTCAAAATTTAAAAGAGACTTTAAAAAGCAATCAAAATATGTCAAGAATGTCTCAACTTTTTCTTTCAAGATTTAAAGAGACTTTAAAAGCAAAAGAAATAAAGAGATTTATAAAAATAGAGAAAAACTTCAACCTCAAGTTGTTGGTGTAAGAATGATGGAAAAATACCTCTTTTATAGTAGTATAGAATTAAAAATTTCGATTCAAATAAAAATTCTATAATTAATTATAATTAAATACGCAATCTTTAAATCTTTAGTAGATTAAAAAACAAAACTTATCATTTTGAAGCCTTTTAAATTTCCCAGTTATCAACTTAATGGTGCATTTAATTAATTTAATAGATATGAGATATAATACCTTAACCAGATGAACTATGTCGATGTTGACAGACATAGCATTTAAATTAAATTATAAATGTTGTATAGACAACTAAGATAGGATGCCAACATGTGTATAGCTCGATTGGTATAAAGCTTGTATTTTTGACTAAGAAGTCAAAGATTCAAATCTCTTACTGCACATATTGTCCAAAAAAAAAAAATGAAAATGAGATTTGAAAAGTTAAAAGTAAAATACAAATATTGCATTATAACTTCTATAATAATGGAGGAAAATAAAGAGAACCCTTGGGCCCCGTTTGATAACTATTTGGTTTTAGTTTTGATTTTTGAAAATTAAGCCTATAAATACTACTTCCACCTATGGCTTTCCATATTTTCTTATCTACTTTTTAGATGTGTTTTTAGAAACTAAACCAAGTTTTGAAAACGGAAAAAAATAGTTTTCAAAAACTTGTTTTTGTTTTTAGAATTTGACTAAGAATTTAAGTGTTTTCTTAAGAAAGATGAAAACCATTGTAGAGAAATGGTAAGAAAACAAACACAATTTTCAAAAACCAAAAACCAAAAACCAAAAACTAAGGCCCCGTTTGATAACCATTTGGTTTTTAGTTTTTAGTTTTTGAAAATTAAGCCTATAAATATTATTTTCACCTATGATTTTACTTGTTTTGTCATCTACTTTTTACCTATGTTTTCAAAAATAAGCCTTGTTTTGAAAACTAAAAAAAGTAGTTTTCAAAAACTTGTTTTTGTTTTTAGAATTTGGTTAAGAATTCAAATGTTTCTTTAATTGAGATGAAAACCATTGTAGAGAAATTGGGAGAAAACAAGTTTAATTTTCAAAAACCAAAAACCAAAAACTAAATGGTTATCAAACGGGGCCTAAATGATTATCAAATGGGGCCTTAACAATTCAAATACAAAGATGCCTCTAGAGAGTTGACAAAGGGTTATAGAGCGGTTTGTCAATTTTAAGAAGAATAAAAAGAATTGATATTAACTCAACTATATCTTCAACCAAAATTTTAGAGGTTTGAATCTCTACCCCCACATACCAAATGGAAAAAAAAAATCTAACTTTGAAACATATCTTTGCCTTACGAACTTAGAAATTTAAGTATAGGCTAACTAGTTAAGATGTTTGAATTTTCATTTCCACATTATTGAACTAAAAAAAAATTCAAATCTGACCAACTAACAAAACCAGTTAAAACTCACCAAAAAAATCACCTAAAGCTAATTTGACTAATCAAAAATAAAGATTTAGAATCTCTTAAGTTTGAATTTCCATTATCCATATTTAGAATCTATTTTAAAGAAAACTGTTTAGTGAGAGCCCAAAAATATTTTAGAAGGAAAATCGCATAAATCAAACCCTCAAACTTAATTAACATTTAAATTTTGCTTCCATAATTACGTCTATCAAGTTTTCCATTGGTTAGTTTCTATTGTAAAAGCTAATTCGAGAATAGCACAGTAAATAAGTACTTATTTCCATCTCAAAAATCGATGGTTCAATCCCTCGCATATGCAATTGTTGATTTTTTTTTTTTTTTTAAGAAAAACCTCTACTGTGATTTTTGGTCATGTATTTTCATGAAAGTAGCCATGTAGTCTCCAAATTTAGTAATTAACAATTTGGTTTTTGTACTTCTAAATTTTTGTGATGATTTAGTTTTTGTAGTTTAAAATTGGTAACAATTTAGTTCTTACTGTAAAAACGTAGAACGGCACATTTCTGCATGAAACTAGCATATTATTAGACATAAAAAGTGCATACAATTCGGAGTTCTCAATTACTATAATAGGTTAGAAATGAAAGTCACAATCAAAAGGGCAGCTATATATCTTATTGCATCAAGTACATGAAATGAAACAAAAACACAATATTTGAATTTCAAAAGTGGAGTTAATTTCCAATTAAACCGGTTCCACCCATACACATCTTAGCAGCAACAAAACCATCATATCACGTTTTAATCTACCTTTAAAAAACAAAACTCCCATTTCAAACTTTAACTCCAACGATTAGGTTTTATTTTTGTAATTAAAAGTTTAAAAGTGCGTAATAATTACTATAATTGAACTTTAAAAAAAAAAAAACTACTATAATTGAGAGATGAGTTGTATAATTTTCTTTAGTTAAATATATAAGTTTAATGTAAGTTTATATATATAGACACCCACATTGCATATAGATAAAAATTATCTATTATTATTACAAAAATGTTGATCATCTGATCTATTCTATAGTCTCTAAAGTTGAACTAGTTGCCGTGAGGATTTGTGATTTATTTATTAGTCCATAAATGTTCAATGCATACTCGTACATATTTAAATAGAGAAATTCACTTTTCAATTAAAATTTGTTGAGTTGCATTAAAGTATGTGGTAACTCAAATTAAAAATTATTACAATTTGAAAAAAAAAATTACAATTTTCTTTTTATATTGTGGCACTTATAAACCCATTGAACAAATATGTTCACACTGTATTGATCTGGCAAACGTTTTGACTTGTATTTTAAAGCAATAACGTATCTATATAAGTAAGTTATATAGCCATACCTTTGCACAAAAAGCTATAGCTTTGCGGAAAAAAAAAGTTATATAGCTATAGAGTGCAAACAAATTTGAGTGAAATCAAATGGATGCAAATGTAAGCAGTGACGAGTTTCATTCCAAATATGGAGTGAATCCCAAATCATTCCAGAGTTCGAATGAGGACGAGGACAAAGACGAAGACAAAGATAATGACAGTGACGAGTATGATGAGAAAGAGGACGAAAACGAAGATGAGGACAAGAATGAGAACGAGGATGATGATGATGATGATGAGAATGAGAACGAGGATGGTGATGACGATGACGAGAATGAGAATGAGGATGATGATGAGAATGAGAACGAGGATGGTGATGACGATGACGATGACGAGAATGAGGATGATGATGACGATGATGAGAATGAGAACGAGGATGGTGATGACGATGACGAGAATGAGAACGAGGATGGTGATGACGATGACGAGAATGAAAACGAGGATGATGATGACGATGACGAGAATGAGAACGAGGATGATGAGAATGAGAACGAGGATGGTGATGACGATGACGATAACGAGAATGAGAACGAGGATGGTGATGACGATGACGAGAATGAGAACGAGGATGGTGATGACGATGACGAGAATGAAAACGAGGATGATGATGACGATGACGAGAATGAGAACGAGGATGGTGATGACGATGACGAGAATGAGAACGAGGATGGTGATGACGATGACAATGACAAGAATGAGAACAAGGATGATGATGATGATGACGAGAATGAGAACGAGGATGATGAGAATGAGAACGACGATGGTGATAACGATGACGAGAATGAGAACGAGGATGATGAGAATGAGAACGATGATGGTGATGACGATGACAATGACAAGAATGAGAACAAGGATGATGATGACGATGACGAGAATGAGAACGAGGATGATGAGAATGAGAACAAGGATGGTGATGACGATGACGAGAATGAGAACGAGGATGATGAGAATGAGAACGATGATGGTGATGATGGTGACAATGACAAGAATGAGAACAAGGATGATGATGACGATGACGAGAATGAGAACGAGGATGATGAGAATGAGAACGAGGATGGTGATGACGATGACGAGAATGAGAACGAGGATGATGAGAATGAGAATGATGATGGTGATGACGATGACAATGACAAGAATGAGAACAAGGATGATGATGACGATGACGAGAATGAGAACGAGGATGATGATGATGATAACGATGATGATGAGGATGAGAACACATATGAGGTCGGGGACGAGTATAAAGACAAGGATGAAAATGAGAGTGAAGTTACAGATGAGGACAAGGATGAAGATGAAGTCACAAACAAAGACGAGGGCGAAGATGAAATCATAGAGGGTGATAAAGACGAAGAAGAAGTTGCAGACGAGGATGAGGATGAAGACATATGTAAGGATGAGGACAAATATGAAGACACAGACGAGGACAAAGACACAGACGAAAATGAGGACAAAGACATAGATGGGGAGGAGAAGTTAGTTGGGGAGGAGGATTATGACAAAAATGAAGATGAAGAAGAAGAAGAGAATGATAACGAAGAACAAGACATGGATCACAAGGACAAGGACGAAGATAAAGATGAGGACAAAGATGAAGAGGACAACAACGAGGACAAAGATGAAAATGAGAACACAAACATGAATAAAGACAAGGATGTGGGCGAAGATGAAGATGGGGACAAAGATGAGGACGAGGAAAAGTATGAGAACAAGAAGATGAAAATGGAGGAGGAGAATGAGAATAAGAAGAAGAATAAGAAAAATGAGAATGTGAAGAGAAAGAAAATCAATAAGAAGAAAGAAAATAAAGATGTGATGAAGAAGAGGGAAAAAAATGAGGATTTAAAGAAGAATATCAATAAGGAGCAAAAGAAGGACAATAAGAAGAAAAATGAGAAGAATGGAGAAGATAAGGAAAATAAGAAGAATAAGGAGAAGGATGGAAAGGAGAAGAAAAAGAAGACAATAGTGAAAATGAAGGATGAGGAAAAGAAGAAGAAGGTGAATAAGCAGAAGAAAGAAAAGGTAGATAGTGAGAAGAAGATGAAGAAGGAGGAGGAGAAGGATAGGGAGGAGCAGAAGAAGAAAGTGAATAAACAGAAGAAAGAAGAGGTAGAGAAAAAGAAGGAAAAGAGGATGAAGAAAACGGAAGATGAAGAGAAGCAGAAGAAGAAGATAGTGAAGATGAAGGATGAAGAGAAGAAAAAAAAGAAAGAAAATGTGGACAAAGAGAAGGAAACGAATAAGAAGAATGATAGAGAGAAGAGAGGAGAAAAGAAGAAGCAAGAGAAGAAAGAGGTAGCGGTGGAGGAGGAGGAGAAGAAAGATAAGAAGAAAAAGAAGGGGGAGGAAAAGAAGGTGGTGGTGGACAAGAAGAAAAATAAGAAGAAGCAGGAGAAGAAAGAGGTAGCGGTGGAGAAGGATGAGAAGAAAGATAAGAAGAAAAAGAAGGGAGAGGAGAAGAAGGTGGTGGTGGACAAGAAGAAAAATAAGAAGAAGCAGGAGAAGAAAGAGGTAGCGGTGGAGGAGGAGGAGAAGAAAGATAAAAAGAAAAAGAAGGGGGAGGAGAAGAAGGTGGTGGTGGACAAGAAGAAAAATAAGAAGAAGCATGAGAAGAAAGAGGTAGCGGTGGAGGAGGAGGAGAAGAAAGATAAGAAGAAAAAGAAGGGGGAGGAGAAGAAGGTGGTGGTGGACAAGAAGAAAAATAAGAAGAAGCAGGAGAAGAAAGAGGTAGCGGTGGAAGAGGAGGAGAAGAAAGATAAAAAGAAAAAGAAGGGGGAGGAGAAGAAGGCGGTGGTGGACAAGAAGAAAAATAAGAAGAAGCAGGAGAAGAAAGAGGTAGCGGTGGAGGAGGAGGAGAAGAAAGATAAAAAGAAAAAGAAGGGGGTGGTGGACAAGAAGAAAAATAAGAAGCATGAGAAGAAAGAAGTAGTGGAGGAGGAGGAGAAGAAAGATAAGAAGAAAAAGAAGGGGGAGGAGAAGAAGGTGGTGGTGGACAAGAAGAAAGAGGAGAAGAAGAAGACGACGACGACATGTTGAAAGATTTGTTTCCCTTTTAGTTGCTATGAATTTATTGAGATTTGCTAGATACTTTTGTTTTTGGTTTCTAAAAAATTAATTTCCATATTTGTTTTAAAGTATCTTTTAGGGATTGATCATTTATGTGTTATAGAGTTTCCTTTTCACTATTACTACCACCAATTTGAGGCTAGATATAGCCTCAAGGACTAGCTTCTATTTGATACGTTGATTATGAGAAATAAACTTCATTGTTGGCCTTCATTGCCAAGAGCTCTCCTTAAGCAATTTTGTGTTAGTTTTGCATGCCTTAGAAATGTTCAAGTTAGATTGATCACAAAACTTGTGAATTATTCCAAATCTAGGATAAGAAACTTTTTTTGTATCATCTCTTGGTCATTAATCAAAGAGGTAATCCGAGTTCTAAGCATTCTCTTGTGTTGATTCTATTATTTATGGTTTTTTGTGTTTGCTAGTTAAGGGTTCACATAACCAAAAAGTCTTTAACTCCAATTCGTAAGGATTTTCAATATTAGAGCTTAATTACGCTCTAGATTAGGTATATCATTTTCATTTTTTGTTTTTTTTTTTTTGTTATTTTCATTATTTAATTGTTTCGTCTTCTCCTAAAAGTAGCTTGCGGAAAATTTTTCTGCTTTTGCCACAAGCTTATTATTTATGTGATGTCTACAACCTTGATGGAAATATGTTAAATTGGGTCTTGTTTTGATCACAAAAAGAAAGAGCTTCATTTTATATGATTTGCATCCCATTTTCGCCTTGATACCAAAAGTTATACTTAATTCTTTGAGAGATCAACGTCTTGAAAACTTTTTTATTTGGAATTTGGATCTACCAAAGGCTCAAGGCAGTTTGAGCTCCCTCAACTTGGAAACACGAAAAAAAAAAAAAACTCTATCATAATTTACCAATTGGTTAAATGAGAAATAAAGGAATTACACAAAGAGATGGAATATATAAAAAAAAAATATGCAGAAAAGAAAATGCTACTGCACAATTTCTTGAAGTTGGACAGTGTTAAAAAATCATGTCCACAATATATAAGAACTGCATCATAGGCAGAGGGTCACTTTGGTGATCTTGGACATCTGAAATTAGGACTAAGTTCATTAATTTACTAAAATTGATTCAAACACTCTCATCATCATTGTTAAAGGCATCAATATTAGGTTAAAATTGTGGGTTTGTTTGAGAGTACGTATTTTTCAAAATATTTTACTTACATCTCTAATTTTGATATAAATATCCATCAGTTTTGTCACCATGATTGCTTAGAGAGTCTTGGCTATGACTTCCAATGAGAGACTATGATTAAGTATAGTGGTAGTTTGTACGTGTTCTGTCAACGGAATTCAATATCTAAAACTTTGTACCATAACTATTTTGTTTTCTATTTTCTATTTATCAAAAATTTAAATTTGTTATACTATCAAAATATTTGGTTTGATTGAAACTCTAAAGCTAACCTTTCTAAAATTTGTATCACTTTCTTTTTTAACATTGGTTACCTTTTACTTTCTAATTGTTTTAACTCTCCAAGATTTTCTCTCATTCTCTTACTTCTCACTTTCTTAATTTTTTCTCCTACACTCTTTTTAACCTTTTTTTTTCTCTCCAAAGTATTTGTCTATCATTTTTTTGTTTACTTTTTTCTCTCCAAAATTTTTTATTTCTCATTCTCAAACTTCACTCTCGTGTCCTTGTCAATCTCTACATCTTTTGTCTCTAAACTTTTTCTAATTTTTACCTTTATAAATATACAAGCGATTTAAAAAACAGTTTTTTGAAAATTTAAAGGGATTTTTCTCAAAAACTTTTGTTTTTTTAGATTTAATTTTCACAAAATTTGCTCTCTTTTACTTGTCCTCTCTCTCTTTTTAACTATACTTGAAGAAGAGGTAGAGGACGCGGTAATTACCCTGAGCCATGCTATTGCCAACAATTTCATTGGAGACAACGATAATTATGGTGTCTTATCAGGTACCTTCCTTCAAAATCTTAAATGTCCAAAACTTCAAGATTTTAGATGGTACAAAGATGCGTTCCTTGCAGAAGCCTACAAGAGAACAGATTGCAACAGTCAATTTTGGAAAGCAAGATTTATATCAAGACTTCCAAAATTATTCTAGACTCAACCACTTCTCCATATGAAAGAACTGAACAAAGGAGAATTTGTTTGGGATTTATTATTATACGGAGATCTAATTCAAAATGTGATCAATTTTGGTACGAAGCAACGTCTTCAATTAAAGGCTAATGCGAAGGCAACTACCAAGGCTAATAGGCAAAAGAAAATGGGATAATTCTGTGACATATGTACGATGTACGTCCAGATGCATGGGCCCCATCACAAATTCAAAAGAGAAAACTTCAAAGGACAAAGAAGTTTTCGAGATATTCAAGAAGGCATACAACACCCAGTGTATACAAAGAATCAAAAGGGTACAAACGAAAGTTGACGGAAAGGATAGATTAGAATACTAAAAACCCTAAAATACATGAATACTTTAAAAAAAGAGCATATTGCTTCCGACG
The DNA here is from genome assembly GCA_033996785.1 of Trichosanthes truncata. Taxonomy (NCBI): domain Eukaryota; kingdom Viridiplantae; phylum Streptophyta; class Magnoliopsida; order Cucurbitales; family Cucurbitaceae; genus Trichosanthes; species Trichosanthes truncata. The sequence continues at coordinate 26,756,015 of JAWPNB010000009.1, forward strand.
CAAAAACCTCCCTAACTAAGCACTACATACGAAGGCGAGTGGGAGCAAGACCATCTGAGAATACGCGAGATGTCAATATCGCTCAGATGATTGGCAATGCGTCTGGTCAATGACAAAACAATATCATCATACATCCACTCCATACTTGTATTGACAAAAAGTAGAAATTTTTAGGTATAAAGTTGCATCATTAATGTGAAACCCTCAATAAAAAGTTAAATGCTCTTATTTAAAATGAATATGGGAAGCCGTAAAGACTGTATGGCTCTTGCTTACCATCCGACCACTCCTTGTACGACTTCGCTTTACCATTCAATGCTTTTTCAGCAATTTAATCGTCTTCTCAAATATTATCTTACTCGAGATTTCGTTACAAAATCTATCCCAATCATCTATGATGCTCAGTACGCTCATATCCATTTGTTATTTTCTCTCTCTCTCTCCATCATTGCAAGCTCGATGAAATAAAACAAGGTCATCTTCACAACGTCCTCGTCATTCTCAAACTTAAGGGAGGGGATGACCTATCTAATTCATATCCTTTCATAGTCTTACTATCATCTAAATACTTCATTCTAAGTCTACCACTACAAACATCGCTCCTCACATGTCGTGTACTATGCCTAAGTCCCGTAATGAGCTCAAACTCGTCCCGACTAAATGACACTTTATTCCCCAAAATATCAAAATTAATCGTTTCAAGCCTACTCTCATTCACTTCCCTCAAAAGGATGTAGTGGATCAACTGTCCATTAAATATTGGAGACGTATCTAGAAAATGACCAAAACACGTATGTCTAAACATGACTAACTGGATAGGGGTCAATTTCTCCTTAATGGTTTTAACGATTTTCTCTAACTAGAAACAACACGTTAAGACAACTTCTTCTAGTTGCCTTAATTTCTCCTTATTGTTGTTTCAATGTTTTTTTTCTTCTTTTCTTCTAGTTTTCATTTTTATTTGTTTTCTGTTTTGGTTGTAGTGAACATACTTACGAAAATTATGCATATATTTTTTCTTTTTCGTTTGAGTACATGATAACTTAGAAAATTAGGCATGTATTTCTTTTTATTTATTACATGATAAATAAGAATGTTGATGTTGTATTCGAATAGAAATCTACATTTGTATTTTTTAATACAAACATAGAGTTCTATGTATGGTCTTTAAACTAAATTTAATTTCTCTATTAAGATTATGGAAGAAACCAAGTAGTATGTCGTTTCTGTCAGATGTAGGCCCGAAATTTATAGGACATGGTATGAATGTCATAGCCAATTAAATTCATTCCTTTAGCAGGACAGTTTACAAGTCCTATGGCACACTAGCTGAAGCAGAGTATGCCTATAATGCATACAATATCGTCGCATTTGACCAGTCCACTGAGATAGAATGCGCTTACCATAGACGGACAAATGACCACCCGAGAAAACACCCAGCTGAGTGAAGCTGAAATTGAGAAAGCCTTGCAGGTACACTTTTTAATCACTTTATTAAAAATTGATCATGGTAGCAAATAATACAGTTCTAAATTTAAACGAGAACCAATGAAGAATTAATTTGAAGTTGATGCCATTGTCTCTGTATTTGTTTACTCTACTCATTAATTTCAATCAAATGCGTTAGAAATAGAATGTAATTCCGATTTCCAACAAGAGCAGAACTTGGCAAGCTGCATTTTTTCTATTTTCCTTTCCTGTTTTTTCTTTTTCATTGAGTAATATATTCCCATGTGTTTATATTCTTAAAGATCTCTCATCTACTACCATAAATAACATTTTTTTTTCTTGCTTTTTATTTCCAAAATCTTTAATAAAATCATTTTCATTTTCTATTTTTTAAGATAGTTAAATTACAGGTGTAGTTCCCGAACTTTGAAATTTGTGTATATTTTGTCCCTGAACTTTTAAAAGTGTCTAACAAATCTTTGAACTTTCAATTTTGTGCCTAGTAAGTCCTTGACAAATTCAAAATTTTTAAAAATTAATTGATCTATTAGATATAAATTTGAATTTTATGTCTAATGGAACTCTAAAATTTCAATTTTGTATTTAGTAGATCTGTGAATCTTAACAAATTAGAAGCTCATGGACTAAATTTGTAATTTTGAAAGTTCAGAGTCCAAATAGACGCAAACCTCAATGTTTAGGAACTAAATTGTAATTTAACCTTTTAATATTTATTTTTCTCTTCTACAAAAGACCTTTTTATTTTCTACTAATCACTTAAAACTGAGAGGTTAAATAACAATGTGAGAAATATCTTTCATAACCTAATGGAAATGAACTGCATGAAAAATTTTGTAACAACCCTAAAAACTGAACATGCTAATGCGGAAGCACAACTGAGTTATCCTGTTCATGTCCAAAATTTCAGCAGCATAACGGCGTAACTACAAGGAAACAAAAAAAATTCAAGGACCTAAAATGGATATAAACACTTCTATATTTAAGAGAAACTACTCAGCATTCACCAAACTACGAATAACATGTTGAGTTCAACCACATAAGACATAAGAACTAAGGAATTCTACCAACCACATGGAAACAAGAGAAATTTAGGATTTACAGGCCAACCACAAAATAAAGAACAAGGGTACAAAACTAGACACTAAACATAGGGACAGAACTTCGGTGGTGTCTCCATAGCCTTGTCAAGTCGTCGCCTCCGTCACTCACCTCGTGGTTGTGCACCATCTCCAAAAAAAAAACACAAACAAAATAGCACGCGTGAATATAAACATACTCAGTAAGTAGCCCACTTAAGGGTCAAAAGTTCAAACCCATATAAAAAAGGGCTCTGCCCTAACTCATAGGCTCTTGCTCAGTCTCAAACATTCACTTCAGTTAGCTAAGTGTCTACTCACTTTACCCCAAGCCCACTGCTTTCTAGTATTGCCTCGTGCTATACCTGCGAGTCATGTAACCTAGGTCCAATGCAGTGAAGGAAAGCAACCATCACGCCTACAATATTGTGGGAATCGCTCCCTCTGGCTAGCGCAATGCAATGAAGGAAAGCAACCCTCATGCTCGAAATGGTTGGTGGGGAATCGCCCCTAAGCTAGCACACTGAATAGAGGAAAGCAACCTTCATTCTAAACACTATGAGGAATCGCCCCCTAAACTAGCACAACTCGGTGAACGAAAGAAACTCTCACGCTAATCACAATGGGGAAATCTGTAACGACTAACATTTTCAAGTATTAATTAAAGTTTCAATTTTGAAATTTAACTTAATTGTGGGACCAATTTCATGTTTATGTTGGGTATTGAAGTGAAATTAGGAGGCATGCATATTTATAAATTGGAGAATTTGAAGGAGAAAGGAAATCATTAGGCTTGGGGTACAGGGGTGATCTACTTGAATTTTAGCCAAGCCTAAGCCAAGAGTGAGCTAACCCTAATTTTTCTTTCTATTTAAAGGGTAGCCAAGCCAAGTTTGAGTCCAAGCAGCACGAAGCCCTAGGTACCATCTCCCCCATCTCTTCTTTTCTCCTCCAAGATAAGGCCACCGTTTTTGGCTATTGTTCCCCTTTTTCTTTCTTTCGAAAACAGCCCACCTTCACCGCCATCTCCTTTAACCTTTCCTTCATCTCACCCAATCTACAACCGGCGGCAGCAGCTCCGACCAGTGACGAGCGACTCCAGCGGCGGCGTGCTTCTCCAGCGAGCTCTCTCTCTCTTTTTCTTTCGTCGTTCAGGCCTTGCAGCAGCTCCGGCGAAGGGCTTCTTCCGCCTCTGCTATTCGAGTCGACGACGGGAAAGGCAGTGGCACCGAGTCTCGTGAACAATGCCATCGTTCTGGGTTTCCAGTTTGAGTTCGGCGTGGGTTTTCGTAGAAACAGCCCGGTGAGACCAATTTGACAATGCCATCGCGTTTAGCCTCTGTCCGACGTTCATCGATGGGTTTCCAGTTAGTTGTAGAGGTGAGTTTGGTGTTCGTTCAGCCTTCGTTGTGATTTGTGTTAAGTTAGGATTCACCCATTAATTTTTCTTGAATTATTTTAGATTACCCAACTCGTTTCGACATTGAAATCACAAAATTGAGCTACTTGGTCACTGTCCAACATTAACGTTTGGTGAATTTCGTTTCTTTTAAGGCTTCGTAGTTGATTTTGGATGTAATTGGAGAATGACTCACTAGTTTTCGACTTGTTTCGGAAAATACCCATACGTTTTAGAGTTGGGTTTTGCTTCTGTTAAAATTTCTTGCTGAGTTTTGGCTTTGTTTTGTGGCCAATTAATGAACACTTGACCCTATTTCAGATTGCTCAAAGACGGTGAGATCCAAATTTGCGAGATAGGATCTATTTGGGGTAGATCAACAAGGATTAAGTAACTGACTTGGCAAGGATTGTTTCGAATTGGGCAGTTAAGATACAAAAGCGACCCTGAACAGATACCTTGCGTAATTTTTCTTTGATATTTTGGATAAGTTAAAGTTGTTAAAAGTAGGCCCCAAGTTGTTTTCGGAACTAATTTTTTAAGTATTGATTCCTTGAAAATTATTTATAGGTTGCCGGGCGTTTTCTTTTTCAAATAGGAAGTGTTAGCTCATTCTTGGGATTGAAGTCAGGTAAGGGACTTAATGCCGGTATGCTTAAATGCAAGTTGGGAACTGAATTGAAAAAAAAACTTACATTCAAAATGAAAAGTTTTATAAATGTTGTATTTATGATTTTTGATGAATTTTAAAATGCTTTATTTTATATGAAAATGGATTTCTCACATGTATGATTGCCAAATATTCTTATGAATGTGGTGCATGATTTATGATTTATGAGGAATGATGAATGATATGAGGATGTTGCCTTGTGTTGCATCATGAAATGAGAATTTAAAATGCTTGGGACCTCATGCATACATGTGTATTTTCATGATAAAATGATTTCGAATGTTGTGGCAATTAACCCCTAAAGTTATAGATGTACATCAAAATGAAAAAGAACCTGAAAAGGTTAGATGAAAATGAAAGGTTATGTTGGGTTAATTGTCCACATTAAGCTTATGTGTTTGCATATCCTGGCCCCAGTAGTGAGGTCACTTACTGAGTATTTACCCTTTTCAGTAAAGGCAAGGGCATCCTAAGTGAATGACAGGATAGTTTGCTACAAGAGGCCATGGGTGACCTATAGGAGCTTAAATTCCGCAATTTTTTTCTTCATTGTTAGCACTTTTGGAATGTTTTTTTTTTCTCTTAGTGGAAGTATTTTGGAAATCATTTCAATTGTTAAAATGTTTTGATTTATTCTTATGCTTTGAAATAAATTTAAAGGGATCCTGAGGTAAAGGCTTTTGATTGTTTAGCAGTTTGTTTCTTTTTGAGTTGTTATTTAAGTTTTTTTTTTAATTTCATTAGCATGCATGTAGTAACGTCCCTAGAAAGCCTAATAGGAAATGTCAGGTCGTTACAGAATCGCCCCATGAGCTAGCACAACTCGGTGAAGGAAAGCAGCCCTCACGCTAATCACAATGGGGCCCTCTAAGCTAGCACAATCAAAAAGGGAAAGCAACCCTCATGCCCAACATATCTCACAACATCCTAGGAATACATGCTCGCACAGGAAAAAAGGTAGGTAGCACTAGCCTAATGGGATTTTGTACATTCGCAACGCTCTTAGAACCTCTAGGGTAATCCGCCATGCCAAATCCATCCCATCATGTTAGATCCACATCCACAACCTAGCCCGAGGTTCACAAACACAATCCAGAGATACAAAATCAAGTTTCGGTAGACACGGCTCAATATAAGTTCAAACGAATCTCACGTCACCAAAGCCTCATACCTATTCAAGCAAAACACAATTCACCGACATTCAAGCAAGCTTGTCTCTCATATAAACTAGCTCGGCATGCCTCATACACATTCCTTGCATACAATATCTTAACAAGCAAGTTCGAATGTTTACTTACCTCTTAGGCCAACATGAAGGCAACCAACTTCTCCCTTTTTCTATGAAGTTACTACAGCTTATAGCCCTAGGCAGTTTCTTCTAGTGCTAACTCCCTAAACACGCTAGGAACCACAATGGTTGTTATCCTCTCATCCACATTCAAACCCACTAAAACACGTGAAATATGCCTAGTCATTTGTACCATTCTAAATACACGAAATACGGATAATGACCTGAGCACTGCATACCTTTAAGGTGTTCTAAATCGACCACTAGCCTAATCCAACAACTCTATTGTCCAGCACACAATCAACTCATCTAACATCCCAAGAGAACTAAACCTCATCCAACCATCCAAGTGTTTCAGGCATTCCGTGCTCGATTAAACACTCCAACACCTCAAGTAGGGATGTCCATTTAACCCGCGGGGACCCGCCCCGAACGGGGCGGGGAATCCCAGATTACATGGGGAATGGGGGAGGGAGCGGGGATGTTTTTTTCCCCGTTGGCTAAACGGGGACGAGGACGGGGAATATATTCCCCACCCCGATTCCCCGCCCCGATTAATAATAATAATATATATATATATATATATATATATATATATATATATATATATATATATATATATATATATATATATACCTATAAATAGATTTTTTTTTTTTAAAAAAAACTATAGTAGGAATTAGTTTAAGACTATTTCGTTATAAAAAAAAAAATTAAAGTCTATGTTGTAATATTGAAATTTGAATTTTTAGAAATTAAGTTGTTTCGACATTACGGTATTTTTACTTATGGTATATTATTGTTTTTATTAGGAAATTTTATAACATTTACTTTAAATAGAATTATATTGAAAATTATTCATTTAGAAATAATTTTTATTATGGTTGAAATTAAATTTAAAAAAAAGATTAAAAAAAAAAAGAACGGGAAAAAATTCCCCGCGAATTCCCCGGGGGAATCCCCGCCCCGATCCCCGCGAAATTAAACGGGGAATTTCGCTGGGACGGGGACGGGGAATCCATTCCCCGGCCCCACCCCGCCCCGTGGACATCTCTAACATCAAGTAGACCTTACTTAAATATTCATTCTAATAGCTCAAGTATTTTGCATTTTGAAGCTAACCAAACATCTCAGACAACCCAAACATCTATGTTCATTCAATTTAAACCAACTATCCATACATTCATGCGTAATTTTCAATAATATTCTATAACAAGAATTTCACTTAACCATGGCCCCTACACATACTAGCACTCGATAGTCCTAAGCAGTTCAAAAATTAAATCCCTTAATACCAATATCATACATGCTTAGACAACTTAAGCTCAAGAAAGATTTTAGAACAGTTCAGCCAACAACCACATGCCCCCACACATACAATTTTAAGCATGCTTAGCTTACATATTCACAAAACTTCAAAAAACATATATATACACCAATCTTATTCAAGATCTCAAAGGGGTTAAGTCCAATTGGCTACTTACCTTTTTAAGCAAAAATAAATAGACACTTCCAATTTTGCCCTTCTCCTCTTTAAAATACAAACAAATTACCAATTGTTTGAGCAAACCAACCTATATTATCTCACTTGATCCAAATCCATTAAATTAAACCTCAAACAATAATTCTACAAGCCTAATGAACAAAAAAATTAATCCAAAATTAATTGAGATGTTCTAAAGTGAAAAATTAAAGCTTCTTGAAAATGTCAAGCGTTACAAAATTGATAACTTTTTTTGTTTGGTTTATTTATATTTTTAATATTTAATCTTCTTGTTTTTTCAATTTTTCTTAAATATGTTCATTTATCCTTAGTTTGTTCATTTTTTTTCCTTTAAAATCATTAGTTTCTTATGGATTTGAATGGAAGCCAGTAGAAAACATATACTAACAAGGCACTAAGAGATTGAAAATCAGTAGGTGACTATTGTTGCGGAAGATGACATGATCACTAATATTTTTTCTTAATTTATATTTTTTTATAATTAAATTATAAGTTTAGTCCTAAACTTTTAGGTTTGTGTCTATTTAGACCATTAACTTTAAAAAGTATCTAATATGTCTCTAAACTTTCAAATTTGTATCTATTTGGTCATTAAATTTTAAAAAGTGTCTAATAGATCCTTAAACTTTCGATTTTGTATCCAATAGGTCCTTAAATTTTTAATTTTGTTTCTAATAGTCCCTTGACCTATTCAACATTTTTTAAAATTCATGGACCTACTTGACACAAAATTGAAAGTTTAGGGTCCTATTAAACATAAAATTCAATTTTATATATAATATATCAATTAATTTTAAAAAATAATAATAATATGTCAAGGACCTATTAGACATGAAATCGAGAGCTTAAGGACTTATGAGACATTTTGAAAGTTCAAGAACCTATTAAACATAAAATTGAAAGTTTAAGAACCTATTAGACATTTTTTAAACTTTAGAGACCAAATAGACACAAACCTGAAAGTTTAGGAGCTAAACATGTAATTAAACTTTTTTTTTAATATTCATTGTTCATTTTTTTATATTTTTCTTTTAAAAAAAGAGGTAAACTCATTTTTTCTACACTAGCGGTCGTTTTATTTTGATTATGAAAGGCCTTTCTCACATTGTTGTTATAAACTCTCAATTTTTAATTATTAGTTGAAAATAAATGACATTGAATAGATGAAAAAATAAAATAAAAAGAAAATTAAATATAAAAATATAAAAAGTAAAATTGATATTGTTAAAGATCAGAACAGAACAAAAAAAAAGATGTTATTTATGGTGGTAGATTGGAAAGATTTTGGAATATAGACATAGATGGAAAAAGGAATAGGACAGGATATAAAAGGCAAAAATGTAAAAGAAAAAAAAAATTGTGTTGACTATGACTAGTGGAAGCCTTGTTGTTTGCTCAAAACAAATATTTTATATCCACATGGAAATAAGTAGTTTAAATGTTGTCAAAAAAAAATAGTACACTATTTTTTCTGAGAAAAATGAAATACGTGCAATTGAAAACAAGAAGTCTTAGACCCTGTTTGATAATTATTTAGGCTCCATTTGATAACCGTTTAGTTTTTATTTTTTGATTTTTAAAAATTGTGTTTGTTTTCTCACAATTTCTTTACAATGATTTTCATCTTCTCTACAATAGTTTCTGTTGTTGCCAAATTTTGGACAGGAGAAATCTCACCTGACCTCCACGTGACAATGACAGTGAATTTGTATTCTTGTGGGAAGAATGCGGCCTGCAAGACAAGAAAAACCTGGACACCGGTGTGGTGTAGGCCATACAGGTTCCGATGCTTAAGCCAGTGAGTGTTTTGAGAGAATTTAGGAGTTCTAGGAGAGTGTTGTAGGTTGAATGAACTTACCTTGCTCTCTCCTCCAGAGAGAGCTTAAATAACTTCCTTCTTAAGGTTTTTCGTGGGTTTCCGTCTTCAAATGGGGAAAGAAAAGATTGAATTGGGTTGAACTGAGGACACGGGCCATGAGGGACCAAGGCAAGGCCCAAAATTGGGCCTCGCCAAACTAGTCGGCCTCGGCCGAGCCGACTACTGGTTTAGACCGAAGCCAAGCCCGTTTCTTCTCCCTCTCATTTTAGGCCAGTCCTCTGTCAGTTTCGGTCTGTTTTGATTTCGTATTGGGCTTCTTTCCTTGTTTGGCCCTTCATTGCAGCCCTTTAGCCAACCCATTCTTGTTGGTCCAATTTCACCCATAACATTAGCCCCCACTCCCTAGTTAGGATTCGAAATTAGGAGTGTGTGAAGTAATTGCATGAAGCCTGACTTGGGAGTAGCCTATTAAGTTTTGGAGTCATTGTTGACATTTTAAGGTGTGCCCCGAATTATCTCTAGTTTTTGTTGTCCATCCTTGTGAGGATATTTAATCTCCTAAAGTTGTCAGTTTCTCCGTTATCCAATAGGAATTTTAGAGTTCCATGATGCTTATCTTGCGCCATGGTTTCTCCATTTTCCTATAGGAATTTTAAGGTTCCGTGACGCTTATTTTGCATCTCAAATCATCCCCAAGATTTTCTTCTAACCCCGTAGGTCGGTCTCTTCCTGGTGGGTAAGATTCTCGTCTAGATGTGTATTTGTCCACATCCTAGAGAAAATGTAGGGCTCCAAGGTTCTCCTTGATCTCCCAAAGATTGTCGTCCAACCCCGTAGAAAACATTTCGATCTTTCTTGGGGGCTAAGACTCTCCTATGGATTCGCGATCTATGTCGTTTTCCTAGAGAGAATATATAAATTCGAGAGCGTCCTCAAATTTAAGTGGGATTGTCATCAAACCTCGTAGGGACTATTCTGGACTTCCCGACCTCCCGTAGGAGAGAATTTTGGCAATCTAGTAGCCTTTGTAACTTCATGACCTCTTGTTGGAGGGAATTCTTGACTATTTAGTAGTCTCGTAGCTTCCCGCTTCTCGTAAGCTTTTTCTGAACAACTGTAGCTTCATTTCAGGTGGATACCGAGAGAGAAGATGAGGAAATTAGCAGTGAAGTGGAGATTGTGGGAGCAAAAAGACATCCGGATTCATTTGACACGTGTCAGGTTTAGCTGTGCCAGGCCGATTCGATCGAACTGGCCTGGTCGGCCTCTGCCCAGCTGAGGCCTGGCAAGCCTGGCGCACTCCAGGCGCAGGCCTGCAGCCTCTGGTGCGCGCAGGTAGGCCTGCCGTGTGCAGGCCCTCCTCGACCTCAATGCCTTTTTTTTTTTTAATTTTTGAATTCAAAATTTGGATTTCAAATTCAAATATTCCCTCCAATTTCTACTCCTCCTTATCCTATAAATATGAGCTCATTTATTCACATCTTCACACCATTCCCATCTTCTTCTTCTCTCTTTAAGGTAGCTTGTTGTTCTACTACTCTTCTATTTTCTTCTCTTATTTCCTTGTTAAGATGGCTAGTGAATGCTCTGCTACTTCTCCTGAGGTTGAGGGGTCTTCCTTTGGTGATGAGTCTCTTAGTACCATTTATTATTAGGCTCAACCATCTTCTGATCATCTTTTCAGCGAGCCTTCTGTATATTCCGATGCTATATTATCCTTGGTGATCGAGGCCCACCTTGAGCAAATGCAGTACAAGTATGATATTCCCTTCGATGTACAATTGAGGTTTCCTGGACCTGATGATCGTATCGAGGATTCTCCTCTTGGAGAAGTTGCTTTTTTATTCTGCTATGTTTAAAATTTGGAGTTCGTCTTCCCTTGCCTTTATTTTTACAAAGCTTTTTGATGTTGGTTGGGTTGGCTCCCGCTCAGCTTGTCCTAAACAGCTGGAGTTATCTCATAGCCTGTTATGTATTATGGACAACATATGGTGATGGTAGTCCACTCACATCACATGTGTTTTATATCTCTACATTTTAAGTCATAACCCCTCTTTTGATCACTTCTTTTATAAGTTCTTCTTGTGGTAAATTGATTGATGGACCAAGTTCGGTTCATGGATGGAAAAATAAATGGTTCTTTGTGAGTGGAAATTAGTTAGCTCATGGGCCCCAAAATTCCACCTATGCAGTTTCCATGAAATTTGGGGATTATGGTGAGTTACTCTCTTTATTCTCCCTTTCTTCTTGGAAACTGCTTATATAAACCTCTATTTAACCATACTATACGTTTTCTTTTTCAGTTCCCTTCGAGTTCCATCGTTTCAGTGCTGCTCGAGCATTTGTGAGAGCTGTGAGGAGTTTGGAAGCTCCAGCTCGCCTCGGCCTTTCTCTTGTGAGTCAAGAGAATATTGTCGGAATAGGATTTGCTCCACTCCCTCTTCCTAAAGGTTGGATTTGGAACCCAATTCTCTCTTAACTTTTCTGTTGGAAATGGTGGTCGGCCTTGGCTAGAGTGGTAGGCCTCGGCCTGCCTGGTCGGCTTCGGCCACCCTTGTCAAACCTCCATTCCTCTGCTTTAGCTTTTGTCTCATGTGTTTTCGTTAACTCATGATTTCATTGCTTCTGTTTTTCGGATATGCCTCCATGATCTACTTCTTTATTTGAAGCTCAAAGGCAAAAGAAGAAAAATAAAGCTACCAGAGGAGTTGGACCCTCGAGGACTGGCGGCTCTAGCTCAGATGTAGAAGGCGCTTCTACTTTTGAGATTTCAAACCTTCCTCCTCGACCTCCTTGTGTCAGTACTCGCCGTACGAGAATGGGTGTTCCTTCTTCTCCTGAGGAGGATATTCCTTATGATCTTCCCACTTTCTCCCTTCCTGAAGATTTCTCTCCAGTAAGTAATGAGATTGAAATTTTGGGAAGAAGTTTCGAGCTCTGGAGGGGTTTTGGACATGCCCATCCTCCAGGTTATAAAATGGAAGATCCTAGGGAGGTTGTTGTTGAAGGAGTTCGTGAGTTGCGCCATGTAAGTCTTTCAGTCGTTATTTGTCTTCTTTTATCTTACATTTGCTTCTTTATAACTGACTCCTTCATTGTTTTTTCCTTAGACTTTTGGTCGGCTTATTATGTCTACCATGACCATGGCTAAGAAGATCTCCTCTCTCCAACAGACCAGTGTTCCCAGGGCGAGCTAGTTCAGGCTCAAGCTAGCTTGACTCAAGCTAATCGTCTCTTGGCTGAGGTTAGGATTGAGCTTGATTTTATAAGCTCCAATCAGTTCGTACCCAATTGGATGAAGCCAAGGCCCATCTGACCAATGCAGAATATCTGACTGAAGAGTTCAAGAAGACAGAGGAATATGTTGTGATGTAGGATGAAATTTTTTACTGCGAATTTAACTGGGCCGTCAAGCGCTTTTTCAAGCATCACAAGGACTTAAATTGTGAGATCATTCGAGAAGATTATGCTTCTTTCAAGAAAGATCCCTTTGCCTTACTTGATTCAAATGACTCTAATGGTAGTGGAGGAGCGGACATGAATGAGGGCTAAATCTTATGTGTTTTCCCTTTACTTTCTTTTTATCTTATTGTAAGACTTTTATCAATGAGAATATCTTTTCTGTCCATCATTCTTGTTTCTCTTTAATGAATTTTGTCTTTAAAGAGGTAAACTTCGTTGAACAGAATTATATAAGTCTTACTAAACAAGATAAATCATACTATCTTAAAAAGTGGCTAATGGGGAGAATCATTTTTGGACTATTTTGTCCAAATGATAACTTCATTATTCCAAATACGCCCCTTCATTAGTTTTTGTATTAAATAATTTTATATTTAAATAATAAAAGTGCATTAAAGTTATATTTGAGCATATAAATAAGAATTTGTAAGATTTCATTAAATCATTTTCCACTAAATGGACATTATAAAATAAATATGTGGAAAATAAATGTCCCAAAATCAACATGTTACGTGGGTTTTTCTTTGTGGGCTTTTCTTTTATTTATTTATTTATTTTTACGTATTTTTTTCATAAGGGACGTGGGGTTTATTCATTTTCCTTTATTTAAAAAAGTTTTGTATTTAAGTAATGAAAATGGACTAACAATAATAATAATTAATAATAAATAATAAATGTATAAAATCTTAAAGATTGGAATATAAAAGGTTTTTCCTACCACTTAAAATACTTTTTTCTTTAATTATAATTCATAATGGAATTTTGGAGGTTTTAGAATTCAAAAGGTTTTGTAACTCTCACCTTCTACTATAAAAATGAGTTTTCTTCACAATTTCTTCTCCAAGACTTGGAGCTACATCCCTTCTTCATTTTTTTTCCACTCAATTCATTGCTCTTAAAGGTTTTTCAATATTCAAAGCATCTCAAATGTTGGCGACACAATCAAGTTGCAAGGGATACATGTGCCGAATCAATATCTCAAATCCAACTTGCGGCCTTACAACTCCACTTTGATGAAGTTGAGTAACAATATTTGTTTTGCAAAATTATGAAGTGAGCAAATTTATTTTAAGAAATGAGTGTATAGCTGAGGACTTGGCTTTTTTTTTTTATTGTACTTTTATAATTAGTGTATTATTATTTTATTAAGAATGTTAGAAAACCTTTGCCCAAAAAAAAATAATGTTTGTTAGAAAGATAAAAGTTTATAAGTTTATGTTCCCTTTATTGAGTAAAAAAACCATGTAGCCCTTATGCCTCACATAATTTTTAATTAATTTTGGAATGTAAGAACTAAGATATTAGAATACAAAAAGTAATTAAAAATAACTAATTAAAATTCACTCACTAAACAATTCCACATTCAAAATTACACCAAATAAATAACACAATAAAAAATTAAATAAATATACATTCACAATTACACCACATAAATAGCACAATTAAAAACAAAATAAAAACTTTCTACCTTCTCTCCATAGAGAAGGTTGGAATCTAAATAATACATTATATTAGTAAATTAATAAACTAATTATAAATAATAAATTAAAAACTAAAAGGTTGGAATATAAAAGGCTTCAATTCTCAAAGAATTTGAAGATTTTTTTTAATCTTAACTAGATAAGTTAATTAATCGAATAATTGTTAACTAGAGAACCTAAGTTGGGGAAATACATAGAACTCAACATGTTTCGAACATTAAAACAACATGAAGTACACAAAGGTTTAGTGAAAGTGAGTTGTCATCTTCTCTTGCATAAGTAAAGTCAACATTTCATCTTTAATTATAATTAGTAACTTTAATTATAATATAAAATAAAATTAGTAAACTAATTTTATGTTTATTGAATTTGAAATGTTAAATTATCAAAAATACCCCTGAACCATGGGGTTGGTTTCAATTATACCCCTAAACTTTGAAAAGTTTTATTATAACCCTTGAACTTTGAAGTTTGTTTCAAAACAACCCTTGAAGATTTTTTTCGTTAAATTTATGGACGACAAATGACGTATTTGCATAAGTTTTGATTTTTTTTTCAACGTATATGTTCACATAAGCAACAATACAAATGCAAAAATATCATTTTTCGACCATGAATTTAATGAAAAAAAGCCTTCAAGGGTATTTTTGAAACAAATATCAAAGTTCAAGGGTTAAAATGAAACTTTTCAAAGTTTGGGGGTATAATTGAAACCAACCTCATAGTTTAGGGGTATTTTTGATAATTTAACCAATTTGAAAAGTTCATTATCCTACTATCTTAAATCTTACTATCCTATCCTATCCTACAATCTTAAAAAGTGGCTAAGGTGAAGAATTATTTTTTTACTATTTTACCCCTTTGCCAACTAATAAATTTACAAATATGCCACAAATAATTATAAATTTATATATTTAATTAAAATTCATAAACGAGCATTTAAAAAGCTAACATAAAATATTTTTTTAACAATATTATCCTTAATTAAGATAATACTTAAATTGTTTTAAAATTAAAAAATCGATTTCTAAAAAAACAAGTTGTACACACCCACACCCCACCCATAGGTCATAATATTTTCTACTTTCTTACAAAAAAAAACTTATTAGACTTTTGTTATAATTGTTTTATCACTTATTATTATTTAACTAAAAATATACAATAAAATTAACATTAATAATGTTTAACCTTTTCACATTCTCAAATCCATATATAACCCATACATATATATGTATTAATGTAAATATTTTAATAAATGAAGAGGTTAAATGAAAAGTTCTATCTCTTTATTTCTATAATTTAATTTCTAAAATTTATGAGTTTATCTTTAATTATATTTAATGGAGAAATTTCAAAGGTTTTGTAACTTTTATCTCCAACACCTATATATAGTATTCTTCTTCAACATTTTCTACACACATTTGAGTTTTCTCTTATGTTTAAGTATATTTTTCTTCTTTTATTAATGTATTACTTTATCTTATAATTTTTGTTGGATTACTTAAACTAACATTCATCTTTCTTTTCTTTTATTCCAATGTTGATCTTTGTAATTTGAGAAAAGAGTACTTGAAGATGAACAAAAATGAGGATGATATATTGCCATTTGAAGTTAAGCACAAATATGCGTTTAAGGTAAATTCATAGGTATTCTCCCTTATAAACATATTTAGCTTTTTTTATAATAATAACAATAATAATTGTTATGAATACACACACACATACATACATATATCATGATTTTTTTTCAAATTCTATTTGTAATACGTGAATATATTTATTGATTTTCTCCTAAAAATCACCATCTATAATTGTATAATTTTATCTCAACTCTAATTTTATAATTCTATATCCATCCTTTAGTGTATTATTTATTATTAAATTCATTAACACATTGTGAATGTCATAGAAAAACGTTAAAATTTTCAATTACTAATTATTGATTTAAGATATATGTATCTAATAATAAATAAATTAAATAGATTAACTTTATTGTTTGACATACTATCTCATCATTTGAGGTGTTTGAGGTAGACAAAATGACTCTAGGTGTTTGAGGTAGACAAAATGACTTAACCATAGAAAATGTTTTTTTTTTTTTGACAATCAGTTTATCTTTCTTTGAGTCATGCTGTTGGAATAGAAATTTTGGTCAATCAAAAATTGTCATGTCAGTAATTTAAATTAGTGGCAAAATTATTTATTTAATTAGGGATTATTTAAATTTGCAAGTATCCCTAAATTAAATTAAAGTAAATCTCAATATGCAATTGGGTTATATGAAATTTGGGCCAATTTTAGACTAAGCCCAAATAGGAGGCCCTAATCCAGCAAAGTCTAGGCCCAAAGTCAATAAGTCTCAGCTCACAAGGCTAGGCCCAAGGTTAATCAAGCTCAGTCTAAGGACCAGACCCAAAGTCCACTAAGCCCAATCCAATAGTCAGGCCCAAGCCCACTTGGGGCCTTGGGGAACTCTATAAATAGAGAGCTCCCTCCTCCATTTTAGAGGTTCAGAAATTTGAGATCTCAGAGATAATTCATAAACAAAGGCCAGAAAACTCTTTGAGCTCTTGAAGATCAAACACCTCCTGAACAAAAAACAATTCATCAAAGATCAAGAACACTTCTTCGAGATCCCAAGAATCCATTGAAGCTTCAATCTCGAGAACAAGTTGCAAAGCCCTCGAAACAAATCCACATTCGAGAACAAGCTGCAAAGCCCTCGAAACAAATCTATATTCGAGAACAAGCTGCAAAGCCCTCGAGACAAATCTACACTCGAGAACAAGCTGCGAAGCCCTCGAGACAAGTTTACATTCGAGAACAAGCTGCAAAGCCCTCAAAACAAATCCACATTCTAGAACAAGCTACAAAGCCCTTGAAACAAATCCATATTCGAGAACAAGCTGCAAAGCCCTCAAGACAAATCTACATTTGATAATAAGCTGCATAGCCCTCGAGACAAGTTTACACTCTAGAACAAGTTACACAGCGCTCAAGATAAATTCACATTCGAGAACAAGCTGCAAAGCCCTCAAAATAAATCCACATTCAAGAACAAGCTGCAATGCCCTCGAAACAAATCCACATTCGAGAACAAGCTGCAAAGCCCTCGAAACAAATCCACATTCGAGAACAAGTTGCAAAGTCCTTGAAACAAATACACATTCGAGAACAAGCTGCAAAGCCCTCGAAACAAATATACATTTGAGAACAAGCTACAAAGCCTTCGAGACAAATCTACACTCGAGAACAAGCTGCGAAGCCTTTGAAACAAATCTACATTCAAGAATAAGCTGCAAAGCCCTCGAGACAAATCTACACTCGAGAACAAGCTGTGAAGCCCTCGAGACAAGTATACATTCGAGAATAAGCTGCAAAGCCCTTGTACATAAGAGAGAAAGAATCAGATGATAAACATTAGAGATTGTACTCCACTACATCTAAATTAATACAAATATAAATTCATTTACACGTGTCTCATTTCTTTCTATTTTGAAATTACATGTAAACACATGCTATATATATATATATATATATATATATATATATATATATATATATATATATATATTTACATTACTAGCTATGTATTTTTTAAAAAGATTAAAATATTTTTTCAAAAAAAAATATTTGTTTTACTACACCATCCATGTAAAGGCATGAAAGATGAAGAGTTTACCTTAGAATAATATATTAAGTAAATTTTTAAAATGCATTAAATGTCAATCTTTTCTAAATTCCATAACAAAAAGTTGAATGATACATTATCAAGACATCTTTTCCTCCCTATAAATAGTTTCATGCATTTGTTAGAAGACTCATTGCTTCTCTCAAAAAAAAAAAAAAAATCATTTTTCTTTGTAGCAAATTGCTTGTTTCACAACATGTCTCAATCTTACATTTCTTATTTCTTTTATTCTATTTTAAAATTTAAATTTAATTATTTTATTGCATTGCATTTGCAAAATCATATTAACAAAATATTATTGTTGTTTTTCATAATAATTCGAAGGTTTCTCAATTTTATGATTTTTTTTGTGTCAAAATAATTTTGTTTGTAAAGAAATATCATGCCAAGTATATAATTTTTGTCTCTTTTTTTTTCTGCATTGATTCGAGGTTTTAAAAATTTTCTTTTTGGACTACAATTTAGAATCATAAGAGCTTATTTAAATTTCAATTGTAGTTTTTTTTTTAAGGAAAGGCGATGGATGGTGGATGAAGGAAAATTTCAATCATAATTGAATCCACATATTACAAATAGAAAAAAAAAGATACTTTTTGTCTCAAACCAATTATATTTCATATCTATATTGTTTTAATTGTAAAAATAAAATTTGTAGGTATAATGGAGTATATGCAAATATGGGATCCAAATATTTTCAAAATAATTGTTGTAATTTCAAAACAAGTGTTATAAAAAAGAACTTTGTTGAGAAATATCAAAGTAAGAGAGGAAACCTTTTAGAAATATTAAATGAAACACTTGCTATAGATGAAGAGGTAATTTTATTATTGTGTTTTTTTTTTCTTTTTTATGTTTATTATAATGCAAGAATTTAAAATTAAATAGATTTTAAATACCATAACAATCGTTTACTATTGTTAAGTTTTGTACATATACACGTATCTTTAAAATTGATATTTTTTTTTAACATTTGCTTAATTATAAATTTGTATGTGTTCTGAAATTCCTTCCTATATAATTGTGTCAAATTGATGCTTGGATATCTGAGCATGATATATCAAATTCAGGAATAGTTTTCATAATATTGTATCATTCTTTTTTTTTTGTAAAATTTTTTAATTTCCATATTTTCTTTTCCAAACACATAATGTTATGGAAAATTTGGACAACCAGGTTAAATCCATGAAATAGAAGATTATTGAGTCGAATACAGGTCAAATTCGAGATCCAGAATAGAATCGGGCTAGAGAAAACAAGGAAACGAGCAAGAGGGCCCAAATGCCCGGCTCGACTGGATCAAGCCGACCAAGCCGAGCCGAACCGATTCTGTCCCTCTCCACTTGCTCCCACATGTTGGACCTCATCTCCCTCCTAAAAACATGATCTATTCAGGTTTAGGAAAAGGCCAATCATATAAATACCCAATTACAACTAAAGAGAGGTAACTCATTCTCATTCTTCACTCTCAAATATAGCTTGCTACACTTCTTTCCTCTCTGACTTAAGCATCAGAGTGACTGTAGCAAGCACCACACCAGTGTGCAGGTTTTCTTTGTTTTACAAGTCACCTCTCTCCCTTGACAATACAAATTCACTGTTGGCTTCACGTGCAAATCAAGTGCATTCCCTTTGCCCAGATTTGTGCATCAACACATAATTTTCATATTTCTTAATTAGTTATTTTATAATTTTTCTTAATATTAAAAAATTATCAATGTTAACTTATTTATTTAATATAGATTCAAATGCTAAAAAAATGTAACAAAAAGAACATGGTATATAAAGAAGTATTTATTTGGACTTAACATTTTTTTTAATTTTTCTTATGTCTTTAACATAGTTGTTTTTTACATTAATATTATTCTTTAGTATTGTTCTAACAAATAAGAAAATTTTTAGAACATGATGTTCACACACGTGCAACTCACGCTAATATTTTCTAGTTAATAAAAGGGGTCCTCATACATGTATCCAAACCACAAACCATAGAAAATCACTTACTTGGACATGCTCGGCCTCGACCTTGATTTTTCTTCAATTGTTGACTTTTTTGCCTCGTTTGGTGTAGCTTCTGCCTTTTGTTCAATTAGAGAGGCATATCTCTTTAGTAGCTCCGTTGCCTTTTGTTTCATAGAGAAGCATATCTTCTATGTAGCTTCTTTTCTTTTTGTTTAATAGGGAAGCATATCCCCTTAGTAGCTCCCTACTCTAGTAGGAGTTTTTTGGTTGAACTCATGCTTGAGTGACACAACTTGTGGCTTGAAAATAGAATTTTATTACTAATAAAATTTGAATCTTACATGAATTTGCTGAAGTTGACAAAAGCAATCCTAAATAGAGAATAAGTAAACAAAAGAAAGCCCCCTAGTAGTCCATAGGGGTATGGTCGACCTCGGCCTCGGCCTTACCGAGGTATGCGTTCTGCTCATGGCTTGGCCTTTTCACTTCTCTAAGTGCATTGAAGTAACACTCCCTTGAAGCTTTCTGCTCCTCTTTTACTACTCCCACTCCATCCAAAGTAGGAAACTTTAGTAGTTTATGATAGGTGGAAGCTATAGCCTTTAGTTGATGGAGTGTTGGTCTTCATAATATGGCATTGTAAGCTGATGTGCATTCCACTATCAAGAAGTTAATCATCTCAGTAGTTGTATTCAGTCCACCCCAAAGGTGACTGGAAGTTCGATGCTGCCTTCAGGAGTTACACTTTCTCCCCCAAATCCAACCAAGGGAGTTAGATTCTCCTTCAGTAGCCCTCTCTCTAACCTCATTGCTTTAAAGGCAGTCAGAGAGAGAACATTAGCTGAACTTCCCCCATCTATGAGGATTTTGTGAACATTCACATTGGCTATAGTTAGAGTAACAACCAAAGCATCATTATGTGGCTGATGGATGACTCTAGCTTCAGCCTCAGTGAACTGTAGTGTTTGGTTCATAGTTTCAACATGGACTGAATACATACCTAGATAATCTGGTTTGTGCCTGGCCTCACGAGCAATTTCCTTCCTTTTCCTGCTGGATTCTCCTCCTCCTGGATTCTCCTCCTGCTGATCCCCCAAGTATGGTTCTGATCTCAGGTGGGGTTCTTCATCTGGTCGGCCTCGGCCATCTTTGACGTATTCTTTTAGATACCCTTCTCTAATCAAGGTTTCGATTTCATTTCGTAGTTGATAGCAATCGTGAGTTGCATGACCATGATCTCGGTGAAAGAAACAATATTTGTCTTTGTCTCTTTTTCCAACTGGAGTTCGCATCTTGTCTGGAAACTTCACCAAATTCAAGTGACAAATTTCCATCAAGATCTGCTTGAGAGGGAGAGTTGTAGAAGTATACCTCTCGAACCGTTGACCGAGGACGACCTTAGGGTCTAGTCGGCCTCGACCTCTTTCCTCGGCTCTCCTCCTCTTCAAACTGGAAAAATTGTTGTCCCAAGCTCTATCTTGCTCTACGTGTCTATTGCTTCTTTCACGATCAAATGTAGCTTCTTTCGATCATATCAACTTCTCAGCACTTATATACTTTTGAGGCCTGGTTATGAACTCAACATAGGAGGTCGGTTCTTTCGTACCAATCAATCTAAGCAAGCTTTTATCTTGCAAACCTGCAACAATGGCGATTAGGTCAGTTGTGTTTGTAAATCCTTCCACTTGCAATGATTCCTTGCTGAAGTGCGAGACATAATCGCGTAAGCTTTCCTTTGGCCCTTATTTTATGGTGAGCAAGTGCATTTGGGGCTTACGTTGTTCTCGTCCTCCCAAGAATTGCATTACAAATGCTCTGGCTAAGTCTTTGAAAGAGTCAATGGATTTTCTCTTCAACTTTCTGTACCATTCTCTAGCTGGTCCTGTGAGGGTAGACAAGAATGCCCTGCATTTGATTGCTTTTGAAACTCTATGAAGTTCCATCTACACTCGATATGTGTCCAGGTGTTCAACAGGATCAGTATTGTCATCATATGGGGTGATGGCTGGCACTTTGAACTTCTTAGGAACTTTTTCTTTCATAATCTCGTCAGTGAAAGGAGGGTCAACTTGCTCAATGAAAGCCTCGAGATTCCACCTCTCGATCTCACGAGTTTTGAGAACGTTCCCTCGAAGGTTCCCAAATTCCTTCTGGATTTTCAGGATGTCAGCTTTCCAAAGAGGACTTTGGGTTTGTGCTCTACGCTTGAACTTCATCTCCTCGATGTCACTTCTCAGCCTTGGCCTATTTTTGGTCGGCCTCGGCCTACAATTTCTGCTTCAGGTTTATCACACTTCGTAAGTCTGATGTTGCTTCATTATTCTCGTTGATCGTCGCTTCAACTTTTTCTGGCACTCCTCGGTCATCAGCCTGCAAGACGACTTGCACGACATATTTTAACTTACCTGTCTTGCTCGCCTTGCTTTTGACCGAGGGCTGACGTGGCTTGTCGTTTCCTCCAAGGATCAGCTTCTCGGTTGGCTTTTGGGTATGGGATTTCGACTCTCTCATCCCCTCAACCACCTTTGCTTTTCCTTTTCTTGGATCTCGTACCAGAAATGTTTCCTCATCGCGCTTTTCTTCCTTTTGTTGATCCTGTTTTTCGAGTTTTTCCAAGATTTTCATAAGGTACTTGTCCATGTTGTCGACCTTCTTCTTCAACTTGGCCATCTCTTCCTCTGGTCAACCTATGCCAGTATGAGGCCAAGAGGAGAAACCTCTCTCGTGCATCGTGGATGACGATCTTGATCAGAATTGTCTCTGTCTTCATTCCAGTTCTTGTTTCCCAGCATTCTGCTCATCTTTTTGGAGGATTGAACTCAAGAAAGAAGGTTTTCCAAGCAAGCATTGTCATTCCCCACAAACGGCGCCAACTGTTGTTGCCAAATTTTGGACAGGAGAAATCTCACATAACCTCCACGTGACAACGATGGTGAATTTGTATTCTTGGGGGAAGAATACGGCCTGCAAGACAAGAAAACCTGGACACTGGTGTGGTGTAGGCCACACAGGCTCCGATGCTTAAGTTAAAGAGGGTTTTGAGAGAATTTAAAAGTTCTAGGAGAGTGTTGTAGGCTGGAATGAACTTCCTAGGATTTTTCGTGGGTTTCTGTCTTCAAATGGGAAAAAGAAAGATCGAATTGGGCTGGACCGAGGGCACACGGGCCATGAGGGACCAAGGCAAGGCCCAAAATTGGGCCTCGCCAAACTGGTTGGCCTCGATCGAGCCGATCACGGGTTTGGACCGAAGCCCAAGCCCGTTTCTTCTACCTCTCATTTTGGGCTAGTCCTCTATCAGTTTCAGTCCGTTTTGACTTTGTATTGGGCTTCTTTCCTTGTTTGGCCCTTCGTTGCTGCCCTTTAGCGAGCCTATGCTTGTTGGTCCAATTTCACCCATAACAGTTTCCATCTTTCTTAAGGAAACATTTGATTTTTAGCCAAATTCTAAAAACGAAAACAAGTTTTTGAAAACAGTTTTTTTAGTTTTCAAAACTTGGCTTGGTTTTGAAAACATATCTAAAAAGTAGATAAGAAAACATGGAAACCTATAGGTGGAAGTAGTATTTATAGGCTTAATTTTCAAAAGCCAAAGACCAAATGGTTATCAAACGGGGGTGGTTTTTGAAAAGTATGCTTGTTTTCTCACAATTTCTCTACAATAGTTTTCATCTTTCCTACAATGGTTTTTATCTTTCTTAAAGAAACCTTTGAGTTCTTAGTCAAATTCTAAAAACAAAAACAAGTTTTTGAAAATTACTTTTTTTAGTTTTCAAAACTTGCTTTGATTTTTGAAAACATATGTAAAAAGTAGATAACAAAATAAGGAAACTTATAGGTGGATGTAGTATTTATAAGCTTAATTTTCAAAAACCAAAAACCAAGGTCTCGTTTGATAACTATTTGGTTTTTAGTTTTTGGTTTTTGAAAATTAAGCCTATAAATACTACTTCCATCTATGAGTTCCCTTGTTTTGATATCTACTTTTTACATATGTTTTCAAAAATCAAGCTAAGTTTTGAAAACTAAAAAAGGTGGCCCCATTTGATAATGATTTTTTTTAGTTTTTGGATTTAGAAAATTGTACTTGTTTTCTCATCATTCTCTACAATTCCCTTTCATGACTTTCATTAAGAAAACAATTGAATTCTTAGCCAAATTCTAAAAACAAAAAGCAAGTTTGTGAAAACTACTTTTTTTAGTTCTCAAAACTTAAATGGTAGTAATAGTATTTGTAAGCTTAATTTTCAAAAATAAAAAACCAAATAGTTATCAAACATAGCGTTATAAAATGTGACCTTAGAAATTCATTCTTTTGGGGAATATTCCAAGATTTTCATATTCAAACTACACTTGGAGCTGCTTATTAATTACTAGCGGAACGAAGACGTAAACTAAAAAGGTTGAGAAAGTTATATATACAATTAGATTACAATTAAACTTGAATAATTACACGGCGAATTCAGTAAGAAAGTTTCAAATTAATCTTTATACGTTCACTTGTCCACCTGGAAGCTCTCTCTTGCACAGAAGCAAAAGCTCGATAACGATTTTTTTTTCTTGGAAAAAAAAATTATTACGAATAAAGAGAAGAAGATTCGAATTCGACTATGTGCTCAAGGAAAAGAATGTAAAATCTCAAAGAGGCAAAAAACAAAAGTCAAACCAGAGTCGAAGAGATTAGAAAATGAGAGAATTTCTCTTTTTCATTTCCTTTATCTAACTAAATTGTTAAAATAAAGATATTTTGCTTTAAAAAGAAAAAAAACTGCCTAAAAATTAAATAAATACATCAAGATTGAACTGATTGTTTTGATTGTCCTGTAATGTTTAAAAGCCATATCCGTTATTGACAAAATCATCATCGTCCCCACTGCTAAAAGATACCAGCAGTTGACTATCATCTTCTTCATCATCACCTTCTGTGACAATCTCCAAAATTCCAGGACCACCATCAAAGTCAACATCATCCATTACAAAATCTCCGTCGTCATCGTCGTCGTCAAGATCACTCACACTATCGTCGTCATCGTCATTACTCATATC
Source organism: Trichosanthes truncata (assembly GCA_033996785.1). NCBI lineage: Eukaryota > Viridiplantae > Streptophyta > Magnoliopsida > Cucurbitales > Cucurbitaceae > Trichosanthes > Trichosanthes truncata. The sequence goes on from JAWPNB010000009.1 coordinate 26,780,877, forward strand.
ATCAGAATCACTCTCACCGTCCCCATCAATATCAGGACCCAAAATTGGATCCAAATCATCAACATCATCTTCGTCTTCGTCTTCCTCGTCCTCACTCTCAGCATCGTCCGGATCAGAATCATCATCAGTGGGCCTTCGTCGACCAATTTCATAGACTCGTGCAGAAGAAAACATCTCATCTTGATCATCCATTGTGATCAAACCAACGAAAGAATCAGTTTTCTCTGTTGTGAAGTCTAGGACACATCGATCTAGAGGGATGGTAGCAATATCTGAATAGTTCACTGCATCAATGGTCCGAAACGCAGCGAAGAGCGGATGTTTGACACGACGGGTATGAACAGCTGACATTACATCTTCAAGATTTCTTCTCAAGATTGCATAAATTACATCGCCACTCGCATTGAATGTTATCGCTGTTTGGTCGAGTGAAGGTACACTACGAAGAAGCCTAAACTTTCGTAGATCCCAAACCTCGGAGTTAATAATTACCTGAAAAGCATACCGTATTAGTGGCCAAAGATATCAAGAAAAAGAAAGGACTCAATATCCATGGGCACCCCAAAGAGTCAATGCAAGAACAAATTGAGCTCATTATCCATGGGCAAACTAAAAGGAAAATTTTCATATTTACAAAACATTTTTCCACATAATATTGGCACAAATTCCTCCACGATAGAAACCGACATCATACATAGTATTGACATCTAAGGCCAACAACGTAAAAAGTCACAGTGCCAGTGAGACTTCTAAAAAATAGTTGTAATCTTCATAAACATCAACTTTTAACATATATTGTACTGACTTCTTCCTTTGGTTAAGAGCATTTACTATTAAAAAAAAAAAAAACCAAAACTTATTCAAACATTTCATAGTGTTTTTTGCTAATTTTCTTTCAATTGAGAACTGAAAATAGTAACTAGCTTAGCCAATTCAATGTTTCCGTGACTTAAGAAGAAATTCAGGAAAAAATACACAGCTCAATAGGCAAACAAAAGAACTACATTCAAGAGATTAGCAGCAGAAGAGGAAGGCGGTTCAGCTTACCTCATTCCCAGCTGGATGAAAACCACCACCACCATAATCAGTAAACTGATCAAAGCGATGGACAGGTCCTGGTCCCCGTCGATCCCATAAGACACCGTTCCAGAGCAACATTGTATCCGAAGGGCTGAAGTGTACATGAGAATAAGTATGCCCTCGACCTGCAGAACTGACATTAGTGTCAGATAGTTTCAATTCTAGCTGGCAGGTTTGAATATCATACAAGAGTATTTCTCGCCGAGCAGGCTCGGATGCCAATGCAGCAAAAACGTTCCCAGCATTGCTAAACCTGGCAGCCTTGCATCCTTCGAATGAATGCATGGGCCCACCAGAAACTGAGGATGCATTCCATAACCTTACGTCTAAAGAGCTAGATGAAAGCACAAGCTGAGTCTCGCCAGAAATATATGACTCCATTATGGTTAAAGGAGACTGATGACTGGAGTAACTCTCTAATATGCTGCTGCTATTGGAATCAAAGATCTTGACTTCCCCAGAGTGGCTGCCGACAGCAACTCTCGAGTCCCCTAGGAAAGAAAGACAGGTCAAAAGAGCACTAGCATCATCCCGACAAGTTCGCCAAGGCCTAAACCTGCTGTAGACAAACTGCCGGTCCCTCCGATTTCCATGTACTCCACCATATATACTTCTAAATTCACGTGAACCAAGACGAGATGTTACATTCCATGGGGCATCAAGGCTTCGTTTTGGTTCAGGACAAACATGAGGCTGCAAGAGAGACAACGGAGGAAGAGTAGTTATCGGCGTAGGACATTGACGGTGCTGGTGTTTTAGATACTGAACAACAAGGGAGTCTAGAGTTAGCCTCTCACTATTGCTGGGTTGAGGGTCATTTAGATTCCCAGGATGCAACGATGGTGTAACCAAACCAACTTGGGAACTACCTTGTTGGTTGTCATCCAAACAATCGGTCCAAATACCCCCGGGAGTTGGTCGCCCATGCTGATCTCTCATGTTAGTAGTGCTTGGGGTAGAAAACCCAACATCTGTAGTTAAACTACTTTTGCGAGAGGAGATGGGAGTAGGACAAATAGGAGAACGAAGTCCTGGTTCATTAGAGTGAAGTCGCTTCGAGCACAATATGGTGCAAGTTTCCTTCAACTCGGACACCTTCCGCTTCATTGGCAAGATAATGGGTGTTTTACATTGAGACTCTGTATCAATGACTGGGGTTGTTTCATTTAAAGATAGAGGTGCAGCAGATTGTTTTGAAGTACTAGAAAATTTTCTAACTGCTGAGGAAGAAGATTCCAGGGATTTAGGCAGACACTTTGAATTTGTACCAAAAGGAGTGGAGAAGATCAAGGGCTTTTTCCTTGGACAAGACATATTAATATCACATTTCAAACTCGTATCTTCTTCTCGTAAAGACAACTTCGGCTTATCAGTCAGAAATCCACATGGGGCTCGACCACAGGGCCATTGCAGTTGGGATGAGGGTGCCTCCAGCTTGGAGACTTGGTATGCAAGAGATGATGGAGCTGCTAAAAGAGGCAAAGGTGTCAACTCAGCTTCTTTCAGCAATGCATAGGCAGCTTTGCTTAATCCAGATGCCTGAAGATGCTCGTGAATTAAAAGAAGAAGTTCCCTGAGATATTACACAAGCATATGAGAAACCCAACAAATGAAATGCCAGGACAATCATAAGGTGTTCTATAACCACTGCACAAAATCCACATTCGAAATAAATCAGCAACTACCTAGAATGGTAAGTTATAGGTGTAGCAGCAGCTATGGCTGCTCTTTCTATTCGTCTCAAAGTCGGGGTAGCAGCATCACTAGCTGCCAAAGCACTTGCCCGCCCAGAATTTGTCACAATCTGACCATTATTGAATAACATCATAATCAGTTCCTTGCTTGGATAGTAAAACAACAATAACTTGTGATTGCATGTTAAGAATACATTCTGTATATAAAGTTATGTTGTTTGATGTATGCACATCCAATCTCCCTTCAAAATCTAGGTTGTTAACATTTAGTTCCATAAGTCATAGGCAAACATCATGCATATAAATGTGGCATACATAATAGAAATAGGTAGGGAGTGCTCACTCTCAACGAAATGAAGAGAGAAATGAAAATACAAACCAGCATACCGGAACAGCGTGGAGATAATAGGTACTTACTGAAATAAGCTCAATAGCGACCTGGGAAAGCTCCGCTTGCCACCTACCTTGCTCGGTTCCTGATATCTGGCTACCTGAATCTCGAATTAGTTCTGATAATTTTTTCCCCACCTGTAAACCAGTTTGTAATATAGCAGAGTTCAAAAAAGTAATGAGACTTTAAAAAATAGCATTATAGAATCATTTTTTAAAAAAAAAATTAATGAGAAGAATCATTTAAATTATCTCCATGTATTACAAGAAAAATGAGGCTACAGTAGTATGTATATATTGAAATAAATTTTTCAGTGTCCAATCAGATTAGTCAATTTTTTGCTTGGATACTACCATGCAAGCCACTTTCTGTGTTTACAGTTTTACTGCAATGCCAAACATCTAAAGATAAGAAGAACCCATTTATCCTGTACAATAAATTCCTATTTTCTTGGATACACATTCTTTTTTATAGGAAACACAAATATTATTGACAAAAGGCACTTGGAAACACAAAATATACCTGAAGTTTTGTCAATATGTGTGCTATTGTATCGTCTCTGGCTAAACCAAGCAAGACCCGACATGCAAGAGCTCGGAGACAATCGAGAGCGGCAGGTGGCAGATAGATCCTTGGCTGAAGAAGATGCAAAAGAACCTTTATACCATTGTTAGCACGGACTGCTTCCCTAGCTTGACGATATGCTTGTTCCAATTGTGCAGCAAGACCAGCACAGCCTGCTCCTGCACCTAAAGATATTCGACGATCCCCAACCAGTCCTGATGTTGCTGTTGCAACGGGATTTTGCGGATTATTATTATTAGCCTGACCAGTTACAGAAGTATTGCCTCGATCTGCAACGCTGGATTCCCCATTGCGCTCTCTCTGATCTCCCTGACCAGATACGTAAACAGCTCTACTCTCCACAACAGGAGTACTAGAGGTCTGGGAAGATATAGCTTGTGATCCTTGCATGACTACAGGTGGTTTATTGCTGATTGATGGTGGGGGACAAACAAGATTGATCAAGACATTCAAAGCCGGCTGAATGATCTGCAAATATATTTAGGTATCAAGCTAAAACCATTAGATGACCAAGTCATAGCTCAAACACTCTATCTGCTCTAAAGCCTGGTTTTCCAGCATTTGCAATAAAATAAAAATAATAGAAAATTGGTCAATTACCTCTGGGTCGACAAAATTGCTAGCGATACTTGCTGCATCCAAAATGACAGCTATACCAACACGATTATTGCTTAATGTGGCATTCACAATCATTTTGCGGCTGTTAGGCACTAATGTTACAATATGAAGAACCCCCAATGCAAATTGAAGTAAATCATGCAAGTAACGATCAACAGGAGGGGCCTACAAAACCAAAACTAAAAATTAACAGGTCTGGAGAGAAATGAATACAGAGGAATGCAGAGTTTTAGATAGTAGTACCTGACACAACTCCAACATGGTTATATGCCCATTACAGTTTAAGAACTTTTCAGCAGCAGGCCAACGAGTTCTTACAAATGCAGCACCAAGCTTCCGGTCCTTCTGTAAAAGGAGAAGTACAGTATCCATAGCCTCATTGCTAATATCAAGTGGTTTGTATGCTGCCCTCACACTGGAAGCATTTCGAGCAGCACTTCGACTACTTTTATTAGGACGAATAGATTCCACGAGCAAAAGAAGATGAGCTCTGAAATACTGACGTAAAGCAACGCAGGTATGATAAGCTATTTGCTTTCCAGACGATGTAAGTACTTCAGTAGGTGACCGATCATTTCGCAACGCTCCTGTACTAGATAGGCCTACAGCCCCAGAATTCACTCCAGACCTCACAGACGCAGCATCATTCAACAGCCCCAGTAATTTCTGTAGGCCATCTTGAGCGTCAAAAGCATCAAGAACAGCTCTGAACACAAACGCAGCAGCAAAAAATAAGGCTGCATTCTTCCTAGCCTGATCTTGTGGGCACTCAAGAAGCTGGATGGCTAACTCAACCACCTGATAGACAACATCTGAAGGAAGGGCACAGACTCGCTCCATTATTCCCTGAGGAAAAAAAATCCTTGCAAGTGAGATGAAATAATGGGTCTACAAAAATGAAAGATTAATACAAAAACTGCAGCTAAAGAGAAGGTTTAGCATCAATAATTACCTGCAGGGAACCAATTGTGAACAAGCAAGAAGAGAGCCCTAAAAATGTTAGAGCAACTCTGGGAACTGCAAGGAGTTTCTGCATGCCACCCCGGTCAACAAAAAGTGCTGCAAACTTACGATGAGCAGCCAAAGCACAGATTAATTTCATCACATCTGGCAATAGCATTTCAGCGTTCGATGTTTCACTTTGCTTGGAACTCCTTTGCAGTAGTGTAAGACATACATCTATACCCTTTTCACGCAATACAGGCCCAAGTACTTCAACATACTCCCCAAGAATCTTAAGGCATTGAATACAATATTTTTCTCTCCGTTGTGTGAGGGAGTCAAAATCAGGGATGAAAAAATCTTCAGTTTGCTCATTCATTTCCTTTCCCGTGGTACCTGGATCTGCTGAACTAACATTTGAATCATTCTGGCTCCTGTACCAATCCATCCACACATTTTTAGGCCACGGAGTGGAACAGGTCTTTAAAACATGGGAAATGAGAAAGTGCAATGCATCCCCTTCAGTATATCATATGCAATAATAAAAAATCACAAACCTGGAAACCTCAGTAGCATTGGCAGCATCAATCACAGTAGTTGCAGCTCTAGAAGCAGCTAAATATGCAGCCTCTTCATCATTAGAAGTTTTAAATTCCTAAATAGATAAACAAGCATATAACTCAGAAGTGAAGGACAAAAATAAAAATTTCCTGTGATCACATGGAGAGAGAGAGAGAGAGAGCATATACCTCAAAAGCTGCACTCTTAACAAACTCAGCAGCAGAATCACCTGCTGCTTTTATGGCTTCTAAAGGTGCACTGACTGCTCTTGCTTCAGCTTCTGCAGCACAAACAGCTTTCTTTACTAGCTCAGAAATATCTTTTGATCCAACTCTGCATTCCTGGTAGCAATCATCATTATCATCTCTTTCCATAGAAGAAATATCACAATTGATCCTGCCAGAGGTCCTACTAGCATCAGATACTTTTTTAACATCCAGGTTTTTAAACGAACTCCTTTCTCTAGCACTTCGCCCTCTATTACCAGATATTGGTGAAGTGAGTGCATGATCAATCTCAAGAGCACCTTCATTCATTCTTCCTTTCCCTCTGGATCTGCTACGGCTTATTTTGCGTCTTGTAGAGTCATCTCTAGCGTTGTCATCAAGCTCACCATATTTTGTCCTCCCATCCCGAAAATCTACAGCATGCCATCTGTCTTCACTTTCTACATCCACCTCATAGCCATCATCCCTTGTAGCCAACCCATCAGGTGCTTCTTCACCAACCCAACATTCTTCTGCTGGTGCCAGCCTACTTAGGCCTCTCTCATGATCCCTATCAAAACCTTGATCATCTACAGATCTTTCATCAGCTGTTCTTGAATCATCTAAATGAGATGTTTCTAGAACTTGTCGTACCCTCACTCGATTTTCATCTCTAATTTTGATGCCACTAGCTGCAGACGCATTTTTGGTTTCTATTAAATGATTACCATCTTTTTGACTCACGTCTCCAAGAACACGAATACGAAGAAAGCGCATAAGTTTCGCAGATAATCTAGCGGTGAAAACATCTTCTACCAATTGACTTCCACTGAAAAAATTAGAAAAACAAACATTGACATGTTATGCAAAATGAAGAAGTGCATGAAAGAGAATGGCAAACAGAGTTACAGCAATAGCATACCCAGCCAAGGATACAGCAAGGAGTCCAGTAGAATATGTCCTTAACATTTCAGAATCTGACACATCCTTTCCTCCCACTTCATGTTTCCAGTTGCGATCTTCAGCAGAAAATCTCCCAGCTTCCTCCATCACCCATTTTTTTATGTTTTCCAAAACATCTTCCTCAAAAACATGAGGATACTGCAACACATAGAGGTCATATCACATTGATTAAACTCAACAAACAGCTACAGAAATAAGATTGTGTGTGTGTGTGTGAGAGAGAGAGAGAGAGACAGACAGACAGAGTTTACCGTCCAAGTCAGTGAACAGCTTGAAAGAAGTCTTGCAGCAGCAGCCTGTATAGAGGATGAGTATCTAGTGTCTGAAAGAAACTTCGAGGAAATCAATTCAAAAAATTCATCGTTCTCCTACAGAGTGGGAGAAAAAAAGTCAGAATGTCATGAATTATTGCTCCCAAACCACCTAACAACCTACCTAAGTAAATTAAAAGAAAAATTTAGGTTACCCGGAGTACATTCCCTAGCCTTCCAATACTATGAGATCCACGACCATTACTAGAAGAATGACCATTCTCTGCCATGTATCTGCATAATTGTGTGTGTATGTGTGATAAAATAGGTTTAGAACATACACAGCATCATGCAACAGTAAAGGAAATATGAACAAGATAATGTCTGCTGAAAGAAATAAATGGCACTGTTATCCGTACATTTTGATGAAGTAAATATTACTAAAAATGAAGCAAGCTAATTCAAACTTAGAATAAAATGAATGTCGATCAAACATTCATCAAAGTGACCGAAAGCTTTACTCAAGGCCTCCCCATTATCTCTAGAGCAAATGTCAAACTAGAATTGATCTTGAACTATTAGGTTGAGTACAACTACAAACCACAGACCATCTATAACACCATGTCGATATCAACTTTCTTCTGGTACTTAAATTAAAAAATCCTCCAACTTATTGTATTAGAAACCAGGAATACTAGCAAACTCTGGAATCCAGTAGTTGAGAAACTTTAGTAATAGTTAATTTTCCAAGTAGGTGATGTGGCCCACGCCATGATGTTTTGATCTCCTGGAGACTTCGTTGATCCTTACCACTCTTTCTATTCTTGTGTCTAACGTCGACCAAGTCCCCCCCACCACCCCCCTTCAAAAAAACAAAAAAAAAAAAAAAAAAAGAGAAAACTGAAAATCTTCACAGTAGTCAACTGAAGTTAGTACTGTCTGTTAAGGATAGGGTTGGCGTAAGTTTTTCATTTAAAACGTTAGTTAGAAACCTTAAGGCATAATTGATAGAAACTGAACTGACTCTTAGCGCAAAGCTTCTCTCCCACCCGGCAGCAAGAAAAAAAAAAAAAAAACCAAAGAACCAAAAGAAAAATGACAAAACATCAAACTTTTCCTTACGAAGGCCATTCCAATGCACAGCATACTAGAATCCATTCCCATGCCCGTAACATAACATTACAAATTCGGTTTGAGAAACAAGTACGTCGTACGTCCACAGAGTGAAAGCGTATAAAAATCATCAAAATAACAAGAAGCAGTCACCTGGACTCTTGAGTCTCAAGAAGTGACGCAAGGGCATGAAGAACAGTAGGGTTAGGGTTATCAGGCGACGAAGTGATCTTCTCCATCAACTTATGAGCCCTGGCAATCAACTCGTCGTCTTCATTCTTAGCCTCCTCTTCTTCCTCGTCGTCCTCCCCTCGTCCTTCTTGAGACTGCGATTGAACTTCCGGCGGCGGAGATGGAACAGGAGGCTGTTCGGCGTGACCTTGCGGCTCGTTCGATTGCTCGTCCATGGCCGGTGGTTCCATATAGGAAATCACGATCCGTAACAGAATCAAAAAGGGAGGAAATTAATGGATGGTAGGGCAAATTGTTTGTACAATTGAATTACTTCATATATGTTGTTTGCGCACATTTGGCTGTGCGAATGTGTTTTGAAAGATACGAACAGTAGCTGCGTTTGTGTTGGAGCCGCAGTGGAAGGGGGGAAGAGAGAGAGAGAGAGAGAGGGAATGGCAAAAGAAAGAAGAAAGGAATTAGCTGTGCGGCTTTTTGGTGTTATGATGGCGACAAAAAAACTTAGCGTAAGAGCAGAAAGATTGATTTCGAATGTTCGGGAAATGACTGACCCGCTCTTTCAAAGAAAACCCTTAGCCCACTTCTCTCAGCCTCTTTCTAGATTGGGCCTGCGAGTTAGGCCCAATCATTTGTGAATTCTGGCCCATCAATAAATATAACAAAAATTGTTCCAATCATAATTATTACACAATCAGAAATTATATTCCATTTCTCAAAAAAAAAAAAATATATATATATATATATTCCAGATTCTTCGATTTTTTTACTCTTCATTCTTCTACCCACTACTACAATAATTTTATCATATATATTTGGTTTTATATGATACTAGTTTAATACCACGTGCAATGCACGTGTGTGTGTATATATAGGTTAAATTACAAATTTAGTCTATATGGTTGTGAGAAAGTTAGAATTAATCTCTATGATTTTAAATGTTAGAATTAGTCGTTATAGTTTGATAAAACCCTAAAAAATAATCCCTACCGTATGGACTATTTATGAGAATTTAATCAAACCATAGGGACTATTTATGGTGTTTTAGCAAATCATAAGGATGAAATTCTAACTTTTAAAACCATAGGAACTAAATTCTAGCTTTTTCAAACCATAAGGACCAAATTTGTAATCTAACCAATATATATATTTAATTTTTGAAGATTAAAATAATTAAAGTTCAACGTTATGGAATACAATTATTATTTATATTTGTATTATGATTCTTTTATAATTAATTAACTTCAATAATTTTTTTTCCTATTCATATTATTATTTAGTGTTCTTGTTATTTTTAATATAATAAATTTTTTTTCTATTATAATATAAGTTTTTTTTAATATAACATAACATAATTTAAATATAATATATTTTTCTATTTTTCTTTTGAAGTTTTTAAATTTTTATTTGTATTTCTATTATTATTGTATATAAAATATATATTTTATGACACACAATATAGTTTTCATTTTTTGAAGTTTTATTTTTTAAAAAATTATCTAAGTGCATTTTAGATTAAAAAAATGAAAATGGTTGGAAGTAGAAGTTTTCATAATTTTTCTTTATATAGAAGAACATTGGAATTATAATTTTATCTAATAATTTAAATGAAAATTTTTTGTATTTCAAATAGCGAATTTGAGAAATATTACTCTCGATTATGAGAGATTATGATTTGATTAATGTGAAAAGTGAAATATAATTTATTGAAAAACGACTTATCAGATTCAATTTTATTGGGGTTAATTTGATCAATTGCCCTTTGTGGAAATGATTCTCTTCTTTTGAATTTGTTTTGAATTAATTTTTAGTTTGATTGATACAAATTCTATTGAAAATAATTTATATGATGAAGAGATAATTAAATATTGGTTATGATTTTGACGACATTTTTTATTTTTAAAAATTGGATTGACATTTTAAAGTATTATAAAATTATAAAATAATGATTGGTGAATTAATTAATAAATCAATTTAATTTTGAAATAGCTAAACATTCAAATGGATTTATTTAGGAAATCTTTTTCTCATAGGTTTTTTTTAAGTGATTTTGAAAATGTTAATACTATTTACTTCTATTTAATTTTGTAACATAACTTTTAGAAACTGTCGAATTTGAAAATTACTCTAAATGAGTTAGTTATAAATCTTAATCATTAATTATAAGATTAAGTTAAAAGATTAGATGAAGAAGTGATCATTTAAAGAGCATAGTTTGATTTATAGATTGAAAAAAAAAAAAAAGAAGAAGAAGAAGAAGGGAATGTAAGTTAACAAAAAAAAAGCAAAAAAATACATACATACACACATATATATAGTATTAAAAAAAAAAGAGAAGATATTTGAAATAAATAGAAAATTAGAGATTTCTATTGCAAAAAAAAAAAAAAAGGGGGACTGTAATTTAATTGGAGAATTTAGATTCAAATCCTAATTTGAGTTGATTTTGAATCAAATCATATCTTCAATTGAAAAAAAAAATATTTGAATTCAATTTTGAATTCAAAATTAATCAGATTATGATCGAGTATATGAGTTTTGATTGATGTAATTAATTTAAATAAGGAGTATTTTAGTCTAAAAGATTAGATGAAGAAGTGATCATTTAAAGAGCATAGTTTGATTTATAGATTGAAAAAAAAAAAAAAGAAGAAGAAGAAGAAGGGAATGTAAGTTAACAAAAAAAAAGCAAAAAAATACATACATACACACATATATATAGTATTAAAAAAAAAAGAGAAGATATTTGAAATAAATAGAAAATTAGAGATTTCTATTGCAAAAAAAAAAAAAAAGGGGGACTGTAATTTAATTGGAGAATTTAGATTCAAATCCTAATTTGAGTTGATTTTGAATCAAATCATATCTTCAATTGAAAAAAAAAATATTTGAATTCAATTTTGAATTCAAAATTAATCAGATTATGATCGAGTATATGAGTTTTGATTGATGTAATTAATTTAAATAAGGAGTATTTTAGTCTAAAAATATTTTCTATAATAAGGGGTATTTAACCTAAAAAACAATTATACTATTAATTATATTTTAGTCTAAAAATATTTTCTATAATAGTAGAAGCACCACCAACAACAATACAATTACATTGTGGAATATTCAAAAATAATTGTGTAATTAATCAAAATTTAAATTATTTGACTATAATTCTGCTTCCTCCCATCCATAGATTATATATGTCCATCAGATTTGCATATCAGATTTTCAAAACTATGCATTACATTAAAGAACTACCACCGTTATTATTATTTTGTTCCTTCAACTTTTAGTTTTGTTCTTACACTTTAAAAGATAACCATAACCATATATTTTATTTTTATCTTAATTTTGCCTTAAATATTTAACTAATAAATGAGATGATTTTAGATTCAAATTATAATTTAATCTTATTTTAAATCAAATCAGATCATGTGTATCAAATTAAGAATTTTGATTCAAACTCATTTTGAATCAAATTATCTCGTTATATTATAATTGTTTAAATTATAGCATTCAACCAACTAAACCGAGATTTCCTAAGAATTAAAAAAAATTAAATCCTAAATAAAAAGAAAAAGGAAAACACATGGGCTGGCAAAATTTCTAAAAAAAGAAAGATAGATACTTGAGGAGATGACTATTTTAGATATAGAAAAAAAAGGAAGCACCAGCAACAATACAACATTGTGGAATTAATTATTAAAATTGAGTAACATCAACTAACATGCTTAGGTGTAAAAAAAAATCGTGAAAGAAAAAGAAAAAAAATGTGGGCTAACGAAATTTCCAAAAAAAAAAAATCCAAGAGATAGAATTCTGGAAAAAAAAATCGAAAAAGGTTGGAAAAATAAAGAGAAAAAAAATAACATTATAATATATAAAAGTCATGCCAAAACCTTAATTTGAAAAAGAGAGAGTATCAACAAAGAAAATTGCAACAAAAAAAAAAGCAAAAAAGTTGGAAAAAAAAAAAGATACTTGACAGAAAATTGGGAATGACCCTGATGAAAAATTGTAGATAGCTTGTTTAAGACTTGAAAAAAAATAGTTACTACTAAAAACTGAGAACCCATATGAAAAAAAAAATAATTGGATGAAATGGCAAGAACTAAATATAAAAAAAAAAAAAAAAACATACTTGAAGAATTAGAATTGTGTGTATAAGAACTATATGAAAAAAAGTACCTCGAGAATTGGATATAAGAATTGTGTATTTATAAGAACTAAATGTATGATAATTGGATGCAATTTATAGAAGCAATTTGATTCAAAATCAAATTTGATTTGATTTTGAATCAAATTGCTTATCAAAATAAGATTATTGATTCAAATTCATCAATTTGAAATTAAATAAGATATTCATTTTAAGTCAATTTATCAAATCGAGTTAGGATGATCTGATTAATGTAATTAACTAAAATTTAAAAGGGTATTTTAGTCTAAAAATGTTTTTCAGAAACTCTTGCTTTTTAATATATTATAGATTATAGATAGATTTGGTTAGATTTAGAGCTTAATCAAACTAAATATTTTGATGGTAACAAACTCAAACTATTATAAAGGGTTTATCTTGTAGAGCTCAGAACAATGATTCCAATGCATCTTGAATCGTTTGTATCGGCGTTCAAACGAGAAAGATAGGAGCAAAAGAAGATTGGAGGAAAAAGCCAATAAAGCACTGACACGTGGCACATGGCTAACGTGGCATCTAACTTGTCACCAACATGGGCAAGTGACATAGCATCCAACAATCAATTTTGTTGACGTGACATCCGACGTGACAGCTTACGATCACTTTTTGATGGCGCGGCGATGGCACACATGGACGAATGGCATTCAGACACGTGATGAGCTATTTCAAATTTCAAATTAAAAAAAAATGAAAGAAGAGAAAATCTAGGGCTGACGCGTGGATCACCCAGATTGCAACACGTGTCACAATTTGATTCTTCGAAAGGATTTATTATATTATTTATTAAAAAAATAATAAAAGCAGTCACCCACTACCTCCTTCACTCGCATACGCGCGCGTGTGACGCAAGCACCTGGCGTGCAACATGCAGCACAAGAACACGTGAGTAGTGCGTTTTCCTCAGTCTCGCGTGTATGATTCATGTTTTCGGCTGGGATTATTTTTCAACTCCTTGTTTAATACAAAATCCTTTCCAAAATTCCACCATTTAATCCCAACCATTCATCCTTTTTTACCTAGATCTAAGGGTTGAAATTTAAACTTCTAAAATTTAAAATTCAACCAAGTTCATCATCTTCTTCCTCATCCTCACAATTTTTTCAGCAAGCTTCTATACTCTTTTTCTCTCCAAAAGGTACTCAATTCTCAAATTCTCTCACACAATCTTGAACCAGCTTATTGCAATTTTTGTTAGGAAATTTTAGAGTGTTTTTCATGTGAACGACTTGTGTATTTTGCCTATTGAGAGGTATCATTGTGAGTTTTACTTTTTTTGTTAAATTAGGTTTTGAATTAAGGTGTGGGGTGCACCTTAGGTCGTGTAAAAAGGAATTGGTTTGATCTTGAACTAGTAAAAAGAAACTTGGGTTTCTCTTTAGCCTAGAAAAAAGAGGGTCGTGTCGGTTTGGTTCTCACCCGCAAGAGGATCAGTTAGTAAAATACCCAAGAATGAGTTCTGGGGAGTAGAGTAGGCAATTTGTCGAACCACTATAAATTTTCGGTGTCTTCCTTCCCTTTCTCTTTAATTTTTTGCATTTTTAATTTTTGCACTTTATTGTCTTGTTTTTTAAATTTCATTGATTACATGATATAGGTTTATTTTTCTTTATTCAATTTCTATTTGTGAGTGCCTATTTGAGTTATTCCTCTTGTTTGCAATTCCATATTAAATTAGAATTTTTTTTTTTTTTTGTGAAATTTAGTTGTTAAAGTTTAGAATTTTAGATTGAATTAAAATAAAAAATATGGTAGACAACCTTATTCACCCCCCTCTATTGTTGCATTTAGATCCTGCAAGTGGTATCAAAGCGGGTAGCTCGATTTTTCGCTCCGAAAAAGGTGTTTGAAATTTTTTTGTTGAATTTGAAAACTGTTTTTTCTAATAAATCTGAAATTTTCAATTTTTGAGTAAAAAGTTTACAAAATTGCGTTCTAAAAGCCATTTTCACTAGAAAAATTCTTTTCTTTGAAAACTGGTTCTTAAGATCTTTTTTTTCTTTACTTTGAAAACTGGTTCTTAAGATCCTTTTTTTCTTTACTTTTCAAACTCTGAATTTTTTTAAAACTTTTTTGAAAATTAGTTTTGTTAAAATTTAATCTTTAGAAAAGTATTCTTTTTAAAGAAAATTTTTCAATAATAAATTTTCTTTCTTAATTTTTTTAATAAAAAATCTACCTTTTCTAAAAAACTTAACCATTAGACCTTATGGCATATACTGGAGTGAATGGGTTTACTGAGGGTCAATTTACTACTAGGTCACCTTTGTTCAATGGAAATAACTATGCTTGGTGGAAAACTAGGATGAGAATTTATTTGATTTCCATTGATTACAATTTATGGAAAATTGTTTCTAAGGATCCTTTAGTTCCTACTAAGTTAGTTGCTAATCGGGATGTGCCTAAAGATGAAAATGAGCTAAATGAGGAAGATAAGAAGAAATAGTCAATAAATACTAGAGTCGTGAATTGTCTATTTTGTGCTTTATGTTCTGATGAGTTTAATCAAGACTCTGATTGCAATTCTGCTAAAGAAATATGTGATATGCTCGAAGTAACTCATGAAGGAATAAATCAAGTTAAAGAATAAAAAATTAGCATGTTGATCAATAATTATGAACTATTTAAAATGGATGCTAATGAATCTATTTCTAAAATGTTTACTAGATTAACAAACATTGTGAATGTCTTGAAGGGATTAGGGAAAATATACACTACATCTGAGAATGTGAAGAAGATTCTTAGATCGTTGCCAAAAGTTGGGAAGCTAAAGTAACAGTGATTCAAGAAGCTAAGGACCTCTCAAAACTTCCATTTGAGGAGCTCATTGGACCTCTCATGTCGCATTAAAAGAAGGGCAAAGAAAGATTTTGGTAGATTTTAGTTGGAATATTCGAAAGAGGTAGATAACAAAAATAAGGAAAAGCTGAAGGGAATAATCGAATTAAACCCACAACGGAAGCATAGGAATCGTCTTTGATTTATTAGAATTAAACTAAAATAAAAAGGTTAAGCAATAAATACCTTGAAAATAATATTATGGAGAATATTCTGGCGGATCTTTATCTTTTCCACAAAGTCTTCCTGGCTATGACTCGAACACAGGACCAAGGCTTGTGGGAGCCTCTTGAAAGAAAATCCTCAAAGGATTAAAGAGGAAGAGGTTTAGAGAGAATTCTCTAATTCTCTCTTTGAGGAGATGTGTGTTGTGTAGAATGGCTCAACCCAAGGGTCTTATTTATAGTAACCAAGGGAAAATCTTTGCCATAATTAAAATATTATATTTTAATATCTAATATATTAAAATATATCTTTTATTTATTTGAATCTCATTCAAATCTCCTACGATATTTATTTATTTGAATCTTATTCAAATTCTATAAATATCTTTTATTTAATATATCAAATATATATTAATTATTTTAATATTTAATGTATCAAATACAATAAATATATTTTCCTCTTTTATATTTAATATATCTAATATATTAAATATTAATTTGAACACTTCAAATTAAATATTAATTTGAACATTTCAAATTTTTCTTTCAACTAAATTGATCTTTTAGTGTTACTGTGAGCTAGCAATGGGACATTATGGACCTACAGATTATAAGCTCCAATGATACAAAATTAATTAATTAAACTCTTTAATTAATTAATTTTCATTCATTAACTATAGGTCACTCCACTATAGACCTAGAGTTGCACTCTTATGCACTGTAGGACAAGTTGTGTCCATAGATATAATCATTACATGTAAGTCGATCCTTCACGAGTTGTTCGTAATTACAGCTGGGTCAAAAGTCCGTTTTACCCCTATAATTACATCTTGCACCTTAAGTACCACTGATTCTCTAATGAACAATATGTTTATAGTCTAATTATAAACTAAGTCCCTCTCGGGCCAATGAGAGGGTGGGGCCCCATTGTTCAAGTCCCGAAATCAGCATTTAAGGGAACTACTCATCTACTTACCCTATATGGGAAGGAGTGAATTCCATCTTGTGAGATTATGTTCCCAGCTCCCTATTTGGTCAAGTCCCCAAAATGGTAGGCATATTGAATCGGCTACAAAAGCCACTCTCACCCATGCAAATCAAAGGACAAGCCCTCACAGGCAGGAGTTCATAACTCACTCAGGATTAAGATCGAGTCGCATATGATCATCCTGATGAAATATTAATCTTCTCAATTAACGGATTTATAAAGAGAGATTAAATATTTCGTGGTCCAGTCTTATACAAACTCATTGTATAAGATACCCCCACTCACATGTCTCCACATGAATGATTTGGATCAAATCATTTGTAACTATTACAAAGTGGGCCGTATCAATAGTGTTACCAGGATAAGGCACCCAACCTTATCCATATACTATGACCCTTTAGGTTATTTCTTGAACATGATCCTCTCGTATGTCAACCACATACTGTTCAAGATTACACTAATAACCTTGGATTTTTCATATAATGGATAATATTATATTGAAAATAAAATAATCAAAATTATTATTGATTATTAAATAAATTATTAATTACGAGGCTTTAGGGCATAAATCCCAACAAAAGCGTGAGTTTGTTTATTGATTTAAGGGATTTAAATACCATGAAGATTACAACTGAAAGTGCAATTAAGAGGATCGTGGTAAATAACAAACTAACCCACAAATGCCACTAACCCACAATTAGAAGATTACAAAACTAAAACAAATAAAACAATGCAAAAATAATAAACTAAACACAAAAAAAACAATAAACTAAACTAAATAAAAGAAGCCCCAAAATGATGCGCTAAAGTTAGGCAATAAGAAGGAAATCTGTCCACTGTTAAAGACTTCAGTAGTTGCCACGTAGTGAGGGAGTTTTAGTGAGCTATCTTTATAGGCCCCCTCAAATTTAGTATAGATCGCATCTCACAAAACAAAACTTAAACTCCGTCAAGGGCTTTGTCAGACAGTCGACAAGTTGTTGATCAATAAGTATTGAACATCTAATTGTTTAGCTAGAACTTTATCTCTCATAAAATGCAAATTGAGTTGAACATGCTTACTTCTGGAGTGAAAAACGAGATTTGCAGCAAGGGAGAGAGCACTAACATTATCACACCAAATCACCAGAATTACTGAGGTTTTGCACTGAATTTTTGTAAGTAACACCTGAATCCAGTTGATTTCTACTGTTGTGTGTGTAAGAGACTTGTACTCCAACTTCGTGCTTGATCGTGCTACTACATGTTGTTTCTTTGATGACTAGATACAATGGAATCACCAATAAAGACATAATGCGCTGCAATTGATCGTCGATCATCAAGAGAACAACCCCAGTCAACATCTGAGTTAGTTGTGATTTGAAGACTATCTCACTTGGGAATATGTAACCCACAAGTAAGAGTCCCTTTCAAGTATTGATAGCATGCATAAGTGTGCTATTTCTAGGCTTATTTTTATGCTAGTTTAGCTATGATTTTGTGTGCTTTCATGTATTTTTATGTTTATTACTAAAAAATCGAGCATTTTGAGAAAAACCAGAGAATTGTGAAATAATTGGACAAATTTGAGCGTCTTAAGGCCATATTTGAAGATTCAAGTGTTGAAGAAGAAGGACAAGGCATTTGGACCCGAGGGCATAGTGTTGCAACGATCCTTATAGCGTTGCAACGCCATTTGAGAAGCTTTTCAACCTTGAAAATCCGCAAGCAAAGCGTTGCAACGCTACTCAAATATATTTTTTCCCTTTTTCAAAATTCGAAGGGACAGCGTTGCAAGGCTGTCTCGACACTATAAAAGGGAAGTTTGTATTTCTAGCAAAGAGAGTTGTTTTGGAGAGACCTAAACCCTATTTTCGACAGAAATACCGTTTGGAAGTCTAGAGAACAACTTGGAGAACTAAGGAGGAGACTCAAGGCTCGAGATCGTGGGACATCACGTCGCGAATG
The DNA here is from genome assembly GCA_033996785.1 of Trichosanthes truncata. NCBI lineage: Eukaryota > Viridiplantae > Streptophyta > Magnoliopsida > Cucurbitales > Cucurbitaceae > Trichosanthes > Trichosanthes truncata. The sequence continues at coordinate 26,799,590 of JAWPNB010000009.1, forward strand.
AGTGTTGGCACTCGTCGTCCAATTTTTCTCTATTCCCTTTACTTTGTGTCTTTAATTCTAGGATTTAGTGGACTGTATTTGAATGTATTCGAGTATTATAAACTCTTTGTTGATTGCTTTGTTGTTATAGAACTATGTTTGATTTATTGAATCTGTTTGTAACGTCTTTTATGCATCTTGAACTAATCTTCTAAGATCCTGGCCATAGCTTTGTATGTTCAATTAAATTTAGCTTGAGAAAATAATTTTAACTAAGAACTTAGATGCATAACTAGGATTAATCTATTGCATGAGAATGAATAGGTATTAACTAGAAGTTATTAAGAGAATTTCATAATGTCATGACTAGTTGTAGAGATAGACCGAGAGGTTGATTTACTTCTTGCATGAGTCAATTGGGCTCGAGAGAGTCAATTGAATATTTTAGTAATTCTTGGCTTAGGACTGTTGCATGCTTCACAATTCTTTAGTCAATTTCATAGTTGTGCTTCATGAATTGCAATTAATGAATGTCTCTCTAAAATTGGACTCCAACTTTGTACTTAATAGGTTAGGTTTTATGTTTTTGTCAAAAGAACCAAATCAAAGTTAGTTTTCTCTAAATAAAATTAGGCATAATTAACAATGGTACTTTATTAAATCTAAGAACTCCAATCCTTGTGGATGACCCTAGCCACTATTATTGCAAAATACTTAGAGGGCTGGTTTTTATAAATTTAATCTTGATAGGACCTTCGACAAGTCTTCCATCAAATTTGGCATCGTTGCCAGGGATTGGAATATTTTTAGTTTAATTAATATCGCAGTGAAAGTGTTTGATTTTAATTTAGAGTGTAAATAGTGTAAATTTGTATAAATTTTTCTTCTTTTGTTTTTCCTTATATATTTGTATAATTGTGTAATTGTTTAGTTTTCTTTTCTTATTTTGGTTTTTCTTCTTTTTGTAGATTATGTATATGTTGTATATTAGTGTAATTTTTGGTCCTTGTAGTATGCTTATGTATTTTTCTTGTGTTGTATTTCCTTGTTGTTGCAGTTCTGTTAAGTTAAGTGTACTATATGTTAAATATTTTGTATCATTGTTGTTTGTACTTTATGTATGTCTCTTTGTTTTATTTTTCTCTTTAGTTTGTTTAGTTAGTTTTGTTTTAGTTTTGCTTTTTACTTGTTTTTGTTACTAGGCTCACTTGGATTGCGCTCGAAGTAAGAAGAATGCATCAGAAACCTGGTAGCATAGACATGAGTAGTGTAAACCAGGAAGCAAATCTTCAACTTTTCCTGTCATTATTTTGGCTGAATTAAATAAAGAAGAAGAAGAAAAGTTAATAAAAGTCCTAAGCAAGCATAAGTCTACATTAGGGTGGTCCATCAGTGACATTAAGGGTATTAGTCCATCCATAGTCATGCATAAGATATTAATGGAAGATACCTTTAATCCATCTGTGGAAGCCCAGAGGCGACTTAATCCTTCAATGAAAGATGTTGTTAAGGTTGAGGTATTGAAACTTTTAAATGCAGGGATCATATATGCAATTTCCAACAATTGGGTGAATCTTGTGCAGGTTGTTCCCAAGAAAGGAGGCATGACACAGGTGAAAATAACAAAGATGAATTCATCTCCACCAGGACAGTGATGGGTTGGCGTGTGTGCATTGATTACAGGAAGTTGAATAAGGCCACGAGAAAAAATCACTTTCCTCTTCCTTTATTGATCAGATGCTTGACAGACTCGCTAGTTTCCCTTATTATTGTTTTCTTGATGGTTATTCATGTTATAATCAGATTGCTATTTCTCCAGAGGATCATGAGAAAACCACATTTACATGCCCTTATGGGGCGTACACGTTTAGGAAGATGCCCTTCGGACTATGCAATGCACCTGCTACTTTTCAACGTTGCATGATGGCCATCTTTCATGACATAATAGAGCAGATTAAGGAGGTTTTTATGGATGATTTTTCAGTTTTTGGATCTTCATTTGATTCTTGTTTGCATAATCTTTCTCTCGTGTTGTAGAGGTGCCAAGAAGCTAACATTGTTCTTAATTGGGAGAAATGCCATTTTACGGTAAAAGAAGGTATAGTTTTGGGGCATAAACTGTCAGGAAAAGGACTTGAGGTGGATCGAGCCAAGATTTCTGCAATTGAACAGCTTTTACCTCCAGTAAATGTGAAAGGTGTTGGGATTTATGCCCTAAAGCCTCATAATTAATGATTTATTTAATAATTAATAATTTTTTGATTATTTTATTTGCAATATAATATTATCCATTATATGAAAAATTCAATGTTATTAGTGTAATCTTGAATAGTATGTGGTCGACATACGCGAGGATCATGTTCTAGAAATAACCTAAAAGGTCATAGTATATGGATAAGGTTAGGTACCTTATTCTAGTAACATTATTGATATGACCCACTTTGTAATAGTTACAAATGATTTGATCCAAATCATTCATGTGGAGACATGTGAGTGGGGGTATCTTATACAATGAGTTTGTGTAAGACTGGACCACGAAATATTTAATCTCTCTTTATAAATTCGTTAATTGAGAACATTAATATTTCATCAGGATGATCATATGCGACTCGATCTTAATCCTGAGAGAGTTACGAACTCCTGCCTGTGAGGGCTTGTCCTTTGATTTGTATGGGTGAGAATGACTTTTGTAGCCGATTCAATATGCCTACCATTTGGGACTTGACCAAATAGGGAGCTGGGAACATAATCTCACAAGATGGAATTCAATCCTTCCCGTATAGGGTAAGTAGATGAGTAATTCCCTTAAGTGCTGATTTCAGGACTTGAACAATGGGGCCCCACCCTCTCGTTGGCTCGAGAGGTACTTAGTTTATAATTAGATTATAAACATATTGTTCATTAGAGAATCAGTGGTACTTTAGGTGCCAGATATAATTATAGGGGTAAAACAGACTTTTGACCCAGCTGTAATTACGAACAACTCGTGAAAGATCGACTTGCATGTAATGATTATATCTATGGACACAACTTGTCCTACAGTACATAAGAGTGCAACTCTAGGTCTATTGTGGAGTGACCTATAGTTAATGAATGAAAATTAATTAATTAAAGAGTTTAATTAATTGATTTTGTATCATTGGAGCTTATAATCTGTAGGTCCATAAGGTCCTCTTGTTAGCTCATAGTAACACTAAAAGATCAATTTAGTTGAAAGAAATTTTGAAATGTTCAAATTAATATTTAATATATTAGATATATTAAATATATAAGAGGAAAATATATTTATTGTATTTGATACATTAAATATTAAAATAATTAATAAATATTAGATACATTAAATAAAAGATATTTATAGAATTTGAATAAGATTCAAATAAATAAATATCGTAGGAGATTTTAATGAGATTCAAATAAATATAAGATATATTTTAATATATTAGATATTAAAATATAATATTTTAATTATGGCAAATATTTTCTCTTGGTCTCTATAAATAGGACCCTTGGGTTGAGCCATTAGACATAACACATATCTCATTAATAGAGAATTAGAGAATTCTCTCTAGACCTCTTCCTAATCCTTTGTGGATTTTCTTTCAAGATGCTCCCACAAGCCTTGGTCTTGTGTTCGAGTCATAGCCGAGAAGATTTTATGGAGGAGATAAAGATCCACCAGAAATATCTTCATATTTACTTCAAGTAAGTTTGCTTAATCTTAATTTTTAGTTTAATTGTAAATAAAATCAAAGACGATCCAATGCTTCCGTTGCGGAGTGAAACGTTCATTCCTTCAAAAGGAGTCCGTAATTTTCTAAGTCATGCAGGGTTTTACAGACGTTTTATAAAAGGTTTTTTAAAAATTGTGAAACCCTTACATAACTTGTTGGAAAAGAATTTTGTTTTTGTATTCTCTGAGGAATGCATGTTAGCTTTTAAATTGTTAAAAGAAAAATTAACTTCTGCACCCATTATTGTTACACCTGACTGGAGTCAGCCCTTTGAAGTTATGTGTGATGCTAGCGATTACGTAGTAGGAGTAGTCTTAGGTCAGCATAGAGATAAATTGTTTAGAGTCATCTATTATGCAATTAGGACTTTAGATTCTGCACAGCAAAATTACACTACCACCAAAAAGGAAATGCTTGCAGTTGTATTCTCTTTTGACAAGTTTAGACCATACTTGATAGGGACTAAGGTGATTGTTCATATTGATCATGCAGCCCTCAAGTACTTGTTCAATAAAAAGGATGTTAAGCCCAGATTGATAAGATGGATTCTTCTTTTGCATGAGTTTGATTTTGAGGTGAAAGACATGAAAGGGTGTGAGAACATAGTTGCTGACCATTTGTCCAGGATAAAGCATGAAGGAAATCAACAGACCAAGCCCATCACAGAGGACTTCCCTGATGAGAAGCTGATCAAGTAAAGGTTAATGTACCATGGTTTCCTGATTATGTTAATTTTCTTGCAGGAGGAGTGATGCCACCAGAGTTGAATTCTCAACAAAAGAAAAGATTCATCCATAATGTAAGATTCTACGTTTGGGATGATCCCCTATTATTCAAGGTTTGTTCAGACCAAATCATTCGAAGGTGCGTATCTCTTGAAGAAATATCTAAGATTATACATGAGTGTCATTCTTCACCCTATGGTGGGCACTTTGGGCCTACTCGTACAGCTACAAAGGTATTACAATCGGGATTTTATTGGCCTACTTTATTTAAAGATTGCTACACTTTTGTGAAAACATGTTACAGGTGCCAAAGAACAGGTAATATTTCCAGACACCACGAACTTCCTTTAACTCATATTCTTGAAGTAGAGTTATTTTATGTTTGGGGTATCGATTTTATGGGTCCCTTCCCCTATTCCCATGATTATTTATACATTCTGGTTGTCATTGATTATGTTTCTAAGTGGGTCGAGACTGTTGCTACTAAAAAGAATGATGCACTTGTAGTCTTAAAGTTTTAGTGTGATTTCATTAGCATATCATCCTCAAACAAATGGTCAAGTTGAGATTTCAAACAGGGAAATTAAGCAAATTTTGGAGAAGACTGTTCAAACTAACAAGAAGGATTGAGCGTTAAAGTTGGATAAAGCATTATGGGCATACCGCACCGCATTCAAAACTCCAATTGGCACATCCCCATATTGATTGGTGTTTGGAAAAGCATGTCATCTTCCTGTAGAGTTAGAACATAAAGCTTCTTGGGCTATCAAAAAGTTAAACTTCGATCTCCAAAAAGTAGGAGATCAAAGGCTACTACAACTCAATGTGATGGAGGAATTTAGAGCTCAAGCATATGAAAATGAAAAATTGTATAAAGAAAGAACAACTCGTTGGCATGATCAACAAATCAACAAAAGAACATTTGTACCTGGTCAACAAGTACTTCTTTTTAACTTACGATTGCGTTTGTTTCTAG